>CM066568.1:20940098-23640098 GCA_033816785.1 Picus viridis | reverse complement strand
TCCATAAACAGGAGAGGTTGTAAATATGCTTTATCTTTGTCAACATATGCAGTAAATTTGTTTTCATAGCTTGCCTTTTTTATTTTTTTCCTAGTTAATGACTGATTTCTGGTTTTTGTTTTGCTTTGATATACTGTGCAAGCTATATAAGAAATTACCCAAACTCAATCTTTTTGCTTGCACAGTCTTCCCAAGGAATGATGTTGATTGCAGTTCCATGAAGTTCAAAGTCAAACACTGTGAGGCTTGGTCATCCTTCCTGTTTGTCTTCATCAGAGGAAGAACTAAGCAACATCAATTGGTTTCTACCATTGCAGTGCTATTTTCAATTGACCTCAATTCCTTGGGCAATAACATCATTCCATATTTTGGTATTTGCCAGGAGCTCAATGTTCTAAAAGCACTGGGCTGGGGAGCAAGTTGTCAAGACACCAGGACAGCACCAGTGTCCAAACTTTTCTGAAGGAGAGCTTGTTGCAGGTGGCAATACAGAGATAACAGCATGTGTGGAGGGGGGAGTTTGTGTCAGGAGTTCCTCATCCGTGCAGGACATCCTTCACTGCCTATAGCAGCAGACCTCTGAACACAGGCAAGAAGATTGCTGCAGAATAGAACAATTTTATCCAAATAGTTTCAGAATTAAAAAGTTTCAGCTATTGTACAGAATAGTATGGAATAGAAAAGGAACTTTCTATATGAGATGTACCCACCTGGTTTCTAGCAGTGACATGAGAGCTGGCATCATAACTGGGATTTGTTTTGATGAATTGCAGCTTTGGTAAGTTGCCTGAGGAAAGGCTTTAGACTGTTTTCAGCACTGGTAGAGAAGAACAGGCATGTCTTTCCTTCCCTTCTGAAACAGGCCACTATTTACTGTAGAGGTTACCAAGTTCACTGGCAGGACAAGATTTAAGATCTAGATGGCAGAAGTTAGGCAATGTGAATCTTGTCTCATGGTTGGTAGAATTTTCCATGGTCACCTCATTCATTCTTTAGGGTTAGAGTCAATTGGGAATCTCTGAACCAAATTCATTCCTCATGAAAAAAAAAAGCCACCTCTACCAAGTGACATTTGCTGTGGAAATGCCCCCACTGAGAAACCTGCTGTGTTTCCAGCTGCTTCCAGGAGACCTGGCTTCTGGTGCTTGTGGCTTCAGTCCCAACACACTTCACAGACTGTCTCACAGGTGTGACTTTGAGGCCACACAGGCCTTGGCAGGACTCATGGAGCACATCCAGCATGGCTTGTCCTTTTGCTGAAGGAGGATTCATCCCACTTACAGATTCCAAAATTTGAAATGTAATGCAGCTGTAAGATCTCAGGTGAAATTCTCTCTTTAAAATGAAGTTGTGGAGGTGTTTGTCAGTTCTGATTAGTCTGTACTATCAAATCATCCCAGTAGAATCCTAATCCTTGGCTTGATCTTCATCTCCAAGACTATTTGGGAGCCAAGGAAATTGTGGGGCATTCTCCTTCTGGTTTAGTCATTGTTGAGCTTCTCTTCTCAGGTCTGAAAAACCCTCCACTGAGCTGGGCTTTATGGACATTGGTCCCTTGCTGAAAGTTCTCATTTCTCAAATGCTTGCATCTTCATTTCTTCATTCCATTCTGCTTCATTCCACTGCAGCTCACTTAAAGACGTCCTTTGTGTTTGGTACTCTCGTGTTCTTATCTTTGCAGGCTCTTACTGCCCTGTACATCACTCTCACATTTTTGCAGTTGAGTTTGATGCTCCACACACCAAAAGACCTTTTATTCTGCCATTCTGGATCTTGCATGGATGTGAGCATCTTATCCAAACAACATGCAATTAGAGGAGTCAGCTTCTTTCACGTTCCACTAAGATAAAAAACCATCTTGTTTCCCCATCTGTTACGAGAACAGAAGTGTAGACTACTTCCCTCCATACTGTAGATAGATTTTAAAGAAGGTGAAAGAACACATTTTGTTTGGTAGTGTAAGTCTGACCTTGATAAAACCCAGGGAAATGCACTGTATGGAGCAGTTAGTGGCAGAGGAAAATGCCCTAACTGAGCATGGTAGGTTTTCTCTTAACTCTTTATTACAGTATCACTGTTAACCTTCATGTGGCCACTCTTTGTGGATCTGCTCTTCCCCTCAGTTTCTGTTTTGCTCACCTTTTTCCTCTCCTGTTTCCACCACAGATCCTTTTTATCCTGATAGACATCAATCTGAAGAGCAATGAACACGTGATGTCATTCTTCAAAGTGAAGAAGTCCCAGCTGCCAGCGCTGGCTATGTTCCATATACCAGATGAGGAGCAGGATGTGTTGACTCTGGAGGAACTCTCCGTTGAGCGTGTACAGGACTTCTGTAATCGTTTCTTACAAAGAATACAGATGAAGGTAAAGGGGCACTCCTGTACAGTCTACAGAAAGCTGGGATCCTGTAACAGTTTGATGGCTCACAAGGCTCTTGAAGAAGATGACTTCAGTTCTTTGAACTCCTCGGCACCCCTGTCACCTCCTCTTTCATTTTCATTTGCACCTGAATATCAGAAAAGCATCAGATCTGAAGCAGGGCAGGAAGGGATATCTTTGTAGATACAGTTTTTTCTTCATTGACCTTTTTTGTCTACAGCAAGAAGGCTTCACTGACCTCTGTAGCTGTATGAAAGCCTCAGTGAAGCATATGTTTTCTGGGAACAGCAGCTGGGGAGACAGAGTGAAGAGTTCTTTTGGACACTGAGAATGGGGGGTGGTGGATGGCAGCACATGAAAGAGGATCTGAGGGACAGTGTCATGGGTAGGAAGGAAACCTGTCAAGAAGGCCACGGAACAGAGAATACACAAAGGCTCAGGACTGTGGCAGAGGTCTCTGCTGAGAGAGGAACAATTTAATTTCCATGCTGATTCAGTGTTAAAAGTTCTTTCTCTGACAAAGCTTACCTCCCAATAGCACAAAGTCTTTGTGTGTCAGTGCTGTGTCTTTTGCAATGGAAATGACACAGGCAGGGCAGTGGCACAGAGGGCAGAGGGAGGCATTTGAGTTCTTTTGTTTCCTTTTATCACTATGCTGAGAAACCCAGCAAGGTCAAAACTGATTCCATCTCTCTAATGTGTTTTAGAAAGAAGATGAACTTGAGGAGAAGGCCCTCAATGACGAACTCTGATTCTTTCTCAGCCAACAGGATAACTGTGCCCAGAGTCATCTGTTTCTGGTGGATGAAGAGTACACTGAGCCCCACAGATCAGGAATTCCTGGGATAGTAGGGTTAAGGGACCAAGCCAGTCACAGATTCCTTTCTCCATGTTATATACATATATGCTGTCTGTCCTCCCTAGGAATCTCTTCTCCTTTCTCATTTGTTGGCTCCAGCTTTCTTTTCACAGTACTTCAAGAGCTCTGGTATTGCCCTATGCTGTGTCCTTCCATGTCCCCTCCACTGGAGCAAAGTGGCAGTGTCAGGAGATAAAGCTTGTAGTTACCAGAGATCTGTTGCCCTTACTCTTTTCCACTTTTGATGCCATGCTGGGAGCCAGTCAGCCTATCCTGACACTAAGAAGAGATTGGTTGCTTGATGTCAATGAACTTTCCCATTTATTTCACTAAATAAAGCAGAAAGTGAATGGCCTGAATTCTTTTGCAAAGAATGTGATTTTCTATTCCCTGTGTCTTTCATTTAAGGACAAAGCCTGGGCATTTCTGAGTGAGTAAGCTCAAAAATCTCCTTTCTCTGAATCTAACCAGGCTTGCAATGCCTGACCACTCAGATTGGTTGCTAAGAATCATTCCCCACGGAACTGGACCCATCATCAACAGATATTTCCACTAGGATGAGAGATTTCTCTCAAGGTTTTGGATCAGAAGAGCACTGGATACAGCAGGTCTGAGTTAGTGCAGCAAAAACAAGTGAGCCTAAGATGCAGATTGAGGCTAAGAGATGTGAGAACTCTGACAGAGGAGCAGTAGAAAGTTGCATTGCAAGATAGGGGCTATCTCCACACTACATTAGAAGGAAAGGCTTCTGTCTGTGTGTTGACATCAGATATCCCTCAGAGGTCTCAGTGCTGGTGTCCAGGGGATGGAGTCTCTGCAAGCCATTCCTGTTCTGCTGTACTAGATGCATGCAGTAGCATTGCCTCATTCTTGGCTCAGCATCCTTTGACATGAAGTATGGAGGCAGTCAAACAGTGACTGCATTGTCTCTCAGGGCCTGGGAGACTTGGCTTGGGACAGGGAGCTTAAGAGGCTTAGAGCTGAGAAACCTCAACCCTTTCTCAGACATTAGCCCAAAGCAAAGAGCTGAGAATAGAAGTTGTTCTTGTGGGTGAGGTAAACACAGCTCTCCACCACAGATGGAGAATTTGAGAGCTAGAGGGCATGCAAAGCAAGTGCCATGAGGAAAGCCTCAGCAAGGACATTTTCAGCACAAGAGAGAGGCAGGTGCCAGCACTTGTTTAGCTCTTGCCTTTTCCACAGGGATCACACTGATGTCTTTTGTCTCCCATACAGCTGGACTTACTCCTTTAGTGTTCTACTCTCCCTTCTCCTTTGCTTACCCAAAGCAATCCCAGTGCTGCAATAGTTGGTATGGGGAATCCAATTGCAGGACATTTCAAAGGAAGAGTGATAGGACCAAAGCAGCATTCAGGATTGTGCCTTGTGTTGGCAAGGACAGGAAACTGTCTGCCTTCATAAGGAGTTCTCCAAGAGGCAGGTTGGTGGGAAACATGGAGTCTCAAAAGCTACATGGTCAACACAATAGCCAAGAGTTGTTTTGTAGATGAGGCCATTCAGAAAAGAGCAGGGAAAGAGGGAGAAGAGGATAGAGAGGCAAACCACCTCTGTCTGCTCAGTTCTCCTCTTACAGGGCAAATTGTTCCCTAACACCTGCTTTGCAGGTGGCCTATGAGGGCAGGAGGCTGAGTTTCAAAGAGAAAGGAGAAGTCTAAGGTGTCAGAATGTCTCTTTTGATTGGTAGCTCAGCCCCTGGGTGTGAGCAGAGGTTGCAGTGCTGGACTGGAAGTGTGTGCCTCAACTTTGGTGGTGGAGTTCACTCTCTACAACTACTTGAAAGGAAGTTGTAGAGACATGAGTATTGGTCTCTTCTCACAAGTCACAACTGATACGGCAAGAGGAAATGGCACCAAGTTATGCCAGGGGAGGTTTAGGTTAGATGTTGGGAAAAACTTCTATACTGAAAGGATTCTCAAAGCCTGGAACAGGCTACCCAGGGAAGTGGTGGAATTCCCATCCTGGATGTGTTTAAAAGCTGTGTAGAATCATAGAATCAATAAGGTTGGAAAAGACCTCAAAGATCATCAAGATACAGTGCTCATGGATATGGTGTAGTAGTGGCCCTGGTAGAGTTAGATAATGGATGGACTTGATAGCCTTAAAGGTCTTTTCCAGCCATGGTGATTCTGTGCTTCTGTGATGCCCTCTGCAATGCATGAGGCTTGCCAGGCCTTTGTATGCCTTGCATAAGAGACATGGTGGAGGGAGGAGCAATTGTCTTTTGAGTCTGTGGTTGTATGAGGGTGTGAGCACAGGGCTCAGCTCCTTCAAAGCACCAAGGAGCCACAGGGTCTCATCCCAGATTCTGTTATGTACTACAACCTTGAGTGTCTCATCCCAGATTCTGTTATGTACTACAACCTTGAGTGTCTCATCCCAGATTCTGTTATGTACCACAACCTTGAGTGAGTCAAAGATTGCTTTGCCTGGGCTCTGGGCCAGTGTGAGATAAGCTAACTCACACCTACCTTCCAACATCCCCACACAGGTGGCATGTGCTGGATTTGAACTCCTGGTTTTATATCAGTCCTAGGGCTGGTGTAAAATGTGGGGCTGTATCTCCTAACAAAAGCCTTGTTTGCTCTCCCTCAATGGGAAGATTGTTCCTTTTCATGGCTCTAGCCTGTCCCTCCCTAGGAGGGGCTGTACTGCTTTCACTTCAAGAAAGTGATGTGGGAAGGTCTTCTGTGGAGACATCTGCGAGGAGCCTTGCTGCTGTTCATGTGGCCAGTGTCACGCACCTCTGTGGTCCAGACCAAACAGTGGGAGGGCAGCTGGCCTGCTGCATGGCTGTCTGAGGTTCATGTCTTGGCCCTGTGTGGACACAACAGGAACTGGGCACAGCGACGTGACCCTTCCTCAGTGCTGGAGAGAGACAAAACAGGACATGAATGAAGCTCTGGTCCTGCAAACAAGTCTGTGTGGAAAAGCAATGTCCCTGGTGACTCTGTTTGCTGTGTACACAGCTAATTATAGGGACAGCTTTTCAGGAGCTTCTTTATGTACACCAAGGAGTTTAATCCTCTCTGTACCTTCCAGAGATCTGCACCTACCCAACAAGCTTGGGAACCACAAGGCAGCCACAGGAAAAGCCTCCTCCTCCTCTTCCCAGTTGCCCTGCAGTACTCTCTGGAACTTACACAGCATGGACATCCTTGGAGTGCTGCACTCAGGATGCCATGGGCACTGACAGCAGTGGCTAGGAGACCCTCCATAATTCCTGTACTCAAAGGCTTCTACAGTGGTGGCTTAGCCACTGTGAGAATGAAACTGGAGGCAGAATCTTGTGGAGACTCAATCTTTTACTTGGTTTATTTTGCATTTTTTGCTGTTGTGTTATCTCTGACTTGAATTTTTTACATACTTGTCCTAGATGTTTTGAGCTGGCTGGGGGAGGCTGGGCTTGTTTTCAGAGGGAGAAAATGCTGGATAAAAACTGATAGAGCAATGGGTGAGAGGGTTCCCTTTCCCCTCAGTATTGTGAAGATACCGTGGTGTGAGGGCCCTTGCTCTGCACCAGAGCCTGAGCCCAAGGGGCATTCAAAATAGCTAAGACAGCAGCTGAGCCTGCCTGACAGCAATGCGAGGCTGTGGAGGCGTGAGAGCTGCTGTCTTTACCTCAGGGAACAGGGAACTGGGTTGTGCGGTGGAAGATGCAGCTTTGCCTTCATCCTTGGCAAGAAAGGATTTGAACGCCTCCAGAAGCTGTGTATTACAAAGACCTGGAGGTTCAGCAAGGGGAATAACATATTTGTGTTTTATACCCCTGGAAGTGGTGTGAGTGGCCTAAAGCAAGTACATGTTCCTTAGAGGTGAGGGTTGGGTCCCAGGGGTACTCCCCACATACCCTGCCCAGGCAGGCAACCCCAGGCTGCCCAGGCCACAGCAACCCCATGCAGAGCTACAGGCTGGGGTCAGAGTGGCTGGAGAGCTGCCAAACAGAGAGGGACCTGGGGGTGCTGATCGACACCCGCCTAAACATGAGCCAGCAGTGTGCCCAGGTGGCCAAGAGGGCCAATGGCATCCTGGCCTGTATTAAGAATAGTGTGGCCAGCAGGAGCAGGGAGGTCATTGTGCCCCTGTACTCTGCATTGGTTAGGCCACACCTTGAGTACTGTGTCCAGTTCTGGGCCCCTCAGTTTAAGAAGGACATCGAGACACTTGAACGTGTCCAGAGGAGGGCAACAAGGCTGGTGAGAGGCCTTGAGCACAGCCCTGTGAGGAGAGACTGAGGGAGCTGGGGTTGTTTAGCCTGGAGAAGAGAAGGACCAGGGGTGACCTCATTGCCCTCTACAACTACCTGAAGGGTGGTTGTGGACAGAAGGGGGTTGGTCTCTTCTCCCAGGCAACCAGCACCAGAACAAGGGGACACAGTCTCAAGCTGTGCCAGGGGAGGTTTAGACTCGAGGTGAGGAGGAAGTTCTTCACTGAGCGAGTCATTCGTCATTGGAATGGGCTGCCCGGGGAGGTGGTGGAGTCGCCATCCCTGGAGGTGTTCAAGAGGAGACTGGACGTGGCACTTGGTGCCATGGTCTAGTTGTGAGGTCTGTTGGGACGGGTTGGACTTGATGATCCTTGGGGTCTCTTCCAACCTTGGTTATACTGTGATACTGTGAAACCAGCTGCCAGGTGCTAGTGGCACCATTCAGCTCTCTTGGGCACTCTTGGGTATGTGCAGGTGCCCTGGAAATGCAGAGATTTATGTTACATCCCTCTCCTCAGCATTTCATACTGGTTGGTGGGTTGTTTCCCCATGCTGTATTCAGTTCTCATCAGTACATCTCCTGGGTACACACATCCCCCAGGAGTCTGACTCTGGGTCAGGGATGTCACTAGGAAGGAAGAGAACCAAGAGAAGAGTTGGTGCTGAGAGGTGCTGCTTTTCTGTGCCGAGGTTCACACGGCAAAGCTCAGCCCTTTGTTGCTTTTATTCTTCTCTTTTCCAGCAGCTGATACAATGCCATCTCCCTGTAAATTATACTGAGTATGACTTTGGGCAAGGCTGTTTGGGGAAGGAAGAATTCAGCATAATATGTGTGGTGTATCAACTGTCTGGGCTCTGCTCACTTCTGTTCTTGAGCACAGAATTTGTTCCCTCTCTTTTGTGTAGTGTGGGCCCAACCCAAAGTCTGAATGCAAGGATGGAATGGAGGCAAGGGAATTAGATGTCTGAACTAGCCTCTATCTTCTCTACCACACAGAATTCCAGCACTGAGCTAAGCCTGAGTTTCCAAGAGGGGGACTGACCTGAGACTAGTTGAAGATTTGGGAATTGGTATAACAAAAGGGAGAAAGACAAGGCTGTCTGTCACCTCTGTTCATCTGGAAGGAAGCTGAATCAATAAACCCAGACAGCAATACTAGAAACACAGAATTGTTAGGGTTGGAAGGGACCTCAAGGATCATCCAGTTCCAGCCCCCTGCCATGGGCAGGGACCCCTCACACTAGATCAGGTTGCTCGGAGCCACATCCAGGCAAACCTTCTCTTCCATGTAGACAGACCACAGGACTCAGTCACTCTGCACAGGATGGCTTCCCTTCAGTGCCACTAATGGCAGCCCATGGGATGGCAAAGAGGTGGGAACAGTTGACACAGGAGGAGGAAATATTGTCTGAAGGATGAGACTGGGGAAGTGGTTTTCAGGAGTGTGAAATAGGTGGGCAAGGGAGAGCCAGAGGCTGGTCTGGGAGAAAAAAGGACTTCTCCAGGGGGTGATGTGGCCAGGACAGGCAAGGATCAGTGAGGGAAGATGCTGGATGGGTACCACAGGGAACTGATAATGATGGAGAGGAGAGAGAGCATAGCAGTGGTTTTTTTTTTCATGGAGTGTGAATCAAGTACCCCTTTGACCCATTTTGGCCCAGTTACTGGGAAAACTTCAGAGGAATATTCTCAGTGGAAAAACCTGCAAAGCCACAAAATGAACTTTGAAGAAGAAAATACTTGTTCTTCCTTTTGAATTTCTCCCTTCTTTGCTAATATACCTACAAATCCAGACAGGCAGGCT
This sequence comes from Picus viridis, assembly GCA_033816785.1. Classification (NCBI taxonomy): domain Eukaryota; kingdom Metazoa; phylum Chordata; class Aves; order Piciformes; family Picidae; genus Picus; species Picus viridis. The sequence continues at coordinate 23,630,827 of CM066568.1, read as the reverse complement.
AGTCCCATGAGCTGAAAAGCAGTACATTTCTTCAGGTTAGAGGAAAGGTCCATATTTAACTGCTCCCCTACCTCCACAGAGTAACTCTGCTGTACAGAGTTACCTTCTGTATCATGACTGCAACCATCACTGGGTCCTCTTCCCACACACACTCAGCAGAGAGGCTGAGGGAGATGTGATTGTTTATCCTGAAGAGAAGGAGGCTGAGAGGAGACATTATTGCTCTCTACAGCTACCTGAAAGGAGGTTGGAACAGGCTGCCCAGGCTGGTGTTTGCCTCTCCTCCCAAGTAACTAACAACATGGCAAGAATTAATGGCTTCGGGCTGCACCAGGGAATCTTTAGATTGGATATTAGGGAGAATTTCTTTACCAAAAGAGTTGAAAGAGGCTGCCCAGGGAAGTGGTGGAGTCACCATCCCTGGAGGTGTTAAAAAATGAGGACAAGTGGCCCTTTGGGACATGATCTGGTGGTCAAGGAGGTGTTGGGTGGAAGGTTGGACTTGATGATCTTAGAGGTCTTTTCCAACCTTAATGATTCTGTGATTCTTTGAATCCCCTGTGCACCCCAGCAGCCCCTGTAGCCTCCCAAATCCTGTCCATGTACAGTGTGCAAAGCCAGACCAATCCACTTCCCAGCCTAAACTCAGGGGCTGTCTGTGCACTCTGTGTTTCTCCCTATCCCTGTGTCAGGAATACTGTATACGCTTCATGCCTCCCACCTCCCTCTCTTCCTAGGACAGAGTTGATGTTTCACCATCCTGCTAGTGACTTAGTACACCTGTATGCCACCCAGGTCATGTGGTTTGTATAAAGCCTACATCACCAGTACTATTTCTTGCCCTTTGTGAGGCAGATGAAGCATTGGCAGTATTGCTGTCTGTAACTTTCTCAGGTAGGACTGAGACAGCATGTCCCTAGCTACCAGAAGACATAGATAGCAGTGGTGCAGTCCACTTACTTCTGCTTCCTTGGTCTGTGGGCAGGTATGAAGAAATCTCAAGTCCTTGGGTCTGCTATTCAGCTATCAGGGGAGGATCTTGCACTTTTCCTAGTTGATGTTTTGTGCTCATGAATTACTGGGATCAGTGGAAAAAATCACCCCAAGACACACTCTTCATCTGTTTTCTTACCCACTGAATAATAGAGGGCTGTATGCCAGACAAGATTGTGTTTTAAAATAAAAAATGTGATATTTCAAGTATAAGTCTGTTGTGCTCTGAGTATTCTTTGGCATTGTGGAATTCCACGTGGGTGTTGACCCTGGGTTATTTTATGACTTCCCATTGTACTCAACCTTATTTTCCTTGGCCAATTCTTTCTGTTCTTTGGTTGAGAAAGAGAAGAGACAGACAGCAACTTACCCCAGACTGTTGAGGAAGCCTGTAGGCAGAGCTGGAGGAAGAACTCAGATCTCCAGACCTCCTGAGCCTGAGCCACATGGCCACACTTTCTCTTCACCCTTCATCTGTCTCCCTGTGACTCCAGGTGGCTATTTTTCATATTGAAGTGGCAGGGGTTTGGAATGCTCTCCCTTGCCATGTGGCTTTTGCAATGCAGCTGCAGTGCTCTATTGGATCCCTGAGTCTCCTGGATTTCAGTCCCCATCTTCATGAATCATGAAATGGTTTGGGTTAGAAGGGAGCTTTAAAGGTCATCTAGTTAAACCATCTTTTTGTATGATTTATAGTCAGTATTTAGGATAGCATAGGATAGGATAGGATAGGATAGGATAGGATAGGATAGGATAGGATAGGATAGGATAGGATAGGATAGAATAGATAGAATAGAATAGAATAGAATAGAATAGAATAGAATAGAAATAGAATAGAATAGAATAGAATAGAATAAACCAGGTTGGAAGAGACCTTTGAGATCATTGAGTCCAACCTGTCATCCAACACCATCTAATCAACTAAACCATGGCACCAAGCACCCCATCCAGTCTCCTCCTAAACACCTCCAGTGATGGTGACCCCACCATCTCCCTGGGCAGCACATTCCAATGGCCAGTCTCTCTTTCTATGAAGAACTTCTTCCTAACATCCAGTCTAAACCCCCTGGTGCAGCTGGAGACTGTGTCCTCTTGTTCTGGTGCTGCTTGCCTGGGAGAAGAGACCAAACCCCACCAGGCTACAGCCTCCCTTCAGGTAGTTGTAGAGAGCAATAAGGTCTGCCCTGAGCCTCCTCTTCTCCAGGCTAAGCAATCCCAGCTCCCTCAGCCTCTTCTCATAGGGCTTGTGCTCCAAACCTAGTCCAACTCCCTTGCAGTAAGCAGGGACATCTGCAACTAGAGCATGTTGGCCTTGTAGTCATGTTTAGAGGCTTTCTCCCCAACTGAGATTCTGGCAGTAAAGAGAAAATATTTTAGTAAGAACATATTAGGAAGATGGGTATGCATCTTAAATGTTTTAACATTAGTTGCATTATTAATAATGACTGTTTTATTTAACATGATTTATTAAGAATATGTCTTTACATATTAAAAAATGCAGCTATGGCAGATCAGAGCAAAATGTGGATGAGCACCCCCTGCTTGGTACATTTTAGTTTTGACCAGACAGTGGCATTGCAGAAAGGGAGGGATTGTTGAAGTGAAAGGTAAATAGGTTATGGCTATTTCTGATGCTGTAACTGAGGCAGAGATGCTTGTATCAAAGAATCAACCATCTTTAAATGGTCACCAGTCTTCTTTTCATGCATGTGTTCTGTCATCTAGGATGTTGTCTGGATGCTGAAGCAATTAATAGGTCTTCCAGCTGCTTCCATCCTGGCAGTATGGAAATGGCAGCCTTTGGTGTCTCCTCTGTGACCTCTCTGCCATTGCACAGAGACGCAAAGCACTCTGGAAAGATGCAATCCTCCTGCTGAGAAGCAGGCAGAAAGAGGTGACCCAAGAATCATTCCTTTAGGATTGTCCTCAGTATCCTAAACCAGTATCCTAAAGGTTTTCCTCAGTATCCTAAAGGTTTTCTTTCCACCTTGTTGCCTGTTCAGCAGTATGGAGACAAGGGTACAAACCACTGCACAGTGGCCTCCTCAGACTCCAGGATGGAATTTCCCATTGGAATCAGCTACCCGTGGAGGTGGTGGAGTCACCTTCACTGGAGGTGTTCAGGAGAAGACTTGATGGGGTGCTTGGCTGTATGGTCTAGTTGTTGGGTGGGTTGGATTGTTTGATGGGTTGGATGCGATGATCTTGAAGGTCTCTTCCAACCTGGTGTATTGTATTGTATTGTATTGTATTGTATTGTATTGTATTGTATTGTATTGATTGTATTGATAGGGCTGGCTCTGCCTGGACTCTCTTATTCCCTTTTGGCTCTGTCTCTGTGCCAGTCACAGGCTCTCTGACCTTTGCTATGATTTTATTTCTCTTTTTGCCCCTCTGCCCCATGCATAACCCTGCTTCTCCCAAGGGAAGGTCCCTGCCACACTGCATGCACCGCAGGCACTCCCTTTTAAAAAGAACAAATATGCTCCACTAATGGAGAACAAAGAGGAGCAAGACTTCAGCAACACAGGGGAATGGATTAGCTGCCTTGCCCTGGGGCCCTGTTCACTCAAAGGTTTCTGCTTGGTCTCTGACTCCTGTAATTGGTATTTCAGCAGAGTCCTTGGCAGATCTGGCTCTGTGATCTAGTACAATAAACTCCTCCTTTTCATAATAAATTTAGGGTATTCAGGACTTGAGAAATTGCTTTAGCAGCATTTCACATTGCAGGGCTGGATTATTTCTCTGTGTGTTCCTATAGAAATTAGATGGGTTTTTTTGTGTTGGCTTGTCTTGTCCCCCCCTTCCACCTGCTCACACACCTGGCAGCAGAGTAGTGGTCTCTAAGGTATTGTGGTGCTACTGGTTTTGTGCTACTAGGTGTTGGGCAGAAGGGGAAAGTCCCCAAAGCTACATTGTTACCTTTGTTATGCCAGGGGTCCTATGGTCCTGCTCATAACATGCCCTCATGTCCTTGCTGGGATCCTCAACCCTTCCAAGATAAGCTGCTTTGGAGCTGCTTCTTGCCCCATGCCCACTGCCTTGAATGGCATCAATGCTCTCCCACTCACCTCTGTGGCCCCTTCTTGAGTATTCATGTGGGATGTTTATATTTGATTTGGGCTGAGGTTAGCTGAACATCTGTCCTTGTGCTGACAATCCACCAACCTTGCAAACTCAAAGCCCCTGAAGTGATTGGCTTGCTGCTGGTGTTTAATACAGTAAATCTGCCAGTGAATTTCTCTGTGGCAGACATGGCATGAATGGGTGGCATGCGTGGGGAAGGCCTCTCTTTCCCAACAAGTACCTTTGTCTGCTTCAGCCCCAACAGCCACTTGATTCCCAAGGATCCCTGTACCTCAGGTCACTGACAAAAGCAGCAAAAGCTCCCACTAAGAGCAGGGAGGTGGGGGATGGGAGGAATGGCAAGGTGTTCTCTGCCCTAAAATGCTCCCAAATGGAGAGTGGAGACACCAGGGTCCTGAGATGGGCCTCGGAGTATCAAGATTTCCGTTTGCTTGCTTGGATATGCAGCTGCCATTGGCAACTGCTTTGCTCTGTCATTTGAGCTTAGTTATACATGGGAGCAGGCTTGTTTTACAGAGGCGTACAGCTGTTTGGTAGTTAAAGTATGCACAGCAGAGATTCTAATACAATGCTTGCTTCAGTGTCCTCATCAATCTGAGGTTCAGCCATCCAGCAGGGCTGTAAATTCTTGTGTACCCAACGTGTGACTCATGCAGTGTTTTGCTGATAAACATCCAGTAACATTTTCCAGTGCAGACACGGAGGTAGGTGGGAGACAATGAGGAGAGAAATCTCAAATAATAACAGCCCAGTTGGTGTCAGGAAGTGTTGCAAATAGAGCCCATTACTAGAACAGAGTGGGGGGGAAAAACCACACCAGTTAAAGCCCAGGAAGAACAAAAGTGTCTTTGTTGGCAAGAGTCTTTAAAGAATGGTCCTGCTATAGAAAAAGCTCTATGCAACTGCTAGGACTGATATATAACTCATGCATGTGGGTTTATGTGGGGTTTGGTACCTGTGCTGAGTTTTAAAATGCTAATCTTTATCATATATGGAGGGAAAAGTAGGAAAGATAGAATCACAGAATTGTTAGGGTGGGAAGGGACCTCAAGGATCACCCAGTTGCAACCCCCCTGCCATGGGCAGGGACACCTCACACTAGATCAGGTTGCTCAGAGCCACATCCAGCCTGGCCTTAAAAACCTCCAGGGATGAGGCTTCCACCACCTCCCTGGGCAACCTGTGCCAGTCTCTCACCACCCTCATGGGGAACAATTTCTTCCTAACATTCAATCTGAATCTACCCATTTCTATACTTTTTTTCCATTACCCCCAGTCCTGTCACTCCCTGGCACCCTAAAAAGTCCCTCCCCAACTCTCTTGCAGCCCCCTTCAGATACTGGAAGGCCACAATAAGGTCTTCTTGGAGCCTTCTCCTCTCCCAACTGAACAGCCCCAACTCCTTCAGTCTGTCTCCATAGGAGAGCAGCTCCAGCCCTCTGCTCATCCTCGTGGCCCTCCTCTGGACACATTCCAGCACCTCCAGATCCTTCCTGTAATAGAGGCTCCAGAACTGGACACAGTGCTCCAGGTGGGGTCTCACCAGAGCGGAGTAGAGGGGGAGAGATAGTTTCAGCACAGAAGACCGCCAAAAATGTTGACCAAGCCAAAAGAGGGAGGATATTGAATCCAAGAATGTCACCTCATGCTTGCAGCAGTGGTGCTGTGCTCTTCTTCTTGGGCATATGTCCTGGGTTTCCTCCCAGCATCTGGCTAGAAGGACCACAAACCAAAGTGGAAAGAGCTCTGAAAGAAGCTTCTTCCCACACAAAGCACTGCCAAAGCTGCAGAATGATGCAAGATGGTTTGGGATAAATAATTCCCCGTGATGAAGACACCATAAAAAGTTTCCATGCTCCCTTTTGATGCCTCATTTTGTAGTAAGTATGGTTGCAGTACTGGAGTAACAGAGGTCAGTGGGAGACACTATAGAAAGGGAAGGTTATTTTATACTGAGCCACACTGATTTCACTGACTCATACTACCACTCTTATAACCACATACTCACAAGCACCAAGATGCATTTGTTCATACCCTTTGGTTTCCTTGCAATCACATAGAAGATTCAAGGCACAGGGGCTGGGGTCCTCATCATGTCTTCTGTGTTTCTCTAAGTTTTGACCACCACATGCTCATTTTTAGATGCATCTTTTGCATCCTTCAGGAGCTGGCAGTGACTGTGCTCTTTTCTGTCTCCATCCTCTTGGTATCACTAGGTCTCAAAGTCTTTTGTCTCCTTATCCAATCATCTTATGGTTCAGTCTTGATCTTTATTTTATCATCATCATCATCATCTCTTGTTGTTTGAATTTTTCCTTTTATTAAGTCTTAGGTTTACTCTGGCCTTTATTTTAGAGCATGTTTTAAACTGTGCTTTGGTTTTCCCCATCTGGATGTCCAGAGGATGTGTTTCTCAATATGTTGGGATCTTAATGATCTGCTAAACTAAGTGCCATCAATACATGCTGGTCTCATAGCCCTTCTTATGCTTTTCTTCCTAGGGCTTTCTCATCCAGACCTCTTCTTTGCTCTCCATTTATACTATTTTTTTATTGTTTCTTCTATAATTTAAATGAAATTGTGACCACTAATGGCAAAAACATCCCTGCTCAAGTGGTGTCTTCTGGATTCTAGTGCCTCTTCAGGAAAACAAAACAACTAATTGGAAAGCAATAAAAGCTGATCTGATCGATCTTTCCTTTCCCTTTTCAAAATCTTTCCTGGTTTATAGGAAGACAAACTCACACCTTGAGTCCTGTGTCCAGTTCTGGGCCCCTCAGTTTAGGAAAGACGTTGACTTGCTGGAATGTGTCCAGAGAAGGGCAATGAGGCTGGGGAGGGGTTTGGAGCACAAGCCCTGTGAGGAGAGGCTGAGGGAGCTGGGGTTGCTTAGCCTGGAGAAGAGGAGGCTCAGGGCAGACCTTATTGCTCTCTACAACTACCTGAAGGGTGGTTGTAGCCAGGGCAGGGTTGGTCTCTTCTCCCAGGCAACCAGCACCAGAACAAGAGGACACAGTCTCCAGCTGCACCAGGGGAGGTTTAGGCTGGATGTTAGGAAGAAGTTCTTCACAGAAAGAGAGATTAGCCATTGGAATGTGCTGCCCAGGGAGGTGGTGGAGTCACCATCACTGGAGGTGTTTAGGAAGAGACTGGATGGGGCACTTGGTGCCATGGTTTAGTTGATTAGATGGTGTTGGATGATAGGTTGGACTCGATGATCTCAAAGGTATTTTCCAACCTGGTCTGGTCTGGTCTGGTCTGGTCTGGTCTGGTCTATTCTATTCTATTCTATTCTATTCTATTCTATTCTATTCTATTCTATTCTATTCTTCAGATTTTATACAAACAAACAAGGACAGACCCAAAGAATGTAGAATTGGTGTGTGAGATGCATTACTAAGGAAGGTCATCATGTCAAATGACTTGGCTGGCATGTGATGTTAGGAGCATGAATATAATTTGTAGCTATGCACAGGAAGATAAGAGTAATCTGATTTTGTGCTTCAAGGAATAGCAATGCCTTTCTTCTCACCACAAACAGCATTTCACAATTAACTGGGTATCATACATTTCCCCCACCCCTTAGCCTTCCTTTGAACTCTGTCAGGTATTGACATCAGAGGCCAAGACCAGGGGCTTGGTGTGCCACAGAAAAATTTATTTGCTTACTAGAGACAAAATTTATGACACTCTAGATACTGAACCTGAGACAGAACAAAGAAACACACATAACCCTATGGAGATGCTTGTGTATGTTTCAGTGTCCCTCCTGTATTCAAGACAGAGCAGAAACATTTCAGCCCAATCTTGGTTTCACAAGGATCAGTAGATGTTTGGATCTCAAATGCTGAGCTTGTTGCTGAAAAACACAGAGGCATTACTGTTATTTTTAATATTTACTGAATGGATGAGAAGAGTGGAACCACAGCTGCTTGCTTATCTTTCTGCATGCCTGGACAGGAAACAAGGCAGATAAATCTCATCTCCTTTGATCCCAAAGAATGAATTAGGTCGAGACATTTCTGTGCTCGCGTGTTGAAGTCAGGGGGATGGGAGTGAAAAAGGAGGCTGCATTTCTACCCCTCTTTCCCGTAAGAGTGCAACCCAGAAGCATGCCCTGTTTTTTACAGTCAGAGTTCAGACTTTTTGCTTGCTCAGGATATTTGAAGCACAAGCAACTCTAGTTACTTATATGGATTATTTTATCCCAACACAGAAGCCTCTGCCAGTTTTTGAAACGTCCAAATAATATTAACATTATCCTCTCTTCCTTCCTTCCCAGACAGCAAGAGAAACAGGCTGAGCAGTGCATGTGGACACGTGTGGGTGGAGAGAGGTGAAGCCAAAGGAAAGGACAGAGTTAGCTCTTAGAGCTGAATGCTTTGGTTGCTCTATTCAGTGAATCAAATAACCTTGGTCTGGCTTTTGTGATATTTTAGTCTTCTGTGCTCATGAACTTCCTGTTACCAGTAATCTCTTTTTATTATTATTCTTTTTTTTTCATTGTTTCAGCCAAACACAGCTGTTCTGGGAAGTTCTGGCCAGAAAGAGTCAGTCTTTAAGGCAGCTTAATGACATCCCATGGAGAATGCTGACTATTGGAGCTGAAGGCTTGAGCCAGGCTCACTTTTTTTTTGCAGCAAGCTGAAATGGAGAGCAATAAGTTCCCACTGAACTGTACTGCTGACCCCAAATGCTCCTCTATTTATACCCAGACTGCAAATTTTTTTCCAGTACACTGGGCTAAATTTTGAAGCCTGATAGATTGCAAGGAGTAGCTTCGAGGATCACATCCCCACAGACTTGCTGGGAGGTTGTGTCTGGCCACTAATCTCCGAATTGAAATAGTTTAAAGATTTTAAACTATTTAAACTAAATGTTTTAAACTATTTAACTGGGCTCAGAAAAAGAAGGAGGTGGTTCTGCCCCTGTACCCTGCTCTTGTGAGACCCTACCTGGAGTACTGCATCCAATTCTGGAGCCCCCAACACAAGGCGGCCATGGATCTGTTGGAGAAGGTCCAGAGGAGGGCACAAAGATGATCAGATGACTGAAGCACCTCTTCTACAAGGACAGGATGAGGGTGTTGGTCTGTTCAGCTTGGAGAAGGCAAGGCTCTGAGGTGACCTTATAGCAGCCTTCCAGTACCTGAAGGAGGCCTACAAGAAAGCTGGGGAGGGGTTATTTGTAAGGACACATGGATAGGATAAGGAGCAATGGTTTTAAACTAGACCAGGGTAGATTTAGATTAGACATTAAGAAGAAGTTCTTTACTGTGAGGGTGGTGAGACTCTGGAATGGGTTGTCCAGAGAAGTGGATCCCTCATCCCTGGAAGTGTTTAAGACCAGGCTGGATGAGGCTTTGAGCAGGCTGGTCTAGTGGAAGACGTCCCTGCCCATGGCAGGGGAGTTGGAACTAGATGATCTTTGATGTCCCTTCCAACTCAAGCCATTCTATGATCCTATTCTATTCTCCTCCTTTCTTTTACTCTTTCAACCTTTGAAAATCTACTTTTGAAATAATAAAATCTGTGTTTCCCCCAGACTGAACTAGGTTTTTGAACTTGTTTGAGGGTTAATTTGGGGTAACTAAGTGACTCTGGTGCCAGAGCTAACACACGTTCAGAGATGGGGATCCAGTTCTCTAAATGTCTGAAATGTGTTCTGTTTATTTTTATTTCTTAGTCTTTTGACTAGCTCCTGTGTTTGAAAAAAACACCCCACATCTCCCTCTCTAAAGCTCAGTGTCAGTCTGCTAGTTTTCAGCACGATTTATTCCGTGAGCTTGTTGACTTTAATTATATTGTGGATACTCGGACACTGTTACTTAGTGGCTCAATTATACTTGCCTCTTGGATCAGTTCCTAGGTGTTACTTAGGACCAAATGAAAAAGTGCAAATAAAGCTCTTGTTTTCTCATGTGCTGCAGAACTAGTTGTTCCAAAAAAGCACTTGTTTATCGTGCTGAGAAATCACTAAGCCATAGACCATGTGGTGGTTGACTGACTTACATCCTCAAACACAGGAGCCAAGGGAGGGTGAGTCCAGTTGGTTGGTACTCTGGGCAGCCTGGGACTGGGCGCTCCACTGTGTCACAGAGCTGATAGTCTTTATCTGTGATCACTTCTAGGATCATTGGTTCATAATTATTCCTTTTGTTCCTCTTTTACTTTCCCTTTATGAGCTCTTAATTTACAGCAGGATTTTTCCTGCTAGTCCTCATGGAAGACCTTGCCTCAGCACTATTGCACATTACCCTGTTCCAGTTACTCCAGCTTTCAAGGTCATCCTTTTTCTCCATTCAGGCCTCCTTTCCACTGGTGTTGCTTTCTTGCTTTGTGTTATCAACAAACTCGCTCAACAAATATTTCCTTGATGGCAGTAATCAGTAAAAATAATCCCAAGAGAAATTCAAGCAGGAATTTCTCAGCCTTTCTCCCTTCCACTGCTCAAGCTTCTGCCTCACTTGTCTGGTTCCTTACCATCTCACAATTTTGGCTTTAATGACCATTTTCTCCCTCTTAACTTGCCAGATGGGACTGGGGCCAAAGCTTTCCACTGTCTAGGTAGATGAGGACAGTAAGATCTTCTGGCTCCTGATTTCTTTCAGGCTTCAGCATGTCTCAGGTCTGATATCCAACTGTCCCTGAAAGGTGGTAGAAGAGGGTAAGAAGTGTCCTCCTGTTTGCACTTGTTTTCAAAGGTGGCTCATAACTATATGCCCTATACCTTGAGGACAGCTCAGGGTTGCTGTTCCCAGGTTTTGAGGGCCAAGAGCTGCTTGCAGGAAGACACAGATGACACAGCACATTGTTGCCATAGGTAGGAGAGAACATTTCCCAAACTCATTGAGCACTGCAGGAGCTAAAGATCCCCCCTTGGACAGAAGCTAGGCAAAAACACATAGATAAAAATGCATGTGTTAGCTGTGAGGTGACAAGGTGTCCTACAGAAGTCCAGAAAATCCCACCAGCCCTATACCAGTCATTTGGTGGTTCTTTAACTCCACTGTTAAGCCATCATTTTCAATTTTGCAACCAAGGCTGTAAGTCAGGCCACAGGATCACAGGATGTGAGGGGTTGGAAGGGACCTCTGAAGATCATCGAGTTCAACCCCTGCCAGAGCAGGACCATAGGATATAGCACAGGTCACACAAAAACATCCAGATGGGTCTTGAAAGTCTCCAGAGAAGGAGACTCCACAACCTCTCTGGGGAGCCTGTTCCAGTGCTCTGTGACCCTCACAGTGAAGAAGTTCCTCCTCATGTTGAGGTAGAACCTCCTGTGCTGTAGTTTATATCCATTGCCCCTTGTCCTATGCCAGGGTGCAACTCAACAGAGTCTGTCCCCTCCCTCTTGACTCCCAGCCCTCAGATATTTATAAACATTCATTAAATCCCCTCTCAGTCTTCTCTTCTCCAGACAGAAAAGCCACCAGGGCTCTTAGCCTCTCCTCACAGGGCAGTGCTCCAGTCCCTTAAACATCCTGGTAGCTCTGGTAGCCACGTTTGATCTTTTCCTGGACCAGACAAGCCACATTCACCAGCTGCTTGGTTAGTGAACGGATGTGATGGGTTTTCTTTCTTAACCTCTGCAGCTGCTCATCTCCTCCATTTCACCTCTGCTGAGGTCAGTCCTTTAGCTGTGCCTACCCTTAAGGACTGGACCTTCCAGCACCCATGCTGGCCATGCACCAGCAGTGGATCTCTGAGAGCACTGCAGCAGATTGCTACTCACACTGGTTCAGCATCCCAGCATGGTGTGTGTGTGTATTCTTGGCTCAAGCATAGGCAAGACCAGAAGCCCAGTAGCCCAGTCCAGCAAGCACATGTCCTGGGTTGTCTGATTTATTGGCCAGCATTGTTGTGGGTCTGGTGTGAGTCGTGAGGCGGCATCTTATGGACTTGGGTTTGTGTAAGCCAGCTCTTTGCCTCACAGTTTGTCACTTTTGGAGGTTTCAGAGCTGCCTCCAAAAGCAGAGTCCTTTGTTATATGAGTTTGCAATCCAGCTTTTAGGATGAGGGATCAGACAGTTGCAAAAGGAGTACGAAAGAATATGGGAGAAGACTCCTGGCTGCCTGGTCCCCATGGAAGAGCAGGTGCCCTGGCCAGCAGTGTGACTCTAATTAGAGTATGGCTAAGGAAGGAGAGAGTGGAAGAGAAAGGATGTCTTGCTGCGAAGAGGGAGACTGAAACTCATCCTCAGACCTCTGCTCACTCACTGCTCCTGGGCACAGAAAGGCAGCCTGGATGTGGCTATGCCCCTACTAGTCCCTGGTGTCTCCTTCAGCCTCTCCCTCTTGGCTCAGTTCTTTGAGGTTGTTGGTTTCCTGGCTGTGAGCAGAAGGTGTTTTTGCTGGAGAAGGTTGTAGCCTGAGGGTGGATCGAGAGTAGGAGACTGAAGAGGGGAGGAGTCATAAATCAATGCTGATAAATAAAAGGTCCCACTTCTTCAGTCCAAGGTCCAGGACGCTGGGAGAGCTGCCCCCTCAGACAAGAGCTGCAGGCTGGTGGGGAAGCGACAGCTTAGTGAGTATGCAGGGACTGCCTTGCTTTGCCTCGACAGCTGCTCATGATTAATGCCTTTCTGGTGCTTCACAGCTGAAAAGTATTAGGAGTGGTTGCTATGGCATGTGTAACATTGTGATTCTCTGCTCCAGCAGGAGACGGGTCACAGGGCTGCTTTTTCTGATCTCGTCTTTACTGGGGGGACTGCAGATATGTTCCCAGTGTTTGCAGGCAGTTAATCTCAGCTCCTCTTTCTGTGTTACTAACCAGTGAATGCTGCTGGAAAGCAGGGGGATTGGACTCACTGTGCTGTGTTACCTCTGAGGTAGCTCACTGAATACAAACCCAAATATATATTGGACGTGGCACTTGGTGCCATGGTCTAGTCATGGGGTCTGTGGTGACAGGTTGGACTCGATGATCTTCGAGGTCTCTTCCAACCTTAGTGATACTGTGATGCTAGGGAGGGGAGATGTCTGCTGGAGAAGTATGGAGTGCAGGGGGAGTAGAAAGGAGATGTACTTTTGCAAGGGACAGTATTCCCCAAAAGCTATTTGTTGGCATAAGGCTATGAGGCTGGCATGTTCATCCATCCCTTGGAAAATGCATTGCCTCTCTGGTGAAAAATGAAACATTTGGGTTAAAGTGGTGTTTTTGGCTCTTCTCCAGTGGTTGATGGGCAGGGTATGCTCCAGGTATTCTGGGACCAGAGTCCTCTGAAATGACAGCAAAATCTTCCAGGGAGCCAAGGACTCTGCCCTGGATGTAGATAAACAAAGGTTTGGCTGGAAAGTGTCTTGGAGTTTCCCAGTGTGGCCTCACCATCATTTCAAAGTATTCCTCTTTGTGCCCCACTGCTTTCCCACTAGGGTCTCTCCTTCAGCCTCTCCTTCAAGCCTCCCTTATACACTCCCAGAGTGTATAAGATGTTCAGAAAAACCTATAAAATCCCTATTCAATATTTAACTCCAAAACTGTGGTCTCTAAGGAATGCAAACAATCCCAGTACAGAGAATTCCTTTGAAGCAGCTGGAGTGGCAGGGGATGGAGGACAGCAGGAAAGCCTCAGTTCTCCTCTGACCTTGTGTCTATAGCAAATTTCTGGCTCCTGCCCCAGCATATCCTCATCTCAGTCTAAGCACTAAATGGGCAGGGCATAGATGGTGTGGAGGGACATTGATGGTGAAGATTTGAGCTGCTCTCTGCATGGGGTGGGATGATGGGGAAAAAGCAATTCTTTCTCTTTGGTCTGAAGATGAAGGCCCTGCTCTATTTGTCTCTCAGAGAGCATAGGCTTCAGAGAAGGGCCATGAGGTTGGTAATGAAAGGGGAAGATGTAAAGCTCAGAGTAATGCAAAGTTCTGGGAGCTGCTATCAGCTCAATGGAAAAATCACAGTCTTTCCAGCAGAAGAAATCCTTCTAGGCTGCTGCTTGTCACTTCTGGAGCAGTAAAGTAGGGGAGGGGAAGGGGCAGTATGGTTGGATTCTTCCTCTGACAACTGACAGACTGGGACCACAGTGGAGGCCAACTGGAGGGAGGGGGAGCAAGTGGGGAGGGAATGTTGGAAGCCTCATTCTCCACGACTCCATCGGCAAAGCTGACAGAACAGTCTGGGATGAGAGTATCCAAAGAGAAGATGGTGAGGGCAAAGAGGGCAGATCAGAGGAGAAATTAGAAAGGCAAACATTTACATTTGGGATCAGCACACACCTCTCCCTCTGAGTTTCTGGCAGCCCCTGAAATTCCTTCTACTTGTGCAGGCCAGCTTTTCTGGTCATGGAGTGTTGGTGACATGCTTGCCTGCAAATGATGGCCCCCAGCCATGAACTGGAAGAGAAATAGGGCATGCCCTCTCCTTCCTGAAAACCTGATTCAGTCTGCTAATAGAGGATGTTTTGTAATGGCTCCGTAAAGAGTTTGTACCAGACAGCCATTGCCTTTCCCAGGCTTTTTCATGGGTGTACTCCTAGCTCTGTTTTCATAATAAACATTTCAGTGCTAATTTTGCAGGCATCCCAGGATCTCCAGCTGCCCTCAGTGGGAAGAGTGTGAGACACACAGAGAGAGAAAGACTGAGAGATTCCTCCCTGCACTGGCACAATGCGTACTCTCATCATCTTTACACTATTGGCTGTCTTGGTGATGGCTGCTACTTGCTATGGTAGGTGACCCTTTTTGATGGATAGAATGATAACTCCAAGCCTGCAGACATGTTTGGGTCTGTACAGACATTTTTTGTTCAGCTTTGTTTCTTCTACCCTCTTACCTTGATCCCTTGCCTGCTTTCCTTCCCTTGGGTGAGATCCTCATAGCCCTGCTCTAGAACTGTCAGCTCCAGTCATTGCAATTTCTGGACCAGGGTGCTTCAGGCCCTTCTTCTCTGTTCCATCTCACCTTGCAGATTGCTTTTCCTCCTGCCCCTCTGTTGTCTGGACTCTGCAATATGAGTTATTATTCTTAGTTCTTCCTTGTTAATGGGGAGACTTCCCTCTCTCCTTCTGTGCTACCAGCTGCTTTTCCATACTGATGGAATTATGATGCTGTTTCATGCAAGAGTCAAGCACATCTCGCTATGCTAATCCATTCTCTAAGAATGGCAGGCTTTGAAGGTAAGCAGGTATCACATCCACCATGCTGTCAGGAACATGAAAGTGAGGAGCTGTACTTGAGACTCACACACTAGAAGACCAAGCACAAGCCTTGAAGCCCTGGCAAAGACACCAGGTAGCTCCACTCACCCTTTGCCTAAACCCCTTAAACTGCTCATATAAATGCTAGGCCACACCACTGATCCTTTTCCTTTTAAACCTGGCTTCTCTGGTTTGTGTGTTCATGTTCTATTGATCTGTGGTGTGTGAAAGACTGTAAATGCCATCAATGGTGTCTTACCACATGTTTTGCTCTTCTTTCCCCCCAGAGTCCCATGAGAGCATGGAATCCCACGAGTATCTCAGTAAGAGACTGCTTTACTATTTTCTTGCATTTCAAGTGTGCTACAGACATCTTCAAGACCATTTCCTTACTGTAGGGTTAAACAGGCAGAACCACTCAACCCAGGCAATTTGAATTTACTGACTGATGGAGATTCAGGGTGAAAAGGAAGAGCTGAAAAAAAGACTTCACATGTTTGGGGACAAGTACATACCACTGCTGTGCACAGAGTACAGTGAGAATTGGAAACCAAAAAGTCACGAGCTTAGTTCCCTGCTTCGTGCACCTAAAACAGATTAAGTGACACTAGAAAAGGATGTTGCTCAAAAACCTCCAGGATGAGCACGAGAAAAGGTACTGCAGGAGCCAGTGACATGATTGATTCTCCCCCAAGGACAGGGAGAGCCTTACTCTTAGCACCTTGGAAGAAGCAGGTGGAATGTGTGGGCAGGAGGGATTCTTTTGTTGTAGTGCCACAGGAAAAGCATGAGAGGGTGGAGACTCTCACTCTGGAGCAGGCAATATCCTGGAGAGGTTAGAGAACAGATGGATTGAAACTAAAAATAAATTAGATCATCTGAAGGAAAGACTTCACAAAGCAGTTAGTCAGGAGCACAAAGGCCTTTGTGGGAGCCGGTACCAGACATCCACAGACTCCTGAACCCTGCAGTGGTACTGTGATGTTTCTCAAAAAAGGATGGAAAGGACCTTCAGGCACCTCAGTCCAAAGCTGCCACACAGACTGCACAGTGACTGTCTTAACTTTGGAAGCAGATAGACTTTAACAATGCCCTTCCTGTTTTCACCTGTAATTTCACAGTCCTGGTAATTCTGCTGAGTGTGCCCAGACCTCCCATGGTCTGTGCAGCTTGGCACCTACCTCCTGGCCAAGCTCCACTCACTTAGAGGGACTGTGGCAGGAAAATCACAATGGCTTTCCCCTAGGTAGCTTGAGTAACAGCAGTCCAAGAGCAGCATGTGCCCTTCCCTTGTGCAGGCTGCACAAGCCAGAGGAAAATCCTGTGCACAAACCAGCAGGGCGGACAGCAGAGAACATTAAAAATCTGGGGAGGGGAGAGGACAGGGAGGCTGTTACAAATGTGAAAGCCAGCCTTTGTTGAAATCTGGCCTTGAAAAAGTGCATTAGCTCATCTGAACAAATCTTTGCCTTCTCAGATCCCTTCATCAGCAGGCGAAGGGCCAATGACTTCATACAAGCTGACGCGAGGCTGGAAGCCATCTCTCAGGAGAGGTATAGTATGGCCTCAGAGCACTAAGGATGGGAGTGAGGAGAGGTCTTTCATTGTGAAGGACAGCCTGGTATCAGGAGTGGCAGTCATGGTGACTTCTGAGAAGCCTTAGCCCCCTCTCAGTCAAAGAATCATAGAATCAATAAGGTTGGAAAAGACCTCAAAGATCATGAAGTCCAATCTGTCACCCAACACCTCATGACTACTAAACCATGGCACCAAGTGCCACATCCTATCCCCTCTTGAACACCTCCAGGGACAGTGACTCCACCACCTCCCTGGGCAGCCCATTCCAATGGCTAACAACTCTCTCTGTGAAGAACTTTCTCCTCACCTCCAGCCTAAACTTCCCCTGGCGCAGCTTGAGACTGTGTCCTCCTGTTCTGGTGCTGGTTGCCTGGGAGAAGAGACCAAACCCCTCCTGGTTACAACCACCTTTCAGGTAGTTGTAGACAGCAATAAGCAATGTGAGATGCCTGCCAAATTTCCAACCCCAGAAGGAGGAGAGTCACAAGGAAAGCTCAATTTGAGGTCATGTTCCAGTCCTCACATCTCAGGCAGAATTTGCATGATCTTTTCTAAATCAAAAGGCCATCCGGGGACCTCCTCCTCTCATCTATAAAATGCAGATATAGGCAGTTTCCTGCCTTATGCAGGGCTTAAGAACATAAATCCTGAAGCACAGGAACCATCTTAGTGAAGTGTCAAGGCAAAGCTTCTCTGCAGTAGCAGGTGACCCTTTCACAGTTAAGATCTTTGTTCCATACATGGATTTGGGAAAGAGTAGAAGAGCTGAAGACAGCAGGCTAGGGGGACTGTGGAGGGGACCTCAGGTTGAGACAGTAGCCACCCTCCTTTACCCACCACCCCACTTAGTCCTCAAGTGAAAGATTACCTGAGGAGGCAAAATGTTCCTGCTGTAATCCAATGGTTCCCCTGGGTGCAGTGAACACAGAAGGTAGAGTGCTAAGTAAGATCTTGGTTGCTGGGTGAAGGAATCTGGTGATGGACTCTTAATCCTGGTGGTCTTTGACCAGGGGGTTCTTGTGCTGTTTATTAATTGTAAACACCTGTAAATATTGTATATTTGTACATATTCATTGCATTCCATTGTTGATTCTAGTTTTGCCTGTAAACACAGCTTTCATTTGCTTCCAACTGGGCTGGTCTGGCAAATTTAATGTTGGGGAGGGTGGTGGGGGGGGAAGGGGTGGGAAATTTCAACCCACCACAGGGTGGTAAGGCAGGAAAGGGCTATGGGCAGCTATTTAAGATGACAGCACTAACCTCTAACCTTCCTTACTTGTGCAGGATCAGGGAGCGTGTTAAGGCACCCCGGGAACGTCAGAGGGAGATCTGCGAAGACTACATCCCCTGCAAACAGTACTCTCTGTACCGTGGCTATGGTGCTGCTTACAGGCACTATTTTGACAGGAGGAGAACTAAATGAAAGCTGACCTGTCTCCACTCTGGGGCCTGGAGCCTGGGGTATCAAGAAACAGAAACAAATCTGCTCTGAAACATACTCAGTTGCTTGTGCCCCTGTATGTTATCCTGCCTGCTGCTTCTCTCCCACGTAGCCATGGTTTCCTACCCTGTGTTAATTAGGGCTGAGCTGATGTAGCAGAGATCAGATAGAGTTCAGGATGTGGGTGTTTACTGCACAATAAATTGCTGGTTTGATACTATCTTCTCATGAATCACAGTATTGGGGGGAGGGAAGAGTGGGGGTGGGGTGTCTCTGTGATTTTCCATGAAGAAGCTGAGTTTGTTTATCACAGAAGCTGCTGTGAATTATGGAAAGCAAGAAAAGATTAAAAAGGCAGCCAGTACCTTGCAATCACATTTTAAGAGAGATCTACAATATCTGTGTGCCAGAGACCATGAGTGGCTGCTTTTGGAGATCACTGGCAAATTTCACATCCCAGCCTTAAGGCATCTTAAAGTGGTGTGGTGTTCAGAAGGCAGGGGTGAGATTCACCTTTTGGAAATGAAACCCATAGTGTCTTTTGTCCTTGGGGAAACAACATTCAGAAGGTGCTTTTTTGATCTTAAAAGCAAAGTTAAAGCAAGAGTTAGGGACAAAAAACAAGCCTGTAAACTGCATCATGTTTATCCAGCTGCATTCAGGTCCTGATGTAGGTTGCTCCTGTAGAAAGGAGTGTATGGCCTAGACTTTGCTCATGTTTCCTTACTTCCACTTGGAACTGATTCTGGCAAGGTTAGAAAGCTGCAGAAACCAAAGGTGAAGAGGAGCTCCAGGTGGTAAATAAACAAATAAAAGAAATTCAATGCTTGGGGTCAAACTCATTTTTTTTCTTTCCCTTAGAGCAATTTCCTGTTACTGTTTGTAACTCATCTGAAACCAAGATGTGGTCTGACCCTGTGCACAGGTTGCTCAGCACCTCCTGGCCCACTGAAGCCTGAGCATGACCACTGTTGAGTGGTCACCAGCAACAGGGCACCTCCCAGAACCTGTCTGCACACCAAGAGGCATCAGCACGGACATTCAGTGGTGCTCTGGGCTGGTCAGCAGCCATAGGATCCCTCTACTCAGCTCTGGTGAGACTCCACCTGGAGTACTGCCTCCAGTTCTGGAGCCCCTATTACAAGAGGGATATGGATGTGCTGGAACGTGTCCAGAGAAGGGCCACGAGGATGAGCAGAGGGCTGGAGCACCTCTCCTATGGGGACAGACTGAGGGAGTTGGGGCTGTTCAGTCTGGAGAGGAGAAGGCTCTGAGGTGCCTTCATTGTGGCCTTCCAGTATCTGAAAGGGGCCTACAAGAAGGCTGGGAAGGGACTTCTCAGGCTATCAGGTAGTGATAGGACTAATGGGAATGGAATGAAGCTGGAGGTGGGGAGATTCAGGCTGGATGTGAGGAAGAAGTTCTTCACCGTGAGAGTGGTGAAGCCCTGGAATGGGTTGTCCAGGGAGGTGGTTGAGGCCCTGTCCCTGGAAGTGTTTAAGCCCAGGCTGGATGAGGCTCTGGCCAGCCCAATCTAGTGTGTGGTGCCCCTGCCCATGGCAGGGGGTTGGAACTAGATGATCCTTGTGGTCCCTTCCAACCCTGACTGATACTATGATACTATGACACTCCTTGGTGTAGGCTGTGTAAGAGACATCTTCTATCTCAGCCCAAGCACAGATGATTTTTGATATTCACATCTCCAGGCTTCCACAGGCATCTGCAAATTATAGACATGGAAAAGTTTCATTACATGCTATCACAGACCATGAGACATGAAGTATCAAATTGTTGATCGATCTGTGAAATTAAGTCTAATTCTGCTGCGTGCATCTTCTTCCAAAATATGCTGTAAGGCTTTGCCAGCTGTGAAAATGAACTTTGGGAAAGACATGGGAGTTATTCATTGAAAACACTTCTGACAGGAAACTCCACCGGGACAGCTGCTAAAGTTTTGTGCAAAGGCAAAAGTGAGAGGTAGGTGAGTTTAAGGAGAGAGTGGTGGTGATGGTGGAATCCATATGGATTAGATATATGTGCACCCACTCTTGGTCTGCATTTTCCCAAGTAGTTGAATCCTAGAATTGTGGAATGGTACAGGATGGAAGGGACCTCCAAAGGTCATCCAGTCCAACCTCCCTGCAGTCAGCAGGGACATCCCCCACTACATCAGGTTGCCCAGAGCTTTGTTGATCCTCACCTTGAATATGGAATAGAATGGAATAAACCAGGTTGGAAAAGACCTTCGAGATCATCAAGTCCAACCCATCATCCAACACCATCTAATCAACTAAACCATGGCACCAAGCACCCCATCCAGTCTCTTCCTAAACACCTCCAGGGATGGTGACTCCACCACCTCCCCAGGCAGCCCATTCCAATGGGCAATCACTCTCTCTATGAAGAACTTCTTCCTAACATCCAGCCTAAACCTCCCCTGGTTCAGCTTGAGACTGTGTCCTCTTGTTCTGGCGCTGATTGCCTGGGAGAAGAGACCAGCCCCTGCCTGTCTACAACCTCCCTCCCTATCTCCAGAGAAGGGGCCTCAACCACCTCCCTGGGCAACCAGTTTGGTGTTCCACCACCCTCATGGTAAAGAACTTGTTCCCAACATCCAATCTGAATCTGCTCTTCCCTAGTTTGAAGCCACTGTTGCTCATTCTGTCACTGCAGGCCCTTGTAAACAGCCTCTCCCCACCCTTCCTGTAGGTCCCCTTTCAGGTACTGGAAGGTTGCTATTAGGTCTCCCCAGAGCCTTCTCTGCTCCAGGCTGAACACCCCCAGCTCCCTCAGCCTGTCCTGGTAGCAGAGGTGCTCCAAACCCCTGATCATCTTATAATCAGCTGGCACAAAACTTTCACACCCTAAAGTCAACAAGTCTGCAATGTCTGGATTTGACTTGACACTGTGACACTACCAAAACAGAGGGCACAGTGTTAGTGCTGTCTAGGTCTGTGCCCAGAAATACCTCCCAATTCCAGCCTCTGATTTACCAGTATAAACAAGGAATAATACCAGAGATTACTGTGGGATTTGAGCAGTGGAAGCAACAAAGAAGCATTTTTGAAAGACTACATGCTGGTTAGAAATGTTGGGAAAAGCTGAGAGCAAAACAGTAAAGCTGTTTGGATTACTGGAATTGTATATTGTTATTCTCCCAATGTTGTCCTTTTGGAAGCATAACTTTCCTAGAATGCCTATGATTTTTAGATTAATTAATTTATTTTTTAAAGTGTTATGCTTTAAGATCCTCTTTGCTGGAAGTTGTCAGCAATACACATTCAGTCTTTCCTGGACTTCAGAAAAGTTGCTGTTGTTGTTTTCCCCCCTACACATCCCGAAATGTCTCTAAGATGAAAGTGTTTCAGAGGATTGGCAAAAATCCCTAATGGCTCTGACTGCCCTTGGAAGCCTTTTGGACTTGAATTCTGTAACTCTTGGATGTGTCTTTTGCATGTGGGGCTGAGGAGGATTGGATATGATGTCAAAGAAGATGTGATCCGTATGCTGTTTGTGGGATACAGCTTTGTGAACTTGGAGGGTTTAGGGAGTGTGGGAGATAGGCTGCAGAAGAGTCCTTGCAGGACACTTCACATACCAAGTAACCACAGCTACTTGTGTCCTGAAGAATAAAACACTTTTGGAATCCAATGGTTAATGAGATTTTTAGACAAGAGAAGCCAAACTAAAGCCTCCAAACTAGGAAGATTTCCAGGAGGTAAACGGAAAGGCTCTGCCTCAGGCTAACTGCTGGAGTTCCCAACAGGAGAATAATCTCAGCTCTTTGAAGTGGTTTGGTGAGAGTCTCTGAAGCAAAAATCTACTTTGTGCTTGCTCTGTGCAAACTGTTTCATGGGTTTCTTTGCTCTTCAGGGGAATGGGTCAGGGTGGAGTGGGAAAAAGGGTCATCACTGGGTTCAGTTTCATTTGATTTTCCAATCGAGAGAGCCCCGTCACACAAAAAGAGCTTCTCTACCTCAGGGTGTGCTGGTCTCTTTCCTGGCTTTCTAGCAAGAAACTGGTTGGCTTTCATGTTTGTAATAAGACTGATTTTTTTAAAATTCCAGTTGTTTTCCTTCAACAGCCCTGTTCAAAACCTCAGGGAAAAAAAATTACCTTCCTGAGACAGATGTCAAGATGGATGCCAGGACCTTGTACCTCCTGGCTCAAAGATGGACTTTATTTTGGAGCTCAAATGCCAGAACACAAGCCAGAGCAGTGATCTCTTCAGTTGATCACAGGATATAAACTGCTGCCTGAAAGCAAGCTGCAGAGAACTTCAGTAACCTCCAGGAAAGCTCTGAGGTTAGGGAGCCTAGTGCAGCCAAAGAAGACATGAGGAGTCTGCTGGCAGTGCTGATGGTGTCTCTGGCCCTGGCAGTGCTCTGCTGCTGTGAGAAAGGTAAGGGAGATGTCTTCCTGGGAAGGCTCTCAGGAGCTCTGCTCATCCCTGCAGCTTTTGGGGAGGAGGTGCACTGCTGGTCATTGCACAACTTCAGATCTCTGTCCCAGAGACAGAGCATGGAGGAGAGAGAGCTTAGGGAATGAGAGCTTCATCTCTTGCTCAGCACTTTCTTCTGCTGGTCAAACACCACCCCCTCCCAGTTTCACTGTTATTGTTGTTGCTGTTCATAACAACAACAACAGCAACAACAATGATGATAATAATAACACTGATGAAACATTAAAGTAGGTGAGCCAACAAAGGGATGCTGGATGCTCACTTTTTTTGACAGAGGGTTTTGTTGCAAGCAAGTTCATGTTGACCATAGGGAGAGGGATTTTGTGCCTGCCAGTCCTGGAATGCTGTAGGATCACAGCTACTGAGTCAAGGCTTCACCTGCAGGGAAATGTGGGAAGTGGGGAACTTCTGCAGAAAAGAGAACCTGCTATTGGTGGTTTAAAAAGAGGGATTTGTCATACTGAAATAAGAACACATCACATTTGAAGGTGATTTAGCCATGGTAAATTTATAATGAAGAAATTGCAATGTGGTGGCAGCTCTACAGCTGATGACATGAGAGGGAAGGGAGGAAAGATAAGGGAAAAAAACAGTATTTTCCCTTTACAGCAGGAAGACAGAAGATGAGCAGAGGAGAGCTCTGTTTTTTCTTGCATTATCTCATTTAGAGTGAAATTTTTACTTCTTGGTATGGACATGTCCTGTTCTGTAGTGGCAAACATATAATGTTTGATGACATACAGTGTTTGATGAGTCCAGGTGAGGAGAAAGTTCTTCACAGAGAGAGTTGTTAGCCATTGGAATGGGCTGCCCAGGGAGGTGGTGGAGTCACTGTCCCTGGAGGTGTTCAAGAGGGGATAGGATGTGGCACTTGGTGCCATGGTCTAGTCATGAGGTCAGTGGTGACAGGTTGGACTCAATGACCTTTGAGGTCTCTTCTAACCTTGGTGATACTGTGATACTGTGATGCTGTGAGTCTTTTGCTTCTGTTAGTCTTTTTTCTCATTCCCCCCCCCCCCCCACTTTTGAGCATATATCTGCTTTTAAAAGTCATTATTATGTCCCAAAATGCTTAAGGACCTTGGAGGAACTTCTAATTTTATTTTACTGTTTTGATCCAAGGAATAGAAACACTGTTTTTAAAATAGCACTACACCCGACCCTTGTCACACTTTTTTGTTGCTTGTTTAGGCAGTTTTAATTTGTTGTTGTTGTTTGTTTTCTGGGTTTCAAGAGCCCCTTTTCTGCCCATAAGTACACTTATGGCAAGTTCCTGGTGACTTCAGTGGAACTGCTGAAACCAAAAATATGATGAAATAGTGGAAGAAAAAATAACCCTGTGAAACAGAGAGGTTTGGGAGAGCCAAGATTAGGACACCTCCCTTTTCACTTAGAGATCACTTTCCTTGGATGTTTGCTGGGAGAATTAGGGATTAAGATTAGGACTGAAAACAGAAGTGGTGTCTAAATTCCTCTTGGAAGGTCTGGTGAGTCAGGTACCTCAAACCTGAACCAGAAACCTGTGATGACAGAATGGTTCCTAATTGTTGATCTTACTCCTAATTTTTGATCTTATTCCTAATTGTTGATCTTATTTCTCTTCCCTATCAATGCCTTGCAATTTCTCCTCAAAATTAAGGAAATCTCTCTTTCCAAAAATAGAAGAGATGCTCAGCTTGCTTTAGGTTCTGTCCAAATCTGAGGTTTTGCTCAAATGCTCAGCTAGCCCTGTCCGTCCCTGCTCTTACCCAGGATGGGGAGGATGAAGGAGAAAGATCCTCCTCTAGCTCCCATGGTGGTTAAATGTTTATTGTATCATTTAATCTGGCTCAGAGGAAGTTGAAATTAAACAAATCTGGGCATAACAGGTGGAGGAGTTTCTGAATTACATTCTATTTCTAAATTATAAGTGTTAATACAACAATTCCTCCCCTTTTGGGAGGAACAGACCTTCTGGAAAAGTGGGGGGACTGGATCCAGCCAGTGGGCAGAGGGATTTAGTTACAGAGTGGAGCAGAGGAGGAGGACTTACAAGCAAATTTCTTTCTGTCTGTCTGTTTTCCAGATCCCAAAGACCCCTCAGGATCTCCCAGCACTGACGGTGAGTATTTTGTTCTGACTAATCCTCAGCTCCATTCTCCTGCACCTGCCTCCCCTTTGATAGTTTCAAGGGGTGAATCAGAACAATGCCGGGTCCCTCTAGCTGCTCCTTTTTTGTTCCCTCACTGCCACAGTCCTTGAGGTGCAGGAGCGCCTGTAGCAGTGGGGCTGCCTTTCACAGCCATAAGGGCCTGAGACGCCAGGGAGGTCAAGTTCTCTCCATCAGCAGCCCAGTATCACTCTGAGTGTGCTAGTACCATAGTCTGCATCTCCACAACCCCTGAGCAGCCTCCAGGCATGCCAGGAGTCCTTCAGGATGTTAGCAGCTGGATTTATCTGCCCTCTAGGATCACAGGGTGGTGAGAGTAGAGCAATATGGTCAATCTCTCTGCCTCAGAGACCTATTCAAAGTGACTGTTGCACTGTTAAGAGTGCAAAACCTACCCCAGGGCCTCCAGGCACTGGTGTCTTGGATGTGCTGTGCAGTCAGCCTGCTGTGCAGAATCATAGAGCAGAAAGGTTTGGTGCCTCATAGCAACAGGCTGTGACATCCCTGCCCAATGCCACAACCTGGAGAGTGTGGAAGTACAAGTGCCTTTGTTGGCTGCTGCTGTGGGGTGCAGTCCCTCCTGTCAGGTCATCTAGGACATGGGGGATTTGCACACCTTGAGATGTTCACAGCTTTTGCAGCAAACTGATCCTGGCAGAAAGCTGTATGGAAAATCCCTTTCGTTCTCCCCTGTCTCTGTCTCTCCTTTCTCATGCTTTAAAGGATAACATTGCTGCTGAGGAGCATGAAAGCTGGTGTTTCTCCAGTGAGCCAATATAAACACAGGTTTGGCAAGGAAGAAAAAGAAGTGTTCAGGGAAAGGTGTTTTCTGACACCTTATTAACTGGCAGTTTCTGTGTAGTCATTATTTTGATCCAAACTAAACCCCAGCTTGCTAGAAAAGAGGCACCTCTTACCTGCCAAACAGAAACACAGACAAACATCCCATGATGGTAAGTGAAGAGCACAAATCTCACCACAGGGGAGACCTTAGAAACTTCTTCCCCCTGTGACAGTGACAGTTTGCTTATTTCCCTGTTGAAACACGTACTGGTGTGCAGCTGCCTGTGTTGCTGGTGTGCTAGCAACCTGTGCACACCTCTGCTGATGTGGGTCCATCTCATGGAGCAAGATTGTGCTGTGCTGAGCCCTTGCTGGGGATGAAGAGTGAAGTGGCTCTACCTGCTGTTTGTGGGGTGCTCCACACCACGACCACAAGGCAGAAATCCCTAGGGGATTGAAATCCAAGGGAGAAAACAGCAGACTGCTCTGATGTGGTATGCTAGCAGAAGCCAGGAGCCAATGTTGTCATGGCAGAAAGATCTTGTTTAGCTTGGAGAAGAGGAGGCTCAGGGGAGACCTTATTGCTCTCTACAGCAGGCTGGAGTGAGAAGGAAGCCCTGAGTGGACAGTGCAGTGGAGGGAAATGAATGGGCAATTAGGACAGATGGTTCATGACAGTCATCTGCTTGTGAGAAGAGTAGACTGTCCATTTTCAGAGGTTAGGCTACTCCCTGTTTCTCCCAGTCCATGGCCTTGCATTTCTAACCCACTGCATCCTCTCTTGCTAGGCATCAGGATTAAAAAAGAAGTTGCCAATACCTTTGTGAAGAGGCAGAAGAGATCCAGCCTGTATGAACGGTAACAACTCTCAAGTCAGGCTGAGAGATGGATTCTGGACCTGTTCTGAAAAGGGAGTGGGAAGGCAACAAGACATGACAAGGCATTAATTTGTTGTACATCTATGTTATCACCTTCATGTGTTGAAAGTAATAACGGCTGCAGGAGACACTTATTGATAGAGAAACAGCTCTTTCCACACACACACCACACCCCCACCACACACTCCCAAATATTGTTTTAGAGCTCATAGCTGAACTGTGATATGCCTCCCAGGGAAGAAGACAGTACTAGCTGTCTGGGCTAGCCAGAGGGGGGACACCAAAGTGCTCTGATCTTCAGGGTCATCAGAGATAATGAGCATGACAGAGCCTTGGTCATTACTTTTGGCTCCCTACAAGAGCATGGCTCTGTTGCAGGGATGAGGCTGGATCACAATGGCTGTTCTTTCTGAAGTTGTAAATGCTACAGCCATTCTTTTGTTTGTTTGTTTGTTTTGCAAAAATCCTAGGCACAAAGGCTTGGAGGAATCCTAGCCATAAACATCTGCAGAAATTTGGGGTCATCCAAGAATGTTCTTCGCATTTTTTATTCCTGGGAGAGCTTGTTAAGTCACTGCCTCATGTAGGCCTGTGCAAAGAGAATTTTTATTCAATCCTTCTCTGGACTGGGGGAATAATCTTGTCTTTTAGACAATAGAAGATTGGGAGGCCCCATCTCTGGCAGTACTCTGGATCAGAGCGCTGTAGCAGAGGAAGCAACTCAGGTTGAAACCTGCAGTGACTTAAAACAAGATGAAAATGTATTGACTCTCCCCTCACAGGTAGGGCATCATCAAAGTAGCTTCTCCTACAAGCATGAATCAGGAGGGACTGAGCTAAGGGTATAACTTTGTCATGAAATAAGGTTAGTCTGGAAATACAGATGGAACAAATGGAATTAAAGGGTACTGGGTTGGAACTAGATGATCCTTGTGGTCCCTTCCAACCCTGACTGATACTATGATACTATGGTACCGCAGGGTCTACCAAACACAAAGTAAGAACTGGGTCTACCAAACACAGAAACAAAGTAAGAACTAAGGAGCTACTAGTGTGACTTAGAATCATAGAATCAGTCAGGGTTGGAAGGGACCACAAGGATCATCTAGTTCCAACCCCCTGCCATGGGCAGGGACACCACACACTAGATCATGCTGGCCAGAGCCTCATCCAGCCTGCTCTTAAACACCTCCAGGAACGGGGCCTCAACCACCTCCCTGGACAACCCATTCCAGGGCTTCACCACTCTCAGGGTGAAAAACTTCTTCCTCACATCTAGCCTGAATCTCCCCACCTCCAGCTTCATTCCATTCCCCTTAGGCCTATCACTACCTGATATCCTAAGAAGTCCCTCCCCAGCCTTCTTGTAGGCCCCCTTCAGATACTGGAAGGCCACAATGAAGTCACCTCGGAGCCTTCTTTTCTCCAGACTGAACAGCCCCAACTCCCTCAGTCTGTCCTCTTCTCCTCCAGACTTCTCCGGTAGCACTGTGTGCAGTCATCAGGAAAGATAACCAAACCTGGAATAAGAGCTGAGAGGGAAATCCAGAGAGTATAGTTGAAACTAAAAGATTTGGGCTTGCTTAGCCTGATTAAAGAAAAGCTGAGTGGAGATTGTGTCACTGTTAACAACAGAAAAGATGATTAAAAGACACTGCTTAAGCTAAAGGAAAATAGTGGCTAGTGGAAAAGTGGTCATAAACTGGGAGAAAACAAAAGGAAGCAGGTAACATAAATAAATAAACAATAGGGAAAAGATTCCTTGGTAGTTGGAGAATAAGGTTGGGGACAAAAAAAAACTAATACTAACTGCTCCTGTGGTCTCCTTTGATCATAAAATCTCAAAAGCAATTGCTTTAAGTTGGATTCAGTGCCAACTTTTCCCAACATTAATCATGTAAATTAACCTACCTTGAGGAATCTCCTGATGGGGCACCCTGGAGAATCACTCTTCTCAGGTTAGTGTTATGGGTGTGAAAGCTCTCCAGCTACATCAACTGAATCTGCAGAATGGCATCTCTCTCTCTCTCTCTGTCTGCTCCAGGTACCTTGAGTATTACAAAAGCCCAATGGAGCAGATGCATGAGCGCTGTGAGAACTACCCTCCCTGTGACTATCTCTCTGACCAAATAGGATTTTACACAGCCTACAATCGTTTCTTTGGGAGATACTAAGGATGAGATGGTCACTTCTTTCACTCTGAGCCCCTCAGGAGAAAGAAGGCTATGGGTTGGAAGGAAGGAAGGAAGGAAGGAAGAAAACCATGTAGACTGGGGCTGCCTTCTGATTTCTCCCTGTGCAGCTGGAACTGCAAGGCAATAATTATCCAAGCTGTTGAGCTCGTGTTAGCTGTCTGCCTTTCATCAAAAACATTTATCTTCAGTCATACTTTGTGGTATGTTGAGCTTCACCAGAAGTGATTGAGAAGGCTGTCTTACGTCTTTCCACTTGAAACCCCTTGAAGCAGCAGGTGAAAAGAAACAAAAAAGATTCAGCTGAAGAAAATCAATGCATGCCTTAGAAACACACCAAGACCTTTTGTCCTCTTCTACAAAATGCAGAGTGTTTGTAAAAGGAGGATGTCACAACATGCGTAAATAAAAATGTTGATGGATCTCGTTGTGGGGGTGCTCACCAGGGAGAAGGCAGAAGAGCTGCCTCATGTCACAGTAACTGGGGAAGTTCAGTACTTTCAGGCAGTACATTCACTCTAAATATGTGACAGTGTAGGATCATTTTGCGAAGGTAGGGGCAAGGAAATACCCTCACATCGCCAGAAATCAGGTTCTAGAACACTCTTCTGACTATTCTGTCACAAAATTTGTCTGTACAGCAACAAGAGATAAATCCCCAGAGGGGTTTTTAAGGAGTCCTTTTAGATGAGCCCTTCCATTTGTCCTCTGCATTCAGGGACTACAAAATGTGACTTGGAAATCTCTGGGTTTTGTCACAGTTTTCTGGTGAAACTGAATATACCTAAGCAAAATTAAAGATAGCCTCTTCCTTTCTGATATTTTAGCATTTATGCTTGAAGTCAAACATGCTCCAAAGAAAGCAAAGTAATAAAAAAGCAATAAACTTTATGAAATAAAGAAAACCAATATCCATTCAAAGATGAATTGAAATTGGGTCAGCATTTGGTTTGTTCAAAGCACTCTGTCTCTCTCTCATACATATATGTGTCTGTGTTTATAAACATATCCTCTTCCCTCTGCACTGCTTCATTTTGTCCTGTGGTAGGGATATTATACCTCAGCAATTTTCTGCACAGCTTCCCTTGATGTGCTCTGTCAGCTTTCCTCCCCTGAGAGGGAGATGGCAGATCCCATCTCCAAGGACAGGGACTGCTGACCCTCAGGAGACTGAGAGAGTCCAGATCTCTCTGGTTACATCAAAGCTGGTGCAGCTATCCACAGCTGCTGACTGCAGTAAATACTGCTTATGTAAAGCAGGTTGGCATGCTGCTTCTTTCTGTTTCTCTGTAAAACTTTTATCTCTGGTTAGGGATGCTCAGTAGATAAAGCCTGCTCCTATTGAACCTGAAGAGCCAAATCCGGATGTGTGAGGCTTCCTTCTCCCCTCCTGTGGCACAGTGTCTATCAGAGGTGACTGCACTGAAATGTAGGTCACAACGGCAGCGAGGGAGAGGAAGGGTAGGCTTTTTCCAGTTCACCATCTACTGACTTCAGCATTTCTCTGAAAGAGCACTGGGTAAGTCCACAGAGAGGGCTGCCAGAGTGAGTGTGAGCATCTTGTGTTTGGCAAGCTGCTATGACTTGCCCCAGCTATGCTGACCTTGGCTGAGGAGAGAAGGCACAGTTAATAAGCACCTCCGCTTGTCTTGGTTAAACACCTGGCACTGCTTCCTTTATTGGCATAAACTGATGGGGACTTCACTGCTTGCAGCCAAACCCTGACACTACCTAGTAAAAATGAACAAAGTGCTCACTGAAAGCAGTTAAAATTTTGCTGGAAAAATGGAGGGACCAGTGAAATCCTAGTGTCTGCTGTACTGACAAGTCAGGGGGAGTTGTTGTATAGTTTTGTTCACGCACACCAGAAAATCAAGCTTGTCCAAATGTCCGTTTTTTCTGTTGGTTTGGGATTTTTTTCTCCCCTTTCAGTATTTTTTAACTTTTTTTTTTTTTTTTTTTTTTTTTTTCCCCAGGGAAGTTGCACACAAAGGTCTTGATCATGTTACCTGTTCTGTGTCACCAGATCTCTATAAGGGCTGAAGTCAGCACCACCTCTGGGGACCTGAGCGCACAAACTGCGTTACTGCTGGAACGGAGGAGCCCTATTTTTGCCGGCTTAATGGCGAGTTGAGTCCTACTACAAATCCTCTCGTGCCATCTTGTGGCCACCGTTTTTATTGCAGTTACTGCTCCTGAAGCATTTGAAAATGCAGAGCCAGCGTTCTTCCTCATTCGCTTCATACTACAACATCCACTAGGGGGCCAGAAGAGAAAAACAGGGACAAAATCTGCAGCTGGATTGTACGCAGCTGAAATGACCTTTCGCAGGGGTTATTTATCCTGATTGTCAAGTTCCCACTGGGACCTATTCCAGTTTAGCTCCTTTTTATCTTTACATAACCAGGAGAGGAGATGCCTCTGAATAAATTCAGAAGCCTTTCTGTAGACTCACTTTTAGCAGTTGAAAAACCACTTTCTGAAATGCAATCCAAGAACATAAAGCAGTTACAAGAAGAAGTAGCTAGGCTGCATTTATCCCTTTACATCATCCTTCATGTCATCATCTCATATCACCAGTGGATGCAGACACTGTCAGCAGCATTAGCTGGTGCAGAGTTACAGATCACTTTGAAAGCAACTCAGTACAAAACCTTTTGTCCTCTCTAACCTTATTTCAGCAGTAATCAGCAAAAGCTCTCTGTCTACCAAATCCAAGCAGTTGCACCAATGTCTCTCTTCTCAGGTAATCCCACCACAACTACAAGTGTTCCCCTCACCTAGCCTATCACACCTACCTCACACACCACTGTCCATCAGGCAGTGGAAAATGAATTTCACTTCTGTGTAGTCAGAACAAGGCCCTGACACTTCCTTTTGGCTCTTCTTTGGGTTTTTTTTGGCTGTCAGAGGCCGTGGGGCTTTGCAGGCGAGTAACTCACTAACCTTTATTGAGAGGGCTGACTAGAAAGCAGTTGCTAGAGAGGGGGCAGTTCCACTGTAGAATCTGTGTTTACACAGTGCTGACTCAAAAGCAGTTGTTAGAGAGGGGTTAGTTCCACTATAGAATCTGTGTTTGCACTCTCATTCTAAGTGCACCCAATGTAAACAGTTCAAATGTGCCACTCTTTAGTGATGTAAGGGTACGATTGGCAGCAGATTATTGGAAACAGGAGGGAGCTAAGGAGGATCAGGACAGTTACCTTATCTCTGCTTCCAGATGGGATTCTGACCTACTCTGCATTTCTGTGTTGGCTTTATCAGAGCTCTGCACTTCTTTAAAAGGGTTTTTTGAAGCTCTTGATCAGGGACTGCTCTCCACCTCATCTTGATACATCACTCCTTGGGAGAGAGCTGTCTTGTACTTCTCCAAGCAAGGATTTTCTTCCTTTTTGCAAGAAAAAGAATAACACCTGGAATTAAGAGAACTGTCAAGGTGAAGGACATCTACATCAGCTGGCACTGGTGCAATCAGACCTCTCCTTATGGATTGTGGCCATGCTTCTACCAGCAAATTGTCTGGATTGATTAATGACTTACAGGTTGATGGAAGAATCTGGTGAATGATCTTTGGCTGAAGAATTGCCACCAAAACCTGAGTGCAGATTACAAACTGCAAAATTTCCAATTCAAGAGAAAAGGGAAACAGCTGTAAATAAGCTCTGCTTGAGCAACATGTTCTTTACAGTGTCTTGGGTGGACACTAGAATGCCCGTGCTGGCCAGCCTTCTATTGCTGATCTCCTCACAAATGCTGCTAAAAGGGGTAAACATGTTTTTTCTTTTCTTCTCTTCTTTCTTTTCATCTCATGTCTTCTCTTTTTTCTTCTCTTTCCTCTTTCTTTCCCTTTCCCTTTCCCTTCCCCTTCCCCTTCCCTTCCCTTCCCTTCCTTCCTTCCCTTCCCTTCCCTTCCCTTCCCTTCCCTTCCCTTCCTTCCCTTCCCTTCCCTTCCCTTCCCTTCCCCCTTCCCTTCCCTTCCCTTCCCTTCCCTTCCCTTCCCTTCCCTTCCCTTCCCTTCCCTTCCCTTCCTTCCCTTCCCTTCCCTTCCCTTCCCTTCCCTTCCCTTCCCTTCCCTTCCCTTCCCTTCCCTTCCCTTTTCATTTCCTTCTTTTTGTCTTTGTTGTTCTCTTTGCCTTTCTCCTTCTCTGTCTCTTTTTCTGTCAGAGAGATGTGACAAGACAGGAGGAGGAAATTCACCTCTGATCAGGCTGCACTAGCACATTGCTTTGCTTATTCTTCCCCTCATTAAAACCACTTAGTAATCATGAGCACAGTATTGACAGAAATGGACCATGTGTTCCTGCCAGCTCTCTTGGAGTTTTTAATGAAACTGGTCCACATCAAATATGAACTCAGGCATCTTGGCTGGCATTTGCCTGGGGTGGGGCTTGGACAGTAACACAAGGTTGCTCAGGAAGATCTTGTCAAAGATTCCTGTTTCCTGTTCTTGCTCTGCCAGTAATGTCAGAGGCGAGAAGAGAGCAGGGGGAAACTTTGCTTGTATCCACAGTGATACTCAGAAAAATCACATTCTGATGCTAATCTTAATTTGCTTTTATGTTGCAGGCTGCATCCCACTTCATGATGGATATGGCTCTGCATTCCTTTGATGACCAGTATCTGGGGTGCAGAGAGCAGGTGATGGAAGAACTGGAGCGAGGAAACTACTTCCAAAAGGAAATAGCTGCTAACAAGGACTATTTGAGTCTCTGGAAGAAGGCTCAGGAGGCTTTGCTAAAGAGCCCTGTAGGTCTCCTAAGAGAGATGCATGAAAGCCATGCCATAGTCCTCATGGCTTACACCATGAACTCTTCCCTGCACTCTCAGCTGAACTGGGCCACTGCTACGGGAGGAAGCTCTTCAGAGCACTACAGACACAACTTCAGTTTCAAATATTTTCACTTTTACCTAACAACTGCCATTCAGATAATGAAGCAGTGGCAGAGCAGCAAAGAAAGCACAGGGAAACCCAAGTGCTACCGAGTGCACAGGGGGGTAAAAGACTTGTACATCGAGGCCATGGTGGGCAACAGGGTGCGGTTTGGCCGTTTTACTTCTACCTCTCTCCTCTGGAATGAAGCCCAGAAGTTTGGGAATGAAACTTTGTTCACAGTGACCACTTGCCTGGGAGCAGCTGTGCAAGGTTTTTCTTACTACAGATCAGAGAAGGAAGTGCTCATTCCCCCTTATGAGACCTTCCTTGTCAAAAGCTTCTTTCAGACGCAGCATGGTAACCGGATGCACCTGCATTCTGTGGGCGACTACAGCAAGTACCACTGCCAGCTCGTGGAAGGTATTGTGTTCAGCCTTTCATGCAGGGAGGACACAGGACAGTCTGGTCTCAAGTACCCTAAGCAGCCCTCACCAGCTACACCTACCTGAGGCCACACTCAAGGCCAAATCTGTGGCTTGCTCATTGTGTTTGCTTACAAGAAGTAATGTTTCATCTACTTGTCATGAAACAGCACCCCAAAGCTCACTAGAAGTGAACCCACCTGGTACACAGCAGGTCCCATGGTTCTTTGCAGACTCAATTTATCCTGCCATTGCAAGGATGTCATGTGGGTCCCCATCATTCCTACTGCAAGGGCAGATGAGCTCTCTATGTTGCTTGAATTCAGGTATTTATTCTGGTGGCTTGCAAGGCTACTACACTTCAAGCTTCAGGACAAAACTGCTGCTGCCTTAGTTGTGTTCCCTCCTGCGGCAGAAGAGAGAAAAGATATTCTTTGTCAAAGCACACACTGTGAGTTTCCTGGCTATAGAAATAACTCTGTGCTGGAAGACCTTACTGGATCTGTTCCACATCCCTGTCCTTCTGTGAGTTCACCACCAATACAGGACTCTTGCTTTTGTCTCTCCGAAGAATAGTGTGTCAGTGCAACCTTTGAGCACAAAATAGTTATTCAGGAATGAGTCTGTGTCTGGACCTAAGCCAAGGTAGCAAGTAGACTTGAGGAAATGGCTTTCCTGGGAAAAGTCTGTGTTAGCAAGTGCAGGAAGCTTTAGCCAGTGAAAGACATCTAACTGACTGCCCTCTTGACTTTCTTTCAGCTTCAAGAAGCAAGAATGCTGCTTCTACTGCCCTCACCTCTTCTGCTCTTGTAGTTGGAGTTTTCATGTGCTTGGTCTGCAAGAACTGATTCTCTGGCTGCATCCAGATATATAAGCTTGGAGAGAAGGCAAGAAGAATTCACAGGAAATCAGTCTCTGGAGCTCCTGTTGTGGCAGAAGGTTCAACCCTCCCTTTGCTTTCAGCTGAACCCTGTCATCTGAGTCTAGAACATTCAGCCAAGTTTATCAAGACGTTCTCTGCACACATTAAGGTAGGAGGACAGTTACCTGTGGCCTTTCTGGAGAGTAGGGAAGTGACACCTTTCACTGTAGGCAGCTGTGCCCTTTGGCATTCAGGAAAGACACACATGGACTCTGGACTATTTAGAGATCTCTTAGTGCCTTTATTTTTAGTGAGAAAGAGTCTGTCTGTGGGATGCAAAAGACACCGTGGTGGTAACATCTGGTGGATAGCTGTGCGGCCTTGTATATCTCCTTTACGTGCAAGGTCCCAGGGGACAATAAAGTCTGTGGGTGCTGCACAGTGATCTTTTCCTGCTGCATGACCCCAGGGACCAAAAGCATAGATGTCTGTAATGGCAGAGGCTATCATCTAATAATCTAAATCATAGTAACATGTTCTGTCAAACTAGACTTCTGTCCCTGAAATCCTAAGACGTGCTTACCCAGTTAGCTAAAACAAATTCAGTCCACAGCTATTTTACTCTTAGCTTGTTTTCTATCTTTATTTCATGGTACTTTCTTGTTGCTCTTGGCTGACCAGTGATTTCAAGCAAGAAGTTGTCAGAACTTGATTTTGACCCCTACATGCTCAGCAATACTAAGCCCAGATTCCAAAAGAAGAATGAAAAGTTTAGAAGCTGCTGCTGCAGAGACTTCTTGCATGTGTGTTCAAACATTCCTAATTCTTTCCTGTGCAACAATTACAGGAATCAATGGGGATTTTTCCTGCATCAGCCCATTGATGTCTCTTTCTGCAGATCAATTATTGTTGAGAGGCAGACTTCAGCCTTTTTAACAAAGGATTGGAATCCTTCACAAGGTGGCTTCAGCACCATGAAAGCCTCCTCTAAGTAGTCAGCTGCTGCTTTCAGGATTTTCTTTATGGATCTTTGTCCTTTCAGAACATTGATAGACTGTATGAAAATAAGAAACGAGGAGGAGTGATGCTTGAGCTGTTGTGCTGTTTCACTTGAGGAGGAGCAGCCTTCTGTGGTACATGGAATCTCCTTTCGTGGCAGTAGCTTCACAGGATAAGCATAGTCCATGAGAAGTTCTGATACTTGGAGGGATAAGGCAGGTGAACTTGATAAATGATGAAGAGCAGCTTCTATTGTGTCAGGAAAACCATGTTTCAACATCACTGCAACAAGTACCCCCTCGATGCTTCCTACAATCCCTTTGTAATTCTCATACAGCTCTTTTACTGCCACGATCTGGTCCTGCAGGGAGGTGGTGGGGCCAGAAGTCTTATACAAACTATGGGTGATGCTTTCCTGTACTTCTTTGTCTTTTGTTCCCATGGTGGTTTGCATCTCTTTCAGAGCACTGACCAGGAGCTGCAGATTCTCTTCAATGCTGAAGTGCTCTTTGACTGTCATGATGGGGAAGTTGGTGCCAAGATGCTGACTGAGGAGTCAGAACATTTTGTTGGTTGAAGAGATGCAGAAGTACATTAAGTCGTGTAGCTTGTGGCAGGTCCTAATCAGCCTGCCTTTATCACTCTTTGAATGGAGGCAGGGTGACATTTCTGGAGTGGGGGGTCTGACTCTGAAAAGCAAACAGAGAAAAATCCAGGGGAGTAAAACTGGAGAGGGGAACTGGACACATTTTCTGCTAGAATGTTACATTCCTGAAACCAGCTTTAGAAATTATCAACCTACCTGATCCTCCCTCCACCCAGACATTACAGTTAGAAGAGAACACAGCAAAAGCTCTTTGTCAGTCTTTGCAGGTGTCTTATCAGACATGCCAGAAAATTATGGTGTAAACAGCTGGAAATATCATTACTCTTATGGCTGTGGGAAGTATGCAACTTGAAAAGCAATAGAAGTGCTTTAAGTGGTTATTCTGCCCCTGTACTCAGCGCTGGTCAGGCCACACCCTGAGTAATGTGTACAGTTCTGGGCCCCTCAGTTTCAGAAAGATGTTGAGTTGCTGGAAGGTGTCCAGAGAAGGGCAACAAAGCTGGGGAGTGGTTTGGAGCACAGCCCTGTGAGGAGAGGCTGAGGGATCTGGGGTTGCTTAGCCTGGAGAAGAGGAGCCTCAGGGAGACCTTATTGCTGTCTACAACTACTTTAAGGGAGGTTGTAGCCAGGTGGCGATTGGTTTCTTCTCCCAGGCAGCCAGCACCAGAACAAGAGGACACAGTCTCCAGCTGCACCAGGGGAGGTTTAGGCTGGATGTTAGGAAGAAATTCTTCACAGAAGGAGAGACTAGCCATTGGAATGTGCTGCCCAGGGAGGTGGTGGAGTCACCATTACTGGAGGTGTTTAGGAAGAGACTGGATGGGGCGCTTGGTGCCATGGTTTAGTTAATAAAATGGTGTTGGGTGATAGGTTGGACTCGATCTCAAAGGTCTTTTCCAACCTGGTTAATTCTATTCTATTCTATTCTATTCTATTCTATTCTATTCTATTCTATTCTATTCTATTCTATTCTATTCTATTCTATTCCATTCCATTCCATTCCATTACATGTGATTTTTTTTTTTTCTTTAAATGCCTTCTAGTATTTATTGGTGATTTTATGGGAGTCCTGGCAAACAATCCTCTTTACATCATCCTTAGAAGTATAATCCTTCAGGTTGTATATACTAGTGAATCCACATAGAATGAAACTCATTCTGTGTAAGGGGCAATGGCCACAGCAAAGTCAAACATATAGGAAATCTACATTCAAGGGGCAATGCAATTGAAGGCTGCACCTATTGTCTTGAGGAACAGAAGGCTTTTGGAGGATCTAACAAATGGAAAGAAGACAAAAAGAGTGAAAAAATGAGATGAATTTGGATAAACATGCCACAATAGAATCAATCAAAAGCAGGCAGGCAACAGGACCCAGCTGAAGCTCAGCCTCTGGATCCCGAACTCATCACATGCTGCTGGAAACCACCAGAGGAACACAGGGGAAAGAGGATGAAGTCAGTGTCCCACACACATTACAGCTGATTGCAGGAGCACTCAGAGAAAAACAGGTAGGCAGTCTAAATGTTTAATTAGAAAAGCCTCTGGAGACAATTTCCCTGGAGCAGGAGAAATAGTCAGAGATACGGAAATATATGTGGCCTGCCTAACTCTAGAAAGTAAATGTAAAAGCTAGGAAAAGTGTTAATTTGAAGAGGCAGAAAATCTAGGGCAGTTATAGGAAGCTGAAATAATCACTTGTAAAGAATAGATGCTAAAAGTCTCCTCCCCCCTGCTTGTTTGTTGAAGTGCTATTTCTCTTAGGATGTCTTGTCTTCTCAATTTCTACGAATAAGGAAAAAACAAATGGCCTTTCCACAAAACATTAGTGGTGTGGAAAGGTACCAAGACCACACTGCATCAGAGAGCAAGCCAGAAACATCCCTGAGGCAGGACTGACACAAAATCATACTTGGCATTGCCGTGACTGTATGTTTCCTGACAATCACAAACTTTTACTGTATATGTACTTTGCTCCCTTCCAGCTTGAAGAAAGATATGTTAAGGAGTTTATTCTCTTGACAGAGCTACAAGGTAAGTGGCTGAAAGAAACCTCCAGTATTGTGCAAAATATTGTGGACTAAATTATCTTCAGACTAAAAGGGAACTGTTGAAATAACTGTTTTTCCACAGTGCTCTTATGGGGGAGGGTGTGTTTAGTAAAACACAGCTAGGTCAGTGCCAGATGATTTGCAGTTAGCAGATGGTGCAAGAACTTCAAAGGACTAAAATGACACCAAGACATCTTCTTTTTTTCAATGCAGAAAAATTTAGCTAGTCCCTTACTCATAACAATTTGTATTGATAACTGTGATATGTAGGCACCAACAGCAAGAGGAGCTTTATCACAGGGGGAAAAAAATGAGAAGCACTGCATCAAAGTGGCCCAGAATTGCAAGAGAAGGGCTGAGAATGCAAAAATGCCAACAAAGAACTGAGTCACTGTACTCATTCATAGTTTGCCCCTGTTGTAAAGCAAGGTTTATTCGAGTCAAATCCATGATAAAGAATGCTTGCTTTGCATTTGGGGATGGGTGAAAAGGAATTGGCACAGAATTGATTACAGAAGCTTAGTGATGAGGAGCAAGTCCATGATCACTGTCAGCCACTTTGGACTCTGCATATTGACATGCAGAAACATGCACTAAATGTGCCACTTTGCTGGCAAACCAGCAACAGCCCAGAGAACAGTTACTACAAGGATTAGGCACAAGTGTCTGGGAAGAAGGAATCAAACAAGTTCAGTTTTGTGCTCTGGTCTGTAAGCAACTGGAAGTGTTTAAGAAGAGTCTGTATGAGGCACTTGGTGCCATGGTTTAGTTGATTAGATGGTATTGGGTGATAGGTTGGACTTGATGATCTTGAAGGTCTTTTCCAACATGGTTAATTCTATTCTATTCTATTCTATTCTATTCTATTCTATTCTATTCTATTCTATTCTATTCTATTTCTATTCTATTCAATAAGGGAGGGCCAGATTCTGCTCAGTCATGTCCTAGGAGCTTGGTGAGCACCTGATGATATTAGGTCCACACAGAACATCATAGGTATGGAGGAAGTGTGGCTCCATAAGGTGGGGTCTCCCTGTTCCAAGGTAGTCTGTCATTACAGACATCATGCTGGAGTAGCTGCACTTCACAGTGATTAGAGGGCATGCTGAGCATCATGGGGCTGTCTGAAGCTGTTTGATATTCATGAGGCAAAAACCATCTGGGGAATCAATTACAGCATTAGGAAAGTGAATAAACAGTAAGGGAGCAGAGGCTAAGTATCAGGGAAGGAAACACAGTGAGAGATGCATGTGAGCTGACACAGGTTAGAATGGGTTTATTATAGATAATTTGACTACTCTCTATGAATTCCCAAGTGTGGGTTTATTAGTACAAGCACTGAGTGCTTCTATAGTAACATTTTCTCTTGAATATGAGGAGATATCAGCTACCCTGGCATGAAACACCCTTATGGTGATACAGACTATGCCTGCTCCACCAGTTCTCATAGCTGTTTAAAAATCACATGCCCCTGACTGAAAAACAAAACAAAACAAAACCCAATCCAACAAAACCCAGGCTGTTACAAAAGTGTGTCTAGAACAGTTCTTTCATTTCCACAGCTTATTTTAGATGTTGCTAATTAAATGAGATTGTTCCATTTTTTTCAGTGAACTAGTTCAGCTCCTACCACTTTCAGTTTCCAAGGTGAAGAGTGACCCATATTCATCTCACCAATCTGCTAATTACATATTTGTTAGCCATTTCTGTTGCTCTGACTATGTCCAGTGTCTCATAAAGTCCTTTTAAAAATCATTTGGCTAAAGATCCAAAACAAGATTTAAGATTTCTACCCAGTTACAAGCTATGCCTTGAGATTTGATTTGTTGAGTATGAAAAGAACCAGTGAGGCAGAGACACAGGACATTTCACTGGCCTTTAAGGGTTGGGGTTATGGGTGTTGAACAGAGTAAGAGATTTCTTTTCTCTCCTGAAGCAGCCTATTTCTGAAGAATGGCGCTGAGTGACCTTCTTTACCCAGATAACCCCAAGAGAAGGCAGGAATTGATCCAGCTGCACCAGGAACTGCTTGACTGCATGTCCACAAATTTCCATGCCACAAATGAGCTGGCTGGGGTGCTGAACGAGCACCTGGGCTGTACTATTCCTCACATTCAGATGAGAGAGAGCAGCACCGTCAAGGAAAACTGTGATATAATCATTCAAGCCATGAGTGAGATTCAGCATCAGGTACAGAAGATTGATAGTGACATGAAGGAAAAGCTAGAGCCTGTGCTGTACCAGAAGCTGTATGACATCAAAGAGCCTGAGCTGGAGAAAATTGCAATAGCCCATAAAATTTTCTCCATTGTTCTTGGGGAAGCAACTTCAACAGCTGAGATGGTAGCTCTGAAACTTCTTGGATCCAGTCTCGTAACTTTCACTGTGAGCAAGCTCATTAGCCTCCTTGCACAGATTGGGGCATCTGTTCTTGGGGGAATCAGCATCACCATCCTTGGGCTTGGAATTGAAATGATCCTCCATGCCATCCTGGGAGCTGTGGAGAGGAATCAGCTTTCCACAGCGGTGAGAAGCTACGAGGAGCACCTGGCTGAGTTTAAAGCAGCCTCAGAAAAGTATCAGCGTGCCATACGTGAAGTGACTTCTTTGGTGAGGCAGCAGGTTCAGTGAAGGAAGTCAGAGCCCTCCCTCCTGCTGTGACAGTGCCTGCAGCAGCTACACCTGCAGAAACCTTTTGATTTATTATGGTAAATGAACTACTGATGGGTTTTTGGTGGGTTTTTTTTGGTCTTCTTAGTGGCAGCAGAGCAAGAGATGTGACATCAGAGAACTGTCAATGAAGTATATTAATATAGAATTGCCTTATAGGTGCTTCTGGGAAGCAATGCTTTCAAATCTTTGCACCTTTCCTTCAACCATTGTTTGGAATGCACCACAGATAACCTTGAACTGCAATTTGTACTAGTGACAAATATTAATATTCATTGCTGGAGCAGTAGTGGTAAGAAGGTGTGATATTTTTTCTCTGTGTTACGATGTCAAAGATCACAACATGATGAGAGAAAACCATTTCAACAAGCCAGTCCGTGTTGTCATCTGCAGAGCTCACTGGGACAGCAAAACTCTTGGTTTGGATTAGGGCTAAATCTGGTAGGCTGAATTCCCTGTTCATTGAACTGCTTACAAGGACTAGGTGAAGCATATTTAACTGCTATTTCCTGTCCTATCCCTGCCTAAGAAGCCAGGCAGAGATCCTCTTTAAATAAACTCTAATCCCCAAAGATTAGCAGATAAGAGAAGCATGGGCCTACAAACAAACACAAATAATCTTGCCCCACAACTGAAAGTGGCTACAGTGCTCCAGGCATGCCTGCCTGTGAATAACCTCTTATGCTCAGTAATGCCCTGTTCCTGACAACCCCCAGGGAACTATTTCTGTGCACACTTGCTGCTCTGTTGTCTGAAATGGAATCGCACACATGTACAAGAGTCTGCAGGATTACAGCCCTATTGATGCATCACATTTATTTTCAAGTGCTTTACCCAAATCCATCAATATGGGACTGCAAGAGCATGCTCTGAGGTTCTGAATTCCCCAGTATGCTACCCAATGGGCCTTGCCTTTCTGGTTTGGAAAGCAAAGCTGAGAGTGAGACATGATTTGCAGTCTCTTGCTCTGATTTGCTGTGGTGTGCTTTTTGCTTCTTTGCTCTTTGACAAAAATAAAGAAAAATAAAACAAAATAAAGGCAATTTAAGAATTAATAAAAATGTACCTGAATAGTTTAAGATTTCTCTATACTCAGTTTAGATATTATTAGAGTCCTA
Source organism: Picus viridis (assembly GCA_033816785.1). Classification (NCBI taxonomy): domain Eukaryota; kingdom Metazoa; phylum Chordata; class Aves; order Piciformes; family Picidae; genus Picus; species Picus viridis. Next base: position 23,588,525 of record CM066568.1, on the reverse strand, counting down.
TACTCAGTTTAGATTTTTTTTTGCTTTATCTGAAACAAAAGTCTTGAACCAAATAATGAAAAAAAAAAAAAAAGAGATTAAAATCTCAATTAGAGATGTAATTTTTATATTTGTGATAGGCTTATCTAGTAGGACTGCATACAGGTTCCTTTTTTAGCACCAGCTTCCCTCAGAATAACAGCATACCCAAATTCACATGTGCTTGTCTATACACAACATTAGCAATGACGCTGGGGTGAGGCCTTGAGCACAAGCCCTGTGAGGAGAGGCTGAGGGAGCTGGGGTTGCTTAGCCTGGAGAAGAGGAGGCTCAGGGAGACCTTATTGCTCTCTACAACTACCTGAAGGGAGGCTGTAGCCAGGTGGGGGTTGGTCTCTTTTCCCAGGCAACCAGCACCAGGACACAGTCTCAAGCTGCGCCAGGGGAAGTTTAGGCTGGATGTTAGGAAGAAATTCTTCATAGAGAGAGTGATTGGCCATTGGAATGGGCTGCCTGGGGAGCTAGTGGAGTCACCATCACTGGAGGTATTTAGCAGGAGACTGGATGGGGTGCTTTGTGCCATGGTTTAGTCGATTAGATGGTGTTGGGTGATAGGTTGGACAAGATGATCTTGAAGGTCTCTTCCAACCTGGTCTATGCTATGCTATGCTATGCTATGCTATATTAGATTGATATATTAATAACTAGATTGTGCCTGTGAAAATAAAGAGATGGGTGAGATTACACCAGAGAAGGTATAGATTGGCTTCATAGACCTTCTATTCTGGGTTTTTGCTTTTGTTGTTTTGCTTGCTTGTTTGGTTGGTTGTGAGAGGGTTTTTTGTTGTTTGGTTGGTCGTTTTGGTGGGTTTTTTTTGTGTGTGCTTTGTTTTGTTTCGCTTTGTTTCCCCCACTGTTCCCGCTTTAATCATCGGAGCTCTGTTTGCGTTAGTGTTCAAAAGCCACTAGATGGCAATGCAGCTGGTGACTGACGAACTGGGACCTGCTCAAGGCATGGACTGAATTGAGAGGCAATTCAGAGGCAGAAAAAACTGCCTTGCCTCACATGGTGTGTTGTGGTGGGTGACATGGTGACCTGAGGCATAATTTCTCCAAGAGGTGACATCTCCTGTCTCCTGCACAAGTGACACTCAGTTTAGAAGTACTTGTTTAGAAACAAGAGACTGTCAATCAGCAGAACAGCAATACCTGAGTGTCAGACAGGCAAGAGCTCCTGGCTCCACCTGACTTTCTATGTGCAAATGCTCATTCTGATTTAGGAGGAAAACTCACCAGCTGTGTATCTGCAAGAATGCAAATCACCACTGTATAAGAACAGCAGAATCAAGTAAAAACTAAACCTGTTACTTTTCAGGCAGTTTGTCCACACTGTCTGTAAAGCAAATTCTAAGCAGTGTCAGGGGAATTGGAATACGCAATGTACACAAAGATCTTAGGAAGAAGCTCTTCAGTATGAGGGTGGTGAGAGTGTGGAATAGGTTACCCAGAAAGGTTCTGAATGCCCCTTCCCTGGAAGCATTCTGGGTCAGGTTGGATGAGACCTTGAGCAAACAAGTCTAGTTGAGAGGCATTCATGCCCATGGCAGGGAAGCTGGAGTAGGTGAACATGTCCAGAGAAGAGCCATGAGAATGATCAGAGGGCTGGAGCACCTCTCCTATGAAGACAGGCTGAAGAACTTGGGATTGTTCAGTCTGGAGAAGACTCTGAGGAAATCTTATTGTGGCTTTCCAGTATCTGAAGTGGGCCTACAAGAAAGCTGGGGAGGGACTTTTTAGGGTGTTGGGTAGGGATAGGAGTAGGGGGAAATGGATCCAGGCTAGAAAATGGTAGATTGAGATTACATGTCAGGAAGAAGTTCTTCACTGCAAGGGTGGTGAGACACTGGAATGGGCTTCCCAACGAGGTGGTGGAAACCCCATCCCTGGAAGTTTTTAAGGCCAGGCTGGATGTGGTTCTGGGCAACCTGATGTAGTGTGAGGTGTCCTTGCCTATGGCAGGGGCGTTGGAACTGGATGATCCTTGAGGTCCTTTCCAGCCCTGACAATTCTAGTATTCCATGATCTCTAAGGTACCTTCCCATCTAAGCCATTCTATGATCTACAGTTTTTATTCATCTCTTAATAGACCCTTATTCCTGGTGAGCTTAAAGGAAAGCAACTTGACCTACTTGTGTGACAGGGGTCCTCATGCTCATGAGAGATGTTGGAAGAAGTTGGAGGCTGGTAGGCATCAGCCTGTTCCCTCTGTGTGAGAGTCAGGAGCCTGTGAGCTCACAGAGGCTGGGCCAGCAGCCCCACCAGGCTGGGAGAGCTGCTCATTGACCTCACAGAGGGGAATGGCAACATCCAGTGGTTACAAGGTGTTTTTGAGGCAAAAAGCCTAACAATCACTTTGGGATCTTCCCAAAGTCTTTTCCCCAGCTCTAGGAATAATAAAATCAATAGGATTTACTTGCATTATTGACAGTTATAAACTTGAATTGTGTGTAGGATGTATGTCACCAGCTGGATGCACCCAGGGGAGCAGAACTATCCTAGCTCTGTTTCTGCATGGTAACCAAAACTCTGTCCAACAAAATATGTAATAATTCCCTCTGACCAGTCTTACACTTGGTCCTCCAAAGATGCCACAACCAGTCTGCTGTTGTTTCTCCTGTAGACTCCTGGAGCTGCCTCTTGATGTGACAGAAGCACCAAGAGAAACATGCGAGAGGACAAACCAATTCAAATTCGTAAACATTGTCCAGCAATAGCAGCTTAGCATTCCCCAAGCAGCAAAGGCAGGCTCTCCCCACACCCCTCACTAAAAGTACCTTCACTCGCCTCCAGAGGCCGGCAGGGACCTTTCTGTTCCCGCTCAGGCGGACGCACGGCCTTGAGCCCGCCCTGACCATAGAGAAACCTCCGCGCGTGGGAGAGCGGCGTAACGAGATCACAGAGCTGAGGTAGCGAGCGCGCCACTGCTCGCTCCCGGAGTGCCGTCCTGCGCGGCAGTCGCGCTTTACGGCGGCGCTGTTCCGTCCTCGTTCAAGATGGCGGCGCGGCCGCGGCAAGGAGCGAGGGGGCTATAGAGGCCGCTGCAGCGGGAGGAAATCGGGCTGCCCCGCCCGGCCGGGCGGAGGGGTGAGAAGAGCGGGACGGAGCTGGGCTGGGGGGAGAAGGCGACGGGAGGCGAGGAGAAAGCGACGAATTTGTGCTCCCTCCTTCTCTTCCTTCATTGTGGGAGGAGGGGAAGCTTTCGTGTGCCTCGTGGGAGGCTTTCTACTTCGTTCTCCAGCGGACAAAAACGCACCATAAATATAGCGGTTGGGTTTTTTTCGTTTTGTTTTGGCTTTTTTTTTTCCCCCTCCCTTTCTCTCCTTCCCCGTGGAATGCTAACTTGTTGCATTGGAGCTTTATGTCCTAAAAGGATTTGGGATGGAGGGTTCAGAAGTTTATCGTCTTTCTCACTGCCTTTTATATGTTAGAAATATGGGAAATACGGGGTGCAAATTCAACTCTTACCTCTGTTTGGTGGACTTCCCACGTAAGGAAACTATTGTGGTGTGCAAAAAACCCAAACACCACCAACAAAAAAAATGGTGTGATCCTGTAAGCGTGTTATTAGCGATCACAAATCGTGGAACACTTGCATACAGCGGGCCAAATACGAGCATAACCTGGGAGTATGAGCCCTGAGCAGAGCTCTGTAGAGCTTTACCAGTCTGTGCATTGAATGGGGTCCGTTTTTGGAACTTGCTGGGAACCCTTTCTGCAAGGCCTGAAAGCAGTAAATGAGGCACTGTGCTTAAATTTCTTTCTAGGATATAGAGGGGGGTATTCAATTTAGTGGTTTGAGAATGGCATCTTCTGTAATTGGGGGAGAGGAATGTGTACAAAGACTGCAGTGAGGCTGTAGAGAGCGTCAGAATCAACTTGTGAATACTTTGCAGTCTATTTAGAAATTGTATGGTGACTAGAAAGCTGAATCCCTTCAGCCTCTAAATGCTGAAGTGCTGAAGCATTTACAGTTGAAGTGCATGTACAGTATTGCACACAACAAACAAGAGGAGTTGGAAGCCATGGTACAGCAGGAAAGCTGTGATGTGGTCACCACAGAAACGTGGTGGAATAACTCACATGACTAGAGTGCTGTAATTGATGGCTGCAGGCTCTTCAGTAGAGACAGGCAAGGAAAAAGGGCTGGTGGGGTGGCCTTGTACATCAGGGAGGCTCTAGATGCCATGGAACTAGAGATTAAGGATGATCAAGTTGAGTGCCTGTGGGTGAGAATTAGAGGGAAGGTCAACAAGGCTGACATCCTGGTGGGAGTCTGTTACAGACCACCCAAGCAGGATGAAGAGGTTGATGAATTATTCTATAGGCAGCTAGAGGCTGTCTCAAAAATCAACACACTTTGTTCTTTGGGGTGATTCTAACCTGCCAGATATCTGCTGGGAACTTAACACAGCAGGGAGGAAGCAGTCTAGAAGGCTCTGGGAGTGTATGGAGGATAGCTTCTTATCACAGCTGCTGTGTGCCTACCAGGAGGAAGGCTCTGCTTGACCTTCTTTTTACAAATAGAGAAGGGCTGGTGGGAGATGTGGTGGTTGGAGGCTGTCTGGGGTCCAGTGACCATGAAATAATTGAGTTTTCAATATGCAGTCAAGCTAAGAGGGGCAGCAACAAAATCTCTATTCTGGACTTCCAGAGGGCAGACTTCAGGTTACTCAAGGAACTAACTTGGAAGGTACCTTGGGAAACTGTGTCCAGTTCTGGGCCCCTCAGTTTCAGAAAGATGTTGAGTTGCTCTAATGTGTCCAGAGAAGGGCAACAAAGCTGGTGAGGAGTTTGGAACACAAGCCCTGTGAGGAGAGGCTGAGGGAGCTGGGGTTGCTTAGCCTGGAGAAGAGGAGGCTCAGGGCAGACCTTATTGCTGTCTACAACTACCTGAAGGGAGGTTGTAGCCAGGTGGGGGTTTGTCTCCTCTCCTGGGCAGCCAGCATCATAACAAGAGAACACAGTCTTAAGCTGCATCAGGGGAGGTTTAGGCTGGATGTTAGGAAGAAATTCTTCATAGAAAGAGATTGGCCATTGGAATGTGCTGCCCAGGGAGGTGGTGGAGTCACCATTACTGGAGGTGTTTAAAAAGAGCCTGGATGAGGCACTTGGTGCCATGGTTTAGTTGATTAGCTGGTGTTTGGTGATAGGTTGGACTTGATGATTTCAAAGGCCTTTTCCAACCTGGTTAATTCTGTATTTCTGTAGGAAGGATGTGTATTCACTTGTCACAATGTCCCTTTCTCAGTGATTCTTTCTGTAGAGAAGTGTGACTGGTATTTCCAAGCCTCTGCATTTACCACCATGAAACATAACCATCATGGAGCAGATGCAGTCTTTTTCTGTCTGTTCATTATGAAATTTGTCTTGCGATTTGTAGGAAGTGATTCTCACTTTCCACCCTGCCCCTCTTCCTGAAGGCTTCCTGTTCAGAGTTGATTGATAAGTGAATGCATTCTCCAGATATGCTTTATTGCCTTTTTTCCTCCTTTCCTTCCTTATTTCTGAAAGGAAGCAGTGAGGGAAGAAATGGTCTGTAAATGAGGCACAAAAGCAGAGATTCATTGAATGATGAGAGCAGACTCAAGGGGCCTGCAGGTAAACCCAGGGTAATTAGCATAATATCATATGGCAAAACTGCTCCTGCTCCACCACCACCATTTGTGCACCCATCCCACAGCTGGGGGCAAGACCCTCACCAGCCAAGATACCACCCAGAGGAGCTCAGCCCCAGTAAGGAGGCCCAGCCAGAACCCATGGATGATACTGGAGGAATCATCAACACTCTCCCTACCTAACCGGGGGCCACCAGGCCCCCCGGCCTTTGTTGTCACCACCACCATCACCCAGTGTGCACCAGAGGCACTCACCAGCGATGAGAGGAGGATCCCTCAGCCCAGATGGGCTCAGCTTGGGGCTTCTGCCTTTCCTGAGGGGGATTATAAAGGGGAGTGGGTGGGGAGGGCCAAGTGGCCACACCTGGGGTGGGAGGAGACTCCAACAGAGCCCAGGTGCTCTGGGATTTGAGGGGGAAAAGGGGGGAAGTGGGGAGGGACTTTCAGGGTGTCAGGTAATGATAGGACTAGGGGGAATGGAAAAAAAAGAAATGGATAGATTCAGATTGGATGTTAGGAAGAAATTCTTCACCGTGAGGGTGGTGAGAGACTGGAATGGTTTGCCCAGGGAGTTGGTAGAAGCCTTATCCCTGGGAGTTTTTAAGGCCAGGCTGGATATGGCTCTGAGCAACCTGATGTAGTGTGAGGTGTCCCTGGCCATGACAGGTGGGTTGGAAGTGGATGACCCTTGAGGTCCCCTCCAACCCAAATAATTCTATGATTCTAAAACAATTTTGAAGTTTAGGCTGGATGTTTAGGAAGAAATTCTTCACAGAAGGAATGATTGGCCATTGGAATGGGCTGCCCAGGCAGGTGGTGGAGTCACCATCCCTGGAAGTGTTTAAAAATAAGACTGGATGAGGCACTTGGTGCCATGATTTATTTGATTAGCTGGTGTTGGGTGATAGGTTGGACTTGATGATCTTGAAGGTCTTTTCCAACCTGGTTAATTCTGTGATTCTGTAAATCTCAGAGGATGTTTTAGATCTTGAAGTGGAATCTGTTGCATATTATGTAGTGGAGGTTTTTTTCCTGTTGGTTTTGGTTGGTTTTGGATTTGGGGTTTTTGTCTGGTTTGATTATATTATTTTTTTCCTTTTTCATTGGTGTTCTGATAGGGCAGTAGGCTTGGATTTGGGGAGAACTGAGAGAACATCCCTGGCTGTAGTTTGGACACATTTGTAGTCCAAGTTGAAGAAATATCTGAAGACAAGAAATAATTCTTTCCAGAATACCTTTTTCTTTTCTGGTTCTTCATAACAGCTTTAGAGAATACTGATAGAGGCACAGTGCTTAAGGGCAGTGGTATAGTACTGGTCTGTGGGGGAGAAATGAAGACATGGGCGGGGGTGTGCACACCATTTGCTGATGGATGCAGTAGTTGCTGGGGAGGGAAATCAAGGGCAGCTTACAAGTCTGAGGAAAGGAGGGAAATTGTGGGACACAGTTGAAAATGAGAGGAATGGAAAGATAAACATTTGTGAGCTCCTAAGAGAGTAGGTGAAAGGCTATGAGGACTCTGATAGGCTTGTAAAAAGAATATGTGTTTTACCCCTCTGCAGTGCAAGCAAGAAGCTTTGAATCTTGGAGTGAATAGCAAACTTATTGATTAGACAGCTAGTAAAGTAGTAGTAACTAGGCACTTAGTAGTGCCTAGTTAAAGTAGTGTGATTTTGATGTGACTGACTGACCTTGTAGTGGGAACCTCACAAGTATTTGAGGATTCTGGGGGGAGCAACTTGAAACCATGTCATCTTTTCCAGGTCTCCCTGTTTCTAAAGTGTTTTGAGGTGGAAGGCAAAACAAGAAGCCAAAATGGGGCGGAGATCTACATCATCCACCAAGAGTGGGAAGTTTATGAATCCCACAGATCAGGCCCGTGAGTATCTACAGAAGCTAAGCAGATGGGAATGGGGTAGGGGGCTCCTAGGGAAGCAAATAAGAAGCTTTCTCTGAGGATAAGATTCTCACTGGGAAATATTAGCTTAGTTTTGCCTGGCAGAAAAACTTCTAGAGTGGGATGTTTGCTTGCATGTTACAGCTCCTCCTGAGTATTTACCTCTTAGTTTTCACTGCAGTTAGCAGTGTTCAGAGATCTTTGTACTTAGCTGTTGGCTGACCTGCAAGCTGCTTCTTGGGGCATAGTTCATCTGTGTGAGGCTAGGATTTGAGGAACATGTCAAATTTTGCAGATGCTCTGGTTAGATGAGAGTTGTCTTAACATCTGATATGTTACCAGAAGGAGAAGACATAGCTATCAATGCTGAACAGATAAAGAAAGTCCAGAATTCAGTGGTGAATGTGCTTTATTTCAAATGCATACTCAAAGCCTACATGTATTTAAAGTGCATTACCTATTGTTGGCTCTGTTCCAGCTTCTGGGACTGCACACATTGCTATGACTTTTGCTCCCTGTTGCTCTTCTCTCTGTAGAAATACCCCTGCCCTGGAGACATGAAAAGTGCTATATCTGCTTTTCTTTCTGTACAAAACACACAAAATAGAAAGCTGTTGATACATTTCTCTCTCACTGGGAAGAGAGTTAAACAGTCTTTGTAAAATGAGTGAACTATTGAGACCCAGAACTAGTCCTGATGAAGGAAAGGTTCTTCAGGGATTTGACTGTCTCTTTCAAACTGTTTTTGCTTTCTTTTCCCCTCCTCCCTAGGGAAGGAAGCTCGGAAAAGGGAACTAAAGAAGGTAAACAAAGAGATTGGGAATGATTACTTGCTTTTCCTTGTACTATGTGCCATGGTTGTGATTGTAATGTAAAATGCTATCCAAACAAGGAGTTTAAGAAAACAAAGTTTGGTTTTGAGCAGCATTATCACAACATCTGCTGTTGTGAAACCTGTGAGTTAGAGCTTTTTGAAACATGATGATAAATGCTTGGGAATTAAAAACACCCCCAACAAAACCCCCCAAAAACCCTAAGAAACAGCCCAAACCCAAATCCCTTCTACAACTACCTGAAAGGAGGTTGTAGAGAGGTGGGATCAGTCTCTTCTCCCTAATATCAGGTGATAGAGTGGGAGGAAATGGCCTGAAATTGTGCCAGGTGGGGTTTAGATTGGATATGAGGAAAAAAGTTCTTTCCTGAAAGAGTGGTCAGACATTGAAACAGGCTGCCCAGGGAGGTGATGGAGTCACCATATTTGATGGTGCTCAAGAACCATGTGGACATGGCACTTGGGGACATGGTTTAATGGCCATTGTGGTCTTGGGTTGATGGTTGGACTTGATGATCCTAGAGGTCTTTTCCAACCAAAGCACTTCTGCCATTCTGTGACATAAAGCTCCCAAAACTCACATCTTCCTGAGCACGTTTTACTGTATACCTATTGCCAGCTGGTTTATCTTGTTGAGTGTCTTAACTTGGAGTGAAAGAGTTATGGAAGCATTTGTAAGTAGCAAGATGGTGGAATTAAAATTCCCAGAAGGTATATTTGCCTTTGCTGCTGATGTTTGTCATGGTTAATAGTTGCAGGGAGTTTTGAAGTATGTTTTTTCCACACCCTTGGGAGTGGGTACTCAGTACTAAGGTTCTGTTATCTTTCTCCTGTGATGCTGTTCTGATCTCCTTGATCTCTGATCTTCATAGAACAAAAAACAACGTATGATGGTACGAGCAGCTGTACTGAAAATGAAAGATCCAAAGCAGATTATCCGGGACATGGAGAAATTGGATGAGATGGGTGAGTGAGAGTGACCTGGACTTAGGTCATGGTTTATGTCTACACTTTAATGGTTTAAGAGGTGACTTTAATGGTTTAGCTTTAAGGGGTAACTGGGAGACTAAAACAGAGCAACCTCTTTATTTCCCTGTTAGAACAGGCGGTTCTAGGAGAAAGATGTTGAGTTGCTGGAATGTGTCCAGAGGAGGGCAACAAAGCTGGGGAGGGGTTTGGAGCACAAGCCCTATGAGGAGAGGCTAAGGGAGCTGGGGTTGCTTAGCCTGGAGAAGAGGAGGCTCGGGGCAGACCTTATTGCTCTCTGCAACTACCTGAAGGGAGGTTGTAGCCAGGTGGGAGTTGGTCTCTTCTCCCAGGCAACCAGCACCAGAACAAGAGGACACAGTCTCAAGCTGCACCAGGGGAGGTTTAGGCTGGGTGTTAGGAAGAAGCTCTTCACAGAAAGAGAGATTGGCCATTGGAATGTGCTGCCCAGGGGAGTGGTGGAGTCGCCATCCCTGGAGGTGTTTAGGAAGAGACTGGATGGGGCGCTTGGTGCCATGGTTTAGTTGATTAGATGGTTTTGGTGATAGGTTGGACTGGATGATCTCAAAGGTCTTTTCCAACCTATTCTATTCTGTTCTATGATCATGGATTGATTATGATTTTATGTGGTGCTATCAAAAAGCATTTATTCTTTTCCCCCACAAGAGGATGACTGATAAAAAAATGCAAGTGGTGTGCATGGTAGTGACTTAGACTTGGAAGAGGAAATTACCCTAAAGCTGAAGATTTCCTGCGAAGAGGGACTGAAAGTTGTTTCCTTTGAAGTTATTTCATTCCTTGGAAGCTGTGGAGTAGAGTTACAAGAATATTTGGATTGTTTTGGGGTTGTTGTGTGTTTTTTTTTGCTCTCTTGAATTAGAGTTTAACCCAGTACAGCAGCCACAGCTTAATGAGAAAGTCCTGAAGGATAAACGCAAGAAGCTGCGGGAGACTTTTGAGCGCATCTTGCGGCTCTACGAGAAGGAGAATCCTGACATCTATAAAGAGCTGCGCAAGTTGGAGGTGGAGTATGAGCAGAAGAGGTCACAGCTCAGCCAGTACTTTGATGCTGTCAAGGTAATGCTTACTATATCTCAGGCTTGCCACTGTGGTAGTGTGTGCTTTATGTCTGCTCGTTAGGTGTGACAATTACGGAGGAAGGGAGGTTTCTATGAGACCAGCCTGATGTTCTTTGGCCCATAATTAAGTCCTTAGATTAGTTTGTGTGGGGCTAATGCTGCAAAAAATTTGTGTGGTAGCTCCAGTTACAGCATTTCAGTGAGGACAGGATGGGGGTTATCAAGTCTGTATTTGTCTGTGATGAAATTATTTCATTCAGTGTGAAATTACAGAGGAAAGGGAACTTTGTTGCAATTAACAGTATCAGAGTTGAATTGAAGATGGAGCAAGCTTGTGAGTGAACTGTTGAAGTTTCTTTGGCTTTCTGCTAAATCTGTTGCTTGAAATAATGAGAATCCTTTGAAGAGCTTTCTTTGACATCCTTCCATACCATATTTGACAACTTAATGTTGTCTAAGTGCAAGTATCTGTAAGACATTTAGGTTTGTCCTTTGGAATATGCAGCATCCTGTGATTTGTGCCTTCTGCATACTCTAAATACAAACATATTTGTCTTTGCTTTGGAACTGAAGGTCTAAAGGGAGATGGAAGGCTGACTGGGTTTCAGCTGTAATACTAAAGCCTTTCATGGGTACTCTGCCTATGCTTGGTTTTGAGTTGAAAGCTTTTACTGTTTCCCAAATGTCTTGCATGGACAGCTGCAAGATAATACGCCCTCAGAACAGACACCTTTGGCAAGTGATGGTAGATCCCATGAGTTTTGTACTCTGAAAGGTTGTGCAGTAGCTTCTGTGGGAGTAACCCATTCTCTCCTTCCTTTTTTATTCTCCCCAGAATGCTCAGCATGTCGAAGTGGAAAGTATCCCCTTACCAGATATGCCACATGCTCCCTCCAACATCCTCATACAGGACATTCCCCTTCCAGGGGCTCAACCACCTTCTATCCTCAAGAAGACATCAGCTTATGGGTAAGAGGGAAAAAAGACAACTTGGAGAGGAGGTAAAAAAGAATAAAAGGGTGGAAGGAGAAGTAATGTAGAGTAGGAGAAATCAGGAGTTCTGTGCAAGTAATTTGTAGTTTATTTAACCAAAGCCCTTAATCCTTCCCTACTGTTACAGACTACTTGTTTTAAATTAGTGGGAGTAACACCCTGTGTCTTCTAGCATTTGTCTTTCTGCATCAGTAAAACTTAAAGCCCTGCAACTCTCAACCTAAGTGCCTCATAAGTTGCCATGCATGTGTTCCTTTGTCTTGCTGGTATATTCACTTTCAGCTCCTAGTGTACTTGTGTTTCAGGTTTCTCATTCTAGTACCAGTTCTTTCTGTTATTTTTTTCTGAGTAGTCTTCTGTTTTCACCAACTTTATGATTACTCCTTTCTGCTTCTGTGGTAGGAGTCAATACTTCTTTTCTTCTTTCTTCTTTTTTCTCTTCAGTCTTTTCCTCAGTCATCTTCTGAGAACCTTGCTCCTGTCTGCTCTTCAGCAATCATGTCTTTGTATGAGGCTGTAAACTCCTTGGGACAAATCTGTTCTTTATAAATGTTCCTGTTTGTTTTTTAGAAGGCTTCTGTGTGAGCAGTGATGAGAGAAGACTTAAGAACTCTGCTAAGCCCATGTTTGGTTTTGTTTGTTTCTGTTCTTGTGGTTCTTACTTCTTTTATCTCCAGACCACCAGTTCGTTCCATTTCTGTACTTCCTCCTCCTGGGCTTGGTGTGCCACGTTTACCTCCAGGTAGGAAGCCCCCTGGGCCTCCTCCAGGGCCACCCCCACCTCAAGTCCTACAGATGTATGGCCGTAAAGTGGGTTTCACCTTGGAGATGGCTCCTCGAAGGCGAAAGAGGAGGTTTCATACAGTTCTGAAGCAGGTAAGGGCCTCCCTATTACTGTCTGTGGTGGGGTAGGTTTTCCTTGGCCTCTCTGTTTTGCTACTGTTGTGAACATATTGTGCTTTAGTCAGTGTTCTCTGGCAATGTGGATATAAATACCACTTGAAGGACTTTTACAATGATTGTACCTCTGGGACGATTCTAGCAGATTTCATCATGCCTGCAGTTTTCGTTACCAACTACATTTTTAAATGCTGAAACTTCTAATTACAACTTTCAGATACCATCTGTGCAACAGAATGAAAAAAGAAGCATGTGTTCCCAGATGGTTTTAACCAAAGCTGAATCATTGTGCTCATTATTCCTTAAAAAAAAAAAAAAAACCCAACCAACCACTCAAAAAACCCAAGGGGAAAAAAAAAACCCAACTTTCTGAGAAGCCTTCCCTTGTAAAAACAAACAAACAAAACCCCCAACACCACCAAAAACCCCAAACCCAATGCAACAAAGAAAGCCAAAAAAGCCTGAACAAAATGAACTCAACCAAAGCCCTGAAAATCCAGACCAAGCTGGGGTATGGATTTGGTAGGAGGGCCTACAGTCCTCCTTTTTAACACAGCTACTCTGTCTTCCACAAAAACTTCTTTGTTGACTAGGTAGATGCTTTCTGGTAAGCAATAAAACTATTTCAATGATGGGTGATGAATGTGTAGAGATGAACTAATGAGTTGTAAGTAGGGGTTGCCTTCACTTGTTTGCTGTGCAAGTCAACCATCTGGTTAATAGGAAATCTTATAAATAGACTCTCTGGAATATTCTTTAAGAATATGCTGAACAGCTTAGGAAAGAGTTGACAATATATCCATGTGGTTGCCAGGGGAGATTTTTCTGACTGTAGACATACAAAATCCTCTCTTTCACACCAGTGTGTTTGGAGTTTATGCATTTCATAGATCCATAGAATGGTTTGGGTTGGAAGAATCTTAAAGGTCGTCTAGTTCCAAGGCCCCTGCCATGAGCAGGGATGCCCTCCAGTAAACCAGGTTGCTCAAGGCCTCATTCAACCTGGCCTTGAATGTCTCCAGGGAGGGAACATTCACAGCCTCCTTGGACAACCTGTTCCAGTGTCTCATCACTCTTATTGTAAAGGATTTCTGTCTAATACCCAGTCTAAATTTGTCCCCCTCAAGCTTCAATTCATTCCCTCTCATCCTATCACTACAAGCCCTTGTAAAAAGTCCCTTCCTGGCTTTCTTGTAGGCCCCTTTCAGGTACTGGAAGGCTGCTATGAGGCTTCCCCAGAGCTTTCTTTTCTTCAGGCTGAACAGCCCCAACTCTTGCAGTCTGTTCCTGTAGGAAAGGTGGCTCCAGCCCTCTGATCATCTTTGTGGCCCTCCTCTGGACCTGCTCCAGCAGTTCAGTGTCCTTAGGTTGTGGACACCAGAATGGGACGTGGTGCTAGCAAGTGTGTTACAAAATCATGATGTTCTCAGCAGGAAGTGTTCCTAGTATTACCTGATACTCTGATTCCTGCAGGCCAGCGAGGCCATGACGATGACATGTCCAGTACCAGTGAAGATGAAGGTTATCCTGAGGATATGGATCAAGACAAGCATGATGAGAGCAGTGACGACAGTGACAGCGATAGGTCGGATGCAGACAGTGAAGGCGAGGACTTCCTGCATCGTGATAATGACAAGGAGAGGGAAGGTGGTGAAGAAAAGAAATCAGGTATGGTGGGAAGTTAGAGATTTAGGTTCAATTTTTTTACCTTCCTCCCCCCAAAAAAAAAAGTATTTCAACACTGTTAACAGAGTTTGTATCTTTTTCCTGACTGGGAGGGGAAGTACTTTGTTTAGCCAGCTAACTCTGGTTTAACTCAGTTTATTTCCATCCATGGAACTTTTATTAGTAAATGGATCAGAAGGAAAGTAAGACCCCTGCATGTCACACTGCTAATGCTTTTGGAGAACGTGATTTTCGTGGTTGCTTGCAGGAGACCAATTGGTGAAGAGCACTAGGTTAGCAAAACTTCAAATCATTGCTTGTGTTGCTTCAGTAACACAAATGTTTGCTCTTACGTAAGAAGCACCATTATATTAGAATGAAATGTTAGCCATACCAGGTAGAAGACTTCATTCTGTCTGATTTGTATTCTGTTCTTCCCACTAACCTTGCCTGTGCTTTGCTTTCCCCAGGTCATAGTGTTCGGTTTGCAGACATGCCTGGGAAGTCACGGAAGAAGAAAAAGAACATGAAAGAACTGACTCCACTCCAGGCCATGATGTTACGAATGGCAGGTGGGTGAGAGAGAGGTGTCGAATGGAGATAGGCCATTTGGCTTTCAGATGAGGCTTCTCTGGGAAGCTTGCTTTGTGTGCCTAGCTTATATTTTACTGGATAAATATTTTATTTGTCATAATACAAGAGCTGTTAAGAGTGCAGGCTGTGGCTAGGTATTTGGGGCTTTTAAAGTTATTTTTAGTCTACTAGTGTGTATGTGTGTTCTGCATAGCAGACTTGAAGTTATAGCAGCTCATGGTGGTTTCATTTCTTCTTTTTTTTAGGTGCACTGTGAGGATTATTTTTTTTTCCTTCTAAATTTTATTTTGCTTAACTCTCAAAACAGTTGCTCAGATTAAATGTAAACCCCACCATGAAAAAGGAAGGGTGAGATTGTCTTTGGGCTCAGCCTGTAAGGATTTGCATTCCCTAGAAACAGCCTTTTGAAGAAATAAGTTAACCAGTAGAGTGAAGATTATTCTTTTTTTGAGACAGACACTCTAATATCTTTCAAAGACTTTCTAGCTTCTTGGACATGAGGATTATATTTATTCTGAGGTCTTATCCCTGTCTCTTTGTCTCCATTTCCCACCCTGTTCCCACGGACTCTCACAAACCATAGATCAAATAGCTGCAGTTTGGGTTAGTAGTAGAAGTTTTGGCTCCCACAGGAATAGGTAGCTCTTGGTGGCAGAGCTCTGTTTAGAGCTGTGATGGGGTAAAAGAATTCATTTTTTTGGTTAAGATTTGTTCAGGTTTGTTTCCTTGAGGATTCTTCTGTATTTTTTTTTTTATTCTGTGTGTTCAGGTTTCTCATGTACACAAAGATACTACCTGTGGACTGATTTTATGTCTCCATTTCCTCCAGGTCAGGAAATCCCAGAAGAAGGGAGAGAGGTGGAGGAATATTCAGAAGAAGAGGAGGAGGAGGAAGAGGACTCAGAATCTGAAGAAACATCACAGCAACAGCAGCAGCAACAGCAACTCAGTGAGGAAGCTCTTGCAGAAACTGGGTCATCTACTACAACTTCCCAGACACAACAGCAACAGCCACCTCCACAGGCTGTTCCTCCAACTCAGATACAGGCACCTCCTATGCCTGGGCCACCTCCACTAGGACCACCTCCAGCCCCTCCACTGAGGCCCCCAGGCCCACCCACTGGTCTTCCTCCTGGCCCTCCACCAGGTGAGTGCTTGATATCTTCTGCTTTGAAGGATGCAGACTCTATCTGCTAGAGGGAGTATATCAGTTTGGGAGTTTTGAAGTTCTGGAATGGGGTACAAGAGCCTGATGTCATAATTTCTGAGACCACCTTCTGTGGTCAGTCTGTTGTTGCTGTGCTGTGCTTTTGAGGCATCAGGCTCCTGTAGCTGTGGTCAGCCTGAAGGGCACTGGCTTGTTTTTATTAGTACTGACACAGACAGCAGTGGAGCCAGGGCCTGGGGTATGAAAAGCCTGATGCCATGTGCTTCCCCAGGGTGTTTTGTGGTTGGTTGTTATGTTTGAGGGTGGGTTTTTTTTGGTGTGGGGGGTTTTGTTTGTCATTGGATTGGGGTTTTTTTTGAGCTGTTCTTCTGTGTGGCTGTAGTTGTTTGTGGTTTTTTCTTTGTTTGTTACTTTTGGTTTATTTTTCCCTTGTGTTGTTTCCTGTACAACACATCCTAAAGAGGTTTGGGAGCCAAAACCTAGTTCCAGGCTTTCGTTTTTTTGCTTGATTGATTACTTTTTAATAACAAACTGTCATGTGAAGGCTTCTACTATTCTACCACCTGCATATATTTCAATCTTGTTAGGGAAGAAAATTATCCTCAGATGAAATAAATATGATTTATATCAAGATTAGACTGCCTGGAGCAATGGAGTGAATCAGGAGCTTTTCTTTCTAATAATAATATTATGGGATTTTAATTTTTTTTTGAGGGCAAACAAAGTTTGTTGTCTTTAAAATTTATTTAGAGGAAGGCAGCAGTTTAGTTTCTGTAAGCTAGTGGGGTTACTATATAGCTGAATTGGATATGAGTAGCAAACTGTTTTGTGAGTTGAAGTGTATGAATCTGTCTCTTGATTTCTTAAATTGCAAAGATCAATAGTTGGACTTCAGTGAGGAGCAGGATATGTTATAATTTTAATGTGTTGCTCTGCATGATTACATTAACAACATGATTTTGTTTTCCCAAGGGGAGTGTAAAGAGAGTACAGTTCTTTCCAGTCTCTTCCCCACAGTTTTATTTCTGATAACCCCTAGGGGAACCTCAAAACAGCTGCTTGCAGGAGAGCAAAAGCTGCTTGCTGCTTTTAGCTGTTTAAATTGTAACAGCCTCAGCTCAGTAGCTGTTCTCTGTTCCTGTTCTATCACATGAGGAAGAGCCCTTTTTACAAGACTAGATACTAGACCTTCTTTTTTTTGTCTTTAATTTGAGAAGATCTGTTTAATCTGGCAGCTGGCCAGCATTAGGACAGCTTTCAAGTTCCTTTTGGGGATTTAGCATTCACCGATTGGCTTGGTTTGGGCTTTCTTCACCATGAGCTAAAACTCTCTCTCTCTGTCTGTGTGCTTTCAGGAGCTCCTCCATTCCTGAGACCTCCTGGCTTACCAGGACTGCGAGGGCCTTTACCTCGACTTCTGCCACCAGGCCCTCCACCTGGGCGACCACCTGGCCCTCCTCCAGGTCCCCCACCAGGTCTGCCCCCAGGTCCTCCTCCACGTGGGCCGCCTCCTCGCCTGCCCCCTCCTGCCCCACCAGGTAACGTATTCTGTTTCCTATAGTGCTAAGTCTCTCCCTACTTAATTTTCCCAGGTTTTGCTGTGGTGAGCAAGCCAAGAAGTGCAAGTGGTTACTGGTTTTTCTGTTGCTCCTGTCTGTAGCTGCATTGTGCTGTATCTTGCTGTGTGTGGTTTGGTAGCAAGAAATCCATCCTCTAAAAGGGAATTTCAGAGTTTAAACTTCTGTTGGTTTCTGAATAACCCCAGGGTGCTAAATGGTGCTGCACTTAATGAGGTGGAGAATCAGGTGGTGTTCATCCATGTGGTCATACATTTCTGATGACTCTGAAATTCCAGTGGGATAGATCATCAAGGAAGTTTCTTTTCAGTTTGTAACTCTAAAATTTAGAGGAGCAACACACAGAGTGGCTCCCAGAGTCTTGAGGATCCAGCAGCATTTGGTGCAAGGTTGAAAATATGCCTTTTATTTTTTTTTAAGACAGTTCTGCTGCATCTTGTTCATTTTTTGTTTTGCTTTCTCCCTTCTTCACTTTCTGAGCCAGTGCACTTAAGACTTCCAAGTGTTCAGTCAGCTCATGGTATCTTTTTTTCTCCGTCTTATAGGCATCCCTCCTCCTCGCCCGGGCATGTTACGGCCACCTCTGGTGCCTCCATTAGGACCTGCCCCGCCTGGGCTCTTCCCACCAGCTCCTATTCCAAATCCTGGGGTGCTGAGTGCACCACCAAGCTTGATTCAGCGCCCCAAGGCGGATGACACCAGTGCAGCCACCATTGAGAAGAAAGCCACGGCCACGATCAGTGCCAAGCCGCAGATCACTAACCCCAAGGCAGAGATCACTCGCTTCGTGCCCACTGCCCTGCGAGTGCGCCGGGAGAATAAAGGGGCTGCAGCTGCCTCCCAGAGAAAACAGGATGATGAGCCTGCTCTCCCATTAACCAAAGCTGCCCCTAAGGCTGGATCGTCTGCCCCTATCTCTGTACAGACAAAGGATGATGTGTATGAAGCCTTCATGAAGGAAATGGAAGGTCTCCTGTGACCTGTCATAGTCCTAGTCAGCTTTGCTGCCCCTCTGAACAAAGATGAGACCACCTCAGAGGAAAGAGAAGAAAGGGTCCTCCTGCAAGCAACAAAAGGGCTCACATGATAGGGAGTAGTTCCCTACCCACTGGTTAACTTTCTGCTAAGCTCTGGATAGAAATGGCTGCAGATGAAATGTGGCTGGGGACCTTCTTTCAGAGCTGGCATGTCCACTTGGTGGAAGGAAGTTAAAAGAACATCACACTGCTTCCCTTAAGTCATCCCCCTTCTCTGGAGGGAGGTAATGGTACTCTGGGGGAGGGGCTGTGGGAGAAGGGGGTAACTATGCTCTGCCTGAATCCTTCCATATGTCAGGTGAAGGTAGTGGAACAGGTTTTTAACGAGCCAGCAAAGCATTAGCAGCATTTCATACACATATGGTTGTCCAGGTTTTATTTTCTGTACCCTTCTTTTTCTGTAAATATTTTATAATCCTGATGGGTTTTGGTTTATTTTTAGTTGCAGTGAGATTGGTCAATCATCTTTGTTCCAGGGTAGTCAGGGAGGTAATCTGTTGCATATACTGTACACTGGAAGTTTTTCACCCTGTCCCCTTTATGGTCATCTTGACAGCTTTTCATCATCTGGGGAAACTTCATTTTGTCTTGTGGAAGACAATAAATGTTCAGTGTATCAAAGTACTGGTTTCCTTGTGATTTTGTTTAAAATTAGCATGATGAGATGAAAAAAGGGGGGGGGTGTGATGTTCTTTGGCCTTGGGGGAGATTGAGGCATTCTGAACCATAGTAAAGCGAGGTCTACTTCTAAATAGTTCTTGACCTAAGTTGTGCTATTATTCTGGTTTTAAGTTCATAAACAATCTGTGGTAGCTAGTAGAAATGTGAAATGGGAATTTATTATTTTTATTATCTTTTTTTTTTTTTCCTTTTTTTTATTTGGGGGGGGTGCAGTGGGGGGAGGGTGCAGTGGGGAGGGGATCATCTTGGTTCTTCTGACCCTCAGGGTTTAATAATAGTGCTGACCATGCCTCGCAGGAACCAGCCTGAGGAGAAAAGGACCTGTATTCTGGGGTGTCAGGACCAAGCATCATTCAAGGTGGAGAAAATCTTGGCAGTCCTGTAACGTGCAGGAGTCATTTGATTTATGCTGCTCCTCCAGTCTTACTTACTTATAACTTCTTAGTTACCATATTCTCTTGTAGATGAACCACCTTTTCTTTTACTGGGATAAACTGGACACTTGCCTGCTGCTGTTCTTAGCCTTTTCAGACAGAGGCACAAGGATTTAAATTTGCTGTGTGTTTAGATGGGCTCAGAAAAGGAGAATTGATGCACCAAGACTGTATGTAGGAAGGTCACTTCCTCACGCTGTGTGGGGTAAAGGGGAGGGCAGTAAAGATGTTGGGTGGTTTCCTACAACTGATAGACCTCCAAGATAGAATCATGGAGTTGTTTCAGTTGGAAAAGGCTTCTAAGATCATCAAATCCAACTGTCAACCTAAGACCACCGTGGTCATTAAACCACGTCCATGTGCCATGTCTGGGCTCTTCCTGAACACCTCCAGGGGTGGTGACTCCACCACCTCCCTGGCAGCCTGTTCTAATGCCTGACCACCCTTTGAGTAAAGAATTTTTTTGCTTAACACCCAATCTAAACCTCCCCTGGCACAGTTTCAGGTCATTTCCACATGAGGGCTTTGAGAATGGGAGGAGTGGGGTGGGGAGGTGAGGTGGTGCAGACAGTAGTACTGAAATGGGATTTAAGGCCACATAGAAGGGCTGGATTTGATAATGCAAATCATCCAGGAGCTGCAAAATATATTACTATTTTTTTCTGGGAAGAGTTCAAGGGCAGGATACCTACTGTCTCATGTCACTCTCACACAGGAGGCTTCTCACATTCCATTGTGGTTTTGGATAAATGGGAGTTGGGGAGCTGTATGGCTTGCTGGGATTGTGTGTGTAGAAAATGGCTGCACTTCTTCTATCTGATTGACCAGAGCTGGGGGATTGTCTTCAGTTAATTTAATATAGGTGTTTTGTTTTGTGTTTGTTGTTTGGGTTTGTTTTTTTTTTTTTTTTTTTAATTATTATTACTCCTTTCCTTTAATACAGTTCCAGGTTGAAAGAGCACAAATGTAAGCTCTTCCTCTCACTTTGATAAGCAGTGGGATATGTGGATGCCCTAACTTCAATCCATACACTCAGATCAACAGCTGGTTCTGCATTAGCCACACAAATGATGGGTCATAGCAGAAATATCAAATAAAGCTTTGAGGTCTCCTGACAGCATTTTGTTCCCCAGCATCAGAAATTATTGTAATTTCATTGCTAAACTGACAACACTTGCATCAGCTAGATGATTCCCCCAGTCCACTTATCTTTGATCTCTGGTGAAATCAAACCCACAGCATCCCAGGAAGTGGGTAAAAAGGAAGAAGACTCTGCTGTGCAGGGCTGGGATAGCAGAACTATGTGGCTAAGTCCAGGGTGCAGGGATTGTCCCAAAAATGGATTTTCCACACATTGTGCAAAGTCACATACAGATAATGAGATACTAGGTTTATTATGATCTTGAGCAGGATGGACTGGGAGTTTTCACACTGTAATTAGTAAGATAAAAGGGTGCCATATTAGCAGTTCATAGGTTATCTCCTCTGTTCACAAGATGTTGCCTCGTTTTAATCTTCCTTAAGGCTTTATCTTGTGAAGCCAACACAGGCTCCTTTGTTGCTATCGACCAGAATAGTATCTGCCCTTGCTCAAAATATATGGAAGAAAGAGAAAAAGAGGTCAGGGAATAAAGATTATCCATGGGATTGCTACAAGGGAGGAAAAATGAACAGGAATCTATTTTAGCTGTAGAACAGAGCCAGAGAATACCAGATGAATACCCTGAATCTTGAAGAAATCACTTCAGCTTATTGATGTGGTATTTTCCAGTTAGAGTAAAAATGTGACAGCCTGACAGTTTATGCTCTGCAGAACAGCCTTGTAAATAATACCATATTTGTTTAATTACAGTAATATTTGAGTAATTTCTTTCCAGAATCACAGAAACTTCTTATGGTGCATGTTCCCACCTTGTTTCTACACACAAGTAGTACTGGGTTGCAAATGTTCCTACTGACTGTTGCTATTATCATTATTATTATTATTTCAAATTACCCTATAGTTATATTTCTGAGGTTCTAAGTAAAAGACTATTTCTAATAGCTCAGAGATGGCATTAGCAGAGGTTTCCTCTGCTCCTGGCAGGCCCCTCTGCCCTCTGCTCTCCTCGAGCTGGCTGGCACACGATTCGCCGTAAGATGGCCTTCCAAGGCTCGTCCCGGGAGTCAGAGGCTTGGATCGAAGCGTGTCAGCACCAGAGCCGAGAAGGTGCTATGAACCCGCCGCAGGCGGGCTACGCGCCGGCAGTGCCCAACCCAGCTAGCTCAGCCCCGTCCGCCTCCTGCCCGTTCCGCCAGCCAGCGGAGCCAAGCCAGGAGGGGAGAGCCCCAGTCTGCTCACCCATTGGGTGGATTTGGATCCGCAACGCCATTGGTCGGGGCTATCGAGAGAGTGTCACAGCCAATCCGAAAGCGGCCCGGGGGGTGCGGCGAAGCTATAAAAAGGGTTGGGCAGGGGGCGTAATGCTACGTGCTTCACGTGACGTGCGACGGCAGTACTAAGCGTCGGAAGCAATGTCTGGCCGTGGGAAGCAAGGCGGGAAGGCTCGGGCTAAGGCCAAGTCACGCTCATCTCGGGCAGGGCTCCAGTTTCCCGTGGGCCGTGTTCACCGGTTGCTGCGCAAGGGAAACTACGCGGAGCGAGTGGGTGCTGGCGCCCCGGTGTACCTGGCGGCCGTGCTGGAGTACCTGACGGCTGAGATCCTGGAGCTGGCAGGCAACGCTGCCCGCGACAACAAGAAGACCCGCATCATCCCCCGCCACCTGCAGCTGGCCATCCGCAACGACGAGGAGCTGAACAAGCTGCTGGGCAAGGTGACGATCGCGCAGGGCGGAGTGCTGCCCAACATCCAGGCCGTGCTGCTGCCCAAGAAGACCGACAGCCACAAGGCAAAAAGCAAGTAAAACCTGGAGAGAGCGTTTCAATCTCAAAAGTAACCCCAAAGGCTCTTTTTAGAGCCACCCACTTTCTCATAAAAGGAGCTGTAGATCCTAGCAACCCCACAAACAAACCAAAACTGAACAAGCACATAAAAGTGCAACAGGAACAAAACCCAAACCAAAAACAAAATAAATGCTGATCCCCTCGGGAATAAAACTGCCAAATTTCTCACTTTTAAAAAAAAAAAAATAGAAGACCCAAAACTTCCACATAAGTCTAGACTAAACCCAATTGTAGTTATTTCCCTCTGTAAAGTGATTTTCCTTTGGTGAGGATGAGAAAGGCACAAAGTTGATGGCCACTGCAAAAACAAACTCACAGCTCCAGGATGCCTCTTGCATCAGTTCAGCCCCTGTGTGAAGTCAAGGCAACTCACCAATGTCTTTAAAACCTGCTCTGCTTCTTTCTGAACCACCTGGCCTAAAGACTGTGTTCACACCAATAGGCATCCTGAATCTGTTCTTAATACACTTTATCCCGTGGGTTTGAATTGCTGTTTCCACTTTCTGCCTGAAATCTGGGTGGGCTGGGGAACAGTCAGTAATTACAGGTCAGACGATTTGATGTAAAAAGGGATATTGCGGGGTCTGACACATACATAGTGCTGAATGTTATTGTAAAGGTGTTGAAATAGAAGCAGAAAAATGGGTCATTAGGGCGTCAATAAGCATATTTAAATAATTCTCCATCAGAAAACACAAGTTACTTGAGTCACAATGTGGTATAAAATTTTAGTAGCATTTGCACTTACCACAGCAAGAAGTTACAAGCAATTTACAGGCCTCTGGCACAACAAAGGGTTGCAGACAATAATGAAAATATATGTGAATTACTTGTTTTAATTCTCTGTGCTCTGGAAAACCAGATGCATTTACTGCCTGATTTGCTTAAACGTGGTCCTGGTGAAGTGCAGGTGAAGCCTTTCCCTCTCTTTCCAGCAGCCAGTTGTTTCAGTGTAGCAGATACATGGTTTAGTTGATTAGGTGATGTTGGGTGATAGGTTGGACACGATGATCTTGAAGGTCTCTTCCAACCTGGTCTGGTCTAGTCTAGTCTAGTCTATGGATGTGCTGTTTAAAAACATTACTTCTAATACAAGAACCAGGTCACCAAGGAAGTTTAAAACCAGAATGGAATATTTCACAATCTGATGTGAACAGGGAACCCTGACCAAGTTTTGAGCAAGTTTTATCATGCAGAAGGATGGAAAATTCAGCTGCAGCAGTGTCTGCCTAGATAACGATGACTCAGATTTTCACCAATCAAACACTATCACAAGAAACCATTGCTAAATTGTGAAGTGATAGGGCACTGATTATAAATCCTAGCAAAACCTGGCTGTCTTAAGTCCTTATGTCGCCAAATTTATTAAGGAAATAAATACATCTGCAGCAGAGCACAAAGAAACCATGTCTGCATTGTGCACACTGAGCGACACAGTACAAGCTGCTACGCTGAGAAAAGTCATCTCCTTCTGGGGTACAAACAGCCTTTCACACGAGTTCAGTCTGCTGCTTGCCTTGTTGCACAATGCACTGTTTTAATTTATTTTAATCATTTTTAAAGGGGTAAAGGAATTTGGACAAAGAAGCGAATTTCTAATCCATATTCAGTGCTCGGGATGAGCCTGTGTTACTTCCTCCTCTTTGAAATCAATTTGCGATTAAAATACCTATTCAAATTGCTAGTTTTCAGTCCAGATTAACAGAAGACCCTTTAAAGAGTAGCAATGAATTAGTTTGTAAATTTAGTTGTCCACGTTGCGGATTTTATTTAAAAGGAAAAACAAAAGTTTCTCTCTGCTGAGGTCTGTTCAGGTCCAGGACTCGGGGTTTATTGCCTCTTTTTAAACTCACCCTTTGCCTCTTCGAAGGGAAACTTTGCCTCGGGGGAAAAAAGTCTTTCTTCTCCACGTCACTGCGAACTAAGGGGGATTAGATAGCAGAAATTGTGATAAAAAGAGGCTTTTTTGACTCCTAAGAAACACAAAATGAGCGGGGAGAAGGAACCTTTCTGCCGTGCAGCGGGGCGGGCTCTACAACGCACCAATCACGGCGCGGCTCCTCTCTATAAATACGAGGCCGCTGACTTGCTCCAGGCCCAGTGGTTTTCCCTGATTCGTGGACGGAGCCTGCTATTATGTCGGAGACCGCGCCTGTTGCCGCTCCTGCTGTCTCTGCGCCCGGCGCAAAGGCTGCCAAGAAGCCGAAGAAAGCGGCGGGCGGCTCCAAAGCCCGCAAGCCCGCGGGCCCCAGCGTCACCGAGCTGATCGTCAAGGCTGTGTCTGCTTCTAAAGAGCGTAAGGGGCTTTCTCTCGCTGCTCTCAAGAAGGCACTGGCCGCTGGCGGCTATGATGTGGAGAAGAACAACAGCCGCATCAAGCTGGGACTTAAAAGTCTCGTCAATAAGGGTACTTTGGTACAGACCAAGGGCACCGGCGCTTCCGGGTCTTTCAAGCTGAATAAAAAGCCGGGTGAGACCAAAGAGAAGGCAACTAAGAAGAAGCCGGCAGCCAAGCCCAAGAAGCCGGCAGCCAAGAAGCCTGCCAGCGCTGCCAAGAAGCCCAAGAAAGCTGCAGCGGTGAAGAAGAGCCCTAAGAAGGCTAAGAAGCCAGCAGCTGCTGCAGCCAAGAAAGCAGCCAAGAGCCCCAAGAAAGCAGTGAAGGCAGGCCGGCCCAAGAAGGCAGCAAAGAGCCCTGCCAAGGCAAAAGCAGTGAAGACCAAAGCAACCAAGCCTAAGGCAGCTAAGCCTAAAACAGCCAAGGCAAAGAAGGCGGCACCCAAAAAGAAGTAAAACTGAAAAGGAATTACTTCACTCATTTTAAAAAACCCAAAGGCTCTTTTAAGAGCCACCCAGTTACTCTCAAAAGGAGCTGAAACGCTGCGGTATTGGCAGCAGCAAATTTAAGGCTTTAAAGGGCCTTGGTAGAAATACACTGGAAGTTGGGGGATTTTGACATGCTTTTGGTCCAGCCTGCGTGGGGCACCTGGGGCTTCCTTCCAGAGGAAGTGTTTCCCTACGTGCAGTTCGGGAGCCCTGCGATAGCGGCGGCGCTTGCTCCGCCTCCTAATTGCCCAGCGCAGCCGAGAGCAGCAGGGGGCAGCAGTCACGGCGGCTAAGGCCTAGTAGGGGCCTCACTCCTGAGGTCTCCGCGGAAGTTTGAAAGTCCCGCGCTGAGTCGGGATTGGCCCCTTCCGCCCACCCCAGCCCGCCCCTTGCTCTCCAGGCTCCGCCCTGTAGCCTCCCCACTCCCTCGCCGGCTGTTCCCGATACTGCCTCTTCTACGTCAGTCACTCGGTTTCCTACGATACAGCAGTGCCCCCCCCCCCCGCCCCCTCCCCTCTTCGCAGGGGTTCCGGCACCGGCCGTGGTTGAGAATAGGTCCGGAATACGGAAAATGTGCTCGTCGTGCCCCGGCTCTCTCCTCTCTTTCCTTACAGGGAAACGCTGCCGGGGAGAGCTACGAATGCAATTTCGCTGACAGCGGAGGGCAGCTGTGGCCCCACACCGCCAGGCTGTCTGAACATCACTGACCAACCCCCTAGCTTTACATCCGTAATTTAACAATTTTATTTTGACGTTGTTTTGGATCGGAAAATCCTTCATAAAGAAAAAAAGCTTTCCCTTTTGCCTAATCGAATGCGAGCAGCTACCTCAACGGGGGATGGGGGTCGGGGGGGGGGGGGGGGGCGGTGTCGGGGAGATGAGGAAAGAAAAAAGCGGTGGTGCGGGTCTGTGGGACACGTACTGGAACAGAGGGAGAAAAAGACAAACTATAAAGCAAGCCACAAACAGGCCGGGAAAACGCTTCAAAACCTGCTTTCAAGATATGTCACCGAAAGAGTTTTTTTTTTACTTTACAGGTATAGGACACAGCGACTTCATAACAGCAGTAGAATTTCCACCCCCCCCAGCTCCCCCCACCTCGTCCCGACTTATCAAGTACGAGAAATTAAAATCTTCAGAAAAGAAGCAGCCACCTACCTTCTGCAGGATTTCCAAGCTCTAAAAACAGCTAGCAAAATACTTGGGATGAAGTTGCTGCTTTTTAGCCACATGGGAGACCAGGCAGAACTTAGGAGCATGCATTTTTTAAGTTTTAAACCAAGTATAACAAACAAAAAGCTCAAGCTACTAACCGAGAGCTAAATGTAGCTAAATTTCGACTACTGAAAAAGACCCAAGAACTTGCTAGTGACACGCAAGCAACCAGGCTCTCCAACCACTTCCCAATAAAAACAGCACTTCAGCCCTTTTTCTTGAAAGCATTGGTGGCTCTTAAAAGAGCCTTTGGGTTACAACTGATGGTCGGAGACGCTCTACTTAGAGCTGGTGTACTTGGTGACAGCCTTGGTGCCCTCGGACACGGCGTGCTTGGCCAGCTCACCAGGCAGCAGCAGCCGCACGGCCGTCTGGATCTCCCGCGAGGTGATGGTGGAG
This sequence comes from Picus viridis, assembly GCA_033816785.1. NCBI lineage: Eukaryota > Metazoa > Chordata > Aves > Piciformes > Picidae > Picus > Picus viridis. The sequence goes on along the minus strand of CM066568.1, from coordinate 23,561,646 downwards.
CGCTTGTTGTAGTGGGCCAGGCGAGAGGCCTCACCAGCAATACGCTCGAAGATATCGTTGACGAAGGAGTTCATGATGCCCATAGCCTTGGACGAGATGCCCGTGTCGGGGTGCACCTGCTTCAGCACCTTGTACACGTAGATGGAGTAGCTTTCCTTGCGGCTCTTCTTGCGCTTCTTGTCTCCCTTTTTCTGGGTCTTGGTCACTGCTTTCTTGGAGCCCTTCTTGGGCGCGGGGGCAGACTTGGCAGGCTCGGGCATGGTGAGAAGTCTTGTGCGACTGCAACACCAAAGTGCCCGCTAACGCCGTGACTCCAGTATTTATAGGGGCCTTATGCAAATCACTGGATTCAGGGATCAGCACTTCTATTGGATAATGGCGCAAATGACGTCAACCATCGGACGAATAGCTTTGTCATTGGTTCTTTTTAAATTCCACGCTACTATTGGTTAAAATATCTAACTCCCATTAGCCAATGGCAATACGCTCTTACAGTTGCACTGTTCGGTTGCGAAGCTTGGCCTGGACCCGCCTGGCCTCGGCCATCTCCTACAGCTGCCCGCCCCGAGGGGTTTGTGTGTCCAAAGTGCAGTCAATTTCTCCAGGAAAAAAAAACAAAACACCACACAAAACTACATAAAATTGCAAGATTTTGCTCCTCTTCTTCTTCTTTGTGTGTGTGTGTGTGTGTAAGAAGCATATCTGCATACTTCATAGTTTAGCCTGTGTTTATAGCAATCACCATTTAAATGTAAAAAGGAAGAAACGCAACCTGAAAAGCATTTGGAAACACTGGGATATTAAACATTGCTGATAGTGTTTGAAATTAATTCTTCTGGCTCACAGAGCATAGCTTGTTTTTCAAGACTTCAAATGAGATGGAAGTAGTGATTGAATTTGTAACCTGAAAGATTATTATCTTCTTTTGAAGTAAATACATTCGTCCAATATTTAAGTCAAACCAAAGAAAGTTCTAGGGATTAAATGGAGATTTTTAAACTGCATGTTGATTTTATCAGGAATCAGAAATACAAGCTCTCTTCTTGGCAATTTGACTTAATTGTGCAAGGAGAATAGCCTTTAAATTATTTCATTACACTACTAATTCTGATGTGCTAGTTGCCAGGGTATTTTTTTTAAATCAAAATGCTGTGTAGCAACTTTATAAATTACAATTTAAAATTCACTCTTCAATACATGAGTGCACTATAACCCACTGTTAAATAGATGAATTTGTCTTTGAATGAAATGACTGGGTAACTTGGCATCAAATAGCCAGTTTGCAAGTGCTTCTGCTGTGCTTAACACCTAAACCGGGAGATAAAAGCAGCTACCCACGTTGAGAACAGCAGCTTCTTATTGCTTTTGTGATGCTGTAGCTCTCAGGTTCACATCCATCTCCTCCCAAGCCTGCTTCCTCTCATCAGGAAGAGATAGGGTGGGTGTTCATCCATCTCTGTTCTCCCTCCCCCTCAGGTGCTAATAGCTAGTCAATGCACTTGGAGATAATTTTTTAAAGCAGGAGAGAGATGCCTTGAGGAGAAGAAAAGTAGTTATCTCATTTTCAGCAGAGGAAGAACAGAAGCCAGAAAGGCCTGTCTCTAAAGATTTCACTCCCCACATATGCTGTGAACCTGGTAACACTCTTTTGGCATCATCATTACCTAGAAAAACAGCTCACTGAGAACACCTTTACCTAGTAACAGGAGTTCTCTTGTCAACATCTGTGAAAGACTTCCATTTCTGGACAACATTGTATGGGAATCTCCCATTTTGCCTCCAAAAGTGCAGCCAAGGTTGCTACTTTTTGTTACACTGCTCTGAAAGAGAAAATGTGAAATAATACAGGGCAATCTCAGCAATGTAATTAAACAGAGCCAGAAAACAAAGACACTGAAAGCAAACCAAAGCAAAACAAGAACCCCAAACACAAGAACAGTTTCTGCAAACATGTTCCCACCCCTGTTAATCCTTTCAAGCCTGTTGATCAGTTCCAGCTAAAACTGACAGCTGACTCAAGTCTTAGAGATTCTTATTTCTAACAAGTTTTATAGCAATTACCTATGGAGGAGAAAAACAATCCTCTATCCAGGAAAGCTGAAGTGAATAGCTGCTGCTTGTTTTTAGCCTTACAGCTAATGTGTTAAAACCAAACAAACCAACCCCCAAACATAAACCCAGAGCCCAGTCCAAAGAAATAAACAAAAACCCCAGTCGCTGAAGGCCAGTGAGTCCTGGTGCAATGTGATTGTGCCTGCTGCCCCTTCACAAAGAGGTATAGATCAGAGAATGGTAAAGGCAAAGTATTTGGGGAGAGTAGAGAGAGGAGTAGGAGACATTTGTAAAGGTAACTCAGGTTCTCAGAAGGAATTGATTGTGGAAACATCAGTAATGGCAGAAAAGCTGAGCTGATTGCATTGTTTAGGCAGTCAAGATATATGGAAAAGGAATCCAGAATTCAATTCTTTTGGGTGCCTAAAATAATTGTATTTACTAAAGGAAATGGATCAGAATTTGTTAAGTTAGTCACCCATCTTACTTCCCATTTCAATAGCAATGAAATTTCCAGTGACTGGCTGAGGTTTTTGAGCAAGAGATAATCCTTGAGAACTGAGCCCCTGAGTCTGATAGGAGGGAACAGAGAAAAGACTTCAAGAACAACCCCAGAAAATTCAAGGATATCAGAGCATGGAGTCAATTTCCTATTCCATGTTACCAAACAGTATGAAGTGAAACTGTCATTTCCCCTGGATGGTGTATCTCCTCCAGGTAAACACACAATGCTGCAGGCTAACACCTTTTTCCTGTTCAGGTACCTATTCCCCTTGCTGGGATGCCACAGCTTAGTGCCAGCACAGCTCCTGGCTGAGCTCTGCATATATTTTTCTGAAATCTCCAGCGAGAAGCACACTTATCTCTTTTTTTTTGTTTTCCATCTGTGCTTATTGCAAAAATGGTCTTCAAGAAAATAAAATGTTGAATTTATGCATAGCACCTTGGCTCTAATTATCCCAACGTTAAATAGCCTCCTCAGCCAGAAATTCTGGGGAACAACTTACATGATGAGGCAAAGTCAGACACCTGTATAATATTTTGGCCTTATAGAGTACTGCTTGCCAAGGCCAAAAGCTCCTTTGGTTAACAATCAACAATTGTTAACCAAAGGAAACATGCAGAGACGAATAGACAGACTTTAAAACATAGGAAGATAATCACTGGAGATTTTAATTGATTTCTGAAACCATTTTATTTTATTCTGCTAGATTCTTCTCTGTGAGAGAAGAACCAAGAAGTTGCAGGAAAAGTTATAGGACAACTAGACTATCAACAGAAGACAACCAGCACATAACCTTCTGGGTCATTGGAAATATATCAACAATAAGGCAGTGGCCTATAAGTTGTGATTAGTTTGGAAAATTTCTAAAGAGCATGATGCACATTGGAATCACATTTGAGAAGTCTGTGTTTAAGGTTGGAAGTAGTTACTACATATCTTTTACGAGCAGAGACTGAAATATCAAATATCATTGAACTATATGCCATATAATTTGCCATCTATTACTGCACATTTTATAGCTTTGTCAATCACTGATCATCAGAAGCATCTGAACATTGTGTAACTACAGAAACAGGAAATATACGGTCCACATTTCCACAGCACAAAATGACTGTACTGAGACACAAGAGGGAAGGATTAAGCATGGAGGGGAGCTTGCCATGCGTTTTGTGAAACAAATGGTGTTTACAAACTTGAGCTTTCTAAACATGGTTATAGATTGAGTCATTATGTTCTAAATTCACAAGACGCCCATGTTAGTGCCTTCAACGGCACCGCCGTCCCGTAAACACCAATAAGTCGCATGATCGTGCCGTTAAAGCGACCAGAGTGATAATGTTGCCCCCGGCAACGAAGAGGGACCTGTCGGCACCCGAGAAAACAAACAGACAAACAAAAAAAAGCAGAGGGGAAAGGATTAACACCCTTGCTCATCACTCGTTAGAGAACAGGGGATTTGCTTGAGCCCAGCGAGCATCCCGACTGGCCCCGTCTCCCCAGCTCAGCCCCGGACGAGTCCTTTGTTGGAGCGCAGCGAAATGGCGGCGGCGGAACGCGGGCGGGAAGCAGCGCTGCCGGCCCCGCCGCCCCCATTGGCTGGATTTTGCTGCAGACCCGCGACCGGCGGGGCCCGGCTCCTGCGCTGGCGCTGAGCGCCGCAAAGACGGAGTCGGAGAGCTAGAACGTGCACCGGAAAAGAGAGCGTCCACCTGACGGCTATTTGCTTTCGCCGTGCCTGGGCCGAACCGGCGGCGGAACTCGACCGCGCCGGGATCGGGTCGGGGACCAGGGCCCGAGCCCGCGCTGTGTCGGTTGTCCCCGCCCCCTGCCGGAGGCGATGGCGCGAACGTCGCCGCTCGCGGAGGGAAGGGCGCGGAGAAGAGCCCGCCCTTGTCGTACCCCGCCGCAGTCCTCAACCAGGTCGGACGCCGAGCGATATAGACGGGCGCTGGCGACCGTTCCCGCCACACACTGCTTGTTGGGTCGAGGAGGGTGAGATCATGTCTGGCAGAGGCAAAGGCGGGAAGGGGCTCGGCAAAGGAGGCGCTAAGCGCCACCGCAAGGTGCTGCGCGACAACATCCAGGGCATTACCAAGCCGGCCATCCGCCGCCTGGCTCGGCGCGGCGGCGTCAAGCGTATTTCTGGTCTCATCTATGAAGAGACGCGCGGTGTGCTGAAAGTCTTCCTGGAGAACGTGATCCGTGATGCTGTCACCTACACTGAGCACGCCAAGAGGAAGACCGTGACGGCCATGGATGTGGTCTATGCGCTCAAGCGCCAGGGACGCACCCTCTACGGTTTCGGCGGCTAAACTCGGATTGCTACGATACTCTACGCTTCTCTTAACACAAAGGCTCTTTTAAGAGCCACCCACTCTTTCAAACAAAGAGCTGTAATTGCTGTTTACACACAGTATCTTTATGTAGTTCTGTATGGCCGAGGTAGAGAAAAGGTGTAATGTGTGGGTGTTTTTTTCCTGTTGAGCTTTGTAGCTTCTCATTCTCCCCCTCTTCCTAGTTTCGAGCAGGGAGGCCTACACATTAGGAACAGTAAGAGTAGTAGCACTTCGCCTCCGGGCTCTGGTTGGGAGAGAATAGATAGGCTCCTCTCCCTTGAAACGGTAGGAAAGGGAACACTCAGGCATGGTAAATGGGATTCCATAATAACGCTTTTTCTCCGGCATTCCCTGCCACGCCTATACTGGGAAGCTTACGAAATGGCGGCGGCTCTCCTCCCTGCTTTTCAATGGGCGGGCAGAAGAGAGGTTACGAGCCTTAGTGGAGCCTCAGGGGCCGCAGAGCTAAAAGGCTGCAAGATACACGTAGAAACGCCTTCACTCGACTCCAGAACAGCTGGCGCCACTCGATGCTCTCCTCCCACCCCCCACCCACAGCTTCAGAGAAACTACCTAATTTCAAACACACAGGCCAGAGGTGGTGGGGAGGGAGAAAATGAGTGAAGAATGCGACCAGACTCCTGTAAGTCTTCCGCAGTTATCTCCGAGAAAACAGCACTGGCCTGAGTACAGAGAAAAGCAGAAAGAAATAAGCTACCTATGCTTGACTCTGCAAGAAAAAAAAATGCACAGATACAGCTCTTTTCAGTGGTCATGTAGTGGCTCTGAAAAGAGCCTTTGGAGTTGGTACTAGCAGGGCAGGAACCTCAGGCACGCTCACCGCGGATGCGGCGGGCCAGCTGGATGTCCTTGGGCATAATGGTGACACGCTTAGCGTGGATGGCACACAGGTTGGTGTCCTCGAACAGCCCCACCAGGTAGGCCTCGCTCGCCTCCTGCAGAGCCATCACAGCCGAGCTCTGGAAGCGCAGGTCGGTCTTGAAGTCCTGCGCGATCTCACGCACCAGGCGCTGGAAGGGCAGCTTGCGAATCAGCAGCTCGGTCGATTTCTGGTAGCGCCGGATCTCGCGGAGAGCCACGGTGCCGGGGCGGTAGCGATGGGGCTTCTTGACGCCGCCCGTGGCCGGGGCGCTCTTGCGAGCTGCCTTGGTGGCCAGCTGTTTGCGGGGTGCTTTCCCGCCGGTGGACTTCCGCGCGGTCTGCTTTGTACGCGCCATACGAACCTTTTATACCTTACAGTCAAACGTGTAGTCACACTGCTGCAACCCCTATTTATATCTGGTACTGATCCCGCCTTCTCTTCTGTGATTGGTCAAAAATCAGATAATGTGATTGGTTAATTAGAAACATGAGGCAGCACGGCCGTAGCTGGAGGTGTCCCGAGCTCCGGCCCATTTTTTCTTTTTAAACTTTTTTTTTCTTCCTTAAGGTTTAGAGTGCTTTCAACATTCTATTTTTCTATTTTTTTCCCCCTTAGTTTTGTTTTAATTTCTTCCTCTTAATTTTTTGTGCCTGAATTGTGCTTACTGCTTGATGGTTTAAATTCATGCTGTTTTGCTGTGTACGACCTTAACAGTTAAAATCGGGCTAGTATGGGAATTTGATCTGGAATTGCAGATTCATTCGATTAGTCAAAAAACACTGTCCTCATAATTTATCACCACAAAATAGAAATGATTGTCTTTTTTATCTATTCAGGTTTTAGTAAGGAAATACGGGGTGAAACTCTGTAGATTACAAAACAAACCGTTCACGCATTTTTGGTAACACAGCCCTATTCCAGATTCATGTGAATTAATTTAATGAAGGACACACTGCGTGGATATGTAAATCACTAAAACAAAACACTAAGTTCCTGAAGGAATAGGAGTTGAAAAGATAACGGCTCCTTTTGAGTCATTAAGGAGAACCGCTCAGGATAGAAGGGCAAAGAGGAGTTTTCAAATTTGTCCAATTAGATCGGCCCTTTTCATCAGCCAATGAGAAAGCAGAGTTTGTATATAAAAAGAGAGCCTGTGGCGATTGTGCTCAATTGTGCTTTTTGTGTTGTGCTTTTCCTCAGAGACAGGGTTCACCGGGATGGCGCGTACAAAGCAGACCGCGCGGAAGTCCACCGGCGGGAAAGCTCCCCGCAAACAGCTGGCCACCAAGGCGGCTCGCAAGAGCGCCCCGGCCACGGGCGGCGTCAAGAAGCCTCATCGCTATCGCCCCGGCACCGTGGCTCTCCGCGAGATCCGGCGCTACCAGAAGTCGACCGAGCTGCTCATCCGCAAGCTGCCTTTCCAGCGCCTGGTGCGTGAGATCGCGCAGGACTTCAAGACCGACCTGCGCTTCCAGAGCTCGGCTGTGATGGCACTGCAGGAGGCGAGCGAGGCCTACCTGGTGGGACTGTTCGAGGACACCAACCTGTGTGCCATCCACGCTAAGCGTGTCACCATTATGCCCAAGGACATCCAGCTGGCCCGCCGCATCCGCGGTGAGCGTGCCTGAGGTTCCTGCCCTGCTAGTACCAACTCCAAAGGCTCTTTTCAGAGCCACCACATAGCCACTGAAAAGAGCTGTATGTGTGGGTTTCTTTGTGGGGGTCTTTGTTTTGTGTGGTTGTAGGTGTTGGAGGGTTTTTTCGCGTGGGACTTTGTTTGGTTTTGGGGAGGCGGGGGTGGGGTGTTGGTTTTTTTTGTGGAGCCAGGTATAGGCAGCTTTTGCTATGTACTTTTTTTCCCTGTACTCAAGTCAGTGCCGATCTGTGATTCATGTGAGAGGCTTGGGTGTATGGCAGCATGCTTCCCTCATTTCCCTCCTTACTGCGCCTCCGGCCCTTGTTTTGAATGCTTTGTAGTTTACCCGTTTGAATCTATGGCTGTGGGGTGGGAGGAGAGCACGAGTGTCGCCTGGACACAAGGCAGCTGTTCAGAAGTAGAGTGAAGGCGTTTTTGTGCGAATAGCCCTCGGGGCTACACTAAGGCTTGCAGTGCCCCTTTTTACTTACCGTCCTGCCCTTCCCCTCCCCTCCCCTCCCCTGAAGAACGTCGCCATTTCATGAGCTTCCTGGTACACGAGAGGGGGATTCCACAATAGCCCTTTTACTTACCGTTTTATGTTTCTTGCCTGGCTGTTCCTTCCGTTCCCGTTCCGGGAGAGGGAAAGCCAACGGGGACCGCAGGAAAGACAGGGTGAAGGTTACACTATGCTCTCAGAGCCCATCTATTCTCTCCCAAACAGAGCCCGGGGGTGAAGCGCTACTATTCCCGTGCTACTGTTCTCAGCGTGTAATGTAGACCCTTTCTCCGCACTCCACTGCATGAGAATAGGAAGAGGGGGAGAACGAGAAGCTACAAAGCTCAACAGGAAAAAAACACCCACACGACATATTACACCTTTTCCCTACCTCGGCCATACAGAACTACATAAAGATACTGTGTGTAAACAGCAATTACAGCTCTTTGTTTGAAAGAGTGGGTGGCTCTTAAAAGAGCCTTTGTGTTAAGAGAAGCGTAGAATATCGTAGCAATCCGAGTTTAGCCGCCGAAACCGTAGAGGGTGCGTCCCTGGCGCTTGAGCGCATAGACCACATCCATGGCCGTCACGGTCTTCCTCTTGGCGTGCTCAGTGTAGGTGACAGCATCACGGATCACGTTCTCCAGGAAGACTTTCAGCACACCGCGCGTCTCTTCATAGATGAGACCAGAAATACGCTTGACGCCGCCGCGCCGAGCCAGGCGGCGGATGGCCGGCTTGGTAATGCCCTGGATGTTGTCGCGCAGCACCTTGCGGTGGCGCTTAGCGCCTCCTTTGCCGAGCCCCTTCCCGCCTTTGCCTCTGCCAGACATGATCTCACCCTCCTCGACCCAACAAGCAGTGTGTGGCGGGAACGGTCGCCAGCGCCCGTCTATATCGCTCGGCGTCCGACCTGGTTGAGGACTGCGGCGGGGTACGACAAGGGCGGGCTCTTCTCCGCGCCCTTCCTCCGCGAGCGGCGACGTTCGCGCCATCGCCTCCGGCAGGGGGCGGGGACAACCGACACAGCGCGGGCTCGGGCCCTGGTCCCCGACCCGATCCCGGCGCGGTCGAGTTCCGCCGCCGGTTCGGCCCAGGCACGGCGAAAGCAAATAGCCGTCAGGTGGACGCTCTCTTTTCCGGTGCACGTTCTAGCTCTCCGACTCCGTCTTTGCGGCGCTCAGCGCCAGCGCAGGAGCCGGGCCCCGCCGGTCGCGGGTCTGCAGCAAAATCCAGCCAATGGGGGCGGCGGGGCCGGCAGCGCTGCTTCCCGCCCGCGTTCCGCCGCCGCCATTTCGCTGCGCTCCAACAAAGGACTCGTCCGGGGCTGAGCTGGGGAGACGGGGCCAGTCGGGATGCTCGCTGGGCTCAAGCAAATCCCCTGTTCTCTAGTGAGTGATGAGCATCATAGATTGCTTCATGTGCTTTGAAAATATGTATTTTCTATTCAGTTTTGAAGGGTTAAAACTTGGAGAGCAGAGCTCCAAGCACTGCTGGACTGATAAGAGGAGACAGTGTTAGCCTTGATGGTTCGTGAACCATGGGAACACGGTGCAGCAATGTAGTTGGAGGAGCACAGATACCTGATTACAAACGGTAACTATGACCTGAAAGTGTAAGACTTCACACATATCATAGATTGTTATAACAGAGCCCTGGGCTCTGAATTTTTCTTTGATGCTTGCTACAATCCTGATAAGATATAGGTACCCGTGTGATGCATTTGCCATAACCAACCACAAACTGCTTCTTTGTTATGTTAGCTTTTATAAAGAAAAGATTTTGCATAATATAGTGGACACCTGGCCTGAATCAGGCTGAGCCCAGTCTCTTAATCATGGCATAGTTTCACACTTCATTATAGCAATATACCTCAAAATACTACTTTTACCTTGTCTGTTATGTTTATTCAGCTTTGGATACAAATCTTATGAACGGTAGTTTACATCTACACTCAGAGGGAAGAGCATCATGACTAGCCTCATCTAGTCATGTTTGGAAATCTCAAGTTTGTAAAAATCATTTCTTTCAGAAAAGGCATCTCAAGTTCCCCTCCCTTCTTAATCCTTTCTTCCAAACTTTTTACCATCTGTTTGTCACGATTTATTCCCTGGTTAATTATAGCTGCATGACTTTTTTGTTTTGTTTTTATTTCCCCCACACACACACATTTGGTTGGTAAGGTATTTTGTAATTTTGTTTGATCCCTCCTGAGTCTTTTCCTTGTTTCTTAGTGTGTTCCTACTACTGTAGCCATTCCTGTGTTAAAATAGCACAGTCTAAATCTTAGGAATCCTGAAATGGTCACAGGCATGGAATTACATAGATCATTTCAGAGAATAGTGTATCAGTGGGATTAGCTTGTGTTAGCTGCCACTGCAGAAGGTCTTCTCTTCTTCAGGCTAAAAATCCCCAAGACCCTCAGCTTTCCTTCATAAGATAGATACTTTAATCCCCTGATCATCTTTGTAGCCCTTGGATGTACACTCTCTCATGCAGTCCCTCTCCTTCTTGAACTGGGGAGCCCAGAACTAGACACAATATTCCAGATGAGGCCTCACCAGGGCAGAAGAGAGGGGCAGGTGAACCTCCCTCAGCATGCTTGCCATGCTCATCTTGATGTGTCCCAGGATGCCACTGGTTTTCCTGGACATTTGTATACAGTGTGCAGAGACCTGAAATAAATTCTTAAAGAAGTGATATATAGAGATGCCATGTGGAGGGAAAAAAAGTTGTTTGTTTTTTCTCACCAGCCTAGTTAGTATAGCAAGGTTGCTCCTGTGCCATGCAGTCATGCACCAGGCTTTCTGGGATAGAATGAACACATTGGGGAAATGATCTTATGATGATTGCCACCTTATAGTAGTAGTTTGTCAACTAGTATGATCAGCTGTGATGTCTGACGAATCAAAATAACATTTTCAAGCAGTGCAAGCTGTAAAGCCAGCTGCATCTAGGGGTTTCTTGTGTTTGTAATTACTGCCCCCTTCCCTCTCCCCCCAACCTTAGACCATCTCATCATGGTATGAACCAGCAGATTCACTTTCCTTGCCTGCGGAGTAATGAAATAGAAACGACTCGAGGAGGAGGAGAGGGGCGGAGGAAGTGAGATAGAGAAGAGTGGGTAAGGAGGAGGGGGAACGAAGGGGAAGGAAGGAAGGAAGCGAGCCACTTCCCTGACAGGATTGGTCAGAAATTGCTGCAGCGGAGGCGGGCAGTGCTCAAGGTTGCTCCGGGACCGGACCTCCGCTGCTTTACGATGTTGAGAGGGGAATCCCCCAAACCGATTGCTCCTCCTGTTTACTCAGCTGAGCCACACTAATATTAGGGAGAATCTGTGAAGACGCAAAGAAAAAAGATTTTCCAAGGAATTACTCGTGTGTTATGGCAATCTGCTAGTTTGTTAATACTGTATGTCGGTCAGACTCCATCTAAAGGTCTTTTCCAGCCAGCTGATTCTATGATTCTTTATATGCTTAGAGTATTTAGTCATCAGCAGAGGCAGGTTTCTGTCTGTGTTTCTACATCTACAACACAATTGGCTTTCAGACTTCAGTCCTTTCATTCAAATTTTCTGAATGACAGCATCAATGCCTCTGAAATGTTATGAATGGAGAAGTGTGAGTTTCTTTCATGCTTAGCAGTGTTTAAATTGACCCTATAGTGTGAATCACCGAAAAACACCCTCAAAACACCAAACAACAACATAGAATGCCTTCCCCCTCCCCTTAAAAACCTCATTTGTTGTCTAAGCAGGCCTGTTTTCAAAGGAAATGTGAAAAGCAAATTGCTGATGATCCTGTTCAGAAAGTTTCTATATGTTGAATGATTTGGAAGGTGTTCCTGCTTGGATCATATTGTGATTTGCTATGGAGCATTGCAGAAAGCTACTAAAGCAAGTAAATACTTGCATGAAAGGGATTTTGAGAGTAACTTATACATAGAACTGTATAGGTAACCTTTGAGTAGATTGTCACATAAACATTCAAATAAGTTTTACTAAGGACAACACACAGTTAGAGGAGCCTTCAGGAGCAGGCAAATGATTCCGTTATGGGCTATAGGCAAATGTTGTGATGTAGTTACATATTGTTATTATATTTTAAATACAGTAGCCTAAAACATATTCTCCTCATGAAAGGTGAAGGGGGAAAAAAATACAATAAAAATCACACCTTGCTCCAAGACTGCAGAAGACTGCTTAGAAGCAAGGAAGTTAGGACAAGGACTATATACTGTCCACAATCAGGTCATTACAGAGCAATTAAGTGTAGTCTTTTTCAAGAAGAATGTAAGTGGCTTTTAAGGACTTTTCCCATACATTGTTTTCACTATAATGAAGTTAAAAAAAGTAAATGTTCTTATATCACCTCTCTCTGTCCTACTTGTTTGCATAACTGGGAAAGCTTCTGCATCTGTTTGGTGGTTATTTGGCTTGGGGTTGTGTGTGTGTGTTTAATTGGTTTCTTTCTTCATTTCTTACCTTGCATTTTATCTTACAGTGTTCTATAAAAAACCCAGAAAGCTATGAGGTACAGATTGAGTAATAATTGGGAGAAAGAGGAGAGATTGCACTGCCTGTGCTGCAGCTACTTTGAAGCATAAGGCTATATTTTGTGTGTACATAGAAGCTAAAAAAAAAAAAAAAAATTATAGGTCATCTGTGATTTTTTTTTCCCCCCACAGCCACCACCATCTGTGATGCACTACTTTTAACTATAAAGCCTTCCCTTTCCTATTTATACAGAAATCTATTTGAGAATTAAGGATCCAAACTCAGTAAGAAACTCAGCATCTGTGCTGGAAAAAAAAAAAGTTCTCTTTAATGGCAAGTATTTTATTTAAGTCCCACCTGTGATGTAAGTAAATGGGTGCTACAGTGCATTTCTCTCATTCTATTTTAATATACATAGTACTTCTATTTAACTATGGTGTGCAGACAAGATATATTCATTTGTAACAAGCACAGTGACACGAGACAAAAGAATACATAGCCTTTCTGCCTCAAATATGGAAAACTACTCAGGACAAACATGGAAGAGGAACTACATGCTCTAACTATGCAAACAAAATAAATATTTGATGTTGTGTGCTAGCTGAAGAGGAGGATTTGTTCTACAGAACTTATCACTTTGCCAACATCAATTGAAAACTGCTAAAACAAAAGACACCTCGTGAAAGTACTGTTGATAACATGGAAAAGAGAATAGTGATCATAAGCTACTATGAGAACAATCTGAGCTCTTTATATGCATCAAGCAAGGCAGAGAACAAACTGGTAAATTATGTGATTTACTTTTACTGAGTGTAACTAATTTCAATTGAGGAAGACAACAGGGAAAAAAAAAAAACATGTTTTAAATTTCAAGCTGTCTAAATATCATTTGCAAATAAAATGTTGGAATGCTTGTGCTTTTGAGTATCTTTCCAAACATCAGTAAGGGGGAGAAAAAAAAACCTCTCTCAAGTTCCTAGGGAAGAAAAACAGACATGATTCCTTCTCAAGCACTTTAGTGTGAACATTAGTCCTGAAAACATATAAATGCTTTCTTTTCACAATGTGTTTCCTACAGCAAAAATAAAGCCTGGGAAGCCTCCGTTTCCAAACACAGGAATATGAAATGGCCCAATCAGGAGCTTCTGCAAATCGATCTTCTGCTTCAGACCCATGTCATCTCTCCTCCCAACCCCATACTAGATATCCACTAATATGAGGTTATACTTCTTACTATACTACATTAAATAAGTCGAGATTATTAAAGGAAAATTAATTTTCAATTATTTTAAACCTAGTTCTAAGCCTGGAAGTTCAGTATGGCTTTTAATCAAGTTCATCTCTGAATAGTAGGTGATTAATACCCAATAGTATTTCTTTCAAGGTGAGACAGGTGATTAAAAGTGGTAAAAACAGTCCTCCGCCTGTTTCTGGAAACAAAACCCGAAAAAAATCCCGAAATAATAGCCCTCACAAACAGATAACCCAGCCAAACCAGACAGCAAACCCCACCACAAATAGACAAAGCCCCCAAACAAAACAACCACCCTCTCCCCCTTCCTGAAGCAGCACAGCAACAAAACACATACCAAAAAACCGCCTCCAGCATTGAAAACTGCCTGAATCAAAGGCCGTTTAAAACAAGTCCCGCGATTCTCATCTTGTTTCCAAGCAACACTTCGGCAGGGCACTCCTGTATTACCTCATCTGCTTGAAAAATGTTTTCGATTAACACATTTGCCACGGTGACTCACTCCTCTGCCTCCCGAGAGAGAACGCCGCAAAAAGCCGTACAATTTTCCTCTCCGTATTTCCCCAGGGGCACTTTTAAGGAACAAAACTCCCATTGCATCCCCACCCTGCTTTTCCCTCCCCCGCCAAGCCAGGGCTTTCAGCTACCGGCGGTGTATTCTGTAGTTGGAATCATCCCTGCTTACTGCTGGGGACTTGGGCAAGGTGATCTTCGAGGGTCTCTTTCAACCCGATGCATTCTGTGATTCCTGCCCCCAACCCGTCCCCGGGGACTGTTTGGTTTTCTACATCACAAACGATCGCAGAATGAAAAAGAAATATGAAGCTGGTTTGCTTCAGAGGAAAGGATGCAGTGTCCCCAACAGTGGAAGAAAACAGTAATTTGTTCTGAAGAAACATGGAGGGCAGATGAGCCTCCACCACCTTCCAGCAGAGTGAACCCTCCTGGCCACCAAGGTAGAGGAGCTCCTCCCAATAAATACCAGCCTCTCTGTGATCACATTGATTGTATCCCACTACCATCTTCCCTTCCCTACCAAAGGCAGATGCCAGCAGCTCCAAAGCCCATGGTCTCAGCATTTCTGAGCTGAACAAGTCTGTGCACACCTGTTGTGCCAAAAATGGCTTCTTCAGCCAGCGTGGGACATGCAGTCCACACACAGAAACAAGATATCAAGATTGTTACAATTCTGAACAGGATCAGGTGCTAGCAGGGTGTTATAAAGAAGCTAACACACCCGAGGCAAAAGCTGGGGCTTATATACAAAATAGTAACAAAGTAAACTGCAGTCATGTCATCACTCCCAACCTCACATATGAGAGTAGAAATTTACCATTTCCCTATCTCGATGTTCCTGCCATCTTTTGGGACCACCTGATTCTTCCCCACGAGTAATAATACCACCTCCCCTTCCCCATCCCGGGTTGTGAAATACAAACCCTTGTATCTGCCTGAGGAATGGGATATTCACAAGTAATTAGCAAGATAAAAAGGTACTATTTTAGCAATTCATATGTTACCTTTCTTTCACAAGACTCTGCCTCCTTTGAAGCTTAACACCCCACTGTTCCCTCTTCAGGTTTTATCTCTTGAAGCATCTTAGACAATCTTCCAACACACCTCCATGGAGCACAAGAGGCTCCCACACTCAAGCCGGCCAAGTCCGACTTATAAAGCCCCCTAAAAAGGGTGACTAAGGTCGCAAAGACCAAAAAGGCAGCACCAAGCTGTAGCATTGTCTTCTGAGTTTCCCTGGAGGAAAAAAAAAAAAAAAGCAACCAAACACACACACCCCACCCCCCCAACAGTACTTTTAACCACCCATCCTGTCAGAATTAAAAAGGGATAATTGAAACATCATTTCAGGATGGACTGGTATACAAGAATCCCTTGTCATGCCTGTATTTGACTATGTAGTGCTCAGCCTGCAGAACAGAAGCCTTCAGGGGGACCTTATTTCAATGTATGAAAGGGATCTACAGGAAGGCTGAAGGACTGTTTAGAAGGGCATGTAGTGATGTGATGAGCAGCAACGGTTTTAAACTAGAGCAGGGTAGATTTAGGTTAGACATAAGGAAGAAGCTCTGTTGTGAAATAGCAGATCACTGGGAGAGATGATGGAGGCCTCATCCCTGCAAATATTGATCAAATTTGATAGGGGCCCGAACAACCTAGTCTAGTTAGAAATGTCCCTGCTTACTGCAGGGGGATTGGACAAGATGACCCTTGAGGGTCCCTTCCAACCCAATGCATTCTGTGGTTCTACACGAAATCACATGCTATGGAATAATACGCTTTGTGATCCTTCATTGCGGCTTCAGAGTAGCTGTTACTGCCCTTTGGAATCCATCCTGGGTTACTTACAGGTCAGAAAAAGAACTGAAAGAATTGCTTTAATATTTTCTGAAAGCTGTAAATTGCAAAGCTGAAAAAATACAAACTGGGGGAAAAAAAAAAAAAACAAAACAAACAAAAAACAAAACCAGAAAACGCCCAAACAATAAAACCCCCAACAAAACAAACAAAAAGCCAACAGCAAAACACAGCAAACCCAAGCAGGCAGGAAAACATATGGGCACAGCATTTTTATATCTTATTTGTACCCCCGAGAGAGGCAGCAGCAACCACAGCGCTGGAGCCGTGTCCCGGCCAGCGCCGGGTTTGAAAAGCGCGCGTTCTCCGCGGACTGTTTGGCAGATACCACGCCCCTCGATGCAGGTGGGCACAGAAACCACATCCCAAACGGGGTCGAGAGTGCTTACCCCCTTAAAGGGTAAGCCCATCGTTTAAGCATTCTCCTCCCTCCTAAGATTACACTGTAGTGGTTGATCCCCATTAAGCCCCAAAGCCAGCCCTTTCTAAATCTGAAAAAGCGTTAAGTGCGCTAAATGCTACAGCAAAAAACCGCAGCATCCTAAACCGATCAGCAAAAGAGCACATTTCAGAGACTTTCCCTTCACATCCAAAGAACTTCTAAATGTATCAGAACAATTTCCACAGAAATTATTAGAACACTTAGGTGTTCCTGCTCTTTCTACGAAGTTGTGGGTGGCTCTGAAAAGAGCCTTTGGGTTATTTGTTTTACGAAGTTTACTTGGCTTTAGCCTTGTGGCTGTCGGTCTTCTTAGGCAGCAGTACGGCCTGGATGTTGGGCAGCACTCCGCCCTGCGCGATCGTCACCTTGCCCAGCAGCTTGTTCAGCTCCTCGTCGTTGCGGATGGCCAGCTGCAGGTGGCGAGGAATGATGCGGGTCTTCTTGTTGTCGCGGGCAGCGTTGCCTGCCAGCTCCAAGATCTCAGCCGTCAGGTACTCCAGCACAGCCGCCAGGTACACCGGGGCGCCGGCGCCTACTCGCTCTGCGTAGTTGCCCTTGCGCAGCAGTCGGTGGACACGGCCCACGGGGAACTGGAGCCCGGCCCGCGAGGAGCGCGACTTAGCCTTGGCTCGAGCTTTCCCGCCTTGTTTTCCGCGGCCAGACATGCCTCCAACTTAAGTTTCAAAAACAAAAATAAAAAAATTTAAAGTTGTCTATAGAAGCGACAAAAACACGGCAAAACAGGAAATGCAGCCAGAGCTGCCACCCTGCCTTTTTATCCCTTCCTTCTGGGGTTCAGTTGGACTTCTGATTGGCAGAGGCTGCGATTGCAAAGTTAACCAATAGGAAGACGGATGAAGTTTCAACCAATCGAAGGTGTTAGCTAGTGTGACATCAGGAACTCGTGTGCGCCAATAGCGAAGAACAGCCTTGAGTCATCTCATTTGCATACCGTCCCTATAAATAGGCGCACCGCTGCTATTGTATTTACGTCGTTCTTGCGGTGGACAGGTAGAGGCAGACTTGTAAAATGCCGGAACCAGCTAAATCCGCTCCTGCTCCGAAGAAGGGCTCTAAGAAAGCTGTCACCAAGACTCAGAAGAAGGGTGACAAGAAACGTAGAAAGACTAGAAAGGAGAGCTACTCCATCTACGTGTACAAGGTGCTGAAGCAGGTGCACCCCGACACGGGCATCTCGTCCAAGGCCATGGGCATCATGAACTCCTTCGTCAATGACATCTTCGAGCGCATCGCTGGCGAGGCCTCTCGCCTGGCGCACTACAACAAGCGCTCCACCATCACCTCCCGGGAGATCCAGACGGCCGTGCGGCTGCTGCTGCCTGGTGAGCTGGCCAAGCATGCTGTGTCCGAGGGCACCAAGGCTGTCACCAAGTACACCAGCTCCAAGTAAATCTGTTTGAAAGATCGTCTAAACCAAAGGCTCTTTTAAGAGCCACCCACATTTTCAGTAAAAGAGTCGTTCACACTGATTTCGGTTGGGTGAGTGATGTTTGTGCTTAACACCGGTTTAGTTTTTAGATTAGTACCCACGAATTGATAAAATATTTATGTTGAGCTCCTGGAAAGGGTTGTGTTGTGAGTGCCCTACCCTAGACTTTATCGGGCAGGTCTATAAAAAGAACTCTAATCTCCCAAGTGAGTTTTAAAGCCATTAAAGTTCTACTTTAATTATTTCCGCTTTCTTCCCAATGAGTGCAGGCAATTCTGGCAACGTTTGGGGTGTTCATGGTGTTGGGTTTCGGTTTGTTTTCCTTTATTTTCTCCTTATCGTTCCTGTGTGAAATAAAGTTTGGGTTTGTAGGGGGTTTTGTTTGTTTGCTTGGGTTTTGGGGGGCTTTTTGTGGTTGGTTTAATTTTCAGTTTTATTTTACTTCATTTTTTGGTTATTTCCTCTCTCCTCAAGCATCACCTTATTCGAATACAACTCATACCTTGCCTAAAAAAAAGCACTGTTCTTCCCTTTAAATATTGCCTGTCATTGTCAAACGACTTGGCTGCAAGCCAGAGTGGCTTGTTTACTCAAAGAGCTTGACAGGGATGTAGCTCTGTGGCTGTGTGGTATTGGGAAGATGGGGTTTAATGAAATTATCCACACCCTGCTCATCAGATATGGAGAGCAGTATAACTTCATTAGGCTCAGAGATTTTACATGGATGTGGTGTAGTTATTTTTTGCTATGTCTCTTTGAGAATAAGTGTAGCAGAATAAAAAGCTTCCTCGTTGATTCTATGTGACAACGCAGTAAGAAAACAAGAGTGAGAAATAAGAGAAGCTTAAGAAAATACGTGAATGAGAGCATATTACCAAGCTTCGGATGAAGCATAATGTGCTGAGAAGGCTAGTTTTCTGAAAGCCTTTTGCAAGGGGGCATAATTCTGGCTGTCCGGGACAGAGGCAAGGATCAAAAGCCGGGTTGGAATCAAAACTGCGTCCGCTGGCAGGTTACCACTGTGGCAAAACGCCCAGGCGCGGCCAGACCAGCTGGCGGGGCAGAGCTGAGGGATAAGAGCAGGCAGAGCAGTGTCATCTCCACCAGTGGGACGGGGGGGGGGGGGGGGGAGTGGGGGCTGCGGAGCGGGAATCTGCCGGAGCCCCCTCCCCTCAGCCCCGCGCCGCAGGGCGGGCTTTTCAAATCTTTCCCACGGCCCAATGGAGTCTGTGCCTTCCCTCTAGCCAATCACAGCGCGGTGGTGGCTATAAGTACGGACCCTACGGCAGCGTTCGGTATAGCCGCTTGTTTCCTACTGTTGTGGAACAGTTTGCTGTACGATGGCGCGCACAAAGCAGACCGCGCGGAAGTCCACCGGCGGGAAAGCTCCCCGCAAACAGCTGGCCACCAAGGCGGCTCGCAAGAGCGCCCCGGCCACGGGCGGCGTCAAGAAGCCCCATCGCTACCGCCCCGGCACCGTGGCTCTCCGCGAGATTCGGCGCTACCAGAAGTCGACCGAGCTGCTGATCCGCAAGCTGCCCTTCCAGCGCCTGGTGCGTGAGATCGCGCAGGACTTCAAGACCGACCTGCGCTTCCAGAGCTCTGCTGTGATGGCTCTGCAGGAGGCGAGCGAGGCCTACCTGGTGGGACTGTTCGAGGACACCAACCTGTGTGCCATCCATGCAAAGCGTGTCACCATCATGCCTAAGGATATCCAGCTCGCCCGCCGCATCCGTGGCGAGCGCGCTTGAGTTATTAGTAAATTGAGCTTTCACACTAAAAACCCCAAAGGCTCTTTTAAGAGCCGCCACATGGCCACTGAAGAGAGCTGTAAACTCTTAATGTTGTGTAGGAAGTGATGAGTTTGCTTGTGGTGCCTATTTAGCTTTACCGAAGATTTCATCTACAGTAAGTACCAAGCAAAATGCTTTTTAAGTCATTTTTTCAGAGGGTATGAAAAGGGCCCTGACAGTAGTGAAACATCTTGGAAGTGAATTTCTTGGGGGTTGCACTGGAAGTTGTCCGAGTGTGTAAATTACATATTTTATCTAGTGTTTGTTTCAGTGGCATTTTTTTTTTTTCCAGATGGGACGTCATATTAGCTTTTGAAGAAAAAATAATTAGCTTTCTTTTTCAGGTGGAAATGTCTAGGTTTATATTTGTACATCGTTTCTATTTCTTCGGCTCTGTCTTAAACACATTCATACTAGCTTGTTGACTTTGTAGAGGTGATTCTTTGCAAAATACCCCATGTGGACAAGATCTATTGGGAGCTTACTGTAAATACTTCCTGCTATGCTGCATTTACTTTGTTCTTATACTAGCAACATTATTTTGTCTTGACACAAATGCTGTTTTCTAAACCGTTTTTCTCGGATGTGTGTGTTTCTGGAGAAGCCAGAAGCTCTTTCCCGCTCTGCCAGAAAAGGCTCTCAGTTTGTCGTTTTCTCTGTGCTTTATCATTCACGTTATGTTCTAACTGTCCCTGTCATGAGCGATGTTCGATTACTTTTCTTCCCCCCACCCGGAGATTTCTGAGGGGTAGGGGAGTGACCAGGGTATTTCTGCGAGTTCCCCCTTTCAAAAGAGGTATACATTTGACTGATGCTTTCTCAGGGACATCCTTGCATCACTAATTTTTTGATATCCCGTGTGACTGATTAGAGATGTCTATTTCGATCCATTCCCTCCATGATTCTTTACTCTCCTGAATGTATTTGCTAAACGTAGGAACGGAGAAGGTGTAAAGTTTGGAATCATCAATGCTCCTTGCAAAAACACTAAGTCCAAAATTACTCGTAAAAGGAATGTTAAATTACGGTTAACATTGCTCTTCTATAGTCCTCGTATCCACTGATATTGTTCTTATTATTATTACATTCATTTGGTTTGTGAACTCTCTGCTAGAGGGGGTTTGTCCCGGAGTGTAAATTCAGCTGCACGACCTTGCCGTCCTACTCAATATTTCTGTAGCTGGTGCCTGAAAAATTTACATTTCTAAAGTTATCTCTGACTTACTTTGTTTCAATTATTTTTCTCCTTTCTCTTTATTTGCTTTGCTTTAGACAGCAGGATTCTTTTAATGTAGGTTGGGAGCTTGCTGTTCCACTAAGCGTATTTGAAACAACGTGTGTCTGCTTTTTAGTGCTACAAAAGAGCAGCTGTGCCTTTAAGAAGCGGTTGGGTTGAGTTAAATTCAGCCTTCATTTCGACTCGGAATGAAGGAAACGCGGAAAATTGCTTAGAGGAAATATTTCCCTTTGGAAAGCCTGAAATTGCGAGATTCCTGGAGGTGTGCGATCTGCTGATATTATTCTTATTAGGAACTCTTCCTTTCTCTGTGTCAGGAGCTTGGACTCTGCAGCAAAAACTGGCCAATCAACTGTCTCGACACCATTTTCTTTCCCTTGTTTTTCTCACTTTCAGCCATTTTCTTTAAACCTCGGAGGGGTAAAAGGGGGAGGGAGTGGGACACCGTATCAGAAATAGTAGTTTGGGAATTCAGATAGGCGATGTGATTTATTCCCTTTCTCGTTATTGTTTCTCTTTCCTTTGATATAAGCTTTGTTCTTTTCACAACAAATGATTTTTTTTTTTTCAGTAGGTGATTATCAACCACTGTGATTTGAGAAATGAGTCTCAGTGCAAGCAAACCCATTTCTGTTACTCTCTGAAACTGAGACATCTATTCATTTTTCTGAGCCTCATTACATATTTTTATGATAGAAGGATTAATAGACAAACCGATTAAAATAGCTATATTTTATATAGTTGATATTTACTATCTTGTCAAGTCAGAATATT
Organism: Picus viridis; assembly: GCA_033816785.1. Classification (NCBI taxonomy): domain Eukaryota; kingdom Metazoa; phylum Chordata; class Aves; order Piciformes; family Picidae; genus Picus; species Picus viridis. The sequence goes on along the minus strand of CM066568.1, from coordinate 23,539,919 downwards.
TACTTTTCAGCAGACATTTCATTATTTCTGACCCAAATTTTCTGTCTTTTTTTTGTTTTTTACCTTGAAGAAACTATTTTTGAAGAGCAAGAGAGGAAATTAAGTGCTGTGGGGTTTGTTTTTTATTCTCTCTAATATATTGAAGTCCTTGGACTGTTTTTACTAAACACAATATTATTTGGACTTGTTCTGACAGCTGCATAATTGAATTGCAAAAAGCACTGGCAGGCTAGCAGATGGGGAAGAAACAGATGTGTAAGCTTGTCTGCAGAAAAGATGAGTTCTTATGAACCCTGATTCATCATGAAGTAGTGTTCAGGTATAATGCATTTGAAAGGACACTTGAGGTGTTTCAAGGCCAGGTTGAATGGGGCCTTGATCAACCTGAAGTGTCATGTCCACACTTCTCTTGAACAATTCTAGAGACTCCACCACCTCCCTGGGTTACCTGTTGCAACACTTGACCACTCTTTCAGTAAATAATTTTTTCCTAATATCCAATCTAAACCTCCCCTGGCACGATTCCAGGCCATTTCCTCTCATTCTGTCACCTGATAGTAGGGAGAAGAGACTGACCTCCCACCTCACTCCAACCTTTATTCAGGTAGTTGTAGAGAGTGATGTCATCTTCCCGCAGTTTCCTCTTCTTCAATAACTACCTGCAGCTTGTCTGAATGGCTCAGGCTGTGAAAAAGCAAAGTATAAGGCAAGGGACAGTATTAAAAAAAGAGAGAATTAATTTTAGTTCGATTTAGTTGAGAGAAGGTGACATAAAGATCAGTCCTGGGCATTCAGCTATGCAGACAGCAATGGGTGGGTAAATTGTAATAGTAACAGAAGGGTTATGGGTTGGAAAGAGAAAAGTAGAATTGCATTTATCTTCTAAACTGCACAAGAGGCCATTCAAAGATGTGCATACTTCAGCTAACACCTCCTCTCTGGAGATCACATGGGGGCTCACAGCAAGCATTCCTTATCCTGCCGGTCCCTGCAAGCACTACTGGCCTGCCGACATGCTAAGGTGGAATTCGTGTGAGTGAAATCACTTTTGCTATAAAGTAGAAATACCTTCCCTTCTTTGTAAATTGTTTCACTCAGCTTTGCTGCAGCACATCAGCGTTTAGACATTGGGGTTTCTCTCTTTCCTTTTTCTGAACATCACTTAACAGTTAATCATCAAGAATTCATGAAAATCTGTGCTGTCAAAAAAGAAGAAAAAATCCCCTCTAAGTAGCCCAGACTAAATTGCATTTAATCTCAGCATAATTTATTTGGATATTGTCTGTGTCAGGGAGTAAAGTTTAATAGTTTGAGTAGGCCTTGAGTCAGGGCTATTAGTAATATTGGAACAGCAATCTGCATTTTGTTAACTAAAACCAAGTGGCCTTCCTACACTCTATGCCCTGAGTTTACTAAGGAGATAAACTGAGCATCCAGGTGGGATTTTGTTAATAGCTTTTTGCTTCTGTTAAGGAGCAGAGCAATAAGAATGGGTGTCATACTTCCCCAGTAGGTGCATTCCCAGAACATGATGCCATGGCTTGTACAACTCACAGCATCTATTCTTTAGACTTAGTATCTCTCAAAATGGTCAAAAATAGGCTTGATAGCTAAAGGTATAACATATATGTATGTTTGTGTGTGTCTTTGTGCTGTGAAGGAAAATGACAGATACCACAAACCACCACCAACAAAAAAAGAATCACAAAACTGAACAAGTTTTACACCATAAGAAGAAAAAGTACGATATGCTTTTTAAAAGGGGAAAACCAAAAGCCAACAAAAAACCAAGGATAGCTACTCTTCTTATCACATGACATGAGCGCTTCCTTCCCCAGTTATTTTAAGCAACGAGGATTAGCAACAGAAAGACGGTTTTTGTAGAGGGCAGCCAGGCAGGCAGAGATTGTCTAAAGGTGACCGAGAAAGACTTCTGTGCGCGCAAAAGCCAATAATTACAAAATTGAAAGCAACACAACAATTGTCCAAAGCACAAACGGAGGCCACCGGGTCCTAGCGAAGGGGAGGGGCGGTAGCGCAGAACGCGGCCCCGGATTGGTCCGATTTTGCCGCAGACCCGCGGTCAGAGAGAAGGGACGGGCCGGGACCGGCACCAGGGGCACCGCAGGCCCAGGGCCGCCGCCCCTGCTGCCACCGGCGGAATTCCAGAGCCGCCTCGCAACAGCCATGGCGCAGGCCGGGCAGGGGAGAAGGGGACGGGACAGGGAAGAAACAGCACGAAGTGCAGGCTGCCAGAGGGACAGGGCGGCAGGAGGGCGGGAAGCGCAGGGCAGGAGCCCGGTCCTGATCTCCACGGGCAGAGCCCGCGAGCGCGTCGCGGGGGCCGGAGCCAAGCAGAGCCCCGCGGCCGCGTCTGACGGGAAGCGCGCGGCGAGCCGCGCGGGGGTGGCCTAGGGGGCCAGGGCCGGAAAAAGGGGCGGAGACTGCCGGTGCGGTCCCGCCTCTCTCCGCAGTCCTCAACCAGGTCGGCTCCAGGGAGATATAGTACGGCTCTGCGAGGCTGGCGGTGTGGAGTGCTAGGTTGTGGGAAGCGTATAGCTATGTCTGGCAGAGGCAAAGGCGGGAAGGGGCTCGGCAAAGGAGGCGCTAAGCGCCACCGCAAGGTGCTGCGTGATAACATCCAGGGCATCACCAAGCCGGCCATCCGCCGCCTGGCTCGGCGCGGCGGTGTCAAGCGTATCTCTGGCCTCATCTACGAAGAGACGCGCGGTGTTCTGAAGGTCTTCCTGGAGAACGTGATCCGCGATGCTGTCACCTACACTGAGCACGCCAAGAGAAAGACCGTGACAGCCATGGATGTGGTCTATGCGCTCAAGCGCCAGGGACGCACCCTCTACGGCTTCGGTGGTTAATCTCGGCTTGCAGACTTGCCGCACTGTTAACCCAGTCAAAATATCAAGGCTCTTTTCAGAGCCACCCACAGATTTCACATAAAGAGCTGCTTATTACTAGATGAAATTGCTTCCGAATATTAAAATGTTTTAATATAATTCAACCATAACTTGGCAGCTTGTAGCCAGTAGTGTTCCCCTGGGATCAGTACCGTGTCCATTTTCATTCAATGTCTTCATCAATGATCTGGACAGGGTGGAGTGCTTGGGTGAAGGCAAACCTTATGAAGTTCAGGCCTTCCTGTGCAGACTACCCTACATGATCCTGCTTAGACAGGGGTGTTGGACCCAGTGATTGCTGGAGGTCCCTTCCAACCTCTACTGTTCCATGATTCTAAGATTTCTGAGTCTTACCAGCTTTTGAATTGCAAAGTTTCAGAAAGCCTATAAATGTTCTGGTAAAAATGCTTTGAGGGAAAAAGTGCACTAAAGTCAGAAGTTATAAGTTGATTTCATCAGCAAGTGTGAACACATTACAGGTTTTGCCTTAAAGCATAATTTCAGATAACATTGTTTTCTGGGTAAAAGCAGCACCGTTGACATTATAACAAAAGCACAAAGCATGTGTAGATACAGCACTAAATCCATGACAGATAGCAGAAGTGCTTGCAATTACAACAGCATTTTTCACACCAATAAGAATGGAACTATTACAATCCCCTTATAGAAAGGGGAAGCAGCCACCATTGTCAGTTATTTAGGTACAGTGAAGATCTTTGAAACAAACATAAGGTTGCCTAGCCCAGCAATATCTGCTCCAGAGCTAAAGAAGGGCTCTAAGAAAGCCGTCATGAAGACACAGAAGGCTGACAAGCAATAAAGCAAGGAAGGAGAGCTGCTTTTTAGGTGTACAAGGTGCTGAAGAATGTGCACCACCACATGGGCATCATATCCAAACCTATGGGCATATTGAACTCCTTCCTCAAGCATCTGCAAGTGCATCGCAGGTGAGGCCTCTAACCTGGCATACAAATGCTCTGCTATCACTTCATTAGACACCCAATTGGTCATGTGGTTGCTGTTGCCCAGCAAGCTGGCCAAGGAGTTCTGAGAGCACCAAGACTATCATCAAGTAAACCAGCTTTAAGGTTCTAAACTTTAACCCCAATAGCTCTTTTAATATCACCCACAATTTTCTAAAACATCAAGCTGGAAAGTAAAGACTGGATTGCTCCCACGTTTATGCCTGCATATATAGCCCAAGCTGTAAAATGACAAAAGCACAAAAAACTGAGTTTGGAATGATAAATATTCAGCACAAAAACCTAAGAATTTGCAATGATAAATATTCAAGTAATTTCATCTAGTAATAAGCAGCTCTTTACGTGAAATCTGTGGGTGGCTCTGAAAAGAGCCTTGATATTTTGACTGGGTTAACAGTGCGGCAAGTCTGCAAGCCGAGATTAACCACCGAAGCCGTAGAGGGTGCGTCCCTGGCGCTTGAGCGCATAGACCACATCCATGGCTGTCACGGTCTTTCTCTTGGCGTGCTCAGTGTAGGTGACAGCATCGCGGATCACGTTCTCCAGGAAGACCTTCAGAACACCGCGCGTCTCTTCGTAGATGAGGCCAGAGATACGCTTGACACCGCCGCGCCGAGCCAGGCGGCGGATGGCCGGCTTGGTGATGCCCTGGATGTTATCACGCAGCACCTTGCGGTGGCGCTTAGCGCCTCCTTTGCCGAGCCCCTTCCCGCCTTTGCCTCTGCCAGACATAGCTATACGCTTCCCACAACCTAGCACTCCACACCGCCAGCCTCGCAGAGCCGTACTATATCTCCCTGGAGCCGACCTGGTTGAGGACTGCGGAGAGAGGCGGGACCGCACCGGCAGTCTCCGCCCCTTTTTCCGGCCCTGGCCCCCTAGGCCACCCCCGCGCGGCTCGCCGCGCGCTTCCCGTCAGACGCGGCCGCGGGGCTCTGCTTGGCTCCGGCCCCCGCGACGCGCTCGCGGGCTCTGCCCGTGGAGATCAGGACCGGGCTCCTGCCCTGCGCTTCCCGCCCTCCTGCCGCCCTGTCCCTCTGGCAGCCTGCACTTCGTGCTGTTTCTTCCCTGTCCCGTCCCCTTCTCCCCTGCCCGGCCTGCGCCATGGCTGTTGCGAGGCGGCTCTGGAATTCCGCCGGTGGCAGCAGGGGCGGCGGCCCTGGGCCTGCGGTGCCCCTGGTGCCGGTCCCGGCCCGTCCCTTCTCTCTGACCGCGGGTCTGCGGCAAAATCGGACCAATCCGGGGCCGCGTTCTGCGCTACCGCCCCTCCCCTTCGCTGGTACCCGCTTCCGTTTATGCGGATCTCGCGGAGGGACGTTATCTGGGCAGCTCTTTGTTTGTTGCGGTTATGCCGATTCTTCTTATCTTTGTCTTTCTCGACATTTCTCTCCTGGCATCTTCCCTATTCTTCTTGCAGGCCTAAGTCCGTCCTGAGCGTTAGACACTTTCATCCCTGCACGGAGCTGATTGGTGCGAAAGCAGGGAGTGAGAGCCTTAATTATGGATAAGTATTCAGTGAGGTGGTCTGGAGAGAAACGCCTAGACCTGGGCCTCTGGCAGCGGAGGCTCGGAGAGGCTGCTTGGGCGAGTAGGGCAATCCATCTGCCCTTTACGATTTCTGCTACCCCTGCTCCGCAGCCCAGTCATATAGGGACCTCTGGCCTCAGGCTCTGGACTTGCTCCTGGCCTCTGAAATGAAGAAGTGCTTGCGTGCAACGGTTTCCCACGTGAGAAAGAACACATTGCAGACATTGCTGTCCGTATGCCTATATGACATCGGACAAATGAACTATAACCAAGTATATGTTCGGCAAATGAGTAACTCAGAAAATTTGTGCTGTATTTCCCACTTTTTATAACACACTTCATCCATATGCTGCTTACAGTTTGTCGCACGTTAAGCGAGTTAATAAATACTGAGAACTATGAAGCAATATTTTGATTAAATATGTTAAGATTTTAAATGTTACTTACTTGGAATAGAAGTCATATTGCCATGGTACTTCCTATTTGTCATATCATTAGTGTTTTGTACACTCCAGCCTTATTTATCCCTTTAAAAAAAATCATAGAATCATACAAAAGTAAGGGTTGGAAGTGACCTCTGGAGATCATTGAATCCAATTCTCTTGCCAAAATAGGATAACATTTATTTCCTTTAACTATGCTATGTAATTTCATTCCAGGATATATTTTACATAATTTATGCAATATCTCCATAATATTTCTTGGCAGAATAAGTTTCCTACATTCACAAGGAATCATGACTGAGATATCAATATTTTAAGTGAAAGGTCTCCAAAAAAGCATAAGTATTCTCTTTGGCTATAATTATCACTGCGAATTCCATTTTCATACAATCCACTATTTCAAACAAGTAATAAAGAGTTGACACTCAACTAGAAATAACACAAACAAGTAAAACTAGCTTTCATTTAGATTCTGTTAGGTTTTTCACTAAACAGAGTGAACCAAAAGGGCTTGTAGGTTAACCAGAAAGTCTGTCATTAGTGGATCTGCCAGGCTGGTGTCAGGCATTGCTCTTTGGCTCCACAAAGATTGCCTTGTTCTTTGTACCTGAATGCCTGGGTCTAGATGTTTCCTGAGGCATTTATATACAGCAAGGAATATGAAAGGCACCCTAAATAAATAGTACACAATCTTTCAATGTCTATGTAATGTATTGTTACATCTTCCTAAGTGCATGGTGAGTATCCCAAGCATAACTTTTCTCTAGCAGTATTGCTACTGGAAAACTTGGAAAATTGTATTCCAAAAGTATCCTGGCAGAAATGAGTGTCCGAGTGGATGAGACCAGTAGCTTAGAGATTATCTGGAAAGCCCTTTCCCCAAAGTGAGGTGCACATTTTGATACAATTTAATATCATGCTTTCTAAGAGGTTGCTTTGCCTTAGGCCTGCCACAAGTAGCTACAGGCATGTTTCATGAGTATTTCTGGTTTGGTCACAGTCAGCTCCCTTATGGATCAGAGGGTTTTCTGGGACAAAAATAATTGACAGGGGAAGAAAGTTTTGCTGTTAAATACATTCTCTAATGAAGCTGCTTTTTTTGTTATTAGAGACTGCAATTACAGTTTGGATCAAAGTTTAGCATCCAATCTTCATATTTTAGGGACTACATTTTCCTCATGAATTTGTACAAATATTAGCAGGAGAAAGTACTCTGAGAAATTAAACCTTTCCAAAACTCTGCCCCACTACAAAGAAAATAATGCAGCTTTTCAAGTGTGTTTAGTTAGGATAGTTACCCTGGTTCCTCATTAAACTCTAATGAGGATATTGCATTTGTTTGTTTCAGGAAGGCAACATCTTGCCATGGATGGCTGCATGAGAGTGTACATCATTAATTAAAACCCAACAAAACAAAACATCCCATCACTGCATTGTATCTAACTGCAAAGTTAGTCTTCATTCTCTTGAAAGCTTATATGGCAATTTAAATCCATACCTGTATCTACTAAACCTGTAAGAATAATACTGTGCAAATGAAAGTAATGTAAGGATCTTTTCAACAGAGCACCTAATTCCTAATACTGCAAACAAAATACAGGTGAAAAAGGAGAGAAAAGTCTTTCTTTCCTCTTAACTACACAGTTCTGTTCTTTAGAATGTGAAGATGTGTTGGAATTCAATGGTACAGATAAGGCTCCACAGGGTATGCATTTCCTCTTTGCTGTATATGTGAGAGAAAGCTCATTTGTTTAAACTTTACTACATATCCTCAATCCATGGGATTTGCTTGAAATCAATAAGCCATCATTCTTTGCATATAATCTCTCTCATTTATAGGAATTTGAAATAAGAGGCCTCACTGGTGTGATTGCAGCGCAGTGTCCACAACCCCTGCAATCAGTAGTGGCTAAGAGCAAGAACCAGGGAACGTGATGGAGCTAAATATTGGAGAGAGTGAAACTCCAGTTCCTGAGGCAAGCAGAGAAATGAGTAAAGTAAGAGGTGTTTGAAGTTAAATTAAGAGAATAATGAATTTTTTTTGGTCAGATAATAGGAATTTTGAGAGATGTGCTAGACTTGCCTCCACACTCAAAGGGGCAGGGCCCTATCATATGCTTTCTACACAGGAAACAAAATAAATAATCAGCCTCTTGACTACATATAGCCCTACCCTCACCAGGATTTCTCTGCAATTCCAATGCTTGTAGCCCAGAAAGCCCATCAGAATCTGGATTGCAAAAGAACACCAGTCGGGCCTAAAGGTACAGGGAGCTGATTCTCTCCCTTTAATCCACTTTTGCGAGACCTCCCCTGGACTATTGTGTCCAGCTCTGGGGTCTCCACTACAAGGAAGCCATGGACCTGTTGGAGAGGGTTCAGAGCAGGGTCACAAAAAATATTATGGGGCTAAAGCATCTTTCCCATGAAGGCTGAGAGTGGGAATTATTCAGCCTGGGTTTCTGAGAATACCTTGTGGCAGCTTTTCAATACAGAAAGATGGAGAGACTTTTTACCAAAGGAGATAAACAGACTGATGAGAAGACAAAAGGCAATGAATTTGAACTGAAAGTGGGTAGATTTATATTGGATACAAGGACTATTTTCTTTTTCCCAACAAGAATGGTGGGATAGTGGACTAGGTTGTACAGAGAAATTGCAGGATGTCCCATTCTTTGAAGTGTTTAAAGTCAGGTTGGACAGGGCTCTGAGGAGTCTGAATTAGTGGAAGACATCTCTGCTCGTGGCAAGATGTGTTTTACTACATAATGTTAGATGATTTCTTCCAATCTAAGCCCTTCCATGATTGCAATACACACATGCATTGTTTTTTTCTGGGAACTAAATGTAGAAGAGACTTGTGCACATTGAAAGACAGTTTAAAGCATCTCTGTCCTTCAAAAAGAGAAGCATAAGTGCTGGGAGAGCAGCTAGCAATTAAAACCCAGCCAAACAAAAAAGAAATCCAAAACACAGCCCAAGCATAAGGAATCCACCTGAAAAAAAAAACACCCCAAACCAAAAACCCCTTAAGCACAGCTACTGTCACTATATCAGAGTAGCCTGATGCTTCCAAAAGCTCACCTCCTTTATGTTTCTCTCCACAAATGATCCCTGATTTCCCACTTGGGTCATGATACAGTAGTACCTAAAATGCCTCCCTGCTACAGCTTGATGGTGGAGAGAAGCACAGGAAGTACTACCTTACTATGGGTAACATTCTCCTTCCTCCACGTCTAAGGCATTTTTCCTTCCCGTTCAGGGAAGGGGAGGGCAGAGGTGCTGCACTGGTGGGCGCCAAGGCCTCCCTGCAAGTGTTAACCGCCCAGGGCTAACTGATATCACAAAGGAATAGCTATGCACATCAAAAGAATTTAAGAGTGGTAAGTTTGAAATTCCTATTTAAAACAGGAATTGCAAGGAGTTTGTTCTGAATTAAACGATGCTTTATAGTGCAGGCCTGACTAGTTAAGCAAAGCAAGTTGGTTTCCCTAAAGCATATATTTTATTGCTAAATAAAAATTAAGTCGAAGAAGCTTTAGACACTTTAGAGAATAAAGGCTTACAAATAGAACCCCTTCTTCATTGTTACATGTAGTTACATCTGTTTGGCATCAGTTTCATGCTGTCATAGCTTTGAGTCTTTTAGCCACCATTCTCCCCTCCCATACTTTTGACTATAAGCAACATAGAAGTCATAAAAGCTGAGCAGCTTTATCACATAGAGCAAGTGTGTTAGCAATCACGTTACAAGCCAAAAGACAATTAATAAACTACCACAAGTACACTGTTATTTCAATAAAAGGAAGTTAGAAAGCAAATATATCACTTCTATCAAGTAGGGAAAAAAACTTCAGATATTGCCACAGCACATGGTTTTGGCTCCCTGAACTAAATGCACAATTTTTACCACCAGAGCACATTTGTAAAGAAAGCAACCCAACTCTTTTGTGACAGTGTGGGTGGCTCTGAAAAGAGCCTTTGGGTTGTAATTATCGTCACTTAAAGACTCCTTGAGCAGTTTTGCTCATTGAGCTTATTGAGGTTTTACTTGCTCTTTGCTTTGTGGCTCTCAGTCTTCTTGGGCAGCAGCACGGCCTGGATGTTGGGCAGCACTCCGCCCTGCGCGATCGTCACCTTGCCCAGCAGCTTGTTCAGCTCCTCGTCGTTGCGGATGGCCAGCTGCAGGTGGCGGGGGATGATGCGGGTCTTCTTGTTGTCGCGGGCAGCGTTGCCTGCCAGCTCCAGGATCTCAGCCGTCAGGTACTCCAGCACGGCCGCCATGTAAACAGGCGCCCCAGCCCCGACACGCTCCGCGTAGTTACCTTTCCGCAGCAGTCGGTGGACACGGCCCACGGGGAACTGGAGCCCGGCCCGTGACGAGCGCGACTTGGCCTTAGCTCGAACTTTGCCACCCTGCTTCCCCCGGCCAGACATTTTCTTTAAGGTGTTTGGAAAAAACAGGCCCCTACCTTCAGCCGCAAGACAACACAGAAAAAGTCTTAGTAAGGCATCGGCTCCTCTTCTTTTATCCCTTTTCTGGGCGGGACTAGCTATTGGTGATTGGCTGGGAGCAGTCACTGCATACACAACCAATGAGCAGACGGATCGTACTGTCACCAATCAGAGACAAAGGTATAGCCCCAGTGCGCGACAGTCTAATGGTATTGGGCGAATATGAGGTCGAGTATTTACATATCGGCGCTATAAATAAAGGGGCTGCGCCTGTTTCAGTTGCTGATCTTTTTGTGCAGAAAGAGAGGCTGTATCGAAATGCCTGAGCCAGCAAAGTCCGCTCCTGCGCCCAAGAAGGGCTCCAAGAAAGCGGTGACCAAGACCCAGAAGAAGGGAGACAAGAAGCGCAAGAAGAGCCGCAAGGAAAGCTACTCCATCTACGTGTACAAGGTGCTGAAGCAGGTGCACCCCGACACGGGCATCTCGTCCAAGGCCATGGGCATCATGAACTCCTTCGTCAACGACATCTTCGAGCGCATCGCCGGCGAGGCCTCTCGCCTGGCGCACTACAACAAGCGCTCCACCATCACCTCTCGGGAGATCCAGACGGCCGTGCGGCTGCTGCTGCCTGGTGAGCTGGCCAAGCATGCTGTGTCCGAGGGCACCAAGGCTGTCACCAAGTACACCAGCTCCAAGTAGAGCGTCTCTGACCATCAGTTCTAACCCAAAGGCTCTTTTAAGAGCCACCCACATACTCCTTAAAAGAGCTTTAAACACTAGTTTTTGGAAGTACCTGATGTATGAAGTGTGAAATACATGTTATATCACAGCCATCAGGCCTCGCAGTGATTAATCTATTAATTACCTTGCATCTTTAACAAATGCATGAACTATTATATGCATTAATCTTAAAATACTTTCCCAACGCGTATGCTTTTATCTTACAGGGCTATACAGAACTGTAATAGATTCATGGAAGCTTTCAATTGCTACACGAACACATTCGCCCTCAGAAACGGGAAAATAAATGGATAGAATAACTTTTTGTATGCGTGTAACTCTTCTGGGATAGCCCTAATTATTTTTTTCCTCATCAGTACGAGAAGACAGGGAACAGCATTATATAGCGGAAAGGTGTAGAAAATCGAGGACATTGATTTCGGGTAGATGCTTTGGGAAGTAATTTTTTTTTTCCCCGAGGATGTACGAACTCAGCAGTCCGGGGAAGCGCGGAGCCAGGGCGGGCTTTTCGAATTTTTCTGATTAGCCAATAATTGGCTGCTTTTTCGCCCTTCAACCAATCACAGCCGGCGGCGGAGCTCTCGGTGCTGCGATGGCTGCGCGCAGCTCGGCCTCTTTTCTCGTATCGGAGCCGGCTTTGCAGAATCCCCGGGCGTAAAGCGCCCTTCTCGCTGAGGCTCGGGAACTCTCCGGCAGAGCTATACCCCTCTCCACCCTGCCCCGAAAATCTCCTCAAAAAGCAAGGTTGGCGAAATCAAGCAGAAATTAAGTCCTGCCCCACGACAGCGCTGACAGAGAAAAGGTCATTGCCAAGGAAACGGAGGAGTCGTGCTGGTAGTTCCCGGGTACGGTCACCAAGAGGTGTGGCAGTCGCACCAGGCTGTTAGGAACCGTGCTGGTTAAGTCACTGAAAGAAGCCTCCGCACCCCGGAGCGATAAACGCCCTAAGCTCTTCCACCCTCCCTCCCCCCTCCCTCCCCGTCTTGCTGGGCTCAGAAAAAGTCACCCTTTAGAAAGCATTTTCACAGAGAATGTAAACTTTATTTTTCCAAGTCTTAGCGTAACCGCGATATGAAGTTTAGCGTCCCATCCACTCCACCGACGGAAGTCCCACCCGGATAGCTGCCTGTGGTCCGCTCTGCTGCAGGCACGGAACTCCTTAGTGGAGTGTATCAGCCCTTTTGGGGACAGCAGTGGGTGGCTCTTAAAAGAGCCGTTGGGTTTAAGTATTTCCACTTCAACACTTCACTTCTTGGCCGCTGCCTTCTTTGCCTTGGCCGTTTTGGGTTTGGCTGCCTTGGGCTTGGCTGCTTTGGGCTTCACCGCCTTCGCTTTGGCCGGGCTCTTGGCTGCTGCCGCTGCTTTTTTGGGCTTGGCAGCCTTCGTCGCCTTCTTGGGGCTCTTGGTCGCTTTCTTGGCTGCGGTGGCAGCCGGTTTCTTAGCTTTCTTAGGGCTTTTCTTCACAGCTGCCGCTTTCTTGGGCTTCTTGGCAGCACTGGCAGGCTTCTTGGCCGCCGGCTTCTTGGGCTTGGCTGCAGCTACTCGCTTCTTGGGGGCTTTTTCCTTCACCTCTCCTGGCTTTTTGCTGAGGCGGAAGGAGCCGGAGGCACCGGTGCCCTTGGTCTGCACCAGAGTGCCCTTGCTGACGAGGCTCTTGAGCCCCAGCTTGATGCGGCTGTTGTTCTTTTCCACATCGTAGCCGCCGGCGGCCAGCGCCTTCTTCAGCGCGGCGAGGGAGAGCCCCTTGCGCTCCTTGGAGGCGGACACGGCCTTGGTGATCAGCTCGGTGACGCTGGGGCCCGCGGGCTTGCGGGCTTTGGAGCCGCCCGCCGCCTTCTTCGGCTTCTTGGCGGCTGCCTTGGCGGCGGGGGCCGCAACGGCGGGCGCGGCGGCGGGCGCGGTCTCCGACATCGCTGCAAAGACTTCTTCCTAATCAAAAGAAAGTAATTGGGCTACAGTAACCCCGATGCCTGAATTTATAGCGAAGCGGTGATCTGTGATTGGTGCTTTGCAGAGCCCGCCTAACTGTTAGCCAGGAAGAGCTTTTCGTCCTCTGAGTCTGTGTTTCTTTGGAGTTATAAATTCATATTTTTTGTAAAATACGTGTCACCGAATCACCCCAGTTTCATGGGGGAGTGAAGAGAAGACGGTGGACTTTCATTCGGGGGAGTTTCTTACTGTTAGGAGCCCACATGAGAGAGAAAAGATGTATTTAACGCCGCGCTGTGAAGCCAGACAGAGCCCAGGAACGGCAAACTTTTGTTTTTCCTTCTAAATTAAAATAAAACCCCTAGATAAAAAGTCTTCCCCGAAACGCAGGCTTATTCTTTAGGGGCTTTTCTCCAGATTAGGATAGAAATCGAGGATGCAGCTTCAGTATTTTTGTCGTAAATTGATTTCAAAGAGAAGGAAGTAACACAATTTCATGGCTGAGCTCTGAATATGGATAAAGATTCGGCTCCCTTAACCATATCTTTAGCTATTAGGGATACTGTATTTCTTCAGAATTTCGTGTTTTGGGAAAATGAAAGGCCTTCTGAGGAATATATATATTGTTGAAAAGTGTTTGGAACTTGCCAGAGCTTTGCAATTTTTGTAGTGTTCTGTAAGTGAATTGCAAGATTTTGATATTTTTACAAATACCCTCTGTTTCTAAAATGAAGCTGTCATTGCCTAGTTAATGCATATAAATTCCAGATATACTGCTAGTTTGACACTTTCTCAGGTATTGCAGTGTATATTTTTAGTATTTAGGACTTAGACAGAAGCAGACTCTTTGGGGAGAAATGTAAAACAGATGCAGATGCATTATAATGTATTTTATGCTACCCAAACATTAATGGAGCCAGCTGAAAACTCAGTTCCCCTCAGATAAATTAAATAACGTGGAAATCTGGCCCACATGGACATTGTCAATATTACTTATAAATATTTAGACACAAACTGGTGGAGATTTTTCCTTCTCTCCCCCCCACATATCTTTAATGAAAGCTGCCATTCTCAGCTTTAAAGGAAAATAGTTGCTAATTATGTTTTCATCCAAACCCTCAGAATATTGAAATACTTTTCAGAGCATCCTCATAAATCGCAATCAGCATCAATTAGTATAATCCCACTTAATTATTAAGTCTCACAAACTGACAATAGAAATTAAGGAAGATTTTTAAGGACAGATATGAGTTGTTTGGGGCATTCTTTTCCATTAAATCAGAAGACAAAAGCCTTGATTGGTGTCTAATTAAAAAGCAACCGGATTTTTGTCCCACATTGCAAAAAACGAAGTAAGGCTAAGCTTAATATTTTGCCCCATTGTGCTTTCTAAACATTTGTTATGCCAAATGTCAGGGGACTATTTCAACAAAGGAGGATCTCTTCTAACATGGGTGAATTTGAGATTCTATTCTGCAAATAGTATGGCATTGATTTCCATAGATTAAACGTTGAAGAGGTAACTCAGTTAAACTTAATAATAAGTAACATTAGTTGAAGAGTTGAGATTAAAATGGCAAGCAAAAAAAATGAGACACATTAGAATAGCAAAAATGAAAACAAAGAACTGACAGTTTTGAGGGGTTTTATTTTCTTGAAGTTCTGTCTTTTTTATGTCTGCATATAGGTCAGATAATATATATTTTGAAGGAGAGAAAAGGAAAACAAGAGCAAGGGGAAAATTAGACTTTTCAGTACCCTGCAGTAAAAAAAACAAACTGAGTATCATACTGGAGTGGGCTCTGAAATCTGCCACATTTCTTGTGAAATTGATGTTGTTCAGATGCAAGTTACTAGACCAAATCCACAGTAGCCACAGGGTTTTAAAGTACATGCTGGTGACCCAAATAAACAGCAGGAATATATTTCTGAGAGGTGGAAATGTAGTTGCTTCTGGCAAGATGTGGCTATTACGGTTATTTTCCAGGTTAAGCGAATGGAGATGGACATAACACAGAACCAGACTGCAAGTGACACAAAAGACAGCCTGGAAGGGTTGTCATTTTTCCAGGTCTGTTTAGTGTAATGCACATTGTTCTGGGAATAAAGACTGAAAGAAGCTCAATGTGCCTTAATCTCTGCAACTTCGATTGTTTAGTGTTAGAGGTCTATGATTCTGGTTTACTACACTTTAAACTGATTGGGTACTGAACAACTGCTGGTGCAAAGTGAATACTCTTCACCAGCTCCTTGCATCACATCCACACATTTCACACTATCACAGTATCACAGTATCACCAAGGTTGGAAGAGACCTCAGAGATCATCGAGTCCAGCCTGTCACCACAGTCCTCATGACTAGACCATGGTACCAAGTGCCATGTCCAATCCCCTCTTGAACACTTCCAGGGATGGTGACTCCATTTGGGCAAGTTTGCTTTTAATATCACTCTTTGTAAACCTGTTCTCAGCCCATTATGAAAAGAAAGATTTCTTCCCCTCCCCCCATAAACAGGCTGCATTTTGCAGATAACTACAGAAGGTAGAAAAACTCTCACGTCTTGGTCCTTAAGTAACAGCAATCACTTGAACTCCACCCCATCACAGCCCAGGGGCTGTCTGCACCAAAGTGACAACTTTTAAAGGGACAAGACCACCTCTAGCTTTGCAAGGAAAGCAAATGAGGAAGATCATTATTTGAGATTTTCAAGAAGCAGAATTTAAGACTTTTGCCATTTTTAATGCTCAGCAAGCCCATGAAAATCTGCATGTTATTTAAACGGTTCCCTGCTCTCTGTTTTGAGTTGCACTTCTTAAATTCTTTGCTTTTCCCTATTACTCTGAGGCTCGGAAAGCCTTGGCAGCTGGCCTCCGGCATTATTTGTCAGCTTCCTTTATTGTGCCCATTCCTCAACCATCACACTGGCCCTGTTCTGCACGGAGAATTATTCCTGGTCTACTTCTGAGCAGTACAACAGCAAAGCATTTTTCTGGTCTTACAAACAATGCTCATGAAGTGCCTGTTTTTTTTTTTTTCCCTCCCCCTTCCAAGAAGGAGACTTTGGAGATATGAGGTGGTGTGAATTTTATTCCCAACCCTCCCCCCCCCCCCCGCAAGGGGTATTTCTCCCTCTCTGGCCTCAACAATGACATTTCTAGTTAATTGGATAAGATTGCAAGAAGCTTTAAACAATTGTCAGGCTTGCATTTTGGGAAATAGCTGTCAAATGCAGCATTAGACTGAAATAAAAATTCTCAGTTTGTATAAAGTTCAATCACTATCTGACAAAATAACATCAATATTTGCCCTGGGTGCTTTACAGATAAGGAAAAAAATTACCAAGTAAAGGAAGTATCCCACACAGAACTTACCAAGAGAGTGGTAGAGTGTGGAACAGATTTTCAACCTGACAGAAAAGTTTTCTCCCTGCCAAGCATGGAAAAAAAAAAAAAAAACCCAACATAAAACTTTTGAGTGAGCTGGTAATAATAATAAAAAAAACATATTTGCAGTTTCTGTGTGCTTTTCACATGTGACTTTTTGTATAATGAATTTGAATCAAACAAAAAAGCATGAAAGCCCTCCTGTTTATTTTTCTTTCAACCACCCAGTCTGAATGCAGTCTCTGTTTGTCTCCTAATCATATTCTTGCTTCTCCAAAACAGAACCTCATTTCCATGCATCGTCACACAACATGGCCTGGATTCCTTCCTTACCTAGCAGCATTGGTGTTAGTGAACATTACACAAGGTCCTAAAGAAATGCCTGTGATCCAGTGCAAGGATCTTCAAAACAAAATAGTTCATATATGTTATAAGAAGTGATTCCTAAAAATGGTGTAGCAGAGAAACCACCAAGATTCGTCTTAGCAGGACAGAACCTCCACATGGAGAAGAAACAGATTAGACATTAGATAAATAGAGGCAAATTAGACATTCACTCTGCAGGAGAACACTTCAGATAAGATGATTAGCCAAATTTAGCTGAAAGCTTACAGTCATTTAATTAAAGTTTCTCTTATTAGTATGGTGAAGACCCAAAGAAATTACAGCCTTTTAAGTGAAGCCTGCTAACTTCTTGACAAAGATTGATTTTGCAGACAGCCAGGTAATCACTTTCAATACTAATAATGAAAGCACCATCCTAAAATCAAGAGAAAACAGCTGTGTCTCTGGCATGCTGCAACTGTATTACCAATACTGATACAGGATCTGCAAAGTTTATGTAGCAGGGAAGAGCTAAGATGCCAAAGGGCTGTCAGTAGTGCAGAACCCTGTGTTCTTTTAAATGGATACTTCAAGTAGGCTAACAAAAAGATACTGACAGTGTTAGGGCAATCACATCTCCTAAAAAAACCTTTCTAATCTAACACCTAATGCAACAGACTTTACCCCCATGATCAAAATAAAGGGTTAGCTAGAGTCTGCAGAGAGCTCTAGTTGAATAGTCTCAGGCTTTTCAACCTCTCCTCATATGAGAGAAGCTCCAGTTCCTCAATCATCCCTGCAGCCCTTCACTTGTCTCCCTCCAGTTATGCCTCTATCTCTTGCACAGAGGAACCCAAAACTGGACAGTGCACTCCAGGTGGCTCTCAACAGTACTGACTGGAGGAAACAATAATCTCCTGCAGCATTACATACAAAATAATAATGCCCTCTAAGTTTATTTGTGAAACCTATGTGCAGATTAACTTTAAATGGCACTCAGACCTCATTCTGAACCTTTGCAGTCAAATAAAGGGAGCTTCAAAAAACACTGTTACATCTCACATAGACCTTTAGTTTCAAAGCTTGTCAAGACTAGTCTGAAGTGCCCTGAGTTGGATCAGTTATCACATTGTTCACAAATGCAGAACTTGTTAAGTCTAGTTGGAGTGTCAGCAAAGCTGCCACTTAAAAAAGAAGTCCTTAAATTCTGGAGTGATCAAAATGTAGCTGATCAGTGACTCCCTGACTGCCACAAATTTTTGCTAACCAGCTAAAATAAAAAAAGGGTTGTGCATTTTAATGAATCAGCCTTAAAATCTTCTTGTATGTCCAGAAAATGATAACCTAAAGCATCAGAATATTCCTTCCACCTTCTGAAACGTTTTGGATCAGATATCCTCTTGTATCAAATTTCACTTTGTTCCACCCTCCTCTGGGAGTGAGAAGTGACATTACTATAAGCACTACTGCTACACATAGCAATCCTAGCTGTGAGCGGGATTCTATTCTACTTTGTCCTGTACACTAATTAACTTTGTGTGGTTTTCAGCTGGAGAAAGGACAAAGAAATGGAGGGACTTACATGAAAAAGCATGGAAATGCATCTGTAACTGACTCTCAATGAATGCCTGGAAAAAATTGAAGGTTATATGCTGCTTATTCTCCTAGGTGCTTAATACTGTGAAAAGACCATTTATTTTTGGGTAGGTTTTTATGTTGTTGTTGCTTTTAGGGTTGTTTTTTTTTTTTTTTTTTTTGTTTGGTGGGTTGTTTGTTTGGGTTTTGTTTGTTTGGGTTTTGTTTGTTTGGGTTTTCTTGTGAGTCATATTGCAAACACTGATTTAATCAGAGATGAAACCTGACGCTAGACTATCAGTGTAGAAAAATCTGTGTCCTACCACTTCAGTGGCACGCAGGATGTACACATTATTACATGTCATTGTCTGAGTTATCAAATGTAGTCCTTCATGCTGAGTAAAAAGGAATAAGATGTTGAAAACTTACTTCTGATGATGTGCAGCAGTCTGAGCTCTGCACCCAGCCTATGCAGCCACTCTGTCACTCTTCAGGTGTCTGAACAAAACTGGGCAAGAACTAAATACATAATTAGTCACTCCATGTTACAGGTTGCTCAGATTTGCAGCCTCTGCACATCCTGGGGAAGGAATACTACATTGATATTGAGCTAACAGCTCAGTCAAATGCAAGGAAAATATGAATAAACTAAAGAATTTACAGCACTCAAAAGAGACGTTGGTTTGTAAAACACAGGGGAAGAAATTCAAGTTGTGCTTAACCTTCTTGCTCCAAAGTTAATAGTAGGAAGAGTCGTAGCATAGGATGCATTATTTACCTAGAGCTACCTGACACCCTGCAGCGTTTATTTCTGTCTCATGTTATTTCAGTTTAGAAAAAGATCAGATGTGAAACTATTATTACAAGTCCCTATTACAGGAGGGGGTATGGAGGTGCTGGAAGGTGTCCAGAGAAGGACCACGAGGATGAGCAGAGGGCTGGAGCACTTCTCCTATGAGGACAGACTGAAGGAGTTGGGTCTGTTCAGTCTGGAGAAGAGGAGGCTCAGAGGTGAGCTAATTGTGGCCTTCCAGTATCTGAAGGGGGCTTACAAGAAGGCTGGGGAGGGACTTCTCAGGCTATCAGGGAGTGATAGGACTAGGGGGAATAGAATGAAGCTGGAGGTGGGGAGATTCAGGCTAGATGTGAGGAAGAAGTTCTTCACCATGAGAGTGATGAAGCCCTTGAATGGGTTATCCAGGGAGGTGGTTGAGGCCCCGTTCCTGGAAGTGTTTAAGACCAGGCTAGATGAGGCTCTGGCCAGCCTGATCTAGTGCAGGGTGTCCCTGTCCATGGCAGGGGGGTTGGAACTAGATGATCCTTGTGGTCCCTTCCAACCCTGACTGATACTATGATACTATGATAATAATCTATGAAATTTGGTCTACCACACCTCCCACCCCCAAAAGGTTGAAAGTTATATTTCAAAGTTTATGATTGCTAAGCATGAAGTTAAAACATTGTGTTGAAGAGAGTTCTACAACATTCAGTCCCAGCCCCAGTCTGCTTTATTTATCCTTGGAATTTGAATTTCTAGGGCATGTATAGAAGTGATGTGAGTACCAGTGAGCAAAGAAACACAAGAATGATGGAGGACAGTTGATGTGTTTCAAACATGCCTTATAAATTTGAGATGTTGTCTTAAAAAATACATGATACATTTAATCAGGAAGGAGAGACTTATTTTTTCAAATATTGGACAGTAGCAATTGATTAACATTTAAATAGACCTGGTTCTCCAGGTTGCAATAGATTACTAGATATTAGAAAGGGACAAAAGCAAAACAGGTGAAGAACATCTTCTCTAGCCAGGAGTAGCATAGGTTTACTTGAAGTTTACTCCAATTTTTAGTACTTCAAGTAGTGAGAAGGAAACAATAACAGAATACACAGAATAGAGAAACTGTAGTTATCAGAGAGGTCTAAGACCTAGTCCCTAATGGAAAGGCACACCCTCTGCAGTTTCCTGATACAAAGAGGAAGGATAAAACCTTGTCAAACACTTCAAATAGGAAGAGAAAGGAAATGATCTTTCCTCAGTATACATTGTAAAAAATACAGTAATGAATATTCTTTGCTGCAGCACTTTAGCAGTAAGGAAATAATTTCAAATACAGAGTGACATACTAGACATTGTAATGTGAGAAGGTAGCTGGCCCTCCAAAAATCATTAAACAGCTACCAGAAATAAAAATGCATTTTATTGACCCTTGTTGATAGGTGGAAAGCAACCAAAATGGCTGAGGTCTAAGAACTGTTAATTATCACAGAACTGCATGTTAGAGATAATCTGTGTGGGCATGGCACGGGTGCAGGATACAATACACCTGGAATTTAGTAAGATTGTTTTGGAACCGTTTTTACATAGAATTCTCATTTAGGGTCTTATATATGGGCAGGCTGTTAAATGTCTGAATATTGACTGTAAATCATGGTCAAAGGGCTGTAGTTAACAACTCAGCAGTGGGCACTTAGTCACTTAGTGACTCAACCTAGGGGGACACATGGAAAAGACAACAGTGCCTCAGAGCTGAATGCCTGGTATTATTTGGTGGTTGATAAGAAAGAATGCACACTTAGCATGTGTGGATGATCCTAAGTAAGGGAGGGCAGATAGAGCAAGAAATAATACTAAAAGAGACTTTAATAAACCCGAGGTATAGATCAAGAGAAATCTCATGCAGTTTCTCAAAGAGAAGTGCAAAGTTCTGCACTTGAAACAGAACAGCTACTTTCCTCAGCATGAGCTAGGAAATGTCTGGTCTGACCTGGAAAGCACCTGGGGATTGTGGTGGTCTTTTTCAGCTGCTGGATCCTTAAAAAGGAGTCTGCTACTCTGTCTAGAGCTTAAGACTGAACAAAACCCTGTAACCAGCTGGGGTTTCCAACCGATGTATTTGGTTTTCTAACCAAGTTATTATTCTAACAAAGGCAAAGCACAGCAGTAGACACTGACACAATACACGTCACAAAATTTTCCAGACTTGGCTTTCTCCCGAAGCACACAGCCCAAGACAAAATTTAATACATTCCTACAAGGATGCCCACAATTGATTCATTACTTGGAAAATAGTGCCCCAGAGAGATTGTTTGGACACACTAATACTTCAGCTGCTGTTAAGTACTTACGACTCTGCAAGAGTTGGCAGAGTTCAACAGGAAACTTACTGCCCAGTGCAGCTGTGTGGGAGCTCAGGCAAGGCGAGAAACTGATCAGTCTTAGCTGTGCAAGAAACATCATGTTTACAATGCCTCCATGATATGTCTTTTTAGCTTAAATCTAGCTAATCGGTGATCAGGATGTGCTGCTTCAAATGTTGATTTAGAAAGCAGAGTAAGGGTCTAAGAGAAGCAGTCAAGGGTCAGAGCACAGGAGCAGATGTGCAGAGTGTGCTATTAATTGGGCCATCTTGGTCCTGGGAAACTATCTGGAGAACTTGCTGGAGAGGTTTTTTGGTGTCTTTGTGGGAGAAGTTCAGAGCTCAGGGAGGAAAATCACATGGGCAACAGGGCACCTGTGGCCACAGAGGTATGTCCTTGACTCTGTCCCTTCTCTGTCATGTTTTAAGACAGTTTCACATGAACTATCTTCCCAGCATGCCACACATGGTCTAATAATTCCTCCAACCTTTTTTTCACATACCTATTTAGCTAATACCAGCTATTCGATGAGTCTGCAACTCTGCAGCTTGTGCTAGTGTTGTGGGTGTGAGACCCATGCAAACCTACTCCCAAGACAGAGACAAGTCACAACTCACTACTCCAGACTGGTGCTAGGCTGACCATGAATGAGAGTTCTGACCATTGATACATTGTGTGAAATAAACGCCTCAGAACATGTTTGCAGTTGTAGCACAGAGGCCTTTGAAAGGAATCCTGAAACATCTGACCTGAGGAGGAGGAGGAGTTGGTGTGAGTTGCGGTAGGGAAATGTGAGTGCCTGGATGTTGGTGTCTGCCAAGTACAAAATTCCTTCGGAAGTGCGTGTGCAGTGTCCCTTCCTGCAAGCCCCTGTTGGAGACTAATCCCGTGATGTCGTTTTCCATGAGGAAATGGCATCCAGCTCCTGGTGGTTTGCAGAAGAACACAGTGTTGACTCAGACAACATGCAATTGCCCTTGCCTGCAGTTGGCATGGGGCAGGGAAGGAGAGATGATATCCGGAATATTTTAGCTTTGCATGGATGATCCTCTGATTTGTAAGAAATCACTTTGTGTGAGTGGCAAACTGCATCCTCAACGGCCAACCCAGGCTGCCGGGCTATGACAGAAGTATTTTCTTGATTTATCAGTCTCTGTGTATTTCCTGGACTTGGCAGCCAGAATACTGGAAACAGTCCAAACCAGGACTGCAGCCCAGCCTCTTAGATCTCTGACTAGAGAGATTCTTGGGGGAAAAAAAAAAATAGATGAAACTGGGGTTCTCCACCTCTGTCTCAGCTGGCAGTGAAGTGGGAAGGAGAGACATAAAATAAGGTGTCAAACTACCAATAAAGAAGCTAAATTTGTGAGCAAAATCCTCCAAAATATCTTGTCCTATCTATCAAATACATAAATGCGATCAACATATGAGGAAGCTGATAGCTATAGCATTTAAACATTTGGGCACATGTTTTGCTAGTTTTCCTTGAGCAGCAGAAACGTCTTCCTTAGCTTTCAGAAATACTAATTCAGAATCTCATCTGCGTTCACTATGGGTTTAGACCCACAAAACAATGGGTAACAATTGAAAAGCCTGACCTACAGTAAAAAAGAAAGACGATTTTGCTCCTTATTAAGGTAGCAGAAGTTTTTATCTATAATTATACTAAGAGACATTAAAAAGGAATTAAAATTTAAAAAAGGAAAAATTAATATAACTTAAATTCTAATGTAAAGTTAATTATATGAATATATGTATATAGTTTTTATGCACCTTTGGGTGAATATGCACTTACGGAGTCAAATTGTTTATGTGGAAATCAGAAGAGAGTATCAAAATTTCCACTTAAGAAATGAGAGGCAGGACATAAAATGCCAACCCAGTATATTAGAAAACCTGAGAGCACAGATATTGTGGACAATTCCCTAAAGCCAGCAAGAGACTTCAAAACATTAAAACTTCAGGAGGAAATCTTGAGAAACTTTGAATCTAATTAGAACAAAATGGTTACTGAACAAAATATGAAAACAGTGAGATTGTAAAGTAATTGAAACAAACTGTAGCTGCTACAAGAAAGAAAAATACACCAGCATGTGAAAAGCAAATTTGATTTATACGAATTTAAGGGGGGAGGGAGAAGCATTCCAGTTGTCATGAATGTACGTTTTGGGGAATTTTGTTGTGATTGAGAATGTAATATTTGGTTCACCATGCCGTTTTTACTGCGCTGTTTAACAGGTAGGAGGAAGCGATGGTCTATGCTGAGCTACCACTGATGAGAAAAAAAATGGCGGGAACCCCGCCCCTTCTTGCTGCAGTCCCCAACGAGGTCGGACCCTCCTACATAAAGACTGAGGCGCAGTCGACTACCCCACACGATTCACGGCATACAGCGTGAGCAGTGATCGCATCATGTCTGGCAGAGGCAAGGGCGGCAAGGGGCTCGGCAAAGGGGGCGCCAAGCGCCACCGCAAAGTGCTGCGCGACAACATCCAGGGCATCACTAAGCCCGCCATCCGTCGCCTGGCTCGGCGCGGCGGTGTCAAGCGTATCTCTGGCCTCATCTATGAAGAGACCCGCGGAGTGCTGAAGGTCTTCCTGGAGAATGTGATCCGCGATGCTGTCACCTACACTGAGCACGCTAAGAGGAAGACTGTGACAGCCATGGACGTGGTCTATGCGCTCAAGCGCCAGGGACGTACCCTGTACGGCTTCGGCGGTTAAAGCTTTTTGCTCCTACACAATCTCGAAACCCCAAAGGCTCTTCTAAGGGCCACCCACATAAACTAGAAAAGAGCTGTGTTGCTTCAGAGCTGCTAAAAACTTAAGTACTCGGTTTCAGCTAGGTACACATTATTAGTAAGCTACAACAGAGATAGTGGTATGCACAGTTAAGCACTTGATAATTACTGCTAGCTTAGTTTATACTGATTGGGTCATTCTGGTGAAACATTCTGGTGAAATGGAGAAAACACGAAACTGTCCTGGCTCAGGCTGCTAGCCATAACCCTGCTGTCACCTCTCCCCGTGGTCTGTTTTTTCACAGTAGCAGAAGTGGATACATTTAAACAAAAGTTGATGAGGAATGTAACAAGTGCCTGTAGCAATGCATGTGTTAGGTAAGAAGTAGCACCGGTCATTCCTCCCTTGTGTAAAACATTGCATGTTGGATGACCAGAACTTTGTCCTCTGAAAGTGTTTCTATTTGTAATGAGGTCCATTTTATTACATTTTAGGAAGTTGCTTATTTCAACTGAGGCTGCTGGAGGCAGAGGTGTTCTTGACATCCATTGGGTCTTCCCTTTTCCTGAATGGCCTTCCCTGATCAGGTTCTAAGTACAAACCTCCTGGATAGGAAAACATAGCAGATATATGCAGTGATTAAAATGGGAAGCTCACAGGAGTATGAAGTTTTTATTTCATCAGGCAACAGCCTGCGAATTGTTCATATGCTGAAAGAAATTCAAAGCCGTTGAAAACACTGTCCTTTAGATTAGGGCATTTTCACATTTAATTGCCTCATCTCAATGTGAAAGAATTTACCACAGGAACAGTAAAAATAAAAACGACACGAAAATACACACACACACACAAAGGAAAAAAAGGGCAACTTAAATAAAATGTCCAGATTCCAAGGTCTAAAATACTGTTCTAAGAGTTTTGTGAAAAAACTATACTAATATTATTTTTCAATGATGGAGTCTCCATAAATGAGAGCAAAATCAACACGAATTCTCTACACCTGCAAGCCAGCCTTAATTTGAAACTGCCTATGGTCCTTTTGGTCTATCTTCGCTAAAAGTTTTCAATTTCAGAAGTAAAAAATATAGAAATATATCTGAAAACTATAAATGAGTAAAAGCAGCGGGGGGGGGGGGACAAGACAAGGGGGTGGTGAGAGCCGTTGGGAGGGGGGTAGAAAGGCGCGCACTCGAGGCGGGCTTTTTCCAATTCGAAAGCATCCAATAACAGCGCCGTAATGCTGCCAGCGAATCAGAGAAGGGAACATGCTATAAAGGACGCCACACAGCGCAGCACCACTACCGTTGCAGCAGCAGAGCTTGTAGCAGTTGTTCTGAGCTATTCGAAACTATGGCACGTACGAAGCAGACGGCGCGGAAGTCCACCGGCGGGAAAGCTCCCCGCAAACAGCTGGCCACCAAGGCGGCTCGTAAGAGCGCCCCGGCCACGGGCGGCGTCAAGAAGCCCCATCGCTACCGCCCCGGCACCGTGGCTCTCCGCGAGATCCGGCGCTACCAGAAATCGACCGAGCTGCTGATCCGCAAGCTGCCCTTCCAGCGCCTGGTGCGTGAGATCGCGCAGGACTTCAAGACCGACCTGCGCTTCCAGAGCTCTGCCGTGATGGCACTGCAGGAGGCGAGCGAGGCGTACCTGGTGGGGCTGTTTGAGGACACCAACCTGTGTGCCATCCACGCTAAGCGTGTCACCATCATGCCCAAGGACATCCAGCTGGCCCGCCGCATCCGCGGTGAGCGTGCCTAAGGCTGTTTTCTCCGTAGTCCTTTACCCTTGCATCCTAAAGGCTCTTTTCAGAGCCACCACTTTGCACAAGAGAGCTGAAATACTGTTTTATACTGGGGAAAAATACCCAAGTCCTTTCAAGGTATCGCTAGTTTTTCACACTGTTTATAACTGCCAGTGTTTCTACTATTTAGTTTTCTCTTCCAGCTCTGTTCAGTTTATTTTTCTGGCCACTTTTCCAGGTATTTTTTTCAATTAGATACTGGAATTCCAGCGAAATGATACCTGTGTTTCCTAAGCAGTTGTCTGAAACTGCTTCTCTTTATCAGACTGCCAGTGAAGGGACTTGGAAATACCTACTCAACTGTATAAAAATGCCCAAAAAATTTAAGGTAATTAAAGGTTTCCATTTATTAATGATGGCAAAAAGTATTTTAATGAATGTGGGGCCTAATTGTTAACTTTCTGTTTCAAAGCCTTGGCATTTTTTAGGCAGGTTACTTTTGTGTGTATGCCCCATAGTAAGAATTTCAGCAAAGGTAAATTCCTAAGGAAGGTTGAATGCCATATATGTATACCTGTGCCCTGCCAGGGTTTTCTGAAGAATCATAGAAATCTGACTGCATAAATATTAAACCAGCATGGTTTCTGGCTCCATAAAAGGTAGTATTGTAATTGTAGTGTACATTGTATGAAGAATACATGAGTTTCCACTCTTTTATTAGCAGTAATTAATAATAATTCCCTCCACTCTCCTCCAATGCCTCCTGTAAGTTTTGTATTGTGAGTGGCAACGTGTTTGGGCAAATGTATAGTTTCCTGGCTGTCATAACAATGTTTCTGTGCTGCAAGAAAAAGCCTTGTGTGGCTCTCTTCAGCCTTGGCTGTCCATCATTTTTGAACCACCTTGAGATAATTTTATTTTTGGTGTGAACAATTGTTGGACTAAGGTGGCAGCTCTCTTCAAAACTGTCTGCCTTAGCTCATGATTCCAATGAGATGCAGGAATTTTCAGCTCTTGTGCAGTTCCTGAGCACAGGCCTAGCCTGGATAGTTGTCAACCACCTGCATCTGATTGTTCAAAGCTCTTTTGAGTCCAACACAATTAAAGGGAGGCTAAACCACTCTGCCTGATATTCTCTGCTCATCCAACCTTACCCTCCCAGGTAAAATTCTACCATTCCCTCCATATCCATGCTCATGAAGTGCCTTCACTCCCTTGTTAGCAAAACACCTCATTGTATTACACGGAGGAAATCTGGAGACTGGAATTTACAAAAGCTTAGTGCTTATACACAGGCACCACAATTATATTGCTCTCTACAACTACCTGAAGGGTGGTTGTAGCCAGGAAGGGGTTGGCCTCTTCTCCCTAGCAACCAGCACCAGAACAAGGGGACACAGTCTCAAGCTGCACCAGGGGAAGTTTAGGCTCGAGGTGAGGAGAAAGTTCTTCACTGAGAGAGTGATTCGTCATTGGAATGGGCTGCCCCGGGAGGTGGTTGAGTCTCCATCCCTGGAGGCGTTCAGGAGGGGACTGGATTTGGCACTTGGTGCCATGGTCTAGTTGTGAGGTTGTGGTTACAGGTTGGACTCGATGATCTTCAAGGTCTCTTCCAACCTTGGTAATTCTATTCTATTCTATATAACTTTTTGTGGGGCCCCAAAA
This sequence comes from Picus viridis, assembly GCA_033816785.1. Classification (NCBI taxonomy): domain Eukaryota; kingdom Metazoa; phylum Chordata; class Aves; order Piciformes; family Picidae; genus Picus; species Picus viridis. Next base: position 23,512,355 of record CM066568.1, on the reverse strand, counting down.
TCGAATACAGCAGCCTATGGAAATACCAGACAATCGATTATCACAGGTTACCAGTTAAAAAACAGTGCTGCAGCCCTTCTTATTGTGTATGTGAGTGGCTCTTAAAAGAGCCTTTGGGTTTACTCTCAGGGTAGGAGCTTCAGGCACGCTCACCGCGGATGCGGCGGGCCAGCTGGATGTCCTTGGGCATGATGGTGACACGCTTAGCATGAATGGCACACAGGTTGGTGTCCTCGAACAGCCCCACCAAGTAAGCCTCGCTCGCCTCCTGCAGCGCCATCACAGCAGAGCTCTGGAAGCGCAGGTCGGTCTTGAAGTCTTGCGCGATCTCACGCACCAGGCGCTGGAAGGGCAGCTTGCGGATCAGCAGCTCGGTCGATTTCTGGTAGCGCCGGATCTCGCGGAGAGCCACGGTGCCGGGGCGGTAGCGATGGGGCTTCTTGACGCCGCCCGTGGCCGGGGCGCTCTTGCGAGCCGCCTTGGTGGCCAGCTGTTTGCGGGGAGCTTTCCCGCCGGTAGACTTCCGCGCGGTTTGCTTTGTACGCGCCATCGCACAGAAACTACAAGGATATCCTGTACAGATGCAGGAGTGACTGCGAGGAGCTCAGCAGCGTCTTTATTTATAGAGCCATCTCCTCTCTGATTGGGCATCACGAAGCGAAATCTCATTGGTTACCGTGAAAATCCTAGCCTGGGCCTCAAGATGTTGAAATTGCCTCTGGCTATTCTGACGCTCTCTTCTACCGCTATCCCGCCAGGACTCCTGGCTCCCTGGACTGGAGAGAGAAGCACTGGGGGGATGATAGTGGGGTGCCGTCATTTCAGACAGAGCTCTTAAATCCTTTGTTCTGCTTTCCATCTCCGCCAGCCTCCTGAACAGCTTACAATTCACGTGGAAGCTGAAATTCAGTAGTTGTTCATAAAAGAGTTGGGGTTTGTTTTTTGTTTGCTTTGGTTTGGGTTGGTTTGGGTTTTTTTTTTTTAAATCTTTTTTTTTTCTGTGTGTGGATTGAATACAAAATAAGAAAAAAAAAATAAGGGCATGCAAAACTCTCTCTTACAGTAACAGGCTCATTATCCTCAGAGCTGCAGAGGAAAGACAGCCTGCTAGCTCGGCACAAATAGACATCCAAGAAATCCAAAGAAATGCAGCTCTGTAGCTATTAGAAATAGACAAATATCTTCTAAACTATTTTTATCACTTTGTATTCTTATCTCTAAGAAATTCAGCATTAAGCATAGCAAGGAAAGTTGTGACTCTGTGTACTTATACAATAAATTAATCTATGAAATTAGGAGGTAAAGAAAGGAATTTATTTTTTTTTTTTCCCTTCTCTACACATTTAGGTTGTGAGGAAAACAAAGTGACCACCACTGTTTATTGATCAGCATTTGTGAGTCGCCAAAGACAACTCCATTTCGTATAGTAATAACAAACTGCTTCTGCGGGTTTTTTTTTTTCATTCCTTTTATGAAGGAGAGAGAACACTGATAGCTTAGAAGCATACACCAGACGGGCATGCTCTCCGTGTGGAAGAATTAGAAAAGCCTTCACCCGAGGCTCCTTTTGAAGCATTTTCTTGAAAAATGTTATTACCAGGGACGTAATTTTCATTCATGGACCCAGCCTCACGCTCTCAAAAGGGTACTGTAGAAAAATTAGTTTTGAAAAAGGAATACAATTTATTGACAAGGAACATTGCACATTGCAATTAAGAAAGATATAAAAATTAATGAATAGAATCAGAAAACACTCATCTTGGACTATTTAGTCTAATTTTCCCTAAACAGTACATTGTCTTTTTTCCTTGTAGATTATCTCCAATCAGTTAATGAAAACCGATAGTGCTCAAGATGCTGAGTAGGTATCTCATGTCAGTGTTTAAATCGGCATAGATTTTAAGAAATAGAGAAATCATTGCTTGTGTACTTCAATTTTTTATTGGGGCATTAACATTTTAAGGGAATTGAAGGAGCACACAAAGGGAAAAAGCCCCACATTTTACATAGGAAAAGCCTTTTCACCTTTAACAAACAGCAAAACAGATGGGTTCACTTATTGAATCATAAAGCCTTTTACAGCAGTTTAAGTCTATAACTGCCAGTTTTAATTGCCTTTAGAAATTATACGACCCGTTTTTCAGACATTCCTTTAAACAATAAAACAGTGCAACAGCTCTTCTACGGAAAAGGTATGCGGCTCTTAAAAGAGCCTTTGGATTCTCGAGGTGGTGTGGGAGCGAAAAGCTTTAACCGCCGAAGCCGTACAGGGTACGTCCCTGGCGCTTGAGTGCATAGACCACGTCCATGGCCGTCACAGTCTTCCTCTTGGCGTGCTCAGTGTAGGTGACAGCATCACGGATCACATTCTCCAGGAAGACCTTCAGCACTCCACGAGTTTCTTCGTAGATGAGGCCAGAGATACGCTTGACACCGCCGCGGCGAGCCAGGCGACGGATGGCGGGCTTAGTAATGCCCTGGATGTTATCACGCAAGACTTTGCGGTGGCGCTTGGCGCCCCCTTTGCCGAGCCCTTTCCCGCCTTTGCCTCTGCCAGACATGACACCACCTAGAAGGCTACCTGCTCCGAACAGATGTGTGTTGTTAGTGTGGCGCGGTCTTTATATAGGAGGGTCCGACCTAGTTGGGGACTGCAGCGAGAAGGGGCGGGGCTTGGGCTCGGTCTCGCTGCTTCTCCTCTCCTGCCCTAGCGTGGGCCCCTGTGTGAGCAGAAATTGGGCTTAGTGCGCGGTTCCCATCTTGTAGCAGCAGCGTACATTTTTTGTGCGTTCCAGGTTCTTTCTTTGTGCTTTTTTAAATTATTTTTTTTGTTCTGTGCGTTTGGGTTTAAATTTAATTATCATTTCAAATTACGAATACATGTAAATTTACTGCAGTTTCATCTGGTTACACTAATTTGACTTGTGTCTGCTGTGTTTCAAGCAGTGGCTCCTCATGTTATTTTAATGGGGCATATTGCAGCAAAATCTGTCCAATCATATTGCTGAGAAATTCTACCCCCTCCTCCATATTCTTTCTCCTTTTTCTGCCCTTTCTCAAGGATTTCTGGAGGGCAGTTTAACCGTAAATGTAAAACAAACTCAGGGTTTAACCCTTGTGCTCAAGATTGATTTTTTTTTAAGGTAAATTTTTTTTTAATTTTTTTTTGATTGATTGATTATTTTTTTAAAGGTAAAGGTTTGGACGAATATTTTAACATGATATGCTTGTGGTGGCATAGACAATAATGCAGCTATTTTTTAGAGAAATTTTTTAATTGCATACAAAAATAAGGGTGTTATTGTCCTTTAGGGGAAGATATTGAACTCCGGATTTTCATTGTTTGGGGGATGAAAATCTTTTGTGATTTTGCTATTGGAAACCAGAAGCAGTGTTTAACAAAAAGCATTTAGTCGGTGACTTTCCACCTGGAAAAGATCCGAGTTGAGCTTTTGCTGCCCTCTCATGGACACTGCAGTTTTGTTTTGCTTTGCTTTGTTTCTTTTCTTTTTCCTCTTAGCAGCCAAGTCGTTTTGTATAATGCATCCTTCCACAATGTTACATTATAAGATTAATCAATAGTTGATCTCTGTGCCATAGGCGAGAAACAAGGGTCGACATCTGCATCCTTGTGTCACAGAAAATTCAGTATTCCTGCGGTCCCTTGCAGGCAGATAAAACTAATTTAGTCTGCGAATTTTGTCTGCCCAAATCTTTCTAAATGTCACCTAGAAGGCAGAGACAGCCAAGGTTATTATATATGCAAAACCCCCAAACAAACAAGCGGATAAAAGAACCCCACAACAACCTCCAAAACACCCAACTCTAAACCAAACCAAATCAAAACCTGGGGTGTAGGGGAAGGGGCGGGAGGATGTGTGTAACTGTTTGAAATTTGAGCATTGACAATAGAATAGTATCCATGGATTATTTTTTTTTTTATGATGCCAACTTGTTTTATAATCAGCGCTTAAGTAGCCAAAGAATGACCTCTTAAGATGACATGAAGGCCCTGAGCGATGCATGGTGATCAAATACTGTGACAGTGATGCAGTAATTTAAAACAGGCTACTTCTGGGGGAGAATCAGCCTGGAGTTGTGCACATCCACTCTTACAGAGGTGCACAGGCTGAGGGGAAGGAGGATGAGACATGATTAATTAGGGGTACTGATTGGTAGGCCATTGGCAATATGCTTTTGAAAATAACATGGAATTACACTTGTCCTTCAAGATCATTTTGCTCAGGCCACTCTTGCTCTGTCATTGTACTTCCCTTTTGCAGCTGAGAGAAGTAATCTCCAGTAGGTACCTATGTTACACAGTGGTTTTGTTTAAACAGGATTTTGTTGTTTGACGTTACTTTTGTCCCTGTACTGGGCAGAACCTCTAATGAAGCCTGCATAGCTAGTCCATTCAATATTCCTGTAGTGTGGAACATTATTTGGCAGATATTTCCAGCTAAACACTGTGAGGTCTATTCAGCTGCAGCTATAGCTATATACTCTTTACCTCTAAAGGCATTTTAGACTGATATTGTACATAGGTGTTATAAATGCAGTAATGGTTTGTGATGTAGAATTCACCTTTAGGGGAGCTTGGTATCAAGGCTGGATGGCTGGCTTGTTTTGAGAACAGAAAGCAAATGTTCAGCCTGTTTTGATTTTAACAAGGAGCCTTGTATGAATCTTCCCAGAGCCATAGAATGTTTACCTTAGATAAGTCCTGTGCTGCAGCTGTACTTGTGTTAGAAGATGTGGTTCTTCAAAGAATGCAGGAGAAAGGCCTCCCCTGCCTCATCTGCAACCCCTACCACAAAGAAGACACACGCTCAAGAAGCCCAAGAAGTTGCTAGAACTCATTATTGTATCCCTGCCTTCTATTAAGCATAAACATGCATATGTAGGTGGTGTAGCTGTGTAAAGAAAAGATAGTATTTTTCCTGCTGCTTGCTTGCTTCTGCTTTTTAATAAAATAACTCTCACAAGAAACTTAGAAATGTTCTTGTGTGGCCCATTTATAACATAGGCCAGCACTCTCCAGCACCACCTGTGCTCTCTAATGTGCTCATGTTCTTAACTACTGGGGTGGGTAACTGCTCAAAATGCATTCTCTTAAAAGACAGGTATAATAAATTGAGGTTTCTCTTATCTCTCCGTGAAAAGGGAAAGAAGCTCCCTGAAGCCTCAAGTGAGCAGGGAGGGTAAGCTGCAATAGGCCAATAGCAAACTACTGTCATTACCCTGACTCATTCCAGAGGCTGAAATATGTATTTAGCAGAGACATCTGTGAAACAGTCTTGCCCGTGCTGCTGTAGCTGGGTTTTGCCTTTTGGTCTGTGTCTCTAAAGAAACAAACGAAGCATTACTATCACATTTGTTACTGCTGCATATCTTCTGTCCACAGGCAAAATCTACCCTCCTCCAATCGTTTGTAGTGGACTGGAAAATGGCAGTTGACCCATTCTTTTTGGGTCAGTGCACCTAGCTGAATAAAACCCTGTGAAAATTAGTGGGTATGACTCAGAAAACCCTTCGCTTGTGGTAACTATGAGTCTAGTAGGCACACCTCCACCCCAAATAGAGGCACAGGCATGTGATCTTAGGAATTTTAGCTGCAGGGGTGAAAGGATGTGCTCAATAATTTCAAAGGGGAAAAAAATAAAATAGGATGTGTATGCAGGCTTCTAGAGAAAGAGGGCACAAAACAGAGCAAGGACTAAAACCTTAAGAGGCAATGAAGAGCAAGAGCATAATCTCAGGAACAGGGCTTAAAAATAGAGGGTCTTTATGTCTTAAAAATAGAGGGATTTTTTATGTCTTTCCCTTTTAGTACAGAGATTTAGGGTGTGGATAGTCTTTGGGAAAACATGAATATTAACAAAATCTCATCCCATTATTTCTCCTTCAGTCTGCAAGGACCCTGTTTCCAGATAATCCCTTTAGATATACCAGATTAACAGCTCCAGACCTGAAATCAGCCATGCTGGCTGAGACATTCACAGGTAATTTTGTGAACCCTCCATTCTGCTGCACGCAGGGGAAGTGATGGTACCAGGCGGGTGACTAAAGAGAGGTAAAAGCCTCTCCCCAACTTCTCCCGACAAACTCCCCTTGATTCGTTCTCACTGCTGGAACCCAGACAGAGCTGAGGGGGTGAAGGGCATCGCTTGGGTGCAGCACAGGCGAGGAAGGAGAATGCAGCCGGGGATAAAAAAAGCCCATAGGACGGAGAGGCTGAGAGCACGTACCTAGGCAATTCAGAAGCCTCTTCCACGAAGTAAAAAACAGTGGCCTCTTTTTAACCCTAAAACCGCTGTACACCAGAAAAACCCAAGAGTCACGGCCAATCTCCGCGTAGCGCGGGCTTTTCGAAATCGGTAAAGCTCCGGAGGGTGGGCAGGAGCGCTGACAAGCGCGGCTCCGTGTCCCACCTCTGCTTATTAGAAAGAAGTTACGGGGAGAAAAGGGTGCCTCTCCCGCCCCTCCAAGAAGCCCCGTGCTTGTAGGCGCCGCCCAGCTTCCACGGGTCTAAAAGGAAGCTTTCCACCCAGACCCGCAGCGGTGTCCAGGGATGTGGCGAAATGAGCTGCCTTGCGCCTATAAATGGCAAGAACAGTGTTGTCGGGTCGACCTTAAACTGGTGCAAAACAGACAAAGAAATTACTATTAGGCGAAAACAAGCACCAGAGTAAATAAACCAAAGTGTTTCAGCTCTTTTAGAAAAATGTGGGTGGCTCTTAAAAGAGCCGTTGGGTTTATCTGCAATGCAGATGAGCTTTTGTCAGCACCCTTTACTTCTTCTTGGGCGCTGTCTTCTTCGCTTTGGCCGTTTTAGGTTTAGCCGTTTTAGGCTTGACTGCTTTGGGCTTCACCGCCTTTGCCTTGGCAGGACTCTTGGCTGCTGTCACCACTTTCTTAGGCTTGGCCGCCTTGGTTACCTTCTTGGGGCTCTTGGCCGACTTCTTAGATGCAGCGGCCACCGGCTTCTTGGCTTTTTTAGGGCTCTTCTTCGCTGTCACCGCCTTCTTAGGCTTCTTGGCAGCAGTGGAAGGTTTTTTCGGCGCTGGCTTCTTAGCCTTGGCAGAAGCTGCCCGCTTTTTAGAGCCTTTTCCTTCACCTCTCCTGGCTTTTTGCTGAGGCGAAAAGAGCCGGAAGCACCGGTGCCCTTGGTCTGCACCAGGGTGCCCTTGCTGACAAGGCTCTTGAGCCCCAGCTTGATGCGGCTATTGCTCTTTTCGACATCATAGCCGCCGGCAGCCAACGCTTTTTGAGCGCAGCAAGAGAAAGCCCCTTACGCTCTTTAGAAGCGGATACAGCCTTAGTGATCAGCTCGGTGACGCTAGGGCCCGCAGGCTTGCGCGCTTTAGAAGTGCCCGTCGCCTTCTTCGGCTTCTTGGTAGCGGCAGCCTTGGCCGGAGCCGGAGCCGCGGCGGCAACGTCCGGCGCAGCAACTGGAGCTGTCTCAGCCATGTCCTGTCTACGAGTCAGAAGGAACAATAGCGGCAGCGCCGCCGTAGCCCCTTTTATAGCGGCACAGCGCACGCTGATTGGTGCTGCCCGCCCCGCCTCTCCGTCCGCCACCGTGCCAGTTGTGTTTTTTCCAGGCCCAAAAAGGGCTTTTTCTCCCGAAATTCACTGCCAAGGAACCAAATTTCTTCCCGGCTGGGGAGAGGGTCGTATGTCCTACCTGGCAACGGAGCTTCCCGTTGGAAGGAGCAGAAATGAGGGAAAAGCGAGCCCAGAAACTCCCCAACTTGGAGCCACAGAGACCGAGAGAGAGAGAAACTTTCAGTTTATCTTTTAAAATAAAATCGTACCGTAGCCTAAATGGGCACAGCCAGCATGAAACCTTGCGCTTTTGAAGGTTCTCTCTAGAGCTGAGCAAAAACCGGACTGTTTTATCTGTTGGTCTTCAGATAAATTGATGTTAAAGCCGAGGAAGTAACACAGCTTACCCCAAGGTCCTAGATGCAGATGCAGAACTGGCTCCCTCGGCCGAGCCGCTTTCCTCCGAAATAACATCATTCTATTCAGTGTCCCTTTAGGGACCACAGTGTTTTAGATAATCTGTTTTGCCGAGACGTTTCTCCTTTAGTACCGTGTGTGAAAGCTGATGGTACTTTAGGTCTGCCTATCTATTTCAGTGGAACAAAAATGTGTCCTGCTCCCATGATATTCTTGTCATTGCACTGTCAATATAACCTTAAAGAAGCAGCTTTTGTTTGTTAAATTCAGGATTTAGGGTTTGGACTTAAAAGGGACAAAAGTCTTTGAATCATACTTTGTTAAAACTTACTCGTAAATAGAATCTGGGATGTAATGCAGCTTGAACCAAGTAGGGAGTTGTAGCTGAAAATTCAGTCTTCTGAGGGTATGTTCAGTAATCAGAATATTATATAGAACTGCTTTCTCTGTGCTAATGCTTTGCTGATAGCATCTGGTGATTCAATACTTTGCTTCTTTTAGTAATAAAATAAGAATTTACTTCTTTTCAGGAAGGTTTCTTTTCAGGGTCAAACAGTGTATGAATTCTCCCTTTAAAGAGGCATGCTTTCTCTCTCTTTTTAATATATGAAACAGCTAGCAGTCTGCTTTCAATATTATTATCTTTTTTACATTATATACTAGACTGCCATCAGCTTCTAAAAACCTGTGAGGTGATTAATCAGGGCTCAAAGTGTAACTGAGTGAATGAAATGACTGTACAACAATCCTTGCCTGGGATTGTGAAATTACACAACTATGCTGACCTTAATGTCCATGTGGCATTAAAGAAATGTCATGTTCTTGTCTGATAATCTGCGTTTATCTGAAAATGCTGAAGGGCTACACTCCAAGCAAGGACTAGAATCCTTCTACTAATAGAACATATTGGGATTTTTGTCTGCTTGCAGATGTGGGATGAAATACAGTTTCATGAAGTCTCCCTGCGAATGCATTTCAGCCTGTAAAATGAAGTTAAATACATGGCTGGGGGGATCTGCTTGCAATAAGGCAACAAAGCTGGTGAGGGGTTTGGAACACAAGCCCTATGAGGAAAGGCTGAGGGAGCTGGGGTTGCTTGGCCTGGAGAAGAGGAGACTGAGGGGTGACCTTATTGCTCTCTACAACTACCTGAAGGGAGGTTGTAGCCAGGCAGAGGTTGGCCTCTTCTCCGAGGCAGCCACCACCAGAAGAAGAGGACACAGTCTCAGGCTGCGCCAGGGCACGTTTAGGCTGGATGTTAGGAAGAAATTCTACACGGAGAGAGTGATTGCCCATTGGAATCGGCTACCCGTGGAGGTGGTGGAGTCACCTTCACTGGAGGTGTTCAGGAGAAGACTTGATGGGGTGCTTGGCTGTATGGTCTAGTTGTTGGGTGGGTTGGACTGTTTGATGGGTTGGACGCGATGATCTTGAAGGTCTCTTCCAACCTGGTGTATTGTATTGTATTGTAATAACAAATATGATGAAACTACAAAGTGTGAGACTACAGAATTGTGAATTATGTATTGATCAAACACAGAAACTGGAAACTGGTTTAATGGCTATATCTGAATGGTTATTTCCTATAATAAAGAAGGATTATGATCCTCGGTGACATGACTGGACACTGTCAAAAGTGCTGATGTATTTCACTCTGAATTTCCCTCTCCCCCACAAACTACTAGTAGTGAGCCCATGGTAAGAAAGGATGGGGATTTTAAATTGTCTCAAAGCAGAGGAGCTACCATTTTGTAATTCTCTAGTCCATTGATACTGTATATAAGAGTTCAAGAGCTATACAATACAATACAATACACCAGGTTGGAAGAGACCTTCAAGATCATCGCGTCCAACCCATCAAACAATCCAACCCACCCAACAACTAGACCATACAGCCAAGCACCCCATCAAGTCTTCTCCTGAACACCTCCTGTGAAGGTGACTCCACCACCTCCACGGGTAGCCGATTCCAATGGGCAATCACTCTCTCCGTGTAGAACTTCTTCCTAACATCCAGCCTAAACCTGCCCTGGCGCAGCCTGAGACTGTGTCCTCTTCTTCTGGTGCTGGATGCCTGGGAGAAGAGGCCAACCTCTGCCTGGCTACAACCTCCCTTCAGGTAGTTGTAGAGAGCAATAAGGTCACCCCTCAGTCTCCTCTTCTCCAGGCTAAGCAACCCCAGCTCCCTCAGCCTTTCCTCATAGGGCTTGTGTTCCAAACCCCTCACCAGCTTTGTTGCCCTTCTCTGGACACGTTCCAGCATCTCAACATCCTTCCTAAACTGAGGGGCCCAGAACTGGACACAGTACTCAAGGTGCGGCCTAACCAGTGCAGTGTACAGGGGCACAATGACCTCCCTGCTCCTGCTGGCCACACTGTTCCTGATGCAAGCCAGGATGCCATTGGCCTTCTTGGCTGCCTGGGCACACTGCAGGCTCATGTTCAGCCTACAATCAACCAGTACCCCCAGGTCCCTCTCTGCCTGGCCACTCTCCAGCCACTCTGACCCCAGCCTGTAGCACTGCCTGGGGTTGTTGTGGCCAATGTGCAGAATCCGGCACTTGGATGTGTTAAATCTCATGCCATTGGACTCTGCCCATCTGTCCAGCCTGTCGAGGTCCCTCTGCAAAGCCTCTCTGCCCTCCAGCAAATCAACTGCTGCCCCCAGCTTGGTGTCATCTGCAAATTTACTGATGATGGACTCAATGCCCTCATCCAGATCATCAATAAAGATGTTGAAGAGCATGGGGCCCAGTACTGATCCCTGGGGCACACCACTAGTGACAGGCCGCCAGCTGGATGTGGTGCCATTCACCATTACTCTCTGGGCTCGGCCCTCCAGCCAGTTCCTAACCCAACGCAGTGTGCTCCTGTCCAAGCCACGGGCTGCCAGCTTGGCCAGGAGTTTGCTGTGGGGAACGGTGTCAAAGGCCTTGCTGAGGTCCAGGTAGACCACATCCACAGGCCTCCCCACATCCACCAGGCGGGTCACCTGATCATAGAAGGAGATCAGGTTGGTCAGGCAGGACCTGCCCCTCCTAAATCCATGCTGGCTAGGCCTGAGCCCCTGGTCATCCTGTAAGTGCTGTATACACATGTACAGCTATACACATGTAACAGCAGCTTTAAGGACTTGTACACAAAGGAATATTTTCATCCTTTCATTTTTACCTATCGAGCTTTATTTTCCTGAATTAGAAGGAAATTAAAGTTGTCTTATAACAAATCTTGATAAATTATTGACCTTACCATCATATATGTGCACATTAATTACCATCACGGCAGAGCAGCCAATTTCTTCCCACTGAATTATGGTTTCCAACATGGTGAGGCTCTTGGCCTGCTTGTAGGGCAATCATAGCTTATTCTTCTGACAAATTTCTGGATATAGGCCATAGCTCGTGATGAGGGATGCACTACAAAGTGCTCAGAAGAATTTATATGTCACATCTGCAAGACATCTCAAAATCCTAATATATTTCATACAGTAGAACATGCCTAAAAGTCATGAAATGAAATAATCTTAAAAACCATAGACATGACATTCAAACACAGATGAATACTACACCTCTGTCGTCTGACTTTTGTCCACTAAGACTCTTGGTTCACTAGTATTCCCAGAAAGGTGAAAACCCTGCTGCTCAGAATGAAGAAACTCCAAGGAATTGGAACTTTTTCTTTTTTAATTCTCATGTGGGGCAAAATGAATTTCTGACATAGCATTAGAGCTAAAGGCTGCTGCTGGAGCCAGCTCAGTACTACAAGGATGAGAATAAACAACTTACATTTAGTTCACAGTTTAGAGCTAATAATATATATGGGCTAAAAGGAATCTTTATCCAGGTCACAGATTCCCAAAGCTCATTGAAGAATGAGGTGACATAGAGTGTTTTTCTTAAAGTTGTATCAAAGGTCCTCCCAGAATTGTAGCATAAGGATGTAAATAGAGCCTTGTCCACAAGCAGCTGGCAGTTCTTGCCATTTAAAAACTCCAGGGATGGCACAAATTTTAATATAGCAGTGTGGGAAGCCAGGGATGTTTGCAAAACTCCTAACACGCTTGGAATTCATTTTGTTTACCTCCATGTGGCAAGAATAGTATAGGGAGTTCCCCAGCTTCATTGATGCATGTTACCCTAATTCCTGTTGCTGTGCAACAGGCCCAAGCTCTGCTGGCTACTTCAGACCATTTTTTCGACTAAGGTTACATAAACTGTCAGTTGTTTCTTCTGCCAAAAGAGAGCTACATTCCCACTTGAATTCTTGAGCTGCATTCATCCTTTAATAGGAAACTGATTCATCTTTTGAGCACTTACATAACACAGAAGAGATATTTATGCAGAATCCGATGTCTGCAAACTGCAACTGTAATTCAGCAATGCTCCCAAGAGAGATTTCATCCATGTTTTTTTCAGACCTTTTGAATAAACCCTCAAAATTCAGGAGTCTGTGCACCAGCAGCCAAACCCCTGGTGCTTTATTTTGTGAAGACTTTGACCTTTGGACAGAAGAAGAAGTTTACCAGGTGATTTTTTTTTTTCAGCATATATTGAAGCAGAGAGAGGAGAGGAAGATAATCAGAGGAATCATAATTGAACAGAAATGTAATTCAGTGAAGTGCCAAATATGAGCACAAAACACAAAATGTGCTATGCATTTGAAAGTGTTTAGGAGCATTTACATGAACAAAGGCCAAGAGCACACCTTTCAGGGTGATTTCTAATGTTGCCTGCAGTTGTGAACAATTTGAAAGTCAGTTTAGAGCTGACATGCTCCTTTTTCACACTTCAATGAAATATGAAGAGTCAACTTTGAAACATGTAGATCAGAATTTCACTTGAATATAAAATATTTTGGTACTGATTTCCTGAAAAGCAACAAAAACAAAACCAACAAACCCAACCCACACACTATACTCTCTATTCTGCTGATTTATGAAGAAAAGAAGTTAAGAAATGAAGAAAAATTTAAATGAAGAAAACTTAAAAAACACAAGGAAGAAAAACTGTAAGAAGTGCTTTTAGAATCTTCATAGATACATAACACTGTATTTGCTATACTTACTATTTCCTTATAAATCACTAATACTTGTTTATTATTTTCTAGGCAAACACTTGTCTAAAATGCATGTGAGGGAAAGGAAAAGAAACTCAATGTACTGCCTGGAACGTTCATATTCACTGCAAATCTATCATCTTCAGGGAGTTTATAAGACACTGTCATGTCTTGACTGCATATGGAGAACAGCTTCAAAAGAACTCGAAATTAGGAGTGCAAGGAAATGTTGTGCTGTACACACAACAGTGCAGTAAATTAAAATAGTCATGGTAAGCACTAAAATGAAGACCAACAGCAGAAAGTTAAACAGGCACTGCTAGACACTTATGCCATGTCGAAAAATCAATGGGGAAAGGTTCTAAGGAAATAAAAATGCCCAGCAGATGGCAGGAGAGGATAAGACCGGCGGAGCCACGGAGGGTGCCCCCGGACGCTTTTCGGCACCTCACAACAAGGTGGGCGAAGGGCTAACCCGCTCCTGGGGAAGGCGGGAGCCACAAGAGCCCCAAACCCTGGAGACAAATGCGCTGGACGAAGACCAACAGTAGCACAGCTAGTACCAGGCCCACTGCAGAAAACATCAGCTGAGGGGACGTGTCCGGCCTTCACAGGTGGTCGGCGATCAGCTACCGCGCCCGGAGGAGAAGGTGCCGGAGAAAGGCGCTTCAGAGGCAACGGAGCTGAAGGACAGCAACCGAGGAGGAGGCGGAAACACGAGAGGGACCCAGCGAAACCGAGCGGGACCTAGGGGAGGTGCCTGAGAGAGGCGAATGGCCAAGGACCCGCCTCTCCGGGCCCAAGGAAAGGAACAACGGCACGGGCCCCACCCCCGCCAGCCGTCCCCTCCCCTGCTCCCAAACAGGTCGGACCCACCCGCATAAAATCCGCGCCCTGGTCGTAGATTCACCACTTACACTTAGACCTTGTAATCAGCGCTATGTCTGGCAGAGGCAAGGGCGGGAAAGGGCTCGGCAAAGGAGGCGCCAAGCGCCATCGCAAGGTGCTGCGTGATAACATCCAGGGCATCACCAAGCCAGCCATCCGCCGCCTGGCTCGCCGCGGCGGTGTCAAGCGTATCTCTGGCCTCATCTACGAAGAGACGCGCGGCGTTCTGAAGGTTTTCCTGGAGAACGTGATCCGTGATGCTGTCACCTACACTGAGCACGCCAAGAGAAAGACTGTGACGGCCATGGACGTGGTCTATGCACTCAAGCGCCAGGGACGTACCCTGTATGGCTTTGGCGGTTAAAGCCTTCTGATTGCGGACCATTCCGAAGACCCAAAGGCTCTTTTAAGAGCCACCCACATTTTCCTCTGAAAGAGCTGTGTCATGATTTCGGGTTCGTTTCCTTTTGGCACCACTATGCTTTTATATGCACGCGTATGTTCTTTTTTGTCAGTGGGGATCTTCCCCCAGGTTTCTGGCCGCCTTGTGGATATACTGGCATTTTGGCTTTTGTTCCATGAAATGCTCTGCTGCTGCATGGCTTTCCTTCGCAGGTCTTCTGCACCTGCTTTACCGGCAGCTCCTCTCGGACAACCGTATTGTGCCAGGAATTCCTGCAAATTGCAACACTCGGGGCATCACTGGCTTGCTTTACATCGGGGGGGGGGGAGGGAAGGAGGGGGGGGGCAAGGGAGCATTTCCCGCGAGAGAATAAAGTAGGAAAAAAGGCAGAACCTGCCCCTGTCTGCCTAAGCGCTCCACTGCAGAGCCTCGGATGCTTCCTTTTACCTGCCTGCTTACGCCTCAAGCTCAGGAACTGCACAGGCTAAGCTAGATTCCTTTCAGTGGCGGGGCGTACTTTCCCGGGCGGGGTGGGGAGTAGAAAGGCAGCCGCCTAACTCGGCCGAAGCTACGGCTGTGAACGGGTTAAGGGCCCTTCCCCTTTTAAAAAGGCCGCACGGGACAGTGGCTCTGAGAGCCTTACCGTCTCCGGGCGCTCTCCCGGGCACCGCAACCCTCCCACCAACCCATTCCTCTCCAAGCCTGTGGGGACAACCGCACAAGGCTCCGCGGCAGGGGCGGAGGTGCAGGGCCCAGACTCTTCATCCAGACTTCAAACAGCCGGCACAATTGAGGCTTCAGGAACTGTAGAACAGAAGACCCCCTCACTGCCCGGCTTTCATGGCCTTAAGAAATGCATGCACAGCATCCCGTCCCTCCCCTCCCCCCAGCACCCACTTGGGAGCAACTCAAGCTCTTTCATGAGACAGTGGGTGGCTCTGAAAAGAGCCTTTGGGTTTCGTTTCTGTGCTGGGCACCGTCAACCGGGCCCGCTTTACTTGCTCTTTGTCTTGTGGCTCTCAGTCTTCTTGGGCAGCAGCACAGCCTGGATGTTGGGCAGCACTCCGCCCTGCGCGATCGTCACCTTGCCCAGCAGCTTGTTCAGCTCCTCGTCGTTGCGGATAGCCAGCTGCAGGTGGCGGGGGATGATGCGGGTCTTCTTGTTGTCGCGGGCAGCGTTGCCTGCCAGCTCCAGGATCTCAGCCGTCAGGTACTCCAGCACGGCCGCCAGGTACACCGGGGCGCCGGCACCCACTCGCTCCGCGTAGTTGCCCTTGCGCAGCAGTCGGTGGACACGGCCCACGGGGAACTGAAGCCCAGCCCGTGAAGAGCGCGACTTGGCCTTGGCCCGAGCTTTCCCGCCTTGCTTCCCGCGTCCAGACATCTTCCAACTTTTAACTCGCTCACAGACACAACCCTACCGCCACCAAAGACAAGCAGATGGGGTCCCGAAGCTCTCGGGCCTGCCTTTTATACCTCTTCCACTTGCGCGCTCGCCGGCTCCTGATAGGCCCTGGCTCGTATCGGGGAGCGTGCACCCAATGGCCACGCGAATCTCGTTTTGTCCAATGGCGACGGCAGCAGCTCCGACGGCCCTCCGACGCGGCCAATCAGAAGGCCGGAGAGGCGGGATTCAGCACTTGGCTCCGCTCGGATGGAACGTTTGCTGCCGCCACAGCTACATCCGCAGTCAGCAGTAAAAAGGGGAGATTACTGGAAGAGGAGAAAGGCGGCCGCCCACCTTCTGTCCCCGTTCTTTATCCCCGGGTCTTTTCCCAGCTGAAAAATTCCTCCCCTCTCCCATCACTGGGTAGCTTCCAAATATTCCGACCCTCCAACACTTTACAGGATTCTTTAACCTGGAGAAACACCACAGCTTACTCTCTTCTGTCCCGCTCTCCTTTCTCTCCGCTTCCCTACCTGTCCTCCGTGTCCTAACCAGAGGGAACACGCGTTTAGAAAACGTTTCTGCTTTATCTTAAAAATCCTTACAACTTTTTAAAAAATGTATTTCATTTTTCCCTGTTATCATCCTTTTTTATTATGAGGCTTTTTAAATCGAATTTCATTAAATTTATGATTTCTCAAATCTCTTTTAAATATTCCTTATATCAAACCTCTCTTCACTGCCATAATTTTGTTTCACGTTTGGGATTTTTTTTTTTAAATGCTTCAATATATGTAAACGAAACCTCTCAGGCTTGTCTCACAGGAAATACCAACTAATGAAATTAAACATATCAGAAATTCCTTGCCTTGGAGAAACTTGACAGCTTGCTCTTCTGTCCAGACCTTAAGCCCCTTGGTCCAAATCAAACAAATGAGGCATAGGCAAGCACAGCAAACTGAAGGCACTATCTGATGGAATTAATCACTTATTACAAGTTTTGCATGGCTTATGAATTTAAATGTTTTAAGAAAATAAATGTCAATTGAGCTTTCAGGTAGGCATTAGTGGTAAAAATCAGTGCCACAGCTCTTTTTATTGTGTATGGAGTGGCTCTTAAAAGAGCCTTTTTGTTGGGATTTTAGGACATTGTTGCTTTTTAAGCCAGCTTATGCACGTTCACCGCGGATGCGGCGGGCCAGCTGGATGTCCTTGGGCATGATGGTGACACGCTTAGCGTGGATGGCACACAGGTTGGTGTCCTCGAACAGCCCCACCAGGTAAGCCTCGCTCGCCTCCTGCAGAGCCATCACAGCAGAGCTCTGAAAGCGCAGGTCGGTCTTGAAGTCCTGCGCGATCTCACGCACCAGGCGCTGGAAGGGCAGCTTGCGGATCAGCAGCTCGGTCGACTTCTGGTAGCGCCGAATCTCGCGGAGAGCCACGGTGCCGGGGCGGTAGCGATGGGGCTTCTTAACACCGCCCGTGGCCGGGGCGCTCTTGCGGGCCGCCTTGGTGGCCAGCTGTTTGCGGGGCGCTTTCCCGCCGGTGGATTTCCGCGCGGTCTGCTTTGTACGTGCCATAGCTCTCAAAACAAGCAACTAAGAGTCTAACAAGCACACTGCAGCTCTACCAGCGTCCGAGCAGTATATATAGCACTAGTCTCTTCTCTGATAGGCAGTTGGATAACTGCTAAATCTCATTGGTGGATTCAAAGTTTAAAAATCCCGCCACTCTCTGGTGTGCCTCTACCCTCTTTGTTCTTGGAGCATGCTGTGCCTACTAAATAATTCATCCTTTTCTGACTGTATTTTTTTTAATTTTATTTTTAACAATTCTGTAGACCATTAATATGTCATAGATACTTGGGTTTGTTTTCAGCATTGCCTGACTCCATTAACACTTCCTCTTTGTAACAAAAACATATAAAAAAAAAGTACGATGTTTTATTTCACTGTAGAATGTTTTTTAGCAGATATTTACTCTGAGACTTAACAAGGATGACATTTCTCTGGAACTATGTTTTTGTTTAGATACATTTTAATGTTGCAAATCAGATATTCACAATATGGAAGGAAAACTGAATCTCAGTAATGGCAATTAAAAAAATAGATAGAAAAAATAAAATTGATATATTAGAAGCCATAATCAAAAGAGGGAGATAAACCCTTTTTAGCAGCTGTTAATCCTATATTAAAGCATAGCAGTGTTTCAGAATGAAAAGATCCTTAAGCTCATCAAATCCAGCCACCAACCTAAAAGCAACATGTGCATTAATCAACATCCCAAAATGCCATGTCCACATGTTTCTTAAAGTGGCAAACACCTCCCTAGACTACCTATTCGAATCCCAGTCCACCCTTTCAGTAAATAAATGTTTACTAATATGCAATATAAATCTCCTCTGGCACACTTTTAGGGCATTTAAGCTCGTCCTGTCTGATACTAGGAAGAACAGAAAGATCCTCACAACACTACAACTTCATTTCAGACAGATTGAGGACAGGAAAAATGTTTAACACTTCAGTAAGAGCAGAGGCCTTGTGTGAACACTTTTTCCCTCTGTGCATTTCGGTTGGGGCGGGGGAGGAAGAAGAGAGCGGGAGAGAAGAAAGTAAGCTCTACTGTTCCTCGAGTGTGAAGAGGGTCGGAAGATTTGGATCCGGTAATGGGAGAGGGGAGGAATTTTTCAGCTGGGAAAAGACCCGAGGAGAAAGAACGGGGGCAGAAGGGGGACGGCCGCCTTTCTCCTCTTCCAGTAATCTCCCCTTTTTACTGCTGGCTACTGCTGTAGCTGTGGCGGCAGCAAACGTTCCATCCGAGCGGAGCCAAGTGCTGAATCCCGCCTCTCCGGCCTTCTGATTGGCCGCGTCGGAGGGCCGTCGGAGCTGCTGCCGTCGCCATTGGACAAAACGAGATTCGCGTGGCCATTGGGTGCACGCTCCCCGATACGAGCCAGGGCCTATCAGGAGCCGGCGAGCGCGCAAGTGGAAGAGGTATAAAAGGCAGGCCCGAGAGCTTCGGGACCCCATCTGCTTGTCTTTGGTGGCGGTAGGGTTGTGTCTGTGAGCGAGTTAAAAGTTGGAAGATGTCTGGACGCGGGAAGCAAGGCGGGAAAGCTCGGGCCAAGGCCAAGTCGCGCTCTTCGCGGGCTGGGCTTCAGTTCCCCGTGGGCCGTGTCCACCGACTGCTGCGCAAGGGCAACTACGCGGAGCGAGTGGGTGCCGGCGCCCCGGTGTACCTGGCGGCCGTGCTGGAGTACCTGACGGCTGAGATCCTGGAGCTGGCAGGCAACGCTGCCCGCGACAACAAGAAGACCCGCATCATCCCCCGCCACCTGCAGCTGGCTATCCGCAACGACGAGGAGCTGAACAAGCTGCTGGGCAAGGTGACGATCGCGCAGGGCGGAGTGCTGCCCAACATCCAGGCCGTGCTGCTGCCCAAGAAGACTGAGAGCCACAAGGCAAAGAGCAAGTAAAGCGGGCCCGGTTGACGGTGCCCAGCACAGAAACGAAACCCAAAGGCTCTTTTCAGAGCCACCCACTGTCTCATGAAAGAGCTTGAGTTGCTCCCAAGTGGGTGCTGGGGGAGGGGAGGGACGGGATGCTGTGCATGCATTTCTTAAGGCCATGAAAGCCGGGCAGTGAGGGGGCTTCTGTTCTACAGTTCCTGAAGCCTCAATTGTGCCGGCTGTTTGAAGTCTGGATGAAGAGTCTGGGCCCTGCACCTCCGCCCCTGCCGCGGAGCCTTGTGCGGTTGTCCCCACAGGCTTGGAGAGGAATGGGTTGGTGGGAGGGTTGCGGTGCCCGGGAGAGCGCCCGGAGACGGTAAGGCTCTCAGAGCCACTGTCCCGTGCGGCCTTTTTAAAGGGGAAGGGCCCTTAACCCGTTCACAGCCGTAGCTTCGGCCGAGTTAGGCGGCTGCCTTTCTACTCCCCACCCCGCCCGGGAAAGTACGCCCCGCCACTGAAAGGAATCTAGCTTAGCCTGTGCAGTTCCTGAGCTTGAGGCGTAAGCAGGCAGGTAAAAGGAAGCATCCGAGGCTCTGCAGTGGAGCGCTTAGGCAGACAGGGGCAGGTTCTGCCTTTTTTCCTACTTTATTCTCTCGCGGGAAATGCTCCCTTGCCCCCCCCTTCCTTCCCCCCCCCCCCCGATGTAAAGCAAGCCAGTGATGCCCCGAGTGTTGCAATTTGCAGGAATTCCTGGCACAATACGGTTGTCCGAGAGGAGCTGCCGGTAAAGCAGGTGCAGAAGACCTGCGAAGGAAAGCCATGCAGCAGCAGAGCATTTCATGGAACAAAAGCCAAAATGCCAGTATATCCACAAGGCGGCCAGAAACCTGGGGGAAGATCCCCACTGACAAAAAAGAACATACGCGTGCATATAAAAGCATAGTGGTGCCAAAAGGAAACGAACCCGAAATCATGACACAGCTCTTTCAGAGGAAAATGTGGGTGGCTCTTAAAAGAGCCTTTGGGTCTTCGGAATGGTCCGCAATCAGAAGGCTTTAACCGCCAAAGCCATACAGGGTACGTCCCTGGCGCTTGAGTGCATAGACCACGTCCATGGCCGTCACAGTCTTTCTCTTGGCGTGCTCAGTGTAGGTGACAGCATCACGGATCACGTTCTCCAGGAAAACCTTCAGAACGCCGCGCGTCTCTTCGTAGATGAGGCCAGAGATACGCTTGACACCGCCGCGGCGAGCCAGGCGGCGGATGGCTGGCTTGGTGATGCCCTGGATGTTATCACGCAGCACCTTGCGATGGCGCTTGGCGCCTCCTTTGCCGAGCCCTTTCCCGCCCTTGCCTCTGCCAGACATAGCGCGGATTACAAGGTCTAAGTATAAGTGGTGAATCTACGACCAGGGCGCGGATTTTATGCGGGTGGGTCCGACCTGTTTGGGAGCAGGGGAGGGGACGGCTGGCGGGGGTGGGGCCTGTGCCGTTGTTCCTTTCCTTGGGCCCGGAGAGGCGGGTCCTTGGCCCTTCGCTTCTCTCGGGCGCCTCCCCTAGGTCCCGCTCGGTTTCGCTGGGTCCCTCTCGTGTTTCCGCCTCCTCCTCTGTTGCTGTCCTTCAGCTCCGTTGCCTCTGTAACGCCATTTTCCGACTGATTTCCTTCCGTGCGGGACGGCCTTGTACAGGTCTTCCCTCTTTTGGGGGGCGATCGCGGCTCTGCGAAAGGACCCAGTGGTTCTGCGGCCCCGACGAGCGTTGTGAAGGTCATTCAGGCCGTGTCTGCACTCCCGAGGTCACATGGCAAGGACTCAACAGTACTACTGAGACCCAGCTGCTAAATGGAAGAGCTAATGGGTCACCTCTGCTGCCTTATACTACTATTTGGCTTATGCTGTAAAGCATCTGGAAAATTATGGCTGTGCCTTCACCTGACACCTGAAAGAAGTATATTTGTTTTTCACAGAGCTGGCTATGCCGGATTCTCACGCTGTAGCATCATTGAGGAGTCCCCAAAGGGCTTTTTCATCATAGAATTGAAGAAGGACCTTTAGTTTAAATCCTGTGTCTGGACTGTTGCCTTGTGTCAAGTCCCAGATGCCCTGGACAGATTGAAAATGTTTCATTTCTGTTCAAATCACAGCTACTAACTGGATTAAATCTACTCATGCATATCAAATGTACAACAAAAAAACGCTAAGTTAGGTACATGCATGTATACCTGCATGTTTTCAAAGGCCTGTTGTCATTCATAGTGAATAGATACTCTTTCATGCAGTATGTTTTCCTTTCATTACTCGTTGCCAGTGACATCCTTTATTGTAGTATGACTTGCTAATTCCAAAAATCGGTCATCATGACTCCTAAACCCATACCCCATTTTGCTGTCTATCCTTTCCATTTTCCCTTATCCTAGCTAGGGCTTACTGGGCACATGAGATTAGCCAAATTCCAATATGGAGTGTTTGCCTGGCCTCATCATGGCTGAATACACAAAATTATCCAGAAAGGGAGAGGAGAGCCTTTCAGAAGAAAGCATTCAGGCAGGTCTTTGTGAACTCTGACAACCCTTTGTGTCATTGATACTGACATTTGCTTCTGCCTTGGTCACACTCTCTCCAGGAGGGAAGGTATGGGCGATGGGACCTAAATGTACAAGGCTGAGGTAATTATTTGCCAGTACCTGTCAGATCTGATATTTTATATAAGACTGTCACTGCCTGACCCTGACAACTGATTTATTTTCCTCTGTTTTTTCAGCACTGCATTGATGATAACCAGGTGACACTGCTACCCTAGAGAGTGGAAGGTGACCAAAAAAACCTCCAGAATGTTAGAAGAATAAACACACGTTGTAAGATGAAAGACGTGGGGAAACCAAAACAAATGGTTTTAAAGGGTAAGAAGCTTTTCTCTCCATTAATGTCAAATGCAAACAAGCATTAGTGTCCCCACTCAGTACTGTGACTGACAGTGGAAACCCTTAAAATCTTTGTATGTTTTCAAGCATGTCAAGGCCTATTTCCCTCTCCAGAATTAGCAAAACAAGCACAGATTACACATTTTCCTCCTTTTAGGCTTTGGTTATGATTTTTTTTTTTTTTTTTGGGGGTTTTGTGGTTATTTGTCTGGGTTTTTTGATTGTTTGGTGTTTTGTCTGTTTGTCTTTGTTCTGGTTTCTTCTAATTTTGGATTGGTTTGTTGGTTGGCTGTTTTTCCCCACAGGGAGATGTTTATATAAATAAATGTGCATTAGATCTGGACAGTCAATGTCAGAATTACTCAGCTGTTTGCCTTGCTGATTAGCAGGCCCTTTTCCCACCAGGTCTGGATAATTTTGCCTATTAAGTTTCCTTTTGTGCTGGTGTCCTCTATGTCACTTTGAGTAAACCCAAACCCCCACCTAGTTTCCCTTTACTTGCCACCTCTATATAGCTGGACACAAGCTGATTTTTACACCTAGGTGCTCACTTGTTATTCTGCTTTTTACTGATTCATCAATTCTTCCTTGATTCATGCACTAATCAGCCAAAACCTGGCTTTGCATTTTCAGTTCCAAAACCAGAAAAAAACAAACCCAAAACCCAAACAACATATCTTGCTCAGGACCACCAAGATTTAGACTTCATTTATGGAAATCCTTCTTTCTGGGACCAGATCATACAAAGCAAGTTGCACACAAAATAGGTGAAATACATTCTTCTTGAATGTGCCTGTACTGTATTCTCATAATCTTATGAATTCCTGACTGCCTGATAGCAGAAGTAATGAGTGACTGCCCACATTTGTGTATTGTGGGGCAATCTGGACATCAGCTGGTCCCTCTAGTACCACGGCAGTCTGGATGACATCTTAACCAGGGACAGCACCACTCTGTCACCATCTTAACATAGAACAGAATTATAGGATGTGTTGGGTTGGAAAGGACCTCCAGAGGTCATCTAGTCCAACCCTTCTATGGTAAGCAGGGACATCCACCACTAGATCAGGTAGTTCAGGCCTGACTTTCAAGGCATCTCCACCACCTTCCTGGCCAAACTGTTCCAGTGTTCCACCATCCTCATAGTAAAAAAATTATTCCTAATATCCAATCTATATCTGCCATGCTCTAGTTTTAAACCACTGCCCCTTGTCCTAGTGCTACATGTTTTTCTAAGCAGTCCCTCCCCAGTTTTCTTACAGATCCTCCTTCAGGTACTGGAAGGCCACTATAAGGTCTCCTTGGAACCTCTCTTCTCCAGGATCAACAACACAAACCCTCTTAGCTTGTTGTCACAGGAGAGGTGCTCCAGCCCTCTGATTACTTTTGTGGCCCTTCTCTGGACCCTCTCCATCAGGTCCATGTCCTTTTTGTGTTGAGTGCCCCAGAGCTGGACACAGTACTCCAGGTGAGGTCTCACTAGAGCAGAGTAAAGTGACAGAATCACCTCTCTACATCTGCTGGCCATGCTGCTTTTGATGAAGCCCAGTATGTTATTTGCCTTCTGGGCTGCAAGTGTGTGCTGCTGATTCGTGTCCAGTTTCTTATCCACCAACACCCCCAAGTCCTTTTCCACAGGGCTGCTCTCTATCATATCCTCTCTGACCCTGCATTGATAATTGAGAATGCTCTGACCTGAGGTGCAGTATTTTGCATTTGGCCTTGTTGAACCTCATGAAGTTCACCTGGGCCTAGTTCTCCAGCTTATCCAAGTCCCTCTGCATGACATTCTGTCCCTCTAGCATACTGACTGCATTGCTTGGCTTGATGTCATCTGCAAACTTGCTGAGGGTGCAGTTGATCCCACTGTCTATATCACTGGTGATGACATTAAACAACACTGGTCCCGGTACAGACCCCTGAGGGACAGCACTTGTCACCTGTATTCATCCAAGCATTGAGCCATTGACCACTACCCTCTGCATGTGACCATCCAGCCAATTCCTTACCCACCAAACAGTCCACCCACTAAATCTATATCTTTTCAGATAGAAAGAATGATCTCATGGGCCACTGTGTCAAAGGCTTTGCAGAAGTCCAGACAGATGACAGCTATTGCCTTTCCCTTATCTAATGATGTAGTGACTTCCCTGTAGAAAGCCACTAGATCAGTCAGGCAGGACTTGCCTTTAGTAAAGCCATGCTGGCTGTCTTGAATCACTTCCCTGTTCTCCATGTGCCTTATCAGATCTTCTTATGGATTGCAGATCTGCAAAGCATGTACTGTAAAAAACATAAGCTACAGCACTCTGAACAGCTCTTCAACACTTTTTATCCCCCTTCTATGGGATGACAACCAGCCTATACTGCTGCCACCCCACTGCTATTTTATGGTACTCCTGCTCTAGAAGGATGGCGCAAACAGCATTATCTGGAGCCAGAACCTGCTTTACCTCCACACCTCTGAGGAAAACCGGCAAGGCAGTATCACTTAATGAAAACATCTTCACATGGTGTGTGACACAGTGCTTTGGCTCTCATTGATGGCAGAAGATCAGCCTATGCAGTGTCTGGGTGCCACCATCACTGCCCAAGTGGGAAAAAATGGCTTGCCTGTTAACCTAAATGTACGTGGAAGCCCCACCAGTGCCTGGGGCACCACCAGCTAGGAAATGGTGGACTGCAGAGCAACTGTGCATGCACACATGGCTATGCCTACAGGGAGACTGTGAATTGGTCACACATCACAGAATCAGAGAATGGTAAGGGTTGGAAGCGACCTCTGAAGATCATCTAGTACAAACCTCCCTGATAAAGCAGGATCACCTAGGGCAAGCCACACAGGGATATGTCTAGGTGGGTTTTGAAATTCTTCAGAGAAGGAGACTCTCAAACTTCTCTGGGCAGCTTCTTCCAGTGCTCCATCACCCTCACGGTAAAGAGGTTTTCCATCATGTTGAGGTTGAATTTCTTTTGTTCCAGTTTGTGTCCATTGCCCCTAATCCACACGATTGAAAAGAAACTAGTCCCATTATTCTGACATCAACCCTTATGGTATTTGTAAATGTGGATCAGATCCCCTCTCAGACTTCTCTTCTTCAAACTAAATATCTCCAGGTCTCAGAATCTCCTCATAAAACAAATGTTCTATGCCTTTAATCATCCTTGTACCCCTCTGCTGGAGCTTCCAGTAGTTCCCTTTCTCTCTTGAACTGGTCAGCCCAGAACTGGACACAATAATGAAGGTGAGGCCTCACTACGGCAGAGTAGAAGCACAGCAGAATCACTCTCTACCCGCTCCCAGATCATTCCCTGTCTCTAAGCAGTGTTCTCAAAGAGCACTGGCACATGAGTAGGAAAGAGTGGAGAGCAGAAAGCATACAGAAGTGACAGGGTGCTGGGGGAAAAGTGGGCTTCTCAGCATAGATTTTTTTGACATCCAACTGTGGGAATCTTTTCTTTGCTTGTGTGTGAGAAAAGTAAAAGTGTGTTAACCTGGTAAAATCCCAAACAGTAGAGAGCAAAGTCCTTCATTATCTCATTAGTTATTGTAGGAAGAGCTTTCCCCTGCTGAGTTTTTGGTGCTTTTTCTTTTGTTTGTTTTCTTTTGTTTGTTAGTTTTGTTTGTTTGTTTTCTTTTCCTTTCACTTTCCATGGAAGGGCATTTTCCACAGTGCCTCCTGACTATGGACATATCTAGGTTTTGGACAATAGGTTTTCAATTCACAAATTACATGCCATGTCTATAATGAAGGGAAGCCACAATAGTTGCCCCAACCCCTAACCAAAAGTACAGGGAGGAGTGTTCAGCATTCCAGGAAGCTGAGTCTCTGGGCACAGTCATCTGTTGCCCTACCCTATTTGCCTTGCCCACTACAGATGCTTGGCCATATGCTGGATTAAAAAAGGCCTTGTGTGGCCTTAGTGCACTTAGAAGGAGCCTTACCAATGGCAGGAACAGGAACATCGACATTATGTAGGTAGAGACTTGTTTGCTGGGCTGCACCAAGTTTGCAGTTTAGTAGGTTAGCTAAGGGTTAAAAGTTGTTAAACTGTGCTGGCTGGTTGGATCACATGAATTATTACATTTGTAACTCAGATGAAGGATGAAGTTGCTGAAGGCAAGTAATACATGGGTGTAACACTGTAATAGGAGTGTAATCAAGGTTGCAGGGAGTATTTACACCTCTTTCCTGTGGAACAGGTATGTAGGAGTGTAGCACATAATGTAAAGGCCCTCATGTAAATCTTGCTGGAAATTGTTGCTTTAAGGTTGGAGAGGGGCTGAGGTGCAGGGGCATATCAGCTGTACTACCTCCAGCTGTCCAAGAATGACATAGAGTGGACTTGCCTACAAGGGGGTAGAAGCCTATCAGGAGGACATTTGTGTGGCTAGCTCTCATGGTAATGCTTCCTGAAAAAAATTGCTTGAGAAGAACAACTACTGTGCTACCTCTCATTACTGCAAACATATCTAAATATAACCCAGACCTCATTTTCTTAGGGACAAGTACTGGCAGATCCTAAACTGGAGATGAGAATGTTTGATAGCTCTCAGGTGCAGTGCCAGCCCTTGGCTGCTGTTCATACATCTTGTTTATGCCAAGAGGTCTTAACAGATATCTGCAGAAGTTGGACAGGCCTGAGTATCTGAAAGGAAGTGACTTGCAGGGTTCAGATTGCAGTCTTGCGTAGGTTTGTGATGTAGTGTGACCTGCTGCTGTGTCCGTGAGGTGAGAAGGACTGAAGTCATTGGGATGTAGCAGGCACTACAGTGATGGTCTCATCCTAAGTATCTCTAGAGATCCTGATATCATTCTCCCCCTCTTAGTGAATGACAAATTCTACCTCCTTCCAGTCTCATTGGGAAAGTCAAACTGCATGTCAGTCTATGTGGAGCCTTCTCTATGAAGCCATTCTACAAAATCCTACACCTCAACCAGAATTATTTCCTTTTCTCATTTGCTCAGCTGGAGGTGAATCTGCCACTCCTGCCTTTTTTTTTTATAAACCTTCACCAATTTTTTTTTTTTTTCTTTGCCTGAATATCTCTGTCTGTTCCTGCTACGACTGCAGAGCAAACTGTTTGAAAATTGGCAAATGTGCCTTCACTTTCCTCAAAGTTGTTTCTGCACATTTGTGTTCCAAACAATGGTTCTACATCTCTGAAGTTATTTCATGTCTTTGCCACAAAGCTGTTAAAAAAATTACAAATTAAAATCATAGCTTCTGTCTGTGTCTTGAAGTTTCTGAGTTTATTACAGTTTATTTTAAGGTAATAGCTGGCAACATTCGGAGATCAAAAGTTGCCATGAGTATTATTAGATGTCCTCTGTTGGGAATAGGGAGAGGGTAGCAACTGCTGGGACAAAACTGATGGTGGCCATTTTAGCCACCTCATTTTCTGTCACCAATAAATGAGAAGTAACACTCAGTGAAGCCACAGCACGGGGCTGGAGTATTCAAATCTCCTTCAGTGAAGACTGCTGTAGTAAACATGTAGGAGTTCAAAATAACAGGACTAGAGAAGCAGATAATGTGAGTTGCTGACTTGTCATTCGTGATTTACACTTTTCCTCTGTCTCTATGCTATGAAGTGTAGTGGTAGCTGCTAACATGGCATCTCCTCTCAACATTACTACTTTATTTCACTATGCAAAGTCATTAGAAAGTCACATTCATAATGTACAAACATGTCTAGGATATAGACTTCATATATATATGTGTGTGTGTGTGTGTATATATATATATAAACACTTAGATTTTTGTCATATGGGGCAGTATACCTTCAATACCCACATGCAGTACAATTTATTTAAGTTCTGTATCCTTATTTCATATTATGCCATGGTCACAAACAAGACCTTGACATGTCCAGTTTAATTCATCTCTCTCTCAATTATCTTCCCACTGAAGCACTACAGAGCTCAGGTGCACTTTTCCTGCAATGTTTTTTCTGCTGTGGGTTGGGTGTTTTTTTTCATCTAGAGACTTCAATTTCTCCCCTCATTGCATTTATTCATGATTTCATAGTCAGTGAACCCAAATTTTACATCAAACAGGAATGCTTGCTTATTTTATATGCTTTTACTATTTACAATTAAGCCACTGCAAATGAAACAATGAGGGGCAAAGAGGATTACATTTACTCTAAACTACCTTATTTATATGCTCTGAAATTTTGGTTGTGAATATGTACTTAAATACTGTACTCATGCTATATACATTATCTGTTAATATCAAAGGAAATCAGAAGAGAGGGCTGAAGTGCAGTCTTTGTGATTCTTAAATCAAAAGGCAATGGATAATGTAATAGTTTATAATCAAGTACAGATTAATGAAATATTATTCCAGGGTTCAGTTCTGTTCAGCAGATTACATCATCTTCCTCCAGCTATCAATCTTCAATTCTTCCTGGTTCTTTAGGAATGACCTATGGCCTACCTCTCCCCTTTTTGAAATTCAGATTATCACAAAGTGCTCTGTTTTTATCCTAACAATATTTCCTCATTTCAGTGAGGGTTGTAAAAATGTATAAGGATGAATCAGATGTTTTTTCTTTGGAGTGGGAAGAGGATTTCAGAGTTGGCATTAGATAAACCTTTGTGTAGATATAATGTGTGAGGTAAGTGAGACAAAACCCAAAACCAAACACAAAACAACACCCATCAGTAATGCTACTTGAAATTTTACAACTATTAGAGAAAATACATGACAAGACAATACTCTCTGAAAAGGAAGACTATAACTACTGCTATACTAGTCCTTGCACATCTTAAATTACTAGTGAGACAAAGATGATTTCAGTAAACATCATCAGAACTTTAGGAGCTTGCTTTCTCTTATAAAACTGCAGTTTTTTGACATCAAATGATGGTTTCCTTGAAAGTAACATGCAACACGAAAAGCAAATAGTTTGATTTACTTAATAATTGTTATAGAAATTCGTGTGGAAAACAAACAAAAGGAAGAAAACACCCAACACAAGGTAGCAGGCTAAGTTTGCCTCCCTGCTACTGAAATTCCAGGAAGACAAAATAAAACAACTGTACGTTCATAAATGTCCAGATATAAACACATTGCTTATGGTTCTCTAAAAAGTGCAATGTGAGGTTGTACGAGACACTATTTCACTAGACTTTAGCGTTTTAGAAGGTAAAACACATGGTCAAAGGAACCGGTTCTTAATCCATATTCAGAGCTGAAAGAGAGAGTTTGTGTTACTTCCTCCTCTTCAAAATCAATTTAAACTGTCAAAATAGCTGTAAATCGGCAGGTTCCAACTTTGACCTCAAGAAAACCCTCTAAAGAATCAGACTGAGTCGTTTCTGTAACATTTATGTCAAAAGGAAATTTTTAATTTGCAAGGAAAAACAAAAGTTTCTCTCTTCAGAGGTCTCTCCAGCAGCAGCACACGGGATTTATCGCTTCTCCTTTAACTCACTCCGCGTGTTTGCGGCTGGAAACTCTCCCGAACGCAAGTACCTGCTCTTCTCCTCCCTCACCGGGGAAATGGGGCGATTTGGTAGCAGAAATTCCGAGGAAAATACACTTTTGTTAGTCCAAAGAAACACAAATCGAGCACACCGAAGAGCTCCCCGGCCGTGCAGTGGGGCGGGCTCTGCAACGCACCAATCACGGCGCGGCTCCTCTCTAAAAATACGAGCATCTGACCCGCGCCAGCCCAATTGTGTTCGCCTGCTTCGCAGAGGACGGTGCTACCATGTCCGAGACCGCTCCCGCCGCCGCCCCCGATGCGCCCGCGCCCGGCGCCAAGGCCGCCGCCAAGAAGCCGAAGAAGGCGGCGGGCGGCTCCAAAGCCCGCAAGCCCGCGGGCCCCAGCGTCACCGAGCTGATCACCAAGGCTGTGTCCGCCTCCAAGGAGCGCAAGGGGCTCTCCCTCGCCGCGCTGAAGAAGGCGCTGGCCGCCGGCGGTTACGATGTGGAGAAGAACAACAGCCGCATCAAGCTGGGGCTCAAGAGTCTCGTCAGCAAGGGCACCCTGGTGCAGACCAAGGGCACTGGTGCCTCTGGCTCATTCCGTCTCAATAAGAAACCTGGAGAAGTTAAGGAAAAGGCTCCTAAGAAGCGTACGGCCGCGGCCAAGCCCAAGAAACCGGCGGCCAAGAAGCCTGCCAGCGCTGCCAAGAAGCCCAAGAAGGCTGCAGCTGTGAAGAAGAGCCCTAAGAAGGCCAAGAAGCCGGCGGCTGCTGCAGCCAAGAAAGCGGTCAAGAGCCCCAAGAAAGCGGCTAAGGCAGGCCGGCCCAAGAAAGCAGCAAAGAGCCCTGCCAAGGCAAAAGCGGTGAAGCCCAAAGCAGCCAAGCCCAAGGCGGCTAAGCCCAAAGCAGCCAAGGCGAAGAAAGCAGCGGCCAAAAAGAAGTAAATTATCCCAGAAGAGTTCTGCTCTACGTACACATTTTGTTATCCAACGGCTCTTTTAAGAGCCACCCACATTTTCCCTGAAGGAGCTGAAACACTGACGTCGTCAGTAACCTGCAGCAAAGACCCAGTAATTCGTAAGTCGTCAGAGGTCCATTGTATCTTTTTTCCTCGCTACAGTTACCGAAAGAAAAGCTAACGAGCACGGTATAAAGCGGCGGCTTTAGGGAAGTGTAGACTTTGACGTGTTTGGTTATTTTTCTGACGAGTAATCGGTTTGACTACCAGGAAGCAAATGTTTTATAATAGCGATTTGATAAAAAAAAAAAAAAAAAAAATGGGATGTATGGTGGGTTTTTTTAAGGATGTATTTTTTAACAAAAGTAATGCAAGGCGCGCTACTACTGAGCCATGTCTAATCTGTTGTATTGTTTCTCCTAAGGTGTATCTTTAAGTGGATTTATCCATGTGGGGGAGGAGGGGATGGGTTTTCTTAATGACGCGAAAATAGCCAGGAGCATTTTCATTCCTTTTATTCCCGATCGGAAAGAAAAAGAGCTTTAAGTATTGAAAAAACCCGCCCTGCCCAAGGATTGGCCAGAGGAGAGCCCGGCCTGCTCTCCTTCCCCCTACACACCCCCCTTCCGCGAAGACGATTCCACCTCGTATCTGCGGTGCTGTTTCAGCCTCTCGGAGACGGGAAGAAAACAGAAAGCCTGAAGGGGTGGGGGAGGGCCGGGAGCTTGTCACCGAAAGAATTCCCTTGTTTGCCTGGTTTCAGAATTGAACAGAAAATACTTCATCCCAGGAAGAACAGGACATTTTGGCACGACTTTGTTAAGAATACCATGGAAAGCGTTGCTACTATCACCGAACCAAAAAAAGCGTTAATAAAAATGGAAAAGGAAAAGACAAAACATGGGTTGAGTAATTAATATAAAACAGGTTAACAAAAATATGGATAACTGCTCTTTTATGATTTTGTGGGTGGCTCTGAAAAGAGCCTTTGGGTTTACTATGGTAGAGACAACATTGTCGCCTCTCCTTTGTGTTCACTTGGCTTTAGCCTTATGGCTGTCGGTCTTCTTGGGCAGCAGCACAGCCTGGATGTTGGGCAGCACTCCACCCTGCGCGATCGTCACCTTGCCCAGCAGCTTGTTCAGCTCTTCGTCGTTGCGGATGGCCAGCTGCAGGTGGCGGGGGATGATGCGGGTCTTCTTGTTGTCGCGGGCAGCGTTGCCTGCCAGCTCCAGGATTTCAGCCGTCAGGTACTCCAGCACGGCCGCCAGGTACACCGGGGCGCCGGCACCCACTCGCTCTGCGTAGTTGCCCTTGCGCAGCAGCCGGTGGACGCGGCCCACGGGGAACTGAAGCCCGGCCCGTGAGGAGCGCGACTTGGCCTTGGCCCGAGCCTTCCCGCCTTGCTTTCCGCGGCCAGACATCTTCACTTGCTCGTAGCTAGAGCAAACACCCAACAGCAATGCACGAGAAGCAAACCGAGCTGCCCAGCTATAGCCCCGCTTTCCCGCCTGGTCCCTTCGCTGATAGGCTGAAAAGTAGGTCTTCTCAAGCTAGCCAATGAGAAGAAGGATCGTATTTTGACCAATCAAAAATGGCTATGTGATTGTTGTGACGTGTCTTTGAGTTCTGACCAATGAAAGTACGAAGTTAGGATTCTATTTATTTGCATAAGGCAGGCTATAAAATATACAACACGGCAGACGTTTGCATTCGTCTTTTCGCTTCTGCTGGAGCTGCTGTTATTGCGTGTGAGACTTGCATCTGCTGCCATGCCTGAGCCGGCCAAGTCCGCTCCCGCGCCCAAGAAGGGCTCCAAGAAAGCGGTGACCAAGACCCAGAAAAAGGGAGACAAGAAGCGCAAGAAGAGCCGTAAGGAGAGCTACTCC
Source organism: Picus viridis (assembly GCA_033816785.1). Classification (NCBI taxonomy): domain Eukaryota; kingdom Metazoa; phylum Chordata; class Aves; order Piciformes; family Picidae; genus Picus; species Picus viridis. Next base: position 23,480,003 of record CM066568.1, on the reverse strand, counting down.
ATCTACGTGTACAAGGTGCTGAAGCAGGTGCACCCCGACACGGGCATCTCATCCAAGGCTATGGGCATCATGAACTCCTTCGTCAATGACATCTTCGAGCGCATCGCCGGCGAGGCCTCTCGCTTGGCGCACTACAACAAGCGCTCCACCATCACCTCCCGGGAGATCCAGACGGCCGTGCGGCTGCTGCTACCTGGTGAGCTGGCCAAGCATGCTGTGTCCGAGGGCACCAAGGCTGTCACCAAGTACACCAGCTCCAAGTAAACTGCATCCTTAACTAGATTTGCTCGACCCAAAGGCTCTTTTAAGAGCCACCCACTTTTTCAATAAAAGTGCTGAAGGCTCAAGTTCTAAACCCCATTTTTTTATTTTTAGTGTAACTTCTTAGTTTAAGTTTGTATGTTTGGTCTGTGCATTAGAAGTAGAAGGATAGAAAGGCTTCTGCAGCGGTTTTCTAGTCGGGAAGTTACTACCAAAAAAGCCCCAAACACAAAGCCCGAGTTCATAATTGTAATTGCTCTGACAACATCTACCATCTGTCTGTTTTGTGGCAGAAATCAGAGCTGCCCATGTTCCTTGTAGTGCAGCAAAATTTTATGTGTCATTTACCTCAATAAGCTGTTGTCAATAGTCCCCTTATTAAAACAACAGTGAAGTCTTTTACAACCATCCTGGGGTGCAGAATTAAAAGGGGTCTGCTATCAAAATTAAAATTAGGGTAACTTAGAAATCTTCAGCATTTCTTTTTTTTTTTTAATAGTTGTGCTCTGTATGTGATTTTTTTTACAGTTATTTAAATTTATGAATCAGTCTCTAGAGGCTAGTTTTAAGAAATTATCTTATAATGCTTTTAATTAAAATAATGGCATAAGTTCAGGAAAGGTCTGATAGGCATAAAATGATATTTGCATTCATTTTGTGGCTTTAATATAGCTATAGCAGTCACAGGAAGGAGCTGTGCAATTTGCTGTGAGAATTGCATACACAATATAATTTTAAAAATTGCTGAAGATAAAGAGCTAGTTGTGCTTCTCTGCTGCAAGAAAGCATGTACAATGTTTAATGGTCAGAAATTTTGGGGGAAATTTGGTGATGAGTTTTTCATATGGCTGCTCATCAACCCTGAAGTCTTTTGGCCTCAAACAACAGGCTCATGAAAGCCTTCACTAAAAACAATATGTTGCTTATGATTGCTTCTTCCAGTCTCAGTAAGAATGATAAGGCAATATCAGGGGGCTATAATGTGAATATAGCATTTCTATCTGCACACATCACCAGATCTGATTCTACTGCACCCACTATTTTCTAGCAGTTCTGTGACCAGAGTCTCTGAAATGTGAAAAGAGAAACCAAGTATCACAGAAAATTTTGTTTACTTGTTGTTTTTTTTAATTATTATTATGTTTGTTTTTTTTCATCAGAGATGAAAGTAGTAGGACACAGGCTCAGTGAGAATAGTAAACTTTAAAATTTAATCTTACAGGAGGATGGACATTCAAAATTAATTCAGCAAACTGTGTGAATATAAAATCACCTGACAGCATATTCTTTTACACTGTTCTTTAATGCACTTTCCGGTTTAGTTCAAAGCAAAATTCTTTGCACCCTTAGATCCATTCTACTCAGAAGACATGGATGGACTTTTCCAACCTTATTAATTCTATGCCATCACCCAGCAACAGTAAGATGTCACAGTGCTCCAGGGGGCCTTACAGCAGCCTTCTAGAATCTGAAAGGGCCCTGCAGGAAGGCTGGAGATGGACTTTTAGCAAGGGTTTGTAATGATAGGACATGAGGTAGTGGTTTTAAGTTGGAAGAGGGTATATTTAGACTGGATATTAGGAAGAAATTCCTTACAGTGAGGGTTGTGAGGCACTGGAACAAATTGCCTGTGGCATGGGGGTTGGAGCTAGATGATCTTTAAGATCCCTTGCATTATATAAATCTATGAATATCTGCTCAGCTACTTATGAAATCAAATTATTTTTTCTAATGGCCAGAGACTGCAATTACTAAACACACAGGGAAAATTATTGCCATGTTGGCTTCTTTTCAAGTTTTAATAGAGAGGAATATATTTCAAAGTAGTTAGCACAGAGGGTAAAAGCATTAGGTGCACCTAGGGAAAAAGACTTGGCCTTTTATATGTCTTGATATAATGCTTTTGCTCAGTAATGAAAATGTTCATGATTCAGATTGTAAAGGAAAAACTTGCATCCTTATGTTCCAAAAAAATGGTCTTGGGTTTGTGTTGTATGAGAGCACAGTGTTGCTCAAGACATGATGCACATCTCACTGGAGAAGACAGATGGAAATGTAGCTTAGAAAATCTCTCCCACTTTCCCAGCTCACATAACCTACAAGGAAGGAAGAATCATTGCAGTAGGCATGGGCAGTTTTTTTCTCTAGACTGAGTTGACAGAACCAGAGGTGTATGTAGGTGGAAAGAAGTTTTTCTGGGTTTGGATTTCTTTGGTGTCTGCAAAGAACTTAATTGTTTGATGGCCTGTCCTGTTGGAGGGGTTGTTCTGAGAGCGTTCCTTGCCAAAAGTTATTCTGTGAATCACAAAGGCTCTTCCCTTCATATTTTTTTTAAACACAGAAAAGAGAAAGAAGGAATTCTGAACATACTTGCATTTTTAAACTACAAAATAAGCAGTTTGTTTGTGAAAGGATTAAAGTACTATCAGGACATCTTGAGATTTTTAGCACCAGTAAAATCCACACCCCCTTTTCTTTTCTTTTTTTGTACTACTTGTCCTACTTGCATTGAATGTAGATTTTTATACTTGAAAAGAGGAAAATGGAAGACAGCACACGATAGAATAGGCTGAAATCTGTACTTTCGATAGAGGATCTTGCACCAGCCTTGTGTAGGATAAAAGTTATGGCAAAATGCATGCGGCTCTTTTATGCATCCCCTTCGAGCTTTGTAGCAAGTAATAGCTACTGGAATGCAAAGCAATCTGAACACTGAGCATAATAAAGTTGGGTTTACCTTGTGCACTTGGGGTACAGCAAGCTTAGCATCTTTAATCACCCCGACTTAGAGGACAAGAATGACACAGCCTCAATCATTTTTACACTTTGAAATACATCTTTACACAAAGCTGTAGCATCTTGTTCTCCAAGCACCAGCAGACCAGACTGACTGCAGCACATGCAAACCTGATAGTTAATTTATCTGAATTAGTTCCACTCCCTCTGTGCAGGAGCATTTAACTCTGCCTTCTGAAATAGTTGGGAAAAAGCTATGAAAGACGTGAACTGGTCACATGGATGTAAGGTAGATATATTTAGCTCCCTAACCAATAATAAATGTCACAAAAAGCAAACCCTGATAGGATGTGTTATGTGCTGTACTTCAGGCTTATGCTAGCAGTTTTTAATTGTATGTTTTTTGAGGGGGCAAAAACTATAAGAGTTTTTAAAATGTTAATGATCAGAGTGATTAACCCTTTTTGTAACACGCTGATGACACTCTCTTTCTCCACACCCCCTCTATCTTTATACTCTTTTCCACCTGAGAACATTTGCTTGAAAGACAGCATTTCTCAGTATCCTTCTGAAATGGCAAAGTAGAAAATGGCATTTACTTTATCAGCAACCGGCCTGAAAGGGTGGGGGAATCTGCTGGGAGGGACCTCCTGGTCAGAGGTGATGCACTCCCTTTTGCCAGGCCTCCCGGAGCCCCGGCCCATTGTTGCTGTTGAGTTGCTAAGTGATCCCATTCACACGGGCTTGGGGAGGCAAATTTCCTTTTGTGCCTTTTTCACCAGCGTTTGCACCTTCCTAGTCCATCCGGCTCTTGTAAAACCTAATTAATGTCAGAAAAAGATCCCAGAATCTGCTTATAGGAGATAGCAACTGTTCCTTAAGAAATATATACATGAATTTTCAACTTTGATGCACTCACCCGGTTTTGCATAAAATCATGCAATGGTTTGGGTTAGAAAGGATCATCTAGTTTCAAACCTCCTGCCATGGGCGAACACACCTTTCACTAAACCAGGTTGCTCAAGGCCCCATCGGACCTGGCTTTGAACACTTCCAGGGCAAGGGCATCGATTTTCCTGTGCAACTGCTTTCAATGTCTCATCACCCTCTCTATAAAGAATTTCTTCCTAATAACCAGTCTAAATCTACCTTACATCTATGGGTTTGATAAGCCACATCTACTGCATTATCTGATATTGCAATAGTGGTTTAGTGGTGGGCTTGGCAGTGATAGGTTAACAGTTGGACTCTACAGTAATCTCAAAGGTCTTTTCCAACCTGAACAATTCTTGTGGGCAACAGCATCCTGGCCTGTATCAGGAATAGTGTGGCCAGCAGGAAAGTCATTCTGCCCCTGTACTCCACGCTGGTTAGGCCACACCTTGAGTACTGTGTCCGGTTCTGGACCCCTCAGTTTAGGAAAGATGTTGACTTGCTGGAATGTGTCTAGAGAAGGGTAACAAAGCTGGGGAGGGGTTTGGAGCACAAGCCCTATGAGTAGAGGCTGAGGGAGCTGGGCTTGCTTAGCCTGGAGAAGAGGTGGGTCAGGGATTTTCAAAGGATCCTTCCATCTTTTCCTACAGTGCCCAGTGATTCCAATGTGCAGTTCACAAAATTCATTATGTAGAAGAGATACAGAGGGGAATGAGACTTTCTTCCCTTGCTGATCAGTGACCTTATTAATCAGCTTTAAGAAAGTTAAACTCAGTTAAGACCAGGCCCCAAAATTATCTTAGGCAGGAGGACTTTCTTGCATGAGAGCATTAAAACAGCAATAGAGGGGAAATTAACACGGGGCCTGGAGCAACGAACATCCCTCCTATTGCAAAAGAATTATGTCAGGGCCGCTGCCAGTACCACGTGATTTCTTTAGACATTTGGGGTTTTTGTCTTCCTTCACCACCACCCACCACCCGTCTCCCACCCTACACCACCCCCTCATTCCCCTGCTCGGACTTTGCAAGGCATACAATGTTGGGGTGTAAAGCAAACTCCATATTAACCAGTTGTAACTCTGACCAGCTGTTCCTTAATATTATCCAACAGAACACAACAAATCTAGATTGACAGGAAATCCTTTGCTCATACTACCCCTAAAAAGAGCTGCAAAGAGCACCTAGAGCAGAACCAGTTTGCTTAATAGGAGATGTAATGTTTACTGTAATACCATACATAAAAGCGAATTATCACAAACACACTAAAAGTGTCCAGACTTTCTCAGAAAACATAAATATTTTAATGAAGCTAAAATTATAGCTGTTAAAGCAACAGGGAGCTAAATTGTAACCTCTTGGTGTAATAAACCATGTCTTTTTAAGCAGCATTTAGATTACAACGTCCCACCCCCACGCCCACCCCCCAAAGCAAACAAACAAAACAGGAAAAAAGTAAAACCGAGCAAGAACGCGGAAGAGCTAAGACAGGCACTTTAACACACCACGAGTTTTTGCAGCAGCTCACTAGAATAAAAACTATTGAGTGATTCAACCTTTTTTTGATTACTGTGGGCGGCTCTGAAAAGAGCCTTTTTAGTTTTGTTTTTTTTTTTTTTTTTTCTGATCTGCCTCCTATTCAATCCTAGTTGAGCTCACTTGGCTTTAGCCTTATGGCTGTCGGTCTTCTTGGGCAGCAGCACAGCCTGGATGTTGGGCAGCACTCCACCCTGCGCGATCGTCACCTTGCCCAGCAGCTTGTTCAGCTCCTCGTCGTTGCGGATAGCCAGCTGCAGGTGGCGGGGGATGATGCGGGTCTTCTTGTTGTCGCGGGCAGCGTTGCCTGCCAGCTCCAGGATCTCAGCCGTCAGGTACTCCAGCACGGCCGCCAGGTACACCGGGGCGCCGGCACCCACTCGCTCTGCGTAGTTGCCCTTGCGCAGCAGCCGGTGGACACGGCCCACGGGGAACTGGAGCCCTGCCCGTGAGGAGCGTGACTTGGCCTTAGCTCGAGCCTTCCCGCCTTGCTTCCCGCGTCCAGACATCGCAGCGATGAAACCAGCAAAATGCAACGGCACAAATACCAAGTTGCTCCCAAGCCGCGACCGAAGCTTATATACTTCTGGAGTGGAGCGGCAGCGGCTGTGATGATAGGCTACGAATGTGGCGCTGTATCGGCAGCCAATAGGAATGCGAATCGAGAGATGGCCAATAGCAGAAGCAAGCACGGCGTGTCGACAGCCAGTCGAACTTCCAACCAATGGGGATGTGTCCCTGACGAGCCGCGGCGTACTCGGCGCTGCTATAAATGAGGAGACCGAGCGCAGTGACAGTATCCGTTGCTTGCTTTGCTTCGGTTCCTGGTCGGAGAGCGAGCTGCGTCTGCTACCATGCCTGAGCCGGCCAAGTCTGCTCCCGCGCCCAAGAAGGGCTCCAAGAAAGCAGTGACCAAGACCCAGAAGAAGGGAGACAAGAAGCGCAAGAAGAGCCGCAAGGAGAGCTACTCCATCTACGTGTACAAGGTGCTGAAGCAGGTGCACCCCGACACGGGCATCTCGTCCAAGGCTATGGGCATCATGAACTCCTTCGTCAACGACATCTTCGAGCGCATCGCCGGCGAGGCCTCTCGCTTGGCGCACTACAACAAGCGCTCCACTATCACCTCCCGGGAGATCCAGACGGCTGTGCGGCTGCTGCTGCCTGGTGAGCTGGCCAAGCACGCTGTGTCCGAGGGCACCAAGGCTGTCACCAAGTACACCAGCTCCAAGTAAATACCTGTTCAAAAGATTTGTTTAAACCCAAAGGCTCTTTTAAGAGCCACCTACCTTTTCAGTAAAAGAGCTCAAATTCCTGTATTTTAATTATGTGTTAGTTATATATAATGGCAAACGTTTTCTCCCGCCCAACCCTTTTAGTAAAAACTAAATCGGTAATAATAAAGTGGTCCCTTTTTTCCTACTGACCTCAGACATTGCCAATAAGTTTTAACAGCGCCTTTTATGGTCTAGAGCGCTGTTTTGATGGCGGTTTATCAGTCACTTTCCATCCACCACCCGTTTCAATGCCGTTGTTCAGCCAAAGTCTGAAGTGAGAAAAAGGAAAAATAGTTATTGTACTTGGTCTCTCCAAATCAGGATAGTTTCAGCACTGGTCAATTCCTTCCCCATCTCGTGACACAGAAATATCTTGAGAATTTAAGTAATTAGTAAGGAAACATTTAGTTATTGTATTTATGGGGTTTTTTCTTTAACCGTAAATTCCTATTTAGATTAATGGTTTTGAGGACACATACTAATCTTGCCTCAAGTGCGATTTCTTGGACCCTGCTGCCCCCTGATGGGCATTTCCAAATTTTCTTTTTATGGTTTGTATCAGGTTAAGACGTTAGATACAGGAAAAAACTGCAACCGGTGAAAAACCGGTGCTGAAGGAAATTAAGACAACGACTTAGGAGACAGAAAAAAATAAATAACAGTAGAAAAATGCCAGTGACAAAGCCCTTCAAGTGAAAGAATGGGTGGCTCTTAAAAGAGCCTTTGGGTGAATCAAATCCGGCTGCGAGTGCAGAGACAGCTTACTTGGAACTGGTATATTTGGTGACAGCCTTGGTGCCCTCGGACACGGCGTGCTTGGCCAGCTCACCAGGCAGCAGCAGCCGCACAGCCGTCTGGATCTCCCGGGAGGTGATGGTGGAGCGCTTGTTGTAGTGCGCCAAGCGAGAGGCCTCGCCGGCGATGCGCTCGAAGATGTCGTTGACGAAGGAATTCATGATGCCCATAGCCTTGGACGAGATGCCCGTGTCGGGGTGCACCTGCTTCAGCACCTTGTACACGTAGATGGAGTAGCTCTCCTTGCGGCTCTTCTTGCGCTTCTTGTCTCCCTTCTTCTGGGTCTTGGTCACTGCTTTCTTGGAGCCCTTCTTGGGCGCGGGAGCGGACTTGGCCGGCTCAGGCATGGTAGCAGACGCAGCTCCTTCTCTCAGCAAGAAGCGAAGCAAGCAACGGATACTGTCACACCTCCCGGTCTTCCCTTTTATAGCCGCACAGCGCCGCGCCTCTTCTCTTCTAAACCTTGTCCGCCCCGCCCCCGTGAGCCAGCAATCTGAGATCGGAGACAAAGAGGTGGAGTTTTTCCTCCTGGCACCGCAGTCGCATCAGAGCGATTTGTGGAAAAGAATTACTGTGTTTGTCATCGGCGCAGATCCTCTGTGTGTCCTCTGGAGGAAAGGAATGCGAGTTCTGTGTGGCACCGAGAGGTGGCATTGCCACGGGGCCCTGAGCCACGGGTCCGGTGGTGCATAACGATGGACTGTTTAAGGGGAGCGAAGCGATGCGTGTGTATTTGGCCTCAGTGCGATAGGTTTCAGGAAGGCATGGACCAGCTTTTTTGTGGGAGCGTGAGAGTAACAAGTTTGGGAGGCACGGAGCTATGTGTTTTAGAGGAAACGCGGGTTTAGTTCAAGATATAGCATGTTTGAGGGGACCTGAGAGATGCGTTATCTGCGAGGTACTGAACTCTGCTTGTGTCCAGAAATAAGGGTGTTAAGATTGGGATCGCAAAATGATGCTTTTTGTGGGCGACGCAGAACGAAGGCTGCTTTGTACAGATAGTGTCTGCGTGAAGAGGTACGGAGAGATGTGTGTGTCCATAGGGAATGGAGCGATACGTGTATAGGGGGATAAAGGAGCGATATGTTTATCATGAGGAGAAGCAAAAGCTCAGGGCGATGAGAGTGTAGAGGAGGACAGGAGCGATATCTTTGACATCCAGTGCATAGTGATGGGAGTTACTTCGGGGAGCGACGTGGTGTGTGCGCGTAGAGGAGGAACCGAGCGATATGTGCGACTATTAAGTGATGTATTCATTACTCGGTGCAGATCGATAGGAATGTCTTCGAGGAGAGGTGAGAAGAGCTGTGTTTCCTTCGTTGCGGAACGGTGCGTGTGTCGAGCGTTGCTCGGTGATGCTTGCATTGTGAAGTGAAAATCTAAAGCGTGTCTCGGGGTACACTGTCTTTTTCTCGAGCAGAGTGTGATGAGTGTTTCGGTGACACTCGGTGTGAGGCGTGCGTCGGAAGCATGTTCTGTTTGCGTTCGCGTATGTTACGGTCAACACGTTACAGAACTTCAAGGAAGTGAAGGACGTGTACACCAAACAGAACAGTGTGTTGGCATACACCAGTGAGTTGTTGAGAGAAGCGATCTCCATGATCACTGTAACGACTGTTTGCTATTGAGACCCCCGAGCACTTGCAAGGGTACGTCAGATCTTCTCTGGCTGGACGACATGGGAGTGAATATGTTGTGCACTGCACAAATGAATTTTTCATTTGTCTCATCTGGCTCTCTCTTTCTGGAAGCATTCATGTCGGGGGCTCAGTTACTTTCTGTTTCTTGTACCATTGACAGCAACCCTAAAATGGAGCTGTCACACTCGTGACCCCCCCCCCCACACACACACATTAGCGTTAAGTGCGGAAACGGAGGAGTTTCCCAGCTGTATCCCGGCCGCTGTACCCCAACTGGCCCGCCCTGCCCAGGAGGAGCCGGCGTGGGACCAGCAGCAGTCCTGCTTTGCTTCTGCTCTTGTTACTGAGGCTAGGTCTTGGCTGGACGTTGAGGGAAAAGCGCCTGTACGCGAAAGTTCTTTTAAATGTGGGAACTGCTTAAGTACATTTCGTGTTTTATCCCGTATAGAAATATTTAAACTCCTCATACACCCCCCGCACCCCTAGTTCTTCCATTTGCTCGTGCCTAGAGCTGTTACGGAGCTCATTCATACGGGAAACATCCACGAAAGGAAAAACCTAAAAGGACAGACGAAGAAGGGCGGGGCGGGGGACGAGGGAAGAGGTGGAGGAAGATGGCACTGGTGGTGGTAATCTCCGTCCGGGCAGGCTGCAGTAGAGTCCTCGGAGCAGCAGCCTGCCCCTCCATCCTGGTGCCACAGGCAAACCGGCGCAGGTAATGCGCCCTGCCTTAGCCTAAACTCTCCTCCCAGCCTGCACAAGAGGCAGATTAATCTAGGAGGAGCAGCCCTCCCAAACCCCTTTCCACTATTATCACACACTCATGTGCACAGATTCGGTATGGAAGCCACACCTCACCTAATTAATTAACACATTGGATGTTAATAATTGATTTTTCTACGTGATGCTTAGCTGTCTAAGAAGAATTTCATACAGCCCTTTCAGACAGCAATAGTTAACAATAATGGAGGTAATACTTTGGCTTTAACTGGGGATGAAGTTTCTCTTCTCAGTAGTGTGATAAAGTGCCTTCTCTCCTCAAAAATATGACAAACATCACAGACTGAAACAAATATTTTACGAAGCGACTTAACACTCGCTTGTATATGATGAAGTCGCATATTTCCAGGATATATTTTTTTTTCTGGAGATGAAGAGAATGTAAATTAAAACCCTCTTTTTATTAGAGTCTTACAGATATACGATCTCTCTGCCATTTATTGCCTGCCAAAGTCTTCTCCCCAGTGAATACTAGCGTGCACTGTATATTTTCTGGGAGAGGAGGATTAAATGCCATGGAAAGCGATAAACAGCTGGAATCATCAGAAGGCGCGGTAAAAATAAATAAATAAATAAATCCATCCCAGCCAACATAAATCAGTTTTTCATTGAGAGTTGCTTATTGTACTTTGCAAAGAGGCCAGAAGTGCAAGGGAACAAACCCACAAGTGCTACAAAGGTCTTTCTAGATACAAAATGAATTGTAGGGGAAGGTGGAAACTCGTTGCGCAGGGTGGATCTATCAGCTCTATGTTAAAGGCCATGGGAACCTCTTTAGGACAAAGAAACTATTTGCACATCTGAAGGCAGGGGTTTTAGCACCCTTTTGTTCTCGAAAACCACTGTCTTTCTGCAGGAACAGCCCATGTTCTGTGCCTGCAGGAACAAAGATATTTAGCCAGCCTGTCTCTCCGACCCTCTCCTAACTTTTTCTGTGCTTTCAAATGTTATGCAAAAAATGATTCCCTGAATCCAAGTCGACATTTAGAAGCAGAGTCCTGGGTGTGGATTTCTTGCTTGCCGTGGGAAATTCGACCCTGGGTGGTCAATGCAGAGCAAAAATGCTTTATTCATCATCACATTAAGTATGTACAGAGAGTTTTAATTGCAGTTCTGCTTGTATTTCTGCGTCGAATCGAACTCCGTTCCCATAAAAGAAGAACATGCTTGTTCCTAGGACCTTCTTTTTCCCTTTGCCACACTTGAAGATGACTTATGAGTATTTACTGAAGTTAAATTACACTAAATACGGAATCTCCTCCTCTTTCAAATAGCCATAATTTTCCATATCTGTCCCCCACTTATTACTGGTGGCAGCACAGATATGAGGATTGAAGGAAAAATTCAACCACTTCCAAACAGTTCCTGAGACATCAACCTTCACAGCTTGCTTGTGCACAGATCACTTTTCTTAGCTCACCACGCCACAACCTCTGGGACAATATGAGGGCAGGGTTCCCTTGGTTTGCATAAAGATGACCTATTGTTGCCTCGGTGTGATACAGTTCATTATTACTTTTACTTCTTTAAATATTGGCTACAAAGCATCATAGGTGTCAATAGGAGTGGTTATTGGCCTATTCTTTCTCTTTCCTTCTCCCGTCCTTCCTATCCACCTCACACATCTAAAGGTATGTAGTGTTAATGATTCCCTTTGTTTCACAAAAGCTGTTAAATACTAGCACTATCCCATCTCCACTCTTCCTTAAGACCATTTCTTTCTCATATCAACCAAACATCACACATTCTCCCTGCTCATCAAAGTGTACCAGTCCCTGATTTGTTACAATTAATTAAGATTTTGCGCTGTAACAGCTTAGCCGAGGAACGTGCTGAACATTGCTATGATAGCCTAGACAGACATAAGAAACTTTTGAAGAAGCTCTGCTGCTCATTTATCACAGCCTACAAGGAGGAAGAGTACCTTAGATGTGTTCTGCATCCATAAGTAGTGCAAATGATTGCACTCCTCACAGTCTTGTAGTATCGCTTCCACAGGTATTCTGAGCCAAGGCACCAGGCAGCTAGGAAGTGGCTCTTCCCCTCAGTCTCTGCCCATGCTGCCTACAGCAGTTCAGTTTGGCCACAAGATACAGGAACTATTACATGTTGTCATTTCTTATTTCACCCTCACAAAACCCAGACCCACACTGCCACAGGGGCCAGACAGAAATCAAAATTAAAATCTTGTTCTCATCATTTTGAGAGGGAGGTGAAAACTCAGCCACGTGCTGCAGCACCTTTACTAAGGATTGCGGACTGCCTAGGAGAGGAAGCACCAGTATGTACCCCAGAGTAACCAGCAGTCAGAAGAAGCTGCTGTTCCCCTAGGTACAGGGAAGGGAACAGTAGTCCAGACATGCTGCAGTGGGAGAGCCTAGATAGTATGCACAAAGTGTGCAGGAGCAAAGGAAACGTCACAGTGACAGGGAAATATGTTATTTCATGTGTTCCTGTTCTGCCCCAAATGTCTTGAATGTTTTCTTGGACAATGAGAGATATTAACATTTGAGAGCCTTGAATATATTGCCCAGGGATGTTGTGGATACCCCTTCCCTGGACGTGTTCTAGGCCAGGTTGGAAAGCACCTTGAGCAACCTGGTCTAGTGGAAGGTTAACACCATAGCAGGGTGTTGAGAACTAGGTGATCTTTAAAGTCGCCTCCAACCCAAAGCATGATATGAAATTAACGATAGTCAGAGCTTCTGTTCTATACATCTTTCTGGTTTTCAGCTTGTGCACACATTTTCCAGATATGTCATATTTTGTGTATGCTGTGACTCTTCCAGCTTATTAAAAGAATGAACTAAGCAAAAGGAAGAGGGGTGACTGGCTGTTTTCTCTCTACCTGTATTCCCATTACCTACTGGCAAAATTAAGCTTTTTATTAAGCCATTAATACAGACATATAAATGCATCCAGTACAGTAACATTTTAATTAATCTTATATTTATATCACAGCCAAATATTAAATATTAAATGAGAATCTTAGTAATTTGACTGCTTGATTGGTCTGAACTGATTCCTGGAATTATCCCTTTAATGACCTTGGAAATTATTAAATCCAATGCAGTCTGGAATGATCAAGGAGCCGCTTCTTCCTGGCTATGAATTAAAGTAAAACATTTAAAAGTATCTGAATGTTTTTGCAAGGAGATAATTTTAAGAAGAATTTTAAAAGCTGCCTCCATGAATCCCCTTTGTGATAACTAAATCATCTTCCTAATGACCACCACACCACATGTCATGGATTTATTATTTTAAGAGATTACCCCTCTACCTGGGGATTTTAAATTAATACGAATATAAAAACCCCTTTTTCTCATGGGGAAGAGTCCTTTGCTGGAGGTTGAAGGATTATTTTAATGAGCAGCTTTTCCCCCATTAACATTTAGTGTGAAAATTGTAATTCTTTTACTTTGTATTAGCTGGGAGTAGAGCTAAATAAGTCGCTATGTACGAAAGTTTCATTAATTTGAAGAGACGGAGCCGTGTTACGGCTAAGACCTTATAACCCAGATGCAGAGCTGAGGAGCTACATTGTGTTACTTGCTTCTTTTCAAAGCTACTTTACGCTTAAAAAGTGCTGCGATATTCCCTCCATTTTGCACTACCTTGATGAAAAACCCTCTCAGGAACACGAATCCACTGCCGGCGTGACAGTGCTGCCACAAATAAGGTTTTAATTCAAAAGGAAAAATAAAAATCAGTCTTTCTGGCTCTGCATACAATACCCAAACAGAAGGATTATTGGCCTGCATGGAACCCATTTTGACTCTCAGCTGAAAGAAACGCTAAAACACAAAAAAATCTCAATTCCCCAGCAAAAATGGGAGGAAGTAAGGTGCCGCGAACGTGGTTTTTTGACGAAAAGCACACTTTTTTCAGAATGAAGAAACACAAGCCCAGCAGCACAGAGCAGGGCGGTGCGGGCTCGGAAATGAACCAATCAGCGCCTATCCTCCTACTATAAAAGGAGGCGCTCGCCGCACATTTTCAGACGCTGTAGCGGGTTTGTGCGTGGCGTCATGTCTGAGACTGCTCCAGCGCCAGCTGCTGAAGCAGCGCCTGCGGCTGTGGCCGCTCCGGCTCCCGCCGCTAAGGCTGCCGCTAAGAAGCCGAAGAAGGTGGCGGGCAGCTCTAAAGCCCGTAAGCCAACGGGCCCCAGCGTCACCGAGCTGATCATTAAGGCTGTGTCCGCTTCTAAGGAGCGCAAGGGGCTTTCCCTTGCTGCGCTGAAGAAGGCACTGGCTGCTGGTGGTTACGATGTGGAGAAGAACAACAGCCGCATCAAAATAGGGCTTAAAAGCCTCGTCGGCAAGGGCACCTTGGTGCAGACCAAGGGCACCGGTGCTTCCGGCTCTTTCCGCCTTAGTAAGAAGCCTGGAGAAGTTAAAGAAAAAGCTCCAAAGAAGCGTGCAGCTACGGCCAAGCCTAAGAAGCCAGCCGCTAAGAAACCTGCTAGTGCTGCTAAGAAGCCAAAGAAGGCTGTGACAACGAAGAAGAGCCCCAAGAAGGTGAAGAAGCCGGCGGCAGCTGCAGCCAAGAAAGCAGTTAAGAGCCCCAAGAAAGTGACTAAAGCTGCAAAGCCCAAAAAGTGGCAGCCAAGAGTCCAGCCAAGGCGAAGGTCGTGAAGGCCAAAGCGGCCAAGACGAAGGCCACCAAGCCGAAAGCGGCCAAGGCAAAGAAGGCAGCGGCCAAGAAGAAGTAAACCCCGGTGGAAAAAGTCTCTTCCTCCGTACCTCAACCCAACGGCTCTTTTAAGAGCCACCCAAATACTCTCAGAAAGTGCTGAAATTTTGTTACCTTTTTTATTCCCGTTTTGCTCATAATTTCAGTGCCACCCAAGCTTGCTGTTAGAAGCTGAGTGCGCAGTGATTTGGAGGCCCTTAAATAATGGCCTTTGATGCTTTCATCATTGCCTTCCTACGCTGCCGGGTAGATTGTTCACCCCTTTTGAGAGTCTTAAGTACTTAGAGACCTGATCTTAAATCCTTAGATTTCGAGTGCGTATTTAACACTTTTTCCTAGCGGTAAGGGGAGCTACGTGAGTGGAGGGGAAGCGAGGGTTAGGGCTTGCTCACAACTGGATACTACAAATGGAGCAGGGGTTCTTTTTTGCAATTACGACGACTGTAGAAATGCAATCATGAAAAGTTAAGGGTTGCCAGACTGCAGAGCATCAAAAAATTAATGTCGAGCACCCAGACAGCAAGACACACTAAAATAGACCTTAAAAAACACTTGAAAACCAAAATTCCTATTTTTGTCCCATACTTGTTTGCCTAGTTATTTTGTCTTAAAGGTAAATAATTAACGATTGTTTCCCAAGCACTAGTAAACTCGATTTAAGCAACTTCGCTCTTTAAGGATTTTATAGGTGGCTCTGAAAAGAGCCTTTGTGTTTGGAAGTTCTCGCTAGCTTTAGGGTTTACTTAGTTTTAGCCTTGTGGCTGTCGGTCTTCTTGGGCAGCAGCACAGCCTGGATGTTGGGCAGCACTCCACCCTGCGCGATCGTCACCTTGCCCAGCAGCTTGTTCAGCTCCTCGTCGTTGCGGATAGCCAGCTGCAGGTGGCGGGGGATGATGCGGGTCTTCTTGTTGTCGCGGGCAGCGTTGCCTGCCAGCTCCAGGATCTCAGCCGTCAGGTACTCCAGCACGGCCGCCAGGTACACCGGGGCGCCGGCACCCACTCGCTCTGCGTAGTTGCCCTTGCGCAGCAGCCGGTGGACACGGCCCACGGGGAACTGGAGCCCGGCCCGTGAGGAGCGTGACTTGGCCTTGGCCCGAGCCTTCCCGCCTTGCTTCCCGCGTCCAGACATCGCAGCGATGAAACCAGCAAAACGCAACGGCACAAACACCAAGTTGCTCCCAAGCCGCGACCGAAGCTTATATACTTCTGGAGTGGAGCGGCAGCGGCTGTGATGATAGGCTACGAATGTGGCGCTGTATCGGCAGCCAATAGGAATGCGAATCGAGAGATGGCCAATAGCAGAAGCAAGCACGGCGTGTCGACAGCCAGTCGAACTTCCAACCAATGGGGATGTGTCCCTGACGAGCCGCTGCATACTCAGCGCTGCTATAAATGAGGAGACCGAGAGTAGTGGTAGTATCCGTTGCTCGCTTTGTTTTTTCTCGTGCTGAGCGGGAAGGGTGATTCTGCTGCTATGCCTGAGCCGGCCAAGTCTGCTCCCGCGCCCAAGAAGGGCTCCAAGAAAGCAGTGACCAAGACCCAGAAAAAGGGAGACAAGAAACGGCGCAAGAGCCGCAAAGAGAGCTACTCCATCTACGTGTACAAGGTGCTGAAGCAGGTGCACCCCGACACGGGCATCTCGTCCAAGGCTATGGGCATCATGAACTCCTTCGTCAACGACATCTTCGAGCGCATCGCCGGCGAGGCCTCTCGCTTGGCGCACTACAACAAGCGCTCCACCATCACCTCCCGGGAGATCCAGACGGCCGTGCGGCTGCTGCTGCCTGGTGAGCTGGCCAAGCATGCTGTGTCCGAGGGCACCAAGGCTGTCACCAAATACACCAGCTCCAAGTAAGCTGTTTCTGTTCTCTCAGACTTGCTTCTACCCAAAGGCTCTTTTAAGAGCCACCCACGTTTTCAATAAAAGAGCTGGCGCTGGTGTGTTTTTCTTCCCCATAGTCTCAAGAGCTTTGCTGGGAAACAACAGTACTGTGAAAGTTATGTTGTACAGAACCTGGTGGTTTCTGTTTAGGGTAATCGGTATGTTGCCCACCTACTTTTAACTGCAACAGAGAACGCTCTCGATTCCCTGAAAGGCCCCCTGAAACCAGCTTCACTTTGCCCTGCACTTTAAGGGGGTTTTGAGGGTGGACAGTTTATTAAGTTATTATGTAAGTGTTCTCGTTAAAGTCTCGAAATAAGTGTGTCCTGCATAGGCGTGTTTCCTCTTCCCCGTAAGGCAGTCCAGTGAACTGGGCTTAACGGGGAAAGCATACATCGTTCCCCATAACCGTGGGCTTTCTTTATGCTCCAAGCCGGACCTCCCCACACAGATGCACCGCTACTGTGCTAGCGGGTGGCCGACAGAAGCAAACCCGAGCCTCACGGCATTCTTCCCCCAGAATCGCGCAGCCCGCATGTGGCACCGAGCACAGTCCGATCTCACGCCCATCCCCTCCCGCACTCTTCCCCTGTCTCTCGTGCGCTTCTCCACCGCCGCGTTGCCCCGCGCCCCCTACTACCAGCAGCCCGCGGGAGCCGGGGCCAGGCGGGCGGAATGTAGAACCCGGAGCCACTCAGCTGCTGCTGCTGCGGCTGGGCTCAGTCCGACCTGAGTGAGGACTGTGCGTCCTGCCGCAGCAGGCGGGCCCGGCCCTGCGAGGCATCCGCTGCCGGAAGGGCGCTGATTGGTCTCGGAGACGCTCGCGGCTCCGTGCCCGTCCTCGCTTCACCAAGGCGCGCTCCTCCGAACGCAGCCGCGCCTTGAAGCGGGGAAGCAGAAAAAGCAGGAAACAGCCGCGGTGTGCGAAATATGGGCTGCCGCCCGCGCCTACACCGTTCCTGTAGCCCCCTCCCCCCCCCCCCCCCCCCGAACTGAACGCCGTTACGGAGTGGGAGGAAACGGCGTGCACTCGGGACACGGAGGCTGCCAAGCCAGGGAGCTTTATCCGGCAGTCCCGCTGGCGGGGAGGAGTGTTTGCGTGGGGACGAGGGAGACGGGTCGGGAAGAGGAGGCGGCGTGGGCGACGGGATCCTGCTGCAACGGTCACCTACGACCACCTCACCGCCACCCACACTGCTCTTCTCGGGGACGGGTCAAGCATTTGTCGTCAGATATCGGAAGAGCCGGTGCGCAGGCGTTCAGTAGGGCCAGAAAAAGACAAGCGGCCGGGCCGGGGCAGGCCATGGCGGGAGTGGTAATAGGAGAAAGGGAAAAAGGGAAAGGCAGTCCGGTTCGGAGGCTCTGGAGGCAGAGGGGGCGGGGCGGGGGAGGGCAGGCTCCCTGAGGCGAGGCGCGGGCTTTTCGAATGCTCGCGACGCCCAATGGTAGCCAGAGTCGCGCAGTCAGCCAATCGGCAGGAAGCTGCGGCTATAAATGCCGTCGCCGCGGTGCTAGCGCTGTAGTTTTGTCTCTGTAGGAAAAGAGTTTAGAGTGGTGTCCGTTGAGCCATGGCGCGCACAAAGCAAACCGCGCGGAAGTCTACCGGTGGGAAAGCGCCCCGCAAGCAGCTGGCCACCAAGGCGGCTCGCAAGAGCGCCCCGGCCACGGGCGGTGTGAAGAAGCCCCATCGCTACCGCCCCGGCACCGTGGCTCTCCGCGAGATCCGGCGCTACCAGAAGTCGACCGAGCTGCTGATCCGCAAGCTGCCCTTCCAGCGCCTGGTGCGTGAGATCGCGCAGGACTTCAAGACCGACCTGCGCTTCCAGAGCTCGGCCGTGATGGCTCTGCAGGAGGCGAGCGAGGCGTACCTGGTGGGGCTGTTCGAGGACACTAACCTGTGTGCCATCCATGCCAAGCGTGTCACCATTATGCCCAAGGACATCCAGCTGGCCCGCCGCATCCGCGGTGAGCGTGCCTGAAGCTCCTGCACGCCTGTCCTTGGTTCCAGCAAACATCAGCTTACGCTGTACAGACCCAAAGGCTCTTTTAAGAGCCACTCACACTTCCAGTAAAAAGAGCTGTATTGCTTCTGGATTTCATTTTTCAGGTTTGTTTGTTCTCTCGACAAACGATTATTGTTATATTGTCATGCTCTACTATTTTTCTCACTTTTTTTCACATACAGTTTCAGTCTTTAAAAGTTTCTGGTGGTTTTGGCATCTTTTCTTACTAGTGAAGTTGAAGTGCAGTGATGTTGGACCTGAATGGGATCAAGGTAAATGTTGGTTTTGATTTTAGTGTATTAATATGGGAGTCCCAACTGACAACATACTAAGAGAAAAAAAAACCACAAAAGAGCAAAAAACCCAAACAAGCCCCCTCAAGAACTTGCAGTACTGTAATCTTCTGTATAATTACTTCATCCTTACTTTTTCAGCTATTACATGGGAAGTATTGATATCTTTTTATGTTTTGTTTTCCTCTAGTCTAGACCCATGACGCTCGGACCTTGAGCCAGAGCTCAGTTGTCATACCCTACCTGGTTTTCCCCTCAAAATAATTGGTGCAGTCACAGCAACATAAAACAACTGTTTGCCTGGTGTTCTCTGCTCACCATACTCTACTACATTGACTGCAACCATCTTACCTTCAGTTTCTCTCTCCTCTTGAACCCAGCTCTCATTAAGTACAATCCTAGGCATTAGCAAAGAACTGCTGGCAAAGTGTAGATTATTAGCGAATTCAGTGATTCTGTGAAAACTAATAGAGTGACTTAATAGACATAAACAGAAAGAAAACTATAGCAGAAAAATTACCATGAAATCTTAGAAAAAAAAATCCGTATTTTCAAAAAAGTACTCATCTAAAACAAGTGCTGCAGCTCTTTTTATTGTGTGTTTGAGTGGCTCTTAAAAGAGCCTTTGGGTCTGTATAGTGTAAGCTGATTGTTTGCTGGAACCAAGGACAGGCGTGCAGGAGCTTCAGGCACGCTCACCGCGGATGCGGCGGGCCAGCTGGATGTCCTTGGGCATAATGGTGACACGCTTGGCATGGATGGCACACAGGTTAGTGTCCTCGAACAGCCCCACCAGGTACGCCTCGCTCGCCTCCTGCAGAGCCATCACGGCCGAGCTCTGGAAGCGCAGGTCGGTCTTGAAGTCCTGCGCGATCTCACGCACCAGGCGCTGGAAGGGCAGCTTGCGGATCAGCAGCTCGGTCGACTTCTGGTAGCGCCGGATCTCGCGGAGAGCCACGGTGCCGGGGCGGTAGCGATGGGGCTTCTTCACACCGCCCGTGGCCGGGGCGCTCTTGCGAGCCGCCTTGGTGGCCAGCTGCTTGCGGGGCGCTTTCCCACCGGTAGACTTCCGCGCGGTTTGCTTTGTGCGCGCCATGGCTCAACGGACACCACTCTAAACTCTTTTCCTACAGAGACAAAACTACAGCGCTAGCACCGCGGCGACGGCATTTATAGCCGCAGCTTCCTGCCGATTGGCTGACTGCGCGACTCTGGCTACCATTGGGCGTCGCGAGCATTCGAAAAGCCCGCGCCTCGCCTCAGGGAGCCTGCCCTCCCCCCGCCCCGCCCCCTCTGCCTCCAGAGCCTCCGAACCGGACTGCCTTTCCCTTTTTCCCTTTCTCCTATTACCACTCCCGCCATGGCCTGCCCCGGCCCGGCCGCTTGTCTTTTTCTGGCCCTACTGAACGCCTGCGCACCGGCTCTTCCGATATCTGACGACAAATGCTTGACCCGTCCCCGAGAAGAGCAGTGTGGGTGGCGGTGAGGTGGCCGTAGGTGACCGTTGCAGCAGGATCCCGTCGCCCACGCCGCCTCCTCTTCCCGACCCGTCTCCCTCGTCCCCACGCAAACACTCCTCCCCGCCAGCGGGACTGCCGGATAAAGCTCCCTGGCTTGGCAGCCTCCGTGTCCCGAGTGCACGCCGTTTCCTCCCACTCCGTAACGGCGTTCAGTTCGGGGGGGCGGGGGGAGGGGGGGCTACAGGAACGGTGTAGGCGCGGGCGGCAGCCCATATTTCGCACACCGCGGCTGTTTCCTGCTTTTTCTGCTTCCCCGCTTCAAGGCGCGGCTGCGTTCGGAGGAGCGCGCCTTGGTGAAGCGAGGACGGGCACGGAGCCGCGAGCGTCTCCGAGACCAATCAGCGCCCTTCCGGCAGCGGATGCCTCGCAGGGCCGGGCCCGCCTGCTGCGGCAGGACGCACAGTCCTCACTCAGGTCGGACTGAGCCCAGCCGCAGCAGCAGCAGCTGAGTGGCTCCGGGTTCTACATTCCGCCCGCCTGGCCCCGGCTCCCGCGGGCTGCTGGTAGTAAGGGGCGCGGGGCAACGCGGCGGTGGAGAAGCGCACGAGAGACAGGGGAAGAGTGCGGGAGGGGATGGGCGTGAGATCGGACTGTGCTCGGTGCCACATGCGGGCTGCGCGATTCTGGGGAAGAATGCCGTGAGGCTCGGGTTTGCTTCTGTCGGCCACCCGCTAGCACAGTAGCGGTGCATCTGTGTGGGGAGGTCCGGCTTGGAGCATAAAGAAAGCCCACGGTTATGGGGAACGATGTATGCTTTCCCCGTTAAGCCCAGTTCACTGGACTGCCTTACGGGGAAGAGGAAACACGCCTATGCAGGACACACTTATTTCGAGACTTTAACGAGAACACTTACATAATAACTTAATAAACTGTCCACCCTCAAAACCCCTTAAAGTGCAGGGCAAAGTGAAGCTGGTTTCAGGGGGCCTTTCAGGGAATCGAGAGCGTTCTCTGTTGGAGTTAAAAGTAGGTGGGCAACATACCGATTACCCTAAACAGAAACCACCAGGTTCTGTACAACATAACTTTCACAGTACTGTTGTTTCCCAGCAAAGCTCTTGAGACTATGGGGAAGAAAAACACACCAGCGCCAGCTCTTTTATTGAAAACGTGGGTGGCTCTTAAAAGAGCCTTTGGGTAGAAGCAAGTCTGAGAGAACAGAAACAGCTTACTTGGAGCTGGTGTATTTGGTGACAGCCTTGGTGCCCTCGGACACAGCATGCTTGGCCAGCTCACCAGGCAGCAGCAGCCGCACGGCCGTCTGGATCTCCCGGGAGGTGATGGTGGAGCGCTTGTTGTAGTGCGCCAAGCGAGAGGCCTCGCCGGCGATGCGCTCGAAGATGTCGTTGACGAAGGAGTTCATGATGCCCATAGCCTTGGACGAGATGCCCGTGTCGGGGTGCACCTGCTTCAGCACCTTGTACACGTAGATGGAGTAGCTCTCTTTGCGGCTCTTGCGCCGTTTCTTGTCTCCCTTTTTCTGGGTCTTGGTCACTGCTTTCTTTGAACCCTTCTTGGGCGCGGGAGCGGACTTGGCCGGCTCAGGCATTGTAAGCAACCTTCTAACAACTGCGGACCAACGCACAGAAGTAGACGGAGAGGCAGGCCGAGCGTCCTCCTTTTATAGGGACTGTATGCAAAATAGGGTTTGCTTATACTTAGTTTCTATTGGCTAATGTTGTCCTTCAAATTCACAGATTTCTTTTCTCACCGCCATTGGTTGGAACTCAATCCGCTTTTCCATTGGCTGTTTTCGCAATGTCTTCCTGTCAGCCTATCGTAATTCACGCCTTTCCCTGGGAAGGCATAAAAGGGCGAGTTGAGAAGCTGTTTTCGCTTGTGTATACGACGTGTTTCTTAACTTCTAGCTAGCTACGATGTCTGGACGCGGGAAGCAAGGCGGGAAGGCTCGGGCCAAGGCCAAGTCACGCTCCTCACGGGCCGGGCTCCAGTTCCCCGTGGGCCGTGTTCATCGCCTGCTGCGTAAGGGCAACTACGCGGAGCGAGTGGGTGCCGGCGCCCCGGTGTACCTGGCGGCCGTGCTGGAGTACCTGACGGCTGAGATCCTGGAGCTGGCAGGCAACGCTGCCCGCGACAACAAGAAGACTCGCATCATCCCCCGCCACCTGCAGCTGGCCATCCGCAACGACGAGGAGCTGAACAAGCTGCTGGGCAAGGTGACGATCGCGCAGGGTGGAGTGCTGCCCAACATCCAGGCCGTGCTGCTGCCCAAGAAGACCGACAGCCACAAGGCTAAGGCCAAGTGAACGCCGAGCAACTGTGCCAGTATAAATTTTTTTTTTTTTTTTTCCCCAAGGAACCCAAAGGCTCTTTTCAGAGCCACCAACAAATTCAGAAAAAGAGCATGAAATTGTTAAATACAGAGCAGTTTTAAACTTTACTAGCTCTGACTTTCGGAAAACCCGTGATAGCCGCTCGAGCACATGCCCGTGCTCGCACCCTTTGCTCTCTTGTCTCCCGCCGTGTGGGGCGGGTTTCCCAAGTAGTAGCTCTGTCCTTCCAAAGCCCTTAGCCAATCCCAGTGCCGCTTGAGCCTCGCTAAGATGACGGCACCCCGCCCCTCCCGGCCACGATAGGCGGTGGTTGAAAAGCAGCCTTGAAGACTGTTGCTTGTACCTCCCTAGACTGTTTCTGAACTAAAGCAGTTTTATACCGTAGAACCCGCCGAGAACTTCCCTCTAAACTCTCCCGTACCTTTCCCCGTTCCTCCCACAAGGTGCTAATCAGTGTTACAGCGCTTTTAAGAAAATTTGGGTGGCTCTTAAAAGAGCCGTTGGGTTCAATGCGGACAGGTTTCTTCACAGCTTACTTCTTCTTGGCTGCCACCTTCTTTGCCTTGGCCGCTTTAGGCTTCGCTGCCTTGGGCTTAGCTGCTTTGGCCTTCACGACCTTTGCCTTGGCTGGACTCTTGGCTGCCACTTTTTTGGGCTTTGCAGCTTTAGTCACTTTCTTGGGGCTCTTTGCTGTTTTCTTGGCTGCAGCTGCTGCTGGCTTCTTGACCTTCTTAGGGCTCTTCTTTGCTATCACTGCTTTCTTGGGCTTCTTAGGCGTGCTGGCAGCCTTCTTGGCCACCGGCTTCTTGGGCTTGGCTGCAGCTACCCGCTTTTGGGGGGCTTTCTCCTTCACTTCTCCAGGCTTCTTGCTGAGGCGGAAAGAGCCAGACGCCCCAATGCCCTTGGTCTGCACTAAAGTGCCCTTACCGACAAGACTCCTGAGCCCTATCTTGATGCGGCTGTTGTTCTTCTCCACATCGTAACCACCAGCAGCCAGTGCCTTCTTCAGTGCGGCAAGAGAGAGACCCTTGCGCTCCTTGGAAGCGGACACAGCCTTGGTGATCAGCTCGGTGACGCTGGGGCCCGCTGGCTTACGGGTTTTAGAGCTGCCCGCCGCCTTCTTCGGCTTCTTAGCGGCAGCCTTGGCGGCGGGGGCCGGGGCGGCTGCAGGCGCTGCAGCTGGGACGGTCTCGGACATGTTGCAGCTTTCGCAGTTCTCAGCCGCGGCAGCCGCGGCGCCTCCTTTTATAGCAGCGCGGCGGGCGCTGATTGGTGCCGGCCGTCCCCTCCGCCCCGCCGCCAGCCGGTGTTCTGCGCTCTGGTTGTGTTTCTTCGGGGATAATAAAAAGTGTTTTTACTATTTTATCTGCCGTGAAACGGCTCCTTTTCTGCACCCGGGGGCCCGTGGAAGTGCCTATTTTCACCCAGCGGTGTCTTGTAGCGAAAACAGGTGTTTGTGCAGAGAGAGGACAATAAATCCCGACTCCTGGAACCGAACAGACATTGAAAATGCCAAAGTTTTGTTTTTCTTCGGACGTTTTAAGTTCTCCTTTAAAGTTAAGGTGAGACAGGAAAATCAGTGTTAATCTTCAGACGGTCTTCTTTACATCAGAGCAGAAATCTAACGTTTAGAAGCTCATTCTTTAGAATACAATAGTTTCAAAGAGAGTGAGGTAGCACAAACTTCCACAAGCCGTTCCTCTGCTTCTCAGCGAGGTTTAGACCTCTGGCTCCTGCAAAACACTTCATGAGGGATTTTTTTCCCTCCCTTCCTCTGCTTCCAAAGCTAAAGTTTCCAGAGGTTATGCATGAAATCATAGGCAGCATGTACTTCATTTACTGTAGAATGGGCTACTTTCTTTGCACTCCTTTGGTGGTGTTAACATAGCAAAAGGCTCTCTGATGTTAAAGGGATACGCTGGGATGTGCAACTCAAAGATGAAAAGGTTTGTGTTGAATCACTGAGTTTCATGTATGTCTCTGGCATCCAGAAACCAACCACGCTCTAAATAAAGCACACAGTGCTATTTCTGTAAAGTCTATTGGTATGATTCAGGAACATGGGGAAAGATTAGCAAAGATCTAGTCTGCAAGAGATGTGAGAGCACCATCTTGCTCCTATTTTGATGCCAAGCTAGGAAGAAGAAACACAATTTGTGCTCACTGTTCTTTTGCCAGATTAGATCAAGTCATGGGAAGCTTCTGTTCATAAAACTTTTGGTTACAGCACAGTGGTGTAAAGTTCCTTATCCATGATGTGGTGACTACTCTGTCACACACCTCCTTTCACAGCTGTGAATTTGTGTCTCAGGTAGGAGTACCTAATGCATTTACCTTGAAGTTTCATGTCCGTCAGCCAGTTTAGCACCATCATAATGTTGCATTTGTGCCCGATGTGCACAAACTCCACTTACACAGCTTATGTAGGATGCTGACCAGACCACCAATTTCACTATTTCAGCAAAATGCAAGATCTGTGAGTGGAAAAAAACCCCAAACAACTAACAAAACCAAACACCTCACTCTTCTCTCTCATTGTACCCACTCTGGCCAAGGAGAGGATCACTGCCTTTACTTGCTATCAGCAGCTAAGAATATTTGCTGTTATCTGATTAATTTAGAGCAATCTGATCTAGTGTGAGATATCCCTGTCCATGGCAGGGGTGTTGGAACTAGAGGATCCTTGAGGTCCCTTCCAACCCTAACAATTCTATGATTATATGATAGTAACTGAATATCTACCTTTGGGACCTGTTTCTCCTATTGAGTGCTGTGATCCATAGCTTGGGAAAAGACCTGCTTGCAGAAGTGCACTCTAGCTTTACTAACTGGTAACTGATTCTTCTGACTTCATTTCTTCATCACTGACCCACTGTGCCCAAATCCATCCAGGCTACAGCAGAGAAGCTGTTAACTTACTGCAGAGAAGGCAGGGAAATGAGCTGCCACTTCACAAAAACAAGGTCACAGTGGCTCAGCACAAGTGGAGAAACATAGTTGAGGGAGAAGAGATTTGGTCCCTTGCTCCATGTTGCTGGAGGGCAGAGCCTGAAGGTGACATTCCCTGCACTTTTCCTAGGGGACGCTGGGCTGCAGAGTCTGCAAAAGAAAGAAGTTTAGCACAGATGTCCAGAAGCTGAAGCACTGCTCTGAACTAAGTGTAAAGATAGCTGCTGCCATCACTGTACCTGTGAAAGCAGGGGAGCTGCATGGAGCTGGGCAAACAGAAGTCTTCACAGAAGAGCTGGAGGAGGAGGGATGCTTCTGGTGGGGTTTCTTCTGTCACCTTCTTTTAAAGTACATGTAAGGGGCATTATGTAAAGTTTCTTTTTGAGACCCTGAATTCATCCATACCTCTTATTCCTTTTCCACTAGAACTCCTCTGGCAGTTCTGAACCCACAAACAACTTCTAAGAGGTTTTTAAATCTTAGCTGCATGAAGCAATATTCTTTCCTTACTGCTGACGTATGTTCAAATGAGAATTCCTATGCAGTCATGCATCACATCCACATTCAGTAAAAAAAAAGATGAAATTTTGTCCCAGGGGCCTTACAAGGGAAGATTCCTGTTGGCCTGCAGGTGCCTTTCCTTTTCCAATATATATAAAGAAAAGAATAAAACTAGAGCAAGGTAGATTTCAATTAAATATTAGGAAGAAGTTCTTTACTATGAGGGTGGTGAGAAATTAGAATGGGTTGCCCAGGGAAGTTGTGGACATCTCATCCCTACAAATGTTTAAGACCAGGCTGGATGAGGCTTTGCACAACCTCATCTAGTGGGAGGTGTCTGTGCCCTTGGTGGGGCAGGGGGTGGAACTGGATGATTTTTGAGGTCATTTCCAAGTCAAGCCATTCTATGATTCCATGAATACTATGGCTTTGAAGGCTGAATTAGTCCTCTTAACAAGCTGCCTAGAATCAGAAGTTTTCATTCAAATCAGAACTTTTCATTAGAATTGGGACTCTGGAATAGTTTTCCAAGGGAGGTTGTGGATGCCTCCTCCCTGGGGGTGTTCAAGGCCACGTGGGATGAGGCTGTGAGCAGCTGAGTCTATTTGTGAGGCATCCCTGACCACAGCAGGGAAGTTGGAGTGGATGATCTCTAAGGCCCCTTTCCAATCTAACCATTCCATGCATCTATGAATTGGAAGTTTTCCCATTTAAAAATGGGGAAGTTTCACACTCCAGTCTTGAATAGTCCTAGAAAAAGGGAATTTTAAGTCATCACCTGATCAATATTACAAAGCTGTGATAGGTCACAGGGTAGCCTCACACAGCACTCACCTGAAACTGTGGCCACCTACATTCACCACTTGGTTCTGCCCATGACGCACTGAGCAAACCACCAACTTCTTCCCTGCCTCTGTTTCCAGGCGCATCAGGAGGTAGAAAATACCTCCCAAGTTCATGGAGATTGCTGCAGAAGGGCAAGAAAGTGTGAGTTGTCATATTGGTAATCAGAGGTCCTGGATCCACAGTGATGTGATTTTTGAGTGTACATCAGGAAATGAGTCAGCCACCGTATGCTTCCTGAAATATAAAAGGTGGTGAGAAGCAGGCAGCCTGATACTGATGCCTTTTGCAGTCTATGGAAGAAAGGGCTCCTATTGAGGAGGAGGTTTTAGAGAAAGAGACTGCTTTTTGCCTATGCTTCTCCATGGCCACTCCTGAAGACCTGCTTATAGAATGGCTAAAGAAGAAAGTGTTCCAGGTGCAATGTCTGTACTACAGATGAAGGAAGGATGCTCATCTTCAGACACCTCTCTAAAGACACAAAATAGAGCAACATATTTGCTTTCTGAGTCCTGATCCAGCTCCCTGACTGCACTGTGATCAAGGGAAGACTGACAATAAGAAAACATAGCCACTCTCTCTGCCCAGTTCCTGTTTTCCAAGCCTGCTGAGCTGCTTCAGGTGTGAAAATATTTTTCTAGAGCTATACCAGTCCCACACAAAATGTTGCCATCTGATCTGTACAGTCACTCAGTCTCTGATGAGAGCAAATAGAAAATAACCTCCCCTCAGTGACAACCTCCTGCATGCTCACAGCCAGAAAACTCATTTCTCTTTTGATCCAGATGAGCTCCATTGCAGAAATTCCCTCTCCATGTCCAAATGAATACTTGATCCCTGCAGACACTGCTGGTAGTGTTAGCACAGAATCATTAAGGTTGGAAAAGACCTTGAAGATCATCAGGTCAAGATCATCATCATCTTCTTAACATCTCCAGAAGCACTAGACCATGTCTCAAAGTACCACATCTACTTGCATTTCAAGCACCTCCAGGGATGGTGACTCCACCACCTCTCTGGGCAGCCTGTTCTGATGCCTGACCACTCTTCTAGCAAAGAAATTCTTACTAACATCCAATCTAAACTTCCCCTGGTGCAACTTGAGGCCATTACCTTTTGTTCTGTCGTTACTTACTTGACTTGTTTTGACAAGGCAATTCAGGATGGTGTTTTTGTTCCACGAACGTTTGCTCACAGAGCAGGAACAGGCACAGTCAATGCACTTGGCTGATGTCCTACTTCATTGGAACTAACAAGAGATGTTTCCATCCCACAGACTGTCCTGTTTAACCTCTCCTGCCCTGATCTTTGTAGCTTTCTCCAAATCCAGCTGAAGTCACACCCACATGGGTGACCAGAGCCTGGAACAGCCTGTCTCATTATGGAATGCTTTCAAACATTAATTGGGATCTACTGGTAAGGTTACTATAAGCCAATGAACTCCTTTTTGATCTGATTTACTTTATTTCTTTTAATTTGGGCCTGTTTAGGTTCCCACTGAATCTGAGCAAATGTCTTGCTGTGAAGAGCTAAAATTTGTCATTGTTTCACCTGACAGCAGGAAGAAGAATAGTAAAAAGGCAGATTTTAGCTCTAGGATCCAGCAGTTAAGGTTGAAAGTACCAAGCATAACGGAATTCCTTTGTTAAAAAGGTAATATTTGAATGTAAATTTACTCAAATTTACTCAATTATTTGATCAATGTTAATAAATGAAGTGCATCTTTGAACCTCCACCTTCAAATGTTATACACTTACATTCAAATGTTACCTTGCAGTAGCTCCAAACTGCTTCAGAATGAACATTTTCTGCCAAAATCCACTGGAAGGAAGAGATGAGGCAATAAAACATCCTTCCTTCCTCTCATTGGTCATCTGCTCCTGCAAAATGCCTTCAGGGCAAATTTTGCATGGGTCTGGCTTCTGCCTGTTTCAAGAGGATGCAGCTCCATGGGAAAGGGTGGAGCAGAGGGACCATTTTTGGCCAGGGTAGTTGCAAAACATCTGCTGTGCCCCTTCAAGCCCAAGCACTTCACGGGCCAAGAATGAAAAGACTGCCGTGGCAGAAAGGTTAGGTGAAAATGTACAGCAGGCAGGATGGTGAGGCCCCTGCCAGCTTTCAGGACTGCCCAGCAATGGTCAGACCTATCCCACAAGTCCTGAGATGCCTGGTAGTTAAGATTCACTCCAGGCAGGCCCTGGGACCTACTTGGTGAGTCAGCAGATGTGCTCACATCTGGGCACATGCACTAATGGCACTGAAATCCTTTCAGCCCCTGGGAGGTGCTCAGAGAAGATGTTTTTCTCCCATCCTGCTTCCACTCCTATCTGCTCACCTTTGCTGGAGAAGATCTCTGTAACTATCAGTAGGAGAGAAGAGCAGCAGTCTCACCAAAGGGATGCTTGTGAGAGTGTCAGCAGGGACAAAACCAGATCACAGCATACTGCTGTAGGGCAACTCCTAGGAAATGATGGCTTTGATTCTAGTACACATTTCTTTCAAAAACTGAAGTTGGCATGTGCAGCTCCTCATCAGAAGGCCTAACTTTTTGGCTATGCACCTCACTGTTGTCTCTTTAGACAATGAGGGAACCCAGGGATGGATGATCCCCGTGAGAAACCCTCCTAGGCTGAGACCAACATCTTCTCCTCTATTGTGGCAGGTTGAAATTTCCCCCCAGCATTAACTTTGCCAGAGCAGCTCAGTATGGAAGCAAATGAAAGCTGTATTTACAAGCAAAATCTACACTCTACAATGGAATGCAATGAATGTGTACAAAATACACAGGATTTCCATTATTTACAGATATTTACAATTAACAAACAACACAAGAAACGCCCTCCCCCCCCCCTTGGTCAAAGAGACCAGGGAAGCTGTCCCTCTGACCTGCCCCCTCCCTGTCCCAAAGGGAGGAAGGAGCAGAGAAGAAAGTAGCTGTTAGCCTTCACCAAAACAATGCAGCCAAGGTCAAGCAGAAGCAGGTTAGTATCCCTTCAGAGCACGAAGTGAGTGGAGAAGAGAAGCCCCCCCCCCGAATGTTTTGGTACAAACAGTCTTATAGCAGATATTTCTCCAGTGAAATTGCTTAGAATTCTCTGTGGTTTTCCTTTTTGCACCCCAGAGTGATTTATTTAGATTTTTCTACTTTTCTGCTCGAAATCTGTAACAAAATTTTAAAGGCATGGCCTAAAACCACCACATCTATGAAGTGCAGGTCTCTCAGTGTCCAGGAAACTCTGTGAGGAAATACTATTTAAACAACAACAAAAAAAGTGAATTGTCTCTTCTGCCTTCTAATGATGTCCTTTGCCCACGCACTAAGCACTGCAGGGGCTCCTGGGAATGTTTGGCAGATGAGTACATTAAAGGAAGAGCAATAGGAAAAGAAGAGGAGCAACCAAAACTGTGTCATCCTCTCAGGCTCACTCTAGATATTTGTGGTTTTTTGTTTCCATAGAATCACAGAATCAATAAGGTTGGAAGAGACCTCAGAGAATATCAAGTCCAACCTGTCACCCAGCACCTCATGACTAACTAAACCATGGCACCAAGTGCCACATCCAATCCCCTTTTGAACACCTACAGGGATGGTGACTCCACCACCTCTCTGGGCAGCACATCCCAATGGCCAATCTCTCTTTCTGGGAAGAATTTCTTCCGCCCAGGAGAGGTGGTGGAGTCACCATCCCTGGAGGTGTTCAAAAGGGGATTGGATGTGGCACTTGGTGCCATGGTTTAGTTAGTCATGAGGTGCTGGGTGACAGGTTGGACTTGATATTCTCTGAGGTCTCTTCCAACCTTATTGATTCTGTGATTCTATGGAAACAAAAAACCACAAATATCTAGAGTGAGCCTGAGAGATGACACAGTTTTGGTTGCTCCTCTTCTTTTCCTATTGCTCTTCCTTTAATGTACTCATCTGCCAAACATTCCCAGGAGCCCTGCAGTGCTTAGTGCGTGGGCAAAGGACATCATTAGAAGGCAGAAGAGACAATTCACTTTTTGTTGTTGTTTAAATAGTATTTCCTCACAGAGTTTCCTGGACACTGAGAGACCTGCACTTCATAGATGTGGTGGTTTTAGGCCATGCCTTTAAAATTTTGTTACAGATTTCGAGCAGAAAAGTAGAAAAATCGAAATAAATCACTCTGGGGTGCAAAAAGGAAAACCACAGAGAATTCTAAGCAATTTCACTGGAGAAATATCTGCTATAAGACTGTTTGTACCAAAACATTCGGGGCTTCTCTTCTCCACTCACTTCGTGCTCTGAAGGGATACTAACCTGCTTCTGCTTGACCTTGGCTGCATTGTTTTGGTGAAGGCTAACAGCTACTTTCTTCTCTGCTCCTTTCTCCCTTTGGGACAGGGAGGGGGCAGGTCAGAGGGACAGCTTCCTGGTCTCTTTGACCAAGGGGGGGAGGGGCGTTTCTTGTGTTGTTTGTTAATTGTAAATATCTGTAAATAATGGAAATCCTGTGTATTTTGTACACATTCATTGCATTCCATTGTAGAGTGTAGATTTTGCTTGTAAATACAGCTTTCATTTGCTTCCATACTGAGCTGCTCTGGCAAAGTTAATGCTGGGGAAATTTCAACCTGCCACAATAGAGGAGAAGATGTTGGTCTCAGCCTAGGAGGGTTTCTCACGGGGATCATCCATCCCTGGGTTCCCTCATTGTCTAAAGAGACAACAGTGAGGTGCATAGCCAAAAAGTAAGGCCTTCTGATGAGGAGCTGCACATGCCAACTTCAGTTTTAGAAAGAAATGTGTACTAGAATCAAAGCCATCATTTCCTAGGGAGTTGCCCTACAGCAGTATGCTGTGATCTGGTTTTGTCCCTGCTGACACTCTCACAAGCATCCCTTTGGTGAGACTGCTGCTCTTCTCTCCTACTGATAGTTACAGAGATCTTCTCCAGCAAAGGTGAGCAGATAGGAGTGGAAGCAGGATGGGAGAAAAACATCTTCTCTGAGCACCTCCCAGGGGCTGAAAGGATTTCAGTGCCATTAGTGCATGTGCCCAGATGTGAGCACATCTGCTGACTCACCAAGTAGGTCCCAGGGCCTGCCTGGAGTGAATCTTAACTACCAGGCATCTCAGGACTTGTGGGATAGGTCTGACCATTGCTGGGCAGTCCTGAAAGCTGGCAGGGGCCTCACCATCCTGCCTGCTGTACATTTTCACCTAACCTTTCTGCCACGGCAGTCTTTTCATTCTTGGCCCGTGAAGTGCTTGGGCTTGAAGGGGCACAGCAGATGTTTTGCAACTACCCTGGCCAAAAATGGTCCCTCTGCTCCACCCTTTCCCATGGAGCTGCATCCTCTTGAAACAGGCAGAAGCCAGACCCATGCAAAATTTGCCCTGAAGGCATTTTGCAGGAGCAGATGACCAATGAGAGGAAGGAAGGATGTTTTATTGCCTCATCTCTCTTCCTTCCAGTGGATTTTGGCAGAAAATGTTCATTCTGAAGCAGTTTGGAGCTACTGCAAGGTAACATTTGAATGTAAGTGTATAACATTTGAAGGTGGAGGTTCAAAGATGCACTTCATTTATTAACATTGATCAAATAATTGAGTAAATTTGAGTAAATTTACATTCAAATATTACCTTTTTTAACAAAGGAATTCCGTTATGCTTGGTACTTTCAACCTTAACTGCTGGATCCTAGAGCTAAAATCTGCCTTTTTACTATTCTTCTTCCTGCTGTCAGTTGAAACAATGACAAATTTTAGCTCTTCACAGCAAGACATTTGCTCAGATTCAGTGGGAACCTAAACAGGCCCAAATTAAAAGAAATAAAGTAAATCAGATCAAAAGGAGTTCATTGGCTTATAGTAACCTTTACCAGTAGATCCCAATTAATGTTTGAAAGCATTCCATAATGAGACAGGCTGTTCCAGGCTCTGGTCACCCATGTGGGTGTGACTTCAGCTGGATTTGGAGAAAGCTACAAAGATCAGGGCAGGAGAGGTTAAACAGGACAGTCTGTGGGATGGAAACATCTCTTGTTAGTTCCAATGAAGTAGGACATCAGCCAAGTGCATTGACTGTGCCTGTTCCTGCTCTGTGAGCAAACGTTCGTGGAACAAAAACACCATCCTGAATTGCCTTGTCAAAACAAGTCAAGTAAGTAACGACAGAACAAAAGGTAATGGCCTCAAGTTGCACCAGGGGAAGTTTAGATTGGATGTTAGTAAGAATTTCTTTGCTAGAAGAGTGGTCAGGCATCAGAACAGGCTGCCCAGAGAGGTGGTGGAGTCACCATCCCTGGAGGTGCTTGAAATGCAAGTAGATGTGGTACTTTGAGACATGGTCTAGTGCTTCTGGAGATGTTAAGAAGATGATGATGATCTTGACCTGATGATCTTCAAGGTCTTTTCCAACCTTAATGATTCTGTGCTAACACTACCAGCAGTGTCTGCAGGGATCAAGTATTCATTTGGACATGGAGAGGGAATTTCTGCAATGGAGCTCATCTGGATCAAAAGAGAAATGAGTTTTCTGGCTGTGAGCATGCAGGAGGTTGTCACTGAGGGAGGTTATTTTCTATTTGCTCTCATCAGAGACTGAGTGACTGTACAGATCAGATGGCAACATTTTGTGGGACTGGTATAGCTCTAGAAAATATTTTCACACCTGAAGCAGCTCAGCAGGCTTGGAAAACAGGAACTGGGCAGAGAGAGTGGCTATGTTTTCTTATTGTCAGTCTTCCCTTGATCACAGTGCAGTCAGGGAGCTGATCAGGACTCAGAAAGCAAATATGTTGCTCTATTTTGTGTCTTTAGAGAGGTGTCTGAAGATGAGCATCCTTCCTTCATCTGTAGTACAGACATTGCACCTGGAACACTTTCTCTTTAGCCATTCTATAAGCAGGTCTTCAGGAGTGGCCATGGAGAAGCATAGGCAAAAAGCAGTCTCTTTCTAAAACCTCCTCCTCAATAGGAGCCCTTTCTTCCATAGACTGCAAAAGGCATCAGTATCAGGCTGCCTGCTTCTCACCACCTTTTATATTTCAGGAAGCATACGGTGGCTGACTCATTTCCTGATGTACACTCAAAAATCACATCACTGTGGATCCAGGACCCTGATTACCAATATGACAACTCACACTTTCTTGCGCTTCTGCAGCAATCTTCCATGAACTGGGAGGTATTTTCTACCTCCTGATGCCTGAAACAGAGGCAGGAAGAAGTTGGTGGTTTGCTCAGTGCGTCATGGGCAGAACCAAGTGGTGAATGTAGGTGGCCACAGTTTCAGGTGAGTGCTGTGTGAGGCTACCCTGTGACCTATCACAGCTTTGTAATATTGATCAGGTGATGACTTAAAATTCCCTTTTTCTAGGACTATTCAAGACTGGAGTGTGAAACTTCCCCATTTTTAAATGGGAAAACTTCCAATTCATAGATGCATGGAATGGTTAGATTGGAAAGGCCTTAGAGATCATCCACTCCAACTTCCCTGCTGTGGTCAGGGATGCCTCACAAATAGACTCAGCTGCTCACAGCCTCATCCCACGTGGCCTTGAACACCCCCAGGGAGGAGGCATCCACAACCTCCTTGGAAAACTATTCCAGAGTCCCAATTCTAATGAAAAGTTCTGATTTGAATGAAAACTTCTGATTCTAGGCAGCTTGTTAAGAGGACTAATTCAGCCTTCAAAGCCATAGTATTCATGGAATCATAGAATGGCTTGACTTGGAAAATGACCTCAAAAATCATCCAGTTCCACCCCCTGCCCCACCAAGGGCACAGACACCTCCCACTAGATGAGGTTGTGCAAAGCCTCATCCAGCCTGGTCTTAAACATTTGTAGGGATGAGATGTCCACAACTTCCCTGGGCAACCCATTCTAATTTCTCACCACCCTCATAGTAAAGAACTTCTTCCTAATATTTAATTGAAATCTACCTTGCTCTAGTTTTATTCTTTTTCTTTATATATTGGAAAAGGAAAGGCACTCGCAGGCCAACAGGAATCTTCCCTTGTAAGGCCCCTGGGACAAAATTTCATCTTTTTTTACTGAATGTGGATGTGATGCATGACTGCATAGGAATTCTCATTTGAACATACGTCAGCAGTAAGGAAAGAATATTGTTTACTTCATGCAGCTAAGATTTAAAAAAACCTCTTAGAAGCTGTTTGTGGGTTCAGAACTGCCAGAGGAGTTCTAGTGGAAAAGGAATAAGAGGTATGGATGAATTCAGGGTCTCAAAAAGAAACTTTACATAATGCCCCTTACATGTACTTTAAAAGAAGGTGACAGAAGAAACCCCACCAGAAGCATCCCTCCTCCTCCAGCTCTTCTGTGAAGACTTCTGTTTGCCCAGCTCCATGCAGCTCCCCTGCTTTCACAGGTACAGTGATGGCAGCAGCTATCTTTACACTTAGTTCAGAGCAGTGCTTCAGCTTCTGGACATCTGTGCGAAACTTCTTCTTTTGCAGACTCTGCAGCCCAGCGTCCCCTAGGAAAAGTGCAGGGAATGTCACCTTCAGGCTCTGCCCTCCAGCAACATGGAGCAAGGGACCAAATCTCTTCTCCCTCAACTATGTTTCTCCACTTGTGCTGAGCCACTGTGACCTTGTTTTTGTGAAGTGGCAGCTCATTTCCCTGCCTTCTTTGCAGTAAGTTAACAGCTTCTCTGCTGTAGCCTGGATGGATTTGGGCACAGTGGGTCAGTGATGAAGAAATGAAGTCAGAAGAATCAGTTACCAGTTAGTAAAGCTAGAGTGCACTTCTGCAAGCAGGTCTTTTCCCAAGCTATGGATCACAGCACTCAATAGGAGAAACAGGTCCCAAAGGTAGATATTCAGTTACTATCATATAATCATAGAATTGTTAGGGTTGGAAGGACTCAAGGATCCTCTAGTTCCAACACCCCTGCCATGGACAGGGATATCTCACACTAGATCAGATTGCTCTAAATTAATCAGATAACAGCAAATATTCTTAGCTGCTGATAGCAAGTAAAGGTGCAGTGATCCTCTCCTTGGCCAGAGTGGGTACAATGAGAGAGAAGAGTGAGGTGTTTGGTTTTGTTAGTTGTTTGGGGTTTTTTTCCACTCACAGATCTTGCATTTTGCTGAAATAGTGAAATTGGTGGTCTGGTCAGCATCCTACATAAGCTGTAAGTGGAGTTTGTGCACATCGGGCACAAATGCAACATTATGATGGTGCTAAACTGGCTGACGGACATGAAACTTCAAGGTAAATGCATTAGGTACTCCTACCTGAGACACAAATTCACAGCTGTGAAAGGAGGTGTGTGACAGAGTAGTCACCACATCATGGATAAGGAACTTTACACCACTGTGCTGTAACCAAAAGTTTTATGAACAGAAGCTTCCCATGACTTGATCTAATCTGGCAAAGAACAGTGAGCACAAATTGTGTTTCTTCTTCCTAGCTTGGCATCAAAATAGGAGCAAGATGGTGCTCTCACATCTCTTGCAGACTAGATCTTTGCTAATCTTTCCCCATGTTCCTGAATCATACCAATAGACTTTACAGAAATAGCACTGTGTGCTTTATTTAGAGCGTGGTTGGTTTCTGGATGCCAGAGACATACATGAAACTCAGTGATTCAACACAAACCTTTTCATCTTTGAGTTGCACATCCCAGCGTATCCCTTTAACATCAGAGAGCCTTTTGCTATGTTAACACCACCAAAGGAGTGCAAAGAAAGTAGCCCATTCTACAGTAAATGAAGTACATGCTGCCTATGATTTCATGCATAACCTCTGGAAACTTTAGCTTTGGAAGCAGAGGAAGGGAGGGAAAAAAATCCCTCATGAAGTGTTTTGCAGGAGCCAGAGGTCTAAACCTCGCTGAGAAGCAGAGGAACGGCTTGTGAAGTTTGTGCTACCTCACTCTCTTTGAAACTATTGTATTCTAAAGAATGAGCTTCTAAACGTTAGATTTCTGCTCTGATGTAAAGAAGACCGTCTGAAGATTAACACTGATTTTCCTGTCTCACCTTAACTTTAAAGGAGAACTTAAAACGTCCGAAGAAAAACAAAACTTTGGCATTTTCAATGTCTGTTCGGTTCCAGGAGTCGGGATTTATTGTCCTCTCTGCACAAACACCTGTTTTCGCTACAAGACACCGCTGGGTGAAAATAGGCACTTCCACGGGCCCCGGGTGCAGAAAAGAGCCGTTTCACGGCAGATAAAATAGTAAAAACACTTTTTATTATCCCCGAAGAAACACAACCAGAGCGCAGAACACCGGCTGGCGGCGGGGCGGAGGGGACGGCCGGCACCAATCAGCGCCCGCCGCGCTGCTATAAAAGGAGGCGCTGCGGCTGCCGCGGCTGAGAACTGCGAAAGCTGCAACATGTCCGAGACCGTCCCAGCTGCAGCGCCTGCAGCTACCCCGGCCCCCGCCGCCAAGGCTGCCGCTAAGAAGCCGAAGAAGGCGGCGGGCAGCTCTAAAAACCCGTAAGCCAGCGGGCCCCAGCGTCACCGAGCTGATCACCAAGGCTGTGTCCGCTTCCAAGGAAAGCGCAAGGTCTCTCTCTTGCCGCACTGAAGAAGGCACTGGCTGCTGGTGGTTACGATGTGGAGAAGAACAACAGCCGCATCAAGATAGGGCTCAGGAGTCTTGTCGGTAAGGGCACTTTAGTGCAGACCAAGGGCATTGGGGCGTCTGGCTCTTTCCGCCTCAGCAAGAAGCCTGAGAAGTGAAGGAGAAAGCCCCCCAAAAGCGGGTAGCTGCAGCCAAGCCCAAGAAGCCGGTGCCAAGAAGGCTGCCAGCACGCCTAAGAAGCCCAAGAAAGCAGTAGAGGCAAAGAAGAGCCCTAAGAAGGTCAAGAAGCTTCAGCAGCAGCTGCAGCCAAGAAAAACAGCAAAGAGCCCCAAGAAAGTGACCAAAGCTGCAAAGCCCAAAAAGTGGCAGCCAAGAGTCCAGTCAAGGCAAGGTCACGCCAAAGCAGCTAAGCCCAAGGCAGCTGCTCAAAGCGCCAAGGCAAAGAAGGTGGTACAGCCAAGAAGAAGTAAGCTGTGAAGAAACCTGTCCGCATTGAACCTTAACGGCTTTAAGAGCCACCCAAATTTTTCTTAAAAGCGCTGTAACACTGATTAGCACCTTGTGGGAGGAACGGGGAAAGGTACGGGAGAGTTTAGAGGGAAGTTCTCGGCGGGTTCTACGGTATAAAACTGCTTTAGTTCAGAAACAGTCTAGGGAGGTACAAGCAACAGTCTTCAAGGCTGCTTTTCAACCACCGCCTATCGTGGCCGGGAGGGGCGGGGTGCCGTCATCTTAGCGAGGCTCAAGCGGCACTGGGATTGGCTAAGGGCTTTGGAAGGACAGAGCTACTACTTGGGAAACCCGCCCCACACGGCGGGAGACAAGAGAGCAAAGGGTGCGAGCACGGGCATGTGCTCGAGCGGCTATCACGGGTTTTCCGAAAGTCAGAGCTAGTAAAGTTTAAAACTGCTCTGTATTTAACAATTTCATGCTCTTTTTCTGAATTTGTTGGTGGCTCTGAAAAGAGCCTTTGGGTTCCTTGGGGAAAAAAAAAAATTTATACTGGCACAGTTGCTCGGCGTTCACTTGGCCTTAGCCTTGTGGCTGTCGGTCTTCTTGGGCAGCAGCACGGCCTGGATGTTGGGCAGCACTCCACCCTGCGCGATCGTCACCTTGCCCAGCAGCTTGTTCAGCTCCTCGTCGTTGCGGATGGCCAGCTGCAGGTGGCGGGGGATGATGCGAGTCTTCTTGTTGTCGCGGGCAGCGTTGCCTGCCAGCTCCAGGATCTCAGCCGTCAGGTACTCCAGCACGGCCGCCAGGTACACCGGGGCGCCGGCACCCACTCGCTCCGCGTAGTTGCCCTTACGCAGCAGGCGATGAACACGGCCCACGGGGAACTGGAGCCCGGCCCGTGAGGAGCGTGACTTGGCCTTGGCCCGAGCCTTCCCGCCTTGCTTCCCGCGTCCAGACATCGTAGCTAGCTAGAAGTTAAGAAACACGTCGTATACACAAGCGAAAACAGCTTCTCAACTCGCCCTTTTATGCCTTCCCAGGGAAAGGCGTGAATTACGATAGGCTGACAGGAAGACATTGCGAAAACAGCCAATGGAAAAGCGGATTGAGTTCCAACCAATGGCGGTGAGAAAAGAAATCTGTGAATTTGAAGGACAACATTAGCCAATAGAAACTAAGTATAAGCAAACCCTATTTTGCATACAGTCCCTATAAAAGGAGGACGCTCGGCCTGCCTCTCCGTCTACTTCTGTGCGTTGGTCCGCAGTTGTTAGAAGGTTGCTTACAATGCCTGAGCCGGCCAAGTCCGCTCCCGCGCCCAAGAAGGGTTCAAAGAAAGCAGTGACCAAGACCCAGAAAAAGGGAGACAAGAAACGGCGCAAGAGCCGCAAAGAGAGCTACTCCATCTACGTGTACAAGGTGCTGAAGCAGGTGCACCCCGACACGGGCATCTCGTCCAAGGCTATGGGCATCATGAACTCCTTCGTCAACGACATCTTCGAGCGCATCGCCGGCGAGGCCTCTCGCTTGGCGCACTACAACAAGCGCTCCACCATCACCTCCCGGGAGATCCAGACGGCCGTGCGGCTGCTGCTGCCTGGTGAGCTGGCCAAGCATGCTGTGTCCGAGGGCACCAAGGCTGTCACCAAATACACCAGCTCCAAGTAAGCTGTTTCTGTTCTCTCAGACTTGCTTCTACCCAAAGGCTCTTTTAAGAGCCACCCACGTTTTCAATAAAAGAGCTGGCGCTGGTGTGTTTTTCTTCCCCATAGTCTCAAGAGCTTTGCTGGGAAACAACAGTACTGTGAAAGTTATGTTGTACAGAACCTGGTGGTTTCTGTTTAGGGTAATCGGTATGTTGCCCACCTACTTTTAACTCCAACAGAGAACGCTCTCGATTCCCTGAAAGGCCCCCTGAAACCAGCTTCACTTTGCCCTGCACTTTAAGGGGGTTTTGAGGGTGGACAGTTTATTAAGTTATTATGTAAGTGTTCTCGTTAAAGTCTCGAAATAAGTGTGTCCTGCATAGGCGTGTTTCCTCTTCCCCGTAAGGCAGTCCAGTGAACTGGGCTTAACGGGGAAAGCATACATCGTTCCCCATAACCGTGGGCTTTCTTTATGCTCCAAGCCGGACCTCCCCACACAGATGCACCGCTACTGTGCTAGCGGGTGGCCGACAGAAGCAAACCCGAGCCTCACGGCATTCTTCCCCCAGAATCGCGCAGCCCGCATGTGGCACCGAGCACAGTCCGATCTCACGCCCATCCCCTCCCGCACTCTTCCCCTGTCTCTCGTGCGCTTCTCCACCGCCGCGTTGCCCCGCGCCCCTTACTACCAGCAGCCCGCGGGAGCCGGGGCCAGGCGGGCGGAATGTAGAACCCGGAGCCACTCAGCTGCTGCTGCTGCGGCTGGGCTCAGTCCGACCTGAGTGAGGACTGTGCGTCCTGCCGCAGCAGGCGGGCCCGGCCCTGCGAGGCATCCGCTGCCGGAAGGGCGCTGATTGGTCTCGGAGACGCTCGCGGCTCCGTGCCCGTCCTCGCTTCACCAAGGCGCGCTCCTCCGAACGCAGCCGCGCCGTTGAAGCGGGGAAGCAGAAAAAGCAGGAAACAGCCGCGGTGTGCGAAATATGGGCTGCCGCCCGCGCCTACACCGTTCCTGTAGCCCCCCCCCCCCCGCCCCCCCGAACTGAACGCCGTTACGGAGTGGGAGGAAACGGCGTGCACTCGGGACACGGAGGCTGCCAAGCCAGGGAGCTTTATCCGGCAGTCCCGCTGGCGGGGAGGAGTGTTTGCGTGGGGACGAGGGAGACGGGTCGGGAAGAGGAGGCGGCGTGGGCGACGGGATCCTGCTGCAACGGTCACCTACGGCCACCTCACCGCCACCCACACTGCTCTTCTCGGGGACGGGTCAAGCATTTGTCGTCAGATATCGGAAGAGCCGGTGCGCAGGCGTTCAGTAGGGCCAGAAAAAGACAAGCGGCCGGGCCGGGGCAGGCCATGGCGGGAGTGGTAATAGGAGAAAGGGAAAAAGGGAAAGGCAGTCCGGTTCGGAGGCTCTGGAGGCAGAGGGGGCGGGGCGGGGGAGGGCAGGCTCCCTGAGGCGAGGCGCGGGCTTTTCGAATGCTCGCGACGCCCAATGGTAGCCAGAGTCGCGCAGTCAGCCAATCGGCAGGAAGCTGCGGCTATAAATGCCGTCGCCGCGGTGCTAGCGCTGTAGTTTTGTCTCTGTAGGAAAAGAGTTTAGAGTGGTGTCCGTTGAGCCATGGCGCGCACAAAGCAAACCGCGCGGAAGTCTACCGGTGGGAAAGCGCCCCGCAAGCAGCTGGCCACCAAGGCGGCTCGCAAGAGCGCCCCGGCCACGGGCGGTGTGAAGAAGCCCCATCGCTACCGCCCCGGCACCGTGGCTCTCCGCGAGATCCGGCGCTACCAGAAGTCGACCGAGCTGCTGATCCGCAAGCTGCCCTTCCAGCGCCTGGTGCGTGAGATCGCGCAGGACTTCAAGACCGACCTGCGCTTCCAGAGCTCGGCCGTGATGGCTCTGCAGGAGGCGAGCGAGGCGTACCTGGTGGGGCTGTTCGAGGACACTAACCTGTGTGCCATCCATGCCAAGCGTGTCACCATTATGCCCAAGGACATCCAGCTGGCCCGCCGCATCCGCGGTGAGCGTGCCTGAAGCTCCTGCACGCCTGTCCTTGGTTCCAGCAAACAATCAGCTTACGCTATACAGACCCAAAGGCTCTTTTAAGAGCCACTCAAACACACAATAAAAAGAGCTGCAGCACTTGTTTTAGATGAGTACTTTTTTGAAAATACGGATTTTTTTTCTAAGATTTCATGGTAATTTTTCTGCTATAGTTTTCTTTCTGTTTATGTCTATTAAGTCACTCTATTAGTTTTCACAGAATCACTGAATTCGCTAATAATCTACACTTTGCCAGCAGTTCTTTGCTAATGCCTAGGATTGTACTTAATGAGAGCTGGGTTCAAGAGGAGAGAGAAACTGAAGGTAAGATGGTTGCAGTCAATGTAGTAGAGTATGGTGAGCAGAGAACACCAGGCAAACAGTTGTTTTATGTTGCTGTGACTGCACCAATTATTTTGAGGGGAAAACCAGGTAGGGTATGACAACTGAGCTCTGGCTCAAGGTCCGAGCGTCATGGGTCTAGACTAGAGGAAAACAAAACATAAAAAGATATCAATACTTCCCATGTAATAGCTGAAAAAGTAAGGATGAAGTAATTATACAGAAGATTACAGTACTGCAAGTTCTTGAGGGGGCTTGTTTGGGTTTTTTGCTCTTTTGTGGTTTTTTTTTCTCTTAGTATGTTGTCAGTTGGGACTCCCATATTAATACACTAAAATCAAAACCAACATTTACCTTGATCCCATTCAGGTCCAACATCACTGCACTTCAACTTCACTAGTAAGAAAAGATGCCAAAACCACCAGAAACTTTTAAAGACTGAAACTGTATGTGAAAAAAAGTGAGAAAAATAGTAGAGCATGACAATATAACAATAATCGTTTGTCGAGAGAACAAACAAACCTGAAAAATGAAATCCAGAAGCAATACAGCTCTTTTTACTGGAAGTGTGAGTGGCTCTTAAAAGAGCCTTTGGGTCTGTACAGCGTAAGCTGATGTTTGCTGGAACCAAGGACAGGC
This sequence comes from Picus viridis, assembly GCA_033816785.1. Classification (NCBI taxonomy): domain Eukaryota; kingdom Metazoa; phylum Chordata; class Aves; order Piciformes; family Picidae; genus Picus; species Picus viridis. The sequence continues at coordinate 23,437,426 of CM066568.1, read as the reverse complement.
GTGCAGGAGCTTCAGGCACGCTCACCGCGGATGCGGCGGGCCAGCTGGATGTCCTTGGGCATAATGGTGACACGCTTGGCATGGATGGCACACAGGTTAGTGTCCTCGAACAGCCCCACCAGGTACGCCTCGCTCGCCTCCTGCAGAGCCATCACGGCCGAGCTCTGGAAGCGCAGGTCGGTCTTGAAGTCCTGCGCGATCTCACGCACCAGGCGCTGGAAGGGCAGCTTGCGGATCAGCAGCTCGGTCGACTTCTGGTAGCGCCGGATCTCGCGGAGAGCCACGGTGCCGGGGCGGTAGCGATGGGGCTTCTTCACACCGCCCGTGGCCGGGGCGCTCTTGCGAGCCGCCTTGGTGGCCAGCTGCTTGCGGGGCGCTTTCCCACCGGTAGACTTCCGCGCGGTTTGCTTTGTGCGCGCCATGGCTCAACGGACACCACTCTAAACTCTTTTCCTACAGAGACAAAACTACAGCGCTAGCACCGCGGCGACGGCATTTATAGCCGCAGCTTCCTGCCGATTGGCTGACTGCGCGACTCTGGCTACCATTGGGCGTCGCGAGCATTCGAAAAGCCCGCGCCTCGCCTCAGGGAGCCTGCCCTCCCCCGCCCCGCCCCCTCTGCCTCCAGAGCCTCCGAACCGGACTGCCTTTCCCTTTTTCCCTTTCTCCTATTACCACTCCCGCCATGGCCTGCCCCGGCCCGGCCGCTTGTCTTTTTCTGGCCCTACTGAACGCCTGCGCACCGGCTCTTCCGATATCTGACGACAAATGCTTGACCCGTCCCCGAGAAGAGCAGTGTGGGTGGCGGTGAGGTGGTCGTAGGTGACCGTTGCAGCAGGATCCCGTCGCCCACGCCGCCTCCTCTTCCCGACCCGTCTCCCTCGTCCCCACGCAAACACTCCTCCCCGCCAGCGGGGCTGCCGGATAAAGCTCCCTGGCTTGGCAGCCTCCGTGTCCCGAGTGCACGCCGTTTCCTCCCACTCCGTAACGGCGTTCAGTTCGGGGGGGGGGGGGGAGGGGGGCTACAGGAACGGTGTAGGCGCGGGCGGCAGCCCATATTTCGCACACCGCGGCTGTTTCCTGCTTTTTCTGCTTCCCCGCTTCAAGGCGCGGCTGCGTTCGGAGGAGCGCGCCTTGGTGAAGCGAGGACGGGCACGGAGCCGCGAGCGTCTCCGAGACCAATCAGCGCCCTTCCGGCAGCGGATGCCTCGCAGGGCCGGGCCCGCCTGCTGCGGCAGGACGCACAGTCCTCACTCAGGTCGGACTGAGCCCAGCCGCAGCAGCAGCAGCTGAGTGGCTCCGGGTTCTACATTCCGCCCGCCTGGCCCCGGCTCCCGCGGGCTGCTGGTAGTAAGGGGCGCGGGGCAACGCGGCGGTGGAGAAGCGCACGAGAGACAGGGGAAGAGTGCGGGAGGGGATGGGCGTGAGATCGGACTGTGCTCGGTGCCACATGCGGGCTGCGCGATTCTGGGGGAAGAATGCCGTGAGGCTCGGGTTTGCTTCTGTCGGCCACCCGCTAGCACAGTAGCGGTGCATCTGTGTGGGGAGGTCCGGCTTGGAGCATAAAGAAAGCCCACGGTTATGGGGAACGATGTATGCTTTCCCCGTTAAGCCCAGTTCACTGGACTGCCTTACGGGGAAGAGGAAACACGCCTATGCAGGACACACTTATTTCGAGACTTTAACGAGAACACTTACATAATAACTTAATAAACTGTCCACCCTCAAAACCCCTTAAAGTGCAGGGCAAAGTGAAGCTGGTTTCAGGGGGCCTTTCAGGGAATCGAGAGCGTTCTCTGTTGGAGTTAAAAGTAGGTGGGCAACATACCGATTACCCTAAACAGAAACCACCAGGTTCTGTACAACATAACTTTCACAGTACTGTTGTTTCCCAGCAAAGCTCTTGAGACTATGGGGAAGAAAAACACACCAGCGCCAGCTCTTTTATTGAAAACGTGGGTGGCTCTTAAAAGAGCCTTTGGGTAGAAGCAAGTCTGAGAGAACAGAAACAGCTTACTTGGAGCTGGTGTATTTGGTGACAGCCTTGGTGCCCTCGGACACAGCATGCTTGGCCAGCTCACCAGGCAGCAGCAGCCGCACGGCCGTCTGGATCTCCCGGGAGGTGATGGTGGAGCGCTTGTTGTAGTGCGCCAAGCGAGAGGCCTCGCCGGCGATGCGCTCGAAGATGTCGTTGACGAAGGAGTTCATGATGCCCATAGCCTTGGACGAGATGCCCGTGTCGGGGTGCACCTGCTTCAGCACCTTGTACACGTAGATGGAGTAGCTCTCTTTGCGGCTCTTGCGCCGTTTCTTGTCTCCCTTTTTCTGGGTCTTGGTCACTGCTTTCTTGGAGCCCTTCTTGGGCGCGGGAGCAGACTTGGCCGGCTCAGGCATAGCAGCAGAATCACCCTTCCCGCTCAGCACGAGAAAAAACAAAGCGAGCAACGGATACTACCACTACCTCGGTCTCCTCATTTATAGCAGAAAGCAAATATGTTGCTCTATTTTGTGTCTTTAGAGAGGTGTCTGAAGATGAGCATCCTTCCTTCATCTGTAGTACAGACATTGCACCTGGAACACTTTCTTCTTTAGCCATTCTATAAGCAGGTCTTCAGGAGTGGCCATGGAGAAGCATAGGCAAAAAGCAGTCTCTTTCTCTAAAACCTCCTCCTCAATAGGAGCCCTTTCTTCCATAGACTGCAAAAGGCATCAGTATCAGGCTGCCTGATCAATATTACAAAGCTGTGATAGGTCACAGGGTAGCCTCACACAGCACTCACCTGAAACTGTGGCCACCTACATTCACCACTTGGTTCTGCCCATGACGCACTGAGCAAACCACCAACTTCTTCCCTGCCTCTGTTTCCAGGCGCATCAGGAGGTAGAAAATACCTCCCAAGTTCATGGAGATTGCTGCAGAAGGGCAAGAAAGTGTGAGTGGTTTGCTCAGTGCGTCATGGGCAGAACCAAGTGGTGAATGTAGGTAGCCACAGTTTCAGGTGAGTGCTGTGTGAGGCTACCCTGTGACCTGCTCCACAGCTTTGTAATATTGATCAGGTGGTGAGAAGCAGGCAGCCTGATACTGATGCCTTTGCAGTCTATGGAAGAAAGGGCTCCTATTAGGGGAGGAGGTTTTAGAAAGAGACTGCTTTTTTTACCTATGCTTCTCCGTAGCCCTCCTGAAGACCTGCTTATAGAATAGCTAAGAAAGAAAGTGTTCAGGTGCAATGTCTGTACTGCAGATGAAGGAGGATGCTCATCTTCAGACACCTCTCTAAAGACACAAAATAGAGCAACATATTTGCTTTCTGATCCCTGATCCAGCTCCTGACTGCACTGTGATCAAAGGGAAGACTGACAATAAGAAAACATAGCCACTCTCTCTGCCCAGTTCCTGTTTTCCAAGCCTGCTGAGCTGCTTCAGGTGTGAAAATATTTTCTAGAGCTATACCAGTCCCACACAAAATGTTGCCATCTGATCTGTACAGTCACTCAGTCTCTGATGAGAGCAAATAGAAAATAACCTCCCCTCGGTGACAACCTCCTGCATGCTCACAGCCAGAAAACTCATTTCTCTTTTGATCCAGATGAGCTCCATTGCAGAAATTCCCTCTCCATGTCCAAATGAATACTTGATCCCTGCAGACACTGCTGGTAGTGTTAGCACAGAATCATTAAGGTTGGAAAAGACCTTGAAGATCATCAGGTCAAGATCATCATCATCTTCTTAACATCTCCAGAAGCACTAGACCATGTCTCAAAGTACCACATCTACTTGCATTTCAAGCACCTCCAGGGATGGTGACTCCACCACCTCTCTGGGCAGCCTGTTCTGATGCCTGACCACTCTTCTAGCAAAGAAATTCTTACTAACATCCAATCTAAACTTCCCCTGGTGCAACTTGAGGCCATTACCTTTTGTTCTGTCGTTACTTACTTGACTTGTTTTGACAAGGCAATTCAGGATGGTGTTTTTGTTCCACGAACGTTTGCTCACAGAGCAGGAACAGGCACAGTCAATGCACTTGGCTGATGTCCTACTTCATTGGAACTAACAAGAGATGTTTCCATCCCACAGACTGTCCTGTTTAACCTCTCCTGCCCTGATCTTTGTAGCTTTCTCAAATCCAGCTGAAGTCACACCCACATGGGTGACCAGAGCCTGGAACAGCCTGTCTCATTATGGAATGCTTTCAAACATTAATTGGGATCTACTGGTAAGGTTACTGATAAGCCAATGAACTCCTTTTGATCTGATTTACTTTATTTCTTTTAATTTGGGCCTGTTTAGGTTCCCACTGAATCTGAGCAAATGTCTTGCTGTGAAGAGCTAAAATTTGTCATTGTTTCAACTGACAGCAGGAAGAAGAATAGTAAAAAGGCAGATTTTAGCTCTAGGATCCAGCAGTTAAGGTTGAAAGTACCAAGCATAACGGAATTCCTTTGTTAAAAAGGTAATATTTGAATGTAAATTTACTCAAATTTACTCAATTATTTGATCAATGTTAATAAATGAAGTGCATCTTTGAACCTCCACCTTCAAATGTTATACACTTACATTCAAATGTTACCTTGCAGTAGCTCCAAACTGCTTCAGAATGAACATTTTCTGCCAAAATCCACTGGAAGGAAGAGAGATGAGGCAATAAAACATCCTTCCTTCCTCTCATTGGTCATCTGCTCCTGCAAAATGCCTTCAGGGCAAATTTTGCATGGGTCTGGCTTCTGCCTGTTTCAAGAGGATGCAGCTCCATGGGAAAGGGTGGAGCAGAGGGACCATTTTTGGCCAGGGTAGTTGCAAAACATCTGCTGTGCCCCTTCAAGCCCAAGCACTTCACGGGCCAAGAATGAAAAGACTGCCGTGGCAGAAAGGTTAGGTGAAAATGTACAGCAGGCAGGATGGTGAGGCCCCTGCCAGCTTTCAGGACTGCCCAGCAATGGTCAGACCTATCCCACAAGTCCTGAGATGCCTGGTAGTTAAGATTCACTCCAGGCAGGCCCTGGGACCTACTTGGTGAGTCAGCAGATGTGCTCACATCTGGGCACATGCACTAATGGCACTGAAATCCTTTCAGCCCCTGGGAGGTGCTCAGAGAAGATGTTTTTCTCCCATCCTGCTTCCACTCCTATCTGCTCACCTTTGCTGGAGAAGATCTCTGTAACTATCAGTAGGAGAGAAGAGCAGCAGTCTCACCAAAGGGATGCTTGTGAGAGTGTCAGCAGGGACAAAACCAGATCACAGCATACTGCTGTAGGGCAACTCCTAGGAAATGATGGCTTTGATTCTAGTACACATTTCTTTCAAAAACTGAAGTTGGCATGTGCAGCTCCTCATCAGAAGGCCTTACTTTTTGGCTATGCACCTCACTGTTGTCTCTTTAGACAATGAGGGAACCCAGGGATGGATGATCCCCGTGAGAAACCCTCCTAGGCTGAGACCAACATCTTCTCCTCTATTGTGGCAGGTTGAAATTTCCCCCCAGCATTAACTTTGCCAGAGCAGCTCAGTATGGAAGCAAATGAAAGCTGTATTTACAAGCAAAATCTACACTCTACAATGGAATGCAATGAATGTGTACAAAATACACAGGATTTCCATTATTTACAGATATTTACAATTAACAAACAACACAAGAAACGCCCTCCCCCCCCTTGGTCAAAGAGACCAGGGAAGCTGTCCCTCTGACCTGCCCCCTCCCTGTCCCAAAGGGAGGAAGGAGCAGAGAAGAAAGTAGCTGTTAGCCTTCACCAAAACAATGCAGCCAAGGTCAAGCAGAAGCAGGTTAGTATCCCTTCAGAGCACGAAGTGAGTGGAGAAGAGAAGCCCCCCCCCCCGAATGTTTTGGTACAAACAGTCTTATAGCAGATATTTCTCCAGTGAAATTGCTTAGAATTCTCTGTGGTTTTCCTTTTTGCACCCCAGAGTGATTTATTTAGATTTTTCTACTTTTCTGCTCGAAATCTGTAACAAAATTTTAAAGGCATGGCCTAAAACCACCACATCTATGAAGTGCAGGTCTCTCAGTGTCCAGGAAACTCTGTGAGGAAATACTATTTAAACAACAACAAAAAAAGTGAATTGTCTCTTCTGCCTTCTAATGATGTCCTTTGCCCACGCACTAAGCACTGCAGGGGCTCCTGGGAATGTTTGGCAGATGAGTACATTAAAGGAAGAGCAATAGGAAAAGAAGAGGAGCAACCAAAACTGTGTCATCCTCTCAGGCTCACTCTAGATATTTGTGGTTTTTTGTTTCCATAGAATCACAGAATCAATAAGGTTGGAAGAGACCTCAGAGAATATCAAGTCCAACCTGTCACCCAGCACCTCATGACTAACTAAACCATGGCACCAAGTGCCACATCCAATCCCCTTTTGAACACCTCCAGGGATGGTGACTCCACCACCTCTCTGGGCAGCACATCCCAATGGCCAATCTCTCTTTCTGGGAAGAATTTCTTCCTAACATCCAGCGTAAACTTCCCCTGGCACAGCTTGAGACTGTGTCCTCTTGTTCTGGTGCTGGTTGCATGGGAGAAGAGACCAGCCTCCACCTGGCTACAACCTCCCTTCAGGTAGCTGTAGACAGCAATAAGGTCTCCCCTGAGCCTCCTCTTCTCTAGGTTAAACAACCCCAGCTCCCTCAGCCTCTCCTCATAGGGCTTGGGCTCCAGACCTCTCACCTTTTCTTCCTGAGTTAATTTTTATCAAAACTCAGTGTCCTAGCAAGGACATCTTGATTGGCACAAGTCCTGATGCAGATGAAGTTACATAACAAAAAACCAACCAACCAACCAACCAACCAACCAAAAAATTTCCTATTTTATTTGGGAAGGTGTGAAAAAAATGGTCTTGTTTCTATCAACTGCAAACCTTTGCCAAGGCAGATGGGCTCAAATTCAAGCATACGCTTGCTAAAACAAAGGGAAGGGCTAAAGCGCTGTTTCCTTCAGTGTCAAAACCACCTTCCTGTTAACGTGCAACATGTACAAAGTGTAACAGACCAAGACTGCTTATTTAAGCATCTTCAGAACAATGTTTTCTCTTTTGGGGCCTGTGACAGGTTGAAGTAGCTCTTCACTGCTATTTATTTGTTTGTTCATGTCCTATCTCAAGCAGGTCCAGCCCTGACAAAACACCTGACATACTGTTTCACAGGCATTTTAAAGTGATCTAAAATGAAGCTGCCACTGAAATGAATGCTCCTGGTTTTCTTGTCTCCCTGTCTGATACCTGTCAGTCCTTGGCTCTTCCTAAGTTCATCTCCAGCAATTGCATGGCTACACATCTCACACATTCAAAGGTAAAGCCTCACCACTCTCTGACAGCTAGGTATCTTTCAGATTCTCCAGGCCAGAGAGATGCTAGGCTACAATCAGAGGTTCCCTGTCAGCAAACAGCCCTGAAGAGTAAGAAGTCACCAAGCAAAAAAGTAAATTCCCCTTCTTCAGGTGCAGCTTCTGCTCAGGCCCTGTGCCAATAAGGACACATGGTCTAAAGTGGGTTGCACCACTTAGAGCCACCAAAAAGTCCTGTCTTCCTGAACCCATTCAAAGAACCTGTCTTTGACTAAAGCTGGCCCTGTCTCAGTGTGAAAAGGCAGCACCAGGAGTGTCACTTAGGCTGTTCCTCCCCAACAACTTCATCACTTCCTTCCCCTGGCCTCAGCTGTATATGGGCACAACTGCCAGGCAACAGCAGGCAGCAAAAGGGGGGATCCCAATGACCCTTCCTTACTTATCACTGGTTGCTAGGCAGACATCTTAGGAAATCATGGCTGTTTCTCAACCATATTGATGTCTGTGGTTAAGAAACAGAGGAAAGCCACAGGGAGATCCGTTTGCAGGATGCTGCACAGTTTTATCTGCTCAGAAGGAGAAGATTTGGGAATTCAGAACACTCCTCTCACTGTAGAGCTTGTTTCCCTTTTATGGGGTGGAGCACTGCTCCAGCTCTCACACAGCACTGCTGTGCTCCAACCAGTCACACACCAGATTGTCCCAGAGCTGGGATTTTAAAAGTATACTGGCTTTGAATGAAGTAGTTGGCTGGCTCATACTCCACTGGCTCTGCATATGTGGTGGTGGTGGTGGGGAAACTTCAGTCATCAACTAATTGGCTGCTCCAGCATAGAGTAAAGTCAGTTGCTATTTCAGGGAAAGGAAAGGCAGCTGTTCCCTGAGGGGAATGACTGCACTAGCTCAGCTCCAGGAATAGGCTGAGATGTTAAATGGCTTTTCTTTTTCCCTCACCCCCCCCCTTACGCTTCAGGAAAAGCTACCACACAATGTTCATTCGCAAGGATCGTTTCCTGAGCATGATGTGTGCTCGCTGTCCTGCAGGTCACTTTCCAGTGTGTCACATCCTTCTGCACAAGGGAGAGCAGGAAATGGCAAACTCCCACTATGAGGCAAAGCATTCCCGTGGCAGCAATTGGTCCACAGGAGCTATAAATTGGTCTCCTCCAGAAACAGATCAGAATTTGTCTTTGGGGAGGTCAGCTGGGCAGCAAAGGTAAGTCTGAAGCAGTATTTGTTGGAGTCTTTTCAAGTGCTGTATTAGGAAATCATTCTCTCAGGTTTTCTTGGTCTAATGTGTACCTGTGTTGTTGGGGAGATTTTTTTTTTCTCTAAAAGCAGGAATTGTTTTCATTTTCCTTTATCTTAGCATTAATTGGTGTAGTCAAAAAGCTGTGCAGCTTGTGCTATATACTGGATGATTGTCCTATTAACTGCAGTGAGGTGGTTGCTGTTATTACCTGAGACTCTTCTCAGCAAGAAAATCTGCAGAACAAATGAACAGTCTACAGGAATCAATATATTTAATGATCTTACTATTGACCTGCTGTTAAGTTACTGATGATATGGTCTTAGCTCATTTCAATGCCAGGGTCCATCTAGCTTCATGTTAGTCCTTGTGCTTTCTGCTTAATTTCTGACTATAGTGTTAAAAATATGAGGATACTGCCTCCAGCTAAGAAAATCACAATGCACTAAGTGGCACAAATGGCCTAATGATACCAAGAGAGGGGGATCATTGTTCTGAAAGACATAGGAGGAAGTCCTAAAGGATTCTACATGAGGTGGATTAGGACAAGTAGAAGGGAAAAAAAAACTTGCAGTGAGATTATTTACTTACTTCAGAATGGAGAGACTCCTTATGGCAGGAGGTTTCCTCCTTCTGAAACACAAGGGAGTTGTGCAGAATGAAAGCCCCAAGGATCCCAGCTATATAGTGTGCTCACGTGAGGAACCAGGCACCTGCAATTCACACAGTACAGAGGACTAAGTTAAAAAGTGGCTGCAGAATAATTCTGCTTAGCTGGCTCCAGGACAGGGTCTGTCTGCTGCAGAGACTTCTTTTGCCTATAAGGGCATTATGGACTGCAAGCAGCTTCCTAGCTCTGCAGATAGATTTTGCTAGGGGCAGAGGCAGCATAGCCTTGTGCACAGTGTAGTGCTGTGGAGCATAAAATCTCTGGTCCCATCAAACAAGTGGCAATGCTACACTGCTCTTGTTACCTCCCTTGTCTCAGTTGTCCTACACATAGGCAAGCCTAAGGATACTGTAAACCACTTTGCAGCCCTGGAACAACCTGTAAATGTTTACTGGAACATTCCTTTCTATTCTCATGGCAAAGAACTGAGAAAGCAAAGATTGCCTAGCCCTGAAACCCTGAATATTCACCCCCTAGAAAGGAAAATGCTCTCCTGCTACCTTGCCAGGGGTGGTTGCCAGCAGTTTTCAAGCCTTTTATATTCACAGGCCTCTCTGCTTCTCTTGTTCCTCCAACCCCAAGGGAGAGCATTTTGAAAGTGGGCTTGCTTTTCTGATGTCCCCTTCATGAACCTTTTAAACAAGGTCCACAGGCCTCTGTGCCACTGGGGATCCAGCACAGAATAATGTTTCCCATCTTTGTCCAGTCCCTGGCGCCAGGTTACAATAGGCAAAACATGCTGCAGGACCTTGAGCAGCTTAGGCTTAAAGAAAGGAAGGATGTTCACAATACACATCTGAGGCATCAAGGAGCTTCTCACCTCCTAGATGGAAAATCCAGACCTTGACTCCCCTCAGCAGCTTCCCTCTATCCTCCTTTAATGGAAAATTACTTCTAAATAGCAACCTAGGATGGATGGCTTTGATTTTTTTCAGATCCTGGCTTTTCATGTGAAAGATATCCTGGAACGTTGCAGATCCTCTGAATCCCATCATGGGGTCAACACATTAATTCTGTAGTTCAAAAAGGGATTGAACCTGGCACGTGAAGCCATGGTTTAGTAGTCATGAGGTCTTGGGTGACAGGTTGGACTTGATGATCTTTGAAGTCTTTTCCAACCTTACTGATTCTGTGATTACTACTCTGGGCAATAAGTTACTAAACCTGAAGGGAATTTGAGTTCCCAGGGTCAGAAGGTACTTTATGTGTCTTCACAGAGGTAGTAGGAACATCACTTTTGACCTCAACCTTTGAGATATTTCAGTCCTCTCAGGGAACAAGAAAAACATTTAGGAGTTTTTTCTCTGTTTGAAAGTAATAGTGGAATATGGTAACTAAATGTATAGAGGATCACAGAATTGTATTGGTTGGAAAAGACCTCTAAGATCATTGAGTCCAGCCATCAACCTAAGACCACCATGGCTATTAATCCACATCCCAAAGTGCCATGTCCACACATTTATTGAACATCTCCAGGCACAGTGACTTCACCACCTCCATGGGCAACCTGTTCCAATGCCTGACCACTCTTTATGTAAAGAAACTTTTCCTAATATCCAAACTAAACCTCTCCTGGCACAATGTAAAGACATTTCCTCTTGTTCTATCACCTGATACTAAAGAAGAGACCAAGCCCCACCTCACTCTAACCTCCTTTCAGGTACTTGTAGAGAGCAATGAGGTCTCCCCTCAGCCTCCTTTTCTCCAGACTAAACAATCCCATTTTCCTCAGACACTCTTCATCAGCCTTGCTCTCTAGACCCTTCATCAACTTTGTTGCCCTTCTCTAGACTCGCTCCAGCACCTCAATGCCCTTCTTGCAGTGAGGGGCCCAAAACTGAATACAGTATGTGAGGTGTGTCCTCACCAGTGCCAAGTACAGGGCCATAATCACTTCCCTGCTCCTGCTGGTCACACTATTGCTGATGCAGGCCAGGATGCTGTTGGTGAGAGTGAGTGTGTGAGAGTGAGTGTGTGAGAGTCTGAGTGGTGTGTATGTGAGTGGTGTGTGAAAGAGTGTGCACACGAGCGTGTGTGAGTGGTGTGTACGTGAGTGGTGTGTGTGTGTGTGAATGTGTACGTGTGTGCAGACAGCAAATGTTTCACATAGCTCAGCAAAGCAAAAAAACCCAATTGGCTGGATGCCATCCCTGAAATGTTGGTCCAGGCTGAGCACGTCTCACTGGTTTTACTCAACACAAATCCTAACCCAGCCTCTTCTGTTTCTGGACAGAGGCCATGGAGAGAAACGGCGCTGCTTTTCCCCAGACACCAGACCCCACACACCACTTCCACGTTTCCCTGCTGGATCAGAGACAGAGGCTGCGCGGGCAGATCGCTCACCTTCACAAGGCAGCTCGGAAACTCAGCAAGCTCCGCAGAAGGTCCCTGATCGCCAACGTGAGCGGGAGCACGCTGACGGCCGCGGGGGCGCTCACCGCCATCGTGGGGCTGTCCCTCAGCCCGGCCACCCTGGGAGCCTCTCTCCTGGCGTCGGCTGTGGGTCTGGGTCTGGCAGCTGCTGGCGGGGCTGTCAGCATCACCTCCGATCTCTCCTCGGTGCTCTGCAACTCCCGAGAGGTGAGGAAGGTGCAGGAAATCGCCACGACTTGTCGGAAACAGATGAGGGAAATCCTTGGCTGCCTGGAGTTCCTTCGCCGGGGGCAGGGCCCCGGGGACCCCAGGCTGCGCCAGTCAGAGAAGAGAGCCTCCATCTCTCTATACAACTCTGTCTGCTTCATGGTCTTCTGCGGCTCCCACACCTTCCTCGTGCCAGAATACACAAAGGAGGTCACAAAAGTTAGCCAAGCTGTGCTGAAGGCCAAAATCCAGAAGCTGGCTGCTAACCTCGAGACCTGCACCAGGGCAATGGATGAAGTCTGTGAACTTCTGGAGTCTAGGACAGAGCTTTCTCAATGTATGAAGAGACTCAATTTGGGTTCTGTAACCACTGCTGAGATCCCAAGATCATCCAGCTGAAACAGGGTTTGCCCTATAACTAAACCCAGGCTTGGAAATGTGACATTATTAACTGTTACTGTTAACACTGCTGCCTGTTGCTGTTGTACCGTTGGTGGTGCTGATCCACACAGGTGTGAACACCTCTCTTTCGCCCTATCTATATCTGAACACAAACTCCTTCCTGATAAGAAGCTAAAGCTCCCTCACGCACTGCTGACTGACAGTAGCCACATGATTCAGGTTGGAGGTTATAATGGACATGTGGACTACGGTGCACAGAGCAGCACATCCCAGAGCCTGCATGCAGGGTTAGGTGGCTGCTCCTCAGCCCCGTGTTTCCCCAGCTCCTCTCCAGCTCTGCTTACCCAAGGTAGCAAAAAGAGAAGCTGGTCAGGAGGCTGGGGAAATACCTGCACCCCTGGTTCTGACTGAACCTGGTTTGTAAATAACTTATGAACCTGAAAGGGCTGAGGTACCCCCCAAAAAAGGCAGCAATAGAGTTCCAATAGAATTCCAGTCTGGTTACCAAGGTACATCTGGAAAGGCTGATGAAGGAAGCAGCTCCAGATACGACAGACTGCAGGGATGGCTCATCACCCCAGGGTGAAATAGCAGGGCCAGAAATTGTTATGCTTTTTTGAAGAAACTTCTCCAGGCTCAGTACTGTGATGTTTATGTTCTATTTATTTACATTAATTTTATTTTAAGGGGTTTTTTTATATTGTATTTAAAGATGTTTTGGTTGTTGTGTTTTTTTTTTTTTTTTCCTTTAAAAAAGAAGGCCTCTGCTCCAAAGGAAAGCAGCTCCTCTTAGAGGCAAAGGAAGTCTGTGGCATGTGAGAGCAAGTTATCTGTTCTTTGGCTGTGAGGGAGTGAAAGTCACTGTAGGAAAAGGAAAGCATGGCCTGAATGCTGATAGTTATAAAATAGGTGAAGCTCTGTCAACCAATGACAGATCTTAGGAACCAAAACAGGGAGAAGGACAGGTCAGGAGCCTGGAACCAGAGTCTGTCTCAGGGCAGTGGTGGAAGAAAGCAGTTTTATCTTTTGCAGCAGGGAGGGAAGCACAGGTTGGTGCTACTGCTCTGAGCTGGAGCCCACCTGTGATGAGACCACATCTGAGAGGTGGAGTGCCACTTTCCATGCAGTTGAGCAGCCTGTGAGACCCACAGGGGTTTTTTTCCTGTGAGGGAGGAGGCAGCACTCATGGAGACCTACACATACTCCTAGAGTAGTGCTTACCAGGGAAGGCTTCATGTTAGCAACATGTGTATTGGTACTAATACTCGAGAGGGGCTCAGAGAAGCAAAGTGATTCAGTGGCAGGGCATTTAAAAAAAAAAAGGGAAGAAAGGACCCTGTTTCAAGTGGCTGTTCTGCTAAATACATCCTTCATGACTTTTTGACCCATCAGTGCCTTGGTTCCCCACAAATGGGGGCAGTAGCACTTCCCTACCTCACAAGGATATTCCTGAGACAAACACTGAAAAGTGCTCAAGTACTGTCATGATGGGGAAGGTGTCTGTGCCTGGAAGAGGTACAAGGAAAAGACCCCAGAAACTAGCTTGAGACAACTAGAGGAGTTAATGCAGGGATAATTCCACCTCCACCAATATGTCCCAGTAGATAAGGGAAACTCCCCTGCAGATGCATGAATCAAAATGATCATAAAAATACCCCAAACCCAACACTGAGTTCTGTAACACTGAGCAAGCTCTTAAGAAGAGCAACACTCCATCTCACAAAGCTTGAATCTTTGTTCTTTTTAACTCCTCCTCTCATAAAATCAACATTTGTTTTAACACATAAGAAGAGCACAAGCTGTAGTCCCTCAGAGTGTGACTCAGATGCTTGTAATGCCTGTGTCTGTCATAAATGAACAAAGTACACTGCTGGTTTGATTAAATGAACATGAAGCACTTTTGTATCAGCGTCTCTCTGCACACCTGTATGTGAACACATTCCCACCCCTTGGATCACCCTGTTCAATGTACTGGAGCCAGAGAATCCACATGAGCAGCCTGACTTGTTCCGAAGGCAAGAATGAAAGAGAGACCATCAGCTCCATGCCACACAGCTGGCATTTGTATATAGGTAGGTGTGTGTGTGTGTTCATGTCTGTGTGCGTGCATAAGAGAAGCACAGCCACTAGGTCAAGGGAGGTGATACTCCCCATCTACTCTGCTCTGGTGAGACCCCCACCTGGAGTATTGTGTCCAGTTCTGGAGCCCCTATTACAGGAATGATCTGGACATGCTGGAACATGCCCAGGGAAGGGCCACAAGGATGATCAGAGGGCTGGAGCTCCTATCCTATGAGGACAGACTGAGGGAGTTGGGGCTGTTCAGTCTGGAGAAGAGAAGGCTCTGAGGAGACCTTATTGTGGCCTTCAGGTATCTGAAGGGGGCCTACAAGAAAGCTGGGAAGGGACTTTTCAGGGTGTCAGGGAGTGGTAGGATTAGGGGGAATGGAAAAAAAAACACAAAAAAACCCCAGACATGGATAGATTCAGATTGGATGTTAGGAAGAAATTCTTCAGCATGAGGGTGGTGAGACACTGGCACAGGTTGCCCAGGGAGGTGGTTAGAAGCCTCATCCCTGGAGACTTTTAAGGCCAGGCTAGATGTGGCTCTGAGCAACCTGATCTAGCATGAGGTGTCCCTGCACATGGCAAGGGGGTTGGAACTAGATGATCCTTGAGGTCCCTTCCAACCCTAACAACTCTATGATTCTGTATCCCGGGGTGCACTTCAGCCCGTGTACACTGTGGATGCTGGGCTCTGACATGCATGTGTGTGAGCGTGTGTGGGTTTGGAGTGTGAACTGCACACTATGCAAAGGCAGACATGATGCCCCAGCATATCACCAGCAAGCATCACCTGATCACTTCTAACTTTACCATGCTTCTTATAGGACTGGGTTTATTCTCACAGAAAATTATGGAACATGGACTTCTACCTTCCCTCCAGCTGCTAGTGCAGCTTTGTCTACAGACAGGGAACGACAGAAGAACAGCAGCTCTGAACAAACTGATCTGTTCTAATTCAAAGTAATTCAGAAGGATGTGAATTGGGTAGCTTAGAGCTTCAAGGGGGCTGGTTTGCTTTGCTCAGCACAATCCTGCACTGCAATCTATGCCACTGTTTCAGCAGCTGGGGACTTTTGTTTCCAGTCCAAGTCACACTGGCCAAACAACAACTGCCGATTAAGAGACGGGGCACAGCCTGATCCAGGCCAGGTGTCCACTTTATTATGCAAAATCTTTTCTTTATAAAAGCTAACATAACAAAGAAGCAGTTTGTGGTTGGTTACAGCAAATGCATCACACGGCTCCCTATATCTTATCAGGGTTTTAGCGAGCATCAAAGAGAAATTAAGAGAACAGGGACTTTGTTATAACAATCTATGATATGTGTGAAGTCTTACACTTTCAGGTCATAATAACCGTTTGTAATCAGGTATCTGTGCTCCCCCAACTACACTGTTGCACCGTGTTCCCACGGTTCACGAGCCATCAAGGCTAACGCTGCCTCCTCTTATCAGTCTAGCAGTGCTTGGAGCTCGGCTCTCCAAGTTTTAACCTTTCATTTTCCCCTTCTGTTGTTATATAACAAGAATCCCCTTAACAGAGCGGTTCATCAAACCTCATAAGCATTACAATAGACGAGGCAAAAAAGGTAGCAAAAAAGAATAAAGCAGTAAGAGCATACGTAATTGTTTTAAGACGACTACGAATCCAGCGAGAAAGTCCCCAATTACCAAGCAATTTAAAAGATGAAGGAACTGGCCACTTACCCAAAGGCAGTCCTACTAAACAAGTAGAAAAAGGGGTTCTCGGAAGAAGCTGTAGCCAGGCACAAAGTGTCTTGGCCAGTTACATTAACAAGTGTAACCCACACACTTGTGAGTCTTCCCCGATCCATCTGTGAAAACAGTGGGGACAGACAGGGGTCGTTTGCTCCTACGAGGCAGAGGGGATAAGGAGAAGTCAAGATGAAACAATTTATGTGAAGGTGGGTGCATAGAGAGTCGACCAGCATAAGCTGTTAAAGACATAACAAAACCATCCGATTGCTGAAAAAGCCACTGCAAGTAAATCTCTTTAACGGGAACATAGATACAAAATCTCTCCCTGCTAAAGTTCATAGTCTCTGTCTGGCCTTAATAATTAAAAAGGCAAACATTTCATGCTGTGCAGAAATTGTCTTAACAGGCTGGTTAGGAAGAAAAACCCACTCGATTAAAAGCAATGGGCCTGTTTTACCTGTGTCCCACTGAAAAAAAATTAAGGCATGTGGCTGTCGAGCAGGATTCAACAGGATTAAGAAAAAAGGTAGCTCAGGTGCACATCGATGAGCCTGCCTCGAAGCAACAGCCATGGTCACATTCTGCAAAGACTGAAGCGCTTCAGAATTCAAAGCTCCAGGAGAACACAGGTAAGTATCACCCTTTAGGAGTTCAAACAAAGGACTTAAATCTGCACTGGAAATTCCCAAAAGAGGACGAACCCAATTTATGGTTCCCAGCAATTTCTGAACACCCTGAAGTGTTTTCACATGCACATTGATTTGTAAAGGCTGTGGAACGATTGTTTGGGTCCGAATTCTCCGCCCTAAATCTTTCCAATAGTTCAAATACATCTATTGACAAAAGGGAAATAGCCAAATTGGAAGCTCACCAGAGCAGAATTGCTCCACCCTGCTCCCCAGTAGAACAGCAGCTAAGGTGCATGGGCAGTGAGTTCAACAACAACAAAAATCACAAGCAGTGACTTCCTGCCACATCCCCTGGCTCCATTTCCTGAGGCATTCCCATGACCCTCACAAGGGTTTATGTCTACGTGCTAAGCCAGGCTTAACCTTTAGCCCTCAATGATGTATAACAAGCTCATGGCTCAGATTGCTTTGATTTTTTTGAAACACACAGCCATAACTAGAATCTACACCATGGGTGTGGTTTTTATTGGGTTGGGTTTGTTTTCTAAATATTTTTAAATAATTAGAGCTCAGTGGGATGCAGCAGTTTCATTTCCAATGCTGCCCAGTGAATTGTTTCAGGTTTCCTCTCCTTTCTCTGTCATGCAGAGAGCTTGTTTGGATTTCCTCTCACTTTCCTCATTGTTCTGGGAACAGAGGAAATGCCACGCTTGGAATCCAGGGACAGATGCTCAGGTACATCAGCATTTCCACTGTGAGCACACCCAGACAGGCTTCCCACACAGCATGGGAGGGAGGTCTGCTCAGAAAAGCAGTCATGAGTTCTATTTTGCAGCTGGCTCTCCTGCCCTTTCAAAGGCTGAAGTCTTGGATATGGTAGCATCTTGTTTCCCGAGACAAATGAGGCTCACCTAGCTGCAAGGTTACCTTGCTGTAACTAGCACTGGGACTACAGATCAGAGAGACCACATCCAGAGCAGACAAAAAACAATGAGTGCAGGAACTCCCACCATGATATAATTATTTTGCTGCTGCTCTCCCTTAAAAGGACACTAAATCCATCATTTTCACCTCTCACTGCACACTTGTAGGCTCCCTGCCTGAGTCACAACAGCAGAAATCAAGAGAGCTGGGAGAGTGTGTACATCTATTCCCATTCCCTGTCCTCTCGTTTCATGATATGAGTTGCCACAGCTTATTTTATGTATTTCTGGCACTTCCAAGTTGCACATTGTCAATGTGGTGGAACAATGACAGTTCTTGACTTCCCCCCGCCCCTCTTCATTAGTACTTCAAAATGTTTCAAGCCAGTGCTTTTGAAAAAGTTAATTTGCTCTTTATAGGTATTGTATATACAAGTTGATGTATATTTGTGCCTGACTGACTCATTTGATCTTCTTTTACAATTGCAGAATTTGTGAATACAGAACTTCATCCTGCACACCGCCTAAGCAATGTAAATGCTGAGTTGCAGGACAGAGGCTTAGCCTTTTGGGCTTAATGCCAAGCAGGTAGGTTTTCACACAACTAATTCAACGTGCTCTTATGCCAACATAGGTGGCTATAGCTTCATAACTTCTCCTTCCCTCGAGAGCTCTCCAGACTTCACTGAAAACCCACCCACAGTTTCTAATTCAGCAAAGCACAGCACTTGTCACATGAATCAATCCCCTTTGCAGAAGCAGGAGCCTAATTAAGTTTAAAGAAAACAAGAGTTGAAGACATTTAGAAGAAAGGCCTCCTCAAGTGTGCTGCTTAATCATAGAATCATGGAATGGTTTAGGTTGGAAGAGATCTTTACTGATCATCTAGTCCAACTCCCCTGATATAGAAGGGATATCTTCAACTAGATGAGGTTGCTCAGAGCCCCATCCAGCCTGACATTGACTGTTTCCAGGGATGGGGCATCTACCACCTGTCTGGGCAACACATTCCACTTTCACCAGCTTCATCCTTCTATCTACCCTAAATCTCTCCTCTCTCAGTTTAAAACCATCACACCTTGGGCTATCACAACAGGCCCTGCTAAGAAGTCCCTCCTAACCATTACTATTATAGGCACCTTTTAAGCACTGGAAGGCCGCGATAAGGTCTCCCCAGAGCCTTCTCCAGGCTGAAGGACCCCGACTTTCTGTCTCTCCTCACAGGAGAGGTGTTCCACCTCTCTCATCATTTTTGTGCCTGCTCCAACAGGTCCAATGTCTTTCGTGTCTTGGGGGCTCCAGAACTGGACGCAGTACTCCAGGTGAGGTCTCACCAGAGCTGAAGAGAGGGGCTGAATCAACTCCGTGGGCCTGCTGGCCACGCTGCCTTTGATGCACAACGAACTCGTACAGACATTGTGGACATTTCCACAAACACGCAGCTCACAGGCGTTCCTCACACAGGGAAAGGACAAACCGACAGCACTGGGGAACCCCAGACTTACACCTACATTCCAGCAGGCTGCGCTCTGAGGAACTCCGTCTGCAGAAAGGCACCTTCTGACCACAGGAAGCTGACACCGCCTGCACCTCCCTGCAGCAGGCTGCCCGCCCCTCCCGAAGCTCCAGCCCGGCCCCAGCCGCCGAGAGCAGCGGCGAAGGCGCCCGCCCCGACAGGCGCCACGCGCGGCTCCGTACACCCTACTCCCATCGGCTCTGTCCCCCGAATTGCAAATCCCATCACCCCCCAAAGACGACTACAGCTCCCAGAGTGCTCCGCGCAGCGCCTCCAGCCCCGCTTCCATTGGCTCTGTCCCCCGAATTGCAAATCCCATCACCCCCTCAAGACGACTACAGCTCCCAGAGTGCTCTGCGCAGCGCCTCCAGCCCCTCTTCCATTGGCTCTGTCCCCCCAATTGCAAATCCCATCACCCCCTCAAGACGACTACAGCTCCCAGAGCGCTCTGCGCAGCCCCAGAGCGGGACGGGCCAAGATGGCGGCAGGAGATGGAGAGCGACAGACAGCGGAGACAGCGATGGAACCAGAGATGGAAGAACCGCGGAGCTTCAAGGACCTGGTGAGACAGGCTAGAGGCACTTCTGCCCCCGCTGCTCCCTCCCCCGTGTCCCCGCCCCGCGCATCAGGCCGGGGTGGGAGGACGGGGAGCTCCTGGCACAAACGCATGTGCTAGTTTGTGCCCCACGCCGCACCGCCTCTCTCCGCCCCGTCGTGCTTGCCCCGTCGTGGCGTGGCCCCGGGCTGCGACGCCAGGCCCGGCAGAGCCGCCGGTGCGCCGGGAGCAAGCAACGTGCACTCCCGCCCATGCGCCGATTCGCTGGCGTGGTGCCGTGCCCAGGCAAGGGGTCTGGGGAGTTCAGCCTCTGCCCCAGGGCAGGCTGGCGTTGCTGCCCCGGGCTGTGCTCCTCGGACGGCTGCCTGTATTTTCAGTTGTTAACTTGGCCAGCCGTTTTCGTTGTTTTACGCTCATGGCATGCTCCTTGAGGGGAAAGGAGGTGGTTGAATGTGTATGGAGAAAGCTTCCTGTGTAAACTAGGAAAAAAACTAATCGGTTTCCTACTGATGGCTGTCACCTCTTAAGTTTTGATGGAGGTGCAGAGCACTGTGAGCAGCCTACCCTTTTATGCAGTTGCATTGAAGGCCTGATGGGGTTTTCATTTGCCAGAGAGAAGTTTGATTCTATTGCAGGGTGTATCTATTACTTAATTTAAGTCTTCTTGGTGGATATCTGTTTTCCTTTTCACTAATATTCAGGGAGTGACAGATGTTCTGTGTGAAGCTTGTGACCAGTTAGGGTGGAAGGTGCCAACAAAGATCCAAGTTGAAGCTATTCCAGTGGCTCTTCAAGGTGAGCAGTGTTTCTGTGTTCCTGAATCTGGGGATGCCTCAGGAGCTCTATGTGAACAAATGTTGCTGAGTGAGAAGTAAGTGGCAGGGATGAGAGTGTTCTCAATTCATTGTTGAAGATCTCTGTCCAGAAATATTCTGTGTTTTGTGAAATGTGGGTCTGGTAATGCTGTTGTCTTGTAGTTGATATAATCCAAGTGTTGAAACACTTGAGTTTATTTCCTTATAAGCCCAAGCAACAGTATTTATCCAGATAGAAGCAATAAGCTGTAAACTGACAGGTTTGAGGAATAATAAAGTAAGGGGGGAAGTAAATCTTTCTTTGAATCTAAAATTTTTATGAAACCCTGCATATTGGCAGAAATTCAGAGGAGAAGAGAATCAAGACTGTAACTGTACAAATGTAGTCACACAGGAAAAAAATGGTGCAGAGATGTTCTGATATTCTTTGGTTTGGCCCTTTGTTGTTCTTTACCCTTTGTATATCTTGGGTTTTCACATCCTTAGGAATTCATGTGCTTTAGAGACTTCTTTGGTCTAGATTTGTAACAGTTTTTACCCTCTCTGCTTCTCCTTGTAGGCAGAGATATCATTGGACTGGCAGAAACTGGCTCTGGAAAAACAGGAGCCTTTGCATTGCCAATTCTTCAAGCACTGCTGGACACACCACAGCGATTATTTGCTCTCATCCTTACACCGACAAGAGAGTTGGCCTTCCAAATCTCAGAGCAGTTTGAAGCTCTTGGATCCTCTATTGGTGTCCATACTAGTAAGTGGGTTTGTGATGTTGGAGCAGTTTTCCTGAATGCTGAAGCTTATCTTGTGCTAGGTTGCAAAAGAAAAAGTAGAGAGGATTTGCATGAAGGATTCAACAAAAGCTTGTGATGCTAGAAGGTGGAGATCTGGTCTCTCTCTTTCTTTCTGGGAAAGAAAGACTGCATGATCTTTCCTTATGGAGTAATCTGGAACTCTTATGCATTTTATGGCCAAACAGTTAAAGGTAGAAGCAGAAGAGAATCTTCCCAATAGTAAATTTGTGTCCAGTAAAATTGCATAGAGCTCCACTCTATGGTGTGATGCAGTTTAACCTTTCCTTCAGACTCTTTGAGTGGTCTTTAAAAATGCAAAAGCTTTGTGGGTATTTTTGGAATTCCTGGATTTTTGCTGCTGAGTTAAGCTACAAGGAATAAGTTGTGTGTGTGGCTCTTCAGTTCTGAAAACAAAATATCCAGGGTCATGAAGGGCTTAATTTAAGAGGTAATTTAAAAGGTCTGGGAAAGTCAGATGTGCTAAAGTGAAGGGGATTCTCCTAAAGATAAAGAGCCTTTTATCTGTGCAGACTTCTTGTGGGTGGCAGGGAGTAGGAGGAAACTCTATGGTGGCAGGGGATGACTGGCACTACACTTGACACATTCACTAAGTTCTATTTGTCCTGCAGCTGTTATTGTGGGTGGAATTGACTCAATGTCTCAATCCCTGGCCTTAGCCAAGAAACCACACGTTATAATTGGTAAGTTAATGTGCTGGGAGTGCAAGGGTATGAACGTTACCAAACTGCAGTTGTCCAAAGAAAGAATGCCAGAAGGTTTTGTGCACTTGAAGGAGTGAGAGTACATCCTTCGTTTGTTTTTTGCCCTGAGATCTGAGTACTGGTTTGTTAGTGTTTCTAAATTGCACACCAGTGGCCTTGTTGCTACGTTCTCACTCCAAAGCATTTCCACTAGATCACCTTTGGCTTGGCTTTTCATTTTCCACACGTACTCAATGCTGGTCTCATCCTTCTTATGGTCTGTTTTGCTTTGGGTTTGATGTTTGGGGTTGTTTTTAGGGGGAGAGTGGGAAGGAGGGCATTCTTCAGAGAACCTGATTGCAGTAGGCTTAATTCAAAACAAAAGCTAATCCTATAAAATTAGTCCTTTCCAGAAAGCAATCTGCCTTTGCTTCTCTTCAGTTCAATGTCTTTAATGGATGGCTCTCTTGCCTTATTGGATCTTTCCTTTTGCTTTCATTACGAATTTGCTCCTGTGATTTTTTGTTGGTAGCCACCCCTGGCCGTCTAGTTGATCATCTGGAGAACACAAAAGGCTTCAATTTACGAGCTCTGAAGTTCCTAGTGATGGATGAAGCCGACCGGATCCTTAACATGGATTTTGAGACAGAGGTAGGAATCTGCTAAAAGAAGGGTTTTGGAACACTAGAATGAGACTCTTTAAAATGGGTTCCTCTCACTCAGATGTTTACAGACTGGAACACAGGAGTTCCAAGAGAACAAGTTCCACCTCAACATGAGGAGAAACTTATTTATGGAGGAGGTGATGGAGCACTGAAACAGGCTGCCCAGAGAGGTTGTGGCATCTCCTTCTATAGAACCTTTCAAGACCCATCTGGATGCATTCCTGTGTGGCCTGCCCGAGGTGATCCTGCTTTGGCAGGGTTGCACTTGGTCTTCAGAGGTCCCTTCCAATCCCTACCATTCTATTGTTCTGTAGAAATTAACAACAATCTTTAACGAAGATGTAATAATTGCACAAAGCCCTGTGGTGGTAGCAGAACATTGCTGAGTTCTGCAGAGCACTAGCAAGGCAGCAGGAGACATTTTGTCTCAAATCTACTGGTTTCTCTGGAGCTTCTGACATTGATGTAGTTACTGTAGAACAGGATCATATGCAGGAATATTGCCTGATACTTGACTGCTATGTGGCTTGTGGAATTCACACTGCCTAATTGTTAACAAGCTATCAGCCTACTCCTTCAGAAGGGGAAGTTTGTTCCTACTGTGACTTTTAAGTTGCACATGTACATTACTTTTCATTTGGATAATTATGTTTGGAGGAGGCTTATGTCTTACTTGTTGTTGCATTCAGCATTTCCATTCTGTTTTTACAGGTGGATAAGATACTAAAAGTGATTCCTCGAGACAGGAAGACATTTCTGTTTTCTGCTACCATGACCAAGAAGGTGAGAACAGAGCACTCTGCTTTAATTCTCTTTCCATCAGGTTCTGCTGTTGACTAGATGGTATCATGTAACTCACTGACAAGATCTCTGCCCATTGAATACTAATTAGATTGATCTTCCCAGGTGCAAAAACTCCAGCGTGCTGCTCTGAAGAATCCTGTTAAATGTGCTGTTTCTTCCAAATATCAGACAGTTGAGAAACTGCAGCAGTACTACATTTTCATCCCCTCCAAATTCAAGGTGATGCCACTTCTGTTTCTTCCCTCTTCTGGATGTGTCTTGTCTTGCTGTTCCCACATCTGCCAAATACCTTGGCATTTTCTCTAGCTTATATTTGACTCTTTAATGTGGTATATGATTTATATATATTTTTTTTTCCTTTTCATGACTTTTTTTCCCTCCACTAATTTTTTTTTTCTCCTCTGTTTCTTCACAGGACAGCTACCTGGTTTATATCTTGAATGAACTAGCTGGGAACTCCTTCATGATATTCTGCAGCACGTGTAACAATACTCAGAGGACTGCTCTGCTGCTCCGCAACTTGGGGTTCACTGCTATTCCTCTCCATGGGCAGATGAGTCAGGTATGGGCATACTTCACAGAATAGAGCAGACAGGAGACCTGCCACTTGGGAAATGGGCTTCACCACACTGAGGCCTTGAGCAACCTGGGAAGTGGATAGTTCCTGGGAAGGAACAATTCTGTGCACCAGTATAGGTTGGGGACAAACCTATTGGGGAGCAGTGAAGGCAAAAAGGATCTAGGGGTCCCGGTGGATGGACGGATGACCATGAGCCAGCAGTGTGCTCTTGTGGCCAAGAAGGCCAATGCCATGCTGGGG
The DNA here is from genome assembly GCA_033816785.1 of Picus viridis. Taxonomy (NCBI): domain Eukaryota; kingdom Metazoa; phylum Chordata; class Aves; order Piciformes; family Picidae; genus Picus; species Picus viridis. The sequence goes on along the minus strand of CM066568.1, from coordinate 23,413,227 downwards.
TGGATTAGAAGGGGTGTGACCAGCAGGTCGAGAGAGGTTCTGCTCCCCCTCTACTCTGCACTGGTGAGGCCACATCTGGAGCATTGTGTCCAGTTCTGGGCCCCTCAGTTCAAGAAAGACAGTGAGCTGCTTGAAAGAGTCCAGTGCAGAGCCACAAGGGTGGTTAAGGGAATGGAACATCTTCCATATGATGAGGGACTGAGGGAGATGAGGGCTCTTTAGATTGGAGAAGAGGAGACTGAGAGGTGACCTCATCAATGTTTATAAATACATAAAGGGCAAGTCCTGAGAGGATGGAGCCAGGCTCTTCTCAGTGCTGCCCAGTGACAGGACAAGAGGCAATGGGTGGATGTTGAGGTACAGGAAGTTTCATATAGATATGAGGAAGAATTTTTTCACTGTGAGGGTGACAGAGCACTGGAACAGGCTGCCCAGGGAGGTTGTGGAGTTTCCTTCTCTGGGGATGTTCAAAATTTGCCTGGATGCGTTCCTCTGTGATCCGGTGTAGGTGATCCTGCTCTGGCAGTGGGGTTGGACTAGATGATCTTTAAAGGTCCCTTCCAGCCCCTGAAATTCTGTGATTCTGTGAAGTGTCCTTGCCCACAGCAGTGGGGTTGTAAGTAGATGACCTTTAAGGTCCATTCTATGATACCATGCAGGAATATTTCCCAGCTAAGTGGCCTGATGCCTGGAAATTGAATGTGAATGCTGCCACTGATTCTGTAGTAGTTCAAAAAGAAATTAGAGAACTGGTTTATTTTTATGGAGTAGCTTTTCCCCCAGTTCTTCAGTACAAGTATTTCAACAAGATCATCTTAACTCAAATGACCATTCTCCTGTCATCCCCTCGTTGTCCTTCTCTTTTCCAGAACAAACGTTTGGGCTCTCTAAACAAGTTCAAGGCAAAGGCACGTTCTATTCTGCTGGCTACTGATGTTGCAAGCAGAGGCCTGGACATCCCACATGTAGATGTGGTGATCAACTTTGATATTCCCACGCACTCTAAGGTAAGCCAAGCTGCCACCTGAGAGCTTCTGGTCACTGGGAGGCATAGTTGTTTAGCTGGGGTTGCTCAGCCTGGAGAAGAGGAGGCTCAGGGGAGACCTTATTGCTGTCTACAACTACCTGAAGGGTGGTTGTAGCCAGGTGGGGGTTGGTCTCTTCTCCCAGGCAACCAACACCAGAACAAGAGGACACAGTCTCAAGCTGCACCAGAGAAGGTTAGGCTTGAGGTAAGGAGAAAGTTCTTCACAGAGAGAGTTGTTAGCCATTGGAATGCGCTGCCCAGGGAGGTGGTGGAGTTGCCGTCCCTGGAGGTGTTCAAGAGGGGATTGGACGTGGCACTTAGTGCCATGGTTTAGTAGTCATGAGGTCTGTGGTGACATGTTGGACTTGATGATCATTGAGGTCTTTTCCTGATTTTGTGATAGTGAAGCTAGACAAAGGAACAAAGGCACTCTCTCTTCTGCTGACTGGAAGTTTAGTTCACACTTCTGCAGGTTGAAAGATACATCTGCAGTTGAGTTGGTATCTCAGTTTAGTTGGTTGACCTCATCTGGATTGTAAAATTGATCTCATAAGTGAAGGGGTGAACTGGGGGCACATCCCGTGCCTTTATTTCTGTTCAGATTATGTTTTTTGATGTTAAAAGGCTGCTTGACTTTGAAAATAGTTTTAACATACTGCTAATTGAAGGTAGTCAATCTCTGTTCTTGTAACCTAGGTCTGCCTTCACATTTTAAACTGTTACAAAAGAACAACTGAAAATTGTCCTATTGGGTTCCATGAGGCTTTAATTGAAAGATGCTTTTAGTGTTTCACTTTCATGTCACAAAAGTACAGCACGTTGGAAAAAAGTGAATTACAAACTCCACCTTGTAGAAAGCACAGTATTAACTTAGGGATGTGACCTTTCCCCAGGATTCCATCAACATGCTTTTCAGGAGTTGCTGTTGATTGTAAGAAACATCAAAGATACTGCAAAAAGAATCATAGAATCAACAAGGTTGGAAAAGACCTCAAAGATCATCCAGTCCAACCTGTCACCCAACACCTCATGACTGACTAAACCATGGCACCAAGTGCCACATCCAATCCCCTCTTAAACACCTCCAGGGATGGTGACTCCACCACCTCCCTGGGCAGCACATTCCAATGGCCAGTCTCTCTTTCTGTGAAGAATTTCCTCCTGACATCCAGCCTAAACCTCCCCTGGCACAGCTTGAGACTGTGTCCTCTTGTTCTGGTGCTGGTTGCCTGGGAAAAGAGACCAACCCCCACCTGGCTACAACCTCCCTTCAAGTAGTTGTAGACAGCAATAAGGTCTCCCCTGAGCCTCCTCTTCTCCAGGCTAAGCAACCCCAGCTCCCTCAGCCTCTCCTCATAGGGCTTGTGCTCGAGGCCTCTCCCCAGCCTCGTTGCCCTTCTCTGGATGTGTTCAAGTGTCTCAATATCCTTCTTAAACTGAGGGACCCAGAAGCGGACACAGTACTCAAGATGTGGCCTAACCAGTGCTGATTACAGGGGCAGAACGACTTCCCTGCTCCTGCTGGCCACACCATTTCTGATGCAGGCCGGGATGCCATTGGCCTTCTTGGCCACCTGGGCACACTGCTGGTTCATGTTCAGCTGCTGTCAACCAGTACCCCCAGGTCCCTTTCTGCCAGGCTGCTCTCCAGCCACTCCAGCCCCAGCCTGTAGCACTGCAGGGGGTTGTTGTGGCCAACTAGAAGAATGGTGCTGCTTTGGAAGATGCTGCTTTGACAGTACAAAACTTACTGTTGGGAGCAGCATCTTGAATGACATCATTACAGTTTGTGTGCCTCTCCTTGTCCAACTCCGTTGCAGAATGCATCCTTCCTCCTCTTGGTCCCTTTCTTCACAGGCTTCCTTTCTCCCTGCACGGAGAAGGGAGTTATTTTAATTTCCCTAATGCAGTGTAAAATCTGGAAAATGGCCTAGAACCATATAAAGAGAAGACACTCAACAGATCTGATGCTTCCAGATTGTTTTCATTCATCTTCCCCTTTTTTCTGTGCTCGCCAAATTTAAATCTGCTTGCCGGAGGGTTTGCCTGGAAGACAGACTATGTGGAGCACTAGATCCCAAGACTGAAAATGCAGGCATTGGCTCACTTCAATATTAGCTTTCCAAGTGATGGTTCATGAGCAAAGTCATGTATCACAGCTCTTGTCCTGCAGACCTGAATAATTAGAGATACTCTTCTGTTTGAGAAAGAAAAGACTTCAAATGTTAAAGCCACAGCTATGCCCCCCATAAGCCAGCATCTTCTCAAATGCTAATAGTGCACACACTCCTGAGTGTTCAATCCTGGCTGCATTTGTCTTTCCATTTTCCTGCTCTTTTTCTGAAGAGGAATGACGTGGGCTGATGTCTCCTAACTTGTGTTGTGTGTCTGGTGCACATATCTTATTGCTTATCAAGACAATTGTTTTCAGGATTACATTCATCGTGTTGGGAGAACAGCTCGAGCTGGGAGATCTGGCAAATCCATCACCTTTGTCACACAGTAAGTGTTCAGATGGGGCAGACTTAGAGACATCTGATCTCATCCTAGGTGAAAGGAAAATGCTGCTTTTCATTTTGAGGTGCCACTTGGGTTTATTTAGTTAGAGAGGAAAGAATTAAAAGTCCAGGGTGAGGAGGAAGAAAAGCCTAGATAAGTTTTAGGAGCAGTCATGTAATGAGCAGAGCTGTTTGTAACTTGATTGTATAATGCACATACATGAGAGACTACCTGGAGTATTGCATCCAACTCTGGGTCCCCCAACACAAGAAGGGCATCGAACTGTTGGAGCAGGTCCAGAGGAGGGCCACAAAGATGATCAGAGGGCTGAAGCACCTCCCTTGTGGGGACAGGCTGAGAGAGTTGGGGTGGTTCAGCCTGGAGAAGAGGAGGGGTTTTGGGAGACCTTATAGCAGCCTTCCAGTACCTGAAGGGGGCCTGCAAGAAAGAAGGGGAGGGGCTTTTCGCAGAGGTTTGTAGTGATAGGACAAGGGGCAGTGGCTTTAAGCTGCAAGAGGGCAGATTTATACTGGATATTGGGAAGAAATTTACAGTGAGGGTGGTGAGGTACTGGAACAGGTTGCCCAGGGAAGTTGTGGGTGCCTCCTTCCTGGAGGTGTTCAGGACCAGATTGGATGGGGTCTTGAGTGACCTGGTCTAAGTGGAAAGTGTCTCTACCCATGGCAGGGGGTTGGAAGTAGATGATCTTTATTCTATGATTTTTATGACATACAATGCTGGCTAATTAAATGGGGGTGGGGTGGGGGGGTTGGGTTTGGATAAATCCTGAAGTATTTGTTTAGTCTTCCAAATACTTCAGACAAAGATGAAGCTCAGTAACTCAGTGAGGCCATCCCAAATGATGGAAGCAATTTAGAGTTTCCTGTGAGACCATCAGCAGGCGATAACAGTATCTGTAGGCTGGAGATAAAGGGTGATACCCATGGGTGGTGACAGCTGAAGCAGTTTGAGGAGGGCTGCTTTAGTCTGGTGCCTTGCCTTTTCTCAGGTACGACGTAGAGCTCTTCCAGCGTATAGAACACCTGATTGGCAAGAAGCTGCCAGCATTCCCCATGCAAGAGGAGGAGGTTATGATGCTGACAGAGCGTGTGGCTGAGGCCCAGAGGTTTGCTCGAATGGTGGGTGCTGCCTTTTTGTCCCTCTACTTGCTGTTGCAGCCTGCGTTGCCTCAGGTGCCAGGACTCTTGGTCATTCTCTTGCTGACATTGCAGGAGCTGCGGGAGCAGGGAGAGAAGAAGAGGTCTCGGAAGGGTGATGACGACGACACAGAAGAAGCTCTTGGTATCAGGAATAAGGTGGCAGGTGGGAAAAAGAAGAAGAGGAAAGCCTAGTTCAGTATTTGGACAGACATTTGTATTTTTCTCTTCATGGCTACGTGAGCTCAGTGAAAACAGCCTACCAAGCCATCTCCAGTGGAATTTTTTCATGACTCCTTACAGAACTGGGCAGTCCACCTGGAAAACATCTTCCTCTCTTCTGCTTCACCAGTTACAGGCTGAACTTGGCCCATTGTGGTTCCATGGAAGCAGTCTTCCTTTCAGAGACACCTGAAAACAGCTGTGGTCTGACCCTGCTCATTCCCAGAGAGGTGCAGCATGAGTCCAGCTTTCCCAGGGCTGCAGGCTGTCTACCCAAACTCACCTGGGGTCAGATTGGTCTGTCAAAAAAAAAAAAAAAGAGAGAAAAAAAAATTAAAAGAAGCAACTGAGTTTCCACAGCACAGCTGTGATGCCCCTGCCTTGGTGAAAGGACATGTGATGTGGAGAACTCCAAATATACCTTGCTTAATTTTAAAGCTACTCGGTTTTCTTTGTCTTGTCATTGGCATGTTCATTTTGAGTATCAGCTCTGCCAGGTTTTCTTCTTAGGTTAATCTTGGCCATTCAGATGTGACATCAGTACCTTAGGTATATGGGCTGAAGAGTGACCCAGCACGGAGAGACCCTGTTGTGGCAAGATTAAATTATTCACTGCCTGCAATTCAATCCAGAATCTGCAACGATTGACGAGGAGAGGATTAGTTTTGGGTGGCTTGGGGTCTTTTACCTACCTCTTGTAGTACTTAAAAGCCACCACAAGAGGGCGGTATTTAAGCAGGAAAGCAACCGAGCTGGGCGGTGAACATTTCAGAGGCTGCCTGCGTTTCCCTCTTTATTTCTCTGTCTTAGGCAGAGTTCAGTGCTGTGTAAGCAGACTTGCAAGAATGGGGTAAGTGTACTTCCCTTCATATCAAAGCAGAAGGTTGGTGCTAGCTTCCTTAGGCCATAAAAAATTTCACAGTGGGCATTCTGCTGGTGGGCAGGGAAGGGTGAGAAGTTCCTTTGTGGTCACTCAGGGTGGAAAACGAATGTTTGTTAAAATGACTCAGAAAATGGGGTTTCTGCTGTAGGGAAAGCTATTCAAAAGATTGTTTTTAGAAGGAAATGGAAAGCAGAAACTACTGTAGTAGTCAGGATGAGCACAATGGTTACTTCACAGGATCATATGCACATGTGTGCTAGTCAGAATGCTTTTATACTTTTGTTTGGGGCAGCACATTTTGCAAAATTGTAAGAAAAACTTCATGAGGAGCAATACTTCATGGCCTCATGAGGAACAAATATCTTTTCTGGTATGAGAAGAGTGCCAGTGTTTTCACAATGTCCTTTTTTTTCCTTTCCCCTAGCAATTTACTCAAACCTCCTGAATACTCACCTTCAAGTCTGACAGCTCTAAAGCAGTCTAAGATGAATGGCAGATAAGTAAGGGTACAGATCTTGGGTATGTTGACTAAGAGCATTCTTTCAAAGCAGGAGCAGTGAGTGTCTCCTGTGGGTTGTAGTGCAGAGGCAGGGATGGAAGCCCAGTGCTAGCATTATGTTACTTCTGGGTGGTCCTTTGGTAGGAATCCTGACATGTACAAGGATACAGCCCTAGAATGCACCTGAGAGGGAAATGAAATGAGGGAACATATGGGTGGTTATGCAAATGCTCATTCCTCGTGGAGCAGGGGAGCTTCCTGACTCATCTTCTGCCCTTCTGGATGCTTGCACAAAATTTCTTGCCCTTCACAAACAGGAGAGGGTTGGTTCTGCTATTGGTAAATAAAGTTTAGATCCCTCTGAGGCCTCTGGGTCTCAGGAAAACCTCCTGGTATTATTCCCAGCTATGTAATGAATGGCATTCAGAGTCAGTGGTGATCCTGTCCTGTCAAGTGCTATGAAGGGCAACTTTATTGATGGAGGAGGCAAGGCAGGGTCATATGGTCATAAGGTCAGAAGTAGTATGGAGCTTTCTTTAATAGCTTGGTGGAATCTCGAGCATCAATCTGCTTTCCTGCATGGAAGGCTGCTACAGCAGAGGGGATCAGTATTGCCCCTTGAATAGGATCAAATAATCTCTTTACCTCCTGCAGCTGCATGAATAACTCAAGGAGGGAAGTAGAGCTGCTCCCTGTAAAAAGCTGCAGAGCCTCCTTGGGTGGAGTGACTCCTAGACAGCTGGCCACCTCCCTCAATTTGGAGTGACAAGCTGTAGAAACACTCAACACTAGAAAAGCAAAGGTCTCGCCACACCCACATTCTCACTGGTGCCTCACCTGCCACAGGTATGTGCACTCAATTTCAACTAAAAATATCTCAGCAGGTTGGAGGGGCAGGAAATAGCTTCACGTTGTGACTATGGCAGGAGAGCCAGTTCTGAGACTGTTTATATAACAAGCAGAATAGGGAGTGTCATGTCTAAAGATGTGTTTGGCCAAAACAGAATTTGTAAGCCAGGCTAAAGAAAAGCCTGTAGCTGATCTAATGAAACACGAGGGGGAAAGAATGGAGACAGACGTGCCTCTCTCTGGATAAAAAACAATGCAGAAAATACCAGCACTGGTATGTGTGTGGCTGCATACTTCTGTACGAGAACTGATGCTAGTGTGTTTGTTCAGTCAGGAGGACTCTTGAGGGGCAGTTCTGAAGCACACCTCTGAGCAGCAGGGAGTTGGAGTGGAGGATTAACCTCAGTGTGACGTAAGGTAGGGATTGGGCTAACAGCCTGTCCTTTTTTTCCCCCTGTGATTGAAACTCAAGCTTCAACAAAAGCTGTGTTCTCCAAAGGTGGGATTGTTTGCAGTTTGGAAACAGTTCTGCACCTTCCAAGTACACAATGAGAAGGTGATTTTTTTTTTTTTTATATGCTTGTAATATGCATTTTAAATAATGGTTTGCAGTATTGATTTTTAATAATTCATAGGTGACTACCTCAGGCAGTAAAGAATGGAGATGCAGTGGCTTTCATTTAAATGTTGTAGACCTAGCAGAAGTGAGGCAATCCTTTGGAGGGGAGGAGTAAAATATTGATGTTGGTGTGGATGACTGGCCTCAAGGTAATTGAGGATAGCTGCAAAAAGTAGCAGTCCCTGCAACCATGTAGTGGTCCAGAGCAGAAGCTATGCAGACCTGACCTGTTTGAGATGGATTTGGCTGTCTTAGTTGCCCAGTATTGTGCCCAGGGGCTTCAGGGACAGGAGAGCACAGCTTGAGGACCAAAATGGAGGTGTTCAGGAGGGGCTTGGATGTGGCACTTGGAGCCATGGTTTGGCTGTCAGGAGATGTTGAGTGGCAGGCTGGATTTGATGATCTCTGAGGTCTTTTCCAACCTGGTTGATTCTATGAATTCAGGGCTTCTTTTCTATTATGTTGGTAGCCTCAGCCTGCTTAAAAATAATCACAAAGTTCACAGCCTGTTCAGTGACCTGGTAGCCTGCCATCCCCCTGCCCCAAAAAAGTAGAGATGACCAAAAGAGAAAGCTAAGTGTGATGACTTTCTAGCAACACCTTTAACCTATGCTGGGAAGAGGCTCAGTTTAGGAGGGAGCTCTCAGAGTAGGAAATGATCAGGAACTTGGAGGGCTTTGGTGTACAAAGCAGGACTGAAATTAGTGAACATTCCCAGCTGAGCCAAGCAATGAAGAAGGAAAATATCCAACATACTTAAAAGTTCTTGGAAGTACTTAAGGAGGAGTGGAACTGATTGCATGACCTGTGAAAGACACGGGCACGTACCAAGCATTTGGATGATGTATAAATGTGAAGTTGTGGTTTGCCTGCAGTGGCATGTGAGGACCTTCTGTAAACATTCAAGTGAGCAATTAATTCTTATAACTGTTGCAGAGTAGCAGTCCAGCTTTGGTGCCAGAGGTAGTCCTTGTAATCATTCTGAATTCTTACTGCTTTTGCTTACACATTTAATAGAGGATTGTTTAGAGCAGAAAACAAACAAACCCCCAAACCAATAAAGCCAAAACAAACAAAAGTCCCTCAAACAATTACTGTGTAAACATGAAGAATCACAATATGAGTTTCTGACAGAATCCTAAGCTTTGGGGTTAAGTCCTGAGCTCCTTTTTATTACAAACAAACAAACAAACAAACCAGCCCAAACCTTTTTCAGATGGCTTTTGTTTGTTTGTTTTCTCTCCTGGTCAGATTATGAAAGCTTCTTGTGAACAACAATATTGACAAGGAGCTAAGAGCTAAGGATGTTTAATTGCTTTGGCACCTAAGAAATTGGAATGGTGGTTTTCTCTCTGACCTAGTAATGAATACAGCCAAGCCTCCAGTGCTGAATCTCTTCCTGAAGACCCTTCAGATATGGAAAGTCATGATTATGATGGTAGTGCTTCCAAAGCCCCCTGGATGCAGGTTCCTGCCTTCCTGAACATGATAATCAAGTAGATGTCATGTTTCATGGCAGGATGTGTGTTGGACTGTGCCAAGGTCATGCCTAGCTGTGCAACAGGAGACAGTGGCACTGTGGAGTCTTCAGCTGCTGATGTTTTTAGGTCCTCAGGGAGGGGTGGATGCTCTTTGAACAAGCTCCAACAGTTTTTCAGGGAAGCATATAAAAGCCTGAAGCTGTGTTTACTGGAGGTTAATACAAGGTAACTGTGTGCCCAAAGGGAAGTGGACAGGTTTTATCTCTGCCTTCTCTGCTGGAGGATCCACATTGTTGCAGGGATTTACATACTGCTCTGTTGCTTCTCCCTGAAATCAAGCCTAGGGATAGGACTGTCAAAAGTTTCTACCTTCCCATGGGCTTGGTGCTTGCTGAAGGTTCCTGAAGGAAAGAGAAATGCAGTGTGGGATTTTTATGCAAAAAAAGAGGGAATGTTCTATCTTCTACTCAAATCCTAGCAAAGGTAGAAGAGCCCTACTGACAGGCCTCTCAGAAACTATTCCTTCTGGTCATCATTTCCTTCTCCCTATTTGATATTGTCAAGTAAGGCAGGAAACAACAGAAATGAAGGCACCCCAGTCAAGCATGCAATTGGTCTTGTACTGTCCTTATTTCAGTTGATCTTTCTAAGGTCAAATTTAGAGACAGCTTCACTTCTTCCTTGTGTTCAGCTGGCTGGCTGGCTGCAGCCAGGCTTGCTCATCCCAGCTGAGCTTGTTATAGGGCCCTTCTATGTGAAGTATGGCCAGTGTTTGTGACCCTTGGGTTCTCCTAAGACTTCCCCTTGGGTATGACTTCTTTACTCCAGCTACACTGCCTCTATCTATTTCAGAGGATGACTTTTGGAAGATCCATCTTCTGAATGCCAGGCCACCTCCCTTTGAAAATGCCAGTGCTGCTCTTACAGGTCAGACTCTGCCACCTGTTCTGGCTGATGTGGACAGCAAGTCTTTGTGATTAATGAGGAATCTCTATCAGGGTTGTGTTAAGCTGATGGAAGTAGAAGTTCTGGAGTTATTTTCACTGGTCTCCTTGGTCTTATTTTGTATGGACTGTTTGAGTTTGTGATTGCCTCATTCCTTTGCAATGTCTGTCACAGACAGTTGTGGATGTCTTCAATTCAGCCAAAGCAGCAGATGTAGAGGAAAACTTTGCTATTACAGGGCTCTTAGCCTTCTGTTGTTGACAAACCTGTTGTGCAACAGGAAAGCTGCTTGCTGGAGGGCATAGTATCAATGGCATTCTTTGAGTGTCTTCGTGTCTTGCACAGCAAGTAAGATGCTTTTGGGTTTGGTTTTGGGGGGGTTGTGTTTGTTTTGGGTTTTGTTTGGTTTCTTTTTGTTTCTTTGTTTTGTTTTAAATAAACATAAGAAGCCCTCTGGAAAGCTAATTGCTCTCCTCTTTTTTTTGGAAAGTAAGGCAGAGCCCCTGAACCAGCAGCACTTGTTTGTCCTGTGCCAAGCAGGACACACAAAGTTTGACAGCCATGTTCTTTAGCCTGTCCTGCTTGGGACAGCTGGCGGCCTGTCACTAGTGGTGTGCCCCAAGGATCAGTGCTGGGCCCCATGCTCTTCAACATCTTTATTGATGATCTGGATGAGGGCATCAAGTCCATCATCAGTAAATTTGCGGACGACACCAAGCTGGGGGCAGGAGTTGATCTGCTGGAGGGCAGAGAGGCTTTGCAGAGGGACCTCGACAGGCTGAACAGATGGGCAGAGTCCAATGGCATGAGATTGAACACATCCAAGTGCCGGGTTCTGCACATTGGCCACAGCAACCCCAGGCAGCGCTACAGGCTGGGGACAGAGTGGCTGGAGAGCGGCCAGGCAGAGAGGGACCTGGGGGTACTGGTTGATGGGAGGCTGAACATGAGCCTGCAGTGTGCCCAGGCAGCCAAGAGGGCCAATGGCATCCTGGCCTGCATCAGGAACAGTGTGGCCAGCAGGAGCAGGGAGGTCATTCTGCCCCTGTACACTGCACTGGTTAGGCCACACCTGAAGTCCTGTGTCCAGTTCTGGGCCCCTCAGTTTAGGAAGGATGTTGACTTGCTGGAACATGTCCAGAGAAGGGCAACGAAGTTGGTGAGGGGTTTGGAACACAAGCCCTATGAAAGAGGCTGAGGGAGCTGGGGTTGCTTAGCCTGGAGAAGAGGAGACTGAGGGGTGACCTTATTGCTCTCTACAACTACCTGAAGGGAGGTTGTAGCCAGGCAGAGGTTGGTCTCTTCTCCCAGGCAGCCAGAACAAGAGGACACAGTCTCAAGCTGTGCCAGGGCAGGTTTAGACTGGACGTTAGGAGGAAGTTCTATACAGAGAGAGTGATTGCCCACTGGAATGGGCTGCCTGTGGAGGTGGTGGAGTCACCGTCATTGGAGGTGTTCAGGAGGAGACTTGATGGGGTGCTTGGTGCCATGATCTAGTTGGTTGATGGGTTGGATGTGATGATCTTGAAGGTCTCTTCCAACCTGGTTTATTATTGTATTGTTTCTTGTATTATTGTATTGGACAGGGCAGCCTTCTTGTGGAAGTGTTTAGCTTTGTTAGCCTTGTTGGCCCTTTCTTATTGTGATCACCTGAGAGCTCCCTAACCATCTGTTACCAATTTACACACCTAGCACAGAAAATACATGGAGAAAGAAGGGGAAGTCCCTCCTTGGAGCTGGATGGTGAGGTTCATGGAGCTCTGTTATCTCTCTGGGTGGGGAAAGTCCTTTGACAAGCAGAGATCTGAAGCAAGCCATGGCTCTATGATCTTGGCTTGAAGTTGTTTTTTTAGTCTGAACACAAATAGGTAAATTTCTGCCTGCTTTGCTCAAGTAAGCACCAGAAGCCTTAAGTGAATCCTGGATAGAAAGAAACAGCTTGTGAGCTTGTGCACTTGCCCAGGCCCTGCTTCAGCTGGAGGGCTTTTCTCTGATGTGGGCAATGAGCTGAGCCCCACAGCAGAAGCCAGCTCCTGACACACAAGGCAGTACTGATACACCAGAGCAGGTTAGCCTGCGTGCTCAGCACCTCAGCAAAATCCTACTGCCTAGATAGACAATTAGCACTTTTCTGCTCTCATACATTGTCTGCAGGATTGCATCATGACCCAGTCCACTCCCATCCTTTGATCAGATAAAGCTGACCAAGGGATTCCACTAACCTTTGGAAGCATTCAGTGACAGAGATCATGGGGTGGTGACACTTGCAGGGCCCCACAACTGGGGATCCACCTCCCCTGTGGCTGAAGGAGTGAGAATCTCCCTGTGTGGCCTGGGGTAGCAGGGCCCCCTTACACACAAGTGCCTCTGTGCAGCCTCCCTCCCTATCTTTAGGCATCTCTGCATGGATTTAGTCCTTTGGAAGCAAGGCCTTCCTTCACATAAGTAACTGGCAGCCCCATCTTCTTCTCCTGCAGCTCACTCAGGCTTGCCAGTTGCCATTGAGATCCTCTCTGAGTAAGATTTCCTCATGTCCCAGAATGTGCTGCACTGTTAAGCTCATTATTTGGTGATTTTATTTTACTTCCCCCCCCCCCGTTTTTGGGACCACCCATCTTCTCCCACCATCTTTAGCCATTCTGATTCTCTCCCTTCATGCATCCCTCTTTCTAAGCACCTTCTGCATTCTGCTCTGCTCGCTTCTCTCCAGCCTTGCCCCACCAAGCAACCTGCAGCCAGGTTCCCTAAACTGCCCCAGGGCCAGTTCTTTTCATTGCTGTTCATGCTTCACTACACTGTGATCCTTCACTCTTTTTCTCCCAGCCAATGGACAGGTGCCTGGCCAAGCCACTTGCTTCCAATTTTGTCTTCCCTGTGTTTCACCCAAGGGTGCAGGGGAGATCAGAGCTTCCACAGCAGTTCCCATGTGGCTGTCCCCATCTTGATGGTGTTTTAGGAGACACCTGTGTGCTTTGAATCCTCTTGCCAGCCAAAGCTACTCCAGCTCCTGTGCAGGTGGAGATCACTCCACTGCACACCTGTAGACATATCCCACCTCAGCCATTTAGGGCCTGACTGGGATTGTGTCCAGGTGCTCTAGAAGATATAAAGCAATGAGCTAAATGCTAGAAAGCAATGGAGATCCTGCTGGGCTCATGGGCAAGTCTTTCACAGAATGGTAGGGGTTGGAAGGGACCTCTGGGGATCATCTAGTCCACCCCCCTGCTAAAGCAGGTTTGACTGGATCAGGTTGCACAGGAATGCATCCAGGCAGGTTTTGAACATCTCTGGAGAAGGAGACTCCACCACCTCTCTGGGCAGCCTTCCCCAGTGCTCTGGAACCCTCAAAGAAGTTTTTCCTTTTGTTTAGGTGGAACTTCCTGTGCTCTAGTCTGTGTCCACTGCATCTTGTCCTATCAGTGGGAAGCACTGAAAAGAGCCTGGCCCCATCTTCTTGGCACTGGCTCTGTAGGTGTTTATAAGCACTGATGAGATCCCCTCTCAGTCTTGGCTTCTCCATGCTAAAGAGCCCCAAGTCTCTCAGCCTTTCCTTCTCAGAGAGATGGTCCAGTCCCCTCTTTGTTTAATAATGTTAGGAGTGCTTGTTAGGAAGAGATGGTTCGTTTATAGTCAAAGACTTCATTCAGCTCATTAATTGTATTAGTCTTAAATCCCTCTGATGAGTAGCAAGAAAGAAGGTTAGAATTTAGGGCAAACCTATCAAAACATTGTGCTGCCCTGGAAGGTTTTGGATACATGGATACATCCTAACCAGTAACAGACTCAGCAGTATCATTTCTCTTCTTGATGATTATAAATGAGTAGTTAGGAAAGTCAGATTTCAATTGGCCAGTGGACATTTTAGCCACGTGTACGTCTAGATTAACCACTCTGGAGACTGGGGGATTATCAACTGTTATGTAACAGCAGACATTGTTTTTAATTAGGACAGAGCCACAACAGATGCTGTGTTTGCTAAAGAAACCAGACTGTCATGTGGTGCATCCAGAATGTGTGGTTTGTGTGGCAGAATCACGCCCATGGGTTGACACTTTCCTTTGCCATTACCTCTAGTAAAATCGCGCTGGTGATGGGACAGGTGAATCAGCACAGCTTGCATTTAGTTCTTACTGGTGTTCTTCAAGAAAGAACTGAATGTGTCCAGAGAAGGGCAGTGAGGCTGGTGAGAGGCCTCCAGCACAAGCCCTATGAGGAGAGGCTGAGGCAGCTGGGGTTGTTTAGCCTGGAGAAGAGGAGGCTCAGGGGAGACCTCATTGCTGTCTACACCTACCTGAAGGGAGGTTGTAGCCAGGTGGGGGTTGGTCTCTTCTCTCAGGCAGCCACCAACAGAAGAGGACACAGGCTCAAGCTGTGACAGGGGAAGTTTAGGCTTGAGGTGAGGAGAAAGTTCTTCACAGAGTGATTTGCCATTGGAATGGGGTGCCCAGGGAGGTGGTGGAGTCACCACCCCTGGAGGTGTTCAAGAAAGAGTTGGACGTGGCACTTGGAGCCATGGTTTAGTTAGTCATGAGGTGTTGGGTGAGAGGTTGGACTTGATGATCTCTGAGGTCTTTTCCAACCTTACTGATTCTATGACTATGAAGTTTGTTCAGTTCCAGTTCCACACAGCTTCAGATCTACCGGATGAGTTCAACTCTGGCTGAGGAAAAGCTAACAGCTTATGTAAGATCCCGTGGTAACTTCACCCTGTAACTTGAGAAAGCCCTTGGAGTCAGTAATACTATTGCTCAAATCCGCAGCATATCACTCTGTTTGGTGTTCCCTGAATGCTACAACAGTGTTTAACGCTCTCAGATCCCTACAAAATGATTTAGTGGGTATGGTGATGTTGGGTTGATACTTGGACTCGATGATCTTTCCAACCTTAATGATTCTATATGTGGAATTCCTTCACTCCCAGCATAACCTCTTATATTCTTTTGCCTCAGAATGTATGTTACTGTATCTCAGGTGTGATGGGATGTGTTGTGTGCCAAGAACAAAGTCAGAGCCAAAATCTGAAGTGATTCCTTTTGCCTTTTTAAATGCAAGTACAAAGACAATGATTTTTTTTTTCTCTCTGTATGATTATATGAACCTCCCTACTGGTCCCAGAGATGGAATAATGTGTGCTTGCCGAAATGTCTGGTGCTTGGCAGATGCTGAGTTTTACCTTGAGGTCCTGTCAGCAGCCAGGGATTCCTGGAAAAAAGTACTTTACACCCTTTTCAGGAGAGCTGCTCGTGTGCCAGGTGGTATTTTGTTACTGCCAATTAATGTCTCTTATGGCAGTTTGTTAGTGATGAACCAGGAAGGGATTATTGGGTAATGTAACAACCTTGGAAGAGGAGAACCACCTCCTGCAGGGAGGCTAAAGCTTCCTTTGCCATATCATGCACACACCAAGAGCCATCCCTCATGTTTAATGTTTTCCTGGATTGTTCATACTATTACTTGAAGCTGCATTTACACTTCTGAAGAGGTTAATTGGCAACTGAACCTTCACTAAACCTTTCCATGAGGCATGGCTGTCGCTTTTGGTTACTGAGCCAAACAGCGATGGTTACTGGATCTGAGGAGCACTCAGGAGCCCAAGGGATCCCACAAGAGAACTTGCTCATCCTTCCAACCCAGGAGCCAGCTAAGTGGGAAGAAAGGAGCACAAAAGGGCCAGAAAGGGCCTGCTTAGGTTGAGGTTACTGGTCCAAACTGAAGAACATGCTCTCTTTCCATACTCCAAGCCAGGAGCTTTGTAAGCCTGCTTCCTTCCAGCCAAGTCCTCTCCAATTCTCTACTAATAATAACTCCCCACTGACATTATTTTGCCTAGCTTAGGGAAGCTCCTGGGTTTTCAGGAAGGTTGGAACTAAAATAATCAAGGGCAGTCATACCCTTGGCACTCAGCTGTAGCAGTTCTGTGTAGTTCAGACCTTGCCTTCTCCCAGCCTCAGGCATGGCATTCAGGCTGAAAGTTCCTGGAGTACAGAAGTTTCTGCTTCCCATTTAACAGTACAGTGCTCTTTTCTAGCCCAGCACTGCAGCCTGCTTAGATCTGTGCAAACAGGACAAGTTTACATCACCTTTAGTGACCATCAGGTGAGATGGTCCCCACAGGCTTATCTGCAGTCTGAGGAATTAAATGAAGGTGTGAGGCGAGGCAAGAAACTATCCTAGCAGCAGAGCAAGAGGCACTTTTTGAGTTCTGCCAGCTGGTCTGAATCATCAGTGGAAATTTCCATTTGGACTTTTGATGATGGAATGGCCTGATTGACAGCTGCCTAAAAGGAGCCAGCAGTGTGCCCAGGTAGCCAAGAGGGCCAGTGGCATCCTGGTCTGCATTAGAAATGGTGTGGCCAGGAGGAGCAGGGAGATCATTGTGCCCCTGTACTCTGCATTGGCTAGGCCACACCTTGAGTACTGTGTCCAGTTCTGGGCCCCTCAGTTTAGGAAGGACATCGAGACACTTGAATGTGTCCAGAGAAGGGCAACAAGGCTGGTGAGAGGCCTTGAGCACAGCCCTATGAGGAGAGGCTGAGGGAGCTGGGATTGTTTAGCCTGGAGAAGAGGAGGTTCAGGGGTGACCTCATTGCTCTCTACAACTACCTGAGAGGTGGTTGTAGCCAGGAAGGGGTTGGTCTCTTCTCTCTAGCAACCAGCACCAGAACAAGGGGACACATTCTCAAGCTGCACCAGGGGAAGTTTAGGCTGGAGGTGAGGAGAAAGTTCTTCACCGAGAGAGTCATTCGCCATTGGAATGTGCTGCCCGGGGAGGTGGTTGAGTTGCCATCCCTGGAGGTGTTCAAGAGGGGATTGGACGTCGCACTTGGTGCCATGGTCTAGTCCTGAGGTCTGTGGTGACAGGTTGGACTCGATGATCTTCAAGGTCTCTTCCAATCTTAGTGATACTGTGAATGGTGGATTTTTGGTTAAAGGAGTGAGGAAGAGCATGTAGTCATCTGTATGCATGTGTGACTGTGTGTTTAAGGCTGCGTATTCGAAGAGGTTTTTTTTTCCTTTGCATTCATCAGAGGACTTCAAATGGTAAAAGTAGGAATCTTAGGCACAGCCTGCATTTTTCTGGGCAGCTTTCCCTTTGAGATTTCCACTCTTCATTGTGATAGAATTAAAGAGAGAATAATGAAATGGATTACATTAGGGTTCCATTTTCAGTTCTCAAGTACTTAATCTCTCTGGCTAGGATTCAAATCTATGGCCTCAAGTGCTCCATCTTTACAAAGTGCAGTCACTGAACTAGACAGCATTTCAAGAGTGCAAATCTTGCAGGCCACCCTTCACAAAGCAAGCAGAGGAGTCCTATCACAGTGCAGCACATGTTAAAAATATCCTGCAGTTAATTTCCTGTGGAAAACCATTTTCATTAGTGCTCCTGGCTTGCAGTTGCTTGCTCTCTCTCTCTCAACCAGCCTGGCCACCGCTTGCACCCTCACACCTCGCAAGGTCTGCATTTCTATTTAGTTGCCATATTAAAGGGTAAGATCCCAATGTCTGTCTCGGAGTCCCAGGACTCTTACTGGAACTATTTGGCAAAATTAACATTTGTCTCTCTTTCCAGTGCCCCAATAAGGACTTGCACTGACACAGCTTCAGAAAGTTAAAGCAATCAAATGGTTTAATTATTCAGTTAACAGATTTGGGATTGCTGGTGATAAGTGCACCGCACCAGAACAAGAGGACACAGTCTCAAGCTGCACCAGGGGAAGTTTAGGCTGGAGGTGAGGAGAAAGTTCTTCCAGAAAGAGTTGTTGGCCATTGGAATGTGCTGCCCAGGGAGGTGGTGGAATCACCATCCCTGGAGGTGTTCAAAAAGGGTTGGATGTGACACTTGTAGCCATGATTTAGTTAGTCATGAGGTTTGGGTGACAGGTTGGACTGGATGATCTCTGAGGCCTTTTCCAACCTTATTGATTCTATGATCTCTTATTAATAAATCCTGGGTAACAGGATTTCTTGAGCAAAATCTTTGTAGACAATATTTTTGCTTGTTTGCTTTTTGATGCCACATTTTCAATTCCCAAAGGAAAAGTATTCAACTCAAGGGTTTTGGTAGTCTCTGGATAGAAGCTTTCAGAGCCAGCACACAAGGGATTCAGGGACAGGAGAAAGGTCAGTGTCATGTAGAGGTATCACTTATCCCTTTCTAGAAATTACAGTCCCTGCCTATGTCTTTATTGCTGTCTAAGGCAGAGAAGTCCCAGGCTGGCTGCCTGCCTGGACTGAAGATCTGTCAGCTCTGCTTCCAAGGGTGTCATAATGTTTAAACTTCAACTGGTAAGATTTAAAGATGAAGGAAATGGACAGGGGAAGGACAGGGTGGAGGCTGCTGTAATGTTATCTCAGTACGACTGTGACAAGTGCTGGCAGAGGGCATTTTTTTGCAGTGAGTGAGGCTGTTCTGGTGTTGTCAATGTACTGCACAGGTATCTAAGCAGAAGGAATTGCACAAGCACGTTCACAATGCAGCCAATATCACTGACCAGAGGCAAACACATTATTTAGACACATTCCAAAGTGCCAAGCACTGTCTCACCCCAGGCATCTACTTGCTTTATTACTTGGCTTAATAAAGCATACTAACCCAGTCCCTGAACCTCCCAAACATGCTTTCTCCCTCAGACCCAGCTGAGTTGAGAGGGGCTGCAGTGCTCTGCCTTTTGTTGGCAGCTCAGTCCTGTGACATCAAAGCTGGCACAGGGCACTGTGAGTGCCACTGGGCACTGGCATTCTGTGGGAGGAAGCAGGGCCAGGCAATGCCAGCAGCTAGAAGGGGAAAGGAGTGGACCTGATTCAGAGCTCAGCCCTCCTCCACCTCATCCTGCTGCCTGAGGACTGGAAGGTGAGGTGTGGGTGCCTGCTGCTGTCTCTACCTCTCCTTGTCAGCTCTCGCCACTGCTCCTTCCCATTCACCAGCAGCCAGCTTGCTTGCCCATGGCTGTGGTATGGCTGGTGGAAGCTATTTTGTTACCTATGGCCTCCCACCTAAAGGAACTTCCAGCATTACCAGCATTTTGTTACTGGATTATGTTGAAATAACTTTAGAGATTTGCCATGCAGTTCTGCTGAGAAGTCTAAAGATCTCTATCTGAATTCATTGTTTTGTCTGCTCTCACCTCTCTGGAGAGCAGCAGATACTTCTCAGCTGTGAAGCAAGTCAGCTGAAACTCTGCTGGAAGTGCCTCTCTCTCTCCACCAACTATAGCAGGAATCTGGATGATTGCCTCTGATGAGGAACTCTGCTCTATGGACACCTAAAAGTCAATTTAATTGCCCCCTACACTGGAGCATTTCAGATCCCCGTGGATGTTCATTGTGAGCTGGTGCTCCAGAAGGATAGTTTCCCATAGCTCTTTTATCCTTTATGCCATCCTTGTGCTGGTGACTGAGTTACAGGTGACTGAGCTACATTGCCTTCATCTATTTGTCCATGTTGATACACCAGAACGATCTGGTGGACATCTACATATAAGTTGAGCATCTCAGCTCTGCAATAGCCAGTGGAGATCCACTTGCTCTTACAAAGATGATTTGAAATGTCTGATAGTATCAAAAACATCTTCATAGGACTGCCAGAACTGATATAGGAGGCATGGGAGACTGATGTGCTCCCTGGAAGCTGAGCAGGCTACTCTGCGGCATCTCAAATGATATTAGATGTCGATGTGAAAGCAACTGAGGTGAGGCCCCAGGCAGTTCAACCAACCACACCTGAAAGCATTTCAATAGACACAGAAATAGACACCTACATCCAATCAGCTAGTCCAGTCCTTCTGACCTTTAGGCTGCTTGGGAGCTGAGATGTGTCAGCCAGCTCACATATATGTAGCAATCATCAGATATTTATATTTAGGTGCCTGTATCTGCAAGTTGCATTCCATCCCTGAAGCAATGTGAGAAGGCCCTATGAGGAGAGGCTGAGGGAGCTGGGGTTGCTTAGCCTGGAGAAGAGGAGGCTCAGGGGAGACCTTATTGCTGTCTACAACTACCTGAAAGGAGATTGTAGACAGGCAGGGGCTGGTCTCTTCTCCCAGGCAACCAGCACCAGAACAAGAGGACACAGTCTCAAACTGCACCAGGGGAGGTTTAGGCTGCATGTTAGGAAGAAATTCTTCATAGAGTGATTGGCCATTGGAATGGACTGCCTGGGGAGGTGGTGGAGTCACCATCACTGGAGGCGTTTAGGAGGAGACTTGATGGAGTGCTTTGTGCCATGGTTTAGTTGATTAGATAGTGTTGGATGATAGGTTGGATGTGATGATCTTTAAGGTCTCTTCCATCCTGGTCTGGTCTGGTCTATTCTATCCCATCCTAGCCTATCCCATCCTATCTTTGTGCTATTTGTACTTACCCACATGGACAAGGGATGCTTCTCCACCCTCCGCAGTGCAGCATGAGGGCCATAGGCACCATTTCTTAGGCCACCTAGCACAAGCCAGCAGCACTTTGGCTCCTAAGCCTCTTGGGATGTTAATTTTTTTTTTTTTTTTTAAGCATAGCCCCATTTATTAGTCTTTTGAAACTACAGAATGTGTTTGGTAACTGATAACTCTCAAGGATTTCTCAGGTATTCTGGAAGCTGCCAGTGTTACTCCTTTTTTCTTTCCTTTTTCCCTTCTAATGCATTCTGACATGCTGCCTTCCATGGGGGCTTGTGTGTCTGTGTAAATGTCGGGAAGTAGCTGGCAGTCCCTAATGTGTTCTGACATGCAAATAGGCTGGCAGTGTCCAGTGACCTTTGAAAGCTTCTTAGAATGTTTTCCTAGACATACTGAGTCCCACTGAGCTGGTGCTAAACTCTCCATCAATTCTTTCTTCCTCTCATTTTTCACATCTGCCTCTTTTTTGGCTGGCTCACTAAGCCTGCAACCTACGTTAAAGTTAAGGTTAATTTCATGCAAAGAAACCTGGTGTAACCTTTCCTAGGAAGCCCCAGGATTTTACACTGGAATGAAAGTAGGAGGGATGTGAGGGACTGTCCTAGGACTTCACATGGCCCCCTCTGAAGTGACTGCACCTTAGAGTTGCCTTTCACTTGATGAGCCACTCTGTACTTCTAGGGCATGTGCAGGAGAGACTTTCTGGTATGGGTTTTGTGTACATTCATAAGGGATCAGTACCGTGAATTAAACCAGGGGCTCTAAAACAAGCAAACAAAACTGGCCTGCAGATGAGACAACCATGGTCAGTCAGACCTCAGCACAGGCATGTACAGCTGCTCTCCCACTTCTGGGAAGGAGCGCAACCATTATGGGGTGGGAGGGATTTGCAGGCTTGGGGGCTGTGTGCAGGGACCGAGTGTTTGGTGTGGAGAGTCCCTGATGCCAATTCCTTAATCAGCTTAATAAAATACTCCCAGTGAGTAATACTTAAAATAACAGATGAAGTCATGAACACGTTGGAGATACCCAGGGCTTTTGGATGGGATTGCTCTGATAGGTGTGTCAGGCACAATGTAGAGCAAGGGGGAATTTGTCATTGCCTTCATTCATTAACTCTTGGGGCCAGCAGTTTGGACAAAGTGACTCAGCACCCGTGCTCAGACAGAACTGCACCTTCAGAGAGCAGGGCTGGGCTGAGACCGACACCAGCAAAGGCAAACTGCCCTTTTCAGAACAGGAGCCCATGGCTCTCACGGGCATGAGTGGGAAGAATGAGCAGAGCAGACCTGACCCTGCACACAGACACAGCACCCAGTAAGAGTCCCAAGGAAAGCTGTTTCTGAGGCCAGGCTTGCAGTCCCTCTCCTTCCAAGTACTGTGGGTTCACATGTGTCTCACCACCTTCTTGTCTTCCACCTCACAAGCAGTTAGCTGGCCATTGAAAGCATGCAAAACCCACAAAAGGCTGAGGGCAGGAAGAGGACACTCTGCACTCTGACACGGGTGCCAGGAGGCAGACAAAGGAGCACCTCATTCAGGCACTTGCCTGAGCGCCACTCAATCCTGTCCCAGGGCTGGGACAGGCAGCGGCTCCATCTCCACCCCGACGAAGGGGTGAGTGCCCCTATGACGTCAGGAGGCTTTACTTCATTTCCTGGCACGGGGACCGTATTTTCATAGCCGTGTCCTGTCGGAGAGGAGAGGAGAGGCGGTGGAACTGGACTAGGCGTGCTCAGCCACACCTCCCCAGCCCTCCAGCTGTTAAAGCTCCCAAGGAGGGCCGGCGCGGGGCTGCTTCTCGTCCGGGGTTGCAGAAGCGGAGGTGACTGTGTTACTGGTGCCCTGGGAACTTGCCTCTTCTAGCCGGAGCCTCCCTGTTGCCTTCCCCAGGCGGGAGCCAGAAAGGTAATTCAAGGCGATGTCCCACAAGATCCAGGGCACACCTGCCTCCTGCAGCTGGGAGGAGATGGTGTGCAAGAGCGTGGCTCTGGGTGGGGGTAGGTGACCACGGGCATGGAGTGCATGGCAAACAGAATGCTTCCCACCCTTGACTCGAGCATGGGATTGCCAGCTGGAGCTGAGGGGAGTTATGGCAGACATTCCTGGGAAATGATCTGAAATTCGTGGCTGGCTGGGTGTATTTTATGCACTAGTAAGAATGAGGGAGGAGGTTCAAGTTGGAGGGAGAAGTGTCAGCACTGAAGCAAGAAGTGTGATTTGGGGTGAGCTGTGAAGTTACCATAGCACAACCTCCCTTACACAGACTGCAGGGCCCATGGAAAACACCAGACACTTCTGCAAGTGCTGGATGAGGCAGACTGAGCTTCTGAGGGAACAACTCTCATCCACGAGACAGGGCAGAGACCCTTCATGCCTCATAGGGCATCTACCCTGGGGAGGGGGGTTAAAAAAATAATAATAATTTTTTAAAAGGGAGTAAAAATCAGCACAAGTGGCCCAGTTTTTCAAGGCAGTGCGATTCTGTCCATCCTATTTGTTCCAAGAGCCATGGCAGCTGACTGTGGCAAGTATCACTTGCAGTAAGCACCAGTCAGGACTCAAAGCTATGGGTGTGCTCTGTGCCGCCCTGAGGTCTCACGCTGCCACTCCGGGCTTTCCAAGTGCCCTGACAGCAGGCACTGGTCTGTATCTGACAGAGCTGTGAATAGATAAGCAAATATGATCAGCAGTAAATGTCTGTGGTTATAACTGTAGCATTTGCTCTCCAAATTTCTAGAAAGATTTGTAATTTATTGCTCATAAATGTCCAGATAGCTCTCAGCTATTGGTGCGAGAGATCATAAGTCCCCAATATTTTATGAGCAACAATCTGAGAACACTCCTGCATTTGTTATTCACTGATTCTCTTCTCTCCATGGGAGTCCAGAGTCCCTGCATATTTGAATAATTTGCATTTTATTGCAGCCATCTTTTTGAAGAGCTGCACACATCTTCCTTTTACATAGTGAGGCTGAAAGCTGGGAGAAGTATTCCACCCTTTATAGGCAGGTCACATTGAGGCGTACGTGGGGCTGAGAGTGAGTCAGTGATATTTTCCCCCTTTGCTCATCCTTTCATCAGCTCAACAGCCATTTATTGAAGACTTAACTGAGCTGGTCTGGCAAATTTAATGTTGGGGGGGGGGGAAATTTCAACCCACCACACCTATGCTCCCTAAAATCAGTTGGAAGGGTTTCAGATCCAGCCTCATAACTGCGGGATGATGTTCTGAAAGGAGAAAAGTGAGGGAAATGGCAGGATGAGCACTAAAGACTAGGTTTTGCAAAGTTAGCTT
This sequence comes from Picus viridis, assembly GCA_033816785.1. Taxonomy (NCBI): domain Eukaryota; kingdom Metazoa; phylum Chordata; class Aves; order Piciformes; family Picidae; genus Picus; species Picus viridis. The sequence continues at coordinate 23,389,357 of CM066568.1, read as the reverse complement.
TTTTCCTTTATGCATCAGACAAGAAAGCTCTTAGTTTTCCAGTGTGGATCACCAAAAAGGCAAGATTCCCCCAACTTTCTTGCTGATATTGTATCTAAATTTCTTTTTTTGAAAACCTAACTGAGCAATTGGGTACCTAGAATCGAGTACCTGGCCCCTGGGATCTAAACTCACTCAATGCCTGTGTCGTGGGCCACAAACATCCAATGTCCTTGTGCAGTGGTTTCTTCATATGCTTCAAGCTCCCAAGGAAGTAGGTAACTCAATTGCCTCTGGCAATGAGCAGAGCTCACCTAAAAATTCCTCTTATCCCCTGGCAAGACAGGCTCAAACCAGGCTTACGCAGCACAACTCCTCGTGACGAGACAGCAGGAATGTGCTGGGTACATTAGAGACCTTGTCCATCTTTGACTCATGGACTCCTGAAGCAGTAACTTGGTGGTTGCTTTTCATGCAATGAACAGCACTAACTCTGACATGCCAGGATTCTAGCTAGCGTAAGGCAATATCCTGGGGAGGAGACTGAGGTCTTCGAAACAGTTCTTATTGCTGTGCTGCCACAAAGAAGGAGGAATGCGAGTTTAGGGCTCATGGTTGGTAGCCTATCTTTGCTGTTTAATTTGGACTGAGAATATCTATGCTGAAGGCATCTAGGTTAGTTATCTGTAGGGTAAAAGGCAGTTAAAAGTTCCCTGACATTCATACTCATAAGAGTGTTTCAGAGCAAGTAAAAGATGGAAAAGAAAGAATAATGAGTTTCCTGTTCAGCATTGCTCATCTCATGCAGAGGACTGATGTTGTTTGAACTTGTCAAAAGAGTGCAAACTGTTTTATGACTAACAGCTGCTCTTGTATCATAAAAGTGACAGACCAGCTCTGTCTCTGTGCTGCAGGGCACCAAGCTAATGCTTGAGAAAGAGCCTCTACCTTCTCCCTGCTCCCCATGCTCCTACGACATTGCACAACCGCAGGCATGGTGCAGAGGACATGCAAGGTGAATTGTCTCCTGCTAGGGGGCTTGGCTTGCCCTTGGTAGACAGCCAATGCCAAACAAGGGGCTGGCTCTGCTCGCACACCTCTTATGTCCGTAGCACTTTGGTGAAGTGGGGATGGAGGTCTCTCCTGCCTCTCCTTCCCCACTGCTGGCAGCACCTGGGTGGTTGATACAACAACTTGTGCCTTTTCTTATTCTACAGCTTTGGGGAAACATTTCACAGGAGGCTGTCTGTTCAAGAAGGTGAGAGGATGACAACATCACCACCTCCACACGGCTGCAGCAACATCAGTGATGACTATTACCTGCTCTGTGATGTGGAGAAGGCATGGGGGATTGTCCTGGAGTCGCTGGCTGCAGCTGGCGTCCTCATCACCGTTTTCCTTATCTGCTCGCTTTTCTTTCTCATCTGCAAAGTCCAAGACAACAGCAAGAGGCACATGATCTCCATCTATTTCTTCTTTCTCTTAGGCACACTTGGCGTTTTTGGTCTCACTTTTGCCTTCATCATTAAGCTCACTGACACGACTCGCCCTACTCGCTTCTTCCTATTTGGAGTAATCTTTGCTCTCTGCTTTGCATGCCTCCTCACCCATGCCTGCAACCTCAGCAAGCTAGTGAGAGGAAGAAAACCCTTCTCCTGGCTGGTCTTGCTGCTCCTCATTTTTTCCTTTCTCCTGGTACAAGTGGTGATCAACATTGAGTACTTAGTCACCATGCTAGTAAACCAGAGAGACACTTTTCTGAATATGCCTCGAGAGGATACCAACAAGGACTTTGTCATGCTTTTGATCTACGTGCTCTTCTTGATGGCCCTGACTTTCTTGGTGTCCATGTTCACATTCTGTGGGCCATACAAAAGCTGGAAAAGGCATGGGGCACACATCTTTGTCACTATCCTGTTTTCGATTGCCATTTGGGTAGTGTGGATCACAATGCTCACAAAAGGCAACACAGTTTTAGAGAAACCTGACTGGGATGATCCTGTCGTGGCCATTGCTTTGGTGTCCAATGGATGGGTCTTTCTGATTATGTATATCATCCCTGAAATTTGTTTCCTCACTGCTCCTCTGAGGCTGGAGGACTACCCTCCAGAAAATAACTTCTGCCAACCCAAGCTCATAAAGCAGACAACTGGAGTGGACAACCGTGCCTACACCCAAGATGAAATTGTGCAAGGTAGGATGAAAGGAGCAACTCCACTCTCCCTCAGCCCTAAGCACAGGCACCACTTAGGAGCTAAAGAAAAGATTTGAAGATGATGGATAATTTAGAGATAGAAAACAAGCATCAGACTGATGAAACTTTAGAAGTACAAGCGAAACTTCAGAAGTACAAAGTACAATCTCCAGACCAAAGAGAAAAGAATAAGGACCAATGCAAAGCCAAAGATATGTAGGAGGAGTGACTTAGTAGGAGACTTACTGTGTGTCAGGGCTGAGACATGACTCCTTACAATTCTCTTATGTCTGGGAAGTCCATGTCAAAATTCAGGACTTTTGTTTGTTTGTTTCTCAGCAATGCTCCAACTCTTCAGACCTCTCCAGGTTCTACTTTGGAGATTATTTATTCCAGTTCTAATCTGGTTCCCATTATCCATCTAAAAGTGAACCCATCCAAGGACGTCTTACTTATGAGTCTCATGCTTCCCTGGACAAGGGTTCCCTAATCTGTGGGTAGATGTGACTGCAGTGCCTGTGGGTCTGCTGCTGAGATCCCATTCATCCCCTGGAGTCAGACTTCCAGGTTGTAAAAGAATAGCTGAGAAGGGCTGCAGTCTCTCAGGGAACACCACAGAGAGGGTCTTGTACATTCAAGTGGGAGGGATTTGGCTGGTGGTGGTGACAGTAATTGTGAGGCAATAGATGTCTAAACTCCAAGGCCCTCTATGTCCTGTTATTTACATACCATTCATCCCTGCTTTCAGGAATATTTAAAAAGTCACCAGTGGATTTTAACCCATTCCTGCCTGCATATTGCATGGTTTCATCAGTCTAAAAGCAGCTACTAATGTAGCCACAGGCCCTTTGAATCTCCTTTGGTATGATACTTCTGAGCTACCATATAAAACTAACTAACTTTCTACCTCTCTTGTCTTGTGACTTAGGAGGCACAGGAAATCTCAGCTACTCCCCATACTCTTCTCACTTTCAGATGAAGGTAAGTTCATGCTCTACTTCACCTGTTTCACCACACATAGGCTATTGTTCAGGCACTGAAGAGAAGGAGAGCAGGCAAAGAGAGATGGTTCTAGACCAGGCTCTGTGGCAGCAGACCAGTGCTTTGCATGGATCTGAATGATGTGTTCATGGAAATGCCTGTGGCTGAACATAAGGAGATGGGGTTGGGGCGGGGGGTCCAGGGCAAAGTCTGAGGGTGTGCTTTTCAGTGCTTCTGGATGTGTGCGTACAAATTCATCTCTTTGAACACAGTTTCTGCATCAGACTGTGCCCTTTCCCCAGGAGATCATGCTCCTTTTCCCAGCCTATGCCCTGAGTATATTCCCACCAGCAATCACTGGCAGTTGCAGTGCTGATCCAGAGTGGGCACTCTGTGTGTCATCATGTCCATTCACCAGTCCTCTCCTTCAGATCACAGCCCAGCCAGGTCTAGTAGCTCAGATCTTGTTCCCACATACACTCCAGTGACATGTCTCCATTGCTGGTTTGTGCTGCCTGGATCCTCTTCCACAGCCCCATTGATCACGCTCTCAGGAAACCTTCAGCTCTGTTTCTCCCTCCCCTGCTTTGTTTTACTTGTTGGAGTTTTAAAACCCACATGCTATTACTTCTCTCCAGTTTGGAAAGGTAAAGACTTGTGTGCTTTCTTTCCAGACCATCGACCCCCAAAGTGATTTCTCCATCCCTCGACCCAAGGCCCGGACAAGCCCATACCATGACTACACTGGTGGTAAAGGCCCCATGTAGCAGGTCTGCAGCAAGCAAAGAGACTAAGTGCCTGTCAGCAAGGGCGTGGGGCATGGGCCACGTGATGATGGATGAGTTATCTGGCAGAAGAGACAATCAACCCACAATGACATAAGAGGAGAGGGGTCCTTTTTTCTCCGCACAAGCACCTCGTAGATGCCTCTCATTCCTCAAACACAGCTTTCAGACACTGCTCTAGCCATCCTCTCCCTGCTCACTGTTTCTGCCTGGAATGGAGCTCATCTCTTCTGACAGAGGAACGTGCTGGGAAGAGCCTGTCCTGGCCTATTTTCAGCAGGAATGCTGTAGTGCTAGAGCAGCAGGAAGATCATCAGCCAGGTCTGCAGCTGGCTCTGTGCCAGCCTGGACTCACTTTGATCAGCTCATGGAGATGCTCGCACGCCACATCTGATGGGAGAAGAGGCATCAGCAGGAGCATCATCCCTTCACATCCACACTCCTGCCCACCTGTGAACACATCTCAGGTACTACCCAGGACAGCCCTTCTCTATCTACCATTACTTTTGTACCCACTCCCTTCCCTGCCTGACTCTCCTTCAGAAACCAGTAGAAGAAAGACAGAAAGAAAGGGTATTCCTTTTTTCTTCTTCATATTCACTTCCAACCTCTTCCTTATCACCAAGAGACCACAGTGAAGAGGGGGAAGAAAATTTAAACCCAGGAAAACATCTACATTTATTTGCCCTGACACAGTTTTTGATTTGTGCTCTAGCATCAGCCTCCCTCCTAGCTCTAACTTCCGACCACATGCTCCAGCTGAGCTCTCCAACTTCATAAACCCTCCCTTCCCACCCCTGCCACCCCAGCCTGTGCATCCCTGCAGACAAAACCTCTTCCTTCTTGCAGCTGCTTGCAATACCCTGGTGGGATTTAATCCCATGCACCTTGGAGCTCTGTCTCTTCCAGAGTGTGTCTGTGGCATTAACACAAACATTTCCCAAGTAGATAGGTTGTGGAGGGTGGACACCCTTCTTGCCAGGAATGTGTGTGTGTGTGTGTGTGTGTGTGTATGTGTGTGTGTTCTGTGTGGACTGCACCCTGGCAATGAGCAATGAGTCTGCAGAGCTGAATCACTGTAGCCTGCTTTGCATTTGGTAAATAGCTCTCCATGATATTTCATATGTAAAAACACAGAGCTCCCCAAGTGGGTGTGTATGGTACACTGGTGTCTGACACAGCTATGTATTTATTTGGTACTTTGTACATGGAATATTTAATTAATAAAACCCCAAATAGCCTGACTACAAGTGATTGGTGTTCTTCCTCAAGAATGTGATTCCTCTAATGGCTGGTGGGGTGACAGCAGCAGGTCTCCATGAGTTGAAGTGGGCTACTTAGGAGATGGCAGCTGTGGGGCAAACAGCAAAGTGAAGCTGGCTTTTTCAAAGCTGAGGGCTAGAGACCAGAGATCTTATAGCTGTATTTCAGTATCTGAAGGGCACCTACAGGAAAGCTGGGGAAGGACTGTTTAGAAGGGCCTGCAGTGACAGGACGAGGGACAACGATTTTAAACTGGAGCAGGGTGGATTTCGACTGGACATTAGGAAGGAGTTCCTTACAATGTGAGTGGTGAAATACTGGAACAGATTGCTCAGAGATGTGGTTGAGGCCCCATCCCTGGAGATACTCAAGGTCAAACTTAATGGGGCCCTGAGCAGCCTAATCCAGTTGGAGGTGTCCCTTGCTCACTGCAGGGTGGGGTTGGATGAGGTTCCAACCCTTGAGGGTCCCTTCCAACCTGATCCAATCCGTGAATCTGTTTGTGGGTGCAGAAGAGCTTTAGTTCTTTCTCCATGCTACTTTTCTTGCCAAACAACCCAAAACCAACCAACCAAACAAAAGCTGGCTCAATATTAGAAGTTCTTAAGAAACGAAGTACTGTAAACATAAGCTACAGTCAGTCAGCAAATGCAGGAGAAAGGATGTGATCTCTTCATCGCCTCATGTGTCTGCTGCTTCTGTATCCCTTTATTCAATCGTCTCTTGCTGGGTACTTGGATAATCAGGACTAGAAAAGGAGTTTGTAGGTACTTAATTCATCTTGCAAAAGATGTCTTTCTGATATTCTGAACACATGTATTATTTTTATCTGAAAACTGAAACAATATCAAAGCAAAATGATGATGATGATGATGATGGTGGTGATGATGATAGTGATAATAGTAATCATTTGTAAAGCCCTGCTGGTGGCCCAAGGCTGTGATCTTCCATTTTAGAGGCTGCTTCTCCCAAGAGTTTTCACATGGCATGTTATGCTACCACATATCCATATGGTCTTGGCAGGCAAAGCTCCTTCCTCAGGCACAGTGCTGTCTAGAATATGCCTTCCCTACTTTACCCAGCAGCGCTGAAGGGCAACACAGGGACATTTGGGTCTTCCGGATCCCTTGGCACAAGAAATTGCCCTCCTAGGCATTATTTTGAAATGCATCACAGGATATCTTGGCTGTTTCTATCCTTACCTCTTCCTTTCCCCTCACCTACACAGTTCTACTTATGTAACACTGAAGATGAGAGAAAAACTCAACCATAGTGAACTAGTGTATGTGAAGCCATGGTGGAAGTTATTGACTTGCAGATTGCAGGTGGAAGGGATATGCTTGAAACAATTCTGAACTTTCAAGAAATTAGGTTTTCAAGCTGTTGTGGTGCCACTGAGGGCTTAACTGTAGCTAGAGTGTGTCCCAGGAGAAGCCAAAAATGAGTTAAAGCAGAGCCAGCTGCCCTGCTTCAGTGCAGTCTGGCAAAGCACAGGGACACGCTAACGCAAGACAAAAAGAGCAAAGAGTGCTCTTATCATAAGTGTTTTCACATCCCAGACACTTACCAACTCCTTCACTGACTGCCACAGTCTAGAGAGTGCCTCTTAAACGCACCTTGGCCCCAGAAGCAGCAGAACTAGGGTGGGTGAGGGACAGCATATGCACTCCCGTTGATCCAGGACATGGAGATTTTCTTGATTACTTGGTTGTTGCTGTGAAAACCACTTGGCAGAGAGTGAAAATCTCCTTCCACAGATCTACTGTAATTTTTTTTTTTTCTTTTAAACCTCTGTAGTGACACAAAGACTAATCTCCCTAGAGTTATCTTGCACTTGGTCAATGTTAAGGCAGCTTTGGGTGAGGGCTGAATTAAATGCCAAATCAAATCCAAACTTCGGTGGAGCTTGGCGCTGGTGGGAAAGGGGTGGTACCACGCTGCAGGTTTCTCACTCCTTGGAAAGTTTCCTCTTTACTTAGAACTGAACTTAAAGCAAATCAGCTGAGCAGTTAGTCACACACACATATCCCAGGAAAATCCTAAACTAGTGGGGCCAGGCAGGCTACACCCAAAAGGAACAAGTGACTGGAGGAGGCAGGAAGGTTGCCTGATCCTTGTGTTGTTTTTTCTTTAAACCTGCCCACTGGAAGACCAGTAAACCAGTGAGGTTCATTCCTACTCTCTCTCTCCTGCAAAGGGCTCTCTTGGTGGTGGGGCTTGCAGGTTCACTCCCTTCAGGTCTCTCAGGTTTCCAGTCCTTCCTCTCCCTTATCGAGGAGACTAGAGCACCAGAAATGTACACACTGGGGAAAGGTTGGCACAGAGCACAAGTGGATTATGAAAGCAGCCAGGATTCTTGGGAGGTGAGATAAACTCAGCTGAGCTTCAGGTCAGCAATGTCATGGGAAAATAACAGAGAACAGCAGAGGCATGGTTGAGACCCAGGACTTTCAGGGTCACCAACCTACAGTCTTGCCAGGGCTGTAGGTGTCCACATGCCCAGCCAGGCATAGTCACAGAGGGTACAATAAACCCTTGAAGCACAGGCCCAGGCCAGGGGTGCTGGGCCTGAGACGAGGAAAGACATTGCTGGATTCAGCTCCTAAACAATCTGCAGCTTGCCAAAAAATATCCCCTTTTGTCAGAGTGTGCCAGCACCACCCTCCATAAACAAGGTGTTCATTTGGGAGGGATTCACCCTCTCCCCACAAGCACTTCAAATTCACTTCCAACCTCTTCCTCATCACCAAGAGACCACAGTGAAGAGGGGGAAGAAAATTTTAAACCAGACAAACATCTACATTCATTTGCCCTGGTAAATGACTCTCCCTTCCTCAGCTGGGGCAGGAGATGCCAGGGACTGGTTGTAGGCAGTGAGGAGCACACTGCCAGTCATCAGGACTGCAGTTGGGTTGCATTCTCCTTCGGGCTCTGGAGGCAGGTCTGCCAGGTTGACCATGGACCAACAAAGCAAGGGTTGGTTTCCTGGGGTGGCAGGAGGCAGTTGACAACTTATAAATCCCTCCACTGTGCACCTCTAACAAAAGCCTAAGCACAATTTACTTAATCCATAGCTTCCATTTACGTAATAGACAAAAGCAACTGATCCCCTCAGCCTTTTCTCGCATGGCTGAGCAGGTCCCTCAGCCTCTCCTCCCAGCAACATGCTCCAAGTAGCCTCCAGCCGTCTCGGTGGCCCACCACTCCAGACTTGTTCCACTTGATCAAGCTCTGTTGCAGAGAACCAAAATGGCAATAGTCCTCTAGATATGGCCTCACAGGTGCTTAAGAAAGGGGAGTAAACAGCTCCCTCACCTTGTTGACCTCACCCTTACTCATGCAGCACAGTATGTTGTTGGTGTACATTGCCACGAGCATGCACCACAGGGTAATGCCCTCTTTAGGTTAATTTTCCCCATCACCAGTTACTCCCTTTGCCCTGGAGGAGCTTGTATGGTTACAAACAGAAGGGACTGAACAGTCTTGAGGTTCCATGGCCAAGACCAGTGGTTTCTGGCAGGTGCCAGAAATGGCAACCAGTGCCACTCACAAGCTGAGCGCTGCAGCCGCAGGGCCCTTGCTATCATATGCCTGCTTCCTGGGGGTTCTGAATGCAAAGTGGAGTTGTACCTGGTGGCAGCTAGCCTTGGGTACCAGCTAGTCTGCATCAATCCACTCAGGCTAGGATGGGTGAACTGCATCCAGTTCTGGCACCCCTATTGCAAGAAGGATCTGGACATGCTGGAATGTGTCCAGAGAAGGCCCATGAGGATGAGGAGAGGGCTGGAGCTCCTCTCCTATGAAGATAGATTGAGAAAGTTGGGGCTGTTCAGTCTGGAGAAGAGAAGGCTCTGAGGAGACCTTACTGTGGCCTTGCAGTATCTGGAGGGGGCCTACAGGAAAGCTGTTGAGGGACTTTTCAGGATGCCAGGCAGTGATAGGACTAGGGGGAATGGAAGAAAAATAGAAATGGGTAGATTCAGATTGGATGTTAGGAAGAAGTTCTCCACCATGAGGGTGGTGAGAGACTGGCACAGGTTGCCCAGAGAGGTGGTGGAAGCCTCATCCCTGGAGGTTTTGAAGGCTAGGCTGGATGTGGCTGTGAGCAACCTGATCTAGTGTGAGGTGTCCCTGCCCATGGCAGGGGAGTTGGAACTAGATGATCCTTGTGGTCCCTTCCACCCCTAACAATTCTATGATTCTAAGTATTGGTGACCAGCTGTGCTCAATGAATCTGTGCCCTTACTGGGACACACCAGACTTCGCTGCTGCACTAAGCAATGCAGGACAGTGGCTGTGGGAGTTTCTCCTGTGAGTCCTTTCCCTACTCTGGCCACCTTTGTTCCTGTGTATCTGGAACTTGTCCTGTCCGCTCTCCCTGCCTGCAGTACACTCACCCTTTTGTACCCAGTACTGTCCTGCGTGGAATCCTTTCCCTCCCTTAAAGTCAACATGCCCTGCTGCCCGCAGTTTCTAGGGAAATTGGTGTTTGCTTTGCCTTTGCTATGGTGATGAGCGAAGCACCGTGAGAGATATGAGAGCCATTATCTGCAAAAGGCTTTCTGAAGTGCCAGTCCTGGAGCAGGAGCTGCCCTCCCAGCCAGGCTGATCTTATCTGGATTTATCTCCACGAGTTAGGCAGGGCTCTGCCTGGCTGAGCGGTGTCTCCTGTCAAACCAGTAACAGGTGCATTTGAGGAGCAAGCAAAGGCTGTGGCTTACAAAATGGGCAACTTGTTCTCTAATGAATTAGTCAAAAGCTGAAACAGAATGCTGTGCCTCCAGCATATGGCGCTGTCTGCTGTTTCTCCCCCAAGAATAGTCCACAGTGAGGTTCGAATGCTGGAGCTGGAGTGTGAAGAAGTACTGAAAAAATTGGATGAGATTACAGTGATGGAGAGAAAGGGATATGGACAGCATCTTTGGCTCTGGTGCTGCTCAGTGCTGGAAGAAAGTACATTTTCCCACAAATCAGCTCATTACTGGTTTGACCTGACTAAACAAATGCATGTTTGACTCTCAGAAATTAGGCTTCTTGGTGTCAATCATGCCAGGACCCCGCCATAATCAGGACAGAAAGGCAGACTCAAGCAGTAGGAGCCAGCTGTAAGCTCAGCCCCTAAACCAAACACCTGAGACTGGTGCCAAGGGACCAAAGCAGCATACAGGGGCTGAGGTGCTTTCAGGGTCCGTGTCTCCCAGTCAGTGGGGCACATCCCACTGGGCTAATTCTGGCAAGAGTGAAAGTAACCCACCTCAAAAACATGGAGGAGGCTGGTTTTAGAACCATAGAATGCATTGGGTTGGAAGGGACACTTGAGGGTCATCTTATCCAGCACTCCTGCAGTGTGCAGGGACACCTCCAACTAGATGAGGTTGTTCAGGGTCCCATCAAGTTTGACCTTGAATGTCTCCAGGGATGTGGCCTCCACCACATTTCTGGGCAACCTGTTGCAGTGTTTCACTACCCTCACTATAAATAACTTCTTTCTAATGTCCAACCTAAATTTACCCAGCTCCAGGTCATCCTCATCCTATCACTACATGCCCTTCTAAACAGTCCCTCCCTAGCTTTCGTTTAGGTCCACTTCAAGTACTGGAAGGCTGCTCTAAGGTCTCCCTGGAGCCATCCCTTCTCCAGGCTGAACAACTCCAACTCTCTCAGCTTGTCTTCACAGGAGAGGTGCTCCAGCCCTCTGATCATCTTTGTGGCCCTCCTCTGGACTCGCTCCAGCAGGGTCACGTCCTTCCTGTGTTGAGGGCCCCAGTTTCAGATTTCCGGGTCTTCAGAGGAAGCAGAAGCAAGGTGGAAACTGTCGGTTGCGAGGAGGGGCCGCGGGCAGAGCTGCCGGCAAGATTTGGACCCGACGGGAAGACGCCTCCTGGCGTTCCGGCAGTGACCGCTAGGGGGCGCCATTGCCACGCCGAGACTAGAGCGGCCGCTCCAAGCAGAGGCGGAGGCGGAGGCGGAGGCGGAGGCGGCGGGCGGGGGGGTGGTTGCTCCTGTCGCAGGCTGAGGGGACTGCACCTCGCTGGGGTCAAAGCAAAACACGCTGGGTTCCTTATTGTAATGAAAAGCAAAACTAAAGCAGCCCGTCCGCATACCATGAACGCGTTAAATATTAAAACCATTTGAAACAAAAGTTATTTCACAGCCCTTCATTGAACTTCGGTAGCATTTGCAGTTTTGCTCCCATGAAATGATCTGACTCAGCATGTTCCAATACAAAAACAAAGCAAAAAAGCAACAAACCACCCTGAAACACAAAAGCAACCAAAACTTTCCAGCCTAAAAATGGGAGCTTTTTTTTTCCACTGTGACGTTCAGCTTGTTTCATGCAGCAATACAAAAAGCTCATCTCTGAAATCGTTTTATTTTAAGCACAGTTTGTTTGGATTTCAGCTAACCTCTTCCTGACAGGCTGCTGGAGAGAAGTCACTGCCTAGAGAGGCTCCTGTTAAGCCTTGGTGAGGTGTTTATGGGCAAGGAGGATCATTCAGTGCCCCAGACCCTGGGTCCCAGACTCCTGGGGCTCCATGCAGTCATGGGAGATGGAGAGTCACTGGGGGCAAGTGGGCATGTTTCTGGCAGCCTGGCTGACCAGACAGGTAACAGCTCACCAGCTCCACTCGCCATTCTGTCCAGCCTCCCAGATGGTGGCCACCAAGCTCCTGGACATGCCTAGGTGGGACTGTGCCAGTCAGCAGGACAGGAGATCCCCAGTGCCAGAGCCAGTGATGCCTATCAGTTATGCGGGCAGGGCAATTTTATTACACAGAGAGCACTGCAAGGAGCTGCAGGTAGATAACATGACCTGTTTCCCTTCTCCATACCCATCACCACCAGTCTCATTATATATCAAGGCTGTGTTATGGTTCCCCTTGTTACACCCAGGCTTTTGGATTTAAAATGGCAAATGATTTGTGTAAGATGAGACCTTGTCAGGGGCAAGACTAATTAATTGCCTAGCTCTTCAGTGCGAGTCACTTTACAAGCAGATGTAGTCACTGATGCAAGGAAGTGTGTGCTGATTTGAAGGGAAAAGGACAGTAAAATCTATGAATTTATCTACTTGGCTCTGCTGAGTAGTCTGCAGGCAAGATGAAAGCATAAGGATTTTTCCAGCATCATAGACCTATCTGTGACCTTCTGGCAGCATGGCAAGCTATAGGGTTGTGAGACAGGAGTCTAGTGGGCCAGGATATGTTCACAGTATCACAGTACATCAGAGGTTGGAAGGGCCCTCCAGGTCCAAACCCCCTGCCAAAGCAGGATGACCCAGGGTAGTTTGCACAAGAATGCATGCAGATAGGTTTTGAATGTGTCCAGAGAAGGAGACTCCACAACCTCTGTGGGCAGCCTGCTCCAGGGTTCCAGCACCCTCAGGGTAAAGAAGTTTCACCTCATGGTGAGGTGAAACCTTCTATGTTCAAGCTTGTATCCCTTGTTCCTTATTACTGTGCACCACGGAAAAGAGCTTGGCCCCCTCCACTTGACACCCACCCCTCAGATATTGATAGACTTTGATCAAATCCCCTCTCAGTCTTCTCCAGACTAAACAGCCCCAATTCTCCACAGAATGGGCAGCTGTCAGGCTGCTGGAAGGACTGTGGCTGCTGGAAGGACTGTGAGGCAGTTATGATGCTGCTTCAAATAACCTGGGAGCTGCCTCGGCAGCTCTCACAGCATCGCAGTGTTAGTGCCACCCTCCCCGCTGCCCTGCGGCTGCCCTAGGCGGAGACCGGCTGTGCAAGCCGCTGGGCTTTGGTGTGTTCTCTGAAAGATGAACTGAAACCTGTCCCGTGCGAGGACCTGCAAACTGTTTTTAAGAGCCCGTTTTCCTGTAGCATGGAAATCTTTCAGGAACCAGGCGGGGGCACTGGGGAGATCCGCAGCCACCGCGGACAGACGATTCGTTTTCTCCCGAGTTACCCAGAACGCAGGAAGATATATCATGTACCGTTTTTAACCGATTGAAGGGGTTCGAATGAGTTCACACCAGCTCAGTGCTTCGCGTTTTGGTGGCTGCCGCATTTTTCATCCGACAGGAGGAGTCCTAAATCCAGATTTACCAAGGTGTGCAGCCCCGGCTGTAAGCTACAAGCGATTCTTTCCAAATCCTGGAGACAGGTGCAGTGGGAGGAGGGGGAAAGGTCCTCTCTCTGCAAGATTCATTATGCATCTTGCCTTTTTTCTTTTTTTCCCTCATATCATCTGTCTTTATTGTCTGGTGGTAATCTCTCAAAGTGGAATCAACTTTGTCTATATTGAATGAATGAGCAAATGCTGAAAGAAGCTGTATGCTGCTTTACAGGATCCCAAAGAGATGAAACCCTTGACAGTGTCTCGCCTGATTTCTCTTTCATAGTGCACACTTCAAATGTAATCAGCTTTTGGAGCATGCTCTGCCTCCGACTGTGCATACAATACTCACATTGAAATTAATAGAAGCGTGATGATACATCTGAAGTTACAATCTGGGACAAAAAGGGGGGGGGGGGAGGAGGAAGTTACTTTTTTTGCTGGTAAAATCAAGGACAAAAGTTTCTTTGGTTTCAGTTGCCACTTTCTGCTTTTAGGCAGAAAGGGACCTGGGGGTGCTGGTTGACGGGAGGCTGAACATGAGCCTGCAGTGTGCCCAGGTGGCCAAGAGGGCCAATGGCATCCTGGCCTGCATCAGGAACAGTGTGGCCAGCAGGAGCAGGGAGGTCTTTCTGCCCTGTACTCAACACTGGTTAGGTCACACCTTGAGTCCTGTGCCCAGTTCTGGACCTCTCAGTTTAGGAAAGATGTTGACTTGCTGGAAGGTGTCCAGTGAAGGGCAACAAAGCTGGGGAGGGATTTGAAGCACAAGCCCTATGAGGAGAGGCTGAGGGAGCTGGGGTTGCTTAGCCTGCAGAAGAGGAGGCTCAGAGAAGACCTTATTGCTGTCTACAACTACCTGAAGGGAGGTTGTAGCCAGGTGAGAACTGGTCTCTTCTCCCAGTCAACCAGCACCAGAACAAGAAGACAGTCTCAAGCTGCACCAGGGGAGGTTTAGGCTGGATGTTAGGAAGAAGTTCTTCACAGAAAAAGTGATTGGCCATTGGAATGTGCTGCCCAGGGAGGTGGTGGAGTCACCATCACTGGAGGTGTTTAAGAAGACTGGTTGGGGTGCTTGGTGCCATGGTTCAGTTGATTGGATGGTGTTGGATGATAAGTTGGACTCAATGATCTCAAAGGTCTCTTCCAACCTGGTAAATTCTACTCTATTCTATTCAGAAGCACCCACATGTCTAAGGCTGGAAGAATTTTAATGGATATATTGGTCTTAGCAACAGCCTAAGAAATCAAAACCCATGAACTTTGAATACTTTATATACAAGGAATTTAGAAATGTGTCTTTGGCTTCCCTCTTAGCAGAGATTTGCTGTTGTGTTTAACCCCACTGCCTCAACCCTATTTCTGAGCTGGGGAATGGGGAGTTGTTTGTGATTGATGGGGATCATCGTAATACATGTGGACAAAGTTCTGGATTTGAATCTGTATTGGCAGCCTCTGATCTGGTATTTAGTGATTGTCCTATTTTGGTTTTGATCTGCCTATTGAATTTCTAATAGTGTTACAGGAGATCTTCCACATTTATCCTTCTGTCATACAATCAAGCTGGGGAAATGCTGTTTCCTACATTTAGGGGACAAGGTCAACCACAGATTTCCACCATGCTGTGCTGACTGCTCACCTACACACCCAGGTGAGTTGCTTTGTCACTCAGAGATTGAAACCCAGACTGCTTAGAGGCAAGGACTCAAACTACTGTGCCCTCCTCTCTGTAGTAAGAAACAAGGAGAACAACAACAAAAAAAAGCATGATCCCAGGGGATGAAGTAAGGGGACAATGGGGATAGGCTTCACATTCAGACTGTCCTGTCCTGCCTGGCACTGACTGAATTGCAGCCCAGGCACAGAAGCTGTGTGCAGCCCACACTGGCAGCTGAACTCCAAGCTTTCTGCAGATTCTCCATCCTGGTCCTGACAATTTGCTTTGTCCTGGATTGTATTAGCTAGATCAAGAAAGCACAAGTTTCCCAGAAGAAGCTTCATGCCTGCCACTTCTGCTATGTGGAGTCAGCCAGCAGCAGCTTGCTGCAGAGATTTCATAAGAGAGTAAGTCATGAGTTAGAAACACTTTGTCAAGGATTTCTCTGTCTGCAGTTCTGACTTGGAGAAGTTCCTACTCCTTGTCTCATGAGCTGAACCAGATCTGCAATCACAAACGGAAGGGGCATGGGAGTAATCCCTAGTAAGGTAGAAAGACCTCCTGTCTCTGTGGGCAGGACAGTTGAGATGCAGCTCCCTGCACCCAAGCCATGCATCCTACCATTACACTGTGGCCTCCTACTTAGCCTCCAGCTAGTACCCTAGTCAAGGGGAGGAGAAAGGCAGAAGTAAGATGTAATCCTATCACCTTGTGCTGACAGTGTGCACACATCCTTTGCAGATTCCTCTGAGCATCTGTAGCACTAATTTTCTTGTCTCAGCTCTGTCCAGCTCTGCAGGTGAATTCTTGAAAGCACTGTGAACTAAGTGTACTTCCTAAAGGTCTAAAGAATGAGGACATTATTTACTTTGGTTGTCAATGGGCATCAAATGGTGGGAAAGAAATGTATGCCTCAGCTTCCTCACTATCTGGGACCAAAATAACAGATAAAAGAAGAAAATCAGTGGGAGTTATCATTATATGGAGTTGCCATGGAAATAGCATGAGAGAACTCAGAGGAGAGCTAGCACATGTCTCCAGGAGGGCATAAATCTCCTGCTAGCCTCACTCTTTTTATCACATTAACAGGCAGTATTTCTTGCTTTAGCAAGAGGTGGGAAAACATCAAAGCACAGCTCTGGCATTTTTGTCTATCCTTTGATTTCTCTGACCAAGACCACTCTGACCCCTCAAGAAAGAGAAAGATGAACCTGTAAAGAAATAAGGAGTATTCATTTGCTTAGCCTAACTTGTCTAGCCTTAGTAGCTAAATATACTGAAGTCTTAGGCTGCAAGCTGTGAATCTTCACCTAGAAATGCTGAACTTTCACATAGTTAAGAAAAAAGAGCCCAGGAGCCATTTTGAGCTGGAAGATAAGGAAGCAAGAAAGGTCACTACACATATCAGCAGAAGATTCAACCCACCTAGAGACAATGAAGAGACCAAATGAGGAATGGGAAGACCCCTGACCCTAATATCACTACTGGTCAGAACTGTCATGAGAGGGGTGAAGAATTCAGATTGTAAAGGTGTAGCTGCCCAAGGATTTCTTTCTTTGGACTTCCTCTGTCGAGGCAGCCAGCTCAAGCTGTTCCTGCCACTGTATCACTCAAATAAATTACCTTACTGGACTTAAAGCTTGAGATATTGCTACAGGATACTTAAGATGGAGAAGCTTAACAAACCCTAGTGCTATTGGAAAGTTGTCCTGGGAACCATTTGATAATTTCAGTGAAATGGTAATTTTTTTTTCCCCCCAGAGAAAATAATTATTGGCTTTTGTGAAATCATACCCAAAAAAGTGTAAAACCTTTCTTTTCAAATGTACTTTTTTCTCTTTTTTTTTTTTTTTTTTTTTTTCCCCGAAATTAAAATGTCAGAGTCCATTAAAAGGATTTTTTAAATGTTGATCTCTAAGGGAAGGCATTACAGTTGGAATGATCTCAGGGAGGTTGCTGCCTTGAGCTGCTGCACCATTCTGGGAAGCCCATTTTATCCCACCCTCCTGCTTTTAAACTGCTTCGTCCCCCTGGTCAGGACAGGACAACCATCTCTGCTCATTCACTAGATCTGGAGACTCTACAAACACAGCTCTGAGGCCTGATGTTGTGGTGGATTGGCACCTTCCACCACACACATCCAGCTCTCCACTTTGCACTTCCTGGCAGGTCTTGGGCCAGTCCTCTGGAGGGTAGTCACCAACCAGGGACTGTCAGTGATGGCTGTGGCAATCTGACCCAGAATAAACCACTATTTGGATGCCAGTGGTTTATGAGTACAGGTGTGAAATGCACTAAACCAGTTCTATTCTCATACAAAATCATCGTCCTCTCATGTTAAGGCCTCGCACTGAGTTCTGCTGCATTACTGCTCCAATGCTGTATTTTTCTGCTGGGTACCATCTTCCTCACTCATAGCTCTTACCCTTCCCTCTGTGGCTTTGGCCGTTATGGGATGTGACTGAGCACCTTTAGAGGCAAGAGGGACCCTCAGCCTGCAGCCAGGCTCCAGAGGAGAAAGAGCAGACACACAAACCTGGGGCAGGGCAGCAGTAAGGCCTTCAGATTTGTATTTGCTTCTTTTCAGCAAAGCCACTAAATGGGAAAAGAAAGATGTCCAGGAGCTCCCAATGAGACCACTTCTTCCTCAGCCACCAGTACAAATGCTTTGTCTCCTCATTAGTGCTGCAAGAGCAAGTGAGATGAAAGGAAGAGGAATAACAAGAAAGGAAGCCAAAGAGCATGGCTCCCAAATGCTTCTTTAAGCTCCAATTCAAGTTATGTTCCAGCTACTGACCCCAGTTCTGGCTCAAAGCACCACTTCAGCAACTGAATTTCCATTACATTTGTTAACTCCACTTGTAAAATCTGGGACCTCAAGTGATACAAAGCTCTGCTTTTGGAAACCTCTCTCCAACAGAACAGCTAAAGCTGTGGCGTTAATTTGTGTGGGGTGACAACCTGGGCCCAGGCTGCTTCTTTGGCTTACAGGCATCACATTTACTATGATGTCAGTAGTTGCAACTTCCCCCACCACCACCCAAAGCTCCCTTAAAGAAACAAAGGAAGAGGGGGTAAAAAGGAGAAAGGCCTCTTTTGATATCTGCTTTTCTAAGTCAGAAGTCTTAGAGTTATCTAAGATGTTACCGTCAACTACAATTTCTCCTCAGAACAAAACCTGGGTGCTAAGCTCTTGTTGATTGTTTTGTCTGTTTGCTCAGCATCCATTTAAGATAAAATTATACATATAATTTTATCAATGCTATTTATAAAGCTGTGAATACATATTGTGCATATTTTGTGCCAAACTGGATCCATTTTTACCCCTATGAAATGACAAGTCCCAAACACTGAATAATTCCAGAGGGGCTATTTTTATGTCACTTGGTGGTGCATTTGTTGCTGAGTAGCAGCTCCCTGTCTACAGCCATGGGAATAGACATCATTTTTAGCTTGCCATAGTTCTGGAGCTGGATTCATTCCAGAAGAGTTTGTCACAACAGTAGGCTGTTGAATGGCTATTTATGATAAATGGATTCCTGGATTATGGGATCAAACCTTTTGGGAAACAATTGTGCTTACCTTCCTGTCAGGACTGTCTGGGGAGCTCTCAGTTCATCCCCTTGCTGTGCCTCCCAGGACAGAGAGCTGCAGCCACTGGGAAATGTTCTGCCTGGGTGGCAGTTCCTTATCTCCCAGGGGTGCTTGGTCATATCTTGTTGCTTTCAGTAGAGTTATCTGGAAGCAACTGACTCCAGTGCTTCTTCAGGACTGTTACATTCACAGATTTCTTCCCATGGAAAGGGAAAACATCCAAGGCCTTTTCAAATGCTACTGCCTTAGCATCAGAAATGGGAGTAACTTGAAAGGTGAGACAACAATCCCTGTCTGTATCTATGCCATTTTTGCTACATTCTGTGCATTCTGGGCTTCCATTCAATATAAACACTTTTCTTTATTTTTCTCTTTAAATGCCAGAAACTAAATTGCATGCTACAGCAAAAGCTTTCATTTTTCTCTCTTGTTCAAAAATAGCACCATTGCTATGTGAAATAAATGAACTCCTGCTGGTTGTTAGCAAACCAGCTCCGTAGAGAGCTGTCTCCAGCCAAACAAATCCCCTAGCTGAAGATCTGGCCTTCGCTCCTGGATCCAGAGAGATCTCCTATGCAAGCAGTAAAGATCTGATACCAACCACGCTTTTGCATCTGAAGAGCAAAGTAGGGAGGAGGGCACTGACTGCCCCCCAGAGCCACCCCCATGCCCAGGGAGATGGCAGAAGTGAGGCATGAAGCTACACAGGCGTCAACACATGGTCAGACCAACAAATACATCTGGGAGGAACAAAACTACCCCTGGGCAACCTGTGTGCCTCAAATTGTAGCAGTTGTTGTTTGTTTTGGTTTTTGTCGTCCCCCCCCCCCAGCTTTATTTGCTTCAAACCATTTCTCCATTCAGATCAAGCAAGCACTTCAAAACCTGCAGGGCTGCTTTCATTGTTTGGAAATGGGCTTGGCAGGTGCCCAAGTAGAAGCTGTTTCAGGATGGATTCCCAAGACACAGTATCTCATAAAGTTAGTGTTTCTGGTTTTTTTCACCCT
This sequence comes from Picus viridis, assembly GCA_033816785.1. Classification (NCBI taxonomy): domain Eukaryota; kingdom Metazoa; phylum Chordata; class Aves; order Piciformes; family Picidae; genus Picus; species Picus viridis. Next base: position 23,369,815 of record CM066568.1, on the reverse strand, counting down.
CTGGGGCAGGGAGGGGTGCTCAGAGCAGTGTCAGCTGCTCTTGTGGCTCAGGATTTCACTCCTCCTGGGAAGCAGTGCCAAGGATGTCCTCAAAGGATGAGCATTGCTCTTTGCAAAGCTGTATACCGAAGTCTTGTGCAAAGCAGATGGCAACACAGCAGGAGGAAAGTTGTGCTGGAGATTTACAGGGAGACCTTTGTTCTCTGGGCCCTGCTGTAGGGAGGAGGCATGGTCTGGCTCAAAGTGGGGCTAGAAAAGCTGAGAGGAGTCTCTGGTACCTCTTTCGTGTTTAACTGTGCTGCAGCCATCATAGCTTAAGCTTTATTGGAAGAGGTTTTGTAATCTGCCAAGGCAAAGGGCTAGTGCTTGAGTCATGGGAACACTCAGGGCTCTAGGTCCAACAGAACCACCCTCACACCACCCTCCTCTGAGACAGAACATCAACTCTCTCCATCCTACACCTCCACAAGATTTTTCCTTTCAGCTGAGGTATCCCACACACGGGTATTGGTGTGCAGATGGAAGCAAAGCACTGGAGAATGAGAGACATGGTTTACATGAACTCATTGCCTCAGATAAACACCACTGCAGTTACCCTCCTTTCAAAGCACCCTGCCTAAATAACACAGCTCAGGAAAGAGATCTCAATGAGCCAGCACATGTTGATTTGGAAAGATATTCCTTTTGCAAAGCTGAGTCATAAAGAGGATTGAGAAACTCTCCTCTCAGTGATTAAACAGTTAGAAAGATCTGCCAGTAGAAAAGCATGCCCAAAGTGATCATGCTGTACACTACCTTTTATTTGAGTGCTTTGCTTTGGGTAAAAGGCTTCATTTGTTTCATTTGTCTGAGTACAATGCATTTCAAATTCCAGCTCCTCTCTTACTCACAGCAACGTTCAGTTCTATTGATCTTGTACTTCATCAGCTGTGTGGGAAGGTGACTGAACTTTTTATCTAATGGTAGAAGGCATTTCAATTGCTTCTTTGGACTCCAATTAGGAAAGGCCTGAAATTAAACACTGGGAGTATAAAAATAAATAAAAAAATGAAAGAGATTGAAACACCCTAGAAAAATGCTCAAGGGAGAACAGTTGCCATGGCAATGCTTCTCTGTTTCTCTTGGGAAGAACAGAAGTATGTGCTGAAGAAGACACTTCCCCAACACAAACCTTGCTTTTACCCAAACCCACTGAGCTTCCAAGTCCAGGCAGAGGAAGGGTGGGTGGTGCAGCTACACCCACAGCACAGGGCACCACAAGAAGCCCCAGTGTCAGGTCACACTGCCAGTGTCCCACCACAAGAAGCCCCAGTGTCAGGTCACACTGCTTGCTGTCCCATCACAAGAAGCCCCAGTGTCAGGTCTCACTGCCAGTGTGACACAGCATACCCAGTGCAGTGTCACCCAGGTCACACACTGTTCCCCAAGTCATGCTGCACTGTAGCACATGACTCAGGAACTGCTTCCTCACACCAGCTGCCTCTTGATGGCCTCAGCTCCAGAGCACTTCTGCTGCTTCTTGGTCCCACAAAACAAGTTGGAGTGGCGAGAGGCTCGCAGCTTATGCTGGGCAGCTGCATTAGCTTGGGGGATTTCAGAGGGGAAGAAGGGCCATGGCACTTGCAAGTCCACACTGAAGGCCAAGCTACAAGGGGATGTAAAACAGAAACCCCCGTCTGAACCTGTGCTTGGTACATGGCAGTGAGTTCATCCACATGCATGAGAATCCATATCCTCCAAGATATTCAGACACCTAAACCTCAATGGCATCTTCCAGGATGGAGTTTCTGGGATCTTTCACTTCTATCTGTACTTTTGAAAACTATGCACCCAAATGGCAGGCTCTCCACACCCAGCCTTCTCAGTGGCATTGTACAGAAGATAAATCAGAGGCTGCCCTGTGGCCTTTGGGCTCCTGATCAGCCATATCTCACCCTCAAACTAAGGACAGTGCAACTCCTTCCATTTCATCCACTCAAATTTCTCCTCACAGAAACTGGGGGGTGGGCAGGAGCAAGGGGTAGGGGAGCAGCACTCTCACTTAGGCACAGGGTCTGAGTGTGGAATTAGACAGCACCTTAGGAATCCAGCAGCTTTTGCACCGACACATCTTCTGCAGCAGCTCCCACAGAGGACTAGAAAAAAACAAGCAAAGCATCTGCCATGGCTGAAATCTGTCTTGTGCAACACATTCAGCTGAGAGCAAAGCAGAGATTATGAATGAGCTGACAAAACCAGCCTGCTGTTGGCATAGGCACCAAGCAGAGACAGAGTAGCTACACTGGAAGTGTTTTTCATCCATTACTGTCAGAGAAGTCACTTTTACCACTGATCCTGCTCCCATAAATCATATTGCCAAGCAGTTTTATGGAGGTGCTATACATCCAAAGCTACTTATGGTCCCCTTAAAAGAGATGCATTTCTTTTTTAGCTCAGTGTGCCTGAAATGCTGTCACGGAAGAAAGAGAGCTGCTGCTCTGAGTGCTATTGTAAAAGAGCTATTATTGTAATTGCAGCAGGAGGGACGATGTGTGCTAGGAGTCACCATCTTCCTTCCTTGTCCCATTGCCTTTGGGCAGCCTTGCACAGCTGAAAATTTGCTACCACAAGCACAATGACTGCTCACACACCCTTTGCCATGGTGACTGATGAAAATGTGGAAATAATGATGTTACTTCCCCATTCCCCATCAACCATCCATCCTCTCAAAGTGACTAGAGTGTTGTAAGTCTGGCCAGATTTACATGGACAGCTTAACCAATTAGGTCTTTTATAAAGGCTACTATCTTCTTAATGAAATGTTAGATATATTTAGGCATGTGTCTACATAAGAAAGTATTTCTTATTTCTGAAGCTAACTAAGCTTTTCATTCTGGAAGACTTAAAAACTTCAGTCTGCAAATGCTTGCCCTGTGGGTGTGTTTGTATTAGCAAGTTATTCAGTGATGGCAGGAGCCAACCAATAGATGAAAGCAGGGGGCACCCACACAGAGAATCATAGAATGGTTTGGGTTGGAAAGGACCTTAAAGATCATCTAGTTGCAGCTCCCCTGCCATGGGCACAGACACCTTCCACTAGACCAGGCTGATCAAGGCACTGTCCAATATGGCCTTGAACACCTCCAGGGAGAGGGCATCCACAACCTCCCTGGGCAACCTGTTCAAGTGTCTCACCACCCTCGCTGGAAAGAATTTCTTTCTAATACCCAGTCTAAATCTACCCTCCTCAAGCTTAAAATCCATTCCCTCTCATCCTATCACAACAAGCTTTTGTAAAAAGTCCTTTCCCAGCTTTCTTGTAAGCTCCTTTCAGGTACTGCAAGGCTGCTATAAGGTCTCCCTGGAGCCTTCTCTTCTCCAGGCTGAATAAACCCCTCTCTTGCAGCCTGCAGCCTACAGACTACATCCACCCATGTTCTAATAGATGCTTGCATACACATACATTTTACATTTACATATCTATTTATGTGTTTTTATACACATACACATGTACAGCTATATAAATATGCATGATTTGCTGTTGAGGCCAGCAGGAGAACTCTCACATGTTACTAACAAGTGGAGTAGCTTAGGAAGCCTCTATATCCAGTAGAACTAAATCTACATGGCCTCAGTGTAGTTCCCATGAAGATGATGCCTTTGAATTTGCCCCTGTTTAAATGTGGCCCTTCCCATGGCCAGTCTATTGTCACTGCACTGCTGCTTTGCATAGCTCTGGGAGGGACCTGCCCAGACGCTTATTAGAAGCAAGGCCACTCCTGTCTCTGGAAGGCAGAGATAATTCCCAAGGCCATTACCCTGCTGAGCCCGGTTGGCAGCACAGACAGCTGTGGAGATGCCCTACCACAGAGCAAGGAGATGGGAAAGGGGACACAGGCAGTGACACAGCCTTCGCTACACATGCCCACTGCATTCCAACAACCTATCAAGGCAGCTGCCAACAGTGTCGAAGTGCTGAAGCAAGAAGCATCCACCTTCCAGTTTCCACTGAACTGTCCTCTTCAATCCACACACCCTGTTGTGTATCAGAAAAGCACCAAAATGTCCCCATTTTGGCATTTACTTGAGAAAGAAAAGGGCACTGCATAGGCACATAAGGGAAGCAAGGAGGTCTCCAGGCAGTTTGGTGCAGACTTATCCCTTGGAAGAAAAATGCTGGAAGGGGCAGAAAAAATTGTGTGGCTTTTTTTTTTTCACATCAGTTCAAGAGTGAATTCCATGTAAAGGAGCATCTGTGACTATGCTGGCCTTAGGTCAAAATGGCCCTCTGACTCCCAGGGCCAGCACAAAAAGGTTGCTGGAAAGCCTCTAATGTCAACTGCAAGCCTGGCTGTCCAAACACCCACTTGCAGTGACAGAGGCATATCAAAAAGCTCTCTGACCCAGCTGCCTACAGAGCAGACAGACAACCTGCTGGAAATCCTCAATCAAAGAGTATTTCTACCCTTCCACATGCAAGGAGATCCATGCCATAGGACAAAAGGATGCCACAGATAATAAGTTCACCTTATGTCTAACCTGGAGGAGGCTCAGAGGAGACCTTATTGCTCTCTACAACTACCTGAAGGGAGGTTGTAGCCAGGTAGGAGTTGGTCTCTTCTCCCTGGTGGCCAGCACCAGAACAAGAGGACACAGTCTCAAGCTGCAGCAGGGGAGGCTTAGGCTGCATATTAGGAAGAAGTTCTTCATAGAAAGAGTGATTGGTCATTGGAATGTGCTGCCCAGGATGGTGGTGGAGTCACCATCACTGGAGGTGTTTAGGAATAGCCTGGATGGGGTGCTTGGTGCCATGGTTTAGTTCATTAGATGGTGTTGGATGATAAGTTGGACTCAATGATCTCAAAGGTCTTTTCCAACCTGGTTAATTCTATTCTATTCTATTCTATTCTATTCTATTCTATTCTATTCTATTCTATTCTATTCTATTCTATTCTAAATTCTAATTCTAATTCTAATTCTAAAAAGCAACTGGACAAATGTATGGGATAAAATCTATCTGGGCCCACCAAGCACAATAACAAACATTTCTGAGTCACACTGTACTAGAGACAGAGAAATATTTAAAGGAGGTATCAGCCCACAGTTGCACTGATCCTCAGGTGTCCACTACTGTCTATCAATGGCAGCAGGACACAGCTAGATGGACCTCAATGTGGCAGTATGTGTAACATTTCTGGATAGAAGGTCATGTTGAAATCAGTCATGAATATTTGCCTGAACGGTGTCCATGAATACCAGCCAGAGGAAGACACAAATGAACAAACAGTTGCCCTCAGTTGAGCAGGCCCCCCAGTTTCTATGCTAACACAAATACATCAGTCAAGGCCTCTCAGCAAGTGGAACCACTGATGATTACTCCATCAACTCCCATCTCACACAGTCAGATAATGCAGGGCCACATCAGGATACCTAAAATAGCAATTTATTGGGAAGAGCATTATGACTATTTATAAACGCTGCAACACAATTAGTACCCCCAAACACAGATAAATTGGCAACCTAAAGCCTTTCAAAGCAACAACTCCCACTGAGCTCACAGTGCCAATGATCAGCACAGAGATTGTAAATCACATTGTTATTTATTATTATTTAAAAACTGTAGAAAATGCAGACAGAGCACTGGCATCTTTGCATGTACAGAAAAGGCAATTGGGTTTGCAGAAGCTTTTGATGTCAGCTAACTCTCTAAAACTCTACTCTCTGCTCTCACCAGATTTCATAGGATGAATTCTGAGACATTTCAGGATTTTGACCATTGCAGGAAGCCCACCACCAGCAGCTAGAAAGGACTGCATCTATAATCTACACCCAGGTTCCAAAATGAACTTGGGAATGTACAAACCAGGCAGCACTGTGTCCCTCCATTCCTCACCCACACAGTTAAAATCATCTCTGACATGAACAGGTCCCCTTGGGACTCAGGGACAGCCTTAGAAAGGTTTTTTTTTTAATCCTTCAAAAATTCCTTCAAAAACCTTTGTCTGCCTTGATTTTCTGTTTTGATTCCTCCTCCCCTGTGGTGCAATCACTAACTGCAGCTAATAGCTTTTCCCTGGTTTTGGTTGTTTGTTCTTTTCTAATTAAGTATCTGGGGGTTTTTACCCATCCTGACTAGCTGCACCTGCACAGAGGTGACCAAAACTCTTTCATGAGGTCCACAATGAAGCTCTGCTATGGCTCAGCAAGACTAACAAGGAAAGCACATCAGAGCCTCAGGTGGTTTTCTTTTTCTTTAACTGCTGATTTGTTCTCAGAAAGCAAGCACATGTCAAACTGGCCAGAACCTGGGATGCCATCTGACAGCTCCAGGGAGAAAATGGCTTTAGACAGGGCCTCAACTTCGGGGCACTTAAGCATCAGAACAGCACACCTCTTTTAGTGGAGGTAACAAACTGTACAGGCACCCTGGAATGGTTTGTGCTCCCACTGTGGGCATCCTGCTGCCTCCTGGCAGAGCTGACAGCTAGAACACTGGTTTGATGCCTACCAGTTAAACATTGCCAGTCTTACTGACAAGATCCACCCTTGCCCTTGTATTGGAAGTTTCTGAAAGGCTACTCATTATTTGACAGAAATCCTTGTTTCCTCCTCCTTCCAAGAAGGTAGCTGCTCTGAGTAGCCTGCCAGAAAATAACACCATTTATGACAGTGTGGTTTTGGAACACCTGCACCCACAGTAGCCTCATTAGATGCTCACCATTCTTCAAATACACCTTCTGTTCAAAAGGAATTGACACCTGCTGTTTTCACAGCCTGTATTTTTCTAATTCAATTAGATTATCACACACATTTCAGCGTTGGCTCTTGTGCAAGCTAGCTTTAAAGAAAAGCTACACACGAGTAACAGGAAGGAAATTATCCTGAGGTCCAACAGCTTAGCTGAGATCAGGACATAACACACTCCAACATGCCTCACCTCACACAGCAGCACAGCTGCAAACAGAGACCTGGATTTTCCTCTAGCTGACATTTCTCAGCCGGATGGCAGAAGCATTGTTCTCCTGCACACTGTGAGTCAATGTAAAGGATGCTTATTTTCACTGTGCTGTGTCGGTAGCAATGCTCATGGTCCCTTTATATTGCATTTGGAAAGGCACAGATCAAAGCAACATTTTACAGCTGCAGCAAGCTCAAGAAGTTCAAAGTGTCCCTGTATGCACTTCTGTCATGGTCCCTTGCCTGCCTCAGGTGAGACTCGTGGTCTGCCAGCACTTGGATGCGACTCCTGTCAGGCACCAGACTTGCTAATTAAGTACTTCGGCTGTCTCAGCATTGAACCCTGGGAGCGTGAGGGAGATAAAAGCAAGCCACGGAGACATCACCAGAGTCTATGTGATTGAGGACCTAGTCTGAAACAAAGGAAGCTGGACTGTCAGGCGGGCCTGCAGCCGTCTCCTGGAAACGCTGGTCCGTAAAAGACCGAAGCATAGTTGTGGAGGAACGGAATGATTCGTCCTCTGCCAAATGATTAGTTTATTTTGAAGAGGACAACAACACAGGGTGGGGGAGTTATCAGTGCAGGCCAGCAGCGCAGGAAGCCAGATGCTCACTCCTTCACAAACCAGACCTCGTTGCGTCGCCCGTAAGGCTTCATGGGGGGATCGTAGCCATTGCACAGGTAGAAATCCTTGCGGTACGCAGCTTCGCTCCCCAGGGCAGACCTCAGCTTGGCAGCATAGCTCACGTAATCGACCTCTTTGGCATAGCCACCAAACTGCCTGCAAAGAAACCAGACATGGATCGCTGCTGGGCGGGCCTGGCAACACACTGAAGAGAAGAGGAGATCAACAGGGCTACGAGGATGATGAGGGGACTGGAGCGCTGCCTGATGAGGAGAGGCTGAGGGACCTGGGGCTTTTTAGCCTGGAAAAGAGAAGACTTAGAGGGGATTTAATAAATGTTTCTAAGTATCTGAGGGCTGGGAGTCAGGAGGGAGGGCACAGGCTCAGCTCACTTGCTCCCTGTGATAGGACAAGGAGCAATGAATGTAAGCAGCAACACAGGAGGTTCCATCTCAACACAAGAGGGAACTCCTTTATTGTAAGGGTCACAGACCACTAGCACAGGCTCCCCAGAGAGGCTGTGGAGTCTCCTTTTATGAAGACTTTCAAGGCCCATCTGGATGTGTTCCTCTGTGACCTGAGCTAGATTGTATGGCCCTGCTCTGGCAGGGGGTTGGACTCAAGTGATCTCTTTGGTTCCCTTCCAACCCCTGACATCCTGTGATCCTGTGAACATATACCCACAATACATTTAGCCATGCATTTTGGTCCAGGTCCTGACAACGTGCACTTGTGCAGGCACTGGTGTATCACTTTGGGATAGATTACATAGCCTGGGTGCAGTCAGACATAACAGATGACAAACAGACCCTCCCCAAACAGCCCTATGCATGTCAGTAAGCAGAATGGCTCTGCCCTTTGCATCAACCTCATATCAGAGGAACAGCTTGCTAGGACACAAGGCTATCTCCAAGTCTGTTCAACCCACAGCTCTCACACCAATGCTGCCAACAACCAAGTTCACTGTAGTGTGAACAGCCATCTGCTGAAAGCCAGATCAGGAAGAGAAGCCAAACTCTAACTATCCCAAGGCAAACAGGAGGGAGGACCAGAGATACCAGCAATTGCAGTTCACAATGCTATTTAAAGGGGCTGGACTGGAACTCATCTGTTTTATGCTGACCTCTCATCAACAGGAACTGTTTCCTCATCAGCCTGCACCTCACCACTGTCTTAGGGCCAAGGTTTGAGACAAAACAGCCTAGTCTTGCAGAAGTGGCCCACACCCACAGCAAAGGTCAGGCAGCAGTCTCAGGCAAGGGAGGAGCCAAAGAGTTGAGAATCAGACAAAATACTTCAAGGAAAAAGGGAGGAGAAGATCCAAGGGCTTAAATACAAGGTGAAGAGCTTATCACTATTGTGATGCTAGTCTGAGTCCAGGCTGTCAGTCAACAAGTATGTTCAAAGATGATTTGAAGCAATGCAATGAATGACTGCTTGTTTCCATGATGGATTCTGATATAAGCCTACCTAAATGAGGCTTCAGCTGACACCTGCAGTTTGATGTGAACCACACCAAAGGACATTCCTGATGACTAAGAACCATCTTGCTCCCAGAAAGTGAGCAAAAGAATAGTTTTCAGCCATTAGAAATGATGCGGTAACTTCATATTCACCCTTTCTCTGCTCTTCATCTCCTCAGGTGAAACAAAAAGCCTTTCAGGGCTAACCTCCACACTTGTTTTCCCAGTGAAAAATAAAATAATCCATATTTCAAATAGCTGCAGCATGATCAATGATAAGAAGTAACATAAACCACCTGCCTTTCCTTGAAAGACCACTCCACCTCCTTCTACCACATGTACCCCTGGTCTGGCATGTCATCGGGTAAAACCAATACTGAAGAGCAGTGCTGAGATCTCAGCACTGGGGACTGGAAATCCCAGGATGCATTCCTTACGTGGAATAAATGGTCATCCCTTTCCTCTCTTCAATCTTAATGCTTTCATCACTAGGACAAGGAGGGTTGTCCTGGAATTGGCTCGGGATCCGCAGTGAGACCTTCACTTTCTGCTGTAAGGAGCCATCTTCAGCAGGAAAAGCAGTGATGGAGACAGGAGCAGTCATGCCCATTCCAGCCCCTGAAAGAGACACAAAAAAGTCCAGGTTCTCAGGATCTCACAGAATTAGCAGAGCATTCACAAGAGCTAGGAAAACTCCTCACGCTGAACTCCTTGTATAGCCAGTCAAGAGTGTGGTTCTCTACAACATCCACAGCAGGCTTCTACTTGGGCCAAACTTCTCTCCCCACTGACTGCACAAGGACCCTGGGTGATAAAGGCCCCTGGTGACCTCTGGATGGCTTTTCATCAATGATCATGGTTTTGTGGCTCTCAACCATGTCATCATGCCACCAAGATGCTCTGCTCTTCTGACATAACAGGGCCTGTAATTCTGGCCATCAGTATTTAAATTGCAATTAGTGGTGAGCCCATAGCCAATAATGGGTGATAGGAGCTTTCTCCTAAACCCTTCCAAATGCTTCCAGACATCCTACAAGTTACAGCAACCCAAAACTCAGAGCTGTTGATGGCTTTCAGCAAGACTGTCCATACTGTCCACCACTTCAATGGTAGCTTCTGCAGAACATTTTTTCCCACTGTTCTTCATTCAGCAGTAGGGAGTCATGAAACTTCAGGATCAGGCAGCCACAGAATCAGCTGGTATTAAGCCATCTTTATCATTTGTTTTGCTTTGACACCTGCCTCTGTGGCACCCTTTCTCCTGAAGCAACAGTGATCATCATCCTTCCAAAAAACGCTGCTGCGAATGATATTTGCCCCTCCATCCAGCTCCTATTCCCATACAGACCATAAAGGTTCCTCTGCCAGCTGCTTGAGAAAGGTGTGTAAGCAAATGCATATGCCTCAGAATTATTCTGTGGTCTTCTCCTGTTATGGAAGATTGCTGATGCATGTACTTTGGTAAATTGAGAATTAGAAGCAATCACCTGGAAGCACCATTATAAAACACTACGAAGTACCACTAAAAAGCAAGCTCATTGTTCACTGCCCTTTGATGAGTAACAATTGCCAGAGCATATGATAAAGTATCAAAGTCATAAAACTTACTGCACTGCCTCCAAGGGCATGTCACAGAACCAAAGTACCCCAGATACCCTGGATTTCACCAGCTACTGCTCACCCAGGGAGCTGTGACAGATAATGTGCATGCCTGTCCTCACGTCATCCCTGCTGCAAGGTAACTCACAGCTGCTGAAACAAACCAGTTTTTGAGATCTTACTCTGAAACAGAGATGGGTTAAGACCGGACTCATCGCATGAGTTGGCTGGGCACACTTTATGACAAGTTTATTTTTCCCAATGGGGGACCATGCCCATCACAGATCCCAGATGCCAGAAGCTGCAAGCCCCATGAGGCCCATGGTGTCATTGCCTTCATCCATCTGGCTTTCACCAAGCCTCCACTAGCAGTGGCTAACCACAAAGTGATGCCAAGCTCTCGGGGGCAGGGAGCATCTCTCACCCTTGTCATTGCTTCCTCCGACGTACTTGAGGAGCTTGACCGCCCCTTCCTTTGAGGCTTCATCGAACGGCTTCCCCACCACCTCCACCGCCGCAAACCTGCCGCCCTCGCACTCCCTCTCCTCGTAGCAGAGCTGCTCCTGGGGAAGGAGAACAGAGATGCTGCTGGAAGCCCAGCCAGGCTGGGAGGATGGAGGGGGAGGGTGACCCCGAGGTCTCCCGCTCTCTCGCAGCGCCTCACCCGGCCCCGGGGGCAGAGAGGCCGCACGGCCGCCTCGCCACTTACCTTCTCCCCCTTGTTCAGCACCCGGTAGGGCCATGCCTCCACCGAGCTCAGCAGGGAGTTCTTGATCATGCCCAGCATGGTGCCGCTCGGCTTGGGCCCCGCTCGGCTCAGCCACGCTCCAGTCTGCCCCGCTCGGTACGGCTCGTCTCGGCCCGCCGGGCACCGCCCGCGCACCGCCCCCGGGAGCGCCCAAGGGCCGCCTGCGCCGCGGCGGTGGGGCCGGGGCCGGAGTTGGGGCGGTCAGGGTCGGCGGGACGTCGCCCCGAGGAGATCTGGGTGCGGCGGGCTGTGGGAGCGGAAAGGCGGCCCCGGAGGTGAAGTAACGGAGGAGGGCGAGGAGTGTGGAGAGTAATGAAGTGCGGGAGCAGGTCGTGTTCGTCTGGAGGGGAGGAAGGAAATAAAATCCAAGGGAGGAAAGTGCTGACTAAAGTGTGTCCTGTGTAGCGGAGAGGGGCATGGCTCTCCTGGAACGGCAAAAATCCTAACGGTTTTGTTGGGGTTTTTTTAATAAACGGAACTAAAGGAGATCACAATTGTTGCCTTTTAAGACAGTGAATTTCAAGCAGAGCTCTGTTTCTCTTTGAATGTTGTAAGCTATAAGTAAGGACTAGATCTTGGAAGCCACCAATGATATTTGCTGTCTCTTTGCTGACCTCTGCCTCTGTTCACAGCCCCGTTTAAAACTCCAGCCAGGCCTGTTCCAAAAATATATGTAAACCAGCACAATGGAACAGCTGGATCTATTTATCTGCACAGAGGATTTAAGATCCTTCATGTTCACATGAATTTCGGTTGTATAAGCTATGTCAAAGGACAAGTGCCAGCTAGAGAAAGTGCCTTGCCCAGGATCATTTAAGAGGTAGGAATTGTATACCAGAGGACAGCCCTGGATGAGACAGAGGAAGCAGAAGCACCTCGAGGTGCTTGCTCAGCGGGAGTCCTTCCTCCTTTTATACAGAATCAGAGAATTTCCTGGCTGGAAAAGACTTTAAGATCATTTAGTCCAGTCATAACCTAACATCTCCCTTGTTGTTCAAGCATCTGCCTAAGCACCTCATCCAAATGTTTTTTAAACACTCCCAGGGATGCTGACTCCACCACCTCCTTGGGCAGTCTGTTCCAGGGCCCAGTGAAGATCCTTTCAGTGAAGAAATTTTTCCTAATACCCAATCTAAACATCCCCTGGTGTAACCTGAAGCCATTTCCTCTTGTCCTATCACTTATTACTTGATTGAACGGGCCAGACCCTACCTCATTACAGCCTACTTTCAGGTAGCTGTAGGGAACAATTAAGTGTCTCCTCAGCATCCTCCAGACTAAACACCCCCAGTTCCCTCAGCTGCTCCTCATATGACTTTTGTTCAAGACCCTTCACCAGCCTCTTTGCCCTTTTCTGGACATGCTCCAGCACAAAAATATCCTTCTTTTATTGAGGGGCCCAAAACTGAACACAGTATTCAAGGTGCATCCTCACCAGTGCCCAGTGCAGGGGCAAGACCACTTCCTGGGTCCTGCTGGCCACAGTATTTATGATACAAGGCAGGATGCTATTTGTATTGCAGACATAAGATGAGTGGTACAAAATCAGGCAGATGCAGAACTTTCCTGTACTCTTAAAGAGCAAAAAACCAAAATGATTGAAGAAATGTCACATTAGAACAATTCCATCTACAGAGATATGATTATGCAAAGGCAGAGAAGTTAAAGCTGCTGGCTATGATCATCTGATCAAACAGGCCATGGAAGAGGGCTGGACCCTGACATGGACTTTGACAGAGTGAAAGACAGGGGTTGCTATCAATGGTGACAAGACCACAGATCCAGTCATTTGTAAACCATGAATGCTCTTTGGTTTATTTACCATCATGCAATGAATTGCAGAATTGTAATACACATGGTATGCTGCAGCTTGTTCTCTTTTAGAGCAAGCAGTGAGTGTCTCTACTGAGCTGAAGAGCTTTGCCAAAAATAGCATCTTGCATACATCAGTGTAGGAATACATGGACAGGGGTAGACCAGAGGCCCATCTTTCCCAGTCCTCTGGCAGAAGCTGATGGTGGGTGTCTAGGTAAAAAGTAAAAGCACACAGTGATCTGGTCTGGCCTCCCACCTCCAGCCACCTCCCTTCCCGTGACTGAGGGAGTTCTCATCTTCCTGTTTCCAGTAGTCCTCAGCCGATTTTATAACGCTTCAGGTTGCCTGATAAGATGTTTATGTCTAAAATATGAACATGAAAACTGGCATTCATGTTATATTCTTCTTCCAAATGAGCCGAAGTGACCAGCAGTCCCCAAGCAAAGTGTGTAAAGTATCACTTTGGATTGACCGGCAGACCTGCAAGCATGCAGCTGATGCTCCAGCACAGCCTAGTACCTCTGAATGTAGAATAACAAGGGGAGGGGGTGAGCTTTTTCTTCTGTTATTCCTTGTAATTATGGTAAATATCTTCTGGGATCAAAATATTCTACATTTTCTGAGAAATTATAATGACAGCTTCACCAAAGGCACAACTGTATCTTTTCCCAGCCTCTTCACAATCTTGATTTTCCCCTTTTTAAGCTAAGTAGTGTTTCCAATTCTCAAGCAAAAGCCAAGGAGAGACTTTCCAACTTAAGAGTTTTGTTATTTGCTGAAAACTTGATCTCAGAGAATTTACATCTGAGAAATATTTATCAGCTTGTCTCATACACCCCTCAGGCCTCTGCCACTCAACTCCCAGGTTGCAGACAAAATGCTGTGTTAATTCTTCTGGTTCATTTTAGAATAGAATAGAATAGAATAGAATAGAATAGAATAGAATAGAATAGAATAGAATAGAATAGAATAGAATAGACCAGGTTGGAAGAGACCTTTGAGATCATCGTGTCCAACCCATCATCCAACACTATCTATTCAACTAAACCATGGCACCAAGCACCCCATCGAGTCTCCTCCTAAACACCTCTGGTGATGGCAACTCCACCACCTCCCTGGGCAGCCCATTCCAATGGGCAATCACTCTTTCTATGAAGAATTTCTTCCTAACATCCAGCCTAAACCTCCCCTGGCACAGCTTGAGACTGTGTCCTCTTATGAAACTAGCTTTTCCCCTTTCCCTCTGGAGGGTATTGTAGCATCACTGAACTTCTTGCTGTAAACTCAGGCCTTGGAAATCCTTAAATAACGGATCTGAATCCTCACTGTTTATGACTGGAGAGCATTTGCAAAACAACTGTCATGCCAACCACCCCCACAGCCATTTAAACATAATCCACTCTCTATTTTTGTTCTCATAAATTGCTTCATCCAGACCTTTAAAAAAATTATTTTCCTCTCTGACTCTCCTGCCTAAGTTTCAACAGATTTCAGGTATTTGGTTGACTGCAGTGCTGGATGGAAATCTCTTCACTGGCTTTACCTTTAGCGACCTGAAGAGCAAGTCCACTCTATCCTCTGTTCGGTGCATAATTTGATTTCTGCATGGGTTTTTGTTATCACCAGTTTTATTCCTGTGTCAGGAAGCCACAGGCAGAGACAAGCTGAAGGCAGGGTATTCTTGGTACTCCCTGAGGCACCAAAGTCCTTGGGCTGCACGGTTATTCTTTTTCTACCGATATTAATTGTGCTCAAGGATGTTGGGAAATGTCCGGAGGTCAGTGCTTGCATGTAGAGAAGATGCTCTACAAATTAGACACCAATTGAGTTACTATCTGTGGTTTGGGGAACTGAACTCTATCTTAAGCTATATTGGAAAATCCTTCTAGACACTTATCTATGCCATTAAGTATCTAAATAGTTTTGAAATAAAGCATGCCCTGGTTTCCAAGGGCCTTGGCAGAAGGCAATGAAGTATCTTTCAGAGAATCTGGAAATTCTGAAGGTATAGAGAATCTGGAAATTCTGAAGGTATCTGCTGAATAACACAGCTCTGAGTGCCCAGTGCCATGTCGATAAAAACCCACTAGTTGGGTTGTTTGTTTTTTTTTTTTTTTTTTTTGTAGAAGGTCAATATTCATATTTGGTCCCCTAGAATCTGACAAATCTTCAGCCTTGCAAGATGAGGCACAGACCAAAGTTATCCAACTCCACCCACCCTCTGGACATGCTAATAGGGCATTCTTTGCAGTGATGGAAAATAGGTTAAAGCTATATTGTAAACCACAGCTTCCTTTCACTGTCCCTGCCCAGCTGGAATTGCCAAGTACTAATCTATCTTTCTGCATACAACAGGCATTCAGCACTTTTGAAGATCAGAATCCCTAGCAGTTTCAGATGGAGTGCTGTAAAAATAGGACAGAGAGAGAAATTCACCTGAAATTCACCTGTAGAAAGAGCTGCTTCTGGTAAGCAGAAAGAATAGAATCATAGAATCATAGAATCAGTCAGGGTTGGAAGGGACCACAAGGATCATCTAGTTCCAACCCCCTGCCATGGGCAGGGACACCCCACACTAGATCAGGCTGGCCAGAGCCCCATCCAGCCTGGTCTTAAACACCTCCAGGGATGGGGCCTCAACCACCTCCCCGGATAACCCATTCCATGATGGGAATGACTATATAGCCTAAAGTTATTCACACCCAAGTAGACTGTGCTTGTCAACTCATGTTGCTTGGGACACAACACAGCCATCATTGAAGAACAGGGTCAGATTTCACCTACAGACCTAGGTTTGAAAGGCAAAAAACATAATGCAGTAGTTGTGGTCTTCTTAGTAAAGCTAACGTGTATGAGCTCTACTTTATTCTCTCTAGCAATGTCCCATTGAGAAAGGCTTGAGCAGATGAAAACACCCCAAAGATTCCCCCTTTATTTTGGTAGAGAATTAACTCCTCTGAGGTCTCCTGCGAGCATACAACCTTCTCCTATGCACTGGCAGCCTCCGCAGCTGAGTGTTTCCATGCCTCTGGCTCTGTAGGGCATTCAGTCGGAGGGGAAGGACAGTTTTGTTGATGACATTGAGACGTTCATTCAGTTCTTCTAGCCTCTTCCTTATTGACTGGACTTCCCTCACAAGATTGTCCACAGCTGCAGAGAAAGGGCGGAGGCTACAGAAAGAGTAATACAGGAGAATAACTCAGCGTGGGGAGTGCTCCTGAGCAAGCAAAATAACCTACCATGGCCTCGTCTTTCTTGGAGGATAAGGTTCCTTCACAGTGAAAGAGCTGCAAGCAACCATTCAGAGGTGCTTCCAAAGGCACCCTCTTGGAAGGTGGGAGTTAATCTGAGATGCCCCCATCTGAACCAAGGAAACCATGAGCTTCAGGATCAGCATGGGTAATGTGGTCTTTTCATTGCTGCCAAAGCACATCTGGCTTGGTGCTGAATAATGATAGGTTTATGAGCTCCCATAAGGACTTCAAAGCACTTGTGCTTTAATGGTGGAGCTGAAAACAATCCTGTTCAGCTGGAACTAGCAGGGGTAGAGAAGATAGCAGTAATGTGTGGGATCCCAGTGAAGGGGAGGGTCCTGTGTGTCCCCCAGGTCACTCCAGGATGTGCCTCTGCTTAACCACATCCTGGAGTGCTGGAGGAGAAGAGCCAGGATTTTTACATCAGGATTTGACAAGGTGAGGGCTGCACTGATGCATCAGTGTGCTTAGAGGTAACCATGTTCCTTCCTTTGGAGAGTTTTCTCTCAGTCTCCCTTTTGGTATTACAAATCTCTATGCTCATTCTAATCTCACTGGATGTTAATTAGTATTAATTAGCCTCAGTGTTAACTAGGAGCAGGCATGAAGGCTGGGCCAGTGATTCTCATGGGTTACTGTCAGTCCTCAACATTTCTAACAGCCCAGCATGTGTTCTCCAGCAAACTCTTAATTCAAAGCCTTCTGCAGGAAATATGGCTGAATAGTCTCTTTACATCTCCCTGGACTAAAGTTAAAGTTTTCCAAATGCATGACTCAACATTGGCCCTGATAATCTGAGGCACCAATGAATCTCAGCACTGGCAGTATGCTAATAACAGCCACGAGGCAGCCAGGGAGAAATCCACTTGATGCCAAAGGCCAACATATATAATCTATCAACTATATCCTCCCCAAACCCTAATTTGTACAGACATTGTGTGACCTTCTGACTAGTTCCATTTTATTTTTCTAGCCTTTCCTTTTCAATTGGTTCAGTGCCTAGAGGCTGTGGACAGATTGGGTTTTTTTTTCTTTTTCCTGAAAAGAAAGCTGAGTTATGGCAGAAGACCATGTATTTTATAACCAGTTCTGATTTAAATGATATTTAGTTTCTAGTAATTCCCAGTATTCCCTTCTCCCCTCTCTTGTTCCTTGCCTTTCCAACTCTCTTTCTGGAATTACTAAAGTGAAGTACCTTTTGTGAATGTGGTCAATCACTAATATTTTCTGCAGTGCAAGGGGGAAATATGGTGACACGGACTAGTGAACAGCTTTCTCACGTCTGTGTGTTAGAGACTGAAACAAAAAACATCACAGGGCAAATCAGCTGCTTCTCCCTGCCCTGTGGCCAAGTCCATGTCTGGATTTGTAACACAATTCATCTTTCCAGTCTGCTCTCACAGGAGCGAGGTGCCAAGAACAGCCTACATTTTCTTTAGGATAATCATTCTTAACACAGTCACTGCAACTGAGAATGTTGCACAATAAATATTCAGCAGAATATTCAGGTTACTAGTATTCAGTGCTGCTATCACAACAGGTACCAAGGCAGTAGGATTCAGCTCCCCACAACTGAGCAATCTGAAAGTTCATCTCAAAATGGATGAATCCTGCTCAAGGAAGGGTACCCAGGAAAGGACTGAATCCCACCACCAGATGAAAGGAATTACCTGGCAAACTCAGGCAGTAAAGCATTTGGGTTGTTCAGCAGGGTGTGCTTCATTTGCCAGAAGATGCCATTTCCCCATTTCTCCAGGGTCTGAGTAATGCTGTTAATGCCTTCTATGTTGACCTTGTCAGCTAGGTTAGCAGGACATCCATGGAAGAGAGGAAAATAAAGGCGGCAGAACAAGAAAACGTGAGCTAGTGATCTGATTCCATTCCCCATCACTTGAACTGTGTCACAGTGCAATGGCAAATATTAAACATACAGAGGATCTAAATGAAAAAGCAGATAACCCTCCACCCAGTGTAATTCTCACCCTCTAGGTGCCCAGGTGCTCTGCTGACACTGGATATCCCATACGATTATTTCTAAAACCACCTTCCTCTCCCAAAACCTCAGCAGCTACCCAGGAATTGAGAAGAAGCACTCATGAATGAGAACTGTTTGCCTCATTCCAAGGGGGAAAAAAAAAAATAGGTGAATCTTCAGCTCTGAGTTACTGAAGATCTCCCAGGCTGACTCACCACTACCATCTCTTACCGCCTTCTCTGTAGTCCCATTTCTGATGCTGGTCCAGAAAGTCCTCCTGGGATTCAGCACAGGGCAAGAATATGAAGAAGAGGAAAAGTGGAAGAGTCATCATGATGGCTTTTTGCAGGTTCTTGACCTCCCCTACTCTGCGAAGACAAAAAAAATTCTTGCTAAGTGCTTTATTTCTCTCTTTCCTCTGCTTCTCCACCTCCCACCTGTCACCTCCACAACAAATTTCCCTCTGAAGATGTATTTCTTTAAACTGTTGTTCAGGTTGCTCAGCCTAGCTTTTCTAGAAGCACAGAGGGTTCTTTTTCACAAGTATAGACCTCCTTACATTAGTGGGGTTTTTTTGGTTGGTTGGTTTTGTTTTTATGGCTGGCTTTGGTTTTAATGGGTTGGTTTAGTTAGTTTGTTTTTCCAAGCCTTTGAGTGGTACCTTTGAGAGCTACTCAGATGCATCAACTACTGGCAGCAGCCAGGAAAGTAGCTTTGCTTCCTATGTAGCCATGTTGGGATAGCACCTTATAGTTAGAAATGTTCTGTCATTGTCTGGAGAAGGTACTACAAGGTGCAGAAACAGCTTCATCCCCACTTTGCAATTGGAGAAAGCAAAGTACAAGCCAGTGAAGCAATTTGTCAAGGATTTAATAGAGGTCAGAATGGAAAAAAAAAAAGTTCTTTTTGATCTGATCCACTAACCAGTAGAAATAATTGAGATGCTGCCCAGTGATGGAGCCTCAAAGGCAACCCCACTCCCCATCTACTGTATCCACTTTGCCCCAGGTGTCAATTCCTCCTAAGCACATCTACAGAGTATGCAAGACAGGTATATGAAGTGCTGTGAGCATATTCACATTATCTCCTTGTCTTCTTTCAAGTTTGCCCTCATTCCCAAGCCAATGGAAGTCAATGCTAACCTACAGGCCCTCCTGGACAAGTCCTGTCTCTAAATGTAAGAGAATAGATCAATTTCTCCACAGTTTACTCATGCTTGTTTGTTACTCTGTCTTAATTAAATGGCCTCTCTATGTTCAATCTGATATACTTTGGGATTTTTTAATGTCATGAACAGCTGTTCTGGTAGAAAGTGACTGAAATATCAATTATGCACACATTGCAAATGGCAAACAGAACAAAAATGCATTGCCAGGTTCAGGGGTTTTAGTGATGATTTTGGTCATCTGTAGTCACAGTGATGGAGGGACTCGTGGAAAGCAGGTATTCAGGAAATCCAAATCATTCCCCGACGCAGCTGCATGTGTCAAAAGTTAGAACACCTCATTGCAAAATATGGGACATTAAATTGCTTTTTGAGTCTCACATAGCTCTCCTCTCCTAACCATCTGTGAAGGATTCAGCCACCTCAAAACTTATTGGGAGCTGTAGCAGATAAAGCAGTACATAAATGAATCCTTTTACTTTGTGCCTTTCTTACAGTCAATCTCTAGTGTATTTTAATTGCAACTGCATTTATTTTCCCATCTATTTAAAATAGCAGCATGAATATAGCCATACTGATGGGAAACGTCATGCTACTTTAAAAATACTACTTTCCACCTGTCAGGATGTATTTTGCACTCAATATTCTTCTAATTGCAGTATTCATTTAAAGTGGGGGTGGGGGAAATAAATTGCTTTCTTCCTATCTCCTGCATGCATACACCTCTTCTTCCTCCCGACTCAGTGCTGCCAAAATGAAAATCTCTAAGAAGGTTTGATGATATCACCAAGGCACATAATGAAAAGGTCTTCATGGACCTTCTTGGAACTATTTGCATCGACACAACAGCTCCTCTGCCTCTCTGCTTTTCCAGATAAACACCCCAGTCTTTAGAGTTTTTTTTTCCTTCTTCTTTTTCTCTTTCTTTTAATGACTATGCACTGCACATGCCTTTTTAATCTTCCCTGATGGGAAGACACCAACATCTCTAATTGCAAATGATTTGAAAATGCTTCCAACATCAAGGAGGCAGTGTGGCTTCCCAGCTCAGTTTAAAACTTCCTGAAAAGACTGTCCATTCCTTGCTCTTTTCACCTCCCATCTGTTTCAATATCCCAGGGCTGGGACACTTTAATCTTTCTGTATTTGTTAAAAGGAGGGTGGTGATAAATTCCACCTACATCTGATACTGAAAATCCACCCTGCTTGACCTCAAGCTTTTGAAATGAATCATAAGACCCACAGGCTCTATTTGTAGGGCCCCTCACAGATCAGTTTCTTTGTAGCTTTGCTCTCTGCATTCCTAAGAGCCTACTGTAACTTATGATCATAGCAAGCATCAAGTTAGAACCTTCTTTGAAATAGATTCCCATATCTCAAACACTTACACAGAAACTGAGCAATCCTCCTTCTCTTAGGTTGAATTGTAGAAGGCAAATGGGTAGTCACTAACAAACAGAAAAAGTCTGCAGGGTCATCTGTAGGATGTAGGAACCAAGCCCATTGCAAATGTGTTTTCAGATCTGCTGCAGAGTTGCACTGGAAAGTACTGTCAGGGTAGAACACAGATTGACAAGCAATGAAAACTGTCTCACACCCTTGGATGAAAGCTCTGTCCTAAATCCAGAGGATAACAACAACAGCATAGTAGCTTTGTTGTTGTTACTGTTAATTACAATAATAAGTCATGCTCTCTGTCAGAAAATTACATCATATTCTGCCCTTGGATCAGGGTAGGCTCAGTGATTCACTGGATAGTCCCTTCATCTGCAAGCAATGAAGAAGGAGCTATTCACCTCATTATTGCACAATGTTTTGTTTTTTTCTTCTTTTAACCTCTCAATACCTCACTCTGACATGATGAAAGAGCTCTGCTAGCTCAATATCCCAAGCACAGCCTTGCTGAGATTGGTGGTTGTGCTATCCGAGCCTGAAAACCTGCCCCAGAGCAAAGAAGTGCTGCCAGGATTGGAACTCTGTCCCTCTCTTGTTCCCCCTTTCTGTTTCTTGCCGCTTCACTGTATCTGCTTCCAGTGCTCATCCCTCCTTACATGCAGCACGGAATGACAACAGAGCACTGAGATTTCAGTACATGCCTCAGACTTCGGCACACTGAGGTCAAGTGTGGTAGCTGACTGCTCATGGGTTGTGCTGCCTGCTAGGGTATGGGGGAACTGCCGAGGTTATCCTCTCCTGGTGCCAAACACCGCTTCATTTCAGAGTACCTTCTCTTCCCTGAAGCCTGAGGAGCACACTCTGTTCCTATTGCAGGCATGTGAGTTGTTCATTGTGATTCAGAGCTTGTCTGCCCCTTGTCACTCCATAGGGCTCAAAACCTTTCCCTGCACTTCTTACTGCTCTAAACACATACACTCTCCTGATGCATGCATGAGAATCCTGGTATTTTAGCTCAAGCCCAAGCTTGCTTTGAAAGAAGGATTTTGTTGATTAGAGTTAGCAGTCACCTAAAATGAAGTTTGGGTTTTTTTCTGCAGTATTGGACTGAAAGCAAATTAGCTTTGAGGTTTTCATCTGAGACCTGTTCTCCTCATGATTTTCCCAAGTTCCTTTTGAGCTACTTTCAAACTAAAGCTGAAGAGTGATGCTGAGCTCGAGTTATGTGCAGAGAAATAAAATATGCTTTTAAATGATTCAGAGAGTCTGATCTCAGGTTTGATCTCATAAATACATCAAATGTATCTCTCATTCCAATGGACATTAAAACATCAAAGCAAGTTTAAGAATCTCCCATTTGTAAAGGATCTCAATAGGTAATAAAGATGTATTTTGCAGACCAGTAGAATTTCTCTGTCTTTATTTCTACATGCAACATTTGGAGACTATTTTAAGGTTATATTGCTTACACACACACCAAACGAAAATGTTCTGCTTTATATATAAAGTCAGAGAAGGTTTAGGTGCTGTAAACCAAACAGTTTCACATTCCAAAAAAACCCCCACAGAGTAGCTGCACACGATTTCTCACTTAATGCCAGTGCTGCCAGAGCTCCCAAGCGAGGATCCTGACAAGACTCAGAGATTTTAGAGGAGAAAGCTGCCCAGACTGCAAGTGCAGAACAATCAAAGTATTTTCAAGCTCTACTTGCAAAGCGGATGGCATTTGTTAGCTCTCCAAGCAAGGAGAAGAAGAAGAAGGAGAAAGCAGGGGAGTATAAATATTAGCATATGTTTGTAGTATTATGTAATGGTGGAAAGATCACACATACACACACACACACAAAAAAAGCCAAAAGCAATAAAAGAAAGGAATAAAAATTGGATCCTACAATATTAACCCAGTTGCAGTGGTCCGGTTAGAATCTCACCTGTTTCAGAAGTCCTGGTTAAAAGTCCATTGCAGCGGCTTTTGTAGTGCACACTTGTGTGACTGTTATGCTGTTCTGTCAGTGTGTGTGCACACCCAGCTTTGGGCTATGTAGGAATAACAACATTTTGATTATTTTTTTTTCAAGCTTGGCAACATGTTTCAGTCCAATGGAGGTTTTGCATAGATTCATGGATTCCTAGAATGGTTTGGCTTGGAAGCGACCTTGAAGATCATCTAGTTCCACTCCCACGCTGGCATGGGCAAGGGACACCCTCCACTAGACCATTATTGTTAATTAAGAGTTACACTGCTCATTTTCATGTTGTGTGAAAAGTAAAGAGCACTTCAATCCCTCAAACTACCTGACCAGCCTGCTAAGCAAAGGGATCTGATTGACAGCCTGGTGATGGACAGCAAGGATGCTGCTGGCTAAAGAAATAGAAATAAAGAGTCATCCAGGTGCAAAGCAAATATCTACTGCACATCATAAGATTAGTAAAGTCCTGTTGGTTTTGAGGAGGTAATATCTATCTTTTACCTCTTCTCCAGGTGTACCTGGCTGCACATCTTTTCCAGGATATATCTTATTGTGATATCTCATTTAGAGTTTGGTGCTCCTTATAAGAAGTTTCCTCTTTCCCTGGATAGGTACCTGCAGACCTTGTACTCTCCATGTCTGTCCATCTGTCTCGCTCTTCTGATCTCCCTCTGTCTTTCTCTCTGGACACTCCTTTTCTCTGGAAATCTAGGTAGCAATCCTCCAACTTGTAAGTCCATGCCAGCCTGCATATGATGCCTCCTCTCCTGGCTCTTCCCACAGGTACCTTTAGAGTCCTTCAATGCAACAAGCTCTTTCCAGGGTGCATGGATGTGTCTCATCCAGAGGAAGGGGGGGGGGAACATTCTTGGGAAAGAAGGCAGAGAATTGCATACAAGTGTTACCTGTGCTCTTGAGGCCAGTCCTTCTGTGATGAGGCTTCCAAGTCTCTGCCTCCCTCTCCTTTCCTCCTCACCACCCCTCTGCATTTCAACTTGCAATGAGTGACGTGTCCCTCTTCATATCCCCGCTTTCCATGTTTCCACAGTCTTTCCGTGGAGCCTCCTCCAGCTGTACCTCTCCTACCCCTCCCTCCCACTCCTGCAAGCAAGCCATCATCTCTCCCCACACATGGGAGCCTTATGGGAAGGAAAGCCTGGGCAATGGAGCCCTTCTCAAAAGCAGCTCCATCTGCAAGGACACCCAACTCTTTTTGCCCCCAGTTCTTTTGGGCAGCTCTCAACCACTGACTCTCCAGCACAGCTGTAGGACTTCTCTTACTAGTCACAGTTTCCACTATGCAGTGCTTTCTCTGGCTGCTTGAACCCTCCGGCCATCCAGCCATGAATTTGTTCCCCACGTTGTTTCTGCCTTTTAACAGTCGTGCCAATTAATTCCCTGCTGATTAGTTCATTCCTGATGCACTCTGCCAAATCTATTTCTGGTGGAATAAACAAGGAGGGATGAATCGGCTGCAGTGTTGTTTGTTGTTGTTTTTTGTCTCCCCATGTCTCCTTCCCCCAGGTCCTTGCCTGCCAAATTAAACAAGTTCAGATCTGGTCAGTACTTGATAAAGAGATTTCCAGAGAAACATGAGGTGTTAAAATGATGGGTTTTGCACAGTGTGAAGTGGACCCGTGATTCTGGTCCCACATCCATGTCAGGCTGACATTTTGCTGTGATCTGAGAAGATGTGCAGCCACCACAGCCCCGAAGCTGCCCAATTGCTGCACACTCAGGCTCATGACTAGACACTGCTTGTGAGTGTCTTGGCCAAATCTGCATTCTTCCTGATATTACTTTTCCCAGTATCAGCTGGCAACAGCACCCTATCTGTCTCCTGACCAGCCTATTCTTATTTAACTCCATTTTCCACATCCAAAATGTCTGGACTCAACAGTGAGAAAAATGATGCTTTTCTCACAGGGCGAAGGTCCAGCTGCTCGGAATAAAAGCAAACACCCTGAAGGAAGGTGCCAGAAGATAAGCTCAAGTAACACAGTGTTACAATTGCAACAGGGTGAGGCTGCTTTACCCCAGGTGAGGAGCCCATGGCAGGAAGGCTGAGTGGCATCCTTCTAAGCACAGTTAATAAACATCATCCAGCACTGCCATTTAGTCAGCCACATAAATCCACTCAAGAGAGGTCTAACCAGGACCAGAACGGAGGGGTTTCTGCTTCTCTGATACCATAAGCATGTGATGCTGGCTGCTCCAGCTCCCTCAGTCCTGCTGGCTCTGTGGCAGGGAAATTTCTGAGAAGCCTGCCTTGTTTGTGGAGCATTGCCACTGACACAGCAGGACATTCATTTGCAAAGTTATAAAACACCAGTTTTCAAATGCAGTCCCCAATATCCACACTTAACAGGACAGCCTCTGGAGGAACTGGAAAACGATGGTGGGTTTTTTTTTTCAGGGCTCAAGCAAGCAAACAAAATGTCCAGGCAACAGGCAAATAACCCAAACAATCATCTGTTTCCAGCTGTTCCCCATTCAGCTCGTGGCAAACACAATCCTGCTGATGTAACTCCCCGTGAAGAGGAAATGAACTGCTGATGGTCAGCGTCAGATGGGGACACTGGATGGAGGAATGCTCTGATCAAGAACCCCTCCATGGCATGGCACAGAGGCACTGTCTGAGCGAACCTGGTGGGAAAACCCACACAGGCAAAGCAATGTTCTCCTGAAAACCTGGTCCAAATCCAATCTGTGCTGGTGAAGGGTTGCAGTATGTGTTCTGTGTCCTGGTCATGTGCTGGCAACCTCAGCACAGTGCTCAGCAGGCAGGATTATATATCCCAGACACTCCCCATTCCCTGTGCCTCCACCAGGGCTAGTGGGGGAGACAAGACAGGAGGGAGCTGTAGCACTTCCCTTCCCTGTCTCCTGTCTGCTATCTTCCATATTTCCAGTGATGTGAAAGGAGTACTGCCCAGCCCACCATCACCACCATGGCTGCATTCAGATAGGGATCTCCAGCACACATGTGCCATCACTTTGCCCACTAAGCAGAAGCTGGGAACTTTAATACAACCAACTAACAAGAAGCTCCCTTGGGGTTTTTTTGTTGTCACATTTCTGTGACTATTGTAAGCAATTGCAGGGTATGTGATCTGCTCTACTGTGTGAGGGCTGCTGCTTGCAGACAGTTTTCTAAACTTGGGTAGCCTCAGCATGAAATTTGCTTGTGATATGCAAACAGGCTACTGCACATGTCTATCTGTGGGTCTCTCAGGACATGCAAGAGCTCTGAGACAGCAAAATCCACCTGGCAAGATCAATGTCTGCAGAAACATTTGTCTTCATTTCCCCAGACAGGGGGAATGCAGCCT
The DNA here is from genome assembly GCA_033816785.1 of Picus viridis. Taxonomy (NCBI): domain Eukaryota; kingdom Metazoa; phylum Chordata; class Aves; order Piciformes; family Picidae; genus Picus; species Picus viridis. The sequence goes on along the minus strand of CM066568.1, from coordinate 23,343,537 downwards.
TCAGGCAGATGTAGATTCAGCAAGCTAAGGGCAAAAGGAACTCAAACCCTCTCTGAAACTCCTGTGCTTTTCAGGGTGTTTGTGCCCTGGGCCATGCAAGAGAGCAGCAGCTGTGGGGGTCTCCACAATGCTGCTGCTTGTGTCCAGCCCTGGCTACCATGCACACATTGAGCCAAAATCCTCCCAGGGTGCAAAAACTTGGCACTCTGAGTGAGATTACAGAGGAATTCCTGACACCTCCCAGGAACCAGAGTGGATCTTAACAGCTGTAAGGATGAAAACCTTTTAAAAGACCACACATGAGCTATGAGGGATTTCAGTAAAGCTCTGAAATGCCACAGAAGCTCCTGTGCAATTTCTAGGAGCTGGTGCTAGAGCTGATCCCACTGTTTCGGAGCCAACCACAAAGTCTTCTTCACTGGCCTTATTAGGTGGACCCTGGCTATCACTACAATTTGTGTAGGTCAGGCGAATAATGTGCACCTGTACAACATCTTCAACACACAAGCATTTCAAAGGGCATGGAATAAGTCAGAAATCAGGCATCTAGCAGGGCACAGCAAATTTACCTCAGGCAGTGCCTTCAGCCTACACAGGACAACAGGTGCCAGTGTGGGCAGAGAGGGCTGGCACAGGCTCAACACTGATGAAGGACTGATGAAGGCTGGTGGCTGGACATTTTCATGCTTTTTTGGCTCATGATGCTTTTCTAAAGGACCACATTGCCCACCCAAAGCTCTCAGGCTTCCAAGCTTAACCTCAAGCATCTCATTTTTCAGCATCTGGCTTTTTCAAACTGCTTTGAAAAAAATAAATAAATAAACCAAGCAGCAACGTTCAGATAAATGAATGATTTATTTGCAACTTGAGTTTTAGTTTCATAGCTTTTTGATTGATATTAGTACACTCGACAGGTCCAATTTATATGCAAATCAGCTTGCATTCACAATGCAAAGAAGGGAAACTTCATTTCTCATGCTTTGCAAACCATTACACCCTACATATGACTACTTTATGTGCAGTCATATGTTCCTCAAAAGCATCCGTTTTCATCACAGATCACTCTCCATTAGCCTCACAGAGATCTCAAGGCTTGGGGAATGAGCCATTTTTGTAGGGATGCATGAAATTAAGAGTGGGCTCTGCTGTACTGCAGATGTGCAATCATTGTTAGCTATGGGCTCATGCAGTGTATGTGTGTGCCAGATGTTAGATCACAAATGAGGACGCCAGATTTTCCATTTCCTGCTTCTGGCTGTTTTCTGTTGTACCTTCACTCCCAGCTCTGATGGGTGCCAGAAGAATTTTCTTAGAAAGAGTCACTCTGCTGGGCAGCTTTTGTCCCTGTGTATCACAGGCTCTGCTAACTGAGACATGGAAAAGATCCAGGATCTCTCATGCAAATATTTACATAGATACAGGGTAATCACTGCTCTTAAATCAGAAAGTGGAGAAGGGGAAATGGCATATGGAACAGAAAGTCTCTGTATTCAGAAAGACCTGGAAGGAAAAGAAAAAGAATGACTATGATGGCTTCTCCAGGCTTTGCCACCAGGGACATGGTGGCAAGTGTTGTGTTCTCAGGAAGGTCCCGATCTAAAGCCTGATGACATCAATGGGGAAAAAAAAAAACTCTGGTACTAAGAGGTTTTGGATAAGAGCTACTCTCTTTCCTGTGCATATATTAAAAAAACCCCAAACAATTCTCATCACCAGCCAGACCACTTGGTGTCTCTCTTCTGCTCCTTCTTTATAGTTATCATTTAAAGTTTCAGGACAGACCTGGACAGTAAGTACACTATTCACAGGAACAGTACCTGAAACAGGGAAAAGCAGAAGTAGCAGTAGATGCTGAGGAAACATATCACAGAATCACCAAGGATGGAAGAGACCTCAAAGATCATCAAGTCCAACCTGTCACCACAGACCTCATGACTAAACCATGGCACCAAGTGCCATGTCCAATCCCCTCTTGAACACCTCCAGGGATGGTGACTCCACCACCTCCCTGGGCAGCACATTCCGATGGCTAACAACTCTCTCTGGGAAGAACTTTCTCCTCACCTCGAGCCTAAACTTCCCCTGGCACAGCTTGAGACTGTGTCCATGATGTGTTCTTTAGCCAATCAGACTCTCACCTAGCCAGTATGCCTTTCTCTTCTGAAGTGTTCCCAGACAAACCATGCCTTGAAGAAGTGGTGCTGTTAGATGGCCCATTCACGGGCCCGGGAATCAGGAAGCTGGAGCTTTGTGGCTTTGGGGAAGCCACAAACCCCTCCTTGCTCAACTTCCTTATTGTGTGAAAGGAAAAGTTTGCTGTTCACTTACCTCAGAAGGCTGTGGTGAAGATCAAGGACAGTTTTTGGAAAACACCCTGGCAGTCTTTAATTTGAGGAAAAAAAAAGCCTCTTGCAAAATAAACCACAATCAACAAATAAGATTTCTTCCAACCAAAAACTTCCCCAAAAAAAGAAGGTATATATTTATACCAAGAACCAAGGCATATATTTATACTGAGTGACTAGCACTTTCTGTGCAAACCATTTAGGACAAAAAGCATATTTTTGCCTGTGTCAGTGCCCAGCACAGCTGTAGAAAACTGTGCTATCCTTGGTCATGGCTTGCTGCCACCAGCCCCCACCACTCTTCAGGTCTCTGCCTCTGTAAAACAACAAAAAGGGACCGAACCAGTAAAGAACTTTGGTTGGAATACCAAGTTGCTGCTGCCTTTGCAAAACAGTGGCACCTCCTAAGGGAAGTTACTCTCAGTAAGTTTGCAGGCTACACCAAGGTGGGCAGGAGTGTCAATCTGCTGGAGGCAAGGAAGGCTCTGCAGGGACAGGCTGGATCGATGGGCAGTTGCATGATGTTCTGTAAGGCCAAATGCCAGCTCCCACACTTTGATCACAACAATCTCATACAATGCTATAGGCATAGGGAAGCGTGGCTGAAAAGTTGCTAATCAGAGGGTTTTGAGGGTACTGGTCGACAGCCAACTGAATTTGATCCAGCTGTGTGCTCAGAAGGCCAAGGCAGCCATCAGCATCCTGGACTGTATCAGGAGTAGTGTGGCCATCAGGAGCAGGGAAGAGATCTTGCCCCTGTACTTGGCACTGGTCAGGCTCCACCTCAAATCCTGTGTTTGGTTTTGGTCCCCTCACCACAAGAAGGACATTTTTGTGATGGAGCAAGTCCAGAAAAGGGCAAAGAGGCTGGTGAGGGGTCTTGAACACAAGCCCTGGCTGAGGGAGCTGGGGTTGGAGAAAAGGGGGCTGAGGGGAGACCTCACTGACCTCTACACCTCCCTGAAAGGAGGTTGCAGTGAGGTGGGGCTCAGCCCCTTCTCACAGACAACAGGTGACAAGACAAGAGGAAACTGCCCCAAGTTGTACCAGGGGAGGTTTGGAGTGGATATTAGGAAAAATTTTGTCACTGAAAGGGTCATTGGGCCCTGGAACAGACTGCCCAGGAAGGTGGTGCAGTCACCATCCCTAGAGGTGCTTAAAAGACGGCTGGATTAGTTACTTAGGGACACAGTACAGGGAGATGTTAGGTTATGGTTGGACTAGATACTCATAAGGTCATTTACAGCCAGGTGATTCTATGATACTTTGATAAAATCTCAGTGCCACCCTCCCTGGCACAGCCCCATGGGAGGCAACCTCAGGCCCCTGCGGCCGTCACTCGCAGGTCCCCATGGCAGGGACCTCAGGGGTTGCCCCTCGCCACGCCCCTCTTCAGCCCCAGCACGGGGCCCCTGCTGCGCCGGGCGCCGCTCCCGCCCCGCAGGACTACAATTCCCAGCAGCAGGACTACAATTCCCAGCAGGCCGTGGGGGCGTGGAGGGCGGGCGGCAGGGCGCATGCGCTCTGCGCCGCTCCAGCATGGCTACGGTGCTGTCCCGGGCGCTGAAGCTGCCGGGTAAGGGGTCCGCACCCGCGGGAGTAGGGGGATTCCGGGCCGTCTGGCGCCGAGCCGGGCCAGGCCGAGGCGGGGCAGCCATGCTCGGGTCTGCTGTCAGGGGCGGGCAGGCGCGGTTGGCGCTGGCCGGGGCAGTGGGGTGCGTTGCCATGGCGATGTGGGGATGTGGGGATGTGAGGATGTGGGGTGAGGCCCAGCGTTGGGGTGAGGGGACAGGCCTGGCCGCCCTGGGGACCGAGGCGGTGCGGGGGTGCCGGCGGCCTCTGCCCGAGTCCTTTTGGCGGAGGGAGGGCTGCAGGGAGCGAGGGGCTCCGGGAGCGTTGTTGTTCGGGGGTGGGTTGCCTGGGCCTGGCCGCAGCCCCGAACGGGGCCGCGTCAGGATCGGAGCAGGAGGATGCGCCGAGTACCGCAGGCCGCACAGAGGTGGGCGCAGGGCTCAGGACAGCCGCCGCCCCCGCCAGAAAGCGTTTACCCCTCTCTGATCCATTCCAGCCGGCTTTTACCCCCGAAAGTCAGGCCAGGAGTTCGGTAAGTGCCGTTGCCGTTACCTAGGTAAATGTTTCAAATCTGTCTACCGCCACTCGTCGAGCCAGAGATCTTCAGCGAGATAAAAGGGTATTCAAGCATAAGGGACTATTGTGTTGGGGAACAGAATCTTTCGAAGATAAGGCAGTGAGCAGCGGTCCAACAACCAAACCATTCTCTTCAGCCGGGAGATTAGAAAGGATTGAAAATACGTTGTGAAATCAGACCTTGAGAGCAGATTGGAAGCTGTGCCAATACACCTGGCTGCATTAACCCAATGGGAAAGTGCCTCGTTGCCCCTTCTTACCATATTCTGCATTCAGGACAGCCATGGGACAGACAGGGCCCAGCTGAGTGCTGCTGGGCTGTGGTCCTGCAGTGCCCCAGTCTGTGAAGCTGCACTGAGTGGGCACGTCATGTCCTTCCCTCCTCCACTCATCCATAAAGATCATAGTAATGTCTCCAGCGCCATTCCCTCCAGCTTTTAGGAACCTGTATCAGGAATCATTAATTTTTTAGTTTGTGTAGTGCCTGTTAGATCTCATTCAAAGAACTTTTGTTTGCAAATCAGTTTCTTCCTGGTGTATATATATATATATGTGTGTGTGTGTATATATATATATATATGTTTGCCTGAATGGGAAGGAATGCATTTTACATGAAGCTTATTTAGGAAAGGTGCAACTGGTGAGTATAACTGTGTGTGTATTCCTACTGAGGAACTGTACAGTAACTGTCCCCTTCTGGGACCTCTGGACCTAGCATGATCTATTGATATCTGCTGTTGGGAGGTATTGATTTGGAAAAGCACACAGGCCTTGCAACTACAGTTAAGAAAACAGTTCTTACATCAGTCCTTAAGTTAGATTGCTTGTGTCATACCTTGTTTGTGCAGTTAACTCTTGAAAAATGCAGCTTTCAGCAGCAGTGAGAAGGCAGAAAGCCTGTTATTACAGCTATTTTTTTCCTCCTGCATCTCATACAATTAATTACATCAATACATGGCAACTTATCTCCCCACAGGCTTAGGGATATGTCTGCAGTACCCAGTGGCTGGTGCCTGCCACCTGCCAGCTTGTGGGGGGAGGGGGGAAAAAAAGGGAAAAAACCCAGGACATGAAGTGAGTACAAAGGATACTTGAACCAGTATGTCATCATTGGAATAATGCACAGAAAATTGTACTCATCTGAAGTCCAAAATCTGCACTTTTCACACCAAAGCAAGTGCAAAGAAAAGCCTTTCCAGTAAGTCAAAAACAGAAAAGAAAGAAAAAAAATCTTACAAGGCATATCTTTGAAGCCATCAGCACCAGAAATTAATATTTCATTATGAGTGGGGCCTGCTTCCAACAGAGATCACCTCACAGGTGCCTCCTTTCCAAATCATGATCACATGATGCATCCTTTCTTCTCTGAGGGGTCACTTTCTTCTGCTGCAATAGTTGCAAGAGCTGCCTGTGCAGAAAGTACTATTAGGCAAATGCACCAGGGATTTTGAAAGTCATGCAGTGCAGTTTAGAGTCCAGCTGCCCTTTGTGGGACATTTTCCTCCCTCTTCAGTATTTGCTTGTTCTTCCAGTGGCTATAAAAAAACCATCCATGGGGAGCCAACTGGTGACTTAGCCACAGACCATGAACAGCAGTTCCACGGGTGGTGGTAACCACAGGCCACTGACTAGAACCCTCTCTTTTCTCACTGGTGCCATGGAGTAAAAAAATGGAATTGAATCTAGAGCAGGTGAAAACAGAAGTGTTTTGTTTACCTGTAGGAAAGAACACAGAGCAGCAGGGAAATTGACTCTGCTGATATGAACTCAATCCCTGTAAAGTGGGTGCAAAGTTTATATACACTTAGAGACTGTATACAAAAGATAGACAACAAAGTATGAGTTAAATAAGTTACATATGCAGAACCACAGAACTGCTCAAGGTAGGTCTGGAGACTGTTTGCTTTAGCACAGGGACTAATTTATCAGGAAGGTTACACAGTGATTATTGTTTCAGGGGAGATAAGGTGAGACTTTGACCAAAAGGCCAACTTGGGTATAGCCATGATGGAAAGCTGAAAACTGTGTTAGGAGTATTGCCATTTCTGACCACTGAGCACTTGCAACAGAGGCAGTTTTAGCTCTTTCTTGATGGATAAACTTCCCCCAGTTTAAGCTGTGTTGACCAGAAATCAATGAAGCACTTCTCAATAAGTCATAGTTCTCTAAATGGTGTGAGGCTGTCCCTTGTTTTCACAAAATCTTTACTACTATTTGTGTCTCTCTATGTATGCTTTTCTGTTGAAAAAATCATTTGGGAGTGATTAGTGGAAAGCAGGTGTGGTATCCCTCCTTCCCACAGCAAGCAGCCTAACTCTCAGTTAAGAGCCATGTTCCTTCTGCTCTGTCTCTAGCCAGGTGAATCATGAGTTATGCGTTTTCTGCACCACAGAACAGCCTCAGAAGGCTGGGCTGAACATGTCCTCACTAGCCCTCCAGATGCATTCCCAAAACGTTCACAGAGCTATTGTTAGGACTCTATACAAACAGTGGGAGATGAGCACTTGAGCCCTCTAAGGTTAAATTTTGTGCCTGACCATACTGAGTGGCTGTGCCTGGTGAGAGTGCTAGCTAACTTTTTAAGGAAAGACAGGGAGAAGGAATGCCAGTTTCTGGTTCCAGGTCAGACTTAGATGTGAAATAACACTGAGCAGCTCTCTGCTTTACTTCTCTCCTGTAACACAATAAATCCTTTCCAATGTAAATCACCAAAACTCAAAGTCATTACTGTGTAGTAGCAGTTTCCTAGCCTCTGATCAGTGTTTCTCAACAGGAAATGTGTTCCTGTTACACCTCATCTGTGGTTAACACCACTGTCAGGATTGCCAACATCTCCACTCTTGTCAGTTCAAGGGGTGGGTGAACCCTAGTTTGGATGTGACTCCTAGAGATCCAGAACAAAACTGTTGCAGATAAAGCTCATTCCTATCAATGCAAAGAAGAGCAGCAGGTTTCAGTCCTCTGGCTTGCCTGTCTCTAATTAAAACAGTTAAACAGATCACAGTACATCTGAAGTATGAGAGTGTTGTCGAGTTGTTTTGCTCAAAGCACACTGGTTTCTAAAACCAGGAGCAGTCTGCTTACCCTAACTGCCTGACTTTGACTTCCCAAGTTAAATACCATTTACTCTTGGGCCAGCAGCATTTGCTTTTCATACCACTCTGACCTGACTTGAACTGGCACATCTGGATCTGTAGCGAGAAGCTGCAAACACCCTGCCAGCAGATCCTCTCTGGAATTTCTTGTTTATGCTGAATACTCTTTCAGCAACTTGTCAGCACAACCTGCTGCATAGGCATCTGGGAAATTCACTCTGTGCTGTCACTGCAGTCTCTGAGCAGATTGCTGTGTGCCACTGAGGTCAGTGGCCTTCTGTGCTGCTCACAGGATGGAGTCAACATTGTTATCAGGACTTCCTGAGAAGCCCACACTTTGCACACATGTTTAGGACAGCTTGATGGAAAAGTCAACATGAGATGACAGTGTGCTCTTGCATCCCAGAAGGCCAACAATGCCCTGGGCTGCATCAAAAGGACTGCACCAGCAGGCCAAGTGAGGTGACTCTTCCCCTCTGCTCTGTTCCCATGAGACCCTACCTGGAGTACTGCATCCAGTTGTGATGCCTCCAACTCCAGAGAAGTCCAGAGAAGGGCAACAAAGTTGGTGAGGAGTCTGGAACACAAGCCCTATGAGGAGAGGCTGAGGGAGCTGGGGTTGCTTAGCCTGGAGAGGAGGAGACTGAGGGGTGACCTTATTGCTCTCTACAACTACCTGAAGGGAGGTTGTAGCCAGGCAGAGGTTGGTCTCTTCTCCTAGGCAGCCAGTACCAGAACAAGAGGACACAGTCTCAGGCTTTACCAGGGGAGGTTTAGGCTGGATGTTAGGAAGAAGTTCTATACAGAGAGAGTGATTGCCCGTTGGAATGTGCTGCCCAGGGAGGTGGTGGAGTCACCTTCATTGGAGGTGCTCAGGAGGAGACTTGATGGGGTGCTTGGTGCCATGGTTTAGTTATTTAGGTGGGTTGGATTGGTTGATAGGTTGGATGTGGTGATCTTGAAGGTCTCTTCCAACCTGGTCTGGTCTATTCTATTCTATTCTATTCTATTCTATTCTATTCTATTCTATTCTATTCTATAAACTCAAGAAGGATACTGGACTGTTGGAGCAGGTCAAGAGAAGGTCACAAAGATGATCAGAAGGCTGGAGAACCTCCTGTATGGGGACTGGCTGCCTGTTGGGGCTCTTCAGCCTGGAGAAAAGAAGGCTCTGGGGAGATCTTCGGAGGAAGTTCTTCATAGAAAGAGTTATTTGCCATTGGAATGGGCTGCCCAGGGAGGTGGTGGAGTCACCATCGCTGGAGGTGTTTAGGAAGAGACTGGATGAGGTGCTTAGTGCCATGGTTTAGTTGATTAGATGGTATTGGGTGATAGGTTGTACTCGATGATCTCAAAGGTCTTTTCCAACCTGGTCTGGTCCATTCTATTCTATTCTATTCTATTCTATTCTATTCTATTCTATTCTATTCTTCAACAATCTTTTATAGCAGCCTTCCAGTACCTGAAGGGGGGCTACAAGAGTGCTGGAGAGCGACTTTTTTACAAGGGCTTGTAGTGATAGGATGAGGAGGAGTGGATTGAAGCTGAAAAAGGGTAGATTTAGACTGGGTATTAGAAAGAAATTCTTGACAGTGAGGGTGGTGAGATGCTGGAGCAGGTTGCCCAGTGAGGTTGTGGATGGCCCCTTCCTAGAGGTGTTCAAGGGCCAGGTTGGACTGGGCTTTGATTGACTTGGTCTAATGGAAGGTGTCCCTGCCCATTGCAAGGGGGTTGCACCTAGATCATCTTTAAGGTCCCTTCCAATGCAAACCATTCAATGACTTTATGATCTATGTGAAGCAATGCAGTGTCTCACAGGGATACATTGGACTATCCCATGGGAATGTAGTATCTTTTAGCTGGGTCCTCTGCCTCCACAAGGAACAGCTTTTGGCAGTGTTTATTGCACCTTTTTTTTTTTTTTTACTGGAGTCTTCTGTAGAAGCCCCTAATTCAACAGGGAAGCATCTGATGCATTGTTGTACATCTTCCCCCCCCCCCCCCTCTGTTCAGAGTGGGTGGGTTGTCCTGGCTGCTCCACTTAATGTGGGATATGTGGTCTTTAGTGGGATTGACTGAATACCATTTATATGTGGTACAGAAAGGGGAAGTGAAAATTCTTTCGTGGGGTGAGAAATGAGAAAGAAATGAGATGCATGTGGTGCTAAATAGATTCTAGATGATGCAAAATGGGTGTGTTGCACTAGCTAGGTACTACAGTACATCTGTAACTGGGTCTTGCCTTCACAAGTAAGACATATTATGCAGGAAAAATAATCATGGAAGCCCTTAAATTTCTGCTCTGTAAAGCCTTCCCATTATCTTAGTGTCTGAAATTGGTTACAGCTTGCTTACTTTTGCTTATTATTCATGCCTTGCATGTATCACTTCAGGCATGTTTGGGCACAAGTTAGCTCCTGTCTTGGGTCAGCTTTAGGCAAAGGGAAATGAAGCATATCTGGAATAGCAAAGTCCTACCTTGGAATAAGAGAAAGAGAGAGAAACAGACTGTGCCTCAGCAATCATCAGAGCAGTGGCCATGGCTCCATGCCCAGCCTAGTGGCACAGGGCAGCTCCCTGAGACGTGATCTTCCACTCGTAGCTCAGGGCAGTCAGTCTGTGTGATCTTGCCTTCACCCATAAACAGATGGCCCTGGCCTTATGCCAGTGTGTGCAACCAGGCTCTGCACTTGCCCTCGTCACACTCCCTGTAGCTGTCTTGGGCTTGGGGAGAAGCTGTCTCTGTGCCAGGCATCTGTGAGGAAGACACCTAAAGCTAAGCTACTTTATTGTACCACCACCTGGAGGCACCAGTACTAAGTTAGCTATCTTGGTAAGGCCAAGCACAAGCTGTTGGCTCTGGTGGGAGGAGGAGCAGAGCAGGGGCACTGTGGTTTCCTACTGCAAGGGCTTGAGCACTCCCTCTCTCATTGCTGAACCATGCAGAAAGGTGGTGTGTTAGAGGAGCAGCCCTCATCCCTTCAGACACCAGCATGTTACTGGCCCAAAAGGGCAAAATCACTTGGCTGCCACCTTCAGTTGATAATCATTTTCACCATCACTGCAGAGAAGCTGTGTAGTGCTCTATCCCTCCTGTCCCTCATGAAGCAGGACAGCTGATGTGCCGTGCTGGAAGGCAGCAGTGCTGCTTGGACCTGGCAGGAGAAGGAGGGGAAAAAATGAGTTTCAGAGGGAGGTCCCTTCTGAGAACACAGAGTAAAGTGAAGGGGCTGTGTTGGTGTGAAAAGGTGGCAGATACTAAAGGAGTTCAGAGTCTGATGTCGAGAGAGTGGTTTGGTTTAGGTACTCAGAGCATTAAGCATGATTTGATGTCAATGTGTCTCATTACCAAGCAGGAACGTATTAGTACTAATAATACCCATTCTAATTAATAATTCCAATTAGTTTTACTAATTCTAATTCCATTAATTCCATATGTATATACAGTCATACCTATGTGTGTATATAGATACTACATATCTACCCCTCTATCCTGAGGAAATAAAAGCGTTGGCATCTTTTCTCCTGCAGCTGCTACTCTGAAACACAGGTTGACTCTCTTTCACTTACACATGGATCCATGCAAAATGCAGACTGTGCTGTCATCCCTTCTGTAGGGAGGGCTCCACTGCAGCCTTTTCTCCATTGAGATCCTGCAAAAGTGAGAAACTCGTGCTTCACTGTCTCTCTCCATCTCTTCCCTCAGGAAAGAAGAGCCCAGACCTTGGGGAATACGATCCCCTCACTCAGGCTGATAGCGATGAAAGTGAAGATGACCTGGTACTCAACATCCAGAAGAATGGGGGTGTCAAGAACGGGAAGAGTCCCCCGAGGAGGTGCAGGACCCTGACTCTGATGTGGAAGTTGGGATGACAAAGCAGCATGCATCCGAGAGCGCTCCTGAGGGTTACCCTGCAGAGACGACCGGGAGCTTGGAGCAGAAGGCTGCTCCCTCCCTCATGCCGTACCTGCGCACTGCGATTTTTTTGCTCACTGTGGTGATCTCCATGATTCTTGTGCTGGTGTGCGCCTTTCTGATTCCCTGTCCCCCTAGAGACTTGCATAACACCTGGAACCGCAACCTAGGGCAGGGACCAGGTGAGAAAGCCCCAGGAACAGCATCTGGCGTGGGGGAGGTGGCAGCTCCCAGGCTGGGCATCGGCGGGAGAGACCTATCTGGGAGAGCCAGGTCAGAGCAGAGGTCCTTCCTCACCACTGCAGATGCTCCGAGGTAATAGACAGGTGGCTGTCCCCTGCTCACTCTTCAAGCTGAGGCCTGTGAAATCTGGCATAAGTAGATAATAATGCCACAAAATCTTGTTCCTGTCAACACCAAAAACCATTTTGACTCTACTCCCATCCTGCCTGTTTGTCTGGATGATATGCTCTGTTCCCCTTGGAGATGGCCCAGCCCACTCGAAAATACAGCACCTCCCTCTCAGCATCCTGACTTTTACCAGAACCTCCACGCTGAAGTGTGTGAGTGTGTTTGGGAGGAGGGGGATAGAAGTCTTTGTATCTCCTAACTGGCACTACTAACCTTATTTCTTCTGTCTTCTTGTCCCACTTGAATCCATAAGGCAAAATTTGTGATCTTTTGTCATCCTACACGGGCCACTGGTAACATTTCTGAAGAATCTCCCATTCTGACTTTTGCAATAAAGTAACAGTGATTTGTGGAATAATTTCTGCCAGGTCTAGATATGTCTCTCCCTCCTTGCTTTCTGCTTCTGGCTTCCAAATCTAAGCCTTTCATAAGATGTGGCTCCCATATCACCTTAGAAAGTGAAATGGGAAGCAGAAATCTTTATCTGTTAGGCCTTCCATTTTCCCCTTCCCTTTCTGTGACCCAGATGCTGCGTTGCTGCCTTTCCATGCAATGAAATATCTTGCTGTGGTGTGAGCTGCCTGGTATTGGTGGTTCCCTAGCAAACTCTGTGAGGCTTAGCCATCCATGTTTCTAGGCCCCCTTTTCTCCCAGGGTGGGAAATGGGCTGGGTGGCCTTTTTGACAGCATTGCAGTGATCCTCTGTGACTGTTTCAGGTGGTGTGCTATCCCCACTGGAGCTGTCTGATGTGAATGGCGATGGGATCCCTGACATCCTCATTGTCTTCACTGCCTTGATGAATGCCAGTGTCAAGGGTAAGCACCACAGCTCCTTTTCATTCCTCTTTCTCTACATATCTGTATGGACCTGTGTATGTTTGTCTTAAGCATGTGAAGGGCCCCTGCCACTGCAAGTCCACCTCCTTGCTCCTTTCAGAGTTCCTTAAAACAGCTGCTGTGCTTTGCTTGTGCTTTGTCATGCTTGCTTGTAATTTCCGTTGAAAGTCTCTGCTTCCATACCTGTTTTCCCCTGTCTTATCTTGGGGGAAATCCATCTCTTTGTCATATATTTGTGCACACTTGGGAGCAGACATAAAGTGGTCAGAAAGCATTGCTCTACAAATAGCAGTTCAAAATAAAGTGGAATTTTATCCACCCTTGTTATCCTCACAAAAAGAGCTCAGTCTAACTACCCGCATTTTACAGACACACAGGTGGAAGCACAGAGAAGGGAAGCAGCTTGGCCAAGCTCACAAATGAGATTCACTGGTAGAGTCTTTACTCTTTCCTGATCTGTGATCTGGTATTCTGGTCATTACCAAGGATAGTTTGCAACAGGGACAGTGATGGCAGAGCTGACTGTTGGAGTGCTCTAGTTTTCCTGAGCTAGCCAGTTGCTTGCCAACAAGGAGCATTATGGATTTTATTAGAGCAGCTCTAGGTTGGTGCTGTAGAAAACACCCTCACCTTGCTGCATTTTTCTCCAGGTCACTCCATATACTTGATAGGCTCCAAATCATTGTTAATTCACACAGGCTGAGTGATGATGGGGAAGCTACTGTGCCTGGCTGTTTAGCAGGTAGCTTCCTGCTTTCTGTTCCTGGCTCTTCTTGCTTTATTAACCCTCACACCATCAGGTAACATAGCAGCAGCCTGCTGATACTGGCCGCTGTTACACAGGGGCTGCCAAGTCCTGTGATATCCTCTTGCACTGGGCTTCTGAAGTCCTGCAGGGTTCCTAGCTGCCTGCTGTACTGCATCTGCCCAGCCTGGCACCACTTGAGATTATGTGTATCTGTTCAAATCTCAGAGATATATTCAGGGAGCAAGCACACCTTGCAGACTGAAGAGAGAACTTCTGTGGAACCAGAATGCCCTGGCTCTTGAAAGAGTGGAGTAATGAAAGTACAGTTAGAGGACTGGGAAAATGCTGCTTCTCTATGGCCCTAGCAAGGCCCTCAGTATTTCACAGCAAGTCCCACAGAAACAAACTTATGAGCAAAGAGCAAGCTGTAGAGTAAGTAACAAAAGAAAGTGAGAGCAGGAGATTCTGGTGGTGTAAAGGCTGTATGCAGTTTGCAGAGGTTGTCCTTGGGTTGTGTGTTTTGCCTTTGCATTGTGTTTATTTTTCCATCACAGACATATGTCCAGTTCTCAGTGTGCTCTGAGTGGAAGTAAGCACACCTAGCTGCATCCTGGGCTATAGCAATGCTGCGAGACAAAAGGCAGATAACTGAATCAGGTTTAAACACATCATAATCCTAAATCCAAATACCTGGACATCAGCCCTCCTGTAGCTTGTGTTCAGAGCATTCAAGCAGAGATAAGCTTGGGATAGCTACCTGATGGAGTCAGCTATGACAGTTTTAGCTGTTTCTCCATCTTACACATTCATCAGCTGTGAGCTGCATTCAAGAGTTACTTGTTACTGGTCCCTGCCAGCCTAAATGAAGGGGTTGAGGCAACGCCTTAGCATAAGTCAGATGATTTTCAGCTTGAGAAGAGAGGGAGTTTGATGTGGAGAGTAGGCTCAGACTTGCTTTCAGCCAGTGGCCTAGTTATTCCCTTTGTGTAGTCAGGTCATGTGCTGTTTGTTTGCCTGGTAAGACAGGATTCAGCTGGGACTGCTGTTATTTTGAAATGTATGTGAGTTCATCTTAAATTGTGATATGAACATGCCAAGTGGACATCACAGGAACCACAGCTATGTTTGAGGACAGGCTGAGCTAAAAGTTGCCCACGTTTGGAATCAGAGCCAACAGTCAATGGAAATGGCATGGAGCACTTCCTACCCCCCAGTTATTTTGTGCTGATTGGTGAATTAGGAAAAGATCCCTGAGTTACACTGGCTGGTTGCATTCAGTCTGGTTTTCACAGTAATAAAACTGTTGGAAAAGTAAGGAAAAAAGCTCTCAGATTGCAAATCACCTCCTGATGCTCCAGAATTACATCAACAGGACATTCACATGGGGTGGCATCTGCCTTGGGAGTCACTTAAGGTTCCCCCTTGGAGCTAGTTGTTGCTTTGTGGGAGAGGGGTTTGACAGCATCACATTTCACACCAGGAAGCCAGCACAAATGAGCAGATTGTCTCCAGGGCCATGGTTCCTCTGTGCCTAGCTGACACATTTCTTGCTGTGAGCACAGGTCCAACTTCCATGATTATCCGTGATGTTGGCTGACAGCCCAGCGTGCCTAGAGATCACTGCTAGGCTCTTCAGACAAAGAGACTCAGTTCTGGGGTGAATTTTTCACCTGTGCTTTCAGGCAGTGTGGATGTGACTGGCTTAAGCTACTCAGCTCCAGAAGCTAAAGCTGTAACTCAAGCTGTAAGGCCAAAGGCAGCATGGACATACTTTTTGATAATAAAGGATTTCACTCTCTCTTTCCTGCCTTTCCCAGGTGTCTCCAGGCCCTCTGTAACTGTGGTGGCCCTGTCTGGTATGAATGGCAGCACCTTGTGGTCCATCCGGCTTCCAGAGAAGACTCGGAGTGTGCAGTGCAAAGGGCTGTCGCTGGGGGCACCTGCAGAGCCTATCTGCCTTGTTACAGGGACATCAAAATTCCTCAGCCTTCTCAGTGCCTCCACAGGTAGAGTCAAGCAGCAGCAAATTAGAAATATGCTTCTGCTTATTTGTTTTCTCTAATGGAGTAACAAGCATGAATGATTCAGTGCTGGCACTTCATGGTTGCTGGAATCCAGAGAGACACGGGAAGGAGTCAAAGCACAATGAATTTCTTGTTACACAGGATGAGACAATCCAAACCATAGCTGCTCCGTGGCAGCATCTTCAGAACGTTTCAAAGTGTTAATCTTCCTCCCTATGGCATAAAGGATATGTAAGATATTTTCTTATCAATGTTGAGCTGTTAGTACAACTCAGCACCTACTTAACAGCACTGAAAAGCTGATCAGTGTGCTTGGAGAAGATGTATAAAGATATGTGCTACATCCAGAAAACCTTCCAGAGAAATTATGTCCGTGGAAGAATTTTCCATAGATGAATGAATATTGCATTTGTGATCACTTGGTCATGTGCATCTCCAGTCTCTGATTGCTGCTTGTTCTACCACATCAATTCCCTGGCAGCAATATTTGTAGGTAGGCATAGGAGGGAATTTGGAATCAGAGCAAGGGAATGGAGACATACAAGAAACCTTGGCTTTAAGTGAAAGATCCAGTCAATGAGCGGTGTCATTTACCTTTCACATGCTTTTAGGGACCAGATTATTTACACAGTGCTTGCACAGTCAGGAGCAGAGGCTGTCTCCTTTACCAGCAGTGTTATTAAGGTGTGCAAGTGTTTGCAGGTCTGGCCTTTGGTTTCCTTTGTCTTGCAGAGGAAAACCAAACCCTACCCTACCCAGCGGCAGCACCAGAAAAGCTTTTTTTTTAACTCTGAATGAAAAAGCAGAAGTGTTGGCAAAAGAATCAAGACAAAGTAAAAGCACTGCATTTCATTTTGCCTTTTTTTTTTTTTTTTTTTTTTTTTTTTTTTTTTTTTTTTTTTTGGGGGGGGGGGCGCTGTTTATTTGCCAGTTTGCAAATTGGGTTTTGCTGAGTTTCCAGCTGGGTCCATGCTGGACTGCTGAACCATTTGACATCATGTCTGCTAGCGTGCTTTCCCCTTGAGGTGGATTGAGCATGCAGGGCTGGAGTGACTATTTACTGATGGGAATTTAACTGAGACACAGATTTGCACTTTGAATATCAGAACTGCCCATCTGTTCCCTTTTCTGGCATCTATCTACAGGCTTTACTCCTGGCTGATGAAAATGACTGCTCTCCTGCAAGGCAGCACTCTCTTTTTGGTTCTCCTTCCAAGAGTAAACCTCAAATATTCTCTGCTCTTTCAGGAGTTGTTTTGGGTTCAGGTCTTTCTAGAGTGATGCTAAGCTGGAAGCATGGGAGGACTTGAGGTGTGACTCAAAAGGCAATCTGAAGAAGTGCTGGGGCAAGAACTACTTCCTACTGCAACTTGTCCCAGTTTGTAGGCTCATCATTTCTCAGAGAATGGGGTAAACAACCTCTTTTGGTCCCTCCTTCAAGAAGGTTTTGTGGAACTCTTCTGAGGATGCCTGCCAGTTCCTCAAGTTCTACAGGTCTCTTTCTTCCTGTTCTTCTCACAGGCAAGATCATCTGGACACTGAACTACATCCACCTTGCAAATGGGATGTTGGCTGCACCAGCTGCAACTCTTCCGGATGTGGATGGAGATGGGATTAGGGATATTGTTGTTCTGGCTCTCATGGAGACACAGGTACAGCATATTACTGCTTAGGATTTGAGCTGTAATTTGACCATCAACACCTAGAGGAAGAACTGGGAGTCTCATATGGAAAGGCTTTAGCAGGAGCTGCAAGAGCCCCTACTTTTCATTCCCTTAGATTTCCCTGAAATCTTTTTCTTTCAGATGCTCAGAGCAGTGAGATCAGGCAATAATGACACTACCTGCATTTCTTGTCATCTAGCAATGAACAGAAGGTTCACTGTTTACCCCTGGATGAGGCTTGAGGATTTTGTGTTTCTGTTCAACAAAGCCTTGTTTTGAAGTGGATGCTAAGCCAGGTGGAGATAGATCTCTGGAGAGAGGAGCATTCAGCTTATGCAAAGGAAAGAAATAGAATACAGAATAGAATAGAATACAGAATTATCCAGGTTGGAAAAGACCTTCCAGATCATCAAGTCCAACCCATCACCCAACACCATCTAATCAACTCCTTATGGGTAATTCAGACACAGATTTCACAGGACCACAGGGTGTTAGGGGTTGGAAGGGACCTCTGAAGATTATCCAGTCCAAATTCTCTGCCAGAGCAGGACTATAGAATCCAGCACAGTTGGCACAGGAACACATCCATATGGGGCTTGAAAGTTTCCAAAGATGGAGCCATCTGGGGAGCCTGTTTCAGTGCTCTGTGACCCTCACAGTGAAGAAGTTCCTGCTCATGTTGAGGTGGAACCTCCTGTGCTGTAGTTTATATCCATTACCTCTCATGCTATCCCAGAGTGCAGCTGAGCAGAGCATGTCCCCTCTTGACCCACAGTCCTCAGATATTTATAAACATTTGTTAAATCCCCCTCAGTCTTCTCTTCTCCAGAGTAAAAAAAAACATTTCCTCTGTGTCTAGAGACATTTCCTCTATACTTGTCCCTCCCCACAATTTTAGCATTGATGTTGTTAGAGGAGTTCAGGTTTTTGAAGTCCTTTTCATCTTTAATGCAATTGCAGTCAAGAGAAAAGCGTGAAAGACACCTGGGAAGCCAGATTGAGCAAAGAGAAAGAGACCACTAGCTAGACCTTGCTGTGGGGGTAAAGAGCAATGGAGCCTCATGCTGTGGGGACCAGAGAAGATTCTGTGAAGTGCTTTCACAAGTGCATGAAAGGACTGCTAAAAATCTCTACACCTCTCTCTTTGCAGCCTGATGCATTTTTCATCTTGGTGTCAGGAAAGACTGGGACTGCTTTGGGTGGGCCTGTGAAGTACAAAATCAACGGGGAAGGGAAAGTGATTGGCCCACAAGTCCACATCACCAGCCGAGGAGCCATCTACATCCTGTTTGGGTTTGGTGAGATGCACCTTGCCTCTTCAGCACTTTACTGACCAAGAAAACATTCAGTTCTCCTAAAACAGCCTAGAGTGTTCTTGGGATGGTCCTGTTATGCCTTCTCCTGTAAAAGCTGGGACTAGAGGGCATGGGAACAAGTCTCAGTGCCATGGTGTGGAATAATAGCCTGCCAGCCTTGAATAGCTCAGAGTTTCCCAAAGGCACGTCAGGCCAGGGAAGTTCCAGCTCTGGGCATTTCTGTGCCTTCAACCACAACTGCAGCAGTCTCAGGGACCCTCAGTGCTAAAAAGGAATGAACTTTTGCAGGCAGGTCTCTTCATCTTTAATCTTCCTGGCAGGTAATGTTCAAGCAATTGCCCTGAGGGATATCTTTACCCAAGCCAGAAACCGAGACCGCTTTCCTGCAGTGCTGGAGCAGGAAGAGCCGGAGTGGGAAAAGCGCAGATCTGTCAACCTGTCAGAGCTCATTGACATTTACAGGTAGGAGACAGACTTCTCATCTTGCTTCTGCTGGGAGAGAGGAAAGGAAGGGTAGACAGCCCACAAGACATCTAGAGATGGTCCCTCCTACTTCAATACACTCCTCCCTTTCATTGCCCAGTTGCTAGCAGTACTCTGGGGAACCCATCGTTTCCTCCCTGTCCTGTGGTGGTTGTAGCAAAATGAGTGGAGAGTGTGATAAAAGGGAGTTTTTGCTTCTCCTGCTCGTTGTTCTTCTCTTCCACCCCTATTCATACCTGAAGTGGGGGGGGAAACAGTTGTTCCTAACTAATGGAGTCTCTTTGGGAAGCTCAGTCTGTTTAAAACATGGCAGGCCTGGATTTCTGGGCTCCTTCTTTACTGCTAAATTGTTGTCAAGGTCAGCCAGGGTAGGAAAAAAGGGAAGGAATAAATGTGAACTCACAAACTTCATGTTTTTTATAGTAAATCTAGATGTTCAGAAGACCCCACACCTAACTTTAGCCCACTTAACTGAGGAATGCCCAAAAGAATGCCCAGAGGATCTTTTTCTGGGGAAAAAGTAGGGTTCTCCAACAACAGTTCAAATCTTAGGTGGGATGAATTGCCATGTGGACAGGCAGCAGGTGCTGAGATGTGCAAATGAAAGCCTTGGACTCTCTTCTGTGCTTTCCATTTGTTCCAGTGGGGGTGTTGACTTCCTGCAGATGATGAAGACACCTGACACAAACTGCAGCAACCTGCTCATCACAACCAAACAGAGCTTGATCCTCCTGCGGGGAGAGGATCTGGAGCCCCGCTGGACCCTGGAACTGCAGAACATCAGCAGGTTACATATTTGGAACATTTTTCTGTCCTGTTTTTTCCTGTACCATTTCCTGCCTAGCACATGTGCTCATTAGAAAGCAATTGAGAATTCCCCAAGTCTGGAGAGAAATACAAGAACTGGATGTGTGCAGACGCACAGCTGAGCGAGTGAGGAGGGCAGGGGGAGCAAAGAACAGAAGGCCGGAAACCTGAGCTGTATGCTTGTGAGTGATCACAGGTAAAGGGCCTGTCACAGGTACCCATCACTGATGGCAAGGGAGTGTTGTGGTATTGGAATTCAGAGGATTGCTAGTCTGTGGTTCAGCCCATCTGCTGCCCAGGGCTGCCACTTGCCAGCTCAGTGGAGAGGAGAAATTGCATTGGTGATGTTAAGTATTTAGAGAAGGTGTCTGAGTGTGGCCCACGGATCTTAATGTTCCTTGAAAACTGAAAATGAGCACCCTGATGACAGTCAGCACACCATCCAGACTAAATGTAAACCTTAAAATAATACTGCTTGGCCTCTAATTTCACACATGGCAATTAAGTAATTTGCCAGATCTCCTGGGTTGATAATAACCAGCAATTTCAGCTTACCCAGTATTAAACATTTGCAAAGCACAGTTGGGCACAGTTGAGGGAAATTATGTGGGAAACAAATTACTTGCTCTGCTGTCTAGAGAAAAGAAAGCACCTCCCAGCTCGGTGTTAACCTGACTGTCAAGAGCATTTGTAAGAAGGCGGCATTGGAAGTTAATTAAGAAAAAAAAAATGATGTTCAGGTAGTGTTCTTCTTCTTGAGGACAGGTGAGCAACATAACCAGTGCTTTAGGAGTGGCTTATGGCTGCTTGATCATGCTATGGGGAAAGGAGATGGACTAAAGGTGTTTTGGGCCCCCAGTCTGGAGATTTCTGGGTGTGTCTGGGGTCTAGTTTAAAGGGTAAGCATGTACTGCCTCAGCAAAGCCAGTTCATGGATGCTGGAAAATCAGATACACAAGAAATTTCTAAATGGACCCACTAATGAATTGGAAAATGCCTATGGGTTCAGATCAAGAAGGGTTGAAAACTGCTTTACTTGTTCCATTCACAGAAACACAATGCAGTTGAGGTTGGAAGCACCTGGATTGCCTAGTCCAATCTATCTACCCAAGCAGGCTCAGCTAAAGCAAGTTGCTCAGCAAGCTGGCTGTGTGCTGGCAGCTTGGAAATATCTCCAAGTATGGAAACTCCATCCTCCAACCTCCCTGGGCAGCTAATATTCCATATTGCTGCACTCCAGCCCTGTTTTTTCTGGTTTTGTGACCTCCCAAGGGACAGAGTACAACACATGTGCAGGGGGTGCCAGATAGACATGGGAAAACAATGAAAGCAATTGTTTTTCAAGGCCACTGCATTCAAGTCCTTCACTGCCTGTTTTCCTGGGGTTAAGAGAGATAAAATCAGGTAGACTGAATATATTGTACAGAAATATTTATTTAAGAGGGTTTGGATTTTTTAGGCCTTAAAGAAGTTCTGCTGAAGCAACACAGACTAGGCAACAAATTCAGCTCAGGGGTGTCACCACAGAATCAACCTAGTTCCTCATCAGATACAGCTTGCAGAGCCAACTGAGAGCTCCCCTTTTCCTGAGAAACCTGCCCCAGTCACACCACTCCAGCCAGCCAGAGTCCAGCCCTTTGGGAACAGTCTCCAAGACAAACAACCTGGCCACTGCAGATGTGCTACATTTTCATATAGCTTTTGACAAGATCCCTGGAAAACCATAAAGGAGAATCAGTAGTCATAAAACAAGGGTGAAGTTCAGAGACCATGAAATTGGGTAAGCATTTGAAAATTGTGTTGCAAATGGATGTTTCAGATGAGAGAGGATTAATAGCAGGTTGCTTTGGGGATTACTGTTGGGCAGGAATAATTACTAACCTTCTGGTTCATTTAAGAAAGCACCCAAGGGATTTTTCACTTGATTGGTAGCATCTAAAATACTTATGTGTGGTCTGCATTCAGTTTGTGTGCTTTGCTGCTGACAAACCCATAAGGGCCATGAGAAGAGGCACCTAAGGAGAGGTTTGCAGTTTGTGCCCACAGGGCAGAACTACCTACTACTTTCTTTTGCTGCTGGGGAGCTTTCAAGCTACAGTCCCACAATACTGCCTTGAAAGCATTGGTTTTGGTTGCCAAAGGTGTCTGTAAAGCAAATGATATTGTTTGATGTAGGAAATTTAAATGGTCAAGCCACTGCTGTACAGTGGCATTGCTGTTCAGGAGCCATTCTGCTCTGCACATTTTAAAAGAGAAGCTGTGAAAAAGTGGAGAAAAGGGCTGGGGAAAAAATGCTTTAGCATGAAAGGTTTCAGTCAGTGGGTTTATATGATTAAAGAGAAGCCTGAGAGGTGAGTTCGTAAGCAGAAGTAAGTAATAGGAACTATCAGGCATTTTAATCTTGCCATAGCAAGAACAAGTGCCTTGGAGCAAAAGCCATTCATATTCAAGAAAATGAAAATGCAGGCATGTTTCTTTGAGTGAGATTCATCATTAAAAGTGACTGTCATGAGAAGGGATGGATCCATCCCATCTTGGTACTTCCACAGCAAGCCTCAAGGCTGGTAGATCTAGTCAAAGGCAGCCTCCTGATAGTTGGTTAATGGGGTGAAATAAACCCATCTGTCATAAACAGAGGAGGGAAGATACCTTCTGGTGATCCTGGCCTTGCCGTAAGGTCTTGGATTCCCTGAATGTTGAGGCATTGTTTAGAACCTTGTGTCTAGCTGTGGTGAGTTTGTGGAAGACAGAAATGAAACTCAGAAAGCCAAAGGCAAGCAAGATGGTTAGAAAACAGTTACAATGAGGGGTGTTCGAGTAGTGATGTTATGTCATCCGGAAGGGAGAGGACTTCATTGAAAGTGCTGAAGGTTATAAAAAGGCTTGTGAAACTGCCAGCAGCAAGAAACCAAAGAATCATGGACTGACATTAGTGCTGAGTGTGTTAAGAGCCATCCCTCACAGCTAAGGCAGCCTGGGAAACACATTTTCAGCAGGAGGTCAGATCTGGCAATGCCTTTTGAAAGGGTTGGGTAATTTTTTTATGACCTTAGCAAAACTGTTCTGGTTCTCATGCTCAGGGAAGAATAATACAAAGCCATGTCACAGGGTTATAAACAAATGTCTGCAGAGCCCAGCAAGGGGTGCCCCCCACGTAGGCAACTCTAAAGAATGTCTAACAAGCACCATGAGCTGCTTGATCATTTTTCACTTTTCTGATCCCCCAGCAAATGGTTCCTGACAGGCAACTCCTGCCTTTTAAGAGGTAGAATAGAGGATGAAAGCAACTGTGGTGCCTCCATCTGAAATTCTTGGGTTTCTGCTATGGGGCTGAGTGTTTCTTTTTCCAAATTTGCAGCCAGCCTGTACCAGGTTACTTTGGTGCTGACCAAACTCTGGACTTCATGCTTCAGGCACAGACTGGAGATGGAAACAAAAAGGTAAAAGAAGTGAAAGCAAGGTAGGCAATGACAGTATAGGAGTGAGGGAAGCTGGGTAGAAAGAGACAATCATTCCCTGCTCCTTGCAGTACCCATTTGTGTGGCTGCCCTTCATCACTGTGTGGCCACAGGCATGAAAGGGAATAGCACAGCCATTGCAAGGTATCCCTCTGTTCACCCACACCTGGACACCCACTAATGCTAGATCTCTCCTCTGCCTTGAGGTGGTGGTGATAGATGGCAGATCTGGCCTCCCTGTTTGGAGCCAGGAGTTCCCGTGGCGGAAGCAGCAGCTCGATGCGCTGTCAGTCATGACTTTGGACAAGAAATCTGTTTTTCTCTTCTGGGCAGATGAAGCACAGCCTATGTTACAACCTTTGGTAAGCAAGCATCCTTCCTTCACTTTGAGATTGCTCTGTGGAGCACATGCAGTCTCTGCTTGGAGAAGAGGAGGCTCAGAGGAGACCTTATTGCTCTCTACAACTACCTGAAGGGAGGTTGTAGCCAGGTGGAGGTTGGTCTCTTCTCCCGGGCAACCAGCACCAGAACAAGAGGACACAGTCTCAAGCTGCACCAGGGCAGGTTTAGGCTGGATGTTAGGAAGAAGTTCTTCATAGAAAAAGTGATTGGACATTGGAATGTGCTGCCCAGGGAGGTGGTGGAGTCACCATCACTGGAGGTGTTTAGGAAGAGACTGGATGGGGTGCTTGGTGCCGTGGTTTAGTTGATTAAGTAGTGTTGGGTGATAGGTTGGGCTTGATGATCTCAAAAGTCTTTTCAACCTGGTTAATTCTATTCTATTCTATTCTATTCTATTCTATTCTATTCTATTCTATTCTATTCTATTCTATTCTATTCTTTCTATTCCTAATGCAACTGAACTCTCAACTTGCCATCAGGAAAGGCTGTCAGGGATTATTTTTTTTTTCCTCTTGCTTTGGCATTCTGATTCTTCTGAGCCTGAGCACAGGAGGTTTTGTGTGCAAATTCTTCACCATAAGAATTTGCAAAGAAAGTTTTATTGACAGAAAGTCCATGTCCACAAAACCAAAACTATGTGTACATTTGTTTGGTTTTTTTGCCCTGCAACACTGAGGTGTTTTTATCTGCAGATTTGTTCCCAGCTCTAGAGTGCATTTTCTCTGCACACACACTTCCAGACCCTAGCTTTGTCCATCAAGTTATCATAATATCAGTCAGGGTTGGAAGGGACCACAAGGATCATCTAGTTCCAACCCCCTGCCATGGGCAGGGACACCCCACACTAGATCAGCCTAGCCAGAGCTTCATCCAACCTGGTCTTAAACACCTCCAGGGATGGGGCCCCAACCACCTCCCTGGACAACCCATTCCTGGGCTTCACCACTCTCATGGGGAAGAACCTCCTCCTCATGTCCAGCCTGAATCTCCCCACCTCCAGCTTCATTCTGTTCCCCCTAGTCCTATCACTACCTGATATCCTGAGAAGTCCCTGCCCAGCCTTCCTGTAGGCTCCCTTCAGATACTGGAAGGCCACAATTAGGTCACCTCAGAGCCTTCTCTTCTCCAGACTGAACAGCCCCAACTCCTTCAGTTGTCTTTGACAAACCCTGATCTCAGCCTTAGCAAATGGAAGTTGGTGGAGCAAATTCTGCTTTATAAGAAAAACTTTGCAGGATTTCATCTCTGTAAAACCACTGAGTTTTTGACTCTCTGATCCATGTCAAGACAATGCAATGTCAGAGAACTTCTTTAGTTCTCTGCCAAAGCTAGGCTCCTCTTTGCTAGCCAGCTGAAACGTTTTTCTCTGTCCTTCATTCCAACAGCAGCATGGTCCCAGACCTGAGCACCCACGGCTGCACCACCTCTATCTCCTCCATCCTGTTTTTCCTACAGTCCTTTTGGACCTCACCAATGCAACAGACAAAGTCATTGCTTCAGCAGGTGAGTACAAATAAAGGAGAAACTACCTAGGCTAAAAGCAATATGGAAGGAGAGGTAGCTCTGAGAAGCAATGGGTGTAGAATCAGAGAATTGTTTTGGTTGGGAAAGACCTATAAGAACATCAAGTCTGACCATTGACCTAACACTGCCATGGCCATTAAACCATGTCCCAAAGTGCCATGTCCACAGGTTTCTTGAACACCTCCAGGGATGGTGTCTGCACCACCTCCCTAGGCAGCCTGTTCCAATGCCTGACCACTCTTCCAGGAAAGAAATTCTTCATTTTTCCAACCTAAACCTCCTCTGGCACAATTTCAGGCCATTTAGAATCATAGAACTGTTAGGGTTGGAAGGGACCTCAAGGATCATCTAGTTCCAACCCCCTGCGATGGGCAGGGACCCTTCACTCTAGATCAGGTTGCTCAGAGCCACATCCAGCGTGGCCTTCAAAACCTCCAGGGATGAGGCTTCTACCACCTCCCTGGGCAACCTGTGCCAGTGTCTCACCACCCTCATGGGGAAGAACTTCTTCCTAACATCCAACCTGAATCTACCCATTTCCTCTTGTTCTGTCTCATTCTACCTGATGCTAGGGAAAAGAGACCAACCCCTACCTCACTCCAGTCTCCCTTCAGGTAGTTGTAGAGAGCAATGAGGTCTCCCCTCAGAGCCTCCTTTTCTCCAGACTAAAACAATCCCAGTTCCTTCAGCTGCTACTTTTAAGCTAGCACCACCTGAGGTTCATCACACATACACCAACAGTAGGAAGTAAAATTCATCTTCCTCCTGAAGGAAGGTGTTGTCCAACCCCTACTTTGCAAATAGGAGACCCATATGCATATGTTTAACTAAGTTTGACTTCATGCATGTTTTATCCCATGGGCTTTTCGTGGAGCTATTTGTGATTGAAGGTGGTGCATGAAGAGCCACCATGAAAATTTTCCATGTCATCTCAGATCCACTCCTGCCTTTGCTGGCCATCTTCTCCTGCTCTCTGAGATAGCAATTGTGCTACTTCTTCCTATTTCTTTTTGCAAAGAGGAATATAAAGATGCTTTCAGGAAAAGTATAGGCCTGTATTTGGCATCTGTACAAGATTGTACAGTCCCTGTTGCATTTCTTTGCTCTTTCTGAGGCAGCTCCACCTACAGCCAGGCTGTTTGAGCATGGCAGGATGTGGGATAAAAGATCTGTGCATCCAGCACTGAGTCCAGTAGGCCAGGAAGCATAGAAAAGCTGCTACACAGAGATACTTCTAATTGGATTTGTATCAAAACCCATCTCTGTCAGGAACAAATAGAATAGATTTTTTAGATTAGAGGCTGGGGATCCTGAGGTCTGTACAGATCATTCTGCAGTGACTGGAATGAACTGGCTTGCTCCTGCTTTGCCAATTTCCCCTTCTGTAGAAAAAAAACCATATCTGCTAACAGATGTGGAAGGAAAGCTCCCTGAAAGTGAACTGCAGTATTGAAATCTGTGCATCTCCTGTGTCATAAAATATAGAATGGCTTAGGTTGAAAAGGACCTTATAGATCATCTACTCCAACCTCCCCACTATAGGCAGGGACACTAGGCTTGGCTGCTCAAGGCCTCATGCAGCCTGGCCTTGAACACCCCCAGTGAGGGAGGACACATCCACAACTTCCTTGGGCAACCTGTTCCAGTGTCTCACCACCCTCATACTGAAGAACTTCTTCCTAAGATCCAGTCTAAACCTACTCTCCCTCTGTGGTCCTATCACTAGACACCGTTATGAAAAGGTTGGACTTGATCTTTGAGGTCTCTTCCAACCATGGTGATTCTGTGAAAAGTCCCTCTCCAGCCTTCCTGTGAGATCTCTTCAGGTAATGGAAGGTAGCTATAAGGCCCCCCTGGAGTCCTCCCAACCCCATCTCCCTCAGCCTGTCCTCACAGTAGAGATGTTTCACCCTTGGGTCATCTTTGCGGCCCTCCTCTGGACTCGCTCCAACAGCTCTGTGTCCTTCTCATGATGGGGACACCAGAACTGGACACAGTATTCGAGGTGGGGGTCTCACAAGAGCAGAATAAAGGGGAAGAATCACCTCTTGACCTACTGGCCACACTCCACACAAAACCATCACCTGGAACCAAACCCCTTCCGTCTCCGATCAAAGTTTAAATTTATTTCCACGGAAGAATTTTAACTCCAAATCCTTTTCTCTGATTAACTCAAGTAATGGCAGTTGTAAGGTCAGACTGAACATGCCCTCAGCCCAGTGGGGGTCTTGACTGTAAGATTTCCTTTGGGAGAACTGTAATCCCTTACTCCTCACCAATATTTTCTTGGCCTTTCCCGGTGGACCAGTTGGAATTAACGATCTCCAGAAGGATGCGTTTCACATCACAGTGACCACAACTGCAACCTCTGAAAAGCAGCCAGGCTTTCTCTCAGTCAGCAAGCTGGGCCTGAAGTGGGCCATGATGACTCAAGGGCGAATGGTGTGGCTGAAGGACACCACCACTCCCAAAATAAGCCGTGGAGAAGTGAGGAGATTTCTTGCCCGGCTGAAATTCGTTGACTTCCCTCAGAAGGTGAGGTTGTGCAGGAATCCCTAGTGAAATCCCGACCTTGGAAAACACCTGATCTCTTCCCTACACACATGGTTAGGTGCTCTTTGGGATGTAAAGAGGCTAGTGGGATGCAAAGAAGCTTTGCAAGATGGCTGGCTACCCCGTTGGGCATAAGCTGGATAGGTTGTGAGGCCCCGCTGTACTTTGGCAGTTGAACGAGGAGAGGGATTCTAGAAAGAACCAGGGAAGGTAATCATAAGGGACTGAGAGAATCAGAGACAGAGCAGAGAGATGGGACAGAGATCACTTGTTTTGACATGGGCAGACATGGGTTCTCCACGTAGTAGTGCCCAGATTCAGTTCCTGACCTATGAATATACCGCTCTCCTCTACTGGATGATAGTAGGTTTTGGCTTCAGTTTTTGTTTGCCTTTCCTTTTCCAGCTCTAGCCTGGTGGTTCTTCAGATTCTGACTGGGCCTGTGGCCTGTCTGCATCATATAGGAAGCTGCTCTATGAATCTTCAGGAAAACTGCTATGTAGAGAGAATGGGGGCTAAAAGCACTTGCCCTTTCTTCAGCTCTCTGGGGAATGCTGCTGGAGGCAGGTTTGTGCTTGGCAGACCTGTCCAGTGCCAGAGGAACCTTGTTCAACATCTTCCCCTCCATATGCTGTTCATGCATGCTTCCTTCCAGGTAACACAGAAATGTGTTTAGAATTTATATGCACACACACACATATATATAAAACTAGGTTTTATATATATATGTATCAATTTATACTGTATATGTATATTTTTTGTATGTTTAATTTATGAATGAGATTTAAGACACTCCTTTTTATGTCCAAACAGTGTTCCCAGGCAGTCAAATAAGCTCTAGGCCTAGAGTGGGCCATGGTGACTCAAGGCAAATGGTGTGGCTAAAGGACACCACCTGCTTTAATCCTTATATTTTTGGAGAGAAGCCTTTGTCTGGCTCCTGCAGGGCTAGTCTTGTCTGCAGCCTTTCCTGTGCTCTCAGCCCCCTTCTCCATTCTGGTCCCTAAATCACAAACAAATGAGCTTTCTGACTGAGTTCCCTGATCTAGAGAAAGATGATCCCTGCAGTATTTGCCAGCCCTTGCACTTGTGTATCTCTTTCCCCAGTCCCGAGTTCAGGACAGGTTCATGTGGGTGATGTAGAATCAAAAAGTTCCCATCTTATTTCTAGCCATCCCTAAGGTTTTTATGAACCCAGAGTGTCGCTGGAACATCTCACTGCAGTCCAATATGCTCCCCCCCCACTTTACAAGTACATCACAATGCTTTTGGAATCCATTCCTAGCAGATTCCCACTGACACACTAGATCCAGTCACAGCAAAGCTGATTCTCACACCACTGCTTCACAGTTTAGAGGCTCTGACACAGGCAGAAGTGGAAAGCTTTTCTGTGCATTTTACTCCTATTCTGGGCTCAACATTACCATTTCCTTGCCAGCTCAGCCCTGTGTGCAGTTCCAAGAGGAACAGACTAACCCCAGGGCACATTTGCTCATAGTGTATTTAGTGCTTTGAACTATGCCTCTGAGTGTGCCTCAGTTTCCTGTGTTGTAGTTGCAGAGCAGTAGGAATGACCATATGAAAAGCAACCACTTTGGTGCCCCAGCAGCTCCCCACAGTGCAGGGCAATGGCATAGGAGCTGTAGAGCCAGGCTGAGATGAGGATTGCAAAGGATTCTGCTGTCCTCCTGCTGACACATGCCCTGCCAGCCTCCCTGCATTTCCCTGGGAGTAGTGAGGTGATGGCAGGACTTAGACCCTCCCTCCAGGTGGGCACATCTGTGTGGGTTTACTCTTCTGGGCTCTTGACATTTTCTCCTTGCCTATCACCTACTCTTTTCTCCACCCTGCACCTCCATATAAAAGCTTCCAGGATAGCCCTTCAGGATTAGCTGCAAGCCCCAAGGCTGGTCCTTGGGCCCTGCTCTCTTAATGTTAGGGCCTATGAAGAGTTTGTATATGGTTCTTGGTATTTTTGTGTAAATAGCTGTGTATATATTAGCACAACTGTAGCAATGACTCTAGGCCTGGCATTTTCCTCCAGACAGGGGTTAGTATTTATAATTTATAGTCAGTTAATGCAGCTGCATAACAGGGACTGAAAGTGTGAGGACCAGCAACATAGGATTAGACAGGAGTGTCCCTTCCCTCCTCTCTAGCCACCACCTTGCTGGGAAAGGTGAAGTGGCTGTTACCTGAAGTAGTTATTTTCCAGAGGTTCTTCCTGTGGGAACTGATGCTGAAGTGCAGTGATGTTAGCTCATCCATAATGTGAATTACCCCTGCCCTCCCCCCCTCTCCCACACACACACATCCCCACTGTGAATAAAGAGTCTGTCTGTATAATGTTGGGAAAAATGTATTTGAACTGTGAACTGCAGTGGAGCAAATAAATACTGTGTACAGCATCATCTGTCACATAAACCAGTGTGTCACTTTTGAGAGATGATGAGTTTGCTTGAGCTGGGGATTGTTTGTGGTGTTTTTACAGTGGGGGAAACAGGGCAGGTGAGGAGAAACAGAGAAAAAAGCAAAAGCCAAGCCAAGGATTCTTAAAGGCTGGGAGAAAGAGACAGACAAGAAAGTACCTCAGAATGGGAGGGGTTTTGGGAAGAAGGAAGGAGGGAGCACGTGGGAGTCATTACAGATGGGAGAGGAGAGAGATGTCTGAAAGCAACCCTCCCCCCATTCCTACTGCAGCAGCACTTTTAATGTGGTGGCAGGGAGAAGAAGAGGTTGGGCCCGGGAATGAAGAACAAAGAGGGTGTTCAGAGGATTACAGCCAATCAGTATCAGCACCTATGCCCTTCACTGTAGTGCTGAACCAGGGGTGTTGCTGGAAGGTCGATGTGACACCACTCATAGAGGTCCAGCTCTGCAATTTGCCAGCCAGATGGCACTGGCTGCTTATTCCCAGGTGCAATACTGCTAGGATTAGGACATCTGCCTCAGCTCTATCTGAAAGTGGCAGCTGGCACCAACAAGATGTCCCTCTAGTTTCAACCTTTTCAGCTGAGGACACCCATCAAAGGATGATTAGGATCCTGCTACTGTTAGCACTGCTGTTGTCCTGGCCCAGTGCCCACCTTCCCTTCTCACTCCCTGAACTGCAGAAGGAAGTGATCTCCAAGAACTGGCTAGCTGTGGTGCTACTGTTTGGTTCAGAGCTCTTGTGCCTCCCGGAGCCCACTGCTTTGCCCCTGTGCACTCATCCCTAGCAGCGCTCCTCCCCGATCATCTGTCCCAGGACCTCATCCAGCTCCAGCTCTGGTTCCCTCTGTAACACTTTCTGCTGCAGCTCAGAGTAGAAGTCAACTCCCTCAGAGACTGAGTGGAGGGGCTTCTCCTGGGGCATGTAGTAGCTGCCTATTTGCTGCTGTATGAAGCACTGGTGATGCTGAGGCTGAGCCCTGAAGCTTCCATCGTAGCCCTTGAAGTGGTTTCTTTTGAACTCCAGCACTGTCTTGGTGTAGGTGTTGAGAGTGGTGACAGCAGAGGCCATGCAGCAGGTAAAGGAGACCCAGGCCATGCTACAGAAGAGACACAAGAATAGCACATACTGTGAGAAGCCAGTCAAGGTGAGGAGTTGAACTGCATGCACCATGGTGCACCCTGATTGCCAAGTAGAAGTTGATGAGCATGAACTAGAAAGACTAAGACTCATAACATTGCAGTTCTTAGGGGTACTTCCACCACAAGATCTTTCTGAGATCAGTGGGTTAAATACTGGTCACCCTTCTCACAGGGAAGGGAGGGGCACAGGCAGACAGCAGAGCTTGGAAGCATGTTCTGTATTTCAGGGCTGATCATTGTCTCCCTGGACAATTTGCCCAGAGAGGTGGTGGAGTCTCCTGTCCGGGGACTTTCAAGGCCTGCCTGGATGTATTCCTATGTGATCTGCTTCAGGAGATCCTGCTCTGGCAGGGTGGTTGGACTCAATCTTCAGAGGTCCCCTCCAATCCCTACCATTCTGTGTCATGAAACACATCAGCCTGAGCATAAGCAGAGAGCCATGATGGCATTTGATGTCCACTCCTAGCACATGGCACTGTGGCGTTTAAGAACGAGCGTGGCCATTGTCAGTACAGCATCACAAAGTGAGCCTGCACTTCCCACAGGCACTTGCAAGGCTCAACCAACCATTTATCAACTCAGCTATGGCATATCAGAAGTGAAGATGACTTCAGAGCTCACGTACTAGAATGCCCAACCGTAGTCCCATTCATGTGGTCTCCAGTCCTCTGGTCCCAGATTAACTGTTGCCTGGAAGACCTGAGAGTACATCATGTGTGCTACCATCCCAAGGAGACCTGGACACATAAGAAAGCAAAGTTGTTACAGTAGGAGCCGGAACAGCATACTTCAGCCTTTGGTGGGAGAAGAGGCTCTCCTCTTGTGATTCCAAGCCTGCAGTTCACACACTCACCTGACAGCACTGAGGACACAGCAGCAAAGGCGTTGAGCTTCAACCCACAGACAGGATTGCCAGTGTGCAGCATTTCCACCATCAGGAGGATGAAGCTGATGAGCAGCAAGCTGATGTACAGCATCTCTGATCCCAGTGACAGCCACAGGATTCCTGCTAGGAGCCAGATACTTCTGACATCAACAGAGGGTGGCTTGTTCAAGGGAGAGCACCAAGCTCCACAACCTCCCTGGCCCACCTATTCCAGTGTCCCACCACTCTCACTGTAAAGAACTTAATACCCAGTCCAAATCTACCCTCCTCCAGCTTTGATCCCGTCTCTCTTGTCACTGCAAGTCCTTGTAAAAAGCCCCTTCCCAGCTTTCTTGTAGGCCCCCTTCAGGTACTGGAAGGCCACTATTAAGGTCTTCCCAGAGCCTTCTCCAGGCTGCACAGCCCCAACTCTGGCAGCCTGGACCCACTCCAGAAGTTCAGTGAATGAAATGAAACTATATTCCTTGGGGTGGGTCTCCAGCTGGGGCAATAACATTCACCACTCCTCTGCTGCCTGAACAGAGTGCAGGCACTTTCCTGCTGGGATTATGAGTGGGTCTGAAGTGATAGCAGAGTGCACAGCTAAGGTCACTGTGCATTAGGAGTTGGAGGATCATGAGAAAAGGCACTCTGTAGTGCTGGGCTGTGGAAGGGCACAGGATTCACTGAGGAAGAAACATTAACCTGACAAATGAAGCAGCACTGTGAACGCTATGGCTAGCAACTATTAATGGCCACAGAGGAGACATTCAGCTGGGGAAAGGGAGTGTGAAGAAAACCCTCATTAATGCAGCACAGATTTGACTCCTTAATATCATGAGTGCCGTAGAGTCACCCAGCTCTTTAGCTGGAATTGATGAGCTGCTTTCCCTGGTTAAAGGAGCTGGCTTGCTTGTGGCAGCACCATCAGGGAGGCTATTTCATTAGAGGTCTGACTGCTGGAAGTGTCCTGGAGGCTGCAGGCACCACACATGTCTCACTTCCTCTGTGAGTCCAGGCTCACCATGCCTGTGCTGTGTAATCTGGGCTTGTGATGGTAGCTGTGTAATGTGGAGCTGCTCTGCACATATCCAGCTCAGCCTGGCCCAGCCTGCAATCAGCAGACACCACCTTCTCCAGTACAGGCCCAACTACTGTTGTGCTGGAAGACAAGGTCATCTTAAAGTGATGCTATGTGCAGGAAGGGGCAAAAGTGAGGGACAGAGCTGTGAAGACCACAGTGTCACTATGGATGTCATGCCTAAGCTCACAGTGATTTTCCCATTGATTTGTTTTTATAGAACATGGCTTTTCTATCAGTGTTGGGCTGCAATTAGACAAAGAGCAGGAGGAGGAGTGTAGGGGGGTGGGGAGGGACAGGCAGAAAGCTTTATAAAGGCACATAATCTGGTTGCATAAACCTCCCTTCTTAGGAAAACAGGCTAGAAGACACTGGAAGCAACAGAGCCAAAGGCATGGGGAGGGAATGAAGCACAAGAAGGTGAGAAAGAAGAAAAATGTGTTGCTACTCCCTGTGAAGTGGGAGTTTTGTGTTAAATACAAGAGCCTTTCAGTAAATGCAGTTAAGTCATTGATTTTATGACAAAGTGGAGATCTTTAGAATGGTCTTGTAACACCAGCAGTGTTTGAAGGGTGTGAATGCTGCATCCCAGAGGCATAAGCAGGGGAGGTTTTTCTCCCATGCTGTTGTGCCGAGAGCGACCCAGGTTAAGCTGCACGGTGATGCCACCGCACGCCAGCCACAGAGGACCCCTCACCTGGGAATGTGCATCACTTTCTGAAAGCAGGTAGGTAGAGCCTTTGCTGGTGTTTTTGAAACAGGGGACACAAGGCAGAAAAAAGAAGATGAGCTCCCCAAAGTGCCCATGTTCCTGCTGGCTGTCATGATTCCCCAGCATTTGTTGCAGCCCTTGATCTAGTAGATTGAATGCTGGCACAGACTCTGCACCCCAGGCCTTTCCCTTTCACATAGGAACAGCTGAAATTACTTACTTCTGGCCTTCATCTCAGGGAACAATTAACAAGCCCACAGTAACTGAAAAGATTTCAGTGAGTACAATCTCCATTGCATATACTGAAGTTATCACCAGGATAATTTGATGCATGGGAGGGACAGGAGGAGTCAACATCCCAGAGCAAATGAAGTTGTGTATTTGATGAGGCATGAAGTGTAACTTTCAGATAGCCACTTACCACAAAGTAAGAGGTGATTCAGCTTCCAGCGTCGTCACATTAGACCCCCAAAACTGAAGCACTGAGTCAACTTGTAGCATATCTGGCAAGGACTGCCCCGAGGTGGCATCTCCACCCCTTTCCCACTGACTACAGCAAGATGACAAGTTCAAATTGGGCAACTTATTAGGTGAGACCGATCCCACTCCGTATAGGAGGGAGTCTGAGGTTTCCAGCACTTTCACAGATGGCAGTGGTTTAGGCAAACATCTTGGAGGAAATCTGCTCTTTTAGCAAGCTCAAGGCCAGGATTTCATGCCTGGCTCTTTGGGGTTCACCCTGGTGTTCCCATACGGGCAAAATTTGGCAGGTTGTCCGTGCCGAGGAGGGGCACTGGGCAGCTACAGTGAGGTATGGGGATTTGTTCTTACCTCTGTCTGCTGCCGGTGAAAGCTCAATAAAGCTACGGCATTTCTCTTCTGAAACACAAACCCAAAGATTGTCATTTGCAACACAAAGCAGCACACTTAGGGGAAAAGCAGATCTCTTCCTTTCTTTTCACTGCATGGCTCCAGTTATCCCTGAGCCTGCCTATCCAACCTTCTCACCTCTGCTCTCGTTCTCACGATCTTTCCAGACCTTCACTGGTGCAAGTTAATATCTGCCTGGAAAACTCGAAGTGGTCTTTCAAATCAATAAAAATAAATAATGAATAAATTCAGCAATCTGTAAACCTCACAAGCCTCTGGTGGATAGAAAAATCTGCTGCTACTCATTCACAACATAGCTGTTGGTCAGGCCTCTTAAGCTTATAACAGATTGCAAATGCACCACTTCTGCTGAGCATGTGAATTCCCACTCACCCCACTCTCAACAGAACAGTTCCAGCACCACTTCCCAAAGAAGAAAGCAGAAAAACCAAACCCCAAGCCTTCCCAAGTGAAATACAGCATGACAGAGTTGTGAGTCCCTATTCTGTGGCAGAGAAGAAACAGAAACATTGTCTCCTCTCCTCATATTTTAGGCATGCTGTTTGGACAAACAGTTCCTATTTGCTTTGGCTTTTTATGTTGGCCAGATGCAAGCTGTTGTCTCAGCTGGGTGTCTATCACCATTCCCTGTAGCTCTTTCTTGCTGCACACTGCATTACTGCTTCTGAGGGTCCCCTCTTTTACTTGGTACAGTATTTTCTCCCAGAATTATCAGCCTGCTGCTTTTCATGCAAAAATCTAATTTTCTTAACGTCTATCCTCAATTCTAATCTCTCCCAATCTCCTGTATTACTTCTGTCACCCACAGCTCTCAGGACACTACCCAGTTTAGTGCCATCTGCAGTCCTCATTATCTTGCCATTTGCTACTTTACCTAGAACTTTAATGAAGTTCTTTGGTAATGGCTCATCTAAACTGATCCTGAGATTAGCCTGAATAATGAAATCCTTCCTCCAGCTCAGCTCAAGCTCTTTTTGCTTATAGCAGCCCCTTTGTTGTTGTTGTCTATGCATTTGCTTCAAAGACCCACAGCAGTGGGTGGATTGTACTCAGTTTACAGGAAGCAGAGGACTGAGACTATGTGCTCTCACTATGCCCTGCTGTGATCCAGATGCAGCGTGCTGTCTGTATTCCTTCAGACACTTGGGTTATTCCAGGACTGTCTGGTGGCCAAAGAAGTCTTTCAGAGAAAGCTGTCAAGGGATGTAGTCCCATTCCCACAAACACCATGCAAACACATCCCAACCCAACCCAGTCCCAATAAACATATCTCTTTCCACAGCATGTCTGGAAATGCTCACAATGAAGCAGCCTCTCATTAGGACACGAGAGCTTCAAGTACATTCCCTCCTGCTCCCACCTCCCTTCTGTCTGCTTTCATTCACCAGTCCTTTATTTTCAAACTCTGACAGCAATGGGTAAGAAAACAATAAATGCTGGTAGAACAATGGCTTGGTTAAAGGAGGTGAGATGTTTGCCCTTGGGAAGAGCTGAGGGCAGGGGACTCAGGGGAATGGGCCCAATGAAAGCAACTTTCATCGCTGTGTCTTTAGATACAAATCTCCCTCATGGTCACTTTCTGTCTCAGCTCTGTTCCTTGATGTGTGTCTCATGCCATAAAACAGCATCTATACACCATACACCTGTGCTGGTGTACCACAGGTTTCAGCAGAAGGACTTCAGCAGGGCTGGACAGGATCAAGTCAAGAGTAAAGGGAGACACCAAGGGGGTCTAGCACAGGTTGCATGACCAACTCCTGGCACCCCAGAATTTACAGTGCCAGTCCCACATGCTAAAACACCACAAATGAAACCTGTCACAGTATCACAAAAGCAGCTAAAAAGATTGCAATATTGCAGCTCTAATTACTCAGGTTAATTTGCCTCCTAGCTTTAGTTCCTCTGTGTTCCTCCAGGTTTTCTCTGTGTCTCTAAGGCTTGGTGATTTAAGAACAAATATTGCAGTCCTAACTCAGTTGGCAACACTGCCCAGATTTCTAAGGGGACATGCAAAAATTTGCCCTGGAGAGCATGAAGTAAGTTCTGTGTAGGAATGGAGATATAAGGAAAGGGAAAGGAGGGCCACTCCAGCTCACTTCAGGAAGAATGATGCCATTGCAAAGTCACTGCCACCACCATGACCACTTGCACTTCACAGCTCCTGTTCCAGACTGAAGGGCACACCAGAGACAACCATTGTCCCCTGCTCCGCTCTGTACACACCCCCATGAAGGACAGAGATTCAACGACCACAGCAGTGTATAGGGCTGGTGGCATGTAAGAAAACATGAAAGGCTTTTCTCCCAAGTGCTGGGAGGCCTCCTGCCTTTCATTTCTAAACTCCTGTGAAGTAAATACAAGGGAAGAAGTTGTGGCTGCCTGGGCAAGACACTACCTGGCCCTTCCATGCTCTCTTCACAGGAAAGCCACATCCCTGTGTGGAAGTATCTGAAGGCAAAGCGGTCATCCCCGGTCTCCCAGCTGTAGTGCACCACATCCTCGGAGGAGACATTGCCAGCACCTGCGTCAGGTGACATGGGGACACCGATGCACTTGGGGGTTTTGCTCTTCTCACACAAAGGCTTGGGCACTTTCTGAGTCCCAGTGCACCAGTAGCTGCTGAGTAAGGCAGTGGTGGAGAGGCTGAGAGCCAGCAGGTTCAAGACAACAGCCAGGAAAGCACGGCGCCATGGCAATCCCTTCAGCAGCTCCATCTAGAACACACAAACGGGTGGGATTGTCAAACATGTCACTCACCCCACTTTAGAAATCCCAGCACACACCTCTATGGAGGGAATATGATCATTCTACCCTCCTCACAACATCCCAACAGCTCACCCAGCATGGAAGAACCATTTCCTGAAAGCCAAGGCCGGTGGAGGTCAGCTTCAACCATTTCAAAGCACACTGAATATCTGTACTGGGGGACAGAGGGTGACCCAGTGAACAGAAGAGATCTGAGTGCATCAGGGGGTGTGAGCAGATGAGCAAAGCAAAATGTGTATCACATTCATCTCAGAGATGGTAGGAAAAAAACCTGTTAACCAACTTCCCCAAATACCATTTGTTGCCTTTAGCTGGGGCATGATGAATGCTCTCTCCAACTAAATGAGAATTCCTGCTGCCAAATGTGCCAAAAGACTTTTTCCAGCAGTTCATTACTGTACCTAAGGAGGTAGGCAGTGCATTGATTTCACAGTGGGGAAATGCAGGAAAATGTTCCAGGATCACTAAAGGTCACACATCAAAGTAGTGACCTGCTCAGGAGGCACACCCAGCTATCCAGACCTGGCAGCTCGAGTTCAAGCTCCACAGCAGCACCTCCCACCTGCGTAAGCACTACTCTGCACATCAGAAATGTGGTAGGGTGCTGGGGTGACAAAGTCTGTGCTCTCACACAAAGTGCCAGGGGTGTTTTGGGTTTTTTAAGAGCAAATATTGCCACAAACACTCCTCCCAGTTTCTTCTCCTCAGAAAGCAGTTTGTGTACCAGGGTCCTGTGGCCTTTCTCACTTAGAGGGAAGTTTAAGGTTTTATGGTTTCTGCAAAGCCCTGCACTGACTTCTGAGAGCCCCAACTTCTCACTCCATGGATTGATTAGATGTCATCTACCCACACATGGACTTTCATGTAATCAGCGAATGCCTCTTCCCACATGGCACTCCCTATGTTTGGCACAACTTCATCCAGATACTCCCACCCTTTCCTATTTCTGACTCTTAAAATCTATTTGCCCATGAATAGATTCAGTTTGCACAGACATTGCCTGCTGCTGGCCCTCTTCACATAACTTCAGTTGACTCACCCAGTGCTGACCGTGTGCGAAAGGCCCAGCGTACTGCGGACAGTACTTGACTGAGCTTTGCATTGTTTGTGACAGCACCACAGCGAGAAGAGCTGCAGTTGGAAGCATTTGTTCTGCTAACCGGCAAGCATGGAAATGTAGTCAATAAAGATGCTGCTGCAGCTCCTCTTGGAAAAGCAGGACTTCATTAGCATCTCATTACATTGAGTAGCTGACAGTAGCTGATCCAGAAGACCCTCACTGAAGCCAAGAAAATACTCAGATCCTGAAAAGTTTCTGTATTGCTTTGTACTCTGGCTTCTTCGCTGGAATTGTTTAGCCTGGAGAAGAGGAGGCTCAGGGGAGACCTTACTGCTCTTTACAACTACCTGAAGGGAGGTAGTAGCCAGGTGGGGGTTGGTCTCTTCTCCCAGGCAACCAGCACCAGAACAAGAGGACACAGTCTCAAACTGCACCAGGGGAAGTTTAGGCTTGAGGTGAGGAGAAAGTTCTTCCCAGAGAGAGTTGTTAGCCATTGGAATGTGCTGCCCAGGGAGGTGGTGGAGTCTCCGTCCTTGGAGGTGTTCAAAAAGGGATTGGATGTGGCACTTGGTGCCATGGTTTAGTAGTCATGAGGTGTTGGGTGACAAGTTGGATTTGATAATCTTTGAGGTCTTTTCCAACCTTACAGATTCTATGATTCTTTTTCCTCTTCACGAGAGCATTTCTCTCCTTCAACAATGGAGATGCTCTACCCTGGAGATAGTAACAGCTTGGTGATACCATAACTAATGAGTTCCACGATCTAAAGGCATGTTGGATATCCCCACTCTTGCAGAGCAGATACCTAGTAGGAGCAGTTAATTATATGAAGGTCTCTGGCTAAGGTTGGTGGCAAATTCCTCACTGAAAGCTCTCTCAGTAGACAACTTGGCTTGTGACTGAAAGGGAAGTTGCAGCTAAAATTGCTCTCCTCAAAACCATGATTTTTTCATCTGCAAGCAGAAGACTTCAGCATATAATTTTTTTGTCTTTCATAAGCACTTGATTATAAGATTTTCTGTAATGAGCTTTTGGTTTGCTCATGGGTTTTCTTACCAAAAAAAGGAAAAATAAATTCCACTCATAACATTGACAAAAATCCTCTTTTTTTTTTTTTTTTTTTGATTTAAAATTTCAGGAGTGGGAAAAATATGCACTCCAGTGGATCTGTTAAAGCACCTTAAAGTCCACATAATTTCAGAACAAATTACAAGGAGAAAGACCTCCCCCCCCCCCCCCCCCCCAAAAAAAAAAAAAAATTGAGAAGCAAATGAGTCAGAAGAAGAGATTGGATCAAGATGCAGAGGGCATAGGGAATAAGAAGCAAATAGGAACTACTCCTTCATGAGAGCACTGTCAGAAGTTTTCCTCCTAAGAGGGAGCCAATTACTGACAATAACTGACCATACTATCTATACAGTCCCAAAAGGAAAGAGAATTGGAATTACCTTGGCAGCAAGTCCTCAGAGTCCTGCTAATCTGAGGGAGCAATACAGAAACTGGACTCTTGCTTGGTCTCCCGTTCTGCTCATCTCTAGATCCTCCAAGAAACCAAATTGCTTCAAAACCCCTTTTTCCTTTGTCTCCTCCCCTTCTCCCTGCTTCCCCCACCTCCCCCCATCCCAGTGATTATTAAATGCTATCCCTCCAGCCAGCAGCTGTTTTGGGGGAAATGGTCACTTTGTAATCCACAATGCAATCACAGAACAGCTGTTCTGGGAGATTATAAGGAAGCGATTGGTGCTGCAGGCTGGGATTAAGCACAGAAGGGTGACCTATACTGACTGAGCAGAAAGTTTCTGTAAAGCACAGAAAGATCCCAGCCAGCTCCATGATCTGGCTGTTTGGGAGCTTGCCTGGAGTGAGCTGGTGGTTCTCTGGCCAGTGCTTCAGGGGATCTTAGCTCAGAAACTATCAGCAGCTTTGGTGTCAGGTCACTCCTTGCCCTGCATACTGTCTCAGTAGGAAGGTAAAGGCCACAACAACCCCAACCCTGGGGTATATTTCTGGCCAGAGTTGACAGTTGCAGAAGGGAGAGAAGGAAATTATGGGGAGAGGAAAGTTTATGCAACTGCATCTGCTCTGAGGACTGAAGATTTCAGACCCTGAAGAGATTTCAGACCCTGAAGAGATTTCAGTCCAGCTTTCCCCATGTGCACTGGAGAATTTAATGACAAAAGGAGCCCCTTAAGCAGAAGGGCTACATGGCATAACCACTATGGCAGAGGTATGTGAAACACTGATGAAAGGTCCAACACCCAAAGGATGGGAGCCTGGGGAAAACTGTCAGTGTCCCTCACAGTGGCAGTTTTTACTAAGGTGTGAAGTTCACCAGAAATCCCAAGTCCCAGCACCTCCAACATCAGATGAATTTGAGAAGCTAGCATGGAGAAATTCAAAGATTCACACTCATTCAAAATTCCCTCTGAGCTCTTGCCCTAAAAGTTTAAAGGCTCCCACAATACCTGAGGGTGGTGATCCCTGCTTGTTGTTAACGCTCAGTTTGGTATCAGAACAGTGAACAGTAAGAACTGCATCACCTCTCACGAGAGCAAAGTGTCATTAGAGGGCACAGAGTAGTGCCTTATTGAATCAAACTCTGAGAAGAGCATCCTAAAGGTGTGTGTTCCCTGAAGAGGCTTTACCCAGTGCAAAGTGGGTCAGAATTCCACCACAAGACTCCCTGAATGCCTGCCTTCTGTTTCTGCCAGGACAGAGGAAACCAGTGGTCCACCTGCCATCATCTCTTTCAGGTCTCTTTCAACCTGGTGTATTGTATTGTGTTGGGTGATAGGTTGGACTTGATGATCTCGAAGGTCTTTTCCAACCTGGTTAATTCTAATATGAATGTTCTAATATTCTAATGTCTCCATTATAAGGGCATGTGGTGATAGGACAGGGGGACATGGCTTTAAACTAGACCAGGGTAGATTTAGATTAGACATTAGGAAGAACTTCATTACTATGAGTGTGGTGAGACACTGGAATGCATTGTCCAGAGAAATTGTGGATGCAGATCCCTGGAAGTGTTTAAGATCAGGCTGGATGAGGCTTCGAGCAACCTGGTCTAGTAGGAGGTGTTCCTGCCTATGACACGGGGATTGGAACTAGGTGATCTTTAAAGTCCCTTCCAACTCAAGCCACTCAATGA
The DNA here is from genome assembly GCA_033816785.1 of Picus viridis. NCBI lineage: Eukaryota > Metazoa > Chordata > Aves > Piciformes > Picidae > Picus > Picus viridis. The sequence goes on along the minus strand of CM066568.1, from coordinate 23,301,707 downwards.
TTCTATGATCTCCCACCTCCAACACCAGAGCCCAAAGACTGGGAGGCAGGTGTAGGAATAGCTCTGGGTGACAGCCCCACCAGTGACAGCCCCTGCACAGCACAGGTAGCAGATGGAACCGACAGGTTCACAGCGCTGTGTGTGGGCTCCTGACCCCTTCCTGCCCTGAGCAGAGCGATCGGTAGCTCTGCAGCTATCTTAATCCTAGTCACTGCATCAACTCCTCCCGTAGAGATAATCATTTCTAAGATGAACTATCTGAAAGCAATGCTAAATGTTTCTGTGCTCCGTGGATCGCCTGCAGGTTTTTTAATTAAGGAAAAGGCTCAGTTTGACACAGATGTCCTGAATTTGCTGCACTAGGTAGAGCAACAGCTGATGGTCTTTAAAAGGAGAGAGTAATCATTTCATTAATTTTGTTTTCCTTGTTCAGTCTCCCCACATCTGGGCATCTTAAGTTTGACTTCTAAATGCTCAGTAAGTTAAAAAACAAAACCAGCCTGGTTTTCAGGCTCAAGAATAGATAAAGTCCCTCTCTCTACTGGTAATCCTTAATGTTAGCATGTTCCTGATTTTAAGCTTGATGAGAGTACAACTAAAAGCCAGGATGTTATATCAGTTTCTAAAGCTAGAGTCATGGCATAGAGGTTGACAGAAACAAGACTGAATTAGATCTATATGAGTAAGAATGGAAAGTGAAAATATTCTCTACCAGAAATATGTGTGCGTCAGATGTAGCATTCTGGGCGATGGCAGGTATTTATCCTTCCAGAAGATGTCAGTCTTTCACTAGTCTGCTTTTGGGGAATCTGCTGCTCGTGTGTGCTGGGGAGGAAGCAACACCCAAGTTTCAACTTCTATTCCTTCTTTCCCTCCGCTCTGTCTTCCTCTTTTTTTTTTTTTTTTTTTTTTCCCTTTCCTTCCCCCATCCCCCTCTATTTTTATGAGCACAACCACCTTACCTTGCTTGCTATATGGGGGGCTGGGTCCTTCTCTTTGAGTGATCTCAGAAGATCACTCAAAGAATGGTTGGGAAAAGAAAGAAAAGATCACAGGATGTTAAGGGTTGGAAAAGACCTTTGAAGATCATCATGTCCAACCCCCTGCTGGAGCAGGACCATAGAATCTAGCACAGGTTGCACAAGAATGCATCCAGATGGGTATTGGAAGTCTCCAGAGAAGAAGACTCCACAACTTCTCTGGGGAACCTGTTCCAGTGCTCTGTGACCCTCACAGTGAAGTTCCTCCTCATGTTGAGGTGCCTGCATTGTAGTTTATATCCATCGCCCCTTGTCCTATCCCAGAGTGCAACTGAGCAGAGCCTGTCCCCTCCCTCCTGACCCCCAGCCCTCAGTCTTCTCTTCTCCAGACTAAAAAGCCCCAGGGCTCTCAGCCTCTCCTCACAGGGCAGTGCTCCAGTCCCTTCATCATCCTGGTAGCCCTTTGTTGGTCTCTCTCAAGTAGATCCCTGTCCCTCTTGAACTGGGGACCCCAAAATGAAGAAGGAATGGAGGAGTTTAGGAGGGTACTTGCTCCATGGAACTGTTCTGCCTAATATATTTTCCAGGGTTTTGTCAAGCACCGTGTTAACTTCCTCAGTGGGTTTCCCTTCCCATATTGTTGCATACAGCTCAGAATGTCAACACCAGAGCATGTCCCCTGATGTTCAGCAATCTTCCCTTAGAAAAATGTTGTGGTTTGTTCTTTGTTGGTTTTGGTTTGATTTGGTTTGGTTTTTCAAATGTCCATTCCACCCTCCTCTTAATCCGACCAATTATGGACAGGAAACCCAAGCTGTATCTGTCTTTCACCCCACTGTGCCTTCCACTTTTCTCCTCTTTGAATCTGATATTTCCCACCATAATTTGGCTTGGCTAGAGGTTTTTGGATGTCTCTTTCTCTTTGAAGTCAGCAGCAGCTGGTCCCTGGTGACTCGTTCAAAGTTTGCCCATTGAAGTGCATGCCCACAGCAGTTGATTTCCTGTGCAATCAGCCAAGTGCTTCTCTTATAGAAACAAAACAAGGAAACAAGATGCAAAGCACAATCTTAGCATACCTCTATGGAGACAGCTCCAGAGGCACCTTATTAATGCCTTTCAGTATTTAAAGGGGCCTGCAAGAAAGATGGGAACAGTCTTTTTAGCATGGCCTGTTGTGACAGGGCAAACAGTAGTGGTTTTAAACTTAAAGAGGGGAGATTCAAACTAGAGAGAAGGATGAAATTGTGAAGGTAGTGAAACACTGACACAGGCTGCTCAGGGAGGCAGTAGAAGCCCCATCCCTGGAAATATTTCAGGTCAGGTTGGATGGGGCTCTCATCATCCTGGTCTAGTTGAAGATGTCCCTGCCCACTGCAGAGGGGGAATTGGACCAGATGACCTTTAAAGGTCCCTTCCAACCCCAAACTTTCTATGATTCCAACTCTAAAGAAGCCTGGACATCTACAGGTGATGCATTTTTATCCTGGCTGTATCACATATGTACTTTGGGTGTCTCCTGCCCCAAAGTGATATTCCCAAGGAGGTTGGTGCAAAAGGAGGGCAAGGACCCCTTACCAGCTGAGGCCCCAAAACATCAATACTTCACTAGCATGTCTCAACAGTCACAGGAATTTTCACAACACTCCACACAGCAGTCCTCCTCAGGGATATCAGGGGTCTTACACTGTCCTGACATGGCTCTTCAGATGTCCTGAAGAGCACAAGAGAGGAGGAAGAGCAGCTATCAACACCCACAATCACCCTGTGAAACCTGGATAAAGAAAGGCTCATACTCGCCCCTCATTCCACACATTCCTCACACAGGACACTTGCCACTGCTCCTGTTTTCGCTGGTTTTACAGGAAGACCATTCAGCGGTGATGTCCCCTCCCCTGCTGTCACACAGAAGGCAGGATATCTCCCGGTGTCAGTGACACCAAGAGCCAGACTTCTCAAAGCCAGTGACAGACTGCAAATGCCAGATTTCTCCCTGAGCTCTGAATAATTCCACTCAGATTGTAACCTTTATTTAGCTGTTTGCATGATGCATTAACTCTTGCTCTGCAAATGACCTTGCCAGGCATCTTTTTTATTCTGCTCTAAGCACATTTAAAAGTGAAGTCTGTTTTGAAATATGAACTGCTTACATTGCTAGGCATCAAGTTTGTGGCAGAACAGAAATAAAGCTTGAATTGGAACAAGTAAATGCAGAAATAAATTTGCCTTTGCTTTAGACCTATTTTTTCCTCCTACTTTTTTCCCCTTTTTTTTTCTTTCCTTTTTTTTTTCCTTCTTTTATTTTTTCCTTTTCTTTTTTCCTTCCTTTTTTTTTCTATTTCTTATCTTTTTTATTTTTTCCCTTTTCTTTTTTCTTATTTTTATTTTCTGTTTTGTTCTTTTTTCTTTTCTATTTTCTTTTCCTTTCCTTTTTTCTCTTTACTTTTTTCTTCCTTCCCCCTTTTCTTTTTTCTTCCTTTTTTCTTCCTTTTTTTCCTTTTCTTTTTTCCTTTTTTTTTTTCTTTGCTTTTTTCTTCTTTTCTTAATAATAATTTAAAAAAAAAGTCTTACATGGCTGGATTCTTTTTTTCCCCCTCCTAATCTTTATGGTTATCAGCCACTCAAAAACTACACAGAAAGCAGGCATGAAAAGAGAAAAATAATCAAGTGCAGCCACACAGCCTTTGAGGACTCACTAGAGATTCTAGATGCCTTGATTTCTAGATAGGCAACAGAAGACTATTTAAAGTGGGTTGCTTTGCACAGAGCACTTAAACTCTGGTGACTCCAGGATGTGTTCACCTGAGCACAAAGTTACAAAAAAAGAATCATTTCTGAAATTTAGCTGACCATAAACTGTAGGCAGACAAGCAAATGACAACTGTTTATATAGATCTATAAGAATATTAAAGAGGAACCAGCCCAGGAAAGGGTCCACACAAACCCTCAAGCAGATAAATGCTTACCTTATCCCCTGCTCACTGTCCTCATCTGCTCTTCTGAGGCATCCAGTGAAATACTACCAGGTGATCGTGGAGCCTCCCCACTATTTCTTTCTCTCTGACTGAACATATAGCAGCTAAGATATTCCATGAGATCTGACCAGATGCTTTGAAATGTACCAAGTCTGTCATTTTATTGGTGGCTTAATTCTTTCTGAGCTTGCTAATTCATCGTGGTACATTTTATCAGCCACAGGATTGGCTGGGTGTCCACTTCTGCAGACTGCAGCTCTGTAATTTAGTGGTCCTCTTCATGAAGACTGTTGCCAGTTTTAAATTTATCACTCATGGGATCTCAGTCTGTTACTCCACCACAGAATCACAAACAGCTCAGACTCAGTGACTACCACAGGCTCGTGGGGTTGTTTTATCATTAAGAGGAACCATTACAACAACGTAGTCTCAACCCGAGGGTAACAGAAACCAAAGAATCAGAGTCACAGAATGGTAGGGCGTTGGAAGGGCCTCATGAAGATCATCAAGTCCAAACACCCTAATAAGATAGGTTCACTAGAGAAGGTCACACAGAAACACATCCAGGAGCGGTTTTAATGTCTCCAGAGATGGAGACTTCATCACCTCTCTGGGCAGCCTGTTCCAATGCCCCATCGCCCTGAAATCCAAGAGGTTCCTCCTCATGTTTAGGTGGAACTTCTTATGTTCAAGTTTCTACCTGTTCTCCTTGTCCTGTCACTGGGCACCACAGAGGAAGGTTGGTCCCATCCTCCTGACACCTGCTCTTTAAGTATTGATAAGCATTTATGAGGCACCCCCACCCTCAGTCTTTGCTTTTCAGAAAACTTCAGACAATAATGAATGAATAGAATAGAATAGAATAGAATAGAATAGAATAGAATAGAATAGAATAGAATAGAATAGAATAGAATAGAATAGAATAGAATAGAATAGAATAGAATAGAATGAACCAGGTTGGAAGAGACCTTTGAGATCATCGAGTCCAACCTACCTATCATCCAACACCATCTAATCAACTAAACCATGGCACCAAGCACCCCATCCAGTCTCTTCCTAAACACCTCCAGTGATGGTGACTCCACCACCTCCCTGGGCAGCACATTCCAATGGCCAATCACTCCTTCTGTGAAGAACTTCTTCCTAACACCCAGCCTAACCCTCCCCTGGCACAGCTTGAGACTGTGTCCTCTTGTTCTGGTGTTGGTTGCCTGGGAGAAGAGACCAAGCCCCACCTGGCTACAACCTCCCTTCAGGTAGTTGTAGAGAGCAATAAGGTCTTCCCTGAGCCTCTTCTTTTTCAGGAAGCTCTGCTCCAGGTGAGGCACAAACACACAGAGCTCCTGCTGCAGCTACAGTACATCTTTTACACAACTAACTAGTATTGACTGTGCAACGGGATATGGTGGAAAATCCATCACATCCTTGGAAAAGTTATTCCAATGGTTAATTAACCTCATTCCTAGAATTTTGCTCTTGATTTGTAAGAACAGCATCTGCTTTAGTTTCCCCAACCTCATCAGGCTGCTCCAGCACACAAATAAATAGCCAGTGAAATGATTTCCTAAAAACGTTATTGTAAGAGTCACAGATCAATGCATTTCATGAGAGGCACACAGTGTGAGCTAACAAACTGGCTGATGGCCCAAATTCCTGCTTTTGTACTTGGCTCTGACATGTCATTTTCCCCTCCCATTGGCCAAGCAATTTGTGGGGGTGTCTTTATGCTGCAGTCAAAGCAGTGGCAGTGATGGGGAGTAAACATTCAGTGCTTGCTTCAATTGGGTGTTGCTAGCAATTTCTCTCCGGCAGTGTGGAGCACAAAGCAGGGTACAAACCTCAGTCCACAAACAGAGTAGAGCAAAAAGCTGTGCTGAGCACCACGTTGCTATGGCTGGACTGATAGTTCCAAAACAGTTCTTGTTTCCCTACACTATAAACTTGTATCTTCACAGTCATTCCCTCAGACGTAAATCTACAACACAGCTGATCCCTGTTGATGCTGGAATCAGCACAAAGCTGGTGGGAAAGAGACTCTCTGTTTTGATAACAACAAAACTTGAGGATGTAAAATGAATGTGTGCAAAGAATACATCACAGATGAAGGTGATCTTTGAGTCTAAGGAACATTTAATGCCAGTTTTAAGGCAAAAATAAGAAGCTGAAAGAGTACAGTTGAACCACGTTACACTTGGGGGAGTCAAAGAAACTGGTCTTTGCTTCAGTTTATCTTTGTCTCCTTTTCACTGTGACAAATCAGAGCCATCAAAGACTACCTAGGCGATTCACCTGACTCAGTACAACACAGGCATCCTGAAGACCTTCAAGCTCACTGATAAAATGTTCTGCAAGGCAGATCCTCCTCCGTCCTGGATTGCAGTCAATATTTTCCCCTGTAATATCATGATTCGAACCAAGTCACAACACCCAGCAGAAAACTCTTCCATCTCTGCCAAATGTCATGGTCTCCATCCCACGGCTGAAATATTTACTCACAAGGATTGTTCCCTTGAAGCCATTGGAGTTGCAGAGTTTACTGAAGTGATACTCACGTGCTAGTGTTTGAGGAGCCAGTGCTTCAGAGGCAGACTCTAAGCTAGCAGCAGAGGTTTGGAAATCAAAAAGAGTGAATAAGACACAGAGTTAGCTTTTTTTGAGGTGAGGCGTAGGAGGTGTTTTCATTCTTCAGCTATTAAAAACTCCTTGTGCTTTGACAAGGAAAAAACAAATGGGGGAGAGAGAGGGAGAGAAAACTGAGAGGAAAAGGATTAATGAGTAGGGAGGCAGTATGGCAGGAAGTACAGCAACCAGGGTGGCCGGAAGGCACAAGCAAATTTCTCAGGCTGCCTTCCCTGATGGAGCAGAGAGGGCAGTGAGCACAGGTCAGAAGAAGAAATGGTCTAATATGTTGATTTAAAGGGAATAATAAAGCCAGCTTTCCTTCCAGCCCTGAGCAGAGGAGTTATGTTACAGTGGGTGCTTTGACAACATTATAATTGCACCTTTTATCTTTCTGTATGTCCCAGTAATTATCCAGGACTGAGGGCATCTTCTTTTTTTCCCCTAGATTTAATGAGGATTTCAGATCCCTTCCCTTCAAAGACAGTCTTGTCAAGCTCCACCCCTAATGCCCATGCTTCCTGTGCCCTGCACAGCAGGGCTACCACTGCATCAGGGAAAGGACAAGTTGGAACAAGGCAGTGGGGACACAAATTTAGAGCCCCAGAGGGAGCAGGGGTGCTGGGAGCAGGCAGTGTTGCTGCTGTGGGTGTGGGGTGGATGAAACGTGGGTGTGCCATGACCGGGAAGTTTCAAGGTGCCCAGGCTTCCCTATATGTCCTAGGGGAAGGGAGGTCCCCAGCCAGTGGAAACGGAAACAAGAAGTATTCTGGAGACAGTCTACAGGGAACTTAGGCAACTCCCTCTCTTCTGCTGTGTTTTCTGTTTGGATTTTGTTGTTGTCGTTCCTAGAGTTTGGTGGTGGTGGTTGGGTTTGGTTTTGATTATTTTTCCTTCTTCTCTCTCCTCCTCTTTTCTTCATACCTCCCCAATTCCTCACAGCCAGGTGTCTGCTTACTATGGCAAACCTGGCACCATTCATGGAGCAAGGTGGCCCTGGCCAGGGGTAGCAAGGGTCCAGGTGCAGTGATACCATCCTGGGCTAGAGAAGACCAGAGCAAGGCCACTCTGCAGCCACAGCCAGGGCCCTTTCTCCTAGTGCATTGTATCCTGAACCTTAAATCTTGTGCTGTTATTTCCATCAGGCCTGTAGCTTAAAAAGAAATGCAGTAATGAGCAACTGTCCCTCCTGGCTCTCATTAGCTTTTCCTGAGCAGGCTCAAGCTGCAATTACTCAAAGGTTCATTGTTTAGCCAAATTTGGGGGAGATTTTGTCAGAGATGGCAAGAAGTGTGCTCCTGACAGAAAAAAAAAAAAAAGATGATTTATTTGAAAGCAAGATGCTGCTCAGTGGGTGTTTCTGTAAAAGAAAAAGTAATCAAGGGGTTGTTTTTGTCTAAAAATACGGATAAATCAGAATATTCCCTTGCCAGCCCTGTTCTCAGAAACATCTCCATGGTTTTGACTGAAATTAAAACAAAAACCCCAAGCAGAACAACATAATAAATAATAATAAAACCCCTGAAGCCAGATGCTGGCTCCCAGTTTGGCAAAGGCAAAAGCAAACAAAGCCAGACCTTGTGATGAGAAGTGTCGAGTGATGATTACGACAAAGAGGCAACGCTACTAGCAACATCTTCTGTGTTCTTGCACACTCATTAATGTGCTCCTCTCAGCCTGAGTCTCTCCCATGCAGCCAAGGATTACAATTGCTGAGCTCCACAACTGAGTGTTAAGCATTGTGGCCAAGCAGCTTGACCGAACAAGAATTCTTTACCCTCACCCGAACAGGCTAAGCATGAAGGTGAGAGAACATTGAGCTGGTGTGTTACTATGGGCAGATCTCGGAGACATTGGGTTAGGCAGAAGAAATAAAGCCTCAGAAACTTCTTCCAAGTAGTGAAAAGGGGTGGAACAGTTTCTCATGAGAATAAAAGATGCCCCTTGCTTAAATCAAACACAACCAGACTGGATAATGCACTGGAAAGCATACTGTGGGCAAGAATCTTGGAGGAACAGGGCTGGGCTAGAATGTGAGGAGAGGGACTGGATGAATTGGATGAAGTTATCCATGGGACAGCAATGTGCCCTTGTGGCCAAGAAGGCCAATGGGATCCTGGAGTGCATTAAGAGGAGTGTGTCCAGCAGGTTGAGGGAGGTTCTCTTGCCCCTCTACTCTGCCCTGGTGAATCACAGAATTAACCTGGTTGCAAAAGACCTTCAAGATCATCAAGCCCAACCTATCAGCCAACACCATCTAATCAACTAAACCATGGCACTAAGTGCCTCATCCAGTCTTATTGTAAACACTTCCAGGGATGGTGTCTCCACCACCTCCCTGGGCAGCACATTCCAATGACAAATCATTCCTTCTGTGAAGAATTTCTTCCTAACGTCCAGCCTAAACTGCAGAATTGTTTCAGAATCATAGAACTGTTGGGGTTGGAGAGGACCTCAAGAATCATCCAGTTCCAACCACCCTGCCATGGGCAGGGACACCTCACACTGGATCAGGATGCCCAGAGCCACATCCAGCCTGGCCTCATAGGGACGAGGCTTCTACCACCTCAAACTGTTCCATGTCTCACCACCTCCTGGGGAAGATTTTCTTCCTAACATCCAATCTGAATCTACCCATTTCTATTTTTTTCCTATTCCCCCTAGTCTTATCATTATCTGACATCCTGAAAGTCTCTCACCCACCCTTTTTTCCCCTCCAATCCCAGAGCACCTGGGCTCTGTTGGGGGGAGGGGTCTCCTCTCACCCCAGGTGTGGCCACTTGGCCCTCCCCACCCACTCCCCTTTTTAATCCCCCTCAGGAAAGGCAGAAGCCCCAAGCTGAGCCCATCTGGGCTGAGGGATCCTCCTCTCATCGCTGGTGAGTGCCTCTGGTGCACACTGGGTGATGGTGGTGGTGACAACAAAGGCCGGGGGCCTGCTGGCCCCCCGGTTAGGTAGGAAGAGTGTTGATGATTTCTCCAGTATCATCCATGGGTTCTGGCTGGGCCTCCTTACTGGGGCTGAGCTCCTCTGGGTGGTATCTTGGCTGGTGAGGGTCTTGCCCCCAGCTGTGGGATGGGTGCACAAATGGTGGTGGTGGAGCAGGAGCAGTTTAGCCATATGATAGTATGCTAATTACCCTGGGTTTACCTGCAGGCCTCCTGAGTCTGCTCATCATTCAATGAATCTCTGCTTTTGTGCCTCACTTACAGACCATTTCTTCCCTCACTGCTTCCTTTCAGAAATAAGGAAGGAAAGGAGGAAAAAGGCAATAAAGCATATCTGGGGAATGTATTAACTTATCAATCAACTCTGAACAGGAAGCCTTCAGGAAGATGGGGTGAGACCTCACCTGGAGCATTGCATCCGGTTTTGGGCTCCCCAGTTCAAGAGAGACAGAGATCCTCTTGAGAGAGTCCAATGGAGGGCTACCAGGATGATGAAGGGACTGGAGAGGCTGAGAGCTCTGGGGCTTTTTAGTCTGGAGAAGACTGAGAGGGGATTTAAAAAAATGTTTATAAATATCTGAGTGCTGGGGGTCAGGAGGGAGGGGACAGGCTCTGCTCAGTTGCACTCTGGGATAGGACAAGGGGTGATGGATATAAACTACAGCACAGGAGGCTCCACATGAGGAGGAACTTCTTCTCTGTGAGGGTCACAGCACTGGAACAGGCTGCCCAGAGAGGCTGTGGAGTCTCCTTCTCTTGAGACTTTCAATACCCATCTGGATGTATTCCTGTGCAATCTGTGCTGGATTCTGTGGCCCTGCTCTGGCAGGGGGGTTGGACTCAATCTTTGGAGGTCCCTTGCAACCCCTAACATCCTGTGATCCTGTGAACTAGCCAAATTTTTCCCATTTCTAATTCCTCTGATTTCTTTTTTCCCAAGTTGGCTGTAGTTTGCGTTGCCTGAAATTTATTCACACGAGTTACAGAATCTCTGAGCAAAGCAGAAAATGGGGCTGGAGAGAGAGGTGGGTGTGCTTCCCTGGATGACACACACACACACAAAAAAGAAGCCTGCAGCCTCACAGAGGCTGTCAAACTAGAAAGACTGGATGGATGGAACAGAAAGGAACCCACCTCAGAGGGGTTGCTCCCACTGGGCTGGTGCATGTGCAGGTGAGCTATGTTGTGGGTGAGGACTAGAGGTTAGGTAAATGGTAAAGAGGGTGGCTTTGAGAGAGCTGTAGCCCTGCTTAAGTATACTGCAGTCACTCATGTTCAGCCTTCAGCACTGGGCAGGAAGTGAGCAGGCTCAGCTCTAGCTCTCTGCACAATTTTCACCTGCTGGCTTTCACCAATGGATTTTTGAGTTAGAAGAATTTTGGTTAGGGAATTTCTTCCACCCTCGTTCATTTTAAATCAAGCATTTTCTGCTTTGCTTTGGTTTGAAATTAGCTTTCAAGGGGTTGGGCTAAAACAGAGATTGCAGAGCTGGTCTTTCACTCCATTAATCCAGTGCTGGACACAACAAACATCCTTAATTACTCCCTTCAGCCTTGAAGTCTCAAACGCGGCTTTGCCAATGCACCGCAATCCTGACTTGCAAAATCCCTCGCATTTCAGCTCATGACTGGATGCAGTCACAGGTCAGCTGCTCCTCTTTCATGAGACTCAAAGCAGGTCACTGTCCTGTGCTGCAGCCCTTTACCACTCCCGGTAAGTCTGCCTGTGTTGCAATCCTCAGGATGCCCAAGGGCTCTGCTAATGAGCCTCTGAACTCCAACCTATATTGAGCAGTCCTCAATGAACCCTAAGAAAGTCTCTGTCCTATTGTAACACATTTTACTATTGCAGCCTTAGAACACCTCCTGCTCTGGGCTAACACAGCAGTCCACGATAAGCCCTCTCTCTGCAGTTGCCATACTCTGGGATGAGAGTGGTTTGCAATGCCATATTCCTAAGATTCCCATCAAAACCATTCTGGAATTTACTGGTGTTCCTTTCCACTCATAGTCTGCTACCGACCCTAAATGTATGCTTCACAGCTTTGCTGGAGCAGAGCTATTGTTCATAGATTAAATTGCACTTAATTATTACATTAAAATTAAAACCTGGAGTGATTGAACTTCCCCACAGCCTTTCACAGCCATTTTTTACAGCTGGCTTAACTGCTGCAATGAAGATCTGGAGACTGTGCTTTTAAAAGCTGTAATGTGATCCTCAAGAGGCTTTAAGATCCTTTAGGACAGAAAAGCTACTGAAGTCTTTTTGTTGTTGCCAAAGAAAAAACCTTGTGAATTGCAGATTAAATCTGGTAAAGTACAAGGTGTCTTGGGGATGCATCCTTGGCAAGCAGAGGCAAGGATGTCCAGAGGAGCCCATACATCCAATCTGGCCATTGTCACTGTATTTCTTAATGGAAAAGTTCCTGTGCTGTTCCTTCTCTACCTCCTCACTCCCAGGCTTACACTGGGACCCTGATTCAGACACCCGACTCGCTAGAACACGGCCAAAATGCATAGCCAGGGAAAGTCACTTGATGCCTGCAAGATCTCAGCCAGCTTATTCCATCACTGTTTGGAAACCAGCCACGGCTTGAAGTGCCTATGTCCACCCCAAGAAGGTTCTCTTTCTGAGCCTCCACAGCCCTTTTCAGCTACTAGAATCTGTTTAGGTAATGAAACTTCCCACAGAGAAGAGCACCAGGGAGTAAAGAGAGTGACACTTCAATCTCCTATCCCAGAGGCAGAGAGATTTCATCAAGGGCTTTCCATGGACCTTAGGGCTGCTAGCAGTGATGATAGGCATTTAGTTGCTTTCCAATCACCAGGAGGTTTTCACAGAGGTGTTCCCTGTAGTGATCACACCCTTCAGGATGCAGGTGCATCTGATGGACACTGCAGATACCTGCTTTGTCTCCATGCACAGCATTCTCCCTTGGGCTCCCTCCTGCCCACACTAAGGCTGAGGTTTCTCTTGCATCTCTGTCTTTTTAAGGAAGATATCCAAGCTGGCCTAAAGACTTCAAATTACAAGGAACCTACTGTCCCACTGGCTATCCAGCCTCACAGTTTGGAGTGCACACCCTGTCTCTAGAAAGCCTTCAACTGCAAGCCACTGGGGTGAATTTGAGATCAAGAGCAGCCCTGCAGAAAAGGATTTGGGGGTACTGTGGATGAGAATCTGGATGTGAGCCAACAATGTGCACTTGTATCTCAGAAGGCCAATTGTATCCTGGGCTGCATCAGAAGAATTGCGGCCAGCAGACTGAGAGGTGTGATTCTGCCACTGTACTCTGCTCTGATGACACTGCACCTGGAGTGCTGTGTCCAGCTCTGGGACCCTCAACAGAGGAAGGACATGGACCTGCTGGAGCAGGTCCAGAGGAGGGTCACAAAGATGGTCAGAAGGCTGAAGCACGTCTCCTGCAAAAACAGGCTGGGAGAGTTGGAGTTTTTCAGCCTGGAGAAAAGAAGGCTCTGGGGAGATCTTATAGAGGCACTTCAATATCTGAAGGGGATCTACAGGAAGGCTGGGGAGGAGCTGTTTAGAAGGGCCTATAGTGACAGGATGAGGAGCAATGGTTTGAAACTGGAGCTGAATAGATTTAGGTAGAACTCAAGGAGGAAGCTCTTTACAATGAGGGTAGTGAAATACTGAAACAGGTTGCTCAGAGAGGTGGTGGAGACTACATCCCTGGAGACCTTCAATGTGAAACTTAATTTGGTTCTGAGCAGCCTGATCTAGTTGGAGGTGTCCCCACTTACTGCAGGGGGTCTGGACAAGGTGACCTTCAAGGATCCCTTCCAACCCAATGTGTTCTATGGTTCTAGGACTTCTGTATCGGTAAGCTAAGCATGAACTGAAGTTCAGGCCATGAACTTAAGCCCTGACATGTAATTTTCTGGACTGTTAAGCTGCTAATGGGCTTTGCAGCAAGTTTTGGCTTTGTGGCAGCTAGTGCTCTCCGAACAACAGCAGGGCTGAGTCTGATAGCAGAAGTCAGGGGCATTGTATCCAACAGGTTCTTTGGGCAAGACTACCTTCTTTGGGGAGGAAGGCATTTTATTCAGGGGCATGCTGTGCCTCTTGCCCCGAGGCTCAGAGAACTGGCCCTAGTAGATGGCTTTATTTACTAGTGTAGGTGCAACATAGATTTGGACAAGACCTTTTGTGCCAGCACTGTTTACTATCAGAAGTCACTCTTCCAAGTGAAATATTTGTAGATTGTGATTAAGCCAGTTCTCAACTCTCCTTTATGTAAACAACATTTTGAGCCCTTCCCAGGTTTTAGCATGCTTTAAGAAATAGAAACAGGAAACCAGCAGACAGTGCTTCAATGTGCCTGTACTCCAGGTCCTTCCTAGCTTCCCTTTATCTTATGTATATAGCACAAGGCTCAAGTCCTCCTGTCCTCACCTATGTATCTCATTTCCAGGGTCGGGAATCCTACAGGTGTGTACCAAGTGGACAATGCACTAATCTGGTCCCTGACTGGAGGTCCCTTCCAACCCCTAATATCCTGTGTGACACATCAGGGATGCACAGCAGTGTATGGCTATCATGGGCAGGGACAAGCCTCCTAGGCATAAGGACTGCCTCAGGGACAGGACCTCAAAGGCTTCCTCTGAAGGCTGCTGGGCAGAGGGGAGGTGGGCAGGGTGCCACTGGGCAGGGCTGTGCATGGGGAGCACAACCCCCTGATGGCACAATGCCATCACCTGGCAACAGTAACACAGCAGCACCAGTGCCCTGGGACAGTACAAAAGGGAGCAACTTCCTGTGTCTGCTGCCAGACCCTGCCCTAGAAGCAGCCCAGAGGCATCCCAGAGGAGGCCCTTGAGGAGCCAGTGGAAATAGTTGGTGAGGGCTGAGGGAGGAAGATCAGAAGCTAGACTAAGCTGCTGAAGATAAGAACCACCAGTTTCTGGAGGTGCCTGAGGGAATCGGGATTTTCATCTTTGAGGAGCACTGCAGAGCATCCCTCCTGGAGCCAGGAGCTGTAAGAAATGGGATGTAGAGATGTTGCCAGGGTATCCAGTGCTTTGGAGCACCCATTGGTGTCCTGCCAGGCACAGGAAACAGCTCCTGCCCCCAAGGTCGATCAGGCCAGGGGCATTTGACCACTCTCAGAATGCCTTGAGATGGCTGCAGGGTGAGGGAGAATAGGGCTTGGGCATCTCTTGGGAGGCAGGACCAGCCTGCGGGAGGAGAAAGCAGGTCTTGCTCACATGCTCAGGGAGTAGCGGATCACCAGTGCTGGGGTCAGGAAGGAATTTTTTCCCCCGGGGCGGATTGGCACTGGTCCCTGGGGGTTTTTGCCTTCCTCTGCAGCACTGAGCATGACCACTTAAGTGTCAAGGCTCCTCTGGTCCCTTTTGGCTGGGTTACTGCCTGCTGCTCATGCACAATGAAGATGGCCTCTTGTGCCCCACAGCTGGGGGAGGAAGGCTTTTTTCCCCCAAGTGGGCAGATTGACACTGGTCCCTGGGGGTTTTTTTGCCTTCCTCTGCAGCACAGAGCATGGTCCCTTGCCAGGCCTCTTTTGGGCCATTCTGGCCAGGTGCCTGCTGCTTGTGCTTCCACAAAGGTGGCCTCTCGTGCCCTGCATGCGGGGGGAGGAAAAGGTCTTTACTTCCAGGATGGGAAGCTTCTTGGGTTCCCTGGGAGCTGCTTCTTTTCCTCTGTAGCATTGAGCACATCCCTTTGTCAAGCCTCCTCTGGTCCTTCTTGGATAGGTTCTTGCTGCTGCTCATGCACCAGAGAGATGACCTCTCGGGCCCCACATCTGGGGAGAGGAAGCTTTCTACACTCCACGGATGGGGAAGCTTCTTGGGTTCCCCAGGAGCTGTTTCTTTTCCTCTGTAGCATGAGCACAGCCCCTTGTCAGCACCCCCTCAGGCCCTTTTGGCTCGCTTCTTTGCTGCTGCTCATGCACCATGGAGAAGCCTCTTGTGCCCTGCAT
This sequence comes from Picus viridis, assembly GCA_033816785.1. NCBI lineage: Eukaryota > Metazoa > Chordata > Aves > Piciformes > Picidae > Picus > Picus viridis. The sequence continues at coordinate 23,286,225 of CM066568.1, read as the reverse complement.
CCAGGGGGAGGAAGCTTTCTGTGCTCCCAGGACGGGGAAGCTTCTTGGGTTCCCCTGGAGTTGCTTCCTTTCCTCTGTAGCATTGAGCACATCCTCTTGTCAGGGCTTTTGGACCTCCAAGTCACCAGCTGCGGCCAGGCTCTCTTGGGCTCTCAAGTTTTGGAAGACAAAAGCCTCCTGCTTTTCCCAACTAAACCGAGAGCACATCAACTTGCTCCTGGCTACACAATGGGCTTTGTGTTAGTGAGCATCAGCTCTGAAACAGGTTCAGGGGGAAAAAATATAATAATAAAATCCTCTTTCTAGTTGTAACCTTTGTGTTGCGTGTCCTTGAAAGAGTTTTTGGAGCTGAACACCTCCTGGCATTTCAAGCAAAGGGCAGTCTTGCTGTTCCCTGATTCATGTTGAGTGCAGGGAATGGAATGGAGTGAGGAACTCTGACACGTGTCCAAGGGCTCCATCCAGGAGAGCAGGTCTCTGCAGTGCAGGTCCCAGCCCCATCCAGGAGACATAGGCAGGGGCAGATGCACATATCACTCAGGCAGGGACTGAAGGCTCCAGGCTGCTCTGAGCTACATCCTCTGGGCCCTCAGCAAGACATGGTGGGAGCAGGGGTCCCAGGGGAGGCCATTCTCAGCCACCGAGACTTATGAGCACATCAGGACCCTGGCAAAAGTTTATATGCTCTCCTGAAAACATCAATGGTTGTCCACTGTGGAGTGGAGATGGAGTATTGGGCCAGATGGGCATTCTCTCTGATGGATTATTGCTGTTCTCAGACTCTCTTGGTTTAGTATGTTTGTCCAAGGGAACAGCTCAGGAAGTTCTAAAAATGAGTACCAGGAGAAAAAATCCTCCATGCAGAAATGAGCAGGGACTGCTCACCTCTAAAAGACTTGCGAGCATTTGATGGCAAAGCACTGGAACAGGCTGCCCAGGGGGGTTGTGAAGTCTCCCTCTCTGGAGATATTCAAAACCCACCTGGATGCATTCCTCTGTGATCTGGTACAGGTGATCCTGCTCTGGCAGCAGGGTTGGACTGGATGAGCTTTTGAGGTCACTTCCAACCCCTAGCATCCTGTGATTCTGTGCCGTGACTACAAAGGAAAGGATGGGTTTGTGTGAAAGGCATCAATTGTTCTTGAACACACTTCCAAGCTCAACTGTACAGGTCCACAGCTGGTAACACCAAACCAGGGAGCCGCTGCAGAGTACTCGGTGCCAGAAGTGAGGTGAGCACGTAGACAGTGTCACCCTGTCACTGCGCCCACTCTCATGACTTGGGGACACACTGATGCAAGCACTGCACTGTTGCAAAACAAATATTACAGAGTTTCAGCCTCAACAGCCTGCTGGTGTGGCACAGCTGTCACTGTGCCTCAGCACAGTTGTCACTGCCTTGATGGGCAACCATCACAACGTGGTGAAGGCCTGTCAGTGTGTGGCAGGAAGGTCACAAGGCCAACTCGTCAACAGCAGCCTCCAGGAGCTCTTTCGTAGAGCTCCCCTTGGCTGGGTAGCTGAAGAGACAGAGATGTTCTCCAGCAAGTGGCATTTACATGGGTAATGAAACAAGAGAAAAGGGACAATAAAAGTCTCTGCCTGCTTTGCAAGCAGAAGTGCAGTTTGCAGCTATGAAGCAGACTCTCTTAGCCATCAGAAGGAGTTTTGCTCCATATCTGTCTATCCTCTCTACTCCTCCAGACTATTTGTCCTCATTCTCTGAGTCAAAGGCATAAGTTTTAGGGGTTAAATCCACCCACCTTGGAAAACAGCATACTTGCCACACTGGGAGCTTATTGCTAGCACAAAGAGTTCCCCTTGAAAAATGACTGGGATTGGTGCTTAGAGGAACACGACTTTACCTTCAGCAGAGCTAGGTGACACTAAGTGCTGAGCCCTAGACAAAGCTAAGAAAGCAGCAGACTTACTGTGCTAACTCTTATCTCCAGAAACACCTTTGACATGCAGAATGTTTGTTCACTGTGATTACCTGGGTGGAGAAATTATTGTTGCTTAAATTATTTACTTTTAAAGCCACAGTTATTTGCCTCCACCCTTTTCACACTGCCCTGTACACCCTGGCACTCACACACCTTAGCATAACTGGGGAACACCAGAAAGGACTGTAAAGAGTACTAGAAGGGTGGCTCCGTGGGGATACATTTGGTAAGAGACAGAGATGTACCCTGGGACCAGTCATCAGCTCAAGAGAATCAGAATGTGTCATCTGGCTTTGCTCTAAAGGCTGCTGGGCAGAGGAGTCCCAGGGGAGCAGAGAGAACAGGGGAGGTAAGAGCAAGCCTGGTAGAAGGGCGTCTATTTCTTCTCCTTTCCCTGCCAGATCAGAGGCTGGGGTGAGTTTCAAATGATCAGATAAACAGAGCTTTGCAGACCTCATGCACTGTATGGATGTGATCTCTTCCAAGCCTTAGGCAAGTCTCTTCCCTAAGAGCACCTTAGCACACCTAAAAGACACTTGCACCATTCCTTAACATCTGCCTGAAGGCAAGGAGCAGAAGAATTGAGAGACAAGGTATGAGTTTGGATATCCTGGTGACTCTGCCACCACTATTGCACTGACAAGAAACCACTTTAAGTGTAGAAGAGAGATGGAAGTTCAGCACTGGATAACTGTTTCGAAGGAGCCTGTGTTCCCTGAGGTCACTGGCAACATTCACACAGGGGTTTTATGGTGCAGAGTCACACCCATAGTCTACATTCCAGCCACTGCAAGTTCATTTCCTGGCCTACACTGTGTTCCTCTATGTCCAGTCCAGTTTTGGAGACCCAAACTAATGGGCTAGGATTCCATTGCTGGATTTCCCTTGGGAAGATATTTCACACACCAACAGAAGTCAGTTGCTAGCAAAGATTTCCTGACATTCAACTGAAAATTTCCTTTCACTCCAACTCTTTCCATTACTCTTTCCATTACTCCAGTTATTTTCTGGATCTTCTCCCTTAAGCAGCATATTCCACTTTCCTCCATCCTTCCAGAGCACGGTTTCATCACCCTGTGTGTAAACCTGGCTTTTCAGAAGAACTGCCTGTCCCAGTCCCGCCCTGCCCTGGTTCACCCACTGGTCAAAAGGAAGCACACTGCTTTCAGTGCTGGGAGCAAGAGCCAGATTTTCAGAACTGATGAGAAGCCACAAATCCAGACCAGACCCTGGGAGCAGTAGCTGTGACCATCTCCAGCTGCTCACAGCAGGTGGAGAGCTTACAGTCCCAGTGTGACAGGACTGGTTGCTTCCAAAGGTAGGTCTTACAGCTCCTATTGACAGCCATGTGGACGTCAGCAGCAGAACAACCAAGGTGGAAATGTCAGCATCACATGTCTAGAAATATTCTCCAAGGCATCAAAACTTAAAAGCACATGAGAAGAAGATGGCATTCTTTCAGGCCAACCCTTGCACTCTGAATTAGGGATGCAGATCTCTTAGATGGCCACTGCTGCATTTTAGCATCACATTTACCTCTAAGAACAGTGGTGGCTCATTACATTTCTGACCAGCACCTAGCATGTTTGGGCTCTAGCTTCTCAGCATACCTATAGAGCAGATAACAGTAATAACCATTACTAATAATATGGTTTGGATTGTTGCCTTAGACTATCAGAATGAAGTGTCACTAAGAGTACTGAGCATTGTGTTTGTTTTTAATACCAATGCAAATTTAATCTCAGCCCTACAAAGGTATTCCTTTGGGTATATGAAGCCTTAGGAACACTTTAGTTCCAAGCACATGCAGCCATGTTCCCCAAAATGTTGTCTATTCCAGATGTTCTGGTGACTGCATCACACAGAGAACAATCCTATCTTGATTAAAACAAAGGGGGGAGGAAAAGTAATTTATTTTCCAGAGCACCTAACCCCTTCCCCCTCAATAATCTTCTCAGGAAATGGTCCCAACACATGAGTCAAACTGAGATACCATGTAGACTGTTTATGGCCCAGATAGGTGCAAACCATTATATTACATTGCCTTGTATGGGCCAACCTAGAAAGCTGAAATGAGTCAAACAAGTCCCTATAAAATGTGTCATGGCTTAAGTCACCTTTGCTCAGTGGTTTATCACTATCCTCTCAGCTAAGACACATGAGCTGAACAGTGTCTGTAGTAGTATGACATGAAAGAGGACAGCAGAAATCATATCCTGCAAAAGTTAACTTCTAAAAGCGTGAATGGAGCCCTTTAATCTCTCTGGGCTTAGCAACTAGAAAACTGCTCCAGCTCTTTCATAATATATCCCTCCATCTCTTGAGTGCATGTGCATACACTCATAGATCCATAGATCATGCAATGATTTGGGTTGGAAAGGACCTTAAAGACCATCTAGTTCAAATCCCTCTGCCATGGGTAGGGACACCTTCCACTAGCCCAGGTTGCTCAAGGCCTCATCCAACCTGGCCTTGAACACTTCCAGGGAGGGGGTATTCATGACCTCCATGGGCAGCCTGTTCCAGTGTCTCATCATCCTCACTGTAAAGAATTTCTTTCTGATATCCAGTCTAAACCTGCCCTCCTCAAGCTTAAATCCATTCCCTCTCATCCAGTCACTCCAAGCCCTTGTAAAAAGCCCCTCCCCAGCTTTCTTGTAGCTCCCCACCAGGTACTGAAAGGCAATTATAAGGGCTCCCCAGAGCCGCCTTTTCTACAGGCTGAACAACCCCAACCCTCACAGTCTGTCCCCATAGGGGAATGCTTCAGCCATCATCATCATCCTCTAGACCTGCTCCAGCAGCAACACGTCCCTCTTGTGCTGCGGGCACCAGAGCTGGACACAGTACTCCAGGTGGAGTCTTGTTAGAGCAGAACGGAGGGGGATAGTCACTTCCCTCATCCTGCTGCTCACACTTCTTTTGATGCAGCCCAGCACACAACTACCTTCTGGGCTGCAGACACTGCTGGCTCATGTTGAGTTTTCCATCAACTGACACCCCCAAGTCCTTCTCCTTGAGACTGCTCTCAAGCCACTCCTCACCCAACATTTATTTGTGCTTGGGTGTAGGACCTTGCACTTGGCCTTGTTGCACTTCATGAGGTTGGCTTACCCACTTACTTTAAGAGTAAAAATTCAACAATCAACCAGGAATGGTTCCAAAATAATACTAATGCAGAAGAATATAATCTGCTCAGATTTGCAGTGTAAGTAGGAAGGCTGAGGCAGATGTTTCCAGGCAAGCAGGCATACACTGCAAGTACAACAGTATCTTGGTGCGTGTGTGGTGGGTTGAAACATCAGAACTTAAGGTAGTTGGACCCATTAAGATCCCAGAGACTCAATACAGTGTGAAACGTCCAAGGTTATTGCACAGCCAAACCAGTGAGCAACCCCAGGAAAGCGATTTGTCACTGGGCACTTTATCAGAGTATAAAAGGAGGCAGAATCCTATTGGCAAACAAACAAGACAGCCCCATCCTTTTTCCCCCTTTTTTTTAAAGCAAAAGACACACCTGCTTCTCCTGTGCCAGGTTTTAAATACCAGAGCAGCAGCTCGATGATCTTTGTCCTGTTAGTCATGGCAAGGGCATTTACGACAATGATGAGTGTCGTTGCTAGCATTGTGAAGCACTCAGCAATGCAGTCATAGATGAAAGCCTATACAGGCTAAGCAAACACGGCGACAACAAATAAGGCTCTGTGCTAAGGTATTCAAAATGGAATTACAAATTATCCACCTTCCTAGCAAGCAGGGGTCAGATTACAGCAATTTACTCCGTGTGGGCAAAGAGGATGCAAGAAACCTGACGTTTTATTCTTCGGTGGTGGAAAAGTCACTCGAAGCCTAAGCTCTACAGCGAAATTCAGCCCACCGGCCAGTTGTGGGTGTTGGAAGCTACACAGCGCTTCAAACAGCTTCATTTAACTGTTGCTAGGTACGTTTAACACTTTAGAAGAATGAAGTCCCCTTTTTGAATTGCTTTCAAAGTGACTACTTGGAGACCTCAAACATAGGAAGCGCTCAACCTAAATAACAGTAGCAGAAAGTCGGGTATCGTGCAGCCTGGCACTTGCAAAAGGCTCTAGGGAGTCACAGGCTTCTTCATGGATTCCCCTCGCAAAGCCCCTTTCTGCCATGCCTGCACAGACTGTTTAGAAGGTTACACGGATTGGATTTCAAAGCAAGGAATGTCAGAAGAGATCTTCCAGCTGTGAATGGCCTACAGATGTGGGCTTTTCTTCTCCAGGCTTGGGGGAAGGGATGAAAATGCCTCCAGTATGTCTCATGAAACTAAATGGAAAAACATTGTCTAGCGAGGAGGGCGGGCAGGCAGAGAAGGTGGAGTCAGAAACTGGGAAGAACAGAACAGGGGGGAAAAAAGCAGAACCACAGCTGGAATGGTTTAAGACACATATCATCTTAAAAGCTGTAGTCTCTGAGTAGAGGTTGGCCATTAAACGACATGGCAGGCATCAGCAATCAAGGTGTTTTAAATGGATAAGGCCAGGAAGTTCTGCTTGTAGAAAGTATATTCTCCTCCTCCCAGAGCTGTGGCAGGATCTTACCTTGTGAAACACCCACAGAGAAGTTGTGGCCAGGACCACTGGATGGATGGTTGAAACTGCGCCAAGCCACAGCCAAGGTGTTTCTCTTACCAGCACATCACAGCCCTGGACTTGCAGCTAGTGATCTTTTCCTCTGCAAAGGTTGTCTGTTAGCCTGGAGAACAGGAGGCTCAGAGGAGACCTTATTACTGTCTACAACTACCTGAAGGGAGGTTGTAGCCAGGTGGGGGTTGGTCTCTTCTCCCAGGCAGCCAGCACCAGAACAAGAGGACACAGTCTCAAGGTGCACCAGGGCAGGTTTAGGCTGGATGTTAGGAAGAAGTTCTTCATAGAAAGAGAGATTGGCCATTGGAATGTGCTGCCCAGGGAGGTGGCGGAGTCACCATCACTGGAGGTGTTTAGGAATAGCCTGGATGGGGTGCTTGGTGCCATGGTTTAGTTGATTAGATAGTGTTGGATGATAGGTTGGATGTGGTGATCTCAAAGGTCTCTTCCAACTTGATTAGTTCTGTTCTGTTCTGTTCTATTCTATTCTATTCTATTCTATTCTATTCTATTCTATTCTATTCTATTCTAAACAGCTTATACCATGAAAAATTATTTTCCTCAGTTGAAATTCAGCTTCAAGCAATGATTCTGTGCTAAAGACCAGCATGCCTGGGAACAAGTTTTACTCTCAGTTATTTCTGCAAATGTTCTACCCCCAGCTACAAATAAACAGAATCCAAATGTCATTGCTGATATGGAATTTGGCATTTCCTGCTTGGACAGGTGTAACTGTTTGGGTCAGAGGGTCGGAGCGTTTTTACTGCTCATCCAACAAGGAAAGACTACATGTGTCTTCTATCTCCTAAAAGACTAAGGACATCTACTGCCTTGGCAAAGCTAGTAGGCAAAACAATACTTTTCTCATTTAAAAAACATGACCACAATCTTTGCTTAATTTCACTCAGAAGTCCCTGTTTCTGGTTTATGGCTTGGCCTAGCACACCAGTGCAACGAACGTGTCCACAAGAGATGTCAGATCTCCACCTGGAAGTTTGCAGTTTTCTCCAGCTCACTGGTTCATTTTTCATTTCTCCTGTAATATCTCACTAGCTGTCAGGTAATGATTTGGAATACGACTGCATGGGGAAAAAAAGAAGTAGTTTTACCAAAACTGTCAGACAACCTGTAGCAGCCTAGACTGAAGAATCAGTGTCTCTACTCTGACAGCCACCAGCTGTTAACAAAAAAGAAGTAGAAGCAGCAGAGGAAATACAAACTACACCCCAGTACACCTGCTCACCTTCCAGCAGCCTGCTGTTTAGGATATTTCTGATGCAAAGGCAGCATCTGTGCTACTGCACCCAACAGTCACCAAAGAAAACATGCTGCATAGATGTGCCCAGCTAACTCATGCGATGTCTTCCACCAATGAGGCTGTGGCCACAGGTTCCATTATTCCTCCATGCCTACGTGGAAAAGTCCATAGCTTGTTTATTTTAAACCTCTTGCCTAACCATTTTATCAGCTGCCATTAGTTTTTTGTGATATGGGCCTGCATGAATGTTAGCCCTCTGTTGACATTCTTCATACCATTTGTGATTCCCTTTCAGGCATCTCTTTTCCAAGATTAGCAATCTCTGCTTGGTCAGAAACTCTCTCTCGCTTCTGACCATTGTTGACATCCTCTCTGTTCTTACTAGTGTTTCTCTATGCTCTTCAAAGGAGTAACCAGAAGCACTCACAACTTTCAAACTTTCAGCAGACCATGAAGTACACAGAGGCATGTTCTTTGTTTCTTCTGCTCTTACTCCCAGCATTTCTTTGGTTTGGCTTTTTGACCTCCACATAGCCTTGAGAGAGTTGTTTTCAGCAGACTGGCTGCAAGAACTCTTTCTCTGCTGGCAGCAGCTGACTTAGAGCTGCTCAGTGTATCTGTGCAGCCAGGCTGTGGAGCTCCCTTGCATTTGCTGCCACTGAATTTCATCTGGCAGGGACTGCCCAGTCACTCTGTGCCAGGAGATTTTCTGCAGCCCATTGCAGTCAGCTTTATATTGCCTCTCTGGAATAACTGTGGGCTACAGGTAAACTTCTAACTTGATGTTCACGCTCCTCTCCAGATTATGAGAAGTGCACTGAATAGCAGCAGTGTTAGCACAGACCACTGTGAGGTCCTGATGAGCTCTTTGTCGAGACTGACCGTTTGAAGTGCTCAGACTGACGCTTGTGATCCCATTTGGCAGACCTCTCCATAGCCAGCACTTGCCTTTGAGAGTGGTCCAGCACACAGGACTGCCTGGCACCAGCCTTTCAGAGATGCAGTGAGCTCAGACAAATAGATATGTGGGGACACTCACTGTGATAACTAGACTTAATTGCTTTAATGCCCTGGACCTTAAATCTAGCAAATCCAGGGATGGCAGAAACTGAACAGAGATGCTTGCTGGTTTCTGAGTTCAAGGTGATGTAAGAGCCACACAGAAAAGGTTGATGCTCTTCACATCAATGGAGGATAAGGTGCAGATCTGCACATCCCATTGCAACTCTTCCTCTTCCTTGACTTGCATCAATACTGATCTGTCCCTTCCCTTTTGCTACAGGGCTGGTGATAGTAGGCAAGGATGCCTTGGGCAAGTTTCCACCGGCTGTGAACAAGCCTGAACACAAAAGGATCCTCCTTGAGCCATCCATCAAGAGTGGGATGGATCAGAAAACAAGTCAGTATGCTAAATAGGGGCACAACACACCCTCCACTCTGCCAAACCACAGTCTCTCTGAGCCAGGATATCACCCTGATATCCTCTTCTGATGCACCCCAGCTCCTCCACATCCAGACCCTCAGGCTCCCCCAACTGGCATTTTGACCTGCAAAATGTCTTCTGCTCCTGACTTCACAGCTGTAACTAATCTCATGGTCATGTGGCCCATGGTTTCAGGTGCCATAATGTCTCCAAGGTGAGAGGGGCCACCTTGGGGGAAAGCAAATAAGAAAGTATCCCAGGCATGAGAATGCTTCTGTAGTTCTTGAGACAGGAATTTATTTCTCACCCATTGCCTCCACTGCTTGGTGCAGCTGAAACCCAGCAGCAGTGGGCAAGTTTAGTCACTCCAATACCTGGGTATAAATTACACCTGCAGGTGGAAACCAAGTGATCAAAACCAAGACGTCAGCTTTGCCAGAGGATTCTCCTCAACTCCCACTTTGGGTCTGATGCCAGCCCTCACCCTGCTGCATTTCAGCATCCCAGCTCTTCCCGTGACAGGGTGTCAGGTGTTTATTCAGGCAGAGACATTTCCCTTCACTTGTCTTCAGCCTTCATGGAAGGCAGAGAAATTCCAGAGCTGTTTTCATGAGCAGCGTTGAGCAACCCAACACCACTGACAGCAGGGACAGGCAGAAAACAACTGCTTCTTTGTGTCTGGGTCAAACCCTTCTGTTACTTGTTTCTGCCTGCTGACATTTCCCTAGATGGCAAAAGGATTTTGAAATTACAGTGACTGGCCTTTCTTGCATGAAGAACTCAGCTTTACAAACAGCACATGGCTGAGCAGCAACAGTTTGCCTGCAGAGACTGCCCCCTCTGGGAGGAGAAACCCCCACAGATCTCCTGTGACTCAGTGCTGCTCAGCTCGGTGACTGTCTCCAGGCATTTTGGGTGGGACAGAGTGTATGCCCAGTGACCCATGCTGGTGAGCAGCATCAGCTGCTGCTGGAATAGACTCTGCTGCCAGCCAGCGCAGAGAGTGGGGCAAGAAGCAGTTGCTGCTTGTGCGAGTATTGGGTAGGATTGGTTTCCAGCAAAGACAAAGACAAGGGATTAAGGTCTCCAATAGACCCACATGCTCAGCTCCCCCAAAAGGGGACAGCAGAGACAGCAATAAAACCCCTCTGAGAGATGGAGAGGCATGTCTGGTACCAAAAACTTTGCAGCTTCCATTTTTCATTGCCCTTTCCACTCTGCTTTCAGCCTGCAAACACTTTTTTTGGCAGCTGTGACATGCAGAGGTCTGTGTTAACTTTCAAGCCTCCATCATGCCCACTCTTTAGCCCATGGCATGGATATCACCTCTACATTGAACCATGAAGGTAAGGACACTGGACTGGAACAAGCAGATGGGAGGCAGCACAAGGAACTTCTGCAATCAGCGGTGCAGCCCACAGGCTTTCAATGCCTGATCAGAACTGGTCTGTCCCTGCCCAGCTGCACCACTGCTTCTGAGTCACACAGAGCCCATCCTTGCCATGAAATCTGGAGGGTTAAAAGAGCAGTACCTCCTCTACCCTGACCACTTTTCTTAGAGAAAAGGATCCTCCACCACCCAGATGGAGCTGCTGGTGATACCTGGTGGGAATAGTTGCTCTCCAAGTGGTTCATGAGGTCAAAGGGCCTCGTTCTGCATAACCTGAGGAAGACATCTCCTGCTTAAGGAGTATAACCAGCTGCAAGAGCTGTAGTGAACCAGCTCTCCACAAAGGTGTTATCCCTGGTTATTCAGCTCATGCCTCAGTTTGCTCAGTTTCTTCCTCTAGTCCAATCTGGACCAGTATTAAAAAGTAGACCTGTCATAGGAGATGTAACATTTGTTCTCAGCAAGGCAGTACCTATAGCCTTGGGGTGACCTTTAAGCTTCAGCCCAAGGTTCAAGAATCCCCTCAAATAACTACATCCTCCTAAACTTTTCTTCAGTTCACCTCCAAGAGTCCTTATTCTTCAGCTGGGAGCACTCTTTACCAGTCTGCCACATCCTTTGCTTCAGTTCATTCATTCTCATTTTCTGTCTGGCTGATCATGTAACTCACAGGGATGGCAGTGCCCAGACACACCTATCAAGTTCAAGCAATCATTTTGTGCCATTGAAACATCTTGCTGATTTTCTTTGCTCCACACTCACAAAGTTTCAGCCTTTCTAAGCACTGGCTTTTAATCCTTTGTGCTATCCAATGATCCTGAGATCCCAGCAATGTGGTGAATGCTCCCTTTCTCCTTACCTTTCTTTAGTTTGCATTCATCATGGAGATGTACAAGGACATGATGCTTCTTTGACTAGAATGAAGGTACCTCAGACCAGTCAGGCAATTCATCAGTCCCACAGCACTGCTGGGACTATGCTAGAGCGATCACTTGTCATAGGATTTGAGGCAAATCCTCTCAGAAATGAGAACTTTCAGCTTTCATTGTCATTACCATTCCAGGGGTGACATACATCACTGAGATTTGTGGATGCAAGAAAGACGTCAGCATCTGAAGAGGTCTAAATGACATCAGCTGCCTTCTCCCCCACTAAGTGCTCTATCACATTGCAAGCTCCTGCTCTGTCTGCTGTCCCTGTTGCTTCCAGCTTTATTTCTCTTGCAAGTTCCAAAGGCTCCCACCCTCTGAATAGCTAACTTTGGGTTTATTTTCCCCCAGATAATAGGTTTGCATTCTTCCAGTTTGAATCTTGTGTTATTATTTCCTGCCCATATCCTGCCTCAAACACAAGGGAGCCACAAAAGTGGTGACTGTACACTAGAAAAAGGAGAAGGAATGGAGTCACAAAAATTTGTGTTTGTGAATGCGTAAGGCACAGAAAAAAAGAGAGTGTGTGTATGAAGGGAACCAAAGCATAATTTATGTTCCCTCTCAAAAGGCCAATGGACAGATGGAAAGAAGCAGAGGAGCAGGTAGCAAAGAAGGAGAGGGAGTTTAGTTCCATGCTCAGTCTCTGTGCAGAAGTGAGAGGTTTTCCACCTCACAAATTTTCTCTTGACATCCTGGCACTGCTTAAATCCCTTATTTATAATCAGCAAGACTGCCATGTGGTCAGTGAGAGCTGTTCCAGCTCTGAGTTGCTGCAAATAAACTCAGAAGCTGGCCCATAGTGTGACATGTACAGATGTTTCCTCTTTCAGAAGGGAACTATGCCTCTACAGTCACCCAAATCGTTTCCCTCTTTGTCAGGGAATGAAAAAGCAAACCTAGAGATCATCCCCTCCCTTCTGCCATGAAACAGCAACAAGAGAGGACATCCAAGCCTCCTGCCAACCCTCTGCACCTTGGTCATGGCCTTGGAGCTCAGAGGCACATTCTTTATTGGCTGTATCACCCATGGTGTTCAGCCCTCTCTGCCCTTCTCTGACCTTGTCAGTGCCCAGCCTACATTTCCATCACAGCTACATTTCCCTGTTTTCCTTTTCCCCTCCCTTCTCACTACGCACCTTCCCTAGCAATCCTTCCCTGAGCTTTTCTTCCAGTTTAGTTGAATCAGTGATCTTCCTGCATGCCTTATTCATGTGTCAGGTCACTTGCAGTCTCTGCCATTTATTTTCATGGCACAGCTAGCCCTCATGCACTCTCCAAACCCCGTCTCTGGCTGCACTAACACTTTCACAGGACGCTAACATTGACTCTAAGAGGAAAGTAGAGCAAACCTTGAGTTGAAAACACATGTGCAAACAGCCCATAGGAGCATCAGGTAAACAAAAAGATGGTCCACTATCAAACCTCAATACAAACGGCACTTGCCCTTGCCTTGGCCTTTTAGCCGAGGTCTGCAGTTGCAGTCCAGGAGGCAGGAGGGTGTTGCAGCTAATTCTCTTTGTCAGCACTGAACGAAAGGAAAACAATAAGGCACTGTCAACTCATGCCATTTCTTGGTGCTGGCAGAAGTATTTATTTTTTTTTCTCCACTAATATGGTAAAACCTGTTAGTGAAGCAATGAGCAGCATGTTCTGCACAACACAGCAGCCACAGAAGGCAAAGGTTGAAATGAGCCAGGAGCAAGAGAAAGCAGCGATGAAAACCTCCCTGGTTGCCAGAGAGGCCTTCATGTGGAGAATACCACCAGCCGCCAGCTCTTTTAATGTGGCATGGGAGTTGTTCTTAGGGAAAGCAGAACTCAGATGGGTCTGCTAGGGCAAAAGTACCATTTACACACTACATATTATCTTCAGCTGGGCTGTTCCCAGTGTGGGGGGTGGGGGAAAGAAGAGGAGATTGAGGCGGGAAGAGACCCTAGAGATCATCTAATCCAACCTCCCTGCCCCGGGCAGGGACACCTCTCAACTAGACCAGGTTACTGAAGACCCCATCCAACCTGGCCTTGAACATCTCCAGGGAAGAGGGCATCCCCTACTTCTCTGGACAATCCATTCCAGAGTCTTGCCACCCTTGCAGTGTAGAATTTCTTCCTTCCTTTGTGAGAAACCCCTCCTACACAAATGCTATAAACTCAGGGCATTTTCAGCTTTGTACCTGCCACCCACTTTCAAAAGGTCAGTCTGTCAGTCCTTAGTGATTCTGGAAAATTCAGATGTAGATCTTTCTGTAGGTTTTGCTCTTCAGAAAGTTCACAGAGGTACATCATCCCTGCCACCAAAAAAAAACCCCACCAAACAACAAACTACCAAAAAACAACGCAGACAAAACTCAGGCTGTGCACAGGGCAGAGTTACATCTGTTCAGTTCTGACTGGAATCCACTCCATTTCTTTTGTACCACTGAGTTTGTCAAGTCAGCTTCCCTAAGTAGTGGAAGTCCAGCAGTCCTCGGGGGGACAGGGACATGACAAGGCACATTAGAGACATGACTAAAATCATAAAGGTGTGACTTCCAATATCTGCTTCTTCAGAGCTGAGTGAAGCTATAAATAAAGGCACCGTTGCCCTTTCCTCTCTGGTGAGTGAAGGCTCCCACTGGAAACCCTGCAGGGGCACACGTGACAAATGCAGTTTATCGTATGGCTCCAAGACGTGTCATAGGTTTCTGCAAATTACTGTAGCACGTGGATAACCCCAGGATACACACACAAACACTCCAGTTACACCACTACAGAGCAGTATGAAACTTGTTGGTTTCTATTTTTATAAACCCACACTGTTAGCTCAGGCTCAACCCCACCTTCTCCGTGTCATGACAAGCAGACAAGCAGCAAGCACCGTGGAGTGTATCACTTCCACCTGTCCTGCGACCAGCCAGCAGGAGGCTGCATGGAGTAAATAGCTCATGTAAGAGAGAGGAAAGAGTTTAAGTATCTTTAGGTGGAAAGTCATGTTGTTTAGGCTGGGAGGGCGTAATAGGCATATTGAGTTTGCAGACAGTCATCCAGAACAGTGTGTTCAAATAATAGGTTGAATTCTTGTTGAATTTGTACTTGAAAGCATCTCAGGGAGCATAGGAACTGAGGTACAGACCTCTCCCCAGCACAGCTTCTGGCGTCTGAAGAAAGTGCAGAGAGCCCATGGCCTGTTTCCCCTGGCATCCCTCTCTCTAGAAGCAATCTGTTCTGGATGCTTCCAGCCAAGCCTCACCGTGTTTCCCCAACTCCTAACTCCATGCCGCATCTTCCACTCCTTATCACCCATTCCTCCTTTGATCTGGGCTTGCGAAAGCTTCATGTTTGTTTTATCTAATGTCACTGCAGATGCTCATCTTGTACCACCAAAAGCTACTGCTCACACAGTAGTGATGTCTGCAAATCTGTGGGGCATGGCAAAGAAAGCAGACATAGAGTAACTGCAAGCTGTTTGCTTGGGAAGAGCTTCAGCAAAGCCATGGCACACGCTGGAAAGCTTCACCCTCTCATCACTATTGAAATGCCAGTCCAGATTCCCAGAGCTTAAATACTCATGGCTTTGACCTGACTACCTCCTGTTAGTTTGCTGTAGGCAATCAGAAAAGCTTGTGAAATGAGAGATGCTTGGGTCAAGAGGCACCAAATATTATGTTGTGAGGCTCTGAGGCAACTCAGTTTTGCATGTCAAACTGGCAGCATGCTTAGGACTTTTGGATCCTGATGAGACCTTTCATGTCATAGGTTTTCTACTGCTACCTGCCCTGTGAAAACCACACACCCTAAAGGGAGAAGTTGCCAGAAGCACACAGAAAGACCTGTGTCTTCCCTAGGTGGGTGGGTAGAGCTGGTTCTCCATCACATACGTATAAAGGCTTGTAGAGCTAATGCTTCATCCACAGAAAAACAGCAACAGAAAATGTGACAGATCTTACCAATGTGAAATATTCTTCTACCTTTCTCTCACTCCCACCCTGCCTCCCTATCCAGATGCAAGGTGTAAACACCTTAAAGAGATACCAATCCACTCAGTGGAAGCTGAGCTCACTCCTGACCTCATCATAACCTGATGTTAGGGGGACACCCTCACTTGCTTAAACATCATCTTGTCCCCCTTGCTTCCAAGTAGGAGCAGCTGTTCACACCTTTGTTTGCTTGACACTTGCTGTTACCCTTTTTCATACCTGGCTTGACAGGTAGAGCAACAGGGATGAAGCCAGTTGCTGGCAGAGTACCAGTGCTCCTCCAGGGCCACAGTCACAGTCTATGTGTCTTGTCTATATACTTTACTCTGCTGGCTAGGCACCCGCATTTCCAGATGGAGAGCTAAGAAGCAACACTCCTGTGGGCAAGTTGCTGCTGACGCTGCAGAGCCCCACTGTCTCCCCACGAAGCATCCGATGCTGGTCATTGTCTGACGTGGCCTCCCAGGCCAGAGAACAATGAGTACTAAATGAGTTTGTTCTTTCTAGACAAATTATGCTTTGTCAGTCACAGGTCACTCCATACCCATCTTGTTTGGGGAGCTCCATTGTTGTTGCCTCACGTGAATGTCATTTAGATGCAAATGTTCTGGCTGATGGGTCTCAGGTAAGTGATTCTGCTAGTGGTCAGGCAGCTGCCCCCTGGCAGGTGGGCAGTCACTTGTGAGCAGGTCTGAGGCAAAGGATGCTTCAACACAGCTGAACTCTGGTCTAGAGAGTCTGCTTTGGGGCTGTGCACCCCACAGTTTTGTGTGGAGCTGAGCTTTCCTCACTCCAGTAAACTCTGCTTGGGGGAACAGGGAATGGCAAATAGACAGTACAGTCCAGAGGAAGTGTCAGCTTCTTCTGCAGGGTAAGCACATATATTTTTCTTTCCCTGGATATTTTATTAAAGTATAGAAGCACATTCTAACCCTCAGGTGTTAAACACAGGCTTATTTTATCCTTAGGGAACAACAATTTCTCATTTTTTCCCATTCAGTGGCAAATTTCCCATGGGTTTGTCTGGCCACAATGTCTTTGCCCACCATTGGTATCACCTTTGCTACTGTTTTATCCATAGATCTGTTTGTAAGTAGGTTGCTAGAGTCTAAAATTAGACCAGACACATATCAACACCACCAGATAGAAGGAATAATCTGAAAAACAGCAAGACCTTTTCACCTGTATAGACTTCAAAGAACATCAGCTTTGTCTTTCAAACTAAGGCAATCCAGCATCCTCCTCATTAAAAGGGGAAAAGCCTTTGCCAGATATTTTAGCAGTATATCTTTGTCTCTTTCTGGGCCTCTGCAAAGGCAAACTTGGCTCCCTGAAGTAGCAGATCACCAATTCTATCACAATGTGGATCACATTTTAACCTGGATGCTTTCTGACAAGTGTGTTCCCCCTTTACCTACATCTCAAGCACATCCCCACTGTCTTGCCTGTAGCACCCACGAGACAACTACACCAATCAGCTCTCTACAAATCTAAAGGGTCTGTTTTTATACTTCTTTAAAGTGACAAGAAATGCTGACCTCAAGAAACTGTGAATGGCCAACTCCTTAATTCATCTTCTTTGCCTGATCTCCCTCTATGGAAGCCAACCACCCCCACCTGTTTACCTGGCTTGCAGATCTGCCATCAACCCCGAACTGCCTTTTGAGCATCTCTGCTTCTTGCTGTATTCCCCCAAATCTTGTCCATGTTAACCCCAATTTGCATGCCCCCACCTCTATGCGGCAGGAGGAGAGGATGAGGGTGACTCACCCAGCCTCGGGATGTCCCTTGCCAACCGATTGTTTGTTTGCTTGACTGTATTGTTGAAGTCCCGTTGCCACAGTTGTAACTATACATTTTTTTTGCTCTCTCTTTTTTTTTTTTTTTTTTTTTAATATTACTATTTATGTGACAACCAGAAGTTCAGTTTTACAAAGAGATGCTGTTGTGGGCCTCTGTTACTCAGCTGGCTCAGCGTCAGTCGTTTTTCCAGGCTGTGGTCTCTGTACTGCACACTGAGTCAGAGGCAGCCCTGCACAGATTTCTTTGAATTGTTGGTTTCCTCCCAGCGACTCTTGACTCCCTGCCAGCAAAGCAGGGCGTAGCTCATTAGTTTTTTTTCCTTTTTTTCCTCCTCCCCCCCCCCCCACTCGCTCTCTTTAAAGGCAGACTGATTCATAGTAACTCCTTTAAAATAGAGTGGAAAGACACCACCCTCCCGCATCACCGGAGGAAACTTAAACCACCAGCAGGTCACTCCCCTTCATTACAGCTCTGCGCTCCAGGACACCAGCGCTGCAGCCCAGCACTCTCTTGCTCCACAGGTGGCAGGACCAGCCCCAGTCCACACGGTAAGACCTGGTCTCCCCAGCGTTGCTTCCCTCACTCTCAGTTGCTCCCTTCACCCAGCACCTCCAGCTTGCTTTTCTCCTCTGCTCCTCCACTTCTCTTCAACTTGGCACATGAGCTGGCTACAGGACGTACCTTAACCTTTCAGCTTTAGCTTTGAAATCCAGCTGTGTTTCGGGGCAAATCGACACTGCGAGGTACCTTGGTTGCAACCATAAGCTGCTAGCAGCTGCAGTGTTAGTGTTGCCTCCAGGGCATGTGCAGCCAGGGCGCAGGCACAGCGTGCCCAACCTGGGCCAGCCCCGGCGTAGGAGCTGCCGCACGCTTTTGGAGTAGCATTGTTTACAACCGTGGGACAACGCCTGCTTGGAGTTAGGGCTGCTGGCTCAGTGTTTTTGGCTCTCACTTGCATATCTCTCTTCCCTCCATCGGTAGTTTGCTAGGCTTTAATTTTAAAGCAAGACCAAATGATTCCAAGTGAACCTTGAGAGGCCTCAAAGGTGGAGACTTCAGGGCGCAATGGGGACGACCTCTCTTTTTTGTGTTGGGGCTCTGGCTCCTGAGGCTGAAGCCGAGCCCCAGTTCTTAAGCAAAGCCACAGGATGGGTAGAAATGCATGCCACGCCTTCCTCGGCAGCACAGCCCCTGCGCGAGGAGCGCTGAGAGTTGCAGTGGGGCAGCAGTGAAATTGCATAGAGCACAGCGTGGTGGGATTCGGTGGGGGAGGCACTGATGGAAAGTGTAAGTCTGCAGAGACTGTCAATTTTTGTAATTCACCTGTCTTTTTCCATGCCGTCACCCCTCCCTTCCTCCCTCTAGTTCCCTCGCTTCATCTGTCTGCTGTATCTTGTGGTCAAATCTGAAGTATTTTTGAGGTCTGAGAAAGGGAGTGCGGCAAAGCCAGTTTGCTGGCACCAAGCTTTGGTTCCTTTTGCAGGAACCCATCCCACCCCTGCAGAGTTTCATGTGTCTGAATGAGACTGAAACAGTATTTAGCCCAGTCTGTCCCGGAATGGTGGGGGCTCGGGCCGGTACTGTGGACAGTTACTAAATGAATGACCAAGAAGTTGAACTGAACTTAACCTTGTGTCAGAAGTATGAATTTTGAGGTCCTCTCTGGCCCTATTGCTTGTGGCTTGGTCATGCAAGGGTGGCTCTTGCCTGAGAAATGGATGTGTTTGGGTGGTGGGGAAGCTGAGACGGTGAGCAGTCAGCAATCAGTCTGGGCAGGCAGTGATTTTGGAAGCTTTAATTTACTATGACTAGCAACAAAATTGGTTTGCCCCCCACAACAAATTACAAATCCATGTCCAGAGAGGAACTTTCACTCAAAAGCTGTGAATTCCTCAAGTCACCTCAGAGAGCAGCTCTGCCCAAAAACTGCCCACTTGACATTTCTGGACAGAGTGGGATTCTTTTGTGAGCAAGCATACAAGAGAGAGCTAGGCATGAAGGAGTGTGAAAACTTGGAGCCCATTAGTTATTGTTCCTATGATAACAGAGGCTAAAGCAGCTGAGTGCCTCTGCCCAGCCCACCTCACACAGCTGCCAAGCCCTGGGGCTGTGTGCACTGTGAGAGTGCAGGCTTAAAGGCAGCGTGTTTCTGTTTGCTCTTTTGGGGATCAACATAGGAAAAGGGTCGAAACTGAGGTATCTTACTAACACTGCAGTGCCTGGAAGCACATGCTGACATGCAGCTCCTTCACTGCACATCCACCTAAGGAGTTCCTCCCATTAGGTTCCCTCGGAAGCTCCCCTCAGCTATTAGTAACCATTCAAACACGTGGCACACAGTCTGAGCCATTCATCCAGGCTATCCTGTGAGAGCTGGGCATCTCTACCAGGCACATTCCATCCCATGGTAGACACTTGAGAGAGATGGACACATTGATAGAGGAGGGACTTAGGATTTTGGGGTGAAATGCTCAGTTTTGGGCAAGTGCCTCAGAGCTGCAGGATTGCTGGTGCTCCCCAGTGCCCTGCTGAGGACACAGAGCCCTGGGCTTGGAAAACTGGCCCTGCTGGTCTCTGAATTTTGCAGTGTGCAAGCAGTGCAAGTGCATTGGAATTACTGCTTGGTGGCCTGGGGTGGAGCAGAGGTTGTGTTTTGAAACAGTTCGGCAAGATCTGCTGATAACAGCCAGTGGGTTTTTGATAAAAGCCCCACCTTGGGGCCTTGTTTATAATGAGATGGGGAAGATTTGCTGCAAGCATGAATCCTTTTCTCTATTCATCACCCTGCCAGCTGCAAGGCTGGCACATGACACCCAGTCTGTGCCTGCTTGAGTTTCCTCAGAGCTAAAGCAGGAGTGGTGGGGTACAGACCGCTCCCATGGGACTTCAGAGAGCCCATCAACCCCATGTGGCAGCTGTGCCACCCCTTCCATGGCACATTTCCACTTGCTCACCCCTCTAGTTCCCTTTGGCTTGGGTGCTCTCTTCACAGGTTAGTGAAGGGCAAGGCACCTGATCCCATGCTGGTATTTGCCCCCGGGTGCTCAAGTGCCCCAAAAAGCAAGAAACAGCACTGCTGGACTCCTTTGATCTCAATGGACCCCCTTGCATGTAGCCTTCAACAGAGAGGTGACAGCGTTGTTACTCTACCCAACACAACGCAGGGCAGGCTGCAGGGTGTGGCACTCCTGATTCCATCCCCCCCCCCCCCGTTCTCCTGCAAAAAGAACGAATGAAAAAGGGCTAAAAGATGAGGTTTCTTTACCCTTTCTTCAAGGCAGGGAGCAGTAAGGGACTCGGAGGTGCTCTTTCACACCTCCAAAAGCAAGGAAAAGGAAGGAGATTTCCTGCCTGAAGATGGATGCTTAGTAGTTCACGGTTCTGTGGGTCTTTTCAGCTGAAGCAAAGCAGCATGCACAGAAAAGGAGGCTCTTCTCCATGGCCCTGCTCTTTTGACAATCCCTGCCAGGGCTGATAACTAATAGCTAGTCCTGTAATACTGGCCCTGCATACATGTGCTGAAGAACTAGCTGCAATGTGACTGTACAGATCCTCTGTTAGATCCAGTCCACACCCAGTCATGCCACAGCATGACACAGGGGCCAGCAGCAGTTCCCCATATGAAGTGCCCAGAGGGAAATCTAGAGTGCCTCTTTTCTTCAGCTGTTGCACTGCAAGGAAGGCAGCAAAGCAGAACATCTCGGGGCAGCCATCTGGAGCATGCTTTCTTCAAATCCTTCTGGGATAGTTTTGGAAAGCACCTTCTTAGCTAGAACAACTGGACAGTGAATGAAGGAAATTGGTTAGATTTGCAGTTCTGCACACTCTCCTTCTCCTAAACTGTGTGCAGCAGGGCAGAGAGTACATGGAAGCTGCTCCCTGAATAAGACCAAAGGGAGCCAGTACCTTGTTATGCAGGTTAGTTGGGACAACTCAGCCCCAGAAACCACTTTTCCCAATGGACTGACCAGTTTGACAAGCTTGTAACTCAGGTCTATCCCCTTTCCCTTGTGAAAACCAGTCTGTATTGTAGGCATGGGGAGACATTGGTGATAAGAGTCCAGGGACAGATCTTGGGCTTGGTCATTGCCAGCCATGCAAAGAAACACAATGAACTACGAGCGCTGGAGTGGCCAATGGCAGGTGAGCAGTGACTCATGTCCAATGCTTCTTTCTTGTGGTGTGGGGCCATCTGGCAATATCTTTGGATTAGAGGATATCCAGGGTGAGTACCTTCACTGTCCTTTTGCCCTCACAGGGCAGTGTCCTCAGGCTGGGAGAGTTGTGAAAGCAGCTGCCACAACTAGGTCCAGTGTCCACATTCTTCTCATTCTGGAGAGATAACTCCCCTATAGGCCCCAGCAAGCCTCTTGGAAAGAACAGTGAGATCCATGGGAGCAATAAGGAAGAGCTGCAAAATGCTCAGAACTGGAAGCAGGCTGGTCAGGTGGTTGCTGAAGACAAGTTCGAGGGTCTTGGACCACTACTGAATGCAAGCTGGGCTCTAAGACCGGCACAGCCGCTGGTTGTGCCAGCTCAGGCGCCTGAGCCAGCCTGCCTGCTAGCCAGCCTCTAGCAGCTGCAGCTAGGACGGTGTGGTGTGCCCTGACAATGTGCATGCTTGATGCCTCGTGGAAAGCCATTTCCACATGTAAAATGAGCTAGAATGACCCTTACAAGGTTCTGCCAGCCCATACTAATCGCAGCTGTAAGAAGCCCTTTTGAAGGCAAATGGTCGTTTTACTTCACAACGGCCTTCACCCCACCCTGCCCAGAGCACCAACCAACTCCAGGCTGCACAGCAGCCTCTTGCTTCCGCTTCTTCCGTACTTGTGCTACTCCTCCTTCCAGTCTATCACTTGTGCACTGTGGGTTGAAAGAAGGAGCGATCGGAGAATTTTGCAATTTAATCCTGCACAACCTTTTCTAAACTGGCTTGCAGGAACAAAGTCTGAGGCAGGCTGACCCAAATTCTGGTACTCTTTAGTTGCGTGAGTCACATTGACCTCCAAATTTCATAGTCTGTACTGGAATGTTCAGAGGTTTTACAGTCTTGAGAGAGAGGGATGCAGTCTGATCAGGAACCAATTCTGTATCAACATTGCCTTGAAAAAAGGAGGGGGGGAAAATCATTACAGAACTTTCTATGCAAATCAGAGAAGTGTAGGTTTAATTTAAGAATGCAGATAAAAGCACAGCTGGTGTGGGCTCCACAGACCTTCCACCTCTATCTAAAAGCTGTCGCAAGGAGGAAAAGCAGAAAGTGCCACCAGACATGATCTGCATGCTTTTGCTCACACCACACTGTAACCTGAACTGTCCCGTTGTAGCTGTGAGACAGTTTCTTCCACGTGAGTACTGCCAGTGTCAAAGTCTCATAGATCTGTATGCATCCATAGGGAAGCCATAGAATTGTCAGGGTTGGAAGGGACCTTGAGGATCGTCTAGTTCCAACCCCTCTGCCATGGGCAGGGACACCTCACACTAGAGCAGGCTGCTCACAGCCACATCCAGCCTGGACGTAAAAACCTCCAGGGATGAGGCTTCCACCACCTCCCTGGGCACCCTGTTCCAGCGTCTCACCACCCTCATGGTGAAGAACTTCTTCCTAACATCCAATCTGAACCTACCCACTTGTAGTTTTGTTCCATTCCCCCTAGTCATGCATGAGTACACATGGAAAGAGCCACATACTCATACATGGTCCAGCTCTGCTCTCAGAGAAGCCGCAGTTGCACATGCCCATTCACAGAGGGAGCTGTGCAGGGCTGCAGATGCACATCCCTTACACAACAGCCTTGCTCTCAGTCCTCCCACAAGTGTTTCTCACACGTCTTAGCATCTTGTTCTGAATCCCTGCAAGTCTCAGCAACTCTAGTGTCTTATTAACCAGCCCTGGGACCTTCCAACACTCTAAGGGTTGAGGGTCCTCCCCACTGTACCTCCAAAGGTGAGGAGCATTGCTGTCTTGCTTAGAGCATAGCTCTGAGGTCCCTTTCCTCACCCCTCCCTCTCACTTGCCACTCAGCAGTCCCAGCTCTTCTTTGGGGTGTCTAGTGTGAGGAGTGACAGTATTTCCCTCCAGCAGCAGCAGCTGGCTGCCTGCCAGGCCCAGGCAGCCGTTGCTTTCCCTTCTTACTACCAAGCAAGCTTTGGAGTTTCAGTTGATGCTGTCACGTGGCCGAGCGCTCGAGGGCGGTTTCTTTTGGAGAAAATGCCAGTTTCTCACTGTCTGCCCTAGGAGCTCTGATATTTCCCCACTCTTGGATGAATCATAAGCATGAGAGCTGGAAAACCCTCGTGTGTCATCTTTTGTGACTCCCCTTTGTATCTCTCAGTGAGCGGAGGTTCGTTACCAAGGGTGGATCCTTCAAGGCTTTTTCTGGTCCCACAGAAATGATTCACGTGCCAGGGCTTTACTGCTCCCCTGGGAAGGCAATTTCCCTGATCCCTTAGAGACCATACCACCAGGAAATGCTTTCCAAGGACCAGACAGAAGCTTTCCTTTAATTGAGCTTATTTTCAGTTGTAGCCCCTCAGGCTGCTCTACACTTTCTTTTGCTTGACGTCATCTGGCGATTTTACAGCCTTGCTGTGCCCCATGTAGTCACCCCAGACATCACCCATGCATGCACAAAATCTTCTCTCTGCCATAAACCAGAGGATCCAAAGGTCTCTGTGTACCCATGCACACCTCTTGCCCAACCCCTTTCCTGCACACGTGAAATATCTCTCTAGAGGCAGCACTTTACTCATCCGCATGTCTATAAAAGGTAAATTGCGTCAGACTGCTCTGGCAAAATGAGGTTATCAACAGCAGTGCTGGCATACAGTGGTTTGTGAAAGTCTGGAGTCAGCAAGGACTCTGGATTCAGATGGATCTGAAGCAAGAAACAGAGCAAGATATGAAAGCCAAAAGATCCTTCCCTGTGGTTACTTAAAGTTGTCATAGTAACAAAGTGACAGCTCCAAAGGCACCATACCACCAGCATATCACAGAGATCTTCCCACCTTTGCATCTTGCCAGATAGGGGTTCATGCTTGTATTGCACATGATGACAAGGCCTGCAGTTGTAGCAGGGCAAAGATGCATTGAGGACCTCATCCCAGTCAAAAAGCAGATCTACAAATCGTGCAGGAGGTCTTGTCCCACCTTACGGTTTCCCTTACTGGCAACATCGTGGCATCACTGTTGCATGTCTGTTGTCTTTACACTGTGGAATGCACCCATGACAGGTAGCAGGTTGTGGCTGTCTCAAACAGCATCAAATAGTTTTCATCTTTTGTCCCATCCACTTCAGTTTCCCTCTTTCTTTCCAAACGGCCTTGTCCCTGATTTGAGCCGCTAGTGTTCCTGGCGTGACTGTGCCACCTCAGACAGTGGCCAGGTTCACATTCTTTCTCTAAATATTGAACTGCCATCATCAGAGTACCAGGTGAGACAGACCACTGGTCTAACATTGCTGCATTCCTCATATTCTGTGGTAGCAGCTGGGGAGTTTCTTTCATCTTAGTTGATTTCAATCCGTGGAGGATTTTGTTGATGTTCTGGCCTGAAGCATTTACTTTTTCCCTGAAATGAATCCTTCCTCTGTTGAGAAATTGTATGTATCCTGAGTTTTAGAGGAGTCAGTGGTCACCAGGGTGCTCACAGGTGGTGTGAAGTAATGTCCTCTGCTCCCTGGATAGTGTCGGCTAACATATATTATATTGACTCAGTTCTCCTCTCAGCCTGCCATCTCGCACAGTATGCCTCACCAAGTCACCCAGGGAGAGGCAGTCCCAAGCAGGAACCTCAGCTCACAGAAGAGAATGGGAATGAAAGTCAGATGAGCTTCATTGCTTAGGAACACTTCAGATCTGGAATATTTCTGATTCAGTGGAGAGTGCTGATTTTTTTTTTCATCCCAAACAATCCAATCATTCCTACAGAAACATCCTGTACACTTAACCCTCGGTGCACTTTCTGCTAGAAGCAAAGGGCCGCTACCTAATTTGGCTTAACCTCTTCAGCAACCAGATCCCCCTATTTGAGAAGCTATACCTCTGCCCTTTGTCATATCTCCAA
The DNA here is from genome assembly GCA_033816785.1 of Picus viridis. Classification (NCBI taxonomy): domain Eukaryota; kingdom Metazoa; phylum Chordata; class Aves; order Piciformes; family Picidae; genus Picus; species Picus viridis. Next base: position 23,260,837 of record CM066568.1, on the reverse strand, counting down.
GTGGCACCTTGCATTCCATCCTGATACTTTGCTAAGCAGCAAATCAAGCCCAAGGACACACTTCTTGAGATTTGCTCTCAAGATAGTAGGATCAAAGCACTTAAGTAGACAGGGGTGATATGGGTGGCCACACTTCACCTGCATGAGAAGACTTGGGCCTTAGGTTTTTAATGGATAGTGCTTGCCTGCTTGAACTTGAAGCAGGGTGCAGCAGACCTGTGTGGCATTGCCCAGTATGTGTACTCTTGCATGGTCAGAGAAATAGTCTCTACAGAGATAAGAGTCTGTCATGCTTATCAGTAGGCTTTCTTCTCTTTCTTTTTGTATGGTGCTGAAAGCTGCTATGGTGATTGTTATTCATGGTTATTGTTGGTGTGGCTTGTTATTTCTCCACATCCATCATCCAGGAAAAGGAAACTTGGTTTGCTGTCAGCAGTGCAAGATCTTCTCTTGACTCATGCAGGCTGCTCAACAGGTGTGTGACCTTTGCTTTTCCCCCACCAGCCTGTCCAGCGTCAGTAGTCATTCTGCTCTCATGTCTCAGCAATGTTTTCCTTGGCTTAGTGAGGGTTTCTTCTCTGGAACAAGAGGCTTAATGTAGGATTCACAACCTGCTTCCTTGACTGGATCTTAAAAATAGTAGAATGGTTTAGGTTGGATGAGACCTTAAGGATCATCTAGTTCCAACCCACCTGCTGTGGGCAGTGACACTTTCCCCTAGATCGGTGTGCTCAAAGCCCCATCCAGCCTGGCCTTGAACACTCCTAGGGATGAGGCATCCTCAGCTTCTCTGGACATCCATTTTCCAGTGCCTCATCACCCTGACAGTAAAGAATTTCTTCCTAAAGTCTAATCTAAATCTGCTATCTCTCAGTTTATTCCTTGTCCTCTCTCTACACTCTCTGATAGTATCTCCCCATCTTTCCTGTAGGCCTCTTTTAAGTACTGGAAGGCTGTTCTGAGGTGTCCTCAGAGCCTTCCCTTCTCCAGGCTCAAAAATCCCAACTCTCTCAGCCTGTCCTCACAGAGGAGGTGCTCCAGACCTCTGATCATCTTTGTGGTCCTCATTTGGCCCCACACAACCAGGTCCATATCTTTCTGGTGCTGGGGACCCCAGAGCTAAACGCACCAACAGTGTCCAGAACAATCGCAGAGCTAAATAGCTGTGGTTTTGGGAGCTTTGGGGTGAGTCAGTGGAAAAAACTGGCTGCTCTAGAAAGGCTAAGACTGACTCATAGCCCAAGAAAAGCCCAGAGAGTGCCAAATCCAGATGCAGTTTAGGTAGGGGAATGGGAGAAAAGGCATTTGCATGCAACTGTGTCCTACTGCTCCAGCAATGTGACCCCACCCTGTAGCAGAGAAAGATGTCTCAGGCTTAACAAATGGAAAGAGTATCCTGTCAGTTCCCAGTGCTCTGCCAGCTTCTCAGTCTAGTGGGAGGAAAAGTCCACGCCTGTGGCATTGCAGTACCATCAGAGGCAGAAATGACATTCCAGTCCCGTTTGTTCACCCACTTGCCCCTCTGGGATTGTTCTTTAGTGTTTTATTTTAAAAGGGCAGGGAGAGATGAAGGAAGGGGAAAGGGAATGAGTAGAGAGGGAGACTCGTGCTTTAGCTCACAAAGAATCAGAACTCTGAGCACATATCCCCCAGGAGAGTTTGCATTTGATACTGTGTGTGTTCAGGGAGAGGTGCTGATGTTCTCAGGAAGTAGGTGCACAGAAAGCACCTGAACTAATGCTGCTCTGAAACTGTGTGAGAATAGGGCAGAAAAAGCAAAGGGAATAAAGGATTTGGGGGCTTTATTAGTGTATTGGTCAAATTTCTGAGTGTGGTTTTGGGCTTTTCAGATTGAAAAGCAGCACTTATCCCTCATTTTCACTTCTGAATACAAACAAACAATTTAAAAGGACTGTTCTGGTCCTTTAGGGTATCATGAAAGTAGGTTTTTAGCCTTTCAAGTACAGGGGTGCTTTGGTTTTGTGGTTTTTAAATCCTCAAAAATAATCAGCAAAAAAAACCCTGCTGAATTAGTTTTTAAGGAGGCCATAGGAAAATATATTCATCTAAGACAGAAGAAAGTTTTGCCACTGTTCAATAAAGGTTAATTTCAGAGGAGGTATATGCATGTCAATGCACTGTAATGACAAGAGCACTCAGTACAGTCTGTCTAAAGCCAAAGAGATCACAAAATAGGTTGAATAATAGTTATAAAGGATGGGAAGATTTGGCTCAGAAGCTCTATTCAAGGCACCTACTGCAGATACACAACTTTGGCATGTGACAGCAATAGTTTCTCAGCTCACGGCGCTGTGGTGATGTTCATATCAATTGCTGCCCTGCATTTTGAAACCCTCACTCTTTTTGTGATCAGTACAGAGGGGTTTAGCACTCATGTCAGTTATGTTCCTATGTTAGCCCACATGTAGTATGAGAACCTGAAGTCAAAAATAACTGTCACTACAGTAAGAAAGGAACTCCAAAGAGGGATGTATTTTATCCATGATCATCCCTAAGGGAGATACTGTGATAAGAGAGGGCACAGTGACAAAACCATCCAGGCAAATCAAGCCCTAGAGCATGAGGAGTTTGCTAAGACACCTCAAAGCAGACAAGCAAGCCCAGCTTATGCGGAGGAAACCAGAACTAAACGCCTTGAGAGAGTATTCCTAGGTGAAGGAAACCTCTCAGTGGACAAGTCCTTGCTGAGGAGATAGGACCAATCACCAAACCTAATCTGTCCTTCAAAGGGGTGGCCTCATTTCAGTGGGAGGAGTGACCTAACAGAGCTGGTTCCCTGAGATTCCACACTCAAGGAATTCCTCCTGGTATCAGCTAATGCTGAACTGGACAAAAAGCCACTGATGGAGAAGCCTGCCTGCCTGTTGTGGTTTGGGAAACTGTATCCAAAGCAGTGCAAGAAGTAGCTGCAGCGTTTTACAGGAACACACTCCCACACATGGCCACACTGAGAGGAAAGACAGAAGTGGAGAAGGAGGAGTCACTGAGGGGAAAAAAACCAACCAAACCACTGCATTTATGGCACTTTACAAAGCCTTTTGTTACGTTTTGCATGAAAGACTTTGTAAAATATAATTGTGTTGTTCCATGACAATGTTTACCACACCCTGTACAAATGGTGACAGCATCAAACCTTACCTGAGTCACCTGGACCAAAATAACTTGACAGCTAACGTTAATCACATGCATGATACTACTCTTCAGTACTAGCACAGCCCAGGGAAAGAGCCACACAGCCCTCTAGAACTTTCTAGGAAGGAGTTTTTCACTAGTCACAGAATAGAATCAGTGAACTCTGCTGCCTGATTTCTGTGGCTGTACTGCATGATTACAAGTAGGTGCTTGGAAGCATGAGAAATACACTCACTCCCCTAGTGTGAACTGTCTGCACGTTTAGATTTGTTCCTTGCATTTCATGTTTTCAGGGGAGAAGGCAGCAGCCTTAATGGAAAGTACTATTAAAGCTGTCTGAAGCACATTGCCTCACCTTTGCAATGATATGTTCAACACTGACAGGGAATCTCACAAGCAGACTAAAAGCTTGCAGGGTACAGAGACAAGCAAAAACCCAAATCAAGGAGTAATTTGCATTACAAGAGAACCTTATTGCAGTAATAAAGTGATCTGCGTGCCTCAAGTTCTAAAAAGGAAATGGGCAGTTTTCATTGCGAGCCTAAGCATCTTCCTCTTTCCCAGAACACCTCAGTGGCTTTACAGTTCTGCTTATTCTCCTCTTCATGTAATGGAGCAAGTAGTGGTAACCTCCTAGTCCCCTCTCCATCACTGCTCAATGCCTAATGCACCCAGGAACACATGGTCTTCCACCCTGCACTACGAATCCATGTAATCAGACCAGCTGAAGAAGGCTGTGCCATGAGACAGAAAAGGAGACCAGGAAAGGAAAACTTCTCCAGACCTCTGTGAATCCTGTGGGCAAAAACTCCTCTTCCTGGAGTGCAGACCTAGAGTATGCCATTTTTACTTCACATAACCACACATCAAATGAAGCAACCTGTGTATGTACTCAGGCTAATTTTAAAATGCCCCCAAGCTAATTACCCCTCCTCTACATGTCCTTGCAGACTGGTTCTTATAGGCTTTATTTAACCTCTTGAGCAACTCCCTTTTGACAAAGATTTTTGAAAGGTTTTAGTGATGAGGTTTTTTTGTGACTACATGCTTCCAGAATGGATGTGAGATCAGCTTTGTTTTCTTGTGTGTAAATAAACCTTGTAGTAAAGCTCCCCCTTGATTAAGCCACCTTCTCCCTCTGTTTTTGTCTTTCAGAGCTCTTCGTATCGGTGACACTACCTAGAAGAGACCCAAGATGTTGGTTCTACTGGCTGGCATCTTTGTGGTGCACATTGCCACTGTCATCATGCTCTTTGTCTCCACCATTGCCAATGTAAGTATAGACTGCCCTGGATAATGCCTTCCATAGCTGCAGCCAGCCTGATATGGGAAAGGGTGGGCAGGTGCTCAGGTCTAGAGGTGAGGGACACTCACTCACGGCCATGAGGAAACATCAAGCAGTGCTGGGTGTGCTCAGGACACAGAAAGGCAGCTGGCATGGTATAGGAAGCAGCCCCTGCTCCCAAACCGCAGAGCCAGCAGCACCTCAACACTCATCTAAGAGAATGCAGCGAGGGGCAGGGGAGATCAGCGGATGACGGTTCCGAAGAGCTATTTATCCTCCCATCTGGAGGCACAACTGGGCGCTCTGCCGTACCCGTCTGCGTGGCGGGCAGCCTGGGGCTAGGGCGGGGGCCGCCAGCGCTACAGCCGCTGGGCAACCCCAGCGGAGGGGAAACCCGGGGCGAGGCTGACCCCTGGCGGTTCTGCGGGGGCGGCGCGGCCGGGGTCTCCCTGTTTTCCCCCGGCACCCTTGGCTGGAGCGGATTTCGGGATAGGGCTCTCGCTTTCTCACTTCTCCGTGCCCTCCTGCTGCCTAGGACGGGGAGCAGGACGACCTAAGCAATTTCCCCCTAAGACGGGAACTGACATCATAGAATTCTTTTGGTTGGAAAAGACCTTCAAGATCACAGAGTCCAACTATTAGCCCTACTCTACCAAGGTCACCACCAAACCGTATCCCCAAGCACCACATCTACACAGCTTTTAAACGCATCCAGGGTTGATGACTCCATCACCTCCCTGGGCAGCCTGTTCCAATGCCTGACAACCCTTTCAGTGATTCTTTTTTTTTTTTTTTTGTTCCCCGCTCATGTCCAGCCTAAACCTTCCCTGTTGCAGCTTGAAGCCATTCCCTCTTTTTCTGTCACTAATTACTTGGGAGAAGAGACCAAAACCCACCTCACTACAGCCTCCCTTCGGGTAGTTGTAGAAAGCAATGAGGTCTCCCCTCAGTCTCCTTTTCTTCAGACAAAATAACCCCAGTTCCCTCAGTTGCTCCTCATAAGACTTGTTCTCTAGGACCCTTCACCAGCTTAGTTGCTCTTCTCTGGACCCACTCCAGCACCTCAATGTGTATTGTATTGAGGTGCCCCAAACTGATCACATTACTCAAAGCATGGTTTCACCAATGCAGAGTACAGAGGGATGATCCCTTCCCTGGTCCTGCTTGACTTCCCCAGTGTTTTGCCTGGACCAAATGCCTCCTGGCTTTGGGAGCCAGCATCATCTCCCACCTGCTTCAGATGTTCTTCTTCTGCCCACACATGCTTTGTCAGCTCTCTGGCTGGTGGAACTTGGGCTAGTCTTGCTGCCCTTGCAGTTTAGTCTGACAACTGGCCAAAAGAGCAAGGAAGCTGCCCTCCCTCTTGACACAACTGTTTCATCGTGTTTCAGGTTTGGATGGTGGGCTCTTCTGCCACACAAACATTCTCCTCAGGACTCTGGCTGCTGTGCAACAGGACCTGCGATACGCTGCCAGTCAGCAGTGATGATGAGGGTAAGTTACATCTGCATATTCCTTGCAGTGATCAGTTTCAGGATTTGGGTGCACAATACCAGGACTGAGTCCTGAACCGTCTCAAATCTATTCCCTGTATGTTCGCAGCTGCCCTCAAAGCCACGCAAGCCTTTATGATCCTCTCGATCATTTTCTCCGTCATTGCTCTCGCCATGTTCATTGTCCAGCTTTTCACCCTGGAGAAAGGCAAACGTTTCTACATCACTGGAGCCATCATGCTGGTTTGCTGTAAGTATGCACACCCTGTGATGGATTTGTTTGTGTACCACTGCCTCTGCAAGCCCAAGTAGCCACACATGGCCATCAGGGAAGGCTGTCAGCCAGCTAGATGTTTCCAGTGACCAGATTCTTTTGTGCGTGTGACAAAACAACGCACTGAGGGATTGGAAAGTGCTGGGTTGTTGGTGTTGTGTTTTGTTTTGAAACTTTGTACAATGAAAATGTTTCCAAATTGTCATTAGAAAAGCCCAGGGGATTTTGCAAAATACCTTTGAAAGACAACAAAAAGGATTTTGGTATTTGGAAGGGGCAAGGGAATAAAGTTAGACAGCTACTGCTCCTCAGATTCTACACATAGCACCAAACTGTCTGCAGCTCTTATTGCTGATTTCCTCCTAACAAAGGTTTATTCCCCATGGCATCCACTAAACAAGCCCCAAGCGTCTTATGTCATCATCTTTGCAAGAGAAATTCTCCCATAAATAAGCCTAATGGGCAGCAGCCTCTCTCTCGTATGGCACAAGATGCACATTACAACCTCGGAGGAACAACAGTGCTTTAGAAGTCCTGCAGCAATGATGGTTTCTGTGTATTTTTCAACTCTCTTTTCCTCCTTTTCTTCCCCACAGGGATGTGCATTCTGATTGGAGTCTCCATTTACACAGCTCGGTTCACAGGAGCGATGAGCGAGTTCGAACGTCCTCACCATGGCTACTGCTTCATATTAGCCTGGATTTGCTTTTGTTTCAGTTTCGTCATTGGCATTCTCTACCTTGTTCTTAGGAAAAAATAAGGCTGATGGGAGTCCAGGGGAGAGGGTTGGCTACTGGGAACGGGGAAGAATTGCTCTGCTGAGAGAACTCTTGGGCCAATAGGCAGAAATGGCCATGATCATCACCACTGCCACCACCACAGAAAAATCACTAACAAAGCTAGAACCTTCAGAATGCCCTTCACCAAAGAGAGGGAGAAACAGCTCTATTTGCTCTGGCACTCCTGGGGCTGCTGCACCAGAAATCTGCAAGTGACCCAGACAGCTCTTCTCCTTTTCTGCAAAGTCATGTCAGATCGCCACAAAGCTTCAAGCTCAGCAGTGATGATTGAAGAGCACCACAAAAACAAGGGCTACATCTCTTTCCCTTCCTAGAGCCCTTCTCATTTACTTTTTTGGTGTGCCTTGTGGGTTGGGCAGTGTGAGGCTTATGACCCTTTTTTTGTCTTTTGAAACATATGGGATGGGCCTTTTTGTTACATTTTATGTATGTATATATATATATGCACATATGTGAAAGCTAAAGACATCAAATTGAGAAGCAATCCAATAGAAATCAGACCACATTCATAGTAAAATGTCTACAGAAATAAGGCAGCGATATTTTTTTTTTGGCTGTTCTGTTTACTATTTGATATTTCCATAGCTGAATCAGATGCATGTAAGAAGGGCAAATCTACAGGTGTGGATGATGGACAGAGACAGAGAAAGAGAGAGAAAGTGTGAAGATAAAGATACACAGGGACTCCTAATTACAGAGCATGAAGTTGCTCAACGATGCACAAGCAGGGAGGGAATCACCTGGGGGTGTGTCTACACTGAAATCTTCTGTTCAGTTCCAGAACATGGTAACAGCCCTGCCACATGGCAGTTCTTTACTGAGACAGGTCCTTACCTGTAGGCAGGGTGTTTTTCCCACATTGTCATCCACTACATAGTATTAATTGAACCTTGTGACACAGCTCGTCTCCAAAGCAGGTGATACTAGAGCACAGAGGAGATGTACAGAGGAACTGTAATGAGAGGTTAGGAGAAACGAGGCAGAGCTTGTGAGTTTCACTCTTCAGGGCTGCCCAACCTTAGGCCAGTTGTTTAACCTGGTGCTTTTTCCATCTGCCAAATCCTTCCTTAAAACTATACCTACCTCCCAGGGTTGCTGTGAAATTTGGAGTGTGCTCTGTAACGCAAGGGCCCCATGTGAAAGGCTGGCAGGGGAAAGTAGGGCACTGATGCTGCTGCAACCCACAGATTTCTGTCAGCTCAATGAATCTCAGTCACTAGTGGCATTTGTAAGGGACAAAAGGTCAAAACTTCCTGTGATTCCATCCACAACTAAAAGGCAGAGAGCATAAAAAAACCCATTCAGGTGCAGATTGTGCATGGATGATATTTACACCCCTCTCTCTCTCTCTCTTTCTCTCTTTTCTGTTACATTTTCATCTTTTGTAGACTTTATAAATTTGGTGGATCTGTTCTAGTACTGTATTTTGCTGTTTCATTAACAAAGGTTATTTCATATGTAGTCCTTGTAAATATTTCGAAATGTGTATTTTTAACCTTGAGGGTAGAAAAATAAAACCTAATTCCCTTTATTATAAAGAGGTTTGCTCTTTGTATTCATTTAATTCACTTTATTTTTGTAATTGGTTGGGTTTTTTTCCCCAGATATTTAGTAACAGAGGCATTTACTGTTCTTATTGAATCATATCTTCCCCCTCTAAGATGATGCAGAGCTACCATATTGTCTTGCTTTTCATTACAAGAGATTTCCTGTTATGCTCTCACAACTCCTTTCTCAGGCTCAATACAAGCTCAAGTAGGTACTGTGAGCAATGTTAACAGACTCAGAGCCAAGCTTTGCTTCGCAGGCAGGGCAGCTGGAACTGTACTTTCTCACTCTGGCAGAATCTCATCTCTGTGGAAGTTGGTGCCTAAGATGCTGTAGGATTTATGACGTCTCGGATCAATCCTCAGCAGAAGTGAGTCCCAGTGCAAAATCAGGGAGGTATTTGTGGGAGCAAAGGAGTGGGTATGGATGTTGCCTCCTCAGCATTATCTGGCCAAATACCTCAGCTGCTCTAGAGCTTGAGCAGAGTCCAGAGCCCAGGATGCAGGCAGATAGGAGCAAAGATTGTGAGGTGAGGTAATGCCTCAGAAGAATCAGCTGCGTAGGAAATTTTTCTTTGTCATTTAATCCACATCAGGGAGTGCTAAGATACCTACTGATTGAAGGCAGAGCAGTGGCGTGAATCTTTAGGAGATGAAGTTTCACAAGTTAATGAATTCATACGTAACAGGGTGTAGGAAGGCTCACAGCGTGCAATGGGTGGACGCTTGTCTTGATCCCAAAGGTTCCAGGACTCCTGCTGTGCTTCATCCTCCTGGTACTTCTGTAAGAGCAGGGTAACCAAAGACCAGTCAGGCTCTGTGGAGAAGTCTTTGGCTACAAGGGAACACTGGTTGGTGAGACATGGGTCAGTGGCTGAGATGGGAATAAGAGCAGCCAAGATATCAGTTGATTGCTCCAGGAACTGGGGAGGAGTTTGAACCTCAGACTCCCTGTTTCTGTGCTGTGCAGTTGGTGAGGTGCATCACTGCAGGCAGCTCAGCTCTCCCATGGTATTGGAGTAGAGACAGAGTGATCTGAAACACGATGACAAATCTCGTGTTGCACAATTCACCCAAAGTATGTGGGTACCTGGTATAAACATACACCTTGTAATCTCTACAGCACTGAGGAAGCTTGACTGCCTTCCTGCTCAGCCTAGTGTGGAAGGCTGTCACTGGCAACCTTCTTCTGTTCTACCCCATCTTAGGCTTCCCATGTGGACCAGGCTAGCCAAGGATCAGAGGGTTCAGTCCATAGAGTAAGGGGCTTCCAGCCAGCATATGCCTAGAGGTGACTACAGGAGACATGCTCCTCAAGAAAGATTTAGGAGAATACAAGACACCTCATCTGAGCTCTTAGGCTAACCCATGTGTGAGTATTTGGGCAACAGAACTGGATCTGTGTTCAGTGATGTCTGGGAGAAAAGGCAGTGCTCTGCTCTGTGACTATGGTCACACAGATAACACCAAACACTATCCAAGATGCTAAAAGAAGAGATATTGGGAGTGCTCCTATCTCTTTCCACCATCCAAATAAAGCTGCAGGTGCTTTTGGCATTCACAGATGGGAGTGACTTTTTCTTCAGTTTTGTGGGGCATCATAGATTATTTCTTACTCTGGAAATAACTCTCAGAATAAAAGTCCTGTTTCCTCCACATGCTCACTGTAGAGCTTTCAGGGCCTTGATCAGATGATAGCATAGAGCTGAGGGGGCTGAGTTGTAATTCAATGAGTAAAAGCGCTTCCTAGGGCTTTGTGAGGGTGGGGGGATGTGTGGCTCTGAGAGACAGAGGAATATCAACTGACTCAGGCATTGTCTTGTTATCAGAGCCCAAAAATCATATATGCACACAGCAGGGCACCTTGGGCAAGCAAGGAAAAGGAGGTGCTGAAAGAATATCCCATGAGAGAGAGGGTTAGCATGCAGCGATGGGGGGGTGGGGTGGGTGGAAGAAACTTCCACATGCTTCTTACACTGCAGCCATGGCAGGTCTCCTTCATGTTCCTGGGCAATGCAAAGCTCCCTGGGAACTGCTGACAGCCCACGAATCCTACTGATGTCCCTCAAAGTTGAGGCTGCTAAGCATTGTGGGGCCACATTTAGCAACTCCCTGGACTGAGTCCAAAGCTCTCACCAGTGTTTTTACAGACTCAGAGGGGTAAAAGATAATCTCAGCACAATCTGAAAGCATTTTCTTTTTTTAGGAGCTTCTGTTTCTAAACGTCATTCTGAATCAGGAGATGCTTTATTTGCATCACAAAGAGGATGATCAACCACGCAGCACGGCAAGCAGCTTTGTGGCAAAGCAGCCAGAACGTCTGCATTTGGCATACTAGCTCTAGAAAGGGCTTGCTGGCTCTGCAAGTGAACCAGGGTGTGAGGAGCAGGGATGTAGAGGTGAGAGGTTGGGGTGAAGTACTCAGGACCATCCCAGAAGCAAGGGGTGAGGGCACCACACAGCCAGAAAGGTAGACTGGCAGTGATCAGATGCCACACAGGAATGGGGCAGAAGAAAGGAGGGATCAGATTGATGGATGGGAGGGAGAACGGAAGAGCAAACCCTGCAGAAGACCTGAAGGTCATCACAATGCTGGTGGACTGGGAGAGATTTACTGGGGAGTTGTCTGGATTTTGGGACACCTGAGGCCCACTGCAGTCATCTGCCGAGCAGACAAACCCTGGTCAAACAGCGGGCTTGCTTCCTCAAGGCAGTACCAGCGGCTCATGTGCACGAAAATTGGCTCCTGTCAAAAACTGGAACGAACCATTGTAAGCCATCCAGCACCGAGGACACATGTGTGCCCTCAGACTCTTGATGGTTCAAGACCCAGGTCCCCTACATTGTCACTAGAGGTCAGTGCAAGCCCAGCAAATGCCTCTGATGACTCTATCGCATGATCCTGCGATTTGAGCACGGACACCCCCAGCTAGGGACAGTGCTACCGGCCACCAAACCAATACCAAGCCGTCGATGAAGCCTTTTATAGGCAGCTGGATGTAGCTTCAAGATCACATACCCTGGTGCTCATGGGTGACTTCAATCACCCTGATATTAGTTGGAAAAATCACACAGCCAAAAAGACTCAGTCCAGAAAATTCCTTCAGTGCAGTGATGACAACTTTCTGATGCCCTCACCAGAAGGAGGAGAGGTGTGTATTAACAAACAAAGAAGATCAGGTCAAGGATGTTAAGGTAGGAGGCAGCCTTGACTGTAGCGACCATGAAATGATAGAGTTTAGTATTGGTAGGAAAAGAAGTAAAACTTCTACTCTGGAGCTTAAGAGGGCTAAATTTGTCCTATTCAGCGGTGAAAAACACTGCTCAGACACACATGTGTCACACCAGGTGAAGCTAAGAGAACAAATCCTTGTTCCCATGTTGTAACCTTACTCTTTTCCCCAGAATCATTGATCTTAATGGGATCCAAGCCAAACGGAGCTCTTCATTCCTCGCAGTGCTCTCACTGGGAGAAGGCACAGTGGATGGGAAGTCCCAGATTCTGAGCTTTTATTCCTCACCTCTTTCACATGTCCAGATTTACTCTGGTTATAACAGCATCCTTCATACACATGGATTCATCTCAACTTTTCACAGTTTCACATAACCTGTTTTAAAAAGGGTTGAGAACATGGCTGCAAAGTTACCCCCAGCAGGCATGGGAAGACAGATTTCTGTATGAGAGAGAGAAATTTCACCATGCCTGCTTTCTGGGTCTACCAACACCTTACTCTTGACTGATCCTGCTGTGCAAAAAGAAGGCTACCATCTGCATTCCCATCTTCAAGACACTCAGATTAACAGGCACAGTGTTAAGCACCACTTGTCATTATTATAGCAAAAGCCTGATCTGTTCCCCACCCCTTCCAGGGGTGTGCTAGCTGACACAAGCCACGTCACTCCCCACCACGCTGCTTCCCTGGGGACTGCTTTCCTTTTGCTTCCCTGTGCTGCCAGCTTCCAGAGTTCCCACAGGTACACAGAGGGGCATATGTCTTGGCTTCAGTTCTCAAAGCCATCAGCAATTATCTTGCATCACATTTGCTGCTCTTCCCTATCATCACATGTGCAATCTTTGTTCCCACCAGTGTCAAAAGTTTCCAACAGCCCTTTCCTTTTCAAAGGCCTCTGCAGGCAGCCATTTACACTTTAAATAGATATTAAAATGAAACCACCTGCACGCTTTCCAGTTCCCAAACTGCAGAGCAGAGTGATAGATAATGGAAGTGTACCAACACACCAACAGTTTCCACTAGCAACTGCTGCAGAATAGCATGATACCAACTTCAAATATGGAGAGGAAATGGGTCTTGATACCAAATGCAACTTTCAACCCCACAAGAGTCTCTAAAAATAAGCATTTTGTTCCCACTTGCCCTTCATTCGATACCAAAGGGATTGTGGAGAAAGACCAAACTCTAGAAATAATAATAGAGGTACATTTTAATTAACTGCTCCTGTATTCTTCCCCTTTCTGCTGGACCCACTGCTTCATTCAGCACTCAGAAGTGCTCTGCAGATGAGGCTATCTTCCTTATTCACTCCATGGCCTTATTTATCTGCACACCAGCAGCGTGCAGCACAGCACACAGAACTCTGCTTCCCTCCTGGGCTTTTCGATTTGCCTCGTTATTATCACCGCTGAGCAGTTCTCAGACTCAAAAGAACTTTTGTCTTCCAGTCACCCCTACAAAACCCAACTATTATCACAGGCATTTTAGAGACAGGAGAGTTAATTCATAGGCAGATCACAGCTAAAAAAGCTGCAATGCTGACCATTAATTTTGGCCACCAGAGTGGCTGGCTGCCTCTGCATACAAAAGGAAACAGCTGGAGGCCGCTGCTGAAAAGCTGAGGGTGTGTGATTTGCTCAGCATCACATTCAGAGTCCATGGTAAAGGCAGAGAAAGAAGAGTGGGGTTCTACAGCCCACTGTAATGTCCTCAATATGGCTATCTGTATTCATCTTCTTGACCACACATAGAGGTGAAAGGGAGGTTGCATGCATCTCCTTAAGCCACCAGTCACCTCAGGCCCTCAGGATTCCTTATCTGGGAGATACCAGGAAACCTCCCATCACTGTGAACCCTCTGGACAGGAAGCACAAGAACACATAGACAGGTATCAAAAGGGTCAATTAATCTTAAGTGCCACCAATAGCCCAGGTATAGAAATCTCCATACATTCAAAGCACAGTTCCCATGGCTGTAGTGATTCTGCAAAGCAGATCCTGAGGGCTCCCATCAGCCCCTTTCCTCCTCTGCAATAAGTCATGTCTGTGTAGATCTTCTTTTAAACAATTGAGCACAAGCTCTGTCTTGGCTGAGACCAAAGTGTTGCACATTTGCATCCCAACTTTACGCGTTCTTGAGCATTGAGCCCATCCAGATGGCAGGCTGTATCTGAGGCTTAATGATCTGCTTCCCCTCCCCCTTGGTACTGGCACAGTAAATCACTGACAAATCATCCTGATGGTCTTTTAGAGGGAATTACAGAATCACAGAACCACAGAATTAACCAAGTTGGAAAAGACCTTCAGGATCATCAAGTCCAACCTATCACTTAATACCATCTAATCAACTAAACCATGGCACTAAGTGCCTCCTCCAGTCTTCTTTTGAACACTTCCAGGGACAGAGACTCCACCACCACCCTGGGCAGCCCATTCCAGTGGCCAATCATTCCTTCTGTGAAGAATTTCTTTCTAACATCCAGCCTAAACTGCAAAATTGTTTTAGAATCACATAATTGTTCGGGTTGGGGGCACCTCAAGGATCATCCACTTCCAACCCCTCTGCCTGGGGGAGATGTCCCTGGGAGGGACACCTCACACTGGCTCAGGCTGCTCAGAGCCACATCCAGCCTGGCCTTAAAAACTCCCAGGGATGAGGCTTTTACCACCTCCCTGGGCAATCTGTTCCAGAGTCTCACCACTCTCATGGGGAAGAATTTCTTCCTAACATCCAATCTGAATTTACCCATTTCTATTTTTTTCCATTCCCCTCCAGTCCTATCATTATCTGACACCCTGACAGTCCCTCACCTGCCCCATTTTCCCTCTTTTCCCTCTCAAATCCCAGAGCACCTGGGCTGTGTTGGAGTCTCCTCCCACCCCAGGTGTGGCCACTTGGCCCTCCCTCAGCCACTCCCCTTTTTAAGCCCCCCCAGGAAAGGCAGAAGCCCCAAGCTGAGCCCATCTGGGCTGAGGGATCCTTCTCTCATTGCTGGTGAGTGCCCCTGGTGCACGCTGGGTGATGGTGGTGGTGACAACGAAGGCCGGGGGGCCTGCTGGCCCCCGGTTAGGTAGGAAGAGTGTTGTTGGTCCCTCCAGCATCACCCGTGGGTTCTGTCTGGGCCAGTGTGTTTTAAAATATTGAGTCCTTGGGAAAAATATAGTCTGCAACATTGACACAGAGCATGGATTCAACTGGGTGACTTCAAATGTTTTCAACTAAGCTTTTCCTGCCAGCCCACCCTTCCCGAGTTCCCATGCCTGGGGACTCTCTCCTTGACCAGGCAAAAGATTTTTCCAGGCTTGGCTTGCTCCTTCCACTCTTGGTCACTGCAGTTCCTTACTCCCTCCAAAGAAAGGCTCTTTCAGCAGAGACAGGCAGACTAGAACTTCTGGAAAAATCTCAACAAGAAAAGCTGAAGTTTGGTGTTTGAAGGTTGGCTGCTGCTCACCACAGAGGCTGCTGGAGCCCTGGCTTCCAGGGCAGAATTTTACACACTTGAGGCGTGACCAGAAGATGTGTGTAACACGACCTGAGTTCCAGTTGTATCTTCTGCCCACAGTGAGCTGCGCAGAACATGGGGATCTACTCAAAGAACCAGGCATCAAACATTTTAGAGAGATCTAAGGTTTCTTTATGAGTGGCCTCATGAAATACTTTTATTATTTGAGGAGAGGGTAAGGTGGCACACACAAATCTAGTCTCAGTAAGTGGCCATGGTGATCTGGTTGCCTTCCACAACATCGCTCACAGAGCTCTGGCGGAGGCAGGCACTGCCTCTGCATTGTTCTGAAAGCACTCAATAGCCTTAATGCAAAGACACCTCTGTGTCCAGCCTGAGGACCTCCATCTCATTTTCTTCAGGCTTTCCAATAGCTGCAGTGACTAAGGAAAAGACTTTGCACTCTGGAGTCCTTACTGCTACTGAGCTCCAATCTCACCCAAAAGCTGTTTAGGCTGTGCTGAAACATCGTAGTGTGGCCAGCAGGAGTTGGGAATTGATCTTACCCCTGTACTCAGCACTGGTGAGAATAACCACACCTTGAATACTGTGCTCAGTTCTGGGCCCTTCACTCCAAGAAGGACATTGAGGTGCTGGAGCATGTCCAGAGAAGGGCAACAAAGCTAGTGAAGAGTCTAGAGAACAGGTCTGATGAGGTGCAGTCTGGAGAAGAGGAGGCTGAGAGGAGACCTCATCACTCTCTCAACTTCTTGAAAGGAGGTTGGAGTGAGGTGGGTGTTGGTCTCTTCTCCCTAGTATCAGGGGTCAGAATGAGAGGAAATGGCCTGAAATTGTGCCAGGGGAGGCTTTGTTTAGGTATTAGGAAAAAATTTGTTGTGGAAAGAGCAGTCAGGAATTGGAACAGGTTGCCCAGGGAGGTGGTAGAGTCACTGTCCCTGCAGGTGTTCAAGAAACGTGGACACGGAACTTCAAGACATGGTTTAATGGCCGTGGTGGCGTTAGGTTGATGGTTGGACTTGAAGATCTTAGAGGGCTTTTCCAACCCAAACAATTCTATGATCATGTGCTCTTGTATTTAAAGATGAGTGAATGGCTAGGGCTGCCAAAGCAATTATTTCAGGCTCTCACCACACTTCATTGTGACATTTCCTGGGTGCTCAGTTTTTGTTCCTCAAATGAGTCTTTTTATCATCAAAAGACTGTTTTTCAATGAATGAATTATAAGAGGAAATTCCCTCCTGTGGACTTCACTGTGTTTCTGTCCACTTAAGCTGCATCTGAGAACTTATTTCATAGAGTCATACAATACAATACACCAGGTTGAAAGACACCTTCAAGATCATCGCATCCAACCCACCTAAACAACTAAACCATGGCACCAAGCACCCCATCAAGTCTCCTCCTGAACACCTCTAATGAAGGTGACTCCACCACCTCCACGGGCAGCCCATTCCAATGGGCAATCAAGGCTGGAAAAGATCTCAAAGATCATCAAGTCCAACCTGTCACCCAACACCTCATGACTACTAAACCATGGCACCAAGTGCCACGTCCAGTCCCCTCTTGAACACCTCCAGGGAGGGTGACTCCACCACCTCCCTGGGCAGCACATTCCAATGGCTAACAACTCTCTCTGTGAGAGGAACTTTCTCCTCACCTCCAGCCTAAACTTCCCCTGGTGCAGCTTGAGACTGTGTCCTCTTGTTCTGGTGCTGGTTGCCTGGGAGAAGAGACTAACCCCCTCCTGGCTACAGCCTTCCTTCAGGTAGTTGTAGACAGCAATAAGGTCTCCCCTGAGCCTCCTCTTCTCCATTTGTATGCCTTGAGTTAACCATCTGCATAGGAGTAAGCTTCAGCTGTAGCTTGTGTGTAATATACTGCACAAAATGTATCCACATGTGCATCCAAACAAAATGTCAAGGCTATTTTTCAAGGAAAATGGGAGCAAGGGCCAGGGGCCAGAGAAATAATTTTCAGTTTTTAAGTGACAGACAATGGAAGTGATCCAGTCTTGCATCTCCTGAGCCCTGGCAGATTGGCCAGGATTTGGATGCTAACAAAGAGATTCAGTACACGAGCCTGGTTTCAGTTAATGAGCATGTGTCCATATGGCTCTGTGTGTGCATGTGTTCATACCAAGTGTTCTTCCCTTTTGTTTTTTTAATGGGTGTTGCATAAGTCCAAGCACACATGCATGTGCCAGTGAAGACAGGTTCAGGGCTGGTTCAAAAATGCCCAGTAGCACAGGCAAAAATTAGCATTGACACCCAGGGCAAAGGTCATGTATATTAGCTGTGACTAGACCTTGGAAATACTGTATTTTCAACAGGAAAAACTCTCTTCCTTCTCAGGAAATCAGATCCACATGACAGCAATGAAGGAATCAAACCCAAGCTGCTGACTCTGTGGGATCTACTCCTGTGCTGGGCCCGGGCAGCAATGGTTGGTGCTGGGACCAGCCCCACTCAGGGAAGGAAAAAGGACCAAATACATCAAAGCTGCTCCTGCCAGACACACCAGCCAGGGAACTCTGCCTGCAGAGAGAGGAGGCAGAGACCATCAAGTACTAACTTTAACTCAAGTGACTGGTTCAAATCTTCTCTTGCACTGGCAGAACCAGCTGTTTTGCCCCTCTGTGCAGCTTTGCCTCCTTAGGAAACCTTGATGATCAAAGGGCTGGAGCACCTCTCCTACAAGCATATACTGAGAGAGTTGTGGCTTTTCAGTCTGAAGGAAAGAAAGCCCTGGAGATATAGCTTTTCAGTATCTGAAGTGGACCTAGAGGATGGCTGGGGAAGGACTGTTTAGAAGGGCTTATAGTGATAGGAGGAGGGGCAATGGTTTTAAGTAGAACAGGGTAGATTTAGATTGGACATTAGGAGGAAGCTCTTTAAAAAGAGAGTGGTGAAATACTGGAACAGGTTGCCCAGAGATGTGGTGGAGGCCCCATCCCTGGAGATGTTCAAGGTCAAACTTGGTGGGGCCCTGAGCAACCTGATAAAGTTAGATGTTCCTGCTCACTGCACTGCAGGGGTGTTGGACAAGATGATCTTACAGGGTCCCTTCCAACCTGATGCAGTCTGTGCTTCTGTTAATCATCCTGCTCTGCCCATGCCTGCAGCTGGCCCAGCTGTGTGAACTCACCTCCCTGAGATTTGTCAGCTAACAACAGGGCTGTGTGTCTTGTCCCCAGCACTTGCTTCTCCTTTAGGTTTTTCTTCTAAAAACAACGCAGTTGTCAACCTGGTAGTTGTCAGACAGGTAGGTTTAAGGAGGAATAGGCAAATGAAATAGAATACTTTGTGCACAACAAGGAAATTCAGACTTAGCAATTTAAAACCAGTTTGTGCAATCTTAAACTCAATGTAAGGTCTTATCCAAAATTAAAATGTACTGATGAGGTTGATGAGGACCATACAGAACCACAGATTCTGATAAGGTCCTTACCTGCTCTTTTAGGGTTATCTTGCTTTTCCAGCTCTACATTTCTTTCTTCCAACATGCACTAACTTTACATTGTTCTAAGGAATACTTTATTTAAGCACAGATTCATCTCCATTGCTACCAGTACCTAGACGTTTAAGTACCCATTTAAGCTCTTCTCTCATTTGGTTCCCAACCAATACACCCCCAAGACTCAAGATCTGACAATCCTGGCATATACAGGGATACAAAAGAGCATGACAGCAGCCTGACATCAGCATCACATGACTGAAAGCTATTTGGGAAGGAGGGGATTAGGACAAGATATGCCACAAGATCAGGCTGATGTAGGGCTAGCTCAGCTGCTAAGAAGCAAGTCTGAACCCAGAGATCTCAGCGTATCTGGGATTATGTATAAGACATTCACACTTTCTCTGCCCAACTCCCGGTAGCAGTGCAGCCATTGCCTAGTCCACTTCTAATACCGACCCTATCTACAACAGAGTTTGCATTAGCACCGTGCATAAGTCATTTACTCCTGCCAATGCCAATCCTCCTCCATCCTGGGGACCATGCTGAATGCAAAACCAGCATGAGCACTTCAGCATCTGTGCCTTGAAACTATCACCTTAATTGCTACTTACCCCTTACCTGCTGCACACTGAGCATTTTTGAACCTTTTGCAAGTGGAGATAGTCTCCAGCTTCTACACTGAACAGTTATTTTGGTGCTTGCTTCCAGTGCAGAGATAATCCCCTGTGGCAATTAGCAATGAAAGCCACAAAGTAATCCACAACCAAACCATTACTCCAGATTTTCTTTACAGAAGCACTCCCAGTGCCTGAGTGCTTCAGAAATGCTCTCTGTGCCTTGTGTTAATTTTCCTGCCCAGCTTTGTGCCAACTCCATTTTCTCTCCGGCTCAAATATACCCTGAATTATTATTTTCCCTTCACAGGAAAAAGTCTAATTCAGACTGCTCAAACACAGCTTTAAAGGCTCTTAAATGGCTACATGATTTATGTTCTAGAGATCCTGCAGTGCAATGACAGAACTAAGTGTGAGCAGAAGTCCTTCAGGAAATCAGTACTTGAGAACAGGTATCCCCTGCCACAACACAGCCCCCACCAGCACTTCCGAGGCCAGACTCCCACACTACAAGCCTTGACTAGACCAAAGAGCCCACTCTGAGCTGGAAGCAATGAGAAATAAGGGATCTCAGGAATCACAGATCCTTCTAGGCACGGTGTGGTCCAAATGACCCAAGCATCAGGGTGCTGCCTGGAGCCTCCAACAAATCTCCCGGAGCCAGCATCTCCAGCCTCACATGCCTCCATTCAGCATCTGAGAGCCTCTCTGCACAATGTGACTTCAAGCCCTTACAGTACAAGCAAGCCACCTATTCCTTTCCTCTCTGATACATGGTGTGTTGAGGGAAAGCAGTCACCAAAGTCCTCAAAACTGCTTGACAGAGGGAAAACTGCCCACTCATCTCTGTGCACTCCTCTTCCTCAGCACTGTGAATGTCATCCCAGAGCACTGCATCGATGAGGAAGCTGTTGACAGGACAGGTTAACTCCACTAAGTCTAGCTGGATAAACATCACCATATCCTTCCCTCTAGGAAACCATCAAGTGGCCAAAGAGGTTGTCTTCAAGAATGGCACTTGTTTCAGGGACAAGGCACTTGGGAAGCTCCCAGGAAGGAGAACATTGTGAGAGGTTATGAGGCTGAATGGAGAAAAGATGATCAAGAGAAGGGCAGAAAAACAGTAGACATCCAGCCACTGACTGCACAAGAAAAAACCCTTGTCTGCCATCTTTTCAAGCGCTTGAACAAGCAACGCAGCCTGAGAAGACCTCCATGAACAAAACTCACATCACAGCCCCCTGAGGTCTCAGCTTTGCTCAGACAATCTCAAGGCAGTCTATAGCCAGCCACATGAGACATGGGCCAGAAGAACAGGAGGAGGGTGGTAGGACCACGGACAAGCGCGGTGAAAATGTGGAGCATTGCATCTGTTTGGCAGAGCAGCAAAGCCGAGAGTGGGGCTGGGGACCAGAGCAGAGCAACAGCAAGGGAACTGGAGTGTTCTATGGATGGGGTTAAATTCCAGAGTTCATTTATTTTAAAAGCCTTTTTTTTCCCCTTTGAGAATGGGATGCAAGTACAAGCCTAAATTAATATGCTAAGACAAGAGACAACAGATGGATGCCAACCAGGAGGGAAGGTTAAAGAGACAGTGAAGTAATTCTGGCCAGTTTGATGGATCATGAGCTCAGCAGCCTCCTACCCAGCCATATCAATTCATAAGCATGTTATTTTTCTGTCCCTCAGACTCTGGCTTCAGTATTTGCAGAAGAATTTTATTACTATCTTTGTCCTCACCAGCATTTTTACTATTTATTTACTCCAAATCTGTTATGGACCAAGTGTCTGAGGTCTCATGATGATGGAATTCCAGGCCAGGATAAAGGCCTGAAGTTTTGTAGATGAACCAAGGGAGAAGACAGAAATCCAGTTCAGAATTAATGAATGGCTGTGGCCCTGTATCTACAGCAGCCCACACACAGCATGCTAGGCCTGTGGGCTGACCTGCAACAAGGACTCCACATGGCATCCACATATCCAGAGCTGGTTTGAAGCTATAAATTTGCAGGTTCCAGCCTGGCCTCATGCTGGGACTATCGAGGGATAAAATAAAGAAAGCAATTCTTCCACCCTGGTGATTCATTCTTCTCTGTCTCAGACATCACAAAGCTGAAGCCAGCTGAACATTTTCAAGCGTTTTCTCCCTCAATTAAATACAGACCTAGGTACCCAGAGCCAGCAGTACTATCCTTTAAGAAAAAGCTAACAGAACTAAATTCCTGATTTCATCCTTGTGAAATCCCTAAGGCCAATGCCAAGAGTCTGGAGGATTTAACTCTTTGGAGAGCCTGAGGGACTTCAGGGCTAAAACACAGAAGTCATTCAGCTGAGTTGAAATTATTAGTATGGAAAGTACTGCAAGGTGATAGTTTTGGTAAGGATGGCACATTCACTTCTTCCAGCAGAGTTCATCCAGGAGAACCTGAGTGCACTTTCTGGATGGCAAACAGGAGCTACTATTAAATCTTTGCAAATGCTTTGACAAGCAATTAAAGTTATCACAGCACTTAAGCATTTCTTCCTCTGAGAAGACGGAACAACCTGAATACTTGGTAGCATCGGTGACTTGCACAGGCAGGTGAACCCATTTTAAATGTACATAATAGGATGGAAAGTACAGAAGACAGAACTGTGATGCACCTTTACTTGAAGCAGCACTCTCCCTCTGAGCTTTTGATGTGAAATCCAGGCACCAACAAAGCCATCTACTCGTTTTGCCTCTAACTTCAGTTAGCTATCAGGAAAGGATATCAAGAAAGACATCACAGAAGCGGAACCAGAAACAGAGGGGCAAAACCCCAGAGGAGAGGGGGAAAAAAGACTGTGGCATAAAGAAAGATGAGAATGATTTGCTTTGCTTGGTTTCAAGAGGCAATAAATAAGTGAGGGCTGCAAAAGATAAAAAATACCAAAGGGAGGAGAAAGCAAAATGATTGCCTTCTGCAGGAAATGGAGGGGTATTCAGTCACAACATTGGCAGGTACAGTAAAATGTTTTCCACGTGGCATCTAAACAACTTGTGCAACTTACTGTTGGAAGATGTCATTCAAGTTAGGAATTTAGCAAAAGACAGGGCAGGATTCATGCATCTTGCAATGGATGGAGATTTTTAGGAACTCTTTGTTTGTCACAGGATGTTTAAACAAACAAACAAAAACCTCCTAAGTGGTAGGGATTAAGAAGAAATTCCCTCCAGGAAGGTTATCCCTAAACAGTATCCTGTTGGATGCTCCCCTTTCCTCTGAAGTGCTGCAGGCAAGCCAAAGGTAGCCTCCCTCATCCTGATCTCATCTGCAGGATAATTCCCGGGAGGTGTTTTCACAGCTGAGTGGAGGAATTGTGTGCTATTTAATCCAAGCCCATTGGAAACACTTAGCAGCATCTCAGGCTGCACTATCAGGAGATCAATTATTACATCAATAAAAGGAATTAAGAGCTTTGTCAGAAAAATATCAGGAAAGCAACCTATATACATAGGCCAAATTCTCATGCAGTCATTACCGAGGTGGAAAAGGGCTCTCCCTTCTGTCCCTACTGCAAATCTATGCTGCAGCAGGAGGGAAGCAGATTACTGGGTCCCCCAGGTGAAAATATCACTTTTCCCCCAGTTCCCAATGACCTTAACAGAAAAGTTCCTCCTGGGCTGATTAACTCCAGAGCCACATACGTGAAAACAGTAAGTCCTGACCTCAGTGCTGCTAAACAAGAGTAGCAGCCACAGCGTAATGGCTTAAGGCTATTGCATAGCTTATTGAATGCAGAAAGTCTCTGCTAGCCTGGTGGGAGTTGGGCTGACAGCACTACAGTGATTCCAGCAGCTCTCAGCTGCCCTACACAGCAGCTAGAAGGAGAGAGCAGAGCTAAAGGGACAGAGAGCACTTTGGAGGTAGGTACCCAGCTCATCAGCTTATCAGCAGGCATGTTAGAGAAAATGCTACCATGCCTGGCTATGAGGGAAGAGAGGAAAGGAATGGAGCTCATTTCTCGAGTTGGATCCTGAAGTTTTGGATGGTGGAAGAGGAACACACTTTCTGGGGACAAGACTTCAATATAAGGCTATTGTCCTATAGGATGTGTGTCAAAACACTTCTGCAGACTCCAATGAAAAATACCTGGTGGTGCACTAGCCTTTTCCCCTCTCTCCTGTATCACTTACCAACCCAGAAATCTAAGATGAACAGGATAGGGGAGAGAAGCCTGCTGCTATCAGAGAGAATATAACAGGAAATGGACAGCTGGGTAAGCTAGTCACCTGCTAGAGGACTTGGACAGACATTTGCACCTCTTAAGCCACCACAGACCATCTCAGCTGCTGCAAATTGCTTAAACCGGTGCACTCTGCTTCTAATAGGAGTCTAACGCTACACCAGCCCTGTTCCTTCTGCACACATACATGCATGCACTGAGGAGGACAAATTTCCACTTGTGAGTGGAAGGTGACATCTCTTCTTTTCAGGAGGGTTGTTCAGCAAGTGGGCGATTTAATCCAGGCCTTCAAAGCTCTCATGCTGTTCAGTGGCTTGACTTGGATTCCTACTGCTCTGTAGCTCTTCGAGGTTCTTTGTTCTGTATGGATTTGATTTTTTTGTTCTGAGGTTGGGAAAGAAAGAATCTTTTTTTAGTGTGTATCAGGGGCTGCTTTAGGAGACCAAAGAAAGGCAAGGTCACTGGTTCAAACCAAGCCATAGCACTGTGAAAATTCAACAAGCCTGTGGTAAGAAGGGAGCTAAGAATCGTATTTGACAGAAATTATTGGACCACTGAAGGGCCATCAAGCCAATCACCTCTGCACTATGTCACAGACAGGCTCCTAATGTCACCTACTGTATCACCTAGATCTCTCTGCCAAAGGTACATCAGGCATGCAATATCATATCATCTCCAAATCGATTAACTATTCAATTTTCTCAGCAGCCTGGAAGGGCAGGAAATGGCTGTTATTGCTATTCAATGCAAGAGAGAAATGTAGCTGAGAGATTACTTTAGAGTACAATCAAGACGGAGATCTGAGAACAGCCTGACTCCCAAACCTGCTCTTGACCCCGACAGATTCCACCCGGCTCAGCAACTAAATGAAGACTCAACTCATGTCATGAGAAAATTTATACCAAGTGTCTTCCCCGCCAGATGCTTCCTAAGTGATCACTGCAATTCTTTTACCCACTTACATGCAAATAGGCAGCATTTTAGTAATCAGATTGGGGTGGTGCCCACCAAGAAAGCACCAAATCTGCTGCACGTCTCAGCATGATGACAGCAGTAGCAGGTTGGCCTCAGCTCTGCAGCAGGTTTCCCCTCTGGCTGCTCTTTGGCTGACCTTGGGCACATCCAATCATTTATAACCAGTCCTGCAAGCACCAAGCAATGAGCTCCCTGACAACACCCCAAAGGGGCTAGATGGCTGTCTTGCCCCCCCCCCCCCCCCCCCCCAAAGGTTAAAAGACATAGGTTTTTCTGAGTCTTCTGGGAATGGGGTTTTAAGTCTCCCTGGGTCTGCATGCACATAAACACACACTGCATGCTGAATACTAAAAAGATGACATCTGCCCTCTTAAGCAGTATTTACTTTTTCCTGCTATGTCAGTCTCTTTCATTCCTTCCAATCTGCCCCTTGCCTCTTCAGCCCAAGGAGCTGCTGCCCCCTTCCTCATCTGGCCAAAAAAAAAAAAAAAGAACTCATTGTTCCCTGATGGATTTTTATTCCTAGCAGCCTTTCACTGGCCAACTCAGCACACAAACCACAGCCCCACTCATACAGAAAGCAGTTTCTTCAAGAGGTCTTCTCTTGGTCTGTACTGGGATGTCCCAAAAACACATGGATGAGGGGAACTGCATGACAGACAGATCTTGGAGTATTTACATTGTAATTGCCTGCATCCTATGGTATCTGAGAGGAGAGCAGCCCCTGTTCTCCAGACAGATTTGTAGAGATGACCTCCATCATATCCTGTAGGCTGTGAGAGGGTCAAAGCCTGACAACAGCATGAAGAGGAAGGTTTGTTTTTCAGATCCAAGCAGAGAGCTGCTCCATAGTTTGATATTACAGGGATTAGCACACCTGGAGTGCAAGATGTTGAGTGTAACCTAGGAGAACCCCTTTCTGATCATGATGTGTCATGGAGGCATGACTCCAGAAGAGATGTCCCTCTGGTCTAGCAAACTATGGCCAGTCTTAGGTTTTCAAGAGTCTGGGGTAACCAGGCTGCCAGTGGTGCTGCTTCAGCTAAAGTGCTTAAGAAGAGAAAGCTGTCAGAAAAGTGACATCTAGACTCATAGAATCAATGAGGTTGGAAAAGACCTCAAAAATCATCAAGTCCAACCTGTCACCCAACACCTCATGACTACTAAACCATGGCACCAAGTGCCATGTCCAGTCCCCTCTTGAACACCTCCAGGGAGGGTGACTCCACCACCTCCCTGGGCAGCACATTCCAATGGCTAACAACTCTCTCTGTGAACAACTTTCTCCTCACCTCGAGCCTAAACTTCTCCTGGCGCAGCTTGAGACTGTGTCCTCATGTTCTGGTGCTGATTGCCTGGGAGAAGAGACCAACCCTTTCAGGTAGTTGTAGACAGCAATAAGATCTCCCCTGAGCCTCCTCTTCTCCAGGCTGAACAACCCCAGCTCCCTCAGCCTCTCCTCATAGGGCTTGTGCTCAAGACCTCTCACCAGCCTTGCTGCCCTTCTCTGGACAGGTTCAAGTGTCTCAATATCCTTAAATTGAGGGGCCCAGAACTGGACACAGGACTCAAGGTGTGGCTTAACCAGTGCTGAGTACAGGGGCACAATGACTTCCCTGCTCCTGCTGGCCACACTATTCTTGATGCAGGCCAAAAAGCACAGCAGCACTCTGTGTTGACTCTTCCCAGGTCCTTCCTCTCCCCTTCCTCCACCAGTTTCCCTGTTTTTCTCTACAGAGTCAGATGCCCCTGGAGAGCAAGTAATCCTGCTGCTGAGCTGGAGATTTAAAAGGAAATATTAAGGCAAAGTCAAAGTTTCAGTACATGCTAATTTGAAATTAATTCCAACTCCAAAACACTCACTGAATTTTCTTTAACTGCACAGCAACAGCTTCCATTGCCTGCAGAGTAAATATGGCACTTCTCAGGCCAAGCCAATTTCCCAAGTAAACAATACCAGGCAAGAAAACAAAACCATTTTTAATAGAGAGAAGTGGTGAAAATGTGTGGGAAACCAATGGGGGGGGAGGGGAAAGGTTACACCATCATTTGCAACCTTCCTCCCTTACAACACACACAGAGGCACGCATACAAAACAAGTCATACAAACAGCCAGGCACGTTTGGATAAAACTCAAAAGAAAAAAAGACAGAAATTTAAAGTCTTCACTAACCACCAGAGGGCTCTGGGTATCTGTAGGAAATGAGCTGCTGAAGGCGACTCTTCAGTTCACCCCGAATGCCTGTGTGTTCTAAATGCCAGGCAAGTCTCCCCCACCCATTGCAGCTCATTTGATAAGACAAAATAAAGCAACCCAAAGGAAAAAAAGGAAAGGAAGGGGAGAGGGGGAAAGGGGAAAGGAAGGGGAGAGGGGGGAAAGGGGAAAGGAAGGGGAGAGGGGGGAAAGGAAGGGGAGAGGGGGAAAGGGGAAAGGAAGGGGAGAGGGGGAAAGGAAGGGGAGAGGGGGAAAAGGGAAAGGAAGGGGAGAGAGGGGGAAAGGGGAAAGGAAGGGGAGAGGGGGAAAGGAAGGGGAGAGGGGGAAAAGGGGAAAGGAAGGGGAGAGGGGGAAAGGAAGGGGAGAGGGGGAAAGGGGAAGAATAAAATAAAATGCATTTTCCAAGAAGAAAATTTCTTCTCAAGACTTTTGTTGGAGTTGCAGCTATGGAGATGGCCATGAATGCTGCCCCAGTGGTACGACTGCTGTGTCCACGCCTTCACACGCAGGACAAATCACCTTTTGTCTTCACAGACTGAATATCAGAAAACTACAGACACTTCATAAAACAGGAAGAGAAGGAGGAAGAGGGAGAAAGAAAAAAAAATGACAATAAAACAGAATGGGAAAATAAGATGCTTCCTTAGGAGAGCAGCATTCATGCAGCGTGCAGGGCATCCATCAACAACTCTCAAGAGCACTGCTGGTAAGACACATCCATTGACCGGGTGACTATGGGGAGAACATGATCCTAAACCCTCTGAATCTGGGTGAAGACAGAAAGAAAGATCTTTTTCCAGCACAGCAGCTTTTAGAGCCCATAGTGGATGCCAGAACCAATAAGCAAGCTGCATAGCATGCACTGCTCCACTGGAGATGGTGGAATCAGGCTGGTTTCAGCACGATGAAATAGCTGCTCTCCAGTCTCAGGAGATACCTGCACTTCACTGCACGAAGCAATGCTGGTTGGTATGGTTTGGAATAGCTTTTATTTGACTTTTGCTTCTTCCCAAAGATACAAATTTCCCCCTGACAAGCCCAAGAGATGTGTAACTAAATCAACTAATCTGAAGAAATGGACAGTCATGCATTTAGGACTACATGCTGCTTGGGAACCAGGAGAGGATCAATGAGATGCTCCTAAGGGATTACGTCTCTTACTTCTCAGTGCTTTCTGTGGTGACTCTGACACTCACTTAGAGAGGTGGCATTTAATCTTTAAACTGCTGACAGAACTGAGGTCTCAAGGTGAAACTTAGCCATAAGCTGAGCAGCATATGTCCTTACTGGTGCATATCCTACAACTGATATGGTTGAGGATGATGAAGACAGGACAAATCACTGTGAGAATGGTCAATAATCAAGAGCCTCTGCGATATCTGAATAGGGAACAGTTAATGCTGTGCTTCCTCCCAACTTCTCCAGGCACAACCATGCCCTTGTATTAACTGGTAAGTGCCCAAATGTAGGGAAGAGACAGGGAAAGGGGAGGAAGTTTGCATTTTCTGTAGTACCTTGGGGTCAGCCTGTAGGGCATAAACTGACACAACAGCAAGGACAATTTCAATCATCTGGACAGAGCTGCCCCATCACCTATCCATGTTAAAAACAACTTCCATCAGGAACCAAGAGACACTAGAACTGATGTTAGCTTATGCCAAGTTGTGTTTTTCAAGCTGGATCTGGAATGACAGAGATGAGCATAGACCATATGTACAAAAATATCCAGAAACATTAAAATGTGGATCAAGACTTTTTCTCTGTTTTCTTTTAACATATAGTTTCTCACAGGGATAGACATCTCCTCATCATCCTTCTCTAAATAACTTACCTGCAGACATCTACAGATCACAGGAGAAGCCAAACCTAGGCACACATTATCTCCTCTAAATCTGATTTCATATCTAAATTACAAATGCTGACCCTTAGGTGTCCAGGAGGCCGGGGAAGGTGAGATTATTTCTATTCCATAACCAATATTCAGGTTGATTACCCCCACTGTATCTCAGTTACTGCAATCTGTAGTAAACTCAGCTGGAGAGTTTGCCAGAACCCCCACACTGGGCAAGTTCAAGGTACATAAACTTCTACAAGTCTGTAACCTGTGAGGCTATGTGAAACAGCCAGCACAGAGGAGTCTTCCAGTTTCATCTGTGTCTACCTGTACTTCCAGGAAAGGCTCCAAGAGCCCACAAGTCAACAAACCCAGGAGGCATCTTGCATAGATATTCAGCAGATTTCTATTCTTAGAATATTCTAGCATAAAATGTTCCCCAGTTTGTCTTGCTGATGAAGATAGCTCTTAAAACTGGACATGCTGAAAGATGCCACCACCCCCAAAAAAAAGTGCTATTTAGGATGCCCAAGGGGGCACAAGCAGTGTGTGTGAACACAGTATGTGTCACACTGTGTAAGCAAACAACAGCATTATGCTCATGAGCAATATCTCCTGAAGTAGCCAAGCTTCAGTTATGCACACTCATGGAGGGTACTGATGGTGCATTTACCAGAGAGGACAGCTTTGAAAATGCCTAAAGGACAAAAACACCTAATTCCCATTTTCAGATTTGCACTGGACTTGTGGGATGACTTTCATTATATCCATTTTAGCTGTCTAGCAATTAGACATTTGGGGAAAACTAGTAATTTGAGTTCCCTCTCTAACAAAAAAGGGAGAAACAGAAGCATCCAGAGGGTGATTCAGTGGGCTTGATCACAACACAGACAAGAAGTGGACATCAGTACTTGCTCAGTGCTCTTTGAGAAGCAGGTGTGGCTTGCCCAAGTTACATCTTGACTTCACTAGAGCATGCTGTTGATTCATAGCTGTGAAAGGACCCCAAATGATGAGCTGCTCTTAAATGCTCAGCTCTTCTGAGAGTAAAGTTGAATGAGATAAACCCACCTTCCTCTTCTATCAGTGTGTTAAAATACTTGGCTATAGAAGAAACAGAGGTAGCTATTTTTGAAAAGGGGTTTCAGGAGAAACCAAGATAAATCCTGCCTTTAGTGGTTTTGAAAATGGAAGAGGGATAATAGATATTTCAACTGTTCTGGCATGAAAAGATGTTAACAGCATAGCACTTTTAAAGAGCTCTGAGATGACAAGACTGATTTTTCAGAAGTGATTCTTCAGTTTCATTTTGAAAATTCCCCACAGAGGAAGAATCAGAAATACTGCCTTTCACTCCCACTCACCAGGAAAAATGTTGAGAAGACATCCATTTTGGTAAAGCCAGAGCTTCCAGGCCCCACCACACTGAAAACCCACAGCCAGAGGCACAGAGGTAGCCCCTTAGGAGGAATTGTTCTGTTGAGTCAGGCAGTTCATTTAAAGACGAGACATGGCAGAAACCTTGCAACAAGCAAGGTTCAACATCTTTGTGGGTGACATGGACAGTGGCATCGAGTGCACCCTCAGCAAGTTTGCTGATGACACCAAGCTGTGTGGTGCAGCGGACACGCTGGAGGGAAGGGATGCCATGCAGAGGGACCTGGACAGGCTGGAGAGGTGGGCACAAGCCAACCTCATGAGCTTCAACAAGACCAAGGGCAGGGTCCTGCATCTGGGTGGAGGCAATCCCAGGCACAAATGCAGGCTGGGCAGTGACTGGCTGGAGAGCAGCCCGGAGGAGAGAGACTTGGGGGTGCTGGGGGAGGAGAAGCTCAACAGGAGCTCTCAGTGTGCACTTGCAGCCCGGAAAGCCAATCAGATCCTGGGCTGCATCAAGAGAAGTGTGGCCAGCAGGTCAAGGGACTCCCCCTGGATTCTCCCCCTCTACTCAGCTCTGGTGAGACCCCACCTGGAGTACTGTGTCCAGTTCTGGAGCCCCTAGTACAAGAGGGATATGGACATGCTGGAAGGTGTCCAGAGAAGGGCCACGAGGATGATCAGAGGGCTGGAGCACCTCTCCTATGAGGACAGACTGAAGGAGTTGGGGCTGTTCAGTCTGGAGAAGAGAAGGCTCCGAGGTGACCTCATTGTGGCCTTCCAGTATCTGAAGGGGCCTACAGGAAGGCTGGGGAGGGACTTCTCAGGTTATCAGGTAGTGATAGGACTAGGGGGAATGGAATAAAGCTGGAGGTGGGGAGATTCAGGCTAGATGTGAGGAAGAAGTTCTTCAGCATGAGAGTGGTGAAGCCCTGGAATGGGTTGTCCAGGGAGGTGGTTGAGGCCCGTCCCTGGAAGTGTTTAAGCCCAGGCTGGATGAGGCTCTGGCCAGCCTGATCTAGTGTAGGATGTCCCTGCCCATGTCAGGGGGATTGGAACTAGATGATCCTTGTGGTCCCTTCCAACCCTGACTGATACTATGATGCTACTATGATACTAAGCAGGAAGACCTGGTGCTTGCTAATCTGCCCCAAGATGGTGAGAACAGCAATCACCAGGCTGAATTAAACCACGTGGGGTACTGGAGATATAACAAGCAACACTAACTGAACAGAAGCAGACATGGAATGACCAAGAAGAACTCTTCCATATCCCCTGAGACCTCGTGGTTGCACCCATCCTTCGTGGAGATGGAGGGAGGGAGGTATGGGAGGGAGTTCTCCCAGGACAGAGTCCCAGGAGAGGGACCTGGGAGTCCTGGCAGATAACAAGTTATCCATGAGACAGCAATGTGCCCTGGTGATCAAGAAGGCCAATGGGATCCTGGGGTGTATTAAGAAGAGTGTGTCCAGCAGATCGAGAGAGGTTCTACTCTGCCCTGGTGAGACCTCATCTTGAGTACTGCATTCAGTTTTGGGTTCTCCAGTTTAAGAGGGACAGGGATCTGCTGGAGAGAGTCCAGCAGAGGACTACAAGGATGCTTAGTGGACTGGAGCACTGCCCTGTGAGGAGAGGCTGAGGGACCTGGGGCTTTTTACTCTGGAAAAGAGAAGACTTAGAGGGGATTTAATAAATGTTTATAGATATCTGAGGGCTGGGGGTCAGGAGGGGAGGGGACAGGCTCTGCTCAGTTGAATCCTGTGGTAGGACAAGGAGCAATGGACGTAAGCTGCAGCACAGGAGGTTCCACCTCAACACAAGGGGGAACTTTACTGTAAGGGTCACAGAGCACTGGAATAGGCTCTGCAGAGAGGTTGTGGAGTCTCCTTCTCTGGAGACTTTCAAGGCCTGTCTGGAGGCATTCCTCTGTGACCTGAGCTAGATTGTATGGTCCTGCTCTGGCAGGGGCGTTGGACACGATGATCTCTTTGGGTCCCTTCCAGCCCCTGACATCCTGTGATGCATCCTCTCCACTCTTAAGAAAAATCTCACTTGGCCTTTATTTTGTACAAAAAAAAAAAAAAAAAAGGCAGCTTTTTTTTTGCTGTGAATCTACAGTTTTGTTAGCTAGAGGCAGAAGCAGCTTGTCTGAAAAACTAAGCACAAAATGCCTCTCAGTAACAAGCAAGATTTATCCTGGAGGAAAGGGAAGCCACTACTCCTCTAGATGCTCTCCCTGCAGCCAAGGGTGTATAGCAAGGGGTGGAAGAAAACCAGTTGTTCTTCATGTCAGGTATTGCCTCAGGAGTGTGGCTGGGGAGTCAGAGGGCAGGTGAAGGTGAGAGCAGTGCAATGCTTCTGTATTGCTACTCACCCTGACTCCCACCAGCCTTGGTCTGAGATTTGGGCTAGTCTGGCCCCTTACCTCCCCTCTATGCCTCCAGACAGCAAGGTAGGTAAAGAAGCACATAAATGCTGCACTTTAGCTGACATTGAAGTCTGCCCCATGCTATCACCACCTCCTGTGTGATAAGGTCTGGCTCTTTCCCCAGAGGGATGTACACAGATATGCAAGAGAGGCACAATGCCATCAGTAAAGCCTTCCATCTTACATCCTTATAATGGGAAAAGAGAGTGGTGTAGGTTCACTTAGTACTTGATTTTCTTGTGGATGACATCAGATTTAATGAGAAACTGATCCTCACATGATAATTCACACTCTTACACTTCTGCAGCACGGCCACATGGATCTACTGCTCCCCACATCTCTATTCAAAATCTACATTCTCTGCTGTCCCTTGCTGTACAGACATCAAGGCAAGCAAATGTACCAGAAAAAGCAAGGGCCTCTCCATTACCCCCTTGCCTAGGAACATCTTCCCAGAAGAACCAAAGACTGAGGTTCCCTTAAATATTCCTCCTCTTAGCAATGCCCACCACCTGTCTAGCATTGCTGCCCATGCATAGCCCACCAACACAGAGCAGACAAGCATCCTTCAGAAAGGATGGAAAGCATGAGTGAAAAGGTCTTCCTGGCCCCTGCAGCTCAGCACCAGAGTCTTCTGCCTGTACCATTACTCCTTGCTTCTCCCTCTTCCACCTCCTTCCTAGAGAAAAACTCCATACATTACAGTTACATTAGGACTGGTATGGCACAGAAGGAGCCAGGGGGACAGCACCATGGCCAAACACAAGTGTTGCTTCACTCTTCTAACACAGAATGAGTGGCTTGTAAAGTCACTATGGAGTAGCCACAGTGACCAAGACAGGTGTCTCACAACGGAGACTTCATGCACTGGTCTCACAGCAGTGCATTGCTGGCCAGGATGCTGTCTCCAGCCCCTGCCAGCAGAAGTGACAACAGGTAGGAAATCATGAAAGATTTTCATGTCCCTTCTCTGTCCCTGTCGCCTCCTCTCTGAAATTCAACCTGGAACATCCTGGAGGAAGCCCCATCTGCTTCTCATTCCAGACCATGTCATGTCATAATTATTCCTAATTACGCCTCATTTAGCTTGATAGGTACCAGATTGGGAAAGATGCCCTAGCAAGAGAGAGCATCTTGGGCGGCTGCAGCAGTGAGGCGAGGAGAGAGGAAGTGTGGAGCAGAAATTAATAAAGGGCAGGAGCTGTGCCGCCAGGCAAAGGGACCAGGCAGGATCGCGGCCCCACAGACGCAGCCCCAAAGGGGAGGTGTCTGCAGCTCCCGCGACCGAAGCCCGGCCCCGCACCCGCTTCCTCCAGGGCTGGCTGACCCCCGCCGCCGCCCGCAAGGTGGCGCCCGCCGCACCCCGCTGGCAGCGCAGCCGGTTCGGCCCGGCCCGGCCCGACAGTTCCCCGGGGGCGGTACGGCCGCCGCGCAACACACGCTGCAGGACCCTCAGCGCCAGTCGTCCAGAGCTCACATAACCGTTGTCCCGGGCTATGCGTCCTCGCCCCCATTCCTCACTACTCAAGGTGTCTTGTGCCCGACCCGTGGGCAGAGAGGGTGGCTGATGGCTGTCGCTGGGAGGGTGCTGCTTGTGCCCCTCGGCTGCTTCTTGTCTGACTGCCCTCCCGGACCGGAGACCTGGGAAGGTCCTTCTGCCTTGCACGCACCCCAGGGTCCCACCGAGTCTCAAGGCTTGTTTGGGTCTGAGCTCTTGTGACTTAACTGGCTATTGGGAGAGCCAGCGCTCCACTGTAGTTGACTGCAAACTGCATCTCTCAGCTGATGCAGCCATTGCATCTGCAAAGCCGCTTGCCTTCCTCTCTGTTTTTTTTTTCTCTTCAGGATCCACCTTTCTAAAAGCCCACCGGGGAGACGCGCCTGCCTTCAGCCAGTCCTTCTCCCACCCAGCTCATCACTCTGCTGCTACAGGAGGATGGGGTCAGATTCCAGGGGAGAGAGGGAGGCAAAGCCACCTGCAGTGCATTCAAACAGCTGCTGTGGGAAGAAGCCGGGCAGCGAAGGAAGGAAGATTTACTGACAGAAGCTAAGCCAATATAAACACTTATGATACAGGTGTCTTGTCCTTTAAGAGATTGCCTGGCTTAATTCAATTGTTTTGTAAACTGATTTAGTTAAATCTGTATAAAACGTGTTTAAACAAGCCCAAACAGTGTTTAAGAAGTAATTCATAAAACGTATCACCATAAAACAAATACATATTACCAAGGCTTCCTTTTTGCTGACACAATATATCCTTTCTCCTTGGGTTTCTTTTCCCCCTCTGTACTTCTCCCTCTGTTCTTTAGAGGTTGTACATTCTGCTGCGTTGCGACTGTCTCTTCCTGCACTGTTCAAAGATAGGGTTGTCTATGCAAAATGTGCAAATCCACCTCTAGAATTCCTCACTGGCGTGCAAAGGAGAGCTGGGGACATGGTTATTCTTTGTCATATAGCCTCCAATAATATTCAACTTGAAACAATATGTTAAAGGAGGTGTTAAGAAAGGTAGCTTGTACTGGATCCAGCCTGACCCCTTTGATTCTTCTCAAACTGACCTCTCTTGCAGTTTGGAGTTATTTAATCACTCTGAAAAGATGTTCCTTTTTTTTTTTTTTTCTTCCATTATCAGCAAGGTCACTTTCTTTAAAAACAGTGGTTGTGTTTTTCAGTGTTTTGCAGTCCTATCACAAAAGTCACCAAAATCAGATTTTTTTGCTGGGTCCAAAATCAACAGTTTCAGAATTCCAAGATCACACAGCCTCGGCCCAAATGCCCAATTCATTTGGTCTCCTCCACCCAAACCTTTTAATCTTTTTCTAAACAAGTTCATGATAGAGAGAAGGAAAGAAAGAAAGAAAGTAGGAAAGAAGGAAAGAAAGAAGGAAGGAAAGAAGGAAAGAAAGAAGGAAAGAAAGAAGGAAAGAAAGAAGGAAGGAAAGAAAGAAAGAAAGAAAGAAAGAAAGAAAGAAAGAAAGAAAGAAAGAAAGAAAGAAAGAAAGAAAGAAAGAAAGAAAGAAAGAAAGAAAGAAAGAAAGAAAGAAAGAAAGAAAGAAAGAAAGAAAGAAAGAAAGAAAGAAAGAAAGAAAAGAAAGAAAGAAAGAAAGAAAGAAAGAAAGAAAGAAAGAAAGAAAGAAAGAAAGAAAGAAAGGAAAGAAAGAAAGAAAGAAAGAAAGAAAGAAAGAAAGAAAGAAAGAAAGAAAGAAAGAAAGAAAGAAAGAAAGAAAGAAAGAAAGAAAGAAAGAAAGAAAGAAAGAAAGAAAGAAAGAAAGAAAGAAAGAAAGAAAGAAAGAAAGAAAGAAAGAAAGAAAGAAAGAAAAGAAAGAAAGGAAAGAAAGAAAGAAAGAAGGAAGGAAGAAAGAAGGAAAGGAAGGAAGGAAGGAAGGGAAAGAAGGAAGGAAGGGAGGAAGGAAGGGAGGAAGGATGGAAGGGAGGAAGGGAGGAAGGGAGGAAGGGAGGGAGGGAGGGAGGAAGGAAGGAAGGAAGGAAGGAAGGAAGGAAGGAAGGAAGGAAGGAAGGAAGGAAGGAAGGAAGGAAGGAAGGAAGGAAGGAAGGAAGGAAGGAAGGAAGGAAGGAAGGAAGGAAGGAAGGAAGGAAGGAAGGAAGGAAGGAAGGAAGGAAGGAAGGAAGGAAGGAAGGAAAGAAGGAAGGAAGGAAGGAAGGGAAAGAAGGGAAAGAAGGGAAGGAAGGGAAAGAAGGGAAGGAAGGGAAAGAAGGGAAAGAGACAAAGTTACTCTAAGTGAGCAACTATAGGACTGGCAAAACCCAAGTCTTCCCTAGACACATCTTCATTTTTGTAGTCTTTGATCAAGCCAGAGGAGGAATTCGGACAAGCGCTTCCTGCGTTCAGCTGTTTGCACATCTGCAGGGCGTGTGGAGCTATCGTTCCCTTGGGGAAGCAGGTGAGGAGGGGGTTGAAGCAGCCACATTAAGCAGCAGAAATTGCCAGTCAAGAATGAAGAAAAGAGGGACACATTTGAAAAAATGACATTGAGGGTGGTGTGATGAACTCATGAGTATAGCCAGGCTGCTGGGGCTGCAGCACAGCAGGTCAGATGCTGCAGAAGGTGACAAAGGGGTAGCAATGGTCCCTGTGGGGAGAAGGGGTGCAGTTAATAGAGAGGAGTGGGAGCCATTGTGTTTGTCAAAAGGTCTGGCAAGGGTCCCTGACTCCAGGCAACCATGTGATAGACATTAGGTATAGGAGAGCCTGCACCCATCCCATTTAGGTCCCTGTCCACACCAGACCCAAAACCACCCAACAAACTGAAATGGTTGATTAGGCACTGGGATGAACTGCCCAGGGAGGGGGTGGAGTCTCCATCCCTGCAGGTCTTTAAGAAAAGCTTGGATGTGGCATTTGGTAGCCTGGTTTAGCTGATGTGGTGGTGTTAGGTCATAGGCTGGACTTGATGATCTCAGAGGTCTTTTCCAGCCTCAATAATTCTGTGTTCTGTGAACCTCACGTATCAGGAGGGCAGCTGTGAAGGGGTTAGGGGATGCTTGGGAGACCAGAAATGAGGTGGGCTTGAGGCTGGTCTGTAGAGGTCTGGACAGTAGAGAAGCAGGAAGCATTTAAACTTTGAAAGAGCAGTGAGACAACTACAGACTCTCAAATGAAAGGGGTCAGCAGTGTTGAGTTGAGGTAGGAGGTGTGGAGGATGTCCAGTCAAACCCCCACATCCTCATGCTGCTGCTGTCTGAGGAGCACAGATCCTTGCCTGGAGAAAATGGTGTGCACAAAAAGTCTGGGAGAGGTTGTCACCCACGTGCTCCCAGCTGTCCCAAATTCCTGATTTTTGTCAGTCCCAGAGCCCCTTTCTACCTCAAGAAGAGGCTGCAGACTGGCTCTGTTGCCAGCACAGGGACTGGCTCCTAAAAGCAATGCTGGGAAGGCTGCTCTATTCCAAAGGACACATTTAGAGTAAGCCTTGTATACATTTGTCAGGGACTATAGTCCACAGCCATCCAGCCTGGTGACATCGCTGGAAGCCTCAAGGGTAGACAGTCCAAGCCAGGATTTGTGTTTGTTTACCTTGACATCCATTTGGATACACTCCAAGTGTAGACAAGGGATTTAGATGTCCAGATTATTTGCCCTCATGGCACCAACACACAAACACAACTACTGGGAAGATTAGAGATATTCCATCTGCTTAAACTGCTTCCCTTTTCCTGCCAGCACTGATCACTCTCTGAT
Source organism: Picus viridis (assembly GCA_033816785.1). NCBI lineage: Eukaryota > Metazoa > Chordata > Aves > Piciformes > Picidae > Picus > Picus viridis. The sequence continues at coordinate 23,223,281 of CM066568.1, read as the reverse complement.
AACCCTGATGATGAGGATTTAAGCCTCAGTGCCATTAACTGCGGCTGGCACCAGTGTGATAATTACATTTCCCGTGAGTCCACCCTCTCAGCTCTATGTAGTCCGTCTCTGCTCATCTCATCACGGCAGCAGCCTCATCTTTGCTGCTGGGACCCTACACCTCAGACTGCAGCAGTGGTCCCCAACAGCTCTTGTGCAAGGCACTGGACAAAACCCTAACATGACTCTTGCCTTTTCATCTGGCTGTTAACCAGACTGAGATGGTCCAGATCATGTGGAAAAACCAGCAGAAAACAGAAGGAATTGCAGGAGATGTAGATCTTGTCCTCATTTGATTGCAAGTTGCATGTTAGTTTTATTCCTACTTTGAAATGTCACTTTTTTGGGCTGTGACCAAAAATACTAACTTCTAGTCCACATTAGAAAAACAGAGTCTTTGACCAAAAGTGCCTTTACTAAGTTTTAATGAAACCATTTGTTAGCAGTAATTGCTACAAAATAGGAGATATTATGTTCAGTCCTGCATCTTTAGAAGCAAACACAATAAGTAATTATGAGCTTACAATGTAATTGCACAATGCTTTGATCTCAAGCACTTTCCTGGCTGGTAGGTAATTCTGTTGTCAGGCTATGAACTCCAGAGTGTGGTTTAGCACTTTGCCTCCTGTGTCATTTGGGCCTGAGGAACCAAGCCTTCCATGATTTCAAGTGCTCAGAAGGCTGCACACCTTTGACTTGCAAACGTTTTCCATGGCCTCTGTGGGAATTTCACCAAGGCTGAATCCATCAAAACCTTTCCCCTAGCCCAGGTTTCAGGTCTCCTAACCAAATAATGACTTAGCTCAGCCTGGCTCTGTTTGGGAACACAGATGAGAACACAGCAAAGACTAATCTCCCTGGGAGGCAATCACATGTGTGTGCTGTGCTGACGCAGTCTTAAACCTTCCAGCAATGTGCACATAAGGGTTCTGGTAACGCTCTCCTCTGACCCTTCTCCTGGAGCTGGCCACTTGCTGTAGATAATGGGGAGTTAGTGATGGTGGTTGGTGACTGGTTTAGGGCATGTGTTCACATACTGCCAAAAAGGAACAACCTGTATCATAAGGCACTCCTCCTTTTATTTTACTTTCTTTCTGCAGTGGGCCCAACACCCATTAAGAGTGGTTGTTGCTTATCTGCTCTCTTATCAGCCCATGCTGGTATCTCAGCTGTGAGATCCAGCTCCTGGTCTTATTCCTTGCAGCTAAATGCAGTAACCCTGTACATTCTCTAGTACTACTTGATGTCCTAGCTTATTCTTTTGGTGGGCCAGATCATGTCTTCAGTGTTGTCCAAACCCCTTATGCATTCAAACAAATTCCCTTTTTCTTTATTCAGTCTTCTAGAAAACACTGTTTGCCCTCTAGGGCTGACTTATTCCCACACACTGAGAAGCAATGAACCTCAAACACACTACATCCTTTGTAGTCAGCTTAGCAGATAAGAGGAAAAGTACCAAAGCTGTGCTTGTGGAAGGGCACATAAAGAGTGGAGGGAAGCAGTGGCTAGGGGATGTGCTCATAATAATGTTCATCTCCAGTGCAGTCTGTGAATGCTGAGGGGATGTACCATGATGATCACTCACATAAGATTCTTCTTTAGGCTTTTCACAAAGGTTTTCTCCATGAGTCAGGAGTCACCTGTGGACCATAAGGGAGGAGCTGCAGTAGGACGTGCATTGCTCAGAGGGAACTGCAGGGCTCGTTAGAAGAATGAACCATGCAAGGCAACAGGCAGCTGCACAGCATAGTAAAGGCCATCTCTAAAGCTCAGTACTTAGCTGCTTCTAGATCTCTTCTTTCATGTGTTGTGTTGTTCAACAGCTGAGACTCTGATAAGCAGGTGCACCCAGCTCTATGCAAGCAGAGTGGAGGTGGAGATTTCACAGCAGAAGCTGTAAGGCATTGAAACTGCAGAGATGGGAATCATGGCTGTGAAAGTACTTTATTCTCATGAGGGCAAATCATTACACCTTCCTCTCCTCACCCCCAGTATGGATCTAGATGTGGTCCACAAAGATGATCAGAGGGCTCAAGCACCTCTCCTGTTGGAATTGTTTAACCTGGAGAAGGGGAGGCTCCAGGGAGAACTTGTAGCTGCATTTCAATATCTGAATGGGACCTACAGGAAGGCTGGGGAAGGACTGTTTAGAAGGGCTGGTAGTGACAGGATGAAGGGCAATGTTTTCAAACTGGAGCAAGGGAGATTTAGGTTGGACATAAAGAGGAAGTTCTTTACAGTGAGAGTGGTAAAATACTAGAACAGATTGCCCAAGAATATGGTTGAGGACCCAGCCCTGGAGACATTCAAGATGAGACTTGATGTGGCCCTGGCCAGCCTGATCTAGCTGGAGTTGTGGCTGCTCACTGCAGGGGGTATTGGACAAGGTAGCCTTTGAGGGTTCCTTCCAACCCCATGCAATCTGTGAATGCTGCAAAAGACATTCAATTGCATTGTGTAACAGAGAGAAACTTAATCTGCAAGACCAGTCCACAGCGGCATGCTTCTCCCTCACCCTTGGTGAGAGCTTTCACACGCAGGCAAAGGAACTGTATCACACAAAGCAAATTACTGTTTCTGAGTTAGATTGCCACAGAAAACCTAAGTCATCAAGTTACAGAGACAAGGAATGAGAAGGAATGGTGGCAGAGACAGAGATGAGATGGAGGAACAATTCTGTGGGTTGTTTTTTGTTGGGCTTTTGAAGAATGTGAGCATTGCACTTCCAGCATATGATGCACTGAAAATGCTGAAAGGCCAAGCAGAGGAAAAAGAGGGGAAAGGGCCCTGAAAACCCTCAATACATTACTGAAATATGAGAAGCAAAAGGTTTTGTTTCCATGGCAACTGGTCCTATGGTGCTTCTGCTGGAGCAATCTACCAGAAAAAGAGGATTTTCCCTGTTAGGAATGGTGGTGAAGGGAAAGGTATTTACAAAGACCCCTTCCCTCAACTTAGTGCATTCGCTAATGTTCTGCTTGATGTATGTCAGTGCTAAGTTAGCCCCCAGATATGGTGTCCTCACAGATGACAGAAAGTGAGCTCCTGGGCATATGGAGGAGACTGCTGCAGGCCAAATGCCTGGGAAGGTTTGAATGCCTTGTGCTTTTTAGCCCTTCCACCATGCTTCTTCAGTGTATGAATACGGCTGAGGTGTCCACAGAAACTTCAGAGTTAAAATCCTTTTTAACTGTAGATTTTGAGTTATAAAGATAAGAGGACTTTGTTCCCATCTGTCACCTCCCATTGCCCACATACATATATATCAAGGCTGAGCTGCTCTGTGGCAGCTGCTTCACCACAGTGGCATGGCATGAAAGAACTCGAGAGAAAAAGAGAATATAAAGCACAAAAAGGAACCTAAGAGATGCAGAAGAAGCGGAACAAGACTCCAGGCATAGCTTGAATCCTTCTTGCAAAGAGCATCATTAGATCATCACTTACTAAAAATTATCAGCTTTAATACTAACTGAAACTATCTGTCTGTGATGTGGTGATGCTCAGAAGCTCAAAAAGAAACTGTTATTCATGTTGTAAAAAAAAAAAAAACAACAACCCAAACCCAAAGCACAACCCTGTGCTCCAAAGAATTTAAGATTCAATTGGGTAAAAAGAAGGTTTAGCTATCTGCATTTTGCATATGGGAAGCGAGGCTGCAGCAGTGGGAGGTTAAAATACCTTGTCTAAAGTTGCACTGGAGGTTTGAACCTGATCTCCACTCAAATGTCCAATGACACAAGTATCTCCGGAGTAGGATCTCAGAGAATTCAGCAGACAGCTCAGCTGCTGAGACCCAGCTAAGTCGTACAGATGGAATAAATAGTGCCAGCACAATAGCTCCCATGGCTATGGGAATGTGACAGACACTCCTCTGCCCACCATGGTTTCAGCAAAGATATTTTCTTCCCAGACTAGCAACAACACTAACTAAACAAACGCAAAAAGCCACTCTGGCGTCCTTCAGCCATGATAGGGTATTACATAGAGGAAGCAGGAGAGCAGCTGAAAGGAAGATACTCAGTCTGGAGAAGAGAAGGCTCCAAGGAGACTTTATTGTGGCTTTCCAGTATTTTAAGGGGGCCTACAAGAAAGCTGTGGAGGGACTTTCTAGGGTGTCCAGGAGTGATAGGACTGGGGGAATGGAACAAAAATAAAAATGGGTAGATTTAGATTGGATGTTAGGAAGAAGTTCTTCACCATGAGGGTGGTGAGACACTGGCACAGGTTGCCCAGGGAGGTGGTGGAAGCCTCATCCCTGGAGGTTTTTTAGTCCAGGATGGATGTGGCTGTGAGCAACGGGCTCTAGTGTGGCGTGTCCCTGCCCATGGCAGGGGGTTTGGAACTAGATGATCCTTGAGGTCCCTTCCAACCCTAACAGTCCTATGATTCTGTGATCAGCTGCAGTGTAGTCACTCAAGGAGCAATAACCACACTCTGGCATTTTAAGAGCCAGACCCTGAAAAGACACACTAGGAAAAACTTCTGCTGGGTAGATCTTTCTGGTGTCTTTCATCCTCTTCTTGTCTCTGCCTGACTAACTTTTGGGAAAGGAAACATGGGGAGGAGGCAAGTGGAGACTGAATCGTGCCAGTAACTGGAGAGAACAAGTCCCTCTGCTCTCAGGTATCAGGGTGAGGATCAGGATCAGCAGCAGGGGAAGAGACTATAAAACTCTGTTCCACATGAGCAATCTTAGCACCTCTGGATGCTGGAGGCAAATTGTACCTAGGTGTTAGGGCCCACACAGCAGTGCCTTTCCCTTTCTCTGAGAAGGAACTGGCAGTAAATGCCTGAAGCTGACAAAAGAGTTACAGAAAGCAGATCAGACAGAAACCAATGGCCATAGATAACATCTTCCCATCAATCTCTGCAGTTTTGCATTGCAAGGCTTGCTTTCTGTAGTGTCACAGGCTGGCCTCCAGCCCTTCTTTCAATCCACCTAGTCAAGTGCCCCTCACTCAACCCTAACTCCACCAACAGCATGGCAGTGACAAACCATCACAGCAAACTCCTGTGCATCTTGTCCATTCCATTTTCACATTCTGCCCCAATTGCCTGTCACAGTTTTCTCTTGTAAGCTCTTGGGGCTCACAAAACCTACACATCAGTATCTGAATGCGGATGAGGCTCTGGCCTCCATTAGCCTCATATCACTACAGTCATTAAGGATAGCATCGCATTACCCATCGCATTACCAAAGAGGTAGATTTCTTTCTCTGATCAGGCATGGTGGCCATTTGAAAAGATGAGTTGTGGATTTTGAGCCAGCCATGTCTTTTTTTATTTCTTTTTCTTGCAAAGTTCTCTGTGTGGAATCAGAGAAAAACTGCAGGGGCTCTCTGCAGGGCTCCTCTGCAACTGTGCAAAGCCGCCAGAAAGTGATCCCTGAGAAGCGTTTTCAGTAGCCATTGGAGGCAGGGCAGTGATACAGGGACACTCACAGCAAAGCACAGAGTGCAGAACTCGAGGCACTCAGACTTAGCAGAAGGAATGAATACCCCACAAGCAGTACAAAGATCCTGTAAATGATCTACCTCACATTTAAGTATAGAATAGAATAGAATAGAATAGAATAGAATAGAATAGAATAGAATAGAATAGAATAGAAAGAACAGAACAGAACTAATCAGGTTGGAAGAGACCTTTGAGATCATCACATCCAACCTAGCATCCAACACTATCTAATCAACTAAACCATGGCACCAAGCACCCCATCCAGTCTCTTCCTAAACACCTCCAGTGATGGTGACTCCACCACCTTCCTGGGCAGCGCATTCCAATGGCAAATCTCTCTTTCTATGAAGAACTTCTTCCTAGCATCCAGCCTAAGCCTCCCCTGCTGCAGCTTGAGACTGTGTCCTCTTGTTGTGGTGCTGGTTGCCTGGGAGAAGAGACCAACCCCCACCTGGCTACAACCTCCCTTAAGGTAGTTGTAGAGAGCAATAAGGTCTGCCCTGAGCCTCCTCTTCTCCAGGCTAAGCAACCCCAGCTCCCTCAGCCTCTCTTCACAGGGCTGTGCTCCAAACCCCTCCCCAGCTTTGTTGCCCTTCTCTGGACACATTCCAGCGAGTCAACGTCTTTCCTAAACTGAGGGGCCCAGAACTGGACACAGGACTCAAGGTGTGGCCTAACCAGTGCTGAGTACAGGGGCAGAATGACCTCCCTGCTCCTGCTGGCCACACTGTTCCTGATGCAGGCCAGGATGCCATTGGCCTTCTTGGCCACCTGGGTGCACTACTGGCTCATGTTCAGCCTACTATCAACCAGTACCCACCAGGTCCCTTTCTGCCTGGCTGCTCTCCAGCCACTCTGACCCCAGTCTGTAGCACTGCATGGGGTTGTTGTGGCCAATGTGTAGAACCCGGCACTTAGATTTAACATATCCTCCAGGGCTCAACTCAGGGAGTTCACATGTTGAAGTTCAATGTACAATGACTCTGGAGGCGGAGAAGCAGCAGCTGGAAAAGGCCTGAGGGGAGTGGGGAGCACAGCTTCCCTGGGAACACCTCCAGGGCACAGAGTCCCTACTGGTCTAGCACCAACAGCATCCCAACTGGCTGCCTTCAAGTCAATACAGAGCTGTAATTTACATCTAGTGCTAAATTATCCTCTTCCATTATTCCCTTTCCCTGCAAAAGCGAGAGAAGCATAGAGGCTATCTGAATACTTGGTGGCTTTACATAGCCCACAGGCTGCTCTCAATACAGAACTGGTTCTCTAGGTCCATCTCATGCTAGAGACATCCCCTACACTGGAGACCATATCAGGAGTGGGAGTCAGCACACAGCCTTGCACACAAACTGCTCTAGAGGAAGAACGGTTTCAATCATCTCCTCTCTGCTAAGGGAGCTGCAGCCAGCCCATAATCATCTCTCCCAGTACAAGTGGGCAGAGAGCTCAGTGCCTTTTCCGGCCTGCAAGGGCACCCCACCTGCAGCTGTTCACCTAGATAAGGTGCCAACAAATTATGGAGGCAAGGCAGAAAATCATTCCTACAGCTCCATTTGCAAGACAATTTATAGCATCTGCTTCTGAATTCAAACAAGAGCAATGCTGCAGCCCTTCTAACGTGCTGCTCTTGCTTCACAGTCGTCATCTTCTGGCTGCTCAGGGAGCTTCAGTGAAAAGGAAACACACTGATGAATTTCGGGCTGGCTATTAGCAGATGCTTGTCTAGATTGCAATAGAGATCGTAGCTTGTTTGGTGGCCTGCAGTCTCAGAGGAGGGGTCAAGGATTGAACTGGGGTGACAGAGATGGTATTTCTGCTTTCATACAGCAGCACTGGAAGGATCAGCAGTCAGGTGTAAGAGGCAAAACAGAACACCATTGTTTCTCAGGCATCAAATTAGCAATCATTGTAGAAGTGGTACTAATGTGCCAAGGAAAAGAGACTCACATGCAGTTTGCTTGTGTCACAGACTCAATCTGAGAAATCCTCTCTGTGTATCTGCCATGCATTGCCAGAGTGCACCAGGCCACCTTGGGTTTTAAGTCACACAATCTCTGTCAAACCTTTGTGGAGTGAGCTGGGGATAGCCTCTCCTCTTGCCTCTACTTGGCTGGCTGAGACATGGACTAGCATCTTTCTTTTGCAGCAACCACCTCTGTCTCTTGCTCTTCCTCCTGTACACTCCTCCCTCAGCTGTATCACAGCTTCCTACTCACTGTGAACCCTGAGTTTCTCACCTACATCTGGACAGCAGTTTCTACTGGCAAAAGGTAGGGAATAAGATGATACCTACTTCAAGGTAAGCTAATTGTCCCCGGGATATCTGCCTAGTCACCCCTCATGTAGTGGTAAACACATCTAGAGTCTGACACTTCTCTAGCTTGGATATTTCCAAGAGCAGGGTTGATGGTTCTTTGGAGCTCCACATGTCCATGTCTTGGCCACTGGAATTACAGAAGATGTGTCCCCCCTTCCTCGGTAAATGATTACATTAACCTCTCTGATGCACAAGGATAATACCCTACCTGCCATGTGGGCTGAGGCATGTTGTGATAAGTCGTGGTTCATATCATGATGCAGGCTGTGCCTGAGCCACTCAGGCAGAGCTGCCCAATGCTGGCTCTCTGTGGTCAGTGCCTCCTGCCAGGGAAGGTGCAGAGAGACAGCAGCAAGCTCTGCCACACTTCAGGGCACTCGTGGTGCTCCTGCTGCCACTGGCCTTCCCTCCAAGAGCCCATCTGCTCCTCTTCCTCCCTCCCTCCCTCTCATCTTATGCAAAGCAGCTCATTAGTTCCATTAGCAGCGGAGCACTATCTCTGATTGTTCATCAGTGATTCCTTTGTCGACCTCCATCACTCCTGTTGAGCCTCATTAGTGCTGCTAGGAAGCAGGGGAGCTGTTGGGATATTTATAGGAAGGGTGGAGTGTTCTTTACACTTTATTGCTCTCTAATATCCCCTCCTCTCACTACCTCTCCCCTCACCCCAGTCCTCCCCAGAGGGGTTGTCCAGGGCAGTATATCCAGACAGGAAAGGAGTAGACTGATAGCTTGGAGTCAGGGAAGTGAGGAAGGTAAGTTGGAGATGTGCTCAGTCCATGGTCAGGAACATGCAGGCCTTCATAGGGTTGGGTACCTGTAGGGGAGTGGCTGTGTGCAGGTATCAGCTGGGATAGCTGTAGCAGCCAACAAATGAATGTAGAGACCTCAGACTCACAGAGTATATTGGGTTGGAAGAGACTTTCAAGGTCATCCAGTCCAACCCTCAACCCAGCACAGCAGAGTCAGCACTAAACCACCCTAAGTGCCAGGTCCAGACTCCATTTAAACACCGCCAGGGATGGCAACTCCACCACTGCCCTGGGCAGACCATTCCCATCTTTGATAACCCTTTCAGTGAAGAAATATTTCTGAACATCCAACTCAAATCTCCCCTGGCTCAGCTTGTAGCTGTTTCCTCTGGTCCTGTCACTTGCCACCTCCTCGCTCCAACCTCCTTTCTGGTGGATGGAGAGGGCAATGATGTCTCCACTCAACCTTCTCCAGACTGAACAACCCCAGCTCCCTCAGATGCTCCTGGCATGACATGTGCTCTGGGCCCTTCACAAGCCTCGTTGCCCTTCTCTGCACATGCTCCAGCACTTCCATGTCCTTCTTATAGTCAGTGGCCCAGAAGTGAACACAGCGTTCAAGGTGTGGATCATCATGTGCAGACATCCCTCTTGGGGAGGTACACATCTCAGCTACAAACACAGTAGCTTGTCCATGTGGTACGCCAGGGGCCAGATGTGAATGCATCTCTGTGCAGGACACCCACCTCCCTGCCTGGAAGCTGATGGAGAGCTGCACCACATCCTGACAGCCCCAGGGAGAGGGAGCAACCACCTTGGTTACTTACAAGAATATTCCTTCATTCAGCACTTAATTATGGATGCAACTAGATAAAGGCTAATCATTCATCCTAACACAGGAGAGAATAATCGTTCTGACGGCAGGAGATACTCAGCCTCTCTGGCAGGAGGATGGTTTGGGGAGGAGGAGGCTGAAGCAAAACCACAGGACAAGGAGAGGAGGAGAAAGGAGGAACAAAATCCTAAATCAGTTACCTATTACAGACACCTTTATGACTTCATAAATGGAATATACTTGGTGTCAGCAATCTTTGCCTTACAGCATCACGAGGATTCCTCTCCCTAGTCATAGCCATAGGCCCTGATCATCCCAGCAGTCAAGCCGGGTAACATTTTAATACTACCTTTCATCTCAAGATCACATCTTCCTTCCAAAGAGTCCCCAGGTGTTTTAATAACCTTTCCAGACACTTAATTCATGTCTTGTGGTAATGAAATGGAGCCTCTCCCTAAGAAGGAAGAGCCAGCTCCACCACTGTGCAGGAGTTTTGAACAGAAAGCAGTGACAGCCTCTGTGTCCCTCTGAAACCACGGGGGTAGGCATGTGCATGTGTGTGAGGAGGGGGATTTCAAGGCAGCAGAATGTGACTGCAGAGTATGGAAGCTGGCCAGGAGCTGCAGCCAAGTTCTCAGCTAATGTGTGTAGGTTAACACTGGGGAGCTGTAAGAAATGGCACTGGTGATTCAGAGCGTGGCAGTCCTCCCTCTGCCTCCCTGGTGGGTCACACCTCTACAGGTGGTCAGACTGGGGGTGGCTCTTGAAAGAGGCTGCAAGCCAAGGTCCTGGCATGGGTAGTTGTTCCAGACCAGTTGTTCCCCTAAAAACAGGGTATTGATCCAAGTGTCTTAGACAAAATCCAGTTTGGGGAAATGGCATCACACAGTTCTAAATCCTCCTTTTGGGTTTCAACCAAGTCCCACTACTTTCCTTTTCCCTTCAGAACAGTGTCTTGCTAGGAGCAGAGCCATCTCTGTCTGGCTTCTCTCATATTCTCTCTCAGTGTCTGCTCCTTACCCACAGCTGGTGTGGGTGAAATGGTTCTGCTGGAAATGATGTAGCTACTAGACTGTGTTACACTCAAAGCTGTCTGGCACCATGAGCAACAAAACGCTGCCCTGGACAGCTCCTGGTGAAGAGTCTTCTTTACTCCCTACTGAGTATGGTGCTGGCTGACACACATGAGGCAGAACTGGCCTTCACTCTCTGGAAAGTGCTTCTCAGCTTTGTCCTGTAGATCTCAGAGAGAATCAGCACCCTCCACAGAAATGTTGTGAGGACCATGTGAGACTTGAACAGAGCCCTCTAGCCCATACATGTCAGGAACTGATCCTTGCCCCCTCAGTGAGTTGACTGCTGCAGCAGCAACCCAAAACTGTTGGGGAACATCTGCTCTCCTACACAGAGACCTCTCTCTCTGTGTCTCCCTAAGTAGCAGTACAGATTTCCCTGCCCTTTGCAGCTGAAGGCCATCATGCATACAGTACTATGTTTGTGTATCTCCTCCACCTTCCTCATTCCTGCATCTCTCTACTTTCAGCTGATTTAATTGAGTGCTCTGGTTATGAATAATCATGGTGTCTAGGCACCAGGCGTAATACTTAGCATGATATTGCCACTCACACTCCAGAGCTGGGCAGACATTAACTAATGTTAACTCTAATTAGCTGCAACTCACGAGGAAGTAGGTAAGCTTGATATTAACCCCTTTGTTTCAGCTAATGACACTTCGATTCAGAAGGCCTGAGTTACTTCTCTCTGCTGGCAAGTTGAGTTCAGCATAAGGACCAGGATGAATATGGGCAAATTTGTTGTCTAGGCTATTTCACCATCCAAAGGGGATTCTTACCTCCCAAATAGCATGTTTGCCCTAGCCATACCTCAGGAGCTGAGGACAGGATGCCTCAGCCCTGCTGTGCCAGGCAGAAGTGCCTGTGCTATGCTCAACCAGCAGAAAATCTTACCCCTGGCTAGTGATGCTCTCACCTGCTGTCATCTCTCCCAGAGCACCCAGCAGCATGCAAAATGACACCAGAACCCAAAGGTGTTTTCCCAAAGCCACAGTCATGCATTAAGAGGGCACAAACTGCTCCCTTTCTCCCATTTTCCCACCTGAAAGGTGTTGAATGAAATGGCAAAATTCTGGGCTGACTGTGTTAGAAGCCATAGTTTGAGTGAAAAGTGATGCTCTGAAGTTCTGCCATGACAGAACCAGACACCCCCTGCCTCCAACCCAGTTACACCTTGGTGTATGTAGCAGACAGACAGCAGGACAGGCAGGATACAGACACCCTCTAAGCACTGTCTCCTTTATACAGCCAAGAACTGCTGGGTGTTAAATATGGCTGTAGCCTTGCAAAGCAGGGCTGTAGCTGAGCAAAAGGGATAATGAAGGACTTCAGGGACTTCAGACACTGGTGTTAGCACCCTGAAGTGCTTAGAGACAAGAGGGAGGAGAAAATTGCAATCAATTCCAGTTTTCCTGGGAAGATGAGCATTGGGTCCAGCCAGTAGCAAGGAGCCATCCACCAACTGGAATGAAGGCTTTGCTTCTCCTTATTGCACTATCCCAGCCCTTATTTCCTCACTAGATGTATTTCATAAGCAGGACTCAGTCTGACAGCTGTCTTGCAGCTCACACATGAGTTAGAGCCAGAGTTTAGAGAGAAATGAAGATAAGGAGGAACATATATGATCTGTAGTTTCTCTCCCATCTTTCACAGCCTACCTTCTTAGTATTCCCAACACACCTTTGCCTCAGGACTACAACCATACATCAGGGCTTGTTCATTCAGCATAGAATGTACAGCTTTTGGTGACAGAAAACATCATACGTGGGAACAGGTGGTAGAGAAATAAAGAAGCAGAGGAGGAGAGAAAATTGTCCCTCCTTCAGTTACATTCTGTATGGAGAGGAAAGTAATGTTAAATTGAGGAGCTTTAAGAATTAATTTGAGCACAGGCTTTGGAGCACACACCTACCTTCACAGGGCTGTGTGTGAATATTCCATATCTCTCAAACAGAATATCATCTTTTAGAGCTTATCACACTTTGACTCCTTTGCTAGGAACCAGAGAGCTCTGCTGCTGCACAAATCTCAGCTAATGCAACAGAGTTCAATGAGAGACCTTGTTAGGGGAGATGATTTTATTCTAAAGCACTGATTTCATCCACATTCATTCTTTCATACCTACCCACTCTCAGGCACCAACAGATGTGTGCCTATGTGCTCCAGCTAGGGCTGCTTGCAAAGACATGGGTACAAGGCACACAAGCTAATGACTCATCACACCTCTAGAGTCCCTCTTAGGCAGGTGACCACGGGCTGTCATTGGATCTGCCTTTTATTCACTTTCAGGGCTCACAGTGATTGTGACCTTTTGTCTCCCTGCCCTGTTCCACCTCTCAGAAGTATTAGGAAACATTGTTGATTTTACTCATTCTCTTTAGTTTCCTTACCTGTATATCTTTAACAGCTCCAGGCTTGTCCTTTATCTTACCTCTAAATGGCTTCAGTCTGTCTTTTGCTTAACTTCCAGTCTGGGTGTTTTGATGTGCTGTGATCTTGATAATTTCCTATCTCAGGTGTCATCAACAGCTGTCATTCCTGTCCTTCTGCCACATCCGCTGGTGCTGCTCATGCCCATCCATTCCACTCTCAATGTTTCTGTTAGATCTCTATGATATCTCTGGCAAAGACATAGGCCCAGCCCACACACCTTCTATCACTATGCTTGGAAGATCCTATCATAGAGGACAGACATTTCAAATGCATGGCATATTTAGCTGAAGAAAAGCTATTTCGCTCATTGCTGAGTCTTGTGTCTGTTCGAAACTTGTTCTGACTGCACAGTAGTCTGGTACAGAGAGTTTGGCAACAGGGCTTCAGACACCAAGAGACATGTGGGTGTGTAGAAAACTTGTCCAGTGTCTGCCCATTGTCAGATGTGGACTATAAGCTGGGGTAATTAGAAAATGTGGGAGAAAATCCACTTTGGAGCAATAATGGTGGCCCATCAGGCATCCAGTAGATGAAGTCACCATCACTGGAGGTGTTTAGGAAGAGACTGGATGGGGTGCTTGGTGCCATGGTTTAGCTGATTAGGTGGTGTTGGATGGTAGGTTGGACTTCATGATCTCAAAAGTATTTTCCAACCTGGTTAATGTTGTTCTGTTCTGTTCTGTTCTGTTCTATTCTATTCTATTCTATTCTATTCTATTCTATTCTATTCTATTCTTTACAGATAAATCCAAGCTCCTACTGTAAGGGATGGAATGAGGTGCAGAGTTACTGCTGTACTCGAGTGCATGGCGTTTAAGGAGATGTCAGTGTGATGCCTGACAGGCACCTACATACTGCTGTAAATCTCTTAAGGACCTACCTTACACAAAGAAGCAGCCAAGAGCTGAACTGAGATGACCACAGCCTCTCTCTAGCCCTGTGCTCCACCCAACAACTGGAGCTGGAGCTCTGGGGTCTCCCTTGGTGCAGCCATGGCAACACACAAATGAGACCACTCACTTCAGGAAAGATGGTTTTATTCATCCACCCCTTAGGGTAGGTGTCTAAAATGTTAGGATATCTGGGCCAAATTTACTTGTGTTGGATTTGGGTCCTTGTGACCGGTTTAGGGTGAAGCCTTAAGGACTTAAGTATCACATCAGTGTCTGCATCTCATCACCAGGGCTGCCATGTGCTGCACACAGCCTCTCTTCCCAAACACAGAGTCCCCAGCACTTCCTAAGAACTCAATATACAGAATCTGCTCTGGACAGAAACGAGCTGCAGTTGTGTGCAACAGTTTGCTGAGGAACTGTGCTATCAGATGGGGATGTTGTGGTTTACCATTAGCAGAAGAGATTGCTTGCACTGTAGGAGAGAGGAAAAAAAGCTAGTGTTTGAGGCTGTGCTTCAAAATGACAGATAATGTTGTGGGGTTTGTGGTGGTCTTTTCCATCAGTACTTGACAGCCAGCATTACAGTTAAGGCTACAGTGTGTCTAAGACAGCTTGGTGAGGTAAGACAAATTGATGGCTGACCGTGCTTAAGCAAGGTCTAAATGACCTTCTGAGATTCTTCCCACCCGAATCTATGGGTTTACCCTCAAAATATACAGTGACTGGCTTCAGTTCAGGAAGAATTGTGCTCTGAATTTATTACATGTATGGGAAAGGGATTTCTTCCTTTGCAGCAGTAATCCCTAAAAAAACTTTCAAAGATCTTACATAACTACCTATTAACCTGGAAGCCATGTGGTGGAGCACATAAGAATGACAGAGCTTACATTTACAAGTGAAAATAAATTAAAAACAACAGCACCCAGGAACATAAAGTGGTTTTGAAGATTTTAATAGAGTTGAGAATGATTTAACTCCCTTGTGATCACTAGAATAACAGGAGGTGTCTGAAATGGCTCAAATAAAATGCTGCTACTTTGGAGGCAGTGAGCCTTTACCACTCCACCAGGCACTCTCTCTGTTCACCATCACTGAGAGAAAAATCTCTGGATTTTCTGTAGGTGAGGAGAAGAGGTATCATTAGCAAACAGAGGACATGCATGAAAAGCCTCAGTTAATTACATTTAAGACTAAGCTCTCCTGGGAAATAAGGCAATGCAGATCTTATCATGACCATCCTAACTTCTCTCAGTGTATGAGGAGCTTTAGGCAGGTGTCCTGCTCTGAAGAGGATTAAATCAGATCAGTCACGGCATTGAGATTCCTGTCTGGTCATCACAGGCATCCACACATGAGATGCTCAGTTTAGGGACTACAGAATGCTTCCAACAATCTGTTAGGAACTTAAGACCCATAGTATGCCAACATCATAAGTGTAATGGTTAGACAGAACCTGAGGGCTGTCATTTTTTGTGGCTCTCTGCATTAAAAGGGAATTTGTTAAACAAAATTCCCATCTGATCCTAGGAGGCATCATCCCTGCTCCCTCTGAGAAGGGCTATAAGGAGTTCAGGCACCTAGTAAGAAAATGAATAAACTCAGGAAGTGTCTTGATTATGTGAGCAGGACACAAAATTATCTGAAGCTCTACCACCACTCAGATCTGCATCCCATCCTGAGGTGTGGCTGGCTCCAGTGATGTAGAGAAAGGTGGGAAAGGAAAAAAAAAAAGATATGAGAAGACAGGAGGGACTGAAGACTTTCTAAGTTCTGACAATTGCAGAAACATGAAACAGCAACCCTGAAACAAGATAAATATAATGGAAACAAACAGTGATTAAGTTTCTTTCCAAAGCCATTT
Organism: Picus viridis; assembly: GCA_033816785.1. Classification (NCBI taxonomy): domain Eukaryota; kingdom Metazoa; phylum Chordata; class Aves; order Piciformes; family Picidae; genus Picus; species Picus viridis. The sequence goes on along the minus strand of CM066568.1, from coordinate 23,207,624 downwards.
GATTGGCCACCATAATGGATAGCTAAGTACCTGTATTTCAGTCATTTCCTCTCTGCAGAAAGCCACCTATTTAGCTACATATCCTCTTCATCAGGCTTCTAACATAATCTGCTGCTGAGTAGGGTTCAAACATTCTGCGGTGAAGGTAGTTTTAGAAACAAGAGAGTACTGAAGCCGTTCTGGATACCCTGCCAGAGACCCAGAAAGCCAGGCGTGTTGTAAACTCTTTAAAGTCAGCATGTTGCATGCAGCTGCAGCTGCTTGCAGTCATCTCCATCTTGTTTACAGAGCACATGTTGCCCGGTTAGGGAGAGATGCCACTTTTGTGATATCCACAGCTCCAGAGTCCACACAAATTCATCCCAAAAGTGGGTGGCAACTTGTGTCTCCAGCCCTGAAGCAGTGGCTTGGTAGCATGGCAGCAGCACTACGCAGGCTAGCAGGGTGTTGTAGGACAAAGAGACCTTGGACACTAGAAAGGGAACAGACTGTTTCTGGCACAACAGACACTGTGGAGTCCTCGATATATGTGCAGAACAGAGCAACTCCACTTTTACAATTCAGCTGGAGGGAACTGTGTCTGTTTTTGTTCAATAACTTCATCAATGGCCTGGATGAGGGGATTGAGTGGACCCTCAGCAAGTTTGCTGATGATGCAAAACCAGGAGGGGTGGCTCAAACTCCATCGGGCTGTGCTGCCATCCAACGAGATCTAGACAGGCTGGAGGGACGGGCAAAGGCAAACCTCATGAAATTCAATAAGGACAAGTGAAGAGTCCTGCATCTGGGGAGGAATAACACTAAGCACCAACAGAGACTAGGGATTGTCCTGCTGGAAAGCAGCCCCATGGAGAAAGACGTAGGAGTCCTAGTGGACAGCAAGTTCTCCACAGGACAGCAACATACCATTGTGGCCAAGAGGGCCAAGGGTATCCTGAGGTGCATCAAGAAAAATGTGTCCAGCAGGTCTAGGGAGGTTCTCCTCCTCCTCTACTCTGCCCTGGACACCACAGCTGGAATACTGTGTCCAGTTTTGAACTGCCTAGTTTAAGAGAGACAGGGATCTGCTGGAGAGAGTCCAACAGAGAGCTATGAGGATGGCTGGGGGGGGACTTGAACATCTCTCCTGTGAGGAAAGCCTGAGAGAACTGGGGCTATTTTGTCATGAGAAGAGAAGGCTGACAGAGGATCTTATTAATATGTGTAAATATCTGAGGGGTGGGTGTCAAGAAGAAGGTGCCAGGCTCTTTTCAGTGGTGACCAGTGATAGGACAAGGAACAACATGTGCAAGCTAGAACACGGGAGGGTCCCCCTCAACATGAGGAGAAACTTCTTTATAGTGAGGGTGATGGGGCACTGGAACAGACTGCCCAGACAGGCTGTGGAATCTTCTTTTCTAGAAGTTGTCAAAACCTGCCTGGATGTGTTCCTGTGTGGCCTGCCCTAAGTGATCCTGCTCTGGCAGGGGAGTTAGACTGGATGATCTCTAGAGGTCCCTTCCAACCCCTAGCACCCTGTAATTCGGTGATTCTGTAATATATAACCTGAAACTGAAAGCTGAATTAAGATTCCAGGAAAATTTCTGTTTCAGCAGTCTCTGTGTAGCCTGCTATGCTAACTGCATTTACTTAGCCTCAAGCTGCAATTTAAACATCTTAAAATGGGGTAAGAACTGGGGCAGGGGAAGAGAACTCTGACTCCAGCTGCTTTCTCCCATCTTTGGACAGCACCCAGCACTGCTGGACTCTGGATTGTTAGACTTTGCTCCCCAAGCCTTCGACCCTTACCAGCCTGGTAAAAACTCCAAGCAACATAGCAACAGCCAAATGCTATTGCAAGGAAAAGATTAGATAAGCAGCATATACCAACCTCACCTGGAATTTAGCAGAAGAGGAACTAGAATTAACCTCTGTGGCACTGGAAAAAGCACTAAGGGCTCTGTTGACATCTTTTCCAGAACTACACTTGCTCAAGCACAGGTGATCCACTACATGCCCACCACAGGGTGGCTACCCACATTATTTGCCTTGAAAGCTTCATATCAGTCAGAGCAGATCTGTCCTAGTTGCATACACAAAAACAGGTCACAAAGGTGCAGCTCAGTGCCAGAGACACTGGAAGTTTCAAAATATTTGGGGACATAGATGTGTACAAGGAGAAGTGCTGAGAAAGAGAGTTTGAGGACAGTATTTGTGGAGTCTACATGGTTAGTTTTGGTGGGTGGAGTGGGAAGGATGAGAAAAGGATTCCCACTTGGGGGGATTTGTTGTCATCTCAAGGTGTGTAGTCCATGCCAAGGCTGGGGTAGATCAAGGTTTATTGCAGCTCTTATGTGCTTAACGACCAGATGTGGAGAAAAATCAGTGGAACAACAAGAGGATTCTCCACTGTCTGTGGATTTTGTGAGCTGCAGACCTCCCTGAACAAATGGGAAAGAAAAAAAAAAAATGGCTACAGGAAATTGGACATAAAAACAGCAGGGAGAGAGGCACATGAAATATTACCTTCAAATTTGCACAGCAGCCTGTTGCACTCTTTGGGAGTACAGCTGGGCAAGGAGAATAAACTCCATTCTGGAGAGAATCTCAGTATTTGTAATTATGTTGGAGTGGGGTACATCACAATTTGGAGCAAATCCTCATTTTTCACAGGAGGATAAGTCTTCCTAGTTTAGAGCAGGCCAGCCAATGGACTGCCAATAGACTAAAGAATACTGCCTCTGTGCAAGTGAAAGGTGATTTGCTGCTCAAGTGGGCAGAGGAGGAGACAGGGATATTTCCCAGAGTGGCCATGAACCAGACAGACTATGAGCCTGACCTGGCAGGTAGCCTCCATCAGGATGCACATTGAGATCAAAACTGCTTCCATGATCCTCCAACCTGGAAGATCCCTAAAGCAGAAAGAACATTCTGCTTGAATTCTAGTTATCCACAAATGGGAAGCTCTCACCAACTGTTATCAGTATCCTGCCAGGCCCTATCTTTAAGTACACAGCAGGACTTTCTATGTTGTGCAGCAAGGAGCTACTGAGTGGAAAAGCCTCATAACTCAGCCTATTGCAGTTGACTGAGGACCTGCTGAGGTGTGAGGAGTCCGGTCCGTGTCCAGGGAAAGCCAAATGTTCTCTCTGACACAGCAAGCTGGTTCAGTCCTGTTTCAAATGTCTCAAGCAACTGAACATCCCTGCTTGCCCATTTACATGACCCGTTTTCTAAAGGTGGCCCAGGGATTCAGCCAGCACTATAAACTGCAGTAAAATGTGAAGGGCCTCCCTACCCTGAGCCTCTCCATGGTCATGAGCACTCTGTAAAATCCTAGACACATTAGACTACACAGACAGTATGGGGAACAAGTTAAGTGGTAGTGTCAACCAGACTTGTACATCTCATTGCTTAACTAACCAGTAAGTCACCATAAGCAGCAGTGCTGTTCCTTGTAATACTTGTAATAGATGGGGAAAAGTTGCCTTAAGAGGCTACTATGGATCATAGGCAAATACTAGCATAGCCCCTTCCCCTCTGATGTTGCACTTGCTTCCTACTGCCCTGAGTAGTGGACAAGATGAAAAGCTAAACACATCCTGTCCTAAACAGTGATGGAAACTGCTCAGGCAAGAAGGAAGCCTAGAGACAACACCAAGTGAGGTTGGAATCACTACCCTCTTGCAGCAAAACAAAGCCTTTCTCTGCCTGCCAGCAGCAAGCATCCCATCACACCAGTTGGCTGAAGCATGGTACTTCAGTTAGGCCACTGACAAGCTAAGGATTCTCTCTCCTTGAATCAGAAAAAGTGTGGCCAGTAGGACTAGGGAAGTGATTGTGCTTCTGTACTTGGAACTGCTGAGGTGGCATCTCAAATACTGGGTTTAGTTATGGGCCCTTCACTACAGGAAAGATATTTTGTTGTTGGAGCAAGACCAGAGAAGAGGAGTGAAGCTGGTGATAGGCCTAGAGAGGAAGTCTTATGGGAAGCAGCTGAGGGAACTGGGGCTGCCTGGAGAAAGAGAGATTCAAGGAAGACCATATCTATCTCTACAATTACTTGAAAGGAGGTTGTAGTGAAGTTTCTCTTCTCCCATACAACAAGCAATAGGGCAAGAAGAAATGGCCTTAAGTTGCACCAGGGGAGGTTTAGGTTGAGTATCAGGGAACTCACCAAAAAGGTTGTCAAGCACTGGAACAGGCTGACCAGGAAAGTGGTTGAGTCATCATCCCTGGAGGTATTTAATAGATGTGCAGATGTTGTGCTTAGGGACATGGTTTAGTGGTGGACTCAGCTGTGCTAGTTAATGATTGGACTTGATCTTCAAGGCCCTCTCCAATGTAAATGATGCTGTGATTCTATGATTCCTAATAGCTTCCCCCTCTTTGGCAAGGCAGACGAGCCCTCACCCTCCCCACCCCACCCCCCCTTCCGCTTTTTGGGGGCTTTTAACATGTAATTAATTAGTACTCAAGGCAGAGTTTTATGTAAATTTTATTTAAATCCCAATCAGTGCTCTCATTTCCGTGCAGAGTTATTTTTACCATGGCATCAGCACTCAGGTGGGCAAGGAACAGAACTACCCAGGGGAGCAGAGCCTGACGTGCCCAGCCTGACAAAAATACTGGGAGCACTGGGGCCACAGGAGGGGCTGCCAGGTGACACAGAGATGTCCCCAGCGAGTAAGCCAGCACTGAGGGGAAGAGCAGTTGTGGTTTCAGGGCACTGATAAATTCGAGCAGCAGTAGAAGCAAGCAAGACTCAAGCTGTGCCAGGGGAAGCTTAGGTTCGAGGTGAGAAAGTTCTTCACAGAAAGAGTTATTGGCCATTGGGCTGCCCAGGGAGGTGGAGTCACTGTCCCTGGAGGTCTTCAAAAGAGGATTGGATGTGGCACTTGAAGCCATGGTTTAGTTAGTGATGAGGTGCTGGGTGATAGGTTGGCACTGATGATCTCCGAGGTCTTTTCCAATCTTGTTGATTCTAAGACCTGACTGTGAAGAAGACCATGAAGTGCGGTCTCCTGAGGACTAAATGCTCCTCCAGTGGGGGATGGCCTAACACAGAGGGATGTTGATGCTACAGCAAGCTATAAAAGTAGTCTGGATCCAGGAGGAGTGTTTATAGCTTACCCACAAAAGCAGGAAGTGTTATAGCAGGAACCTCCTCAGTGGAGTCTTCCCAGCCACGATCAGCTTCCTACTCACTGTAGCCATCTTGACAGGCACGCTGAGGATCTTCCCCCTCTTCCTACCCGGATCCAAAGCCTGTGACCTTCTCACTTGCCCCATTTCTGTCTTTTGAAACAGTCATGGGAAGGCCTGTGGAGACTTGCGTCAGCAGGATTCACATCCTATGAGAGGGGGACAGAAATTCACATCTTTCCTGGAACTGGATGTCTACTGAGCTCAGCTAGATTCACAAGCACCTTGTCACAGTAACCCATGCACAGTAAGTCCTGGGGTTCCTTGGCAGCACCACACTTGACATCAGCCAGCATTGCCTACTTGTTCATCATTGCTAGGCCAACCAGCTATGGGACTGAGCCTTCTGGGGTCAGCCTCTCTGCTACCAAGCTTGGTAGAGAGCCAAAGCTGAGGAATGGAAGTGTTGCCATCTCTCTCTAGTCTATGGATTAAAGCAAAGATTCTTCAGTATCTCCCCTAGATCATTAGATTGAGAGAAGATGCTTGGGATCACAAACAGGAACCATTCATTAACCTGTGATGCAACCACCCAGAAGAGGTAGGAGGACCTAGCAAGGAAGTCCCATCTTGCTGCAGATTGGCAAAGTGAGCTCATCTAGGTGATCCAGAGCAGCAGATGAATTACAGCAGTAGGATCTCCTGTTCAGCAGCACAGGACAGCTGCTCCTTCCTGACTGCTGTTTCGCAATCTCCCTGAGAGTGCTTCCTCTTTATGCTGCCTACATTCCCCTTTTCCCTGGGGCAACCATAGCTCACTGAGGTCAGAAAACAAAAGCCTGGTCTACAGTGCAGTCTAGTGGAGAGCAGATTTTCACGTGACTATATCTGACTCTCCACATGGAAGACAGCTTTGGGACAGCTTTTTAAGTCCTCCTGCTCAGTCTCTAGCAGCAGCCAGGAGGCTGAGTCAATGCAACTGCCTGTGTCTCACGCTGGATGGATTCATGCTGTCGATTCTCTTTGCCAGTCCTTCAACAGCTCTCCCTGTGCTACTCAGCTCCAGAAAACTACCAATTTGCTACAGACACCTCCATCTTTGGTTTCTACCTCATGTATCCTTCTCCTGCCCTCAGCCTGGATAATTATAGTTTATTTCTTAGTGGAGGAGGAAGGAAAGGGTTTCCACTGGAGACACAGTTAGCATCTGCTACCCAGAGAAACAGCAAGGGTTCTGCCATTGATAGCAAAAGTCTCAAAGGCAATATATAGTCTCACTGGGAGGAAAAAGAAAAAGGCAAAAAAAGCATGCTTTGAGGAACTTCATGCTAATGCCACCATGTCTGAGACTTAACAGACCCCAAGCAAGTCTTTCCTGGGCTCCCTTACAGTCAGCATCCATGCACAGAGAGTGTCTGTGCAACAGCTTTGGGGACACTGGAAGAATTCCAAGGTGGTATGATTCAACACCTACTACTGCTTCAGAACCAATTAGATTTATTAACTTTCCCTGCCACCCAGAGTCTTTGTCTGATGGCAGACAGATGTTCCCCAGGTGTTTGCAGACTGACTTAGCTAATACTTTAGATAATCCAAACCTGCACAGCAGCTGCATTAACAGATTTTGACATGATGCCACTAGTTTTGCAGCTGAAGGCAGGGAAGGATGAGGGGGAAGAGAATCAGAAAATTGGAGAATTAGCCAGGTTGGAAAAGATCTTTGAGATCATCAAGTCTAACCTATCACCCAACACCAGCTAATCAACTAAACCATGGCACCAAGCACCCCATCCAGTCTCTTTCTAAACACCTCTAGTGATGGTAATTCCACCACCTCCCTGGGCAGCACATTCCAATGGCCAATCTCTCTTTCTGTGAAGACCTTCTTCCTAACATCCAGCCTAAACCTCCCCTGGCACAGCTTGAGACTGTGTCCTCTCATTCTGGTACTGGTTGCCTGGGAGAAGAGACCAACCCCCACCTGGCTACAACATCCCTTCAGGTAGTTGTAGACGGCAATAAGGTCTCCTCTGAGCCTCCTCTTCTCCAGGGTAAAAGAGAAGAGAGCGAATAACAAATAAATAAATGTTAAACTAGAAAGAAAAAGAAAAAGAGAGACTAATTTCTAGGGTTTTTTCCTCCCCCAGAACATACAGTCCAGGCACTGGCAGACAGTGCTTCCCATCTGCACCATTCTTAGGGCAAAGGGGCAGATTCCACAGCCAGCTCCATCCTGCCAAAATCCCCTCCTTCTCCCTCCACCTTTGCCCCTTCCTTTGAAGTGTAATTGCATATAATTCCATCTGGCAAGGAAGCCTGTGCTTCAGGAATGCAGGCACACTTTGAGAGCACAGTGAGGAGGGTGTTCAAGGGACAGGGACAGGGAAAGTGCATCGCAAAAGGCAGAGAGTGGGTAATACAGAAGCACTCCCTTTTCTGTTCCTTCCTATGAGTCATGATGAGTCTGTTGTGTAAAACATATGCTGCTTGTACAGCTGCATGAAATGAGGCAGTGAGATCTAGGAGTGTTCATTAAGGGGCCGAATTCGAATCTTATTTTTAATCTCAGGCTTACTCCCTACCTATAATTAGGCCTCTAGTCAGTCATTGAAGCTCTATCTGAGTGCCTTCCCTCACCCTTATGAGAGGATTAAACCTTCTACCCAAGGAGCCGTAAAGAACTGATTGTCTATCCATAAAGCTTCACGTTTTACATCTGTAAAGAGATAAACAAACAGTTTACATCTGAATGAGATCTACACCAGACACACAACGAGCCTTCCAAAACAAGGCAGAGAAAAACCGGGTCAGAAGTATCCCTTCACTTTTCTCACTGGGAGATAACACCACAGGCAGAGGCAAAATAGGGGAGACAGAGCAGAGACAAGCCACAACCTCTGCCAGCTATCTTTGTTTCTGTGTTGGAGATGAGTTCAGGAACCTGGTGAGAGCTGCCCTCTTCCAAAAGGAGCTCAGCAAATGCAGCAGCGTGACTTCAATTTACAGCCTTTTTGTAACCTCTGGTAACACATCTTACAAATGAAACTCTTGGAATCATTACTGGCTCTTGAACACAACTCCCTTTGGGCAAAGTCTGACCACTTCTGCAAAGATACTGTGTAGGAAACTGTAGCATCACTGCCTGCATGTCATCTGGCCAGATGTTCATCACACCAGTTAATGTTTCCTTAAACCTGCACACCAACAGGTTTCCAATCCATCCTTTTAGAGTAATGAGCATTTTGACAGAAACCAGCAGATACCCCCTGAAAGGGCCAGAGAGATTGTCCCCATACTATGGCTCAGCAAGGATGGCTGCTTTCCACTACCTAAACAAATATCCTCCTCCTTTGCAAGTCAGCAGGGCATAAATCATCCCCACCAAAACAGCCGCCTTCTCCACCTGAACAACACACCATAAGCAAAAGCTGTGTAAGGGAGCAGGTCCAGAGGAGGGCCAGAAAGATGATCAGAGGGCTGGAGCACCTCCTCTGTGGGGACAGGCTGAGGGAGTTGGGGGCTGCTGAGCATGGAGAAGAGGCTTCAGAGAGACCTCTGATAGTGGTCTTTCAGTAACTGAAGGGGGCCTACAAGAAATACAGGAAGAGACTTTTTACAAGGATTTGTAGTGATAGGATGAGAGGGAATGGATTGAAGCTTGAGGAGGGCAGACTGAGACTGGATATTAGAAAGAAATTGTTTCCAATAAGGCTGGTGAGACACTGGTTGTCCAGGAAGGCTGCAGATGCCCCCTCCCTGGAGGTGTTCAAGGCCAGGTTGGATGAGCAATCTGATTTAATGGAAAGTGTCTCTGCCTGTGGCAGAGGGGTTGAATATGTAAAGGGTGAGCTCCAAGAGGATGGAGCCAGGCTCTTCTTGGTGTACCCAATGACAGGACAAGAGGATGGAAGTTGAGGCACAGGAAGTTTCACATAAATATGAGGAAATTTTTTTTTCACTGTGAGGGTGACAGAGTACTGGAAGAGGCTGCCCAGGGAGGTTGTGGAGTCTCCCTCTCTGGAGATATTCAAACTCCCCCAGATGCATTCTTGCGTAATCTGGTATAGGTGATTCTACTCTGGCAGGGGGGCTGGACTGGATGATCTTTCAAGGTCCCTTCCAGCCCCTGAAATTCTGTGATTCTGTGAATCTTGATGACCTGTAAGGTCCCTTCCAACCCAAACCATTCTATGAATCTATGCCATCAGTTAAGCCTTTGCAAAAGCTTTCCCTGTGCCTTTCATGAGAACATCACCTGCACCATTTTCCCCCTGCCTGGGAACTTGAGTTCCCTCATTTATCAAGGGATCATTATTCTCAGCTTGCACAGCTTTGCCCAGGCTCTCAGGAAAACAGGATGGCAGCTTTAGGTACATCTGATTTATACATTATCAAAGGGGAAGTCACTTAGTCAGGAAAATTATGTAAGCCTGCATGTGTCTGAACGCTCCATCTCCACTGCACAGGAGTGGCAGGCAGCATTCTTCCCAGAGAGGCTTCCAGCCACTCTGGGATTAGTGCACAGTTTGCCTGCATAAGATGTCATCAGAGCAGCGAGGCGAAAGCAAAGGCCTCATGACTCCAGCCCCCTCTGCCACGCGTCAGGCAGCTCGGTTTGTCTGTTTTAACTCGTTCCAGCAGTAATCCTACAATCAGGACAACGGTTACTTAAGGCAGGGCTCTTTCAGGCTCAGGGGAAACGTGCACAGGACGAGCCTCTGTTCCTACAGGCCATGAATCCCAAGCCTTCCCTTGTCTGGTGTTAATGATATGAAGTCACCAGTGGTAGATGGAAGAGCTAATTTAGGGGAACAGGAGATTGTTCAGAAGGGCGTGGCTGATTGCTGATTTATTAGCATCTAGCTCCACAGCTTCAGCCAGGCGAGAATGTCAGAGGAGGGGGAGCAGAACGACCGTGGCCTTGTACTCTACCCTGCATTCAGCTAACTCTGAGGCATAATGTTCACAGCAAGAACTCTGCTCCCCCAAGAAATGTGGACAGGGAATACTGACAGCCTTGTGAGTTTTGCTTTGTTCACAGAAGGGAAGGGGAGGCTTTGTACGAGTCTTTGGAGACGTGCATCACAGCCACTGTGAATTAGAGCTCTTGGCTCTAGCCCTCCCTTAGTATATTGCACTGGGTTGGTTTGTCTGGCATAGCACAGACACTCAGTTGCCTCTTGGCTCCATATACCCTGTTATTTCCCTTTTATGCTGCCCTTGGCAGAAACATCCCTACACAGAAGGAAAACAAACTATTTGTTCCTGTATTGGAGAAGGTCTGGAGGGGAAAATGGTGACAAACAATTGCTCCTCCTCAAATTATAAATCAAAATTCTCTTCTCCATCCAGGAGTACAAACCCCATTCTTGTCCCCAGGATGGCACAGGATGCCTCTTGCTGCTGCAATGCTTCCCTGAAGGATGTACCAAGACACCTTTACAGCACTGACAGATCAGACAGTGAGCAGCCAAGTCCTCCTTGAGTGGCAGCTTGAAAAGAACCCAAACTGAACATTGTAGGTGAAGTAATTTGGTGCTGTCCCCAGGAAGCCTCACAACAAAGTCAATTACCTGTGCAACAGACTATCAAAAAGCTAGAACGAAAGCTTTAGAAAGTAATGGAGTGCCATTGGTCACCATCCTGTGAAGGAAGCACAATTTCATCCAGCCATTGAAGTACAAATAGAGGAGCATCAAGATGCAAGTTCTGTGTTCATTGCATGGGTAGATTTAGTAATTACTCAACTTGTTGAGGTGTGTCTGGTGTCAGACAAGACCGGAACAACTTTTATTAACCCTGTTTGTAGTTCACCTGAAATACAGTCTCAGTTCACATGGGAAATGGGGTGTGGTGGCAGAAGACCTCCTGGATAGCTCTATATGAGTCTGCATCAACGCTGCTCCTATGCAGAATACATGTCAGAGAGGGTAGCAAGCCGGAGGTACAGAAACTTTCATCTGCTGGCAGTGTTTCCCTTGCATGGTGCTTGGAGGTTTCTGTCCTACGCCTCCCCTAAAGTGGAATGTCTTGCAATAAACATTATCAGCAACTCACCCACACAGAAAGCTGTTAACTGTTTCAAACGACCATTCATCTTACCCTCCTACTCCACAGGAGAAAAAAACAGGTCTCCCTCCAACCCTTTCCTGCTTACAGATACACCTGCATTACAACATACAGATGCAGCTGCCTCCCACAGGGACAAATCCATACTAATTTTAAACTAGGCTATGGGGGCTGACAAGTCTAACCCCAACAGCAAGCTCTGCTCCATCAGTAGCCAAAGGGCACTAGCCCAGCACATCTGGGATCTGTCCCAACATGATATAGGCAGGCAGAAAATGATTGTACTTGCCAGTTGAATGCTCTCCCAAACCAAGCTACAAACCCTCTGTGCAGAGATGCTGCATTTCTTTGCATGCCTACCTGGACTTGCTGATTTCCATTATGATGTGACTGCAAGTACCACATCACTCTTTGTTTAGCATCTTGCTGGTAGGCCCTGCTGCTAATTACAATAATTGAGGACTCTTTGAGGGCTTGACCCAGAAAACCTGGTTTACTTATGCCAAGCTATTGTAGATAAATCTTGTGTAGCCATATCTGCTTCAGTATTAGCCACAGCAGCAGCTGCACTGAGTCACAAAGAAGACCAATAGCATACTTGGGTGCATCAAGAAGAGCGTGTCAGGCAGCTCAAGGGAGGTTCTCCTCCCCCTCTACTACACACTTAAACCACATCAGGAATATTGTGTCCAGTTCTGGGCTCCCCAATATAAGAGGGACAGGGAAATTCTGGAGAGACTTCAACAGAGGATGGTTAAGGAACTGGAACATCTCTCTTAGGAGGAAAGACTGAGAGACCTGGGGCTATTTAGTCCAGAGAAGAGTAGGCAAAGGGGGGACCTTATCAATGTCTGCAAATACCTGAAGGGTGGCTGGATCAGGAGGATGAAGCCAAATGAAGCCACTCTCTTTTGACTGATACCCAGTGACGGGATGAGAAGCAATGAATATAAACTCAATCACAGGAAATTCCATCTTGACATGAGAAAAATCTTCTTTACTGTGATGGTTCTGGGGCACTGGAATAGGCTGCCCAGAGAGGTTGTGGAGTCTTCCTCCCTAGAGATCTTCAAAATCTGTCTGGATGCATTCCTGTGTGATCTGCCCCAAGTGGGCAGGGGGCTTGGACTCAATGATCTTGGAGATCCCCTGCAACCCCTAGGATTCTGTGATTCTGTGACCAGAAGTTTAAGAGACTCAATTAAAAGTACAATCAGGAGTTGTGCAAATTGATGCAGTCCTTTCAACCAGCCAGACTCAAGCAGCCTTTGGACTCCATAGCCTCAAATTCAGGTCTTGGTCTCACAGAATCACCGAGGGAGGAAGAGACCTCAAAGATCATAAAGTCCAACCTGTCACCACAGACCTCAGGACTAGACCATGGCACCAAGTGCCACGTCCAATCCCCTCTTGAACACATCCAGGGATGGTGACTCCACCACCTCCCTGGGCAGCGTACTCCAATGGTGAATGACTCTCTCAGTGAAGAACTTTCTCCTCACCTCAAGCCTAAACCTCCCCTGGCACACCTTGAGACTGTGTCCTCTTGTTCTGGTGCTGGTTGCCTGGGAGAAGAGACTAACCCCCCTCCTGGCTACAACCTCCTTTCAGGTAGTTGTAGGGAGCAGTAAGGTCTCCCCTGAGCCTCCTCTTCTCCAGGCTAAACAATCCCAGCTCCCTCAGCCTCTCCTCATAGGGCTTGTGCTCAAGGCCTCTCCCCAGCCTTGTTGCCCTTCTCTGGACACATTCAAGAGTCTCAATGTCCTTCTTAAACTGAGGGTCCCAGAACTGGACACAGTACTCAAGGTGTGGCCTAACCAGTGCTGAGTCCAGGGGCACAATGACTTCCCTACTCCTGCTGGCCACACTATTCCTGATGCAGGCCAGGATGCCATTGGCCTTCTTGGCCACCTGGGCACACTGCTGGCTCATGTTCATATCTCATTATCATTATCTCTAACAACCTACTAATTACAGAGTTTGCTTTACCAGTTCTTCATTGATAGCCTTTTTCCATAGCTAAAATATCTTTTCACCAATAGAATCCTTACCCATGCCAGAAGGTACAGACCTCTCAAGTTCACAGCTGGTACCATCAGGACTCAACTGGGAAAATGAGAAATGTGTGACAGGAAGATTCCATAAACCTTAAAATAGCCAATATTTATAATGATGAAAATTGTAGGTTTCACAGTGATTACACACACGACTTTGAAAAGTGATCAAGAGTCACACAAAGAAAGTGAAATCTACCCATGAAGGATGCAGTCAAACCATATTTATTTTAGAGCTTTTGCAGCCAAAGGGTTGGCTTCTTGTAAGCTGTAGGAATAACATCTACAGTGTCAAGCATGACCTCATCAAACCCATACTGCTCTTTCAGGCTTCAGTGCATTGGGAGCCTTACTGCATTTTTCAACTTAATGTATACCTGTAGCAGTTTGGGCTGGGTGCCTCCTGCTGCTGCCACACAGGGAGCACCTCTGGTGCCCCGGGTGTCCAGCCCAGTGGGTGGACACAGGAAATAGCCTGTTTCATACCCCTAATGTCCTGCTCCCTATAAATCCATCAGCAAGGTCTCACACTTCCTCTTTCTTCCCTTGTCGCTCCCATGGGAGATACTCCCTATCTGATAATAGAAGGGGAGTTATCTCAAGGTCTCTGAGGCCTGGCTAGACCTAATGCCAGGAGGAGAAAGGGGAAGGGCAATCTCAGATCTGGCCAGCTTAGATTAGCCTAACAGTGGAGGGGGAGGATGAACGAGCCTGGAGGTTTTGGGTGTACCCTCAGGTAGGGAGAAGGGAAATGTTGGGAGGCTTCTGGGTATGCTATAAGGGACTCTGCATGCTTTGGGATCTCCTTTGTCACTGTGCTTGTAGCTCTCTGTAAAACACTCACTGCTTTTCCATTTAAACTTTCCATCACTTCTGCAATCTGTCTGTTTGAGTCTCATTTTTCTGCCCCTGTGGGAGGGAAGGGAGGATCTGCCTCAGCCTGGGACAATATCAAATCAGCAGGTGAAGAATCAGCAAAGTGCTCCCTCCCCATCCCTGGCATCCAGCGGTCTCTGGCTATCTGCTGTGGTTCTCATCTTTGATTTGGCAAGGGCAAGGAGTCACATGTCTGTTCTGAGCTCTGAAAGATCCAGGTCTTCAAAGGGATCCAGCAGGGTTTTTTGTAATAAATATTACCCAGAGCAATTTGCCATTGGGCAAAGTACAAAACTGACAAACATCAGGTTGCAAAGCTCTCAAGAACTTGGGCCTGAAGACTAACAGCATTCTTTATTTATTAATTCCCACCCCACCTCCCCCAGCTGAGCTATTTGGGCTGCATCAGGAACTTATTAGTTGATCTTTTAATAGGTGACATTTCTGGGAGCATTTGCTCCAATTTGAATTGTAATTTGTATCAGCTGTTCTGCTTCCTGTTCCGTGACTCTTTCCCCCTTCCCTGCAGCAGGCACCTGAGCTGGCAGCTTTTATACTTGCTCTGAGGAAACAGGGGAGTGAAAAGGGTCATCTGTTATGCAGGATGAGAAAAATGTTGAGCACAACAGGATTCTGAAAATGTCTTCACTTAGGCCTTTACCTTTACTGACGTAAAAGAGCCAGACCTTAACACTCCTTCTACAGAAAGGGCTACTGAAGTACATCTCTTTTTTATTTGAAGGCTGAGAGAACATTTAAACTTGAAAGAGTTTAATTGTCAGTGTCCTAAAGCCATACTCACTTGGGTGGTCTACAGCATTCTTCATGACCTTTACCTAATAATTTGCACTTAATACTTTGGTTAGTTTAAGTCCTGCTGCTCCCAGTTCTTTTAGTAAACACAACGTGCAGTTTGAAAGCCCAGGTGAATTCTAGGCGTCTGGCACCTGAAGGGGAAAGTCTTGCAGGTTTGGTTATGGCAAGCAGGTATGATTTCCAGAAGATTAAAGGAGCACCTACGTATTCAGACCATGATTAAAGAAGCTGCTACCTACATCTCCTCCCTTGTGCTGCATCTCCACCCTGAACCAAGCCAAAAGTACTTTCCCTTCCGAGTCTGCCTGCAGCCCACATAGTTTCAATGGCCAGAGTGACCACCTCCCCTTCAGCTGAGCATCCACTGACACAGATGCTAGAACTTGTCCAGAGAAGGGCAACAAAGCTGGGGAGGGATTTGGAGCACAAGCCCTGTGAGGAGAGGCTGAGGGAGCTGGGGTTGCTTAGCCTGGAGAAGAGGAGGTTCAGAGGAGACCTTATTGCCGTCTACAACTACCTGAAGGGAGGTTGTAGCCAGGAGGGGATTGGTCTCTTCTCCCAGGCAACCAGCACCAGAACAAGAGGACACAGTCTCAAGCTGCAGCAGGGAAGGTTTAGGCTGGATATTAGGAAGAAGGTCTTCATAGAAAGAGAGATTGGCCATGGGAATGTGCTGCCCAGGGAGGTGGTGGAGGTCACCATCACTGGAGGTGTTTAGAAAGAGACTGGATGGGGTGCTTGGTGCCATGGTTTAGTTGATTA
This sequence comes from Picus viridis, assembly GCA_033816785.1. NCBI lineage: Eukaryota > Metazoa > Chordata > Aves > Piciformes > Picidae > Picus > Picus viridis. The sequence continues at coordinate 23,191,923 of CM066568.1, read as the reverse complement.
GCTGGTGTTGGGTGATAGGTTGGACTCGGTGATCTTGGAGGTCTTTTCCAACCTGATTAATTCTATTCTATTCCATTCCATTCCATTCTATTCTATTCTATTCTATTCTATTCTATTCTATTCTATTCTATTCTATTCTATTCTATTCTATTCTATTCTATTCTATTCTACTCTACTCTACTCTACTCTACTCTACTCTACTCTACTCTACACTACTCTATTCTACCAAAGAGACTTCTCAGAGCAATCAGACTGGAGCCTACAGATAAATTTTACCCATGGGCATCACAGCCAGATTTATATATGAGAGAGAGCTGCAGAACACTTTTAAATCAGGGAGCATTATGTTCTCAATGGACACAAGAGGAAATTTGGTGAGACTCCTTCCTGAGCCAGCCTTACAGGTCTGATCAAAATCCTCTCTGCTGAGTGTTTAAAGCAGCTGAGGACTTCCTGTAGATTTCAGAGTGACCATATTGCAGCAAGGCAGTGCCTGGTTGAGGAACTGGTTCCCTGAGTATTTTGGTCCCCTGTTCATCAGCTTGTTCCTGCCTCAGCTGTGAGGGAAACAGTGCTGCTTTGAATGGCTTCATTTAGAAGTGGGACTGGTGGCCCGTGGCAGTAGAGATTGGGCAAGACAATATTTAGGCTCCCGCTTGCACTGTCAAGCAGTGAGTTTTCCCCAGGTCTGTTTTAATCCCAAATATTTATTTAAATCTATTTAAGGCTGATCTGAAAGTGGAAGGGCTTGTGCTAGCAAAATGCCCTTTTATGAGGCAAGGCTGTGGCTTCAGGATTTGCACTCAGATTGGCAGTAAAGGCACAGCAAGTTTTTGGTGTTCAAGGAATGTCTGGTTTTTCTGCATACTGGATTGCTGCAGTTGGCAGAGATGAGCTGTACATCAGCTGCACATCCCAGGAGTACTTGCAGTTAAGAAAATCCTGAAGCTCCTTTCAGCTTAACACTTTCCCTCTTTAAACTGAGTGAGCTCAGGGTTTTTTTACCAGCACAGCCATGGCATGCTGTGTCTCCCTGCTAGCTACCCACACATTCCTCTGGTTTCTTATGTGCAGGTTTTATTGCTCACAACAAGCCCTGAGCACTCACATCTAGCATTACCAGCCTCATCTGGACAAATCTGTGTGCCCAGGAGTGGTGTGAAACCACAAGTACCCATATAGGCATCCAAAGGCTGCACTTGAATACATCTCTCTGAGTACAGCTCAGGGAGTCTAAGAAACCACCACACTCCACACCTGCCAACAGAGCAGCATCACTGGCACTCCCTAGCTCAGATCTTCTAAAATAAAGCAGCATAGCTAACAATTCCTGTAACCCAAGATTAGTTTCCCCATCCCAGAACCAGGTTAGGCAGTGAGCATAGACACAGTCTCACAAGAGCAGATCAGAGGGCTTGGAAAGAACAAGCAGCAGCCACCAGGAGCAGCTTCTGCAGACGCTGCATGCCTGGGGCAGTCTTCCTCTCTTCCCCACTTCCCAAGCCCTGAGCAGCTGTTAGCACAGGCCAACACCCAGAGCAGCCTGCTGGTACCAGGCACTGCTCCATAGGGAGCAGTTAGCCCCAGCTCAGGGCATGGAGCTGTAGGAGAGTGCAGTAATCAACAAACTCCAGAGAAAGATGGTTTCAGAAGGACATTAGCTGAAAGGTTACCTATTGCTTGTACACCTGCCACCTCTCTGAGGTTGGTAAGAATACCACCTATGCTATTTCTACAAAGCAACTCCCAAGAAGAACCACATCAAGGGAGAAACAATAAGGTTTCCTCTCACCTGTGAATCAGTTTTATCTTTCATGGCCCAAAAAGGGCTGGAAGGACTTTAGATGATCATGTGGTTTAAATGCGCTTCACCAGGAGGACAAATATCTTCTGTCATTGTTGCTATGATGATAAAGAATCCCAGAAGGAGCTTTTGTATACTCTGTGGGCTGTGCAGTTGGCATTGAAAAGTTAACAGCATTAAGTGTGATGGATTATTTGTGTAGGAAATATTCTTAGTCATAGACAGAAGAAGAGCTGAGCAAACATTTGCCATAGAAAATAAAAGGTTGGTTTGTGGTGGGCTTTTTTTCCTTTTCTTCCCTCATCTCTATGAAATTTGCCTGTTTGGCAGCCAGGAATAGCTTTAGCAGAGCTTAGACATGAAGTGAGAGGCTCTGTGTGTGTGTGTGTGTGTGTGTGTGTGTGCATGGAGAAAGGAAGCTGGAGAAAGAGCTGCTTGCAGAGCTGGAAAGCAGCAGCTTCTAAACTCTGCTACTAGCTGTCGCCTTGGTCTGCTTAGACAATGCACCACCCAGCTAGAGCCCTGAATTCAGACCTGTGCACAGTCACTTGGATCCAACTCCTTGGCCTGCCGCAGACCTCCTGTGAGTCTGTACATGAGACAAATGCATCCACTAATCATGCTGAGCATGAGTTCAAGTGATTGTCCACAGGAAGCATTGCTGAGGGAGGCTGCGGCATATGGGCTCAGTTAGAGAAGCTTGCTCCTGAATTCCGTCAGCTGGGCATTTGCTAGAGGGCAGGGCAGTTTTGCCCACTCAGGCCTGGCTGCAGGCTGGGCACGTGTACCCAGGGTTGTTTGCAGGTGGTGCCGGTGCTCTGTGGAAGTCCAAACTTCGTTTACCTGTTTCTGCTGCTGCCAGCTGAAAATGGCTAAAGCAAAGCTGTAGCCTAAAAGGGTGTACGTAGAACCCCTCATGGTAAGAGTTACCAAATCAGACCCTTACATATAAATAACTTCAAATGTGTATCTTTCATGGACATAAGTATTTCAAAGGGCATAAATACACCTATGGAAGAAACTGGAGATGGGATGATGTTAGTGTTCTGCAAATTTCTGCGTGTATGCTATGGTTGCACCAAGGGTCTGGACAGGGTTAGCAGACCCTGCTGCATGGGCTATTAGGCCATGCAGAGAGGGACCTGGGGGTGGGTGGGTTGGATTGTTTGATGGGTTGGACGCGATGATCTTGAAGGTCTCTTCCAACCTGGTGTATTGTATTGTATTGTATTGTATTGTATTACTGGTCAATAGTAGGCTGAACAGGTGCCCAGGTGGCCAAGAAGGCCAATGGCATCCTGGCCTGCATCAGGAACAGTGTGGCCAGCAGGAGCAGGGAGGTCATTCTGCCCTGTACTCAGCACTGGTTAGGCCACACCTTGAGTCCTGTGTCCAGTTCTGGGCCCCTCAATTTAGGAAAGATGTTGAGTTGCTGGAACATGTCCAGGGAAAGGCAACAAATCTGGGGAGGGGTCCAGAGCACAGCCCTGTGAGGAGAGGCTGAGGGATCTGGGCTTGCTTATCCTGAAGAAGAGGAGGCTCAGAGGAGACCTTATTGCCATCTACAATTACCTGAAGGGAGATTGTAGCCAGGTGGGGGTTGGTCTCTTCTCCCAGGCAACCAGCACCAGAACAAGAGGACACAGTCTCAAGATGTGCCAGGAGAGGTTTAGGCTGGATGTTAGGAAGAAGGTCTTCAGAGAAAGAGTGATTGGCCATTGGAATGTGCTGCCCAGGGAGGTGGTGGAGTCACCATCACTGGAGTTTTTTAAGGAGAGACTGGATGGGGTGCTTGGTGCCATGGTTTAGTTGATTAGATGGTGTTGGATGATAGGTTGGACTTAATGATCTCAAAGGTCTTTTCCAACCTGGTTAATTCTATTCTATTCTAGTCTATTCTAGTCTAGTCTAGTCTAGTCTATTCATTTATCAATCAAGTGCAATGCAGCAAGCTGTACTTCCTAAGAGTATTTTCCTGAGAAATTCATATTTTCCTAAAAGCTCTGTTTTCATTTCTCTCTGTTGTTCAGCTATGATCCAGACTAGTTAATTTTGTCTTGTAAGTGGCTGTTCAGCTCTTCCACCCTCAGCTAATTCGTTTGGGGTGGGTTTTTTTTCACAGTTCACTATGTATAAGGCTCTTTGGCCTTGTTTGAGGTGATCTCCTCATTCTTATGCAAATGGAACAGCTTGAGGCAGAACGGTATCTTTCTTCAATTAATTGAAAAATTACTTTTGTCACCACCGATCAATACTTTCCTACTTGTGGCCAACTTCAAGACATATGGACCAAAGGTCTTTTATCTTTTCAGCATCTTTGGTGATGCAGAGCCAGTATGGTGCTCTGAGCTGCATAGCCTTCTGCCTGGGAGAGAGCTGCTACCCAGAATACCATTATTTAATAGCATCCTAGTGCAGCCTCACATAATGTTCTGGTATTTTCACCACAGCCCATTGTGGGCCAAAACACGTGGATCTGCTTGCTCACTGCAGCTAGCAGCCTCTCCTCTGTTGGCTGGAGACGCTAACTATCCACCCAGTGTAAGAGCTGGAGCAGGCTAGAGTGCCATCAAGTATCTTGAAGTTGGGATGCTGCTCCCAGAATTGCACAAAGGGAATAATTAAGAAGCCTGGATCAGACAAGTAATTTCTTCTGGCAGAAGCTGAACATAAAGATAAAAGGGAGATATGCTGAGCTGGACAAATCTCTTCTTATTGACCATGGTTTTCTCTGCCATCCCGGAATTAGAAGAGAGATTCCTCTCTGGACCTGGCCCAGTAGAGGAGAATCACTCATTCTCTGTGCTCACACAGGGGAAGTCCAGCTGTGACTACCTTGAGCAAGAAATAACATCTTCTCCTGGTTCTGCATCACAAATCACGTTTAAAGTTCCAAACTGGTTAGTTTATTCAGTGAAGCTTAAAGAAACCCAAACAAACAAATAAAACAGAAGAATAAAAAATAAAACAAAGTCCAGGACTTCTGAAGCAACAGGAGAGAAAATTTAATGCAAGTCCAAGTGCATTAAAAAAGAAATGAAGAAGTTTCTGATCAAAAATCAGCATTAGCAGGGGGGTTGGACTAGATGATGCCAGAGGTCACCTTCAACCCCTACCATGAAATCTATGATTCCATGTGATTCTGTAAATCTGTTGTTAGATGGAAAAGAAACTCAGCAGGAAATCACACAGATCAACTACGGACTGAGCCCTCCTCTCCCACATATCACTTGGCAAAGCAGCAGCAACGTTCATTTCCTCTTTCCCATTTCTGGCCCCTTGCAAAGGCACTGGATTTCTAAGTGAGGGGTCCTGCATGGGGCAGCAGTTGCCTCTTAGGTGCTGGACTCTGACAGAAATAGGTGAATCGATACTCCGCAGGTGGAAGGAGGCTATTAGGAATGCAAATCAATTTCTGGGGAGAAATCAAAGCTACACAGGGTCTCTGACAGCCCTATCTTTGTTGTGGGGGTTGTGACCCCATCATGTCCTTTTTAACTTCTTTACGTATCAAGATGTGCAAAAAACAGAGACTGAAAGAGTGTATCCTGGCCTGGGCGCTTCCATCTAAGCCAGTCTGAGACAGCATGTCTCTTCACTGGAGACAGGCCCAGATCAAGCCAGGATTACTAAAGATTTTAGTGTGCTCTTTCACCCCAGGGATGTTAGTGCTAGGAGCTGCTCATTTTCTATTGCAAGATCTTGAAGCACTTTTTCTTTTTTTTTTCTTTTTCTTTTGAGCACATCTCATTAAGTTTCCATCACCCACCCCTCTGTGTGAAGATGAAAAGCATCATTGTCCCCATTTCAGAGCTTGGGAAACTCGGGCACGAAGGGCTAAGCTTAAAGCAGCCTTTCTAAATGGCTACAGGGAGGTTTTTGGGAGAGCCATGGAAATAACCTGGCTCTCCAAGATTTCAGGGCTTACAATTTTACCCTAAGATGATTTCTTTTGCCTCTCCTGTACAGAGCCCTGACAGTCCTGGGAAGAGTATTATGTAAACACAGGTTATAGCTGTTGATAAAAATCACTGTAAATCAGTAGCTGACATCAAAAGCATAGAGCTGCTACTTCTTTCCTAATGGATGGGCATTTCCTACATCTGACAGTGCTGAGAATCACATCTCCCTGCAAATCTGCTCCTATCCCTTGCTCTCAGCAGTGCTGCTCTATCCCTGCATCCAGCCATGCTGACTGTGCTCAGCCCTGCTGCAGAGAACTTTTCTTTCCAAAGCTGCTCCTTCCTGTTCACCCCTCTCAGACACACCACAGACAAAAGGGCTTTTCTGCATTCCAACGACCCATCCACTCCTGGGGGGTGATGTTTGTGGTTTGGGGTACACTGGTGAGCCAGTTCAGGTCCGTTGCCCAGGCTGACTCAAAACTGCTGATGGCCTGGAGACCACGGCTGGCCTGTGATTCTGTCCTAGTGAAACCAGGACAGAGTGACAGTAACAAGTAAAGCTATAGGGCTTTTTGCTGCCCATCTATTCACATGAATAGCTCCCTTCTGCTCCTAGATGAAGGATACACTCTCCAACAGGTAGCATCTGGAATCTTTTGTTGCTGATCTTTCCACTTCCCAAGGAACATGTTTGTGCCATCAATCCAAGGTGCTTTCCAAAGCATTTCTGGTGCACAGAAAAGACAGCACCCGTTAACCTTTTTCCAACCCCAAAGCATTTCCTCCAGCATCTCTGGGTCCTATCAAAGGGGGTGGTGTGATGAACTGACATGAAAATGACAACGTTACAACAGCAGGCAAATGGAGGTGTGTGTGTTGGACATCCTTGGCATGAAGTTTCCAGGTCTTTCCCTGTTCCAGCCCCTGTTGCTGGGGTGCCTCAGAACAGCATGGTTTTGAAAAACAAGCAAGGCTTGTATGGGGTACAAACAGCACTGACCTTTGGGGGATGTGGGATTTGACTTCGTATCAGAGGATGTAAAAGTTTGCCATCAAACTGCAGTCTGCCAAGGGACACATCCTCATTCCACTCCAGTCCTATGTGTCTTCACCATCCTCCTCTGGCCCTGCCAAACGATGAGCTCAGGGAGCATCCAGCATTTCCCACCGTGGCACCCTGGGTCTGTTCAGGTGCTGCTGTACCTCTCACCCCTGCAGTGCTCCAGCATGGACTAATGCTTGCTGAGGGAGCCATGGCATCTTCACAGAGCAATAGTCCATTCATATTGCACAGCCATACCTCACATTCAGCAAGATGTTTCCAACCAGCTGTGCTGATATTTCAGTCCAAAACCCTTTGCAGCGCTGACTGAAAGGGTGAGTAGCTGATACGAAACCTTCCTGAACCTGTGCCGAATTTAGTCTACTGCTCAATAAGGGGCAATGGGGGCAGAGCAGAGGGGAGACATCATACACAGCCTGGGAGAAAATACAGCTCAGGTTCCAGACATCTGGGTTACCATGGCTGAATAAGCTAAATTTGGCCTGTGGAATGTGGTGAGAATAAATGCATCAGTACCAGTGGAATAGGAAAGCTGTCCAGGTTGATATGTTCTCCTTTTTCAGGCTGGACTACATGGCTTTGCTCCATTGACTTACAGGACAGAAAACTTTGATTTTTTGGAGGTGATTATCCAGCTAAGAGATGACAGAAAAGAGAGGAGCAGTAGCTTTCAGCCCCCAGTAACCTATCTAGGGAGTGAATGAAAGTGACAAAAACCTGCCAGCACACTGCCTACACATGAAGAAATTGTTTCCAGTCCTCTGGGGGAGACTTCTCCTGAAAATCCCTTTCTTGGGGGGTGGGGTGAATACATTGTAAAAAAACAATAATCACTCCATGTGTGTATGTCTGTGTGTGACTGTTCCACTTGACTTAGACCTCTACAAACAACAGCACTGTGACAGTCATCACATTAGTGTCATGGAACGGGACAGCTTTGCAGCTCAGGCCTGTGACAGATTAGTACCTGGAGTGACCATGGTGCAGGGTGGTACCTCCAGTACAGACCAACCAGGGTGCTGTGTGCACTGTGGCAGATGAAAGCCTCCATGGCTAACTGCTGAAATGAGAACCACAGAGACACAGATGGAAAGGAACTGCAGGAGGAGGCCATGCGTGGGATCTCCCCACCCCACTCACGTGCTCTTCCTGCCTTCTTTCCCAGACAGGGAAAAGAACCCACCAAGGACTGGAAAATGCAACAGGAGGAGAATGTCATGTATTTCTCCTCCAGACACACTCCCCTTGCAGCTCTGGGTACGATTTACATATGAATGCTGCAGTTTTCTTCATAAGCAAGAATTAAGAGAACAAAAGTGTGCAGGAAGTGAGGGGAAGAGAAAGGGGGGAAAAAGATAAGACAGAAACTGGAGGTGGTTAAAGGCACCCAGAGGCAAGGTTACCACTCAGAGTTATTCAGTGTTCTCCTTGCTGATATGCACTCCAAGGGTATAATTTAAGACAGTGTTGCCTCCCCATGCTTTGTCCCCATCCAGCCTGGCCCCCTGATCTGTTCTGCCCTGATTCCTGATACACTTGTGCAGCATCCATCTTGAGAAGAACTTCTCTTAGAGCTGCAGCCCTTCCTTGCATGTGTAACATGCAAGGCTTTTGCATGTGATGAACAGTGACATGTATGCTCAGAGGGTAAAAATGAAATGCATCTGCAGGAGTTAGTTCAAATGCTTCTTACACAGCTGGAATCTCCAAGGTCAAGGGTAGCATGCACAGAAGCTGAGGTCCAAGCTCCCAGTGAGGGACACTCAGATCACAATATTCATGAATCCAGGATCTTATTTGACAGAAGATATAAGAATGTGAATGTGCAAGAGTACCTATTTGGTTATAGTGCTCCTTAAATACAGTTACAATTAAAACAAGATGTCTACTACGAGAAGAGAATCATCTTTAGTCAGTCTTTTGTTCATTTACTCAGTATCAGCAAAATGCTGAACTCTCAGTTTCATCAAACAGTAAGCTATATCCCCAGGAATTCCTCTGACAAAGAGGTTCCCCAGAGTCTGGAAGACTACCCAACTACAATTTAAAGAAACTTATATCCAGAATGACTTAATAAAGATAGGAGTGTTAGGAAAAGAGAAAGGAGTGTGAGAGTATGTGAGAGAGAAAGATCTTCACTTTCTCCTGAGTGAAGTGGGGAGGATCATACCTGTCTTTAAGTTTTGTGGCAAGTGGAGACAAGGTTTCTGTAGCTGGATTTGGACCAGCTTGTTTGCTTTCTTTTCTTCAGTTTTCCTCTCTTCTCCTCCTCTCTTTTATTATAGGCATACCCTGTATTTCTATGAAAAGCTTACATCACTTCTTATGCAGACTTTTTAGATTGATATGCACTAACAAAAAGGTTAAAAGCTCTGGTTGGGGGCAGCAATGGCAGAGAATAGATGGCTGACATTACTTGTGGACTGAGTCATATGGAGTGGTAGACAGCTGCTTCTCCTGGGGACAAAAAGAGACATCAGAGAGCCACTATCTTCAAATCTCACCCAGAACAGGATGACCAGGAGTTAATATCTCTTCCTACCTCTCTGTATACTGGGAGTTGATTGCAGAAGCCATCTCTCTAGTCATGTCTGGAAAGAGTGATGATGCATTCCCATCCCATGCCCATCATAGGTACTGCACTCCCTGAGCTGGCACAGCAGAATCGTAGAATCACAGAATGGTTTAGGCAGAAAGGGACCTCCAAAGGTCATCTAGTCCAACCACCATGCAGTGAGCAGAAACATCTCCACTAGGTCAGATTGCTCAGAGAATGTCCAACGGATTCAGAAGCACTTGAGGCTGACTGCAGATCAAGCCTACCTGCTCTTTATTGCTAACAGCTCCTGCTTGAGTCACCCTCGAGTATGGCTGGGAAAACCCTATTGTTAAACCCTTACATCTTCATATCTAACCTTCTGCTTCAGCCACCATAGCTATGGACCAGTGGATTGTCCAACCACAAGGTGTGGTCCTGGGCTCCTTCTGTGTTTGGCTGAGCCCTGGCTCTTGGTCCGTGCAAGGTGTATCTGCAAGGCATCTCAAAGTCTGGAGGCTGTAGAATCAGAAGGTTGTAGAACAAAAGGAAACATGGAAAGAAAGAAAAAAAAAAGAAGAAGAAGGCGGGGAAAGGGCAAAAAATAATCATCTGGAAACATTCATTTCCATTGTAAAATCATTTTGCATGTTAGTACCCCATCTCTGGTCATTGTCACCAGGTTTCTAGGAAATGAGTTCACTCGAGAGTGTGTTAGCAGAAGCAGCAAGGTTTAAATGAGTCCTACAGGAGATGTGAAAAGAGAGAATTCAGGCTCTCTACAGTCAGGATTTGCAAAAGAAACTTGATTCCAGGAATTACACTCATCCAACAAGAGAATAAAGACCTATTATATGACCTACCTGCCCAGTCTAATCAGATCAAGCATTGAATGGAATTAATTGCAACAATTTGAATGGGATTAATTGCCACAATTAGAAATGGGTATGCCAGTGTTTCCCAAGAAATAGAGCTTGGTAATGTCTCCATGATTGAAACATTCCAAAGTTATGTTTTCAGTTCTTATATTTAATTTTGAACTAATTTCCCAGTTTTATGTTATCCTTCATAGCTTGCAATTATGCTCTGATGATGTAATATATTGTGAGGAAGGGGAAAAAAAGAGATGGAGGGGACTGTCTAATAAAAAAACCCACAATAATAGAATAATAGAATAAACCAGGTTGGAGGAGACCTTCAAGGTCATCGCGTTCAACCCATCAACCAATCCAACCCACCCAAACAACTAAACCATGCAGCCAAGCACCCCATCAAGTCTCCTCCTGAACACCTCCAATGAAGGTGACTCCACCATCTCCCTGGGCAGCCCCTTCCAATAGGCAATCACTCTCTCTGTGTAGAACTTCTTCCTAACATCCAGCCTAAACCTCCCCTGCTGCAGCCTGAGACTGTGTCCTCTTGTTCTGGTGCTGGCTGCCTGGGAGAAGAGACCAACCTGTGCCTGTCCACAACCTCCCTTCAGGTAGTTGTAGAGAGCAATAAGGTCACCCCTGAGTCTTCTCCTCTCCAGACTAAGCAACCCCAGCTCCCTCAGTCTCTCCTCACAGGGCTTGTGTTTCAAACCCCTCACCAACTTCGTTGCCCTTCTCTGGACACGTTCCAGCAAGTCAACATCCTTCCTAAACTGAGGGGCCCAGAACTGGACACAGGACTCGAGGTGTAGCCTAACCAGTGCAGTGTATAGGGGCAGAATGACCTCCCTGCTCCTGCTGGCCACACTATTCCTGATGCAGGCCAGGATGCCATTGGCCCTCTTGGCTGCCTGGGCACACTGCAGGCTCATGTTCAGCCTCCCATTAACCAGCACCCCCAGGTCCCTCTCTGCCTGGCTGCTCTCCAGCCACTCTGCCCCCAGCCTGTAGCACTGCCTGGGGTTGTTGTGGCCAATGTGCAGAACCTGGCACTTGGATGTGTTAAATCTCATGTTTGGATGTTTTCAAATGCAGTTCCAGCATTTCCTGAAATGGAATCTTTTTCATATGGAAGTTTTCTTTTCTCACATCCTCTCAAAAAGGAATTTCACAGCATTCACTCAGGTTTTTTTATCGAAGGAAGAGCAGGAGAACAAAGAAGCAAACCTCACAACCACTGAGATAAGGGTTTTCCAGCGAAACGCTTCTGCCTAGCCTTGCTCACTACAAAGTCTTTCTGGATGAGTGACAGGTCACAAATTATCTGCAGAAATCACCTGCCAAATCATTTCAAATTAAGTGTGCAAAGAAACCACGATGTGCTCTTGAATAATTCACAGAGTCACCTCTGTTATCTGCTATCTGTGACTGCCCAGCTGTAACAAGGGAGCTGCCAGCCAGCGCTGAGCCTTGCTGTGCTGGCTGAGGGGGTGAAGCCTTGGGAAGAAGGGACTGAGGGATTTCAGCACGGACATTCCGTGCAGATGTTGAAGATTAAGGTACTGGACATGGGCTAACGCCTTTGGGCCCATGGTTACCATGAGGATTATTAGAGGGCTGGATCACCTCTCCTATGAGGACAGACTGAGAGAGTTGGGTCTGAGTTGGGGCTGAGAGAGTTGGGGCTGGAGAGCAGCCCGGAGGAGAGAGACTTGGGGGTGCTGGTGGACGAGAAGCTCAACAGGAGCTCTCAATGTGCACATGCAGCCCGGAAAGCCAATCAGATCCTGGGCTGCATCAGGAGAAGTGTGGCCAGCAGGTCAAGGGACTCCCCCTGGATTCTCCCCCTCTACTCAGCTCTGGTGAGACCCCACCTGGAGTACTGTGTCCAGTTCTGGAGCCCCTATTACAAGAGGGATATGGAGGTGCTGGAAGGTGTCCAGAGAAGGGCCACGAGGGTGAGCAGAGGGTTGGAGCACCTCTCTTATGAGGACAGACTGAAAGAGTGGGGGCTGTTCAGTCTGGAGAAGAGAAGGCTCAGAGGTGACCTCATTGTGGCCTTCCAGTATCTGAAGGGGGCCTACAAGAAGGCTGGGGAGGGACTTCTCAGGCTATCAGGTAGTGATAGGACTAGGGGGAATGGAATGAAGCTGGAGGTGGGGAGATTCAGGCTGGATGTGAGGAGGAAGTTCTTCACCATGAGAGTGGTGAAGCCCTGGAATGGGTTGTCCAGGGAGGTGGTTGAGGCCCCATCCCTGGAAGTGTTTAAGACCAGGCTGGATGAGGCTCTGGCCAGCCTGCTCTAGTGTGGGGTGTCCCTGCCCATGGCAGGGGGGTTGGACCTAGATGATCCTTGTGGTCCCTTCCAACCCTGACTGATACTATGATGGTATGTTCAGTCTGGAGAAGAGAAGGCTCTGAGGAGACCTTATTGTGGCCTTCCAGCATCTTAAGTGGGTCTACAAGAAAGCTGGTGAGGGACTTTTTAGGGTGTTAGGGAGTGATAGGACTGAGGGGAATGGAACAAAACTAGAAATGGGTAGATTCAGATTGGATGTTAGGAAGAAGTTCTTCACCATGAGGGTGGTGAGACACTGGAACAGGTTGCCCAGGGAGGTGGTGGAAACCTCATCCCTGGAGGGTTTTAAGACCAGGCTGGATGTGGCTGTGAGCAACCTGATCTAGTGTGAGGTGTCCCTGCCCATGGCAGAGGAGTTGGAACTAGATGATACTTGAGGTCTCTTCCAACCCTAACAATTCTATGATTCTATGGTTAAAAGTCTGAGGCACTGGGTACATTAAAGCCTTGCCTGGAGGTAGGATGGGAGCTCATGGAGCTTGTTCAGGAACCAAAGCCTCCTTCCTCAAGCAGCCTTCTGTGGCTTGCCACCAGCCAGGCAGTGCAAAGGATTTCCAAGAAAGTCACTCAGACCATTGCAGTCACTTAATCAGAGCCAGTCGTACACCCCCTCGCTGTCACAAACCATTGCGACCAGTTTCCCTAATCCTGCCTTTGAACTCGGGGCCGTTGTTGCCGTTTACAATGGGCTTATTAGAGGCTTAATTGAATTGGTCCTGCTCGCAGGCTGGCTGCTAACACGCTGGCCATTAGTGGCTGTTAATGAGGGAATCCAGAGGATTACTGCATCAATTATCAGGTTTGGTTTGGACTGGAGGAGCAGCCCGCAGCAGACTCCTGCGGATTCAGCTGAGAAGTGACACAACGAGCATGCAGGGAGCTGAGCACTCCCCAGTGTGCAGCATTTAGGAGACTCAGGCCGCCTCTTGGCAGCCTGCTCCAGCCCTTGAGGACCCTTTGTGGAAAGAAATATTTTCTTTCTGTCCAACCTAAACCTCCCCTGGTGCAACGTGAGGCCATTTCCTCTTGTCCTTTAGCTTGCTCCTGGGGAGAAGAGACCGACCCCCGCCTCACTACAACCTCCTTTCAGGTAGTTGGAGAGAGCAAGAAGGTCTCTCTTCAGCCTCCTTTTCTCTGGATGAAGCAACCCAAGTTGCCCCAGCCTCTCCTCACAAGATCTGTTCTCCAGAACCTTTTCCAGCTTTGTTGCCTTTCTTCATATGCACTCCAGCTCCTCAATGTCCTTCTTGCAGTGAGAGGCCCCAAACTGAACCCAGTACTTGAAGTGCAGCCTCACCAGTGCTGAGTACAAGGGGACGATCACTGCTGTGCTCCAGCTGGCCGCACTATTGCTGATGCACAAAGCAAGGGAAGCCCCTAATTGTTCTGGATGCTGCACTGTTGAATGTAATCTGCCTCCACACTGCTGGGAAGTAGCCCTTCATGGAAAAGGTTCACAAGGAAGTAAAGTATAAAGATATTTCTAAGACACAGTGGTAAACAGAGTGCCACATACCAAAATGCTGGGGCTCTGCCATCCGGGTGCTCATCACCATCCTTCAGTGACTGTGCTGGGAGGAAAGGACCTGCAATTGGAGGAGGAATTGCCTGCTTCAGAGGAAACCAACAAGAGCAAGTATGGAAAGCCATGGGAAGGGAAGTAAAACAACCATGTTCTTTAAAAAAATAGGTGAACTATTTGTTTGCTGAAAATGGCTGGTAGAGCCTTGTGTGCAACAATCCAGTAACACCGGAGAATCAGGGAAGCTGCTGTGCATCATGAAGAGGAAAGCATCTTGCACGTGGAAGAACAGTGGCTCCCGTGTGCAGAGCCTCACATGTGCTCCAGCAGGTGAACACACCCATTTCTGAAGAAAGAGCGAGCTCCTCTCCTAGCAGAAAGGGGTCTGTCCTGAATGGAGAGGGAGAGAGGGAGACAACTATGGTCTCCCACACAAAGAGGAGTATGATACATGCAGCCGGGGGCTCCCAGCAGGAAGGAGGTATCAGCCACAGCCTGCTTCGCTGAGCAGCAGCATGCTCTTCAAGCCTCTAAGGGGGAGCGAGGGGCTTGACCCTGCTTGGCTGTGAGCAAATGCTGGGGATGCAGAACAAGGTGGCCAAGCTGCACCTGCCAGGACCATGGGATATTGGCTGCCCATCTGCTACCTCTCTACACTGCCAAAGAAACAAACAAAAAAACAGAGAGAGGGATTTTTTTTTCCTTGCTGCTTTCCCCCACCTTGCTGCTTTCGCCTCCCCCTCCTCCCCCCAACCTATCTCCCTTCCCTGTGCTCATTTTTCTCCGTGTTTCAGATAAGAAAACGCTCATGAGCAGCATTAATTACATTCTGTGAGGTGAGTACAGAGCTGCTGGGCTGCGGCAGCCGGGGTCCCTCTGCTCCTGCGCTTGAGGCAATACCTTTTCTCCTCACCACTGCCGATGTGCAGCCCAAGGAAACCCTGCACAGGGTGTGGAACTGGGGAGAGGCTGCAGGGTACCTGTGCTCCAGCTGTTGGTTGGGAACCACGGCTACTGCAGAAAGCAGGTCCAGCAGTCTGATGGGTGATGGCTGTAAGGAGAAAGGAAGGGAAGAAGTCACTAGTGAGAGAAAAAAAGCATGATCATGGAGTGGGAAGATGATGAGACTAGGAGGAATAAAGGAGTGGGGAGCCCTGCAGAAACTGAGAAACTAATGACCCTTTTTGGATGAGATATTTTGAAATGCTGTGACAACTAATTTTCTTTTTAAAATATGTTAATGGGAGAAATTGAGCTCTCCTTCCCTGACCCCCAAACCTGTGCCCTGCTCTTTCCCAGGCTTGCAGTTGTGACAGGCAGCCTCTTTTGAAAGGTTGCCTGAGGGGGAGAGATTAACACAGAAACACATCTTCTCCATCCTCCTGAGCCAGAGGAATACAATAATTGGACTGCTGGGTGCCAATTTCTGGTTGAGAAACAAAAGGGCAGTGAAGAGGATGGCCAACCAACCACCACCAAAGGGAACTACCTTCAACCAGTCATGCCAGAAAAGGGAGTACCTGAGTGAAAGGATGGAGCGGTGAACTTCCAGGTGATGTTTTATTTCATCACTCACCCCTGAGGAGGACTCACAACCTAAAGGAAAGAAATTGTGCTTCTGCTCTGAGGGGTGCCAAACCTAAGCAAGCCCTGAGGGGCAGAAGGAGGGCAAAAGTGGGAATCGTTGAAAAGAAGAACTTGCTGGCAATGGGAAGAACAATAAATTATCAAAATTTGATTAAAATTACACTGGGAGAAAGCAAAAAAAGCCTCTTGCTGAGGTAGAGTAGGCTGGTCATTAACTCTCCCGAGTGGTGGAGGGGGAGGGAGGCTGCCAGAGGAACTGGTGGGACGATTACTTGGGGACCTGAGGAGCTGACAAGAGCAGCTATTTCCATTTCAAATGAGAAGGCAAGAGGAGATCAAACACATTTCACAGTAATGATCCGGAGCCTTTCCCTGCACACTGAGCCACACAAACGCTCAGTGTAATTGAAGTCACATACAGCTAAGATGGAGAAGCTGAAATCTGCTCAAGGGGGTTGGGAGGAACAACATCCACAAAGCAAACATAAAATCTCAACCTGCAACAAACAAACAGCTCTGCGGTATCCAGAGAGCATCTGAGAAAAAGCCATTCCCCAACACCGGGCTCCCCTCCCTCCAGTCTGCCTCCCACAGGCTATCCATGTGCAATCAAGAGGTGCTCTGCAAAATGCCACTGCCCCATTCTTCCGTGGACGCCTATTCCCAGGCTCATAAGTGAACGAACCAATGCAAAAAAAACCCCAACCACCCACCCAACAAACAAACAAAATGTCGAAAACTTGATCTTTATTACATATTGGAGTTCAATCTTGCATTTAATGGAAAAGGAGCAGCAGCACCAGTGCAGCACAGGAAAGACTTGAGATCTTTTTGCTTATTCACCCATTTTTCTACCGAGACTAAGATAACTTCTGTTTAAAACCAGTGAGGAATATTGATCAGGTGCTCACTACTTCTCATTCCTTGATCTCCTGCTGAAACTGCATTTAGGTATTAAGTGGTTGTTTGATGTGGTCCCATTCTTCCCACCTGGAAACCAGCCTGATATCCACTAGCCTAATTCAGAGGGAGAGACCTGCTGCCACTGCTGTCACTACCCTGGGGTTTAAGAAACTGCCTGTTGCAAAGTAATAAGGATTTAGTACTTTACCCACCCCTAGAATTCCAATGCCATCTAGGGAGCAAATCTGAGTCCTTCCCAGTCTCATTCCCCCAGCCCAGAAGCCTTCAGGTAAGGGCTGAAGGTGTTTCCATGTTGCAGAAAGTATGACAGTCAGGTTTGTTTAATGATAAACATAACGTGTTGCTTTATTCAGTTCATGAAATGTAGTTTTAAATGACTGCCCCAGGCTGGAAATACTTGCTTTAGAAACCGGAGCATCCACAATGGTATTCACCACTCCAAAGACTCTTACCCCATCCTCCCTCTCCATGTTGTTACCTCAGGCAAGCTCTGGCCAAAAACCAGGGCTTTTCACCCCATCAGCAGAGCCAGGAGCACCTTCACAGAGAGGGGCAAGACCACTCTGCAGAGCCTTGGGCCTTTTCAGTCAGAGGTAGAAGCCTGCATGCCTTCTGCTACCCGTTGCTTAACTTGTGCACAGCAGCAGGAAGAAGAGAAAAAGCAGTTTCTAAGGTAACCGTGCACCAGAGCTTCAGGGGTGCAGGAGACAACCAGCTGCTGGGAACAGCTGGGAGCAGCATGCAAGTGAGTGTTGTCCCCTGCAAGAAGCCCCACGCAGCACCACAGAGGCAGGAGGGTGCACCAAGGCAGCTAAAGGACAAGCTCTGTGTGGGCTGTGCTCCAGCAACCCCCTCCTGCGGGGACCAGAGGGTGGGGCAGTGAGGTGGCTACGCCTCCTGCAGGGGTGATGCCAGGCAATATACTCCCCACACGCAGGTGCCACAAAACCTTCTTGGAGCATACCAGCACAGAAATCTCACTGCTAATCCCACAGTGTTTCCTCCCTCCTCCCCCAGGCTGGAAAGGCAGCTCATCACCCCACCTGTCTCCTTCCCCACAGTCCTGCACTGCAGATCTGGCTCCCAAGAGATACTTTTAACCCTTGTGACCTATTCTTCTCCAGGGCTCATCTACCATGGTGGCAAAAGACAAGGAGGATTCTGCACAGACAAGGAAGCTCCATCCCAGGCCTGAAGTGTGAGAGAACCTCATGGTAACATAGCTGAGAGATCTCCAGGTCAAACCAAGGGCTTTTCTCTCCTACTGGGTGATGTGGCTACTCATTTGTACAACTAATGAGAATTAGTCACAGGAAGAGCTTCAAATCCTCCAGGGTAGAAACGAAAATTGCTGAGGCACCTAGAAATGGGGATCCACTGCTCTGAGCTGAAGCTTGTGCATGACATGAACCAAGGTGCAGGTTTGTGTTGAGTCTACTGGAGGGCAGCACATTCTGTGCCCATGATTTATGTACAGGCAAGGCAACGAGCACCAACAACCCAAAGAGAGTCTGATCCCCAGCTATGACCAAGAGCAAGGTGGACTCACTTTTGCCACACGTCCAGGGGAGGTCAGTCAAGCCACAGCCTTCGCAGCTGGAGGGGCTTTGGAGCCTGCTCCAGTCTCCTTTGGCATCTGCAGCATTTAGGGGTGCGTGTGTGTGTGTGCAAGCTAGACCTAGGTGTGAATCTTGTGTGTGTGTGTGTTTGCACTCAGGGTAGGTACTGGTACACAGCACACACATGGCAGTGAGTGAAAGCCAAGACACTTATTTCTGAGCCCATCCTGTAAAACGTGGGCAGCAGAGCCTGTGCCCATGAAGCGCACAGGAGCACCTCAGCCAGCTGGCAGCCCCACCTTGTGCTGCAGCCAGCACCATCGCAGCCTTGCCTGATATTGAAACCCATTACTCTTCACCAGTCCCTCTCCCCGTGCCGCTTCTTCATCCCCAAGAAGCTTGGAGCTAAAATTACACACTTGAATAATTATTCTGTGGCTTGAAAACAATCTCCCTCCCTCCCCACCCTCTTGTTTGACGTGTAAGTTTAATATCAAATTATTTATAACCCAGCCTTGCGGTCAAGCTTTTAATGAAAGAGCTGCCAGAGAGTTTTAAAGGCGGCGTAGTCACTCGACTGGCCACATTATGCTGAGTAAGGGCTGCAGGGGGTTTAGCAGAAGGAATCTTGCTGCTGAAAAATCCTCCCAGTTCATGTGTGCACGTTTTACTTGCTCCTGCTGCCTCTTGCTCTCTCCATGACGTTTTTTTTTCTTTCTCTCTCTCCTTCTCCCTTTCTCGATCTGCAGTCTCTGCCTGGCTATCATGAAATTACTGCCAGTGCTGATGTCTACAAATAAAAGCATGATTAAACAGGGATTCTTCAATGCCACACGGATTTTTCCTTCCCTGACCAAAGAGAGGTCAAATAAATGAAGGAACAGATCCTCTAGCCCTCCCCCTTCCTTCCTTCCTCAGCTTTATCTGCTGCTGCTCACCTCACTAACTTTTTGCTTCTCCGAGTATGTATGCACATATACATATTCCTATCCCCCTTCAGCATGAAATATTGATGAATTCTGCTCCCCTAAATGAAGGTTTGTCAGAGAAGAAGCCTGCAGTTCGCCTTTACAGCAGGAGGAATGCAAATGTGCTGAAATCCTGGGAGGGATGGGACAGTGAAATACAAGGGCTGCTGCAGCAGCTGCCAGATCACGTTTGATTCTGCGCACGGGCGCAGACAGTAGCAGGGCAGGAAAGCTGCCCTGAGCATCTCCAACCCTCCCAGCTCCCCAAACAAGAGGTGGAAACATGCTGCCCGAATGGGAAGCTTATTTGCACAGAAGATATGCCTTGAATTATAGGGGAAGGACAAGCTACTCTTAGCACAGATGTAAATCTGTGGCTGCTGAAGCTAAAAGGAAGTTATTCCAGGTTTACACTCCCATCAGGGGGTTTACACATGTAGTTTTCCACAGTGCCTTCTGCCATCTCAGGCACCACTGCACAAGCCCAACTTTCCTGGGCTCTGGCAGGAATGAAGTATGCATAACCATTTGGTAATCAACACCCTCTGGGCCTAATGTAGAAAACTTGCACCCAGGGGATCTGAGCAGCTGGAAGAAGAAAACCGACAACAACCTACAACATTTAGGGAGCTGCACTTTTCTTTGCACTCTCTGAGGAGCAAAGTGGTGGTGCCTATTCATCTCTGCACCTAATTGGGCTCCAAGCCCTCAGTGAGGAACTTCAAAGAGGTGAGGACTGTGCAGACCTCTAAGCGAAGTGCTGTGGCTGCTCCTGATCATTTGACATTCAGGTAGGAAAAGATGGAGCTAGAAGGCCTCTAGAGTCCCTACACAGAAAGGTCCCAGACCACAGCCTTTGCCCAAAAGAGCCACTGGCTCTTTTATATGTGCTCCCTCAACTTCTGCATCTGAGGCAAGATGACAGTGAGGAAAGTCACAAATGAGAAGGGTGCAGGTGCTAAAAGGCTTTTCCCAGTCTTCCAAGTCCCTAAAGCATGCCCAGCTATGAAGGCTGCTCCAGATTCAGAG
The DNA here is from genome assembly GCA_033816785.1 of Picus viridis. NCBI lineage: Eukaryota > Metazoa > Chordata > Aves > Piciformes > Picidae > Picus > Picus viridis. Next base: position 23,171,795 of record CM066568.1, on the reverse strand, counting down.
AGGAGTGTAACAAGAATTTCTGAAGCTCTAACATTATCAACCTCTTGAAATAAGTGCTGCAGTGGCACCTCAAAACCTAACTGCCCTCTGCACTGTTTCCATTTTAAAGTGATTAAAGACCATGTAAACCAACCCTGGCCCTGCCTCTCTACCCCTCCACCCCCCATCCTCCAAGTCCCCCAAGCCAGAAGCCAAACCCAGGGACACCAAATGTGAGCAACTGCAGCTAACCTAACTGCTTAAGTGAAGCTGTATGCCTCAAGCAACCCTACCAAACCCACTGCTGTGCTACCTGTCCCAGAAGCCACACCATCTCTGCTGGCCACTTGCTGGAGACAGCCAGCCAGGATTTATGAAGGTTCCCGTGAGCACTGTTCAGTATCACACACTCCCTGGCCACAGCCAGCCCAGGGAAAGAACCATAAATCCCATTTCACAGATGAGAGGAGGGAAGCATGGAGAGGTGGACAATTTCACAGCCCATCCAGATGCATGCTGCCTTGGCTCCTCAGCCCTCCCCAGATCCCTTTGAGCAACCCAGATCCTTTACAATGTGCTGCTCCTGCACTTCCTGCTTGCGGTGATGGAGGGTACCCACTGCTTCTCCTTGTCCTGCGTTCTGCCAGCTGAATGCTTGCTTTCTTTCCCCGGTTCAGAAGGCAGCTTCACGCATCCCACTGTGTGGCTTATCTTCTGCAATTAGCACTTCCCGCCATATCTGATAGGAGAGAAGGGCTCTGTTGCCCCTGATTAATTGCCAAGTATTTGCTTTCTTTGCCACTTCTGTGGCCTGGAATTAATTAGTTTATCCCTCTTATTCCTTTCATGGGCCAGAGTGTTCTCCTTTTTTGTGTGTGCAATTATATATAATAGCAACGCTTGAAATCCCCCGGGGAACTGTTGAGAGAGGCTCTCAATGGGGAGGAAGGGAGCCTGAAAGCAGGGAGATTACTAAAGGTCATACGCCCTACAGCTTCCCTGCTGTCTTAAAATACATATTATCCTCTGACTCCAGCACAAATCCCTTCCCCTCACCACCTGCCTTGCTGCCTTCTCCAGGCTTTTCAGGGAGCTAATGTGTGAACAGCAGGAAAAGCTTGCAGACCTAAATCCCAAGTGTGAGCAAGAGATGCAAAGCAAAGGCCTCCTGTTGACTGGACACCTTCACCTGTTGCAGAAAACACAGATCTCACAACCAAGGAGAGAGCCTCTAGCAATACACACTTGGACACTGCCAGTTACCCTGCAATAGGAACCTTGGACCCTGTCAGCTACCCTGCAATAGGAACATTGGCTCTAACTTGAAAGAGGCACTACAGCTAAATGCATTAGCTAAACACTCAGTCTGAGGTGGATTGCTCCTGTGGTCCCTTTGAAACCCAGCCAACAACATCCTGTAGACCTGGGGGAAAGAAGAGGATTTCTGAGAGCAGAACAAGTAGGCCATGCTCGGTCCCTCCCTTGCAAACATGGGCAGCACTAGAAACAAGTGCTCACGTCCCAGCTCTGCATTCCAAACAGTAGTGCAAATCAAGAGTAAATGAGCATGAAAGCACAATTACACAAAGCAACCCTTGCTCCTTTGGCTAAAAGGAGAAGGCTTTTCTTCTGTACTTTATTGAGTGTCTCCAAGCCAGGCCTTGTCTAGAAACTACAGCCCTCAGGGAACAGTTTGTGGGACAGCCTTCCACTTTGTGTAGGGGAAATGAAAGCATCTGAGAAGGAATCATAGAATCATAGAATGCACTGGGTTGGAAGTGGCCTCTAGAGGTCATCCAGTCCAACCACCCTGCAGTAGGCAGGGACATCCCCAGCTAGATCAGGCTGCTAAGGTTTTACACACCCAAAGCTTTTTCTGTACCCAAGACCTGCAGCAACAGGTTAACTCCCTTCCCTTGCAATATGATTTCAAAGGAAGACAACTCATGCAAAAATGACATGGGGTGTAGGGCACCCACCAGCTTGAGCTCAGTTCCCTCAAAACAAGCACCTAATTCCTGAACTGTTGGCAGAAGATCCATTTAAGCCCTTATTTATTGAAGTTTATAGACCCATAATGGTCATCTTCCCTCATATCTCATTCACACCCCTCATTAGGCAATTTAATCTTTACAGTCTGCAGTGCTTGGCCACCTCACTTACTGCATTTCTCTTTAAGCTGGGAGGTGATGTGCCAGGTGGCTGCGTTTGACTCAGTGCAACCTGAGTTTCAGGCTGCTTTTCAGTCATTAAGGCTCCTGTGCATGAAAATTTCAGTGATATCTAACTTGTAATTGTGGCAAACCAATGAAGCCAGGATGCTGCCTCCAGCTCTTAGGCTGTCAATATAACAATGGCCTCACAAAGGGTGGAGAGGGAGGGGTTTCAGAACACTTACACAGCCAAAATTTTGTCCAGCACTCATTTGCCCACCACAATACCTGCAGAGCTAAAGCTGCTTAGCTTTGAGACAGAAACCCAGCAGCATCTCGACTCTTCATGGGTGTTTGCAGGGAGATGGGCTGACAGGGCCAGACAGTGTGCCTAAGGGATCCTGGCACCCTGCTCTTTGGAGTGACTTTTCTCTCCCACTGCTCCCCTGCCTCTTATTCTTTCTTGGCTCTATCTTCATTTGACTGTCTTAATTATTAACAGTGCCTAGTTTTCTTCCCTGCAATCATGTTGGGTGGAGTAATAAATAAAGGTGATAAAATGTGGAAGGTGAAGCCTGTGCATTGCCTGGGCTGCAGCCCAAGAAGCAGCTGAGGGCTGCAGTTGGCGTGGTGCAGCTTCTCCGTCAGCTCTCCTCCCGCAGCTCTCCTCCCCTTCCTTTCTTTCCTTTTCCTCTCCTGACTTGCAGCTCTGCCAGTTCTGCATCACAGACCCTCTGAACTTGCTCTGCAGGCAGGGCATGAGCAGAGCGCAGCCGTGCCTGGGAGGCTGTCACTGCGCAGCGCTCGGGGGTGTGTGTCAGGGAGGGGGGTGTGGGTCAGGGACTGGCCACATATGCAGTGTGGAGCTAGGAAATGCTTGCTATCTAACACACACACTTACACCCCTATTACTTCAATTGTCATCTGCACCCTTCAGTGTGCTGCATGCTTCAGAGAACATCTGCTGAGCAAAAGGCATTAGCATAGAGGAAGGAGGGAGCTGGCTTTAGAGCAATTGTATGCACCCATCCAGAGATCCTTCTGCAGTCTGAGTCCTTTCAGCAGAAATGGTTGCACCTCTCTCCTTGGAAAGGCCTCTAGGTTAGAACTAGTAGGCTGTCTCTTGACTCAGTGTGGTGCTAGGGGAACAGGCATGCTACAAACCACATGTTTTCTGCTCTGAGAATAAAAACCAAAACAAACCCCACCGAAACCAACCAACCAACCAACCCAAAAGCCCCAAACAAACCATAAACCACATACTGCTATTTCCCTTACCCATTTTCCTAGGAGATGACAGGATGCATTATTTGCTTGTTTTGCTCTAAAGGGAGTATGTCCTGGTCCTGACTCTGTGGGGCATAGAGTCACCATCCCCGGAGGTGTTTAAAAACTGTTTGGATGAGGTGCTTAGGGACGTGGTCTAACACTTGTATCCAGGAAGATGCTAGATTATGGTTGAGCTTGATGATCTTAAAATCTTTTCCAACCAGGTGATTCTATGTAGAAGATCAGTCTGGATAGGGGAGAATGAGTTCTGCCAGTAGTGTGCCTCTGTTCCACAGTGACCTGGGTGTAGGAGTCCTCAGCAGCAGGGACAGAGAAGATCCTTTTACCTCCTTGCATGAATTCCTGTTTATTTCTGAAGACCATGGGTTTATGTCCTGGTTCTCTTCCTCCAACCCCCTTACCCCTCAGTCACACTGCTGGTGTAAAACGGCCAGTCTGCTTTTATGTGGAGAGTGCTGCAGTCATTTACACCTCCTGGAACTCTCTCTCCTGCATAATTAGAGGTGTAACTGACCTCATATGAAGAGCTCTGCGTGGCCTTAAATGGCAGGACTGCAAAACTGAGGCAGCTTTCCAGCCCAGCGCTTACGATGTGATTCATGCACATGTACTAAGTATCATCCTCCGTTTCACCTTGCCATAACCTACAGCTTTACACAGAGGTGGCTTGAAAGCAAACCAGCAAACATGTCTCTCAAATCACTGGGCAAAGCTTTTAGTTTTGTATCACTTCACAGCTCTTGAGTAACAGCAGAGAGGGAAGATATGCAACATAGTGGCTTTGAACGGCATGGAAAGCCAAGTGCCTGCTCGTGACAGCTCATTCAAGTTTGCAGAAACAGAGCCCAGAGTCTCATGCACTTCTCTGTGCCCAGTTCTGCACCAGCATTTACAACTACATTATCCTTGTGGTCCTTTCCAGCCCTGACTGATACTATGATACTATGAACTGTAGAGCTGCCTGTATGCACCAAGCATCTTACATGGGAAAACTGCTAAGTTATTCAGCTTCATTTGAATGCAAAGCTGCCATCATTACATGCATAAAGTAAACCATAGAATCATAGCATCAATAAGGTTGGAAAAGACCTCAGAGATCATGAAGTCCAACCTATCACCCAAGACCTCATGACTACTAAACCTTGGCAACAAGCGCCACGTCCAGTCCCCTCTTGAACACCTCCAGGGATGGCGACTTCACCACCTCCCTGGGCAGCACATTCCAACAGCTAACAACTCTCATAGAATCATAGAATCAGTAAGGTTGGAAATGTGTAACTCCTCACAAGCAGACATGCTACCTCAGTGGTGATGGAGTTCACTCTCCCAGCTTCCTCACAGCAAAATCCTGACATTTCAGTGCCAGGCACTTCTCAAAAAGAAACTTTATATCTCCCCAGATTCCAGTGGTTTTTCTTATACCCTGGCTGCCTCAAATTCTCCCTACTGATTTCCATGCAGAGTGGGTTTTTTTGGCTTCCTTCTGTGCATGTCTTTGCTGGGTTTCCAGACATTATTAAGCATCTGTCACACTCCACCCCAGAGGTAGCTGCATTTCAGCTGTGGCTGAATGATTGCTGTGTATGTAGCCTGCAAAGCAGTTAGTGATTCTTCAAGATGACAGGCACTGGGGATGTCAGTCATTTTCATTAACACAAATAAGATATGTTTCATTTTAGTCACTCTAAAACCATTGAGTCATTTATTGATGTCTCGGTAATTTATGAGCTCTGTATCTTGGCTGGAAACCTACCAGCATGGCTGTTTGCAGGAAGAAATGGGCACAGCGTAGAGATGGATTGCTGTTTAGCTGAAGTTCAGCTATTCATTCCCTGGGTCAAAGTGTTAAACAGCCTTGGGTGACAGGGTTTGGGAGCCTTTCACCTGAAGTTCGTACTGTTAGCATACTGCAGCACCCAGTGAGAAATGGATTGGTCATTTCTCGTCTTCTCTTTGCCCCTATGGCTTACTGTAGGCATCTGAAACCTGGATCTCATTCCCCAACCTAGAAGGCAAATGAGCCATTAGGATAGAAAATTAACTTCCTTCCTGCTCTGGAAATGGTCAACCAGCAGGAGAGGTGCACATGTTATGTTTGCTCTGTTGCAGCCGGAGCTTTCAGCTGGAGGAGTGATGAAAGGGAAGTCTCCCAGGGTGTCAGTCAAGCACTTTCATCAGGCTAATTTCAGGCAAAAAAAAAAATTACAGGCAAGAGAACTGAATGGGTTCAGATGAGCACTGGAGAGGCATCCAGATTTTCTGCTGATGAAACAAACCAAAATGGGATGCCAGCTCATCACAGTCCAGGGAGAAGAGGAGCCTCTGCATCTCACACAAGATGCCTGCACTGGCCTCCCTCTGCTGTGTGTTTCAGATCCTCTCTGCTCTCAGAAATGTCCCACAAGGGTGAGCATAAAGCCAATGGGGAGAAGAATGCTGCAGGACTCATGGCTTTTACAAGGGTCAGCCGATCAAACTGTGATGCTGAGGTTAAAGAGGTGTACACAGCCACCCCAGCTCTGGCCATGACTTTATCTTGGGACAGGAGGAAAAGAGAGGAGGACCGGTGGAGGGTGTCCAGATCCCACAGTGACATTTCTCTCTTTCCTGAAATCTCAACTCTCTGGGACATCACTGCTGGGAGAGAGGCAGCTTCAAAAAAAGAGATTTTATCAGCAGGAAATTTTAACAGAAAAGAGGAAAAGAAAAGAACAATCCAAGCCCCAAACAAGCTTCTCTCTCAGTTGTTTCCTTCTCTCACCCCTATTCCTCTCCTTTCCCTTTCCCTCCTTCTCTGTCATGGTCTCATTTTTGTCTCTCTTACATTTCCTCCATGCCCCTTCCTCTTCCCCATGTTTTCTCTTAGGCATCCCCATAAGGGATGTTCACAGGCCCACTAAAGCATCTAGCTCCCCTAAATTCTGCTTTTAAACAAGCAGCAGCACTGTTTCAGTGGCCACTTAGCATAACAAATTCCACAAAGCGGACTTTGGCATCACCGCTTTGCCACCAGACTGCTCTGTGTCACATCACCTCTTCCAAGCAGCCCACAGGACCTGGGAGCACCCCTGACTCTGATTCATCCAGGAATGCTTGGCCCTGGAGCAGAGAGGGGAGACAGTTTGGTATTTACTACAGAGTTCCATCCCAGCAGGGAGGTGATGCTTTTTAGACAGGAGCACCAAGAGCTCTCATTCACAGCCTCTGATACTGAGTGGTCCTTGGTTCCTTCCAGCTGCAGCATTGAGTCCATGCATGTGGATCACCTCTGTGCAGCACACAGATGCTCAGACACTGCTCCACCTTCCAACTGGGAGCAATTGGAAGCCCTGACTTTCTATGTGAGAGCTGTATCCCAGAAGTTAAAGAGTTGCTCCTTGCTCCCACCTCAGTGTTACCTCTTGGGATGCAAAATCAAGGCTTGAGGCTGGAATTTGTTAATTCTTCATTTATTGATTTGTTACCCAGGGATGTTGATGCTCCCTCTGCATGGCTCACAGCCTTCAGAGGTAAAATAGCTTATCTGAAACATTAGGACTTCCATTACTTTTAGTGCTTCCAGGCAATAAAGTACTCTCAGTTTGTATTTTCCAAAGGGATTTTATCTACCTCTCTGTTAGGTGCCAGTGGGGTGGTGAAGGTGCAGCTAGGTGGACTCATACACAGATGTGAAGATTGGAGGACTGCTAAGTAGCATCTAGGAGTCTTTCAGACAGGCTGTGGAGGGAGCCATTTGTTCTCAACAAATGACACAGTTTTCAATCCAGTTAAGGCATGCACTGTGATGGGTCCAGCTGACTGCAGCAGATCTCTCTGCAGAGGAGAGATCCCTTGCAGTCCCTTGGTTTTGTTTGAACAAAAGCTCTTTTGCAAGCTACCTGGACTACAAACCCCAGCAGAAATGCAGCTACATCTGGTGGCACTGGAGCAATCAGTAGTAACAGAATCACAGAATGGTTTCGGTCAGAGCAGACTTTTAAGACCATTGAATCCAATCCATCACTGCCAGGTCACCACTAAACCATGTCCCTCAGTACCACATCTCCATGGATTTGAAACCCCTCCAGGAACAGGGAGTCTACCACTGATCCAGGGATTGGCAACACTTTTGGTGAAGAAATCGTTCCTCATATCCAACCTAAACCTTCTCTGGCACAGCTGGAGGCTGTTTCCTCCTGTCCTATTGGCTAGCTGAAGCTACACAAACATTTTGTCCGTCCGTCCATCCATCCATCCATCCATCCATCCATCCATCCATCCATCCATCCATCCATCCATCTCAATCTGGTTTTTTGCCCCAGAGCTGCAGCTGAACCTGGGAATCTGTTCAAGAGCTGTCTATTGGTGTCTATGAAATGCTCTGCTCAACCTCTGGCTGCTTATGGTGGAACCCTGTGCCTGCAATACCTCTTGGCCATTGGTTAGGCCACACCTTGAGTCCTGTGTCCACTTCTGGGCCCCTCAGTTTAGGAAGGATGTTGACTTGCTGGAACGTGTCCAGAGAAGGGCAACGAAGTTGGTGAGGGGTTTGGAACACAAGCCCTATGAAGAGAGGCTGAGGGAGCTGGGGTTGTTTAGCCTGGAGAAAAGGAAACTCAGGGGGGACCTTATTGCTCTCTACAACTACCTGAAGGAGGTTGTAGCCAGGCAGATGTTGGTCTCTTCTCCCAGGCAGCCAGTACCAGAACAAGAGGACACAGCCTCAAGCTGCACCAGGGGAGGTTTAGGCTGGATGTTAGGAAGAAGTTCTATACAGAGAGAGTGATTGCCCATTGGAATGTGCTGCCCAGGGAGGTGGTGAAGTCACCATCATTGGAGGTGTTCAGGAGGAGACTTGATAGGGTGCTTGGTGCCAAGATCTAGTTGTTTGGGTGGGTTGGATTGGCTGATAGGTTGGACACGATGATCTTGAAGGTCTCTTCCAACCTGGTGTATTGTATTGTATTTATTGTATCTATGGAATATGCTGTGGTATCTCTCTTACACATTCATCCCTGCCCTTAGTCAAAGCCTCCTCTCTGTGTGACAGCAATGTATGATATATGACACTGATGGATGAGTTTGCCCTGGCATCTGACAGGCAGAAACGCAAGCAGAGCGCACACACAGAGCCCAGCACAGGAACACACATCACTAAATTGTTAAAGACATGTCTAAACTTCTCACAAACAGAGCACTTCTCTGAACCTGGGCATTATTGCTTTCTGAATACCTTACCCTCTCAGGGGATTTACTGAAACTCTTTCTCACTGAGAAAAATATAGGAGTCAGAGCTGACACTGGAGAGCTGAGGCAGTTTTCTAAATGCAAAAGACAATAAATCTATATCAAGTCAAAAGGTCAGAACGATCTTAGGATAGCTGGAAAAGGGTATCTCTAGGCCACTCTCCAGATGGGAAGCCAGACCACCCACTGCTGAACTGCTGCTGTAGCTGCTTGACACTCCAGAAGCTTTATTTTAATTTTTGAATATCCTTTCAGTCTGAATTTTTTCCTTTCTTTCTTTTTTTCACAGCGACCAGGTTCCATCGAAACTCTCCAGACCTCTTGATGCATTTTGAAGTGCAGCCTTGGCTCACAGAATGAAAAAGAGACATGTCACAACTCCAGCACCTTAGGCTTCAGGAGGAGGCATGAGGTCTCCTCCAGGTCTCCTGCCACGGCTGGTGTCCAGCAGTAGGTTCATTCACCCTCCACGGTCACTTGCAAAGATGAGGAGCCTGGCCTCAGGACTGGGGCTTCTTCCCTTCTTCTGGAACATGTGCTGATGTGTTTGGGGGTGGAAAGGAGAGGGAGCTCCACCATCTACGCTAACAGTGACTCAATGTGTTATTTCTGGCAGCTATTACACAAGATATTTTTTCCTCTCTCTCCACATTAAAATTCAGGAGCCCAGGAAGACAGCTCAGAGCTAGACTCCAGGATGCTAAATTCTGTAACTCAGAGCAACACAAAACTGTACAAATATATATAAAAGACCACCCCTCCTCAATGTTCTCACTGTGAAAACCTTGCAGACATCCAGGAAATTATTTTTACAAGATCCAGTAACCCGAATGTCCATGGCCTGGGCAGTCCTGTGCTGTGCTGGTGCACCTGCCTTGGACTGGCATTTCAGGCTCTCTCCCTGCAACTACCACCCACAATGGTGTCACCCTAGTACAGCCAGCTGCAGAGTAGGTGTCCTGGCACAGAAAGGATGGGCACCCGTATCCCTGCCTCTGGGCACCAAGCTGCACCACAGTGGCTTGGCTGCACCCTTTGAGAGAGGAGAGGAAAGAGGAGCTGAGGACAAAAAGAACCTCTGAGTTACTCAGCAGTAGGTACACAACTCTTTCAATTTTTGCTTTTATTTGCTTGTTTTGTTTTGGTTTTCAGACATCTCTCAGCTGAGCCACTCAGCCCCTGCAGGGTGTGCAAATCTCATGCTAGTCATGCACAACCTGGGGGCAAGCTGAAGCCTCTGGGGCCAGAACTGCACATGGTTCAAGATAGCGATGCACTCCTGATCGCTGGACAGGGGGGTTGTGGGGTGCAGCATACATATATCTCATGGGATCCCTGGGCATGCAAGGCACTGTGAAAGTGCAAGGCACCATTGGCTCTATTCCTCCATGCCCAGGTCATTCCACCCTTCCTTTAGGTTTCGCACAGGGGACCATCCACCTCCACTTTGTTTGCTGCCGACCCCACTACACTGGCAGCCGACATGCAGAGATTGACCTTTAAATGGGTTTCACACCCTCCTTCTTTACCCAGGCTGCCCATTCCTCTGCTGGCTGCTCTCTCCACGTGCCAGCACATCCCTACCATCCCCAGAGGCCACTGCTGTCCACGAAACTGAGCCACTCTCCTCTTCCCTGGCATGCCTATCTGTGCCTGCTCATCCCTGGTACCACAGCCCAGTCTCAGTAGGGCTTTCTCTGGCCAGTTTTGAAGCAATCACAGAGGTTGCTGACTTCAGGATACACAGGATGAAAGAATGAGACACATAGGAAAAAAAGCTACTGGAAGAGCAATAAGAAAAAAGGGCAACCCTTCCCACAGACTTAAGGCAGGACAGGGGTGCCAGGAAGGTAGAGGATGCCTTGAAGCAGAAGTAATTCTCTGATATGGTAGCCCAATCACCTTACACAGCCAAGCCAGGTCCATGGCACAGAGGTCATGTGTGGGAGCATTGCTGTAGGGAAAGTAAGGTATGTGTCTGATGTGTGAGATTTCAGCAACTCTGGATTTGGAGCTCAGCCTCCAGCCTTTGGTACTTTGCAGCATGGCTCCTGGCTGCAAGCCCTTCTGCCTGCTCAGTTTTGTGTCCAAGTCTTTCTCTCTTCCTCACTTTTGTGCTTTTCTGGTCTAATAGGAACTTCATTGTAGGTTGGATGGGGCTGGAGCACCAGCTGGGAGTGCAGGGGGAAGGAGCAGAGAGCACAGTGGTGGAGACAGGTGGTTGCTCCAGATGGAGGGGAGGGGACTTCATGGTGGGAGGCAAAGGCAGGGAAAAGGAAAAGCTGGAGGGAAGCAGGGGATGAAGAGCTGGGGTGGAATGAGTTGAATGAGAAATTGCAAGAGGAATGGACCTGGCCATTCAGCTGGGTGCCACACATCTCACACTGCAAGTGGCTGCTCTCTCTGCAGTGTTTTGGTTAATGCTCAGAAAGGGAATAAAATGTGTGAAAGCCATATATATATATATATATATAATTTTTTGTGTGTTAATAACAGTGATCTATTTATAGGCTATAAATTATACGCTGTGAATGTTGCTCAGAGACAAGACATTATTTTGCTGCCAACAGAAGAGAAAGAAAGGGGAAAAAAGAAAAAGAGATAGAAGGGGAAAGAGAGGAAGAGAAACAGAGAGAAGTGAGGAAGCTGTGAGCTTCTGAACCACCTTCCTATCCCTGCACCTCATGTGTTTACAGCAAAGGGCACTTGGTGTGCAAGAGGAATGACACTGAAGAGAAGAGGTATTTGGGGTCATCTCCAGAAGCCTGGTCCCCTCCTTCCTTCCTGCCACGGAGGAAATGTGTTGGAGCATTTCTGAATGAATCAGAGCATTGTCCAGGGCCTGCTCTGAGTGCCAGAGCACAGCACCGTGAAAAATACTGCACAGGAGCTGACGGCCTGTGGTATCTGGCACTCTCCTGTCTGCTGCAGACACAAGTGCATGGGCCACCTGGCAACCTTTCCTGGCCCTGCAGCAAGCAACTTCTGAGTGCTTCAGAAAAATACCTTACTATCCTCCCCCTCTTTTCAGTTTCTTTTCTTGTTTCCACCACCCCCCCGCTCCCCAGGAAAACCTCTCCCTCCTTTTTGCCATCACACGTGCACAGGAAGGGCATTGGAACCCAAATTCACCTCCCAGAGTTAGAAACCAAATCACACTGCCTCCCTTTGCAGACAAAAGAGAGAGAAGACAATTCACCTACTTGGCCTCCCCATTAATTATAAGAAAACCTTGCAGCATTTAATTGAGTCTAATGAAATTTAAGTCTCTAATATTAGATGAGATAGTTCTAGGCTGTGTGAGAAATCCCACCAATTGTTTCCATCAAACTTGCTGTGTACAGGATCAAACCATTTAGGAGTAGATATGGCACATGACAGAATAAAACCAAGTTTTATTTCTAACGCAACTACTGATAACCATTTCCATGAATCCTGGGGCTTCAAGAGGGATCACACCAAATGGCTTCCTCCTTCTCTGAATCTTAGAATCATAGAAACAAGAAGGTTGGAAAAGACCTCAAAGATCATCAAGCCCAACCTGTCACCCAACACCTCATGACTACTAAACCATGGCACCAAGTGCCACATCCAATCCTCTCTTGAACACCTCCAGGGATGGGGCCTCCACCACCTCTCTGGGCAGCACATTCCAAGGGCAAATTACTCTTTCTATGAAGAACTTTCTCCTCACCTCCAGCCTAAACTTTCCCTGGCACAGCTTGAGACTGTGTCCTCTTGTTCTGGTGCTGGTTGCCTGGGAGAAGAGACCAATCCCCTCCTGGCTACAACCTCCTTTCAGGTAGCTGTAAACAGCAAGAAGGTCTCCCCTGAGCCTCCTCTTCTCCAGGCTAAGCAACCCCAGCTCCCTCAACCTTTCCTCACAGGGCTGTGCTCGAGGCCTCTCCCCAGCCTCGTTGCCCTGCTCTGAACACGTTCAAGAGTCTCAATCTTCCTGGCCTCTGTCTTTGGATCTTTGGGCTTTGTCACCTCATTGCTCCCTTCTTTCCACAGCAGAGCACTTCCTTTTTTCTCATCCAGATTTCATAATATTTTTAATATTCCCTTCCTTTTATTTTTACATACTGGGAAAAGAATAAGAAGGGGGCTTGGCCAAGCTTGTCTATGGTACTAAAAAGCCTTGGTCATCTCTGAGGTTTTCCCCATCGATCCTGCATGATCAAAATGGAAAACCTGAAATGTGAAACCCATTCATTTTACAGCCCCATCATGAAAAGCACCATTCATCCACCCTGCTGGTGCTGAAAACATACCCTTGAGTGGCAACCCACTGCAAAAATTCTGTGATATTCTCTGAGGGATGTCACAATCCAGATATGGACCAGTTTTGGATGTTAGTCCCTAGGCAGCCTTGAATGCAAGGAGTGTGTGTGTAGGCATACAACACTCAGACCCAATGTTTTTTTCTGGCACACAGATTTGGAGTGCCCAGGGTCAACCACATCCTGCAGGCAGGGCTTCCCTGCATTTCAGTGAGGACAGCAAGGGATGAAAATATGGAGAACTGGAAAACGATGAGAGAGGTTTGTTTGACAGTCTACTGAATCATGAAGAGTTGAGTAATGAGTGGCTGAGTAACTGGTGGGGTACTGCTTGGCGTCGTTTCAAGCCACCTGTTGCTCAAGAGGAAGGAGCAATTTAATCTAATCATCCTCAGGCTGGAGCAAAAGGAAGAGTCATGGATTCACAGAGCAGTTTAGGGTGGAAGGGACCTAAAAGATCTTCTAGTTTCAACCCCCTGGCCATGGGCAGGAACACCTTCTGAATTTGGATCTGTGTTTGCAGGGCAAACTCTAAACCTCTATTTATGGGGGGCATGTACAGGTGAGATGGTGCCCTGTTCAATGCCATGTAATGACATCTGTGAGATCCATGAAAGCTCCAGCAAATGGGAGCAACAGCAATGCAGTGTTTGGCATTGAGAGCCTACCCTCAGCAGCTGCTGTTGCAAACTAGCCTGGGACAGCTGCCATACCTCTGTATGGCAACCCTGCTCATAATGAATGCCTTTTTGGTGACCTGTGTGCAAAGGGACTTTCTAGTTCCACTTAGAAGGGCACAGAAACACAATCCCAGATGAATCCATGGGTAATTCTCAGGCAGTGGTGTACAGAGATATCTGAGCAGACTGTTAGCAAAATGTTACATCATACAGGGTCCCCTAAGAGTGTTCAGAGGTACTGATTTCTGCCCTGGAGGGATCATTTAATCCAGAGCATCCAGCAGAGATACCATGCTGCCCAGCAAGTAGGTCTTTCCACAGCCAGTAGAGGACATCCATGCTGGCAGTAATGTGTGGGCTGGGAACTTGCAAAGCAAACATTGCTGCCAAATAAACAGAAACTCAGATCTCCAGAGTTTTGTGCTTGGCCTGGAGGACAAGTCAACCAGCAGAATGGATCATACTAGCTACTCCTCATCTGAGCCCCAGGGAACAGCTCTACCTAAGCACAGTGCGCCCTTCTCCCTCAAGCTCTGATCTTGCCAGAGCTCAGAATACAAGCAACATGAGAGAATATCCACAGTTGCTGATAAATTAGTACATGCTGCCTTCTGAGTCAGTGCTAAAGCTGAATCCGTCTGCATCAAATTAAGGAGCTCTGTTCCCTCCCCAAACCCTGGCACTTGCAACCTCACCTCATTCATATCCCCTGAAGCACAGAACTGACTCCTGGACCAGTGGTCCTAGCAAGCCGACTGGTATCCTGTACCCTTGGCAGGGTCTTGCAGCCAACCTGTGTTTTCACTGGTGCAGTAAATCAGAAGTGAGTAGTCTCCTGATGTGAGCCTTGCAGGGCACAGCAGTCTCCAGAGCTACTGTCTGTAGTTTCCACTCTCATGCCCTTCCCATGCCAGAAATCCCTCTTGTCTCTGTGCCACACAGCCCGGCTGTAGCTGCTGCTCCAAGGGCAGATGCCTCACAGGGAGACCCATCAGGACTGAAGTTCTGCAGAATCACATCTGCTTCTTTGTCCTCGTTTCCCCCAGCTCCTCTATGATTTCATTCAACCTAAATCATGACAGCTTCTCCAGTCTACGTAGGCAGAGCAGATCCCTTCACAGTTAGATTTATTTTTTTAATGAGTATTATTTTGAGGTGGAGGTGGAGGAGATGGTGCTTAAATGCAAAAGTCTGAATCTGTAGCATGAAAACTGCACTCAGCCTAAAGGAAGGAGGAGGCAGATTGATGGAGAGCATCACCACTCTGTGAAAGAACAAATAGGGTGAAGATGCTGCCAGATGGGAAACTGAATCCTCCCTGGCTCAATGAGCATAGATACCATTGGTGGTGTACACACCATAGGCACATTCTGCAAACAAACTTTAATTTTAGCTGTAGCTGCCACCGAATTCTGTCATTTTTCTCTTGGTCTATAAGAAGCACCAAAATATCCCACCCAGATGATCTGGGAGCTGGGAAAATCCTTTCCTTATCCCACTTGACAGATCCCAGATCCACACTATCCTCACACAAGTGACTTTAGCAGCCACCGGTGAAAGAGACTGGAAAAATATCTCCCTCCCTTTCACCTCTGCAACAGCTGGAATCTCCTTGCAGCAAGTCACCTGGGAACAGTGGCTCTTTGCAGAAGGGAAGATGGTTTCTACGTGGGTGAGATTGTTGTGAGGGCTCTAGAGAAGGAGAAAAACTCCTCTGTTACTAAGCAGGGATCTGAAGGCCGTTGTCGGGGGAGAAGCAGAAGAATTTCCATAAAAGGAAGAATTATTCTGCCTGCAGCCAAACCACCTCGACTCTGATCTTGTCAGATCTCACAGTAGCAGCAGGGCTGGTCAGCAAGGGGAGGCAAACCTCCTGGGGTGAAGCATGGTGTTGTGGTGATGCAGGGGAAAAGGGACAGAGATCCTCATCCTGTGTGGACAGCAAACACATAACCTTCCTGGACTTCTTCAGTGCTTTTTTCCTCATGATCTGAAGGAGAAGAGCCCTTTGTGATCTGGAGGGTGCTAAGTGCACATCACAGGGAACATCTATCTGGCTTTCTCATCTAATTGCAATGGGATTAATTAGATAAGGCCACAGTACCCTCTCTCTCTCCACTGTCTTTATTCTTTCACCTAGCTGCTCCAACTAGTTACCAGCCTTGGCACTGTTTGAACAGCTGGGTATGAAAAATGTCCTTCTGTTACAGCAACATAAGGACCTTGGGAACAAAGCAACCCATTGCAAAGCCAACCACTGGACCAGAGTGGCCCCTTCTTGATTAGCAGGACCACTCCCAGGAATGCACATGATGGAGGAGAGGGAACTATGAGCAAAAGATCTCCATCCCTCAGTCCAACACCAGAGTCAATATGTGGAGTACAAGGAAGAAGAGGTAACCCCGGATTCCAACCCATTTTTCTGCAGTACTCTGGGACTATCTTAGGCAGCTTCTCTCCTTGCTTCACCTCTGAAGTGTACCCTGTACAGACTGCAGAGCTGCCAAGGCTGACCCAGTGGCAGCACCATCCAATGTCCTTGAAGTCCCTGGGACAGCTAACAACAGGGTTAAGTGCGCTCACAGCAACTTTCCCTCAGCTTGACCAAGCCTGTGTAGATTTCTCTCCATGTGCTGGTTGTTTAAAGCCACCATAAGACAAGTAGGAGGAAGAGAATAGATCAGCAGAAGGAAATAACCAACTCTTGTCCTACTGCTCTTTGGCCAATAAGGAGATAAGGCAGAAAAGAGAGAGAGGCTTTTCGCCCACTGCATCTGGAAGCTGAAAATTGAAGAGCAAATGAAAAGTGTGTTTGAAGATAGCACAAATCCTTGATAAAACCTCCCTGAAACTTGATGAAAAATTGTAAAGTGCATCAGGAAAGCTGGGATTTTCTAAAGGATAAAGCCATCAGACAGGAAAAACTGAAAAGATACAGACACAGATGGCTGATCTGGGCTCTCTGGAGGTAGTAGGGGTGCAGAGTGAGCTTTAGCCTTCATGGAGCCTCTTGGCTTAAAGTCACGGGTGGAGCACTATCATGAAGGGGAAGAAACCAACATCTTCAGTCTCTGCTAGGCCTCTCCTGCTATTTCAGGAGGCAGCCACAACGTGCTGGCATTGTAGATGCAGAGGATGCTGGGGCAACCATGAGCGTGGCTCTCATCTTTCCTTGCTCTCCGTCCACTTCCTGGCTTTAGGGGAGCACAGGCAGGCAGCACACTTCATGGCTCCCTGCCTCACCCAAAAAGCAGGGGAGCACGCTTTACTCTGGGCACATAAAAGGCCAGGGTGGTTGCAGATGTAGCATTGAGGTCTTTGTGAAGGTATATAGATGTAGGGGAAGATTCATATATAACAACATATAGACACTGTCACAAACCTCAAGTCTTGCTTTTCTTCAGTGTTTCATGTAAGAGAGCAAGCAGAAGCACTCTGTCCAGCTTTCCAGATCTGCACTAATTCAAACTCCCCCCAGTATGAAAAGATTTGGCCTGAATAACTTACCTGCTCTTCAAGGATTTCACCCCTTTCCCATTTCCAACAAATTGATCCCCTTGGAACAAGCCTGCAATTAAGAAACTGTACAGGGGACTTTGCCATCAGGTAAATAGAGAACATGGTGTCTGGAGACAGAATTTTTCAATGAAGATTAATTAGGCAGAGTTCCTGTCCCATTCTCTCTGGCAGTGGGGAGAACAGTGTTTGAACATGGGAGAGAAGCACTAATGCTCTCCCTCCACTTGCACATCCAGCACCATCCACCCAGCAAGCATCTCTCAAGGAGGCTCTTTGGAGGGTACAGACAGCTTCTCTATTCACAGGGCTTTTTTTGCTTAGAAAGAGCTGCTACTAAGAGCAGCTCCTGCAGCAGCAGGGATGAAGGCCAGAGAAAACACACTTACTCTTGATCAGAAAGAACCACGTTCATTTGCCTTATGTGCTGTGCCAGGTTACACCCACAGTATCACAGTATCGCCAAGCTTGGAAGAGACCTCAAAGATCGAGTCCAACCTGTCACCACAGACCTCATAACTAGACCATGGCACCAAGTGCCACATCCAGTCTCCTCTTGAACACCTCCAGGGACGGTGACTCCACCACCTCTCTGGGCAGCTCATTCCAATGACGAATGACTCTCTCCATGAAGAACTTTCTCCTCACCTCCAGCCTAAACTTCCCCTGGTGCAGCTTGAGACTGTGTCCTCTTGTTCTGGTGCTGGTTACTAGAGAGAAGAGACCAGCCCCTTCCTGGCTACAACCACCTTTCAGGTAGTTGTAGAGAGCAATAATGTCTCCCCTGATCCTCCTCTTCTCCAGGCTAAACAATCCCAGCTCCCTCAGCCTCTCCTCATAGGGTCTCTGGGCTGAGAAGAGCCTAGCCCCAGGTGGACAAAAAACTTGACTCAAGTGGGCAGAGAGATTTGATTCCCCCTTCTCAGAGGGAGGGCTCCCCAGGGAAAGTCTATTCCCCTTCCATGTCTTGTCCACAGCTTTCTTAAGGGGAGCCATTGCCTGTCTCTCTTTCTCCTCCTGCCCTCACCTGCCTGACAGGTCTCTTGCTGCTCCTGCTGTAACCATAGAATCATAGAATCAATAAGGTTGGAAAAGACCTCAAAGATCATCAAGTCCAACCTGCCACCCAAGACCTCATGAGGACTAAGCCATGGCTTAAAGTGCCATGTCCAATCCCTTCTTGAACACCTCCAGGGATGGTGACTCCACCACCTCCCTGGGAAGTACATTCCAACGGCTAACAGCTCTCTCTGTGAAGAACTTTCTCCTCACCTTGAGCCTAAACTTTCCCTGGCACAGCTTGAGACTGTGTCCTCTAATGAGGAGTGTTCCATGCTGCTCCAGACACCAAAGGACTGCATCTAAAGATACTCCATCTCGCAGCCAGAGAATCCTTTGCCAGCTGCAACTGGTTTAGTACCAGGGAGGTTTAGGTTGGATGTTAGGAAGAAATTCTTCATAGAAAGAGTTGATTGCCCATTCAAATGGGCTGCCTGGGGAGGTGGTGGTGTCACCATCATTGGAGGTGTTTAGGAGGAGACTTGATGGGGTGCTTGGTGCCATGGTTTAGCTGATTAGATGGTGTTGGATGAGAGGTTGGACTTGATGATCTCGAAGGTCTCTTCCAACCTGGTCTATTCTATTCCATACTGTTTTTATATACCTTTTTTTCCTTTGTAACCTTCCTTTTACTCAAATGTCTTTTATATTTTATTAAGCTTACCTTTTTCCTTCCAAATTGATTCAAGACTTTCTCTTGTAATTTCACCTCTCTTTTCTCCTGCTGCCTAATTTGCCTTTACCTACCAGGGAAAAAAAAAAAAAGCTGGGGGGAGGGAGACAATCTAAATCTGTTCCATTTGAGCTTTTGGACTCCAGGAAAGCTTAAACCTCAACATGTGCATCTCCTTCCCAGAGGGGATGTGGACAGCAACTGATGTCTGTGATGCACCCTGTGCTTGGTGGAGAGGCAGGTCCAAGAGAGTCAGTAGGACACAGCTCTGCCTCTTCCTGGCAGATCATTCTGGCAACAGATGTTTTGCCTTAGGAGTCTGCACTCTTCTGTGCCTACCAGGCAGCAGCAACCTGACTACAAAGGCCTCAGTCAGTGAAGGGAGCAGGAAACATGCAGGCATAAAGAAAAAAGTGTGACTTTGCTTTATATGTTGTGTGAAAAAAGAAAAAGAAAATACACCCCATGAGGATAAGACAACACAGGGGCCATAGCACGTGAAGCAAAGGGCTGGATGGAAGCCTGATGTAGATCTTAGCCCAGAAACGATATTAAAGCAGTGAGGAGAAAAAGAGCTGAGGAAAGATGTACCAGGCATCTGCCACTACAATTAATTAAATGTGGCCAAAGGGTCATAGAATGTTTTGGGTTGTAAGGGACTTTAAAGATCCTCTAGTTCCAAACCCCCCACCATGAGCAGGGACACCTTCCACTAGACCACGATGCTCAAGGCGTCATCCAACCTGACCTTGAACACCCCCATGGAGGAGGCATCCACAGCCTCCCTGGGCAACCTGTTCCAGTGTCTCACCACCCTCACTTGTAAAGAATTTCTTCCTAATATTCAGTCTAAATCTGCCCTTCTCAAGCTCCAATCCATTCCCTCTTATCCTATCACTACAAGCCCTTGTAAAAGTCCCTCCCCAGCTTTCTTGCAGGCCCCTTCCAGCTACTGGAAGGCTGCTATAAGGTCTCCCTTTTTTTTTCCAGGCTAAGCAGTCCCAATTCTTGTACCCTGTCCCTATGAGGGAGGTGCTCCAGCACAAGAGAAGAGAGGGAAAACAGGAGCAGATTCTGGTGTGGAGCAAGGTGAGTTGTTGTGGAAGAGAGTGCTCACTCTTTCACCAGATTTACACACAGAGCTCCAGTTAAAGGACAGGTGTGGGCAGCAGTAGATTACCCCAAATGAGGAGACTCCTCTGGTTCGATCTTGCACAGCCATATGTGAGCCATTCCCCTGCATCGGAGTTTCATGTATTAACCCAGCTAGCAGCACTGGCAAAGACCAGAGTGAAAAGCTGTATGTGTTGCTCAGGGTGGTCCTGTCACCATCACGACTCTCCAGTACGTAGTGTGGGCTTTTTGGCTCAAAGACCATCAAGTCCAACCTGTCACCCAACACCTCATGTCTACTAAGCCATGGCACCAGTGCCACATCCAATCCCCTTTTGAACACCTCCAGGGATGGTGACTCCACCACCTCCCTGGGCAGCACATTCCAATGGCCAATCAATCTTTCTGTGAAGAATTTCTTCCTAACATCCAGCCTAAACCTGCCCTGCCACAGCTTGAGACTGTGTCCTCCTGTTCTGGTGCTGGTTGCCTGGGAGAAGAGACCAGCTCCCTTCAGGTAGTTGCAGACAGCAATAGGGTCTCCCCTGAGCCTCCTCTTCTGCAGGCTAAATAACCCCAGCTCCTTCAGCCTCTCCTCAAAGGGCTTGTGCTCAAGGCCCCTCACCAGCCTCGTTGCCCTTATCTATCAGCAGTAGACTTTTTAACATGAGATGAGGTTAGGCAGACTGGCCACCTCTGCTCATCCACACCTGCCCACTGGCCAGCTGTCAATAACAGGAGCACATAGCTCCAGATAAGTCTCATAAAAGCCCCTGTTTGTGCAGAATAACCTGTTCTTTTAATAACTGTGAACAATATCTGTGATTTGTGTTACAAACTCGTGCTGGAGCTGGTGCAGGGGAGGGCAATGAAGCTGGGGAAGGGCCCGGAGACTAAATCTTATGAGGAGCAACTGAAGGAGCTGGGGATGATTAGTTTGGAAGAGAGGAGACCTCATTGCTCTCCACACCTACCTGAAAGTACACTGTAGAGAGGCTGGTGCTGGTCTCTTCTCACAGGTAATCAGTGATAGAGCAAGGTAGGTTTAGAGTGGACATTAGGAAAAAAATTTCCCAGCAAGAGTGGTCAGGCATTGGAATGTGCTGCCCAGGGAGGTGGTTGAGTCACCAACCCTGGATGTGTTTAAAGTGGGTATGGATGTGGTGCTTGGGGATATGGTTTAGGGGTGAACCTTGTAGAGCAGGGTTAATCAGTTGGACTTGGTGATCCTGAGGGTCTTTTCCAACTGGAATGTTTCTGTGATTCTGTGAATTCAGCCCTCAGGACATTTAATTGCAGAGTTCCAGGAAGCTGGATTAGCTGGCTGGAAAGGCATGGGCACTTCAGGAAACAGTAGGTCTCACCTGGGAGGCACATGGCTTCAAGTAAGCTCTTGGCCCAAGGCAGTGACTGAAATGCTGCTGATATTCCCAGGAAGGGAGGACAAAGATATATTACAAGAAGGTGAAGAAAGCCTTTGATGCTCAGTTTATTGGGAGGCATAATGTAATATATGAGAGATTTAGTCAGTATTCTCAAGAAGTGGAAATGACTGCCTGCCAAGTCCTTCAGAAGAGCGGTGCAGAGCTGCTCAGGACACTTCCAGAGAATTCATGAGAGGCAGCATTACTGCAGGTCTAAGACAGGGAATATTGGGCTACTCCTTCCAGTTCGGATCCAGTTTGATTTTGACAAAGGACAAAAAAGCCTGCAAGAGGAGAAAAGACAGGAAGACTTGGAAGGCAGAATGTTCAGAGAAGGAAGAATCAGGTAGGTTGATCCAGCTCATGGTGACTGCCAGGCAGGTAAAAGGGTCAAGACAGTGAAAAAAACCAAAGCTCCATGGACAAAGGAGGAAACAACAGAAGTCATTCTGAATATCCCTATGAATTCAGGCCCTTTATTTTCATACTCAAAACAAGGTTGCAGGAAGCCGAAAGAAAAAGGGAGCTCAAGAGAGGTCAATCCCACAAGCAAGGACACAGTTAAGATGCATTTGACACAAAAGGCACTGAGGTGTGTGGAGGTACCACCTCACACCACAGAGGCCTTAAGACACAGGATCTCAGGTGCTATAATGAAACCCTGAAGGTAATTACAGCTCAGACTATCAGGAGGTCCCAGAAGAGACAGACAAAACCCCCTCCAACCCACAACCCCTAGGCTGGCTCAGTCTTCAGAAAAAGCTCCCAGCTGGAGCAGGGAAGGTTGATTTTTACTTTCCTCCCACCCCCTCCCCCAGGACATCTCTGTGCTGTCAGCAGCTCCATGATCTGCACTGCTCACAGCAGCTGGCCAGTTATTCACGGTGCATACAGAAGAGCTCAGCCTGGGATATTTTGCCCACAAAGCTTTCCTTAGGATGCAAAGATCTTGCTTCTGTTTGGAGATAAGAGCAATAGCGGTGGCCCGAGATGTGCTCCTGCTGTGAGGGAAGGGCTAGATACCCAAGTGTGATTAATGCCCTGTAATTTTTGGTATCTAAGCAGAGATTAACATAGCACAATGTAGGAAATGGAGCTAGAGCTGCATGCAAAGGAGAGACAGGTACATTGTGATTCTTTGATCTATTTGAGATAAGGATGAGATAAATCATGCTCCTCCTCTCCCCTGGATATAAGAGGACTCTGGCACTGTGGTAGACATCTATCTTTAGAGAGAGACACCTTCCACCAGCACATAGAGAGCTTTGAAAGGCTCCAGTTATTTAGGCCAAGGCACAACTAACCTGACCACAATAAAAAGCCTTCTCCAGAGAGGACACCAGTGGCACAGGCCCCATCTGTGAAGATAGTGTGACCCTTTCTTCCCCTTACATCACAGGCCACAGCTTGAGTCCTGGGGTCAGGTCTGGGTGCTAGGAAAGATATTGAAGGGCTGGGGGGTGTTCAAAGAAGAGTACCAAGGCTGCTGAGGCGTTTGGAGAGCATTGTATGAGGAGCAGCTGAGAGAGCTGGGATTGTGTAGTGTGGAGAAGAGAAGGCTGAGTGGAGACCTCATTGTTCTCCACAGATACCTGGAAGGAGGTTGCAGTGAGGCTGGGGTTGGTCTCCTCTCCCAAGTAACCAGAGATAGGATGAGAGGAAATGTGCTGAAGCTGTGCCAAGGAAGTGTTTAGTTGAAGATTAGGAACATTTTTTTTCCTGCAAGAGTGGTGAAGGATTGGAACAGGCTGCCCAGGGAGCTGGTGGAGTCCTCATCCCTGGAGATGTTCAAGAAGCTGTAAATGTGGTGCTTCAAGGTAGGGCTTAGTGGTTGCAGTAGTTGGGTTATGGTTGGACTTGATGGTCTTGAAGGTTTTTTTACAACCTTTATGATTCTCTCTGCATGCTGTACTTGCTGCAGGTGCAGGACAACTCTCGTGCCAGAGGGAGCCTGTGAAGCTATCCTGGCCTTCACTCAAGAGCCTAATCATTCTCCCAAGGACCAGCACAGCCCCAGTGACTGGGCAGCTGTGAAAAGCAGAGCCTCATCCCTGCAAACAGAGCACCAGAGACTCAGACACCAACACCTTTAGGGAATGAAAGAAGCAGTTGTCATTTCATGCACAAGACAAATGATCTCATCTGTCCTACCACTTGAGACAGCCTCAGTACCAAACAGGAGCTACCACTCCACTTTGCCCAAGCCCACTTCTTTCATTTCTCTGTTCCTTTGGGTCTACTAGCCTTGGTCCAGGAAGGCTGTGGCAGATTCTGTTGCTGGGGAGTATAGCCCAATAGCACAGCCTGAAAAAAGGGCAATTAGAGTGATCATTTGCCTTTTCTCTGTTTGATTGGCAGGTAAGCTTAGGGGGGAGAGAGCCTGTGCCACAAACAGTGCCCACAAAGCATTTCACAGAGAAACTAAGAAAATGCTCTTAAAAAAAAAAAAAAAAGTTCCTATTTTGGGGGATCCAAAGAGAGGTCTGTTTAATAGGTGCCATATCTAAGTGAACAGTGACAAGTCAGGAACCCCTTTCCTCCTCTACATATAAGTAATTCCTGCTAGTTTCCAGGGGAGAATGTGTGTCTTGATAGTGGAGAAGGACATTCTGTTTTGCAGAGAGGTACAGAGAAGCTTCTCCCCCCCCCCCTCCCCAGCTCTTCAGCATGACTGAGGGAAGGAGCTGGCCTGCTCTACCTCTGGTATCTCCTCAGAGATCACCTGCAAGAACACAATTAGTTCCACTTGCAGAAGGCTGTTAGTTTTGTATGTGCATGAGCATGTGCGCTGACCATGTGAAAATGAACTTGCAGAGCTGGAAAACAATCATCTCCCTCTTGCATAAACTACTTCATCTTCTGCAATAAACATCTTCTCCATAGTAGCCTGGGCAGCAGCCAGAAACAAGGGAATCCAGTCAGAGCCTGGAGAGCTCCACAGAATCAGAGAATGGTAGGGACTGGAAGGGACCTCTGGTGATCACTGAGTCCAACTCCCCTGCCAACGCAGGGTTCCAGGTCACACAGAAACTCAGCCAGGCAGAGTTTGTAAGTCCCCAGAGAAGATGATTGCACAACCTCTCTGGGCAGCCTGTTCCAGTGCTCCAACACCCTCACAGCAAAGTTTCTCCTCATGTTGGGGTGGAGCTTTCTGTGTTCGAGTTTGTATCTATTGCCCCTTGTGCTATCAAGGGACACCAGTGAAAAGAGCCTGGCCCCTTCTTGACACCCACCCTTCAGATGTTTATAAACATGAATGAAATCTTAGCCCAGTCTTCTCTTTTCCAGAGGTCCATGGGGGTTGAAGTGATATTTTACTGCTAGGCAAAGGTGAGGGGGGAGGAACTACCTTTCAGAAGGAGAGAGATAAACCAGGTTTCTTGGCACAAGAGCACCCAAGGGGGGTTTCCACACATGGCCAAGCCCTAGTCCCATAGCAGTCTGTCTCATTGCACCTCAGCTCTCCTTCCGCCTCGTAGATTCTCACTTGTGCGATGACATACATGTGAGAGGGGTAGAATAGAGGTGCTCTGTTTCTGCTCCTAGAGCATTCAGGAAAAAAGGGGCAGTCCTGTGTTGTCTCTGCCATAATCACAACCACCATCCACTGAGCACAAGGAAGGTTGAGGCTGTTCATTCAGGATATGCTTATGGAAGTTTCCCTTTTTGTTTTGCAACCACCAGATCTAGATGATTACTTTCTAAAAGTATCCTTGACAGAAGAGAGCAGCAGGACTGCTGTGCTCACTGAAGAGCCTGTGTGCATGGAAAGGTTGGATGAGTGGTTGTACAATGGGCCTGGGAGTGAGAACTCCTCACAGTCAAGCAGCTTCTCTCACACAGAGGCTTCCAGCACTGAGGACTGTCATGGTTTCACGGTCTGGGACCTATCATGGGAGCCAAAAACAGAAGCAAGGCTCCAAGGCTATACTGTGTCAAAAGGACCACTGCCCTGGTGCAGCATTTTATCTTTGTTCACTCTGTGCCTCTTCTTTCAAGTTCCAGTTATCGCCTTCACAAATCTGAGATGTAATGGTGACTACAGGTGCTGGAAGAGATGATGTCCCTCAGCTGGCTGAAGTGCTCTGCAAAAGCTTAACAAAAGCCTTGGCAATGAACATGCCACAAAGCCCAGGCTAAGGAAGGTGGAGGAGGTGGCAGTCTCCCCTAGACACAGCTCAGTGGTGATGTGCTACCGTTCTGGCCTGAGACCTCCATCTGTGTGGATACTGCTCAGACCACAAGAGCTTTTGGTGAAAGTGGTCTTCTGAAAGTTATAACAAAACAAAGCAAGAAGGAAGTCCAAGAGTGGGAAAATGTGTTCAGCAGGAATAGAACAAGCACCACATGAGTATGTCCCAGAAGCACTAAGGGAGAAGAAAGCAAACATCTAACACATCATCTCTTCCACAAAGACCCAATGTGCAATCCCTCCAGTGTTAGGCTGAACACAAAAGCCACTTTTCCTTAAAAAAAGCAGCCTAATTGATGCACAGAAGCATGAGCACATTACCAGGAGAGGGGAGGGCTGTGGGTCTCTCTCTGTACAGGCAGGAAGGTGGTCCTGTAGGGATGGGGGCAGGAGGCAACAGGAAGGGATCAATGATCCCCGGCAGGACAAAAGGGAAGCAGGAGGTAGTGAGGTTGGCACAGGGGCTTCAGAAAGGGGCACCCTCAAAGTACCTCACAACACCCCAGACAGCACTCAATTTTCCCAGTGCTCAGGCAAGTGCCCAGCCAAAGCTCTTGATGGGAGCTGTTATTTAAACAAGCCAGATGTTAATAAATGGAGCCTTTTAGTCCTAATTGGTGGAGAACCACAAGCCTGAAAAACCTCCCAGAGCTCTTCAATTATAGATACTGCCCCAGAACTGTTGAGAACAGCTGAGATGTTTTGAGAGTCACCATAGAGCTGCTCTGGCATGTCAGAGCTGCCATGATGGGAGCTTTCTTTTATATAACCCAGAGAGGCTAATTCACCTATAGCCATCTAAAGGCTCTGAACTCCAGAGAAGAACGGCTTTTGATGCAGTTGTTTGCACCTCTTCTGCATCCTGTCCACTGCTGGTTTTCTCCCCACCTCTTACCTGGCAACCCTTGGGCTCTGATGTGGCCAGTGTGACTCACAGGTCTGACTCAGATTTCATAGCCAAACAATGATCAAATGTTTCCAGCTACAGCCCTTCTGCTTGTTTCCTACATCTCCCATGACTTCACAGGACCTCTCCCATGTATGGAGCGCTGGATAAGCCAAGAGGTGCTTTGTTTCCACACCCAAGCAGAGACAGCTCAGCAAGGTCAGAGCTCAGGTGCTGCTGTATTCTTTCATCATCATCATTTCCATTATTTCAGTCAGGCTAAGGAATCTTTTCTCCTTTGGTCTTTCTCTCTGCTGCAAGATGCTTGTTAACTACCTTCCCTTGTAACCAAGAGTGACCCTTCCCACCCTGCATCACATCAGATGAGGAGCTAGCACAGAGCTAGTTAATAAGTCTTCATCTAAGAGACACCAGCATCCACTAGAGGCTCTGAAATCCCTGTGGTTCCACCAGATAAAGCATTAGAAATGTTTCATTTTGAAAATGCCTAAGGGATAGTTACCCCCTGGATACCACAAAAAAAACCCAAACCACAAAATCCCAGAAGTTTCTTGGCCTGGGCATAGCTCCTGGGCTCCAAGACAGGAGGCTGGAGCCAAGGTGAGGGGCCATGCAGCAACTGCTCTTTTCCTGTGTTACCAAATACATATTTAATATGCCCAAGTCCCATCGATAGAATAGATTAGAATGGAATAGAATAAACCAGGTTGGAAGAGACCTTCAAGATCATTGCATCCAACACCATCTAATCAACTAAACCATGCAACCAAGCACCCCATCAAGTCTCCTCCTGAACACCCCCAATGATGGCAACTCCACCACCTCCCCAGGCAGCACATTCCAATGGGCAATCACTCTCTCTAGGAAGAATTTCTTCCTAACATTTATCCAGTTGAGTACACTGCTGCTGAACAAGAGCCTCATGAATTGATGTTCTCTAACAGAAGCACACTGTCAAAAAAACCCCAACCTCCAGCAACCCCCAAGGTCCTGCACGAGCCTACAAAACCAAGGAACCTGGCAGGGATGGAAATTGTCTCATGGGTTTAAATCCATGACTTGGACCCTCCTCTTTCTCCACAAGGCATTAAGTTTCCTGTCTTCTAGTACAGCTGTGTGCCATCATTTTCAGAGTGCTTAGTTGTAACTCATGAAGATAAATGAGGGAAGAGGCAGCTCTGAGGTGGCACAACAGCGTCTGGGCTGCTTCTGCATGGCCAACCTATTTGTTCTGTTGCCAGTGTCATGCAAGGACTGTGACTGTCTGCTCCTGAAGACACCTAGGTGCAGTGCAGGGAAGGAACTGCTGTTTCTTTCAAAAGCCCTGCTCAGTGCTGTTGTTACTTGGAGGGTCAGATGAGATCTTTCTCCTCCTTTCTGAAGCACACCTAGGATCCCCCATGCCTCAGTTTAAGAAGGATATTGAGACACTTGAACCTGTCCAGAGAAGGGCAACAAAGCTGGTGAGAGGTCTGGAGCACAAGCCCTATGAGGAGAGGCTGAGGGAGCTGGGGCTGTTTAGCCTGGAGAAGAGGAGGCTCAGGGGAGACCTTACTGCTCTCTGCAACTACCTGAAAGGAGGTTGTAGATAGGTTGGGGTTGGTTTCCTGCCAGGCAACCAGCACCAGAACAAGAGGACACATTCTCAAACTGCACCAGGGGAAGTTTAGGCTGGAGGTGAGGAGAAAGTTTTTCCCAGAGAGAGTTGTTCACCATTGGAATGTGCTGCCCAGGGAGGTGGTGGAGTCACCGGCCCTGGAGGTGTTCAAAAAGGGATCGGATGTGGCACTTGGTGCCATGGTTTAGTTAGTCATGAGGTGTTGGGTGATAGGTTGGACTTGATGATCTCTGAGGTCTTTTCCAACCTTATTGATTCTATGATCCTACAGACCATGATGTCACAAAGCCCCCTCCTGGGGCTGTAAAGGGGAATATGTGGCCATGTGGCAGCAGGCTGTTGGTGGGGGGCACCACAGTCTGGTTGAGGGTTGGGCACAATGCTCTTAGAGACTTTTTCCAACCCAAACGATTCTGTGATTCTCTGATGGTTTAAATAACTGCTTTGAAACCAGCCTTTACTCCAACCTAGTTTGTAACTGACAGAAAAAACAAGCAAAAAGACAAAGGAAACATGACACAGATGGAGCAAAGCAATTACATGACAGCAAGCACCCCTTTTGATAAAAATCATTTTCTGAGCCTCCATCTGTGTTTAGCCTCTATCTAGGGCTACACCAAAGCAGTTGTTCTGTCACCCAGTGACCCCTCCCCAGCAAGGAAGAGGAATTGGGAGAAGGAGAGAAGATCCACAGGTTAAAGTGAAAGCATATTGCACGAAACATCAAAATCAATGCTGATACCAATATCAAGCAAAGAAAACTATACTTAGAGCAGTAAAGGTATGGCTGTCACAATAGACACCTTGTTGCTGTCTACAACTACCTGAAGGAGGTTGTGTTCAGGTGGGGGTTGGTCTCTTCTCCCAGGCAACTGGCATCAGAACAAGAGGACACAGTCTCAAGCTACATCAAGGGAGGTTTAAGCTGGATGTTAGGAAGAAATTCTTCATAGAGAGTGATTGGCCATTGGAATGTGATGCCCAGGGAGGTGGTGGAGTCACCATCACTGGAGGTGTTTAGGAGGAGAGTGGATGGGGTGCTTGGTGCCATGGTTTAGTTGATTAGATGGTGTTGGGTGTTAGGTTGGACTCAATCTCGAAGGTCTCTTCCAACCTGGTTTATTCTATTCTATTAAAAAAGAAGGCAGCCTCCAGGAGAAGGAGCAGGTGATTGAAGAGGAGCAGGAGCCCAAGGAGAAGGCCTCTTCTCCTCAGCAACCTTCCTCCTTTGTTAGGAGCCTGGCATTTATCGTACAGGATATGTGTCACTGTGTACCGACTCAGGTCGGCTAGCCTGGCTGGCTTGAAACTGTTAACAACCTGCAGACCTTGATTCTGTCCCAGCAAAACCCAGACAGCCTTGAAGTGGCTCCATGCGGCAAAACCAAGCCTGATGTCTTTATATTACCAAGACCAACTACAGAAGTAGAGTTTGTAGTGGGAAACCTCACCTCACATGCCAGCAAAGACATTACTGCTCGACCTGGGATAACACAGAGGAGCAAAGCTGCCTTTGGCACCTACTGAAATGATTATGGCTTTGATTTATCAAAACTCCACTTCCCCTCCCCCTCCCTTTTTGTTTTTTTGTGTGCTTTGGTTGGTTGGTTTTCTTCCTTTGCTTGTTTGGAGGTTTGGGGTTTCTCCCCCTGCAACTTCACAAACGTTCCTCTGCTGCATGCCAAGAAAAGATTATTTAATGAAGCATAAACAAACAGCTGAATGAGATTGGTTAAACAGAACCTCTGTGAGAAAGACAGCTGATAAAATTCCAGGAAAGTTTTTACTAATGGGGAAAAAAAAAACCAATCTTTAAAAATATAGGACTTGATGCACAGAGTAATACTTAGTCTTTCTGCTTTGTTGCAGCTGCGTTGCTGCAGCTGAGTTCTTGTGAATGTGTCCAGAGAAGGGCCACGAGGATGATCAGAGGGCTGGAGCACCTCTCCTATGAGGACAGACTGAGGGAGTTGGGGCTGTTCAGGCTGGAGAAGAGAAGGCTCCAAGGTGACCTAATTGTGGTCTTCCAGTATCTGAAGGGGGCCTACAAGAAGGCTGGGGAGGGACTTCTCAGGATATCAGGTAGTGATAGGACTAGGGGGAATGGAATGAATCTGGAGGTGGGGAGATTCAGACTGGATGTGAGGAGGAAGTTCTTCACCATGAGAGTGGTGAAGCCCTGGAATGGGTTGTCCAGGGAGGTGGTTGGGGCCCCGTCCC
This sequence comes from Picus viridis, assembly GCA_033816785.1. Classification (NCBI taxonomy): domain Eukaryota; kingdom Metazoa; phylum Chordata; class Aves; order Piciformes; family Picidae; genus Picus; species Picus viridis. Next base: position 23,141,462 of record CM066568.1, on the reverse strand, counting down.
TGGAGGTGTTTAAGACCAGGTTGGATGAGGCTCTGGCCAGCCTGATCTAGTGCAGGGTGTCTCTGCCCCTGGCAGGGGGGTTGGATCTAGATGATCCTTGTGGTCCCTTCTAACCCTGACTGATACTATGATAAGAAAGGCTGAGAGTGTTAGGGCTGCTCAGCCTGGAGAAGAGAAGGCTCAGGGGAACCTTACCAATGCCTACAAATAACTGAAGGAAGAGTGCAAAGAAGACAGACCCAGGCTCTTGTGATACCCAGGAACAGGACCAGCAGAAATGGGCACAACCCAGAACACAGATGTTTCCCTCTAAACATCAGGAAAAGCATTTTTTACCGTGAGGGTGATTGAGCACTGGCACAGCTTACACAGAGATGTTGCAGAGTCTCCATCCTTGAAGATACTCAAAAGCCATCTGGATATCATCCTGGGCAAGCATCTCCAGATGGCCCTGCTTGAGCAGCGAGTCTGGGCAAGGCCACCTCTGGAGGTCTTTTCCTACCTCAGCCATTCTGTGATCTTCACTGGAAAGAGGAAAAGCCATAGGGAAGTAAAACAAGTTGGAGAAGACCACTCGTTCAAGCATACCAGCTCAGAGTGTTATCTCAGGTGAGATGACAGAGAAGAGGCTGTAGGAAAGGCCTATCAAACCATGGCCTTCACAGAAAGTCTCAAGACAATCTGACAAAGGATCCATGGAGTTCCTAGGCTGCCCATGGCCCAGGCACTGTTTGGATGGAAAGAAGCAGGAAACGCTTACTTTTGTTTTGATGAGGTGAGCTGTTGCGCAGCAAAGAGTGCAGGTAATGAAAGTTCAGAGGCTTCTGAACCAGGAAGGGTTTGGGTGCATCCCTGGCGAGAAGTGATTCATCTGTGTGCTTCTCTTTGATGTGTTGTTTCAAGTACAGCCATCAGTGCAGAGTCAAATAGGGTAAACAAGAAATCCATACAGATGACAGCCTACTAGAGAGAGATGAAACCCAACCTGATTCAAGTGATCTCTCTCAGAATACCTGGCAGCACTTCATGGCAGTCACTGTTTCAGAGATCCTCCATCAGGAACTCTGCCATCATCTAAAAAGATTCTGGACTCAAGGTTAATTGGTACTGAAGTTGCTACAAAGAAAACCCCTAGGTGCCAGGAGACACAGCAGACCTCTCTAAAAAGAAGGTCAAATTGTTACTTGCTAGAGAAATGAGGAAGAATTAGATGTGTCATAACCACTAAATGAGACTGTGTGGCAAAAGTGACCATGACATGTTTGTATAAGGACGAATTGCACCAACAGAGCTCGAAATAAAGGGCTGAGCATGAGTCTGCCTTAAAACACAGCCTGTCAGTGGTGAAGCCACAGCATGATCAAGGGTCCAAGGGCAGTGCAAACAAATTTAGAAAGAAACCAGAAGGGCTGACTGCTGAAACACCTCTGCCACTCATACCCAGGTAACATGTCTGCAGTGTCCCTCAGAGGTGCCCACCTAAGAAAACCACAGTTGCACCTCCTTTCCTGGGATCCAGATAAAGCTGCTAATCCTGCTCTGTACCTGCAGAAGTAACTCAGTCCCTCAGGGCATGAAACAAGATTCTCCACCCACTGGGAACAGCTCAGTGGTCAAAGTGACCAGAAAGGATGGGTTTGGTGAGCCAGGAATAGTTTGGTGATCAGAATAACCTCCTTTTCCCCACCAGATGACTTCTGTTTGCTGGCCTGAGTTCAGCAATGTTTTCATTGACAGGGTTAGTATGTCCCTTTTAATGTATTAACAGAATATCACATTAACAGAGGGACCAGAATATGTGTCACTGAGGAGTCACTTGCACTCCCACATTACAGAGCCACCTTCTCTGGTGAAAACAGATTTTTTCAGGCACACAGGCTCTTCTTTTTGTCTGAGGGCAGTGATGTGAAAGGACATTTATGTCCCCAGGCCCCTTTGCAGCCCTTCTACAGGATTAAGGCTTCTCCCCTATCAGTTTTGCCATAGACCCCCCAGTTTCATAACCAAGGCACTGTCTGTATCACTCACATACATGGCAGACAAAAGTGATTGTCAGGCTGAGTCTGTTTGCACTGGGCCTGCTGCATCTCTCCTTGAGCAGACATGCAAACCGGCTTGCCCATCCTTGCAGCAACAAGTGTATAAGAGACTGTGGAAATGGCTCCTGTTCCCTCTGAGCTTGTCATAAACAAAGCAGTGCCACAGGATGTGGCACCAGCTGACAGCTCCCTGTGGAATATTCTTCACTCTCAAGTGTTTCCACTGAGTACACCTCAGCATTTAACAAAGCAAAAGCAGCTAAACTCTCGATATAAGAACAGTACAGAAGTCCCAGCAAAATATCCAAATCCATCCAAAGAGGAAATCCATCTGTGGCACTCATTAGCTGATCACATTTATATCCTGCCAGCAGGGTGGATCCCATCTTATACCCAAGAGCAGGAAAAGTCCCATGCAGAGCTGCCTCTACTTGCTAACCCACTTGGTGAGCTTGCTTTTGATTTGGGATTAATTTCCAAGGGCACCCATGTGGTTTTGCATGGCTCTTTGTTCCTAAAAGCATTTAGCTTACCCTTCTGAGTTCTGCTTTTCTTCCACTGGAAGACAAAAGCCTCTCTAAGGGACTAAGTCCTCCCTCGAGTACTTACAAATGTGTTGTAGGTAGGATTTTGAGAGGCTCACACTGTGTTTGTGCTACAGCCCACCTTTGGAGTCAACCTCATTACAGAACAAAGTCCCCACCTGCTAGATCCTGCACAAAACCAGATGAGAGCTAATCCCTACCCTATGAAGTCTGCATACCAGACAACAGACAAGGTGAAAAGCTGCAGGCATGGCAAAACTTCCAGAGAAGGCACAAGCCATCAGATGGAGAGGAGACAGAAGAACCAACTTAGAGGCCCAGAGTGGAGACCCCCTTCCCAAGGCTTGCACCTGCACCCTGGCAGCTGTTCTACCTTGTAACTACTCAGCAGCAGGAAAATGTGGTCGTGGGATATCCACTGCCTAGTCACTATCAAGGACTTGCTTAAATACCACAGTAAAGAGAAGTCTGAACCTAGAGAGACTTTGAGAGAGGTGGGAGAAAGAGAAAACACTGCTCCAGCTACCTTCCTTTCTTCATCATGGATGGTTTTTACTGGGCAGTCCAGCATCCAAAGGTACCCACAGCATCCTCTTGCTGATGTAACCAGGGGGAAGTCTCATCAGACATGGGTTGTTTCCACTCAGGGACCTTGGGCTGAAAAACCAATAACAGAGGTGCCGTTGTTCATGTTGCATGCATCTACTAACAGCCTACTTTAGATGGCTGCTTTAGGCTTCTTCACCTCATTTCAACATACCTGAGTGATCCCTCAGAGCAGACATCCTCCTTCTCCTGCAACTTGCCTTTGCTTTGGCCTAAAATGCACCAATAGGCAGTGTAATAGTTTCTTTCCCCTAGCTGAGCCTTATGCTCTCCATAATTGAATAATCCTTTAATGTCCTGTCCTATCCCTGCCAGAGATTTATTTATGCTTTTAATCATGCTCTCGGTAATTTTCAACCAAGTTCCAACTACTTGTTGGGTCACAGCACTCCTGTATAAATGTCTAATCCATAAATTTACTAGCCCTTGTTGCTGCTCTGTGACAGTGGTTTTGGGTCAGGACAGGTGGGAATTGATGAATGTGTTCCTCTCTGAGGGATGCTTTGAGCAGTGAGAACTCCAGCTAGCTGGAGTGATGGGGAGCAGAGCTGTAAGTCTCTCTGAGGGGATTGCCCAGGAGCCTTGCTGTGAATAAATACCTGCCTTGCCACCAAATCTGTTGCTTTCTCTACATTTGATGTATGCCACAAGACCAAATTCCAGGGACTGATTAATTGCAGGGTGAGACATGTAAATACCTTTAATCTATTAAAAGGAAAAGCATGTAGTCTTTAAGGTTCCCTCTCTTGTACTAGGCTGACTTGGAGCATCTATTAGTCTGTCCTTGATCATTCATCATGTACCTGTTTATTACCTTCACTTCAGTCTCCAGCATCCCTTCATTCCTCCATGCATCAGATCCTTGCTCACCCCCTGACAGTGCCTCAGTCCCTCTTACTTCGGATCCTTCCTCTTACAAGATCGATCTGGATGCGCTGGAAGGTGTCCAGAGAAGGGCCATGAGGATGAGCACAGGGCTGGAGCTGCTCTGCTATGAGGCCAGACTGAGAGAGTTGGGGCTGCTCAGTGTGAAGAAAAGGCAGACCTAATTGTGGCATTCCAGTATCTGAAGGGGGCCTACAAGAAAGCTGTGGAGGGACTTTTTAGGGTGTCAGGTAGTTATAGGACTGAAGGGAGTGGAATAAAACTAGAAATGGGTAGATTCAGGTTGGATGTTAGGAAGAAGTTCTTCCCCATGAGGGTAGTGAGACACTGGCACAGGTTGCCCAGGGAGGTGGTGGAAGCCTCATCCCTGGAGGTTTTTAAAGGCAGGCTGGAGCAACCTGCTGTAGTGTGAGGTGTCCCTGGCCATGGCAGGGGGCTTGGAACTAGATGATCCTTGAGGTCACTTCCAACTCTGACAATTCTGTGATTCTATGATTTGAATTGCCCTTCATTGGACCTCTGTGATTTCTGTGCTCCTCATTAATTAAACCTTTCTCTTTTTTTTTTTTTATTCTATTTTGCTTTCCCCTCCTCATGTTTGTCCTGTTTGTATGGGCACACCTCTGCTTGTTTTACAACCACCTGGCAAGACACGATGACAGGGTGTTGAAACAGCTTAGCTGGTGCGGGCTGGATAGCCGTCAAAGTGCCATGTTAGTTACACAGGTGCTGCTGACTGAGGAATTGCCTCAGACATCCAGTCACCTACAACAGTACACAGTCAGGTTGCCATACTACTGAGCTGAGGGAGAGGCAAGACCTGACAGGCCATGACTATCACTATCTCTCCTCGGTGTGGGTGTGGGCTGAACAGAAACACTGGGGAGGGGAAGAGAAAAGATAGAGCCTCCTTCCTGATCTCAGTATCACAGTATCGCCAAGGTTGGAAGAGACCTCGAAGATCATTGCGTCCAACTTGTCACCACAGACCCCATGACTAGACCATGGCAACAAGTCCATGTCCAATCCCCTCTTGAACACCTCCAGGGATGGTGACTCCACCACCTCCCTGGGCAGCCCATTCCAATGGCGAATGGCTCACTCAGTGAAGAACTTTCTCCTCACCTTGAGCTTAAACTTCCCCTGGCGCAGCTTGAGACTGTGTCCCCTTGTTCTGGTGCTGGTTGCTAGAAAGAAGAGGCCAACCCATTCCTGGCTACAACCACCCTTCAGGTAGTTGTAGAGAGCAATGAGGTCGCCCCTGAGCCTCCTCTTCTCCAGGCTAAACAGCCCCAGCTCCCTCAGCCTCTCCTCATAGGGCTTGTGCTCAAGGCCTCTCACCAGCCTCATTGCCCTTCTCAATATGATGGAGACAATGGAGAAGGCAAGGCTTGAAAGAGATGCATAAAGCTGGTTGTTCCCAGCACCAGCAATGACATCACCGTGAGGCTGTGGTCTCAATCACAGGATGTCAGGGATTGGAAGGGACCTCTGAAGATCGAGTCCAAACGCCTTGCCAGAGCAGGACCACAGAATCTAGCACAGGTCACAGAGGAATGCATCCAGATGGGTCTTGAAAGTCTCCACAATGAAAGTCTCAATAATGTCCACATGCTAAAGAGGCCAGGCATGGAGGCTATTTCTGCTCTCCACAGCCATACAGAATAACCCTCCCACCTGCAGCTGCCTGGCAGCAGGAGCTGTTGTGCCATTGGAAATCCTTTCTGTCAGCAGCACCTACTGTGCTTGCAAAAGGGTCACCAGCAATTCTGCCAGCTCAAACTCAAATCCTATGTGACAGGGCATACATGCAAAGACCACTTTACTCACTGCTGGAATGCACTAACCTCTCACAGTCAGTGGTACCCAGGTACTCAGGTTATCATGACCTAGTATCAGAGGTGGGAAAAGGATGGACAGAAGGCCAGGTCTAATTGCTCTGGGAGAGCAGCCTCACAGCTCAAACATTGCTTTCTGGGCATGTGTCATCTTGCAGTCAAACAAAGCTTCCCTCCTCTAGAAAGTGTTGAACACTATCACACACAAAGCAAATGTGCTAATGCAAATAGTTCCAGCCTTGGCTAGATTGACTCCAGAGCACATCACTGTGCTGAGCTTGGCAGAGCACCTTTGCCATGTCCATGCTGCTGAGTTCATTCACCCTTATGAATGGTCTACAGCAGACAGCTTCTTTGGGCAGGCTTGAAGTAAGAAAGTCTGTCCAGCAGCCCTTCAGTCCGGCACTAAACCAAAGACTCTGCAGTAACCTTTGTGAGAATTTTGGGACAGGCCTTTTTCCTCCACATTGCTACTCAGGGAATATATCTGCAAAGGATAGGGATTGGCTCACAGAATCACATTTTGCCGATTGCATCTCCTGAGCTCAGACATACCCAATTACTGAGTCCATGGCTGATGAGTGGATAAAGAGCAGCATTCAGATAGGTGATGCAAGGAGCACTTTGCAGCAAGAAGCACCCAGGTTTGAAGATGTGGATAGAATCAAAGAATCAATAAGGTTGGAAGAGACCTCAAAGATCATCAAGTCCAACCTGTCCAAGACCTCATGACTACTAAACCATGGCACCAAGTGCCACGTCCAATCCCCTCTTGAACACCTCCAGGGAGGGTGACTCCACCACCTCTCTGGGCAGCACATTCCAATGGCTAACAACTCTCTCTGGGAAGAACTTTCTCCTCACCTCCAGCCTAAACTTCCCCTGCCACAGCATAAGACTGTGTCCTCTTGTTCTGGTGCTGGTTGCCTGGGAGAAGAGACCAACCCCCTCCTGGCTACAACCTCTCTTCAGGTAGTTGTAGAGAGCAATGAGGTCTCCCCTGAGCCTCCTCTTCTCCAGGCTACGCAACTCCAGCTCCCTCAGCCTCACCTCATAGGGCTTGTGCTCCAAACCCCTCCCCAGCTTCGTTGCCCTTCTCTGGACACCTTCCAGCATCTCAACATCTTTCCTAACCTGAGGGCCCCAGAACTGGACACAGTACTCAAGGTTCAAGGGTGTTTCCAGTACATCTTCCTGTCACATTTTCTTAGCAGGCTATTATTGCTGTAGCCCCGTGTAGTACACATCACACAGCCACAGAATAATTCAGGCAAAGTGAACTACAGATTTTGTTCCTGGAACAACCCAGAAGATAAAAAGAAGAATATAAATATTCATGCAAGATATTTAAGAAGTCACAGGAGAACAACAACAAAAAAATATAATAAAGGAAGTCTTTGGTTTGAAGCCATAGTAGAGAAAAGATTAAAGAAAAAAAAATCAGCCTTACTCATTCAAAATTACAGGTAAAATCCTCAGATAAGGAGAAATTAATTATACAAGCTGGAGCTGGGCCAGGACACTGTCCTTTTCTATACTACACAACGTTATCATGTTTGAGCATGCTTGTAGCTAATTGAGTCAGAGGACACAATGCTAACCAGAACTTTCCTCTGAGAGCAGGAGCAAGCCAGCACAGCCCCCTCTGGGTCACTCTGGTTCTATTGCCATGGGATAGCCTGCTTTTGAACACAGTTTTTCCAGGGGCTGATCACTAAATCACCTAAGATCCAGTTTCTGACTGAGCACAGCCATACTGAAGCACAAGGCACCACTGTCCTTCGTGCTCCTGCAGACATTTGTGCTGATGTTACGCTGGTTGAGAGGATGGCTCACCAGGATTGAGCTGCAGAAAGCACTGCTGTGCAGCAGTGCCAGCTGCACAATGCATGGGGACTTGTGAGCCCTCACTTGGGCAGTGCTTCATTTACCTCTCATGTATCAAATAAGGTGGAAAGGGAGGGGAAACAACACTGAAGCTGTCTGCCAAGCCTTGTTCAGCTTTGTCAGTCCTAACTAAAAGCAGAAAGTACAGCTTACACCAACTGTTCTTCCTCTAGAATCATAGTTTCCCTCTCCCATTAAGGCTTTATGCTGTGCAAGGCTCCACAGTGATGACTTTTGCTTCAGGGTCCTCAATAAGCCTTCCTAATTTGAGCATAATGAAGGCTGAAGGGTTCCCATCCCACAGACCAGTCAAGGAAGAGGGCAGCTCAGGATAGTAGAGGTTGGGGAGGACACAAATGTGTTTCAATTGCTTGCTACATTTTCATTTCTCCTCCTGGGACAGAAAGTGACCCTCTTGCTCCCTGAATTTCACTGACAGTAGCTGATGGAGTGATTTAATTCCCCACACCTTGCATAGGAAAATGTTGCTTCTGGCACTGGTCCTTTACTGGAGCAACTGGATTTGTGCATACCTTGGGTTTACTGTTGAAAAGATCTGAGTAGAAAGCCCTTCTGGAGAACAGCATAAACCAGGTTGGAACAGACCTTCAAGATCATCGCGTCCAACTCATCATCCAACACCACTTCATCAACTAACCCATGGCACCAAGCACCCCATCAAGTCTCCTCCTGAACATCTCCAGTGATGGTGACTCCACCACCTCCCGGGCAGCACATTCCAATGGGCAATCACTCTCCCTGTGTAGAATTTCCTCCTGGAGATGGCAGGCAGGGCACCTGCAGTCACACTGAGGGAAGGAGGAAACATCCACTCCTGGTGAACCGAGTCCGTTTGCCAGCATTTCCTGAGGGACACCCCAAAGAGGTGGAGCACCCAGCAGAGGACAGCTGGTCCCCAAGGCAGGTGCAGGAGCAAAGCTCCTTCTCAGCTGCAACTGCAGTGATAGTTTTGTGGGGAGTGTCAGGAATTAGGACTTGAAGAATGGCAGGGTGGTCTTGTTTTGGATAGGCATGGAGGGATCTGCTGGCTGTGCTGAAGTCAGCTGCTGCACTCAGAACTGCATCTGATTCCTGCTACATTTCCCCCCAAACATACACATTATTTTCTGACTCTTTTTGTTGCTTATTGATCTTCAGTTGAGTACAGACTGCCAAGAGATTCCTCAGACAATAGAGCTCATTACTTACACTTCATTCTCCTTCCATATTACATCACCCAGACCTCCCTCCTCTATGCCTGAAATTTTCAGCTGCTCTGCAGCAAAGAGCTTGGCACAGAGGGGAGTTCTAATCCCACCCACCTCTGCCTTTGGGGCCTGGCACTCAGTGTGTCTCACCTGTAAGGGAGGCACTTATCCTTCAGTCACCTCTACCATCCTAATTTAACCACAAGCAGTGGGCTTGCCCTATCCTTAGCTATCTTTCAGTGAAGATATCTGTGTGTCCCAACTCCCAGCAGAGACCTTCCCAGGCGAGGAGCTTGGTGGGAGATTTGTATGAACTAAAAGTGGTTCCTTCTCCAGAGTCCATGGTCTGCACAAAGTTTAAATATCAGTGAAAACCTAAGCATGCAGCTGAGATTTCAACTCCTGAATAAGCCTTAGGTGAGCCCCTACACACACACACATACAAATGCACACAAGTGCCAATTGTCTGGAAAATTATCAGAACTAATGTTTATCCAAGGACAGCTGTGCCTCAGGCTCTGGCTTTAGGCCAACATAGTTTATCACAGTTTGGGTTGGAAGGGAACTTAGAGCTCCCCACCCCTCCACCACGGGCAGGGATACCTTCCACTAGCCCAGACTGCTCAAGGCCTCATCCAACTTGGCCTTGCACACCTCCAGGGAGGAGGCATCCACAATCTCTGGGCAACCTGTTCCAGTGTCTCACCACCACCACTGCAAAGAATTTCTTCCTAATATCTATCTTCCTAATATCCTTCCTATGTCTCAAGCTGTGCCTGGGGAGGTTTAGGCTGGATGTTAGGAAGAAGTTCTTCATAGAAAGAGTGATTGGCCATTGGAAAGTGCTGCCCAGGGAGGAGGTGGAGTCACCATCACTGGAGGTGTTTAGGAAGAGACTGGATGAGGTGCTTGGTGCCATGGTTTAGTTGATTAGATGGTGTTGGATGATAGGTTGGACTCAATCTCAAAGGTCTTTTCCAACCTGGTTAATTTTATTCTATCCAGCCTAAATTCCCCCATGGCAGGGGGGTTGGAACTAGATGATCCTTGTGGTCCCTTCCAACCCTGACTGATTCTATGATTCTAAATCCCCCTCTCCCAGCTTCAATTCATTCTCCCTTGTCCTATCACTACTAGCTCTTGTAAAAAGTACCTTCCCAGCTTTCTTGTGGATTTTCTTTCAGGTACTGCAAGGCTGCTGTAAGATCTCCCCAGAGCCTACTCTTTTCTCCAGGCTGAACAGCCCTAATTCTTCCAGCTCGTCCCAACAGGGAAGGTGCTCCAGCCCTCTGATCATTGTCATGGCCATCCTCTGGACCCACTCTAACAGTTTGATGTTGTTCTTATGCTGGGGACCCCAGAACTAGACACAGTACTCCTGGTAGAGTACTCACAAAAGCAGAGTAGAGGGTGAGGATCACCTCACTAATCCTGCTGAAGGAAGCATAAGGAATGCTTTCTGCTGTGCCATGACCAAAGAAAGAGACCAGGAGATGTTCCACATTAGATACCCAATGTTAGGAAGGTGCATTCCCACCTATGCGGCAAAGGAATTCTCTAGGGAGAATTCAATAGTTCTTTTCCATCATTGCCTTCCTGTGCTTGGCTTAAAAGCTGTTCCATAAACCCTGACTCTTTAAAGAGGCAAAAGGGTCAGGGAGTGCTGATAACATCAGCACAAGCCTATATTTGTCAGGCTTCAGGATCATAAGGCCAGTGATAATGTGATTATTTCCTCTCATATTTTTATCCATTTTTTTTCCCTAGATGGTCCTTGGCCACCAGATTCTTGCTGAGGTTAAAGTTTATACATATATATATGCACACACACACACACACACACAGAGGGAAACTGATCAATCTCTTTTCAGTTCCAGCCCGTTGTTGTGCATCTGGGAGGATCAGTGAGAACTTGATTTGTGTTTTTGGTGGCTTTCACTGATAGCATCCCCAGACTTCAACTCCTTCACTTCAGGTAAAATGCTGTCTGTCAGCTGAGTCACTTGAAATCTCCTAGTTAGATTTTATTGCAGTGAAAGCTGCAGAAACAGAAAAATCTCCTGAGAAATATCTACTATTTAATGCTTCCTCAATTTCTTTAGATGATTAACTTTGTTTTTCACTCACACACTCCATTCAGGTTCCTGTTTGGATTTGGTTGGGGTTTGTTTTTTTTAAACACTCAGAGCAGTTTTTGTAAGTGTGCTTCTTGGCCAAAGAGTGAATATTGTCAGACCTGAAAATAAATGGGCAGACATTTCTTTTTTTTTCAAATCAGAACCTGTTGATTAAAAACTGATTTAAAAAAAAAAAAAAGGGGGGGGTGGGGAAGATGCTATGAAAAGTATTGAAGTATCTCCCCCTCTACTCCATTCTGGTGAGACTCTACCTGGAGTACTGTGTCCAGTTCTGGAGCCTCTAGTACAAGAAAGATATGGACATGCTGGAATGAGTCCAAGGAAGGGCCACGAGGATGATCAGAGTCTGCAGCACCTCTACTATGGAGATAGACTGAGAGAATTGGGGCTGTTCAGTCTGGAGAAGAGAAAGCTCCAAGGAGACCTTATTGTGTCCTTCCAGTATTTAAGGGGGCCTACAAGCTGAGACTTATTAGGATGTCAGGTAGCAGTAGGACTGGGGGAAACAGAGCAAAACTAGAAGTGGGTAGAACCAGAGTAGATGTCAAGAAGAAGTTCTTCCCCATGAGGTTGGTGAGACACTGGAACAGGTTGCCCAGGGAGGTGGTGGAAGCCTCAGCCCTGGAGGTTTTTAAGGTCAGGCTGGATGTGGCTCTGAGCAACCTGGTGTAGTGTGAGGTGTCCCTGCCCATGGCAGTGGGGTTGGAACTGGATGATCCTTGAGGTCACTTCCAGCCCTGACAATTCTATGAGTTGATGAGGTAGAAACATTTCTGTTTCCAAAAGGTTAAAACTGTTCATGTTTCCTCTGCACCTCCAGCCAAGGCTTAGTTCTGGCTAGCAAATGAAATCCCCTTAGAATAGAATAAACCAGGTTGGAAGAGACCTTCAAGATCATCACGTCCAACCTATCATCCAACACCACCTAATCAACTAAACCTTGGCACCAAGCACCCTATGAAGTCTCCTCCTGAACACCCCCAACGATGGTGACTCCACCACCTCCCTGGGCAGCACATTCCAATGGACAATCACTCTCTCTATGAAGAATTTCTTCCTAACATCCAGCCTAAACCTCCCCTGGTGCAGCTTGAGACTGTGTCCTCTTGTTCTGGTGCTGGTTGCCTGGGAGAAGAGACCAGCCCCACCTGGCTACAACCTCCCTTCAGGTAGTTGTAGAGAGCAATAAGGTCTCCTCTGAGTCTCCTCTTCTCCAGGCTATGCCCTTCTTCCTTTGTGAGACAGACCTGGGGCTAGAGCTGAAGTTTGAATAACCTGCACAATATTTCAGCTAGGTGCTGGGAGTTAGCCAGTTTTGAGGACAGTGTCCTGCATCTGAGTAGGAATTAATGCAACTCTGTCCTAGGCTTGCAAAACAGATTTTTGTTTTCTTAACAAAAAAATATCAGGTGCTGTTGGAATTGGCCCAAAACAATCACATTCCATTTGTGCACAAAGCCACTGCCAAAAAAAAAGAAAAAAATAATTATAAAATATCCATCACAAAGGTCCTGCTTGGAATGCAGGAACACAAGAATCACAGAATCACCAAGGTTGGAAGAGACTTCAAAGATCATCAAGTCTAACCTGTCAACACAGACCTCACGACTAAACCATGGCACCAAGCACCACGTTCAATCCCCTCTTGCACACCTCCAGGGATGGTGACTCCACCACCTCCCTGGGCAGCACATTCCAATGGCCAACAACTCTCTCTGGGAAGAACTTTCTCCTCACCTCCAGCCTAAACTTCCCCTGGCACAGCATAAGACTGTGTCCTCTTGTTCTGGTGCTGGTTGCCTGGGAGAAGAGACCAACCCCCTCCCGGCTACAACCTCCCTTCAGGTAGTTGTAGAGAGCAATGAGGTCTCCCCTGAGCCTCCTCTTCTCCAGGCTAAGCAACCCCAGCTCCCTCAGCCTCTCCTCATAGGGCTTGTGCTCAAGGCCTCCTCCAGCCTTGTTGCCCTTCTCTGGACACGTTCAAGAGTCTCAATGTCCTTCTTAAACTGAGGGACCCAGAACTGGACACAGGACTCAATGTGTGGCCTAACCAGTACAGGGTACAGGGGCAGAATGACTTCCCTGCTCCTGCTGGCCACACTATTTACTATACAGGCTAGGATGCCTTTGGCTGCCTTGGCACACTGCTGGCTCATGTTCAGACAGCTGTCAATCAGCACTCCAGGTCCCTTTCTGTTTGGCAGCTCTCCAGCCACTCCAGCCCTCCAGCTCTGCATGGGGTCTGTCTTAGTAGCTAAAGTACCTGACTTGAGACTAAAAATCAAAACCCCACAATTCACCTCTTTTTTTGCTTGCCTCCTGGTATCACTAAGGTCACTATTTCACCGGTGGACTTTTGGGTTGTGGAGATCCACTGTCACAAGACCACCCACAGGAGCAGCTGAGACATTTCACTGCAGCAAGTCTGGTAACGTAGAGGTGTGTTGTGATTTAAGCTTTTCCCAGAGCCCCAAAGCCCAGTGGAACAGATTTAGGTAGAGGAAAAACATTAGGCAGGGGGAAAAGAGAGAAGTAAAACAACTAAAGAAAAGTCTTGCCTCGATTTGAAAGGGAAAGGGAAAGTTTAACACAAAATATAAGGCATTTAGGTAAAAAGAAGGTTACAGAGACATAAAGAAAGATAAATAAAAATACATACAAAACCAGATGGAGCTGGTAAAGGATTCTCTGGATGGAAGATGGATTCTCCTTGAATGCAGTCTCCTTAGACGTCTGGGCTTACTTGGAGTAGGCAGGACCATGTGGTTAGCAGCTCACAGCCACAGCAGAAGACTACCAGAGCAAGGGCAGGAGAAAGAGGAAGGGGCACGCAATTGTCCCTCTTAAATAGGGTTGTGGGCAGAGAGTGGGAGTGGAAAAACTTTGACCTGGAGGCCCCTCCCCCTAGGAGGGGGAATCAATTCTCTCTGCCCACCTGGGTCAGGATATTTTGTCCACCTGGGGCTAGGTTCTTTTCAGTCCGCCCCCTCCTGGGTTGGGCTTAACCCAGCACAAGGTGATAAGAGAATGGTGCAAGTACTAGAAGGGGCCCAGAGCTGTGATGGTGGAGGCCTGGAAACAAGCCCCCAACTGCTGCACCCGTCAGAATGGTCCTCAGGTGATGGATGAGTGACAGTGCAGACATTACCCACCGTCTCTCCCATTTCATATCAAAACCGAGTAGTGAGCCTTTCATTCTCTCCTGGGCTATTGTTGACTTACCTTTCACAATTAGTACTTGACATCTATTTTTAGGATTCTCAGTAAGCTCATATATGTTTATGTACACATAATTATCTTTTTTAAATCCACCAGTCAGGTATTTTCTTTCCCTGCCATATAAGTTTGCTGCCCTTAGCAATTGTCTGCATTTGCTAATGTTTCATTTCCATCAGCTGTTATGAGTTTCCCTGGCTGAACATTGCTTTTCCTGTCCTGAATCTGGCTTGCTGCATGTGGGTGTTCCACCTTATTAATTGTATCCCATAGGTAGTCCAGCATCCTCTGACTAGTTCAGCTAGTCCATTTGCCTTATTTTTAGCTCCCCTAAAAATAGTTGACTGCCATCTCACCATTAAAGGTGACCTGCTGCTCTGTGTTTCCCAAACCTGCCACTTCTTAGCATTTCTTTATAAATAAACTCTTTGGCTTTTCCATTGGCTGGACCAGGGTAACCTCTGCAAACCCCCCTGTAGTCTTGCAGGTCTTCATTAGTGCTTGGGTGCCAAGATGAACTGACACCATCAGAGATTTCCCTAGTATTTTTGACACCCTGTCCTCCTCTATAGCTCAAACTTGGGCTTTATTTTATGAAGACAGTGTGCTGATGGTTTGTCACTTGCTAACCGAACAGGAGAGGTTCAAGAGAGCTCCAAAATCCTACAGATTGTTTAGCAGCATTATTAGTGTGTCCAGTTCTGGGCCTCTCAGTTTAGGAAGGATGCTGATTTGCTGGAATGTGTCCAGAGAAGGGTAACAAAGCTGGGGAGGGGTTTGGAGCACAGCCCTGTGAGGAGAGGCTGAGGGAGCTGGGGTTGCTTAGCCTGGAGAAGAGGAGGCTCAGGGGCGACCTTATTGTTGTCTGCAGCTACCTGAAGGGAGGTTGCAGCCAGGTGAGGGTTGGTCTCTTCTCCTGGGTGGCCAGCACCAGAACAAGAGGACACAGTCTCAAGCTGCACCAGGGGAGGTTTAGGCTGGATGTTAGGAAGAAGTTCTTCATAGAAAGAGAGATTAGCCATTGGAATGTGCTGCCCAGGGAGGTGGTGGAGTCACCATCACTGGAGGTGTTTAGGAAGAGACTGGATGGGGTTCTTGGTGCCATGGTTTAGTTGATTAGATAGTGTTGGATGATAGGTTGGACGTGATGATCTCAAAGGGCTTTTCCAACCTGGTTAATTCTACTCTACTCTACTCTACTCTACTCTACTCTACTCTACTCTACTCTACTCTACTCTACCCCTATCCCTATCCCTATCTCTATTCCCATTCCCATTCCCAGCTTCGTGTGGCCTTCAACATAGCCTCCAGCCAATCTCCATGCAGTACAAGGGAAGATTCAACCCATGGACACAATCTTGCATTCATGCCTCTGCCTCAGTAGATGTTTATGCTTCTTGAATGTGAAAAGTGCTGGAAGCTCATTCACTCTCACCATGTAACCCCAAGATGTTAGCCTCAATCTGCAGCTAACTTTGGACACCAGGGCAAGGGCCCCTCCCAAGTAATATTATCACAGTATCGCAGTATTGCCAAGGTTGGAAGAGACCTCAAAGATCATCGAGTCCAACCTGTCACCACAGACCCCATGACTAAACCATGGCACCAAGTGCCACATCCAGTCCCCTCTTGAAGACCTCCAGGGACGGTGACTCCACCACCTCCCTGGGCAGCACATTCCAATGGCCAGCAACTCTCTCTGGGAAGAACTTTCTCCTCACCTCCAGCCTAAACTTCCCCTGGCACAGGTTGAGACTGTGTCCTCTTGTTCTGGTGCTGGTTGCTAGAGAGAAGAGACCAACCCCTTCCTGGCTACAACCACCAGGTAGTTGTAGACAGCAATGAGGTCTCTCCTGAGCCTCCTCTTCCCCAGGCTAAACATCCCCAGCTCCCTCAGCCTCTCCTCACAGGGCTGTGCTCAAGGCCTCTCACCAGCCTTGTTGCCCTTCTCTGGACACGTTCAAGTGTGTCAATGTCCTTCCTAAACTGAGGGACCCAGAACTGGACACAGGACTCAAGGTGTGGCCTAACCAGTGCTGAGGACAGGGGCACAATGACTTCCCTGCTCCTGATGGCCACACTATTCTTGATGCAGGCCAGGATGCCATTGGCCTTCTTGGCCACCTGGGCACACTGCTGGCTCCTGTTCAGCCAGCTGTCGATCAGCACCCCCAGGTCCCTCTCTGTTTGGCAGCTCTCCAGCCACTCTGACCCCAGCCTGTAGCTCTGCATGGGGTTGCTGTGGCCAAAGTGCAGCACCCGGCACTTGGATTTGTTGAATGCCATCCTGTTGGACTCTCATTTCCATTTGTCTCCATTTCAGGCTTTTAAACCATCACACAAGCAGCAAAGTTCTCAGGCATCCTCCAAGTTAAGAATAAAACCAAGGAAGACAGTCAGGAAAATGTTATGATTATGGGTTCTGATTTTTTTTTCTTTTTCTTTTTTTAACCCTGATATTTTGTGGTAGATTTCTTTATTTTTGAATATAAAGTGACAGAAATAATTTGTTGCTAGAAAAGAGAAAGTATTTGACTATTTACAGAGGTTTTGTACATCACAAAGGTTTTCATGTTTTTGTTGATTTTTCTTTTTTTTTTTCTTTTTCTTTTTTTTCCCCTTTTTCTTCTTATGATTTTCTTTTTCTTCTTTTGATTTTCTTTTTCTTCTTTTGATTTTCTTTTTCTTCTTTTGATTTTCTTTTTTTGTGTGTGTGTGTTTTTTGTTTGTTTGTTTGTTTTCTCCACATCCTTTAAACAATGCTGAACTGGAAATCTCCACAGTTCACAAAAACTCTCTTCCCTCCCCAAAAAAAAACGAACCCCAATGAGAAACAGGAGAAATCAAAGGGGGAAAAAAATTCAACTTCTTTTTTTCCACAGTTCTCCAGGAAATCCATTTGCTTAAATATATGCATTTATATACTTCTTAAATGATTTTTGTTGTTGTTGTTGTTTTCAAGTTCAAACACCAAAATTCAAGAGAGAAAAGAAAAAACCAAACCAAACCAAGTGTCTTCCCCACCCCCACCCCCTCCAGAATCTGTTGATCCCTGCTTGTCCAAAATCAGAAAGAGTTATTTACAGAAAGAAGAACCGGAGGGAGGTGAGGGTGTAAGGAGGAGGAGGATGAGACTGTGACTGTTGGAGGAAAGATAGTAGGGATTAGGGCCTCGGAGAGATGAGGCAAGCCTGAGTTTGACTGCGCTTTCCCTTAGGAAGACGCTGCACTGGGGAAGTAACCACAGTGTCCCCTTGCCCCAATGGTCAGTGCAAGGTTGCTGCCTTTCTGGGTCCCCATTTACAGCCCTGTGCCAGGTGCTCATTGCTGACCTTCTCCCCACACCTTCCACTGATCCTCCACACGCCATCCAACCGGCCCCCTCATGACAATCAGCGCCAAGGTAAACAAGCCACAACTGGCAGCAGCGGTTGCTGGCCCTTTCCTTCTCTAATGGTTCCTTTTGCTGCTCACCCATTTCGTTCCAATCCTAAAGCCACTGAGCACACAACTAAGCTGTGTGTTCCCAGGAGCCTGTTCCCAGGGCCACAGCATCACATGCAACTCATCCTATTGCCATCTATCCTTGGCATCCTCTTCTCTTTCACGACTGTGGGGAATCGGCAAGCAGCAAGTGCTAAGGAAAGACTTCTCCACAGAAAACCCACCTCTGATCCCCGTTCTTCCTTCTCTCCCTGCCTTACCAATTGCAACCTGCTGGAAAAGTTCTGCCAGGCAAGTCAAATATTACACTGCACAAAATGAAGTTTACGTTGCAGAGGTGAGCCTGCAATTTACACATGATTTGTGTCTATTCTAATGTATTAATCAGGAAACACTATGTAAATGGGTGTAACTGCAAACCATGATCTTAAATCAGTTTTGCATAATGCAAGTAAACAAATTAAT
The DNA here is from genome assembly GCA_033816785.1 of Picus viridis. NCBI lineage: Eukaryota > Metazoa > Chordata > Aves > Piciformes > Picidae > Picus > Picus viridis. The sequence continues at coordinate 23,123,191 of CM066568.1, read as the reverse complement.
CTCCAATGCACTTCTAAATGTTAATAAAAGCATGACATTAAGCATTAAGTTTAGACAATGTTACTGGATGAGGAACAGTGCCGTATGTCACATGTGCCCTTCAAATGGACATGAGTAAAACTCCCATGCCCAAGACATGCATGTTCTCAAGAGCTCAACTTGCAGTTTGCAGCAAGTCATGTAAGCTCCACTTCTTCCATCAGCAATTTCTTTTTAAAACACTGCCTCCTCCCTGGGGAGAGTAAACCATCCAAAATTAAACGTAAGGAACCCTTGAATATTTGAAGAGTGGCAATGACTCTGTAAGCAGGAGCATGCATAATTTAAAGGGGTACTGGCAAGACAGACCTAAAATTTGGAGCAATTATGAAGCTGGAGCTTGAACTAAGCTGCACTGCAACCCTAGGAAAACAGGCTTCATCATCCTAGCTTTTCGAAGACAAAAGGAAGTTAGCTCAGCCTCTGTTCAGTTGCATCCTTGTTCGCACTTCGAAGCACCCTGTAAGGTTGGAAGTAAAGCCCAAGAAGAATCTGGCCAGGGTGTTCAGGCTCTATTCAAACAGACCAGGGTGTCTTGGACAAACTTCCTCAAGAGACAACAATTTGGATGAATACTTTGCATGGGACAGAGAGGTTCTTGATGAAGCCTCTCCGATGTGACAGCCTGAGGTGTTACTGCACACTGGTGAAACCCAAAAAGGAAAGTATGTTCTATACAATGTTTTGACAGCCTCTCTGTAAAAGCTGGGAGTTTGTAGCAGCCTGACAAAAGCAGCAGAGGGATGCTCAAAGCATTGTGCATGCTTCCAAGGAAGGGAAATGAGTTATATTTTGAATCCTAGTAGAGCCTCCACGATCAGTTCAGAGAAGCCAGGTCAATGGGGCAGCAGAAGCTGAGCCCCATGCATTGCACACATTCGAGAGAGCCTGTACAGCATCAGCACCTCTCTGGATCAGGTCCATTCAAGCACCTCTTCACACTACCTGTAAAAGCAGAGCTAATTCAAAATGCACAGATGAAACTATCACCATTTGTGATTTAGGTTCTCTTTCTCCAAGGGTAAGGTGAGGTACAGCATCCTCAAGGCTCTGCCCAATGGAAGAAGTGAAATGAAGATAGAAAGCCAGAGCACTGTCAAAATATGAAGATTTCTCAACAAACTCACCTGAAGCAGATGATTGCCCTGGGCAGAGCTTTGCAAATAGGTCTCATCCCTTCATGACCTTCAAGGGGTTAAGAAGAAGAATACCTGCCAGGTACTGAAGGGGTGACAAGCAAGTCTGGTGTCCTGCTCTGATATGGATCACAGACTTACCTCCTCACTGTTTCCCTGCTCGTGGAGGAAATCCTTGTGCCCTTCCTGGGTGGAAGGAGCTCAAGTGAGTGAAGTTTGCACAGCACTGCAAAGAGAGGAGTGTTTCTTTCTCAAATCTCAAAAAAATGTAAGAGGCTGAGACCCTGACTGGACCTTCAGGTTGAGGTGCCACCATCCCAAATCATGCCTCCCAGCACAAGCTTCTTGCACTACTTTTGACCACATCCTAGAAAGATGCCTGCATTGCTTTCCCTGAACACCAACTAAGAACACAATATTTTTTTCACATGAAAATGCCAAATGTCCTTTTCCTCTGCCCCTTGGCTTTACCACAGCTCATAAACAAGCCACATCAAGTCACCTAGCTTATCATATGCCTGGATGCCTCAATTATTTCCCCTAAAAGTGTGCATCTCATCTATTCTCCAGAAAATTAGATGCAGATGAATGCAAGATTTCAGGATATTTGCATAATATATGTAAACTATGGCATCTGTCAATTTACTTGTTAATGTAAATGCTAATATTAATGTATTTCAGTTTAGCATCAAAATTGCAAACTCTTTGAAGTAAGGGCTGCGGCAGTGTAAAGCACTGAATGGACAAATCTTGTTTGAAAACAGGACTTAAATGGTTTTGATCCATTTCCTGTCAGGGTTTCACCCTGCTGGCAAAGCATGTCACTTTTCTTGCTGCTTCCTAGATTAAAGACTGACACAGACACTGTCCAGCTCCACAGCAATAGTGCTGTTGGTGGGAGAGATGAAGTAATTTTGACCAACACAAAATTCCCCCTGAAGCCATCAGTCATTGATTGCATTCAGTGTGCCAAGTGTACCTTCCTGAAGAAATCCAGCCCAGTGTACTACGTACTTCCCCCTCTGTGGCAGGTGCTATCAAGGAGGGAGAGCCATGAACGCTCTGAAGGTAGCTTCATCTCTTCACCCAACTCAGGTAATCCTCCAGGAATAGTAGCTATTTTGCAGGATTACAGGATGTTAGGGGTTGGAAGGGACCTCTGGAGATCACCGAGTCCAACCCCCCTGCCAGAGCAGGACCATGGAATCTAGCACAGGATGCACAGGAACGCATCCAAGATGGGTATTGAATGTCTCCAGAGGAGGAGACTCCACAAACTCTCTGGGGAGCCTGTTCCAGTGCTCTGTCACCCTCACAGTGAAGAAGTTCCTCCTCATGTTGAGGTGGAACCTCCTGTGCTGTAGTTTATATCCATTGCCCCCCATTGCTCCTTGTCCTATCACAGGGTGCAACTAAGCAGAACCTGTCCTCTCCCTCTTGACACTCAGCCCTCAGATATTTATAAGCATTTATTATATCCCCTCTCAGTCTCCTCTTCTCCAGACTAAACAGCCCCAGGTCTCTCAGCCTCATACAGCAGGCTCCAGTCCCTTCATCATCCTTATAGCCCCCTGTTAGACTCTCTTGAGTAGATCCCTGTCCCTCTTGAACTGAGGAGCCCAAAACTGCATACAATATTCCAGGTGAGGTCTTACCAGGGCAGAGTAGAGGGGAAGGAGAACCTCCCCTGATCTGCTGGACACACTCTTCTTAATGTACCCCAGATTACTATCACACCACTTTAGGCTCAGGAGAACTAAGCTAGTTTACTTCACTGGTAAGTAGTCCAGAGCCTTTATAAAGAGATTTTTTTTAAAAAAGAATAAATGTTTTTGGCTTTTGTGGTAGGAATTCCTCCAAGCACCTGAGCAGCTGAGCACTGTTGGCTCTCCATGAGATGGGGTTTAACAAATCTCTCAGGTGCTTCTAAAAACCCTTCCCTGCCTGATGCACACATGTTACAAGATTAACTAATTATTCCTTCCCAACACCCAGTGCTGGTAGGCCCCAGGCACCCCCAGCTACCCAGGATGTGTATAGTAGGGCGACCTGAACAGAGCCATGCAAGCACCAAGTGCCTGAGACTCCAGACCCACGGGTCATCCCATGAGACCGAGGCGGCAGAGAAAGTGGCCCTGCCCTTTGTAGCAGAAGCTGTGCTACTCCCTCAGACAAAGGATATGGAACTATATCCAGAGCTTGTGTGTGGGCACCATTCAGAGATGTGTCTTGTTCCAGCACTGCAAAACAATACATGGAGAGACAATAGTCTGATTTTCAAGTCAGAGATGAACCATCTGGTTCCCCCTCTTGACGAATATTTTCCTTTGTGAAGAGGGGAAACAGACAAAGAGAGAACCCAGTCTCTTCTTTTGTGCTTAAATGTGAGCCTCCACACCAGTCTTGAAAGGGTGGCAAGCTTGTGGTGTAAGCCACTTAGCATTCCAGTGTGTGTCTCCTCTGCTAACAGTGCAGCACCAACCCGCAGCCCAAGGGTGATCGCTTACCCAGAGCTTAACCTTGAGCCAGGCTGGCCTCGGTCTCTTGCCTCCTCAGCGAGGATAAACTAATCAAAGAGCCACAGAGACAGGTCCAAAATGTCATGCTTCTCCAATTTTAATCTAATGCTTCAGATAAGAAAGCGGCCATAAAGCCCTTACTCTCTGCATATAAAGAAGGGGAAGGTCAGAAGGGACAGCAAACCAGGCTACCACTGCAGCAAAGAGTGCCTTGAAGTGGCTTGCAGAGGAAGGAGAACATATGAAGGGTTAGTTCCTAAGCAGTAGGAAGCTGCAGAGCTAGGAGAAGTGTCAGCTCATTACAGGTAGCTCTTTTTGGTTGCAAATAGGATGCTTTCACCTTTATCTTAGCATAGCAAGGTTCACCTGGCAGAGCTGAAAAGGAGCATCTGTGTGCAGAAAAAGGGCCAGCAGAGCCAGTGGAAGCACATTCATCGCTTGAAAAAAGTCCTTATGTGTAGAAGGTGAAAGAGGAGCCCTGTTTGCTCCTTGAAGTGAAGAACATCAGCTAATGTCCCCCAGGTATGAGACATGCATCTTTGCAGATGCCTTTTCTGTAACTACAGTCCTAGTCCTTTGTTCAAAAGTCAGAAAGCCACACTGAATAGTTCTTCACTGACAGTATCTTGGCTTCCTCATGGACAATGCAAATCATCTGTGAAGGCAAACAAATCCAGCAGCACTCATGTTAAAGGACACAGAAGTCTTTCAAGGAGAGCTTCTAGGGCTTATGTGCTTGAAAATCCCAGCCTCATGACTGTACATGTGTGCTGCAAGGACTTCTGCCCTCCCTCTAGTCTGGTCTGGTTGAATAACTACCTTGAGGGATGTGAAATTTGAAAAGTGACGTGTAGAGGAGAGGTAGGCAAAATGCAAGTTGTTCCACTTCGTCATGCAGCCTTTTGGGTTTAAAGGAAGAGATGAGCCTCTTGGGAGGGGAAGGTGAATGAGTAAGTGCAGAGGCTGGAGTAGAAGAATGGCCTCTGGCTGAACTCCCAAATAGCATAACACATGGCCAGCATGGTCAGCATCTGGATCTGATGTGCACCATGCACTTCCAGCACTGGGGTCCCTGATCTGTCCCTTGACCTGTCCCTTGTGCCGTGTCCCTCATGGGAGCATCACTATCCAGGGAAAAGAAAGAGAGACCACCTCTCAGATGGAAGAGATAGGAAGATCTGAGGGACATAAAGTCACAGCACTGCCCTCACTCCATGCTACACTCTCTAGCTGGTGAGCACACACCACGCACCAGCACAGCATTGCATGGTCACACACACACATCACCCTCCTTTTTCTTCCCTTCCCTGCTAGTACTGCCTTGATCTTTGACTCTGCTCTAAGGGGACACATATAAAGAGGAGGCTGCTACTAGAGCAGCAGTCACAGAGTAACTCTCCAGGCTAAAGATAAGAAGCAAGGACCTCTTCTCTTAAGCTGCAAGGAGAGGAGGCAAACTGCTCCTCGCTGGAAAGATTTGATGGCAAAAAGATAAGACCAGGAGACAGAACAAGTTGGAATAAGGATTAATTGCCAAACATTCATGGAGAATCAGTCCAGATTTATGATTAATAATGACAAAAGCTTCACAAAGCAGAAGAAAGTCCCTCTCATCTTCCATATAGGAGTCAAAAAGCAAAAGCAGGTAGTGCATGGGATAGGGACTGGCAACCGGCAGAAGCAGGATAGCTCAGACCTAGATAAATCAAGAAGTTGATTCAGGTTTTGGTGTCTCTTATGCTAAAAGTACTCTCCCTCTCTTTCCTCCACCAAGATGTAGTGTTTCCAAGGATCCTCTTCCCTGAGGCAGTCTGGAAACCAGCATCTCCTGTCCCCTGACAATTCAAAGGCAGTGAGATAGAATAGAATAGAATAGAATAGAATAGAATAGAATAGAATAGAATAGAATAGAATAGAATAGAATAGAATAGAATAGAATAGAATAGAATAGAATAGAATAGAATAGAATAGAATAGAATAACACAATAGAATAGAATAACACAATAGAATAGAATAACACAATAGAAGAATAGAATAGAATAGAATAGAATAGAATAGAATAGAATAGAATAGAATAGAATAGAATAGAATAGAATAGAATAGAATAGAATAGAATAGAATAGAATAGAATAGAATAGAATAGAATAGAATAGAATAGACCAAGTTGGAAAAGACCTTTGAGATCATCGAGTCCAACCTATTATCCAACACCATCTAATCAACTAAACCATGGCACCAAGCACCTCATCCACTCTCTTCCTAAACACCTCCAGTGATGGTGGCTCCACCACCTCCCTGGGCAGCACATTCCAATGTCCAATCTCTCTTTCTGTGAAGGACTTCTTCCTAGCATCCAACCTAAACCTCCCCTGGTGCAGCTTGAGACTGTTCCACCATTGCCTCTTGTCCTGTCACTGGGCAGCACTGAGCAGAGCCTGGCTCCATCCTCTCGGGACTCACCCTTTACATATTGACAAACACTGATGAGGTCTCCCTTCTTTCCCTCAACAGCTAAACAAAAACACCCTCTGCACAGCTTTTATTCTTGATCATTTTATTTTGGTGGTTGTCATGCTACATAAAAATTAGTTTTTAATATCAAAAAATTATTCACAATATTTCCAAAATAGTTCAAGTGGTTTTTTGTTGTTTTTTTTTTTTCCTTTTTATGTTTTTTTTTTCCTAATATTTTTATCTTATTTTTTTATTTCTTCTTCTTGTTGTTGTTTTACTGCAGCTAGGGTTACAAAACATCCCATTTCCTCTCGCCACCACCGATTCGCTGTCGGGTCGCTTGTACATTTGCGTATGGGGGGAGGGGGAGGAGTGTGGAAAAAAAAAAAGAAGGAGGAAAAAAAGAAAACAAGAACAAAACTGCTTTTATCATTGACTTGAGAAATAAGAAGTCATTTGGCACTCATGTCTCTGTGGCTCTGGTTTTCACCAGTGGAGTGGCAGGAGGCGGGCGCGTGTGCGTGCATAAAGGGGATGACGAGGAGGCAAAATTTAGGCAAAGATGGTCTCAGAAGTGGCCAGGGTGTATCTGCTGTGTGCAACAGCTTGATGGGTGTCCAGGTTGACCACAAGATACTAACAGCTCAAGAGAAGAGGAGGTAGCAGTGTTGGGCAGTAGAAGACTTACACTAGAGGTGAGTATTTCTTTTGGTTAATAGACTGAGCTCATCAAACGTGCTCTCCAAAGCAAATGTACATTAGGTAGAAAGCAAACACAGCTGAAGCTGATCTGTGCCAGCTATAGAGATGCTACCTGCCCCAACCCCAGCAGACACAACATTTCTCCACTACTGCTCTCAGCCACTTCCAAGTGCCAAAGGATGAAGGTGCTGGGCTTTCCACTAGGTGTCATGACATTGAGAGCCGGCCAGATACCCATGCACCACCTTTAACCTCTACTTCATGGCCTGTGAGACTCCGCTCAGCCTTGAATGACATCATCCAAGCAAAGGGTCAGCCCTACACTTGCAAATAGCTTAAGGGAGACCCCTCCAACACATTTAAGGTCATTTCATTTGTCCTATTGCCAATCTATGTGCCTTGGCTGCACTCTATTGCAAGAAGGGCTGTGCAGGGTTCAGCAAGCCATCTTCCCTGCCTACCCTCCATCCTGATCCATGACCCACACAAGCCAGAGGATGATCCCCTGTGAATGCTTGTTTGCTTTGGGTCAGGCCCCTCAGCAGCCGCAAGGTCCTTGTCTCAGAAATGGCCATGGAAACTGACAAAGGATTTGTCTCCCACCTCACCCAGGCAACCCTGCTTCAGGAGGGCAGGACCTGGGGGTTAGACACCCCTCCTTCCTAGTACTCACCTCACAGCAGCCTTTGGGACAACTGCCAAAGCTTGCTGGAGAAACATTTGGGGACTTTTAAGGGCGGGGGGGGGGAGGGGAAATAATAAGAAAGAGAGGGGGTAGCAAAAAAACCCCAACAAATAAAAAAATCAACCCCAAAGCCCACCTGTACAAAGGTTAAATAATTTGCCTTCTGTGACTTGGCAGGGAAATCAGTGAAAAGCTACTTCCCAAAAGGCTGCTGCCTCCTCTGTAGACCAGCCCTCACCTCCTGTTACAGATGATGCTTTGGTCACTGGCAGAGAGACATTTGAAGGTAGCCCTGCCATTCAGGAAACACATTGTACAAAGGAAAGACCCCAAACACGGCTGAGCCATACAAACAAGAACTGCACAGAACTGAGGTCTCAGAAAGTTGTATTGCTGAAAACACCTCCCTGCTCCCACTAAAAGGACTATGTAAACAAACAAACTAAAGAAATCAAACTTGTTGTTTTTGTTATTGGTTGCTTGAGTTTTGGGTTGGGGTTTTTTTTTTTTTCCCTTCCCCCAGGTTAAAAATTTTGAAAATGCAGAGCTAAAAAGAGCAGTTTGCTGCATTTCTGACCACATGTGTGAGAGAGCCTGCTCCAAAGGTAAGATAAACAACCAGACAGGCAAAGAGGCTTCCAAAGCTAGCAGCTTTCTGTGCTAACCTCCGCAATAATTGCTGTCTAGTGGGAAGTTCATTTCCTACAGCACCTCTTGAAGGCTCCAGCTTGCTAGGAGCTTTTAGGTGTCTAGCGTGTTGAGAATACTAATAATGCTTAAAATACACACACACACACACACAGAGGTGTACACGCACTCACACACATGTATCTTCTCTTCCATAAAAGACAAGCCTGTCAGAGCACAGGATACAATTTGATGAAGAGGAAAGAGCAGCTGAACACTGAAGAAAGCTGAGAAGGTGGAGAGATGTGATCTGGCAGAAGTTGTCACTGGAGGCCACAGGTTATTCTGTTACATTTTATATATATAAACCAAAAGAAACCATCAAAGAAGCCCCAGTGACACCAGCCCTAAAGAGCTGGTTAAGCAGACTTCAGATAGTGTAGATGATGAGGGCCCTAACCCCCAAATGTTGCTCCTTCCTTTTCTGACTAGTCATGGCATCTCTTCATCAGGTCCTGATTGTCTTTTCTGGCTGCTGACAGAGGACAGCAGTGTCTTGTTCAGCATTTTGGCCAGCTAAAGTGCTGTGCTAGTTGGCACTGTAGGGCTCTCGCAGCAGATTACCCTCTCTAGTGTTAGCAGTGGGATGGAGAACAGCTGCAGAAAGTTCATTCCCTCCCACCTTCCCCACTTACTGTCCCCTCTGAAGAAACTGAACTCTTCCAGAGCCTGGGATCTGCAAGGTCCTTACCCAGCCTCAAGCAGCAGTAGTAAGGTTCTTCCAGACAGGAGGAATGGGAGATCAGTTCACCATAGCCCAGGTTTTGCCTGTGTCTATCTGACACAAGAGCAAGAAAGGACAGGCTAGGGCTTGCTTGCAGGTGGACTTTCATTGCCTGTATTGCCCTAGGAGACAGCAAAAGAATTAGCGAGGGAGTATCTTGTTTCAGTCACAGGATGGATGGGTCAGATCTCTGCCAAAAGACCTTACCAATCAGTGCATTATTGTCTTCCTGTTCTACCTACAGTTAAGGCCAACCTATGTAAAGAGCGTGGCACAATGGTTTGAAAATGCGGCATGGATTTCAGCACAGGCATGGATGACTGCACGGAATGGGTGCTGGATTCAAATCAGCTCCAGGAGGATTTTGTGTCCCAGCCTTGTCACTCATTCCAAGCTGGTCCCCCAGAGTTCAAACGAAGCAGCCATGCCAAGGCCTACCAGGTAAGCAAGAGCAACAACAGGGTTGCCAGCGTGCCTGTGGGAACTCATCACCTGGCTTTAGCAGCATACAGCTTCAAACACTTTTTTCTCAGCTCAGACATATGCATACAAACACCTAAGCACACGTGCAGACTGTGGTACCACACACACAAATGTGTGCAGGCTGCATCAATACACACGCCCACATGAACTCCCCCTGTCCTCTATGAGAAGATCCATGCAAGAAACACAGACAAGCAGCAGCAGGCATGCAGCGTACACATGGTGATCCCAAGCCGAAGGAAACCCCTCTGAGCTATGCTCAAGCATGGTGAGATGCTGTAAGATGAATCCTGGCAAAATGCATTGCAGGAGGAGGCCCACCACACAAGCAAGAAAATCCACAAAAAGGCATTCCAGGCACCTAAACCCCAGTGTAGCTGTTTGAAAAGCTTCTGGAACTTCACAGCAGTTTAGCTGTTTGTGTCAATGGTTCTGGTTCCAAGGCCCAGCAGGAAAGCAATGTGAGAAAGCACAAAACTTTCATCTTATGCCCTTAACTGATCTTTGTCTGTTCAGGATATAATATTTTTCCAGCTGACATAGAACTCAGCAGCCTCTGCCCATGGGCCTATGTAGAAATCTCACATGATGGATGCAATCTCTTTGTTGCAGGTATGTCATGCTTATGGCATATGCTTAAGCAAAGGAAACACAGCGAAGAGCCTGGTGATGCTGAGAAAGGTGACTCACTAGTATGCCCAAAAAGCTGATCTAGGGGATGCACTCCTAAGGAGATGCCTGCCTACATCACTGGGGCAGCACCAAATGGGCCAGCGGTTTCCAGCTTCACTGTTGTTTGCCAGGAGTCACTCAGATGCACAGACACACACCTGCTCCCAGACTGCCAGGTGAGTGCAGCCATGTGTTCACAGGTACACAGGCCACTGTGAACCATGCTGGGGCAGCCATGCCAAGGTCTCAGCAAGTGTAAATGAGGGAGATGTTTACCCTGCTTACGCTTGTACTGGTTTCTTCCACCCAGAAATCAAGGATGCAGGCCTGCAGGTTGAGCAAGAGTTAGCTGCAGCTGGGAGATTGCTGCTCTGGTCATGCTGAGCTTTTGCACTGCTCCTTGTACTGCCCATACGCTTTCATACAGTGCAACTCAAACCCTCACAGAGCATGGACACATGGCAACACACAAACGCACACAGAGGCTGAGTGACCCTTTCTCATACTGTGACCAGAAGACCCAAGTGTCTTCAGAGATGAGCAGTCAGTGGCATGTCTGTGGAGGATGGTGGGCTGATGGACATTCATTCAGGAACAATACAAGCTGTCCAAAATGGAAAGTGGGAGGTGTCTTGACATCTGCCTCGAGCCCCTGCCAGTTTCACATTGACTCTGTCTCTGCTTATTCACTACATCACACCCTGTCACTCTACTTCCTTACTAACACATCACGAGACAACAAACCCTAGACAGCTAGCGACTTGTCAGACAGAAAGGGACCAAATGCATTCACTCCCAGGTTTGCAACACAACAGAACATCGAGTAGGTGTTTACAAGACAGTGGCCTCTGGCCAACAAAGAAAGGTAGCCCTGTGCTTCTAAAACGTAGCATACCTCACTCCAGCAGCATTGCTTTAGTCACATAGAGTAAAAGCAAAGAAACTCTGTTGTCTGTGATGTGGGTCAACCTGGAGTGGATAAAAACTGTTTCTGCCCCTACTCTAAATTCACCAGTCAGCCATCAAGGACAGAAATTCTGTTCTTTCTCTCGGCTTTCTCATGAAAAAAAAAGACAAATTCTGCTGCTTCCTTGCACTAGCTAATTTGTCAGACTGATCATTTCTCATTTCTTGAGTAGGCAAGCGCAGAAAACCACCTCAGTGAAAGTGACAGAGCAGTCAAAAATAGCTACTAAATATAATGTTCTAAAAATCTGGTCAGGGCTAGAATTTTCCAGGAGAGGAAGGAGCAGAGGCCTGCCCTTCGCTCATCTTCTGCACAGCATTGCACAGTCTGATGAAGACAACAGAGCAACAAGGAAGCACTAAGAAGAGCAGAGTGGGCAAACAGCCAGCATAAGTCATTCTGTAGGAAGAGGCATGAAGATGAAATTGAGGAATCAGTGTGAGTAAGATGGGAAATAAGTAGATAAGAGACCAGGAAGATGAGGCAGTAAACTGCTGGAGAGATCAAAACACTTGAAAATGTGGTTGTCTTTAGAGGAAGGACAGAGAGGGTCTACAGGAGAAGAAGCAAAGTGGACTAGAATGGCACAGAGGGTCCGAGACCACGTCACCTCCCCTCCCACCGATACTGGGAAGGCCACAAAAAAAAGGGAGACGGAACAGTCAGTCAGGAGATGAAGGCCCAGAAATCCCTGTAATCCACAGTAATGAATGCACTCTGCTGACATCCCAGGGAGAAGACAATGGGGGCCAGGGAAGAGAAAGCAATCAGAGAGCAAAGCACATAGAGAAGGAAACAGCCCTGTGCCTCACACAAACAGTCCCTAGCAATCAACACAGCTTTTATTACAGAAAATTATTAACACCCTCTGCTACCCACCACCCCTCACCAATCCCAAACCTCCCCTCTTTGGGGACCCGTTCTTGGCACACACATATAACATCCAGATAAACTTTCCGAACCAGCAAAAGCAACCACTGAAACAACTTCAAACACCACAGACCGATAAAACCACAATTTAGAAGTTAACTTTCCCAACCCTCCCTCCCCCTCCCCTCCCCCCACCCCATGCCATTATTTAATAAGGAAATACTGTACAGCTATAAAACCCACCCTTTCTCCCAGCCTGAATATAATTGCTCGAGTTAGTTTCTGTACATATATACAGGCATATTTACACAGTAATGCTGCTGCAGTCAAGAAAGCAGAGGATGTAAAAGTCACAAAGCGAATACAGAAATGAAAAGAAAACTACCAGTAGAACTTCAGGAAAGGTCACGGTGTTCCTGCTTGGCAAAAAAGCATCGGTGGGACAGAGTCACTAAGCATACTGCAATGTACCATGCGTGTCTGTGTGTGTCTCTGCGTGTCTGCCTGCACGGACCAGGCACACAAGCCTCACAGCTTCCTGCTGTGGCAGGTTTGTTTGTGTGTCTTTCACTTCCCCGGCGTGTCTTACACGCGTGCACGTACCCAGAGGAGCCCCTGCCCCACAGTGTGCAGTTTCTTTCTGACCTGTTGGAGCATATACCAGTGCTTGCTGCGAACCTTTAACGGCAGGAGGCCAGAAGGTTAAGAGATCTTTCACTGCTAACACATCACAGAGATCCTCCCTTACCTCAGCACCCAGGGTAAGTGGTGTCAGCAGAAAGGAGTCCTGCTCTCCATGATACAGTTTCGCTGCCTTTTTCTCTAGGCAAACAGATTCGTGCTGTGTCAGTTTTGTTGTCAGCAATGACAGAAGGGTGCCAGAATTCGCTCAAATACCACGGCTAGAAGAATTGGGGGATGCTCAAGAGATGAAGAGAGAACTCAAAGCCAATTGCAAAGCGGATTTTGTCGGTTCTGTCGTTGTTCTAATGGATAACACCCAGGTCTGTGGGCAATGAGCCCCAGGAAGCTCCAGAGAGCCTGTGATGGAGATGAAGCAATAATATTCATATTGCCAGTGAGACAGTCAGCGCCCCAGGTTGCCTTTGAGGAGGGAGGAGGGAGGGAACCACAGGGAAGTATCGGTGGGGGAATGCAGCGAGGGTCTATGGCTTGGAAATCTATTTGGCTGCAAATTGAAAATAAGCCCTTGTGGGGACAACAATCAGGTCCCACTAGTTACTATTTCAATGTGCCCTGCAGCATCCAGCAGCATGGTAGGTGTGTTCCAGGTGGACACGCCAGGTGTGTTCAGCAGCAGGGAAGCACTTATGGGAAAGAGTGGGTGCAGATGGGGATTGTGGCTTGGAGTCCGTCCCCGCTTGTTGCCAGCAACTGAGTTCCTTTCTCACACACTGCTCCCAGTGGCTCCTATGGGGAGCCAGGCATATGCCATGGAGAGGCAGCATAATTGGACCCTACTCTTTGCCAGCTTGGATTGAGCAGGAAGAGTGAAAGTGTAATTCCTTAGAGCAATGGTGCAGAGAGTCAGCACTAAGTCCCTTCATCAGCACTCCTCATCTTTATCCTCTCCCCTTCTTCTTTTCTTTTTGGCAACCACAAATACATGGGAAGTGCAACCTCCCACCCTTCTCCATGGGAAAGGCTCATCAAAGGTTGCTTGACTGGAGTGGAGGATGTGTGAAAGGCCTAAGTCTGATCCTTGGCTGTGTTCCCAGGCTTGCTTCCATCTGTTGATAAGTAATGGACGTGGGAGGATATGCCACATTTGATAGAAAGCTCTAAAGCTAAGACTTGCCTATAAAGATCCCTGAGGTATCTCTGATCACTCTAACCTGTCACCACCATCATATTCATTCTCTGTCTCCTCCTCTCTTTTTGCTGGCAATGCTGCTGTGTGAAACAACCCTGATTTGAAGGTATAAAGGGGCTTTATTCAAGATGGATGATAGTGACTTCGTCAAGTGAGGAGTTCAACATCAGCACATGTTGCTGAAGAAGTCAGAAGTAAAGAGGCCCACTCTGGCAACTCTTAACTCCTCCACAAAATCCTTTGGGACATCAGAAAGGAACTTTCCTCCCCCCATGCACTGGAAATTGAAACAACAATTTCCTATGGGCAAAGCTCATACTTGAATATTGCTGAACATTTTGAACCCACTGGGGTTCTCACCTGCAGACTTCTGACAACATGCTGGATCTCAGAGAGAACAGAATGGGGTTTTTGCTGAGGAGGTGGGACCAGTGTGCTTCATTGTCTCAACTGACAACAAGTTCTGACTGCAGCTTTTCTTTCCTACTTATGATGTGACATGGCAAGTGCTGATACAGCCCTCACTGGGAGGCATGATGAGAGACAGAGCACTACTACACCAGCCTGCGTTGCGTTGCACTATGGTAAAAAGCTGGCATGGGTACTCTAAGGTTTGTGATGTGAGATTCACAGCTGCAAGTTCTACCTGCCAGCTGCTTCCCACTATGCATGGTACATTTCTGATATTGTTTGTATATTTCCTCTGTCTCCTTCATGTACATCCTCCTTCAACTGAGTACACACACTCCAGTACCACTTCAGAGGAACATGGTTCATGGAAATACCTCTGAGAGAGCCATGTCTGGGACTAGAGTGAGAGGAGGCAAATGTCAGAAACATTCACAAAGGTGCCTAATCTTTCCCAAGAGGCTTGCTGCAGATATACAGCAGAGGTCACCAAACTGTAGAGGACACAATGGTTTATGCTCAGTATTCTTGTGTGGAGAAACCTTCAGAGAGGGGGAATATTCCCAGCCACTGCCCCAGAAAATACTGGTGTTTCTACAGGAGAGAGAGAGAAACGGCAAGGGAGGGGATGTGGAGGTTTGTCAGGCTGTGGTATGAAATCTCATTCTTTCCTGGACAGGTAATAAACAGCATATGTGTGGTTTTCTAGTACAGACAACACCTGCTGCTAACATTACCTGATCGATTCACTTGAATACTTAGAATGAAAATACACCAAATCTAGAAGTCTAAATATATAATCAGAGTTTAATAACATCATTGATTCATCTTCTGGATTATGAATTGCACCCACCCCCTCCCACCCTCTCCCCTTCACCTCTGTCCCAAAAATTTGTTGACCTCTCAGAACTAAAATAAACAAAGCAACCAGAAAAGATAGCTTATAGGAGAAAAGATTAACCTGATGGACACGTGGCCTAATCTGTTGTGGGAGAAGGCAAAACACCAGGCTCCTGTAGTTAGACCAGTGGTTCAGTTCAGAATTTCCAGTTCTTTTCTGGTTGCCCTAGAGCATTCATTGGAGTGGTTTGTGGCACAGTTAGTTTCCGCAGAGCACTCAGAGTGTTAACAGTGCTACAACAGTATCAACACTAAGGTAATAGTTTTGGCAAACTATCATTTGCCAATCAGTGGGACGAGGGACAGACCAGTTCGGAAAAAATACGAACCAACTTTCAACCCAGAACACAAAAATCGGAGCCTTTAGGAAGAGATTTGAGAAAGAAAAAAGGGAAGGAAACAAAAAAAAAGTTCCATTAACTTCTTTTTTGGTTTGTTTTCGGCTTAATTTCCCTGCAGAGCCACCCTCCAGGTTCCCTCATTCCAGGTGGGGAGGGACGGAAATGTACCGAGACAACCACCAAAGAATTAGCTGCCCTCACCAGCTGTCAAGCTCCCCACCACCACCCCCAGGCCCTTAGGAAATACCAGAAATTATCATGAGCTTTCTCAGGTCCAAGATTTCTAAACCAAAGTAGCATTGGAGAAGTCTCTTAATGCCAAAGTGATGGTCCAACCTGAGCGGCCAACTTCATGGTTCACCCCACCACTACCAAGACAGCGTAGTGCCTTGAGGCCCAAACTCCACAGAGAGATGCTGGCACAGAGAGTTCTATACGCGAAAAGGAATCGGGGGTGTCCCCATCGAAACACGGAACCCTGCTGGCAAGGCTTGAAGTGACAGTCCGGCGTCTTCCATTCATGAAGATAAAGGTGAGAGGGTGATACTGGGGGGGAGGGGGCCTCAGGGGAGCGCAACACACATGGGTTCCTCTCTCTCTCTCTCCCCCTCATTCATACGGCCTCGACCCGCGGAAACCGCTTCCAAAAAACGCAGCCTGAAAAGTCGTAGAAAACAAACGGAATGGAAACAAACTTCCCCTTCCCTCCCACCCCCACGACCTGAATATTCACGAGAAGAGAAACACCAATTTATACAAAAAAAAGGAGGAAAAAAAAAAAAAAAAAACGAAAGGGAAACAAAAAAAAAAAAAAAGGCAATTAAAACCCAAATATTTACAAATGAAAGGAACGCCTTCTTGGGTGGCCGCTGTCAGAGGCACCTGACAAGCTGCCGTGTGTTCTGGATTGCAGATCGCTCTGGTAATTTGTTTGGTTTCTTTCTTTCTTTTTATTTCCATTTTTTATTATTATTGTTTTTATTTCCTTTTTTTTTTAATTTTATTTTTATTTCCTTTTTTTTTTTCCTTTTTTTGTTTTTTTTTTTTTCCTTTTTGTCCTCGTAACGAGAGAAGAGGGAAAGAATAAAAAGTTCCCTTACCCCAAAGACTAAGGGGTGGCATTACAAAGACTCTCCCCCTCTTCCCTCCTTAAAGTCCTCAGTGAAGTATAAGAAAATAGTCCCCTCACCAAGTCTGCCCACCCTCTCCTCACGCTCCTTGACTTTACAGGCAAATCCCACCCTCCGCCCACCCTAGCTTTAAAAAATAAATAAATAGGTAAAGAAATAAAAGGCCTTCTGTTGGCTTAGAAAGAGAAAGGTGAGATAAAATCAACCAGAGTGTGGTGAGGAGTGTGGGAGAGGTGGCTTTCAGCTCCGAGAAAAGTGGCTTGTGAAGACGGGGCTGCCACCTCCTTTCAGAGTCAGTCCTCCACAGCGTCCCCACGCGCTCAGCACAGGGCTCTCCCAACCCTTCCCCTGGTAAGCCACACTCATTGAGACACTGAGATAGACCCAGGATAAACAGGAGAGACTTTGCCATGTCTCTCAGGACCAGAGAGGTTGGCCCACACCACCACTTCAGGAGAAAGAAGACATATGAAAGAGGAGTTCAGCTTCTCACTCCTACCATTGCTCACTTTCTTTTAGTTTAACTTGCATCTGAAATGATACAATGGGGAAAAAAAAACCAAACACTCTCTTTTTGATACTAGGTGCACCAGGAAAGCTGTCACTACAACTGCAGGGATGGAAAACCTTAGGCTATTCCAGCTTTGCACTTGTGCTAGTATCTCTCTCTCACACAGAGGCACAAGTACACGTACACACGCATCTCAGCCTTGCACATCTTGATTTCAGCCCTCATCAGAAGTTTCTGTGGCCTCTGACATTTATTCAAGCACACCCCTTCCCAGGAAGACAAGCAGTGTCCTTCCCCTGTACATTCAATAGTAAATATACACATGTATTTCCCACGAATGAGCACACCCTCCTCCCATTTCCACATGTGCAAGGAGCCATTGAAACAGTCCAAAAGCACCACCGCCACCACACGCACCCTTTCATGGCAACTTTTCTCCTCTCCAGCACCATGCCAGCATTGACAGAGGATACCCTCTTGATTTTGTTCCAACCTGCTGGCCAAGGTTATGGAGGGCAGAAGGATGAAAACCCTTCTTTCCTTTCTCCCCTCACTGAAAGAACATGCCAAAAGAGGCTTGGTGTGCCCTGAAGTGACAGTGACAAAACTCCCCACCTTTCCCTATGCTTTAGCTCCATTTCACTGTTTGCTATCCAGACACCTTACAGGATTGTGGGTTTATTTTGCTTTCTCCACAGACATTTCAAGTATAAAGTTATCGCATACACTCACATATAGACTAGCCCATGCTGCATACTGCTCCCACCCTTGAAATATGTCACAACTGGCAAGCAGTTCACAGCTGACAAACCAACCCTGCACCCAAACTCCTCTCATTTCAGTGCAAACCAGCATCCCCTGTCAGAGATCCCAGCAACCTCCCTGACTCCAGGATTGCTTTTCCAAACTCAGACCCCACTCCCTTTTCATCTCTCCCATTGGTCTGCCACAGATTCAACAGCTGTAACAGCCATCATGAAACTTCTAGCCAAATCCACAGACAAACCTTCTCTCTCTCTCTCTCTCTCTCTCTCCACAACTCTCAACAGACAATTCAAAATTTTAGCATAAAATTTCTCAGCATATACGCAAATATATATATATATATTTCAGCCCTAAACCCCCATAGTCTTCACAAAATAATGTAACGAGAACCTCGGTATAGCTAACATAGAAGTGCATCATCAAGTCAGTTGTGTTATTCTCCCTTCACTTTCTCCATCTATCCAAACATTACTCTTTTCTAGGCAGTTTTAGGAAGAGTTGCCTGAGCAAGCACGTTTTCCTGCATGTCCATTACACTGCTTCTGCTGTCTCCTCCTGCCACACGCACGTGTGTGGCCGCATGCCTTTCTTTGCCGGGAGCCAGCAAAAGTGAAACACTAGAGTCACTGCCACTCCCCCTCAGCCCTCCCCTTCCCTGCCTTCTTCTCCACTTCCTGAAATCACGAGCAAGGATATCCAACTCCGACGTCACTGTAAAGTGCAATGGCCAGGAATGGAGGAGAATGGAAGGAGCAAGAATGTGGAAAAAGAGATAAAAGGGGAAGGGGTGGGAAAGAGGAGGAGGAAGAGGGGAAACCAAAGAGGTGGCACTTGTCACCAGTGCTGCACTACTCAGAACTCCAGTATCCTACAAAGTAAGGACAATCCAGGAGAGTAGCCGATGGGATTGGTCCCACCCCACCCTCCCACGCTCCACATACATTCCCAGTCCCTCCCCGCGATCTTCCCCTCTCACTCAAACATCAGACTCAATACTGGAGAGTTTCTCATAAACATGCCCGTTGCTGGAGCCATTGAAAGCCCTGGGGTTTTTGTTGTTAGGCACACAGGGGTTGGACTGGTTCCCTATACAGATGTCCTTCTGGAAACGGGCTGGCACAGCCCCATGAAGGGCCGAGACCACCGGCTTGTTGGTGGTGACGATGGCTCGGAAGTCTGGCCTGGCTTTGGGCCCTCCTGCCACCACAGGCTGCCTGAAGAAATAAGATTTGCTGCCGTGGAGCAAGCATTGGTCATCCCCAAAAGTGGGGATGAAAGGGTTTTGGGTGACCCGGTCGGGGTAGAGCGACTTGCTGAGCATGTAGCCCCCACTGCTGCCGGGGTTGTTGTGGTGGTGGTAGCTGGTGGCGGGCACTGAGGACTTGTTGTTGGCAAAGGTGGTCTCACTGGCTGGCATCTCAAACATGTGGGCGTAGGGGCTCCCCTCCATAAAGCGGCCCTTGTCCTTGAGGCTGACGCTGCGGGGGCCAGGGCCGAGTCATCCTTCTGCAGGTCCACAAAGGTGTCATAGGAGTGCTGCCGGCGGAGCTTGTTGCGGTTCTTCTTCTGCACCTTGGAGGCAGAATTGGAAGGGCTTTGAGGATATTTGGAGGAGGAGGTGGCGCTAGTGGCCACGGGCACAGGGGCAGGCGGCTGGTCCAGCTCTTGGAGCGAGTTGTCCTCACTGATGTCGTACAGGTTACCTGCTTTCTTGCAGGCCTCGCAGCGGATGCAGGCCTGGCGGGTGGAGTTCTGCCCCACCACCGATGGCGTGTAGTTGTGCAGTTTAGAAGGGCAACTGCGGCAGAAATTAGCCCCGGTCCGGTCCTCCCAGTCTAGGTTGGTCAGATTCTTCTCCCACGGCGCCGGGACCCCACTCACAACGCCATGCTTGTGCTCGTTGCTTCCGCCAAACTCGCCCGAGCCATGCTTGTGGTGGGCCCTGTTGGTGCAGGATCCACCACTTCCTCCTCCTGTGTCACGCTTGAACTCATCTCCTCGCTCTTTGTAGATATCCGTCAGATCCACGTGTTCCCAGTGTGGCGAGTTCTCCTTGGCCCTAAACTGGTCCAGATAGAAGTCCCGTAGCCCTTCCTTGTCCCTGAAGTAGCGCTTGTGGTCCGGCGAGCGAGGCGGGCGCCGGCGGTAGGACAGTTCTATCTCATCAAACTCCCGCCGGGACTTGGCAGAGGCCGGGCGCTTCTTCAGGCTGTCCTTGTACTGCTGCTTCCGCCGCTTAGCTGCGTTGCCCTCGATGTTGCCATAGGTGACTGTGTGAGTGGAAATGTCAGAGACGTCCGAACGGATCAGGTCATCGTGGGCCCCGCTGCCCCCGTAGCGGTCACCCTTGAAAGAGAACTTGCCGTAAAGGTCACCCAGCTGGCTGTGCTTGGCAGGGGTAATCCCAAGTCCAAGGGCTTCTTCCCGATGGACCGTGACTGGGCGTTGAAGGGCGGGTTGTCACAGTCGTAAAGCCCGTCGATGGAGCTGGTGCTGCCAATGCTGTGGGGGCGATGGTGGTGGTGGTAGTGATCCTGATACACGTTGCTGTCCTTCAGCTGGAGGTTGCCAAAGGTCCTTTCCACCTCGCTAATATAGTCACTAAAGAGGTTCTCCTCACAGGGTGGGTTGTTGTAGGACTTGCAGTCTGAGTGGGTGAAGCTGCGGCGGTGCTCAGAGATATCATAGACTGAGGATTCACGGCGGATAAAGTCCAGGGCACTCTGTGGTGAGCCGTTGACTCCTGACAGGTTGGCCATGTTCTTGGCTGTCCGAAGCAGGCGGAGGATGTTGGAATGGGTATTGTTCATAGTTGCCGTGGGAGAGTTCATTGCTGACTGGCGCTCCTCGATGGCCACGCCATGGATGCAGCTGTAGATACCCTGAAAGGAGAGAAAGCAGGAAGGTCAGTGGCCCTGCAAAGAACACACAAAAGGGGAGCTAAGACTGGGAAGCACCCAGTGAGTTCCTGTAGGACAGCAAGGCCTGCCAGACTTCCATCGTGAAGCACAATCACATCGAATTAAATCAGACCTGTTCCACCAACCCCTACTGCTCTGCCCCTCTTTTTTGCCCCTCACATTTTTCCTTCCGCTCCTTTCCCTTTCCTATGTTTTGCTTCATGTCCTATCTGTAGGATGTAAGGATACCTACCTGCATCTGTTACTGAGATCCAATGAGTGTAACATGGAATTGCAAATGGGGAAAATAATTTTCTTGGAAACAAAAGCACCAACTAAAATTATTTTGTGCAGCTGAGAGGAAAAAAGTCGGGTTTGGCCCTTGAAATTCATCTGGACATCAGTGAATCAACAAGAGAGGAGCTATCTTAAGGGAACAGCTTCATTTGTCATAAACTTAGCTGCATTAATAACCAGTATGGATTAGAAAAGGAAATGGAGAAAGGGAAGGGCTGTCAAATAGGTATTTAGGTCTTTTGCATCTGGTTGAGTGAGGTACAATAGAATATTTAATTGCATTCTGTCAAATTTAACAATGATAACAGGCCCCAAATTGGCATCCCTGAAAGCATAAGTCCTCTATTCAACTTCAAATCAGACAGTAGAAGTGCTTGATTCCCCCACATTCCTACAACTTCATTCAATCTCTGACACAGGCTGTTTGCAAAGGCTAACCCTAGGAGCCAAAGGAAAAGGGCTCATTTATTCCCTAGCCTGCTAAATGACACTTGCTGTTTAATGTCAGCTGTGAAATGGACACCATCACATTGTGTTACCACAATTTCTCAGCAGCTAGTGGATGACTAGCATTTTTCAGACTTCTCACCAACCTGCTCACCCAACCACATAACCCCAGAATGAAAGAACCTGTACTTTGCTAAGGACCACCAAAAAAGCCGTCCCCCATCTCATCTTCAGAGTAAACCAGATTAGAAACTAATAACGTAGGCGAGGCTGTACCTCTGCACTCCAAACATTTTGTCATTTCTCCTCAATGATATATTATGTAGAAATTATATATTCCTTGTACAATCAAAGATAATTCTGCTACCTAGGACACTGAGGTCAAAAATGCCAAAAGTTGACCTCACTTCAGAATGGACCAGAACAAGGGACCAGTGGCTTGAAAGAATGGGAAGCTCTAAATGGAGCATTGCTCCTTACTCTAATACTAGAAAGATGACTCAGAAATGACTGAAATCTGCTTTAAATGTAAATATTATACCGTATGGGAGATTTGCATACAGCAATTGCTAAGTTTATGTGGCCATCCTTTCTGTATGGTTTAGGGCATGGCTTTTGGTTAGGGATTTCTGACTGTCCACGATAGCACACTTCTAGTTTACATAAGGTCAGCTGAAAAGCTTAATATAGAGGACAACGAAAAAAACTCTTGGATTTCCAACCACGTTATCCACCATTACTTAGTCCTCAAACATGGCCTCCTCACAACTTACTTTAGAGCAGTAGACAATTACAGTGAACTCCTCTTGCTACTGCATTTTCATTTGCACTTCCATGACCATAATCCAGCAGAGACCAGAGATGTCACAGAAACACATTAGAGGCTCTTGAAACATTAACAGTGAAATAATGCCAGCCTTTATCCTGCAGACCACCACTCTGTGCCAACTAGGGGTAAGACAGTCTGGATGGATTTCCCCATCTCCAATACCTAGGACTGCAATAAGCCTTTATTCCTCCCCAATAGCTAATGACACTCACCCTGCTGATGGAGAAGACCACACCAGGCTTGCCAGAGCAGACACCCATGAAGCAGTGGCGGAACTGCCAATAGAAGAGATGCTCACAGATGAAAGTGATGAGACTGAGGGCCATGGCTGCTCCCAGCATGTAGAAGACACCTGCCATGTTATCTATATCCAGTTGGCTGCTCATAACCTCATTCTTCTCATTGTGACAAATGCCAGTGAGCCAGAGCGCTTCCAGCTCCTCCATCTCCCCTAGAAAGACAGGAAGTAGGGAAGAAGGTTAGACGGCTGCTCGAAGAGCTTAAACTGGGGCAGACTGAATGCTCAAAGCTGCTCTAAGGCCATTTCCAGGTGCTCTATATCCACATCTATTATGCCCATGAAATGTCCCAACTGCCCTTCCGTTAGGGGCAAGTGTCATTTGTCACAGGAATCACGAGAGCATTTTTCCACAGCTGGATGTTAGCTACAAAAAGCTATACCACAGGGATACATCTACGACACTTGCCAAATGCCCACAGAGAGCTGCTGAAAAAGTTTCCCACCAGATTACTGAAGACCTGGCCTCACAAATCAATGACTGACACAGGCAGACAAAAAGGAGTCTCTTCTAAATGGAAGCACTGTGCATTTCAAAACTCAAAATGTTGATTTTTCCTTTTTTTTAATCAAAATGTCTGCTTTTGAGTTTGTTTCCATAGGTCATTAAAACTAGGTGCAATGTTCCCAAAAATATCTGTGCATTTTTATTTGTTTTCCTTCCCTTCAATTTTGTCCACACTCAACACTTTCAAGCCATTTGACCAATCAAGAATCCTACTAATTTGTAGCAGCTAGGAACAAATGTTCTGTAGTCTAATTTTATACTCCACTTACTCCCATTATGGTCTTTTCGTGAGAGGAGGGAAAGGGAGAGAAACACACACGCACAGAGACTGAGACATTCAGAAACAAACTCATTTTGCAGGTTGCCAATTCTCTTCATGCTGTTAGGAAAGTTAGATTTTCACATTTTCAAGCTCCAGCCCAGTGACAGGGGGAAAACAAAAAAAAAATCTTTATATTTATGCAGTGCCCTAGCAGAGTCTTTACAGATTTATGGAGAACTTAGGTCTTTTTCTGAAATAATACATACTAGGCTGTTTAGGAGACAGAATGCCCTATCCATCAATTGGCCAGTTTTCTACCGAAGTATATCAGAGTGATGCTCTTTCCATATTTATTAGACAGTCTGTTGTATTCAGATTTCAGGAGAAAAATACTTTATAAATAAAATAACCTGTGAATTCTATGAATCATAGAATTATCAAGGTTGGAAGGGACCTCAAGGATCATCCAGTTCCAACCGCCTTGCCATGGGCAGGGACACCTCACACTATAGCAGGCTGCTCAGAGCCACATCCCCCTGCCCTTAAAAGCCTCCAGGGATGAGCACCTACCTTCTACCACCTCCCTGGGCAACCTGTTCCAGTGTCTCACCACCCTCGTGGTGAAAAACTTCTTCCTGACATCCTATCCGAATTTATCCACTTCTAGTTTTGCTCCATTCTCCCTAGTCCTATCACTACCTGATATCCTAAAAAGTCCCTCCCCAGCTTTCTTGTAGGCCCCTTTCAGATACTGGAAGGTCACAATAAGGTCGTCTTTGAGCCTTCTCTTCTCCCAGCTGAATAGCCCCAAGTCTCTCAGTCTGTCTCCATAGGAGAGGTGCTCCAGCCCTTTGATCATCCTCATGGCGCTTCTCTGGACACGCTCCAGCACGTCCATATCCCTCTTGTAATAGGGGCTCCAGAACTGGAGGCAGTACTCCAGGTGGGGTCTCACCAGAGCTGAGTAGAGGGGGAGAATCACCTCCCTTGACCTGCTGGCTACACTTCTCCTGATGCAGCCCAGCACGTCCATATCCCTCTTGTAATAGGGGCTCCAGAACTGGACACAGTACTCCAGCTGGGGTCTCACCAGAGTGAAGTAGAGGGGGAGAATCACCTCCCTCGACCTGCTGGCTGTACTTCCAACATTTACATGTATATATGTAAAAAAGGACACAGCAAGATGTAATGTGAATGGAAAGGGAAAATCAGGAATTTTTTTCCCAAAAAGGATTTCCTCAGCCTGTTTATATTTTTATTTCTTTTTTTAATGACAGCAATTTCTTTTTAAAAGATGCCATGAACTAGGTAAGTATAATGTTCTGATTAAATCTCATTCCAAAATACACCTCTGTGTCTCAAGTCCTTCTAATTAAATCTCGCTCCAAAATATGCATCTGAGTCTCAAATCCTTCCTTGTTTTGGGTGTTTGGTTTGGGTTTTTTTTAAGGTTTTGGAAAATGTGAGTTAACTTTTCTATCCAGATTTTTTTTTATCCTTTAATTTTCTACACTCTGCATTGCTTGATCCTGTCTAGAATGATAAAGCATGGGATGACCATGGGAAGTCCAGTATAATTAGTGGGTTTAGTCATGACAAAACCTCAAAGGTAGTGAAATCTTTACACCAAAGATCTTGTTTTTACAAGGCATTCTTCACACAAGGTATTTTTCACAAACACATCTGAGCTGGTTCTATGAAACCTTTAGTGCTTTTGACATTGCTTTTGATATTGAATCAACAACATAAAACAAGTGAGATCCTCACATTTTTGGTGCAATGCCTCTAAACAAACCCTTGTTAATGACTTCCTGTTCTCAAGTCTGAAGCAACAGAGTTAGGGACTTCTGTTTCTTCTGTGTAAAACTTCCTAGGAAAACTCCAATGCCTCTTTTTCTTGTCACTCACCATCTCCAAACAGCTGTAGAATGGCAAGATCAACCTGGCGCTTCCAGCCTGAGTCCTTCTGGATGGCGATGCCATACCCAGTGGAGGCAAACACTTTCCCACTCCCAATCGTCACCAGCTTGCAGCCTTCATCTCTGCCAGCCATGTAGTTTAGCACTGCTGCATCATAAATGAAAGCATCCAACTTCCTGCACAAGTGCAAGAAAGAAGAGAGGTAGAGTACACACAAAAAGTAGAATCTGTGTGAGTTCAAAGATGTTCCCAGGTAATTAAGGCAGAAATGAACCTCTTTCAGATAGACCACAGTAGGTTGCATCTTCATTTTCATCAGAATTAACTCAAATCTGAGGCTACATTATAAACGAGGGCTGTCTATTTCTTTCTGACTCTTTGATAATCATCATTTGTGATCTGAAAGAAAATTTGGAATACAAACACAGGGCAAGATAAAGATGAATGAAGAGGAAGTTGAGGGGATATATAGTCCTAAGAATAGCTCATACTTCTGTACTGCCTTTCATCTCAAAGGAACCTAAAATGCTTTATAAAACGTATCAATAGCAGATAGCAAAGCAGGAGTTGGACTAAGGAAAAATTATCTCCAATTCAAAATGCTGGCATAACTTAAGTGAGCCACATGGAATTTTTTTAACTCCTCAGTTACTGTGAAAAGCACTGCTGGACCTTTACCAAAGTAAAGTGGCCACAACAGCAACTTTATGGTTTACCATATTGAGTAGCTCTTTGGTGAAGAGTTGCTTAGCTGAAAACCACATGAAAAATTCTATTTCAGTACAGAGAAATCCCTGTTATGGTCTGGGACAGATAGACAGCACAACACACGGATGCGTGCCTTCCTCTCACTGCAGCAAATTGATTTAGGTGTGGGGGGCAGACTCGGGGGCTGCATCTTCCACACAATCAGAGGCAGCCAACAAGCAAATCCTCCCACTAGATCTGATAGGAAGTACTTCCTGGCGAAAGACCAAAGGGTCTTTCATGTGCACATTCTCTCACCCAGGCTATTTTTTCAACCCACCCCTTTCACATGTGATTTTCCAAGATGGTAATGATCTCAGTTCAAGGGTGTATCTACGAGGAAGGCGGTCCAAGGGTGGTTATGAAGCCAGGATGACATCTACCACAAGTGAAGAGCTCTAGTTCATCCATATATTTCCAAGACACTGCATATTTATCTCCTGGATTATGACTATCCTGGCACATCTACCTTCCCAGGATGGCATCCAACAATGGTACAATCATTTATAATGTGCTGTGTGCCTCTGAACCTGACAAACAGGTTTAAGGACATTCAGTCAATCTGCTAATTAAATTGGCTGAACATCTTCATTTGTGCTTCGGAATGAACTTTCTTGTAAGAGTGCAACAGAAAGATAAGCAAGTATGTGGTCTTTTTTTCCACTGGGGCTGGGCTATGACAACCAAAATGGTCATCTCTAGGAGGAAGGCTTGCAAAATGGCATTTCAGGTTAGGTCCTTTACAGATTCTCTACTATCAAAATAGGATGAGCTGTTCAAACATACTTTTTCCTAATGTTTTTTTCCTCACATTTCCCAAAGCACCCAAGGAAATGCTCCCATTTTGTATAACTTCCTCATTATTCAAGTGTTTCAGTCAGCCCTTGATACTAAAATATGCTGGAGAGAAGGGCTACTTCCCAACTACTTGCTTCAAGCACACCTTCCATTACACTACATTAGTTAGTGATACACTGGGGTGGGATTAGTCTGACAAAGACTGTTTCAGCTTCCTGATTAGCATAATCTTTTATACACAGAAGTAGGGAAACAAAGGAATTTCCAGATGACAGCATAAGCACTCTGAATAAAACTTTGTCTGCAGAGGTCTGTGGGCTTCTCCTTGTGTATGCATAAAGACCCATCAGCATGAAACATCTTAATGAAGTAAGGTCTTTGGGACTAATACACGCAAGGCAAATGGGCACGAGGCAAATGTACACAGGGGTACAGATAATTCTCTCCTTTTGTTTATTTATTTTTAATAGTCTTATAAATTCAGCAAGCCCAGAAACTTTTATACAGATGTCAAAATGAAGCCACAGTTACTCTCTTTCACTGTGTGTAGTCGTGGTATTCTTTTAAACATGGGATGCTAATGGAGGCTCACTTTCCAAACCCCACCAACTTTTTTCCAGTCAGAAAGTCAGATTTCTCTGGTGAGCTACCATGGAAGAAGAAAGCCTTACCCAGTCTTCAGTGAGAACAATGCATCATCCACCCCTCTCTGATTGAACTTCACCATGTAGCTGTGCATTTCAGGGTAGTTGTTGCGAATGTTCCTTTCTGTGCTGCCGTTGGGAACTGTCCCAAAGCGGAAAGGGGGTGAGAAGTCATTGGGTTTCTGGAACTGGAGAGACAGAGAAAGAAAATTTCTCACAATCTTTCAGCAAGAAGCAGTCATCTGAATGGAAGAGCACACTCTCCTTGGAATGTAATTCTGATTTATTCTACTAGCATGTAGAAAACATTATTGAGAAGATACTATATTGCACTGCTTTCATCACAGGCATCACCTGTTGGTGCTTAAGAACCAAGACGTGAATATGAGCACCCCAGACGTCTTGTCCATTTTGGATTAAGTGCACAAAATAGCTAGAGGTTAAAAGGAGGCTAGATAAAAGGGGAAAGGAAAAGGAAAAGGTAAGAGCAGCTTTGGAGCACAGTCAGTTTAAGGTTGTTCAATAAAATCTATGTGCATTCTATCCAGTGTCATTTAGTTCCTAAGCATGATCTGTTTCAGCTCTGTAGGTGCCATTGCACATCCTGATCCTGACTGAAGTAGAAAAGCAATTAATGAGGAGAGATGCCTCTCAGAACACCTCACACCCTCTTCACCAAAAGAATGATCAGACAAATGCCCTGAATAAATTGTGATTAGTGGCTGCAAGTTACTAGTAACATTTGATGCCCAGAACAAAGCTGGCAGAGTACTCCAAACCCTTTTGCTGCTCCCAAGAAATACATTCATCATAACATTGTCATACAGCTGCAAGGCTGCGAGATTTTATATGCTACTTGCTTAACTCAAGACATAATCAATGCTCTCTGGGGTTTTATGAGCAGTAAAATTTAGACTGTCAATTATGAAGACTGCTTAAAACCCCTAGAACCAGCAAATGGGAAGAAGCACAGAACTGCAAGCCAAGAACTGAATAAGCAGCAAAGAAAAAGAGCTTGTCTGGTGCTAATTCTTGACTCCCAACTGTGACTCTGTGTTTACATCATCCTGAGAAGGACACTAAGAACATATTAACGGCCAGACCACAGTTCACCTGGTATACTAATATATACAGCCATGTATATTAATATATACAGCCATGTACTGCCATCCTCTATAGTGGAAATGGGCTATAACTATCGCTTAAAGTCTATAGTCTATAGCTATACCTTAAAAAACATGTAGGTGACACTTGTTCACCTGAAAGCCAGTTTGGAACCCAGTCGACTCGTCTGAGGCCAAAGCCACTAAAACACTGTATCTCATTCCCAGCACATCAGCAATAAGGCCAACCGGGAGCTGTGTCTGTGGGTAGATGAACACACTGCTTACATCACCTCTTTCTGTGTACCAGACAACTCATTTGGCTGTGTAAGGAATCATCTCTCCAGTCTGGATGGTGAGATGGGCTAGCTTGTTCATGCACACAAGTGTGTGAGAGAAGACTCATGTCCTACTGCTTTAAGTCAACAAAAAACATCAGGATTGGGTGCTGAAACACAGGTTGGCACATCACCAAAAAGAAGAGGTTTCACATAGCATAAAACAGGCAGTAAGGTGGCTCTTTGAAACTTGTCACACTCCCTAGGGATGAGGACAAACTCATAGATATCGAAATCTGTAATAAAAGCAAACTTTGATGGGAGAAAAATCCCTGCAGTGTGCTAAAAGTATTCCTTTTTTACCAAGCTGATTATCACAGCAGCTTAGGGGATCCATCAGAAGGCCATTGCCATGCTGGATGCAAAGGAACAGAGCCTTCCCCGTGACATTCTCAAACAGGAGTTTGCAAAGTGGGCAGGCTGCTTCCCCTAAGCCTGCAGAACCCAGCCTTGAAGACAGATGGGGCACCCCCCATCACCAGTAGAGTAAAGTCAGCAGGACAAACAGCAGGCAGCCCCAACCAAGGATGATGTGCCCTCAGTTTCAGCATGCCCTTTGGAGGAGCAGCAGATACGCGAGCCTCTCTCTGGGCTCAAAGGCTGTTAAGAGATGAGGCCCCAGCCAGCGCTCACCCTCCATTATCAGTGAAAAAATCTCTAGTCTCATTTGCTTCCATCACTCTGTCTGTCAAGCAGAATAAGAAGGATTATAGAGGAAGGCTGAGCTGTGATATAGGAAGCAATCCCACCTCTGAACTGTTTGTTGTCCACTTTTAGAAGCTGTGGTGGTTTTAGGCTGTGCCTTTAAAAATTAGCTGCAGATTTTGAGCAGAAAAGCAGAAAAATATAAACAATTCACCATTGGGTGCAAAAAGGAAAACAAAAGATTATTCTAAATGAATTTCATTGGCCAGAATGTGTGGGATGGATGCAGATGTACCCTAATAACCTTACACATTGCACCTCATTCCTATTCCTTCTTTTCTTCTCTGGTCTGGCTGTTCTGCTGGGAGGATAAGGTTTCTGACCTTGAGATATGAGTAACACTGCTTTCTTCCAGCTTCCCTCTCTCTTTCGGTTCAAGGGGGTTTGGGAGGTTTGGGGAGTGCAGCAGCTTCCCTGGTCGTTTTGACCAGGGGGTATCCTTGCTGTTTTCTGATTGTAAATACCTGTATAATGTTGTAAATACTGTATATTTTTGTACACATTCATTGCATTCCATTGTAGACTGTAGTTTTTGCTTTGTAAATACAGCTTCCGTTTGCTTCCAACTGAGCTGGTTGTGCTTAGTTAATGTGAATGGGAAACTTTAACCCACCACAGAAGCCAGAGGTGAAAGACTCCATATTTAACTTTTAACCGCCTGGACAATCGATAAATAAATGAAAACATTCCTCTTGAAGGAAATTACTGGGTTTGGCAACTGGAAAAAAAACACAATTCTAGGGGGATCTCCAAAGAGCTCTCAAGAGCCAAAGACTTCTGCATCTTTCTGACTTCACTTCTGTCCCAGACAGCTCATTCTGAAGGAACAAGACAACATACAAGCCTTCCCAGAAAATATATGGGACAGATTAGGAACGAGTGTGTCCTCTCCTAGCAACACAGTAGAGGAACATGTGTGGAGGAACTGGAGAAGATCCATAAGGAGGAAAGTTAATTGACATTGCTGTCAAAGAATTCAGTATGGAAAGCCACTTGTGAGGCCTTCCACAGAGGCTAGGAAAACGATCCTGGTCAGACATGTCAGCCTCAGGGAAGCGGGGCACTTTGGAAGGCTCATGTAGGAGGAGTCTGAGAGACATGAGATAGGAGCTGAGGCACAATGCAGGGGCCATCACATGGAGGTAGCCTGTGCAGAGGTAATCTCAATGCCTCTGTAAATATTGACAAAGGAATTAACCACAGATATCGACAGAAATTGTTAGAATTTAGATTAGTGAGAGAACTCTCCCATCATTTCATGTAAATGCTTCTCCTGCCATAGCCCTAATTCACAGCTACTCTACTCCAGGCATCTGCAAAGAGGAGTTTTGTCAGGCTCTGACAAAGAATTGTGATAACAGGGGACGGGAAGATAAGCAACTGCACCAGTTGCTGAGCAAACCCAGCTGCAGAGAGTCACACAGAGTGGCAAAAGGGGTTGTACAGGATCCACACCTGTAGGAGCCCCACATCACACTTCACTGCAGCAGGAGCCCTGTCCTGCTGTCCATCACTACCTACCTAAGGAATCACTGCCTGAAAGGGAGACCACAGGACTCAGCTAGGTGTACCCCACCCTGCAGTCTCCAGCTGACTCACTATGGGACCTAAGTCGTGAGATGCTCCCCTTGTGTCCAAGGTGATGTGCCACCCTATGGGCCATGAGAGAAATCTTACGGAGCTCGCTTCACATCAAATGTGGGAGGAAGGTGGATGCTAGGGAAGGGAGTGGGAAGTAGAAAAGGCAAGTGTGCCTGAAGGGCTGGGGTAGCCCTGGGACATGAGACATCTGTGTTCAGAGCCCAGCAGTTTGCCTGCCTCTTCAGCCTTCCACTGCACAAATTGAAATCTAGAAGCGTTAAGTCCAAATCGCACCACAGCTTTGGGAAAGCAACCTCCCAGAGTCAGAGAGCAGAAATCCTCCTGCTCTGGAGAGTGATAAACACACAGGCTGGGGGCTATTAGCACATTCAGAGTGAAGAGCCCCTTTCCCACTTCCCCCACACCTCGCCATGAGAGCTGTCAGCAGCAGCAGCGAGAATGGGTTTAAGTGACTTGTCTGGCAGAGCCGTTTCATTAGCAATTTGGAGCCGTGCCGGGCGGAAAGCAGCATTGTTCTCAGATGTTCGAATATCAATCTGCATAATGAAACAGGTGATAGAAGCTCTTCCCATTCAGGCAGCCGTGATTGGAGGGGATGAGGGGATGAGGGGAAGGGGTTATGTCTAATTGGTCACAATTAATTCGATGAGGTTTTTTTTTTTTGTCAATATATTGTCTATTGCCAAATGGTTCCTACAGAAAAGCGCATCTGCACATATTTATCTGCCTGATGTAGGCCCTGCTTGCACTGTAAAGTGTTTGCCAATAGCATTGAAAGCAGTTTCCCAAACTCAGCAAGCTTTCACAACAAAAAGGCTCCTTTTTATCAGTTGATCTACTTCTACACTGCTTTTACAGAAAGAAAAGGGGGCGGGGGGGAATCATCCCCTGCTGGATAATTTAATGAGCTGGCAAAACTTGGTGTGAACGTGTGTAGTGCCTTGCCCTTACACAGCTCCTCTGGAAGGGCTCCTTTCACTTTGCAAGACCCAGGCTTTCCGTTAAAATTTTCTGGCACAGGAAGCTCCACAGTTCTGACCCATCAAGATAAGGTCCTCAGGTTCAGCTCCTTTCTTAGCTGCAAGTCCGAAAGAGCTTCAGCCCATGATAGATACTCTGCATTCAGTTCGTTTGCCAAGTTGAGATGCTCCAAGGAATTTCATAGAATCACAAAATGGCAGGTTGGAAGGGACCCTAAGGATTAGCTGGTCAAGCCTTTCTAGGGAATAGTAGAGTTGAAATGAAGTACCCCATCTGAGCCTTAAAACTGAGTCCAGTGTAGGGGAATCCACTGTTTCCCTTGGGATATTATTGCAATGTCTGACTGTTCTCATGGCAAAAAATTTTCCGCTGATTCCAATCAGAATCCCCCCAGGGGTGACTTGCACCCATTACCTCTTGTCTTTTCCATCTGTAAAAAGGGATCTTCATCTTCTTAGTAGCCACCCTTTGTGTGCTGGTGCATGGTAATAAGGTCTCCCCTAAGCCTTCTCTTCTCAAGGCTGAACAAACCCAGTTCTCCCAGCCTTTATTCATACAGCAGGGCTTCCAGTCCTTTAATTCACCCTGCAAGCCACTGCCTCATAGCCCCTGTGTCAGATCTGCCAGCCTCTTTGTGATATTTTGGCTACACTGATGCAACTAAATTTGCTCTAGACTTCTACATGTGCACAGCTGAACCTAGCCACTGGACCATTTGGCCCCTGGGACAGTTTCTCCCACCAAAAGTACAGGGAGCCAGCTGCTGTGTGACCACCACTCTCTGGAACGTGCTCATCAAGCATCAGTCACAAGCTTTTACACAGGCACCTATAAGCAGCACTCTGCTTGCTCTTTTGGCAGCTGTACAACCAGCAGACATCTGTTATGGCATAGGCCAAATATCTCTGAAAAACATGGCATTTATTAGTCAGCTGCAACATAAGATTTAGTGACATGAGCAAAGTCCACGCTCAAGTGTGTAATTTTAGCACAACCTCTCTGTATTGCCCAAAGATTCCTGACTGTCCCCTCTTGCTCTAGTTTTCAATGACTGTTGAGCAGTTTCTTCTCCATGTCCTTGCACTGGGGCTAAAGAGGCAGAGTTAGAATAGAAAAGAATTAGAATAGAATAGAATAGAATAGAATAGAATAGAATAGAATAGAATAGAATAGAATAGAATAGAATAGACCAGGTTGGAAAAGACCTTCGAGATAATTGAATCCAACCTATCATCCAACACCATTTAATCAACTAAACCATGGCACCAAGCATCCTATCCAGTCTCTTCCTAAACACCTCCAGTGATGGTGACTCCACCACCTCCCTGGGCAGCACATTCCAAGGGCCAATCACTCTATCTATGAAGAACTTCTTCCTAGCATCCAGCCTAAACCTCCCCTGCTGCAGCTTGAGACTGTGTCCTCTTGTTCTGGTGCTGCTTGCCTGACAGATGAGACCAACCTCCACCTGGCTACAACCTCCCTTCAGGTAGTTGTAGAGAGCAATAAGGTCTCCCCTGAGCCTCCTCTTCTCCAGGCTAAGCAACCCCAGCTCCCTCAGCCTCTCCTCACAGGGCTTGTGCTCCAAAACCCTCCCCAGCTTTGTTGCCCTTCTCTGGACACATTCCAGCAACTCAACATCTTTCCTAAACTGAGTGGCCCAGAACTGGACACAGGACTCAAGGTGTGGCCTAACCAGTGCTGTTTGTGCAGTTTCCTCAGTCTTTCTTTGCAAGCTGTATTATAGCAAGACCTGCAACCATTTTTGTTGTTGTCATTTGGCTGTAGCCAGTAGGTCTTTCCTTGACTTGCCTTTGGCTGGGGAACATACTCTCCACCATACCCAGAGCAATCTGATCAGAATTCCAAGATGATGAGGGAACATTAAACTAAAAAACGTCTCAGTCAGACAATAAAAGCATTGCTAGTGAGAGTTAATGCACATGATTACTTTCCTCAGTGCCTCTCTGTGTTATATAATTTTCCCTCTGTCCTTTAGTCCTGCTATCGGCAGCTTGCAAGTTCTTCAAAGCTGTAACTGTCCTGATCTTCATTCAAGTGGTGACCGGTCTGTTTCTGGAATGTCACTCATCACTGCCAGCACTATCTTCAGGGCTTTTGCTGTATTCTTTTCTTTATTCAGCTGGATCATGCACATAGGCACATCCACCCAACTGTGTCCCACTACCTGTCCTAGTTGAAGAAGTGCTCCACGGATTCCCAGCGTGAAGCTTTGGTCTATTGTCACAGGACACTTTTACATTAGCATCTCAGCTAGGAGTGTGCCAGCCCAACAGGGCAGGCAGAAAATCATACTGGAAACCTAGATCTTAGCACTGGTACAGTAATCTGATAGGAGAGCAGACTAAAGAGATTGTGCTGCTTATTCCTCTATTAGTCATGAATCTCTTGTACAGATAGTGCTCAAGCTTCATTCCTAAAGCATTCACCTCTTCACAGTTACCTAGTTTTGACATTGCAGACACTCTTTAGTCCCAAGGTGGAACTCACAGCCATTTCTAAGTGACTACAAATTTTCAGATTATCCTTTTCTGCTAGCTTCACTTTCCTCTTTTCTGTATTCCCTCACTGGGTAGAGGGTAACCTCTACCTCCTATGCAGCAGCTGGGACTCTTTGCAGGTTAGAATCGTCATCACATCAACTCCTCCGGATTGTTTGGCGTAGTCACAGAAATCAGCCCTAAGACTGCAGTCATAAACCCCCAAATTCTTTTCTTTACCAAACAAACAATACATCCCTAAACAAAACAACAAGCCCAAAGAAAAACAAACAAAACAAACAAACAAAAAAAAAAGAAGAATGGACAGTACCCAAGCCAATATAAGCCACTTCTGGGAGGGCATAAAATCTCTTGTGCTTTCCCAGACTTTGACTTTGTGGTTTAACTTATTATTCAGTACTCAGTGGTGGTTCAAATTCTCTGGTCTTGCTTTGCATACTGCATTCACTCCTGAATTCCTCAAGATATGTCTAAGAAAGGAGTTACCAGTTAGTGCAGCTGACTGCCAGAAAGTTGGCGAAAAATTAAAGTCACTTTTAAAGGAAGATGCAGGGTGGGTCAGACCCATCAGCAAGAAGAAAACTACCAGTAAATGTCTAGTGGTGAAGTAGGGACATACATGGGTCAGGGAAGGGAAAGGAGCAACTCAGGGACAATGCAGGGGGGAGGGGGGCATGGGGAGGGGCAGGTAAAAGCAAAAGAAGGGAGTTCAAATATAGCAACTTTAAAAATAGTTGTCCTTGTAAAATAACTGATGAAAGCAGAGATCCAATTGGTGGAAGAAGCTGCCATCACATGCAGTTATTGCCAGAGCATTGCACACAGTAGGACCATACAGCCCTTCTGCAAGCTGGATTACTTTGTGCAGATCTGCTCTGTGATGCTTCTGCACAGAGAAGGAGGCTGAAAACCTTGGGCAGTGCAGTGTTGCCCCAAACAGATGGCATTTCAGGGGTCCCACATCTTCCATGGTCAAACCTACACTGCTCCACACTGGGACCACACTGCCTTTCTGCTGTCCTGGGCATTATGGATACACCAGGCCTGTGGAGCTGTTCCAGGAGCTGACTAGCACATATGGACAGAACCAACCATAACACCTGTAGTGGAATCACTGAGCTTCACCAGTCAGAGACAAAAGCTCCTTGTACAGCCCTTACTCTTAGGTGTGGTATCAGATGAGCATAATCATATCTGTTGCAATTAAGTAGG
The DNA here is from genome assembly GCA_033816785.1 of Picus viridis. Classification (NCBI taxonomy): domain Eukaryota; kingdom Metazoa; phylum Chordata; class Aves; order Piciformes; family Picidae; genus Picus; species Picus viridis. The sequence goes on along the minus strand of CM066568.1, from coordinate 23,087,251 downwards.
CTATGTAGCTAAGCTAGAGTTCACTAAATTTTTGCTTACATGCAGGTAGAGGATGGAGATCATCTAATTATCCTCGTATCAAATCGTGCCATACATTCCATTCTTGGAAGTCAGCTTCCTTGGATGCTAAACACCATGGGGCAAAAGGCATCTACTGAACAATCTCATTCAAGAGCAGAACACAAATGAGTGAGGCAGAAAGGTGCCAGTTAGCACACTCATGCTAATATCATTAGAAGTGTAGATGTTCACTCAGAGGGAGAAAATTAACTGATGAAAAAGACTTTAGGAGGAGAGGTGGCAGCTAAGTGCAGAGGAGTTTGAAATCTGCTTTGTTTGCACATGAGACAGATGGTTAACATATTATGAAGCACTGAGAAATGCACAGAGGGTATAGTTTGGTAAGGGAGCAGTTTCATTCTTCATACATTTTCACTAAGACAGGTCAGAGCCTCCTAACTTCTGGGAACTAATAGCAGCCAACCAGCTTCAGCACCCTGTATGTGTGTACCTACCACTGGGCATCAGAGCAAAACCCTGCACAGGTCTGGAAAACCTCACAAAGGTTTCACTGTGTACAGATTCTTTCATCCAATTAGAAAAGCCTAATCATCACATTAGAGCAATTTCTTAAGCACCTCTGCAGGGAGGGAGGCAAAGCAAAAAGCACAGCACTTGAGGCATGGCTGCTGGGGCATCCAACACCATCCCAGGGGTGGGAAATAATGCCCTGCTATAGCCTTCTGCAGAAAGCTGCTTCCCATCTGCAAGGAACACCACCAGAGAAATTAAAGCCCTGTCACTCCCTTGTGAGTCCTGGGGCACTGAGCAGGTATACCTGAAGCAAGCAAGCCTTAGGGGCCACCAAGACTCAGAGAAAGTTTGATTAGCCAAAGGCCTGGGCAAAAAAAGGGCTTCTTTCCACCAGGTGAAGTAAAAATGCCTGGGGAAATAGGAAGTTACAACCTGCCAAATATTTATCAAGTAAATTCATGTACACATAACCTCAAATGTCATGGTCACTAGGCATGAATAATGAAAGTGCAGAGAGGGGCTGCTGCAGTGGGGTTTTTTTCATTCTATAGATTTCTTCCTCCCATCCTCTTCCCACCAGCAAATCAACCCTCAGCATTCAGATGAAGAAGGCCAGCTCTCATCTCTCAGGCTCCCAAATCCTGGTGGCAGGGTCATTGTCTTTTGTTTGGCTGCAGAGTGCCAAGTACATTTCTGGCACCATATAAATAATAAATAAAAATATTCATTGCTTCCCTCTCCACTGACTTATACTGATGTGAGAAGCAGGACAGTCTATTGCTCCCCCCACCCCCAACCTTCTACTTACATAACTCTCCAAAGATGGCTTTTTCCAGACTGCCAAACAATTAGTACAGAAGCAACCAAATTTGTCCAGAGCCTCCAAAGGGTTAGCTCCAAGAGACAGTTAAAAGGAAGATGAAAAGGAAGAGTAAGTAAGGATCAAGACTTAGGAAAGGCCAGGACAACAGTGCAGTAGGGTAGGGTCAAATGGGAATGCAAAATGGCAAACTAAGGACCATGCCATGGCTTCATAACTGGCATCCATCATTCAGTGACTCCTATCTGTGCCATCAGCAAAGCCCACAGGGTTACCTTTCTCCCTTTCCAGTAATGATCAATTAAAGCTATGGTCTGACTCAGAGTATCCCCTTCTCTTCTATTTTACCTCTCTACATTCTCAACTAAACTGCCTTATAACTGCCACTGATCCTGAAAAGTCCCATTACAAGTTTTTACTGTCATTAAAACCCTCCAGATCACCAGAGAAGAGAATCCTGAGAGACTGAGTAAAGGCTACAGTGTATCACAGCCTCCTTGCATCTCTGCGCTACACAGCGCTGAGCTTAATAAGAAAAGGGAGAATGACAAAGAAAGTAGGACTGAAGCAAAAGGGGGAAAAAAACCCATGCTTAAAACCCACTGACTTTAAACATCTACAGCTTTAAAAATTACTGAATCACTTCCTAGCACACAGGCACAGAGGTTTCTTCCCTGGATCTCAGAAAGCCTAAAAACTGTGCCAACCCAAAATGACTAAATCTGAGATAAACCTACCCAGCTACAACTGTGACAAATTACCCACAATCATTTTTATGGAAGCAATAAGTGTAAGTTACCAGTTAAAAAGATCTATCACTAACACACGATATGCTGTAGGTACTTTAATAGCTCAGGATCGTCAAGGCCAACTGATAAGCCTACTCTACAAATTCACCCCTAAACCATATCCCCGAACACCACATCTAAAAAAAACCCTTGAAATACATCCAGGGTTGGTGACTCAACCACCTCCCTGGGTAGCCCATGCCAATGTTTGACCACTCTGTGAATAAAATAGTCCTTATGTCCAGCCTAAACCTGCCCTGTTGCGGCTTGAGGCCGCTGAAGAAATTCAACTACCCTACACTGCATCCAGTTCTGGTGTCCCCAGCATAAGAAGGACTTAGAACTGTTGGAGTGAGTTCAGAAGAGTGCCACAAAGATACAATAGAATAAAATACAATAGAATAAACCAGGTTGGAAGAGACCCTCAAGATCATCGCGTCCAACCCATCAACCAATCCAACCCACCTAAACAACTAAAACATGGCACCAAGCACCCTATCAAGTCTATGGAGCAACTCTGCTATGAGGATAGGCTGAGGGACCTGAGGTTGTTCAGCCTGGAGAAGGCTCTGATGGGAACCTTATAGCTGCCTTCCAATACCTGAAGGGAACCTACAGGAAGGCTGGAGAGGGACTTTTCACAGAATCACAGAATCACCAAGGTTGGAAGAAACCTCAAAGATCAAGTCCAACCTGTCACCACAGACCTCATGACTAAACCATGGCTTTCATAAAGGTGTCTATCAATAGGACAAGGAAGAATGGTTTTAGGGAGAGGGAGAGTAGGTTTAGACTGGATCTTAGGAAGAAGTTCTTCAGTACGAGGGTGGTGAGACACTGGAACACGTGACAGGGAGGTTGCGGCTGCCCCCTTCGTGGAGGTGTTCAAGGCCAGTTTGGATGAGGCCTTGAGCAACCTAGTCCAGCTGTGAGGCACCTCTACCCACAGCAGGGAGGTTGGAGTAGATGATCTCTAAAGTCACCTCCAACCTAAGCCATTCTATAGTTCTATGATTCTAAGGTTTAAGGGTTTGGGGCTTCCTTATACTTTTGTTTTGCTGGTCAAGTAAGCTGCATCAGACTCTGCATTTTTTAAAAGGTTCTAGTTTATCACAAGAGGACAGAGTTGGAAGTAGCATGGTCTAACTTCTGTCTAGCTGACTCTTATCACTGTTGAAAGGTCTGCAGATTTTCTGACTTTGGACATGCACATGAAACTTCTTTTGTATGACACAGAAACATGTGAAAGTCAAATGAAAGACAAATATCTGTTGACAGTACAGTGCACAGTCCTGTGGATGACCTGTGCTGCCTCCAAGCTATCCACTTAGACAATCTTCTCCTTACAGACCTTACAAGGTACAAGCCTGACCCTGCTTTTGGTCCCCTTGGAAAATGCCTAGCTGACAGATACACCTGCTTAGCATTTCTCTTAGACTTCTCCAGAGCGGGTATTTGCGGTACAAAAGCTGCAAGCTCAGTAAAGCATTTAACTTCAATCCTGTGAAGAACAGTCTGTTGACTTTACAGTCTCCACTCATGAGCGCAAACTTAAGCACCTGCTTAAGTGTTCTGCATAGTTTGGATCCTCATCTAAATTAGATTTAATGTGCCACAGAGCACAGTGTGGGAAATCATTCATTTTCCAGCTTTATGACCAGGCATCTATTACTGCAGAAATACAGCAAGTTCTTTGCAGGGTTTTTCAGCGAGGCTTTTGCTTAGTTTCAAAAGGAAACGCTTCCTTCGCCTCAGAAGAACATGTGTTGGTTTGTCTTCCAATTATCTCCTTCTGTCCCTTTCTATTGTCACAGGGGAAAAAAAAAATCTCTTTCTTTTTCTTTTTCCTTTTTTTTAATATAGGCCAATTTTATGAGCAGTGCCTTTAGAAAATCATAGTATCATAGTATCAGTTAGGGTTGGAAGGGACCACAAGGATCATCTAGTTCCAACCCCTGCCATGGGCAGGGACACCCCACACTAGATCAGGCTGGCCAGAGCCTCATCCAGCCTGGTGTTAAACACCTCCAGGGACGGGGCCCCAACCACCTCCCTGGACAACCCATTCCAGGGCTTCACCACTCTCATGCTGAAGAACTTCTTCCTCACATCCAGCCTGAATCTCCCCACCTCCAGCTTCATTCCATTCCCCCTAGTCCTACCACTACCTGAGATCCTGAGAAGTCCCTCCCCAGCCTTCCTGTAGGCCCCCTTCAGATACTGGAAGGCCACAATGAGGTCACCTCGGAGCCTTCTCTTCTCCAGACTGAACAGCCCCAACTCCTTCAGTCTGTCCTCATAGGAGAGGTGCTCCAGCCCGCTGATCATCCTCATGGCCCTTCTCTGGACACGTTCCAGCACATCCATATCCCTCTTGTAATAGGGGCTCCAGAACTGGAGGCAGCCCTCCAGGTGGGACAAGTCAAAAACACATGTCTAAAATAAATCAAAGATGAATGTGTTTCAAGTATATTAAAATAAGCTACTTAGGCAAATGCCTGAATTTCCCTCTGCTCTCTTATGATCTCCTGGATTTTTTTTTTTTTCCCAGTGAAAATTTGGTCAGTTTTAACACAAAAAAACTATCTGTTGGAAAAAACCCACAGCTGACCTGTGCTGCACAGACCCAGGCCCTTTGTCTCAGCGCTTCATTGACACCTGAAAAATCAGGTAAGTCAAAATACACGTGTGTGAAGTTTCAGCAAGCTCTATCAATTTGCAAGCATGCAGGAATCCACTTCTCCCCTTTTCATGTGATCTACAAAATGACCATCTTGATACTTCATTAGCTTCTCTGGCATTTCCAACTAATTTATAGGCATGGATACTATTTTCTTTTAATTAGTATTCTTAACCCACTGCTTTCTAAATAGTTTTATTTCAATGCCCTGCTGGCTGTCCACATTTGCTGGGTTTTTTATTCTGTTACTACTGCAAAATGAATGAAAATTACATCGAGCTATCAGATTATTTCACTCATTAGTTCATTTGATATAAGCTTTCCTGGATTTATTGCCTTCGTTAGACTGAAGTACCGCAGGCACTCGTTTCTCTAACGTGTCTGAGGCTCTCCTGTTGTTGGAAATTGGGTTAACATCTCCTGATTACAGAATCCAAACCTGGGAGCTGACTGCATCATTCTGCGACAGGCCAAAGAACCACAGAATTGTTAGGGTTGGAAGGGACCTCAAGGATCATCCTGTTCCAACCCCAACCCCCCCCCCGCCATTGGCAGGGACCCCTCACACTACATCAGGTTGCTCAGAGCCACATTCACCCTGCTCTTAAAAACCTCCAGGGATGAGGCTTCCACCACCTCCCTGGGCAACCTGTGCCAGTGTCTCACCACCTTCATGGCGAAGAACTTCTTCCTAATATCCAATCTGAATCCACCCATTTCTAGTTTTGTCCCATTCCCCCTAGTCCTATCATTACCTGACACCCTAAAAAGTCCCTTTCCCGCTTTCTTGTAGCCCCCTTCAGATACTGGAAGGACACAATAAGGTCTCCACAGAGCCTTCTCTTCTCCAGACTGAATAGCCACAACTCTCTCAGTCTGTCTTCATAGGACTAACCAGCAGGACTTTCACAGGAAGTCAGGGTTATAGCAGCCCCCAACATGGACCCCAGATGCTGGGCTGCATCAGGAGAAGTGTAGCCAGCAGGTCAAAGGAGGTGATTCTCCCCCTCTACTCAGCTCTGGTGAGACCCCACCTGGAGGACTGCCTCCAGTTCTGGAGCCCCTATTACAAGAGGGATATGGAGGTGCTGGAAGGTGTCCACAGAAGGGCCACAAGGATGATCAGTGGGCTGGAGTACCTCTCCTATGAGGACAGACTGAAGGAGTTGGGGCTGTTCAGGCTGGAGAAGAGAAGGCTCCGAGGTGACCTCATTGTGGCCTTCCAGTATCTGAAGGAGGTTACAAGAAGGCTGGGGAGGGACTTCTCAGGCTATCAGGTAGTGATAGGACTAGGGGGAATGGAATGAAGCTGGAGGTGGGGAGATTCAGGCTGGATGTGAGGAAGAAGTTCTTCAGCATGAGAGTGGTGAAGCCCTGGAATGGGTTGTCCAGGGAGGTGGTTGAGGCCCCGTCCCTGGAGGTGTTTATGACCAGGCTGGATGAGGCTCTGGCCAGCCTGATCTAGTGCAGGGTGTCCCTGCCCATGGCAGGGGGGTTGGAACTAGATGATCCTTGTGGTCCCTTCCAACCCTGACTGATTCTATGATTCTATGATGGATGCAGCCCTGCTGGTACTGTCAGTGAAGGACAGAACTCTGGCCAGAGAGCAGACCTGCCCAGCACAGCTCTGCTCCTGCCAGGACCACATCCAGCTGTTTCTTCGCACAAAGTGGAGTCAGCGGGTGCAGGATTAGCATCTGTGCACAAGGAGAGTGGTTCAGCATGCTGAGAGCACAAAGAGCTGGAAGGGAGATGCTGTCAGAACAGGCTTTTGCCTGCAGAACTCACGGGGCCAGTGCTGCTCACAGAGATGAGTGGGTTTCTCCTCCCTCCAATGCCTACAGCTGCACTGGCGTTCAAAGCTGCAGCCGGAAGTATGATTTAGCAGCCACTGGGATTAACATGGGGGAATTAACAGCCAGCATGAAGTGGGTTCTTAGGTCAGCTGTGGCACTAGTTTTGGACCAGCTGAGCACAAAATCGTGGCACTCACCAGGGTGAGCATCACCTGGGCCAAAGAGAGAGTGGCAGAGGTCACAAAGCTCATTACAGGGAGCCTCCCACCACCCTCAGTCCAACCTATAACCCCAGCAGAGGAGGATCCACTCCAGCCCAGCCCAGATAGGCCTGCTCAAGCACCCACATAGCACAGTGGGGACATGACATTAGTCATTGTCTTGCATGTCATTAGGGAGTAAATACTTGGGTATAGCTAAAATACCATCCAAGTCTTTAGATAGCTAAAGTTTTCCACCTCAGTTTTCTGGGGAAGCAGCATGGCAGCATCTGTAGGCACCTCTTAGAGCACCTCTCCCCAGGCAAGAACCAAGTAAGAGGGTCCAAGGAGACCCTGAAGGTGGCTGTCACAGGGTATAGCCAGCCTGACCTTGACAAATGTTCCCCAGCCACACACAGTAATGGATTTTGTGAGTGCATCTGGCATTTTGGCCGCTGTACAGTGCCGGTGGGACACCTTCCCCAGGTACTGTCATGCTTACAAAAACATTTGCAAGCAGATCTGGGTCTAGAAAGTAGGAACAATATCCCTTAAAATAACTTAGTTCTTTGCCTGTTGGCTTGGATTACATTCTCTGCTGACACCTTGAGCTGGACACAGTTGCCCTTGCCAGCTCATGTAGCCGGCCAGAAGGCTGATCTGCCTCACTTCTGCTGTGGACTAGATCACACATTGGAGAGAGAACAGACTGGAAGCTATAGTCATTTCTCTTGGCTGCCTGGCTTTGGTCAGTGACTGCCTCCTTTGAAAGTTTGAAGTGGCCAATTTAAGCCAGCTGTAAAAGGGAGGTGGAGCACAGCACACCTCCACCTGCCCTGGATGTGGCTGTACCCTGCATCCTGTCCAAGTAGCTCATTGAGGGAGCGTGTGAGCTGCAAGCAGCATGTGGACTTCAGAAGAGGGAAAAGACAATTTTCAGAAGAGTTAATTCTTCCCAAACAAGGGCATCTTGAAGCAGCCTGTCAGATGCCTGAATGGCTGCTTTCAAACTCTGCAAGGCCTTATGCATGTTCTGAGAGTGGAAATCCTTGAGGCACATTAGCTCAGTAGACCAGCCTCATTCACATGTCTTTACTCTCCAGAGGCAGCAGCTGGCCTTCAGTTTTTACCATCCAATTTTCACCTGTTTCCAGGTGCCCTGGTAGATTGTAATTTTATCCAAATGTTGTACTTGCACTAGCAGCTGTGTTTGAGGCACACTGCAACAATCCAAGTGTGTACTGTGCCCTTTCTCTTCCCCCAAAACAAAGCACATAACGCTTTAGGACAGCAAAAGCAAACACAGGTATGTTGGCAAAGAAAAGTAGAAGAAAATGACCTCAATCCAATACACACAAGCAGCCCTACGGTGAAATCTACTAAAATAGGCCCAGAAACTTGTGTCCAAAGACTCTGTGAAGCTCCAGGAGTTACTGCCTTCAATTGGTATTTCATGCACATATCTCTGCAGGTATGAAGAGTATCTTGAAAAACGTGAGAATGAAAGCGTGGCTCCCTGCGAGCCCAGGCACAGCCTGAAACAATAGATCACAGCTATGAACTATCCCATTTAGCTCAGACAGTTGAAAACCTAATGGTGACAAACTAATGTTAATGCTGGTAGGGCTGGCTGGTTGTGAACAGAGTCTTTCAGTCTGAGAGAGACCACAGCTTCTAAGGAGGCTCCACAACAACTTCTACCTGGCAAAAAAGCATCCTCCCCTCCACTCCCTCTTCAACACAGCACACTTCAGATGTGGAGACATAGTGAAACAAACTGAAGCTGAAATGAAAACAAATAACAGGAACACTTCTGTGTGGATTGTCTTACTTAATTCCAGGAAAAGAGAAAACAACAAAAGGGGGAAAAAAACCCTTAAAATGGGATGATGGCAATGGAATGAAGCTGGAGGTGGGGAGGTTCAGACTGGATGTGAGGAGACTGAAGTTCTTCACCATGAGAGTGGTGAAGCCCTGGAATGGGTTGTCCAGGGAGGTGGTTGAGGCCCCGTCCCTGGAGGTGTTTCAGAGCAGGCTGGATGAGGCTCTGGCCAGCCTGATCTAGTGTGGGGTGTCCCTGCCCATAGCAGGGGGTTTGGAACTGGATGATCCTTGTGGTCCCTTCCAACCCTGACTGCTGCTATGACACTACTACTATGAAAATTAATCCACCACAGAATTTCCATACTGCTGCACAGGCAGTGTATACACAGTGGGTCTGGCCACAATTCATTTATTTATAGACTATCACAGGTGACACAAAAGACAGTAACTATAACCAATCCAGCAGCAGCAAACTGCCACTTGCAGTCCTCTTGTTGCTGCTATCCCTGAGAGCAGTGTGTAGAACCTGTTGCTGCTTGGTTGCTTTATAATGGAATGACCAATTAAGCAGCCCCAGTGATTGAGTAACAAATTCAGCATGGGCAACAGAGCCTCACAACACTCAATTCCTTGTGAGCAACCTCACTGCAATACAAAAATAAAGCACAGTGCAAAGCTTCAGACCCTCAAGAGCCTGCCAGCGTTCCCCTGCATGCATGAGCAACCGCTTCAAAATCTTCACTGTGCAGAGCCCAGCACAAGCAAATGCTCCGCGAGGACAGAATGCAGTGGATGTAAACAAGGCAGTGGAACACACTCTGAACAAGAAACAATTTCTAGTGCTAAGCTTCCAAAGGCCTCAAAAAACCCAACATTTTTCTTCGAATGCAAGCAATGGAAACTCATCAAAACCACACTGATTTACCCCCATGGGCAGAATTTATTCCCAGAACTAACTAACAGCTCACATTCGCTAGCCTAATGGCCAGCCTTCCTGCCCAGACAAATGATCTCATCCTGAAAAACCAGGTTACAGCCAGCACACACCTTGTCTCCAAAGCTCTCTTAGTCTGTTTCTTTTCTGACAATGGAGGTGTGGTTTGGGATCATGCAAGCAAGCACTGCTCAGTTCTATTTGCAATCTGTTCCTGGAGAGTTTAAAACATGTGAAAATATAACTGAATACCAACAAAGAGCAGTTGTGCTATTTAAGCTAGGCACTAAAGCTATGATGTGGCTGAAAAACACTGAACGCTTTCCCAGCAGCAAAGGTAAAGAAGAAGATAGAGCAACCCCTTTTGTGGCAAAGGCTGCTTTGGTGGTTTGGGTGGATCCATTACCTTTTTGTCGCTCAAGCCAGACACCTGGTCCACGTATTCCTCTTGGATCATGAAGGCAGCCAAGTTGGCAGTGTAGCTGGCCAGAAAGATGACAGCGAAGAAGGCCCACACCGACACCATGATCTTGCTAGTGGTACCCTTGGGATTCTGCACTGGCACAGAGTTGTTGAACACCAGCCCCCACAGCAACCAGATAGCTTTGCCAATGGTGAAAGAGGGACCTCCTGGCTCTAGAGTGATTAAGAAATATGATCCCACAGTGAGCATCTCAGAGTAAATGGTCTGCATTTCTATGCACATATGCATCTTGACTTCAGAGTTAAGAGCAGTATCTATTCTCACACGTGAGATGAACATTCACAGCTGCACTCCCCTGTGCTCATGACACCATACCTCAGCAAAGTGCAGCCCTGGAAAATTACTTTTATAAACCATCCTGGGGCTTCTATATTCATTGTCTCAAAGATTTCTGCTGAAACCTTATGCAAGGGTTTCTTTCTGCATCTCATTGGAGTAACTGAAAGTCCACATATTTCATTTCTGTTCAAATGTTGTCACCAGAAATAGTTTGCTCAGAAAAATGTTGTTGTCTTTTTTAGCTATTTAACAGTGAAGTAGTCCTTGAACTCCCAGCATACAGCTGTGCAAAACATGACCTTCATGTGTCCTCATGGGCCTTAAACTTGTGAAATCTTCCCTATCAGCCTCATATCCCCAGCCTAAGTTGGTTCCATTAGTGGGAATCCAAAGTAAAATTTGCCCAGCCTGAGCACAAGAGGGCTTGTCACAGGGAGAGTGCAGATGCAAGGATCCTGATTCAGACACTGAGAAGACCCTCTCAGAGAGGCATCTGGCACAGTTCAAGGGTCTGTTCCTTTTCCTATGGTGCCAACCTGGCTCTTCAATCTTGTGGGTTAGCACCCCATGTTTTATCTCCTCCCTTGAATAGGCTGACTGATGCCTAATGCTGCTGCCTGTTAAGGTTGGCTCCAGCAGGGCGTTTTATTGAGAAGGAAGCTCTGACACTCCTCTGGAAACCCCTGAGCAGTGAATAACAGATCATCTGAAAGCACTGTGTTACTCTAAATACAACTGAAAGATGCAAGGGGCTCGTTTTGCACCACGGGAACTACACACCAAGCCCAAAGCAGAATCATCACCTGGCAAAACTGGAACCTCTAGGTGCCAGGGAGACGAAGTTGCTGTAAGGAGCATGGTTTGTCAGTCCTTGTCTCTTTACACGATGGAGTGATAGCTTTATAACCCTCCCTGTCTGATGTGCCTTAAGACACACAGGTGCAAGGTCTATAAATCATCAGTGGGAACTGATAGGTGTAAGGAAATCCTGAGAAGTTCCCTCATGAAGCCATTCTCTCTCTACTGATCACCCCCTGTGCTTTCACAGTTACTTTTTCAGCCACAAGCCAAGACAGCAATGGCAGCCTCTGATCCAGATAACTGACCTGGAATTCTACTGAACTCTCCAACTTTGAGTACATAAATAACAACTCATTGTTTAGGGGTTAGATCAAGGCATACCCACCTGAACCTGGAGGGAAAATACTGGTGTCCGTAAAGAGGAAATGCCAGTGTGGGATGCAGGGATATGATGTCGCAGACTAGTTCAAATGGAGTCAAAGTAACGTTAGCCAGAGGGTTCATTACCTAACAAGCATTGCAGTCTCTGCAGCAGATTTCTACATCTTCACATTACATCTATCAGGGATAATATCTTCCTGATCATGCAGTACTCTTCATAATTACTCAGAAATATTGATACTTGCAGCTGCAGTTTGACTAACTTAATAACTGCACAGCTGCACACCTGCACTGAGAATTGCTTCCAGTTCCATTTCTGCATTAATATCTCTCGAGAGACTCATGGGTTTAATGGTATTTACTTTTGTCTACAGCTCCATGTGGTTAGGATCAGTTGCCATAAAGGCCCTCCACAGCTCCATGTGAAGAGAAAAGCTCTCCACCATACATGTGGTTCTGCCTGCATTCTCATTGACACCTTTTTTTTTTCACTCCTCTCTAATTTGATGACATAAATTCACTCAAAGCACTAGACTGGGGAGCAAATGAGTGCATTTTCCAATAACTGCCTCTCTCCCACTACTCTGAACAGACCAATATACCCAGAAAGGTTTGAAGGGCTGATTCATCAGGGGGTAAAGATATGGAGATGACAGAAGGCTCAACTTGCTAATTGTCTTCATGCCAATAAGGGAAAAACGGATCTCTTAGACTGTCTGTCTATCCTCTCTTTAACTCATCGGGTTGTCTTCTGAAGATTAATACCACAGAAATAGGTCACTCACTTGTTCTCATCTTTCCTGCTCTTGCAAAATAATCCATCACTCACTTACAGGGAAATGAGCATCCCACTTTCTCAGTCAGCCTTAGTAAGCCAGAGAGCCAAGTAGGGGAGGGACAGGTCCAGGTGACAGATGTGGAGTCTGGAGGACATAGCACTATGCTAGGAAGCTGGCAGAGTGGCTTGCTCTCCAGGGGATGGAGATTGACAACACTCTCATTGCCTCACAGAGCACAGCACCATGGGCTCTGCCAGCACCAGCTACTGGGACACATTTTCCCTTGATGAGAAAAAAGCTGGAGCTGGTTCATGCTTTAGAGATGAAAGGAGACACAGCTCCATCTCCCAAGCCAAGCAAATTATCCATTATACACATCTGCTCTCTTTAGAAACCTTTTCTCCACTTCCATTCTTGCCTTTTTTAGTCTGAACAGAATGCTCAGAGCAGGCTGGATTTGCATCATGTTCAAAGAAAAGGAAACACCCCAACAAAGAAGCTGGGATTGGAAATGAGGGAGGATCATGGCAAGGAGGGACTCCCCTTACCTCTGCCATCAGCAAGGCACCGATTATAGCCCACAGGGCTGAAGTACTCAAAGACGAAGACGGCCACTGCAGAGATGATAAGCAGCATCACAAACATCATCACCCATACATCAGCACTGAAAGGCTCTGGAAAGGAAGAGAAAAACCATGGTGAAAGATCTGCTACACCACCTCACCCCTCCCTCACCACCTTGGCTCTCCAGAGCACCCCAGGGAGACCACGGGGCAAACTAGGCTGGCGACAAACCTAAGCCGCAACAAAGCTTTCAGCTCGAGTCTGGAACCCTTCTTGAACTGGGAGAAGTTCAGTTTCTGCCTCTGCAATGACTGCATTCCTTCTTACTGTTACATTTATGACACACGGCTCCATCTGGAACTGCATGCAGCCATTGTGCCATGCATTGATAAAATAAAATGCATTGATAAAAGATTGTTCCCAGGAAGTCCTCCAGCACCATCTGGAGAGAGTGGGGAAAATCAGGCAGAACTGGCAGGGTTTCAGACAGGCACCCAACTTCCAAGATGCTATCAAGCCAAAGAGCATTTCTAAATGTCTGAGGTTCAGCCATAATGATAGCAGCCTTTTCAGCTCTTCCATTCGTGTAGCAATGGGAACACTGGCTCGTTCTAGAAATTTCAACATCCACATTCTGCAAGTGTTTGATCTCTGCCAGGTTTTCTTCTTCTCTAAGCCAGAACAGATAAAGATGAGACTGAACCAGATTAAAGAAACTCTTGTGTTTGCCCCGGACTATAGCAAACGTTGCTGCTTGCAGTGAAACTGCAATTTGGTATTTCAGAGTTAACTTCACCACTGCTTTTACATACCCCAGCAACACACCTGGGCTTGGCTAAAGGCAAAAGCTCCTGAAGAGTGAGTAGTCATGGAAATTCTACTTGAAGAAGCTGGGAAAAAATTCTTTACCCATATAAAGCTATTTCTGTTTGTGAATGTTCTCAGGATGCTGGCAGAGAGCAGACAGTAATTATATAACTCATATACTGTGTTTGCTGCATCATAAAGCATTTCATAAAGCCAAATAGTAGATACTAGGAAGACATGAATGTCTTGGGGAAATGTAGTATCATCTCTGCATTCTCTAATCACCCTCCACTACTGAAGGGCATTAGAAATCACTTTATTGGAAGACACAGTGTCAGCACAGAAGTGATGGCTCAACTCTTCTTGAAAAGCTCTATTAGATCTCTAGCTTTTACCAGTTCCCCTGTCAAGAAAGAGCCAAGTTAATGCCTTCTTTGCAAATAATGTCTCTCAAAGTGCAATGATTTATTGCTAATTGTTATCACTAAGTACTATGGCATACCAGCTATAAGGTTGAAATCAATTTTCTTGGCCTTGAACATGCTATTAGTCGGGTCACTGGGAAGCTATGTGCTGTAGAGTAGATGGCAACACTGAGTGACCCCATTCTTTGCTGGGACTAGGCATACAGCTGCTGAAAACAGTCTTTGAGCTCCTAGGCAGTGCCTGTTTGCATTTGCCTGGATTTTGCCTGCTTGGGATTTAGAACTGAAACCTCACAGTTTATTTTTATATACCCGTCCCACAGGTACTTCCAAAAAGGAACTGTCAGGCTAAGAATTACAAGCAACCTTCACCTATTTTACTTTTTCTTGATGAACACTGGGTGAAGCTTCAGTTTTAGATTAAAATGATACCTAAGAAGGCAGAAGGTGAGACAGTTCCATTGCTACGTGACACCATGACACTGATTCCCGTCTCGATGAAGGGCACAGAGAAATCCACCACTTCAGAACGCTCCTCATTAATGGTGAGGGACCCCACAGCCATATAGGCCCTTTTGGTGACAACCTGGTGGAAGGAAAAGGAAAAAGTCACACACAAATCCAAGGCACCTCTCAAGCACCACAGCCAAGCCCTTTCTCACCTTCTTGCTTTTCCACACAGCCTTTTTACTCCAGTAATCCCATTCCCTGTATTGTTTCCATCATCTCTCCTTCCTAATCTTTCATCAGGACACTTTCCTCTTTCAGGAAATCCATAAACATTAATCTTCCCCTCAAAGCTGGTATGTGTATAAAATATAAATCTGCAGAAGTCTTGGGATAAACACTTCATCCACTGAGAAGACACCTTATCTCATTTTTCTGTCCTTGCTTTATCCTCCCTTTAACACTGCAAAGTCTTATTTCATTCTTTATGCACCTTAGATATGCTTGAAGCATAATCTAGGTTGCAGCCTCTCTGGTGCATGGATATCACCCTCTTTCTGTGACTGTGAAGGCCAAATTTGTGACACGACAGAGAGCAATAATTAATTGTCAAATAGGAAAGGTAAGTCATGGTCAGAGTGCCACAGTGTCAGAGCAGATTAATTCACTCAGAGCCTAGAAAGAATCCACACCAATCATTTGTATCAAATCACCTCTGTCCCTACCCTGGAAGGAGGGTCAATAATGATAGGAGACCAGACCTGACCCATGTCACCCCGCCCATGGATGAAGCCCTCCATGCCCTCCCCTTTGCTGCTGACCTCTCCAATCATTCCATTCCACGTCCCATTGATCTTTTTCCCATGCTTGCCATTAGTCACCAAGTAGAGGTCATAGGTAAACTTGACAGACTTTGAGATTTTCTTGAGGATGTCAATGCAGAACCCCTTGCAACATTTCTTCATGTAATCTGGCTCCTCATCAGTTTTGTTCCTGAATCATCACAACAATAATGGGTTAAAAAAATGGGAGAAACTCCTCTTAATTCCTTGCTGTTGTCAATGTGCCCTCCCCTCCCACAATATCATGGGTAGAATTTCATTCATGTTGTCTGTGCTGGAAGGTGAAGGGATACACCAGGATGATTTGCCCAAAGGGATTAGTCACGAATGGACACGGGCCAGGCTGGGCAAACTGAGGTAAGCTTTCCTAAAAGAATTATCAGGGTATGATGGTATAGGCCCAAAAGATTCTCTGTGTTCTGCTGAAAGAGAAAGCTCAACAGGAGGAGAAAGAGGCAGGGATGCATACTCAGTCACTATGCGTTTCTGGCAAGGGACCGTGTTCCTCATGCAGGTGCCGCTGAGGGGATCCACATTCTCCACAATGACGAACGGAGCCTCTTCCAAGGTCACAATACTTAGGTGATCGTCCTCACGTTCCTCAGAGTCAGGATACAGCTCAAAGCGGGGCCACACATAGTACTTCATCTGCAGCTTTTTTTCCTTCCATTTCCCCACCTGTGGAGACACGAACCACAGAAGATTCCCAGCTGCTCCGTCTCTCCGCATCAACCACAGCTCCTGCAGGCCTGAGCAGGAAGTCCTGCACTGGAGTACCCAAGCTCATAGCTCACGTAAGTTGAGGATATTTCTGGAGAGAAGGCTCTGACTAAGTGGATTCAAACCAGAGGGAAGTGGAGAACAAGAAAGGTATTTGGGTTGACTCATCTCTGTGATGGTCTCACCCTCTGGGAGACTGAGTGGTTGACCAGGGGGATACCATCACCACAGCTGATCAGGCACCATGTCTTTTGACTATCTCAACCAAACAACAGGAACAGCCTCCTGCAATGCTGACTTCAGCTGACTAGCCACATTAAAAATGAGATTTACTTTTTTTCCTACTGAAAAAGAGGAGAAATATAGGCAAATGCCAAAACAAATGTCACTTTGAAAGAGAGAAATTGAAATACTTCACTTAAAAAGGTCACTATGGAACTTCTTTTATTTTTTCAGAAGTCTGCCTTCGTTAGATTTCAGTGCAATTCATCAAACAGATTCATTCTAGTCAGGCTTAATTTCATTCAGGAATAGCTCCTTTTCTGGAAAAAGATTGCCCATTCCTAGTCAGGACTGAGTTCATCCAGGAGACATGCAACTGAAGAGGGAGATTGCTTGCATCTCCAGGAACATCTTCACAGGAGATCATCATACAGAGGTGTTTGCTAACAGCATGCCCTACCAAGGCCTTACTGAAATACCTGCCCTGTCCTTGCATGATGACTTGGTTACATCCCTGAGCTAGAAACAAGGAATTGCTCTGCGTTTCTGTCACATGAATAAGAAAACCAAAGAGTGTATATGATCTTTCTTTAACCTTTTTTAACCTATTTTTCCCTATATTGCCATATATTTAGATCTTTTCATTTACCATTTCATAATAAAACAGAGGTTCTCTCTTCTGCAGTCAGAAAAGGGAGGTGAGACTCAGTTGCTTTGTACCTAACGCCGTGAATAGGAGTTGTTTTGAAGCCACTCCATTCCCTGAAGGGATGATGCATGTGGCACACCCATGGTAGACCATTCCTTGCAAAAATTCCAGAAAAATAAAAAAAGACCCTGAACATCATCTATGCTTTCAACTAACAAAGTCTTGCCTTTGTTCTCAATCCCTCCCATCACAGCTGACACTAATTAGCACCTTGGCTGGCAGCTGAAGCTGAGAGGGCAAGAAACTAAGTGGGCTTTAGAAGTAACTTTCCCACACGATCCTCAAAGAAAGCCCTCCAGGCCAGGGCTGAGACACATTGACTGGATGGCAGAGGCAATGTGGGTGTGTGGGAAGCTTGCAGGACTGTGCTTAGCAGTGTACCTACCTTGGTGGATAAACAGAAAAGCTTCATTCCACTGCAATTCAACACCCCTCCCACCACCCTCAACTTTCAGTAATTTATTTATTTAAGTGACAAGACAGGAGAGAGAAGCACTTATTAGAGGCTCATTAGGTGTCAGTGGTTATTCTGTGAAACTCAAAGCCCAGCTGGGTTTTGGCATTTGAGAGCAGCCAGAATTCACATAAAACACTTGTCACCTTCAAAACAAACAACCAACCCAACCTTTCATCTGGCCATTAAAAAAAAAAAAAAAAAAAAAAAAGACTAAATCAATCCACACCGGGGGGGGGGAGGGGGGCTTGTGGAGGGAGAAGAAAGGCAGAAGAAATCACCCAGAGACAACCACCTCCCCATCCATCCCTGCAGCATGAGCACAGCACCCCAGTGAAGCCAAGGCAGTGGGTTTTCCATGAAGGAGGTGAAATCTCTTGAGCAGATGATCTTACCCTCACAAGGGCCTTTACAACAAGCAGTGAGAAAAAAATGCCAAGGAGAGCTTTCCTCCACCCGTGGAGTTACACTGCTTGGACTAGCAAGGAGGCTACACAACTATTTTTCTTATTTTTCTCTCTTTTTTTTTTTTTTGGGGGTGGGGGGGGGGGGGAGCGAGACTGGGATTTTATTTGGTTGGTTGGTTTTTGGTCATGGTTTTTTTGTTGTTGTTACTTGAGTGGGCAGGAAGTTGTTTTAACTTTCAAATACACTTTGAGCAGAAGGTGAAAGGTGGCTGACGGAGCCCCAGGCACTGGTGGCCCCTTTTGTGCATGAAAATGTTGTTTAAGACAGGAACTAGGCTAATATCAGAGGTTGGATGCAAACAGTGCATTTTGGAGGGAACTAAGAACAAATAGAATAGAATAGAATAGAATAGAATAGAATAGAATAGAATAGAATAGAATAGAATAGAATAGAATAGAATAGACCAGGTTGGAAGAGACCTTTGAGATCAAGTCCAACCTATCATCCAACACTATCTAATCAACTAAACAACGGCACCAAGTGCCCCATCCAGCATCTTCCTAAACACCTCCAGTGATGGTGACTCCACCACCTCCCTGGGCAGCACATTCCAATGGCCAATCTCTCTTTCTGTGAAGAACTTCTTCCTAACACCCAGCCTAAACCTCCCCTGGTGCAGCTTGAGACTGTGTCCTCTTGCTCTGGTGCTGGCTGCAGCCTGTAGCACTGCATGAGGTTGTACTCACATACTCACCCAGGGTCTACTCAGCCCTGGACTTTCCACTTGTTGACCAAGCAGCCTAATTTATCATCATCTGTGCCAGAGGTTTCTGCAGTGCAACCTCAGCCCTCAAGTAACTGAGCTCAAATCCCCCAAATCAGTTCAGTGAAGTCTCCAGATAAGCAAGATAACTGCACTCATGGGGCTCAGAAGGGACCAGTGATTAAGATGCTGCACAGAGCAACCCAGACTTCAGCTCAGCAACATTAACTTATCATAGAAATAAGTGGCTGATGAAAGAGACATCTTGCAGAATCTCAGCAGCACTTAGATATCATAGTAATAGGCATGATATAAACCCCTGAGTGATAAATTAGATCAGATAGGCAAACTCAACTTGTAATTACCCAGAAGTTCTCTGGGACAGAAAGGGGAGCCCATAAGGCTGTGTGCCAGGCACATTTTACACTGTTGTGTAAAACACAGACAGCATTATGAAATCAGGATAACAATGACACTCTTGCCATAGCCTCCTGCATGCTGAAGCACCTAACCTCCACATACAGTAGTGCATATCCTTTCTTTATTATCCCAATAAATTCATCCTAGATTGTAAAAAAAGGGAGAAAAGCAGGATGTAAGGGAATGTCCTGACCTAATTTTTCAAATCAACTATGGAATATCTCAAGCACACACACAAATGTTACATTTTGTTGCTAACCTGGACAACCAGGCATGCAATATACCTGCAGATGTGTACACACATGAATAAGCAAAGTCAGAATAGCATTGTGATGTAAGAAGAGGAAGACTTCTTTACATAAGACTTCTTTACATGCTCCTGTATGCAAGGCTCAAATTTCCATGCATAGAGTTAAAGAAGAGAGGGCTTAGGGAACATGTGGGCAAGGACAGTAAGAAACACCACACGTATAGAGGATGGACACAACACAAGAGAAAGAAACTACACATGTGCATCCTGTGCTAGGTAATCTGCCTTAGAGGGAAGGAGCAATTCACTGTGGGGAGGGAGGTTACCCACAACAGAATTAAATGTCACAGATATGTCCAGGTAATGACGCCTACTCTTAAAGAATATAACCTGCCAAACGGTGTAGAGTAGAGCAAAGCATTTCTAAAGACTCAGGGTATTTGGTATTAACAGCTTGTGAACTGTTATTACTTAGGTTTTGCTCAGTGCTTGCCTCAGCAAAAAGAGAAGAAATAAACTATCCCAATCACCCTACATATTTGTCACCCTGCAGTTTGAAGAACCACTGGGTGTTCTCCAATCAGAGTCCACTCATCCAGACTCCCACTAGGAGCCCTGGAGGGTCATATAATCAGCAAAAGCAAGGATGGTAGCAATATTTTAAAACTCCTTTCTAGTCATATTCTCCATCCCTTGGGTATGTTCCAACATGCCTGGGCAAGGGTTCTAAATCCCACCTTAACTTCCCCTTGCTCTGTCTGTACCACATTTGATCGTGTCAGGAATGGAAAGTCCCTTTGGTCTGGTGATGAATTTAGAGGAGTTGAGCGAAGGGAACAGCTTCTACCTTAACTATAAGATCAGTCCTATATGCTATTGGTTTGCTGAGTATATAAGCTATCCCATGCAGACTGAGGGTAAAATTGCCTATGTGAGGGGAATACAAGTGAGAGCCTTCCGAAAGCCTTCCAGCAGGCTGGCGAATTGCCTTAACCGCGGTATAATGCAGCCAGAATGAGAGTGTTCTGCAGTATGTTAATGCGCATCTTTAATGAAAGGGATCGTAGTCGTGCCCTGAAACTAATTCTTAACAGAGGCTTTTCTCTCCTCCCAAGGGAAGTTAAAGCTTGTAGCAGCCATTTGTGGCAGATGTTTGTCTAACCTGTCCTTACGCTGACAGAGTGCCCACGGTCTCTGTGGGAGCCTATTCCAGTGCTTAGCTATCCTTCCCATTAAACAGGGGTTTTTGCCTGATGTCTAACTTAAATCTTCTTGCTTCAGCTTATACCAGCAGAGCATATTTCCTTCTTCTTCTACATGTGTTATCAAGTCATAAGATATTTATAACACAGAGGAGTTGGTAGTCTCACTCAGTGGATATCTCACATGCCACTTCGGCAAACACAGCTGCCTGTTCAAATGACCAGCACCCAGTCTCACCGATTACAAAATCCTTACCCACTTGGGTACAAGCTACTCCCATCAACTTCCAGAACTATTTCAGCCAGAGCAGAAGCCAATCTCTGAGTTTCTCCTGCTATGCCAAGGCAGGACTTTGAAGTACAAGAGCATCTGCAGAAACCTCTACTACTGTCAACAGATGGAAAACCAAAAGCTTCTAGAAGTTTGGCTTTCAGCAGAATACGATTCTGGATAAAACCAGACATGTTCAGATACATTTCTTAGGCAAAATGCTGAGAGGCATTGCATTCATATTTGGGGTGAAGTTTCAAAGGAAATCCTGAACCTTCAGGTGCTTGTTTTTCAACAGGCTGCAGGAAAATAATGTCTGAGCAAAGTCTTTCATTTTTTGTATTCTGTTTTCACTGTGCCTTGCACCTTTCTCTTTTCATTTAAAATCTTCCCTCAATACCTGCCACTCCTGGTCAAGGAGAAATACAAATGGAACAAAAAGGGGTTGGTTTGATTTAAAGAATAAAAGTAAGACAATTTCAAAAGCCTTAAAAACTTGAACTGCTTTCTGCTTTTCCCCAAAAGTTCAGTGTTTCCTGTCTTATTACACGGGGAAGCACTAGGGCAAGAGCACAGGGCACGGATCAGAAGGCAGCAATTCCCTGTTCCACCAAGAACCACTGGAATATAATCTGCCCTGTTGTGCATCCACTCTGCATTGTGTAAAACTGAGTTAATGGTACGTTTTCATCCTTGGGGTACACTGGGTAGACAAACACAGGAAAGATCCTGAGGCTCACAAATAGCATGGAAATGAGGAGACACACACATGTTGTCTGGAGAGATGAGGGAACACATACAGCATGCGCCTTTGGGTGGTGCAAATGTGAAAACTTGCCTTCGTCTTTGC
The DNA here is from genome assembly GCA_033816785.1 of Picus viridis. Classification (NCBI taxonomy): domain Eukaryota; kingdom Metazoa; phylum Chordata; class Aves; order Piciformes; family Picidae; genus Picus; species Picus viridis. Next base: position 23,065,597 of record CM066568.1, on the reverse strand, counting down.
TGTCAGATGAACTGGGAAAAGCTTATGTAACTTTTACACCTGATTTTAATACATGACAAATTGAAAATCAAATATAGAAAAGGTAAAGGTAAGATGTTGCACAGCAGGTAGAAAATAGCAGTCATATTGGTAACACAGCTGATGGGAAAGTATACCTCAGCCCTCAGGGAAGCAGGGAGAGTTCAGGGAGAAATAAGAGTCTTGTCAGTACAATTCGTACAGCCCCTGAATGAGGACATGGGAAAAGCAGAACAACTGGGCAGGACCTGAAAAGGACAACTGCAGGAATAACAGAACCACCATAGAAATAGCAATTATAAGTGGGACACCACCAACAGAACTATGCACTGCTCAGGGTACATAAAATTAAAAGTGAGCCTGGGAGATGCTGCTGTAACCTTAATGCTGCACTAGATAGTGAGGCAATAAATCATGCATAAATAACGTAGAATCATTTGGGATTGAGATAGGTTTTGAAAGGCTTGTGCAAGATATTCCACCAGGACTGAACTAAAGAGATCTGCTGCAGCTCCACAGCAGATCGTGGCTTTCAGTCTGGGAAGAGATGTCATTACTGTTATTAAAGAGAAATTATATCAGAAACAAAGTCATTATGAGAGAGTTTAGCTTTGCAGAGATAAGGTAGAGAACAAATGCAAATCTTAACAGCAGCACCCTAACGCTTTTCTTCTCTGCATCTGATAGTTGACACATTTCTTCACCCCAAAATGACTCAACAGGCAATAGGTTGTGCCGTTCTACACTCAGCTGGGGCAAAGCAGCGAGGAACCTTGCAGGAAAGCTGGTTATCAGAAATAACCTTGGATGGAGCGATTAGGGAAACAGAGAACCTGCCTTAAAAGAAGAGATTAAAAAGCTTGTTTAACCTAGATAAATGAAAGCCAAGAGGGGATGTGACTGTTCTGTATAAATAAAGGGGGGCCAGACACACAAGGGAGGAAGAAAAGAGTTTGTTGAGGTTTTGTGTTTTTTTTGTGGTTGTTTTTTTTAAGCAGAAAAACAATGTTGGTACAAGAACAACTGGTTGTGAGGAAACTTGCCTTGAAAATAAGATAGATTTTAACCATCAGAGGTAGGATGTTCTGGGACAGCTGCCTGAAAAGAGCTATGAAAACCACTAAAATGGAGTCAAGGAGCAGCGCAACTGATTTGTACAGGGTTATATGATGTTGCTACCTAGAGCAGCAGAGATGGGACCAGATGAGCCTTTCCAGTCCAATGGCCTTAAGTAAACAGAAGGAGCAAAAGGAGGAATTCCTCTGTAGAATACCTTTCCTCCTTGACTTTTCAGCCCCCACACGTCAAAACTCAGTCTTAATCGTTTTATATCTGTCTCCCAGATAACTCAGAGACTTTTATTACTGATATCTCTACCTCCTATGGTCATACTTCCCTCATTGAGCAGCAAAACATTCTCCAGTGAGATTCACCCAAGCTATTTGAGTCATGACTTGCATTCTTAGAGTACTGACATCATAGCCATTACCAAAGATATAATTCCTGTGATGCTACAGGTCTGTATCCTCACATAGTCTGGTGGAGAAGAGATGCCACAGAGCAAAAATCTCCTGTTTACATACACTTAAGGTGATTAATTAGCCACATCTTCCAAAGTAGACAAGAAATGGTTGTGAATGCTCCACATGCAAAATTAATTAACACAGAAACAACACTCCTTCTGAACCTCAAGTTCACCTTCCACAACCACCTGGGGAAGGCTGGTTTCTTCATTGCACCTGCAGAAGCAGGAATTGCTTCTAATAGCCTTTCAATTAAACATGTAGGCTGCGAGAGGATGGTGGAGTTTTTTTTCCCTTCTGTGTTTATCCAGCACCTAGCATATCCCTGAGAGAGGCTTGGCTTAGAATACAGACAGGGTGAAGCACTTGCTCTTGCTTTACTATTCAGTCTGGGAATAAAAGCTCTTTACAGAAGCACAGTCCCCCAGCTCACTGAGGTCTGGCATTTACACAGCCCTTGCCATTTTTTGCTGTAACATTTCTTTCCTGATGCATTTATGTGCTTTTTGCAGTTGCTGAGGTCCAGTCCCCTGCCATGATTAGCCTGAGAAGGTTAATGAGACACACTTTGAGCACTTCTGACTTCTACAAAGTCAGTGAACTATGGAGTTCCACTGGTATCACAGAAAGGTCTGAGCTATGAGAAAGCAAACACATTTGCTCAGGTAAACCATTCCTCCAAAACAGAAGGTACCAAGAGAGCATCACAGGCGTAAAACCAGCCAGGATCACCCGAGAGCTCCCTCTGAGAAATGATGCTGTTCTTGGCGGCAGTATGAACTTGGTAACCCAGGAAGTGGTTCAGCCAGGCAAGACAAGCTCCTGCAGAAGCAGTAAGGTTTCCTGGGGGACACATTTGTTCAAGATCCTCATTGCTAACCATGGTTTATGGAAATGTATACTGCAATCAGCACAGGCATAATTAGGAGACATAAGGGAAGAGGTTAGAGGAAGCTGTTTGCCGTAGTGTGGGCTATGATCTGAGTAGGCTGAAGGATGTAACTCAAAGTCATAGCTTCTAGGAGGGGCAAATCAAGTGCTGAGATTTTGAAGGAAGAATTAGGGGGGGATATATTTTAATGAAGACTGCAGACTGACAGTACCATCCAACATAACCCACCTCAGCTAACAGGCAGTGACAGCACCTGACTCAAGCTCTAACTTCAATAATGTTGCATCCTTAAAGTCATTATGCCCTTCTGAAATGACTCTGTGTGAGGAGAGGGGCTCTTTCCACAATATCCTAAACTCCAGCAACATCATTCTATTCTGATTCAGGTCTGGGAAATAGAATCTAAAGCCAGGGACCTTACACTGCCCTCATCTAAGGTGAAAGAAGGTTTCACCTTGAGCATCTCTACTGCTCTCCTCTGCAGAAACCTCAGGCAGAGAAAAAATGTAGCAGGGATACCGACAAGATTGCAAGTTTTGTGTCACACGGGGTTCAGGAGTCACAAAGGTTCATAGAGGAATATATTCTAATGTGCATGTATAGGTGTCCAAATGCCTTACGAAAGCATTTTGCCATCCCTAGGAGCGCATCCGCATTGTGCAGGTGTATGTCTGCATCCAGTACGTGTCCACGCATGTAATGCCCTAGCTAATGATTTTTTCCCCTTGGCTTTCCCTGTTGAGTGCTGGGCTTGGGTTTGCATTTTGCTGAGCTTTCACTTCTTTCAGCCAGACCTTTTTTTTTTCCTTCCCCTCGAACACGTTACACAGAGGGAGGGCTGGGCTTGCCGGTTCACACTGCAGTCTGGAGACAGCTTGGAGCTTTGGCTGGTAAGTGGGTCCTGTACAGCGGTGTACAGAACCCCGGACTGTGCTTCCCTGTGCAGGGACACCTACTCTTTACACAGAGCAAGCATCTCTCCCAGCATCTCTTGGGACCTAAGGAATGTATAAAAATGTAAAGCCAGAAGAAGGCAGAAAAACATTTCCTTGTGCTGAGAAAAGCTGCATGTTGAAGCAGGTTCGGCAGGGTTAGGAGAGGAGGCAACATGAAGAGAGGGGGTGGGCTGCCTAAACCTCACTCTTCCCTGAGCTGCGTGAGCAAGACTTAAAGCTCTGCTTTAGGAATTCATCTCCTAAAGTCTCAGCAAGATCCTTTAACTTTCACCAGAGGGTGTCACAGTAGATGAAACAGAGCCCCGTCCTAAATACACCAGCCAGGCTCCCTGCTCTCAGCACGGGAGCCCTGCATTGTCCCCATGCCGACATGTGAGGCACAGGCGGGCAGGGCTGCACGCACGGCCCGCAGCAGAGAGCTGCAAGGCGCTCAGCAGCATTCTGGCTGGTGAGAAGGGGAGGAGCACGCCTCCTGCGGAGGAATTACTGCCCGTTTGGAGCAAGATCTTAGCGAAGGCAGTTACAGAGCTGCATGCTTCTCTTTCTTTCTTTCCCACCACTGAGACCTCCAGGCAGGTGATTGCAAATGCTGTCCCTGCCCACTGCATACCCTTTGTTCAGATCCTGGCCCTGGATTCACACAACCAGCCACAGCATCTCTACACCTTTCAGAGTGCAAGTCTGCATGCCACACTCCTCACAACTGGCACATGGCAGGGAGCCTCATATGCTGCACCAGAGCTTCCCAAAGGGCAGCCAAGCAAGCCACTGCTCCAAGCTGTCACAGGATCTCCAAACTGAGTAGGAACACCAGCTCTGCTCTTCACCCTGGTTCTCTGCCAGGTCTCTTCACTCAGCTTTGCAAAGAGGCCAGATAGGAAACAAAGCTGTGGGACTGGGATTACCAGGAACACTCTTGCTCCTTCCCCTCTACCCTGTGTATGATTAAGAAAGTTGCTACCTGGCATCCTTGCATCTTCTCTTGTCCACGTTCTCCCTTGCTTGTCTCTGTAGAGAAGGCATGGAGATATCCACATGCCCTGACTCAGTTTCTCCCTCCTTCTCCTTCTTTCTTTTATTCACTCAGTATGTTCCCAAATCAACACAGGGGACAGGATGGGGGTAAGCAGAGGCAGCAGATAGCCCCCTGTCACTTGTGTGAGCAGAAGAGGCTGGAGGCCCCTCATACTCTGGCTCCCACCCTCCTTACTGGTGTGCACCCATGAATATAGTCCCCATTGCACAGACCTGTCTCCTCGCTGCTGCTTCCATCATGGTTTTAGTCTGTTGCCCTGCTGCCCCCATGCCAGGACTTGTTGCAAGAGTGAGACCAGTGCAAGTGCTGGAAAAACCCACAGGGTTGGGAGAGTAACTCATGGAGTGATTTTGCTTCCATCTCAGCTCCTACTGACTTAGAGCTAGGTTTGTCCCATCCCAACAGTGCCCAAATGATAGCCTCACCTTTGTACTGAAATGAAGCGCTGGCTCAAACCACAACAGTGTCAGTGCTGCACATCTCTGCCAGCAGCAAGTGCCTAGCTAGAGTACCTCTGTCCCTGATGCTGCAGACCAGCCCCTCACACAGGAGAGACTGCCAGGCCAGCTCTGGACAACCAGAAGCTGGTGTGGGCTGTACTTCCCTGCAGGAGCCTCCTGTCTTAGGACATCATGCTTCAGCCTCTCTGGTGGCTGAGGACTACAGAAAGAGCCCATGAGCTACAGGACCCCCACCTGACCCCCTGCTCCAGCCAAGTGCTGGGCTTTGCTTGGAACCTACAGTGCTCTGTCATGTTTGGAGAGAGCATAAGACAAGACTTGCCAGCTTGACCTACACCCTATGGAGAAGACCTGACCCTTGGATAGAGCCCACCAGAGGGAGTGCTGGTTCACTGCACACATGTGCATTACTGCCATGCTGGTTGGAGCCAACAAGCATTCTCTGAACAGCAGGGAGCAGCTCTGTCCAAGATTTTGCTTCTTTCCCATCCCATACACAGGTGTGAACAGACACACACACACAGATACCCCCAGTGGCAGTTATCCTAAACTGATCTAGGCTTGGAGTCCAGGCAGAACTGCCAAGGGCCCAGCTGAGGCCATCTGGGCTGCAAGTCATCTCTGTGCAAAAGGAGTACAATCAGAACTGAGTATGGATAGCAAGAGAGGTAACCTTGAAAGCAGCTATTTGTGAAAGAGAGAGGATGTGTTGTGTTGCCAACCCCAGCTAGCAACGAAGGGTTAAGCCAAGGACTGCTTTCTCACGAGCATGGCTTCAGAGAGATTAAATCCTCCCCTTCTCTCAGTCCTGATGGACCTCAGGCACACCTATTTTTCAAAGATTTCTCTGTCATTTTGTGCCTCAACATGTCAACACAGAGCAGATCTTGTGCCATTCCCTTTCTGCAGCCTAAAAGTAAGAGACCGAGCATGAGAGAGGCAGTCTCGGAGACACATGATGAAGCTAAGGCTCTCAGCAGGCTGCAAAAGGTCCTTTGTGGCATATATAAGTCTACACATGGAATGACTTCTTGCAGTCTGGGATTAGTTGAATGGCTTCATATGTACATTGAAAGGTGTGTGTACTGTGCAGCTACCTCTGTTATAAGAGGAGTAAGTACTAAGCCTGTAATTAGGCTCTCTGACATTTTCCACTACAAGAGCCTTTAGACCTGTTCCCTGAGACTAACCAACATCTACAGGTTTTGCAACAGGCATTTAAAAATCAGCAGGATACAAACTCTGAGGCTAAGGACATGATTTTAACTTTGGCCTATCAAATTTCATTCACTCTTAACTGCATTATAAACTGTTAAATTATCATAATTCCTTTTCTGTCACTTTCTTGCAGAAATCCTGGCAGACAGCCCAAACAGCATCTGAGCATGAATGTCTTAAGAGCTAAGACCATCAACCCAGTAAATCAGTGGGGACATCCCCGCCAGTACTACAGGCAGTACAAGGAACACCTCAGCTTTGGCAGAGCAAGAAGGCAGCAAAAGCTCAATCAGGCTGCCCACAGAATGTGGACAAACCATCTAGGTTCTCCTCTGTCTTTTGAACACACCCCACTGTGAAAAGATTGCTGGCACTCCAGCATTTAGGACATAGAAGACAGACAAATCACTCTGAGCTGTCATGACTGGCTGGGGAGCAAGCACAGGTTAGTCACTGAGCTGAGCAGTCAGACCCAGTGCTGAAGGCTCAGCATGCACAAGAATGAGCAATGTATTTGTACAGAAAAGATTTTGGGCTTTCCACTTAAAAGACAACAAAGGCACAAACAAAACAACAACCCATAAAGCAAACTACACTAAAGGAACTTTATTTGGGTTGAAATACTAGGAAATGGCAGATTTATGGTTTCCTTTCCAGCCTTTGTTGCGTCCCACTTGTGTACGGACCTTTTGATTCAAAGTTTAATTAATGAGTGCATGCAACTCTCTCCAAGGGGTCCCTGCCTCCATCCTTGAACTACAAAGAAACTTGAAGGATCAGAATTAAGGTGGCCCAGGAAACAAGACTAGCTTGATTTCCTAGCTTGATTTCACATGCCAAAACTGAAATCACTGTTCTTTTTATATTCTGCATGCAATTGCTTATACAGCTTGAATGTGCATGAGCCCTTACAAAACCAATCAATGGGCCAAGAAAGTAGCAGTGAAGATGGAGAAAGAGGTATCTGTGAATCACCACCAACTGGCAGAGAAGAGAGGATTTAAAAAAATGGCAATAGACAGCAGGCCAATCAACCAATGCAGAGATTATAGAATCCCACTTTATGACAAAAAAAGTGTGCTGACCTTGCCAAGGGGTTGAATGAGGCAAAGAAAGCAGAAGCCAGTTTGGAAGGGAACATTGGAGAGAGGTGGAAGAGGGTGAAGCTGGCAGGTCCTTTATGGTCACAGTGCCCAGAAGGTGAAGGCAAAGGAAGGCACTAATCAGACAGATTATGCTGCAGACAGGGTTTCTCACATTGCAGCAATATGCTTGTAGCAGGCTAAGGGAGAGAGAGGTCTGGTCTGTACAGGAGGTAAGGACAGGGCCAAGCTGGCCTGGTCCACCTAATCTTAGAGCAGAACCACAAGGGTAAAGGTAGATAGCATGGATTCACCAACCCAATACAATACAATACACCAGGTTGGAAGAGACCTTCAAGATCATAGCGTCCAACCCATCAACCAACCCAACCCACCTAAACAACTAAACCATGGCACCAAGCACCCCATCAAGTCTCCTCCTGAACACCTCCAATGAAGGTGACTCCACCACCTCCACGGGCAGCCGATTCCAATGGGCAATCACTCTGTATAGAACTTCTTCCTAACAGCCAGCCTTCCCTGGCACAGCCTGAGACTGTGTCCTCTTGTTCTGGTACTGGCTGCCTGGGAGAAGAGACCAGTTACAGTCCAGAAGCTGTCCGGCCACATTAGCCTAGAAGGGCTAAACTGAGAGCCTAGGCAACTTGCCAGGCATGCACAGCTGCCTTGCACCATGCTGTGCTGCTGCATCCCTGTGAGTCTGCTCTGCACAGCATGGCTTTACCATCACAAGCCTGTGCCAGCACAGGCAATGCACAGCCAGGTTTCACAGGGCAAACTTGCCTTAAGCACTGCAGCAGCTGTTTAGAGCACAGATGCTTTCTCTCCGAATGCCCAGGAGCGAAGGGACCCTAGTGCTGGCTGTAATCTTGTCCTGTGCTTACTCTGTGACCTTAAGCTTTCTGAAGCTCAGTTTTCTGTCTAGAAAAGGTTCTTCATAATATATCCTACGATGCAAGGGGCATAAACAGGGACCTAACATGTAGGAACGATGACAAAAGTTGGTACAGTAAGGAGATACCTCAGTTCATGGAATCACAGAATGGCAGGGGATGGAAGAGACCTCTGGAGATCGTTGAGTCCAAGGCCCCTTCCAAGGCATGTTCACCTGAAGGTCACACAGGAACACTTCCAGGCAGGTTTTGAATGTCTCCAAGGATGGAGACTCCACCACCTCTCTGGGCAGCCTGTTCCAGTGCTCTGTCACTCTTAAATTAAAGAAGTTTCTCCTCATGTTTGGATGAAACTTCTTATGTCCAAGTTTGTGCCCATTGCCCTTGTCCTGTCACTGCATGCCACTGAAAAAAGATTTGCCCCATTCTCCTGACATCCAACCTTTAAGTACTTATAAATATTTATGAGATCCCCCTTCAGTCTTCACTTTTCCAGATTAAAAAGATGAAGTTCTCTCAGTCTTTCCCTTTACCATCTTTGTATCCCTTTTCTGTACCCTCTCCAGAAAGACCCTGTCCTTCTTCAACCAGGGAGCCCAGAACTGGACACAATACTCCAGATGTGGCCTCACCAGGGCACAACAGAGGAGGGGGAGAACCTCTCTCAACTTGCTTGCCGCACTCTTTTTGATTCACTGCAGGATGACATTCATCCAGTTCATTCATCCCAGACAAAGATTGGGCAGCTCAGGGTTGCACCTACAACTCCCTCATGTCCCACATCAAAGGAAGGAGGTTTGTTGCAGAAGGGTGGTGGTACCTGCAGAGCACCCGTGTGTGCTGGCAGGCAGCAGTGGAAGCTGTGCTGATTGATGACAGAGCAGCAGCACGGCCGCTCAGGCATGTGGACCGACAGCTGCAAAAGGAACAGTGGGATTTTACATGGTACTTGCTAAGGACTAGTTTGGAATCAGGAGATTAACTAAAGCTCAAGAGCACATTCCTGGATCCTCTCCAGCTGCTCTGGAAGCTGAAGTGGCACAAGTGACCAGGCAGCTGTCTTTCCTGGCTCTCTGAAGACACCTATCCTGGAAGAGCGAACATGATGCTGCTTGAGCTGGCACACTGGTACTCAGCCCTGCTCTGTCCAGCCTCCACGAAGCAGATTCATCTTACTTCCCATGCTCAACATGAAGCTCAAGGCCTCAGCTCTTCTTTGTGACACTGAAGCATCTTCTCTTCCACCACAGGACCCCATGCAGAAGGTCTTGGTGGAGCACTCCTCCAAGGTGCTGTCTTGCACAAGAAAATGGAGGAAGCTTCCAAGAACTGCGCAGGAGAGAGAGCCTTGGAGAAGGACCTGCTGGTCAGCACGCCTCAGTGACAAGACAGACACTGTGATGGGGTGACCTGCCAGGTGCAGAGCAGCTCTCATGGGCAGCCTGAGGCACATACAAAAGTAGATTTGCCTTACTGCCAACTTTAGCCCTGCCTAGTTTTCTGCTGTGCCAAGAACAGCCAGTAAGCCAGGCCTTACCCTTCTTGTGACAGAAAAGATCATGCTTATGACTAAACATTTATCCTTTCCAGTCTGCTGATTATTTCACCAGGCAACCTTAACATTCCATTACTATCAGTCTTTGTGGAGCTAAATATATACACTAAGCACATACACAAATACATATAAATACATCTCTATCTAGCAGAGAATCCAATTAAGTGAATATGTTACGCCTTAGCAATTAATGAATTCAACAAGCTGAGCTGCTTCTTGCAAATGATTAAAGTTCAAGCAATATCGATCATAACAGCCAAAAGACTCCAGAGTTTCCTACATGCTATCTACAAGGAGTTTGGTAACACTTAAATCAAGGGGCAAATTCAAGGGGGTTTGCAAAACTCTGGAAATTCATCTTTCCCATGACATACAGCCTGTCCTTAAATTCATGGCAGCCTCTTCTGGTGTGCAGCACCTCAAGCTATTCCTGCCTTCCTATTTATCTCTCTGCAGCATTTTCTGGGTGGTAGGTCTGCAAAAATGGTGGTGTCCTATGGGTCAAAAGAAAGCAGGTTCCATGAATGAACAGAGCTGGCTCTCCAATTACTTAACTGGTGCAAATATTTCCTTTCTCTTCCTGTTCTGTTGTCAGTTGGTTGGTTGTGCAGATCTGCCTGCAAGTGTGTGTTTGTGTGCACACGTGTGTGTGCTGCTCTGCACCTCAATCTTGTTTCTTCCCCAGGACTAGGCTTTTTTGTGCAGTTCCTGCCTCTCAGTAACTGACAATATTGAGCCCTCTAGGGATTGCTCATTCCCTCCTCCTCTCACAATACCCCTCCTCTGCATTCATAAGACATTCCCATGGGGCAAGTTCTACATAAATAAATATTTAAGTAGCCACTAAAGCACGGAAGATGCAGAAAAGCACACAAGGGACTTGGCTCCAATATTCAGGGCACAGAGGGGAAAGAACAGAGGTATGGCTTAGAAGGTTGGGAGAAGGCAAATGATGGTGAGAGTTTGAACTGGAAACACAATCATCCCTTCATCTTCCCTGACCCAGCCATCACACCAGATTGGTTTTCACCCTGAGACCAGAGCTGATGTAATACAGGTCTGTGTTACTACAGCTGCACAAATCCCAAAACCAAAAATGTGCCTTGTTGGGAGGCTAGTAGAGGAAAAAGCCTTCAACTGAGACACCAAAGACACAACTAACTAACTGCACTTCTAATGCTGAGTATTTTTCATTTTAGCTTCTCCACTGTTCTCCTAGCTTGATGTCACACTCCAGAAAGAGGCCCCAAATGCCTAGAAGCAGGTTGGAGGCTCCTTTCTTGGGTCCAATTGGGTCTGCCACACAGAGATCAGGCCTGAGCCCCAGTCTTGGTTGCTCCTTTGCCCTTTGAAATGGGTACCAGGAGGGATGACAGCATTCCACTCTCCAAAACCATGAAGGCACTCCTCACCCTCATCCATGCTACATGGCTCAGCAGAGGCTGTTGTCATATCAACAGCTCCTTCCAAGCTTACCAGCTTGTGGGTCCTATACCCACGCAGAATTATTTGTGTCTATGCCCACAGTGCTACAGATTTCAGAAGTCTCTATGAGATACCAGGGAACAGAGTTTGGATAATTTCTAGGCTACCTGAGAAACACTGACTTGAAAGTGGGTATCATAGGGATTAGGGTCACTTATGACACTCATTTAGGATGGTTGTTGGAGGAGTAGTAGCTATACAAAATATGCCATACCTCAGGAAAACACACTCTATTAGTATCCTTCCCAACATATCCAGAAGAGGTAAAAAGCCCTCAGAAACTCCAGTCAAGAGCCAGTTTCTTGCAAAGCTGTGAGAGCACACTCTGGCATACATCTAGAACCTACAGCAGGCACTAGCAGACTTGAAGGACCACTGATATGGTCAGAGTACGACATTGTTATGCACTGGAATGCAAATGTCAGAAGGTGATTCTTCAGAAAAATTTGGAGATCTTTCCTTCAGGAATATGTCCCAGAGAGCTGAAAAGGTCAAGGAAGGTTCACTAGATTTATTTTGTCCTCTAGGTACAAAGATGCTGGCTGCTATTTGAGTTGTGGCAGGAGGAAAGCTGTCAATGAGAGTTTTGGGTCCAAAGCGAATGCAACCAGCCAAAGTCAATTCTTCCCTCTGTTTCAGCAATTTCTGCAGGCTTTCTTCTGCCTCAGCAGGGTGTTTCTATCATCATTTTACTCAGCTCCACATCAGTGTCCTTTGGGGAAGGGAGATGCTTTGGGAGAAAAACCTGCTTATTGATGAGAAAATATCTTATCTGCTCTGTATACAAACACCAAAACCCCCAACTTTGTACATATGGGAACAAGTGCGCTAAGCAAGATGGAATGGAATGGAATGGAATGGAATGGAATGGAATGGAATGGAATGGAATGGAATGGAATGGAATGGAATGGAATGGAATGGAATGGAATGGAATGGAATGGAATGGAATGGAATGGAATAGAAAGAACGGACCAGAACAGAACAGACCATGTTGGAAGAGCCCTTTGAGATCATCGAGTCAAATCTATCACCCAACACCATCTAATCAACTAAACCATGGCACCAAGCACCCCATCCACTCTCTTCCTAAACACCTCCAGTGATGGTGACTCCACCACCTCCCTGGGCAGCCCATTCCAACGGCCAGTCTCTCTTTCTGTGAAGAACAACTTCCTAACGTCCAGCCTAAACCTCCCCTGGTGCAGTTTGAGACTGTGTCCTCTTGTTCTAGTGCTGGTTTCCTGGGAGAAGAGACCAACCCCAGCCTGGCTACAACCTCCCTTCAGGTAGTTGTAGAGAGCAATAAGGTCTGCCCTGAGCCTCCTCTTCTCCAGGCTAAGCAACCCCAGCTCCCTCAGCCTAAGATGAGAGAGGGGATGGTTTCTTACCTGGACTCTGTGCAATAAACAAAGAAATGTAACTCCTCCCCTAGACGGCCCTGTTTCGCTGCAGGGAGAAGCGCCCTGTCCCTCAGAAATCTGAAGTGTGAGAAGAGCCAGCAGCATCCGCTGGAGCAGTAGATCAAGGTGCTCTGTCAGTGTGCCGTGTAGCACTGAACATGAGAGACCAGCCCATGCCTTCCACCCATTCCCACTTCTCTGCAAGCAGAGTGGAAAATTAAAACACCTTTCCCACAAATAGTCATCTAGATGTCACAGCACAGCTGCATTTGTGCAGGTGGGATTCTTCACCCCACAGGGGCTGATGGTTCCCCACAGTGGCTGCTGTATTGTCAGGCTCCTTGCAGTTTCCCTTCTCTGTGTCATCAAGCCCTTTCCACCCATCACCCTTCACCTTGTCTGTGATTACCACTGCCTGTCAGAAGTGCAGCAAATATGTGTACATTTCCAGATCTTTCATTTCTCACTTTGCAGAACTGTCCTAATAAATGCAGACTTTCCAACCAGAGCAGACACCAATATAGTGAACAAGCAGGAATTCTTGACTGGCTCACCTCCTCCATTCACTATGCATTAAATTATCTGCAGCTAAGAACTTTTTTTTTCTGCTTCCTGAAGGAGATTATTGCATTTCTGCAGCCATGACATTGTAAAGCTGTTGTCATAGCTGCTCATGATTTTATAGGTTAAGAAAAGGTCAGGTCTCATGACAGCTGGACAAGACATCTCCAAAAACCAGAAGTCTGATGACGTACAAGTAGTGCAGCAGGACTGAGAGTTCTGTGCTCCAGCTCTTGGGTGTAGGAAAACAAATCCTGCTGCTGGACAGACTGTCTTTTTGGGGGCAACACAGCTAGGTTCCACTTTGTCATCAAAAATTCAGGTCTGAGTTTTGGGATTAGGACCCAGATCTGCTGGCCTACACGCACTATCATGGTCCAGCTCTCTTCTTTACTCTAGCACCTGTTCACTTTGGCCATGACAAATGTCTCTCAGGCCCACACATGCTGTTCATCCATTCAAAAGTCTGTTTCAAAGACCATTTGACTGGTAACACCTTTCCCCTTTATTTTCAGCCTTCCATTGTCTCCCTTCTCCATTGCATCAAGTGCCTCTTTCCCATGACAATTTATGCCTCGAATCCCTCAGTTGGCAACAAGATCTGAGTGCTGACCTGCTCCACTGTCTTCTGTAGCTTTTCAGAGACTCATGTAGCTTTCTTCACTTTTGGCCTTCTTCTTAAGAGAGGTCCCATGAATAGCAGTGAAATTATGTCATTGCTTTTCTTCATACCCTACCCAAGCCCTTTCTTTTACCAAGAGAGCTGCAGGTCATTTGCAACAGTCAGACTGCTGCAGAGCTAAGCTTACAGCCACCAAAACTTAAAAATCCTCACCTATTTTCCCCTTGTATTCTCCTAGCACATCGATCCAAAAATGCTCACTGACATCAATGGCCAGAATATTCCCTCTCTTTACAGACTTTCCCTAGGGTATGCATAGCAAGAAAATCCTGGGTATTCACTGCTGTTCTTAACTTGCTTCTGTTCCCTGTGCATTGACGCTCCCACCTGCCTAGTGGCCATGTTTTCACAGCTGATAGTCACACAGTGAGCGTTTAGTGACTACAGCCATCATCTTGGGCTCTCTGAGCAGCTCCCGGCACACAGAGGCACTGGTTAATGGCAGGCTTTCTCAGAGGCCACAGTAATACAAATAATCAAAATAACCGTAAGCTTGCTCTGCACAGGTCATGGATCAAACTAACCAGGGCTGCTGCTTTGCAAGAAAGAGAATGAAAACCATATTGCAACCCCAGTGCTAGTCATTACAGTCTTTGTCTTTCTAATTACCCCTCCATTTTCACCTGTTTCCTAAACTGCTGTTTAGAATGGCTTTGAAAAGAGGAACTGCCGCATCTCATCCTAAGGACTACCGCATCTCTACAGAGGGGGCAAAGTGATGTCTGCCAACAGAGCTCATTCACTGAGAGCTCGGGGACCCCTTGGGCTAAGTGGGGGGAAAAAAAGGATGTCTGTAATGTCACAGATTTGTCTCTGCCGGACCACTGCAAGACCACAGAGATGTGGAAAGTCTGTCTGGAATTTATGTCATTTAATTGCAAACGAAAAAAAATATATGGCAGAAACTAAAGAAGTGGACTTTTGTTTTCTTCCATTCATACCTCAAAAACCTTTCTCCCCATGCCTCCTTCCCCCTGTCCCAACACAAAACACACCCTAACTGCTCACTCCATGTATTTGACAGACTCTGATTAAACTCCCAGCTAATAACCTTGCAAGGTAGAGCCAAACTTCCAGCAGTACAGGGTGTTCTCATCATTGGCTCCCAAAAATAGTCCCTTGCCAATAAGAGTCAATCGGTTCAGGCTTTGCCAACCTGCACTTCTACTGTTGTCCCCACACACCAGGGGCTGCTGACATAGCCTATCCCCTATAAAAGGGTTGTGAGACTCTAAAAATGGCAAAGAGTTGTGTATCATTGCTGAAAATACCTCAAGCCTTGAAATATTAGTCTAAACCAGGCTTCCACAGGTCCTGCCTCTTTCTGCTTCCTGGTATAAGGGAGATAGGTGAGTCCTGGACTGCAATAGCTGTGAGACAGCATTTGTGCACTTCGATCTACGTCTTCTCCAACTTCCTAAGACCTAGTGGCAACGATCATCCCAGGACAGCTATTTTAGCTTTGTCTCAACACCACTTGCTGCAAGGACTCAGCACAACTGGCTGTAAAGAACAAGCAGGAGGTGGGAGCATGCAGTTTAAGGGAGTGTGTGATTGCAGACAAGCAGATCTAAAAGGATTTGGAAGAAAGACAACAGGGGGGGAGTAAAGAAGGTCCCAGAAGAGAAGGAAGCAGCAAAGGGGACTCTTTTAATATGCAAGGATGGAGTGCAGCACTGTCAACAAGCCAAACCAAGCACAAGAATGGGTCATTTTTGGGACAGAAACCACTCAATTATGCCTTGGTATTGTTCCTTTTGATACCTGCATTGCAAAAATTTACCCCTGATGTCAACAATGAATCTGTTCTGAAGTCAATGGAATTGAAGACACTTTTGCCAGAGATGAATCTGGCTCCCAAAGAACTTTTCTATGCAATGACTTAGATAATGACCCTGCAAAGCTTATGTTGAAGCCATAGCATGATAGAGGGAGAAAAGAGGCCAAAAAAGGCTGCAACAAAATAGGCATCCATCACATGCAAGTTCAGAGCTCAGGATGGTATATAAAAGGGGCGAAAAATACTGGAAGTTAACGAGCACCCCTGAAGGAAATCTCACTGCCATCTAACAGTATGAAACAGTACAGATGTGTTAATACAGGCACTTTTGTGCCAACTGCATCCCAGAATATTTTGCAAAGTTAAATACAAGACAGCAAATGGCATGCAGCATAAAGAATAGCTGGTGCACTGAGCAATCAAGAGGCAGTGCAAATGGCCATATAATTTCGCCTTTTAAAAGCAACTGCATAAAAGCTCATTCATCCATAAAATGCTGCGTTTCTCTTTTCTCTCTTCCTAAGAGCTTTCTTGCCTGCCCCTTTATCAGCAACTACAGGCTTCAGATCTTCTCCAAAGAGTAAGAACAAACACCTGCCCTTCCATGCCCAAATATTGCCTCCACCTTTAAAGGCTGTTTTATATAGCTCCTGAGTATCGCCAGACAGGGATAGTTAAAGAGTTCAGAGGGTCCCAGACTGGTATTTGGAAGGCACTGCACATGACAATGGGCTATAAATATACTCAACAAGCAAACAAAAAAGGTGGATGCCAATGCATTATGTTTTCAATATATCTGGAACTTGAAAATTAAGAATGAATGGGGGATATGGCCTCAGGTGTGGAAGGATAAATACATTTCTCAGTTCTCTTAAAAACCTGGCACTCTGGTGTCCACTGGAATCTGGACATCATTTTTAAACAGCATGAGATTCAGCTTTCGAACTCTCTTCAGCCGTGATGTCTGCAAGATTTGCCAGCCCAGTTTACAACAGCTAGTCAGACAGGAAGATGCAAACACCATTTGTTAGGTTATCCTATCAATATCTCACTTCCTCACTACCCCCAAGATCTCCCATTCTCCCCATATGCATTCTGCTTCTACTGTCCAACATCTTCTTTGGTAACCTGAGAGAATCACCTCTGGAAGGTATTTTCACGGTGCCTAATACAAGACACCACAATGCCAACATGAGAGATGAGAAAGCTGAGCTCTGGAAGTCCAGTAGAATTACAGTAGCCCAGATGGAAGAGGACAGAAGACATGTACAAGACAGACAGAGCTATACATACAGAAGATGCAGATGACAAATAAAATAAAAATGGAAAGCAAGGTCAATGATAAAGCCAAGTAAGGCAATAAAAAATAAAACCTGGCTTAAAGAAAGACATAGAAGAGACAATATACAATACAATACAATACAATACAATACAATACATAGAAGAGACAATATGGATCCTTTATGCCTCTTCCAGGCTTACAGATGCTGTGCAGAAGACAGCCTGCCAGCCTTTCAACTTAGAATCATAGAAATCATAGAATCAATAAAGTTGGAAAAGACCTCAGAAATCATCAAGTCCAACCTGTCACCCAACACCCAACTAAACCATGGCACCAAGTGCCACGTCCAATCCCTTTTGGAACACCTCCAGGGACAGTGACTCCACCACCTCCCTGGGCAGCACATTCAAAGGCCAACAACTCTTTCTGTGAAGAACTTTCTCCTCACCTCGAAGAACTCTTCACCTTGAACACCTCAGCTGGCATGCAGAACACATCATGAGTGGTTCCACCACCTCTTGGGCCCAAGCAGCCCCTCGCCCTAGTGACGCCCACTTGTTCCAAGTGGAAGAGACTCCCCATGAGCCCTGCTCACTTGCCACTTTCCTGTCGCTATCTTATGACAGTCTCCAGTGCCGTTGAGTTGATCATGGTCCAAATGAACTGTTCAAACAGACAGGAGCCACCTGAACTTCCAAATCAAATAAATCCCATCACAGAAATGCTTCCTCCATCAGGGACCAGCTAAGAGTGCTGACAGTCACTGATGCTGTCACTTAGTGCTGTCAAAGGCATTGCTGCAGATGGGGAAGCTCTGAGATTCAGAGTTCATTGCCTGTTGTGCAGTCTCTCTCCCTTTCTCTCCAGTCCTCCCAATTTACAACTAAACAATCCCAATTCATTACATCATCACTGTTATGTCTTATTTTCTACACCCCTGATTATTCTCACTGTTTTCCCCAGACTCAAGTCAGTGAGTCCAGAATTTTCTTGAAGTGCTCTCCATGGAACTGCATAGAGTTTTTCAGCCTTACCATCACCCAGTAGAGTATAAAGATTACATCATGTGCCTTGCAGGCTAAACTCCTATTTATACATCCAAGTACAGCCTTTGCCTCTTTCTCAACAACACACAATCATGTTCAGCTTGTGATCCTCTTTTATCCTCCCTGCAATCCTTTTCTGCAGAACTGTGATCTAGTTGATCTTTCTCTGCACTGTATTTATGCAGTCCATTATTGCTGCCAAGGTACAAGAGTCTGTGCTTGTCTCTATTGAATTACATGCCACTTTTTCAGAGTGTATCTCAAATTTGCCAGGATCATTATGAATTCTAACCCTGTTCTCCAATAAATTCACTGTTGCCTCTCGCCTTCCCTCCCCCCAGCTTGCTGTCATCTTCAAAGCTGATATGCAAATTCTCCATCCATCACCAAGGCTGCTAAAGAAAACACTGAACTGAACTGAGCACAGGACAGACCCTCACAGAACCCCAGTCCCTGGTCATTTCCGTTTAGACATTCTTATTCATTTTGTATGCATTAGTTAATAACTCTCCTCGAGACCCCTGGTCCTCTAGATTGCTAACAAGTGTGATGAGAGAGATGGTAAAAACCTTACTGGAGTCAAAGCAGATGACACCTTCATTTTCACCTCTGTCCTCAATGCCTGTTATCCTGTCACAGAAAGATATTGTATTGGTCTGACATGACTTGTTCTCAACAAATCCTGGTGGACTTTCACACATCTCCTTGTTATCGTCCGGATGCCGAGCAACGTTAAGCAACAGTGATTTCATAAATCTACAATTCCCAAGCTGATTTCCTCTCTGTCCCACTCCCCTGCTTAAACACAGGCATTCATGTTTCTCCAGTATCTGGCAGATGCCACCTGGGTCAGCTTTACAGGTGCAGATCCAATGCAGCACGCTCACAGAACACCATTTCTGTACATTTTCTTTGGGAAAAGGGGCAATATGGCTATGTAAAGTGCTGCTGCAACAGCAGTAAGGAGTTCGTTACCTTGTAGTGGGAAACACATACCCTTGCCCTTGTTCAAGTCTCCCTTGTCATGCTGACAGCATAACAGAGACTGGTATTACAATGCACCAGAACTGCCGGCCTACAACCCTGGCCCGCGGCACAGCTGCCATTTCAGCCCTTGACAACAATAAGAGGTTCCACCAGTGCACCACAGAGCCCATCCAGGGCACCTCAACTATTTTAAGCCCTTCCTCCCACTCTACACCTCACTTTACCAATATGCCTCTGTCCTGCTCAGCAGCATTCCCAGATACTCAGTCCTGCTTACCCCACCCCACCTGTGTACTTAGCAGGGATTGATGTTAAACTGATGGTGTGCACCTTCCCTGACATGACAGTTCTCACCCACTCTTCCTCCTCCAGGGTTGCAACCCTGACATCCTGCTCACTCCTGCACCTGCAGCTACGTCAGCACATCTTCCACCTCAATAAAGTTAGTCACAGGCAGGCAACAAGCTATGCAATATTTCAAGAAGATGATCTAGACCATGGAAGCCCAAGAGATGACCTGAGGCCTGCCGCACTTGTTTCTCTTGTAGCAAAGGAGAGGCTGAACAGTGGTCAAGAAGAAACCCATTGTAGGAAGAAGGAGTCTGAACCATGCTCTGGTGTGCCATGTGGAAGTCAACAGCCATGTAGCGGGAGCAGGCACAAGCTTTAGGCTGTAAGAAGTTAAGCAGCTGAGACCATCTGAGAGAGGAAGTTCGTCCATAACTACTGAGAGAACTACTAACTGGTGTCCTGGGGAAATGTTGCTGTTCCAGGGATGAGCTCTGATGGGCAAAATAGCTTTTTCATGTACTAAATACTATGTGCACTCTTCAGTGCAGACAAGTACCCAGGTGATCATCAATTATTGAGCTTGCCTGAAAAGGCATTTAGGGGAGAGCACAAGAGGCCAGTCTACAGCTCTACTTCACTCCCAGCTGGGCTGCTCTTAGAAACCCAGCCAGTGAGAAGGGAAGAGAAAGAGAAAAAAAAAAATAGAGAGAAGGAAGTAAATAGAGAGGAGATTAAAAAAAAATATGTAGAGAAGAATCTTGTAGAGCCTTCTTCTTGCCAAAGGGAATCGTGCACTGTACAGGAAAGGTCTCCTTGCTGCCTTGTACTATCATTCCTGTAGTTTCTCCCTCTCCCTTCCTACTTTCTTGGATGAAAACAGCATCTCCTTTTTCTCCTCAGGGTTCAGCCCACACTCTCTGAGGCCAGCTCCTAGACTGCAGTGAAGAACTTTGGCTGTTGTCAGGTAAAGGCAAGAACACAACATTGGTCCAGCAAGACTATTACCACATCTGGACCACTTTATTGTCCAGACTTTAATGGACTTTACGGCTTGATTAAGAGCTGCCGTGGTTACCCAGTTCAGTGGAGTATGGAACACCCTGGGCTCTTCATGTCAGCTCCCCTTTAGGGAAAAAGGTTTCACTGCTGCCAGCATTCCAAATCCCACCTACCAACACACATCTTCACCTGGATCTGCCACAGAATATTGGCTCCTGAAGAGAACAAGCCCATGCATTTGTTGCAATTTGCCACGCATGTTTGCCATAGATAGAATGTAACCTTCATTATTGCTTTAAAGATAGGCAGAATTTAACCTTCTTTACTGTTTTAAAGATGAAGCACAACTCTCCAGAAAATCATGTCTAGATCCACAGCTGATGTGTATTCAAAATGACAAAATTAGCAAGAAAAATAACAAGAAAGCGCTATGAGGGGAGGCTGAAGGAGCTGGGATTGTTCAGCCTGGAGAAGAGGAGGCTCAGGGGAGATCTTATTGCTGTCTACAACTACCTGAAGGGAGGTTGTAGCCAGGAGGGGATTAGTCTCTTTTCCCAGGCAACCGGCACTAGAACAAGCGGACACAGTCTCAAGCTGTGCCAGGGGAGGTTTAGACTTGAGGTGAAGAGAAAGTTCTTCACAGAGAGAGTTGTTAGCCATTGGAATGTGCTGCCCAGGGAGGTGGTGGAGTCACCATCCCTGGAGATGTTCAAAAGGGGATTGGACGTGGCACTTGGTGCCATGGTTCAGTAGTCATGAGGTTTTGGGTGACAGGTTGGACTTGGTGATCTTTGAGGTCTTTTCCAACCTTATTGATTCTGTGATTCTGTGATTCTATGAAATTTCAAGGGACATCTGTGATCTCAAGGAACACTCACTCCCAGTCTCTCAAAGTATTTCTGTTTGGGAAATAGATTTACTTAGATGTAAAAAAAACCCACTTATGCCATTGAACAAGCATGGAGGTAAAATCTGACCAACCACAGAATTACCCAGCAGTAAGAAGAGTGTAATTTTTAATTAAAAGAGGTAGTTTTCCTCTTTCTTCCCAATAATATAATTTGAAAAATATTTAGTAAGCTCAAAATGTGTTTTGATTTGATACTTTTCTTACAGTTTTAAACTTTTGAAGACCCTTTTGGTCAAGCTCGTATCAAAATAAGGTGTTTTGAATCATCACAATTGTCAAAAGGCAGAGCCAAACTTCAAGCTTTTGTAGGACTAGATACTATTACAGCAGAAAATAGAAGATGTCTGGAGAGCTGAATTGCTTACAATCCAGGAAAGAAAGTAAAGTCTTGCTTTTTGCCATCTGGAGCCTTTATAAAGCAGTATGAAGCAGCTACAAGTTTCTTTCCTTACATACACATACATACTTAAATACATCTGCCCCTGTACTCAGCACTGGTT
This sequence comes from Picus viridis, assembly GCA_033816785.1. Classification (NCBI taxonomy): domain Eukaryota; kingdom Metazoa; phylum Chordata; class Aves; order Piciformes; family Picidae; genus Picus; species Picus viridis. The sequence goes on along the minus strand of CM066568.1, from coordinate 23,044,019 downwards.
AGGCCACACCTCGAGTACTGTGGCAAGTTCTGGGCCACTCAGTTTAGGAAGGATGTTGACTTGCTGGAACCTGTCCAGAGAAGGGCAACAAAGCTGGGGAGGGGTTTGGAGCACAGCCCTGTGAGGAGAGGCTGAGGGAGCTGGGGTTGCTTAGCCTGGAGAAGAGGAGGCTCAGGGGAGACCTCATTGCTCTCTACAGCTACCTGAAGTGAGGTTGTAGCCAGGTGGGGGTTGGTCTCTTCTCCCAGGCAACCAGCACCACAACAAGAGGACACAGTCTCAAGCTGCACCAGGGGAGGTTTGGGCTGGATGTTAGGAAGAAGTTCTTTATAGAAAGAGAGATTGGCCATTGGAATGTGCTGCCCAGGGAGGTGGTGGAATCACCATCACTGGAGGTGTTTAGGAAGAGACTGGATAGGGTGCTTGATGCCATGGTTTAGTTGATTAGATAGTGTTGGATGATAGGTTGGACTCGATGATCTCAAAGGTCTTTTCCAACCTGGTTAATTCTATTCTATTCTATTCTATTCTATTCTATTCTATTCTATTCTATTCTATTCTATTCTACTATTCTATTCTTTTGAGACCTAGGAAATACTTTTCCTTATGCTGGATCATCATATTATGGAACGTGTCATAGCACAACAGTGAGGAACATGGCTTGATGCCAGTGAGGAAAGGACTGAGAACTCCCAGGATCAAGAACCATTCTCAAAGCTACAATGGCAGTGATCAGAAAAAAGCAAATACAAAGAAACTTGGGAGTTGCAGCAGCATGCATCTCTGCACTGGGTGCAGCAGCAGACAAAAGCCAGAGGCTAGCTTGGGTGAAGTGTCAAGTAGGACACAAGATTGCTGCATCAGACATTCACACCTGGCATTTTGGCTGCCTGAGATCTTTGGCCACTGAACAGTAGTCCCAGACAGCAGCCAAGACAAGATGGTAAAGAGGATTGAAAAAGCAAAAAAAAGCAACACACCACCACCAACAAAAAACCCCACCAACACAACAGTACCCCAAAACTAAAACCTTGGGCTGTCTTCCCTAAAGACATAATACTGCTGGGGAGGCTAGCTGGTTTAATTATGTTTAAGCCATTCTAGAAGTAAATCTGCCTCTGTGGACCGTCCTGGCCTAAGGGAAGCTCTGAAAGAACAGAGATTTCGACACAAAATTCTGCCACAGCAGTTCTTGTTTCCAGCACAAAGTTTTCTTTCTTTTCCTGGGCCCCAAGGGACCACACACTTAAAATATCTGAGGGACAAGGCCTTGTCCTCTGAGTCCAAATCACTGGACACAAATACCTCCACCAGCATTTTTAAATCTCAGCATCTGAGGAGGAGAGTGGAATGATAGCCTGGAGATCAAACTCACTTCTCTCTCCAGAAAACACAAGCAAAACCAGTCCTACCTTGTTACTGAGAGAATGGGACATTATGTCTTGAACCACAGTGAAATCTCCCACATCATTTGCTGCCAATATTAAACCACAATGAACCCACAGTCTGGTGTGGAGATGCTATGCTCTCAGTATGGATAGAAAAGCCTATAGCATAGTGTAGCGTAGAGCCCTATGAGGAGAGGCTGAGGGAGCTGGGGTTGCTTAGCCTGGAGAAGAGGAGACTCAGGGGTGACCTTATTGCTCTCTACAACTACCTGAAGGGAGGTTGTGGACAGGCAGAGGTTGGTCTCTTCTCCCAGGCAGCCAGCACCGGAACAAGAGGACACAGTCTCAAGCTGCGCCAGGGGAGGTTTAGGCTGGAGGTTAGGAAGAAGTTCTATACAGAGAGAGTGATTGCCCACTGGAATGGGCTGCCCGGGGAGGTGGTGGAGTCACCATCATTGGAGGTGTTCAGGAGGAGACCTGATGGGGTGCTTGGTGCCATGGTCTAGTTGTTTGGGTGGGTTGGATTGGTTGATAGGTTGGACGCAATGATCTTGAAGGTCTCTTCCAACCTGGCTTATTGTATTGTATTGTATTATTGTATTGAGTAAAGGTTTCTTAGCAGCTGCAGGGGGAAAATACACCATTTCTGATCACCAGTGAAAGCCCCTTGCTCTGTGTTTACCACAAAGTTAAGTGGCAGAAGCATTGGACTGAAGGAGATCTTCAGGATTTAACAGGTTCTTTCAAAAAGCACTTCTGTCTACCACCCCTTTCTCTTGCCACATCCTAAGTCCAGCTGCCCTTTCTCCCCGCTGCCTCTTCTCCCCGCTGCCTCTTCTCAGCACCCAGGAAAGCTGGCTTCTGGACCTGGTGTGAAGGGGGAGGGAAGGGAAACTAACAAGGGCAGCTCCACCTCTCCTCCCTCAGCTCCTCATGGGGTATTTGTGTACAAATTAAAGATAAAGGAGGAGTGAATTGGTCCCTGCCACTCGGACTGCAGAGGTACTACCAGAAGGACCTAGAGCAACTGAGCATCCCTTTTACAGAGGCAGCTGCACCTTACAATGTTGATTTAACAAACATTGCCACAAAACTCATAATGAGCAAAGGGCACTTGCCCAAGGCCACAGGTCAGAAGATCATTGGTACTCAGCATGGCTTCAGGACAGAGAATACCAAATGTCAAGGCTTTCCTTTTTTCCAGGAAATAAATCTGCTGGAAATGGGAGCATGGAGGGCATTTTCATTCCTGAACAATAAATCTTGACCTGATCTATCCCAGAAATATACCCCTTTGTAAACTGTATTGTCAAAAGAGCAGGAATTGAAGTCAAAATAAATAAAACTTTGTCTCCTTAAGGTGAATTTAGAAAAGCGACCATCAAAGATTATTTTAGTGAAGTCCCTCAAAACAGTTTAGGGATTTCCTCTGGAGGTGGCAAACTTCAAGAAGTAGGGGACATCATTGTGAGCTCTGGTCTGAACTCTTCTTCCATAGCCATTACTACTCAACTGCAAGTATCTCCAGATGACCATGACATAAACAGGAAGGAAAATGTTATCTCTGCAACATGAAGCACCCATGTTGATAAAAGGAATCTGTGTAGATCAATCCATCCTGAAGCCAGCCTCTTGCTGCAGCTGCATCAGTAGAAAGAGGAAACTTCACCTCATGCACTGCTGCAGCACAAGGGCTTGAGGAGCTTCCCAGGCTACTATGGTGGTCCTCCCTTAATCATCAAGCCTCATTTCCTGGGACTCCTCCTGGAAGAAGCTGTCCACAGCCCATCGGTCATTTTGTTGAAGGCATTTTTCTAACCCTGGTGAAGGCCACTTTTTCTGACTGATCCCCTCTCTTCTGACTTGATTAATAAAGGAATCAACAAATCCCTCAGCTTCAGTCTGTCACTTTGTGCATTTCACATTTCACTGTCCCCTATCTCCCTGCATCCCCTCTGGTTGAAGTGTGCCTCCTCTGTTGCCTGCCCTTCATTCCTTAGCATTTCTGGTGCTCCCTGTAAGAGAGAGATCCTGTGAGAACACTTTCTCCAGAAGAGAAGCCAGAGAAAGAAGGACAAATAGTTTATTAGCCAAGAAGCAGGCTCCAGGAACCACAGATACAAGATTTGCCAGATCTCATAAGATCATTGGTTTTATTCATTTCCCATTCCTTATTGTGTATTATTTCAATCTCTCCAAATGCAATAGCAATAAAATTGAAAAACATCCACAGAAACACTTCCAATTAACACAAGGTCAGAAAATTACATTAGAGACCTCCACAGCCCATAAAGAAGAAATACACCCAACATCTCCCTCATACTACCATTCTCCTCAGAAATAGCCTCAGCAAACAAGCAGGGATTCCAACTTGTCTTAAAGATCAGCTCCCTTCATCTGCATTTGACCAAGGGCATGGAAGGGAGCATCAGTACCTAGCACCCTGTACCAAGATCTCACCATGACTACAAACCTGCAGATTTTTATCTCAACTAACTAACAAATTTTGATCCTGGTTGAAGCATAAAGCTACAAAATACTCAGGATAAAAAGCCACAGAAGGCTCTAGGGAACAAATTCAGTACCTTCAGCTGCATCAGAAACACAAAAGAAGGTAGGCACACTACTGAAAAGGAGATGTACTATAGGGTCAGTGCATGAGCATTGTTCAATGAAATGGTTTAACCTTACTATGACTTCAGCACAGACTCCTGTACAGTGTTCTGTGGCATTCAGTCACAAGAAAGATAATGAGTGCAGCAAGGAGAGCAAAAACTGTAACAAGTAAAATAGTAGTGGTAATAATAATAATAATTAATAATAAATGTTTTTAAACAGCTATTTCTTGTCTGTATGTCCTATAAAAAAATAGATGGGACTCCCTAGGACCTGGAGGTCATGCATTCAGGGTCTTTTCACAGGCAATTTGGAATATAGTCTAGTACTTCTTTGAGCCCTTGAGGCTTCCAGCTTCTTCCAGCTAAGCCTCAGCCTCCAAAACTACCAAAAAGATGCCCCTCACACTCACACAAGACCTCATCCCCTAGACCAAGAGTCCTTGTGTAGCTGAGCACTTACACCAAATTACCCTGTAACCAAAGGGAGCTGAACAGGCTTGTTAAGAGGAGATGTGTTTCTGACTCAGCAGCTGAATCCTGGTTATTCCAACCTTCACCATTTCCCTGTTCCCAAACCTGGGCTGAAATAGTTGAAGACAATCAGAGATCTTCAGACCTGCTTCTGCACAGGAAAGTTAGCAAGCACCTTCACCTGCGAGGAAGCCCTGTGGCAGGCAGGAAGATAGATCTACTTTGAAAGATAGCTGTTTACGTATCGTCTACAGCTATTCAAAGGAAGCTGGTAAGCTCTCTCCCCTTTCTACAGAGGTCAGAGTGATAGCAGAGAATCCTTGAAGCCAGTTCCAGTTTCCAGCACTGTCAGTATTATGCTGCAGGTAGGTAGCTGACTGGCCACGTGGCAATATTCGGTTCACTGCTCTGCAAAGTGCTGCAGAAATGGACAACCAGTAACAGCAAAATCTCTAAGCAGAAATAACCTTGGTTTAGTCTCTTCCCCAAAATATGAGTTTGCAATCAAGGATGCAGTCAATCTGCTTCCAGCACAATTCTCATGAAAGTTATTAATTTTAACTATTCCCCTTCCAGTCCCTTCCCCCTTTGCCTGGCTATCTTTATGTTCTGGCTTTGCTGAGCTTTCTGCCACTATTCCTGTCCAGCACTGTCTGGAGAAGCAATGCCAGGAGAGCAAAGAATTACTTCCTGGGCACATGCACTTCACATGAAGAACTAGACAAGGACTGCTGATCCAATCCAACAGAGGACAAAGATGATGCTCAGGCCCCAAAAAGAGGGGCTAGTTCAGGAACCAGTACCAATTTTACAGCAGTATAGGTCAGAATAGTTTGGGTTGCATCCACAGAACAGCCTCCGGAGTAAGGAATTGGGAGAGGGAAAGAGTGCAAGGCAGAAAGAAAAAGACACTACAGAGGATGGTGTCTAAGTGGCCAGTGAGAGAGACCTTTTGAGACCAGAATAGCTCTTATTTTCCTTTAATTTCTAGGAACTATCTTGCAAAGTTGTTATGTGGTCTAAGTATTTATCATTACTTATACCTCATTCCAATTATTTCTGTGTTGTTCCTGCCACACAGCTGTGCACGTGCTCACCACACCCCACATGGAGGTGAGGAGAAAGTTCTTCACAGAGAGAGTTGTTAGCCATTGGAATGTGCTGCCCAGGGAGGTGGTGGAGTCACTGTCCCTGGAGGTGTTCAAGAGGGGATTGGACGTGGCACTTGGTGCCATGGCTTAGTAGTCATGAGGTGTTGGGTGACAGGTTGGACTTGATGATCTTTGAGGTCTTTTCCAACCTTATTAATTTTGTGATTCTATGAGCCCTCAGCAGGGAAAGAAATCACAGTTTCAGGTTTGTCCAGGATCTTGCTTGAACTGCTATTCATCCCTAGTTGTTTCCTCAGAGATCAAGGTTCAGTTATTTCCTCAGCATCGGCACAGCATTGCATTTATCATTGCAGAACCTTCTGGAGTAGGGAGAGATGGCAATTGCCTCTGAAGGAGGTCTACTGGCTAGGAGTACATTCTTCTTTTTTTAATCCCAGAATCATCTGGTTTGTATTTCTGGCTTCCTGAGACATCTATTGGACTAAAAATGAGAGGAGGTCCCTGACATTGCTGAAAATTTCAAAATACTATTCACAAATCAGAGAACAAAAAAACCCCAAACCCACTCAAAATCAATTTGTACATGTTTGGAACAACAAAACCGCCTTGGAATGTCTCTTTTCAAACTTCTTAGCCTTCTCACAAAAAGTTGGAGTGTCTCAAGGGAAACAAGCACCTCACATGAGAAAGGTATTTCAACTGAAATACTATATTGCCCCCAAAACCCTTTCAGAGGATTTTCTGCAAGTTAATTCAATACAAGTTGCTTTTGGGCTGAGTCACTCAGATATGTTTGAATCTGTAGGCCTCTTTCCCAAGACCTGCACTCAAGTATTGTAACACATCAGCATCAACAGCTCTTCACATGACATATCACTGAGAGAAGCCCCAATGAACATGATAGAAAAATGACTCCTAACCAGTGCTTCTTTCAGGATAATAGTCACACTTTCATATTACAACTATCTTTGTTATACTCCTTTTGGTGCATTTCTCTAAATGAAATGCTACTAAGAGCTGGCCTTCAGGGGACAATTTACCAGCTAAAGCTATGCCAGTTGACAAGTCTTCAGCGTGAAGTCTCTTGGTGACCTTCCATCATCTCCTTAGAAAACCTCCACTGCCTCCACTTCACCTCTGCACAGCTGTAATTGCCTCTGAGCTGGCAACCGATGTGAGACACAGCACCCAGCACAACAGCAGAAAAGTCATGCACAATATCTCAGGGTCTTGAGCTACAGGCTTCATCTTCGCCTTACTGCAGCAATCCTGGCCTCCTTGCAGGTCAAAACAAACAGCAACCCTCCATAGCATCCTTCTCCTGTAGTTGGGCTCTACAGAAAGGAGCCTTGAGGACATTGAACCATCTGCTGGGTGCCTCCACCCTGACCCTAGAACCAACGACTGGTATCTTGAAATTCTGATTTTGCCCACTGCTCCCCAGCTCTGCCCCCACGGGTCTCACTGTTCCTCTTCACATGTAACCTCTGAAGGCTTGTCCTAGACCATGTCCTGGCCTCCACATGGGTCCTCCTACTTGATCCCTGAGTCTCTTCTTAAGGTCCCCCTGCTCACTTCTTGAAGGACAGGTCATTACTGCAGCTGGCTTTGCACTGCCGTGAGTCTTGGCTATGGACATATGCATCCTATTCAGGACCTCTGAATTGCAGTGCAAACAGAGCAACAGCACTTCTGAATCAGTGAGGAGACCTTATTGGGATCCAGGCTTGTCCTCACTTGAGCCTGCTGAGGTTGATCTTTGCAGGCCCCTTATGTATAAGGAGAAGCAAAGGTGCTTTGGAGCAGGGGTCTGACTTTTACCCACTCTGAATTGCCTCCTGGAGCAGTCAGTTTCACCACTGGTCACAGGTCCAGCCTTTTAAGTTTTGCCTTCCTTTTCCTTGTGGACCCAAGCTCTAAGCCTTCTCAGCAGAAGTAGGGCCAAGCAGCATCCCAGCTGCTAGTGAGGCTTTGTGCTAATATCCCCCCATCCCCTCTGTGCTCAAAGGTCCTGTCTTCCCCAGCTTCCCTCATCATTTTTCCCATCTTCCTCCTCCCGTAGCCAATGCACAAAAAGAGGTAAAGGTTCCCCTTTCTGGGGCAGGAATCAAAAACATCTAATCCTCCACTCACAGTTCCTTCATCTGAGATCCTAACTGAAATCACAGAGGACTGTTTTTCTCGCTCACCTACCCCTCTCACTGCCCTCTGCCAGAATTATTCAGCTCTCTGAAGCATTACAAGCTACACTACGTAGGAAAGACATGGCAGAAGAAATTAAATAGTATTGTTAGGTATCTATAATTACTCCAAGTGATTTTTTCCACAGTGCAGCAATTTCAAATTTCTCACAGCACTCTCTTTGGAAACCAGATGTTGACCATGTCAGCTGTGTGCTAAGAATGCATTTTCATGAGCTGCATTATTTGGAGCTTGCAAAGCGAGGGTTGCTGGTGCAGGGGGATGCTCCTGGAAAATTCCACCCATGCAAAAGCAGGGTGGGCAGAGCAGAGGCCTGCTGGCCCCCTCAGGGCTCAGGAAACTTCTCAAGCATCTCCTTCTGTCACAGCACAAACTTGGCCCCTCGTCTCAAGCAGAAAGAAAGGGAAATTTCTTCCCCCTCCTGCCTGCAGGAGGGCAGACAGGGCAGCTGAGGGGAGAGGACAATTAAGAGATGTTAGGTTTCCCCCAGGAGTGCTGTGCTGCCCACGCTCCAGAGCAACACACAGAGGGATATGGAACAATGAAAACAAAAATATGGTGGATGCCTCTCTGGTCAGTTCCTTTCCAGCTCCCTTACATCTGGTCTGTCCCATTCTATAGTCAACAGCTGCAGCAACTGGACTGCCATCATGTTCATCAGACAACTGTTTTGCATCTTCTAAAAGAACCCACAGATCCCTGAGACTCAATTCAAATACACTTTTGCTCCACCATATGCCTCCCCATTACTCTTTAATTACACTCACCCAGATTATCCTAATGAAGTCCTTCTTTTCCTTATTGATTATCCCTTTCAGATACCAGCAGAAAATTATCATACTCCCTATCTGGCAAAAATATAAACTGGGAAAAAACTCTATCCTCAGCAACCAGGCAAGGGTCCAGTAAGTCACAGGCTACCCAGAGGAAGCAGGTTTTAACTAAAGTTCAAGTAACATTGCACAGTAAACCCTGGGAATACTTCAGAGTGTTTATTTGAGACAGGGGACTTGTTAATGGAGAAAGTCCTTAGTGCAGATTTCACTAGACTGCACTCTTTTAATCTTTACTTGCAAGACAGTGTCTGCATTAGTCCCAGACTGGAGCAAGGTGTCTGAGCAATGAACAGTAAAATATATAGACACACAGGACTTACTCTGGGACCAAACAGGAGATAGAGCACGGATGAGAGCAACTGTTCAAATACACACACACAGAGACACTCATCTCTATGGGTTTGTTTCTCAGGCATCTCAAAAGCCAAAACCTCAAATAGCTCCCATCTGCAAGAAAAAGGATAAGACATGAAGCTGGTGGAAACTACAAATGCAGGCTGATCTATACACAGGAGAAGCTCAAGGAAAGCAGCTGTCCACAGATAGTTTCTATCAAAGGCAGGAAAGCTACAGAAATGAGATGCTGCCATAATCTCACCAGTCTTTACAAAGCAAACATCATTAAATGCAGCAATACAAAGAGCTCTGGCCTTGGTGAAAATGAGTACACATCTAAGAAGGAAAGCAAATAGCTCCCACTTCTAAAAAAGAACAAAAGTGAAGCACTGGCCTGAAAGAAGTGACCTGAGCAAGCCTGACTTCTTAAATCACTCAGATGACGCTTGGAGCAAGCGGTTAAACTTGACCTGCAGGAGCTGATCTCAGGCAGCAGGCTGCAGAAGGGACTCTTTCTATTACTTCCAGATCTCCTGGCTTGGACTGTGAGACTGCCCTATGATTTAGACTTCAAACCTTGCAGTACACCTTTGCTGGCCGGTGCTGCACCCACTATAAGCACTACTGAGGCTTGGGCATTATTATCTGGAAAGGGAAGGACACAGGCCTTATCACTCCTGGTCTTTAATCACAGAATCACCAAGGTTGGAAGAGACCTCTAAGATCATCAAGTCCAACCTGTCACCACAGACCTCATGACTAAACCATGGCTCTTTAATGATCCATGTCATTTTCCCCCAAAACAGATTTGGGGATCAAAATTGGTCGGAGTCCCATGAAAAAATTCCTCACCTCCTTCCCTTTGAGACTCTTCTTTCTCACCCTACAGGATTGTGCAGTGCTTTTTTTGCATCAATAAACTGCCTAACCGCATTCCGCCACACGAGCTGCTGAACGTTTCTCAGAGCGAAATGTTGCCTGTATATTAATTTTGCAAAGTGCTTAGGATCCTTCTCGAAGGAAGGAACAATAGAAATGTAAGTCATTATCATGTACAGGAACCAGGGCAATAAACCTAAGGGAAACAAGCACCAGGAGCTGTCACACAAAATGCAGGCCAAGTCGAAAGCTTAAACAGGAACAAGAAAAAGGCTGTCAAACAATCTTCCAGGCTTGGCATGGTGGGAGATATTGCAGAATGCATCTAGCCTGGCAGAAGGAAATTAAATAAGCCTGGCAAACTGCTGACTCAGCAGAAGACAACACAACCCCCAGCGCATTTTAGCAACAAACCCAAGTCAGTAAATGCCAGAGCCTTGCGCGAGGAAGAAAGGCCAAAGAATAGTGACAGAAACTCTGACACGCCGACGAGGCAATGAAGGAGTGCTGGAATCTAATGTTACCAAAGGCAGTCTAGAAAAATTACAGACTCAGGGAAAACACAGTTCAGGCAGAGGGGAAACAAATGATACCAAACATATTGTGCACTCAAATCAATGACACTAAATGCATGCCAGAGCTCATGAGCAGCATGAAAAACTCAAGCACACTAGCTCCAGTGATAACCACAGTTTTAACAGCGAGATACCTTCGAAAAGCAGCAAAGAAGTTAATACATAACAGCACAGAGAAAGCCATGGGAGAAAGTGTGTCTTGGTCTAATGAAAAATGAAGATGCAGGTCAGCATTGAGCCAAGTTGACCACAATCAGGATTCAAACCCAAAGCAAGGAGCATGTGGAAACTGAGCACAGCAATGCTAGTCAGAACCAACACCAGAGGAGAGAAACCACGAGAAAGAAGCATCAAACAAGCAATTACAGAAAAGAAATCTGAGTAATTTCATATCAAGGAAAAATAATTTCAAATGCATTCAGAAGCAAATGTGGCCAGATTTCTATTGTAGGAAAAGCAAACTGTCAAAGCCATAGCAAAAACATAAAAATAAAAATGAGGAAATGGAGGAGGAAGATAAAGAAAAGCAAAGGCAAAAGAAAGAAAAATGTAGAATCCTATGAATATGCAGATAAGGGCACAGCAGCACCTCCCTTCTCTCAAGCCACATGGAAGGAAAATAGAGCCTTCAGTTGACAGCATTCAGGAAATGCAAAAACAAAAAAGGCAATGGATTGACAAGCAAAGACATCATCAGCATGGAGAAGGGTAGATTTAGATTAGCTATTTGGAAGAAGTTCTTTACTATGAGGGTGGTGAGCTGCCTAGGGAAGTTGTAGGTATCTCATCCTTGGAAATGTTTAAGACCAGGCTGGATAAGGCTTTGAGCAGCCTGGTCTAGTGGAAGGTGTCCCTGTCCATGGCAGGGGGTTGGAACTAGATGGTCTTCAAGGTCCCTTCCAACTCAAGCCATTCTGATTCTACGGTTCTGTCAGAGTCTAAAGTAAATGCAACCAAACAAATGAGAACATACCCTCAGGCACCAGGGGCACATTCACTCATTCTAAGTGTCCTTCAGCAGAAGCTATATTAGCACATTCTCCAGACTCAGATTGGTTGGCTGCTTCCTCTGTACCCTCATCTCTTTCCAAATTTCAAATCTTAAAGCCATCAAAATTCCCATTCCTGGAATTCTCAACATTTTCTCAGATGTCTTTGTGTTGCATAATCTACAGCCACTTCTGGGGAAGACAGAAGTGATAGAGCAGGGAGACTTTGTGCATGAACAACCTTCACATATAAACATGTGGTGGGACCAGGTCACTTCTGGACCCTACTGCTTTGGGACAGTATCTTCTCCACTACAGGAGGGGAACAAATCCTTTCTGCTTAATGTAGAGGACTGGCTTTGGGATCCCAATTTCTCACTGTACTGCTAAAAGTCTTGCAGACTCATCTCATCTCAAGCCATCAGATTGCCTTGAGCGTGTTGGTTCACTGGAGTGTGTCCCTGGTCATGGCAGAGGGGTTGGAACTAAATGATCATTAAGGTCCCTTCCAACCCAAACCATTCTATGAATCTATGAATATGACCACCAAGAGCAAAGGGAAATAATCTGCCTCTTCCAATGGCACTGGGGAATCTGTGTGGTTTCTGACTGCTACAGACTCCTTGAAGCATGTGGCTGGGGACAAGGCAGAGGAAAGCAAACTTTGCTGCATTTTGTATCCACCCAGTATTGTAGGACACACAACCTGTCCATGTCACTCCTGAGTGGAGTACAGCTGGAGCAGTTACTGTTGGGCTGATAGTTCACATGTAAATAGACTTTTTGGGGAAAAAAAGTAATTCTTGTTCTCAGTTTGAAATTAGAGAAGAGTTTTGGCCTGAAGAGAAGGCAAAGGAGGAGATTCTTAGAAAGGCAGCACATATGACTTGGACTTTTCTTTTGCTTAAAAATGGCAATGCATAAAATTAAAGCTCTAGAAAATGTCATTTTCGCATCACATTTTGCTATCAAAATGGGTCTATGCTACAAAATGGGTTTACTTCAATTAAATTAATTCCTTTTTTTGTTGTTGTTTTTTGGCCAGGTCAGAAAATCATCCCGTGTGAGCACAAAAAGAAATCACAGAATGATAGGAATTGGAAGGGACCCCAGGAGATCATTGAGTCCAAACCCCCTGCCAAAGCAGGATCACATAGGGCAGGTCACACAGGAAGGCATCCAAGGTCTTGAAAGTCTCCAGAGGAGGAGACTCCACAATCTCTCTAGGCAGCCTGTTCCAGTGCTCCAGCACCCTTACAGCAAAGATTTTTTTCCCCTCATGTGAGGTAGAACTTCCTGTGTTCCAGTCTGTGTCCACTGCTCCTTGTCCTACCACAAGGCACCACTAAAAAGATACTGGCCCCATCTCCTTGCTACTCACCCTTCAAATGCTTGTAAACACTGATAAGATCCCCTCTCAGCCTTCTCTTCAGAACACTGCACAGTTCCAGGTCTCAGCCTTTCATCATCAGACAGATGTTCCAGTCCTTTGATCATGCTTGAAGCCCTCCATTGGACTCCCTGTCCCTCTTGAACTCAGGAGCCCAGAACTGGACACAATATGAATTTGCTTTCATTCACCAAAATAGCAGAACAACATCTATGTTTCTTTCTTTCATTTCTAAGCAAATCAAATCACCCTTGCTGCATTTTTGAGGATGTTGTAGACAGATGAGGGATGACAGAATGGATTTTCAATACTAGGACTATTCATTTACCCTACCCATGCTTGAAAGGATGTTTATTGTCCACATGCTGGGATAAGAAATTTGCACGGTCAATTACATGCTCATGCTGAAAGTGACACAAATACACAGCAACACCTAACATGTGACAGCAACCTCCAAGCTGGCAGCAAGCAGGAGGGTTTTCAACTAGGAGCAATGTGGCTGTGGCACCAGGACACCAGTCCTGCACTGAAGGGTGGTGCTGCATCACAAGATGTAGCTTTACCACAGGCTCTTTTGGGTCTCTGTAAAGTTAGGATTATCCCATTGAGACTGGCAATTTTCCACCAGCACCAGGTGTTTGTTGAGTGCTTGCACCTTCTCAGCTGCAGCTCTACAAGCACACAAAAGCATCTCTACTGAATTTTTTTTTCCATCTGCCCTTCACACTTTCAATGAGGCCCTCATAAGCTTGCACAAAACCAGTTATAATTCTCTGCTGCCTATCAAAGCCTTCACAAGAGTTAGGCAGTTGGTATGTAAAGCCTGCTGCCTACCATGCTGACTAATGTTGTCTGATTGTTCCCTTGTACTCCCCCGTTGGTCCATATGTACCCATCTGCTGTCTTTTGTCTTCTAATTAAAGTGTAACCAGTTTTGGGGTAGGAGCCACCTTTCTGGTTAGTGTTCACACAACTCCCTGCAGAGCATAACTGGTCCATAACTGGGTGCTGGGGATAGCAATGATGATATGAAAGAGGTGACTTGCATACACATGCAGCAAGGGGGAACAGTGGCCCCCCTCACTGTGTGGTATGAGCAAGTCAGCTGGAAGAAAGCCTAACCCAGAACACAATCAATGCTGCTTTAGTACACCGGGCACAGTCCTCAGGGTTGCTCTGTCCAAGGAGTCATTTTGGCAATCCCAGTAAAGGTCAGGTGGCTACTATCACCCTCATCAGCTACACCATCACAGAAATGGTAGGAGGTATTCTAACTACAGCCTGGATTTAATAAAGATCTCCAGATTTTCTGATATCTGATTCACATTTGAGGACAAAGTCTCTCCAAGAAGCTGTCATTGTTTCAACGTATGAATTCCCTCCAGTGGCCAAGGAGTAAGGCCTGGTGGAGAAGAGCCAGAATATTTTTCTGCAGGCTCATGAATCATATAAATACACTCCAAAATTCAAGCAAAGTCAGGAACTGTTTCAGTAAGAGGCAAAGAGAGAAAACAGCTTACATTCACTCAATACAATACAATACAATAAACCAGGTTGGAAGTGACCTTCAAGATCATCGCGTCCAACCTATCAACCAATCCAACCCACCCAAACAACTAGACCATGGCACCAAGCACCCCATCAAATCTCCTCCTGAACACCTCCAATGATGGTGACTGCACCACCTCCCCGGGCAGCCCATTCCAGTGGGCAATCACTCTCTCTGTATAGAACTTCATCCTAACATCCAGTTCAGGAGGAGACACCCAGCTAGTGTCCTCTTTGGTCAAAGAGATGGAGTAGCTCATTATTGCAGGATGCAGTAATCTAATCTAATGGTCTGATCTGATCAGCCAGCAAAGATATCAGTTGATCAGCATGTCCACAAGATTTACACAGGAGGCTTTTTCAGAAAGATTGTTTCATTTATCGCCTGATAAGGAAAGCTTTGTGTGGCTCTCACACCTGCCCTCCTCCTTAAGAATCAGGGTTAGATTAAGATGGTCATAATTAGCCCCATATACATCGAGTTACATCTCAGGCAACTGGGAAAAGCCAGGCTGAATTCTGACAGTGGATGCAGCATAGGTGCACAAATAAAGCCATCTGGTTGTCTGATGGAATCAGGGTCATCAGCAGAGCCATCAGATGCGACCTAGATCAGGTGTCTATGGGACACTCACTTGTGAGTGAGAAATCCATAAAATATGTATTCCTTGATGCAAGTCTGCTGTCTAACAAGAAGCAAGGGATTTGGGAAATTAGGATCTCTTAGAGAAATGTCCAGAAAGAACACGTTAGAAATAAAGGAGGAAATATATTTACAGACTCCCATTCTAATTTCAGCCATATGTGCTCACATTCAGAATAGCTCATCTGCTCAAAGTGAAGCTATATCCTTCTAAAAACTGGTTCTATGGGAACAGAATCAGTCACTAACTATGAGTAAGTTTGAAAAAAAAATTCCTATGCCATTTCTCCTCAGGGACAATGAGTCATAAATCCCCATGTACACAGGGAAATTAGCAAAACAAGACTTATTGGCAAAAACAATCCAATCTTGTCTCACCATAAAAGGAGTCGGGGGGGATAAAAAACATTCCCTCCACGAAGTCCCTGGACACTTTGTCAAGGTGGTTAAACTCCACATAATGAGAAGAACCTGATCAAAGACAGTAACTTTCAAGCCTGGGAGGCAAACATACCTGTGCATGCATGTGTAAGAGATCAGGAAAGCTTGCTTAAATGGGCAACAGACAATACAGGGAGGAAACTGTCTCAGACGATCTAGTCATCTTCCTAAAAGCAGGGGAGGGCCTTCAGAGAAGATGCATGGATTTGTAGAGCCACAGGTTTCACCTCACAACTCCACATTCTTGTTCCTCTTTCATTTTTAAAAAGCCTTCTTCAAAGATTTAAAGAAAGAAATCTAAGTCCTTCCTTCTACTGAGAAACCTAACAGGTACGTGATTCATCTTGGTTCTTCATGGAGTCACCAGTACCATGCCAACCCTTACTAGAAGCCAAGAATACTGATCAGATTTTTCAGTCCTCTTCTGCCCTGCTATTTCTGCTACTGGGACATTGAAGCACTCAAAGAAATCACAGTGAATGTTCCTTCTAATGCACAGAAAGACCAGGCCTGAAAGCTGCATTATCAAAAGCTACAGCCTCTCTGTGGTGTTCATCAGCCTTCCAAAGCTGCAGACTGCAGGAGGTGACAAGTGTCTTCAATAAGGGCTTTTGTTTGCAGCCATTCACAACAGACTTCTTGCAGCAACTGCCTGTCCACAAAAAAGGGACGTGGTGGAAGCTTGAAGAAATCATGTCCTCACTGGAGCCAGGCTTGAAGTTTTTGCTGATCAGCTTGTCCATAACCTAGTTTTTCTTTTCTATCAAATAAGTGGTCTCTTGTGAGACGCTCTTCAGGTTCATCTTGTTCACCTAATCACTGAAATGCAGGCTGGCAGAGAACCACAAGAAATCACTTACTGCATCCACCAGCTCTGAGACAGGACAAGATAGATTTAGATCTTGCACTGTTGGATATTTTTCTATGTGTCCTCCAGCAAATGAGCCTCACCAGCAAATGAGCCTCACCATGTCTCACCATGCTATCAATTAGACAGCTTCCTACATATCTAACCAAAATCTTTCTGCTTGAAAATTCTGCAGAATTCCTTCTCCTTTCTGCTCACTGTGGACACGAAAAAGCAGCTAACCACAATACTCTTTTTTCAGCAATGAAATAGATATCCAAAGACTTGTCTTCTTCTCCTCCCTCTATTTTTTTAGATAGAACAAACCTTTTTCTTTCCTTGTTTTCCTTTTTCCCTTTCTAAATCCTTCATTCCTATCTGTAACTTCTTCCCACACACCAAGGGAATGATTTTCAAGCATGGATGGGTGTGACAGTGCTCTGTCCCAAGCAGAGGACAGTGTCAGAGGACACAAGTTCACTAACTCATCTTATTAGGAACACAATCAAGGTTGAACTCCTCTTTGGAAAGCCCATGTGGCAAAAGGTAGTGGGAGCATTTTTCACCCTGTTTCAGCTTTAGGGTGTACTGGAAGTCTACAGTCCCTGAGGCAGCTGACATCACGTTAGAGCAAAGGGCCCCATTCCCAGGGAGCACTAATGTGTGCAATAATGTGGGGGAACAGGCTAAGAGCAGCCTGTCCAAGAATTTGTAATCATGGCCACACCAATGGCTAGAGAAAGCAGAACAGATGCTGCTAATTGATTTTCAAGAGTTCAGAAGGCAAACACTGATAATTACACAAGCAACAGCAGGCAAACATTTTATCTGCTGAGGGGGTGAGGGTTAATGGGAGCAGAGGATTAGCACATCCAGCAGAAAGAGTAAGTTTTTCAGCATGTTTCCCATCTGTCCCCCTCTAAGATGGCATGTAGTGGCATCCTGGCCAAACCCATCTCCTGGGACAGACTTTGCTTGTCCAGCCAGAGGCAGGAATTACTGGAGCATGTGTGATAAGAGATGCCCTAAGGAGCCTGCAATCAAAGGGCTCTGTGGGGTGGTACAAGAGGTCACTGTTATGAGCCACATGGAAAAGTACTCTGAAGCTCCCCCACTGACACACCTATAGGAAGATGCAGAGAAGTATTGTCAAAAGGGAGAGGCTGAGAACAACCTAGTGAGAGAAGTGATGCAAAACTCACTAGAAATTGAAGAAATTAAAGAGAAAGAACCCCAAAGAGGGCCTCAGAGATAGCAATATTTGCACCCACCATCTCCAGGTTTGCTTGGGGAAAGTGAGGCACCATACACGAGGATCTGGGAGCTAATGGGATAGGGTTGTTGGGCCCTGCCTCAACAGGAAAAGTAGATGTGAAAAAGAGCTGCACAGCAGCACTTGCCAGCTCTCACAAAGGGATCATAAACCTAGAAATAAGTCCTCATTATATGCAGAATAATAGAAGAGCAAAGGAGAGAGGCAATCAGTAAAGAAAAAGCCTCCGTGAAAAGTCTTCCCACACAAAACATCACAACCCACAGACATAAAATCTGGAGTAGTACCAATCCTCTGGCTCACCTTGTAATACCTCTGAACCCAGCTCACAGCTGCATTGAGGAATGGTCCCTCATGGGGCATAAGGATGGACCTCCTTCACCACCTCCATCTACACAGAACAGGAGCTTCTTCTAGGCACCCGAAACACACTGAGGCTGGTTGATCAGTGAAGAAAAGAGTTCTACTAACTAGCTAATTAAAAGGTGGTGAGGGAAGACATGCAGCCCTTTGTCTCTTAGGAGCAGAGGACAGAGAAGTGAATGAAATGCAACACATTTGCTCATCACAAGAGGAATCATTACTCATGGCTTCAAGGGCAGAAGCGCTCAGATCTCTGGTTCTTTCCAGAAAATGGTTGCTCTGTGTGTTCTTTCATGATTGTCAGCCCTACAAGGCTTCAGTCTGTCTGGAGGACACAGGAGATTTATCATCATCAGAATCTGAGGACAGCCGTAGCTCTTTCTGAAAATGAATTCCTGTTCTGAAATAAATAGTGAACTTTTGAAGACACTATTCCCAAACAGGAATGAAAACTCAGTATCCCAAAAATAAAATTCACAGACCTGAAATCCTGAAGCAATTCACTATCTGCATTTTTTGCTGCTCAGAACAATTACAGAACCATAGAATTGTCAGGGTTGGAAGGGACCTCAATGATCATCTAGTTTCAACCCCCTGCCATGGGCAAGGACACCTCACACTAGATCAGGTTACCCAGAGCCACATCCAGCCTGGCCATAAAAACATCCAGGGATGAGGCCTCCACCACCTCCCTGGGCAACCTGTTTCAGTGCCTAGCCACCCTCATGGGGAAGAACTTCTTTCCATCTGCTTAAAGCATTTCTTTATATACACACACACCACGTGAGATGCAGTCTGCACAATCTATTTGCCACCTTTCAAGAGTCAACTGCACCAAGCTGTAGGGAGCAGCAAACTGTCACTAAATCCAGAGGAGACTAACAATCAGAAGATTAGAAAACATTACCAGGAGAGAGTGAAGAGGCAGAGGCAACTGGGAGACAACATAATAGAAGCCTTCAAATGTACATAGGGAAGATAAAAAGAGGAAGAGAATAAACAGTTCTCTAGGTCCACTAGGGAGATGACAAGTAGTAATGGGCTTAAACTGCAGGCAGGGAAATCTAGGTTAGACATTAGAAAAACTTTCTAGGGTAAGGAGAAAGAAGCCATGGAAGAGATTGCCTCAGGATTTCATAGAGTTTCCAGCATCCAAGGACTCTCAGAACAGGTGAGACAAACATCTGTCAGGAGTAATTTCAGTCTAGCTGATCCCTCCCTCGAGCACAGGGAGGAGATAAATGACCTCTTGATGTGCCTTCCAGGCACATTGGTTGATTATGGATGAAAGTGGGCAGTGATGTAATTAAAGACTGAGCTATAGTGAACACACACAAGTAGATTAAATCAATGTTTCCCATGTAACCTTTCATCTCTCCTCACCTACTGCCTCAATGTTTGACTCAGAAACTCTCCTGCACTTAGCACAACTTCTTCTGTACATTCTAGACGTTGCCAGGACAAAGCACCTTGCTAATATAGCAAAAAAATAGTGAGAGTTTGGATTATTTTACACTGAAAAGCAATGCACTTACAGGGATATTGGAACTGTGTGGTACAACATATGGATAATTTATGGCTTGTACTGTGGCATTGACAGGAAGCTGCTGTTAAGGGTCAGAACTCTGCTTTGCCTGATTCTCTGTGAACACAGAACAAAAAATGTGGTTCAGTAAGGTGAAGTGCAAGGTTCCACACCTGGGTAGGGGCAATTCTCAGTACCAACACAGGCTTGATGAGATTGAGAGCAGCCCTGCAGAAAAGGATTTGGGGCACTGGTGAATGAGAAGCTGGACATGAGCCAGCCAAGAAAGCCAACTGTACCCTGGGCTGCATCACAAGAAGCAGGTCAGCAGAAGTGATTCTGCCACTCAGCTCTGGTGAGACCTCACCTGGAGTGCTATGTCCAGATCTGAGGCCCTCAACACAAGAAGGACATGGATCTGCTGAATTGGGTCCAGAAGATGGCTACAAGATGATCAGAGGGCTGGAGCACCTCTCCTGTGAAGACAAGTTTAGAGAGCCAGGGCTGTTCAGCCTGGTGAAGACTCCAGGGGATTTTATAGCAGCATTTCAACATCTGAAGGGGACCTAAATGCAAGCTGGGAAAGAACTGTTTAGAAGGGCATGTAGAAATAGGATGAGGGGCAATGGTTTTAAACTAGAGCAAGGTAGATTTAGGTTGGACATTAGGAAGAAGTTCTTTACTGTGAGGGTTGTGAGACACTGAAACATATTGCCCCAGGAAGTGGTGGAGGCCTGACCTCTGAAGACATTGAATGTCAAACTTCATGGGACTCTGATCAGCCTGATTTAATTGGAGATGCTCACTGCAGGGGTTGGACAAGATGACCTTCAAGGGTCCCTTCCAACCCAGTGCATTCTATGATTCTGACTAAAATGACAACCTTTGCCACAAAGACCTCTGTTTCACCCTTGGATTTTACTGTTTGCATTTACACTGAATGGAGAAAACTCACGAAAAAGGCTACGAGGTTGCAAGTGTGAAAGGTATCTGTGATCAGAGCATGTTGGAGATGACTTCTACATTTTCCAAGAGAAGTCTGCAGTGTAAAATTGAAACAGCTCAGAAGATTATTATAATCTGATCTTCCCACTGAGCAAGACACCCACGACAAGGTAAAACATTTGTGTTCAGGAAGCACTATGGGCTTTCATACCACAGTTCATCACAGTCTCATTTCCATCCAGCACCAGCTCCTACACAATTAAGAACTATACTGGTTTAATGAATGTAGCTCTCACAGACAGCAAGACTCAGGCAGGTCCCAGGTCTAACCCCAGCATTCCAGTGCACCAGCATCCCTTCCACTAATTCTCTGGTTCCTCTGAGAGACCACAGATATGCTCTCAGAGACTGAACAACAACACTTAACCACCCATGGAAGCCCTCAAGCCCTCACTGAGGGTGCAACAGGGTAGTGCATATGACAAGCAGGATAAAAACAGGACTGCATTTAGCTGTGCCTCCCCAGAGCCTGTAAAGCGTTCCACCACCAGATTCCCCACAGCCAGCCCTGCTAATAATCCCTAACAGGATTCATGCTGCTACTGACTCATTTTCCTAGCAATTGAGATTTCCTCTGTGAGGACAAATCTGATGCCAGCAAGCAACAAATCCTCCTGGACTTTGCCTGGTGGGCTTTAGTGAAGTTGTGTGATGGGCAGAGCCTGATATAAGTCTTGCTTGCCCACCCTCTGGGCAACATCCAATCAGGCTGCTTCCAAACAGGGAGGTTGTAGCCAGGTGGAGGTTGGTCTCTTCTCCCAGGCAACCAGCGCCAGAACAAGAGGACACAGTCTCAAGCTGTGCCAGGGGAGGTTTAGGCTGGATGGTAGGAAGAAAAGAAAAAAAAGAGAGTGGTTGGCCATTGGAATGGGCTGCCCAGGGAGGTGGTGGAGTCACCATCACTGGCTGGATGGGGTGCTTGGTGCCATGGTTTAATTGATTAGATAGTGTTGGATGATAGGTTGGAATTGATGATCTCAAAAGTCTTTTCCAACCTGGTTAATTCTAGTCTAGTCTAGTCTACCCATGCTCATGCTATGCCATATGTTTCTTCACACCCCTGTCCCACTGAATCCTCTGCTGATTCTCCCAGACCACACATTCTTATCTGGTCTGCACAGTGTCAATACCAGTCTGTCTTACGGGTCTTCATGGAAATCAGGCCCAAGCCTGGAAACTAGGCCCCTCAAGCTCCAGAATATCTTTGTGCCTGTCAGGCAGTAATGCAATGGCTCTTGTGCTTCTTTCAGAAGTTGTTCCCACAGGCCTTTGTTGAGTGTGCTTTTGCCAATAGCTCCCTATTTCATTCTCTTTTCCCCATGAATTTCTTCCCGGCTTTGGCCATGCAGGCCACTTGCAAGTCCATGCAGAGAACAAGTAGCTGAGGAGAGAAGGCTTTTTTGTGCACACTGGGGCAAAAGAAGATTTTGATAAGCCATACATATGATCATATCCAGACCAAGCGCCGCTTCATATCCACCGAGTGTTCTGCTGAATTCTCCCTGCTTTCACCCTGACTTATCACAGTATCACTAAGGTTGGAAGAGACCTTGAAGATCGAGTCCAACTTGTCACCACAGACCTCATGACTAAACCATGGCACCAAGTGCCACATCCAATCCCCTCTTAAACACCTCCAGGGATGGTGACTCCACCACCTCCCCAGGCAGCCCATTCCAATGGCGAATGACTCCCTCAGTGAAGAACTTTCTCCTCACCTCCAGCCTAAACTTCCCCTGGCACAGCTTGAGACTGTGTCCCCTAGTTCTGGTGCTAGTTGCTAGAGAGAAGAGACCAACCCCTTCCTGGCTACAACCACCCTTCCAGTAGTTGTAGAGAGCAATGAGGTCACCCCTGAGCCTCCTCTTCTCCAGGCTAAGCAACCCCAGCTCCCTCAGCCTCTCCTCATAGGGCTTGTGTTCAAGGTCTCTCCCCAGCCTTGTTGCCCTTCTCTGGACACGTTCAAGTGTCTTGATGTCCTTCCTAAACTGAGGGGCCCTTATCACTTTTTTATACCTTACGTTCTTAGCCCCCAAAAACTACCCCTTCAGCTTCAATTCAACCCCTTTGGGAGTGCTTGTTCTGAGCCGAGACAACTGACATTTAGGTGGGAGGTGAAATGAGCCAAAGCTTTGTAGGAAGACAGAACTCCACAGCAGTTCTAAAGTGCTGCTTTGGGTTATATATATTCAGAAATATATACATTTGGAGCTTTGAACAACTTGGCATGGCCTCACACACACATCCTACTGAATGCAGCATCCCATTGCAAATGACACTGGCCAGATATATCAAGCACAGTTAACACTGGCACATATTACTAAGTGTGGCTGTAGCTCAATCACAGTCATTTAGCACACAGAACCTCGCTGCCTCCAAGCCATGAAGAGGAATATTTTCTGTCTCTGCTATTGAAACCCACGGCACAGAGGAGGTCTCTTCTCTGAAAGGCAGGAAAATTTATGTTCTGAGGTTACAGAAGGGAAGCTGATGAATTTTTTATGCATGCTAATGGAAGAATGTAATGGCATCCTGCATGGAGAAGACAGCAGCCTGGGTAGTGGAGATACCAGTGGTCCAGGCTGCAAGGAGATTGCCAGCCCTTGATAAGAAGTACACAAAGGCAGATGGGATTATTTGTCTGAAATCTTCCTCCATCCTCCTCCCTGATGAAGTTTGAGAATTACCAAACATGTCCTACCCTTTCCCACTTCCTCTCCTTGGTCAGAAGGATGACCACCAGCTTGGGATGCATCTGGTATCCATCTTCACTGAACGACAAATTCCTTCCTTCAAAGGTAACATTGATCAGGTACCTGCAGAAGACAGAAGAGAGTAAGGAGAAGGTTAACATTTGGCATCTGAACCTGAAACAAGAGCCCACCTCACCCCTGCAGCATATGCAAAGATGGTAGAAGCATGGTGTAAACAACAGAAAATCTAAGAGGAAGGAGGTCAAGACACAGGACCATTACTCCAGGAACTGGGACAACCAGGCAAGGCAAGACAATTGCCTGTGTTTTGTAACTGGGATGGGAAGCCAGGTCCCATCTTGGTTCTCAGTGAATTCCTGAAAGCACAAATAATGCCTCCTCCTTGGGGGTGTTCAAGACCAGGTTGGATGAGGCCCAGAGCAGATGAGTCTAGTTGAGAGATGTCTCTGCCCACGGTGGGGAGGTTAATGTAGATGATCTCTAACGCCCCTTCTAAACCAGGGCATTCTATGACTGTGTGATCTGAAGCAGATCAGGAACAGTGATAGTGGGCATTTAAACAGTGCAGTAAAAGTCCTTTTCCCTAGGGACAGAGTCATGCCTTACACACAGCAAGATCAAACTAAAGGGTGATCAGCCCTGCAAGTTGCCACAGCCAACGTAATGATTCTCTTTGTCTGGAAAGACCCCATCACTTCTGCACAAGGCACCCCCTTTGAGGCATCTCCTGTCAGCTGTACAAATGGACTGTTAAACAGTCCTTATCCTGAGGCCTCTTCACTCAGCTCTGGCAGTGGACCAAGATTACAGCTACACTCATTTTGAGGCCTTGCTGCATGGTGAGAGCATGTTAAAGTGGGGCTGCTGTAAATGAGAGTCAGGTATATTGTTTTCTTAATTGTCAGATCATCCAGAATGACACTGTGGGAAGAGGAGGAGGCAAATACACATTTCACAGTTCAGTGGCTTATATGACATCTCCATGGCACTCTGACAGTTTCTCCTGTTCATGTATTTCACTTCAGTTCACAATCCTGTTGCACGAAGTAGATTTTGCCTTTGTACACCTGCTCTGGCATCAGCAGCATCACATCAGAGGTGACCAAGCTGCCTGCAGAGCTAGCCCCAGGACTCTGCCCTCCCCTATTTTGCCCAGTTCTCCTATAAATTACACAAGCAATATTTCCATTACAAACATGAGAGGCTCTCATGCTCTATTACACCACGACACCAGCAAACATTTCCTGATATTTAGCTTCAGTTCATCCCTTCTGAACTCAGTTTGAAGCAGTTTCAAGGGGAAAAAAAAAACCCACACTAAAATCTGTTCTTTCAGTGGGTTCACACCTTTCCACTTTCTGCACACAGAAAATGCCCTGCTAATTTAATTAAAGAACTGGTAACAAGGAAACTTCTTCAAACAAATAAAAAAGCAGGTCATGATTTGAGTTTCTCCCTTTTTCCAAACTTTTTTGTCCTAACTCTGTTAATCAACCAAACTCATCCACTAATTTCCCCTTACCGAGTGCAATCAGCAATTATGTTTATTTCTAAAGGCATACTTGGTCCATGTTGTGACCTTCAGGGGACATGCACAGCATAGAAAACACAGCCATAAGGGAGCACAGTGTGAAAAATTCGCATCAGGATGATTTTTCAAAGGCAGACTACTCATTATTTTTCAAAAGTTGGACTTATTCAGCGCCCAAACACCAAGAGAGTCTCAAAATATCAGCTGCATGGGAAAATCTTAGCCATGCAGTTGATTGTAATGATGTAAAACATCTGATGTCAGGACCACACATACTCTTTTTCTGGCACTTCTTTCACAGCCATTTGCATTGCTCTGGTACTGAGGAACACCAAGCACAGACCACCACTGGGTATGTGCAACCTACCAGACCTATAATACAATACGGTACAATACACCAGGTTGAAAGAGACCTTCAAGATCATCGCGTCCAACCCATCAACCAATCCAACCCACCTAAACAACTAAACCATGGCACCAAGCACCCCATCAAGTCTCCTCCTGAACACCTCCAATGAAGGTGACTCCACCACCTCCACAGGTAGCTGATTCCAATGGGCAATCACTCTCTCTGTATAGAACTTCTTCCTAACATCCAGCCTAAACCTCCCCTGGTGCAGCCTGAGACTGTGTCCTCTTGTTCTGGTACTGGCTGCCTGGGAGAAGAGACCAACCTCTGCCTGTCTACAACCTCCCTTCAGGTAGTTGTAGAAAGCAATAAGGTCACCCCTGAGTCTACTCTTCTCCAGGCTAGTCAATCCCAGCTCCCTCAGCCTTTTTTCATAGGGCTTGTGCTCCAAACCCCTCACCAACTTCGTTGTAAGGCTCTGGCAGTGGGAAAGACCTTCCAGTGGACCAAGATTACAGCAACACCCATTTAATGAATTCTCTGCACTGGCCACCAGAGTAAAGACAAAGCAAGTCTCCAAGAAGATGAGGATGCCTTTAGCCTGATGGGAGTTGCAGTTTTTTATATGTCAGGAGTTAGAAAGCAGAGCCACCGCCATCTACTTAGCCAGCAATATTAAACAGTTTTCAGCTCTTTCCCCTCCTTCCCAAGGATGATGCCACTATGGGAATCTCCCTTGCACAGCCTGACAAGAAGAGTTCACAGAAATCAGCAATAGCTATGACACAAGAAGGTGTCATTTCTGTTTGTTTTCTACTGGAAAGATTAGAACCACTAATAATAATCAAGGAGGGATCATCAGCAACTCCAATCCTTGGAGCTGCTTTGAGATTTACACTTAAAGTGGCACTAAAATCCCTCACTTTGCACCTTAATGACTGAAATTAGTCTCCAAATTTGGCATTTTCTCTCAAACCCATTAACAATATGCTTACAAAAGTTTGCAGGAGGAGTAGAGTAGAAGCAGCTGCTGCTTCTTTAGAGTGACCTACACAGGGATGCAGGGTGAGAGCAGCACACGGAGAGCTGTGGGGCTTGCTCAGGTGTGCTGAGCTAGGGAACTCCTCCATGACAAAGAATCAGGGCTTGAAGGACTCCCTGGCAGAGTGCTGCAAGGCAGCCACACTTGAATGGCTCTGCCCTCCATCACTACTGCAGCAAGAGCCATTCCCTTCTGCAGCAGCATTACCCCACTGTGCCAGAAGTGCTGCTGCCTGCCCTGGTTCCTGCAGCCTACACAGGCTCCAGCCCCAAGCATGCAACCAATGGCCTGAGCCAACAGCTGCAGCATGGGGCATAACAGGTGAAGTAACCCAAGATGAAACTGTGCCTGTAGAGGGTTTAATCCACGATTTCCTGGATGGTTTATACTCTAAAATGGAAAGAGAAAGAGGGCATGAAGGGGACAGACACAGGCCATGTAATTTAATTTGCTGGAAACATCATTCAGCAGAGAATTTGGCTTATGTGAGCATTTCTAGTGCTGCTCAATTCAAGTACAGAAGGGTAGAGCCCTTCCCTAGCCTGGTGGAGATGCAGTGGCCCCAATGCCACAACTGAGTCAGGCAGAAGCAAAACGAGACACTGTGGAAACAGGTGGACCTTGTGAGCTCTTTGGAGCAGACAAGCAGGCAGGAACAAAGAAGGAAGGGACACGCCCTTGGGCAAAAAGCAAATTCAGAATCAGGGGGCTTGATTCCCTACCCTGTGCTCTGACCATTAGGTAACATCACCCACCCTAGATGTGAGGCTGTCAGCCCTGCAAGTTAATGGAGAGTGTTTCAAAGACTGGCTGTCATAGGAAATAGAGCATTAAAACCACATCAAATGGCCAAGTTAGGACCAGCAGAGAGATGTGACATTTTAAATGGCTTCAGCTAGTGATGGAGAAAGTGTGGAGAGGAAAATGTGGCAGGCAGAGGCTGCTTGTGGGGAGATGGGGAGGGTGTTAACCAAATTTTTCTCTACATCAAAGTCAGCTCTTAAGAAGATGCATTTGAAATTACCACTATCTGCTCCTACTTTTGTGTCCAGAGCCTTGCTGGGAAACAGCTCCTCCTGACTGGGT
The DNA here is from genome assembly GCA_033816785.1 of Picus viridis. Lineage (NCBI taxonomy): Eukaryota > Metazoa > Chordata > Aves > Piciformes > Picidae > Picus > Picus viridis. The sequence goes on along the minus strand of CM066568.1, from coordinate 23,016,856 downwards.
GGGCAAATGCGGACCTTGCCTCAATTCAGTCCATCGCACTCCTCATTTCACACGTGTGCACACACACTCACTCCTCTGTGCCCTGTCAGTGCTTGTTATGCTCCAGTGAGACAAGCAGCCTGTCTGAAATGGCATCATTATCCTAACATCCACTGCTTCTCTGAATAAGATAGATCATATAAATAAAACAGCCTCTCCACCATCTGCATCAGTAAACTCAGCAGTCCAGCACACGAGGGAAAAGCAGGGTGTAGGTGGAGAGTGGGGAAAGAAAGGCTGTGGGATACTGCTATCAGAGAAGATTTTCAGGGTAAAAGGCAGGTGCAGTGTGATGCAGGATAAGGGGATGCGGATGCAAATCACCATCAGCCTCTCTGGCAACTCACGGTAATGAGAAACACTGAGGCAGAATGTTAGCAGCAGTGAGATGAAGGCAATGAAAGACCTTGACCCCACAGAATCTGTGTGGTAGCCTTTTTCTTTCCTCTAGAGACAGCATCAAAAACCCACAAGCCAGCGGTACCAGGGTCAGGCATAGCTGCCTGCCCACATCCACTTCATGCCCAGGAAAGAGCAAAGATGGGTGTGTGCCTTTTAACACAAATGCCCACAGCTCCAAACCATGTTCCCTCGCTCAGCACCAACAAGACCTACCCAGCCCTGGCTGATGCAAACAGCCTGGGCAGAGTGCATCAGTCCTGCCCTGCAGCATGTCCTGGCCATCACAAATACCTGCTCCTGGACAAGAATGGACAGACATAAAGGTGGGTGGACTCAAAGGACAGGGAAAGGAAGTTTAGAACCAGTGTATTTATTTACAAATGAGAATTCTGACCTTCAAGTGGCAAGTGATTGACAGACAATGATTTAACCAGCACTAGCTAGCTGCTAATAGCTTCTGCTCTCATCTGAGAGACTGAAATGTGGTAGATTACTTTTCATGGAAAATGCAATGGATCTCTTTGACTTCTGATTTAAATCTCCATTTTCCAAACCCATTGAAAGCTTAAAATAATTTATGTATTTTTCCTCTATACCATTGCTCAACATTTCCACAGCTGCCTCCGCCTCAGAGGACAGCCAATCCGTGCACAGCAGCCATCCAGACCCAGCTGTAAGTGCACGAAGTCTCTTGAGATAAGGCAGTCTCAAGAGGATGTCAAACCCATTTGTTGACCCCCAAAAGGGTAAGAAGAGGCTCAGCCTGGGCCTTTGATTAATCTTCTTCATGGCTGGTACTCTCCAACACATTCACTGCCCTGTGCTGCCCCAGCCTCCTGTACTGCCTCTGCCTGCTGCAGTGCTGGTAGCTTGTGGGGTTGTGAAAGGCAGGCACATCTGGCTGTGTTTGTGCAACATCTGTCTGGTGTCAAGTACGATTTACAGCCAAAGGACTCCACACGAAGGGCACAAGTGCAGCTGATTTTACATAACAAGGGGCACGGACTCTGCTCTGTCTGCCATCATGAAGAACAAAACCAAAACAAGATAGGAAAAAAATAGAAGCAAACACTCACTAGGAAAATGTAATCTTAAAGGCACAGCATCTAGCACTTCATTTGCTCCTTTCTCTCTGACTGCCAGCATTAGCACTGCACCTGGGAACATGCATTGCAAGAAAGGAAGCAAGTGTAGAAAAGAGACCACCCAAATTCCAAATTGTGCAGGCATTCTGCACCAGGGAATGTGTCCAGGCTACAGGACATAGAATAGAATAGAATAGAATAGAATAGAATAGAATAGAATAGAATAGAATAGAATAGAATAGAATAGAATAGAATAGAATAGAATAGACCAGACCAGGTTGGAAGAGACCTTCAAGATCATCATGTCTAACCTATCATCCAACACCACCTAATCAACTAAACCATGCAACCATCATGACCTGGGGGTACTGGTTGATTGTAGGCTGAACATGAGCCTGCAGTGTGCCCAGGCAGCCAAGAAGGCCAATGGCATCCTGGCTTGCATCAGGAACAGTGTGGCCAGCAGGAGCAGGGAGGTCATTGTGCCCCTGTACACTGCACTGGTTAGGCCGCACCTTGAGTACTGTGTCCAGTTCTGGGCCCCTCAGTTTAGGAAGGATGTTGACTTGCTGGAACGTGTCCAGAGAAGGGCAACAAAGCTGGTGAGGGGTTTGGAACACAAGCCCTATGAAAAAAGGCTGAGGGAGCTGGGGTTGCTTAGCCTGGAGAAGAGGAGACTGAGGGGTGGCCTTATTGCTCTCTACAACTACCTGAAGGGAGGTTGTAGCCAGGCAGAGGTTGGCCTCTTCTCCCAGGCAGCCAGCACCAGAACAAGAGGACACAGTCTCAGGCTGCGCCAGGGCAGGTTTAGGCTGGATGTTAGGAAGAAGTTCTACACGGAGAGAGTGATTGCCCATTGGAATCGGCTGCCCATGGAGGTGGTGGAGTCACCTTCACTGGAGGTGTTCAGGAGAAGACTTGATGGGGTGCTTGGCTGTATGGTCTAGTTGTTGGGTGGGTTGGATTGTTTGATGGGTTGGACGCGATGATCTTGAAGGTCTCTTCCAACCTGGTGTATTGTATTGTATTGTAACCAAGCACCCTATCAAGTCTCTTCCTGAACACCTCCAGTGATGGTGACTCCACCACCTCCTCAGGCAGCTCCTTCCAATGGACAATCACCCTCTCAGTGTAGAACTTCCTCCTAACCTCCAGCCTAAACCTCCCCTGGTGCAGCTTGAGACTGTGTCCTCTTGTTCTGGTGCTGGTTGCCTGGGAGAAGAGACCAGACCCTGCCTGTCTACCCTTAAGGTAGTTGTAGAGAGCAGTAAGGTCACCCCTGAGTCTCCTCTTCTCCAGGCTAAGCAACCCCAGCTCCCTCAGTCTCTCCTCATAGGGCTTGTGTTCCAAGCCCCTCACCAACTTTGTTGCCCTTCTCTGGACATGTTCCAGCAAGTCAACATCTTTCCTAAACTGAGGGGCCCAGAATTGGACACAGGACTCGAGGTGTAGCCTAACCAGTGCAGTGTACAGGGGCAGAATGACCTCCCTGCTCCTGCTGGCTACATTGCTCCTGATGCAGGCCAGGATGCCATTGGCCCTCCTGGCCGCCTGGGCACACTGCTGGCTCATGTTCAGCCTCCCATCGACCAGCACCCCCAGGTCCCTCTCTGCCTGGCCGCTCTCCAGCCACTCTGACCCCAGAAAGAGTAGACTGCTGGGAACCAATGTGACCAGCAGGCTTAGAGAAACAGCCAGAGCTCAAGATGGTTTGCTTTGTGCAAAGAGGCTAGAAGAGCATCGAGAGTAGGGAATATCCCTCAGGTTTCAACATAACAGAGCTATGAGAGATTAATTTGGTTTTTCCCTGCTGTCCACATGTTTTTATAAAAGACAAGAGCCAGATACCAGACTGGAATAGTGATAGCCAGCAGACAGCCATGGAGTGGTAGTGTTTGATCTGCTGAGATTCTGGCCCTTCACCTCTAGGAAGATTAATTTTCTTGGGGCTAGTTCCTGACCTGCAAAATATTCATTGCTGGTGGAAGACAACTATCTACTTATTTGTCCTTGCTGTTTCTCCATCATATTCAGCAAAGTTGTGCTGAAAACAACGTCCATGTGTGTGCTGGGACTTCCAACTGACAGGTCCTACACGCAGTGGAAGCATGAATCTTCGCCATCGCTCCCTCACTTAGTTGTAAAAAGAAAAGGAACTTCCACTTTGTTCCCATTTCTTCTATTTATCTACTGTGAATTTGTCATTTCAGAAAGACTCTGAGCTGACAGTTCCTGGGGACTGAGAATATATCTATCCTCAGAGTACATAGGGAGCTGGAGCAATGGCAGGGCTACTTCCTGACACGCACTGCTTGATCCTAATGAGATGGGACCTTTCCTGAGAACAAGGAGTGAAGCTCACTTTCTACAGCCTCTACAGTCCCCATTCTCCCTCCTGAAAATGTAAGAGGAAACTCAAGCACAGAAGCACAGCAGTTTGCAGCATGGACAGATCTTTGAGGGCTCTTCCAACCTTGGTAATTCTGTGAAGTGTATAGAGGGGGAACTCATTGTGCAGGGTCATGAAATTACCCCCAGGGGGGACATAGGGTTAGCTCCAACCTGGGGCAGAAATTACAGTAATGAGAGGCAGGTAAAAGGCTGATGGTCCAACTGCTTCAGGGAGCTTCAGAGATTCCACAATAACTTTTACTTCCTTGTACCTAATACCATCTAGGATTTGATCTCTTGCTTTTCACCCTGTGCAGTCATTGCCTTTGACAGAAAGGGAAAAGATGTGTTGCCATTCAGGTCTAGCAGCGTTTTACACTCCCGTTGCCAAGATGCTGCTGGCAGTACCAAGGCCAGACTGTGGGAGTTAGGTCACTTGTAAGAACCATAGCTACATATTAGGATGAGGTGACCTATTTATGGAAAAAAAGAAGGGCAGGATAAATCTTTATTTTGCCCCATCTGCTGTGTTGGTCACAGCAATATCTTGAAAAATTCAATCAAAGCCAATTTTTTCACACACATATCCTGACTGACCTATTTTCACAAGTGGCAGACCCAGGAAAAAATTCCTATCAAACTCATCTTTCGAATGGGAAAGTGGGATTAAGAGCTTGGCAATGCCTTTTTTTTCATGAGGAGGTCAACACGTTGTCAGGAAGAACGAGAACAATAAGATCTGAAAACTGTAATGACTTTGGACAGAAAATGAAGCTTCTGGCATGGTCCTGCTCCCACACAGACCAGCCTGTCACATGACACCTGTGCTCTGTTTGATGGACAACAGCCCAGGTCACAGGGTCACAGGATGTTAGGGGTTGGAAGGGACCTCTGGAGATACTCGAGTCCAGCCCCTCTGCCAGAGCAGGACCATAGAACCTAGCACAGATCACACAAACTACATCTTCAATGTGCCACCCCTAAAGTGTCCTACAAAGAATAGAATAGAATAGAATAGAATAGAATAGAATAGAATAGAATAGAATAGAATAGAATAGAATAGAATAGAATAGAATAGAATAGAATAGAATAGAATAGAATAGAATAGAATAGAATAGACCAGGTTGGAAAAGACCTTTGAGATCATCAAGGACAACCCATCATCCAACACTATCTAATCAACTAAACCATGGCACCAAGCACCCCATCCAGTCTCTTCCTAAGATGGTGGCTCCACATTCCAATGGTCAATCTCTTTTCTGTGAAGAACTTCTTCCTAACATCCAGCCTAAACCTCCCCTGGTGCAGCTTGAGACTGTGTCCTCTTGTTCTGGTGCTGGCTGCCTGGGAGAAGAGACCAATACCCACCTGGCTACAACCTCCCTTCAGGTAGTTGTAGACAGCAATAAGATCTCCCCTGAGTCTCCTCTTCTCCAGGCTAAGCAACCCCAGCTCCCTCAGCCTCTCCTCATAGGGCTGTGCTCCTCCCCAGCTTTGTTGCCCTTCTCTGGATACGTTCCAGCAAGTCAACATCTTTCCTAAACTGAGGGGCCCAGAACTGGACACAGAACTCAAGGTGTGGCCTAACCAGTGCTGAGTACAGGGGCAGCACCTTGACAGGGGACTGGATATCCCCTGGAGATTTAGTCCATCCTAGTATAATGAAGGAGAAAAAAATAACATAAAATTTCCATGCTTGTAATTCCAAGAGACAATAAACAGGATTCCATGGCAAAACATGTCAGCTTGAACTCAACATATTTCATTTACAGCTTTTCTTCCAACTTTCTCTATTTATTTATTTTTTTCTGGGGAAATGACAGAGTGCTAAATAACTCCAGAGTATACACCTGCACCTCCCAGCCTCACTGAAAACAAAACAGAAACAAGGAAAAAGTGTCTTAAGAGCACACTCTGGTTGAAGCTGGAAATATCTACAAGTCTCACAGGAGATCAGTCTATTCTCAGAAAGGGTTGGGGTTTTATTTCTCAAATCCAAAAAGGTTTGATAAAAGCAAATATACTTCTGAACTGACTCACCAAACCTTTAAGTAATAGAAAGTGGCCAATAGAAAAATAGCTTTAAGGTCAAAACTGTACACTGACCGGATAAAATAAAAACTAAATGTTCAGTCTAAAATTGGATCAAGCTGCAAAGCTTTACTGAGTTAATAAACTCCTGCCAAATACTTTCTTAAAGCATTATTTGTTTTTTTTTTTTTTTATTGCTATATCTTTCCATCCTTCCTTATTCATTAGGAACAGGTAACAAATCACTTTTCTCCAAAGCAAAGCTAGGCTTGAAGGTATTTCTCCCATTTGAAAGGACTGCAAATCTGCTTACAAGGGGCAGTAAAGGCACAAAAAATTGCATTTGTCAAAACAACTGACAGTGGGTTGTAATTATGTCTTGGCATCCACCTAGCAGGTCACTGATGGAAGCCATACTACCACAAACAGGAAAGTACAGAAAGGTTAAGTGATGTCCTTCAGATCTGTTTATCTGTCTTAGGGCACAGTCATACAAACGTTGATAGGACAAAAAGTCACAGAACAGAAGTTAAATGAGGCTCTTCACAGTGGTTTTTCACCCAGGATGGTGTTTATCAAGCCCTGTCAATTTGCAGAGTGATAAGAAATACTCCAGTTGAACTACTGTAACCATGCAGTGAATTTAACCCCAGTGCCAAAAGCCTTACTTTCCTAAATCATTTCTGCCTACCCCATTGAAATCTCCCATGGACTGCCACGGTCATGGGCCACAGCTCAAAACAGTTGGCCAAGTAGATGTCCATGTCAGCAGCCCCTTGGGCTTCTGAAGGTGGCTGGTGTGCTGGGAGTCAATCATCAGGGCATCTCTATATTTACCTAGAGGTCATTACAGTTTCTGTTCTGAGAATCCCAACCAGAAAGCAGGTGAGCACAAACCTGCCAGCAAGGTCCTTCTCACCACTGCCAGAAGCCAGACAAGGCTAAACTAGCTGGAGAGATTGAAACAAATCCCTTCATTAGATTCTCTGCCACAGCAGACTAACTCCACATTTTTGACCCACCAAGAAACCACAAGTGAATGGGGGTCATTCAACGTTTATTAAGTGTTGGAAGCATTCAGGCACTTGTAAGGGCAGCAAATCCACAGCGCTCACAGAAGCAGAGTCATTGCCTGCAAGGAGACTCAGTCCAAAAAGTGTGACTGGATTTTTTCCTGGCTCTGTAGTGGTACTGCCAAGATGGCACCCTATCACTTTCTTCCCTGTTACATCCCCAAAGGGGAATTGATTAAAACAAACAAACAAACAAATAACCACTCCTGTCAGCAACTGTGTGGGGGTCTGGAGGCTGCTCCTCCTTTGCCAGAGGAGCCACTCTCTCTCAGCGGCTGCTCCCTCTCCCTTCTCTCTCATTCTCTCCCTCCGTGGGTTGATGTTTCCATGGAAACGTGTTCTTTAGTGCCGCTGAAATTACATTGCATTTAAAGCATTAACCCTTCCTTGGGCTGAGGAAGGTCTCAGACCAATTAGGGTTCTTCTGGGTTTTTTGCTCCCTCTCCCCTTTAAACTTCCTTGTGATTTTTGTTTTTCCTTGCAGCATTAAAAAAACCAACCCTCATTCTTCCAAAGAAAATCTTCCAGCCAGCATTGATCTGACAAGGGGCAGAGGATGCATCACCAGTGGGATAATGTCTAAATTAAGACTTTGCTTTTCCTCTTTTTCCTGCACAAAACCATTAATGTCTTTTTCTCCACGCTACACACAAACGGTGAAAATGATGCAGTTAGCAAGGGAAGTGAAGAGTGAGATAGGAGAAGCAAGCAAAGCATGAGCTTCAGATTAACACCAGACCTGAACCCCTTGCAGCCTCACACTGAGCAGCAGATTCTTCTTTGCTAAGTGCAGTAATTGTAGATCTCACCACTCCTCCTCAAGCCTGCCTCCCCTTCCTCTTCACAATCACGTCCGTAATTAGCCACCCTTGTCTCCACTTGCAGTTAACACTCCAAACGCTACTGTAACACTTACTGCAATCAGTATCCTCCTCAACACCAGCAGCCTTCCCTGTGCCACTGCTTCTCCACCCAAACTGCCACGTCTGCCATCCTTCCCATTGGCTTTCTACTGCTAACCATCACCTTCTTCAGCACTTCCAATGCAGCCGTTGCTGGGGTACTGCTGCCTTCACTGCAGCCAGCTCAGTTGCACAACGCTGGCACTTTCTGCGCTCTCACTGTGGGGCAACAAGGCTCTGCAAGCTACAGTGTCCCCATCCAGGTGCTCCCTGGACCCCAAGTCACAACTCAGAAGTTATTCTGCAAACCCTCAGCCCAGCCTTCCCTTATCCCCACTCCTGTCACAGCCATAACCCCTCTGTACTCTTCCTCTACATCATTCCTTTTCCATGCCCTGGGAAAACATAGAAGAGAGATAAATACAAAAAATCTCTTTCCAGTCTTTCACCTAGGTTGCTACACTCAGACAGGATTTTTTCTGCCCCAAAGGGCCATGATTTCACAGCTTGCAAACCCATTTCTTTATCTCTACCTGCATAGCTACAGGGTCCATATTGCCTTGCACCATCTATTTTGAGTTTCCCAACACATACTGAATACTTCAAGCATATCTCACCATCCTCAACTCTTGCCCCAAAAGTCAGAGTGTGAAGCCTCATGCTTTGAGCTGGGTGCATATGTAGTGCCATGAGGATGGATCAGTGTGGGAGGAAGATGCTATTCTGAAATGAATTATAAATATGGATAATAAATTCAACCTAAGTCTTTTCTGCCTGTCTCTAGTGGGTTCCCAATATGGGAGATAGAAATATCATGGGTACATTTTGAACACGGCTGGGAACACTGCCAAAGTCCTACTCAGAGTTCACACATTTACATCATTTATATCACATCCGAATTGTGCTTTGTATTATTAACTTTGCAGAGTGTTTTGTGATGTAGTTTGTAGTCCAGGCTCTGTTAAATAAAGTTACATGCCCTCTCTCTCTTCCTTTTGGCAAAAGAGAGAGTGATGTCTGGGGCTGCACGAGGTCTTGCTAAGCAAAAGGAGGGCAATTGGGTCTGTTGATAGGTCAGTACACTCCTACATTCTTACACAGTGCTCTGGAAATCCTTTTGGGATCCATCCCTGGTGCTGGAAAGATGGAAAAAGAAAGGAAACATTTGCCCTTTGGTCAGTGGTTCAGCTCCTAAAACAGACGGAGATCGATGGTGACTGTGAAACATACAGACGGGATCCACCTGAGAGGTGCCCAACATGGCACTGCAGCTATTCAGGCTTCTTTCTCAGCAGTGTCAGAGAAAAGGTTGAAGATAGAAGGAGACAAACAACCCAGGGCATGGGATTGAAGAAATGATGCTTGTCTGGAAGACAAGAAAGACATACCAACAAGGAAAAAGCTAGAGCATTGCTGACAGATCAGGCTTTTTGCTTTCTGTGGGTTAGATCACAGCCTGTGGCAGCTGAAGATCCATCACCTTCCAGGAATTAATGCGAAAAAAGAGAAACTACAATGACCCAGAACTGTGACTTTATGGTTTGGTAAATCGATCATTTTTCCAACAGCTTGAAAAGACTCCAGGTTATGCTCCATCACCTACTCCACATGCCCAATTTAGACTCTGTGGCTATTATGGCATCTGAGGCCAGGCGAGCAGCAAGTGACTCATGTGCCTGGTACACACAGACAATGGAGAGGGGTAACCACAGTGCGTGGGTTAGGTGTCTGCAGCAGGACGCCTGAATGTAGTTGCAAAGAGACAAAATGTTCAGGAAACACTGAGGATGCATGAGAAACAGAAAGAGTCAGCTTCAGCCTGTGTGGCTGCATCTCCAGTGAGTAAATGTGCCATTTTACTCTGGAGCTGCATTTGATCTCAAATTACTCCTTTGCTGCTTCTCTGGGAAAAGGTCAGTCTAAAGAAGCCTCAGGCCTGGTGTTAACATTGCATCCAATAAAAGACTCTCAGGAGGTCTGAAAAAAGTACAGGGTCCAAATCTGAGATATATTATCTGAAACCTTTCACTTCTCTCTCCTGAGTAGTCAGAGCAGGAAATCTCCCAAGAATATTTCTTTGCTCAGGAGACTTCCAGAACTCCTTGGACCTAGAAACACTGCGAACAAGGTTTTCCAACATGTGTTTGAGGATTCCAGGCCACAGTGCCCATTGCAGGAAGTCTGAACACAGTACAGATGGAAACAGCAAGCATGCTGGGAGTGAGACTAGAGCATTTCCATGAAGAGTGTAGCAGAGGGTCAATTCCTACATCTACTACCATATCAGAGGATCAATTCCCACATCTACCACCACACCACAGCTCCTTCCAGTTCAGAGCTACACAGAACAGTAAAGCTATCAGAGTGCACCAGTGCTTTCCAGTGATACCTAGGCAAGTTTATTTAGTCTGAGCAGAAACTGGACTGACTTCACCTTTAATTGGTGCTGAAGCTAACACATGAAAATGTAACCCACAAATCTCACACACAAGTCCTGACAGAGTGTGGACATACCCTGAAAGCTTGGGAATTAGCCTGAGCACCGGGTGGGATAATGTGGGCTCTCGTTCTGGTCTCATTCAGTATCTCTGGCTGCATCGTTTCCTTAGCTCTTGCTGTGCACATATTGTAGCAGTGTATGAGTTGTCTGCACCCTTTTCTGTTGGCAACCCTCACTGTGATCACTTCAGAAAAAGCAGCCTCCAGAGGAGGCACCTTTCAGAAATCTCTCTCTCCTCCTTTTTTACCTGCACGTCTTGGGCTCTTAAACGTCATTGATTCAGAAACCAGACTCCAAACCACACAGTCCCTTCAAAAAGCTGGTCACAACCTCCAGTGCCACATAAGCACTTCTGAAAGCCATAACCCTGCCAAGGACCTCATCGACTGGAACTCTTCTCTGCTGCTTCCCACCACTCTGCTTCCAAGAGGACCTCCAGTCTGAGACAGAGACTTCCCTCTTGCCCAGGGACAAGGTTTCAAAAGGGCAGATGGAGCCTCCCCTCCCGCACATTAAACTGAAAAGCAAACTTTTAAAACCTATAAACCCCAACCCAGTGGGTGGGGGGAGATGTGAAATTCTTTGTGGATTATGGCTTTTCCATGGCAACAGGCTTGAGAAACAGGAGGGCTGGAGAGGGGGCGAGGAGAGGGAGGGTGGGGGAAAGGAAGGCAGAGCATGAAGAAGGAGCGAGCAGCGCTGGTACATTGCCATGGAAACCCTCTTGCATCAGCAGCCAACTGCCAAAGTCAGTCAAGATCCCAGAAATGGGCTTGGAGGGGGGCCCAGGAGGGGTTAGGGAGGTGGGAACCATCATCTGAGCAGCCCTGAGGCTACCACAATCCTGCAAAATCCAGCCCCACTCCTCTCAACTCTTCCCTGCCAGCCATGACACTCTTGGTGCTGTCGTCCTTGGCAAGACAGAGCCACATTTGGCCCAGCTGAAGAGTGGGAGGAAATATGGATCAGCACATGAAGCAACCAGGGCAGGGGGTTGAAGGAGCAAGGCACAGAGAGATAATGTTTCTGATGGTCGTTGGTTTACTTTCCACCTTTCTGGATCAATTTGGACCATGCAGATGTATTTGTTTTCACACCCCAGATGGCTGAAAAAAGGGGATGTCATTCCTAATCACTGGAATCAAGTGGGAAATGTTAGTTCCCTGCAAACCTAACTACCGAGGCAAGAAGAAGGGCCATGTCTGACTGAAAGTTGCTGGGTCCGCGTCTGCGTATGGCCATGTCCCTTTCGACTGCGTCGATCCCACTTAGTGCAGCTAATGTCCAAACCTATCTCCCAAGACGTGACAGATGTCACCATGTGGCGGCCAAGTGAAAAATTAGAGGAAATTCTGCTAATGGAAATGAAGCACACTGTGAAAATGAGTTAATGCTGCCTTCTCACCCTCTTCTGCAACGTTTGGAGGGCAGGCAGCTCCCTGAAATTACCGATCAGCCATTCATACCCCTTTTGCACTCTCTATTTCTCCAGAAGCCTTTTGTTGCCATAAGAAGCATTCAAAGACAGACTTTGGGGAAAGAACTTAAAAAGGGCTGGCAACTTCTGCTAACCCTTGCTAGTATTTATAGTTGTACCCCTAGGATGGTAAGGGATGGGTGAGTCGTTTCAGGCTGCAGACGGCTGCAGACGGCAGGAAGGAATTGACTCCTACTCCAACCACACAACTGGCTAAGCAAATTGTGGAGGAAGATTCCCTTCTCCTGAAGCATCTGTTATCACCCATCTGATTGCACAATGAATCAGTAGTATGAGGACAGGCTGCTGTGAGGGTGGGGGAAGAGGGAGAGAAAGACTGAAAATCAGACAGTTACAAAGCACAAAGATGCCAGTTTCCACTTTGTCACTGAAAGGACACAGAGCAAACAGAAAGGGCCTGGTTTATATTCTTTTAAGCTCTTTGGATTACTGCTGAGGGTATAGCGTCAATGAAGTAGCTTCACTTTGAATGCAACAGTAGCTTGGTTTTCCTGTATGTGTTTCAGAGCAGGAAAACCCAAAGTGTTCTGCACTCTGACCATTCATCTCTCTAAATCACTTGTGCTGATGAAATAAAGCAACCAGCCTGCACTGACAATGCTGCAGCAAAAGCAGAATCCTCAGCCCAGGCTCCAGAGCCCAACCACAGCTCTGCTGGACCACAAAGTGATTCATCTATACTACTCTGCTTATTACTGAGCCCAAGCCCAGGCCAATAGACCATTTCTATGGTATTCTCATCACTAGCCATGCTACCTGGGACGAAGAGAATGAGCATGCGTGGCAGGAGAACTTTCCCCAACTTGCCTGATGAGGGAAGAGCACCTGACTGAGCCTCCTGAGGTCCATAACTTCCTAGCTTTGTCTGGTACAAAGTTATCATAATGATGCCTTCATGAGTTCAGCATCAGGGTGAAAATTGTCAATATTGTCCCAAGCTCCTACACAGACTCCTGGTGAGACATGAAATCAGTCTGCATTTTGGAGGAAGAAAAAGGAAATTATAATAAAGACCTGTTACAGACTTCAGTAGTAAATAGGTCAGTGCAGAAAAGAGTCAGCACAGGATTAGGGTTTTTTTCACATTGACTTTGCTTGGGCAGCAACCAATAAATCAAGTCCAGCTCAGTGCTGATTTCCAGATCTGTATTGAGAAGATCCTGGCAAGCCTCTACAGCTGGGACCAGGTGCTAACAGGTGAGCTCACAAAGGATATTTCTGTTCAGGTTGGGCTCATTTAAAAGCTTGAAGTAAGGTGATGGGTGTCACTCTGTAGGTCAATATGAGGGATGGTGCTGGGGCAAGGTAGTAGGCTCAGATGAGTACAAGTTTGGGTCATAGCCAGCTGCAACATGTGGTCTGATTTGGAGCCTGGATAACATTCCATGCCCTGTAGGCAGTAGAAAGATTACAGAATCATAGAATCACAGAATTGTTTCAGCTGGAAAAGACCCCCAGGGTCATCGAATCCAACCATCAACCTAACCCACTAGTTGAGAAACACTGTGATTCCTATCCAAAGGAAAAGTTCCTTTCTCCAGCAGATCTGCACCTTCATCAAAGGTGAGGGCAGCAGCCAAAGGACATTTGCTCCCCTCAGAGGACAGTTCTCCCACCAGAGCCCTTCACTGTCCATGCAACAACTAACCACACACAAATGAAAGGAGTCAGTGGAGATATTCTCCTGACCTCACTATTGCAATTGCTCTTCAGGAGCAAACTTCAACACAGGATGCATGAGTCAAAGGGGCAAAGAATGATTTCTTGAAGCCCAGAGTTTGATTCCAGAAACCTTCCATTTCTGAGCTCCGTGGGGGTTCCCAGCCAGCCCACCAGTTATTTAGCACTCACAGACAGCACCAAACAGAAGCCTAGCTTGGAAGCTGGATTCTATGGGCTGCCTCGTGCCTGACACAAAACTTTTCTTATCCCTATATGCCCTGCACCTGCATCTGCCTTCAGAGAAATGGGTAGGCTATTAAATATGGACTTGTATCACTTACAAGATCCTAGCTGGCCTATCTGTGAAATTGCTCTCTGTCTCTTGAAGGCATGCACAAGAGACATTCTGTTCCCCCCCCTCCTCATCCTCCATTGATGGATTTGGTGTGTCAGCTTGTCAGCTTTCATTGGGCACTGTTTGACATCAGTCCACATCGGGGCAGTGAAAATCTGTTTGCAGTCAGCTCCTCCAGTAGCTCCTGTGGAAGAGGGGAGGCTGACCCACTCCAAAATATGCTGCCTCTGCCAGCTACAGAACACAGATGTCAGTGCTGTTAAACAAACCTCGAGTCAGGGGACCAGTGCTACAGGTTTCTCCAGGGTCTGTTTGGCATGGCAGGAAAAACTGAGAGGTGGGATGGGGACCTCATGGCTCCTGGATCCCGCTCTGGTGACTGAAGAAAAGGCATTTTGCGTGGTGGAGGTTGTGCAGGGACGCAGCTCAGGAGCGTGGGCCCTGGAAAAACGTTCTGAGCGTCTCTGGCCCCTCAAGTTGCAAATGTCATCTGTCAATCCCAGGTTCAGTCCTTCCAGAGCAGTCCTGACAGGGGTAGCTGAGAAGAGACATCAGAGGCTAGCTGGGCCTGCAGTGCCTCCAGAGGGTCAATTGCCATGGTACATCAAGTAGTGAGTCATTCAAAATAGGGTTTCTTGACCCTGCCTTCATAATTTCTAAAAAAATTATGCTGTTTGCTATCCCTGAATATCCTTCTCAGAATCTTCACAGAAAGCCAGAATCAGGGCTGTTGTGGCTATCATAGTATCTGGGAAGGAAAATACTAAATTATTAGGAATTATGAAGTAGTCATTGTGACCCCCTCCCCTTGGATTCATTTTATCCTGACATGGGGAAAACCATGTGAGAACAGCTGGTTTTCTAGCAATGAGCTGAGGTGCTGTGAGGGGCAGTTCAGAGGCTGGATGACTGAGTGTGGCCTGGAGAGATTCCCAAAGGGAACCATTTTGACAGGGAAAGAGTGAAACATGCTGGAAAATCCACGTATGGGTCCAGCTTTAGCCTTGCAGCTCCACTCCCAGCTGCAAGCCCTCATTTAGCAAACACTGCAAATATGACATCATTGACATCATTTGGCATTGCAGCCCTTGATTGGTAAAACACTTCTACAGATGAGCTCTTCAAATTGTAATTTTGTGCTCTCCTGCAAAGTAAGATTTATTAAGGCTGTGAAAGGAGAAACACTTGATTGGATTTCTGTGCCTAGAAAACAAGATTCCAGATACTGTCCAGTCCCACCACACCGTGCACTGAGAGACGAGCAAATAACAACACACCTCAGGATAAAAATATCATTACACCAAACAATTGTTAAGGGTTATAGAGAAATTCAGGTTAGAAGAGGCCTCTGGAGGTGTCCTGGTATGGCTTTGCACTCCATGGAGGGCCAGCTTAGGTAACGTTTTCCCATCTGTTTTACAATGGAATAACCAAACCTCAAACTATGATTATTAACTTACTTGTCGCCTACCGTTTCATGTCACAGTCACCTGTTCTTACACACCTATCATAGTATCATAGTATCTGTCAGAGTTGGAAGGGACCACAAGGATCATCTAGTTCCAACCCCCTGCCATGGGCAGGGACATCCCACACTAGATCAGGCTGGCCAGAGCCTCATCCAGCCTGGTCTTAAATATCTCCAGGGACGGGGCCTCAACCACCTCCCTGGACAACCCATTCCAGGGCTTCACCACTCTCATGGTGAAGAACCTCCTCCTCACGTCCAGCCTGAATCTCCCCACCCCCAGCTTCATTCCATTCCCCCTAGTCCTATCACTACCTGATGTCCTGAGAAGTCCCTCCCCAGCCTTCTTGTAGGCCCCCTTCAGATACTGGAAGGCTAGTACCTGCACAAAGCTTTTTAGCCTACCCTCAAATAAGTATGAACAGAAGCAATGGGGTCTTTCCAGTTACTCTAATAAACACCATAATAAAAATCAACTAAATAAACAGAAATACCAAATCATCCTTCAGTCACATATGATGGGTAAAGAGGAGGAGGAAGAGGCCAGACCAAGAAAGGACAGAGTGAAGGGCAAACAATGTGACTGTAGACAAGGGTGGATGGAGAGGCAGAGTGTACTGGCAGGGGGAACCTCTGGATCTGTTTCAGCAGTAGTAAGAAGCATTAAAAACCTTGCAAGCAAAGTTTAATATTTGTGAGTTTCCTAGCCCAATGTGTAGGGACAGTTGAGACAGGCAGCCATGGTTTAGATACTAAAGCAAGCTTCCTTGCTCTCAAAGTCTCCTTCCCACAGAACCACAGTCAGTGCCAGCTGCCCATTTGGGGTCCCTGACCACAGTATCTGGTCTCCCACCACTTCAGTCAGGAGCTACCCTAGGTATAGGCAGAGGGACCCATGGCAGAAATTACTCAGGTGCCCGGTTACAAGGGTGAAAGAAAACTGATGATGATATTGGAAAGGGAGCTGCAGTTCCCTTCCTTGCACCAGGACATACAGCAGAAAACACAGATTAAAGTCCCAGGGTGAAGAGTAAGCATATGGCCAGCCTGAGTCATTTAAAGACAAGCCTGTTCTCCACCTCCCAGCCCTGCCCTGTGCATCAGTTTCATCATTATCCATGACAATGATGACAGAGGATTCCCACCCTGGAACAGAGCTATGAGAGCATCTGCAACTCCCTCCCAACACTGCCCAAATGAGCTTCTTCCTGTCTCTGCAGAATTGATGCATAAGCTTTTATTGCTCCTATCAAGCTCTGTGTAATAGCTGGGGCTAGTCCTCTTCAGAAAGCTGGCTAATCCACACTGGTAGCTTTTTTTAACCTATTTGCCATAATAGTCCCTTAAAGCAGCTATATCCATACATTAATTAGACACTATTTTTAAGTCTTCTCCTTTTATCCTTTTACTCTTGGAGCATTTTGCATATGCTGTATCTTAACCCCAGGAAATACCATTTGCTCTTGGAATGCTGAAGAAGGTATGGGAGAGTCCAGCAAAGAAGTCTCAAGAAATTAGTGCTGAGAAGGAAGAAATACAAGCAAACTCAAAGACAAAGGTCAAGGCAGCTGAAGGACTGGGAAACACATGAGAAAGAAACACCTTGAGAGCAGCCTGCAAAAAGGATCAGCAGGGAGGGAGGGAGGGGAAAATAGGTGAGAGAAAGGATGGATCTCTTGGTGCATGCCCTGGTCAGTGCCGCTTGACAAAGAGCTGTTTTTCCACTGCACCCATGGCAGCCCTGGGTTAGACTTGGCAGAGGAGTATCTTTGCCAGTTCCCTTTTATAACAAGGCCCTCTTACCCATGCATTTTTGAGAGGCACTTCTAAGAGGTTCTTCTAGAGTCATGCATATGGCAGCTGACTACCTGAAGGAATTTCCTATAAGCCACATATCTGGAGAGTTTTCTTTTTACTCCTACCTCCCAATCATTGATAATGACATTGAATAAAGGGACTGGAGTAGGGTGGAGAGGGCCAAGAGTTCCCCAGCACTGACTGGCTCTTCAAGGGTGTGCAGTACTGCCGAAAGTGCCAGCTTGCTATTTCAAACAACAGTAAGTCCTGCTGCTAAGGGCTTGGCACTCACTTGGGACTAAAAAAAGAGTAGGTCTTATTAAGGAGGCTGATGTAAAGCCCAGAGCAGGGGGAGGAACGGGAGAGGCAATGGTGATGTGCAAAGGGAGGACGTGTGATATTCATTCAGTAAAAGAAAACGAAGAGCTAAAGAATGTGGAAGGTTAATATCAGCTGATTTTCCTGCTCTCAAGCCTCTTGGTGCTTGGAAGCTCAATTGTCTGGGGTGTTTTCTTCACACCCCACCCTTCTCCCAGGAACACGCACCACACGCTACACCAGTCTCAGCCTCTCACACTTGCAAAGAGAGCACATATCCAAATCATAGATTAAAATGCAGAGCTCTGCAGGGAGGGGTGCTTAACTTGAAACAAGACTGGCCCTGGCTCAGAAATCATCACCAGCTTCAAGGCTGGGGGCAGCTTTCCTGCTGCCAGTTATCTCTAGCCCCCATGGATGCATGCAGCCACTCACTGCAAACTGGAGAGAAGGCACCGTGCCTGTGGGAAGCACATGCGGGGTGGGAACACCCACACCTTCCCTGTTCTATCTCCCTTTGTTACTCCTGCTCCAACCTCCTGGCTTTCCCACTCTTTCTCAGTGCTTAGAGACTCTCACTACAACAGCCTCTCTGACTCAAGAGACTGAGGGCAGCACTGCCTCTAGCTCCCGTGGTCCAGCACAGTTACCTCACCCAAGGCAAGGGCCAAAAAGAGAACTATCTCCAGGTCAGGACAGCTGCCAATCCCCATCCTCCACCCTGTGTAGCTCTGGGTCTGGTTAGCAGTGGTCCTTTGGTTCCAGCATGCACACTTAGAGCTATCCTCACTGTTTTCAGCCTGGTTTACACCTGGGTTTCCAGATGCATCTCATCAAAAATTGGTCCTGCTCTGCCTCCCCAAGGCACAGTGCAACCTCTTTACATGGTGGTACGTGTCCCAGAATCCAGGATCACTGCTAATCATATTTGAAAGGGACAATCAATGGGGGAAACAAGAAAGTCCATTTTAGCTTCAAGTGACAGCCAGGGAGAGCTAACAAAGACAAAGCAGCAAGGGTGGCAAAGTGAGACAGATGGAAATACAAGGAAGATGGCACAAAATTTGTATTTCCTATTACCCAGATGTAAATGGATTTGTTGCCTTGCAGCTATTGACAATAGCTGGAAACTGGTCCACAAAGCCCCAGAGGGAATTAGGATGCTGTAGGGACCCAGAGAGCTGAAAAGCCAGCTTGAATGATGAGCTATTCAATGTTGTCCTTCTTGATTCACACCCCTACCAAAATATTGGTCTTAGTATTTTCTTCACACCATGTCCAGAAGGGTAGAAGAAATCTGCTCCACTGATCACCTTCCTCCCCCAACCTGAATCAGCCACGTGCACCACAAACTAATAATCCAGTCATGCATGCTCACCACACTTTCACTGCAGCCCACATGCTCACCCACCTGCTGCCAGAATAGGCACCCCCATTGCCAGAGTTGGTCAGGCATGTTTCTTCTCCCACTCACGCAGTCCCACTCAGCAACATCTACACCCCAACTCTGTCTGCCTTTAACAATTATCTCCAGCTCTGAGAAGCACTGCAGATTTGCATCCCAGCCTTCCCTCCAACTGCTCATTCATTGCATCACAGACCATGCCCTGAGCTGGAATGAAATGTTACCCTTTGCATATCCTTACTTATTTACACTTGCTGCCCATGCTGGTTGCTTAAGGGGTGGGAAGGAGGCAGGAGGGTATTAACAAGCTCTTTATCATGATACCTCTTGGAAACAAACAGCTACTGCTATCTACATCACTGTTGATCACTTAAGTGATAATCAGGCAATGGACTCACGCCAGTCCTGGCGGTTTCTCTATGCCCACATGGTGCTATATGGCACACCAGGAATCAGACTCTGCTCCTAGTTCTCACACACTAGGCTCAAGCTTTACAAGGTGTGAGACAGAAAGTAGCTTCAGACACTCTTCAGAGCTCAAGAGAAGGTGATGCTCTTGTGGAGACAGAGCCTTTTACAGTTTATGCCCATTCATCCACAGGCCTTCAGATGCACACATCCTCTGCTCTCTCCCCTGCCTTCCTCAAGTCAGTCACCAAGATCTTCCTTTCACAGCCTGAGTCTGTGGTATTTAAGCAGAGTACCCTTGCAGTAGAGTAGTGTCAGCCTCAGCATGGCTAAGAACAAACCTAACTGTACTGATAATTAAATACCTGTGCCACTCCTACAGGAGATACAACTTGAGGTCACAGAAGTACCAGACAGGATGTTTTCCCTAATACTGGCATTTTGTGTATCCAAATAACACCAGGCAGTGGGACCAAAGCAACTTTTTTTCCCAAGTCTTTTGTCCATCTCCATTGATAGGTAGCCCAGGCTACACATGAATGGCAGAAACACCGAAACAAAATGAAACAAAACAAACCCAAAAACCCAAACAAACCCAACCCTGCTTTTTGCCATGCTGAGAACTACATCTTTTCACTCGTGCCAGCTCGCTGAGTGCCTCTCTCCACTACAAAAGCCATAGAGTCAGATTTTGTTTCAGCTATTCAGGTGAACAACCATGACTCCACTTAGTTTTTCCTCTGCTGCTCAGTTCTGCAGCACTTCACAGAATCACAGACTTAGACCTCCTCATTTTGGACACACTCTGGTATTACAGATTTATACCACAATAATTAAGGGCAGAGCCTGAGTACATCGCTGCTAAGGCGGGTTTGCCGTAGAAGTGCATGGGGAATTGCTCTTCACGGGGCAAGTAGATTCTCTACCTCTAAAGGATCTCACCTGAGACAGAAACTGCGCTGCCAATTCACTTAAATGTTCATATCACTCCATTACACACATCTTAATTAATCTGCTGATTGTTCCCATACTCTCCCACATTAGGATGCCCTCTTCTAGCAAACGTTAGCTTATTAACCCCAGTCACTCCTGCTAAAGTATTCCCAAAACAGAACATCGCCTACCCACTAAATGCCAAGGTATTCATAATGTTCTGATTTACCAAGAGGCACTGCAAAATCTCTCAGAAGTATTTGAGTGGAGGAATAACACACAGGCTCTTTTAGAAACATCATTAAAACCAGACAGACCTTTCAATCCATTTAGTGAAGTGCCTGAAGGTTGCCTTTTCAGAGAAGCGAAGCAGAAGTAAATACAGCATGCTGAAATTGAATACATGCAATGCCACAGGCACCAGCCCTCTTGCACATCATTTCAGATGCTGATGTTTATTCCTGTTTCCTCTTTTTCTTCAGTCTATACTCAGAACAATCCAGGCTCATGTTGGGAGGCATCATAATAGCCCTGAAGGCTTTCATTTATCCCCGAGAAAGGTATAAAGTGGGCAGCAGCCGGGGAAGTTCCCTTCACTGTCTGCTGAATGGCAACCAAGAAAGATCACTTACTGGCTAGGAGAAGGCAGTTCATAATTCAGCTCCACTTAAGCCCCTGCCCCTTCTGCTGCAGACAGCTCACAGCAACTAAGAAAGGGACTGGCTCAGGAGAGAATATCAGATCTGAAACAGACTGAGATACCTTCTTCATCTTGCAAAGGCCATTAGTGGGCATGAATATTTAGTCAGCATTAGTGGTGGAGTTCAAGGCTGCACAACTCTTTATGAGATCCCCTCCCAGAGCAGAGAATGTTGTCCTGGAGTCCACAAAAGTGACACTTTCCACTGGTTTTCTCAAGGAGAAGCCAAGGAAGTATATAGCAAGGGTTAGAAGATGCTTGGCTGTTAAAACAATTTGCCAAATCTCTCTCAGCACCTTGACCTCTTCCACTGTGCCACACTCTGTAGCACATAGCCAGTGCTCTCAGCTGGAGCCTGCAATCTCTGTGCAAAAAAGCCTCCACAAAAAGCAAGGAAACCAGCAACTCTGTTGCTGTTTTCTTTTCATCAAGGCCTCCCACATTTGGGGATGATTAATGAGCTGCATGGGTTAATGAGCTTTCGTGAAGGCAGGACTGCAAAATACAGCCCCATAGCTCAACAAGCAAGGAGGGAGGGAGAGAAGGAGGAGAAAGAGAAAGATGGCTTGTGGAGGATTGGATTTTTTCCACTATTTTGCTTGTTTGTTCTAACTGCTTGGCTGGTTGGTTTTAGTTCCACGCTGGGGACTGGCACTGATTTTCCCTCATTGTGTGACATGCATTTTTAAATGAGTATTAAAGGTGCTGAAAGCCTGGGGTAGGCTTTTTCTTTTTTTTTTTTTTTTTTCCCCTAAATTCAAACTGAAATAAATTGTTTTTCTGCTTGTTGACTCAGTCCCAGGTTGAAGTCTCTGCAAGGACATGTTCAGCCAGTGAGGAGACTTTGCTCGGCCTTCTAAAACTGCTCCAAGAAGCCCTCAGACAGAGGTGAAATCTGCATTGCTGGGGCTGGTACCCACTGTCTTTTTGGGTTGCCTTCTGCTTCCTGCTGTAAAGCCTTCCTTGCAGATTCATCTAGGTATGCCAAATTTTCTCTTTCAGACTGACATTTTCCGCACCAGATACTGATGCCAAGTTTGATATGTGAGCAAAACGGAAGCAAAAGTGGTTTGTTCATCCCCAGAAACAGGATAGAGGAAAGGAGCTATTTTACCAGTGTGAAGGGGGGGGGGGGGGGTGGGAAATGACCTTTCAAAAGCTCCAGCAGGTTCTCTGCTTTCGAGGGACTTGAATTTTGATGAGGCAGGAAACAAAAGATTCCTTTCATGTCACCTGCTGATTTTTTTCCACTCTTAGTGAAAATCTAGACAGGTCAAAAACCTTTGGAAAAACTGCAATTTACACTTGTTCAGCAGAGACTTAATAGAGCTTTTCAAAGAAATAAAGTAATGAAAAACCTGAAAATAAACCTAAAACCTTTCTAAAAGCCTCTCCCCACTGAGCCTTCTGTGGTCTAAAGGATTTCCTCTAAACATGAGCTTAAGAAAGGTCTATGTCTGGACTGGGGATGCAAGAGAAGGAGAACTGCACCTGTTGGGTTTGCATCTCCCCTGATCCTGCCTGCTCCCGGTACACAGGGATCACTGGAAACCAAGTAGGAAAGAGCCAAGAAGGTGATCAGAATACATTGCCTTGGGACACTGGGAGAAGTATGAGGCTGAAATGCCACACAGGAGAAGAAAGTTGAATGGTGTGACATCTGGGCCATTTAGGCGGAGTCTGGGACTTGTTCAGGCTTAAGGGAGGGGAATTCAGACAAGACAAGGAGCCAGAATGTGACAAAAATGGAAAAGGATGAATACAAGGGCACAGAGTCCAGAAGTAGAAGCTGGATTTTTCTAGATCCATGGTCTAGAGCTTAGGGAACAGATCTCAGGCAGATCCTAGCTTTGCTAGGCAAGAACCAGATGGGACGAGACTGAAGACTGGACTTAGCCAGAAAGGGAGAAAAGAAAAGGAAAGCAGAAGGAGACAAGACAGCAGAGGTCAGTGGTAGAAAAGCTGAAAAGTTCATGACCACTAAACCATGCACTTTGGCACTGCCCAAATGCCTCTTGAACACTGAAAGGCTTAGGGCATCCACCACCTCTCTAGAAAGCCTGTTCCAGTGTTTGACCATCCTCTCAGTAAATAAACAATTCCTAATTTCCAAACCTCTAAGTGCAGCTTTGAGCCATTCCCAAGTGTCTTATAGCTGGACACTAGGAAGAAGAGATCAGCAGTCTCTTCAACTGGATTCCTTACAAGCAGTCACTAAATCTCATTTTCTGGATGCCTAAAAAAAAATCTGAGCAAATCATAGAATCATAGAATCAATAAGGTTGGAAGAGACCTCAAAGATCATCAAGTCCAACCTGTCACCACAGACCTCATGACTACTAGACCATGGCCCCAAGTGCTACATCCAATCCCCTCTTGCACACCTCCAGGGATGGTGACTCCACCACCTCCCTGGGCAGCACATTCCAACAGCTAACAACTCTCTCAGTGAAGAACTTTCTCCTCACCTCAAGTCTAAACCTCCCCTGGTGCAGCTTGAGACTGTGCCCTCTCGTTCTGGTGCTGGTTGCCTGGGAGAAGAGACCAACCCCTCCTGGCTACAACCTCCCTTCAGGTAGTTGTAGACAGCGATAAGGTCTCCCCTGAGCCTCCTCTTCTCCAGGCTGAACAACCCCAGCTCCCTCAGCCTCTCCTCATAGGGCTTGTGCTCGAGGCCTCTCACCAGCCTTTGGCTTTTGGTGATTTTTTTCTGTCTGGTGGCAATTCCAGTCAAAAATCAGCAGTGTACTGAGAGCCCAGCTTTGGCACATCAGTAAGGAAAAAGGTTTGACTTTGTTGAAACCAAACATACAGTTCAGTTTGTCTTCTTTTGAACCTGAACATTTCCAAGCACATTTTTCCAAATAAAAGGAAGACACACACTGAAATTACAGATGAATTGGAACAAGAAATTCAATGCTTCATCTAAAATATCTTGAAATAAATACCTCAAATTAAAATTAAAGAAAAGAAAGAGTTTGAAGACTGATCTTTTTTTTTTTTTTTTCCTCCTGGCTTCAAGATCATTTCAGCAAAACAAACAATTAAACAAGATAGAAACAAACAGCCTCTAAAGCTTACATGTCACCATCTCTATGGTAATAAAAGAATCAATGAAAAATGGTGCTCAGCCCCAGTTAAGATGTGGCAGGGGGTAATTTGAGGAGTTGCTGAGCTGAAGTCAAAGAGAAATTTGCTTTGAATACAGAAAGCATTCTGTAACGATCAGTACTGTGAATAATGAGATTCTAGGTGTCTCAGATGGGTCATGAAAAATTAATAGATATTTTTGACCTTAATCTTGCTGCACCTCAGTTGTCTGCCTGTACAATGGATTTACATCAAGAAACTTGTGTCCTCTCATCACACAGGAGTGGGGTGAAAATCCATGAATTTCGTGATCCACCGAGATACTGCCCTAACAGATTACACCTCGAGATAAAGAACCCTTTCTTCTCAGTAGAAAGCAAGCACAATACAAATCTTAAGGGCTACACATTAAACAAGGCAAAGAAAATAAGCTACTGAACACCGCTCAGTCAAGAAATGTCACCATCCCACATACAGAAGCAGGCAGGGGTCCTGTCTTGAAAGAGAGTATGCAGTCTTGAAACCACTGCACTGTAATGCACAGGCACAAGAGTGCCAAATGAAGATTGCAGCCTTAATTCTGGCATTTTCTTCTGTTTGAAGTGCTTGCCTTTGCAACCTAAATAATATTCGTCTGACACAGTTGTGAGTACATAATATATGAAAGGCTCTTGGCTCAGGGGCCTTGGACTTCACAGAGCATTGCAGCAGTCCCCCTGAGTTTTCCTTGCATGATATTTTCCTTCCAGCTCATACCGGTTCTGCAGCACTGTATTAGTGCCTGTCTTTTCCTGCTCCCTCCTTTACCACATGCCCTTCCTCAGATCTGCTTTCTCACCTCCAGCCACCCACCCCATCAGCTCCCCTGGGCTGACTTTCATTGCTGCATTGTTAATTATTTGCTTGAGCAATCATGGCCGTAGGACTCCAAGCACAGACAGAGGTCTCACTACATTAGATATAAAGCAGCAAATACAATAGTTAGAGATTTCCTAATTTCAGGGCAGAATTGAAACAGTGTTGCCTTTTTACATCCTTCCCAGATCTGCTGCTGAGGTGCCTGTCTCCATCACTTAACTCCTTTGCAGCCTTCCACCAGTATATGGGAAGTAGAAAGAAAACCCTTGATTCATCATACCTGCTCCTAGTTGCAGTTCTCATGCTCCTTCTAGCCCCAGATTCTCTACAGTTTCCACCCCTGTATAGTTTCTGTGGTCTTACAGTCTTTATTCATACCTCTTTACCTAAGCATAAGCTGAACCATCCACTACTTCTCACCTGAAGAACTGAAAAACTCTGAAAACTTCTGTTGGGGTAAAACTCAATTCAAAGAACTTCTGATATGGTTTTGTTCATCCTCCAAGCTGTGCCCAAAGCCTTATGCAAAGAGCACGCAGGCAATGCACTTGCATTAAAAGAAACAATGGCACCATATTAGAATAGAATAGAATCTTGGAATCAAAAAGGTTGGAAAAGATCCCAAGGATCATCGAGTCCAACCTGCCACCCAAGACCTCATGCCTACTAGACCACGGCACCAAGTGCCACATCCAGTCCCCTCTTGAACACCTGCAGGGACAGCGACTCCACCACCTCCCTGGGCAGCACATTCCAATGGCCAATCTCTCTGTGAAGAACTTCCTAAGATCCAGCCTAAATCTCCCCTGGCGCAGGTTGAGACTGTGTCCTCTTGTTCTGGTGCTGGGTGCCTGGGAGAAGAGACCAACCCCCACCTGGCTACAACCTCCCTTCAGGTAGTTGTAGACAGTAATAAGGTCTGCCCTGAGCCTCCTCTTCTCCAGGCTAAGCAACCCCAGCTCCCTCAGCCTCCCTTCACAGGGCTGTGCTCCAAACCCCTCCCCAGCTTTGTTGCCCTTCTCTGGACACCTTCTAGCAACTCAACATCTTTCCTAAACTGAGGGGCCCAGAACTGGACACAGGACTCAAGGTGTGGCCTAACCAATGCTGAGTACAGGGGAAGAATGACTTCCCTGCTCCTGCTGGCCACACTGTTCCTGATACAGGCCAGGAGGAACTGATGTTTTAAAAAACTATTTGCAGAGGTGAAAATTATTTGGAAATTGCCAAAAAACAAATGCTATTAAATATAAGGGGGGTGGGGGGAGAGAAGAAATAACAAAACACAAAAAAGTTTAGATTGGTTTATTTTTAATTTTGATTTTTTTTTTCCCTACAAAGAATATGTTCCAGAAGTTGAAAATGTCAAAACAACATAAAAAGACCAAGCCAGTCCAAAATGTGGATAATCCTCTCCTCCCTGGCATCATGACAACAGTCAGTGCAAGATTCCTCCTTCACTTACATCCCTTGTCTTGTCCTGTTGTAAATAAATGTCCTCATCCCTTCTCTTAGTCCCTGTCTCCCTTCCTCCCTCTCTCCTGGCTCTCTCCTCTGGCTCTCACAGTGAGCTGCAAGAAGGATTCCTGGGCTAGAAATTAACATATTAATGAAGAAAAAGCCTTGAAGAAGGGTTGAAAGATGGGGAGAAAACAGAGAGATGAGGCAGGCAGAACAAAATAACAAAGGGAAGATATAATGAAGAAGGGACACAGAGCCAAAGCACAAAGGGAGGGGGGAAAAAAAGCCTTTCTGAGGAACTTGTGCTACTTCAAACACTTCCATGGGAAGAAAAGATGAAAGAGAGGAAAGATAGGGGTGGGGAAAATGGGGTGGTTCTTCAGTTTTAAACCAAGATTTAACATTTCTGTAGAAAATAATTACCTATTGAGGAAAGGATGAGATAGATGGAGGGTGGGAGCAAGGGAAGGACACAGAGACACAAAGGCGACATGACTGATAGCAAGAGCCGTGAGTTCATAACTGGCTGTCTGCAAATCACTGTGAGCACCGTGGATGTATCAGAGCAATCTTAGGCTTTGCCTGTGGGTTACTGTCTCCCCTGCAACCCTCCTATTCTCTCCTTCCATAGTGGATCCTGCATGACCCAAAAATGCATTAACAAAAAAAAAAAAAAAAAAAAACAAAATGTGAATTAGCAAAGACTGCTCTTGATCTGCCAAGCCCACAAGTGTCCAACTCCCAGCCCCTCGCAGTGCTTTCGCAGGCAAACAGTGGGAAACCCTTCAGGAGCAGTGGGTTGAGAAGGAAGTGGGAAAAAATTATTAGTTAAAGTATCTAAGTACTGTTCAATCATCTGTTCCTCCACCCAATTACCCACCATTCACATCCTGGGTTAGATGCACTGCAGAAGAACACATTCTGAATACTGCAGAAGAGTATATTCTAAATTTGCTCTTGCACCCACTGGTGAGAACAAGCCCACCATTCCCATGCCTGTTAACAGGATGAAAGGGGCCGGGGGAAAGAAGGATTCCTAGCCCAAAGAACAGCATCTTCAGTGGTAAAATACAGAGCAGACCTTGCAAAACCAAGAGACATAAGGAGCTGATGGAGAAAACAATCTTTTTGACACAGGTTAAATCAGTAAGGTGTAAGCTGTTACCAGAGGGCCATTCCTGCAAACCAGACCTCCTTCAGTCTATTGCTGTTTTTCACAGTCCCACCAGCATGTGCCACTACAGCACCTGTTCCACAGCTTCCTGGTGGTACCAAACCAGCTCCTTGACACATCACCAGAGCATTGCTTTACTGAGAGCACCCTCAACACCCTCAATGCTGAGAGTTCATGATCTTCTGCAGCAGCCTGCTGGATTAAGTAAATAGCCACAGGCACAACAGCATTTGTCTCCTTGACCAGCTCCACATCTCCTGTCTTTTAAAATGGTGAGGAGAGTGGACCAAGGACCATTTCTTGTTCAGCCATCCCCAAATAAGATCCTCTAGGTTCTAGCACACAGCTTTCTGAGTATTAAAAAAAACTTCCAGCATGAGCCTCTGTCATGAATGCGACAGATTTGTATGGCTGCTTTCCCTTGACTTCTCAGGTGACGACAGAAGGCTGTGGGGATTCAGTGGCACAGGAGCGTCCACTGCCTGGCTTCAGGGGAATGGCCACAGCCAAGGTCACAGCACCCATGTTGGTCTCCAGCTTTCAGCACTGCTGATCTGGTCTATGACCACAGAAAAGGTAAGCTATGATCCAGCAAAGGAATGAAGGTCAGTGCCACCCACAGCCCTCCTACTTGGGGAGACAGCTGTGTGCCAAGCTCAGCAGGAGCCTGCATGCCCTTCCAAGTGAGTGCTGTAAAACCAAGCCCAATGATGCTTTTTATTTCCCCAAGTGCTCCTCCTTCTGCACCACATCCCCATGTCCCAGTGCTGCCTTTCTGTCAGTGCCTTTCTTTGGGGACCTGCTTCCAAACTGCTGACTGATGGGTGCAATGAAGGTTTCAGAGACACCACAGTTGAGCAGCAAGATGCAGGATCCCTTCTCCAAGGCTTTGTGAGGATCCAGAAGTGGGTGGAAACAAGGAGGCAACCATTAACAGCACAAACTAGCCTGATCTCTAATGAAAGCTGATGGCTGCCTCTCACCTGAGCAGTATTCCACTCCCCTGTGGCTAATCCTACCCCCGAATGACTACATACCCTCTGTGCTGGCTTACATGGCACTTCCACTGCCACTCACAGTTGGGAGTGACATGGACTTCTCATTTGGCTCCCTCACTCTGCCAAACATCCTGATTAAGCAATTTCATGGAACTATAATAAACTATCCCAAATCAATTTCACAGCATTGCTAAGCTTGTGCCTTCATCAATTCAAACTTGAGCATTCCATGAAAAATTGCTAGGAGAAAAAAAAATAATCAGTAAATTAAGTACACTTCTCACTCTGGCTGGTCAAACTGGAGCCTTTTCCAGAATGAGCATCTTTCCACAGCCACCACTGTGACTTGGCAGCATCTCCAAGGGACTTGGTCCATCTAACCATTGGTCTCGCACAAAAGCAAGACCTCCTCTTCTCCTCCTCCTCCTCATTGCTACATTAAAACTGAAACAGATCTGCAAGAAGAGCTCCCACAGTATCTCAACTACATGCCTGCAAGGAAAGAAAAGGAAAAGGAAACTGAGAGGAGAGCAGCAGAACATGCAGAATGCTGAAAGATCAGTCCTGCTGCACCTCCTGGATCTGGGCAAGTCAAATGCTAGAAAGCCCAGCATCTCATGCTCCCCTCCAGAACAGCTATTTAACACAAATAGATACCAGGCATTCTGAAGAGCAGTTGCTAGATGTTCAGATTTATTCAGAGGCTGTAAGCATCTGTACTTTGCACCTCAAAGTCCTCACAATCCCTTGGTGATGCTGGAGAGTGTTTCGCTATGGCTTAAGTACCAGCTCTTCTAAGCTCTCACCATGCCACACGTCACCACTCAGATGCAGAAGGACAGTGTCAGCATCTTTAGGAAGAGAGTGGAAAGCATTTCTTGCAGCAGCCTGTGTTTGAGGTACCTCATGTCACTCACAGGGCTTAATCTGCCAGTGACACATTATTATAAAGAGGAAGAAGCTGATGAGAAACAGCATTTTGAGGGTGACATCTTTCACTTACAGCACCTATTACCTATCTATTACCTATGCAGCTGCATCTTTCCAGAGCTTCCTTGAAGCTGACACTTTTTCTCCCCATGCAATTGTGGTTATGATTTGGCTATTTCCAGCAGCAGGTACACCCAGCCTTGTTGGACATCAACCTCTGCCCAGGGCCAAGTTTCCAGAGGAGTAAAGAAACAGACAAGCGGTGTAGAACCAAGGTACATCTGCCCAAAGCATGTCACAGGCTTGTGATGAAGGAAGTCTCTGAACGCAGAGATCATCTGCTGGTGAAACCTGCACACTGGAAAAGCTGCCAATCTCCTTCCTGAAACCACTCCTGGAACTGCTGGCTGCCTGCTTCATGTAGGCACATGAGAGGCATGTGTGACACTGCTGCTAATCTCTTGCGCTTATTAAACAGCCCCAATGTCTTGGCAAAAATCCACCTCCAGCAATTTCATCCTGCCAGCTGAAATCCCTTGCACAGCTCCAGTGAGGTGTGGCACTCATCTCTGCCTCAGACTCTGTGCTGTTTAACAGTTGCTCTATTTCACCCCAGAGATGGCAGAATTTTAGCGATGAATTAAGCCATCCCTTTCTACTTTGTAAAGTGCAGATAAAAGATACTACAGCCTTGGCATAAATAAATGCAAGATGCTGACACTGCTACTGGAGGTAGCCATCTTGCTGAAAAATGATTTCATTTGTGGCACTAATAATACAGGCAAGACACTGAAAGCTCATTTCCATCTCATTTTAATACAGCTCCAAAACCAGAGAAGAAAAAAAAAAAAAGTCAGCGTCGAGTCAGCATTTGTGTTTTTAACCACTGTCAGGCCACAGAGATTCACAGGCTTTCAGTCCAGTGTGGCAGCTCCCCTCCACCTTGGCCACATCATCAGTTGATGGAATCTTCACCCAATTATCTGCTGCCTCAACTGATCCTTAACAAAGACCAACCCTAATTTCCCTAAATCTGTTCTTTGAGCATTTTTCACAGTGAGCTACTGCAGAGGGGAGCTCTAATCAGCTTACAATCTTTATTCCAGCGAGACAGGTGTGGGGACCTGTTCAGCGTGATAGAGCAAGCCCAGAAATCTCTCCACAGGGGTGGGGGAAAAAGCTTTCTTTGTAGGAAGAGGGCTGGCAGCATTCAGTCTGATTGAGCATTTCAAGGACACAGTGGCTAGATTTTAATATTCATTTTATATTAAGGTGCTTGCAGGCTTGGGTAAGGAGATTGTTATTACTTAAATCAGGAGAGGGCACACCACAGGAACAATAGAGCAGTAGAGTACCGGACAAGCTGACATGTCTCTGCCCTTTCTAATTTCCTTATTACTATTTTGCTCAAATTTAGGCATTTTAAATACCACGTTTCTAGATTGTCTTTTATCCAAATACTGCAATGAATTTCATGCACAGTGGAAACATAGCACCAAAAATAAAAAGACACTAAAGTAACACACAGCACCTTCAAAGGTTCACATTCAATTCTAAATCAAATTATCTAACAAAGAATAGAATAGAATAGAATAGAATAGAATAGAATAGAATAGAATAGAATAGAATAGAATAGAATAGAACAGAACAGGTTGGAAAAGATCTTTGAGAACATTGGGTCCAACCTATCATCCAACACCATCTAATCAACTAAATCATGGCACCAAGCACCCCATCCAGTCTCTTCCTAAACACCTCCAGTGATGGTGACTCCACCACCTCCCTGGGCAGCACATTCCAATGGCCAATCTCTCTGTGAAGAACTTCCTAAGATCCAGCCTAAATCTCCCCTGGCGCAGGTTGAGACTGTGTCCTCTTGTTCTGGTACTGGGTGCCTGGGAGAAGAGACCAACCCCCACCTGTCTACAACCTCCCTTCAGATAGTTGTAGACAGCAATAAGGTCTGCCCTGAGCCTCCTCTTCTCCAGGCTAAGCAACCCCAGCTCCCTCAGCCTCTCCTCACAGGGCTGTGCTCCAAACCCCTCCTCAGCTTTGTTGCCCATCTCTGGACACCTTCCAGCAACTCAACATCTTTCCTAAACTGAGGGGCCCAGAACTGGACACAGGACTCAAGGTGTGGCCTAACCAGTGCTGAATAAACTTAGAGCTGATCTCAAATCTTTAGACAGAGTAGATCTATTCTTCTGCTCTCCACTGTCCTTTCCCCTTGTCTAATACTGCAAACCACTTTTTCAAGTCTGAAGTGAGTTATTTGAGTTATTTGCCCACAGTACCAGGAACACCACTGATGGATAATTATTTGAAAGCAAAACAGATTTCCCATTCTCATAACTAAAAACTAGATGGAGAGGGAGTCTTGCACTTTTGTCTGTTTTCGTTCTTTCAAATTGTTCACCTTTGGATTTAGAGGGGGGGAAACCTGCAATATGAAACAAAAGGTGTTTTTAAAATTACAGCTGCCTGAAAATAGGCCAGGGGAGAGGTCTGTGAGCTGCAGAGGGAGGTCTGGATTCTGTACAGGTAACAGTTCTGTACAGGCAACAGTTTGCTTTGGTCCCTTTAAGATATGTATTCAGCTGTCCCACAGATATGGAGATCCACATTTTCCCAAAATTCAGATGCAAGACTCAACTACAACCTTAAAGCAATGGTTCTGAGAGGAATTTCAGCAGTAGCATCTAGCCAGGAGTGCCCTAAGCCTTGATTCAGCAAAGCACTTAACCTCCAGCTTAGCTCAAAACCTGCACAACGATTTCTTCGATGAAGCATATAAGGCAAAGACCACTGAACGGCAGGAGCCTTTGGAGAACACAGTAGGCGTTTGTCAGGGCTCAGCTCCATCACACAGGAGTAGAGGACAGAAAGGGAGAAGAATACCCCACTGGAAGTTAAACCACAGGAATGCCAGGAAACGGCAGAATGCAAGAGAAAAAAAATCTCACCCTGGACGGACCAGGGTAAATTCCTCTCTCTTCCAAGAAAGGACATTTATTTATTATTTGTTTAAAAAACGATTATTCGCTAATTTCTGTTAAGAGTGAAGTCTGCCGTGGTCTCTCCAACCCCCGACAAGGCAGCCGCTAGGCGGCGAGCCGGGCTGGTGTCTTGTCAAACCGCATCGTGAAGCCAGATCGCATCAAAGAGGGAAGGAGAGGAGAGAAAGCTGCTCCACAGTTGCACAGGGAGCCATAGCAACGCGGCAGTTCCTATTTTTAAAAACTTGAAAGATAGTAAGAACATTAAGCCGGGGGGGGGGGGGAGGAGAGAAAAATAAAGAAAGCCACCAAACCATGCTTCTATCAGAAAGGGGAAAAAAATGCTCATGGTCATTACAGGCTCTAGTGATGAAACTGCTTATGGCCAACCACCGATTCACAGGTGTGCACGGCAGAAAATAGCCACAGCCTCAACAAGCTGGTCCCTGAAGGAAAGAGGATATTTCTCACCTTCCCTCTGCTGAGCTGCTAAAATGGGTTTTCAAATTCCCTAGGGCACTTTAAAGACCACAGGACCCCAACCGTGTTTTGTGATCAGGGGAAGATGCCACTGTAGCTGGCGCTAAACTGTAGCCAGAGCTGGGTCTGCGGTGCTGTGCTGCTTCCTTCAGCTCCACCACAGAGGAAGGATTCTGATTCACTTTTCATGAAAAGCAGAAAGAGCCTGGATGCACAAGTTAAAGCATATTGTCACCAACAAGTGAAGTTGCCACGGTATTAGCACTAATTGGACTTGGCTGCAGAGCAGGAGATGTCTCAGAGGGCTGGAAGCAGAACATGGACACTTTCCCATCTGGAAACTGATGGTGCATACCAAAAATACATTCCCAGCTGGTGGATTTAGAAGGCCTTTATGAAAGGGTCTGTCCTCTAATCAAAAGACAACCCTTGCCAAAAACCCATCACTTCACTTAAACACTCCCATCCTATTTTAAATGCTAAGAGAACGAAAAATCCAGCTGTCCACACAGAACAAATGCCTCCTTTCCCCCTCTAACGAAGCCCTGCTCTGTAGGACCAAAGCATCCTGTGACACCTGCTGAGGAACAAATATTTTTTCTGTCCCCCAACACATACTCCCTTTGAGAAGCCAAGGGTCTGCAGTATCCTAACAGTGTGCTAAGCAGGTCTGAGGTCAGACCTTTCCTCGCAGGACAGTTGTGCCTCGCGCTGCCCAGCCAGCACTGCTTAAGGGCTGGGCAAAGCAAGAAGGACAGCCAGGCACAGACCACGTTCTTCTGCATCAGGTACCCTTAGTAGCCCACCTGTATGGGAGAGGTTTGGGTCAAGAGCTGCCCTCAGCATCCACCTTCAGGGGACAGAAACAAAAGGAACGAGGATGATCAGAGGGCTGGAGCACCTCTCCTATGAGGACAGACTGAAGGAGTTGGGGCTGTTCAGTCTGGAGAAGAGAAGGCTCCGAGGTGACCTCATTGTGGCCTTCCAGTATCTGAAGGGGGCCTACAGGAAGGCTGGGGAGGGACTTCTCAGGATCTCAGGTAGTGATAGGACTAGGGGGAATGGAATGAAGCTGGAGATAGGGAGATTCAGGCTAGATGTGAGGAAGAAGTTCTTCACCATGAGAGTGGTGAAGGCCTGGAATGGGTTATCCAGGGAGATGGTTGAGGCCCCGTCCCTGGAGGTGTTTAAGATCAGGCTGGACAAGGCTCTGGCCAGCGTGATCTAGTGTAGGGTGTCCCTGCCCATGGCAGGGGGTTGGAACTAGATGATCCTTGTGGTCCCTTCCAACCCTGACTGATTCTATGATTCTATGAATGAGAGAGGATGCCAACACTGCCTCTGAGCTGTGGTGGCACATGGATCAACCTTCCCCCACCCACAGCTCACCTCCTGGGCAGGCAGTGTGACTAACCAGCAGCCCCAGGGTTACAAACCTGGCACCTTTCCCCAGCACCAAATAACTACTGAATGTGAATAACGGGGGAGCAACACACGCAAGACAG
This sequence comes from Picus viridis, assembly GCA_033816785.1. Classification (NCBI taxonomy): domain Eukaryota; kingdom Metazoa; phylum Chordata; class Aves; order Piciformes; family Picidae; genus Picus; species Picus viridis. The sequence goes on along the minus strand of CM066568.1, from coordinate 22,982,397 downwards.
ATGAAATGCAACAGGGGATGTGAGGCAGGGAGGCTGAAAAAGCAAGTAATGGCAGTGTGCAGGCAGCAGAGAGCAAGGTGATGAGGAACAGGGAACACAGGGAGGCAGAAAGACCCTGACGGAGGCAGGAGGCACGGGCCAGCGCTGGCCCCCAGCTGCTGCTGGAGCAGTGACAGGAACAAGCAGATTTCAGCAGCAGGGATCTCTAAGCCGTCAGCAGTGGCCACACCACGCGCTGACAGCTAGCACCAGCCTGCCGGCAGCCGGACACACCAACCAGCAGGAACATAACAGGCTGCTAACAAGACACCAGCTTAAAGGTTCCAAAAGGTCAGAAGTTACACATGCTCCCTCTCCCTCCAAAGTTCTTAAAAGGGCAATTCCTGCATTCGTGGGAACATGCCTTTTACACCCTCTCTCCTGTCCTCCCTGGAGTCAAGAAGCAAGTCCCAGCATCATGCCTCCCACCCACTGGAGAAGTGCTGGGCTTAAGGGCTGGAACAAGGCTGTCTAGCCAGCTGCCAAGCAGGTAGGTGCCACTCCACAGAAGCCAGAGACCTCCGTGCTGCTTAGTGCTCCTGAGATTAACTCAAAATGAGGTTAATTCATCATCAGGTTAATTCAGCAGTCCTACCAATGGAGAAAGAGAGACACAAAGGGCCCTTTCTCCATTCCTGCTCTCAATTCCCTTGCTGTGCTGTGTGAAGGGATGTGGCTCACTTGACTAGAAGGCAACAGAGACTGGCTCCATGGCAGTGCCTCCAAATGACACATGATGTTTTCTGCGTCCAATACAGCAAGCAACAGCTGCTATGAACAGAGAGGAGAGGGCAAGAGGGTGGGTTGGAAGAGGCCCAGGAAGCAATGGCAGATGCTACCTGAGCACTGCCCTTGGCACTGATCTTGGGAAATTATCACAGTATCATATTATGTCCAGGATATTATGGGCATGGTACTGCTCCTGGGTATCAGAGTAGCACAACACCACGAGAGAGACTGCACCTTTCCAGGGACATGTACAGCCCCTGTGGTCCTGAATCTCCAAGGGAGCAATACATTTGCACAGTAGTATTGCAAGTACTTTTTCTGCTCAATGACTCATTGTTCAGCTGTATAAGCCCCCCAACAATTCCTAGTTTCCAAGAGGGGAATGTGGCCACGCAATAGCAGTGTTTGCCCTGGATGTTCCAGGGGAAATAGCATTCAATCATTCCTCAAGGCCTCTTTTGCCTTTCTTAACTGGTTGGCACAGAAAGCTCCAGATGAAAGTTAGCATTTTCCCCAAAGTGGAAGTATCATGTCCAAGCACTGCACCAAGCTAGCTTGCCAGCTGTTTTCGTATTTGAGGAATGGGAGGTGCAGAACTGAACCCAGCTTTGTTCCCCTCGTAATGTATTTCTGTGCAAAGGCAATATAATTCCACATTTGTATTTCCATTCCAAAGCAAATGCTTCACTGCACTTTTTATTAAAATGAAATCTGGTGTGTGCAGCCTGGTGTTAAATGAGAGACTATTAAAGCCAATCAGTGGAGAACTCATTAGTAACCCAACAACTACAAACTAGTAGTTATGGCCCAGCATTCACAAGCAGCCATGACAACCAGTAGGAAGAACCCAGGGCTCATTGAAGGCTGTAACAAAAATACAGCTTCTGTAGCCCGGCTACTGTGAATATCCATACAAAACAACTGAGCTTCTATTCTTCAGGTATGTGCCAGAAATCATATTCTTTTCTCATGACTCATCCCTGAATTCCATTCCCAAGAATGCTCCTGTCATTTAGTTATTTCTTCCCATCTCTAAAATGTAATGAGAAGCACCAAGCCCAAGCTCAAGGAAATCTGTCCCATCAATTAAGATAACGAAATAAGCAGAAGGCTGCCTATAAACACATCCACCTCTGCCCACTCACTCCTCAGCAGCCATGGTGAAGGGAGAATAGATGAACTTTACAGAATGTCTAGAAGGTTAGCAACGCTCTTGGAAGGGCCAAGAAGAAAGAACTCCACATCTGAGCATCTCTCCAGAGGAAAAATCTGTTAGAAACTCCTCTTCAGTCTTTGTAATCTTCTCAATCTGGTAGAATGAGCAGAGAGCACAGTGGTTTGCAGGAAGCCCAGAAGCCCAGACATTGAGACAACTAGAAACTCATCTGACTGGAATATTCCAACCAGATTTCTTTCTGGGACAATGAAGGAAAAAATGAACAGGTAATTGTTACTAGCAAAACAAAGAATTAAAGAGTGTAACTGAACTGAAAAACAGCACCTGGATGTTTGGACTCAAAATAATCACCTAAGCCTATTATCAGCATAAATTGAGGTAAACCCTTCACTGGAGGAAAAATTCCTCAAGAATCACTCAAAAAGAAAACTGACAATTCTTGTAGAACAAATCTTCCTTGAAGTATTATTCTGCTCCTAGTCAAGTTGTCTCAGTCATGGGCTCATGCCTGTGACAAAATCTGCAATGTTCAGTGGTCGTGATCATACTTCTGCAGTCCTGGCTTAATACAAAAGAGTCAGTTTCAAGACAGACAAGACACAGTTGCTATGAGACCATTATTCATATGGGAAGATGCAGACCAAACACCTACATTGGCAAGAAATGGCATTTAGATAACGGTCTGTCTTATTTCTTTTTCTTCTTGCAGCCATGCTTTGAGGAAAACTTTGCACAAGCACTTGCAAAACCCAACTGGAATGTCAAGGTAAGAAGGGAGAAGGAAAAACTAAAGCTTTCTTTCTACAGCTGAGAAACATTCAGTTGATTTTCTCCTTACACCTTGATCAGCCACCAATTGATTTCTCATCAAGCAAGGCCATTTGATTTTAGCTGCATTCATAACTGCTTCCTTTTCAGAAAGAAAGCAAAAAAATAAATCTCAGGATTGGTCAAGGTTCAAAGGCAGATCTTGGGAAATGACTAATTCCCAGCCTCGGTGCAGAAAGTGCCCCAGCTGAACCAAATTACACATTTTTTTCAGTTGGCTCTGTCACTCTCCAATGAATGGGGAAAATGGGAAAATTCCTTCATTGCCTGGCCTCCCAGCTATGGATTTGAAGAAAATTGGACCATTTTGGATTAACTTCAAGAGTTTCTGAAACACCAGCTACGTGGTGATACATTACCTGAGGTCGCATATGCTTTGTAGTCTCCCTAGATATCAAGCCCACGTACATACATCTCTCTGTTCTGTGTAGGCATGTAGAGGGAGAACTGTAAGATGCAGATGGTTGAATATAGTATTACCAGGTCCAAGGCAGGACTAAAATTAGTTTTCTAGAACCTTCAGTCCAATCCAAAGAAAGCCAGACCATGTCCCAGACATGCAAGGACTGCTGCCTGCTGCACTTCTGCCTGCTATATACAATGCACAAACGCTGGGCAATCTTGGTAAGTGGAAGGGGAAAGCATGAAGCAGCCAGGTCTGCAGAACCTGTAATACCCCAAGTAAACAAAGTATATCAGCAGAGGTTTAAAGCTTAACACACAGGAAACTCCAGACAATTCAATGGGACTTAAAGGCATGAACACAGATTACAGCCATTAATCTCTGTAGGTGTTGGCTCAGTGAGGTGATATCCTATCTTCATGTTTCTCCTTTCCACTTCTTCCTCTCCTCTACCCTTCCTTCTCTCCAGATTCCAGGCTAAGGCCAAGCTTGAAGCCATCACATTGCTATTGAAACTTTGGATTGGTAAAGGCAGTGGATGATTTTGGACACCACTAGCTTTTATACATCAAAAGGTGCCCAAAAGTAATTTGATTTGAATAGAAAACCAAGGACCTAACTCACTGAAGTCATAATTTTTAACTACCTCACTCGGAAGTAGGGACAGGGGGAGGTCAGAACCCCAGACAGACAGAGCACAGACCAGTGCTGTTGGGGGAAAATTGAGTATTTGGACTCTGGTCACAGGAGCAACTGCAACACAGTGTAATTATTTCTGAGCTAGCTCAGGTGCCTGCAGCAATCTAGGCAGTGGCAGAATAGAGCTTGGCATGGACTAATTGACTCTACATTTCAGCAAGACTGATGTCAGTACCCAAACTAAGCTGAGTGTATCTACACATATCTGCAGTCATTCCTGTGAATGCTGTGTACCCAAAGCAGACAATGGAGAAGCATCAGAGAAGCATCATTTGAGCCATGAAGCTAAGATGAAAGCTAACACCTCCAAAAGTGACAAGAACTGCTTTCATGGAGGGTGCCCAGGCTTGAGGACATATTTATGCTGCACAGAAGTACTGTCATATTCAGAGACTCAAGATTCATAGAAAGAGTGATTGGTCATTGGAATGGGCTGCCCAGGGAGGTGGTGGAGTCACCATCACTGGAGGTGTTTAGGAAGAGACTGGATGGGGCACTTGGTGCCTTGGTTTAGTTGATTAGATGGTGTTGGATGATAGGTTGGACTTGATGATCCCAAAAGTCTTTTCCAGCTTGGCTAATTCTATTCTATTCTGTGAACTTGGGACTTCTATGCAAGCAAAGTAGTGCAATGTAGAGACATTGGGTCCCTGAAACAGCACAGATCTATGGGCATCATGTCTGGCACAAGCTAATATGGTGTCAACTGAACCGGTTAGCAGAAGGTCTCTGCATAACTTTGCATCACCCTTTTTACAAGGAGTCACATGGAAAAGACAAGGGGCAATAGGTACAAGTTACTCCTGGGGAGACGCCAGTTGGAATCCAGAAGGCGGCTTTTCACCACTAGCACAGTTAGACATGAAGAATCTCCCAAGGGAAGTAGTAGATTCCCCTACACTGGATGGTTTTAAGACTCAGCTTGACAGGGTGCTGGGCCATCTCACTTAAACTAGACTAACACCCAGAAAGGTTGGAACAGATGATCCCTGTGGTCCCTTCCCACCTGGCATTTTGTGAATCTGTGATCACATGGCAAGCAACAACATCTTAGCTTTTAGAGAACTGCTGGAAAGATACATCACAGCTCCTCCTGAAAATCCCTATTCATTTGGAAAGGTAGAGCAACAGCCTGCCTTGGTGCTACATCTGATACCTTTGCATTTATTAATTAGATTTTCCCTGCTGAATCATTAAATCAAAACACACACCTTACCCCTAAACCTAACTGGGAAGGAAACTGAAAACATTGGGCACTTTTGTTTATTCCAATTGCTTGTATAAAACAAAAGGAAGAGGAAGCAAAGGCAATAAGACCTGGTAATATGTCAATGGATCATAGAGACAAAGAGTAAATAGCAGATAGTATTATGTATAACAATAATAATAATAATGGGTCAAAGAACAGACTTTTATTTCGGTTCCCACCTTTCAGGCAAAGGAAAATCTGCTTTCTTGTCTGCCAGTCCCTCTGCCTAGTACAGTTGACAGTGAAGGGTCAGAGCATGCAAACCAATCCATTACATTTACTCTGTTCCCTGATTCATCATGGAACAAAATGCTGAGCACTGTGTGGTCACCTCTCCAGATGGCTACTGCCTGGATTCCCCTTGCCCTGGTACAAAATTTGCCCAAGCTTTTTGCATATAAAATATGAGGGAATGACAGCTGAGTAAGTCAGGGGCATCTGGCTAATTGCAGATACCACCTCCCCCAGTTCTTCCCATGTCTTATTATCTGGGTTGCTTAGCAACACACTGAAACTCCAGCTGGGACAGAAAGGAAGATCTAGCAATCAGAGTGCTGTTCTGGATCTTGTTCCACCACAGGCTTTCTCTATGACCTTAAACAGGCTTCTTAGCACTGTTTCTTCAGAAAACCTGAATCTGGATCAAAAGAAGATGTTTATTCAAACAGGTTTTCCCTATTTTTAAATGCTCTTTTCCATTTAGAAACAACTGGCAGTTCTGATGGAGGGGCCTAGGCTCCCTGCATAATGTGCTCTAGAGAGAATGGAACCCAGATCACACAGCAGACAGTGGCCAACAAGGTGCCAATGAGCAGGGTGATAGCACAAATACTCCTTTTTGAGCTAAACTGAATTCTTAAGACACCTAAGGGCTTTAAAGGCTTCAAGTGTAAAGCAAAAGCTGAACAGAGCTCTTGACTAACTTTCTCTGCATCTCTTAGTTCTGTATATATCTTTGCATTTCCTCCTCTTTTGCAATTCAGAGCTAATGGACAGCAGGACACATGGCTCTCAGACAAAAGATGCAATGACGCTATTCCAAGTGCATTAAACAACCATAAAGGACACCTGTTCCCACACTGCTGATGCCTGGAATAGAACCTGAAGCCTTCTAGATTTCAATACAAAAATCCCCACTGCTTGCAGCAAGAACCCACCTGGGAGTTACAGACCCATTCATACAAAGACTCTCCAAGAAGTTCAGTGCTGTTACAAAAGAAAGTTTGTGCATGGAGGGGCACACCCACATTTTCAGACTATGCCTTCACTGTTCCTTTGACTCTTGCTGGCTGCCCCCTGTGTTGTGTGGAGGCTGTCTAACAGGGTGACAGTACTGCCACTCACGACAAACAGTAAGAAGCTCCCACCTGCAGCATGCTTTCCCTTGCCCAGATTCTGGCCAACATTGCCCAATGCCCCAAAGTGTCACATGACCCAGAAGAATTATTTTGGCCTCAGAAGTCCTCTTTCATAAGGCTAGACCCTTCCCTTACCTGTTGAGCATGTTGGACTGGTAAATCCTTTTCTCCTGGGTGTTGTAACAGCTGCTCTTGGGTTCAGGGATGAAGCTGTGTTCAGACAGCATATCAGAAGCAGCCGTGGTGATTATGGCTATTCCATCCCTCACTCTGGCAGGAAGACCGTAGTCCCATTCATCATATGAGACAGAGATGAGCCCGGTGGGGAACTCGGATGGCACTGTGTCTGTATCCCCTGCCACCAGGCTGGGCACGATCCACGTGTAACCATAGCCTGTCAGACCCACAGAGTTGGCCACCTCAAAAATGTAGGTGGCCTCTTCCTTTGTGCAGTAGAGGAGGATAACAGGGCTTTGGAGCTTCTTGAGCTGGTTCTGGATCTTTGAGTCCCCGTCGTCCAGGGACATGTCCAACAGGAGGACCTCCTCCAGTTCCCAACCCACAAAACTGTGCTCAATGGTACTCCGGATCTTGTTCACAAAGTCCTGGTAACCAGGGAAATAAGTAGTGACAATGGAGAAGATGTACCAGTCATATTCTTCCATTATGTTGAGCATGACAGAGGCTTGCTGTTCTATTGATGGGCCAAACTGGAAGAACATGGATGACTCATCCTACAAGAAGAAGTCAAAGAGAGGAAGAGAGAAAAAAACAAACAAACAAACAAGAATAGGTCAAAGAAAATGAACAGTATTCCTAGTCAACCCATTAAGCATGGAGCAGGAAGGCACACAGTCAGAACCTTACACTTCATGTCCTGGCCAGAGCTGAAGAATTCTTAACTTTAAAAAATTTAAGTGAAGCAGTGGGTAGGAAGTAAAAACCTTTTTATGACCAGCTGTTCGTCCTTTATTTTTAAAGGCAGGTTGCCAAAATTACTTCAACGTTTCAAACATTAGGCATGATGCTAACCGACAGGGAACAAGTGGTACACAAGTGAGGCCAGCAAAAAGAAAGTATATTCAAAATATTTCATGGCTGTAAAAATTACTAGCTAAGGTAATCAAGAAATCATCACAACTTTATGTGTAGTATAAACAGGATTCACAACAGCTTTGCTTTTGATTTAGTTTGGGACAGTCAATCTAGACCGAGTATCCAGACCGAAGGACAGCTAGAGTAGGTAAAAATCATTGAACACAAATAGCTCTGAGGGACTCGACTGCAAGCTCTTCTCAAAACAAGCAGTAGCACAGAATGCTACAGCTGTGAAGGCTCAGTCCCAGAACATCATAAAACACGTTAAAATGGAAAAACAAAATTCTAAATTCTCATGGGGTTTGGGTCACACTGTGTTTTAGAGACATGGCAGCTCAGTATTTCTCTTGGTATTGCTTTCATATCCTCCTGCCACAGCAGGTTTGTCCTTGCAAAAATCAGAATTCATACCATTTTATAACCTCCAAAACTCAATGGGAGTTCTGCACAGATTTCAGCTCTCCAATGGTGTAATGCAAGTCTTTTTCATCTCGGGCTTTCACGAGATCTCAGGCTTTCAATTTGTGACAGACTCAGCGAATCCAAATCCCAACTTCTGCCAAAGTTATGATGGAAAGAAATGGAGAAAACATTTCCCAGTATGCTTTCCTGTGGATTGATCTCCTACCTTTTAAAATCAGCCACAATCTCCCACTGACTTGGGTACAGTAGGATTGCATCACAAACAAACAAAGGCAGAATTAAATGATAACTCTCTGCAGAGATTCCCATTATAAGAAGGAAGTTCTCCAAATCAAATAATCACTTTTGGAAATAAGATAGCAGCTCTGCCTTCTCTCAATGAGCTAGAAGAGCTGAACCAGAGAACCAAAAGGAGACAGTCAGCAGGTTTAGAGCTGGGAAACTTCAGTGTGCAAACACCTGAAGATATTCACATTTAGAACATGTCTCTAACAAATTCACTCTGCCACAGTCTGGCAAGTAAAGCTGCTTTTCAGGAGGGATTCCAGTTAATCATCCATCCATCCTTCCCTTCCTCTCTCCATGCATCCCTCCCTCCCTATTTTACACATTGGTTTGATTAGCTATAAAAAGATTTTTAATTGATAAAATATGCCATAGCATGGCAAATCCAGAAGACAAACTCTGATCCTGCACCCAGCGTGAAGCTGGTTTTGTTTTTCTATCCTAACCCCCCCACGGGTCACACCCTATACAGAGGAGTCCTTTCTCACAGATCCCTATGCCTCTCTTCCGAGGTTTGGTGATTAAACTCTGTGCACTTCCTCCGCACAACTCGCCACCCACTTGTGAAATTACTGTTAGGGATTTTGTTTGCCCACTGGAAAAATAAATGTACAAGAAAATAAAAAGAAAAAAAGCAAAGGGGAGAGGGAGAACCAAAAAGCAAAGGGGAGAGAAAGGGAGAACCAAAAAAGCAAAGGGGAGAGGGAGAACCAAAAAAGCAAAGGGGAGAGGGAGAACCAAAAAAGCAAAGGGGAGAGGGAGAACCAAAAAAGCAAAGGGGAAGGGAGAACCAAAAAGGAGAGGGAGAACCAAAAAAGCAAAGGGGAGAGGGAGAACCAAAAAAGCAAAGGGGAGAGGGAGAACCAAAAAAGCAAAGGGGAGAGGGAGAACCAAAAAAGCAAAGGGGAGAGGGAGAACCAAAAAAGCAAAGGGGAGAGGGAGAACCAAAAAAGCAAAGGGGAGAGGGAGAACCAAAAAAGCAAAGGGGAGAGGGAGAACCAAAAAAGCAAAGGGGAGAGGGAGAACCAAAAAAGCAAAGGGGAGAGGGAGAACCAAAAAAGCAAAGGGAGAGGGAGAACCAAAAAAGCAAAGGGGAGAGGGAGAACCAAAAAGCAAAGGGGAGAGGGAGAAAGTTAAACAGGAAAAAAAAAAAAAAAAAAAAAAAAAAAAAATAGAAAGAAAAAGTAAAATAAGGGGGGAAAAAAGAAACAATAGAATAAAATAAAAAGAAGAAAAAGACAGAGGAGAAAAAGAGGGGGAAAAAAAAATGAAAAAGAAAACAGCAACAAATTGGAGACTAATGAAAAAAGCAAGGAGCCACACAGGAGCCTCTCAATCTGTAGCAAACGTCATAGTTTCTATCACTGAAATTCATCCCCTTCTCCCAGAATTGTGCCCAAGAGCAGAACTTGCTCCTTCAATAAAAAGATACTTCCTTTTCTTTCAGGCTTATGGAAAAAAATCCAGAAAGCCAGAAGAAAGACTACATGATTGTCACAGCACCTGTCAGAGTTTGAAGACAGCCTGAACAGGCAGCTCCAATACCTATCATTACACTGTGCCTTTGAAAGCCACTTGTACCAAACTGAATGCTAGTGTGAAGATTCAGCCTTAGCCTTACAGGAAAAGGCAAGACAGCTACATTGATTTGTAGCATTAATTTTGATATTAAATTCACCAAAAGCTTTTCTATGCTTACCTATAAGAACCTCTGAACTGACTGCAGATTTCCAGTTTCTAGCTGAGAGTGAGACCTTCTGAATTTTGGGAACATCTGACCACACAAACAAGGGCAGAGCTCCACTGTTGAAGGGAATTCCACCACAAAGGGAAGAGATCATGATTCCTTACTAACCAGAGCGCATCAGAACATCTAAAATCAATACACCAAATCCATAGCTTTATCACAACTGTCATGGGTTGAGTTGAATCTGCTGATCTTCAATACCATACTGCCATCATGCCAGCTTCAAAATGAAAAGTGCTGGTTGGAGCATAAGTGCCGTAGGGCTTGAAGTTTAGACGGTAACATGAGAAGCTTCCTGTTCTAGTTGCTAGTTCTGGTTTGTGGGGTTTGGAGTGCTGGTCTTTTCCACTGGACTGGCTTCTGCTGCTGCTTCTGGATGGTGCTGCACTTTTCTGCAAATAGCCTAAGGTAATTGTGCATTGTGTCACTTCCATTAAAACTGTTTATCACAACCCAGAGGGATTGTGTGTGTGTGTGTGTTACTTTACCTTCCAGTTGTGTGGGGAGAGAGGGGGCTTGTGAGAGCAGACTGTGTTAACCCAGGACAACAATCCAGCTAAACAATTCCTCTCCACCAAGACATGTAAGGACCCCTCCTTAAATCAAACTGTGAGTAACTGCTTGCATTTTTATTACAGAAGCAGCAAAAAGAGGTAACTTCTATTCAAACTGAGAACATTTAGGAGGTGTGAGCCAGTCTAGCTTTTGGCTTGCCAAGATGTCTCTTGGCACTTAAATCACCCCAATACTTGGGCTAGCCAAATGATTTTCATTCCCTAACCAACTCAGCACTCTGAAAAGAGAGGGGTGAGGGAGGAAGAACAGTCACAGCGTAGAAGAAAGTGTCCCTCTCATAATACCTCAGGAGAATGGCTGATAGAGTTGGATGGGAATCTCAGTAAGGACCTTTTGGGGCACAAAAAGCAAATTAAGAAGTATACCTGAGAGCCACAGTTTCCTTCCTCTCCTTATTTTCTAACACACCTGATGGTAGGTCAGGCAGAAGGAGAGGGACCTAAACTGACAGAACCACAGGGCTATCAGAGCAGGAATTTGACCCAACTGTGGTGTTGCAGTGAAAGGTTTTTAATTAGAGATAAGTAGGGGAAGGTATCATTTTTACACATATCTACCCCATACAAACATTATTGCTATATTTCAATCTAAACCTAAGAAGAAATATTTTACCACTCCAGACATGAAAGGTTTTACAGAACATTACAAGCTCCTATTTTTCTTCTGCAGAAATGTCATGCACCCCACCTCGCTTTTTCACCCTGGAACAGTCAAAGCATGGTTCAGCACTGCCACTGGGAGACGGATTTAAGTTTGGGATAAGGATAGGCTGAGTTCAAAGCAGAAGCAGCCCCACACACTACACATCATCCATGTGAAGTACAATCCCCTGGCTAAAGGAAAGCGCTTGTTTTTCTCCTACAGCCCTTTCATCTTCGAGCCCAGGCTTCTCATAGCAAACCACTGAAAGAGACAGAAAGATGCTGCAGGGTCTCCCCCTCGGTTTGAAAGAGTAGAAGCTCCACTACGGGATCTTAATACCTCCAGAGATCCTAATACTCCTCCTGCGCTGTCACCCTGCAAGGTCAGGAATCAGCGGTAGTTTGCTGAGCTGAGCTGGAGCCGATCAATTGCCACAGCACCACTCCCCAGCTAACAGATGGCTTCCCACAGAAAATCTGCTCGGAGTTTGCTGATGCTGGGACAAGAATGGCTTCCTCCTCCTGCAACCCCTCAGATAAGGAGGCTGGATGGCACATGGTGAAGGTTTGAAAGCACTCACCACGAAGCCTTCCTTTGGAGACTCATGGCTGGTTCCTAGGTGGAAGGAAGAGGATTGGTGGAGATGGCACAAGGTTTAGAGATCAGCCATGTATCACTGCCACCAACTCTTGGTTGCCCAGGGCCTTCAGTTCCTCAAAAACAGGGCTAAGGTCTGATCCTCCCACACTGGATGCAGGACCCTCGTGAGGCTGCAGGTGACTCCTCCAAGAGCCCTCCTGCAGCTGCACCAGTTGAAACCACAATCACTGCCATTTAACAAACCATTTACCTCAGATGTGGTAGGAGAGGTCCCCAGGGTGCTTTTCTCACAAGTTCCTTCCTAACAACCTCTCTGGATTCCCCAGGCAAGCAAAAGCAATTACTGCCTTACAAACAACATCTTACTATCCAAAACAAAACTGTTTCCTCACGTGGAGCAGATTGAAGAACACCCCTAAAGCAGAGGAACGTGGGAGCTTCAGAACTTACTGCAGTGGGAGAGTCGTCTCAAAGAACTAGAGATCATTCCACCATGCCATCATGTGGAGTGAGAAGATCAGCATGTTAACGATACCTCTGTGCATCTCACCTGAGTGCATCCCGGTTCTGTGCACCATCCTGCCATTTCTGGGCCCTGAACAGGATTTCTGCTACCAGTGGCAAATTTCTTTAGCTCCAGTCCAAGTGCCAGGCCCTGCCAGGGCCACGTATGTCAAATCATGTGCAAGGAATTTGAGTGAGGAGCAAGTCAAGAGCATGTGTTGTTTTCTAAGAGTTGGGAAAGTAAACTATGCTTTTGCAAAATGCCCTAGGCTGCTGTCTCCACATGGGTGCAGGAGAAATACTATTTGTGCTGTGCTGGGAGTAGCCCCTTTTTATTAGGCTTTTGGGAACATCCATATTTCTAACCCCATTTGCTGGTGCATTAAGATTCCCATGCAGCCCTAACCTAAAAACTGAGGTCTGCCCTTCCCTTCCTTCCCGGTTTGCACAAAGGATCCTGTGAGACCTTCTACTGTCTCAAACAATGTGTGGTGATACCAGACCTGAATACACAAGGCAATGGCTTTTGATGACCCTCAGTGGCTCTCAACTACTTCCTCTCTGGAGCTACCGGCCAGAACTGCAGATGGTTTAACAATGGGAAGAGAAGTTCTGCATCGGTGGAATTCTGTCTTTTCCTTGCTCTACACCATTGCAGCTGGGCCTTGGAAAGGCCTGTGGCAGGCATTACACTGAAGGAGCCTTGTGCAAATCAATAGGGGCTCCCCTGGTAAATTGGGAAGGGCACCCCATGCCTGAAGGGACTGAAACCTCCTGGGCCCACGTTGTTGCATCTGCCACAGAGGCTCCTGCTGGATGTAAGTCTTCTGCCAAAGAACTTGGACTAATCCCATGAAGACACCACTGGATCCAAGGGTGGATCCAGTTTCTCTGTGACTTACCTCTCTCCCTCCCTCCCTCCCTCCCTCTCTCTCGTCTCCTTTTTCTTCCTATTTCCCTCTCCTCTTGTCTAACCACATGTCTTTAAGATGCAAGTGACCAAGAGCTTTCTCATCAGGCTCCTTGGATCCCATAAACAGAGCTCATCAGCCATTTGAAGTCCACTCACCTTAACACACTCCAAGAGAATTTTTTAATCTAGCATGACCTCCCCACTACCCAGGGTTGGGTTGGGTTGGGAAATTAGGTCATCATAGAATTCTATAAGATCCTAATGACTCAGGCCACTATCACTTCTCAAAGCCCTCTTCTCATTTTCCTGATTTAGAAGAAAAGCTGTTCACGAGTCTTTAGCACAGACTTCATTTGCAAAATTCCTCTGTGACCTGCAGACAAATCACACGGAGCTGCCTCTTGTTTAGTGTTCAGCCCTGCCTACCACATATTTTGTGGTGACAAAATGGAGTGAGCAAGCACCAAAAAACTTCTGGGAAAACACAGACCTTAATTTCCCTTCCTGTGCTTTGCTTTTCTTCAGAACTGAGCCACCACTGCGTACCTATTTGTCACAGTCCTGGTGGGGTACCTGATTCAGTGGGAGTTTTATTGTTTGTGATGGAAAATGCCACAACAGTTCAAAGACTTATAATTAAATTTTCTCTATTTCTGAGTCCCGTTTGTTATAACAGATTTGACAGGAAATCAGGATCTTTGTTGCTTAAGTGTTTATTTACTCCTAGTTATTCTTACCACAAATGCATCACTGCCTCAGGCAAGCCTGCAGTCAGGATCTTCTGCCTGTTCATATTTTTCCCCCCACATGTAATTTTTTTATTGAGTTTCCAGTGACCCAATACAACAAAACTCTCTAGCATTACATGCTGCTTCATCCTGTGCAAGTCCTTTCCTTGAGTGCTTGCAGTAGAAACTACGAGAGCACAGTGACACTAGAGCCATGGCACAACATTCCTGTGGTAGAATTAGCACCTAGAAGAGCATCCCTGTGTCTCTCACTCACATACTTGTTTACATTTCCATAAATACACAGCATAACCTATTCAAAGTAAGGTTGGACTACATCAACACCTCTCTGCCTAATCGATACTAGTTAGTAGGATTTAAAACATTTCTTGTTATTGGAACTGGTTCCTTAGGTTATTACCCATTTTGGCTTGCACAGCAGATGGAAGCAGATGACCTCTCCTTCAACCCTTCCCCAGTGCTCTGATTCACTGAGGAGTGGATCATGCTTGGTGAAAATCCTCAGAGCTGCCCTGGGAACGTGCCATCAGTGGGAAGTTCAAATTCGTAAGATGCAGAAGCGTGTTTTATATAACCATGGCATTTGTCAGTTCCCTCCCTTGTTCTCATCATAACTACTGAGCGTTGCTGGTATTACTTGACAGAAGGATACAGAGCTCAGAGAAGTGATTACAGAAACTGGAGAATAAGTGAAGGGGGAAACCCAGTTCAGAGACCCTACTGATGGAAAGGCGAGTAGGACATCCTGTGATAAATTAGTGGAGGGCTGTAAGACCCCTCTCTTTCAGGAGTGCATGTTGCTGTCCTTCTCCCTACTAGGCAGGGCATACAAGTGACCAAGAAAGAAGGTACAGCCCTAACAATCAAGAGAATGGTTTTTCACTCTCTAGGTCTTCTCTGAAAGCCACAATCCTTGGTGACTATTGAGAATAACTGCATTATGAAGTCTGTAGAGCTGCTGGAGCTGCTCACTTTTGTTACCCTGGTAAATGGTAACAAATGTATCAAGACTCACAAGTAAAATGTCATTACCTATACACCTAAGTTATACACATAAGACCCCAGTCATGGCTTGGGCACTGATCTCTCTGTAGCAGCAGAAACATCTGCTGCAGAGCCCTGGCACACGGGTAACTGTGTAAGTGCTCCAGCATCAAGGAATTCCTGAGAGCTGCAATAAAAAGGTCTCTGATTAAAGATGACTCAAGGGCTGAGAAAAGCTGATTTCCACTTTCCGTTTAAGGGTCGACAGAAATCATTCGTTCTAAGCATTTTTCTAACAGAGGAAGACAGAAGATACCCTAAATTCTGTAATCTTAATTTTGGGAGTGTTTCACTCCATACCACAAGAAATTAATAAAAAAAAAGATGAAAGAGTCCAAAAGTTGTTTGGCTAAGCAGAGTGCAGCATTTGTGAATTTCATACATAGCTGCTGGCCAAAGCAGGCGAGTTTACGATGTTCTGCTATACCAGCTTCTCAGAGCATCACGTATGGATGCCAGCAGTTTTTCATGAAGGGGAAAAGGCAATCTGCAAGCTGCCAGGATAAACAATTTCCACACCAGGCTTGCTGCATTTCCATTTTCACCTCTGTATGTGTGTGTTTCCTTCTTTGATGAGCTTACGTGGACGGGGTAAACCACTGGTCACTCTGGGCAGATTCTGCCTACCAGGTGCCATGTTATACCAGGCTGGCAGGCTGGACAGTGCAGGCCTAGCTTCCCTGTCCAAACTCAGACAAGCCCACTGGGAAAGCTAGCTAGCCTGACATTGCCAGCCCAAAACAGCTAGAGGAAAGTCAAACTGCACCATTACTCATCCATCCAATTACATCATCGTGTTTGCCTGGGTCTTCTTTTCTGGCTGCCTTACCCTCCAGACTAAGGACTAAATTTTGCCTACTAGCTGAATGAGGTGTCATTGATACAGCCATATTAATCAATAGCTCATAAAACTATCCAGCACTCTTTTAAAAGTCCTGTTACAGTATTTGGCAAGATGTCATTGAATAAATTTCTCAAATCAGCTATCCAGGGCGAAATACTAATTCTTTTTATAAATTCTAAATTAACTGTCCTTCCATTTCATCAAGTATGCCTTGGGTCTCTTATTATGAGAAAACCTTATTATGAGACAAGTCTTCAACTGTTCACAGAGTCTATTTAAATAAGCCCTAGAAGTTCAGCATTGCATCCAATGTCCTCTGAGCCTTTCAGGAGCTGAAGGTCTCTTGCCATTGTCCAGCTGTGGACAAGTCAAGTGTGTCTGTAAGGGCCTCCATTCCCCTTCTGTCTCACAAAGTAGTGATTCCTCCTTTCAAATTCTGCATTGCTTAGGCATTAACCTCCTGTGGGCATGGCTGTTGCTCTTAACACATGGCACCTGCAGTCCTGATGATGCCACGGTCTACTCAGCCTTCATGAACAGAGTGAGGTTGACCGTGCCCATGCTCTGAGCTCGTCGGACCACAGCTGAAGCAAAGCAGTCAATTTAAAGTAATTTGGTACCAGGGTTTAATCTTTTCCTAGAGGCTGGCCTCATTAACCAGTTTGGACAATTTTCAATGCATTGATGAAGCTTACATACCTTTTGGGTCAGAGCTGGCTTGCCTCAGAGTGCAAGTAGGTGAGAAGCTGGAGGCAAAGTCTGTGTAGATGTGCCCTCTACTTTCCTTAAGGGAAGGAGCAGTAAAAGGCTTCAGCCTCATCTCTTCTGCCCAGTAGGAAATAAGCAAAGCTTTTACTCAGAAGCAAAATCTAAAAAAAAAACCCACCCACAAACCTTACTTAAAATGGGAGAGCTCCCTAGCAAGGGGACAAACCCAAAGGGCTGAGATCTGACAGGATTACACAGACTCCAGATTTTTCACTGTCCCATACCTGGCTGCCCCTTCTCTAGGAGGGTCAAAACTGATGCTTGGTCCAGTTGACCAGCAGAGTTTCCCTGACAACCACACACAAGCAATGCAGCCATGGCTATAAGCTCCTTGCAAGAGCTTTAGCCCATTGCTCCCTGCAGCTCTGTGGGGGGCTCTGATAGCTGGAGCTGGCTGTCACTAGCTTCACCCCAAAGCAGTATTCATTCCCCTGCAGCCTGATAGAACTTCAATGATGCTCAAGAAGAGCAGCAGGGCTGATGGATCACCCACTTGGACCTTGTGTCAGGTAAGTTGGAGCAGACAGGAGTCAGATCAAGATTTCTCCTCAGCATACCCACCTAGGCCTCCTTCTCCAGGGCTGGCTCCTGACTGGCTTGGTGATCGTTGGTGCTGCTTTGTTATGTGCTATGAGAGGAAGTGAAGAACATGTGCTGTCTTCCTTGCTTCCCTGTATTCACACTGCTCATTCAGTCCCACAAGAACTGCTAGCCTAGGTCACTGGCTTCCTGCCAGAAGAGGGCCACAAAAATCAGAAAGAATTCTCCTAAGCCTAGGAGTAAGCATTCAACCATTTCATACTCGGCTTCCTGACAACATGAGGTTCCAACACAACTCATCTGCACCCTCCAAATCAGATCCTGTCATTCTGTCAAGGAGGTGTTGCTTGCTCAAAATACACCTCTTGCCCACCCTAAGCTCTTCCAAGCCTGACTCACCCCAGCTTGCTCCAACCTGTGATTTCCAGCTGGGACAGGAGCAATGTCAAACCTTTGCTTTGCATCAGGCAAGGATGAAGCTCTGTGTGGTACATTTTAAGAGGGTTTTTGCCACCTCCCTTATGCTGCCATGACAGTATGAAAGAGCCTGGGAATAAAGTAAACACTACCCTGGTCCAGTTTGCTTTGACATACTGCTGGCAAACAGCTGTCTCATTAGCACATAACATGTATGTCTGCACCAGACAACAGAAGGCAGAGAAACTATGAGCTGGCCCTAAGGTATTCATATGTTAGTACTGTTTGGAAGCTCCAGCTCAGGTCCAGTAGAGCTGTCATGTCAGGAGAGTGAACTAGTTAAAATCCTGGCCTGCATTGCCATGGTGACACTCCTCCTGGTATCAAACTCTCTAAGCCTAAGGAGAAGAACAAGAGGTATATTCCTTAACCATTGGACCTGTACTCTGGATTCAGCCCCTGCTTTGGAAAGTGACTGTATCACTGTGTGACAAGAGTCCTTGGCTGGAGCAATGAATAAGGATTTCAACATGCAGCTTCATCTGTCATGCTTGAAGGCCTGATGCCCATCAGCTGGCTTTGGCCAGAGCTGGTTATCTCTCATGCTCCAGGATGGATGAAAGCATGGGAGCAGGGAAGGGGAAGCTATTAGCTCCCCTGGTTTGACCAGAGGGTTTCCTGAGGTGCTTATCAATTCTAAATACCTGTAAATATTGTTAATGTGTATTTTGTACAATATTCATTGCATTTCATTGTAGATTGTAGTTTTGCTTGTAAATACAGCTTCATTTGCTTCCAACTGAGCTTGTCTGGCAATTTAATGTTGGGGGGGGGGGGGGGGGGTTGGATTTTCAACCCACCACACAATACCTATGTTCCTCCTACCCAGCTCTCCTTCCTGATCAACCAGTCAGCAGTGCCTCTGTTGGAAAGCTGTGGTCATGCCTGTCTTGCTCATCTAATTGATTCACAAAGTTTTAAACTATTATTGATTCTCCTCTTCCCCACTGTGGAGACAAATAAAGCTCATGGAGTTATTTACACAGATATTAGAAAGGAAAGAAGCTCCCTCCTCAAATGTTCTTCTTGAGCTCCCATCTATTAAGTCTCAGAAACACAACAGGAAGTTTCCTGCAGCTTTGCAGACTGAAAGACTCACAATTGTATGAAGTCCCCTGCACCTACACATGCCCATCCAAATGCTTGCAGGATGTTCTGCCAAATCCACACCTGCTAAATTATTGCTTACTATTATTTTGTATTGGGATCGTAGCTCTTTAGATCCTTTTATTTGCTCTGATTATTAGCAGTCATTTGCCATACCCCTCGCTGCTGTGAGACTGAGGCGGAAATTGTGTCAAGCCTTCTATTCAAGGAAAAGCCATTTCTGAACTCAAATGAATTGCAAGTAGGTTTTATTAAAGGACTGGACCATAGGAGCCTTGCAGAGCTAGAGCTTGCAATATCCTCACAGTTCCAGAAACAATCCACATTCATGGTTGCTACAGTGATTGGTGTTGTAGCAATGGTGTTGTAGTTGTCCCTTATATCCCTCCCCATTATCTAAGCACATGAGCATTTACACTCCTCAAAGTTTGGCAAATAGGGTTTGGGAAAAGGAATCAGTCCATCTGACTTTGCAGTAAGGCTGTTATGAGTTTTATTTATGTGCTTCTTTGGGGGGGGGGGGGGTAAGTCAACAAGCCCTTTTCTCCTCAGCTTAACTTTGTGCCAGCACACGTAATCAAATTCACTGCTTTTTCTATACTTACCTGCACATTAACTGCCACATGTATATTCAATATGCCCTTGACATAACTTAAAAGCAGCAGCATAATAAATAAGATTATCTTTTTGTACTCACATTCAATTTTTTCTATCTATATTAGGCTCTGTACTTCTTTAAGCAAAGCCCAAGCCTGGGACTGAACTGCCATATCTCTTTCAAGATCACGCACGCACACGAGGCACTGAGATTTCTGTCACGGATTGGCGCAACAAAGAAAGGGATTGATGGAGCAGCAAAAGAATTTGCCTCTGCTGGCCATTAATAATAAGAGTAACAAAAGCATCTGAAAAAAAAATAAAAGCCAGGGTGAAGCTTGTAAGGTATAGAAATAGCTCTTTGACTGACTCAAAGGCAAAGCTGATGCATCTTGTTTTCCTGCATCTCCCATTGTCAATCCTCTTTCTTAACCACACGCTCCGGCACAACGGGGGAGTGGGGAAGTAGATGGAAGCATCAGCAGGAGCTGCAGTAAGCCAACAGAAACAAGCTATTCAGTCCGAGCGTTGCCTGGCCAGGGCCAATGACAAAAGATGACCAAATGAAAATATGAGAGGGCAAAGAAAAAAAGTCATGTTCAGGACTGTACCTCCTGCAAGGGAAAAAGCCATTGGTGATGCTTTGCCTTTCCCTTCCACTTTGTATCACTCTGTCTTATTATTTCCTGTCTTCCTGTACATAGCTGCCTCCAGGTTCTTCAGTGCATACAGGTGTATATATATATAAACACATACAAGCATGGTGGCTCAGGATAGGCAAACTGGCTCCTCTCCAATATGCCAATTCCACTCCAACTCAGGCTGGCAGCACCCGAAGTGGATTAGCATCTGACAGTGATCCCTGTGAAATGAGGTGATGGTGCAGTCCAGCCTTGCTGAAGATTAGTGTCTACATCACCACACATGCGTTCAGAGCTAATTAAGCCTCTGGTTAGCACTCTCAGAAAGATGCCAAGGATTACACAGGCTGTTTCACTACACAGCCCTGGCCACAACCCAGAGCAAGAGTGTTTGCATGCCTTCAAACTGTGGGTAAAAGTATTTGAGACCTAGTTTTAACAGACTTTATTCTTCCTGATGAAGTACAGCCCTTCAGGACTCGTCTTTTATGGAGGCAAGTAGTCATGTAACAAACACCAAGACGATCTGAGTTTAAAAGCAAAGCAACAACAAAACCCAACCAACCAACCAAATAAAACCCAAACAAAACCACAAAAAAAGAAAAAATCCCAACAAAAAAATCTTTCTCTTGGGGAAGTCAGAAGAAGGAATACTTGTGGGAAAGGAAATAGCCACACAAAGGTTGATTTCAGGGTGCAGCTAAGCAATTCTTGAAGCTGAGACTATGTCATCACTCTGATCATCTAGCTTCTTTTATTTGATTTATTTTTTTGATAGTAGGAAGAAGTGCCCTTTCTTCTTCTCATGCAAAACCTCTGAATACCTGCCTCCTGAGAAGTACTGAACTGAAAAACCTTTTCTTCAAGTCTGGTGACTAGTGCAAGAAGCTCGACCTTTTCATTATCTCACTGGATGCAGGATGTGTACACTCCTACACTACCTATCTGTCTGCAGTGCGTAGAACCCTGCAGCACTCACCGTGCACATTTTATCTCAGACAACGTTCTCCTCTGTGCTAAGAGCAGAAGAAACAGAGTTTAAGGACTATGTATGTTCATCATCTTGGCACTGGTGCTCTTCAAGGCATGAAACTTGGCAGAGGGGGCATGCTTGGTGAATGAAGTGCGCTGCTTGGCAGATCTTAACCCAGTGCTCTACAGCTCATTCAGTGTCCAGCTGCTCTAGTCATGTTACCCAGAAATTTCCAAGGCCTGGTAGTAGATCTCTTTCACTCATCAAGCTAATCCCACTAACTTCAAGTTCATACCTCATTTCTAGGTGAAACTGATAATGTGGTCAGGCTGCTTGTGCATTCAGCAGTAGGCTATGGACATAACCTCTCTATTCATCAGTGGGTAAACAAGGCCTTTACAAATATCCCTCAGTGGCCTTCCTTCCCATGGAATCTCTCTCTAGTATATCCAAGGAAGGGAAAGCATGCAACATTGTTATACATTCATATGTTTAAAAATATACAAAGTCCATACATAAGTCCATTAAGAGCTGAGGATGCTAAACCTTTTTTCACAGGGAGCTTTCTGAAGGCCATGAGTTCCTCTTCAGCTGTCTGCTGTGGGGGACTTGGTACAGTCTGTTGACAATTGCCCTATATCATTGCTATGTAAAAAGGAAATTGTTGGGACCGCAGAAGATCTTCACTTCACTCCATAAGCACTTTGTTTCAGCAAAGACTAATCATACAAGCACTTCTGGTCGTGGACACAACCCTTTTCAGAGCTCTTCTAAACAGGGCTGTTTAATTTACTCCCCACAACCATTAGGAGGTTGTAGTGAGGCCAGTGTTGGCCTCTTCTCAAAAGTAACTAATGACAGGACAAGAAGTAATGGCCTCAAACTGCACCAGGGGATGTTTTGGTAGATATTAGGAAGAATTTCTCTACTGAGAGAGTGGTGGGACATGGGAACAGGCTGCCCAGGGAAGTGGGGGAGTCACGATCTCCAGGGGTGTTAAAAAATTTAGTAGATATGGCACTTCAGGACATGCTCTAGTAGGCATGGAAATGTTGGGTAGAAGGTTGGACTTGATCTTGGAGGTCTTTTCCAACCATAATGATTCTATGATTATTGCACAAGGTCTGTTGCATGTCCCACTTCAACACAGGAAGCCCTCAGTCCACTGGGCACACTGACAGCAATGTTTTAACAGGTTGCAGCAATGCTGCCCAGTAGTTTACAGTCAAAACTAAAGATTTACTAAACAGCATTTCAGATGGAAGCAGCAGGAACACTTTAAGCAAGCTGGTCATAAACCTTCTTTCTGGGATGTGACCAGTAGACATAATCTGGTAAAGCGGTCCCATTCCCAGTGAGTCTTGATAGTGGACTGTAAGTGGGCAGCTTCTTCCGTCCTACAGCTTACACCAAACCAAATCATCCAACAGTATCTTGCAGTCTTTACAGATTCCAAAGGAAGATTACTGCCTCTTGAAGTGCCAAGAGTTTTTGCTACAGCTTCTAGGCTTTCCTGAAGTGCTTCACTTCAGGTGTTGAATGGGCTAGGTATTACAACTGAGAGGATTTCCATTTAGCAATTTTTTCTTCTCAGCCGATGTACTCAGTGCAGAGGGAAAATAATGAGATCTCTTTGCTCACCCATATCTGCATAAGCTTGTTTTAAACACATTGCTTCAACTTTTCAACAGCAACCTCCTCACATCTCCATGCTTCTCAAAACCATGCTGGCAGAAGGAGCCAGAGAGCTGCATAGTTTCCCACTGCTCCAAGAGGAAGTTAGAGATCTACTGAGCCGCTTGGACCCCCACAAGGCCATGGGACTGGATGGGATCCATCCTAGGGTGCTGAGATTGCTGACAGATGAGCTGTCCAAGCCACTTTCCATCATTTTTCAGCAGTCCTGGCTCACTGGAGAGGTCCCAGAAGACTGGAAGCTGGCTAACGTGGTGCCCATCCACAAGAAGGGCCGGTTGGAAGAGCTGGGGAATTATAGGCCTGTCAGCCTGACCTCAGTGCCAGGCAAGATTATGGAACGGCTCATCTCGAGTGCGATCACACAGCACTTACAGGATGGCCAGGGGCTCAGGCCTAGCCAGCATGGATTTAGGAGGGGCAGGTCCTGCCTGACCAACCTGATCTCCTTCTATGATCAGGTGACCCGCCTGGTGGATGTGGGGAGGCCTGTGGATGTGGTCTACCTGGACCTCAGCAAGGCCTTTGACACCGTTCCCCACAGCAAACTCCTGGCCAAGCTGGCAGCCCGTGGCTTGGACAGGAGCACACTGCGTTGGGTTAGGAACTGGCTGGAGGGCCGAGCCCAGAGAGTAATGGTGAATGGCACCACATCCAGCTGGCGGCCTGTCACTAGTGGTGTGCCCCAGGGATCAGTACTGGGCCCCATGCTCTTCAACATCTTTATTGATGATCTGGATGAGGGCATTGAGTCCATCATCAGTAAATTTGCAGATGACACCAAGCTGGGGGCAGCAGTTGATTTGCTGGAGGGCAGAGAGGCTTTGCAGAGGGACCTCGACAGGCTGGACAGATGGGCAGAGTCCAATGGCATGAGATTTAACACATCCAAGTGCCGGATTCTGCACATTGGCCACAACAACCCCAGGCAGTGCTACAGGCTGGGGTCAGAGTGGCTGGAGAGTGGCCAGGCAGAGAGGGACCTGGGGGTACTGGTTGATTGTAGGCTGAACATGAGCCTGCAGTGTGCCCAGGCAGCCAAGAAGGCTAATGGCATCCTGGCTTGCATCAGGAACAGTGTGGCCAGCAGGAGCAGGGAGGTCATTGTGCCCCTGTACACTGCACTGGTTAGGCCGCACCTTGAGTACTGTGTCCAGTTCTGGGCCCCTCAGTTTAGGAAGGATGTTGACTTGCTGGAACGTGTCCAGAGAAGGGCAACAAAGCTGGTGAGGGGTTTGGAACACAAGCCCTATGAGGAAAGGCTGAGGGAGCTGGGGTTGCTTAGCCTGGAGAAGAGGAGACTGAGGGGTGACCTTATTGCTCTCTACAACTACCTGAAGGGAGGTTGTAGCCAGGCAGAGGTTGGCCTCTTCTCCCAGGCATCCAGCACCAGAACAAGAGGACACAGCCTCAGGCTGCGCCAGGGCAGGTTTAGGCTGGATGTTAGGAAGAAGTTCTACACGGAGAGAGTGATTGCCCACCCGTGGAGGTGGTGGAGTCACCTTCACAGGAGGTGTTCAGGAGAAGACTTGATGGGGTGCTTGGCTGTATGGTCTAGTTGTTGGGTGGGTTGGATTGTTTGATGGGTTGGACGCGATGATCTTGAAGGTCTCTTCCAACCTGGTGTATTGTATTGTATTGTATTGTATTGTATTGTATTGTATTGTATTGATTGTGTAATGCCACAGCCCTACAACAGAGATGCCAGAGCTAACCTGGGCAACCAAGCAAGCCCACAAGGTACATCACCACCTTGCAGAAGTATTAACTTGGATCCCTTAGGCTGAAGAGCATTTTCAGCACAGTCCCTAAGCTAAATTTGTGATGACACCATCATACCACCCCTGGAGCTAGCCTGATGAGTGCTACCTAAAGGTATGCAAACCATGCCAGGCAGCTATGTCTTCCCCAAGACTCATTCCCTTCCTGCAGTACCTAGGCACCCCCAGTACCTTGGGCTGCTTCCCACCACAGCCGTCATGAGACACTTACACTTGCTGCCAACTCTTTGGGCTCCCTTTGCCCCCACTGCCTCAGCAGAGGTTGTTCTTTGCTCCCTAGAGCTCAGGGAATATCTTAAAGCTTTCCTCTCAAACTGACTTTTCACCCTTCCCCTGCACCCTGCAGCCCCACAAGGTCCCTCCACATCAGCTTCTCTCCCACTTGCTGGACACACAATGGCCGTGACCGTGCTGGGACTGGGGCAGCAGAGGGTGAGGCCAAAAGGACAGCAGACGGTGGGTTCACATCCACATGCACATCCCCACGCATCCCGATTAAGAATCCAGCTTTGTTTCCATGGCAACGTGCAGAGCCGCAGCAGCAGCGCGGCCGCTTCCCGCTCAGCGCTGACTGTGGTGGCTGTGCTCTACACCGCTAAATCCTCCTGCCGCTGCCAGCCGCTGCCAGGGCAGGCCAGCAATGACCCCTTACGTGCTTCCCAAAGCCCGGCAGATTAGGGCTGACAGATTTCCTGCTCGTCATGTGCCATGCAGAAGCAGGCAAATACAGATGCGCCGGCTAAGAGCAGTAACAGAAACACCACCAGTCCTTGCAGTCAGGCTGCAACCCCCTTAGAACAGCAGTACAGACAAACGTGTTTTCTTTCCTGAAAGATGGCAACAATCATCAACAGAGTGCAGTTCAGGGATTTAGAAGATCATTGTCCCTACACCCAGGTAGCTCAGAATCACAGAAACATTCAGGTTGGAAAAGACCCTCAGGATCACCAAGCCCTTAGCATTCAGCCAAGCAGCTAGCATTCCCCTGGATCAACTGACAAATGCTACTTGCAAGCAAAGCCAGCTTCATCTTGCAGGACAGGTTGTCCCATGCAAGGCCACCTTCCCATGGGACAGTACTAACACTCCCTCCAAAGAAGGATAAGCCCGGGCTGTTTGGTGGCTCCACTTAGCCCTCACAGTAGGGAGGAGACACACAAGGGGATGTCTGAGACATCAGGTCCGGGTGCTCGCACCTTTCTCAGCACCTTTCCAGGGAGAGGCACGTTAGAGGCAGGCAGATGTTTCTTCAGGCCTTGTGCAGTCAGAAAATCTACTTACCATCTCAGAACTGAATCACAAGCAGGACTGAACTGCTCATGATTTCTTGGTCATTTCTACTACATGTCTTAAGGGTTGTCTGCTGAGGAACGATTGGGAAAATTAATCCAAATTAACTAAAGATGTGAATTTAGCATGAATTCATTAAATCACATTAGCCTTGAATGGACAGTTCTCCCAAATTAAAGCAACTCTTAGAAGAAAATTGAACTAAACTGAATTAAGGTCCTTTTAATTCTGAAGAACACAGTGCCTACTTGGGGTTTCATGTGATTAAGAAACAGCAGTCTGGAAGGAATGTCCCAGCCCCAGTCTCCCAGACAGCCTGTTCGTATTTATTCTTTCCAGGAACCTATCATGCTCTCAGGGAATAGGGGTTAGGCTTCTTGCTTTCCTTGTATGGCTTGGAAGCTGGGGCAGAACCTTGCTGTGCCGACTTTCTGCTGAAGCTCATTCCTGGCCAGTTAACATCTAACTCCTATTTACTTCAAAGAGCTCTCCT
The DNA here is from genome assembly GCA_033816785.1 of Picus viridis. Lineage (NCBI taxonomy): Eukaryota > Metazoa > Chordata > Aves > Piciformes > Picidae > Picus > Picus viridis. The sequence continues at coordinate 22,956,128 of CM066568.1, read as the reverse complement.
ACTGCCAAGGTATTTTCCTCTCACTCTTGTTTTAATGGGGGGCAGCCTTTTATATTCTCTCAGCCTGCATTTTGCCAGGTTAGATGAGCTACAACATTTTAGTCTCCTCTTGTAAAACCTGTTCTCCTTCTCTCTACCAAGCAGATACTTTTCTGACTCCATTTTGCTTTTATTGGGATAACTGGAATTATACACCGAATTATACACAGAGGAAATTGCACTAGAGTCTTTTACAATGATACTGATACTTCCCTGCCTTGGCAGGGAATATTCTGCCTGGCACCCAGGAACATAATAGCCTTTTATGCTGATGTCTCATATCAAAAGCTCAGTCATCACATCAGTAAATAATACTCCCACATTTTCTCTTTTTTCATTTGCTTCTAACTGATAATCCCATTGTTTTTAGGATCAGTTAGTAGGAGTAACAAAGAATCTGCCCATAAAGGCCAGCAGACTGTGAAAAGTCACCCAGACCAGCAAGAAGAAATAGAAACATGTCAGTGCCGCGCTCTCCAAACAATTTCTGTGCCTCAAGTCCTTCGGATCTAGTGTGGGTTCTACCACATGGCTTCACACCAGGCACTGTAAACACGTCTATCCACGTGATCCTGGACTTCACACCGGTGCATTTCACCCTCTTTCTGCACTGTAGTCCTCAAGACTGTCCAGTCCTTCCTGCTTGTTCCCTATTCCACTTTGTGTCGATCATGTTACTCCCAGCTGCCTACAAACATCCTCATGAAATATGATCTCTCTCACACTTCTGCACCATAAACCAGAGTCAAACATTTTGAAACATTTACAGTTCCATGGCTTAGAAAGTTTCAGATTAGCCACACTGCGCTTCAGCTCGTTTCTGATGGGGGAGGAGGGAGCAAGGGAGACAGATTGGAAATGGGTAACTAATGGAAGCAAGACAACGATGTCTCCCATTCAGGCAAGGACGCGAGCATATTGACTGCAGGTGTCACATGAATACAGCCAGTTTAGAAAAACCAGAAAGCATTCTTACATATACAATATGTACCCAAGCTGGGGACTATATTACTACAAGAAATCATTGTACTGAGCAGCAGAAAGAGGCAAAGAGGTAAATTATTAGGTTCTGATTCAACAGGCCATTATTGCCATTCAAGAAGCCATTTATCGAGGACCAGGTTTACTTCACTGTAAAATCAGACCTTTGTCCTGGTAATTTAGGCCTCTTAAAAATATTCATTCACAATTTTAATGCAAAATTGCTTAGACCTGGCTTGTCTGTGTTTGTTTGCTGTCAGCGCTCCAGTATAGGAGTTTTATCTGCATATTCATGTATGGAAATGTGCAAAAAATGCAGAAGTGTACATCTTCCATGTTCATATGCAAGTACTCAAGCCAGAAGTGCCTGTGTGCTCATTCAACAAGGGAATAGAAACAATGCCAAATAGATCTCTCTGACCAACCATAATTAAGTAATGCAGCCTGTATCAATCCACAGAGTAAATATTTTCCAAGAAGTTCACTGAATAAATTCAAATAAATTTGAGGAAATTATGATCTGCACAATTGATATTCCACGAGCATAAAAAGAAGTTAAATTCACTGAATAAATTATGTGTTGTGAATTACTCCCCCAGCTCTAGCAATTACTATGGCTGGATCATTAAAATGGATGGATAATTCAGCATCAATAGTACTATTTTTTGTTATGGGTACTCAGATGATAATCCTTACTTTCTGCATAGCACTGCTTGACACAATTTAAATGGAAGTGGCTTGTTTTGTTTTGCTTTGGTTTTAACAGAGATTGAAAATAGAAAACCAACTTCTTAGGTGTCAGTGTGTACCAAACTTCCCATTATGCACTGGCTCAGCAGAATGGAGGAAATACAACCTCCATCCCCGAAGAGCCAGCTAGATGTCCCCTCCAACAAAAGCAATAGAACTGGTTAGGACATGATCCCACATGCACATCCCTCATCCTCCTCTACGAGAAAATGGCTGCATTCAGGACGAAGGAAGAGTAGGGATCCTGTTAGCCTAAAGACAAGAGGCAACAGTTACTGTTTGAAAGTGTCTCACCACATCTAATGAGCTAGTGAGTACTAGATTTGCCCTTTTAGAACAGGTCCTTTGGGAAAATCCATTATTAATTGTGATCTCTTCTGTAGTGTCACCAAACTACGATGTTCAGCAAACCATACTGAAGCCTGAGCGGTGAGTGATTTGGAGAGCTAGGAATGAGATTGAAATCGGCCTACTACCACAAAATAATTCGGAAAGTGACCAGCAGGATCTCAGCCTATCTCTCTGTTGATCTCTCTGAATGTAACATGCACAACTTCTACCCTGTGTAATGGTGTAAGTGTGAGAGTACTGTTGCAGGAAGGCGAAGGGTGGAAGAGGTTTGAGCTGCCCACTGCTTTCCAAGCAGGGCGTTCCTGGAGCAGGGCTAAGAGACTGGTGCAAACCAGGAGAAATGGAATGGTGGCTGTGGGGCAGCCTCCCCTTGTGCTGTGCCTGGGGTGACAACTAAGAACATCATTTTGTGCTGCGAAAACGATCACTTTGGCTCCTTGTAGCTTGCAGAGCTGTTCGTTCTAGTTAAAAGCAACAAGACAAGGACGCAGTAGTTTCACCAAAAGAAAATCCTGAGCCTCCCAGCCCTGACGTAAAGCCATGGGTTAGTGCCTGTCCATTCCTCCCTTCCCCAGGTGCGGTGCTGCTGCCACATGCGAGATTAACAAGGAGGTTATATTTAAACTTCCAAGAGGAGCTGCTGTGCGATTATGGGTCTATTTAAAATCCTCCGGGCAGCTGCAGTACATAATAACAAGTCAGCGGGAGGGAGAGAGAGAGGGGAAGAAGGAGAGGGAAGGGAGGGGGTCGCGAGCGTCACGGACTGTCTCCGAAAAATTGATTGCCAGGAGATGGCAGGGAGTGAAGTCGAGTTAAAGATGCCCCCGCGGGGAGTGAAAGGGAGACGGGGGACTTGTGAGAGAGGTGCCAGCACTGGAGGAGCGCGCTGAAGGCAGCGGGGGAACTGAAGAGGTCGGCATGGAAAGCTGCCAGACCTGAAACCTCACCGCCTCGGGCAAGGACGTCATTCCCTTAAACCCACTTCGCTAGCTCCGGAGGGCTCTGTCACACGCCACTGGGTGCCTGTCCAGGCTTCCTCAAATCACAGGCATTTGAATGAGTAAAGAGCTATTATTAGATTGTCCTCTCTAGCCTTCCCACACATACACCTCACCTTTAGGCCTGCACAATAACCTCCCAAGGCTTTACCTAGTCCTAAGCTTCACTGTATCCCCTGGGAATTTGTTCTCCTGTCTAAACTGTGACTGTGGAAGAAAGGTTTCCTCACAAGACCAGAGCAGACACCCAGCTCTTCCTGCCTCATCATGAATCGCGTTTTCTGGGCTTTTCCCCATCGCTGCAACCAGGGAAGAGATGAGATGATCTGGGGCAACCTCCTAAGGTGCTCACTGACAAATGTTCTAGGCTTGCTGTGACATCAGAGTTCAGTGTGAGGGCCCCCCAGTTCTCTACATCACTGGGAGATGAAGGCTAATTAATTTTTAGTTTCAGAAATGGGACCCTTCAAACACAGGTGTGTTTCAGGTAAGTCACATCCCATTGCAGAGGCTCTCATCTAATGATTTCTTTTGGTGGTATCATAGCCTCCCACCTGCCTGCCTTCTCCAGTCCAAGTTCCTTGTCCTTTCAGTTGCTGCAATCCAGCCAAGATGACTGCATTTCATTGCTGACTGGAGCCTTTGCAATGCAGTCTATAAAACACTTTGGGAGCTTTCCAGAGGAAAGATGCTCAAGAAACATCAGTCACAGCAGTCCACACACCTTCTCTGATAGTATCCTTTGTGACCCTTTTTCAGACTTCCTTCTTCCCCATTTCCTGTCCCTACACAATCATTTTCAGTACTGGAGAGTGGTGCTACCAGGCAGGGAACCAGTGTCTCTCCAGAAGGAGATTTGCCTCAATTTCCATTAGCAGCAGAGAAGAAGGGGGAAAAAATGTCCAAATTAAGCTGCTTGATTACTGAAATTAGTCTTGTCACTTAGCATCCCTGTTCCACAGAACGGGGCCTTTGATTAGCCTCCTTGTTTCAGAATATTACAAGCAGATGTTTATTAAGTAGAAGGCAATTCCCCCACAGGGGGAGAGAGGCAGCTGATTCCCAAAGGAAGGCTCTTCTTGGGATAAGAGACAGCCACACCTTCATTCACCCTGGAAACTGAGGGGGTGCTCTTCTGGTAACACAGCCAAGGACCCCCAAGGATTCTCCAAGATCCTCCCCCCAACATATGACTAAGGACCATCTTGTTGTTACTGTCACAGGCTTGGTATTTATAAGGCTGACAGATCCTGCAGCAAGTTATCAGTTACTATTACCATCATCCTGACAGGCCTCAAAGGTTGTGAGGTGCTCTTTGTCCCCCCTGCCTGGCTCTCTCTGACCACTAAGGAAGTGCAGTAGAATGGGGGCACTCCTCATGGAGACCAGGAGAATAGTGGACTTGCACATGGGACCCTCAGCACCTGCATTTCCTTCCCTGCTTCCTCTCCAGCTCTGCTGCATCGCAGTGACTTTGCACATCCATGTTGTCAGAGGCAGCTACGTGCTTTTCCACTCCACAGAGCACATACTGACCTGATGTGGTGCTGCTGGGGTGGCTGATGGGAGTGGGTGGAGGGAGAGCTCAAAGATGGCAACAGGATGCCCCAGGGACATTTTTCCAGCAGACCCCATCTTCCCCTAGCAGGTGTCATCCAGGAGCTCCAGAGCCCAAAAGTAACACTGCTGGTATGGAAGTGCATGAGAGAGGGTAGAAAGACTGCCCATCCCCAGCTGAAGCATGCTGGCGTAAGGACATATTCAGCAGCATCCCAGGCAAGTCAGTGACTAATTTTAAGTAGGCTAAACTGATTACAGCAGGCAAAGTCAGCCAGCACTGAAATGTAAAATCAAAGACTGAGTTTTATTCTATTTTCCTTTTCCTTCCTATGCAAAGGCTATGCAGGCTTAATGCTCACAAGTATTGCTATTAAAATGACTGCATTCCAGTCTCTGTGAGCTACGGCATCAGTGCCAGTGCTCCATTCTGAAGGAGAAATACAGACTAGAGGGAACATGAGGGCAAGGCCTGTATAAGCTTTAGGTACAAATCTTTGCAGCTTGTTGATCTGGAAGGTGGCAAAATTTGTTAGGTTTCTACTGGCTTTCCTCAAAGAGACTCAACCTACATTCCAAGCACTAAGTTTCACAGTAGCCCAAATCCTCTAACCACTTGTTTCCAGTCACCAATGAAGTCAAACTTACCTAGCCTATGAGGAGGCATCACTATCACCTGTGTTCTACAGATGAGGAAATGAAGGCATGGGGACTACAGGTGATAAGCCAAGAGCAGAAGAAACCTTTTCTTGCTTTGGGTCTTCCTTAGCCCTCTGCATCCCCACTCTTTGCAAAACAGCCACTAAGCTTCCAGGCTGTGTTCAGCAGCCCACACACAGCAGAAGATCAAACATCCTAGGATCTTATCAAACTTATGTGAACCTCCAAAACTATTCTGCAGGGCACAGATGGCGGTGAGGACTACAGGTGTGTAACAAGTTCTAATTTTAACTGATTTGTGCTTGCTCATCCTTTCCTCCCCCAGGGTGGCAGGCAGGGCTGCAGGCTGAATAAGAAATTGTGTTCTAATGAGGCATCTACAGGTTTGGTGCGATTTTGTTTGTGGGTTTGCTGTTTCTTGGGTACCAGGGCTGCGTGGAACATTGAAATTCCACCCTGAGCAGCACTGAGCGGCAGAACCTGGTTTCCATAGCACTGCCATGGAAACTGCACTCTGCGAATCTGTGCCTTCGGGCCCCTGTGCGGCTGAAGCATCTCTCTGCTCCTCCCCAGCACCCACCTCCACACTGCAAGCCCCCAGACCGCTTTCTACATCTTGGAAGATTAAAGGGTGTGGTACATAGGAAAAGTAGGACTCTATTTGGCTCCTCCCTGGACCATAATGTGTACAAGTGTTCTTTGAAGACAAATACTAATAGCATACTTCTCTGCTTCCACACAGAAAAGTAGAAAAAGCCTACACTTCATCTTGCAGTTGCCCAAGTGAAATTGCACTTGGTAACATATTAAGGTGCAGACCAAATAATCTCATGCCATGAGTTCTTTTATCTTCCTTTGTCTGCATGTAACACCAGCTCCTGAAAGTGAAGGATTTAATTAACTATTAGAATGTAGAACAGGCTCCCCTTTATCTTCTCCTCTGGTTTTGGGTTGGTTTGGTTTTCTGCTTCCTATTCTATGCTAAAAAAAAAACACCAAACAACTCATGGCAAGAGCTCCATAAAATGGAGGGAGAAGTCAGACAAGGAGTGTATGAAAGATCTGTGTTATTTCCTCCCTGCATCTGCTGACTGCTTGGGAAAGTGCACACTACACTCCACATGGAGCTAGCATTTGACTATATCAAAGAGATAGGGCCTGTGCGCACTAACAAACTATCGCCACTGGCTGGGAGGCCACGTGTCCAACTAGCACCTTGATAGGTTAGTCCTTAACAGCCTCAGTCATCATGGGAAGTTTGAGTTGCAGTGCTTAGGCTCCCTTCTCAAGGAAATGGACAGGAAAATGAAGGTCTACATTTCTGACAGTACCAGAGAGGCAAGGGAGAGTCAAGACCTGACAAGGTAGCAAAAAGGAAAAGCTGCTCCTTGTGACCCTCCACCATGGGTCCTGAGGGAAGATCCACAGAGAGAGTGAGAAAGAAATCTACTCTCTGCTTTAGGAGCACCCTGGTCTCTGGTATGATTATGGGAAAGGATACTGTGTTACCAGGACTGGCCAGAAAATTTTCTTCCAAGTGCCTTGCAGATCACCCAGCAGCCAATGATACAGAGCTGCATCATGTACTGTCAAAACCAGCATCTCTCATCTGACATGAATGGAGCAAAGTGAGTCCGGATGAGAGAGGGAACAGTTCTAACCAGCTTAGGTCAGGGTCTATCGAGGGCACAGACCCTCACATCTTCCCTTCCCAAGTAGGTGTCAGCATAACAGCAATCAACAAATATCAACATAATACCAAACTTTGCATATTTATAACCCATCCACTGTCTCCTCAAACAAACACTTTGCATTACACCCTGAGGTGATCCGTGCTGTCATGTGAACCAGCTCGTCTCCATGTGCACAGCGGTGTCGAGTCTATCAGTCGCATCAAGCGCAGGGCTACATCTCTCTTGCCTGCTGTGGCTGTAACTCTTCTGAAGCCTTGCTGAGCAAAATGACTGATTCACTGCATCTCTTTGTGAAGCGTGAAGAGGATCACCTGTCTTCCATCATATGCATCCACCTGACCTGACAGTACTCTACAATAGGAGAATATTCTCCTGTGTTGCCAGGCGCACCTCTAGCTTTTCTTATCCAACGTGCAGGTGCATAGTATTACTTCATGAAGAAAGGAAACTTCTCAGACCCCAAATGTTCTCAGCTGTTTGTTTTGTTTTCCTTGTTCTCTTCTAGCTGCAAATCCCAAGTGACTTTGACCCCAGTTCTGGACTCCAGTTTTCTGAGAAACAAAAAGCCTACAGGAGGCAACTCTCAGTCCGCTGACGCTGTGATGTGATTTAAAAGAGCTTAATACAGCCCAGACTATAACCCCCATCCTTTTCACTCTGTTCTTTATAATTTTGATGAGGTTTTCAACCCATCTGTTAAATCATGGATGAAGAAAACTAGCAGTTACATGTCAAAATCCAGGCAAACTGCTTAAAATTCATGCCTACTAGATTGGCCTATAGTCAGATGTTACTAAGTCAGGTGTCCTATGTCTGGAAAAACAAATGTGGTATGCATGATCACCTACCTAGATGGTGTGTCTTCTAATAAGGTTAACCTGAGGAAGTGAGAATAATAGCTTAGGACAGGTACATACTGAATGAGTTTACTTTTTGCATTGCTTTGTGTTTTGTTTTTCCCCCCCAGCAGCAAGATCAGTTGCTACTCTGCTGCAAAGGGCAGTTTTCCTTTAGTACCACTAACTCTGTCACTTGACAAGGCATACATTTTTGGTATGTGTGTGTGTGTGAAAAGCTTTGACAGCCTCTTCAATAGCACTGCTCTTCTGAGCTCAGGACAAACCTCTTTGGCCCCTCTCAAACTCCTTTTAAATCCCTAAATTACCTTCATATAATCTTCAGTCTCTCATCTTGTATTCACTAGACATCTTTGCACAGAAGTGCTGTCAAGACCAGGGCTGCTGAAACTAAATGAGGTGATCCTGCTCTGGCAGGGGGTTGGACTAGATGATCTTTTGAGGTCCCTTCCAACCCCTAACAGTCTCTGATTCTGTGATATTTCTTTCAGAGATCATGGCACCTTTTCCTTGTCAGTGGGGCAGTATTGGTGATTCTGTGATCTACCTGCATTAACAATTCTTCAGAGCATGTCATTTATGCTACATTGGTACCATTTCCTCACAAAGCTTCTCAGGTCATTTGGCAATAGCTTTATGGAGTTTAAATTGAGCTCAAAATCTCCCCTATCTAAATGTTCATGACCTCAATACCAGAATTCTTCCCCTCACAGTAGCAGGAGCTAATCTATTTTTAAACATTTATTTACTCTTTTAGTTCCTATGTGTCCAGCTTTACACGCCTCGCTTCATCACCTGATGATTTCCAGAGAAATAAAATCTTTGATTACTCCACCCTCCACTTGCAACCAAAAGGGAATTTTCTAGGGTCATGAATCATGGGCTGACTTGGCTCCTACCACTCTATGCTACAGCCAGGTAGCTTTCCTCACCCCAGAAATATATCCTCAAATGGTACCTTGAGAAGACCTCAGCTTAGCTGATTTTGAACCTTACAGTGATAACATTACACATTGTTCCTTCTCAAGCTTGTTGGGCTTTTAGCCATCCAGCCAGTTCTCTGCTCAAGGCCAACTCATTCCCATTTATCCTGAATTTCTGTACTCTATCAGTTCCTTCCCTCAGTCTTTCTTTCAAGGCTAATGTAATGTTTTTCTGGCATCAGACTAACATATTTTTATGCAACTTCAAGAAATATCCCACTTTGCTTTGATGCTGACAACAAAATCATGTCCTATTGCAAAACTGTCCTTTACAGCTAGAAAGAGCTGCCCAGTTTTAATGATGAAGTTGGCATCTTCCTTAACTATATTGGGAATGCATTTTCAAAGCAAAGCACAGCACTGCAGTTCTTACATCCTCTTCTCAAATGTGGGCACTGTTGGTTCTTGCTGTCTGCTGCAACTAAGTAGCTCCCTGGGTCATTTTTGGTGGACTCTGACTTTGGAGCAGGAAGGTGGCCAGAGTGCTTTTGTAGGTTTCTCCTTTCATAGCATATCAAATTCCTCAGCAAACCCAGGCTCTCTTTGAACTCAGTGATTCCTACCCTCAGGAAATTGAGAGTACTCTTCTGAGGCTTACCATGGAAAGCTTTGTGCTCGTGTTCTCTCCCCAGTTACCCACACTGAATTCTGTCCCTTCCTACCACTATCCAGTTCTTTATCAGGGATTGGTTTAACTTCTCTGACTTGCCAGATAGGGTCTTCACCCCTTCTACTTTCATAAGCCCTCTTGAGTGTTTTGTCTTCTTTTTAGTAATCTGGTTCAAAATCACAGGGTGAATTTGCATTGACTCCATTTATATACTCTCATTCCAAATGAAACCTTACATGGCTGAAATCCCCAGAGAAAAGCCATGCTCCCACTTCCCCACACTTTTTGCTTTACCTGCAGGTTTAGGGTTTGTTACTGTGCAAGTACTCCCTTGCATTACCTGCATTTCCAGAGAGACTCAGCTCTGGCAAGGCTTTTGTCTGCTCTGTTCTTCTACTCAGCATGTTTTCTTAGCTCATTTTACTCCTGGTGCCATGTGCTTTCCAGCAGTTGTTCAGAGCCAAGGAGTTGGCTTCATTCAGCATTCATTCACAGGCTGCTCCACAGGAGTAAGGGGAGCATTCCTGTAACACAACAGCTGGCTACAGCTGGTTTCTGCCAAAGCACCTTAAAGTTGCATGTCCCCACAAGCACTGGAGAATGTGTGCTCTGTGCAAGGGCTTGCTCAGGCAGAAATGACTGGTCAAAAGACACTCAAAAGGAAGTACACATTGCAAGTCAATAGTACCTTCATACGTGGGATTTCCCCATGTATGGCCTGGTTTAGGATACACTTCTAGTGATGGCTGAGCCTTTCTTGAAGAGGCCTAGTGATCACTCCACTTTCCAAGGGCTTCTGGTTATGCAGAAACACAAGCAGGTGCTACTGGTGAGTGACTGATCATCCTCATTACAAACTTTGAAGCAGACATGCATGCAGAGGTGTAGAATGGACCTCCCTTAACAAGCTGGACTGGTTCAGTTATTTCTCCAGCCACGTCCCTCACAGAGCTGTCATTTCTGCATCCCATAGTCCCCACTCATAGCAATGTAGTTTGACCTTGCTTTGCAGGGTGACCAAGAGGATCCACAAAGGTCGCTCTGCTCACAGTCACACAATGCATCAAGTTTCAGACAAGTCCAATTACAGAAAGTAAAATCATAAGCATCCTAGACAATTACCATACAGAGTCCATCAAAGCACCTCTGCTACCCACCATGCTACTCATTAGGACTTGGAAGAGAACACAGACGTGTATGGGAAAAGGATAAAACTCTTTCACAGGTGTGGTTTAGATATACCAGGACTAGCCAGCAGCATGTCATAGCAAAATCAAAGAGCATCCTTTCTTAATCTAGACTCTCCTGAAGATTTATTTGCAGACACAAGTATGCAGACCTGACATCTTGGACCCACACAAGCTCCCACTGAATGCAGCAGAACGAGATGTTATGCAAGATGTCAGCAGTGAGCGACGAGCACAGCCCCTCCCCAGCATACCATGCGTGTGTCCTCAGAATGGAAATCTCTTGCTTCTCCGCCTGTCCTGCCCCCCCAAACCATCTGCCTTCCCCAGATCTCTAACAGCTTCAGCTTGATGTCCCCTCCCTGCTCCTGGCAAACGCAGCCTCTGTCTCCCCAGTATTGCTGTCACAGAATGTATCATCCTGCACTTACAAATTCCCACTGCCACATCTCCTCCCTTTTCTTCTACAAGCCCAACAGGCCACCACTGCCCCTCAGAAGAAGGCATATGGCTCCTCAGCAAGGGGATGCATTGGAGGTAGAAATGGCTTAGATGAGACCCTAACCAAAGGGGGAACCTCCAGCAAAGAAAGAAGCACCAGGGAAATCAAACACACTAATTTTCTGCAGCTCTCTTCCAGCCTCCATGCTTTCTGTATGTAGCCAGCTCTTTTGTCTTTGCCTCATGCTACCCCGTGCCCCGCACCTAAATACGTCCTCAGGATGGGGAAACATCAGTGCGGTGGGTGATAATGAGGGGCTGAGGCTGAGAAAGCTGCAGACTACCAAGATCAAGATAAGATTTTGATAGCTATGGGGCCTGCATGGTTTAGGCTTTTGCTGATGAGAAAGACACCAGAGCAGCTTGAGGGGCATTCCAGCAGTGGCTTTTGTCTGAAGGGGCACATGCGGGTAATTGTGCTGCATTTCTTGAGCTGGCAAGGCAAAAGAATTGCTGTGCTGTCTGGCATCAGAGGGCACAAAGTTCTCCCATTACCATGGATAAAAAGTCAAATATCTTACCAAATTTATGAAAGAGTGATACTCCCCAAAAAATCCATCTGGGGACATCAAAAGAAGATCATTTATTTCTTTTTGCCTGTCATCTACTCAGCTGGCTGGCGAGGGATCGGGAAGAGCTGCACAGCCTCTCTGCAGACCGCCCAACCTGCTTCATTTCCATCCACAGTTGTGACAGGCCTGACACATTCCCAGGGGACTTTTCAATACTGTAGAATGAACATTTTCCACCAGAAAATTGTTCCACTAGAAACCCTTCCAGGCAGCTCTACTATACATTTAGAAACGTTTTTTATATACCAGTATGCTGAGCATATATTCACACTCTGTTCATATTCTGTAATCTCCAGATACTTTAAATGTCTGTCTCCAAGGACAGAAGAAAGTAGAATATGCCCCTCAAAATGTCAATCACATTTAAAATGACAAATCACCAACGTGAGCTTTTGCAAGAACTCATAAGTGGGCTTAGGAGTTTATGGCCCTAACAGTGTTTTGTGCTTCTACAAAAGTAATTAAAAATAATTTCTTCACAGCAAGAGAGATTGCCCATTGGAATGGGCTGCCCAGGGAGGTGGTGGGGTCACTGTCCCTGGAGGTGTTTAAGAAAAGCCTGTGTGAGGCACTTAGTGCCGTGGTGTAGTTGATTAGATAGGGTTGAGTGATCGGTTGGACTCGATGATCTTGGAGGTCTCTTCCAACCTGGCTGATTCTGGGATTCTGTGACTTTAAGTTTTATTCTTTCCCTTCATTCCATCCAAAGGCTCTGGTTCCTTCCTCAGTTTTGGTTAGCAGCATTTAGCTGCTTTGGGCTGGAATGGAATGGAATGGAATGGAATGGAATGGAATGGAATGGAATGGAATGGAATGGAATGGAATGGAATGGAATAAACCAGGTTGGAAGAGACCTTCAAGATCTTCACATCCTACCTATTATACAACACTATCTAATCAACTAAACCATGGCACCAAGCACCCCATCCAGTCTCTTCCTAAACACCCATGATGGTGACTCCACCACCACCCTGGGCAGCCCATTCCAATGGGCAATCACTCCCTCTATGAAGAACTTCTTCCTAACACCCACTCTAAACCTCCCCTGGCACAGCTTGAGAATGTGTCCTCTTGCTCTGGTGCTGGTTGCCTGGGAGAAGAGACTAACCCCCACCTGGCTAAAACCTCACTTCAGATAGTTGTAGAGAGCAATAAGGATCTCACTGCTGACTGCTGAGCCGTTTCTGCCATTCCTGTGGACACCCTCACTGGAAGGCTCAAGGCTCTGCTGAGGAGCTGGAGACACACCCATTACACCAGCACACAGATTTCAAGTGTGCCATCCTCATACATTTTTGCTATCACTCAGAACTGTGGGGATATTGCACATGCACACTGGGTTGCAGTCTCAACTTCATCTTTTTCCGAGAGCTCTCCTCATCCCCATGAGCTCTCTCCTCTGAGACTCCATGGCTGAGAAAATTAAAATCTTGTCTCCTTCAAATGCTACGTCTCTGTTTTTCCTAGAGGCGGCTACAATTCTTTCTCTGTGATCTGAAATTGCAGCAATAATTATATTTCCTATTTTCTTTGCTGTAGTTGACTGTTTTGGCAGTCATCCTGTAGCAGTAATCCACGCACAAAGACCCATCTTGTGTTTTTCAACCCAATTTAAAGGGAATTGTTTCTCAAGGAAAGCAAGGGGTTAAAATGTTCCCCTTTGGCAAAAACTTCAAGTCTTGGGATATTGCATGCGAGAATTTTACCTACCTGTCTTCTTCATCATTGCATTTTACAAGCACTGATTTAAATTCTTTGTACTTCTAGGGAGGCCTGAGAGCTTCTTCATGTTGCTTTTCCCTTAGTCCGCCCTCAATTCTCCCATCCATCCAGAGAGAACTTCAGTTCCCTCTTTCTACGTGATGCTCAGAGCACTGAGTGCTCTTGTTTTCTTCTCATTGTGTTCTGGGGCTATTTATTTGTTCTAGACCAGGGGAAAGGATGCAGCAGAAATTAAGGCAGTAGGAGGCAAGAGAATAATTATTCATTCTTGCCATCAGCTCATTCTCCTGGTTTGATTTACACAAGTTTGCTGCAAAGTTTTCCTTCTAATTATTTTCACTGAAATACCCAGAAGCTTTTAATAATGGCATTTACATGTATAATGTAGCATTATTCATGTTAAACAATCTTTGAAATCCCTTCCATTCTGCAAGCCCCACACCCTTTCAGAACAAATTCTTTTCACAGTAACCTCTCCCAGACACACACCCCCGCTACTGCCTTTTTGTTACTTCCAAATACTTCTTCCCTCCTCCTGTTCCCCATTCATTTCCAATCTTAATATTCCATAAGTCAAGAAGATAAAAGATCAGCACAACAATGAAGATGCTGGAGCCAGAAACAGTTAGGGTCAGGGCAGACATAAAATAAGATATCCAGAGATTCAGCTTTTAAATCCTGAACACTTAACTGCGGAAGCTATCTTCATTCCAGGCTTGGCTAGCACCTGAAATAGTATCATTACAAGCAAGAGAAGTTTCAGGAACTTCAGAAGAAACTACTGAAAGTTCTGGACGCAGAATTGGGGTTTGGGAAGCATTGTGCCTTCACACCCCAGCACATCTAAGTTTTCCACCTTGCACCACCAAAATCTTCTCATCACCTGAGGAAGCTTCAGATACATCTATTGCAATTACAAGGAGTCTTAGGAGCTTTGCTCTGTTCTTTTTAATAGTTGCTTTAATTGGCTTTTCCCTCTCTCAGGCATGCAATGATTCAGGTGTCAGCTGTTTCTGCAAGACCTGTGCTGCATCCCCTACTGTGACCCAGCTGCTGCTCTGCTTATCAAACCAAGTTCAGACCAAGCCATGCCCCATGCCTTGCTTTCTGTTAGCAGGGTTGTGCTTGAACATTCCTGCTCAGTTGGGCAGGCAGCATTGGTGCACCACAGACAGGAGCCTGATAGTAACATCAGGGCACTTCCACAGCAGCAATTCAGCACATGGCAACTTCCTGGGGGTACAGGATCCACTCCTGGGGCAGAGAATGCTAAACATCCGCCTGGGCATCATTACTACCCAAAAGCCTGTAGTGTGCTTGCTAGAAGAAAGCAGCAATGGGAGAAAACCCTAACAAATCAATACCAATACAAACTGAACTGTCAGGGGAAAAAAAGTCACAAAGAGGTTTTGTACCATAATGGCAATTCTACAAAGTTCCTGAACCCCAGACATCACTTTTGGGGGCATCACAGAAATGCTGGCAGGACGGAGCCTTGAAGGAACCCTTTGCAATAAGGCCATCACCAACACCAGATCAAATCAGCTGTGGCTGACCTCTAGTCCCTTGTCCCAGCACTGCTTAAGGAAAATGTTTTTCCTAATGTCCAAAGAGCTACCACAGCCTCTCATTATATTCTCTGGCTTCACCAAGAACAGTTTTGTTCTATCAGCTTTGAAATTGTCTTTCAAATCGTGATGGGCACCTACATCTCTTACCCACACCTCAAATGGCAGAGCCAAAAACAGTCCCTCAGGACAGTGTATTGCACCTGTGTCAAAGCCAGCTCAGTTAGACACTGTTAGTAATGCCCACCGTCTACTGATCTTCCTTGTTTCCACTGTAGAGACTCTGTTGAATTCCTTCCCCAATAGATTGCTGAAGATATACCAAAAAGGTATGGGGATGGATGATACAACTGGCAAAGTCTTCCAGAGAATCAACTAAATAAATTACAACTCTTGTGCAGAAAAGTGACAGCTAGAGGGGAACATGGTATGGACTTCTAAGATTAGGGGCTGGGGAGAAAAGGTGAAGAAGGAACAACTGTTAGCTGCTTTTTTTTCTAGTAAAAGAATGGAGATATCAAATGAGAATGCCAAATGGCAAGTTTCCAACAAAGAGGAACTTCTTCACCCCATGGGCAGTTAAGTGGTGAAACTCCTCGTCTCTTGGGTGCTAAAGAGGTCCATGGGTTCACAAAAGCCAAGAATTTGCATGTGGGTAAGTGTATGGAAGAAAAACCCATCCAGTGCCACTAAATACAAAGATAATCTGCCAAGCTTAGAAAGTCCCAAGCCATAACTCACAGAATGCTTGGGGAATACTGTGAGGAAGTATTGCTACTTGATGCTCTATCACAGAAACATAGAACTGTTAGGGTTGGAAGGGACCTCAAGGATCATCTAGTTCCAAACCCCCCTATCAGTTGCTGTTGGATGCAAAACACAGGGCTAAATCAGCTTTAGATCTAAACCAGTTCATGAGCTTTAGATCTAAACCATTGTTATAAGAAGCTGTCTAAATCAACATTTACTGACAACTAAGTCTACTGGGACAGTACAGCAAAGTCCCTACCACTATGGGTCAAATCAACTTACAAGTCCCTCCACTTCTTTGTTTAAATGCTGCATTATTAAGCAGAATCAAGACTTCAGGCTGTCTGGAGAAGTGTGCCTGACCACCCCCTCCATTCAACAGGACATTACTGCCGTCCCATGGCCAACAAAGGTGCAGAGCACCCGGGATTGAGCCCAGGGACCTCAGCCATGGCACATCACTCCGCTAACACTCCTCACTTCACAGCCAGCTGCCCCTAGCTCCAGAGTAGCTTTTATGAAAAGCAGCAATACCATACCATGGCCAGGCTGGAACAGGCTTTGAGGCCAATCATCTTCTCACCCAAAAGTTTATACCTTCACCTCCAACCCAGACATTCACATTTTCACCCTCCTGTAGTTTTCTGCCCTCTGCTACACATGAAAGTCCCAATACATATCCCAAGGTTAAAAACTGATCTTGGGCAGTAGCTTGTTTGGCCAGGGCAAGAATGAGCAAGTAAATCTCATCACGTCACCTTTCGATTTGTGTTCCGAAGGGTTGGAAACACTGGGCTACACTGCTGTGCCACATGTCACCTCAAAGTGCCACATTGACACTCCTTTGGGACAGCTTGTGTGCTCTCAGCCACCAGGACCTACCCACTGCAGGCATGCCTCCATTTCTGTGAGTTTCTAGTGCTGCCTATGCTAATTCCTTTCTTTTGCTGCTACTCCCTTGATACAGAGCCATAGCCTAGGGAAGACAGTTTGGCTGAAGGCATCCTCGTGTCAGACTAATCCCAGCTGCCACAGGGGACCTTAGAGTCTGAGAGCAGCCAGAATAAACTGAGATGGGCCTGACTGACACCAAATCCCAAGCCAACAAGGGGACATACAGGGGCAGCAGTGGTGTAAAGCTACTTGTCTGCTTCAGCACACTAACACGTACCAGGCACAGCTCAGCAGATCCAGGGCACAATGCCTGAAAGAGACAAATGACTCCTATGGTCTTGCTGCAGGTACCTGCTCCATAGAGAATGTGACTTGTGGAGCCAAGGCTCTTCAACAGGTTTGTGCATGGCAGCACAGGTTTGTTCCACCAGCAATGGTGTCCAGAGCAAGGGAATACTCATGCCAGTCACACGCTGTCATGCCCCCACTAAACTCATCATCACCACACCTCTCCTACCCCTCCTTGCCCTGATTCTTTGCTGGGTTGGTTGAGGAGCAGAAAGCTGCTCCTCACAGAGCCAGAACATGCCAAGCTGGCACAGGCTTCAGAAGAATTAATTCAGACGGGCAAAGTCTGATCCCTTTCAGGGAGCCTGCGAGAGAGAAGGCAGCGCTCAGCACTTCAGACATCAAGGAAGAGTAAGAGAAAAGGAGATGAGAGAAAGCCTCACATAGAAAAGGCAGCAGGGAAAATGTCCTAATTTGGAGAGACAGGCCTCATTGCCATGGCAACCCAGAATCGCCCCAGAGCGGCCAGATCTGACTTTGTATGTGGTGTTAAACGATTTAACCATTACAGGAAAATACTAAGGGGAAAAAATAATTGGGCTGTGGAAAGGAAAGTATTTGGCAACAAAGAGTTTTCCTCTAGGGGTACTCAGGCAATTGAGTTAAATCTTTTGAGTCTTAAGTTGTAATATTTTTCCCCCCCATGATTAAGTGCAAACACATTTGCTTCATTTCTGGAGAATGATTTACTCCTTCCTCACTGCTCAGTCTTCCCTCACCAACCTGCTGCTCACCAGCAGTGGGGCCAGATCCTGCCTCCTGGGCAACAAAGGGATAAAAGGCATCTGGAGCCCCTGTTTCTTTCTTTAAAGCCTCCTACAAAGTCCTCCCAGAACAAGGCAGTAACTGGGAAAACATGGCAAACCACATGGGGACAGTGCAGGATGCACATCACCAAGGAGATGGCAACAAGATAAAGGGTGACAGTAGCCATCAGCAGCTTCAACCCCTGGCCCGTGGCTTTGAGAAGGCACATATAGCATGTCTGCAAGAGAGCTGAGGGCTGCTAAGTATATCTGGCCATGGGGTAAGCAGGAGAAGTGGTGGGAGAGATAAGCTGACTTGAAGTCACACAATGCATGTATTGCTGGCTCAGAGAGGAAGATGCATCCTTGCAGTCATTAATTAATCATCTGGTTTCACTCTGAGACCTTTCTGGCTGCTTTAGTCTATGGATTATTCTGAACAAACCTCCTCTTCCCACACCCCCATCTCCTTCCACCCTCGCTTTTGTGGTACCCTAAGCCTTTTCTTTGCACTGCTGCCTCTTGTTGAACACACCCATTCAGCAAATCTCCTCACCCTTTTCTTACCCTTGGAGCAGCTCTGCTACCTTTCCTCACCTGCAATGAGAAGTCCCACCCATTCTGCAGTGCCTGCTCCTCAGACAGTACCAACACTTGGAGGGAGACAGGTTGCCCAGGGAGGTGTTTGGAGCTCCATCTCTGGAAATATTCAGGGTGAGGCTTGACAGAGCTCTGAGCAAACTGACCTAGTGGAGGATGCCCCTGCTGACTGCAGAGGGTGTTGGACTAGATGACCCTTGGGGGTCCCTTCCAAGCCAGACCATTCTATGATTCTATGATTAGGTACAAAGAATTGTAAGGCCAGGTGAGCACCAAAGGAGGAATATCAGAATATGACTTTACCCTCTGGAGGTTCCTTCCTTGTAACTGAAGGAACAAATCCCAGAGGATTAATTCCTAGAGGACGATCCTCTACAGATACCTAATTGCAAAGAGGTAAATTGTCACAACAAGATCCCTGTCACCTTATAAGTAACCTACTTATGTCAGCTCATTTGCCTACCTGATTTATTCATCAAATGGCAGCAAAATGTTTGGCCAAAAGGATTCCTTGATAGCAGAGCGTGGAGGAGGACACAGGACATGCTTCTGCACAGGCATAGTTACAGATACACAGCCACATGCCTTCCACCTGCTGTTACCCATTCCCATACAGAACCACTTCTCCCTGGCCACAGAAATCCAGACATGCCAAGCAAGAAGATCTTTTTCCCAGCATTGCAGTCTAGACCAGACCAGGTAAGGAGGGAATGGAAAAACTAAACTCACTCCTCTACAACCAAACAAAAAAGGCATCAAAGAATGATTTGAGAGATTTGTTATTTTAAAGCAGCAGCACAGCAAGAGCTGCTGGCTGCCTCCTGGCACTCTGGAAGAGCCAAATGCTTCCCCACAGCTTGTACTGTATATTACTGAGCGTTACTCCAGGCACATCTCAAGACATAGAGCAACATGCTGCTGGACCAGTACAGTGACCAGTGGACAGAAATGTGACCCTAGGCACACAGGAGACAAAATACCACTCACAACTTCCACTTCTTATCCCAGTGGTCAGTATCACAGCACGGTTTTGCCAGCCAGTTCTACCTCTGGGAAGAAAGCTGCCATCCACAGCTTCAGTTTACAACAATTAAGCAGCTAAAACTTCAAATCCACATGTGCACATAAAATCTTCCAGGGGAGCCCAGGCAAGGGCAGAGGGATCAGATGGAGAGAACAGCTTGGGACAAGCCCTGGTGAAGATGAGCCCCACGGCCTCGTGCCAGGACATGGAGACAGTGAAGGTTAATGGCAGCATGGCTCATTGGGGGAGAATGGACCATGGGCACATCCCAGTGAGGTCTTCAGCCATTCACTAAATGAAGCTGTTCCACCATCTGCAGGCGAGCACACTTTAGCATTAAACATTTTGCATGAAGACCTAATTAATGGAGCACAAAGTGTCTTATTAAATTGAAATTAAGGAACCCATTGACTAACAAAAAAAAAATAAGAAAAATAACATCTCTGGCCAGGTAATGACTGTATCAAACATTTGGGCATGCCAGAAGTCCAGCAAAACTCACCTGTAGCAGATTCCAAATAAGCAAAAGTTTACCAAGAGATAATCAGAGGCTATTAAAACAAAAGACAGGGAGGTCATATGAGTTTGGAGACTGTCAGGCAACCAAAGATACCAGAAGGAGAAAGCTGTCAGGTTCATCCTCTGTCCAGTTCCTCCTTATCTCCTTCCACCTCAGTGGTGCTGTACTCCAAAACTTTGTCAGACCCATTATAAATTATTTCAGTGTTTATACTGCAACTGCAGATTAGCTCAGGGAGCCAAGGAGGACATGTCCAGAGTTTGCTGTGCACTTCCCTGCCCACCATTTCATCTCATTATACTTTCTGGACCTTCCCATCTCTCCCCTTTCTGGGGGTTCAGCCCTCTCAGAACATACCCTTCCCTAGAGGAAGGGATACACACACCCTTAGTTTCACCTTCAGGCTGTCTTCCTCGGCCCACCCAAGGCACTCACTTGTTAAAGGTCCTTCAGTGCCACTTAAGGAAGGCAAATTACCACACTCTGCTCTAGACTTCCCACAAGGCTAAGAATAAGGCTAGACAAAAAAATCTCAGCTGGCCCAAAGGCAGGAAAAAAGTGGGACAGAAAACAGATGTCTGCTTGTCAGTTATGCAGAAAACCAAGGTGCCATCCACATTTTAAGTGCAATTTTTAAGCCTCTCCATTGAAGATACAGTTACACGCACGTGCCCTCCTCTTCCATAGAGGACGCTAATGGAGTAATCCGATTACTGCTGCTGTCATCAGGCTAATTTCTTTTCTTAAGAGGTCCAGTTAGGGATAGAAATATTAAAATCTCCAAGCCTTGCACCATGTTCTCCTTCAGAAGCTGATAGGAGCACACAACATCCTCCTCCCTGGAGATATTCAAGGACGGGATCAATAAGGCTCTGAGCAACCTGATCTAGTGTCCCTGCTGACTGCAGGGGTTGGACTGGATGACCTTTGGAGGTCCCTTCCAACCCAAACTATTCTATGAAGGGCCTTTACATGATTACATCTCATTTGCTGCTGCCACCAGGGTGCCAGGGCAAAGGACAGAGCTCATAGGTGTGCTGAGCACAAGCGTGAGGCACACAGCCAAGCCCCAGAGACAGCGTCACTCCGTCACACGCCTGTCGGGGTGTATCATGGAGCAGGCTGGTGCTGGGGTGTATCATGGAGCAGGCTGGTGCTGGGCTGAATCACAGTGAGTCACTGTGGGAGCATGTGGTAGGCAGGGTCAGCAGGCTGCAAGCTTGGCCATGGGTCACTTGTGCAGCAGTCCACAGCTCCTGAGATGCACCAATGCATGGCTTTGCCCACCTACTCTACACTGCCCTGGTAAGACCTCACCTGGAGTATTGCATCCAGTTTTGGGCTCCCCAGTTCAAGAGGGGCAGGGATCTGCTGGAGAGAGTCCAAGGGAGGGCTGCAAGGATGATTGAGGGACTCGAGCACTGCCCTGTGAGGAGAGGCTGAGAGCCCTGGGGCTTTTTAGTCTGGAGAAGAGAAGACTGAGAGGGGATTTAATAAATGTTCATAAATACCTGAGGGCTGGGGGTCAGGAGGGAGGGGACAGGCTCTGCTCAGTTGCACCCCGGGATAGGACAAGGGGCAATGGATATAAAGTACAGCAGAGGAGGTTTGACCTCAACATGAAGAGGAACTTCTTCACTGTGAGGGTCACAGAGCACTGGAACAGGCTGCCCAAAAAGGTTGTGGAGTCTCTTTCTCTGGCAACTTTCAAGACCCATCTGGATGTGTTGCTGTGTGACCTGTTCTAGATTCTATGCTCCTGCTCTGGCAGGGGGATTGGACTTGATGATCTTCGAAGGTCACTTTCAACCCCTAACATCCTGTGATCCTATGACCTCCTGTGTGCATTTTTAGCTCAAACCCTGTAGGAAATGAAGCTCTTGCAAACCTCTGTGTGTGTTTGTGCATACATGAGTCAGGCTTCCTGGTGACTCTTGAACCTGCTGGCCAATTTCCACCTGATTTGACAAAGGGGTGGAGGACTTAGGGAGAAATAAATCCTTACAGTGATGTACAAAACACAGCCTGCAACTGCATGCAGTCCCACAGCCTTTGTCTGGCCCCACAGCAGTGTGTATGATTCACCCACTCGCAGTCTAAGGCTCACTAGGCAATCAAATAAATTTCATCCTGACCTGGCATCATGCCTGTAGTGGGCAGCCCTTATACACAGAACCCCCAGGGCACCACAGTACATCTCGCTTTTGCCCAGCCCAGTGTGTATAAAAGACACAGTGGAAGCTGGGAGAAAAGGAATAGGACCTGCAGAGAATGGGGATTATTGTAGGGACAAGGTGTAGCCAGCCCCTGAAACACATGAAGCTGCTATGGGCAAACCCACTTGGACTGGGCATCTTCTAGCCTTGGTGATTCTGTGATTCTAGTTGAAACAGGGCAGTGGGTAGAGAAATGAGATCTTTTAATGCCCTCAGTCCTCACCATTGGGGGAAAAATTAGTTCAGCCCTATGGACCATCTGGTTACTAAGGGCTGAATTCACATTACAGTCATAGTGTATATAGTTCAGTTAAAAGAGTCAATTAACCATGAGATGTGAATCCACTGAAAACAGGATTCATTCATTTGGGAGATGACAAAATTACTTGTTCCATCACCATTCCACTCACTCTGTCTTCTCAACAAGCTGCTCCAATGTCAGGTCATAAAATCCACTTTCAAGTGTGCCAGATTTGGAGGGGAAGAAAAGCCTCTAGTGTGGATTTGCAAAAGCAGTGAGGGGTTCTGGGTGTCTATTCAGAGACACAATATAGAAGGCCCAGCTTTCAGAAGGTGGAGATGCCCAGCATGTTTTAAAATTTGGGCTGCCTTAACCTCTCTCATATTAGATGCTGAAAAGGAAAAAAAAACAAGAGAGAGAGAGAGAAAAATAAAAAGAAAAAAGCACCTATAATCACTGTTTACACTCAAACCACTTTAGCCTACTTACTCGATTGCCATCACTTCCTGGGAGGTTGGCAGAGCCCATTCGGATACCAGGTGTTCCGTGCCTGACAGCTTGGCAAAGGTGCTCCACTCCACCAGCCCTGATGCCACCTGTTCCCAACCCTCCCACCACCCACCCAGCCCTGCCATGTCGAGGAACAGGCTGAGCCTGGCCCACAGCCCAGGCCGTGAAGGAGCCCAAATGGAGCCAGGCAACTTGGAGACATGGAAGGCACTTCTGAGAGATGCTCTCTCGATACACCACTAGCTGACAATGCACCATTATCCAACAAGAGCCTCTCTCTCCACTTCCTAAGTGACTGTCTCCTTTGTTAAGAATCCATTGACCCTTCCTTTTTATCTACAGTCCCTTCAGAAGAGGACTGTCTTCCTTACTTTTCTCCTGAGCTCACCAGGTGTTTTGTGGGGGTTTTATTAACTGTCTCTAGTAGATAACTAAAAGATAATGGTATCCATTGGCTCAGTGCATCCCCTGAAGGAAAGCATGTACTCTCTCAACCTCCTTCCATACTGCACTAGCAACAGAAGATTCCCTGCTCACCACGAGCCTTTGTCAACTGGAAGTGATGGAAACACCGTATTTCCAGTGGGGGAAGTCTCAGCAAGAGTAGGCTACCACCTTTGGAAGGAAAGCTCATTTATTTCAAGAGGGCACTTGCAGCCACTTGCAAAGAAGAGTATTTCTGGTGATGGTAATTTTATCTCACACTCAGTCCCAGCGAGGGGTGTGAACCCTATGATTTGGTAGATTTAAACAGAAATTAAGACAATAAAATCTTCACAGATCTCTGACCTTTGATAAAGAAGAGCTGGTTAATGCAGCACACCAAGCATTGAAACTTCAGCTCAAGTAGGTTTGTGTTGGAGGGTTCCCCCATCAGCTGAGAGCTGTGAAACCTCACCTCACACTACACCCTCACAGGCAGCTCTGCTTCAGCTGAGGTGACACCATGTGGTGTCCCTGGCCAGGTCTTTGTGGGCTCAGCAGCCTCACCCCTTAGTCCAGGAGGAGTAACCAGCAATGTGCAAGGCTGTCAAAAACCTTTCCCCAAGCTACACCTCTCCTTAACTGACTGTCCATAGCATGGTAGAGAAAATGCTAGACTGCATGTTTGGTTGCAGTGAGAGGATCACCAGCTTTTCAAGCTGGTGATGTGGAGAATAGCATTAACTGAGTAATTAAATCATTTCTGTAATTACTCTCACACAGCTATAAATAATATAAGCCCACACAGTTCTCTCTGGAAGCCACAATAGCAAGAGAAAAGAGGGTGAGGGATGCAAATGAAAAAGGAGAAATAACAATAATAATAATGAAAGCATTTAACATATACAGAACATGGCATTTTGAAAGCACAGTGCAAACAATAATTAAGAAGTGGGTAGAGTGACAGACAGGAGAAGGTGAGAGGTAAGGAAGTAGGGGAAGGATGAAAAGGGGAAGGGAGGCAGGGGTGGAGCAGGATTTGAGACCTCACAGCCTGCTGGACGTGCTGCCCAGCCCCATAGCAGTGCCATGCCATGTAGCTCTTCATCCCACACCTCTGTACTGCTGCAGCAAGCCACTGGGGTAAGGTCACAGCTCTGCCTCCACAGAAAGCAAGCAGCAAAGCAAGTGCCCTGGTGGGAGCAAGGACTGGAGGAGCCATTACAGAGCATCCTCCTGATGGCTTCTGTCTTCCCCTTCCAGCACAGGGGCTTGACAGTGACCATGCTGGCTGCAAGCCAGACAGCTGGCAGAGACTGAGATGTCTGCCTCCTCCTCCCAGCTTTTCCCTCTCCCCAACAGGCCTGGAGCCACTGAGCAGGGTGTGCTGGCTAAGGAGGGGCACAGCCAAGCCAGCCTCAGGCACGCTTTGGAAGACCCACTTGTCTTCCCCCAAGGAGAAGCATTGGTGGCAGTGTCTTGTCCCCCCACACACCCCAGCAGCCATCTGTGACTCCCTTTGTAGCTCAGTTCAGAGTAGGAAGGGAACATTTCTGTCTGACTGGGAGAGGAAGAAGTGCTCACAGGGAAATCAATATTGCCTCATCCCACTGCCCTGTGCCCTGCCAAAGCTCAGGCCTGCCCCCGTCATGAAATTTCCACCTGACAGGTTTTCCACTCTCATTTCCCACTCCACATCTCATAGATCAGCAGTTCTGCCACACACCATTCCCCAGCTCTTGCTCCCATGGCAAGCCAAGCAACATCACCTGCACAGGCAGCGTCACCTGGGCAAGCACATCTCTTCCTCTGTCCTCTTTCCTCTCCTTTCCCATCTCCATCTCCTGTTCCCCACCTTTTTCCAGCCCCTGCTCCATTTCGTGCTTCAGGACCTCTTCTAAATGCTCCCACTGTGCACTGGCCCCTCATCACACCCTGCATGCCACTCCACTTCACCCATGAGCTCAGATCCTCTGCTGCACAGCACATTTTTTTCTGGCTCAATCCCACCAGGACCCCACAAGACAGCTCCAGCCCCAGCACTGCCTGTGCAGCCCCAGATCCAGGTGCAGTTTCAAAACACAGTCTGCAAGGCCAAGTTCTTTTCAAGATATGTGGCAAACATCTAGAAAGTCTCTGCTGCACATCCAGAGTTTCTCAGGCTTTTAACAAGGCCAGACTTGGTGCAACCTATGCAGTGGTAGAAAAATACATTCCTGGATAAAAGTCCTCCTCTGCAAAACATTCATTCCAGCTCTGTGCCCTTCCTCTGAGGACTTGTGATGGCCAGGCAGAACCTCTGGAGGAAAACATTCCAGCCCTTGCCACACGGGTAAATCACACATCTTCCTGTGCCACAGTTTCAGAGAAAGCTGTTTAATTTTCCAAATAAATAGCTAAATAAATCAATCAGCTTGAGGCATACACCTGGAATAGGAAATTTTGCTCAAACAGTCATAGTCTGGCAAAGTTACAGGAAAGCCCCAAGAGGATCTTATAATGAGGAACACTGGGCAAGCTTACAATAGGCAGTACTATCAGCCCTGCATACAATAAGTTCTCCTGCATGCCGCAGCTATTCAACCACCTCTAATGGGGGTTACAGCCTCTCCTCCTGGAGTTCAGATTTTCATATCAAGCACTGTATTTACTTCAGCTAGAAAAATCCATTAATTGCTCCCTAGCAATTAGGTAGCCTTTGCCTTGTGTGGAGCTCAAAGTGCTTCACAAAAACACTGTTAAGAGTCTTCTTGCGAAGGGCAGTTGTTGCAGGCAGAAGTTGAGCAACTACCTTATAGTCACAATTTACAGCAGAGCTGCAGTGAGGACTTGGGTCTACGAAACCTGTTGGATTCCAGTGGCACCCTTTAGATCAGGCCTCCTCACAATGTGTGCCTGCATTTTGGGCATTTGGATGCCTGTCCATCCTCAGACTCTCCCTGTCCTTCATTTCTTCTTCATCCCTTCCTATGACACATAGGTTTATTGTTAATATCAGACACCTCCTAGATACACAGCCAGAAGATATTGTCAAAGCACAGAGTAAAATTGCCTCAACAGAGAATTTAGGGTTTGGGCTTTTTTTTTTTTCTTTTAGTCACACTCAGAACTTACTCTCTCCTTTTCTCTTTTTTAATTTTATTCCCCCCCTAGATTCAGGAGGTGCAGGGACATCCACAACTACATCAGGTTGCTCAGAGCCCTGTCAAGCCTCGCCTTAAATATTTCCAGGGATGGGCCCCTACCAGCTCCATGGGCAACCCATTCCAGAGTTCCACTACCCTCACGGTAAAGAAATTGTTCCTAACATCCAATCTACCACAGTATCACAGTATCACATTGTCATCAAGGTTGGAAGAGACCTCAAAGATCATCGAGTCCAACCTGTCACCACAGACCTCATGACTAGACCATGGCAACAAGTGCCACGTCCAGTCCCCTCTTGAACACCTCCAGGGACAGTGACTCTACCACCTCCCTGGGCAACACATTCCAATGATGAAAGACTCTCTCTGTGAAGAACTTCCTCCTCACCTCGAGCCTAAACTTCCCTTGGTGCAGCTTGAGACTGTGTCCTCTCTTCTCTAGTTTGAAGACATTGCCCTTGTCCTATCACTAAAAGCCTTTGTAAACAGTCTCTCTCCAGCCTTCTTGAAGGTCCCCTTCAGGTACTGGAAGGCTGCTCTAAGGTCTCTCTGGAGCCTTCCCCTTTCCAGCTCCTTCAGCCTGTCATTGTAGCAGAGGTGTTCCAACCCCTGATAATCTTCTTCATCTAATTATCTTTTCTCACCTTTATCCTGTCGCTCCTGCTTTTGTCAGATACATCCAGCATTATTTTTGCTAATCTTAGTCTACCACTACTCACTCCATGTATAAACCCTACCCTGACTCACTGTTCAGCCAATCTGCAGCACTCACATAGAGCTGTTTCACCCTTCCTTCACATACCAGTTCCTCCAGCCCATGAACAGAGTCACAGGCCATAGCGGTATCTTTTCCTCTGGTTTGTTTGGGGTTTTTTTTCCCCCAGCCTATGTGTATGTAATTCCCCTAACTTCCTTCATAATCCATCCTCTCCAAACTTGGTTAATGAGGCAAATAAAAGTCAAAGAGAATAAGAGATTCCCTGGAAAGAATTGTTTCTCTCTGTCCCGCGGTGACTGGGGAACGACACGCAGATCTAAAGCAGCAGCAGCAGCATCGGGCAATTTCACACTCAGTGTTTTCAATTTCATTTCGAGGCCAGTTTAGGGTAGGGACAAATTTGAGTGTAATTAATTTAGATTTTGTGAGACAAGTAACTGCTTGGGGTTGTAATAAAAGGCTGCCTGCTCCAGAATGAAGAAACTAATCTCCTTGTCCGGCTGGGGATGGCACAAATTGATTTAATACTTTTGTGTTGGGCTTTTCATTTTGAAGAAAGGGGTTATAATAATGATTATAAATAACTTTGGGTCAGATTCCATCAAGCTCCCAGATTTTCTCTAGATAAGTGCTTGCAGATTTGGACATCTACTTAAACATCATCGGTGTGAAAATCAAAGTTAGAAATGTACCAGGAAATAACTTGTTCACAAAAGCCCCAATTACTTGCCAGGTCCAAGCTGGGTGGAAATCAACCTTTTCCTCACAAATGTTTCAATAGTTCTATTTCAAGGTAGACAGTGGTAACACAGCATTTAAATATTAGTAGGAAAGAGGAGAATTCAGCTTCTTTTTCTCTCAGGTAGGCTGCAGTGCTTGCATTCAGAGCTAGGCAAGGAAAGGTCTTCTGTCACTCAAAAAACCCCACCACTATAACAACAGAAGAAAACTAATGCTCAGTACTCCTGGAAGAAGCATTCTATGACCCAAAATAAAGCAGCTTATAAATAGCAACAAAAGGCTGAGGTAAAGGAATCAGACTTCACGTTTGCTTGGTGTTTGTTGTCTGGGACAAGTTCTGCCAAAGGGAGGCATCCATGCCACTGTGCCACATCCTCTCCTTCAGCATCCTACCCCTGCTCTAGCACTGCCGCTGCTTAGAAGCAAGTGGCACCTTGGCAGGTTGTGAGCCTCACCAGGGCCTCTCTGGGTTTTATCCTCCTCAGCATTGTAACACTCAAGCTCAGATGGTGCCTTCAAGCTTTAAAGTGCCCAAGACTCTGCTTTTCCCATAGCTTTAGTGCAGATACAAAGTACATCCAGTACAAATTAATTAGGAGGCAAAAAGTGATAGGGATATTTCAGAAGAAGCAACATTTCCATAAGATTTTTTTAAGGGATTCCAATAATACAATAAACCAGGTTGGAAGAGACCTTCAAGATCATCGCGTCCAATCTATCAAGCAATCCAACCCACCTAAACAACTAGATCATGGCTCCAAGCACCCCATCAAGTCTCCTCCTGAACACCTCCAATGATGGTGACTCCACCACCTCCACAGGCAGCCCATTCCAACGGGCAATCACTCTCTCTGTGTAGAACTTCTTCCTAACATCCAGTCTAAACCTCCCCTTTGTTGCCTTTTTTCAAGTGGATAAAGCATAAACAACTACAACACCACCACCCCTCCATATTTCTGCCTTGTGACTCTAGGAAACAATGCTCCAAAAAAAAAAAAAAAAGTGAAGCCTTGAAATGGAGTTCCTTCTAAGCAAAAAAAAAAAAAGTAGAAGAAAACTTTAAAAACAAACAAACAAATAAAACTGGCTACTGTTAAAAGATATCTAAGGAAAGATATCTACCAGAATATATCTAATAAAAGATACCTAATAAAAGAAGCAATTAATTTCTTTGAAAAGCCTGTGTTTTTTTTCCCCCACTGACCTAGTGTTGACAAGAGCACTTGAGCTCTTGTTTAGAAAATGAGAGTTAACACTGAAGGATTAATGGCCCTGGGGAGAGGTTAAAGCTCTTAAAAGTTCATTTCCAGGTTCCCTAATATCTGAGGGATTTTAAGTGCTGTAATTTATTTGTGAAGCAGTAAAAATGGCTCTGGCAAAATTCACAGATGGTAATTAAACTGCACACAAATACACTACCTATGTTCCCCTTTCTTTATATGGGAAAAAATGCAATTTGGTGTGAATGGATCGGTCGCAGATGTAAACTTCAATTACAGATCCACCTGGCGTGTTAATACATGTGTATACCCAAGGGGAACACAGCATTGCCATACAACACAGGATTTTATTCTCTGTATCTCTGTGACCTACCTTTCTTCTCCCTCCCCAACTTTTGCAGCAGATTTGTAGTTTGAGGACACATGATATTTAGTTCATTACTTGTCAGCTACATGGAGCTTTCGTTTGGCAGCAAAAGGAAACTGAGTACGGAAAGCACAAGAAGTGAATTAATCATGGCCTCGATAAGATTAGTGAAAGCTTGCAGGGAAACTGCTGGGTTTGATTTGCCTTGATTTTTTAAAATCAAACTCATCTTTGTTAATCAGTAGATTAATCTAACACTTAAACTATTGCTATCATCACATGCAGCTTCAGAGAAATGAAAATGCTTTGTGACATTACATGAGCGGCACATAATTTTGCTTTGGAGGGGAAAAAAAAGGGATAGAAATCTTCTACCGACACTGAACCATACCCTTCCAATGTTTGCAGAGCAAAATTTGGCTGTTTCTTTCCCCCTCCTAAGCAGCATTTTGTTTGGCATGCACTTCAGCTCATACAAGCCATTCAAAGAGACATTTTCCCTTTTTGCTTTGTGTTTGTTTACTTCGTTTCGTTGGTTTGTGTTTTTGTGGTGTGGTTTGGGTTGGGTTTGGTTTGGCTTTGTTGTTGTTGTTGGGGGGGGTTAACTGAACTTCCTTCTCACTAAGGCTCTAAAAATTATTTCAGCTGTCATCCCTAATGGAAATTAAACCAATTTACATCCAAAAAATGAGGTTTGCATTCCCCATGCATCTCTCTTATTTAACCTTTGGAAACCTTAGAGTAAAAGTGCTTTGCTTTTAATTACAGATGTTCTGCTTTTAGCAGCACTGTCCCGGTGTCTTTGACTTTGTCCTGATTTTAGTGTGTATCTAGGTGCTCAAGTTATCCATCCAGTTTTGGCTTCCCTGTACCTGCAGCACCACTGCACCTCAGTCTGACCAGCCACTAGTTTTCTTCCCTGATGCTTTACACCTATTGTCCAAATTTGTACTTGCTCCCCACCAAAATACCAACAAATATTATTGCTGCAGCAGCATGGCCCAGGCATGGAGCAATCACAGCAACCTTCAGCACTGAAAGAGAGAGGCACAACAGTGTCTTGGAAACTGACAGAAAACAAAACAAAAGGGGACAGGGATTTACAAAGTGGGGATGGAAAGGTGAAGGAGAAATTGCAGCTTTGGCCTGAACAGGGTAAAAAAGCAAGGTGGTAGAGAGCAGCAGAAAAGTCAGCTCTATGCTGTGAGAGAAAGGGAAGGAGAATCTGACCTAGAACAGGTCACAGTTTTTAGATCTCAGGTTAATTTCATGTAGATTTTATACTGATTTTATTGCAGGCACAGCCCAATTTAATAGATTATTCTTTCCTACCATTTTATTTCCATCAGTTTGGATAGCCTGTGTGAGCAAGCCTTGGAGAAAATAGCAAGGGGCACAGAGGTAGAATGCTTTTCAGTTGGGAAAACATAATCATCCTCCTTTTCCAATGTATGTTTCCTGCCTGTGCTCCATTGTGTTACTATAAAGCTGCACTAGACAACAAGCTTTGGCAAAATGATGTGACCGTGGAGAAACAGCAAGGGACAGTTCCACCAAAAATTGTAGTCACCAGCTCTGTTAGAAGTGAACCCAAGATAATTTCTGCTCTCACCTTTTCCTTTTTCATTATCACCAACTAGGCTTTTTTCTGTTATTTTAAAAAGTAAAACAGTCTATCATGCCAAAACAGACCACTCAGACAAATTACGTGGCCATTTTTTAGGCAAGAAGCTAAATCTTTCCAAGCACAGTAAGCGTCCTAAATCTGAACAACAATTTTCTCTTAAGGTACCTATAAATGTGCAGTGTTATTGTTGTTTCCTTTTTCTCTGACTGTTCCTTTACCTCCTACTTCTGCACAGAAGTGCTTTTAGGTAATATTGAAAATATAATGAAGAAAAGCCCAGTCTCGGGTCTGCAAACACAAGATATAGGTTCATGCGCTTATCTGAACTGAAGTTTGAGTTGTAGCCTTGAAGGTTTCCTCCCACTGTCAGTCTCCTGACACAGAGCATCCTCACCTATCAGCTATTTCCAGAATGTGATAGGATTTAATTTCTGATTTCAAAACAACTGGGGAGAAAGAAGAAATTATTTTAAACACTAGAATGGGAGCAGATATGCTGACCGGTCACAAGGGCATTGCAGTCCTTTGGACAATACTGCCTGAGATCAGGCAACACAAAGCTATAAAAAGAAATGTCATTGCAGCAACTTCAGGCAAACTGAAGAGACCAACTTCAGGCAAACTGAAGAGACCAACTTCAGGCAAACTGAAGAGACCAGACAACTTCCACAGGCAAAGTTCTTGGATCACAAGAATTCAGCATTACCGCATTTCTTCCCTCTCCATCTCATCCATTCCAGATTAAGCACAGATCATCGGTGATCTGTGTTATTCCCTTTTTCATCAGAAGCCTAGGTGAGATGATGTTATCATCCTAGTCCCTTTTCAAGGTCTTAGCGCAAGACCAAGGACCAAGTGCTTCCTTCTAGGGCTGCCCCACAGCTGCACAGCTTGCTCCTTTGAGAGAAGCTAATGCAGGAACCATTGGACACCCCCAGCCATCACTCCTAGGCCACCAAACCCTGCTGCAGTTTGTGCTGTTTGGTGCCACTGCTGGCACATCCATCAGAGGCTAAAGGAAGCTATGACAAGGCTCTCCCTTGGCAAAGTGGTCTCTCCAGAGCTCGGTTGGGGCACATCATGTCTGTGCTTCACCATTTTCCTGGAACAAAACCCAGATCACAGTGTGCACACACATCAGCTGGTCGTTTTCTCCTGATGCCAAATTAGGCAGAGATTAAGTACAGCACTTTGTAACAGCTGAACAGGTGTGCTTTGGGACATGAACACCGAGGCAAGAAACAGCAAAAAAACATATGCAAATTCTAATGTACTTATTTTTCAGAGGAAAAGAAAGGCATAATACAGGGCAAATCAAGAAAGTACAATCACTCTCTACAGAATCTAATCAAATGCAATATTAAAGAGCATGACTTAGAACAAAACAATCAGCAAATCCAGATGTCACACTTTCAGCAAGATACCTAGGGCAAGTTTCATTGCATTTACCTGGAGGTACCATAAGCGAGTCAGGGTGTAGCTATCTTCAGTAGTCAGTGAGAGGACACAGGATTGTCCCACAAGCATTTCACTGCACCCATATATGGGTGAAGTAAATTGCCCTCAGGAGCTGACTCCTTCCCTACTGATTGTGCTGATGCCTAGACCTCCATCTGGCAGGTAGCAAGCTTCCAACTGAATGTTAACTGAGATGAAGCCAGCCTGTGGTGCACATTATACAACATTTCTGTCTGTATAAACAGGGGGGGAAATTATTCAAGCTTGTTAAAATTTTTTATATTGATCTTATTTTTCCTGCCCTTTTGGTGTCTCAATTTACCACCTTCACAGTATATTACAGAGCCATTTTAACACATGGACCTAAATTTCCTCCTAGACACACTTATTAAGTCCTCATTGAAGGTGAAACAGAATTTCACATGCTACTCTGGGGAAGGTGGTTTGACTGAGGAAGTTTTTGGGTTGGTTTTGTTTTTTTTGCTTTCACATCCAGAGAAGAAGGGGCTTGTCAGTCACACCAAGGCATCAGTGTTTTGTAGCATTCTTTAGGTTTGCATTGGTGCTACTGATCACAAAAGCACAGGGATCATAACAAAGCTGTAAGTGCAGGTCTGAGCCTGTGAAATGCTGAGCCAGTTCAATCTTGGCTTACTGCTATGGGTATTGAGGGGGTGCTGAAAGAAGCAATCCATGCCTGCTGGATCAAGCCGCAGCCACGCAACTCCTCAGCAAAGAACATGATAAGAAGAACATCAAGCTGCTGGAGCAGGTCCAGAGGAGGGCCACAAGGATGATCAGAGAGTTGGAGCACCTTCCCTATGGGGACAGGCTGGGAGAGTTGGGGCTGTTCAGCCTGGGGAAAAGAAAGCTCTTGGGAGACCTCAGAGCAGCCTTCCAGTACTTGAAGAGGGCCTACAACAAAGCTGGGGAGGGACTTTTACAAGGGCTTGTAATGATAGGATGAGAGGGAATGGATTGAAGCTGAAGGAGGGTAGATTTAGACTGGATGTTTTAAAGAGATTCTTCACAGTTAGAGTGGTGAGACACTGAAACAGGTTGTCCGGGAGGTTGTGGATGCCCCTTCCCTGGAAGTGTCCCAGGTTGGGCAAGACCTTGAACAACCTGATCTCGTAGAAGGTGTCGCTGCCCATGGAGGGGAGGAGGTTGGAACTAGATGTTCTTTAAGGTCCCTTCCGACCCAATCCATTCTATGATTCTATGACTAAAAGTCACTAAAAGCAGAGCCTCTGTCAAGGCCCTCTGTGGAAAATAAAGGATTTACCA
Source organism: Picus viridis (assembly GCA_033816785.1). Taxonomy (NCBI): domain Eukaryota; kingdom Metazoa; phylum Chordata; class Aves; order Piciformes; family Picidae; genus Picus; species Picus viridis. Next base: position 22,922,262 of record CM066568.1, on the reverse strand, counting down.
GTCTGACATTGTATTTTTAGTAGAATATCAAAGTATTTACTTTCTAATATATTTTAGTTCAATTCATCACATGAATATTATCTGTTGAAGATTATGCACCCGTGAATCAGAAGCTGTAAAGGTCAGCTGTTTCAGTTTGTCTTTAACAGAAATCTTGGCCTTCCCTGAAACTGCAGATCTTTGAACATAACCTGTTTCTCCTCTCTCCAAAGCAGGAGGGGGAAAAAGGGGGATTATGATAAAACAAAGGTCTCCATTCATAAGGCTTCCACCTTTGAGCTCCCCACGGAGCTGCCTGCCTGCCAGAACACTCTTCAGAAGCGAGCCAGTGGGATACACAGGGCAGTCATAAGAGATTCTTCCTTCCCAAGGAGAGACTAGAGACAGGTGGAAAGAAAAGTCTTTGCAAAGTTCAGCAGGCCAAGTTTCTCTTTCAATTACAGCAGGACAAAGCTGATCTAATCCTGCCACAGGCAATGAGGCTATGCTGGGTTTACACTGCAGGAATCTGAAATCAGAATTCGGCCTGCCACGTTCAAAGTCACAAGGACTTTTTCCCAGCGCTTAGGAGGTCTGGCATCAGTAACACTTAAGCCTGTTCAAAGAGGATGTAAAATGCCACCATAAGTGCATTGCTCAAGTAAAGCTCCAAGCCTCTTTTGCACAGGCATCGAAAACCATGCAGCAAGATGCAGCGTCTTTGCCTGACTGTCCTCCAAGACAGAAAAGCTTTACTGGGGGTAGAATGGGGCAGGCTGACTTTACTATATGTGCAACTATTCAAGGAGAAAGAGAATAAAAAAGGTCTGTGGTTGTTTTATTCAGTGACTACTTTATTTCAGGGGCCGATAGAAGAAAACAATTTTTTGCAACTGAAGCATTGGTCAAAGACTGAGAAAATAATTTGTGATTCCTTTATTCCCATGTGCTCACCTATGATAAGCTGCGCTGCATTGTTTATTTGCAAGGTAAACAAAAGAGAAAATGCCTGAATTTCTCAGGCCACTAGATCTCTTTCCAAGGAAAGGCTGCCACAGGGGGCAGCTTAATTCGCCCCCTTCATCCAATTAGACCAAATTCTGACCAGTTAAATGTCTCAGATTCACCTAAGAGCGATCTGTAAAAGAAAAAGGCCATCAGCTCATGTTCCTGTTTACTTCTTTGTGAAGCACAAACTGTGGTCAAGAGGATCCTCTCAACAAAGGTCTTGGCCCTGACTCTGTCTGGCGCCAAGCCTGCAGGGAAAAGGACAGCCAGCTTCTTTTGGGTGTTCCCACTGGCCCACAGCTGCACAGAGGCCACTCTGGTGTGAGTTGCTGGGTCCCCTGTTCCTCCCAGGAGGAAGGCTTGCATGATATGCCCATGAAAGCTCCCCTAAGGTGAGAGTTACCAGCTGGCCAAAGATGCTTTTCCCTTTGCATTGTCCCCTATGCAAAACCAATAGTAAGAAGTCTTGCTTGTGTAGTAATTCCCCAGAAGACTGGCTGGGGCCTGGGACAACAGTGAAATGTCAGTGATATGAAGGAATAAAGTAGTGCAGAGGGGGGAAAAAGAAAGATTTAGCTGGGCTGGTTCGAACTGGTTAGTTGCTACAGCTAACACCTATTTAACTTCAGGACCTAATGAACACTTCTGAGAGAGGATAGCTTTATTAAAGATTCAATTATTTTCCAATTAAGATGTAAGAGCTGTATTAAATGTCCCTGAAAATACCACAATGTCCTCCCAGCTGTGTGCAGGGGGAAAAAAATAAAAACCACACACAAAAAGCCCCCAGGATAGCATCTGTGGCTCTTCTATGGTAAAACACAGGCAAAACTAAAACCTTTAAACAAAACAACTCTCAATTGTCAGGGACTCTCTCCCCTTCACAAGGAAAAAGAAAAGAGCTGATTTTTTTACAGCTCTCTTCTCCTGCTCCTTTCCTTCCTCAATTCTTCTCTGTTGCAGATAGCTCCACATGACTAATAGGCTCTTCTCAGCAGTGTTACACACATTTATCTCTTTAAATCTCTCTGAATCTGAGACTCTCTAATCCCCCAGCCCTTTGGCCCCATGAGACTATACCTGAGGATCACAGAATATGATATTTCTTTCTGGTTTTAGTTTCAATCTGCAGGTCTGAGATAGAAGGAAGCTCAAATTTACCTTATCTGCCATGATCATAGAGGAGCCTCCGTGGATGCCCAGGATGGGAGTGAGGGTCTGGGCAGAAATGAAGTCCAGGATCTGGGCAATGGCTTCCTGGTCTGTGTCATCAGCGAATACTACCCCTTGAATCTTCCGGTCTGACATGAGGTCACAGATGCGAGTGATGATGCTCTTGGGATCTGTCTCATTCATGGCCACCAGCTCCACCCGAGGCACCACTGAAAGGTGGTGGAAGTCATCTTTCTCGTGGGCATCTTTGATGGCCACTTCGTCTGAGGTCCCCACCAGGATAACCGCGATGCCAATGCTCGGGTGGCTTTTCTGGGCATGGGCCCCGCTCCCTGTTGTTGCGAGGACTGCCAGCACCAGCCAAAACCTTGTACAGGAGCACTCCACCCTCGGCCTCATCTTCGGCTCTTACACTCCCTGAAGGAGGAAGGAAAAGTAAGAAAAAGCAAAAGTGATTAACTGCCAATCAATCATGCACTGAGCCTTCGAGGCAGAGCCATTGATCTTCCTCAGCCACTAGCCCTCCTCCCACCAGTCCTTCTTGCCTAGCCCTGTGGCTACATTTAGGAACACACACTCTGATAAAGTTAAGGGAGGGGGTCAGACCAGGCCAGACCAGCCCCTGCTGCCGAGTTTGGAGTCACTTCAGACAACAGCTGTCAGCAGAAGATGGGATCACGTAATCTCTCAGGTCCCATGTCACTCTGAGACCCAAGTCAAAAGTGATAGAGAATTGTCCTTTGACAGCTGATTGGCTGTCTTTGTGAAATCATTGCTTATGTCAAGCCCAGGTCTAAGTGCTTACTCTCAACACAAAGGAATTACTGCTGCTTGTGATGATCACTTTGGCCTTGCGCTGGAGGTACAGGCAATGAGGCAGGCTGAAGGGATCAGGCAGAGGAGGACTCCCTTCTCCTTTCTCCGCACAGCCCATCCAGAATTAAGTGAGAACAAATGGGCAAGGCCATGGGATGAACACATACGTGCAGATGCACGTGTCCATCGCACACAACCTTTCCACCAGCAGGACACACACAGCTCCAGTCTGCAGTACACTGAGCCAAATGCCTTCCATCCACACAAGGTTCATTTCTTTTTAGAAAGCAAGATTTCCCCAGTGGTCATGGCCAAATCCGGATCAATGTAGTGTGGGCAAGACATTTCCTCCGAGCCCATATGACAGCTATTTTTGCCCAGAAGCAGAGAGACCCACGGAACTTACAAAGATTCACCCTCAGCTATGACAGCCAGGGATGTTACGCCAATCTGTTCCCTGAGCTTGGCCACTTCATTTCATAATCACAACAGTAAAAATGGAAAAACCCGATGAGGTCATCTCTCCAGCCCCTGCCTGAGTGGGACTGTTCCCTGAGGGATTGTTCCTAGCTCTTTCTTTATTCAGTCTAGGTTTAATAATAGTTTGCATTTCCACAGCACTCTGTCCTCAAGGTGCTTTACAAACCCTACAAATTAGTCCCTGCAGTACTTACCCAGTGTGAATAGCAGAACCCCTCCTGGTCTAGAGACAAAAACAGATCAGTGTCCCCCAGCCTGTTCACCACCCTGTGGGAAGCAGCATTGCTCAGTGTGCTCACCCAACACCATGCTGCTGTCTCCAGGAGATTTCAGGCATTTCAAACTAAAGAAAACTTTCCCTCAGCACAAAAGGTCCTGCTCAGCTATTCATGTCCATAACTATATTCTTCATCAGCAAGACTCACTTGGAATAAATACACCAGCCCTCTGCTTCTTTGCACTACACCTCTGGTCTTAGGGGCTCATGAACAGAACCCTTCCACACTGTTCAGTGTTACATTTGCCTCTACCAAATTAACAGAAAACCACAGCAGCAGGGGCAAGTCTGGCATGGCTTTGATGAAGCTGGAGGTCCATGGAATAGCCTTACCAGTGACCCATAGGGAACAGGCATAAGAGACCCCAACTTGCCCTGCCCAGGACAGCACATAGGCTCAGCACCTGCTCCCTCATTGTCATGCCGAGCAGAGAGAATGTATCCTGCACTGATATTACCACATAAATAAGCAGATAATAAAATAGATAATAAATATGCACTGGAGGAACCAAATCCACTTAGGAGGCTGAGAGGGACCGCGGGTGTGAAGCGCCAATCGATTCTGAACTCTCTGACGGATCCACTTCCTGAGAGATGCTCACAAGGAGAACCAAGAGACTTTGAGACTTTGGCAAAATGAACAGCTAACTTCATTCCAGCAGGACTGTTATCCTCCAATTACGAGTCACTAAATTAGATTCCTTCACAGTGAAATGCAGTCCCCACTACTGCAATGCTTTATTAACTTTAATGCACTCCATACAGTGTCTCTCACTCTCTTGCTCACTCACTTCAATGCTGTATTTGTTCTTTTTAAAATATGTCTCCTGCGATCTCCCTGCACAGACTCACACAGTGTATTACGCTTGGTTAGGCAATGGCTGGCTGTGATGCTCAGGGAGCAGAGTGCATTTTTGTCCCCCAGCCCCTCTCTCACCAGGAATATTTTACCAGGCCTTCCAACCCATGGCTCAGATAACAGCGATGCAGGAACTACGCAGGCGAGCATGGCAGCTGGCTGCCTTCATGCACAGACATGAACTCCCCCCACTGGGAAAAAATGCTGGCCAAGATACCCATTCCCTTCTCTTGACCTGCACCAAAGCAAATAAATCTCTAGCACCTGCCTCTGAGCAGCAGCAAAGAGCCTAGATCCTAAAGAGCGTATAGATACCAGTCTGCCTAGCACATGAAATGTGCCCCTAAACCAGTTTTTTCCATTCAATGCAAGATGATGGATTTCACTGTATAGTGCCAGATCCTCAGGCTTTGGCCAGATACCCAGGGAGCAGACAGGGCTAGCAAGAGGCTAATGCAAAGAGGAAGTCTTTTGCACCTCCAACCTGGCATCTCCAGTTTGGATCCTCAACCACAGACTCCTCTGTATCAAGCAGAGCAATGCTTGCGTAGCCTTTGTGGTAGCACCCTAGACAGCTCTCCCTCCATTTCTCACATGTAACATTTCTGTCATGCTTAACAGGTGATCTGCATGCCAGATACCAGTGTCCAGTCTTGGTTCCCTCACAGGATGAGACACAGGGATGCCATAAGGTACAGGAACACCAATAAATCACACCCAACTGAGTGGTGGTCTCCATCATTCAGCTCCCATAAGGCAGCAGCAGGTTCGCTCCCAGTGCAGCGTTAAGTTGCTCAAAGACTGCACCAGGAGTGCTTATGGTGTTGCAACTCCTCCCCTCCTCTCCTTGGAGCTGACTTCTGTTCACAAACAGTAGTTCGCTGTCCACACTGTGGCCCACATACAAGTGCTGGCTGTTGCAGAAGGGGGCAAATGTCCCAGCACCAACCCCATATCACTTTCCTCCTCTGGTCTGGCTCACTACAAGTCCCTTTTAAATGCGTGCTAGAAAAGCAGATGCAGGCATGAACCAGCACAGACACTATCAAATTAAGGCAATCCCAGCACTACTGTGAAGATGTACTTTTGCATACACAGCAGTAAGTTTTATTCATTAATCTCTACATTGTTCAAATGCAAAAATTTGAGGCACCCCACCAAGGAAGCACTGGAGGAAGCATGCAGACCTCCTTCTGAGTAGTGTTCTTGTTTCCAGTGAAGAAGAGAAGCTGAGAAATTCACAAGCACCTGACAAGGCTGCAGTGGTAAAGGCAGGCATCTGCCTTCTGTTGTTTCAGGTAACTTTAATATTGCTAGAGTCTAATTTCACCAGTGCAGAATGGGTTTAAAATGTGCCAATATATTTTATTTTCAAGTATTTCACATGAGCAGATTTTTCCCTTGGTGATGATGTGGGGAAACAGAGTTTGGAGTCTTTTCTGTGATTTTGCCACCAATTTAGCAAATCCCAGACTCCAGTCTGGTAAGTCAAATCCTTTACACGTTACTCCACACTACCATATTGTCCCTTACTCCCTGGGAAATAACAAATGACAGGGCCATTAGACAAAGTGGGTTTACAGACTTATCTATATTTAGGTATAAACATGCCTGTAAAATCATTATACCTCTATAATCTCGTTTTACTTACCAATAAAACCTATCCACCTTGGTAGAGGAATGCAACATCTGCTTAGTGCTGTGGAGCATTGTTACACAGCTGCTGTTAAAATGGGAAGGGAAAGCTAACTCCTCCGATTGAAAATGTAAGAGGAATGTAGGTAGTCAGACAGTAATTATTCAGCTTGGAATTTGGCCAGGACCAAAGGTTAGATTGCTTAAAAATATCATCAGAACCTTATTTGACACTGCATTTTTATGTGGATCACATCTAAGTTCAGTATTAATAGAAAATTATTAGGCTGCACAGGCAAAATACAGCTCAGCATTTGGAGATATTTCTGGACCATATTTCAAAATACAGAAAGTACACAAATAGGTCACTGTGCATTCAACCAGGCTAACTGCAAATAAAGAGCTACTCAGGTAGTGTACAGCAGAGCTAGGCAATCTTCAGGGTAGAGAAAGAAAGTGAGGAGAGAGATGGGCTGCTCCCAGGAGTTTGGGGACAACCCTGTTGTGTGCTGAAGCTGGTACCTCCTTCTGCTGCAATTGTGCCAGCCTTGGCAGCTCTGCACAATAGCACCTCAGGAGGGTATTTGCAGGTCCCCAAAACCGTATCTCCAAACTCAAGAGGAAAAGCAGCTCTGTAACACTGAAGTCTCAGACAAAACACTTTCTTGAAGGCAGCTTTTCTAATTAGGAGGAAGACAGTGACTGGGACAATGACTGAAGGCGCCATGCTAGCCACCAGCAAAGGGAACTTCACAGGGACATTGGCTCCATACTGGAGGAAGAAGAGCATCACCTACCTCCAGCCTTTTCTTCCTGTACGTCCCTGGAGAGCCACATGGAACTTTATATCCCAGTGCTGTCTAGGCTGTGCTCAACTGGGAGTTCTGATGATGCCCCAGAACTGACCAGAGGCCTCTAAGCCGTAGAGTCTGAATTCAACTGCTAATTTTGCATCTGCACCAACTTCAATGCTAATTCCCAGCCCCACTCTCATCCCTGATTACTAGCCCAGTTCCAGGACTCACCACTACTCTCAGTCCCACCACTACTTAGAGAGAGACATCCTGTCAAACCCAGTGTTACAGTACCCTTCAGTGTTTGCTCAGCTTTGACAGCATCTTAACTCACACAGCTTCATTTCTCAGACAGTTTGCATAGTATCAGACAATGAATCAAAAGGCAGTTCTTGCATAACAGGCCCTGCTTGGGGGTAGAAGAAATCCATCACCTGTGAGATACTTTACACAGCTGGAAGGTGCTTTGTGCATGGTGTCCAACACAGCACAGGGAGTAACAAGTGTTCCAGAAGAAGCTGTTCTGAAGTTAACATTGCATTATACTTATCTGTCTGGCAAGGAAGTATCTGCATGTCCAGATCAGAGAACACTATTTCTGTGCTTACCAGCTGCAGAAGACCAGTGCATATTGAATCTTTTTGTCTACTACCCACCTTACAGATAAACTACAGGAGCTAAAAAGTCTCATCCAAAGAAAGGGACTGGACTGATTACAGCCTTACAAATTCTTACTCCTAAGACCTAGGCCTTAAATCTGTAAATCACACCATAATCTACACCTAAGTTTCTCCAGTTCCCTGATTTTGGTAGCTTAGGTCTAACTCCCACTCTCGTTGTTACTGTCATCTCCCCAGACCAGACAAGGCTGCACATTGTATACCTCTGAAGAAGCATTTCTCACGTTTTAATGCTGTTTTAACCATTGTTTTGCTGCACCTTCAGCCCAGGCAATTTGTATGCTGCTAACTCTTGCACTGCTGTTCCTCACATTACTGTTTACTAGGTAGGTGACATAAGTGCCCATAAATCTTCTGGCTCACAGCCCTGTTGTTCCAGGAATTTTGTAAACAGAAACAAAGAAGAGGGGGATGGATCTGGGGCACGATGGATGTGTGTCTTGGAAGAGCTTGCACACTTCAGATGCTGATAAACAGAACAAATGATGCTGCAGGAAAATCTCCATACATTTGGAGTAAGGAGATGACAGGGACTAGAGACAATAGTAAGTACCATGCACGGTGGTGAGTGCAAGAACAATCCAGCACCTGGACCAAAATGGTTCATCATGGTGACTCTGACTGACCACCCCTTCAAGGGCATTACAGTACTTTTAGATGAGAATTGGTGCAGTTTAATTGAACTATCTTTGAACATCACTTACATTCTCATTCTGATATTTGACAGTATTTGAAACATTTCTCCAAGGCCTTTTGGGCAGGTGTTTTTTCTGCTCTTCACAACCACACACCCTCCAACATGTACCCTTGTCCATGACTTCAATGCCCCACACACTCTAACTTACAATATACTTTTTCTTTTCCTTTATTTCTCCCAGTCAGCATTTTGTCTTTTGGGGAAAGCACCACACATCTCCAAAGCCTTCAAAGCTCTTGGAGTTCTCTCATTACTTCCTTCTGTGGACACTGAGTGGAAAGTTGCACGTGTTCAGTTCTATTCCCTATTTTCATTCAAGCTGTTCATTATTAAACTAGGTACAAACTCCTCCCTGATTCAGACATGGTCAGATTCATCCCATGTACCACATAGTCATTCCTCCCCATCTCTGACAGCTAGTTTGTCTCTGCCTAACAGATCTACCCAAGGATAAGGTGAAAAAGTGCTTCCCCTTGTTCTGCCCCATGCAAAGGAGAAGAGCAATTCCCTCCTTACACTTAAGGCAGTACAAAGAACACTTTGATCATCAATTAGACCCATATCATTCCCAAAAGATGAAGAACTATGTCTCATTATTGTAAGCTTGCCCAAGGGTAAGTTCCCAGTGTCCTTCCCACTTCCTCCCACCCACATATTTTACATATCATGGGTTATAGCTGATACTGCCACAACCTAAGATCTTATGTTGAGACCAACACCAAGTGATTCATAGAAACTACAAATTAAAATCCTCTGCTTAATACTCTTGCCCTTCCCCCAGTCGCTTCAGGACTGCTGTCTTCGGCATCTGCTTTAGCACACGACCTGCTCTGAAACAACTCAAATAGGATTGCCACTGCTAGGAGATGGATCCAATGCTCACTATTAGCAACATTTCTCCAAACTCAGCCTGAATTTTCCCTCTGCTTAGCTATCCTGTTACTTTAATAACACCTCGTTCACTTAGCCTCCCTCTTGACTCACCGTTTCCACTCCGAAAATGTTTGTAGATGGTTATCTGATCACCCCTTGGGACACCCTTCTGCCGCAGCAGAAGTTCAGCTGTGTTCACCCCCCCTTTGTAAGTTGAGTTCCCTTGGGTCCTCGTCAGGATGAACGAAGGAGGACGAACGTAACGGCTGGGCAAGGGAGAGCAGAAGTGAGTCTGACCTGCTTACCCAGGCTGGCACACACATGCAGAGCTGCAGGAGTCAATGTCACACACACAAAAGCCATTAAGTGAGACAGCAGGTCAGTCTGGCATTGCCCAGTGCCAACTTCTAAATGCCAGAGCATAGAGGCTTGGCACGGCCAGTGCTCTCTGAGAGCCTGGCTTGCAGAGTCAGGCTGGAGCCACAGTTCCCCTGCCAGGATCTCACACCCCCCAGCATCCCGCTTGGACAAGTTTAGAGGGATGAGACAGGGCCTCCCTGCCAGAGACTGAAATATCCTCACCACCTGCAGGGTTTTGTTGCCACAGCTGTCACTCCGTGCATGCTCCATTTGAAACAGAGGTTTCAAAGTTTATGAGATGTGCACTGGTTTCCGCTTTTTTCCACTGTTTTCCACTGTCATCTGCCCCATCTCACAAGTGGATGCAGGCTCAGAGCAAGATCCTACAAAGGGAGGGACGTGTTGTTGCGTGTGCAGGGCCCCTCCAAAGGAATTTCAGCATGGCTGAGAGCAGCTTTGTCTCCCAAAGTGCAAGACTGTAGGCAGCAAAATGCTGCACCAGAGCTACACTGCTTTTGTCAGTTAAATCAAACTGGAGCTATTCAGTAATCCGTGCAGCAATCCTCTTCCTTCCTTTCTTAATTCCAGTTAACTTCCAGTTTTCATTTCCAAGCAGGAATCAACAGCACCCTAATACTGCCAGGACATTAAAGACTGCAATTTCCAAAAGTTAGGGATCTAAATACTTCTGATCCCATGAACAAATATGAGAAACACACCTTTAACTTCACTTGGGTGGCTTGGATATGCACGTCTTCATCATTTCTCATTATCTGCTGTATTAATTTGAGGTTTTCTATTAAACCTTAACCAGCTCTGCATTTCATGCATTGAGCAATTTCAAAATGTAAAAAAATAAATAGAATTTTTACTTCTGAGGGTGGAAGAACTTTCCCATTCCCCAGACTCTCTCATATGCTTCACTCAGTACCTGTTTGTTCCCAGAATCATTTCCTTAAAGGGAAAGCACAGAGCAGGCAGGCAGTCTCTGCTGAAGGCAGCTGCCTAATGCCACACGGGTGCTGAAATCCCCTGGGTTACTCAAAGGCTCACATCAAGAGACAGTCTTAAGTTCTTTGGATGCCAGACTTAAACACTACAAAAGCCAAACCACGGAAGGGGGTTTTTAAACAATGTTTAAGTGTAAAAGGAAATATGATTCTTAGGGTGGTTTTTTTAGGCAAAAATTGAGTGACTCCTTCTAGAATGCTGAGAATCCCCAAAAGGGCATCTGGACCAGAGGGAGACAGCCTCAAACCACACCTGCGCCTTGGATAGAGTTGTCCAGTTTGGTATCAGTCTCCTCAGATATAATGTATGACATGGGATAAAACTTTAAAACATGAATCTGCCCATCTCTTGGAAAGATCTTCATGGGTGCATGTTTCAGTCTTGCAGTCCATGCAGCAAGGGCAAGCTAGGAGAAGCTATTTGCACCACCTCTGCTCATTATGGCACCACCATTACAGCCAATATTAAACAGCCCTAAAGCAGAGTGCCAGAGCTCAACAGACCTTATCAGACTCTCATAAAGGTGTTACAGACAGCAGAATGACAAAGAAGGTGGCTCAATGCCCAAAGCATCAAGATATAAGTGGGGCAAGTGAGCTACTGAGTGGAGGCAGTAGGGTGGAGAGAAAGAACCATTTTGTGAGCAGGTCCAGGACAGCGCCGCAGTGCTACACACGCTGATGGGCCATATTTCACAAGCTGCCAGCATCCTTCAGGAGCCTTCCTGACTTCTTGATTTCCATAGGTATGCAGTGCTTTGAAATATGTGGTTTCATCACCATTGGACTCCCGTGAAAATGCCAGCCTTGCTCGTGCAATGAGACAAGGAAATAATCTGAAGCGAGTGGGACTAGGATGTGTTTTTTAACACGGGCAAAATGCATGTCACAACCAGCAGTGCCGAGAGGGGTCAAAAGCTGGCTCTGGTCAGCCCCAATAATCAATGAAACTTTGCTGTGAGTTTCCTTCCTTGCAATTGTGTGCCCCTTGTCCTTTCCCTTGTCCTCACTCTGATGCTTGATAAAGAATTTTTATGTTTCTGTTACTGCTACATATAGAAAACAAAACAAAACAAAAACTAAATAGAAGAATCATAGAATCATTTCAGTTAGCGAAGATCTTTAATGTTGAGTCATATCATTACCTAACTTTGCTAAGCCACGAAGAAGTAGAAGCAGTAACAAGGAAAACCCAAAGTGTGACACCAAAAAGTAGACTCCCAGCACAGAAGCACCCTGGAAACCACTCATCCCTTTAGAAAAACTTGAATTTTACAATAAATACTAAAGTCAGGATGAAAGGAGACTTCATGGCTGCAAATCAGGAAATATTTCCAGTGGTCTCATTTTAATTCTTCTTTCCCTCTTTACTCTCCCTACCCAGTACTCTCCCTGCTCCCTATCTTTCTGTCCCTGAGTTCAATGACCAGTAAGGCACCAGCCATCAAGCCTCTGGATACAATATGCTTTCACAGTACATTAGTGCTGTGCACCAGACCATGCTGTGCTGCAATTGTATGACAGGTCAGGGCCGATTCGTCTTACTGAGACCTTCAGTCAATAGTGTCTGGAAAGCTTTCCCAGTTGGAGAGACCCAGCCCAGTAGCTGCTGACCTCTTCCTCTGCTCAGCACTCAATCATATTTATAGAGTTGCAATGATAGAAACATACAGAGTCAAAGCCACATCTGGACCGTGGCTAGTCACTGGTTGTTAATGCTTCAGGAACAGAGATGGGAAGGTACAATCCAGCACAAGTAAACAGATTAGATTTGACTCAGTTGAGCACCATTTCCATTCACTTTTCCTCTATTGTTTTCTCCAGCCTCTCAAATTCATTCATGCTGGCTGCTTCAGCCACCTTTCCCAGTAGGTCACCTAACTGTTCATTCCTCCATGTGCCAGCCAAAGCATACGTGGATGTATCAGCCCATGCCTCCTCGCAGCCCAGCTCACCACTAACTTTCTCGGGGTGTAGCTCAGGCCCCTTGGGCCACATCCCATTTACACAAAAGTACATTCGCAGCAGGGAGAAAAAAACATTAATAGCAAGAGTAAGAGAGAGCAACAACCAAAAGCAGACAATTGTCACAATACAGAACACCCTACCAGCAAACAAAAATCAATACTTTGGGCAAAGTGTAGCCATGAATATCTTATGCTTTAAGGTCACTTTGCACTCTGTTGAACAACCTAAGAGGCCTCAGTCTAAAAGAAAATCCAGAGTTTCAACATTCTGCATGAACTTTCTTCAAGCCACAAAATATGCCTTCATCCACCACCCTTCTCAACTTCCTTCACTCATCATTTATCTCTAATTCACTTTTTGTTCTTCATGGCTCCCATGGTCATTTCATTCCTCACTTTAAGCACTGTTATGTTTTTGGTCCAACCACAGCACCTCTTAGTTCACTTGCATTCACACCGTTGGGTATCTCGTAAGCGTGGAAGGAAGGAAACACAACCAGTGAAGCCTTGTTCTAATCCTTCATCCCACCATCTAAAACCAATAAGCATTTTCTGAAAGTGTAAACACCATTGTTTTCTTCCTCACCCTTTGCCTTATTCTACTCATGAGAAAGAGGGAGATGCATCTTCTCTGCTTCATAGAGTTAGAATGTTTAATTATTTACAATATTTAAAGTACTTTTTGGCTCGCAAGCAAAAGAAACTACAGGAGCCGAGATGATTATTATTGCTTTCCATCACGCTTCCCCGAAGGCAGCAATGTCTTCTTGTGAGATCATATCCAACATTACTCACAGGATCCCAAGAGAGTGTATTAAAACCTGCATGTCCAAGATCTTCAGGACAATATATCCTAGTCTAGCTAGAAGCAGAGAGAAAGGAATTGCTGTGATGTCAGAAATAGTTGTCGGTTTCCAGGCAAATTCCCTAATATTCAGTATCGACTTTGCCACAGACTCAAACTGAAAAATACTGCTGATCAGTACTTTCTGATGAAACATGTCAGCAAATGAGGCTTTGTTAAGCATATTCTCATGAAAATATCTTGGCTCACAACACATTGTCACCTACTCCGAAGCAGCTCCTTTGCTGACAAAGAAGAGCAAGAGCAAGGCAGAGCTTTGGAAAGCAAGGCAGAGCTTTGGAAAGCAAGGCAGAGCTTTGGAAAGCAAGGCAGAGCTGCAGTGGGCAGCAAGCCTCCAGGGCCTGGACTGAAGGTGCAGATCTTCTGAACACCAGGACCCATCCATCCAGCAATTTTAACCCACATCTAGAAATCTCCTGTTTCATCAAGGGATCTATCCGATGGGTCTGTCATAAATCCAGGGAAACTGGTTCTGGTACCTGCTAGACACTGGAAATGCAAAGCCTGGTCCCAACTCAATTCACTTGCAGAAGTTCAAAATATGAGATGTCCTAGCCTTAGGTCTCAGAAGTGGATACTTTCAGACCCTAGATTTAAATAGACCTGGATAAAGTGGTGAGACCAGAATCACCAGGCTTGTATTCTATGGCCAGAAAGTCTTGGAAGCTCTGGTTCCCTCCTAAACAAAAATCCTGTTCTTACACCACAGAGCCCGGAGACTCCAAGAGCCCTGACTGGGGATGGAGTATCAGCGGTGCCAGAAGTATGAGATTTGGAGGGAAGTCCTCAGAGGCCTTTCTGAAGGCTTGGGGCAAGCCATGAATGAGAGTGCCTCACAACTGCAAGCCCTCCAAGCCCTGGGAGTCAGGAGAGGAAACTAAGATCTTTAACATTTTCACTGTAGTTAATGGTCCTTTCTATTAGTTCCTCTGAATGTGTGGCTTCCCCAATATTCCAGGGAGAAATATATATGTATTGTTTAATATTATTGTTTATATATATAATGAATATACATGCCCTCTGCCTCATCTTGGACCACCAAACAGGGCTGCATTTCTTTGAAGGATGGCCAGTTACCCCTTTTCTGACAGACATTAAGTGGTACCAGTTCCTGAATGCACTCTGAATGCACTAAATCTCTGTATTTCTGACAACAGGAGAACTCAGAAACACCCTGGGAAGGTAGAGACAACATTAAGACAGCATTCCTTTTACATCCAAGCTGGTCCCTTTAACGTATCAGCTTCTGAGATAGAAGCCCAGAACTTGCTGCCATGCCAATGGTCAGCCTCTGGCATGGATCACCTGCTCTCCCTACTGAGAGTTGTTTCTAGGGTAGAGGGAAAGGCACCACTCAGCCAGGAGGTGAGGGCTTATTAGATAGCGTCAAGTCTGCTTTCACACTGCCCATCTTGAAGTGCTGGAGTAGCACTGAGGAGCCAGTCTTGTCTTGTGAAGGGCTTTTGTACAATCCTGGGGTTATAGGGCCATATAACCATCACGTTAAAACGTTCGGTCAGAAATAGGCTGCAGTCTTTAGCTAGGTCTCACCTTTGTTTGTATATGACAGGCCCAACACTTACATCCTGAATAGCCAAAGATTATGTACTGCAAATATCACTCAGCCCCTAAACTGAAGAAGAGGAAGCAAACCAGGTTGCCTGTATGAACAGCCTCTCCAAACCTTGCCTGGAGCACACCACTCATCCCCCTGTAACTTCCCAAAGCTACACTCACTTTTAGGTTTCCTTGTTTCTCCCTTTCCTTGCAGCATTGACACTTCTCCAGGCCAGGTCCAGGCCACAGGGCTGAACTGCAGTTCTATGGGGTCTCCAGTTTCAGTATAGATTAGATAGATAGATAGATAGATAGATAGATAGATAGATAGATAGATAGATAGATAGATAGATAGATAGATAATCTTACATGTCATACTGACTTCCTACAAAGCCTCTATGACACAGCCTCTGCTTTGGTGCCCTGTCAGGATGACACTGTGATAGGACCTCATTTCCAAGCCAGGAGACATTTTTGCACACATCTGTGTCAATTGATGTGAAGATGTGAAGATCTCCAAATACAGGAAAGATCCCATGAGGCCTTTGCACTATGTGTTTCCTCTGCCTCTGAGCCAGAGGTGTGTAAAGCCCCTCCAATCTGTCATAGCAGCATTTTAAACCCACTTTGGACAAGTGTTAGCACTTTTGTCAGGCATTGAATGCCATGGGCATGGCCCCCTGATCTATAAACACAGCACACATCCAGAGAGCAGCTTCTGGCCGCACTCCCTGTGACATTTATCTCAGGAGAGGGAGGGAAATACCGGAACAAACAAGCCACGTATGCATTATCACCTGACTACACTGCCTGGTGCTGCTCTGAGGTCCCCTTCCTCTTGTTTGTACTTTATCTTTGGAGCTTGCAAAGCTTCAGGGACCCTAAACCACCTCCCTGACCATATTCCTAGCACAGCCCTATCATCACTTCATGCAGCGGCCGGGGATACTTCAGCAACAGTAAAATCAATACTCATTCATTATTTCTCCTTTCTTATTTAAAAAGATCGGAGGACATACCAGACCGCAGCTGGGCTTCTGGCTGTGGAGCTGAGGGGAGCTGGTGCAGCCCCTCCAGCTGATTCATTGACCCAGGCTAGCCTGGCATGCAGCTAAGGGAGAGCTCTCTCCAGGTTCATCTGTTTTAGAACTTCCTCAATTGTTCACAGTTTTATTTATTTATGAAAAGCCATTGTCTAAAAGTATACATTTAAAAAAAAAAAAAAAAAAAAATCCCAGAGCCTCAAACCCAAACCCTGACATTGGGGAAAGGAAAAGCACTCAGGCAATGCACAAATTCCCAAAGGGAGATGCTCAGGCTTGAGTTACTGCCAAGAGGACACCTGTACAGAAATAAGTCACCAGATGCAAGGGAACAGACTTGGAGAGGCTCAAAGCAGGAGGAGAGGGTAGAAGAAGAAAAAAAAAAAAAAGAGAGATAAATAAAAGAAGAAATTAAGCAGGCCAGTCTGCCCATCACTAGCTATTATGCTTTACAGAATTTACAGATACCTTTCACACCTTATGTCTGCTGAAGCAGCTTTCCAAATGTCCCAGTACCTGCCTCAAACCTGGCCTGCCATACCCCACCCAGCATCTCTGCCTATTCCAGCAGAGCACAAGAAGAGCCATCTTCTCCTGCCAGCTGTGCTCACTCTCCTCTTTCTCTACCCAAAATGCCCCCACCTCTCCCATAAACAAAACCAATCTCAAACACAAACATACACATCCCAGCTTTCAGAGCAATGCACCTTCCCAACCATCCCTTTCAGCAGTGGCCATGAGGAGACAGTCCCACCTCAAGGCCACACCAGTGCAACAGCACCAGTGGTGTGAGCAGAGGATATATCCTGTGCCAAACAAAAAGTGAAATGATGACGTTGATGCTTCACCAGGTGGCTTCAGGCTTGTCACACCAGGCAGAGAAACCCACTTGAAAAACCTGGCCCTGGTGCTAATCATCACCTCCTGGTCTGGTAGCACAGGACCACTGAAACAGCTGGGGCTGAGCACCAGATGTGAGATGACATGAACACAGCAGCAATCACACAGGGGGAACGTGGAGACAGGGAGAACCACAGGCTTTCTCTGGGAGCACAACAACGTGTTCAGGCAGGCAGCAGGTTTGGAGGAAAAGCAGAGGAAAAGATGCACACAACAAACAGTGAAGGGAGCAAAGCAATAAAGAGACAAACCATCTAACCATAGCTTATAATGGACAGCATCCAAACACTGCAAGCAATGGGTTAAGGGAGGAGAGCAAGCACTAGAGAAGGTTCTGCAGTATGAGATATGCAGCGCACCAGCCAGCCTACAGAGCTCACTAGCCCAGGAAAAGTTACCCTTCCCAACCCACTATCAGCCCAGAACCACAGCTAGTGCTGGTGTCCATCCTTGTTTCACACAGTCCCTCTAAGAGGCCATCTCCTTAGACATCTCACTTCAAAACTTAGATGACCACCAGACAATTGTACTTTGTACAAGTGACATCCGCTGTTACCCAGAACACTGAAGCTTCCTTCAGCGGTCCTTACCCCTTCTGCACTGCTTGCTATGTCCCAGAAGACAGACCTCTGCCAGTAGGGAAAATGCCACCCCATATTGAAACCCTGCATAGAAAATACCATCCCATACTGAAATCCCCACTGGGTTTTTGGTTTTGATGGGCCTCATTCCATCACTGAGGGTGTCAGCCAGTTGTGTAGGTACAGATGACACATAAATCTGCTGCAAGCATACAACTGGTGGGACAAAACCCTGCAAGGATGGATGTGACAGTGCTTCCAGCTGCATGAATGAACCCACACACACTTCTCCTACAAAAGTTTCAGCCAGAAGGGGACTAAAAGGAAAAAGGTTGCCCTATATTTACAGTCCCAGAGCAGCTGGCAAAGCAACTAGTGCATGCACTTAGATGAGCTGCTTCATGGAGAGAAGAATGATAGAGAAGGTGCTTCCCTGACTCGAGGGGCATCCGCTGCCCAAAAGGCCACCAGCCTGCACTCTTCTCTAGTCCTTTTCTGAGTAGGTGAGCATGCTCAGTTAGATGCAGTCAGTGCCTCAACTCCACTGGGGAAAGCTAAGGGGAAGGAAACAGCAGGGCAGAGAAAGTGAGGACAAGAATAAAAGTGAAAAGTGAGAGGGACAGTGAGAAGAGGAGATGGATAGGAGAGAGGGCACAGAGAGGGAGTTCCTTTGCAAGCAGTAGCTAAAAATCTCCCAACGTTTGCAGCAAATGATGCATGAAATACACTGTCAGGAATGTGATGCCCAGAACCTATTGCTGCTAAATATTTAATCTGATTGGCAGGGAGCCGTTAAAATCTCAGTGTCTGGATCTCAGGCTTCTACAGAACAACAGGTATAGTAAGCACATCAACATGTAGTGATTCACCATGGGTGCCATCAGCCTTTCCAACCTGCAGCGTTGTGCAGGAAAAGAAGTTGTCAATGGATATTAACAACAGCAGAAACAGGCTACAGGAAAGACAGAGCTCACATGCACTGGCTCCCACTGCAAGCTAGAGACAAGTGGAAGGTGAGTACACTGAGTGTCTTCTTCAGAAACTACAACACTCTGCTGCAGAGATCTCTTACAATGCAGTTCATGCCTCTCAAGCACTATGAAGTCACACAGAACTGTGGCACGTTGAGGCTGCAGCTCTAATGGCCCACACTTCCCTGCACACAATCCCTGAAGCCAATCTGTGAGTAGACCAAAGGCTGCCTCCAGCAACCAGCTTCTACGGCCTGTCAAGCATGAAGCAGGTCAGGACATCCTATATATGTCTCCTAATGCCAGCACAGCAGGGCTGGTGGGGTACATGCAGAAATGCAGCCCTTTTGGGTTAGGAAACCTCATTAGTCAGTACTGCAGCAGAGTGAGGGCATAACAGAACAGCCAGCAGCTAGCAGGGGCATACATGTGTGTACATTTGCACATCCAGTGCAAGCCGAATCTACCCACAGAACTTTCAGAGTGGCTGCTGTCCATGTCAGCATCTGAGCCAGGTCTGTGCTCCCAAATAGCTGCTTCCTGGAGCTTTGCAAAGGAGAAGGATTATGTCTGGGCAAAGCTTTTGCAGATTCAAACCACAGCTCCATTCTGACTCAGAGGCAAACCTGGCCACTCAAACAAACAGACTTTCTTCATCATTTTGTAGTCTTCTAATCAACTCAGTTCTAGAACAACAATGGGGGGCAGGGAAAGGGGAGGAGGGAAAGGGGAGGAGGGAAAGGGGAGGAGGGAAAGGGGAGGAGGGAAAGGGGAGGAGGGAAAGGGAAGGGAAGGGAAGGGAAAGGGAAGGGAAGGAGGGAAAGGGAAGGAGGGAAAGGGAAGGAGGGAAAGGGAAGGAGGGAAAGGGAAGGAGGGAAAGGGAAGGAGGGAAAGGGAAGGAGGGAAAGGGAAGGAGGGAAAGGGAAGGAGGGAAAGGGAAGGAGGGAAAGGGAAGGAGGGAAAGGGAAGGAGGGAAAGGGAAGGAGGGAAAGGGAAGGAGGGAAAGGGAAGGAGGGAAAGGGAAGGAGGGAAAGGGAAGGAGGGAAAGGGAAGGAGGGAAAGGGAAGGAGGGAGGGGAAGGGAAGGAGGGAGAGGAAGGGGAGGACAGGAAGGAGCGTATTTATTCAGATATACTCTTCTCTGTTGTTGAGCCCCAGACCAAGTTCCTCACCATCATCCAATACACAAGCATAGCAGTGCAGTTCTTCCTAAGGACTCTATGGATCCAGGGTATGTGTTGGACTCTGCACTGGCACTGCATGAGGCCAACGCCTGCCCTCGAAACAAATAAACGAATAGAAGCATACATAAGTACATAAGAAGTGTAAAGTCGTAACAGTACTTGTTTCACAGAGTGCATGGGATTTTACCGTACCCAAAGCCCCATATCACACAAGATATCTACAAACCTAGTGCTGGCTGCACAGTCTGGGACATCTGGGATGAGGGCTTCACAGGTAACACAGCACTGAGGACCAAGATCATCTCTAGCCACAGACTTTGTAAGACTCATCATAGACTGGTATCCACCAGCACACATGTCCCATCATATTCCCCTTTCTGTGTTTCTGGCTGCTTCCCTGTCCCTGTCACAGCTGCTCAAGGAGCTGACTTCATCAGAATATGCTTTGTGAAGTATTTTTCTGCTCTGTACGATGCTTTTGCTTTATTTCTTTCAGTAAGTGCCAAACCACTGAAGAATGCCAAGGGTAGAGCCCTGAAAGTCAAGACCAAGTAAAACATCTTTTTCTACAGATCATCATCAGCTGAAAAGTCTCAGGGCATCTCAGAGACACAAAAGAAATTGTGACTTTTGAATACAGCTGTATGATGGGTGTGTGTGTGTGTGTTTATCTTCTCATGGGCTTTGATAAACCCTACTACTGTTTAAGACTTGTCCACAGCCATGAGAAGGTATTGTCTGTAGCTGGCAAGGCAGGGGACATGTATCTGCACTTCAGTCAGCAGTCTGGCATGCTGTGCTAAAGCAGCAATGAAGGTGGGTTTGCCACTAATGTGTTGTAGGAACAAACTGTTGGGACAGGAAAGGGAAGTTATTTTACTGACTACAGCTGTTGATTAAATAAAGAAGAGCCAATGTATAGAAAAATCAGAACTTGCTCATCACTGGAACCCTGCTGACTTGCTTCCTACATCTACCCCGAGAAAAGTCGTCATTGTAGCACAGCACAGCCCTAATTGCATGCAGATGCAGTGCATGCCTTTGCCTTAGAAGGTACTCCTCCTTCCAGAAACAAGAACTTGTTTCTCTAACCCTGGACTCCCTCTTAGAATTGCCCAGGAGCTAGCTGTGTCACCAAGACACAGTGGTTGTCATAGGAGGAGCTAAACTGAAGCATTTATTTTCCAAATGGCCCTCCAAACAGGTAACACAAAAGAACAATTTAAGATGCTCTTCACATCAGGCTCGACAGAGTCATTTACCCAGAAAGACTGGAGCCACCAGCTGAGATACTGCACTGGCTCGTGGCTCTGTTTCGTATCCTCACCTCTTCCTTTGACTTGGAAATGCTCTCGTTCTTGAAAGCAGATCAGGAAATGAACATTTCCAGGTATGGAATACCCTCCTCAAATGTGAAAATGGACTTCGGGGCGGGGGGGGGGGGGGAGGAGGAGAAAGAAAGCAAAGTGCAATTTCTGAAGTACAAATGGTTGAGAAACACTGTGATAAGAGCTCTTGCTTCATGATACTTTCCTGTGCCTGTCAGAGCAAGGAGATATAGTACTGCCCAGAGAGTTTTTGTTTTTTTTCAGAGCTAATTAAGCTATTTCATACCTCAAAAATGATTCACAGTGAAGGGGCAAAAAGCCCCAGCTAATCCAGACTCTGCTGGAACCAGCTCCTCGTTGCATTTTTTATAAGCAGTGTGCATTTCGACTGGAGCCTCTCCACTGCGAAAGGCAGAGCTCGTACAGACTCATAATCAAAGAAGAAAATATAATTAACCAGAAACATTAACAAACATGCCCTGAATAAATAACCTGCAAGGGGGAAAAGCACCACAGCGCTGGCTCGTGCAGAAGCCCAACAGCCTTTTCAGGACTATGCAACCATACGGAATCTTGCTGAAACCAGATCGATTTCCTGATGCCTGTGTTGCCCCCGATAGGTGAGTGTCTGGTGTCATCCCTGGGTGTCCATACTCATGGCAATTCCCCCATCCTCTCCTAATCTCCTTCTCACCGACACTTGAGCTTCTCCTTCACACAGATCCTGCTTTTCCCAGCTTCAGCTAAGGACACAACTTTTTTTTCAGATCTACCTTTAGTGACTAAAGGGAATAATTGGCCCTTGTTCTGCCTTTATAACAGTCTTTTACAGATTTGCAGACAGTTAGGTTTCCACCCACAGTTATCTTTCCTCTAGACTGAACATGCCTGGCTCTCTTAGCATTTCTTACAGGGCATGGTGTCTGCCGTCATCTCTCCATATCCCCTTGCTTGCTTTCCTTCCAGCCTGCAAACTGGCTTTTTAAAAAGCACCATATAATCACAACCAAGAGGTCAGCAGGGAAACAATCCACAGGTCCTGCAAATTGGAGTGGGAAGACTCCCACGGGAACATCATATTCTTTCCTTCCTCTCCTGGAGAATTTTGGACACTCATCACAGCAAAGCTTCCAGGACTACTTTCGTTCAGAGACTGCATCGCTTCCCTAGGAATCCTACTTTGCCTCTGCCACGCTTCACAGCAGGAACTGTGCTGTATATTCAGTACCTCCTTTTGTTCAGTTTGCTGCTATTGTTTGGTCACAGTGACTTCTTCTTCAGTTCTGGTGAGGCTCTCACACAACTCCCCTAGCAGTGCAGACCGGGCACCTAACCAACAGCAGCTCTGTCAGCACTAAACAATTCCTCATTCTCCTCTCTCCTCCATGTTTACATTATTGAGCACACACTTTAAGGCAGTCATCACATCTCTCTTTTAATTGTCATTTGGCCAAGTTAAATGTAATTAGTTACTTTAATCTTCCCTCTTAGATCAATCCCTCCAGCATCTTAATCATTTTTGTTGCTCCACTGAATTTGTTCTAATTTGCTGCCATCTTTGGGACACCGAGCTCTCTCCAGAAATGAACTCAATAGCCTAGGTACACTCAGACCAGGCACACAAGGAAAACATGACTAGAAACACGTAGGAGACCTTTCCTTGCTCCAAGATGCAATAGCTTTGTTTATGCAATCCAGAAATCACATCAGCCTCTTCGCTGCCGCATTGTATTGTGAGCCTGGATCTCATTTGCTAACCAGTGTAACCCCTGTGTCATTCCTGGCTTTACTGCTTTCCAGGGGCGTACCTCTCATCTCTGCTTTCTTTCCGAGTGCAGCCTGATTTTAACTCCTACTATTCAATTTATTATCCACTCTGCTAATCCCCAAATCCTATTCTGAGGTATGACTGCTTAGCCAGCTATGTATCTCAAATCTCTTTGATTTCCAATGGAAATACTCTCACAAAGCAAAAAGCACGGGGTTTGTCATCTGAGGAAAGTCAAGGCACATCCTTAAACTCACAAGACAATATAGATTTTCCACAGGCCTGTCCTCAGCACCAGTCCCTCACCCAAAAGTGCCAAAGGGTTTTCAAACGCTGCAGCTTGGCTTTGGTGACGTACTGATGTTGTGCTGCCGCCTGATGGCTTTGCACCAGGCCCTGCTGCTCTCAGAAAGAGTGGTGGCCCTTTTAAACCAGTGAAGACCCATGAGAGCACTGGGCAGTTGCCAATCAAGCACCACCAAAATGTACCACTGCCTTTGTCTGTATGCACCCTCAATGTGGGCATAGCTTCCTCCAAATGCTGGTGTCAGAGGCTCCCATTCTCCTTTACGCCAAAGGGAGAGGCTTATTTAAAGCCTTTCTTTGAGACATCACATTGCTGTAAAGCATCC
Organism: Picus viridis; assembly: GCA_033816785.1. Taxonomy (NCBI): domain Eukaryota; kingdom Metazoa; phylum Chordata; class Aves; order Piciformes; family Picidae; genus Picus; species Picus viridis. The sequence continues at coordinate 22,898,826 of CM066568.1, read as the reverse complement.
CAGATGTTGCCTTGGCACTGGACAGTCACAGAAACAGGACATGGGTGCAAAGAAAATTTTCCTAGAATGCAGAAGAAAGAACCCTTCACCCTCCTCCAAAACACTTGTCCCTCTGAAATCTACAAAACTCTTCCCCTACACCACAACCCCCTCCCAGCCCCCATACAGATACCAGAACCTCCAATACCTCCCAACCTAGTTCAAAGGCATTGAGACAGGGTGACTGTCTCCCTAGTCACATCCAGCACCTACAGGGTGTCCTGACTCCCAACATGGGGATGATGGCATGAATTCCAGTTGGGCTTGTCCAGCCTGGAGGAGAGTGGAGGAGGATGGAGGAGCAAGGGGAAGGTGGAGATGCTGCATGTTTGGGGGTGGATAGAGAGATAGCCCTGGTAAGCATTGATGCATTGCCTCCGTGGTTGTTCCACTCTGTGAGGGAGATGCTGCTCATCTTACTCCAGCTTCTGCTAGCCACAAGGCAGCTGCAGCTCAACAGTGTCTAAAAGAAGTGGGTTGGAGGTTTTGCCCCCATGCCTCTGGCTGTGCCCTCTTTGCTCTGAGCCCTGAATGAAAGGGGGCACATCCACCTGCACCAAGCAGGCTGCAGCACCAGTTTCCCTCTCCCCAGAAAACAAGGGGAAAATAAAGCATTGGCTCTTCCCTCCCACCCTCTTCCATGCATATGTACTGCTAGGGCAGGTAAATTTATGAGTCAGCTCTCTCAGTCCCTCACGGTCCAGACCTTCCCAGGACTGGAATGCAATTTACTGCCAGCGGAAGCCCAGCAAGGTACATAAATCTGCTTTCTTGCCACTACCTATTCTCATGACCCAAGTCATCTCACTTCCTCCTCACCAGCAGCCACAGAAGGTCTTCTGCCAGATGTGCCAACAGAAAGAAGTGAGGGACGAGGCTCAACTCCAGTCACTTGAGAAGCTGCACTGTGTGTGAATTGGCTGAACCTGTGACAGTCAGCGAGGATCTTTGTGGTGGCACTAATGAGAGTAACAGGAGCATTTCGAGCAGAGGAAGACAAAGTGGACTGAATGAAAGTACAAAACTGCAGAGTATCCATCCTTTGGATGCCTAGAAAATGTGAGATGGTGCAGATGCACACATACACCTCTCCCACCTCTCATTTTGCACTTACTGGAAGCCCAGTGGCCATCTGTGCAGGAGACTAGTCTACAATACCTTGGGATGTATTTAGCCTGAAAAGAAAGACCATATCTATGCATACATCTAGAGGAGAGGAGCTCCAGCCAAACCACCTGACTGTATCTCCTGGCACGGACCAGGGACGGACACCTTCTGCCAAATGTTGATCAGCATATACTAGACCAGCTCAGCCAGGATGGACAAGGTCAGCTTGGCTTCAGCCAGCTGGGAGCTGACTATGGCCAAGAACCACCTAAGCAGGGTTCTTGCCATCTCTAGCAAGCAGTGAGACAATTCTCAAGTGCATCTCCCTCAAGCCCCTCAGTTCTGCACCAAGAAACTCCATCCATTCAGTGCACGGCAACTGCTGCTGGAGGTGGTATGGCTGCTCCCCAGTATGTCCAATTTACTGGTGTGAATGTGTAATGTTTCCTTTACAGTTATATTAAGAGGCACAGCTTAACCTGCTGCTTCCAAGTGAAATCTGCCTTCTCTTTGCATTGCTATGAAGAACTTTATCCAAGTTCTGTATTTCTTTAGCTGGTGTAATAAATGTGGCATTTCAGTAAAGCCAAGGTTCAAGCTGAGCCTTTTACATATGAACTTCTCTAAACCCCTAGGCTTCACCCAAAGAACATGTCGATTTGTTATATCCAGGAGGAGCATTGGACCAAACACTGTCTTTCTGTCACCTCCTTCAAGTTCAGGAAATATTTAGCCATCCTATAATAAAGGAGTTTTAAAAGGAATTTAGGACTTTAACTCTTTCTTTTTTCTCTCCCTCTTGGTAAAATCAAGTTCTATGATCATCCACCAGGTTTGTCCTGCAACTTTTAAACCATCACTTTATTTTACTCTTTCAAAGTAATTCGAATTATGGGGAAAGGCCATTAAGTTGCTTTAGAAGTCTCAAATCCTGTTCAAACAGAAACCATAGCTATGTCAAATACAGCCATTTTAAGCAGTTCTTACCAGAGCACCATTGATTTTTCTCCTCCAGGCACAGTCCATGAGGATTTGGGGGAGGAAACTCGACACAACTTAATCTGATCCCAAAACTGAATGTCAACCAGATTCTATATTTATTGCTGCTTTATACTTCAGGAAAATCAATGCAATGGGTGATCAAGAACACATCTGAAAACTTACACAGCAAAAGAAATGTTGACGAATCTGCTGGTATCCTTAAAATCACGTCACTCAATGCTTGAAAAACAAGGAGATCATCAAATACAAAGACACACATAAAAATAACACCCATTGTATGCAGCTAACATGAGGCATTTATGCAGCATTCGTTGCAGGCATCAAAATAGCAACCTAGACAGTACCACAATAGCTATTTAAGATGTCCCTCAGATGTCAGAAGTGAACAGGTTTCTAAACAATGATGTATTTTGAAATGAAGCTGATCCAAAGAGATATTGCAAGCCCTTGCGTCTCGTGCAACAGAGCAGACATCCAAAGTCGATCCAATTCTCAACACGGCCGCTGACGAGGTTCTGCCTGACTTCAAAGGGACAGCAGATCTGGCCTCTGGGCTGCAGCTGCCTAGGTACACATCACAATTTGCCCTGCCACAGTTGCCCAGTATCGCAGAAGACTGTTATGTCAGAGAAGGTACACAGATTTCTGTATTATTCTGTGCACTTAAAAGGACACAGTTAGACTGCTGGGTCAAACCTTCACTCTCATTTTCTGTTTTGTTTGATTTTTATGCTTCACCATGCAAGCAATATTTACTTATGAAACATCTGCCTTGGCAGAGATGGGTAATGCTTCTAAACACATGCAGACAAAGACGTACAAAGGCATATAATTAAATGCCATTCTTACACCAGCTCCCTTCTGGGACACAGTGCTTATAGAAGGAGTAAGCCCTGGCCATCTCTCCCTAGCCTTCCACAGCATCCTGAAGAACGGTTCTCTGTGGGGTGCCAAGGACTAGCCTTATGATATCTGGTCACGTCAAGGGACTTCGTAAGCCAATTTGTCACTCCCTGGCTTAAAATTCAAGTCTGGGAAGTCCAGAGATTGTGACTGGGCTGAGCTATATGGACATTGCTGTTTCTTGCAAATTCAAATCACATTTGGGAACCGTTTGCATCAGACCCAGACTGAGGGTCTCCAAGCCTTCACATTTCAGTATGATTTTAACCATCAGGCAGACAGTTTTCTTACAGCGGAAAAATACAGAGGATAAGGAATTAGGAAATTTTGGATCCCTCCTGGGCTGCAACTGTTTTACAAACTGGATGGTGAAAGAGGGATAACTCTATACAACTTTGTCTTCTCCAGCCCCCAGTCCTGTAACATGCATAGGCACAAAACAAAAGGGAGACTTAAAAAGTCTTCAGGAAGCTCACCTGTATAAACTGCCTTTGTAGACAGTAATTATTAGCTTCTCCAGAGGGAAGCTGGAGCACATCCATTAGGCTTCTGCTCTACACTGCCCTTCAAAGGACCCCCTCTTTCTTCACTGACTCGCTGAGATTCTCTGGAAACAAGTCTCCCACAGCTAGGGTTGGCTTCTGGAAAAACCACCCTTTCCCTATAAAAGTCAAATATCTCTCCAAGATTATGAAAGCAAATGTATAATGAACAATGAGAGGGGATACGCTGAGGGATACAAACTGCAGGACTGAAAATCCCAAGTAATTTTAAAGATCTGGAGATGACTTTGAAGAGCTACCTACACATTAGAGGAAATGACAAAATTTTTCATTGAAGCAATAATTCTGGTTTCCTGCCACAGAGTCTCTGCAGTTCTCATTCCACACCCTTTGTTTGAGAGTATTTGCTTGAGGATCAGGGCTGTGTTCACTGGGAATTCACCTCCTCCTGTCACTTTTTCTTCCACCTGAAGTGAGCACCGAGCTAGATGCTAAATGAAAGATTTTGTTGTCATTGGGAAATACAAATGCATCCAAAGCTGAACAAGAACAAACCTGCACTGCCTAATTTGGAGGGAGAATTAGCTCCCATGTCTCCCATATCTCAGAGGACTTCACAACCTCTGGGCTATGGAGCCTGCTTCTCCATTGCTTTCATGCTGAAGTAATTTCCTTTTATGTAAGTAATTACTTTCTATCGGGCCAAAGAAACAAGCTACCTTCACAGCCAGTCGTTAGCCAGTCCCTCTCCAGCACAGTGAATAGGCATTTATATAAAGTAGAACACCTCCAACTGGAAAAGCTCCAACTGAGAAAGCATTACTGCAGAGGACCCAGTAGACTGGGCCCTCCTGTTGGCTAGGACAGCCTCGGGGACAAGGCCCCACTCTAAAGTATGCAGAGCAGGAATGCGTCCCCCCAAGCCCAGCCACTCTTTGCTTCCCGGGCTGCTGGCTGTTCTAGGCTTTTTCCTGCTTTTCCATGAAAACGCTTCAAAAGTTCTAATTAATTTCAGTGCAGAACTGGCAAAATCTATGAAACTAATGCTAAGGTTGGGGGTGACAACAGCAGTAAACCCATTTCCTCCTATATTCACTACATCACAAACCCTATATTCACTACATCACAAACCTCTTCTGTCCTAAACCATCTCTAACACCAAAAGCTGAAGTCAGGGATCTCTCAGACTGTGAGCCAAGGACAGGACTTCACCTCAAAGCCCTAACAAAATAAGAGTATAAGGGTATTAAGGCAAGGTCTGCCATTAACCAACACTCATCTCCTGTTGTGTATCTCCTGGTTTCTGAAAGTAAAAAAAAACACTGCACAGAAACAGTTGCTCATGTAAGATACCTGCTGTGGGCATCCAGCCTCTGCCTCAGAGAGTGCTGAGGCACAGGCACTCAGCTTCTGCAAAGTTCTCTGAGCCCTGAAGTTCAAAGAGCCCTTTAGTCCCTTTACCCCTCATTGAAATGGTACTACTTCAAAGTGGCTAAAGTATGATTTTTACAGCTCTCTCCAAATCCCTGCTTGGAAAGTTTGCAAGCTTTCAAACCAGGCATTCAACAAGCTTGCTGTAACAGTCACTGCATCTTTCCGGGCAGCCATCCTACAGCTATCCTACTTTTCACAGATTGCATTGGGTTGAAAAGGACCCTCAAAGGTCATGTTGTCCAACCCCACTGCAGTCAGCAGCGACACCTCCAGCTAGATCAGGCTGCCCATGGCCACATCAAGTCTGATCTTGAATGCCTCCAGGAATGGGGCCTCAGTCACATACACAGGGAACTTGTCCTAGCATTTCACCACTCTCACTGTAAAGAACTTCCTCCTAATGTCCAGCCTAAATGTATGCTGCTCCAGTTTGAAATCACTGTCCCTCAACCTATCACTACAAGCCTTTCTCAACAGTCCCTCCCCAGCCTTCTTGTAGGTCCCCTTCAGATACTGAAATGTCTCCCCAGAGCCTTCTCTTTTCCAGGCTGAACAGCCCAAATTCTTTCAGCCTGTCTTTGTAGGAGAGGTGTTCCAGTCCACTGATCATCTTTGTGGCCCTCCTCTGGACCTGCCTCACCAGGTGCATGTCTCTCTTATGTTGGGGACCCCAGAGCTGGACACAGTACTCCAGATGAGGTCTCACCAGAGCAGAGCAGAGGAGCAGAACCACCTCTCTCTATGCTGGCCACACTTCTTTCAATATAGCCCAGGATGCAATTTGCCTTCTGTGCTGCAAGTGCACATAGTTAGTTCATGTCCAGCTTCTCATCCACCAACACCCCCAAGTCCTTTTCTGCAGAGCTGCTCTCAATTTCATCATCCCCCAGCCTGTATCAAGGATGGCCCCAACCTAGGTGCAGGGCCTGGCACTGTGCCTTATTGAACCTCATGAGATTCTCCTCAGCCCACATCTGCAGCCTGTCCAGGTCTTTCTGGATGGCATCCTGTCCCTCAGCCTTATTTTTCTAAGCTATTTAGTTTTCTCCTCCCCTTGTTTGGAGCACAGGCCACCCCATCATGTAATGAAATGATTGCAATGCCTTTTCTGAGATTCTGTTTATGGGTTTGTGGCATTTAGCACTTTGATACTTCCAGATGGAGTCTTAAAAGCCTCCTACCAGAATACTCAAATACATGGTACATCAGACCACATCCAAGCTGCTTTTATACTTTGACTTTCAATGTTTCAGGACAGTAGCTTTGCAATTTTAATTATACATCATATTCACCTTTTCAGTAAAAAGTGAGAGGGTAATTTCAAGTTGCACCAAAAACGTGGAGCACTGAAGAGGAGAGACTGTGAGAACAGATTATGTCGTTCTGTCACTTTCATTAGACTCTCCCTTGGGGATTGTCAGCCTCTGATGTTTCAGCTTGCCTCTGCTCAGACACATCTGACACGAGGGAATCTCCCCGAGATGCTTAGGCCACTGACTACAGCAGCCAGCAATAACCGAGAATTGTAGAGGAGGAGAGAGAGGGCTGCAGGGATGTGCAGCTCCCTCCCGCCTGCTTCCCGTGCAAGTGCCTGCATGTGAGTAGCCACGAGCCTGTGCATTTTCCTGCATTTCCTCTGCCACAATGCACCTCAAATGCATTTCTCAGTAGAGTCCTGTGACAGTCGTGTGTAATTAACATTCCTCTTTACCTGGTACGAAGGGATTTATAGCAGTGACCCTTTTCCATCCTCCTCCTGGAGCAGCTGGCAGTATCCCTATACCTTTCCATACAGCAGAGGAGCCACTCTTCAGCCTATACAGGCATCAAAACCACCTGCCCCTGGGTGAAGCAAATATTTAGGATTGCCTTTGCAATCATAGCCAGATTTAGGCTCCTAGCAGATCTTCTGCAATTTATTTCCAGGCAGTATTTACCCAGAATCACTCTACCAGGGCCACTACTACACCATATCCATGAGCACCATGTCTAGATGGCTTTTAAATATATCCAGGGATGGTGACTCAATCACTTTCCTGGGCAGCCTGTTCCAGTCTTTGATAACCCTCTTGGCTATCATTCATTTAGGGCCTTCACGTTCCAAACATCCACTGTATACCTCCAGGACCTCATTCCCAGCTGGGGGTGCTGGAGTAGTAGAAGTTTCATATGACAGAGGGAAACCATAGTCCCTTGATATAGCAGACTACAACCTCTCACCTACCTTGCATCCTGTTCATGGCCCACAGCTGGAGGCAATGAACAGGCACTGCTATCTTCAGCTGTCATTAGGCTGCTCTGCCTATCACCTGAAAACAATTTTCTCTTCATTAGGCACTCAGCTGTGATGTAAGACATGGCATTTTTGCTAGTAAATTATCAGCAGGTTCATGACACCAAATCTCATCTGTCTCTGCCAGCTCCTAGTAACCATCTCCACTTACAGTCTCTTTTGAAATAGTGACTTAATAACTTTTATGTTTGTTTCCTTTTGCAAAGTCCCCAGATTTCCTTAGAGGTCATACAGGCAAGAAGCTGCATCCAAGTGAAGAGAGCTGTATATATCATCTCCTCAACACTGCATGGCAACCCTACCTAAGAGATCAGGAGAAGATGTGAAATAAAGGTACTAAATCCAAGTATAAGAAAAAAAGAGTTTATGGTGTCATTTCCTCCATTTGAGTTTGTTCCAGACACCTGTGTAGAAAACTCCTGATTCTTACAAAAACCACCAAAAGGCAGGATTACATGCTTGTTGCTCTGCTAAAAAAAAAAAAAAAAAAAAAAAAAATTGTGTATTCCACCAGCAAGGTTGCATCACAGTCCTCACTTCTGCTGCTGCACAGAAGGATGTAAGTTGGCATAAGCTTTAGGTCACACAGCAGGTTCCCAATGCTGGCCAAATTCAGACTCAAAATGGCACTTTCAGCCCTCTCAGCTACCAGCAGGAGAATCTCTACTGACTTAAAGTAAGGAGACCCCTCCCTGAACCCATTAACATAGCTGCCCATCCAAACCCCAACTATGCACAGAAAGCTATTCCACCTCAGAGCACCAAGAGGTGTGACTATGAGGGCTGGCTAGCAAAGTGATGATTCTTGGGAACCATGCTACTAGATCCCCAAATCCCATTCTATTTTCTGGAAGCAGCAAAGGTGAGTAGGCACCTTTAAACTATAGCTCACCTTGCAAGACAAAAGATGTAATCATGAAACAGCAAGGCGCGTATCTTCTTCTCTTTCAGTCTGTGATGATGTATGTATCTCCTGCTGCAGTATCAGATTTTGGCACACTAACTATTCAGATGCTGTGATAGTGTGAAACATTGACAGCGATGGCCACAAATGGGTGAAGCTTCTTGATAAAAAGGGATGTGGTCTCAATCTAGAACAGCCCAATTTATCCCAGGATCTAAGAACTGAGCCTGAGAACACTAAAGCATTGTTCGCACGGAACAGGTTTATAAGTCTCTTCTGCACAGCTTTCTGTACCTTAGCTCCAGCTGTCCCCCAGGCTGGTACACACGGTCACAACGTACCAGGGGTTTTGAAAACCACACATCTTTGGGCAGCTCCCGATATCTTAAACTGTGCCACCAGCCAACACCATCATGTTGACTCCTACAGGTACCATATGAGATTTGGAGCACAGGACCAAACTTACTAAGCTGAGGAGGGTTTCCTCCAATGGACAGTCAGTGCCTCCCTTCCTCCTGCACACAGAGCAGACCAATCTCATTATCTTTCCTCCAAAATTGTTTGGTTAGGCATGCAAATATCATGATCTATGGTTCACTGGAGATAATCCTTATTAGATACTAAATCCTGATAGTTCATCACCTACATCTAGCTTTAAATATCTTCAGTCACAGCCATTCTGTCACATTTATCAGCATCTTCTACCATCACTAAACCATTATTGCAGTAAACAATTTGATGTTTAATCTGTATTCTCTCTGCTTCATCTTAAACTCATTTATTTCCTGATTGGTCCTCAGTGACTAATGAGAATAATTGGCCCCTGTCCTCTTTCTGTAACAGTCTTTTATGTATTTGCAGACAGTTGGGTATCCACCCACAGTTGTCTTTTCTCCAGAATGAGCTTGCCTGGCTCTCCCAACCTTTCTTTACAGGTCTCATTCTCTCTGATCTATGACCACCGTCTTTGTTCACTCCCTCACACTCTCCTTCCCTCTCTTAGAAGTGCAGACTCCGAGCAAAATGCCGTTATCTAAGCAGGGCTTTAAGCACATCCATAAAAAAGTGCTAGACACCTAACTTCACCATTTTGAACAAACAAGGAGCTCAAACATGGGCTGGGCAGCAGGTCCAGTGGAGCATGGTGATAGCTAGAGAGAAACCTTTTTTTGATCTGTGGGTCAAATCCAGTCTGGAAGTGTAGTAAGCAAGAACTGTTCCCATTTCACAGCTAGATAGCTACACACAAAGTAGCGCAGGCTGACTGCTACCTTGAGAAGTAATTTACAAGTTTGTCACATGGAGAGTTAACTGGACATGAGCTCTTACATGTCTGGCATGGCAGGGGTGAGTGGGAGTGGCCGAATAATGTCCCATGGATTATTCAGGTCAAATAAATTAATGGTCCCGCACCTGTTTTGGTGGATAAGCCATCAGCAGACACAAACCACCAAACAGACCATGAAGGCCAAATTCCTGAGTTTCCCCTAAAAGTGTGTCTTCCCTGTAAATACTTCAGCACAGCTACGCACACCAATATTAATGACGCTGTATGTGCTCTGGGAATAGAGAAACAGCTTCGGTGTTCAGAGCTGGCAACAAAACATTTCACCTGAGCCACTTTCAGTGACTCTTCAGTTTTGAACCTTCTTTGTGGATGCGGTTAGAGGTGGAAGGAGTAAATGCTGTAGAGGTTTTGGTTTAATATCCCTTTCACTTTGAGCCAGTAACCACAGTCTTTTGAAATTTCTCTTTTTCCCCAGATGCTTAATCAATCTATCTGTATTGGTGGCTCTGAAACAGGGTCTTTGCTTCTGTTAGCACAGGAAGAGAGCCACCCAGCACACTTTACAGACTGTAGATACCCTCTGTTTTAGGACATATCAGCCGACACCCAGCCTGAGGAAAGGTACCCTTTCCCTCTCCCTATTTGAACAGCCCTGAGTACAGAAAAGGCAGTATTTTCATTCCCCTCACATGAAGCATATTCGGTGTACATATGAAAAACAAAAAAAGAGGGGAGGAAGAAAAGGCAGCCTTGCCTTGAAAGGTCCAGATCAGCCATGGCTTGAGTTGACTTGATCACAGCACAGTTTGCACACCGCCTAGTGCCATGTATTTATTTCTGAGCACATACAGAGGTGGTTTTTTTTTTTTCTCTGCAGCTGACCTCTGGCTCGTAGAAGTACACTGCCTCATTTGCACAGATCACCACTGTGCACTTGGCCAACTTTTAGACACGTGTCAATGCACAATTCCAGCTGGGAGACGGTGGGTTGCAGCTTAAGGAAGCCATGAGCTCTTGAACTATGGAAGGTGGGTTCATTGATTTTTTTTTTTTCCCCAATATGAAAAGTACCTTTGGCATTTATCCCAGTTGGGTTAGTCTCCTGGTTCTCCTGACCACTAATTTTGCCAGAGCAGATACTAGTCCATTTCTGCCAGAAGCCTCTTCTGTCTTCAGATGTATAGACAAGCAAGATGGGTAAGTCAGAAGGAATGTGGAGCCCCTTCATGGCTGGAGAAATGCTTTTTTTAGTTCCCATTATGACGCACTTAGCTGAAACAGAAGGCTCAGAAGAAGGGACAAGGCAGTGGTAGCAAGAGGGTCATGCTTAGCTTTAAATATCTTGTTTTCCTCTGGTTCCCCTCACACATATTTCAGTGCTGTGATCTTCAAACTGCCATTTCATCTTATGCAGGGAGGCACCCAAGGCAGTAGCTAGTCCAGCTGACTGCGGTGAAGCAACAAAATTGGTAACTTGAGGCACTGTGGTTTAAAGAATTCATGTGGGCAGGTAGGTGGAGGATGGGTCAGAGTAATAGCAGATAACATATCAGGCAGATTTCTCCCAACCACTCCCTGCTTCTCTATCAAGTATAAATATACCTCAAAGAAGTCTAATCCCAAAATCACCATAGAGTCAAGCAGTCCTAGAGACTCGATGTCAGGCAGAGTAGATACTACCAGCGTCCTGCTGCAGGTTAGGCAATCCCAATGGAGCCGTCTCTCTCAAACAGATCATCTAGTCCATGCCTCCTATTAACTAATCCATTTCTTTGTCATACATTCCTGCTTACACAAAGGAAAGGGGAAAAAAAAATTAAAACCTTCTGCATATCCTTCATCTGAAGATAACTCTCTTTCCCCACTGCCCACCAAGCCGTACTGATCAGTAGAGTACCAGCAGAGCAGAGCTGTGGCCTCCCTGAAGGCTGAGAAGATTAAACCTCCAGGGACCAGCCCTCAGTCTGTTCAATCTCGCAGGCAGCTTTTGTGCATCCTAAGGAGCAAAAGATGGGAGCGAGGAGTGGAGCCCATTGCAGAGATGAGCAGCGCTATCTGTAGAGCACTCCCATTCTCTGCCAGTTTGGGGGAATGAGATAACAGCAATGGGAATCAAATCCAGACCTCCCACATGGTACTGCAGAGAGACAGACTCCCAGCACCAGCCCAGGCAACGCGAGTCCAGCCTGGGAAACCAAGTGCAGCTCCATGCGCTAGCGCAGAATGGCTCCGGCACCTGAGACAAGGTCCACCTGCCCTCTTCCAAACCAAGCACAAGAAGCAGCCCCAGATGAACTCCAACAGCAAGTGAAACACAGAAATTACAGGCACCACCTTTTCCCCTGCAGGTGAGGGTTTGAGGATGGGGTGCTGGTTCGCAGGTTGATCGGATTTTTATACAGAAGCAGTTGGCAATCCAAATTGAGGATAAAACCAGTCAAAGCCAAAATGGTTAGAAGGGAATAAACGGTTGAGATTTTGCCCCTGGTCTGTATTTTCCATCTCTCCACGATCTCTTTGTGCTTTTTCATGCACAGGTACAATGTAAAATTTGGCCATCAGTGCAGGTATCCTGAGAACACTGGCCAGACCAGGATGGCTGAGGACCACTCTTGACACCTTCCGTTGCCCAGCCTTAGTCTCACTGACTAAGGGACAGCAAGAGGCACCAGGACTCATGCAGGCTGAGCCAGGCTGGTGCAGCAGGTGTGTGCCACTGGATCAGAGACCAGGCTTCATGGGAAAAGTAGCAGCTTTGACCATGCTTCTTCCCTTTTCCTGCTGAAATCTGCCCCTGCATACCATAGACAGAGCCAAGAGAAAGCTGAAGCAAGCCTCACCATCCCAAGGCTGTTTCCCCACTCCACCCCTGAGCTGCTCCATCCTGTCCCAATCCTCTGAGACCTTCACCTATGTTTGGGAGACAAGCTGATGTGGCGGGGGACCAGAGAAAACCAGGATATGTGGAGGCGACACAAGCTGCTGCTCTAGGTTGGCGTGGGTGAGTGCTTGAAAATCACCCATACCTACATCACTGCTTTACAGAGCACCCTGCACCCACGCACACACTACTGCTCTCTCCAGAGCTGCAGTTGGGCCACACCAGGTCACCCCACACCCCAGGGTGCCATGCCACCGCTTTGCTCCCTGAGGCCCTGGGCAGTGGGGCAGCACTGGGGCCCCATCAGACGGGGGTGCTGCATACCTGCCTGTCCATCACTGTGCTCAGGAAGGACCAGCTGCCCTCCCTACACTCCTTGCAAAGCCCGAGGTAGCTGTGCTTAGTGGTGGGTGCAATATTGAAGGGCATCTCCTTTTGCCCGTGCTGGGGCTGACAGGGAATGCAAGGAAAAGTCGCAGGTAAAGGCAGCAGCAAGAGTGACTGGAGGGTAAAAGGAGGATGAGGATTCCCTCCCAATTCCCTTCCACCCTGCTTTGCCTTTGTGCAAACCTGGCCCAGGTCATGTCTGGGAAGGGTCATGGCAGGGATGTGGCACCTGCTTGGGCCCGGTGCCCTGCAGACAGGGCTGTTGGCTATGGCAGGCACCAGGTGGGCAGTGCTGGGCACTGTTCTTCAGTGAAACACAGCCCAGCCCAGTTGCTGCGGGCTGCCACTGCTGCTAGATGTCCGGGACGACTTTTCCCTTCCACCTGCCTGCAAAACCCAGAGCGTGGTGCAGAGGGGCAGGGGTTTAGCCGGGCTCACCCAGCATATGCCTTCCTCTCCCCTTGCTGCTCCGGGTGGTGCTGGAGTCGCGGCAGCAACCGTGAGCTGCGGGGCCTGAGAAATTCCTCTCGAACACAGGAGAAAGGCTCCTACACGTCCTCCTCCTCCTCACACAGGTAAACTTTCTGCTCCCACTTGCGGAGGGAGGGAGCGCTCTGGCAGGGAGGATCCAGGCGCGGATCAGCCCTGGAAAGCCTTAGATATTTATAGAAGCACAGCCAGAATGTGGCAGGAAAGGTGGCTCTCAACCCCTCAGCGGGGAACCGCTCCTGGTTTTTTTAATCATAGCCCAATGAAACCATGTCAGAAATGTGGGAACGGACCACTGGAAGGATCAAGGAGAGGGAGGCGGCGGGCGAGGCGCGCCCCCGCCGCAGTATGCTCCGGCTGCCTCAAGAGCTGGAAGCCCCCGCCGCCGTCCCGGCCCCCGGCTCGCCCAGTGGCAGGGCTGGGTGGACGCGAACCCCTTTCTCCTGCTGTGGGCTGAGCCCCACGCTCCGAATTGCCTCCCCTCTCCCGCTAGCAGGCCTCCGGACTGCTGCAGGGACGAGAGAAGGGGGAGGAGGGTCGAGGAGAGCCTAAGCGGGGGCTGACGGTGAGGGTAAGGGTGGTAGGGTTCGGCTCCAGGTGCAGCAGCTCGCCGCTGGTCTCCCCCCACCCCCACCCCTTTTCTCGGCGTGGGCGCGCTGAGTCCCACGCGTGCCGGGCGAAGCAGCGCGGCGGGCACAGACTTGAGGCTTAAAATAACCCCGAGTCGTTCAACACCTTGTGTCCGGCGCTCCCGGCGGGGCGCGGCGGCTCCCGCACCCACCCGGCTCTCCGTTCCCTTTGTCTTGCCACCATCTTACGGAAAGACTCACATGTCACGTTACGGTCGGGATGCACCGGTGTCTCTCGCGTATCTACAGCCGAGCGGCACGATAGCCATTTTGCATCCCTCCCAAGTGGGCTGGGGAAGGGGCTGCCTTTCGTGGGGCCGTTGGGTGGGGTAGGGAGGCTGGAGTGGGGGTGGCGGAGGGGGGCCACAATGCCCGCTGACAGCACCGAGGGGACGGGGATAAATTAAAACCCGTGAAGTTGCCTAAATACAGCGCCTCGTAGGTTCAGGTTAAGTCTCTTGACGTGCTTGGACTTAAAATAGCCCTTCACCTCCACGCAAGCAGGGCGGGCTCCTGCCGCGGTGCCAGGGGCGGCCCCGGCTCCCACCGCCCCCCCAACCCCGGTGCCCTAGCCCCGGCCCCCGCGTTAGGCCGCTCACGATCGAGATGCCGGCGTGGGTTCTATGTAATGCACCACCCTCCTCGGCAACAAGCAGGTTCCTTTGCACCGCTATTCCTAACGAGCTCGATTTTCACATTAAAGCACGACAAGGTGCCGCTGGACCAGTGAAAAGAAAGAGGCAATTTACGGGTGGATGGATGGATGGATGGATGGATGGATGGATGGATGGATGGATGGACGGATGGGAATTATCCTGGTTTTCAACCTTTTTCCAAAGCCATTTTCCTTCTCTTTGTGTCTACCCCGACCCCACCTGCCCACCCCCAAAATAAAAGAAAAATAAATCACAAGGTTCTGTCACCCCATTCACAACACATGTAACTCAAAGCATCCCTCTCGCCTTCTCTTCACGTCCTATTTGGTGAACCAAGAGGGGGAATCAACATGTCTGGTGAATGTTTCCTCCTTTTGGTGGGGTTTTCTTGGTGTTTTGTGGGGGATCTCTTTGCTGTATCTGCTATTAAGAGCAGCATCCCTAAACCTTTTGTTCTACGGTGAGTAGTCTTCCTTAAGCAAACCCGTGCACCAAAATGAGCTGCCAGCAAAACCACAGGAATAGGAATTTCCCTACCTTGGTTTGTAGAAGCAGAACCTCTAGACGGACAGATCAAGGGAGAGAGCATGTTGGGAATGTCCAGTCTCCTCTTCTTGCTTGCATATCCACATAAGAAGAATAAGGGTCGGGGAGCAAACGTGGGGGAATGAGTTTGTTTGGGGTTTGGGTTTTGGTTTTTTGGGTTGTTTGTTTTGGGGTTTTTTTAATCCTATTTGGCTGTTTAAAAAAAAAAATAAATCGAGGATTCTTTGTGGCAATCTTGCGTCTCGAAGCAGTGCAAATTCAAAAGCCAGCGAGAATCACTTCAGAGGATACTCGGCGCGAGTGGCAAGGATCGTCAACTGCAGGTTCCAGAGTAAGCATTCCTTTCGCCTTTTAAATGATTATTCTTACAATCATTCTTTTTCTTTTCTCTCTCTCTCTTTTGTTTTTTGTTTTGTTTTGTTTTGTTTTTTTCTCTCCTGTAGCCCTAGTGGAGGTGGTTGTGTTTAAAGCAACTGGAGGTCGGTGCCGTTCTTCTGTGAAGCATGATTATCCTCAAAGCGTCCCCTTCCTGAAGGGAAAAATAAGCATCAATTCTGTATTAGATGGGTCTGAAGGGGATAAAAACCGCTCCCCAACAAAGACATTAATAGATTGAGAAGAAAGGGAGGCAAAACGCATTTCCCAACAATGTACACAAGCGAGGGGGGGGGGGAGAAAATCAAATAATAAAATAAATAATAAAATTAATTTTTAAAATTAAAAAAAAAAAAAAAGGCAACCAAAACCCAGCTGGCACGAGTCTATAAATAATTCAGATACGGGCTGACTACACCATTCCCGGGATAGGCATGCATACGAGACGGGAAAGCGGGCGCGATGTGAATCGCGGAGAGAAAACGAGCCCTCCCTCCCCCTCCCCCCACGCGGCCCCCTCCCCACGCACGCACAGCATTTTGCCCACCCCCCGGGCCCAGCCCCGGAGGGCTGGCGAGGGCCGTGCCCACCCCTCTGCAGTGCTGCCGGCAGCGCTGGGCTGGGTGGGCAGCGCGGGGCGCTCACCCGCGCACACGCGCAGCCCCCGGCGGGGGAGGGAGGAAGGGGAGAGGTAGTTGGGGCCGCTTCACCTGCGACGGAGCTGGTTTGCACCATGCGTCCCCCTCCATCGTCTCTTTGGCTCTCTGGGGTTTGGGTTGGGCGCTGCTGGTTTGTTTTCTTCCTAGGGGTGGGTTGATGGCTGAGGGTCTCTCCCCAGCACCACCTCCAGAGCAGGCGGGTAGGGCTTACAGCTATGCGGGCATTTATTTCATGAACTCGCAGGTATTTATTTTTAATTGTTTTCCCCTTTCCCCCTCCCATCTCGCACGGAAAAACAATTCACACACTTACAGCTGTCAGAAAATACAGACCTACATACATACCAGCAAATCCTGCTTCAAGCACCCGGGTTGCTCTGAGCAGCTACTGCCCCCCTCTCTCCCTGCAAGGCTGATCCACCTCAGACATGCTCAACTTCTTCAGTCTCTTCTCTTGATACTGACAGGGTAGGAGATATGGGGTGGGGAGGGGGAAGTGTTCAGAGCATCACCCTAAAAATACATAATTTTAAAAAAATAATAAATAAAATCCCTCTGCAATATGAAAGCTCCAAGAATCCTTCCCGAAGGTGAGGAAAGCACGGGAAGATGAACTAATAAAGCAGCTTAATGATTAATAATAATAAAATACACAAGCGGAAAATGATGGGGGGTGGGGAATATCAAGGCAAGGGTGGGAAGGGTGGGAAGGGTGGCAAGGGTGGCAAGGGTGGCAAGGGTGGGCTGTGCGAGCGAGCAGAGGGGGAAAGAAGAGGAGGATGAGGAGAAAGAGAGACCGTGCATGAAACGGGAGCTCAACCTCTTCCCGCCGCGGGAGGGGGCAGGTCTCAGCCCCCGACGCCAGGCGGGGGCGAAGGGGAGACCCGTGCCCGGGCACCAAGCCGCGGATGGCACCGGTGCCTGCTGCAGGGCCGGGGGCAGGGACGAGCGACAGCTCCGAGCAGCACTGCGGGGCGTGCCCGGTGCTCCGTGGGTCAAGCCCTCCGGGACCGAGACCCACGTGGTTGGATGCGACCGAGAGAAGGAATGTTTAAAAAAATATAAAGTATTAACAATAACCATAAAATAGTAATAATAAGAAGAAAGGAACAGGCGCCCAGCCAGCAGGCAGGCAGGCAGCAGAATTGGAGCTGAAGGAAGAGAAAGGAGCGAGAGCAGAGATAATGCTACTATCCAAATTGGATACTCTACAATTAAGCCCGATGCTTTAATTGCTATTCTCAGAGCCCCCTGGAAGCTCAGCAACGTGAAATCAGCTTGACAAGAAAGCAACGGGCTTTTGAACGCTCCTCCCTGCCCACAGTGCCCTGCGCACCATGGCTGCGCTCTTGCAACCCCAGGGTGCTCTCAGCCTCACCCCTGCAGTGTGATCCGCTCTGCAGTCATGGATTCATCCTTCTTCCCTCCCATGCTTGGGTTTAGCTCTGGATGGCCTGAGCAAAGCAAAGCATGGCCACCGACCCTCTGCAGCACTGCAAAGCAGCCCTTAGGGAAATCTGCCCCAAACTAGGGTAAACTGCAGAGGATAAGAAGGTAGAGTGCCTCCAAGTGGGCTTGCTAAGTGAACCCTTCAGGATACGTAGTCACTCTAGGGTCACAAATGCCCACTCCGACACAGGCTGGATCTTGGTAAGAGGTTTGGAAGGACTCAGCCAGGCCTTGGTAAGGCCCTAGAGACACAAGAGCAATGAGGAAAGCCCTCCGTGTGCTAGCCTGACAGCTACACTTGTCCTGCCCTGAACACTGTGTGCTCTGGTTTGGTTCTGCTGTGGTCTGCATTGTCCAACCTTTGCATTCCTTTCACTGAAAGCACGCCCCAAGGAAAACACAGTAGCCTGTATTCTACATAGACCTACCCTGTGTCCAGGAATGATGAGGAAGGCAGTCCTCAAAAGACAGGGAAGGAAGTTCTGGATTCCACATGCCGAAGAGCTGTGTTCCAGTAAGCGGTCAAGCACTCAGTTTCAGGTATATACCTGCAATGAAAAACATGGATATAGCCAAGGTTCCTGAAGAAGGAAAGCCTCCTGAAAGAACCACAGCAGCTCTGGAACCTCAAACCCCAGGTTCCTCCAGTTTGTATCTCAGAATCCACCCACATGGTTCAAATAAGGTTTAATGATCTGTAGGGGAGGTTGTGGTTGAAAATGTGGCTGTAGCATAGCAGGCACTTATCAGTAGGCCATCTGAAGTTTGAATGAACTCCTGTGTGCACACACAGTGGGTGTACAACGGTATTTTTCAAGTAGCTGCAGTGACCACAAGCAATACCACTCTGTGCTTGAGCTTCTTGCCAAAAGCAGACACCAACATTTTAATTTCAACAGCCAGGATCTTCCTGAGGGTGCCGGTAAGATGTGCTCCGTAAGAAAGATTTTTCTAACACTTTTAAGGCATGCTTAAAAAAAAAGTGCCTGTGATCTTCATTCTAATTTCAGTGAAAATGGAAGATGTATTAGCCAAAGCCTGAAGTAATCTCAAATTATCTCAGAGCAGTTGGAGGAAAGAAATGTAGAGTGATACTTACATACAGAAGTTGCTAATAGCTGAAAAGATTAGTCATTTGACTTTCCCATTCCTTTCACTGATAATAGTGATACAAGAATAGCAGCCAGGATTTGGCCAAGGGATGCTTTTCCTCTCTGTGTGGCAAGAAAGGATAAACTAGGACTGTGCAGATCATCCTGCATTCCTGAGGATGAAACAGGTGGAGAAGAAGCTTGACAAAAATTATTTAAAAAAAAAAAAGAGGGCATGGTTTTCATCAAGCCTATTACTTAGAAACATAAAATGGAAGGTTAAGAAGTACCTTAGGAACAGTTTCTGAAAAGAAATCTATCAATCAGAAGAGAACAGCTGCAATTATTTTAAGCAAGTCAGCAATATTTAAGATTATCGTTCTGTGTGTCCTTAAGATGAAGGAGTTCATCCACCCCAAGTTTTCTTTCTAAAACTGCACAACTCCACAGGTCCATGGTACATAGAATCATAGAATGGTCTGGGTTGGAAGGGATCTCCAAAGGTCATCCAGTCCAATCCCCTCTGCAGTCAGCAGGGGTATCCTCAACTAGATCAGGCTGCCCAAGGGCCCTGTCAAACCTCGCCTTGAATATCTTCAGGGACGGGACCTCAGCTACCTCCCTGGGCAACCTGTTCCAGTGTTCCACCACCTTCATGGTAAAGAACTTGTTCCTAACATCCAATTTAAACCTACTCTTCTCTAGTTTGAAGCCATTGTCCTGTCACTGCAGCCTCTCTCCACCCTTCTCGTAGGCCCCCTTTAGATATTGGAAGGTGGTTATCAGGTCTCCTGGGAGCCGTCTCTTCTCCAGGCTGAACACCTCCAGCTCCCTCAGCCTGTCATTGTACCAGAGGTGCTCCAACCCCCCCAGTCGTTTTCATGGCCCTCCTCTGGACCCTCTCCATCAGGTCCATGTCCTTCCTCTATTGAGGGCTCCAGACCTGGACACAGTACTCCAGGTTAGGTCTCACATGGCAGCCTGTGGTACTGTTCATTTTTAAGGATAAGGCTAGTTGCCTTTCTACTTAATAGATGCATATGTACATCTTACATAAACATTATATATATATATTCATATTTATAATTCTTTCTTAAATACACCATAAGGGCCAAGTTCCATGTGTTGGTTAGGGGCCTGAGAATCTGATTTGATATTTTTTTCAGAGAAAGGTGGCCCATTCCCCCTGACCAAAGAAATCAGGTTCAATTACAGCTTTGAATTAGGGCACACAAAAATGCCAGCTGCTCCAGAATTACCTTCTTCTCAAGATTCTGCACAACATCTAACCCCCAAATTACTTTTACATTAAGATGTAACATTTATTGCAAATAGTTATTATGGAGGTAGGCATCAAATAAAAATTGTTACAGAATCTCCAGCAGCACAGTACTATGTCAGGGTTCACTCTCACTAGCTATGGTTGGCTTTTATTTTTGCTCCAAAATTGACTGAGATGAGTGAACTCCATAAAATGAAACAAATAGCATCTCTGATGGGAAATTGGGTTTTCAAACATCTCTTTGATTCAAAACCACTGAAATGTTATTTGTAAGATAAATTGAGGGATGTATTTTAAACGTGTCCATGCTTACTATAAATTAAGGGCCATATAATTCTTATCCTGTCTACAATAAAAGAATGTGGATGAAAGTTCTTACATCAAAAGCAACCAGGGCTGGATGTGGCAGTAAGGGTGCTGGGGAAGATCGAGAGCAGCAGAGCCATTCTGACCACCACAGAACAGCATCTGCCAGCACTGACAGGGACCAAAGGCCCTACAGTATCTGTAACAGATTACTTCATAAAATCAGAGTCCACTTCCAGTGCAGTCTGTCCCTAGATAAAATGGGGTTTGCAGGTGAAGGGAAAGACTGGCAATTCAGAGGTCATCTACATAAACACAGATCCAGTTACATCAGTGTAAGAAAAGTCACGTCTGTGAAGAGCAATTCCTTAAAATCAATTAAATGGATCACTTGTTCTGCACAATTCACATCATAGAGAGGTTTTTCATAACACCATTTCTTTGGGTGCTTGCATATGGGCTGCAAAGCATGATAACCCATCTCCAGCTACACTTGTCACAGAATGCCAGGTTGGAAGGGACCCAAGGATCATGTGGTCCAAGAGTATAGTTAAAATGAGATGGCCCAGCACCCTGTCAAGCTGAGCCTGAAAACTGTCCAGTGTAGGAGAAGCCAGTATTTCCCTTGATAGATTATTCCAATGTCTAATTGTTATCATTGAGAAAACTTTTCTTATGGAGTCCAGAAGACGTGCTGGGAGTTTTTCAAGTACACTCTTCCAGACACACAAAACCAGTTCTTCCCCTCTAAAGGCAAGGGAAGTAGGCAAAACAAGTGACCCTCTTGGCTTAATAGTGAGCTTCTGGGTCTGCTCAGAACCAAAAGGGAAATGTATCAGAGATGGAAAAGCAGAACCATACCAACTGAAGATTACAAGATCATTACAGAGGTATGCAGAGATGTAGTTAGGAAAGCAAAAGCTCAGCTTGAACTGGAACTAGCCAGAGATGTCAAAAAGTGTTCTTCAGATACATTAATAATAAGCAGAAATAGAAAGAGACTATAGCCCCACTATCAAACAGGAGATGTGAACTAGTCACCAACAATGCTGAAAAAGCAGAGGTCCTCAACACCTTCTTCACCTCTGTCTTTACCAGTGTTGTTGGGCTCCAGGCCATGGGAACAAATATCCAGGCTGACACAGACTCAGAGCTGCCTTCAGTGAAGGAAGAGTTGGTTTCTCAAATATTACAGGAGCTTGATTCTTACAAATTTATCCATCTACGAAAGGATGCCAAGAGAACTGGCTGATCTCATTGTGAGGCCACTCTCCATAATCTTTGAGAAGGCATGGAGATCACAAGACATCCCTGAAGACTGGAAGAAGGCTGATGTCACCCCATCTACTTTTATATGGTTCTCTGTGCTCTACACCACTCAGCCAATCTGATTATGAAGCAGCTAAATAGCTCTGTGCCCACATCCCAGATTTTCCCACTGTCTGAGACACTGTGGGAAGTCCTGGTGTTCAGGTGCTAGGCCTGTGATGGTTTTGGATGATCACTGTAGCGTTGGCCACAGGTCCACAAGCAAGGATGCCACATCATGCTGCATAATGAATAGTATGAAGAAATTTTACTGGACAATTAAAAGAGAAAGCAAACAAAGAAACAAGGACACTAACCTGACATTTGGTTGAAGGACTCAGCTGAATTTTGACATGAAATTTTTTTATCCTTTCTTTTGCACGTGGCTCTGAACAAAGAGATGCTAAAGCAGAACTGAGCCAGAAGCCACTGGGGTGGGTGTTCCAGTCAGTGTCATGCAAAGACATCTGGGTGCAAGGAGATCCCTTGCTTTGTTTGCTGTCTCAGAGGACACTCATCCTGCCAGCAGCCCTGCAGAAAAGAATCACAAGCACTGTTGCATTTGCTTTGAAATGATATACATGTTCTCAGCTGTCATACCAAGAGACTTAGCTGAGCTCTCAGTGTTTTACATTGCAATAATTGTGACATGTCTCTGCCATGGTCAGTCTGTCCACAGAAATGCTAAACCCCTAACAGACTGGGTTTTTTGTCACATAGAATCAAAACAAGTGAGAAGTAGATTAAAGGAGAGATAGCTTTCTCTGTGTCTTTATAGACCTGCTTTATTCTTTTGAGTCAGAAACATCAGACTCACTGAAATTGGTTTTCCTGGATGGTCATTTATATATGAAATACATACACATTAAACTAAAAAATGGTAGAGCTCTTTCTTTCAAATGAAAATGTAGTATTCTTGAACCACAAAAGCACAGACCAGATTTCAAATTGATACTGTAATTTTTTTAAGATGATATATGGATCTTCTACCTATAAAGCACACCCAGACTGAAGAACTTCTCTGCCAAAAGCCACCTCATCTAATAATAAATAGTAATTATTATAGAATCATAGAATGCTCTGGGTTGAAAGGGACCTCCAAAGGTTATCTAGTCCAACCCCTCTGCAGTAAGCAGGGGCATCCTCTACTAGATCACATTGCCTAGAGCCCTGTCAAGCCTTACTTTGAATACTTCCAGGCATGGGGCCTCAACCACTTCCCGGACAACCTGTTCCAGTGTTCCACTACCCTCATGGTAAAGAAATTGTTCCAAACCTCAGACACTGTACTGTCTATCATCAAAGCACAGTACAAACATTAGCCATATATATGCCATCCTTTTTCATGTGCCAGTCAGAAGCATGAGGAAAAGTCTGAAGAACTGCCTTGTACCATTCTGAGAAAGAAGCCTTTCTACTCCTGGAATATTAAGATCATTCCAGTGGCTGGAGATTTTGTCCCACCTCACTGGTCTTAACAAGGCATGGTTTCCTGACACACTTGAATGAATGGAAAGCCATAGCCCTCCAGGCAGTCATCTCCATCCTGTTCCAACTCTAATGAGAGAAACAGATTATATGGGTTGGGTTTTTTCTCAAATATCAACTTTCTGCTTGATGAAAACCTTATTGGTTCTCTCCAGATTTGTGTGATGACACTTTCTTCTCTTTACCAGCAGAGCTGCAAAATGGATTAGGCAGATTGCCTTCATGGTTTAAAGGAAACTGGAAAACTGCTTTCAGTAAGAGATAAGGTGTAGCTTTTGCCAGCTTATCATGATGAAAACCTGAAAAAGATTCTCTTCAAGAATGTGCCTGCATTCACCTCTCCTGCTGCACAGGGCACATAGCAGTCAGGAAAATCGCCCCTACGTCTGAAAGCCATCTTCAGTGTTCTAGCAGAAGATCCATCAGAGCATTCAAAACTAAATTAAAACCCCAAGGAGAAATAGGGGATTTAATTCCAGGATTAAGCTTTGAAGATGCTCCCAGGAAATAAATTATTATTGGATGAGAACCAACACACCAATTATCTAGTTTACTGCTCATGCTACTGAGAACGGCTGCACACACCCTCAGGGATCTTATACCATGGCTCTACCTAGCCAGTCTTGTCTTTAGCACAACAACCACATAAAGGCAAAAGCTCAGCTAGCTGCATTCCAAGAAACTTAGCTTCTCAGATCCCAATATTAACAGGGAAACTGTCAGCTACAAAAGTATAGGGCAATAAAATTCACTCACTTAAGATCCTTGATTCCCATCTTCTAACCTGCTTCATTGTAGACAGTAGAATAGTTAATAGTAAGTGACCTCTTTGCTCTCCGTGCTGCATTCAGGTCAAAACACTACAGCACAGGGGCTACCATGAGAAAAAGCACATTTATTTTTCTTCCACAGAAGGCCTACAGGCTAGTTAAGCAGCAGGCAAGCCCTTCTGCACTCAAATGGTGTGTAGATGAGGCAGTGGGATACATACAGCTTTTCATTTGCTATTCCACAAATTACTTCAGGCTACCCAGAACACTTCACCTTTACTTATGCAGCCTCAGATCCTTAATGCTTGTTCAATGGAACATTGCTGCAACATGAACCATCTCCTATGGAAGGAACAGGCAAAGTTAAATAGCTCCAAGACCGATAAAAGTGTCTGGAGCAAAGCAGAGTACAGACATCAGAGCTGATATTTCACTCTAACTAAATGCTACCAGTTAATCAGTGCTATTATAAACTCACTCAGAACATTAAGTTACTGTGGGTAAAAAATAAATCCTTCCCTCTTAAAAATACACGTGTCACCACCGAGGCAAAAGCTGGCAGCAGCACTGTACACAATTATTTGATTTTCTCCCCAATAATGGTTGGTTGCTTTGTTTGTTTAAACACCTTATGACCTAAAAATACTGCTACCAAAGAATCACTACCTTTCGTTTCCTCCCAAGCACATGGTTCGTATCTTTTCTCCGTGGATTTCTTTCAGTCCTTTTAATACAAAACGATGCGTGCGATGCAAACGTGAAATCCCACCCGTGTTCCGTGTCCTCCTGCAAGCTCTGTCAGACCTTTTGGTACCATTTCATACACACATCTACATATGGAGTGGGGCACAGCCAGCATGAGGACTCACTTTAATGGCAATAAGGCAAAGAGGAGGCACTGGTTAGCGTCACCAGCTGGGCTCCCTGCCAGCACAGCAGTTCTGACAATCCCCATCGCTCTTGACCTCCCATCAGACCCAGCTTTTCTCAGAACAGTCTGGGGTCGATAACAGCACTAAGTCTCTCTCTGTTCCTCTCATTCTTTCT
Source organism: Picus viridis (assembly GCA_033816785.1). Taxonomy (NCBI): domain Eukaryota; kingdom Metazoa; phylum Chordata; class Aves; order Piciformes; family Picidae; genus Picus; species Picus viridis. The sequence continues at coordinate 22,873,990 of CM066568.1, read as the reverse complement.
TCAGGTGAAGCAGATGGTATTGCAAATAACTCGCCAAGCTGGTGTGGTGGGGAGAAACTGTAGCAAAGGAAAATATTATTTGTACTGTCAAGGATTCTGAACAAGGAGCTACATGACATTACAAAAGTAGATCCCTTTTCTAATCGACATGTGGGTCTGAAAGCATTCTTCTAAACAGAAATAAGAATGATTTCATTACCAAGCCAAGAGCCTGTGAGCTGGGCATGTCCCACAGGGTTTGGGTTAGGTGCTCACTCCAGTGTTTGTTGTACATTTGTATTGACCATCTAATTTAAGACAAACTTTTTCTGTAGACACATTTTAAAGTGAAAAACTATCTCAGGTAGCATGCAGCTATGGCCCCTGAGATAGCTCCTTGCCCAGAGGCAAGAAATGTTAGTGAGCTCAGAAGTAGCTCTGAAAACCGTTGTGCCCGTAGTCAGCTGAGAGCCAGGGTCACCTGCTCTTGTGCCATGTATTTAGTAGTCTCACTTACTGAGGAGGTGGAAAAGCTTGTGCTAAACCTGAATATCCACAGAGCAGGGAAAGAAAATTTACCCCCAGCAACTGAGGTTATCATGTTGCCCCATCACCACAGCAGCTTCCTGAAAGAAAGATACCTACCCTCGGCAAATTATTTTATGCAGATGGAGATAGATTTCCTTTGCCTGAGCTGTTTCTAAGTGAGCCAGCTGACTCAATAGTTCAGCCCTCTAGCTGGAAGAAGCATTAAGATTTCTGTCAGATTGCTCTATATTCTAAAGAAAACTGCCACCTTCTTCTCTCCTTACTTAGACATCCCCTTACTTAGACATCTAGGAAGAGGCAATAAGCAAAATACCTCTGGTATACATCAGCTGCCTCTTTTAATCTACCATCAAATTGAAATGGAGGAAATTCATCTCAGCTGCTTTGAAGCCCAGCAGCCCAATTTTTGCTCTTATGTTGGGTCTGACCCAAACTCAAGCCTGAGCATCATGATTGCTTGCATTACCTACAGATTGTCTCACGCTTTTCTTTTTTTTTCCCCCTCTCCATATATCAGCTGTGAACCTCATCCCATGACCAGGCCTTACTCACTCCACACTGCTATGAACTCAACAGAGCAAGGTTTGGTGTCAGCTGACCATCTTCTATCCTCCAGCAAGCTCACCCCACATGTTACTGCCAGGACCCAAGTGCAGATTGTGTTTCTATGGCCTGGCAATGGGTAAATGGAAGGTACAAACCCTTCCCATGCACAGGGCATGCCTTCTCCTCATCCCTTACCAAGCACCAAATCCAGAAAAGCACACATTGTTCTGTCCCTCTCCCCTCATCATCTTTAGAAAATGTCCACCTAGAGCTTTGGCCACACTCTGGCAATTTTCCCAGCCTAAGGACAGAGGCTGGGCATTAAAGCAAGGCAACATTTATTTGGAAAGACAGCTCAAAGCAGCTCACAGTGAACATTTTGGCTTCCTCTGGCCCTTGTAAACAGGTTTATCTGAGAAGGGGGAAATCTGCAGTTATATTTTGTGCTCTTTTCATGCCTTTCCCTTGCTGTTGTGTTGTTTGGTTTAATGACAAGGCCATTTGTCCTTTGTTGCGCCCTATAGATGCAAGCACATAAAGCTCCTGTAGAGTGTGGCTTGTTCCCCTGGCAAAAGAGCAGCTGGGCATCTCTGCTTCAGCCCCTGTGTCGGTCAGGAGTCAGTACTCTGGGTTTGCCATGCTACCAGGCTTTCCTGTGCTGATAAAGAGCAAGCCTGCAGGCTCTTGTGTCCTTGCTGGTCATGTCCTTATTCTAGGTCAAGGATGGCCTTTCATTTCATGCTACCTGAAGGAATTGTAAGGTTTTTTTTCTCATTAACTAATCTGTGTCTCTTGTGACTCAGCTTCCATAAGTCCCCAGCTTATTGCCTTTGCCAGCTAACAGCCTTGTTGTTGGGGCACAGTCTCTGCAGAGGACATCATCTCAGTAGCACGGGTGACACAAGGGACAGGCCATGGCCTAATGAAATAAAAGCAGAGGGAAAAGGGAATAACATTAATGCCACTTTTTCCACTTCAGAACCATCAGAGGAGGTCTATGTTTCAGTTACATTGTTCCTTGGGGGAAGCAGAGAGAGGAATCATAGAACACCTTGAGTTGGAAGGACCATGGGCAAGGCTACCTCCCACAGATTTGACCTTAAAGGCTATATGCTGACAGTATGAGATACAGGTCCTCACCAGAAGAAAAGCCAGCAGCCCTGATCCCTGACCAAAAAACACCCCATGTAATAGGAGTAGAAAATGGAGGTTATACACATGGGTGATGACTTTAAACTGGATGAAACCAGATTTAGATTAGACATCAAGAGGAAATTCTTCACTGTGAGAGTGGTGAGGCACTGGAACAGGTTGCCCAGAGAAGTCATGGAGATTCCAGCCCTGGAAGTATTCAAAGGCAGGTTGAACAGGGCCTGGAGGAATCTGGTCTGCTGGGAGGTGTCCCTGCCCATGGCAGGGTGCTTGGAAATAGATGACCATTTAAGTCCCTTCCAGCCCAAATCATTATATGATTCATACAAGGCCTGGGTGTAGGCATCCTGATCTCTACAGCTACCTGAAGGGAGGTTGTAGCCGGGTGGAGGCTGGTCTCTTCTCCCAGGCAACCAGCACCAGAAAAAAGAGGACACAGTCTCAAGCTGCACCAGGGGAGGTTTAGGCTGGAGGTTAGGAAGAAGTTCTACACAGAGACAGTGATTGCCTGGGGAGGTGGTGGAGTCACCACCACAGGAGGTGTTCAGGAGGAGACTTGATAGGGTGCTTGGTTGCATGGTTTAGTTGATTAGGTAGTGTTGGATGGTAGGTTGGACACAATGATCTTGAAGGTCCCTTCCAATCTGGTCTATTCTATTCTATTCTATTCTATTCTATTCTATTCTATTCTATTCTATTCTATTCTATTCTACCTCCAGTGATGGTGACTCCACCACCTCCCTGGGCAGCACATTCCAATGGCAAATAACTCTTTCTATGAAGAACTTCTTCCTAACATCCAGCCCAAACCATCCCTGACACAGCTTGAGACTGTGTCCTTTTGTTCTGGTGCTGGTTGCGTGGGAGAAGAGACCAACCTCCACCTGGCTACAACCTTCCTTCAAGACTTGAGGTCTCCCCTGAGCCTCCTCTTCTCCAGACTAAGCAATCCCAGTTCCCTCAGCCTCTCCTCATAGGGCTTGTGCTCTAAACCCCTCACCAGCAGTTGCTTAGCAGAAACAGCATGGTAAGATGCTGGTAATTTCCTGGGCCACAGAACAGCAATATCAGGCTGGTGACAGCCTCAGTGCACCTCCCCAAACTGTCACCAGAATCTGCATCACTCTTCTGTGCAGCTACCAGCAGCCATAGCTCAGCTGAATAGAACTGAAATAACTAATCACACAATCTCAGCTAATAATGGTAGTCCTCAAGCTCTATGATTGCAAGCATCTAGCATATGTACAGATGATAAATATCCCCAGAGTTACTGCTCACAAGACCAATTTCTGAGGTTTCATCAGAAAGGACTGACTCTGTAAAAATCTGTTCTTGCTTTTTGAAGCCCGACAGAGGTCAGAACTTCTTGATGTCTCGGTGTGCTGCAATGAATGAGTGACGGAGTGCAATCTCCTTCAAAGGGGGTGAATAGGAACAACTGACTTGACTATTAACTGCGTATCTGGCTGTCATTGTATCTATGGCACTTTTATTTTCAAACATATCTTGTTGGCCACAAGGGTTGGAAACTGCAGAGGGGCTGTATTGACCTGAAGTGTTTGGTTCTGTGGCAGTCATACAGCACAGTGTGACACAGGAACAGCAGTCACTCCTCACCATCCCAAACTCACAGAATAATAGGATAACAGGTCTGGGGGGACTTTAGGAGGTTCCAGTCCAATCTCTTGCTCAAAACAGGGTCAGCTATGAGATCAGGCAGTGTTGATCGGGACTTTAATGTGTTGAGTCGAGAAAATATCCAAGGATGGAGACTGCACAGCTTCTCTGTGGACAACCTAGCCCATGCTTTCATGTCCTCAGTCAGCTTCTGCAGAAATACAGAAGTGCACTCTACAGGGTCTTTGAGGCTGACTGAGAAAGTCCATGCTGACTAGAGAGACTGCAGCTCCAAAGCTTTAGTTTACCTTCACAAGGCCTTCACAAGGTCACAGGAAGGCATGCTTCAGGGTCCTCATACCCCATATAACTCTTCAAAACCCTGGTGCCCAGCCTTCTCACCAACTGGGTTACATCCCTGTAGAGCATCAAGATGCTTCACAACTCCCTGTCCTCATCAAACCCTTGAGGAACTACACACAAAACCATAACCAGACCTAGTACTTGCTCCATCACACAGCCCTGAGCACAGCACAAACAATGTGGACCATCGTGGATATTCTATTTACCCTAGCCCTCCTTTACCCTCCCACTAGCAGTGTTCTTCAAAGTGCCCCCTCCTCAGATATTGACAGTTGAACCTTGACAGCAGGGTTGCCAAGCAACACAAATCCTCCAAGCAACCATCCATGGCAGATCACAGCACCCCCCCACAGACTGACTCAAAAGCCAGTGGGCCTGCCACCATTTTGTCTCTTAGCAGCTCTTCCATCCAGCTACAGCTAGGATTTACTCAGGTCCATCCTATTCTCTTCCCTCATCAACCAAGAGCTCCAGCCCACATACTGATGCCACTGCCAAGCAGACAATATGTTCACAACAAATCAACACATGCTCACAGTGCACACAAGCACAGAGGCCCACCAGGAGTGGCTTATGACTGCTCTCAACCTAGCCTAATCTCTCTACCCTGAGCATAATCATGCTGCATACTGAGGTTCAGCTCCCCTACATCTGACCAAGTTCCCATCAAGTGTCTCATGTTTTCCTCCCCTGCCACAGGACTGTTGCAACACACAGTGTCTTCTGCAGCCTCACTCCAATCTTTCAAAGAGAAGCAAAGTGTTTTTGTCCACCTTGCAGACCCTCAGCAGATGCAATGGCATGGTAATCCTGTAGAGGAGGGTGGTTCAACCAAACCCTACCCACAGGATAGGCAGACCCCAGTTTCTCTTGTGCACTTTTGGAACAAGTCCCTACAACGGCAGGGGGCAAACTTGCAGCAGGAAGATCAACAAGTGACTAACTTGCTGCAGCTCCTCCATGCTCTTTCTTCCATCTGTCTCTTCTGCTTTTCATAGAATTATTTAGGCTGGAAAAGACCTTCAAGATCACAGAGTCCAACCATTAGCCCTCCTCTACCAAGTCCACCACCAAGCCATATCCCCAAGCACCACACATGTAGCTTTTAAACACATCCAGGGATGGTAACTCAACTACTTCCCTGGGCAACCTGTTCCAAAACCTGACAACCTTTTCAGTGATTTTTTTTTTTTTTTCTTTTAATGTCTAGCCTAAACCTCCCCTGATAGAGCTTGGGGCCTTTCCCTCTTTTCTATCACTAATTACCTGGAGAAGTTACTTTTCTTAAGGAGGTAGTCATAGAACCTCCTGGTACCAGCACTAGTGATTCCCAAACACCAAATCCCTTGTCTCACCATCACCTAGGTTCCTACATAAGAAATCTGGAGTCAGAAGGTCTTGTGTCTGTGCTTCACTGTCCTGGAGTTTTAAAGCAAATATCATGAGCAAGTGAGAGGCAGTAAACTCTTGGAAGGCATTCATGGCACTCGGGAGAAATTGAAAGCCTGGCCCTGCTGAGATCTCAGGGTGAGCAGACTACTATCTGTACTCAGCCTGAGAAAGAAGCTCCCCAGGCTGCCTTGGGCAATCACAGAAACCTCCCTAGGAGAAGACCAAGTTCAGGGGCTTACATGCTGGCACCATCTGTCTGGTATGTGTGGCACACAAGGGCAGCCCAGATAGCAGAAGAACTCTTTGGACACACTGTTTTTATCAGGCATATCACCATTTGGGGTTGGGAGCACCCCACAGTTTGCTCCAGGTTGACTGTCTAAGGACAGAAGGCTTAGAGGAAGGCACTGTCTTGTTCAAAGCAACAAGCTCCAAGCACAAGCCATGGCTTCAAAAGAAGCTTTTCAGCAGAGCCACAGCAGACCCATCTTCTCTTGGAGCTATTTGTATTTTACTTCACATCACAACTGTACAGAGCTCAAGTCCCAGGCCCTACTAGGAAGACAGAGATGTCTCTGCCACAAGCAGGGAGCAGCATCTGCACAACCAGAGAGAGCAATGAGGAAATGAGGTTACAGAAACCCCCCCCACTCCTTACCCACAAACATCAGTAATGAAGGAAAAGATGTTTCAGCCTCACTGAGGAGCTGCTTCTTTCTAATGCATGTTCCCTTGTGTTCTGAGTGAGGGACTTGGGGAAGGGCTCTGCTGCCCAAATTGAACCTAGGCTTGCCAGGGCATGCCTGCACTGCTCCATCATAGAGTACCCTGATTTTAAAGACTCCTAATTGTGACAGACAATGATGTTAATGGAGCATTGCCCTGCCATTAATCAGCCCAGGTGCAGTAGCCTGCTGATACAAATCCTGGGTTTGGTCTGTCCAGACCCAGCTTACATATACCCACCTCCACCTCCATTGGCTGTGCAGGCACCTCCTTGTACAGATTCTTTTTAACCAAAGCAGACTGCAAGGGTTCACATTAAGTAAATCATTTTTTCCACATAAAGGGGCTGGATAAACTTAATTAAATTGATAACTGGGCCAACCTAGATTAAACTGGTGTAAATTTGGGTATAGGCAAGGCTTTATTTTGCTTATTAAAATCATTAATCCGGGCTGTATGGTAACAAATGCGAGCCTTCAGTCCAGTCTTCTAGTGCCTGTGTCTCCATCTGGTCTCTGATATAACACATGGAAGGGCTGGGAACACTCTGGATCCTGCCCTCAGAACTCATATTTAGTGACTTCTTACCTGAATCTCGAAGGATCCAGTACAATTGCTGCTTTTTCCATAAAAATAACTTCATGGAAGCATCTGGACAACCATTCCTCACAAAGGAATTTGAGTGAGGCTCACTCTTACAGGGAAGCTATAATTTCTGGAGAAGCAGCAGTTAACTAGATCATTCTGTTCCAGCATCTCATCTGTAGGCCCTGTATAGGGATGATGGTATTATCCTATTTTTCCTTCCCAGCTAGTTAATAGGAAATCCCCTTTCAAAGGCAATTTCCATTTTAAATCACCCACATTAAGAGAGACATGTTTAATACCAATAAATCCGCTTTCTTAAAAGAGACAGAGGAGCCAGGCTCATCAGCTGACTGAATCCTCTCCCCCCACCCCCATCCCTGCCTTACAATCTGTAGATCTTGCAGAAGGGCGATCTAAGACGTCTGTAGTTAGCTAGCTACACTCCTGAGCGCTAAGCTGCTCCTCACTGTGTATTCACTCTGTGCCAAACCAAAGTCATAAGGACACAAGGAGCTAAAATACTTTCCTCACTAAAGGGGAGCAGGAAGTGCAGAGGTGCTCAAAGGCTGGGTTTCCACACAGCTCCCATATGAGCCTCTCCCTACACCAGTTTCCCACTACAAGTCAGTGTAGGCTGAGTGCTACCTAAAGGCTCTGCAGGTAAAATTACTTTCCATCCTCAAAGCTTCTTGTAGCACATCTAGGAGAACCAGCCACTGACTTCCAGATGGACCTCTAGGACTAAAACACAAGCCCTGAGGGCTCCTCCTCTGCTGTGGGGTCCCTGCTCCATCCTCACCATCACCACTTCCTCCACCCAGGAGGACTTATAGCCCCGTTGTTCTTGCAGCCTTATCTTTGGCAGAGAAGCAGGTGGCAGCTTTTCCACAACTCACATGCCTAAAGCAGCAGCCATCAGTCTGGCCAATGCTGAGGCAATGCTTCATCAGAAGCCAGAAAGGTGTGACCTCAAAGGACACCATCTCACCCCAAGGTCAGGATTGCACCACAGTGGTGGCACAAGTGTCTCACACACAGCTGACTAAGGGGGAAAGAGGAGGAGCTCTGAAACCTGAATAAACTCCCTTCTGTTTCCCACTGCTGTGATAAGGATCAGGAGTAAAAACTACAAAGATAAGGCTTTGGGGGTAAAATCTCCAAGATACAGAAGAAAACCTTGGCCTGACTGCCCTTAGAGCTGCCAAGAACAGACCCAAAGCCACCCATGTGATACTCCCCTGCCTCATCATGCCGCTCCAGTAGCCAGACCTGCTGGCAAGTACAATGTTGTGTCGCTGCAATGGTCTGTCCTAGGAGACAACAGCTAACTCCCTTCATTGAGCTGAGATTGTGACATATTGGTAGGAATCCTGAAAATTCCTTTGAATTTTCCCTTGAATCCCTGTTCCTTCATCCATGCTCCAGCTTTGCAAGCACCCCTATAAGCAAGCAGAGTTATGCATATGCATGCCAGAAACAAGCACAGCCATCAGCAAGTATCTACCTGTGTTCCTCTATAAGGTAGGGCCTGTCAGAGTGGGGGATTGAGCCCCAAGACCTAGGATGTCCCATCAGTGGTGTCCCAACCCTGTGGCAGGACTCTTGCAATCAGATCCTTCCCTTTCAAGAACACTGCTCAGACAAAACCCGTTGACAGAGAAGTGTTCCAAAAAGAAGCTTCTTTCTTTAAGGAGCATAAAGGTAGACACAGGAGTCTTGTTATTTAAAGAACCTTTGCCTCATTTTGCTCCACAAGCCTATAGCTGGCTGGACATCACTCAGCAGCAAGGACACATCTTCCACTGTGGGAAACTGTCCTGCCTTTACTGAAGCAGGAAGCCCTCCTCCTCCTTCCTTGCAGCACTCTTTCCAGTCTAGATAGCATGGATAATTATATCTGTTTCCATGCTCTGTCTAACCAAAGTTATCACAGAATCACAGAATTAACCAGGTTGCAAAAGACCTTCAAGATCATTAAGTCCAACATATCACCCAACATCATCTAATCAACTAAACCATGGCACTAAGTGCCTCATCCAGTCTTATTTTAAACACTTGCAGGGATGGTGACTCCACCACCTCCCTGGGCAGCACATTCCAATGGCCAATCTCTCTTTCTGTGAAGAATTTCTTCCTAACATCCAGCATAAACTGCAAAATTGTTTTAGAATCACAGAACTGTTGGGGTTGTAGGGGACCTCAAGGATTATCCAGTTCCAAATGCCCTGCAATGGGCAGGGACACCTCATACTAGATCAGGTTACCCAGAGCCACATCCAGCCTGGCCTTAAAAACTCCCAGGGATGAGGCTTCTACCACATCCCTGGGTAATCTGTTCCAGTGTCTCACCACCCTCATGGGGAAGAATTTCTTCCTAACATCCAATCTGAATTTACCCATTTCTATTTTTTTCCATTCCCCTCCAGTCCTATCATTATCTGACGCCCTGACAGTCCCTCGCCTGCCCCATTTTCCCTCTTTTCCCTCTCAAATCCCAGAGCACCTGGGCTCTGCTGGAGTCTCCTCCCACCCCAGGTGTGGCCACTGCCCCCCCCCACACCCATTCCCCTTTTTAATCGTCTCCAGAAGAGGCAGCAGCCCCAAGCTGAGCCCATCTGGGCTGAGGGATCCTCCTCTCATCGCTGGTGAGTGCCTCTGGTGCACACTGGGTGATGGTGGTGGTGACAACAAAGGCCGGGGCCTGCTGGCCCCCGGTTAGGTAGGAAGAATGTTGATGATTCCTCCAGTATCATCCATGGGTTCTGGCTGGGCCTCCTTACTGGGGCTGAGCTCCTCTGTGTGGTATCTTGGCTGGTGAGGGTCTTGCCCCCAGCTGTGGGATGGGTGCACAAATGGTGGTGGTGGAGCAGGAGCAGTTTAGCCATATGATAGTATGCTAATTATCCTGGGTTTACGTGGAGGCCCCTTGAGTCTGCTCTCATCATTCAATGAATCTCTGCTTTTGTGCCTCATTTACAGACCATTTCTTCCCTCACTGCTTCCTTTCAGAAATAAGGAAGGAAAGGAGGGGGAAAAAAAAAAGGCAATAAAGCATCTGGAGAATGCTTTCACTTATCAATCACCTCTGAACAGGAAGCCCTCAGAAAGAGGGGCAGGGTGGAAAGTGAGAATCACACAAATCACAAGACAAGTTTCATTAACAACAGACAGAAAAAGACTGCCTCTGCTCCATTATGGTTATGCTTCATGGTGGTAAATGCAGAGGGGGAAAAGTTCAAGCTGGTTTGGAAATCTTAGTCATACTTCTCTACAATCAGTAAGAAAAGGACATTGTGACAAGTGAATACCCATCCTTCATACAGAACTAACCAAGTTGGAAAAGACCTTTGAGATCATGGAGTCCAACCTATCACCCAACACCATCTGATCAACTCTAACATGGTACTAAATGCCTCATCCAGTCTTATTTTAAACACTTGCAGGGATGGTGACTCCACCACCTCCCTGGGCAGCCCATTCCAATGGCCAATCTCTCTTTCTGTGAAGAATTTGTATTTCTTAAACAGTTCCCTAGATGCAGACAAAAGCTTTCGATCTTGTACTTATTTTTCCACCTGATCCTAAGATCCATTTATTGATCTGAGAATGAATAAGCCTTAAACTAAATAAATAAATAGTTCTGCAGTCAATGGGAGAGAAATAAGAAGGAGAAAAACATAGGCTGGGGGAGCTTCATGGCTTACTGCACTGCAACTTCTTGTAACAGGCTACATTACATTACAACACAAGACCTATGGTACTTACACCAGGGTAAAGCATATAAAGATTAATGCAAAATTTATGTAAGAATTTGCTCTAAACACTGCTGCTAGCAGGAGGGGGGGAAAATCAGGAGAAAAAAAACCAAAAAGCCCACAAAACCAAAAAAAAAAAAAGGCACAAAATAATCCCAACACCATGTTAAGAGAAATAAAAGAAGGATATCACAAGCCTTATTTTCTGTTATTCCAAGATCATCTTAACCTGTTTGAGGAACAGAGCAGCTTGCTTGACCAAAATCTTTTTGCTTTTAAGGAGGTGAATTAGTCCTCTAAGTAACTTCTGCCATGCCTCAGGGTGGAGTTAGGTGTGTGTTGGAATGTTCTATCTGTCTGTATCTGCACTGAACTGTTAAGCAGATGCTCACTGAGGAGAAAATAGACTGCAATAAACTGGCACTGACACAGATCTGAATCTCTGGAACTGCCATAGAGATAAAATTCATTTAAGAAATGTGGTTTCCATTTCCATTTTCTTTTAATAAAAAGCTATTGAAACATTAAAAATATGTCCTATTTCAAACAGCACACTATACACATCAGTAAAAGAAGGCTCAGAGATTTCATTTTATTGATTGAAAATGTGAATGCATCACAATGTCGGACCTCGTGGAAGAGCCAAATTAAAGTCTCTTTTCAAAGCAAGGAACAGAGTCTGTCCTCACGTACACAGCTGACCAACCCTCAAGGTCTGGTCCATTTTGGAAGCTATAGCCCATGTGTGGGGAACCCCTGATTCCCCAATAGGAGGACTACACATAGGAAAGAAGAGAGCATGTAGTGCAAAACCCTGAAGATCTCTGCACTATGCTGCCAGAGCACTGCCCGTCTCCCCTCACAACGAATCTACTCTTTGCTCTTACCCTCAGACTTCTGTCTCGGCCACTATGCAACGTGAGGCTATACACTCCAGCCACTTTAGCATTGCTCTTCCCGGAGTGGGGCAAGACCCCAAAGCAGTCTGTTCTTTGATCCTAGTGCAAATCCCTCCAACTTCCACCCGGGCTGCTTCAATAGCATTTAATGAGCTCCCTTCCTGGGTAATCGGCAGCCATGACAAAGCCTCAAAGTTACATGGAAAAATTAGCTTCTCCTCTCATGATCCTATGAACAATTATTCTGCCAAATTAACCTGCTTCTAAATCAAGCCTTCAGTCCTGCACTTAGGAAGATTTAAGAGCATGAATTTGAAGTACCCTTGGTATTTGGATGAGATCAGAAGCAGGAATGGAAAGCTATAATGGAGAGTTGTACACCCCTGCACCCTCTCCAATGACCTCTGTAAGCCAGGCTATGGTGGTTAGTCTTCACACCAGCCTTCCAGGGAGAAGTAAAACCTGGACAGATCCAGCACCCTAAATGCCTGCCATTATGTACCAAAGAGAAAAAATGCTATGCCAGACTAATTGGTGATCAGGTCTTCTTTAACAATGTGAATGAAGATCACCATGGATACTGTAAGTCACTGCATACTTTCAACTCACAGGAAAAAAAAATCTGAAGAGAGTTTTAAATTCCATTTTTACAGGCTATGATGCCCCCACACTCTGCCTTGCATGGGTTTTTTTCTGGAAGCATTCACATCAGTGTTTCAAGTCCCATGTCTTTATGCTCCCTTGTACTCACTGTCACAGGGTGAGCAAGATGTCTTGCAACATTCTCTTGTCCAAGCTAGAATATCACCCATGTTGCTGCAGAAAGTTTTCAGGTCACTAGCATAAAACAACAGCAATCCTGAATTAGCAACTACACCAAGATTAACAGAAAATTAGAAGGAGGCTTATAGCTGTACTGAGAGTTTGGTCTCAAGGAAGAATCTGAGCAGCCATTTCCTTGTAAGCACATTTTAGTGCATGAACAGTCTTGCAGTAGAGTAAGGAAAGCCAAAGAACCACCAGTACTGCTTCCAGTAATGCCTTGAAAAGTACCTGTGATGAAGACAAGGAAACTGCTGCATTTTGGCAAGTTTCCCAAGACAAAACCAAGCATCTTCCATGACTTCTGCTTTCCTTTAGGCTCTTGGGAAGCAGAAGGGGCAGGCTGCCCCACAAGGAAAAGTGAGAGAAGATGGGGACTGCAGGACCATAGTGCCACCAACACAGGCACAGCCCCATAGCACCTGAGCAAGGCCAGTACAGCAATCATCCGACAACCACAAATGAAGTCCAAGGTCAGCCCAGGAAGCCCAAACAGTTTCATTAAAGCTGAGAGCAGACCTGGTCAGCCCATGCACAGAGGAAGCCTGAGCTTATGGAATACTTCCAGGCCAAGGACCAGAGTGGGAGCATGGGTGGAGGGGTCCTAGGTGAGGCTGCACAGGGCAATTGCAGCCCATCAGGCAGTGGGGGCTTGACAGCGGCTGGTTGTGTGTCTCCATTTCCCATGTATGGGCCATGAGTCAGCTCCATTGGCTGCTGCTCTGAGTTTTTCACCTAGCAACAAGAGAAACGGATGGATAGGGGGTGTAAGGAAAGAGACTGAAGCAAAACGAGATAAGAAAGACAAGCTAAATTGTCAGGGAGATTAAGAGGTGGGTGTGGTGCCTGAAGCTACCCAAGTCTCTAATGGACAAAGTCTATGTGTAGCAGAGCTCCTTCTGCACTTCAGCCTTCCTGAGAAGCTATGACCACCTCTTGTGGAGTGAGGGATGTAGCCAGCTCTTTCTGAAGTCATGCTGCAGGTCGGTGGGCTCCTGTGCTTTGCAACTGGCAGTGCATGAGCTTACCCTGAATCTGCACCTCACCAGGTGGCACAAAGTGCTCTGTCAGATGGTAGCCATGAGGCAGTCCTCACCATGCCCACTGAGGTATCTAAGTGAGCACTGCCATGGATGATTTTCACATGGCTGAACTGAAGCCACTGGGAGGACTGGAAGGTGTGACATCAAACTCTGCCCAAGGGATAACCTTCATCAGGGGTCAGAGCCCTTTACCCTCTCTTAGGACACACCACACTGCAACCAGGTGAGAGGTTTAGGATCAGGGGGAAGGGCCAGGCTGCCCCACCACCGATTCCCAGAGGAGAAGATGCTCTCAGAGACTCAGGGGTCAGCACTAGGGAAGGCTGTGCCTCCTCAAGCTCTAAAAAAAGGACTTTGTTCCCGCTCAGCATTTTCTTCTCCCATCTGGGCTAAATCCACTCTTAGAAAGAGATAACTCTATCTCCAGGGAAACGGGCTCCCTGTGCTCACAGGGACTCAGTCAGCTCCCCCTCTCCTTTTGCCATGGGGTCACTCAACAGTGAAGCTGAGGCACACAGGTGTTGTGGGCCATTGGGCTCACAGGGCCACCCAAGGCCAGGAGCACTGCAAGGACAGGATGCTCTGAAGCAACATGTACTGGTCTCTGTGCTGGAGAAATGGTCATCACAGAACCTTCAACAGCCTGCCCAGCCCTGGGGAGCTCACACAGGAATGATTACAGAGATCGACCATGCTCAGAAGTCTCTCATTACTGAGACTGACTCTTGCAGTCTGCTTTGAATCTTCTTTTTTTCTGCCCAAAATAGCTGCATATTCTCAGCACCAGTTTTCTTTGCAAACTCACTCACTGCCCTCCCTCCCACCACAGAAAGCCAAACACGTTCTGCTCACAGAAATCCTTCCCAGCTGAACTACAGCATCCCTGTCCATCCTTCCCCCCCCCCCATACAATCCCCCTCCATTCTCTCTCCAGCTAGGCACTGCAAGTCCATGGGATGCTTTTGACAAACTGAGAGGACAAAACATCTGAGAGGGAGAGGGCGTGATGTGACAAGAGGCTGAGCACATTGTAGATCAACCACAGACCCCTTTTGCAACTTGCTTAGGCCAGTCACTGCCTCCATTCTCTGCCTGCCCGACCTCTGGGGAAGCAATTCATGTAACGGCAGAGGAAGGTCTCACCCAGTAGCTTCTGGTTTTCCTGTTTCTAGACTCAACCCTTAAATCTGAGCCCCAAGGAAATTCCCACAGTAGCTATGTTTTGGGATGGTTCTTTGTTCCCACAAGCCAAACTCCACCTGAGAAAGCTGTCCTCTGCATCTGAGCTGGAAAGGAAGCAAGTCCACAAAGGTCTTCTGGGCTACAATCCCCACCCATGGGTGGCCATGAGACCTCCTTTTGGGGGCCACCCCAAGTAACCCAGACCTCCTCCGATCCGGGGACCAGGTCCTAAATCTCCTGGGTACATCCTCCTTCCTCAGAGGCAGAGACATCCAACACACCCTACGTCATGTTGCAGGGGAGTTATAGGCAGGTTTCCACACAGCCCTGCCAGCAGGTCTGCCCTGCTGGGACACCAGTCATAGAAGGGCACACATCAGCAGTGGACACACTGCCATCCTGCACCCCAGACTTCTGGGCAGAGCAGGGTGCAGAAGCCCAGCTCTGCCACAGTGCCTGCACAGAGTTCGTTGCAGGATCCATGCCTTATCTTGCCTCAGCATCTGAAAGCAGACTTTGGCTAAGTCCTACACGCTGCTATTTAAAGTAAGTCAATTTGTATTCATTCTGCTTGCTACATTCACCAGTTGTTCTGAATTGTGTTTGAAGCTGAAGGGAAGAGGAAATGTACAACAAGAAAAAATTATACACTGGTAAATTTTGTTCTAATCCCTTCTCCTCCCATTATTGCTTCCCCTTTTTTCGGGCTTCTTTTTTGTTTTCTATGTTTTATGTATTATTAGCTTTAGCATAATTTTGACTGAGAAAATATGTAGTTGATAGGACAGACTAATTACACCACCTAGAAGAATTAATTACACCATCTGTGACTGACAGTGGAGCTGACTCGTTGCTTCCTGGTAGATGGAGCTACACCACCAGCTGCCCTGAATCTCTCCCTGTAGAAGGCAAAAGAGGAATTACTGTAGGAAACATTGTTTAAAAGCCATTACTTCTCTTTTCATGAGCAATTTAACATCATTGGGTGACCTAGCCTGACTGGCCAAGACAGGGACAAGGCTCATCTGCCTTCCCTTGTGATCTAGAAAGGAAATATTTCTACACCTATCCTAGCCCTCTGCTGGCTCAGTCAATCACACCAGCTAAAATGGGCCAGGGCCCATTTGCAAAGCAAGTGGCATAGTGTGGTTCACGTTCCTATAGCTACATTCCTCTTCTACCCCTTCACACCTCCTGGGACCAGCCCTTGGACAAAGCCAGACCTGAGCTGGAGCCAAGCTCCACAGGCTAAATATGTGCAGAGGGCTGCACTGCTAATGTGATGGTCAGGATGGTGAGAGGCTGTGCTGCTCTCTCAGCACTCACCATGGATGGAGGATAAATCATGAGACAGACTCTGGGAGAAGCAAGGAGCTGGAGGCAGTGAGATTTTGCCTAGCTGGGAAGACTGCATGTCTTACAGGTTCACCCACCAAGCCCTGTAAGCCTGCTGCTGGCATGTGGTCAGCAATGGGCTCTGACTGCAGCCCTGAAAGGATGGTGACAATTCCAGTCTCTGCAGCCAGCTGAAAATATGTCCTGGTTTCTGTTCTGGCTTACAATGGACCTGCTGAAGATTGTCGTGGCTGAATGTGGGTGATGGAAGATCTGTTCAGATGCACAGCCTTGAATGTGTGTTTTCAGCTAAGGGAGGGGAGTGGTGCCCACATGGGTCAGGAAATTTTAAATAGTCATGCTTTGAGGTAGCTGTTTCTGCCCTGTTTGCCTCCAGCTCTGCTGCAGTTCTTTTCCTCCCACTCCTCTCTAAAGCCCACTCAACTCACACAGGATAAGCTGTTGTAGTTATGATGTTAGAGCAAACCTCTTGACTGCATAAACACATCCCTAACTAAAATTCAGGACCTCAAGCAGCAACTGCATGTATCCCCCCTGGTTATTGTTTGTCAGGTGCATGTTACAGGGACCCAAACAATTACATTCCCAGCCCTTGATCCCTAGTTTTGACAAAGGATCTGCTTTGCTCTCAGGGCTGAACAACTCAGTGCAGTGATCCTTTTCCTGAGAAATCTTATTTGTTTTCTAGATGACCAAGGAAGAGCTCAAGACATCCACTGAGACCTGATGTTTGCCTGGTGACCAGTTTTGGCCCCAGGTTTTGAACAGCATCTAAGAAATATTTTGTTTAAGCCTCTAGGAAACACACACAGGCAAGAAATGGACAAGTCCTGGGGAATTCCCAGGTGCTCACGGGGAAGGTGAGCTTTATTTTGCATCTCATACTGGGAAAGGTCCAGGATGGTGACAAGGGACTGTCAATGTGATACTCTGGCCTCATCCTGTAGGCAGGGTGCCAAGAAGATCCCCCAGCTCTCTAGGGGCTTTTTTTACAACATTAAATTCTTTGGGAGGGGCTGAAGTACCAAAGCACTAGTCCTGCAGTGCCAGAGCAAGGGCTCGTGTCTAGCTCATAGCAAATATCTGCACAGATGCATTGGATATGAGAGAAAATTCCTGAAATCCTGCTCTTCTGGGAAAGAGAGAAGCTGTACAATAATACAATACAATACAATACACCAGGTTGGAAGAGACCTTCAAGATCATCGCGTCCAACCCATCAAACAATCCAACCCACCCAACAACTAGACCATACAGCCAAGCACCCCATCAAGTCTTCTCCTGAACACCTCCAGTGAAGGTGACTCCACCACCTCCATGGGCAGCCGATTCCAATGGGCAATCACTCTCTCCGTGTAGAACTTCTTCCTAACATCCAGCCTAAACCTGCCCTGGTGCAGCCTGAGACTGTGTCCTCTTGTTCTGGTGCTGGCTGCCTGGGAGAAGAGGCCAACCTCTGCCTGGCTACAACCTCCCTTCAGGTAGTTGTAGAGAGCAATAAGGTCACCCCTCAGTCTCCTCTTCTCCAGGCTAAGCAACCCCAGCTCCCTCAGCCTTTCCTCATAGGGCTTGTGTTCCAAACCCCTCACCAACTTTGTTGCCCTTCTCTGGACACGTTCCAGCAAGTCAACATCCTTCCTAAACTGAGGGGCCCAGAAGTGGACACAGGACTCAAGGTGTGGCCTAACCAGTGCAGTGTACAGGGGCAGAATGACCTCCCTGCTCCTGCTGGCCACACTGTTCCTGATGCAAGCCAGGATGCCATTGGCCTTCTTGGCTGCCTGGGCACACTGCAGGCTCATGTTCAGCCTACCATCAACCAGTACCCCCAGGTCCCTCTCTGCCTGGCCACTCTCCAGCCACTCTGACCCCAGCCTGTAGCACTGCCTGGGGTTGTTGTGGCCAATGTGCAGAATCCGGCACTTGGATGTGTTAAATCTCATGCCATTGGACTCTGCCCATCTGTCCAGCCTGTCGAGGTCCCTCTGCAAAGCCTCTCTGCCCTCCAGCAAATCAACTGCTGCCCCCAGCTTGGTGTCATCTGCAAATTTACTGATGATGGACTCAATGCCCTCATCCAGATCATCAATAAAGATGTTGAAGAGCATGGGGCCCAGTACTGATCCCTGGGGCACACCACTAGTGACAGGCCGCCAGCTGGATGTGGTGCCATTCACCATTACTCTCTGGGCTCGGCCCTCCAGCCAGTTCCTAACCCAACGCAGTGTGCTCCTGTCCAAGCCACGGGCTGCCAGCTTGGCCAGGAGTTTGCTGTGGAGAGTAATAAAGTTTGGTGGCTTTTCTTATCTGCTCCCCAGGTAACCCTAGTGCCTCTCATTCTCATCAAAAGGAATTCTCCACCTCCAGCTTGTGAAGTGCTTTTACCTGCAGGCTATATCCACTCCAGCTCCAAGGACATGCCACCAGCTTCTCTTGGAATGACCATTTGCTGCATCTTGCCAAATTCTGTATACATGGGTGAAGAGCAGGTTGGAGTAGAGCTGCAGAGCAGAACAGATATGTGGCAGTGATAGAAGAGAAACAGTAAGAGAGGGTCTAAGGAAAGTGTGATGACATAAAGTAAAAAGACATCCAGTGAAAAAGAACACCAACTGGGGAGCAACAGGAAAAAATGGGGAATAACAACAGCAACATAATGAGTGAGCAAAATGAGAGGACGAGAGGAGAAAAGACAGGAAGGTGCTAGTCTGCTGTCTGCAGTACTGGAAATTGTGATGGGGTAAAGGATTTGGATCTGGTACAGGATGTTCATGCACTCATTTCTCAAGAAGCTATTCCTGCATTTTCAGTTAGGTATTTCTGCAACCTTGAAATGTCACTTTATACCATAGCTTACTTCCTTGTCACTTGGAGGTAATGATAATATTTCCATCACACGAGCATGGGTATGCTTAAACAAAAAGCTTCAAGATCGCAGGTGGAAGTGCAAAGTATTGTCACATTCGGTCGACTTTCACACACACGGAGAGATGCTCAGATGACCATAGGTATCAGGAACTACACATATGTAGCTATAAATATATTACAAAGATATGGATCCCCTTTTTTTCATTTATTTAGGCCAAGCTGGCATTTCATGGTTGCTTAGTTACCAGAGAACAATAATGAGAATCTGGTTAGTATATATTGCATGAAGAAGGGGAGAGAAAGGGCAGCTGGCTATCATGTCAGACACAGCCACTTGTCGGGTAGGTTAGCCCTTTTGGTGGGAAACATGGAAAAAGGCAAAAGAGATCAAAGCTGAAAGGAGTTCAGACAGGGAAGCAGTAAGATGGGCTGTGTGAGGTGTGGGGGCTTTGGTGTTTCCATGGCACACTCTGTGAGTGTGAATCAAAGCTCAGGTCACAGGGAGTCATGAAGTGTTCATTACTTTCATGACACATGCTAGCTCTCCAGTTAAACAGACATTAGGAACATCCTATGCGGTTACAAAATCTGCTTCTCTTTATATGATGCCTCTAGTCTGCTGAGCCCATCCACACCAAGACTGGCACCCTTGCCTCAAAACAAATGCCTTTGCTAACTGTAAGGAGCGGGAAGGATTTTGCTGGTCAGAGAAGAAAAAGCATTGCAGTAACGAAAAGCATGAAAAAGTACCCGATGCCATCACACTGTGGTCATTCCCACTAAGATTTCTCTCCACTGCACCTCCAAACCATTTCAAAATTTGCTTGGACTGATTTTGTAAACTCATGGAGGAGGCTTAAGGTTCTGTATCTCATCTTACTGTTTCCCTTCATGCTAAAAGTAGTCTGGGTAAATTCTGTTGATGGAAAAAAACCCTTTTTTCAGATTGACATCCTGTGTTGCCAGTTCTCATACAAGCCCAGAAACCTTAATGAGGGAGCTTGAATTTGTCCCAGGACATTCTGAGAGTGGTTTATGGTTCAAGATTCCCTTGGAAATAGAGCTTCTGCAGTTAAACATTCCCTGAAGACACTTCTAACAGCAGACAAGAAAGTTAAGATATGGTGTATTTGCTACAATTCATGATTTAAAAATAGAGCTGCTAAGCTTAGAGACAGGCACATAGCGATTAAAGAAAACCAGACTTTTGTTATAGTTAAGCTGCTAGAAGTTCACTCTCTGCATCAGCTGGTTAAAAAGATGCTAGAACACAGTCCTTGTATCAGTGATCTGTATTTCAGGCAAGACCCTTGCCCTAGGTATTGCTCAGACATATACTGGATGTGTTATTTATCTTAAATACCTAGTTCCCTCACAGCATTCCAGGGAGAGTTAAGCCTCCTTCCCATTCTCCTCAGCCTTCAAGAACTCCCTATGACTCATAACATTAATATTTAATCAAGGTATGTTAACATTCCTTCCAAATGATTATTGACTGCCCTAACTTTAGAGATGCTGTTGTTGTCCCTTGATCATATCTTGGAACAACTCCTGACAAGATAGTGAAAAAACTTCTCTGCTGGTGAAGTTAAACACCAGTGTTTAAACTTGACTGCAAACAGGCTGTTTGCATCTTCTTAAAGAACCATTGCTAAGACACTCAGAGCATATCTCTGGTACCAGACCCAAAAACCCACCCAGCCCAGTCAGCAAAAGCTAAGGCAGAGGCAGTGCAAACATACAACGATCCTTCTCTGCCTGTATTCTCCCAGCAGCCAGTTATCTGCAGATGAGTTTCCTGAGCCAAAGATCACATCTGTGTCAATGTGTTTAGTAGATCTTAATGGCTTCTCCACCACCACCTTTTTTTTTTTTTTCTACTAAATGTGTCAAGATGCTTTCAGGACTGTATAATTTTGCCCTCCACACTGTCCAGTGAATTCTACCATTTCAGCATGCACCAAATGAAAAAGTGCCTCTTTTTGGTTTTGACTGATAAATTAACTACAATCCCTTCTTCACATATTAAAAGAAAACAGTCATTTCCTGCCCGTCTCTGTGATCCTCCTAGACCTCTGTCATCTGACCTCAGACGTCTCTTTTCCACGCTGATAAGTCCTAACATTCCAGCACATAAAAGGGAGGGTTCAAAACTTGCTGCATTATAAGCTGAAACACTGAAAAGTGTTCAGAAGTGTAGAAAACTATCTAGATGACATAGACACACATTATAGACACAAATTAAGGAGAGCAGCCTGTGCAGTCCATTATCAGCTCTTTGTGAAGACTGGACAGGAGAGCAAACAGCCAGCCTTGGGGAGAACAGTGTGCATGGGACAAACCATGCCTGCCCCACTGTTGAACAATGCTGTTACATGAGAGCAGTAAAACCAAACATTTGTCCATAATTCAAACCAGTTTCAGCTCAGCTAAACTGATGCCAGGATCAGCTGCACTGCCACAGAGATCAGATGGCTGCTATATTTCTATCAAGCCCATTACAAAGCCTCTTCCACGTGACGCTGAAACCCATTCAGAAAAAAGTGGCTCTGACTGCCTGAAACATGATCTGAATTAAAGCTCCAGCAAATTTTAGATCAAGCTCAACTGAGCAGGTTTTTAAAGTACCTTGAATTGTGGAGGCATATTCTCCAGGTCTGGAGTTTGGGGTTTTTTCTGTACTCATGTAGCCAGATAAGTACAAAATATTGCTTTTTAATTTCTTCTGTAGGACATAAGTCCTTGTGCTGCCTCACCACACTACCTTCTGGGCTGTGCCATAAATCATGCTGGGAGCAAAGCGTGTGACATATAGGAGCTAAGGAAACTACAAAAGAAAGATAAAGACCTGAAAACATTCACTGGAAAATCATATCACTGGCAAAATATAACTCAACTTTATTATGCAGCCTATACACTCAAAGGTTGTGGCTCCTAGAACCAGATGCTTGTGAGAGATATTGAAGTGACCCCTGACAATCACAGTGCCTACCTACTTAGCAAGACAAATCTAATTCATGTTCATCATGCAATCTGAAATCATCCAATAATAACCATTCTAAAAAAGTCAACCACGTTTTCATATATAATGTACATACTGCAGCTAAATAAAACCACTTTCGAGGGGTAAATAATTGCAAAGGAAGAGAAAAATTCAAGAGCGTAGGCTATGAAGATGCACTTTCAGCTGAAATGCTTTAAAAAGCGATTAGTTGAGGCAGAAAAGCAGGGAAATTGTTCTTACATGGCTAAATCAACACTAGAGGAGGGTTTTGCCCTAACTGTGGTTGATCAGCAGAGGAAAGCAAGGCCATAAACATGAAGAAAGGGGAGGGAAGCAGGTTATGGACTAGGAGACATAATAGACGACAGCAAGGAACCTGAATCAGAAAGTTGCTTCACCCTGGGTCAAGACCTCTAATCTTCTCTGTCAGACAGCTTTTCCATTTGTAGAGGGGGGGGTTGATTTTACAAATGGAGTATTGTGAGGATTAATAGTGTGGAAAGCTTTAGGAATGTTAAGTCCAGTACAGCCAGCTGCAAGTAGTGAAAAAAAAGGGAGCTGAACTCCAGAAAAGTCATCACAAGGTCTTCACTGTCACTGCAATTGGAACTGAAATTGGAGCACCTTATTCCCAGCTCCCGGGTGTGTAACATTCACAGAGTCATCAGCATTCCCAAAAGCAGACTGACTTTGGATAATCTCTGCAGTGACACTGGTCACTCAGTGATGCAAAACATCCAACTCCTCCCCACAGGCGTCAGTGATTCCCCCATCCCACACAACTCCTCATCTGCAAGACCGACAGTGAATTATTCACTTCTCGGCCCCACCTCTTCTACCATTGTCCTGGTTCATGAGAGTTACTTCCCACTTCCTTCCCTTACTCCTTGGCACACCTCTGCTGAGAATCTTCATTGGTCTTCCACCTCTACCACAACCTACCACATGGCTTCTCCAAACATTTTACAATACAGTACAATACACCAGGTTGGAAGGGACCTTCAAGATCATCACGTCCAACCCATCAACCAATCCAACCCACCCAACAACTAGACCATACAGCCAAGCACCCCATCAAGTCTTCTCCTGAACACCTCCAGTGAAGGTGACTCCACCACCTCCACGGGTAGCCGATTCCAATGGGCAATCACTCTCTCCGTGTAGAACTTCTTCCTAACATCCAGCCTAAACCTGCCCTGGTGCAGCCTGAGACTGTGTCCTCTTGTTCTGGTGCTGGCTGCCTGGGAGAAGAGGCCAACCTCTGCCTGGCTACAACCTCCCTTCAGGTAGTTGTAGAGAGCAATAAGGTCACCCCTCAGTCTCCTCTTCTCCAGGCTAAGCAACCCCAGCTCCCTCAGCCTTTCCTCATAGGGCTTGTGTTCCAAACCCCTCACCAGCTTTGTTGCCCTTCTCTGGACACGTTCCAGCAAGTCAACATCCTTCCTAAACTGAGGGGCCCAGAAGTGGACACAGGACTCAAGGTGTGGCCTAACCAGTGCAGTGTACAGGGGCAGAATGACCTCCCTGCTCCTGCTGGCCACACTGTTCCTGATGCAAGCCAGGATGCCATTGGCCTTCTTGGCTGCCTGGGCACACTGCAGGCTCATGTTCAGCCTACCATCAACCAGTACCCCCAGGTCCCTCTCTGCCTGGCCACTCTCCAGCCACTCTGACCCCAGCCTGTAGCACTGCCTGGGGTTGTTGTGGCCAATGTGCAGAACCCGGCACTTGGATGTGTTAAATCTCATGCCATTGGACTCTGCCCATCTGTCCAGCCTGTCGAGGTCCCTCTGCAAAGCTTGCTGTGAAACAAGATGAAATAGGATGGGAGAAAACAAACCAGCCACAGCAGCATTCAAATCCTCCTGCTTCTTTCTTTCACAGGGGAGAAAATAGTTTTTTGAAGTCTCACAATTCCCCTTTTTCAGACCTGGTACTACAATGCCAAAAGTGAGTGGAGCAAAATGAAGTCAACTCTGCACAGAACATCTGCTTCCTCCATTGTCTGCTTACATTGTCCTTCCTTCCACTTTGAAAACAGCTGTCCAGTCTTTATTCAGACTCTACAAAAAAAGAAGTAGCCATTTGCCCAGTGAAACAAGGCTCATGGTTAAGAGCCATGACCTGGCCAGAGATGCAAAGCAGTGCAGGTCCTGACTACAGAAAAATAGGATGAAATTATGAAAGGTCCTTTTCCAAACAGCCTAACCAAGCAGGCAGGCTAGGCAAGGCCAGCAAGGGGTTTGAAATAAGGAAACAGTGCAAAAATCAAATCCTCGATCACATGGGAATTGCTCCGTTGGAGAGGAGGGGAGAGCAAAGCTGGAGAAGCTTTGCAATGGACAAAGAGGATCTGAGGTTAAAAAGGACTTTTCTGCAGGTACAGTTGAGGCAATTGGTATGTGTTGGTCACACACATTACCCTACCTGTAATGACATCACCTCAGGGTTCATCCCAAACAAACAAAAGTCCATTTGGCCAGCAGCAGGACGAGCAGTATGAGGAGATAAAGCAGGAGTGCTCTGCAGACAGCACTCTGCCACCAGAGACAGCTCGGGATGAGCACCTCCTTCAAAGACTGTAGCTGAAGATGCTGTCTGCCAGATGGCCCTGAATTCTTCCCAAAGCTTTGGAGTTTGTCATGATCTCCTACTTTTTTAGGGCTATGATGTCTTGCCTCATGTAAAATGAAGCTTTGTCTTCTTCAAGCAGCAGCAAGGCCAAGAACTCAGAAAGCTCTCTCAGCATGGGAAGCTGCTGTTTCTCTCCAGCATTTGCAGGTAGCAGTAACATTCCTCACCCCAAAGGCAGTTACCACACACACTTGTTTCCAGTGCAAATGAAGCATATCTCCCCAGGTAGCCAGAAAATTGCCCTGTGGAGAGCAGACTGGGTGAGGAAAACATTCAGTTCTGGAAAAGAGACTAGAAAGCACAGCAGGGTGGTTTGTGAAGCCAAAGCAGACTAGCTAGGACAATGTCTGATCCCAGATGAGAGGGCTATCACCAAACCAACATGATGCACAGAGTACCAGAAGTAGTAAAAAGGAAGGAGAAAGTGGTGATTGAGTGAAATAAGGGGGACACTGCAGGACAGAAAAAACATCAGATGAGATGGGAGAATGCAAGCTGGATAAACACTACTCTATCCCCCTCCTTACTGAGCAAAAGCACTTTAAAAATAAGTCATTATTATGATGAACATAAAGAAATAATCCCAGTTTTGCTCCCTCATCTGTCCGTTTGGTTAAGAAACGTCAGAGGCTTGAGCAGGGGAGGAGGAAAGGTTGACATCAGACAACATGCATTTGTAAAATTGTATCTGCCAGTCTCCCAGCAGCTGGGATCTCCAGTTAATATCGAGAGTGAATGTGAAAGGCTAGACAGAGGGAGGCTGGGGGTAGGGGAATTGTGATACTCAGTTCTCCCAAGCAATACTTTGCACTAGAGCCAGCACTTGATAACAAACTGACTCAGTCACTAACTCACATAGGCTCCCTCTCCAGTAATGGACTCCTCTTTCATTAACAAATTGATAGCAAAAATAAACACGCTGACACCCTCCCCCTCTCGTGCTGCCGACACAGCCCTGATTGACGGACCTCACAAGTACATCAATGAAAGGAGAGGCCAGTTGCTGTATTCAGCTGGCTTGAACACAGGACAGAGCTAATAATAATATCTTACATTTACACTGTCTTTTTCTGTCATGATCCAAAGCACCACAGAGAACAAAGAGCAGTGGAGCAAGCTCTGAATGGTTTGCAGTAAGTAAATTTGAGAAAGGGCTCTCATTCTAAACGTCTCTGTTCAGTTGCCCAAAGGAGCCATATTTTAAGTTCATTCATTTTCTGCCAGCAATGACAGCAAACAATACCCAGAGTTAACAGCCTAGAAAAGAGAACAACAGAAAGCAGCCAGGCTTTGCTTTGTTTGCAAAGTGAACAAAGAGCCAACCAGTTCCTTTGGTTCTGAAGCACAACTTGCAGATACCTGTGCCTTGTCCTAGTGATGAAGTACTCTGGCAAGCCTCAGGAAAGAACTCCAAAGACATTATGCCTGAATTATCTGTTGCCTTTAAACAAATAGTTAGAGCTTTTTGCACTGAAGTGCAAGTAGGTGAGGTTAACTCTTCTATGAGGAATTGTTGTTACCTCAGATCATAATTAAGGTGGAAAAAAAAAGCCCTCATTATTTCAGAAGTATGTGCAGGCATTAGCAATTTACACACACAGCAACAATACGCAAGGAACATGGCCAGCAGTCTGCAATGGCAGATGCGGGTTTGCGCAGAAGCAAAGCCTCTGCTTCCCATCAAAGATTACATATCACCAAAACTTCAGCAAAGAGCCATTCTGCACATACTCCACAGTCTGTGTCTGAAGACACTATTTTGAGCAGGAGCCGTATGTAAGTCTCCCAGCACGGAGCGTTCTGCATGCATTATCCCACTTCACGTTACTCACTGCACACATCCTCCTGCCTCAACTGTCAGCTGCAATCGCACCGAAAAGGGCAACGGAGTTGAACCCATTCCCCTGGTGTTTAATATCATGGCATCCATCCCCTTTTCTGGCATTCAGTTTCTCTCCTGGGTGGGAGGGTTTCTGGCAAGGCCCCACATTTTCCACAGCAGCAGAATTTCTTATGGAATACATCTTATACTTTGTAATTAGAAGAGTATTTCTTCTTAAGCTGCAGGACTGCATTCTTTGGGGAATAACGTTCCACTTTAAGGTTGTAAAAGAAAGCTCAGAATATCAAACAGATAGAATCTGGTGTCATGCTGCCCTCCTGAATCCATGGCCAGCATGGAAGCGTTCTCTTCCAGTCTATTCCCAGGGAGGTTTTATGCCCGAGCCAGCTCTGTGGCTTTTCAGCACTTGTGAGAAAGTTTTTGTCCCTTTTCCTTACTGGCACCTAATCCTAATAAAACCCAAAAATATCAGCTCTATATTAGGTTCATCTTAATGGAGAAAACATCTAAATGAATCCACGATTCCTTAGCCCCAGTACAGATAGTGGCTGATTTACCAACCTAAAAGTTACCATTGCTTCTCTCATTGCTTCCCCTATTAGCTGGTGAACTGCACTCAGTGCAAAAACTGATACCATGTTGAAAACAGGTGCTGAGCAAAACAAATGCAATGTAACCTGCATATCATTAATGAAAAGGCCACAATATTATCCCAAACATTATTATTATTATATATGTAAATACATTGATTTTAGTATTTTTTCACTTCCTCTACAAATTGGAAGGTAGGGAGTTTTCCAGCAGCATTAAGACCCAGTCAATAGAAAAAACCCACAAGTTTTCTTTCTAACAGCTGTGGGGTAAAGTCATCTCAGACCTGTTTCCTGCAAAGAATTCAACCTGGACAGCTCTTACCCAGTCACTTATCTCTTCTGCTTACCCAGCACACTCCACCTACCGGCACATGCTCAGCCTCAGTGCTTCTAGACAGCAGTTTGTGGACTTGAAGAAAAGGGCATCAAGCTCAGATAAGCAAAACTGGCAGTAGTGAGTAAGTGTTAGGGGCTGGAGGCTGCCAAAATCTCAGATCCTCGGAGGCTGCAGATAGAATTTTCTGCATGGATGAAGGTCCTGGAGGAAGAAGAGAAAAAGTGAAAAGGCTTTATTAGGAAGGAGGGAGAAGAGGAAGGAGACACAAGCCAATCTCCACCTTTCAGTTCAAACCATCAAGAACACATCCATTCCTCCTGAATGCTTGAGGCTGAGATGGAAAGCCATCATTTTCCCTTCCCATCTAACCATGGTACCATGTTTTGCACAAAATCCATCTGTTGTTGATGTTCAGTGTGCTCGACAGTTCTCTGTTCCCCTCCACCACAAGCTGTTGCTGTAGGGTTCAGTTCTTCTCATCCCAAATCTCATTTGCTTTCTTCAGCCAACAAGCTCCAGCTCGGAACGACTCCCAAAGAGAACAGAAGACACGCAGCTTCTGATCTTGCTGATAGAAGTATCTGCTTTGTAACCTTTATCTTTTTCTGTTAACGCACAGAAATTCCTCTGTGTACAAAGACCCCTTTGTTTTTGTACCCACCTGCCCCAGATTTTTGCTCCTCCAACCTCCTCCATTGCATTCAGCACATCTTGCCTCCTGGGCCAGATGCTTCTGATAACGTCAGGTGACTAGAATAGGAGCAGCTCTAGATTTATTTTAAATCTATATTTGTCATGCCAGTGTGCAACAGAGAAGATTTAATTAGGCAGTGAAGCTCGCCTTTGTTATGTTTTCATCAATAGAGTAAGAGTTTTGATGCATGACTTCAGGCTACCACAACAAACAAAGCAAGCACACCATGAAATTAAGAAACATAATAATATACAAGAGAAGACACTTGGCTGCTGTTACACATTTCAGTGAGAAGTGGGCCACCACCAAACCTGGATCAGGCCCGCCTAAATCTGGGGACACATTTTAATTCAGCTCCAAATTCTGCGCTACAGCCTCAGTTAAATGCTGGGAAGAAGTTAACAGCACGTGAGATAACAGCACGGGACCAGTGCAGCAATGAAGAGAGAGAAGAAAGCGTGGGTGACTAAACAAATGGCCCTAATGTGACACATTAACAAAACCCCAAGGCTGTTTTGCATTATTTTGACAGAAAGGGCTGCAAAAAGACTGCTAATCCAGCCAGGACAGCACAAGAACACAGCATAGCTCTGCCTGTATTTCTGCCTGTGACCTTTTATGGGTCTGTAGAACTCTGAAGTGGACTTGCCCATTATCCAGCCCAAAATATCCAGCAACTGCTTTCAACATATTCTACCCTGATTTCTAGCTGGTGTACTTTCTCTCCTGGGTTTCAGAAATGTTAGTAACATGCAGCCTCAAAAGAGAAGTACTACAGCAGCAAGTTTTACCAGGTATGGTTCTGCTGGCAAACGCCTTGCAGCTTCCCTGCGCTTGCAGCACCCATTGATGTATGCCTCTCATTGCTGCTATTTCCATGCAGCACAGTGTGAGACAGAAAACAGCATCTGCACGGAGACACCTGGGCTTTGCATCCAGGTGTGAGCAGCTGGGGCTTTTTCATGTGACTCAGGTTAGGAGGAAGCCTGGAGCACACTGATGAGGAGCAGTGTGGGAAGGTCTTCCCAAAACCGGCTCTGTCACTCCAGGGCTGAAGAGATTTCATTCTCTAAGAGCTGCCAATCTACTACTTTTTTTTTTTTTTGCTAGTGATAATATTTTCCAAGTTTAAAAATAAACTTAGTGAAGTATGTGCTACCTAACAATGTATGTCTCCAGTCTCAAGAAAGGGAGGAAAAAAAGAAAAAACAGACTGAATATCAGGCACTGCAACCCAGTATCAGGTCTAACCAAATGATGGCTTAATATGTTTCAAGTATCCCATTTAGAGCTTTAGATCTTTCAAGGAAATAGGTTTTCCCCACTGAGAAATGTATATGCAGTGAAATTAAAGCAACGGTAGCCCCATGTGAGCCAAAAGTAGGTTGGATATCTATTTTAAATAATCACCCAAATGTTAATTTTTCATGATGGAAGGAAGACCTGAGAGGAATATTCCCTTCTTCTCACCCATATGTTCACCTCCAAACTATTGTCTTGGCTGTTCAAGCCTGGGGTGTAATACAGCACATGATTAAACACATAAACCCCTGCTTTCATGGCTATTACCCATCTTCAGAGACAGGGCAGGGCACCAGTGGCCTGGAGAGTCCTTTTTGAATGTTTATGGTATCACCCCAATGCCATCTAGCATGAGAAAAAAAAATGAGATGCCAGAGAGAGGAGGAGACTCCCAGCATATGTCCAAGCACTTCTTCCATCTGAAATCCATCCTCCCTCTCCCCTTCCCACTTGGGAGGCAGATTCCAAGGAGTGTTGGCATCACGGGTGGCCATGGGTCAGGGAACTGAGTCCTCGCTGCTTATGGGGCTCCTGTGGCTCCACTCACACTGCCCCTCCACCACAAGAGGGGAAAAAATCCTCAGGCAAAAGAGGTAGGCAAGTGCTGCTAAGTGGCTCATTGGTTTCTATGGCAACCGGCTCCGCTCTACTCCAGCTGCTTACCCCACAGTCCCTCTGTCACCCTATTTATAGCCGAAAAATCAAAGAAAGAGGAATAGTGGTGGGGGTTTGGGGAGGAGAGAGTTGGAAGACCTTCTTGGGTTTTGCAGAGGAGGTTAATGTAGACGCAGCCTTGTCCTGCTTTTAATCACAAGCTAAATTCTCCCTAGGGAGGCTTCCTATGGGATTCCTCAGACTTGATGTACAGTCAGGTCCCATATTTGCCATGACCATGAAGCAGCATGCAAATGAGGCAGCCCAGCCATCCTCCTGTGAGCACACAAAGCAGCTAGGCTGTGAATTTGACTTGGCATTTGAACCAGTGGAAAAAGCAAGAAGGCTTTTCCATACTTGGGAAATAAACCTCTCCCCTCACATAGCCTAGCACAAGTGAAGAGATGGATGTCAGTACAACAATGTTTTTATAACCTTGCTCTGAAAAGTTATTTTGAGTCTCTCCACGAGCTCAGCACCCTGAATGATGCAAGATGTTTCACTCAAGCATCTCATCAATGGAAGACCCAGAACCAAATTCACCTGTGCTGTACCAAGGCTATACTTTAGTTAATGGATTTTAGTATTGGTTTAATATGCACAGGATTGTGTGTCAACAAAACCATGAGTCCCTTAGTTTCTTCTGACTACTTGCATTCCTGGAATGGATGTACTCAAACACTGTGAGATGCAGCTATTTTTTAGCCTCATTCCCCCTCTTCTCTCTAGAAATTCTAGAAGCTTTATAAAGAAGTGTTGCAATTGTCCTCAAAATAATAATCCTTACACTTCAAACTAAGGCAGATTGATGCCATAAACATCTGTATCAACTTTATTCATTTCAACTGCCATGACATTTGATGCTTGCCTTCAAACTGTTCCTGCTAACAGGGTTGTGGAAGTCTACCTTTGTACCACTCATTTTCATTTGCTGCCATGAGAAGGCATATTGATCTGTGTATCTCTGCTCACACTGCAAGGCTTCCCATTTTGGAGCTGTGATATTGTCAGACTAAGAGGACAAGGAAAAGATCAATTATTTCTAACAATGATCACTTCTAAGAGGAAGTGCATTGGTAAAATGACTTACAAGCCCAAGTATCGCATTTGCAGCCTCTGCAATCAGTTCTATATCCAGGCAGGCATTCATACTCTTGCTGTAGATAAAAGCAAGACACTGGGAGGGAATTGCCCACTTTAAAAATACTATTTGCCATGGCATGTGATGGTACAGACTGTACAGAGCTTATGAGAAATTACACAAACGGAGCAGGATGCCCCAACAGAGTGCAGCAGTGTCCACACCAAGCAGTGTGAGAAGTGTCAGGGCACTGGGAGTGCTAAGGGCTCCCCAGGAATGTCCCATTATCACAGCCATGGAGCAGGGCAGCTGTGGGGCACCAGGAGCAGCCCCAGCCCTGGGCATCAGGTACTTTCCAGGTGTAGAGTGACCCAGGGCTGATCAGAGCAAGGTTGTGAGGAGCTGGAGAGCAGCCTTGCTGCATTATGGTGGGGCTAGGGACTGATCACAGAATCACAGAATGGCTTCAGTTGGAAGACACCTTAAAGTTCATATAGTCCCAACCCCTCTGCCACAGACACGGAAACCTCCCACTAGATCAGGATGCTCAAAGCCTCATCCAGCCTGGTCTTAAACACTTCCAGGAGGAGGCATCCACAGCTTCTCTGAGCAACCCATTTCTGTGTCTCACCATCCTAATAGCAAAGAACTTCTTCCTAATGTCTAATCTAAATCTATCCTGCTCCAGTTTAAAACCATTGCCCCTTGTCCTATCACCATATACCCTTATAAATAGACCCTCTCCAGCTGTCCTGTAAGCCCTCTTCAGCTACTAGAAGGCCACTGTAAGTTCTCACCAGATCCTTCTCTTCTCCAGGCTGAACATGCTCAACTCCCTCAGCCTGTCCTCATAAGGAGAGGTGCTCCAGCCCTCTAATCATCTTTGTGGCCCTCCTCTGGACCCTCTCCAACAGATCCCCGTCCTTCTTGTGTTGGGGGCTCCAGAGCTGGATACAGTGGGATCCCTCCAGGTGGGATCTCACAAGAGCAGAGTGGAGTGGCAGAATCACCTACCTTGACCTGTTGGGCACAAATCTTTTGATTCAGCCCAGGATACAGTTGGCATTTTGGGCTGCTAGCACACATTGTTGGCTCATGTCAAGTGACTCATCAACCAGCACTCTCAAGTCCTTCTCTGCAGGGCTCAAGGGAGCTGAAATAGAGTCTTGGGACCTGGGCAGGGTGGAAGGAGCCTCAGATGATGCTGGATAGGGACAATCAGAGCTGGACATGCCCTTGGATCTCTGAAAAGAAGTTACAGAAGGAGGCTCAAGAAGCATTTTAATTCTGGACATTTGGAAACTGGCTCACTCCACAGAGCAAGTGGGGCTTTTTACTTTAGTTTGTGGCCTCCAGAACACCCAGTGGCAACATGTCTCATAGCTTAATTACCACTGTGTGAAGTACAAGTACTATATTTGCCAATTTTTCTCTGAATGGCCCTTTGTTAGTTTCTGGAGAGACACAAAGAAAACGTGTTCCCAACAGACCTCTTCTGATAAATGTTACTTTAGACACTTTGTTCAAGTCCCTTCTGACTAAATTTCATTTCTTGAAGCCACTACCCAGCCCATCCTCCCAGGGAACCTTGTAAAAGCAGTTATCACAATCTGCCCTGGCAGGAAAAACACACTCACCTTACAGCCCTCCTGCATCTTGCATCTCTGCACAGTTTGGGGGACTGTCAGGATGAAAACCCACACAAGAAAGCAGAGACAGGACTCAGAACTTTATATCTTCCTCTGATAGGACTGGAAGAAGAGAGACACCTGAGACAAGGACAAGGACAATAAGAAAGGTACAGAATACCCAAGCATGCAGACAGGCCTGCTCGGCAATTAAATTTGCTGCAGGAGGTCTCTGGCTAGCCCAGAAGGTATGCAGAGGAGAAGAGATCCTTTGCAGTGAGGGGCACCAAAGACAGAAGCAGAAATGACCTGAAGGAAAGCAGCAAAGTATGCTTGCAAGCAAGGAGAAAGAGAGGCAGAAAGAAAATACATGCCAGTAAGCACACTGCACAGGCAGGAAGGATGGCAGCCTGTGCTGGATGGTGATGGATAACCTTGTGCTGAAAGGGTGATTCTTTTCACAAAGGGGCAGTCAAGAATAGAAAAGAAAATACCCAAATGTGCATCCATACCTGCCTCTGCAGGACAGGTAGAGAGCTGAAAGCTCTGCAACTACCAGGCAAGTAACTTCACTGAGAAACTGTGTCCCACTTGCAAAACTGGGGGGGCTATGATCCTGACCTTCTTTGTTGAACATTTTCATATCTACAGATGGAAATCATCAGCTCTAGGTGTGGACTCTGATATTATTTATTCTGCTTTCTGACAAGAGGAGTGTATGATCTCTTCCAGATGAAGTGTGTGTGGGGACACTTAATATTAATTCATGGCAAGCAGTCACATGCAACCATGTATACTAGCAACAGGAAACTTGAGCCTTCGAGTGCTTATGGGAAATCTCCACACATGCAAACAATACTGGCAGAAGATGATCTCCTTTTAAACCTGACTGGTTTTACTTCTTTTGCATTTCTCATTTGTCCTTATTCAGCACATTTTAACCTGCAAATATTGCCCTCCAAAGGTCATAGGAAACTCTGTCAAATAAAGCAGAGGCACTGCAAAGATGGTACTTAGCAACACACCCCCAGTGAGACTGATAGAGACACATGGAGAGAAATATTAACGGAGGTCTGACTGCAGCGTAAGGTCTGATGAAAGAATACTGCACTCACCAATGAGGACCCTCAGCTCTGTCTACACCATGGACTAGAAAACCAAATTAAAAATAGAAATCCAGAAAAATTATCAAATGCAAACCGGTCCCACAGAACAGCCTCTTGTACCTCCAGATATTCTGTGGCAGCAAGGTGACACAAAACTCTTCAGTCTGAGTGACACAGCCTAAAACTCAGGACTGGCTCCTTCACTGAAGTACCAGGGCCGCCAACAAGCATATGCGGAGCAGCTACAAGCCATCAAAGTCTATTTGTTCTGCAGAGGTCTCGGATAAATCCCTCCCAATAATGGTTCTCAGAATGACTGAGCTACAAAGCTGCGGACACCAGTGACTATTCCAACACCTGCTGTCTCTCTAATGACCTCAAATCCCTCAGCCTCAGGAGGAAGCAAGAAAATCCAAAACACAGGCAGAAAGGAGACTCTCTCCTGGAGAGAGAAATAAGCTCTTTGAAGTGTCCCATCCAGCAGTTGTTCATGGGGGATACTGATGGGAAGAAAGGAGAAAGTCAGAGGAACATTTTTTGCTCCTTCTTTGCCAGGACTGCTAAGCTATTTTGCATTAGAGAGATGTTCCTTTGTCAAGGATAACTCTTTTAGGATTGCCATGCATGGATGTTTATCACCTGCTGTGCTAGACCTTGTTCAAGCTTTATGCCCCTAATATCAAGCAAGAGTG
The DNA here is from genome assembly GCA_033816785.1 of Picus viridis. Lineage (NCBI taxonomy): Eukaryota > Metazoa > Chordata > Aves > Piciformes > Picidae > Picus > Picus viridis. The sequence continues at coordinate 22,839,585 of CM066568.1, read as the reverse complement.
CCCTGTAGTGTCTAGTGTAAGTGTTATGCCATTTCTGTGCTCTGGGTTCTGCGCACAGAAATATAGAGGAACTGAATCTCAAGGCTGTTTGTTTCCTCCCCAGGTATTTCAATGAAGCAGAATAATTCCATTTCTCTACACAAAGGGAACAGTAAGTCTGTCTTGTCTGAGGTCTGTTTACTTGTTCATAATTTGCAGTGGTGATCTCAAAAAAGCTATTATGGTTTACAACCAGGCACTCTTCAGAAAGCAGATACATCACTGAGAATTACTTGCTTAAGCAGTCCATCAGTCAGTGCAAAAAGCCTGTAAGCTAATTTCCACTCTGCCCAGTGTCCTAAGTCCGTGTAGTCTGATGTTTGCAGTGCAGGAGTTCATTCAGTTTATTCGTGTCCTTAAAATTTCAAGTACACCTTGGTATCCAGTGACCCTGGTTGCCTTGGCTGCAAAGAGATGGCAGGGGCATTTCAGGATTTTGTGCCAGCACAAGAAGCAGCACTGGAACAAGCCAGGGTAGAGAATGCTCTGTTATTCACAACATCCAGGGAAGAAACTATACAGGACAGAAGGAACATCCTGCAAGACAAGCAGACTTCTAGGTATGGTCCCAGATACTGGCAGTACCTGAAACATCACAGCATGATAATGATGTGACTCTGTCTGTGCTTCAGCATCTTCACTCACAAGCTGTTTACACTGAAAAGCAGGAAATAGCTGGCTGGAAGTTAGGATTTCATAGCAGCAATGGTCCATAGGAGCGATCCAGCACAGGCGTGCACTGGAAGCATTTGAAACACATCTTATGAGCACCTGTGGCTCACCCTTCAAAACAGCCTTTCAGTTGGGTCAGTGAAGACTCAGTTCAGAGAAGTGATGGGATACCACACATCCTTTGAGGATACCTCTACTTCCAGCAGTAATGTCTCTCCTGACCCATTCTGCCCAGGCACATCTTTTGCTCCCCAAGGCCTATGTTGATGGATTCTCAAGGACTTTTGTCTCTGGTATACTACTTGGAAACACCTTTGCAGCAAATTGCACGGCACCATTCAGCAAGAGACAAAGATCAAACAAACAGCTTGGGAGTGGGCTAGTAACATCATATTGCATGATTCCTAAACCAGGCTCTAATAATGGGGATAATGTAAGGGACTGCCATAACAGCAATCTGACAACTTCACGTTGCTATGCAACTTGAGTTGTGAACAGACTTTTGCAGTTGCTTCTTATTTGTCCTTGAATGCTCAGTGACAGTGTCTTGCAACCTTCTCCCCCATCACTTTACCTAAAGCAGCAAGAATTCATGTGCAAGTTCTGTGCCAAGTTGCCCTCTTCCAGCCACAAGTCTGAGCAAACTGCGATGCAGACACCTACAACACTTTTTCCAATCTGAATGAGATTCCTGTTGTGACACACAGGCACGCACATCGACAGCTACATGCATTCACACACGTATTTCCTTCCCAGTGATTTGTTGCACATCTTCTCCTTTTACCTCCTTTCCTACCCTAAGGTCACCACATTGTCAAAGAAGAGCACTGTCTTTGAAAGCTTTTCCCCAGCACTTGTCATGCCAGTTCACACTCTTTTCTAACTTCGTACATGAGCTTTGTTCAGACCTCGCTATCTTTCTCCCAAACGTTTTCTCAGACTCATACAAAGTGGAGATAGAAATGGCTATTTGCTCCATCTTCTTTTATTCACCTGTCCTGATACTGTGATGTCCTGTCTTGAAACTTCACCCAGTTTTAAAACCCTCAAGCCTAAAGCCCTTTCCTTGGGACTCAATAGTCTGACAAAACTCAGTAGTGAGGGAAGCGGACTTCTGCCTGGCTGAAACATGACTACTCAGTATCACCGTATCACCAAGGTTGGAAGAGACCTCGAAGATCATTGAGTCCAACCTGTCACCACAGACCTCATGACTAGACCATGGCACCAAGTGCCACGTCCAGTCCCCTCTTGAACACCTCCAGGGATGGTGACACCACCACCTCCCTGGGCAGCTCATTCCAATGATGAACGACTCTCTCGGTGAAGAACTTTCTCCTCACCTCAAGCCTAAACTCCCCCTGGTACAGCTTGAGACTGTGTCCTCTTGTTCTGGTACTGGTTGCTGGAGAGAAGAGACCAACCCCTTCCTGGCTACAACCACCTTTCAGGTAGTTGTAGAGAGCAATGAGGTCTCCCCAAGGTCTACTCCTAGTGCCACCCTCCAAAGCTCTCACTTGCATGCTTGTATCACCTGGGACATGATTTAATGTCCATGTGGCGCTGGGTTGACTGTTGGATCTTAAAAGTCTTCTCCAACCGAAACAATTCTATGATTCTAATGACATGGTGATGGCTATTCTGCATAACCACTAACCACAACTCATCCTCTGTAAGCCTTTGTTATCACTTCCCAGACAACCCTTGCAGTCCTCCACCCATTTGTTGCTTTTCTCAGAATTCCTTTGCTTTCCACAATCTGTTCTGTGCTGTTGCTTGTGTGATGTTTAATAGCTGCAGCTCGGAGCTGGCTGCATTTCAGTGGTAGAAGGGGAGCACAGTGAACTGTGAACTGAAACTCCATATAATGTAGCTGGAGATGAGAACAAGTAGAGAAGAGCTTGCTATGTGTGCTATCTCCAGAAAAACATCTTTGCAAATGTGTATCTGCACAGGCATTGAGGAGATACGGATTACGTTATGCAGAGGGGAAGAGGAGCTGACTGGCAGCAGAGATTTGCAGCCCATCTTGATGTTGCCCAACTGTGCATCTATCTGCAGAACAGCCACACAGCTCTTGAAGTCACTGCACTGAAAATTTTTTTTAAAACAAATAAAAAATTAAAAAGCAAAAAAGGAAGCAGGAGATAAGGAAAGCTAGATCAATAATTCCATTCACTCTTTTACCACAGCTCAGAGGGTGGAGAAGCAGAGTGTCATAACAGCTCACACTAGTGAGAAGATTTTAATAGAAAGCATCTTCAACTTAAAAATGCTGTTTTGATAAATTCAACTTTTTTTTTCTTCACAAGATTGTCAATGGGAATGGGGGGAGGGGGGGAAACTATGGAAAGGGAGGGTCAAGCAAAATTTTCAGTATTGGCAAGTCTGTCTCAGGGAAAAAAAAAAATGTGAGATTTCCTTTCAGATTAAAATACTAATTTTGAGAGCAGCCTTGTGTTTTCTTACCACATTCTACTGCTTGCATTGGGTTTACATTTCTCAGTTAATAATGAGAGGCAACAATGTGTTCCATATCCTGCCACTAGCCTAGAATCAGGTTTCTAGAATATTAAAAACAGTTGGTCCCTAACGAGCACCCAGCACATTTCTTCCTCAGAGTGTAAAAATTCAAGTTGTTTCATTCAGCAGAGACTAACACAGTTGGTACCACTTGTGATAGTAAACGAATTATTTGGTAGAAAAATGACTTGTTTTGAAAATAAAATATCACCTGAACTAGATTATGTAACAGAATATTTAACTATGATATTCATGGTATGTTATGTTACCAGCAGGACTGTACAACATGCCCTCATATGAGGCTGCCCGGGGAGGTGGTGGAGTCACCATCCCTGGAGGTGTTCAAGAGGGGATTGGATGTGGCACTTGGTGTCATGGTTTAGTAGCCATGAGGTCTTGGGTGGCAGGTTGGACTTGATGATCTTTGAGGTCTCTTCCAACCTGATTGACTCTATGATTCTATGACTTGGTTTCAAGTCATAGAATGGTGGCTGGAGAGCCTCCAAACAGAGAGGGACCTGGGGGTGCTGGCTGATAGCTGCCTAAACATGAGCCAGCAGTGTGCCCAGGTGGCCAAGAAGGCCAACGGCATCCTGGCCTGCATTAGGAATAGTGTGGCCAGCAGGAGCAGGGAGGTCATTGTGCCCCTGTACTCTGCATTGGTTAGGCCACACCTTGAGTACTGTGTCCAGTTCTGGGCCCCTCAGTTTAGGAAGGACATTGAGACACTTGAACGTGTCCAGAGAACGGCAACAAGGCTGGTGAGAGGCCTTGAGCACAGCCCTATGAGGAGAGGCTGAGAGAGCTGGGGTTGTTTATCCTGGAGAAGAGGCTCAGGGGTGACCTCATTGCTCTCTACAACTACCTGAAAGGTGGTTGTAGCCAGGAAGATGTTGGTCTCTTCCGTCTAGCAACCAGCACCAGAACAAGAGGACACAGTCTATGCTGTGCCAGGGAAGTTTAGGCTGGAGGTGAGGAGGAAGTTCTTCACCAAGAGAGTCATTTGCCATTGGAATGTGCTGCCCAGGGAGGTGGTGGTGTCACCATCCCTGGAGGTGTTCAAGAGGGGATTGGACATGGCACTTGGTGCCATGGTCTAGTCATGAGGTCTGTGGTGACAGGTTGGACTCAATGATCTTCGAGGTCTCTTCCAACCTTGGTGATACTGTGATACTGTGATAAGCTAACTGCGTTGCAGCCAACATGTGAAATGTTAATAGAATTAAAGTCATTTTCAACACAAAACATCAGTTATTGTTCTAAAAGTACCTAACTGAAATGTTTCTAATGTTCAGTTCTTAGGAATGCACTAAACCCAGTATTTTTATCACCAAGAGTAAGAAAACGTTTTGAAATCATAGAGATTTCTTACCAAATGAACATTTCAGGCTTCACCTAGCTCTCACTCAACCTGCGATTCACGCTTTGTGCTAACTCTAAACCTCCCTGTTTGGAACAGTTTAAAGATTGGAGGCCTTGTCAAAAGCAATCATCATGAATAAAGCATTCACTTCACCTGAGCTGGTTCTACCAGCATTTGTTGCTAGATAAATCAGCTCATCAGTACTCATTTTCATCTCAATTTTAATTTATATTCATTCATGGGGATCTCAAAATTACTCCCATCAGTATATATAAATGAGGATAAAGGAAATCAGGATAAATTAAATCAATCTTGCAACCCAACCACAGTCCTGATCAGAAAATCCTGTTGCAGGGAGGACCAGGGACGGAACAGACACTTCTCCATTCCTCTGCTCATCTCATTCCTCACCTGGGGAGCTTGGACTTTTCTTTCTAGCATGTGAGAGCAGCGAGAAAAAAATTTAAAACCCCAAAACTCTCCGTTCTGAAAGCACAAATCTTCTGCTCTTTCTGATCAGTAACTGCAGTGAAACCGCAGCACAAAGCCTCCACCTAGTGTCTGCTGGCAAGCTCGGCTGACAGTGTGGGATGCCAGCGAGTGCCCTGACGCTTGCAGATAAAGAGCGAAGGCTTCATTTATTTTCGAGATGGGAATATTTTACTTACAGTACAAAAAATGAGTCTCAGCTCACTGTGAACCACCCAAGCCTCGTATGCTGTCACCTAGAATTCCAACACTAGACTCTGGTTTACGTGTGGAGAATAAGATTATCTCTCTCTTTTCCCCCATTATACAGACCATGCTAAAATCCACGGCTTTAGGAGAATGCCACACAAAAGAGGAGAAGAGAAGCTTGTTGGATTAGGTAGACTGCGCTCCCACACCCAAGGATCTCTTCTTAACCTTTCTCAGTGGTGCTGCCTTCACTCCATGGTCAGCCCACAAGAAAACTGAAGGACTTTCTGACACTTCAATCCTTTTAAGTAAGAGACACTTAAAAATTAGTCCTGTCCTCTACTACAGCTGTGTGATATACAAGTGCTTTCTCCCCATTTGCACTTCATTCCCACCTCCACCTTCATTTCACAGACGTGGTGGGACTTCAGGCAAAAGACAGAATCAAGGACTCTATCACCAATTGTTTCTGCCTACCCTTTTCTGCACCTCAAGAAAAGATGGGGGTTGCTGTTGGATTCTTATTTCTTCAAGGGCAGTTAAAGCAGTACAATCTTGGTAGCTGTCAAAGCAGCACCCTTTCTGTTCATTGTTATACACTGGCCTGATATGAAATTGTTCTCTACCTCCTCTGATAAGTCCAGGTTTTGAAAATCTTTCCTGCAGTTGTTTTTATGACCTTTCACAAAAGGCTCTTCCCTTCCAGTTTTAAAAATACCTCTCTTGATCTCTTTGTTTCAGCTACCTTGGTGCAAGACTCCTTGCATCCTCCTGTGCTTTGGCTTATGGAGACCGAAGGCCATGTTCTCCCTCCAAAACTTGTTATGTGTCATTTGGGCAAGTGGGTGCATACCTGCAGATCCATACATACAGTCATTCTCAAGAAAACTCTGCTAACAAGAAAACTCTGCTAAGAGAAGCTCAGAGCTTACAGTGTGGCCCCAGAGCTTTTCAGAGTATGGAGTCACTCTTGGAAACAGGAGTCACTGAAAGTCACTAAAGCTCTCCAAGTAACATAACTTGATCCAACTGCACCAGCATCCAACTACCCCACTTCTCTTGCCTACAAAAGCTGCCTCCCTTGAGCTTCCCAGCTGCCTAATCATTTGATATATTCATGAAACTCAGGAAATTATCTCTGGGGCTTAAAGCCCATTCTAGCTGAATCAGTCTGTGTGCAGTGTAAAGGTGAAAGGGAAAGGAGGGACCATGGATGGAAGAAATGCTTGGAGCAGATGCACACACAGCACCCTGTGGGGATGATGAAGGCATTGTGTAATACAGACACTTCAGCACCCTGCTTGCATAAGACCACCAGACTCCTCTGTGGGAGCTCCACCACTGCACTGGTAGCAGCTCTAGGGCAAAGACAGAGAGTATATTTTATTGCTGTTACTAGCCAGCATTACTTCCAATAGGGCTAAGCAGAACTGCAAAAAGAACGGCCTCCAAGTGATTCTATTTATATTCCTACCAGAACTACCATTGGTACAATCATCCTGCTGCTGAAATCCTGACCCTGTCAGTGCCAGTGTTGCCACAGACCTGAGAAGATCGTTTAGGATCGCTTCAGAATTTGGCATGTCTTCATACCAGCAAAAGCAGCATTGGCAGGGGGTGGAGTGTGCTATTTGCACAGTGCCTGCGTCAGGATTGGCATTCAGTGAATAGCAAGACATATGAAGGCATTTTATCCCAATATAGAGAATAACACATCTTCCTCTGCGTTGCTGGTGGTAACTTTGGCAGCCCAAGGAACAATGGTAATTGCTTGTTACTGTGGAAACAAGACCTCCAGAAATAACACTAATGAGCCAGCAGGGTCGTGGGAGAAACACAAGCATACAGTCTCCTGCAAACACACTTGATTTGGCTGCACACAAGAGATGGGGCTCTGGGGAGAAGATCAATTTATTTTAATGCAACAGGCACCCAGCACAACATCCTCTCATTCCTCATGCCAGTCTGAGCCTGAAAAGAATTTAAGTGACTTGACTAGAAGTTTAGATAACTTTGGAAATAATTTCTTTTCACTTCAACTGTCTTAAATCTGGCGGGAGCTGACTGGGAGATGCTCCCTTTGGAAGGAGTCATTTTGTGGCTTTGTAACACACCTGATAGGAAGGTGTCTTCAAAAATCTTGGGGGAGGGAAACCTTCTTACAAATTTCCCTACCCGGTTCTGTAGAGGCAAGGCATATTGGCAGGCTGGGAGATGTAGCTATAAGCACCTGAGTGACAAGGTCCTTTTCCTAATATCAGTCTGCTGGTGATTCAGCACTCCACTCAAAACAAGATGAAAGGAGGGAAGTGTAGAACAGAAGAGGGGAAATGTGGTAGCAGACACCAGAAAGCTTACTGCAGCCTCAGCACACCATGTGTTTTCCCCATTTCATTCTGTGTTGCCCTTGACAGAGGGGAGAAGATGGTGTAAAGGAAGCGAGATGGTGGATGGCAACCTGTGAATGCAGCTCTTTCATGCTCCACATTCTTCTGCCTGGTAAAGTCCCCAAAATGCTGTTTTCTGCCCCCGGGTCCTACTGGCACAGCAGTGTGGTGGGTGGCTTGCATATTTATAGTCAGCTCAGCCTCGTGTGCTAGGTGCCAAGAGGTGGACCTAGCATTCTAACTGCTCTGAAGGAGACATCTCCCTGCCTGCCAGTGCTGCTGGGACCATTAAACTTTCTGACACACTCTATAAGAGAAAAGCTTTCCCCTTGAGAAGAGCAGGTCCAAGCTGGCAGCAGAAAACAGTATGTGTGCCATGTAATGTTATAGCCTCAATGCTGCATCTGAGGTAGCTTTGCAGGAGCTCCACTGCTCACTGAATACTCCTTGCCAGCTCAGAAGGAGCCAAATTATGTTCATCAACAGCTCTCTTCAGCAACAACAATCTATGTCAGGCAGGTGATGGGGCAAAGCACAAACTAAGAGCTGCTGAGAAGGAAATTAGTGGTGTCTGCAGGTCCCCTTTCAGGACTTTACCCCTATTAGGAAGCCAAATTCAGAGGTACTGCCAGTGTACTCAAATATATGCACTAACCAAGAGCTGATGGGGCCTTAGTGGAGGATATAAACTAGCTGTTTCCTTGTTTTCTAAAACAAATCTATTTATGAGGGAGATTGTAGCACAGATCAGCTCTCTGAGTAACTACTGATGCACAAGCTCACTCTCCTGGATGAATCCAAGGTGGTTTTGCACTTCTTCTTAAGGGTGAAGTACTTCAGATTGGCAGACAGCTACCAAGGAGCAACGACAGGCACAGAAGCCAGAGCTGGCCCAGGCCAGACAGCACTTTAAATCACACCCTTGACATGAAAGAATGGTCTTGATAGCCCCCCATCCTACAGGGAAAAGAAAGAAGGTGTAAATGTCAATCATAAGGATATGAAAGAAGTGGGTGCACTCAGATGACTGGGGTTTATTTACTGATCAGTGCTGTGATGGGATAGGAGCTTCTCAAAAGGCAAACAAACAGGCAGGGTAGCCACTTCAGTTATTACTGTGCTCCCTCAAATTGTTTTATTTACTATTTATTTATTAGCTAAACCAAGAAGCTTTGGAAGAAAAGCAAGGCACTACTGCATAGACTAAGAACATCCCTGACACCAGTGCTTGCCACACTGTCTTCTCAGACAGAAGTCTCAAGGAGGAGAGGACAGAGTGTGTTGCCCACAGACTAGGAGCTCAGGCTGAAAGACAAGTAATGATAACTAATAAGTTAGTGGCAGAGTCAGTAGTTTGCTACTAGAGACTTCAGTCTACACAGCCTTTGTCCAGAGCTTTAATCATAAACTCCTCCCTTTTAGAGTCATAGAACTGCTTTGGTTGAAAAAGACCTCTAAGATCATCAAGTCCAACTGTCAACCTAACACCACCCCGGCCATAAAGTCCCAAAGTGCCATGACCACACATTCCTTGAACACCTCCAGGGACAGTGACTCCACCAACTCCCTGGGCAGCCTGTTCCAATGCCTGACCACTCCTTCAGAATGTTTTCCTAATAGCCAACCTAAAGCTCCCCTGACACAGTTTCAGGCAATTTCCTCTTGTTCTATCACTTGATATTAGGGAGAAGAATATTAGGGAGAAGAAACCAACCCCCACCTCACTACAACCTCCTTTTAGGTAGTTGCAGAGGGCAATGAGGTCTCCCCTCAGCTTCCTCTTCTCCTGCAACCCAAAAGCCAGAAAGATAACATGGGCAAGCAGTGGGAAGCACTTTGACACATAAAATGGGAAACAAAAATCAGAAGTCAAATGATCTGGATGGTGACATGTCCTTCAAATAATAATGCACTTACACTGTTGTGGGGGAGAAGAGTCTCCAAGGCTTTAATAAGTTTCTTTTCAGAAGTCCTAATGCACATCTGTGTCACGATTTTTCCTTTCAAAAATACCAAAAAGACCCCAAACCAAACAAAGCAAAACCCCACCTGTTTAAGACCATGAGTCACTCTCAGATATACATCAAACAAAACAAAACAAAATAGAACTCTGTGCATATTGAAGCCAGTAAATGAACAGCATCCTCTCCTATGCTGAGCTGTTGGGAACCTAGTTTAGGATGCTATGTTTCCACAGCAACGGCGGGTGATGCCACAGGCACCAGAGCAAAGCACAGTCCAGCAGCTCCCAGAGAGCCAAGCTGGCTTGGAGCTGTAGCCAAAGAAGGATGGAACCAGCTGAATAAGGGAGGAAATTGCCCCAGACACACCTCCCTTCAAAGAAAGAAAACAAGAGTTTAAATCTGTATGGCCTCCATCTGATCTGGTTACGTGAGCAGCTGTCCAGCATGTAAGAACCTCACAGATGTTACAGAGAGGAGAAATTGAACCAAATTTGGATAACAATTTGTGAGGTAGGAGCCACATATTTGCTTAGAGCACCCTGCCCCTCCAAATCCAGAAGGTTACCATGGTGACAAATTTCAGCTGTAGGTAAGGAGAAAATGTTTCTGTATGAGAACCATTTTGAGGAAACGTTAAACCCAAAGATTAAGCCCTATCACATCATTTATAATCATTGTTGCCTTATATTCACAACTAGATGAGCTTTCTTGTCTCAGGAATGGTTATTCACAAGGCAAATAAGCTGCTTTTGTTTTAATTCATGTGTTCTGCTAATGGAGTTCATCTCTGCACAGTAAAATAACGCTCTCAGAATTTACCAAAAAATGGGGATATTCATATGCTTCCAAACTGCATCTAAGGGAGTCATCAATACTTTTGATTCTCAGAAGACAGATCTATTCCACTGCCTGAGTGTGAATTAGAAGAAAATTACCTTAAGTCATATTTAGATCCAATTCATAGCACCTTAAGCACAGATTCCCCAGTGCAGCACACATCAAGACGTCACAGCGGGAAGCCAGGCATGTTCAGATTGTAGACTTCCTCTCAGTAACTCAGGGGAGGGTTACAGCCCAATGCTCACACATTCACCAGGCCTAAATCATATATAAGCTCATGAAAGCCACCACAGGAAACTCCCTCTGCTCCCATCCTGGAATCCCAGGTAACTGGCACATATCGAGCTGCCATTTCCTCAGCTATCTCCGGTAGCTCTGCTCCTGCTGGTTTAATTTCTCCCAGACTCAGCAAAGCAGCAAGCTCCTGTAAGATTACTGACCTTAACATCACTGAGGCTTTGTGGCATTCAACAATGCCTTTCTCTGCAAACACTTCCTTGCCTGCTGAGTCCCCCATAGGCACCAACATACCTGTGGCTGTAAACTGCTCCTCACAGCCAAAAGCAGAATGAAGTCACACTCTGGCTTTCGCAGGGTCAAATAAGCAGCAAAATGACCCTCGTGCTGTAGAATAAAACCATGCTTTAAGCAACATATCCCTTTTATGGGAATTTAAAACCAGAATAGATGCTGTGTGGTTGTCACTCCCCATTACTGAGGACAGGTCTGTGATGTGGCTGGCAACACATTCCACCTCCTTCACCTCCAGCACAGAAATGAAGGCTTGATATTTCCTTCTCATGAGCCCACACAGTCATGTACTGCTTGACCATCCCCTGTCAGCACACACAGCTACATCACAAGCAGGTATTCCCCTTTTGCCTCAAATCCTTTCAAAAGACCTACAATCTGAAATCTCAACATCCTGCTTTACTTAGTCTTCAAACTTCCTTTCAGTAGTCACTGAAATGTAGCAATTACAGTCCTTTTATTGTGTAAGGATTTACAGTGAACTGTGCCACAGTGAATTGTGCCAGGTTAATTGTGCACTGAGCTCCACAAATACACAACCAAAGTTCAGCCTTTGCCCTGCTAAAAGAGGTGCTCTATGGATAATTTGTTATATCCTCCAGCCATGGGAGCTGAAGAGGGAGCAATCACTATCCAGTAAAGCCAGCAGCAGTTTTGAGCCTTTATCACACAGCAGCAAATGTACCCTTGTGGTTTGTGATGAGGTGAAGATCCTTGCTGCTTGTCTTTCTTCCTCAGACTGTCATAGGACTGTGAGCAATGTTTATACTGGAGAGTCCATATTAGGCAAAGGTCTGGTCAATTCACATGGGAGCAGGACTGTGGAAGCAGTCGTTTCATCCACTTCAGTAGGACCATGCCTAGAACTTGCTTCCAGGCATCTCCACTCCCTGAATCTTCAGCCAGGACCAGCACCAGCTGCGTTCAGCTCAGCCACCAGCCCTCCCATTGTCTGACCAGGCTCAAGCCCAGAAGTCTCTGCCCTGCACAAATCTCTGCCCCACTTCCAGAACTGATGGGTATTATCCTGGTAGCCCAAGATGGTAATTCTTCATGGGAAAATCATGTGGAAGGAGGAGGGACATACTCTCAGGAATCTGAGTTTTCCTGGTTCTGGCAGTTGTCTTCTTTCTGGATGAAAGAAAAAGCCAAGGCTCTTCCTGCAAATAGTCATTAAGTAACTTCTCCTTTTTTTCCTCCTAGTACCATTTCAGTATTTTGATCAGATTCCAGCTCGGTTTAATTACATACTTTCTATCTGAATTCCTGCCCAGGCTTCATTTAGAAAAATTATTCATTTCCCATCTTCAACATTATTATTATTGTGCTTATTTGCACGCCGTGCTTAGCACTCATTGTGCACATCTTCAGCGCTCTGATGGGCTCATCAGAGTGGTGTCGGGGGACGAAACAGAAGAGCCCTCCTCATCCACCACGCTGAAAAATCAGCCCTCCTCCCCACCACACACGGGCAACCCTGCAGTGCCACAGAGAAGGGGATGCTCACAGTCACATCTGAGGCATCACAAACATACTACCAATTCCTCCTGAATGCTGAGCACTAACAGTATTTAAAAGCAAAACCTTTATCTGGCTGCAAATAACTGAGTCAATGAGGAAAATGATCATTTCAGACCATCCTAATTTCTAGGACACGTCTCTTCAACAGAGAAGAATACAGGGAGAAGTTGGGTGTGACTGGCAAAACCACGTGCCCCGGGAACGCTTGCCATGTTTCCCTGCAAGGATGAAAGATTTGAGTGCTCTTCATCTCACATGATCATCTTGTGTGAACCTCATGCAGCGTGTGGTTTTCTGTCACATGGCAATGAAAGCCTACTGAGAATATCAATTTATGAAACTTAGTCATGTTGAAAGCGGTGCTTTCCTTGTCCCAGTGATTTGCTTTCTATCTAGCTGTTTTCACCAGCTTTTAGACTTCTCTTTGTCAATATCTATTCTGTAGACTTCTCAGTTTCACCACACAGGATCAGAGAACATTTCTTCCTTCCTCCCACCTGAGAGACCAACATAGAGTCATGGAATTGTTTTGGTTGGAAAACACCTCTAGGATCATCAGGTCCAACTGTTGACCTAACACAAGCATGGCCATGAAACCTTGTCCCAAAGTGCCACGTCTACGTGTTTTTTGAACACCGCCAGGGATGGTGACCCCACCAATTCCCCAGACAACCTATTCCAATGCCTGACCACTCTTTCAGTAAAGAATTTTTTTCTAATATCCTATCTAAATCTCCCCTGGCACAATTTTAGGCCATTTCCTCTTGTCCTATCACTTGACAATAGGGAGAAGAGATCAATCCCCACCTCACTACAAGCTTCTTTCAGGTAGTTGAGAGCAATGAGGTCTCCCTTCAGCCTCCTTTTTTTCCAGAATAAAATCCCAGTCTCCTTAGCCCTTCCTCACAAGACTTGTTCTCTAGCCCAGCTTGACAGCCATTTTGTGGGTTCACTGACAGAAGGGCAGTTGCAGGACAGCCACAATAGAAAAGTACATTACTCCACACATACACACGCAGAGCTGTGATCATTCCCAGTACATGAGGTCAAGGAAGCATTAATTTAAATTATAATGGATATTAAATGGATTATCTAACACCAGCTGCATTATATACTTTGCTAGGCAATAATGTTCCTAGGACAAAAGAAAAGAGTCTTGCATAAATGTCAGGAATGCAGCAAACACCCAGACAGCCGGTCTTAATACATGAACTGCACTTCAGCTCTCGGGGTCTGTCTGTGGTTTTATGTGGGTTAGGATCTGATTCCAAACACAGGGTATCTGAATCAAAGCATCAGCTTTCAGACAGGGAGCCTTGTATGAGAGCTATCTGTATCTAATCAAGGATAGACACAGAGCAGTGATGGAGCAGAAGATGATAAATCACTGTCCAGCTAGAAATCAACCTCCTTCCCCATGGTGAGATAACCCCCAAAATATTTTCAGTGGCTCAGTCTAAATCTGAAGGTCAGACAAAATTCAGAGAGGTGACACCTGATCCTCTGCTTCTCTCACACACTCCTTCCTGTGCCACAGGTTACTGCAATCTCTCCTGAGAAAGCAGAAAGCCCCTCAGAGGCAGGAACTTTCAGTGTCTGTAATATCAAGCCACATTACCAGCATCTTTTCAGCCTTGCCTTGGGTTAGATACACATTCATTCCAAAGAGAACTGGAAGTGATATAAGGCATTAGCATTCCTCAGATGTATGTCACCCTCAATTTCCTCACTCCTATCAGTAGTATTCCTCACTGCCAGAAGGGCAGAAGGTGCAAGCATTCCTCATCCACTGTCTTTCAGAGCCCATTATCTGAGCTTAAACTGCTGGGGAAGGTGATCTGACATATTACTGTAGCATTCATAACAGTACATAACATGCCTATGTCAGCAGGACTTCACAGCCCAGACACAATGCTCTTGTGTAGAAATTCCAGCTTGGGCTGGGGATGTTTAGATTATACATCTTTTTCTTTTTTTCTTTTATTGCTACATATTTATTTAATTCAAGACCTCATTCAATCCTACTGATGTGGCATTTATCAAGTATTCCTTTTTTGCTATTATTTTAAGCCCAAAGTTACATTTGTGTCTTTATGCAAAAGGCAGTTGTGTCCCGAAGCTGTGATGACACGTTGGCTAAAACCAAGGAGGCTCCAAGTTAAGATGCAAAAAGGAACACTAGTAAGCTAGCATGATCATCATCAAAATTTTCATTAAAACAAAGAAACCACATGACTGACACTATGTTCTTCAGATGGGACCAGGTATTTTCCTAAGGGGGAAAAGAATGAGACACCCAGGAAAAAAGTATAGCAGTAGGAATGGATGTTTCAAAAGCAAAAATGGGATTTGTGTGGTACATATGATCTAAAAGTCTCAGGGCAGGGGGAGACAAAATGCATGTGGAGAGGAAGGAAGCATAGGAGGGACAAGGCTTGGTGGGCAGCAAAAGAGGTGAGCAGGCAGTTCTAGAAAAGGGAAGACAATTACAAGACACAAAGCTGAAACGCAGTTGCTTTTTACAGAGATAATACCTGATGGGTGACTGGAGCTGGATAAAGTGTTGCTGCAGAAAGGTCACTGTCAGTCCACACAGCCTGCTGCAAATACTCAAACACTGCATGCCCTTCCTCAGTGTAAAAGCAGCAGAGAGATTGAAAGTCAATAATGCAACCAGGTGAGAAAGGAAAAATCAGTTTGTTTGGTAAATGCTGGAGATACCTTGTAAAGATCAGCTGAGGAACTGGATGGGAGCTTCAGTGAAGAGCCATCATAAAACAAAAGGAACTCACAGAATCATAGAACACACTGCTTAGAAGGGACCTCTACAGATCATCTAGTCCAATCGCCTTGAAGTAATCCCCAACTAGACCAGGTTGCTCAGAGTCCCATCAAGCTTAACCTTGAATGTCTCCAGGGATGGGGCCTCCACCACCTCCCTGGGCAACCTGTTCTAGTATTTCACCATCCTCAGAGTGAAGAACTTTCTGCTTTTTGAAAGCAGTAGCAAGCAGAAAAGAAACAAAAGGCTATCAGGATTCCCTCTAGAGCTCCCTAGGAAGTTCATCCATTTTATTAAACCACAAGATCTCATCAGACTAAAGCAGCCTTGGCTCTACTTACTGTTTCACAACTGCACCGCACCACACAGGATGCTACTCTGCAGCAGCTCACAAGACAAAAAGGCTTACAACATGTCTATTCAGCACATCAAGGTGGTAGACATCTGTTGACGGCTACTTTAATCTGTACAAATGCAAATGTTAGCCATAGCCTTAGACTAATTACCCTAATGTCCATCCCGGTCTTTTAAAACTCTACCTCTTTTGAAATGCAAGCGACTCAGTTCTCGTTTCCCCAGCAAGCTTTAGCCTCTCAAAAGCTTTAAGAGGTCTTTATAAACACACACCAGCTCTCCTCCATTCCTGCTCCTCCCATTCCAAAACAAATGTGTGTAGCAGTGGGATTTCATCTGGGGAAAAACAGAAAAGCAATTTCAAACAAAATGTATCTTTAAAACACTTCTTAGATCTGATTGTCAAGCCTCTGGCAACCACCACAACTGTCTAGGGCTCTGATATTGGGCCATAAATTACCTAACCAAGAGCACTCCAAGCAGAGACCCAAACAAAAATAGTAATAAAAAAGAATAAATGTGAAAACAAAAACAGTTGTCTTCACACACCACTGAAATGCCAGAGTAGCAAAGCTAGATTGACATTGCAGTGGGCGTTTCTAAGGGGCCGGATGTGAAATTATATTACAGATCCAAATACCTGAGTTGTCAGTTCTGTTCCAGCTCAAATCAGTATCCTATAACACATAACTTCTGAACAATATTGGAAATCTCAAAGTGGCTCTCGAGAAAATGGCATCCTCATTGAAAATCTACCACCTCACATTATAAGGATAACGAGAAAACCAGCAAAAGTCCAAATCATAGAATCACAGGATGGTAGGAGTTGGAAGAGACCTCTGAAGATCATCGAGTCCAAATCCCCTGCCAAAGCAGGATCACCCAAGGCAGGCCACACAGCAATGTGTACAGGCAGGTTTTAAAAGTCTCTATAGGAGACTCCACAGCTTCTCTCTGGGCAGCCTGTTTCAGAGTCTCACCATACTCACTGTGAATGCAGCTACGTGTTGAAGGAATTTATTTACATAAAAACTGAGAGGCTTTAGGGGAGGGAGGGAAGGGAGGGAGGGAGGAAGAGAGGGAGGGAGGAAGAGAGGGAGGGAGGAGGGGAGGGAGGGGAGGGAGGGAAGGAAGCCATTTGTTAACTCCAGGATTTGGAGGAGTGCTCTTGGGCTTGCTCTTAAGAAGCCCATGAATTTTTAAGGGTGACAATACCAAACACTAGCAGGAGATGGCAGCATTGGTAAAGCATCTCACCGCGTAGACTCATTGTACTGTTCAATACATAGTTTCATTGGTGCTAAAGCCCCAATCTCAAAAAGTGTTCTGATTAAGCATTCCCTAAATTGCTGTCGGTTTGCAGATCTTGTTTATGTGTGATATAAATGTGGATTGGCAAAAAAGCCCCAAAAAGTTTTAGAAGGAAGAAGGAGTAATTACTCTTCTTACTGGAACACTGGCCAGCTCTCACTGAACTGCTAGGCATGTTACTGATACATCTACAACAAAGATTAGTAATTGTTTCCTTTTACAATAGGTCCCAAATGTTTCAATCACCACTCTATCTAGCTGTAGTGTTACTGCAAAGCATATATAACAAGACAATCCCTGCCAAAGAAATTTACAATATAGATTAGGAAACACAGAATGAAAACCACTAAATCACTGAAAATGAGAGCAGAAGGAATGCAGAGACTGGATGAGGCACTTAGCACCATGGTTTAGTTGATTAGATGGTGTTGGGTGATAGGTTGGACTCAATGATCTCAAAGGTCTTTTCCAACCTGGTTAATTATGTATTCTGTATTCAGAGACAATAGAGAAAAATCATTCTACATATGAAAGTCTACCCTCATACATATGACTTGTAGCAACATGGAGATTAAATAAATGATTAGATAAATAAATAAACCATATTTTCTTAAAAACCCCATTCTAGCTATCTCTTCAGTGTGTCCAGCATTTAAAATATAATCATTTAAATCCTATCTAGATCCTGGGAAATGATTACATAGTGCAAGGTAACATCTTTTGTTTCAGGAGGACTTCAGCCCACCGTTAAATATAAACATTTGGTTGGGCTGTGCCTTGGAAGGTACAATCTCAAAGATACACAATAATAGTCAAGTACTTCAAACACAAAAGAGCTACACTAGAAGAAAATCAAGCACATTATCACAACTTTCACCCCACTACTTAAACATGTGTGTGTTTTTCAGGTGTCTGAGGTCACCATGAGCTCCATTGTCAAACATTCAAAACCATTTTGTGGTACACAACGTATTCATGACCAGTGTTAGAAATTTAGTTCAAGAAATAGCTGCTGCTGCTGCTGCTTCTGCTTTTGCTGTGCTTTTCTGCAAAATAGGCTAGGGTAATTGTACATTGTATGATTTTCATTAAACTCCTTATCTCAGCCCAGGGCTTTTTGTGTTACTTTCCCTCCCAAACTTTGTGGAGAGGGCTTGCTTGTTAGAGCAGACTGTGTTAAAACTAAACAGTTTATTCTGGCATCCCAATGTGCAGCTTGAAAGGAATGAGACAAAGACAAGCAAGATAACAAGAGGATTCAATTAAGGCTTGTTAAAAGCATTTTGTATACTGGGCTTTTTTTCTGTAGCATATTTGTCATGTTGATGCATTTGTTTCTGGGGGCAGATGGGGCCAATGTGCTGGGGCCCAGCCCTGGTTACATCACATAAAACCTTATGAACTTGTACTGAGTGTGCTCTTTCTGGTGGTGCTTTTCACCACAAGGAAATGGCTTAAAGCTCTGGTGCTGTTTAAAGCTATGTGTTGGTTACTGGCATGTTCGCACAGTATCACAGTATCACTAAGGTTGGAAGAGACCTCGAAGGTCATCGAGTCCAACCTGTCACCACAGACCCCATGACTAGACCATGGCACCAAGTGCCACGTCCAATCCCCTCATGGGAATGGGCTGCCCAGGGAGGTGGTGGAGTCGCCGTCCCTGGAGGTGTTCAAGAGGGGACTGGATGTGGCACTTGGTGCCATGGTCTAGTCGTGAGGTCTGTGGTGACAGGTTGGACTCGATGATCTTCGAGGTCTCTTCCAACCTTGGTCATACTGTGATACTGTGATACTGTGAACACCTCCAGGGATGATATAGTCATTCCACTATCCAATTGGTTTAGATGCAATCTCACTCAATTGATGGGCCAGGTCGTGTACAGAGTGATTCAGGTCTTTCCCAAGAATACCACCTGGAGATCTACCCTGAGGCTGGATAATTATGAGTGGCATGGTGTGTGGGAGAGCACGGGCAACTGCCTAGGATGGTGGTCACCTCCAATTTCTTGGAATTTTACTCCTGAAGAAAAGCAAAATCCTGACAAATTAGTAATATATTCAGGAAAAAAGTCTGTTGTCAGCTCAGAAGTTCCCAAGAGACACAAATCACTGCAATGTGTTGGGACAGGCCCACCTCTATCGAACCCTTCTCATCACTGTTCAGAGTGCTCAGGGGAAAGGAAAGCTTTCTGGACCTACAAGCAGACCAGCAGGTACTGTGGCTACTCAGACCCCAACAGCAGGCATGGCAGCTGCACCAGAGAATCAGCCTGTGCCAGAATCAGTCACCCCTCTATAGAAAAAGAAAGCATACAAGGACATAGTTCATTTGGCAAAGGATGAGGATGAATCACAGTCATCACAAGAACAAGAGGAAGAGGTGGTCACTCAGTCTTTATCCTTGGTGTTGTGGGGTTTTTTTCCTAGTTTCATTAAATTCTCCTTATCTCAACCCACAGGGTTTTTGTTCTTTTCTTCTGCACCTAATCGTCCTTCTCATTCCATGGGGGGCTTGCATGTGTGCTGGTTTTGTGTGAGCAACTGTGTATGAACTCAGTTGCCAGCTGAGTGAGAACCATAACAATCCATTTTGGCGCCCAACGTGGGGCACAAATGGTCAAGATAAGAAGAAAATGTAACTAAAGCTTGATAAGATAATTCTGTATATGGCTCTTCCCCCTTAGCATGTTCACCACATTAGTGCATTTGCTTTCCTAGTTATGTTGCATAAATCCTTACATACTCTGTGTGCTCCCTATGATGGTGTTTATCACCTCAGGGAAACAGATTAGCACAATCATGTTGCTGTACCAGACACTGTCAAATCCTGATATGATTATTCTACTGGTCACATGGTTAACATGGCTTTTGTATGCAGTATTCTCATTTATTAGTAATCTCACCCAATCAATGGGCACAATAGGCGAGAACAATTTTTCATCTTTTGAGAATTATGGATACCCTTGGGACACCCAAACCAGCCTGCTTCTGCTGTTCTCTACAACATGTGTCACAGGTGCTGTCCAGAGTAGTAGCTGTCCAGACCCAAGAATACCACCTGGAGATCTGCCTCAAGGCTGGACAGCTACAAGTGGAAGGGTGTGTGGGAAAGTATGAGCAATACCTAGGTCAGTGGTCACCTCCAATATTTTAAAATTTTACCCCTGACCAAGTGCAAAATCCTGACAAACTAGTAAAATATTTGGAAAAAGGTCTGTTGTCAGATCAGAAGTTCCCAAGAGACACAAATCACTGCAATATGTTGCGACAGGCCCACCTCTATCGAACCCTTCTCATCACTGTTCAGAGTGCTCAGGGGAAAGGATAGCTCTCTGGACCTACAAGCAGACCAGCAGGCACTGTGGTTTACTCAGACCACAACAGCAGGCATGGCAGCAGCACCAGAGAATCAGCCTGTGCCAGAATCAGTCACCCCTCTATAGAGAAAGAAACATACAAGGAAAGCAGTTCATTTAGCAAAGTATGAGGACAAATCATGGTCATCACAGGAACAAGATGAAGAGCCAGAGGTGGTCACTCAATCTTGTGTTCACTGAAAGGGCAATGTCATCCCACAGTGACTCAGGTCATTGCTCCTTGTTTTGACCATGCAGTCATTGTGTCGCCTTTATTGGTCATAAGTAAGAAAGAAAATGATCAGCATTTCCTGATTTGGTAGTCAATCACAAAACTGCAAAGATGGGATTGGAAGAGACATCTGGAGATCACCTAGTCCAACTCCTCTGCCACAGCAGGTTCATTTAGAGCAGGTTGCACTGGATTGCATCCAGGTGGGTTCGGTCCGATGTAAACAAGACAAACACCAAAACTATGAAGCAGAAGACAAGTGACTACTGCATTCAGCAAACATAAATCATTATGATGGTCAGATTATTTATGGCCTTGCCCATAACATCAATAAAGTCCCCTTAAAGCACTCTGTTGATTCCCACAGACTGAAGATGCCAGGTGCCCTTGTAAGCCTGGGTGCAAGTCCAGCCTTGTAAGTAAGCACTGTTGTAGATCTTCACAACTTCCCCTCGTC
The DNA here is from genome assembly GCA_033816785.1 of Picus viridis. NCBI lineage: Eukaryota > Metazoa > Chordata > Aves > Piciformes > Picidae > Picus > Picus viridis. The sequence goes on along the minus strand of CM066568.1, from coordinate 22,818,575 downwards.
ACCAAGATATTTGGAAAACTCAGTCTGTGCACTTGTGGTTACCAAAGCAATAAATCAGAGCAAGGGTCAGCAAAACAGACAGTAATTGAGACAGATGACACTCCATCATCTAGCAGATAAGCCTTGCTGGGTACCGGGGTACAACTACACAAAACTAAGCAATGACACTTACTACTGTTAACAAGAGCTCAACAATCCTACCTATCAAATATCCCATCAGCCTTGGGGACCTAGGGATGGCATACTGCAGAGATCCATGCAAATACAACTCCTTAATATTCAGTGTTCACAGGTCCTTCCTTCTTGTCACTTTTTTCCCCAGTTATTTTGAAGTCTTCTAATGCCTTCCTTACTTCAGCACTTGTTTTTCTTGCCTCTTTTCTAAATCCTCACAAAGACACTTTCCTCAGCTTCTTTCTCTTTCTATTCTATGTACAAGCCTTGAAAACACACAACATCAGCTATTCTTTCTGGTCTACTTTTCTGGTCCAGTTCTGGGTTACTTAAGCCAGCTATTGCAGATGCCAATTACACTGGCTAAACTAGAACTGCATATGTAATGATTCTGTGGCTTGATTAACCCAGTGTTAGACTCTAAGATACTGCTGTCTCCCTAGGTGTCATTGCAGAACACCTAATTTCTGTAACCAATTAGCATGAAAGAATTGTCATAGTGCACAAAAAGTCAACACATAGCAGGATTTGTCTGACCTGCACAAAACCCTTAATCTACTTCCTCAAAATACGTAAACTCTGATTTCACAGGAGCTTTACTGTGAATGTAAAACAACATGCAAGCAAAATGGTTGTAATATTTTCATTAAGCTCAAGAAAATGAAATTATATCCAACATGTCAAATTTAGGACAGGAAAGCAGAATGACTTTCCAAGAGCTTACTTTTTTAATAGAAAGATGCCCATTCTCTCTGGATTTGGAAATTGTTGCACTCTCTTCTGAAAGCAGAGTCAGGCTGTAGCATAGAAATGTACAGGACCAACATTACTACTCCTGTGTAAGTGTCTGTATGGGAGCATGCCAGGAAACAGCTTTGTACTGCCAGCAACTAGCAAGTGTATTCAGCTCTCAGCAGGCATCCTTTGTCAGAGATCTGCAGGCTTCATCACTTGCCAAGAGAATTTTTTTAATTCTTTTTATCCAGTTCCTTACCTCCTGTTCATTCACCTTCTCATCCCTCCTGCATCTCAAGTGCTCATCCCCTCTCAACTCTTAGCTCCCTAGTAGATTATTTTGCACTATCTGATCAATTGATTCCGCTTCCAGGTTGCCCACACTTCTCTGTCCTCAAATACCCTCCATATATATAAGTGAACACTTTCTTGAGAAAGCTTATCATAAGAAAGTCAGTAAAATAGACTTTTTTTTTCCAATACTCACCATTTTTTATCCAGATTTTGTGACAAAGTCTAATTTCTGAATAAAATTCTATGCATGCCAAGACTTTTTACCCAACAGCTGTAGCAATTACAGTATTTAACCATCCTCCAATAGTGTGGTTCACAGGCAAGCAGTCTTTTCCTGGAAAGCTAAAGGCGTGCATGTGCAAAAAACAGGCTAATTAATTCTGTTGAAAATCACTTTTCTGTCAAGTTATCAATACTTTGTTCAAAACAGTAGCAGTACCTGCAATGCTAGCATGTAATAACTTATAGAATCATAGAATCAGTCAGGGTTGGAAGGGACCACAAGGATCATCTAGTTCCAACCCCCCTGCCATGGGCAGGGACACCCTACACTAGACCAGGCTGGCCAGAGCCCCATCCAGCCTGGTCTTAAATACCTGGGGCCTCAACCGCCTCCCTGGACAGCCCATTCCAGGGCTTCACCACTCTCATGGTGAAGAACTTCTTCCTCACATCCAGTCTGAATTTCCCCACCTCCAGCTTCATTCCATTCCCCCTTAGTCCTATCACTACCTGAGATCCTGAGAAGTCCCTCCCCAGCCTTCTTGTAGGCCCCCTTCAGATACTGGAAGGCCACAATTAGGTCACCTCTGAGCCTTCTCTTCTCCAGACTGAACAGCCTCTTTTGCTTAAACTGACTATTAAATGACTAGTGTAGAATAATCCTGTTCAACTCCCTGATTGGCTGTAGGCACTTCTCCTGTTACTGCCCTTGTGCTGACATTAGTGTCTGCACACCTTGCAGTGAGGAAAAGTAGACTAGCACAAGAAAAATCAGCTTTGAACCAGAGTAGTTCCCTGAAGCAACTCATCACACAGTCAGAGGCATAAGAGTGGCACAAGGGAAGTAGTGGAAAGAAGCAGCAGGAAACAGCAGGAAAAGGAAAACCAACCTGCTCCTTTCAACAGCAGCCCATACTTCTACCAGATTAAAATAGCAATGTAATGACAGCCTAGAGCACTTCGAACAAAGGAGAGAGGTCACTTTAACAGACTTGTGTTTTTCTTGTAAAATTCTATAGCAGAACATTTGTTTGCTAAAGGGAAAGCATTCAATTATGACAAATTATGGCAAAACAGACAAAAAGCACGTATTACAAATTCTCCCAGTTATGTCAGAGTAGGAGATGTGAGCGAGTTTAACAAGACAAAAAGTTTAAAGGGTTATCACAAGAGAATCCAGGGCAACAAAATGATTATTTGACAAACAACTTTCCTACAGAACTCCATCTAATTTACTAACATGCTTGAATCTTCTGAGAATTCCTATTCTGCACTCCAAGTAAACACTGGCATAATCTTCATTAAAAATACAGTTGCTGAATGCTTATTTTGCTTGTTAAACTGAAACACAGGAACAGAATTGTTTGAATTTTTATTATGTTTCTTCTGTGCTTCATATTCTGCATTTTTTTCCCAAGCTTTTTTATGTTGACTCTCTGTTTTGCTTTGCCCTCTAAATAATAAAGTAATACAGCTGACTACTTTCTTAGAACTCAGACTCTGGCGCTCCTTACCTCTACAGTTCTGCCCTCTTCTCTCTTGAATGCATCAATCCTACCATCTGAAATGTTAAAATAAACAGAATTTCTTTTAGAATCGAGGCCTATTTGCAGCTGAAGGACAAATTTCTCCTTAAGACTAGAAGACTATTCTGAAACAAGCCTGTGTTTAGTTTCTATCTTTTAAAAATAAGAAAAAGCCCAGAGAGAAGTCTGTGGAAGTCTGGACTTAAACAGCAGTTTCCACGGGTAGTCTCTGAGTTGGATTTCAAATCCAGAAAGGGAAGGCAATCAAACAGTGGAGGAAGCTTCTGACAGGAAGCTGTAAGGATGCAGAAGAAACAGGCTAGGTATTAGGTGATAGATCAGGAACACAACTGAAATTGAGTTACCAAAACTGGGATTGTTGGGTAGCCCGTGAATGGATAGTGTATTCAGGGAATAATGGGTACTGTCAGAACCAGAACAGGAAGACCATGTATTATCTGAGAACCTCTCAGTCTGATTCCAGGCTTTTCATTATACACAGTAACAAATTCTGATTCCTCTTTTTTCTTTTTTTTTTTTTTTTTAACATATATTTTACTTACAGGACCCATTAAAGAAAAAGGTAAAACCTGACACCTACAGTGTGTTATGTCAGTTCTAAGCCTTTGAAAGACGGAATTCAATTTACTGTCCCCAAACTGTCAAATTTCCTTAAACTGACTGACTCCAGCTCTTCTCCCTGTCACCACCTTTCCAGAATGCAGCCACCTCTCAGCTCCATTATTCCTGGCATCTTTCCAGCATGCCAAACTAGACTGAAAGTGAGCACTGCTGTTAGCAGATTTCCCCTGGCTCACTTTCAGAGACATGGCAAGATTTATGTTTTCATTTCAACCTTCACCTGCCTGCCGAGGTGAATTTTAAAATAGGCAAATATTGATTTAACCCCACAATACATTGAAACAAATATGTACACATAAAACCTATTTTGCTCCGCCACATATTCACTTTGAGTTCTTTGTGTATGGACAAAAGCCAAACAAAGACTTCCCTACCCAAAACCCCACAAAATCTGGAAAAAAAAAAAATAACCACCATTGGCCAGGAGAGGGAGACAAATGAGAACAGCCAAAACTGAGACTCTTGGTGCTCATCCTCAATGAGGGATAATATACTCCAAGGAATATTTTCAAATCCTGTTTCAAAGACAGTGGGTGGGGCATGCCCATCACAAAGCAATCTGTATTCAGTTCCAGTGTAAAATGGTTTTCTGACTGCCTAAATTCCTGGAGGTTTCTAAGTTTTTATGATTTTAGTTTTCTGACATCCCTGCAGTTACAGATGAATCCCCAAATTCTCTCCCTGAAGTATTGTAGAGACAGTCTGACCTGCCTTTTCCAAGGACATCAGAGAAAGAGACCAAAGGAGCAAGGCAGGCAAGAAAAGGCAGAGAAATTGGCAGGAAAAAAGGCAGAGAAAAAGGCAGAGAACATGATCAGAGGGCTGGAGCACCTCTCCTATGAGGACAGACTGAAAGAGTTAGAGCTGTTCAGTCTGGAGAAGAGAAGGCTCTGAGGTGACCTCATTGTGGCCTTCCAGTATCTGAAGGGGGCCTACAAGAAGGCTGGGGAGGGACTTCTCAGGCTATCAGGTAGTGATAGGACTAGGGGGAATGGAATGAAACTGGAGGTGCGGAGATTCAGGCTGGATGTGAGGAGAAGGTTCTTCACCATGACAGTGGTGAAGCCCTGGAATGGGTTGTCCAGGGAGGTGGTTGTGACCCCATCCCTAGAGGTATTTAAGACCAGGCTGGATGGGGCTCTGGCCACCCTGATCTAGTGTGGGGTGTCCCTGCCCATGGCAGGGGGGTTGGAACTAGATGATCCTTGTGGTCCCTTCCAACCCTGACTGATACTATGATACTATGAATTTCCCTTTGACAGTGCAGCCTCCCATAGCCAGAGCTGAAAGTTACATAGTGTGAAAACGAGAGGACACTTTTGACTCCAATGACAAATGTGAGAATGCAAGTATTTTCTCTTGGCGTGAGCAGTGGAGGCAGTGGATGGGTAGGGAAAGGGGAAGCTGTGCTTTATATAAAGAGGTTAGTCCCTTTTGGCAGAGACAGTTGTTTGCAAACAGTTTCCTGTGAGATGAGCCATTTTTTCCCCTCATTCTGTTTGTTTTAAAGGCAAGGGGGACCTATGTGTTCTGAAAAGCAGCATTCCTCTACTTCTGGAGAAGGAATCCTTGAAACATATAACTAAAATGCACCATAACTGTAAACTGCTTCAGCGTAACAAATTCCACTAAACACACTTTGCTTGGTAATATGTGCATGTGCATGCCTGTGCATGTTTGTACGCGTACATCAATTTCCCTGAAGGTCATTGCTGATATCAGTTTAGGGGGAAGCAGAGAGCAGATGTGTTTCCTTCAGTAGGCAGTGAAGATAGTGTGTGAACAGCCTTTCTTAAAACACTCTGCAGCTGGCGAAGGGAGTGCTCACACGGTGGACAGTGAACTGGAGGGGGAGAGGTCAATGTGCTTGATGGTTTCCAGCAAACTGGAAATGCAGATCAACAGAAATCTCAGAAATTTCAACAAAATCAAATGTGAAATCCTGTAGCTGGAGCACAACAACTCCATGTGTCTGTACAGCTTAAGGGAACAACTAGAAAGCAGCTTTCTAAAAACTGGACCTGCGCCTCCTGGTTGGCAAGTGAAACATGGCTCAGCAGTGTACTTTTGTAGAGCTCAAGGCCAGCTACTGAGCTGTATTAGTCAGAAGCACAGCCAGCACATTCAATAAGATTGCTATTTCCCTCTACTCAGCAAGTGCAAAATTGCACAGCTACAAAGTACCATCTCATTTGGACTCCCCAGTACTAGGAAGATATTTGCAAACTAGAACAAGTCCAGGGGAGGGCCACCAAGGTGAGTTTCAGCCTGAATCAGGTAAGGTAGGATAAAGAATAGAAGAGATGAGAAATAATGATACAATATCATAGCAACACTGGAACAGCTTATATAATGAGAAAGTTCTTAAATTCTGAAGAAAAAATGGTTTAATTCTCTTTGGTCCCAGTAGTCTTGTCAGGCTTCATTACAATTACACTTAAGTGAAGCCAGCTACCAAGGCCTCCTCAGCTTTCCTGCATTGATAGCTTTGTGTCACAATGTTCTGATGTGGGTTTTTTTTATTTAGGGTATGGTTGCTGGTGGAGTTTTGGTAGCTTTTTTTACTTCTTTGGTACACCTCACTTGTGACCTGCTCTAGAACTGGCTGCAGTATTTGTTGGCCAATTTGGTGAGTCAGCTCCACTCACTTATTTAGCAGAACATTTCTCTTGAAAGATTGGAGTAGTGCACTTCAGTGAACTGCATTCACTCAGGAAGGTGTCTGACAAATGGCAGAGCCAGCAGAGGTGACAGGGGGAAACTCCTTCAGCAGCAGCGAGCTGCTAGGTCTACTCAGCTGAATCATCAAACCAAAATCAGGGAATAAAGTGGCAAAAATAAAACTTTCCCATTGAGGTTGTGAAAAAACTCCCAACCTCAATGCCTTCAGAAGCATGGAGGTCTGAAAATAAAGCCTTCACCAAAAGTGCAGCATAACTGGCTAAAGCCCAGGCACATGTACTGCTCCAGTCTGGCACCACCTTATGCCTTACAAAGCCACTCAGCCACAGAAAAGTCATGCCAGCCACTGGCTCAAAATGGCAGAGAGGCATTTCATAGCACCCGCAGCAAAAGGCATGCTGCCTGCCTTCTGCTCCAGATACTGCTGGAGGAAATCACTCCACAGAGGGGAGGCAAACCTCCAGGCAATATCCTCTCCAAAACAGAGTCAGGTTGGTTTCCTTTAATCTGTAAGAACAGAAGATAGGTGGAAAAAGACAAGGGGGGGGGGAAGGCTGTGCCTTTTGTGTTTCTGGAGTGACAAAGCCTGGGTGTGCTTACCTTCCTGGTGAGTGCATGGGGCAGGAAAGAGCCTGGGTGTGCTTACCTTCCTGGTGACTGCATGGGGCAGGAGAGGGTAACATCCAGGTTTCTCTGTCTCCTGTACTGACGGGTCAGGGGAGTAGTCTGACTGTGACTTGGGGGAGATTAAGTGGGCACAGAGGAGCCCCTCTCTATCATGACAGGGGCAGGCAATGGAGCTGCACTGCTCTTTACAGGGCTGTGACAAAAGAAGACAAAGCAGCTATAGTCTCAGGTCTTCAGAAGAGCAGATGTGCACCAGGGGAGCAAGAAGCAAAGGCTGAGCATGGGACAGGCAGAGGAGAGAGGCATGTCTGAGCTGCGCACAGCTGCAGGGGGCCAGGGGACTGTGAGGGGCCCATGTGCAGCCAGGTCCACTGCGGAGAGGTGGCCTTGACAAAAAAAAGGCCAAACTCGTATTGGGCCCATTTCTACCCCGAGTGGAAGAGGGGCAGGGGTGTTAAAAAGAAACAAAAAATATATAGTTTTAAGTCTAGAAAACACAATTTCCCTTATTGCGGAGAAGGAAGCGTAGGTGGGAATCTAGGCCAGGAAGACAATGCTCTAGATTGGACTCAAGGGCAGCAGCAGGCTGTGCCCGCACCGCGGAGTGGCTGAGGGCTCTGCAGGGGGCTCTGCAGGGGGCTCTGCAGGGGGCTCTGCAGGGGGCTCTGCAGGGGGCTCTGCAGGGGGCTCTGCAGGGGCTCTGCAGGGCTCCTCCGCCAGCCCAGGCAGTGAGGGAGGGCACATGTACACAGTGCTGCGGGGACACAGCCCAAAACGTGGGGGAGGAAAGGGAAGAAGGGGGAGGAAGAGGAGAAGAAGAGAGGAGGAGGGGCGAGAGTGGGAGGAGGCGCTGCTTTGCAGCCAGCAGATCCGGCCCGGACCAGACTGAACCGGTTTATGCCGGCTGGGGCGCTGGAAGGAGAGAGCAGTCGCTGAGGACACATCGGGGCAGGCGGTATGCTCCGGACTGGATCAGGCAGAGCTCTCGGAGCGGAGTTCTGCGCGACCTCACCCCTGCGGCCGCCGCCAGACGGCCTGGCCACGCGGCAGCTGGAGCGCCTTCAGACGGAACTCCATTCCTCTGTTTCCATCCAGTCCCGCGGGGCCCCAGACTGCCGGAGGGGCAGGCGGCCTCCGGTGTCGGGTTTCAACCGGAGCAGCTGGCTTGGCGGCTGGGGGAGGAGGGGAGCGCCGCCTGCTGCGGAATGAGCCTCCGGCGGGCTCAGCAGGGGAGCGCTGCCTCGGGCACCGGCGCGGTCCTTGCCCGAAGGGGCGAGCAGCTTCCCAGCTGTTTCCCCAACCCACCGGTGTGGGAGGGCGTTGCACACAGCTTCTTCCACAGGAGAAAACCGTCTGGGGGTTCAGCAAGCTGTTGTGAGAGTAGGGGTGGGGGGCAGCCAGGGGTGGGGAGCCTTTAGATTACTGGTCATGCGTGGAGAGAGCAGCTTGGTTTTTCCCCAGCAACTCTTTAAGCACAGCTTTTTAACCTACTTGGAATCTCCTTTACAATGCCTATCAAACCATACCTGTCTTCCGTGTCCTTTTTGCGCTGCATTTGCAAATACTGAAATACTGGTTGATGAGCCATAGTGGCATTTGAAGTACCAAAAGGCATCAGAACGCCTTTTCAGGGGAAGTGGCACTCTTCCCTTTAATACATTTGCTGCCTTTTCCTCCTGTGCCTGATACAATCTTGTTATTAAAGTGTCCATCACTGGAGCAAAGAGCCAAAGGCTCCTGGCTTGCTTTGGGAGATGATTTCACACTTTAATACCTTACTTAGTAGAAAGATTTATTTTTTTTTTTAATCCTTCCCCAGCCTGAACTACTGTTTAATTACATTCTAGATCAATTTTCAATGGCCAGCCACAGCAGAGTGAGTTAATCAACTTTTAATAAATGATACTTTTCACCTGTAGCTATTACTTGAGTGGAGATCTGCAGTTGCGGCAGATGAAATTTCTCATCTTGATGTTCTTTTCTTTCCTGTCACACTGGGTGGGTAACAGCAATGTAAACTCACCCGCAGTGTTTCAGCCTAAGGGCTAACTCAGATCAACTCATCATATTAAACTCATGGTGCATCATACTGAACAGCAAAAGTGCAGCCTTGCCCCCTCTGTTTATATTAGATCAGATCTCTCCATGTGTCTTTAATCTTCTCATAAGCATATGGTCTACTTCTGGTTTCAGCCTTTTCATCTCTGCCTTTCTCCAGATAACCCTGATAAATGGGAGATGCTACCAATACAGTATCAAGAGGTTTTTTACTTCTTTTTTTCCTTTTGTCTCTCAGGAAGTAACCATCTGTCACTTTTACACCATTGGCACCACTTTGGGAGAGGTGGGAATGCGGGTGCAGATAAGGTGCTCCCTTGCTTAGTTAACTCATTTACAATCTATGTAGACAGGCTACTGATGAAGATGCTTGTGGCCACAGAGATTTCACCTACAGCACTATTCATGCAGGTCTTATCAGAAGTGGAACTGTTCTGGTAACTCCAAAGCAGGGAGTGACCTAGCCCAGGCAGAGCCTAAAGGTGTAGGAAGAGAAAGGAGTTTTATTCTTGAAAAGCCCAAAGGAGTGAGCATATGTCAGCAAAGACAAAAAGTACTAAAATCAGATGGAATCACTGGGCCAGAAGTGTTTCAGCTCAGTATGCTTAGCAAAACTTACTATTTGTATTGGTAACTGCAGTGCAGTCAGCCATGGTGGTTTTGAGCAAGCCAGTTGTGCTCCACTCTGCTGATGTTCTGTATTAAAGGATGGGTCCCATCCTGTACTGTGGAATTCATTTATTTTGCCAGTACTAGATTATCTTATTTTTTTTTATGTTACCACAATAAAATACAGACCTGTGTCCCATCACAGGATGAAAAAGACCCAAAAAATCCAACATTTCTGTTTCTCCACTTACTTGGATATTATGTCTTGAAGTATTTCTGCACCTGAGAAAATCAGAATTGTTTATGACACCAATGCAGGAACTGTAAGTTCCTGTCTTGTTGCAGACAGATATTTATTTTTTTACAGTATGTGTTGCTTCAGTCAGAGTTGCTATGTTAGTTTTGTCCTGCTTGAAGTGTATTGCATTGCTATAAGTAAAAATTGTAAGTTTCTGAAGTATAAACCAGCATCATGATTCTATGATTTGCCTCTCCTCTTACATTCCAAATGTCTCCTCCAGTGTGTCTGTTTGTTATAACATTCTGGTGTAACTCCAAGAGTGCTTGTGTGGAATTACAAGTGAATCACACATTAAGTAGATTGGTTTAGTCCTTTGCATATTTCAGATGTGCTGGTCAGCACACAGAACAGTAAGTTTATGCTCTTGTATTTTCAAGAAACTACAGTGTATCACCTATGGACTGAATGTGTGGATGCTTGGCTGGGTAAAACCCTGGATGGTCAGGCCCAAAGGGTGGTAATGAATGGAGTTAAATCCTACTGGTGGCCAGGCACAAGTAGTGGGCTCAGTATTTGGGCCAGTTCTTTTCATTACCTTTATCAGTGATCTGGATGAGGGGACTGAGTGCACCCTCATTAAGTTTGCAGATGACACCAAGCTGGGAGGGGAGCATTGATCCACTGGAAGGTAGGAAGGTTCTACAGAAGGATCTGGACAGGCTGGATCAATGGGCCAAGGCCAGCTGTATGAGATTCTACAAAGCCAAGTGCCAGGTCACGCACTTCCATCACAACAATCCCATGCAATGCTACAGGCTTGGGGAAGAGTGGCTGGAAAGCTGCCTAGGAGAGAAAGACTAAGGAGGATGGTTGCCAGCCAGCTGAATATAAGCCAGCAGTGTGCCTGGGTGGTCAAAAAGGCCACCAGCATCCCAGCCCATCAGGAATAGTGTGACAAGTAGGACAAGGGAAGTGGTCTCTGGCAAAAGGCACCAGGGTAGACTCAAGGTCAGCTCCTTGGGTTTTGCAGTCAAGGACATAGAGGCTCAGAATTCACACTCTCACTGAACAAGAGATACTGGCAGTGTATGAAGGAGTTCAAGCTACTTTGAAAGTAATTTGGAAGTACTGAAGCATTATCTCCACGGATTTCCAGTGTTGAACTGGCTGTTTAAAGGAAGATTCCTTCCACACATCATGCAACTGATGCTATGTGGAGTAAGTGGATCACATTGATTGGTCAGAGGGCTAAAACAGGGAACCTTGATTTGCCTGGGAATCTTGGAAGTAATCATGGACTAGCCAGAAGGCAAAGATTTTAGAATGTCACCAGGGGAGAAGGTAATGCATGCTTCAGAGGCTCCACCATACAATAAAATAGAAAATAAGAAGCAACATGCTTTGTTTACCAATCACAGAATCACAGAGTGGTAAGGGTTGGAAGGGACCTCTGGAGATCATCTACTCCAACCCCCTTGCTAATGCAGGTTTGCCTGGATCAGATTGCACAGGAATGAATACAGGTGGGTTTTGAAAGTCTCTAGAGAAGGAAACTCCACAGCCTCTCTGGGTGGCCTGTTCCAAGTGCTTCATCACCATCAAAGTAAAGAATTTTGTTAAGTTCAAATGAAACCTCCTGTGTTCCTGTTTGTACCCATTGCCTCTTGTCCTATCACTGGATACCTCCACCCTTTAGATATTTATATGCATTTATAAGATCCCCTTCATTTTTTTTCCTGGCTAAAGAGCCCTAGGTTTCTCAGCCTATCAAAAGAGAAATGCTCTGTTTCCCTACTCATCTTCATGGTCTTCATGGATCTTCCTGTATTGTAGGAAAGCTGCTTACATGGAAAGCTGATGAGTGGAGTCCTACATGAGTTCACAGAAGGTGAATCGAGTCACTTGCAGGGGTAAAACCATCCAGCTGGCTTGCTGAGCAAGAGAAATGTCCAGCACTTTATCTGTACACTGACTCATGGATGGTGACAAGCACCCTGTGGGTGTGGTTAAAACAATGGAAGGAAGACAATTAGCAACACAGAGGCAAACCCATCTGGGCCACCCCTTTGTGGCAAGATATTGCTGCCCAATTAGACAAGCTAGTGGTAAAGGTATGTCATGTTGCTGCCCACATACACAAGAGTTAGGCCACTGAAGGACATCAAAACAATCAGCCTTTTCTTCATTTTCGTTATGCATACAAAATAAACCAAATCAATTGCTGCTGCTTTGTGTTATTGTTGAGGAATACAACAGATAATAGGATCTATTTCTAGGATGAGTAATTGCTTGTCTGTGTTACTCTGTTTCCTTCATTTTCTATTGCAATATATACATTAGAAAATGTGTTAAAACTTTACCTGTTACAACTTTGCAGTGATTTGAGTCTAGTTTAGTTTTCTCTAACAGCTATGGTAGAAACATTTTCACTTACTCACTTGCTATAGGGAATTCTAATTACTTCTCATTGGAAAAGGCTGTGTAATATCCTTCAGGATAAAGGAGACCAGACATACTCTGGCTTCAGGACAAGTTTACTGTTCCTCTAAAATTCTCCAACTCTTTGAAGAGCAGTCTCTATTGCTCTCCACTTCAGGTTCTCAACCACAGCAATGAGAACCTTGGCAAATAATAGAGAATAAAATACTTTCTTCTTCCCTCGTGGTAAGAGAGGAAAAACAAAACCAAACCAAACAGATTAATTAATTTTGCTTAGAGCATTTCAAAATACTTTCCAGCTGAGATTAAACGTAGGAAATTCTCAAGAGTAGAAAGCTTAAACACACAAATACTTCGAAAAGTCTTGTGTGTAATAAGCTGTTGTACAATAAACTATTCTGAATCCCCAGTTATGATGCATTAGGAAGTGTCTCCTATAATGCGAGTAATAGTAACTAATGAATAATGGAGATTCTCAAGAAATGAGTTTTAAAGGTAAGGGTTTGGGATTTTTCTTCAGAGGCTCCAGGCTCTAAAACTGCCATTATGTGGCTGTTGACAACAGGCTAGAATTATAGGAGAAGCTTAAAGGATCAGTAATCACACCTTTAACTGTCTAACCTGCAGTTGGCAATGCCTGGTTCTTTCTCTTGGTTACCTAAGGAAGGGAACCTGAGCTGCTGCACAGGCATCCAATTCATTCCTGTCATGGCCACATCCATCCCTGAGCACCTCTGAAAAGCTGTTTGAGAGGAGGATCAGGAAGAACTCTCTCTCCATAGATTTCCTGATGAGGAGTTCAAATTAGCAAGGGATTCTACATCCCCATAATTGTAAATGGCAGCATAGTCATGAATGCTGCTTTTCAGGCTTAGGTATTTTGCTGACACAGCATTTGATGAAAAGAGGGAAGGGGAAAGAGAACATGGGAGTGAAACTATCATTAGTCTTCTTTCATGCAATGTGTAAACATCACATTAGAAGAATTGAGGGCAGGTCCCATGAGATAGCACCAGAAGGGAAGCAAATATGGTGAAGAGAATGGGAAAAGAGAATAGGTTGGAAAGGTTACATAAGCATAGGAGGAAAAGGGAAAGCATGGCAGACTGAAGAAAAGACCAGGAAAAAAATGGAGGTTGGAGGAGGAAAGTTCAAAACCAGGAAGGCAGTTAAATAAAGAGTAAACCAAAGAGATAAACAAGAAAGCTGGAATTAATTAACAAGTAGATTTGCCTCCTTCCTTCCAGAAGTCCTTTAGAAATCAAAATATCTTCATGGACCACAGTATAGGAACTACTGGGGGTTCTTTGCAGATCTATTTTCACAGAATCACAGAATGCCAGGTTGGAAGGGACCCCAAGGATCATCTGGTCAAACCTTTCTAGGTGATAATGTAGTTTAAATGAGGTGGCCCAGCACCCTGTCAAGTTGAGTCTTAAAACTGTCCACTGTAGGGTAATCCACTACTTCCCTTGAGAGATTCTTCCAGTGTCTAACTCTTCTCATCGTGAAAGTTTTCCTTCTGGATTCCAACTGGAATCTCCCCAGGAGTAACTTGTAGCCATTCCCCCTTGTCTTTTCCATGGGACTCCTTGGAAAAATGGAGTCTCCATCATCCTGCTATCCACCTGTAATGGTTTAGTGCAAGGGCTCAGCTCCCTGCTCCTCCAACACAAAAGCAAGGGGAAAGGTAACACACAAAACTCAGGGTTGAGATAAAGAGATAAGAGTTTAACAGAAGATACTGTACAACAATGCATAAATACCTAGGCTAATAATCTAATTAATCTAATAATACAATACATGATAGCTTAGCCTACTTGCAGAAGAAACACAATGAAATACGGGGGGTGGAGGAGGAAACCAAACAGAAAACCAAAACCCAACTCCCACCCATTCTGCCACCGTGCCTGCAGAAAAGAGTCAGCACCCAAGAACCTGGAACCCAGATGCAGCAACCAGAACAGGAAGCCTCCCATGTTGCAATCTGAACTTCGAGCCGCAAAATACTTTGCTGCAGTCAGCACTTTCATTTTTTGAAGCTGGCATGACTGCAGCATGGCATGAATAAGAGCAGCAGCTTCAGTTCAATCCATGACACCACCCTTTATGTGCTGGTATGTGGTAATAAGGTCTCCCCTACGCCTTTGCTTCTCAAGGCTGAGCAAACCCAGCTCTCTCAGCCTTTCCTCATATGGCAGGGCTTCCAGTCCTCTGGAAGTAGCCCTTCTCTGGCCACTTTCCATCCTGTCCATATCTTTTTTATACAGCAGGGTCCAAAACTGCTCCAGCTGTGGTCTGACAAGTACCACAAGTGGGCCGACAAGTGGGACAATGACTCCTTTATCTCTGCTTGTAATGCCCTTGCTGATGCAACCCAGTGTCCTGTTAGCTTTCCATGCCACTGCAGCACACACTCATGCTGAGCTTCTTATCTATGAATACCTCGACGTCCCTTTCCACAGGGCTGCTCTGCAGCCAGCTGGATCCCTGTCTGAGCTGCATTCCTGGGTTATGTATTCCCAGGTGCAAGACCCCACATTTGTCCCTGTTGAGCTTCATAAGGTTTTTACTAGCCCACTCTATCTGCTAAATGATATATTAAGTTTTGTTTGGTGTAGGGCAGCTTAGAGTTCAAATGCAGCACAAAATATTATGTACCTTGGTACAGCAGCACAAACTATGGTTTATAAACATCCGTATTTACAGTTCTTTGGGCTATGAAATGAACAAGTAATTGTGATTTATCCAGTCTTCAGAAGTTATTGAGCTTTTGCAAAGAGCCAGGATAAGCTTATTAATGTGATATTCCTGAAGGGATTTTTTTAAAATGACGTTTATTGATTGTACAACAGCATTCATCTGAGTTACCTCTTCTATAAATGCAGTTTTCTGACTTCTGTAGCTTACCCATGGGTGGTGGTGGGTGTTTTAATCAATGTAATCTGTAAACTTCCTTTTCCTGAACCAGACTAAGAACTTTGAACATTCATTTTCCATTAGGGTGGGAGAGTATCTCACTTCAATTCATCACCTACTTCATCTCAACTAAGATGTGCCAGAGAATAGTTTCCATCACCATGCATATGCATGGGTTGTTCAGTCTGGAGAGAAAGAGGCTGAGGGGAGATCTCATTGCTCTCTACAACTGCCTGAAGTTGGAGAAAAGAGGAGGCCAGCCTCTTCTCCTTGATGACAAGCAACAGCACTAGAGGAAATGGTTTCAAGATGCACCAAGGGAGGTTTAAGCTGGGTATTACAAAATACTTCTTCACTGAAAGGGTTCTCAAATGTTGGAATGTTCTGACCAGGGCACTGGTGCAGCCACCAGCCCAGGGGGTGTTCAAGCAGCATTTGGACCTGACTGCTCTGAAATAACTACAGGAATAACTATATGGATAACTATAGTTAAATAATATATATATATATATATATAATAACTATATGGATATATATAATAACTATATGGATATATATAACTATATAACTATATATAACTATATAACTATAACTATATGGATATATATAATAACTATATGGATAACCATATAGTTATACGTGGATATGGATATCCATAACTATATGGATGTTCCTTACTCAAAATGAAAGTATCCACAGATGGACTTAATCAGGAAAAGCTTCATGTACATACATTTAATGAAGTATTAGTAATGTCACTTAAAATTGTTTATTCATTCCACTTACAAGCTACAGAGATGAATCTAAGCAAGGCCTTTGGATAAGAAACTGAACTAGACTCCTTCAGCTCAGTCAGAGGATTAGATGAGCAAGGTCAGCAAGCCATCTTTCTTTTTTCCTTTGCCTCTGGACCCAGCTTAAAGACAAATCATCCATTTTGTGACTGAAAGAAGTCTGAGGGTGTGGTTAACTATGGAGGAGGGACCGTCCAGGCATCAAATGGCCAGAGATCCTGGAACACAATTTACACATGTCCGTAAGTCACAGATGTCTTTGGCCTGATGTACTTGAGAATATTCAGTGTCAGTGCCACCTCAGCAGACAGATATTTTTAGAAAGGACACAGGTTTGGGCTTGTAAGCACAGACTTCCTATTGCTTTTATCTTTTTTGCTCTTCATTGTTAGAAGAGACTCTCCCCAGCAGGTTTGGAGGAACAATCTTATGGACACATCATTGTAGGGAAAGGCATATAGAGGAGCCTTTAACTCTCATGTGCCTCATCTTTATTCCAGGTAGGAACAAAGACATTGCCAGTTGCCAGGAGGTGATGGCTACCATCCTAGAAATGCTGAGAACTCCAGGGCTGTTTCATTGGGCCAGCTAAACCTGTTGAACACGTCTAGCAGCTTCTACACATTACCATGCTCCGGAACTTCTCTGAAGGCCTCTTATCTTTGTTCTACAGAAATGTTTCCATACCATGCTGCTTGTGGCCTGTCCCTCCAAGAGTGCATGGCAGCAATCATTACATTTTGTTTCTGATTTCAGGTTTCAGTGCCAAGGGATGGAGGGAGCAGTTCACAGAATCACACGGATTCAAAGAGAAGTAGGGGTTGGAAGAGACCTCTAAAGACCATTTAGTTTAACCCCCCTGCTCGAGCAGGTTCACCTAGAATAAATCACATAAGGACAAATCCAGGCAAGTTTTGAATGTGTCCAGAGACAGAGACTCCACTCTGCCACCCTCAGCAGAAATGCCTCTAACCACTCCATGTGGCTTAAGCTCTTGCAATCTCCTATTTGAAATGAAACCACATTACTATCACAGCTACCAATGACGGAACGGATTGAATGCATAGAACTCTATTTCCTGGTACCAGCAGCCAGTTCAGCTGAACATGGACCTTGTGCTCCTGAAAGAGGCTCCACCCTCATCAAACCTGTCTTGTCTAGATGCCTTCTGAAATCAGCTGCTGCCCTCCCCCACAAGAGGTGACTGGCACTAGGAGTGTGAACCTTTTTACCCCGCCTTTTCCAGCCAGGATGACTAATCCTGGCTGCATGACAACGCCATGGAAACAATCATTAGGAAACCAGTAGAGCTCCTGGTGATGAGACCCACATGTAGGGATCTTTAGGACACAACTTTACTCAGTGCTTCTACAAACAGCCAGCCCTTCAGCGAGTGATCAAAGCAGTCCTTACAAATACTGGTTTCTCAGCATCAAGTCCAGATCCTTGAGATGTTTGTTCCTCCTGCTGCTTCCCCCTTGCTAAAGCCATTTATCCTTCATCAGTGGATCAGTACAAGGGTGTGTGAAGCTGCACCGTTAATTAGGTCACTGCAGAGGTGGGGAAAAAAGAACCTATTTCCCTCCCTATAAAGCTGCATTTCAAACTGAGAATTTCTGTGATATGGTGTAAAGTATTTATCTTCTCCATAAAGAGTTTATCAGTGCAGTGAAGAAGTGGCAGACAGTGGGGGTTAGGAGTAAGCAGCTGACCTTTTCAGGCCTGTTAAGCTGACATCAGCCCCAAAGCCAACATGTGGTGTGTTGGTACAGCTGGTATCCTCCTGCCCCTGCAGTTAAGTGTTAATAATATCAGAACAGGGTACTTTTTCCTGCAAGTGTTTTTGAAAGATCACCTTCTGCATTGAATAGATCACTGACAGTGACAGTCTCTGTCATCAGAAGTGAGGTGTAGGTAGCAGCATAAGAACTTTTACATCCACTCCTTCATTTCCCTGATCATTCTTCTCTGAGCCCACAAGACCACTACTAATACAAAAAGTGTTTTAGTTTCAGTGCTCTTGCTGTAGTAAGCCTTCTACCAAAGGCTGTCAACACAAGGGCTGAACAGTGCCCTGTGAAGTAGGGGGTATGAACACCACTTCCCCAGAAAATAAGCACCAGCTCCTTTTGTACAGGCTGCTGAGAGACACCAAGCAAAGTAATGAGTTTAAGTCACTCCTAGCCTGCGAACAGTTGGCACAATCTAAGCAACAGATTCTGTTTTACTGATCCTATTGCTTTATTTTGGTTTTAACACCTATGAAGTGCTTATCCTGCATTTTTTTTCCAGCAAGAGTACAGAAAATCCCTTCACTGATCCTTTTACCTCTTGCTGTTCATCCTCCATGTTCTATTTGTTTTTCTTTGCCAGCTGAGTCCCATTTCCTCCCTGTGCTGTTCTTTACTTTCTTTCCTCCCTTCCCCTACATCTTAATTACCATATATTTCCTACTGTTGTGAGTTCGTTGCTTTTTTCTTTCTGTTCCTGACAAAAACTATGGTAAAAACCAAACCAAACCAAAACAAAACAGCAAAAATCTCCCACATTTTGGCAGCTGTGAGAAAAAGTATATCATTTCATTTGCCAAGCCATAGTCCTTGGAAAGAAAATGAAAATGGTCTTGCCTCGAAGATAAAAAAGCCCACTGTGACAGAAACAAAACTGAAAGCATAAGGAAAAGCTGAGCCCTAGCAAGATAGTTATCTGGGCATTCTATAGCAAGGAAGGCATCACTCTGGTGGATTAGAGTGGTTTGACCTAGTATGCTGTCTCCTGAAGTAATCAGTGTTAGTTGGCTCAGGGGAAAATACAAGATGCAGACTAACTCATGCAGAAAAAGTCTCTTTTAGCGCTTCTCACCCTCCCAACAGAGCTTGCCTTCACTTGATTTCACCTTAACTAATGGTCATTTAGCTTGAGGCACACAATGTTTGTAAAAGTTAATGTGTGCTCTCTTCACACAGCTGATCCCAGTTCTAAATGTTTATTCTTCAACCACAGATTCTGTCTTCATTGATAAAAAGAGGTTGTACGTGTTTGCATTCCTAAAAATTCTTACTGTGAAACTCTAGTGGAGACAAACACATGGTATCATAGCCTCATAGTATCAGTCAGGGTTGGAAGGGACCACAAGGATCACCTAGTTCCAACCCCCTGCCATGGGCAGGGACACCCTACACTAGATCAGGCCGGCCAGAGCCTCATCCAGCCTGGTCTTAAACACCTCTAGGGACAGGGCCCCAACCACCTCCCTGGACAACATGGACCACATCTGCTTCACTACAGCCAGACAAGATCAACATGATTATGCTTGAATACAGTTTTTCCACTCAGGCTAGTTGTAGCATAATATAAACTACAAGAATCTGACTTTCCTGGCATTTCCTAGCAAGATGGTTACTAAAAAGGAAAAAAAACTCTAATTCTCCCTGTAAAGACCAGAGGCTGCTCCTTGCTTTTCCCTGGAATCTGTTCAGGGCTCTTTCTCCTATTTAAACATCATTCTTGAACGATGACTCACAGCAGGAAACAGAGCAGCCTTGTGCAAGAGCCAGAAGGCATATGTAGGTCAACGGGGCATGTACAGAATGTCCTGCAAATTTGAATGCAATGAACTCCACACTGGGAGTGCTTCCACTCACAAGCATTCACCACTGCTAAAAAGTACCAGTGAAACACTGTGTCCTGGGAAGGAAAAAAAGGGGGAGGAGGCAGGGGGGGAACAGATGACATGACTCCATTAGCAAAGAATGGCATCTGCTAGGAAAGATTTGGATCCCTCACCTTTGAGAAATACACTATTTTGTTTGTTTGCTAAGGTGTCTGGAGGTGCAGAAACTGGACCATGAAGTTTAGGTGATGTACAGATTCTGATTAAAAATAAACAAATGTTAAAACTGGGTGGAGACCCAAATAACTTTTCCATTGTCCAGCACGTCCTGTTGCCTTGTACACCTTCACTGTGTGACAGATAATTATTTCTGATTCACAGAGTTACAGTCTGTATGTGTTGTGAGCTTCTGTCCAGACACTAGTCAGAAGCATCTTCCAACAGTATGAGCCATGAGTCATGTGGAAATGAACATGGAGCCTAACCATGAGGACAAAAAAAAAAAAAAAAACAAGTTAAAGATGTCTTCAAATCCGTAGAGCCCCAGTAATATGATCTAGTTTGCCATTTTACTTCCAAGAAGCTCCATCCACTTCCTGCTACTGTTACCTTCATGCTGCATTCCAGAGTGAAAGGCCTTGATGTTTTGAACTGAATCAATGTATAACTATGTAGCTTCTGTATTACATAAAACCTTGAGAATGTTTTAACATTTATCAAGGAACTTAGTTTGTTAGAAAACTTTCCCAAGTAACTAAGCAGCTCAAAGATCATCTGTGTGCTTCAAAAATGTAAACCAATGTCAGAGATTAAAACATTTGGGTTTGTTGAGGAACATCCTTATCTTTATCTAGAAAGATGGCTGAGTTGGATAAACATTTAAGTGTCCTGAGGTGACTCAATGTCATGAAATGATAATGTGGGGAGGGGGATGCCTCCCCAAATGACCACCAGATGACTTGCAGAAGGTCAGAAGTGTTTTGCCAAGGCAGCAAAATGAAACCCCGCATGCATCAAAATATACTTGCACAACCTTATGAATAGGTAAGAGATACTTCAGACTGGTGATACTTTATGAAGCTCATGGATAAATAGCTATGGGAAGGAAATCTTTGATGGTGTGTGCTGGGTGGAGCAAGCCCCCATGCACCTGGTGCCACAACAAAGAAATGCCTGCTTCTTACTATGACACTGATGCTAAGAGGTTTATTTGGTAACACTACAAGCCACCCATGAGGAACTTAAATAGACTGCTGAGGACTTTACAGATAGAATAGAACAGAGTGGAATGGAATGGAATGGAATGGAATGGAATGGAATGGAATGGAATACAGTAGAATGGAATGGAATGGAATGGAATGGAATGGAATGGAATGGAATGGAATGGAATGGAATAGAGAATAGAATAGAATAGAATAGAATAGAATAGAATAGAATAGAATAGAATAGAATAGAATAGAATAGACCAGCTTGGAAGAGACCTTCAAGATCATCGCATCCAACCTATCATCCAACACCACCTAATCAACTAAACCATGCAACCAAGCACGCTATCAGGTCTCCTCCTGAACACCTCCAATGATGGTGACTCCATCACCTCCCTGGGATAACTGACATTGGCTTTGTGTAAAGCCAGTCACTGCTTTAAAACCACACAGAAAAACTGACATCCATGCAGCCAGTCTCAAAGATCTTTTCTCCAAGTTGTACTCCTGTATATGATTCTACTATGTCAGTTATTGCAGCTTTTTACAATCAAATCTTACTGTTTCTCAAACTGTCTTTCCATCAGTACAAGAGTAGGTAAATACAAATTAGGGAAGCTGTGATTCTCACTGTGCATAAAATTGTAAGTTCACAAGTTCAAAATGTATAAATTGCCCTGCTGGTAATCTCCGATAAACACAGAGCTGAGGATATACATAATGCCACTTAATTATAGTCATCTTACACTTACCCTCCCAGCTCCTTAAGCACTCCTGGGGCCATTTAGGGGAAAAAAAAAAAAAAAGAAGGGAAGAAAAAAAAAAAAAAAAAGTACCCTTTCTACTATGTATCCAGCCCTGCAGTGCCTGAAAATTCATCTACCCTGGAACTGTGAATACTGGTTGTCAAAAATAATTTCTAATTAGAAGGAAATATGTTTTTAAGCAATCCTTACACTGCAGAGAAGCAAAATCTTAGCTGCCCTTCCTTTTGCCAACAAAATACTGCTGGACAAATTTTGGACCTTGAGTTTTTCCACAGTGAGTCACGATGGAAGGGCCATCTTCTAACTGTGGAGGGCCCACCTTGCCAGGATGGGGAGCGTATGTGTGCATGGGTGCGTAGCACATGTGGCACGTGAGAAGTATGAGGCTGAACAGAGGACAGAGAGATGGAGCTTCTTGGTTTCCCCACAAAAATCAACAGTTTTGTAGCTGTTGTGCTGAAGTACACCAGTGTAAAGGAGGTAAAGCTGGAAACACTGGGAGGAGATGAAATCTCAGTTAACATCACTTCTATCTCACAGAAGCACAGTTAGGGGCTGGAAGGGACCCTTGCATGGTTTAGTTGATTGGGTGGTGTTGGATGATAGGTTGGACATGATGATCTTGAAGGTCTCTTCCAACCTGGTTTATTCTAAAAGATCATCTAGTCCAACCCCAATCACAGAGATAGAAAAGTCCAGATGAAAATAATGATGTAGATTCTCATTCAGTATATTCTCCTCACGGGTGAGTATTGAAAATGTGTCTTTGTTAGAAAATGCCAGTCACCAAATGCACACAATGTCCCTGGGAAACATAAGTCATATCTAAAAGGTCAGGAGACCATCTATTTAAACTACAGATTTTACTTCTCTCATCTGAGGGTATAGAACTGTTGGCTTTGGACTCAAGTGAAGTCACACAGAGAGGGGTTTGAAGAGGGTCAAATGAACAATGCAGAGGCTGAAATGAACTCTGTACTGCACAGAAAAAGTTTCAGCTGGAGTCCCTGAAGAAAATTATCCACCTCAGCTCTTCCAGCTTCACCCAGTTAAGCTTCCTGTTCATCAGCCCCATCAAGGAGAGGCATCAGATCAGTGAATTCCTTTCAACTGTGTCTTTCTCTTACTCCAGGCTCATCCTCTGCAGGGTGTGCTTATGCTCAATAGGGAACAGATTTCATTGCATTATGTGATGGAAAAGGGCTTAATCTGTTGATTATACTCTAAATTATGAATTATTTATTGTAGAATCCATATAGCTCTGCAATAGATGTTAGCTGCTAAGCACTGTTCTCCCATGCTGTTGGTTAGCCACTGAATTTACCTTAACAGTGTACTTCAGCTTAGGGCATTCTGAAATTGTGCTGCAGTGTTTACTTGTCATGCCCTAGTGCTGTGTGATCACAAGCTGTTTGGACCTGGCATTGCCAGCTGAGGACCTGAGCATGCTAGGCTTTGGTTTTGACAATTTCTTCCTCTTCCTGATAGGTAATCTCCATTGTTTAGTCTCTTGACTGTCTTCAGATGCTGTTAAGAGTTCAGGCACAAATATGTCCTCCAGCATTCAGCTGCAATAACAAAAATTTCTGCCGTTCAGGTCTCTGCTGACAGCACAGAAGAAAGATTTTGGGAAAACAGAAGGCAGGAAGTTTGACCCCTGGATGTTCAAAACCTGGCAGAGTTTTATTTTCTTCAGAACTCTCTGTATTTAGGAGAGGTTCAGAGTAGCACCATTTCCATCAGAAAAATGAATAAACCAAATGTTATAATCTGTAAATCTGGTAGCCAGTGTTCCAGATCCTGGGGAGGAAACTGAAGACATTCTTTTCCTCCTTCTCTGGAGCTTTCAAAACCCATATGGATGTGTTCCTGTGCAACTTGATGTAGCTGTACCTGCACTAGCAGAGGCATTGGACTAGATGATCTCCAGAGATCCCTTCTAACCCCTCCCATTCTCTCATTCTATGATCTCAGTGTCACAATATCACAGTATCACTAAGGTTGGAAGAGACCTCAAAGATCATCGAGTCCAACCTGTCACCACAGACCTCAGGACTAGACCATGGCACCAAGTGCCACATCCAGTCCCCTCTTGAACACCTCCAGGGATGGTGACTCCACCACCTCCCTGGGCAGCCCATTCCAATGGCTAACAACTCTCTCGGTGAAGAACTTTCTCCTCACCTCCAGCCTAAACTTCCCCTGGCGCAGCTTGAGACTGTGTCCCCTTGTTCTGGTGCTGGTTGCTAGGGAGAAGAGACCAACCCCTTCCTGGCTACAACCACCCTTCAGGTAGTTGTAGAGAGCAATGAGGTCTCCCCTGAGCCTCCTCTTCTCCAGGCTAAACAACCCCAGCTCCCTCAGCCTCTCCTCACAGGGCTTGTGCTCAAGGCCTCTCCCCAGCCTTGCTGCCCTTCTCTGGACATGTTCAAGTGCCTCGATGTCCTTCTTAAACTGAGGGGCCCAGAACTGGACACAGTACTCAAGGTGTGGCCTAACCAATGCAGAGTACAGGGGCACAATGACCTGCCTGCTCCTGCTGGCTGCACTATTCCTAATGCAGGCCAGGATGCCATTTCTATACATTGATGTAATTGGGGAAAACTGTACATCAGTGAATTCCCAATAAAACCTCCAAGAATTTTACCTAATAAAAATGTTATTTATTCAATAGAGTAATGATCATTTCAAGTGAATAGGGAACAATGACAGAATTTCCTTTCACTTGACAACAAGTTAAAAGCTTGTTAAAAGCTTTTATAGTAGGAACAGGCACTGTTATGGGCACTGCACTCCAAGCAAATATGCATGAGCTGGAGGAAATCCAAAGATGAGCAGCAAAAAATTTATAAGAAATCTAGAAAACTTAACTGAGGGTTGGAATAACTGGACATGTTTAGTCTAGTGAAGAATGAGGGGGAAAGACAAGTTACAATTCAAATATTGAAAGAGTTCTTGCAAAAAGGAACAGAATCGTTACTTCATGTCCACTGGAACAGGATGAGAAGTAACAGAGTGGAAAGAGAAGGAGGTAATTTAATATTAAGAATGCTGTAACAGTTCTAGAAAAAAACGTTTCTACATTAGGATAGATATGTACTGAATGAATTTCAGTTGAAAGGCTGTGAAATACCTGTCTTCACTTGTCAGCTTTCTGGCTGTTTTGCTGAGACACAGATAGGAGCTCAGAAAATTTGTCCTTCATACCTCTTTTTCCTTAGAGCTTTATCAGGTACTCAGCAGATGACAGCCTCTGTCTATTAGGAATGCAGTATGCATGCTGAAATAAAGAAGAAAAATGCACAAATCTTTATTGTCCAAACACTAGGCCAAGCACCAGCAAGGATGAACTTGCTTTTCTTTATCACTTTTTGATGATTTGTATTCACAGTGTGAAGTGCACTTGAAAAGGGCATTTCATTTTCCCCAGTGGCAGCTCAGTTCTGCAGGACCTTCAAGCCTTTATAGAGTTTGGTATTTACTTGGTGATCACCTGAGGAATCTGCAGCCATTATTACATGCTCAGACCTGCAGGCTGTATGGGTGGAAGGTGTTATTTGAGATGTTTCAGATGGCCAAATGGTTTCATTCAAGAGTCACTTGTCTTTCTGTAAACATGTATTATGCTGTTCGCAAGGTCAAAATCTAGGGCTGAATTAATAACAATACACCGTGGACAACCTAATAAAGGTACCATTTGTCTTGTGAAGCATTCCCCAACATTTAATACACACACAGAGTAAAGGCATAAATATAGGTAAGTAAAATACAACTATTTGCAATGAGCACCTTATAATGCATTGGAAGAGATCTGCTTTTGTCAGTTTGCATTCCAAGATGTGAAAGGTTAAAAAAAAACAACCCACATTACTATAAGCAAATTTATGTTTTCCTGTTGAGTGGTTTTTTCCCCTATTTTTGCACAGTCAAGGGTGGTAGGATATATCTCTAGGAAATAAGCCTCTTGAACATATAATTCATTGGGGTCTTGGGTTTGGGTTTTGTTGGGTTTTTTTTGTTAGTTTTCATTTTTGGTTGATGGGCTTGAGGGTATTTTTCTTTGTTTTTTTGGGGAGGTTGTTTCTTGGTGTGGTTTTGTTTTGGGTTGGTTTTGTTTTGGGTTGGTTTTGTTGTTGCTGGGTTTGGTTTGGTTTCATGGGAAAAATTTAAATCATTCTTGCACATCACCTCTTTGGAAGGAAATAGACAACTTACATTTGTAATATGAAGAGGAAGCTGCTGACTTGTCTCCTCGCCCCCAAATATTTCTAGCATAAGTAATATGGATTCAGGTACACATAGATAGTGCTGCTGTATATCCAGGTTGTTAAAACTGCTTGTTCCCTGAGCACTTATGCTTTTTGTTCTCTACAGTTCAGCAGTCTCAAAATTAAAAATACCTGGTCATCTGTTTGTCTTAAAGCTCAGAAGGTAAATGCAGGACACCACTAAGGAAAACTCTTTTGCATCTGTAAAAAGACTACATTTGCACCTCACCCCTTTTTTTAATAAATTTTCTTTTAAAAGGACATTAAAGTATTTTAAAAGAGGAGATTAATGTGCTTGTCTTTCACCATTCCACCTCAGGCATGGTTCTATTTCAGAGTTAGGGTTTTCTTGCATTAGATGGCACGCACTGTAATCACTGAGGTGTGGGAAAAAAATGATTTCTTACATTTGTTTTAACATTCTGCAGTTTCTACACCATTCCTACCAATAGCATTACATACTTATGTATGCCTTCATTAACCAGACCCACCCACGCAATAATCATTGCCACATGAATGTGAAACATTTTCTGAAGGTCCACTTAGGAACGTACAAGGATGAATATGGATGAATATAGATGTAGTGGTCTAATGGTCATAAATATTGCTAAGCTTTGCTTGGTTCAGGTACTTCAAAGAATGATGTTTTCATAGGTATATTAGCCTGACTTTATAGTATGCCGGTAAGGTGAGCACAATAGTACACAGGCTTACAAGTTACTTGACTGACTAAGCTTGGGTAGTTACAAAGTGAGTCTTCTTGAGAAGTGACTGATGAGAGCCTCATTCCAAGTATTTAATACTGCCTTGCCACACTGCTGTGCAGACATGCAGCTGTGGCAGGGATTTGAATATGTAAATCTCCACTTACAGATGCAATAAAATAACACAGGAGAGTATGCAGTGTGTGAGGTTGCATTAGCTTTCTTGCTTCTAAAGAGAGGAAGTTAGAGGAATGTGCTGTTAAAACAGAACTATTATAACCAGTGGGATTTCACAGCAGAGATAAGGTTCCAATGTCATCCTGAATGTTAAATGCTTATCTTGATTTACTTAGCCCCGTATTTCTACTTTAATGACCAAATATGTAGAACTAGAACTGGCAGGGACATTGGCAAATAAGTCCTTTGCATCTTTATTCTGGTGTGAACTATAGTTCATCCTTGCCGCAGGACAAAAATAATTTCACACCTCATCATTCAGTGATGTAGTTTCCACACAGTCATCTTCCTCCCCACCATCACTCAGCTGAGGGGGAGGGTAAATATTTTTCCATAGGGACTCTGCCAGAGTTTGGTGTTGGCAGACATAGCCCCAGAAATAATTTCAGTGAGCTCACCGATGATGTCACTGCACAGTACTCTCTGTTCTAAAACCCTCCTGCCCCTGTCTGCAGACTGTTTCCCGTATGGTGCTCATTTCCTTCTCTCAGCAACAATGCACTTCCTGCCTGCAATAGTCCTTCACGGTCTCTTGCTTTGCAACCAATCCCTTCCTTTTTTCTGCCACATAAGGCAGAAAGACAATGCTACTGAAAAAAAAGATAAATACTGCCCCAGCCACATGATTTCAGAAAGCAGCTCCACTGCATGAGAGTGATACACTCAATGAGCTCTTTCTGATCTCAGTCTCCACCGGGAAAGCCCAAACTGGGGAAGGGACATTCCATAATGGTCTTTCATGTATGGCTGACTCTGGCTGTTAGTTCCCCATAGGAAAAGCAAGGGGAGCATACAATGGACCTGCAGGACCAGCAGCATATGGGGAACCTTCCCCAGAGATGGCTGTAACCAGGCCCTGTGGCGCCAGGCCAATGCCATCCCAGCACCTTCCTGCAGGTGCTCTTTGTGTCTCTCCAGCCTCAGCCTGGCCTTCGACCCCGTTTGGCCAGTTTCGGTCCCGATTGCACGGCAGGCTCCTGCTCCCTCCCCCACGCCAGCTCCCTTCCGCTCCCTTCCCCTCGGCGCCCTCCGAGCTCTCTAGAGGCTCCTCGTGCCCGGCGCCCCGGTTGCCAGGCAACGCCGCTCACCTCACTGCGTTGCCACGGTGACCGCTCCCCGCCCCCGCCGGCCCCCATGGCAGCGCCTCCGCGGCAGGGAGGCCCCGGGGCGCCGCGCGGGTGCTTGGGAGGCCCAGCACCTCCGCGGCTGGCTGTCAGCCGCTGGAGACCCCAAGCCTCCCTCCCCTCGGGCTGCTGGCTGGAGGCGCCAAGCCCAGGTGATGCTCCCTACTCAGCCCTAGGCAGTTTGAGGACAACTTGCTGCTCCCCAGCTCTGAAACAAACAAAACAAAAAAAACCAAAAATCTTGTTTGCTAAAGCAGAGACTGAGAATTCCGGCACACTGTGCAGTGACTCTTCATGAGTGTCACCGTGGGCACAGTTTGGGTAACCAGCAGGCATGGTTTGGTTTCCTTCCATTCACACCATGTAGTGGTGGAAGTAGTTTTCTCCAAAGGTGCCTGTGGGAGTTAAGTGAGTTCCTGCGCATGCATGCATATGTATGTGCATGGCCAGAGAGGATCCCTTCCCTGGGATCATGAGTGGAAAACTGTCAAGGATTAGGGCAGATCACAGGATGTCAGGGGTTGGAAGGAACCCAAAGAGATCATGGAGTCCAACCAGATGCTCTCTATTAATCCCTCTCCCTCCCAAACAGGAAAAGAAAAAGAATAGAGGGGAGAGATTTAAGGATTAGAAAACCAAAATTACTTTACAAAGAAAAAAATAATTGTATACAAATAAATAGAAAGCCAATATCAAACCCAGCCTCCCTGATGGCAATTATATCACCATCACCACTAATGCTGGGAAATCCCAGACTGGGCAAAGGCAGATGGGAACTAGATTCAGGAGCTGGGTTCTGGAACTGGATTTAGGAAAAAATGGATCAGGATTGAAGGCAGAATGGCCAGAGTCCTCCTTAGATGCCTGCTGTTGAAGAAGAGGGCTTGATCCTCATGATCCCTCAGTTTTATAGCCAATAAGACATATATAGAATACCTTGTTGGACAGTTTGGGATCACCTGACCTGTCCTGTCTGCTCCTCCCCACAGATGCAGCCTTTTACTTTCTGCAGCACCAGCATGGCACACAGGATCACTGCAAGAAAGACATTGAGGTGCTGGAGGGTGTCCAGAGAAGGGCAGCAAAACCAATGAAGGACCTGGAGAAAAAGTTTTATATGAGAAGCAGCTGAGGAAACTGGGATTGTTCAGACTGGAGAAGAGGAGGCTGAGGGGAGACCTTAGTTGCTCTCTACAACTACCTGAAAGGAGGTTGTATCGAGGTGGAGGTGACTCCCTTCTCCCTAGTATCGAGTGATAGAACAAAAGGAAATGGCCTGAAATTGTGCCAGGGGAAATTTAGATTGGATATTGGGATATATTTTTTACTGAAAGCGCAGTCAGGCATCAGAACAGGCTGCCCATGGAGATGGTCAAGTCACCACCCCTCGGGGTGTTCAAAAGACACATAAACATGGCACTTTGGGACATGGTTTAATGGCCATGATGGTGTTAGGTCAACAGTTGGCCTCGATCTTAGAAGTTTTTCCCAAGCAAAACAATTCTGATTCTATGATTTGGCAGTGATCTTGGTGTGCACAGGAGCAATTATAAGCAAGAGCCTTTCTGCATAGCAATCCTTGGTAGTAACTCTAAACATCACGCATTATCACTTCTAGAAGCAGACACTGTCTGCAAAACTATGCTGTTATCTTGAGAAAGTGCAGTCGCTTAGAAGAGACTGAGCTGTAAAGTAAAATAACTGAAAATAATTAGTTCTGTTCTACCTTGAACAGGACACAAAGAAAACCCTAAAAGCATTTGGTTTCCTTTTCTAGGGAGCCACTCTTACCTTTCCACTAGTGAACTAGCAAGTAACTCAGTAAGTAAAATCATCATGCTAATCCTCAGCAAGTAGCAGAATGGTATAGTGTCAAACCCAAACCCTTCCAGCAAATGGCACATTACTTTTGAGCAGTTGGAAAAAGGCCCTTTAAAATTAAAAAGAACAAGGCCTTAGAGAAAAGAAAAAAAAAAACAACTGCAAATTACTCATCCAAGCACAGCTTGAAACAAGACAAACCTTTCACCCCTTTGCAACAGTCAGGTGATAGCTTACAGCTACAACAGTTAGTTGTACCTTACAGGTTTGTCAGTTTGTAGCTGTGTAGTTCCTCATTGGTTTTGCTGTTGACCCGGTGATCAAACATCTGAGTGAACTTCCTCTTTTCACAAGCAATTAGAGAAGCCCTGAACAGTTTCATATCTCAGGGAGAAGTGAAAGGCAAGGACAGTCTGAGAAAGGGTAAAGCAAAAGAGAGAGAATAGTTTGGAACAGCTGGAGCAGGTGAGACAGAAGCAGCACATGCCCTGTGGGTACATCTCAGAAGTGAATGGGCTGGACATTAGCCCAAGTCTAGCACAACAGGCAGAACTCCAGGAGAGACTGCAGAGAAATGCACCTAAAAACCTCAGTAATTCGAAACCTGAGGGTTTCATGTCTTTTGTTTGGAGCTTTGTCGCTTGACAATGAGAAGCCTGACCAGTTTCCAGTGCAATTCCAAAACACATTTTTGTGGGTCAGGTTTTGAGGGCAAGAATGGAAAAGCAATTGTGAAAAGGAGGCTGTAAAGAAAGGATACTTGGTCAAATTTCTTAAATTAGGCAGGCTTTAATGGACATGTTCCTTCAAAATCCTATCAAATATCCAAGTGATATTCCTAACAATTATTTCTGTTGGTAGCCAGGTCTGCTGTTAATAAAGTACTGTGTAGAAAATGTGTTATTGAAGTGTTGTGAAATATTTACTTCTCTGTTATTCATCACACAAAAAGTTGTATTTTGGTAGCTGGTGGTGTTACTGGCAGATAGACACACTAAAAAAGGATGCATTTCTCTTATTTCACAGATTCACAAATTGCATCAGGTTGGAAGGTCATCTTGTCCAACCCCCCTGCAGGGAGCAGGGACATCTCCAAATCAGATCAGGTTGCCCAGAGCCACATCAAATCTGATCTCAAATGTTTTCAGGGACAGGGCCTCAATGATATCCCTGAGCAACCTGTTCAAGTATTTTACCACTCTCATTGTAAAGAGCTCCCTTCTTATGTCCAACCTAAATTTACCCTGCTGCAGTTTCAAACCACTGCCCCTCGTCCTGTCACTACAACCCTTTCTAAGCAGTCCTTCTCCAGCTTTCCTGTAGGTCCCCTTCAGATATTGAAATGTAGCTATAAGGTCTCCCTGGAGCCTTTCCTTCTCCAGGCTGAACAGACCCAACTCTTTCAGCCTGTCTTCACAGGAGAGGGGCTCCAGCCTTCTGATCATCTTTGTGACTCTCCCCTGGGTTAACGCAACTTAATATAAAACATGCTTTCCTTTCAGATTAAACTCTACAGAGGTTTTGGTGTTTGAAAGTTACACTACAGTGAAGATGCAAAATAAAGAATGAATTTGCTCCAAAATGTTATAAGCATTTCAAACATGCTATTATGTGACAGCATAACTTTTTCCACATATCTATGGATTTTCTGCATGATCTGTTTCTCTTCCTTCTGCTCCAATGGGGGTATTTCTGACACTGAGAGAACTTCCTTAGCAACTTGGCCCTCCTCCATCCTAATGAAGAAACTGGGTATGACAAGATAATGTTGTGTTCTGAATTTCTTTGTTTGCTTCCTTTTGAAACAAATGAGGTAGGTTTGACATGACGGGCTTGTTAATAATTAATCTTTGAGTTATATGGTGAGCTACAACAAGAAAACACTAAAATGTCAACTTTTAAATGCACCCAGGGATGATAATTCAACCACTTCCCTGGGCAGCCTGTTCCATTCTTTGATAACCTGTTTGGTAGAGAAGTTTTTCCTAATGTCTAACCTAAACCTGCCCTGGTATAACTTGATGTCATTTTCATGTTGTGACTTGTGAGAGGAGACTAACACCCACGTTATCTACAACCTCCTTTCACCTAGTTACAGAGAGGAATAAGGTCTCCCCTCTGCCTTCTTTTCTTGAGACTAAACAAACCCAGCTCCCTCAGCTGCTCCTCTTAAGACTTATTCTCAAGACCCTTCACCAGCTTTGTTCGCCTTCTCTGGACCTGCTCCAGTACTTTGATGTCTCTCTTATAATGCAGCACCCAAAACTGAACACAACACTCAAGGCACAGCCTTACCATCGCTGCATACTGTGGGATAATCACCTCTCTAGTCCTGCTGACAGCACTATTCCTCCTGCAGGCCACTCACTGTGGAGAAAATTCAACCCTAGCAGGAAATACAAAACCAACAATAATAAATAAATAAATAAATAAGCCCAAACAAGTACATTCTTACATTCCATGCCTTTTCTTACAGCCAATTTTTTATTTACAAAGACTCCATCAAGTGAATACAAGGCAAATAATCCAGAGTTTAAGACAAAAAACCAAAACCAAACCAACCAAACAAAAAACCCATCAAAAACCCCAAACCCAAACAAAACAAACAAAAAAAAACCCCCAAACCCCAACCAACTAAAACCAAAGACATTTCAAAATACAACTAAGGAGATCATGAGATATCCTTAAGTTCCAATTACTATGTAATTAATGTCTTCTTGAAAAAGTTCACTGTGGCTAAGCCCAAGTCTTTTACCTTTTAAAGTTCTTGGTAAGCCACTCAGCATCTGATTCTTCACTGGCCACTTCCTGCAGATAAATGTCAGCTACTGAGAAACTTCTGACCACTATTACCACTTAGATTCATTAACCCATGCAGTTTCCACTTTCGAGAAAGACTTGCAGCAGGTATCACATTGTAAAGAGCTCAAGGTTGGAGCTGAGAAAATGAAACTGAGAAAAGAAATTGAGTTGCTCTTAGGATAAGCCTCTTAACAGTATGGATTTTTTTTTCTGTTAAGGTAATTCCATTTCTAAACATTCCAAAAGGTCAAAGCTAAGTGGGTAATATGAGTACACAAAAATCAGCCCACACATTTCAGATGTTCTGTGTTGTTCATTTACTGCCACATGCATTACATTCCAGAATGATGTTGAGATAATTTCTTCCACCAGGTCAAAACGTACTCCCAAGGAGGAAACATATGAAATATTCTTTACGTTTCTTCATCAGTTTCTAAAAATACTTGAAGAAGTATTGCATAAAACTTAATGACTTCATGCATAAAACTTCATCAACACGTGTTGATAAAACTTGGTGTAATCTGGAGGTCGAGAACACTGCATCTAGTGAGCACTGTGTGAGTTAAAATCAAACACTAAGTTTTGAAACACTACTATAACAACAATGTTACCCCAGTATTACTTTGCATTTTTAGGGCAGAGAAAGAATCTTCCAAACCAAGCTTCTTCTAAAGAAGCTTCTCTGAAGTAACGGAAAGACAAGGAAGGAAGTCACTTCAGGAAGGAAGTTACATAGTCAACAGTCTTGATGAAAAACAGTTTCTTTCATGGCCGTCACTGAATACTTACAGTGATTCAAAGTAAACTGGGAGAAAAATAGGTAAAACCAAAAGAGCTCTTAGAACTTTCATCTTCTCCAGTATATCAGGTGCTATTTTTACAACTAGGTTTCACAATTATCTCATATCAAAGAATAAATAGGGCAATGGTGGAGTCACCATCCCTGGAGGTGTTCAAGACGGGATTGGACATGGCACTTGGTGCCATGGTTTAGTAGTCATGACATCTTGGGTGACAGGTTGGACTTGATGATCTTTGAGGTCTTTTCCAACCTTGTTGATTCTATGATTCCTGATTGGTACTTAGAATTTACTTAAATTTTAAACCTTTTGGAAAGGAATCTTCATGTAATAGATTACAGTTGTCAATTAGGTTACACTGTGGTAATTTTTTCTTTCTTTTGAAGTCTGAAAGACTCTTTAGCTGGATGTTAAGCATAAGGATTCACAGTACAGATGTTTGTATCTGAAAATACTGATAGTTTAGTGTAGTAGAAAGATGGTTTTATCACTACTTCTTCACTGAACTCTGCACTAAGTACTGAACTATATCAGTCTTTATGGTACAAAATACAATTTCCTTCTAAAACTACAAATTAAGTTACATCTAGTTTGTTGTCGTGGAGGTGGAAGGCAGCAAAAGGAGAGGACAGCTCAGAGGAAAAAGTGACTGGTATATACAAACCTAAACATGTGTGTTCAGTAAATGAATGAGTTAGTTATCATAGGATTATAGAACCATATTATCATAGAATAGCTTAGGTTGGAAGGGACTACCATGATTGAGAGATGGGACAAAGCTTGATGCAAGCCAAGTGTCTACTTTATTGTACAAAGTCTTTTCTTTATATAGGCTAACATAATCAAAAGCAACTCATGATCGGTTATTAGATGTATCCATGCGACAGTTATAGATTCATGACTGGCTGCCGAGAAAATGCCAGGGAACACACATCCCTTGGGGAGGCTCAGACAGGTGTTAGACAAAAGCCAAACGATCACACATCTCTTACCTAAGTTCAGACAGAAGACAAAAGACTCTATTGCAATGTTTACCAGCTCTTATTCTCAGCCCGTTGTGTGGCTTCCCTGAGTCACAATGGTCGTTGGTAATCAGCTAAATGCTTTTTTCTCTCTACATAGCTGCAGTTTGTTCCCAGGGTTTATGGCCTACAAGAGCTAAAACATTTCCTTCTATCAGCTGAGCATTGCTTGAGGTTCTACTCCCTACATTCAGTCCATCAAGGGACCTTAGAGGTCATCTACTTCAACCTCCCTGCTATGGGCAGGGACACCTCTCAGTTACACTCAAATGCTCAAGGCCTCATCCAACCTGGCCTTGAAGACCCTCAAAGAGGAGACATCCACAACCTCCCTCGGCAGCCTATTCCAGAGTCTCACCACCCTTGTATTGAACATCTTCCTAAGATCCAGTTGAAACCAACCCCCATCAGCTTAAACCTATTCCTCCTCGTCTTATTGCTAGACACCTTTATGAAAAGTCCCTCTCCAGCCTTCCTGAAAGTCATCACAGACTAAGTTTGATCACAGAACAGCTAAATAGCAGAGTATTTACTTCATGATTAGTTTCAAAATCCATTAAAATCAGAAAGGAATAGAGTAGATTTAGGATTTTTCCCCAAATTCTCTTCTTTCTCTTAAAGTTAATAGACACTATTAGCATATTTTATGGCTGTCACATCCCAGGAAGGTACTTAATCTACAGTGAAAAGTCACGTAAGGGAAAATTACTTAAGTAGCTTCAATTCATTGTAGTAAAATTTCCTCAGGTATTTAGGTTACATTTACAATGTTTGTGCTCATTCTACACTGTAAAGATTATGTTTTCCAAAAGTTTAGGAATTGTCTTAATACATTTTCATAGATTTCTTTCCTCTGGTTTTGCTTTAAGGGTGTTTATATACACACACACACACACACACACATATATATATATATATATATATATATATATATATATATATATATATATAAAAAGTGCCTCTATATGGAAAAGGAATTAAAAATATCTCCAATTTTATTCCCCAAAAGGTATCATGCCTTTTTGAATGACATTTTTAAGCCTTCCTAGTGAAATTCTTGCAGTCTCAAATGAGTCATTAAATCACAGATTATGTTGTCAGGGATATTTTGGGGATTTTTCTTGCCACAGATATTTCTGTCAGTGAAATTAGTTTTTGGTATTATAGTGTTTCTTTTGCTCTGTGTAGGAACTTGTTTATAATCAGAGAAGTTGTAATCATTCCATCCTATGAGGCCATTACTATGAAAGAAACACTGATTGACTTAATAAATTACAAAGAAAAAAATAATATAAAACTTACTGGCTCAGAAGTGTCATCCATTTACCAAGGTGACCTCTCCAAAAATCCACGTTTTCCAGCAAAGTTTTAAAAATGAAAAAATGCTCCAAGGAAATTACTTTTCTTTTTTTTTTTCCTTCCCCTATTGCTAACCATTTCTTATGATCATATTTAGTTTTCATTAGAAGTCTGTAGCTGTCTGTATATAAAAAGTAGATTTTCATACTGAGAACTATGCCTCTTTTGTGCATCCTTTTTTCTCCCCTTTATCATTCCCATTTGTGAATCTGCAATGTCTCCATCAGCAAATATTAAGTCACATGTTGAGAGTTAGTATTTGGGAAGTATTCAAGCTGTTAAGTCTCATTTTTCTAATAATTTGATGACATACAGAGAAGGACCATCATGAGCTTACTAATGATATGTCATAGGTTGGGAACTTTACTGTGACAGTACCTGGGAATAAGAAAATGAAGTGTTACATGCATACTTCAAGCCTCAAGTTCAATGGAGAATTGTGCAGCCCTATGCTTTTTGCACCCCCAACGTGGCACACAAGATGTAGCAGTGACCTTGGTCTGCACAAGAGCAAGCATAAGCAAGAGCCTTTCTGCATAGCAATCCTTGGTAGTAACTGTAAACAGTGAGAGTTATCACTTCTAGAGGCAGACACTGTCTGTGAAAATACGTCGTTAACTTCAAAGGGTGCAGTCACTTACAAGAGACATAGCTGAAAAGTAAAATCACTGAACAGAATGAGTTCTGTTCTAACTCAAACCAGAACACCTGATGACTTGTGGTAATTAAATAAATCACGGTGAGAGCAGCAAACTCATACGTAAATGCAGACTTGATGAACTCTGCGTTTTTTCAGGCTCATTCCCGCCTTTGGCTACGGTACAAAAGGTGCTAAATTCTGGCTCAGATTAAAGCAGGTCCTGGGATTGTCTCCCCTCCCACTTGCATCTCTGAGGCTGAAAAGGAGAGTATGTGAGAAACGGCCACTTGTTGCAGTTTTAACCTGCAGCTCACCCAGGATAAGCTGTGTGTGCCTTAGATCCACTTCAAGCACACCCAGTGGTACTGTCTGAATTCACAGGGATCTTGAAACACAAAGCTGCTTATTAAAAAGACCCCAAACTTGGTTTGGCCAGGTGCAGCCTGTCACAGGGCAAAAAACTTGGAAGTACTCTGCATATAGCCCAGAATCTGAGCAAGAGAAGCGGTATGGGAGCCACAGCGAGTGATGCAGGAGACTGGCAGCATCAATTAGTTTTGGTGATGCCCAGCAGACCTTGGGAAGGGTTTTGAAGATGTCAGAGAGGTTTCAGACACGCAGCCCACAGCTACTGTGGCAGGAAGCTGAGGGAGGGAGACGACAAAGAGATGGGAAGGAAGGAAGGAAGGGCGGGAAGGGATGGAAAGCTGGAAGAGAGGGGAGGGTGGGAAAGGAGGGAAGGCGAGGAAGCAAGGAAGGCGAGAAGGGAGGTGAAGGCGAGAAGGGAGGTGAAGGCGGGAAGAGCCAGCGCCCCTGGCTTGCCCCAAGCCCTGGCCCCGCCACAGCGCCCCCTGGCGGCTATAACAGCCGCTCGTCCCCGGCGCGTCTGCGCGAATCACCTTCCGGCACCGCCACCGAAGGGGCGGAGCTCTTGGCTCATTTAAATAACCTGGCGGCTCATTTGCATGCCGCCAAGATGGCCGGCCCTGGGATTGGTCGGCTCCGAAGCAGTCCCCCACTGCCGGCCCCAGTGCCCACGGAGTGGGAGGAGTCAGTCGAGAGAGGGGAGGGGATACGGAGCTTATTTGCATAACGGCCCGGCGCGTGCTACCGGGGGGAGGTGGCGTTAGCTCCTGCAGCGATTTTGAATCTGCGGCGGCAGCACCGGGAAGGCGGTAACGGCGCGACCCGCCGCTGAGCGAGGAACTCCCGCGGGACGCAGGGACACAGGTACGGACACGTCCGTTTCGGGGCGCGAGCGGCAGAAGAGCGGCAGGAGTCGCGGCTGCCGTCTCGGCTGCGCCGCGCGGCGGCGGCGGCAGTGCGCATGCTCCGGGATGCAGCTTTGCAGGCGCGGCGCGGCGCTGCGCGCACCCACATTCGCTCGCAGAACGCAGCGCGGCGCCTGCTGCATGGGAGCACGTGACCCGGCTCCAGTGCAGGCGGCGGCGCCGCGCATGCGCGTTGCTGTTTTCGCGCAGAGGTGGCAGCAGGTGGGGAGCAGGGTGCGGGGAGGTGACTTCCTTTGTCCCCCACGTGTGGACACGGCCCTGCGGCGGCAGAAGCGGGTCACAGGTAGGTCTGTCACGGGGCAGGGCACCGCTGGGGCGCTCTGGTAGGTCCTGAAGGCGCAGAGAGCTGGGCAATGCCAGGCAGTTGTCTGACTGCATTCTTTCTTACGTGTGGGTGAAGTGGAGGCACCTCCCACGTGACACTGGGCAGGTGTTTGGGTGGGACAGGAGTGCGTCTGCCTGGCCGGCGCCTCAAAAGCGTTTCCTGACTCTCATCCAGATCGTGGCTGGCGTGAGCTGCGTGGTGCCGCACGCAGCCTTTGGATGTCCATCCTCGCCAGCGCAGCAACGGCGCGTGTTGAGCGCTGCAGCAGTCGGGGCGTTGAAACGAGAAAATTTCTCCTTGCTGCGCTCAGTGGCCCACTGATAAGCTTCAGGTTAAAGTTTCTGAAGCACACGAGCACAGGAATTGGCTAGAAATGAGGGGATTTCAGTGGGCAAAACACCGCCAAACAACAAAGCCCTGGTTGTGCCATGTTTGTGTGATGTCATCAGTAAACGAGGCCAGAGTGGCTGCACCAGTTTGTGGGGGGCCCACATCAAACAAAATGGCACAAGTTAAGAGTTTTAAGTAGTATATTCATATACAGATGGTGTATTTGAACTCCTAGTTTTCTTTGAAGATAGCCATTTAAAATATCGGAACTCAATTCGTGGTTAAGCGTTTCACGTTTTGGATCTGATGTGACATTAATAGGGACTGTTGGAGGTATAGCATTGTCCTCAAGTAGTTTTTCCTTAAACAAGTATATATCCTCCCTAGATCCCTTAATCTTTGACAGATGCCCTGGGAATGCCTGCATTAGAATATTTGGTTGCATAGTTTTGTTGCCCAGGGGGGTTGTGGATGCCCTCTCCCTGGAGGTGTTTATGGCCACGCTGGATGAGGACTTGAGCAACCTGGTCTAAAGGAAAGTGCATGGCCAGGGAGCTGGAACTAGATAATCTTTACGCTCCAATCTAAACTATTCTATATATCTACGAATTAATAACAGCAATCTTGAAATAAATCTATGTATCGTAATGTCAGTGTGACCTGTAACACAGACAGACATGTGAGATGGCATTGTTGATTAAAAATATTCTGTTACAAGGATGAACAGTCAAGTGTTCGAGGCGGCAGTGAACTTAAAACTGCATCTTTTGTGCAATCACAGAAAAATAACACTTGAGCATCTAGACAGCTTATTTAACATGCTTATTGGTGGAAGTGAAAGTATGTTAATAAATGCATTTGGTCAGTATCCCAGATAATACCAGCAAATACAATACTTTAATGAATACAGTTACTGGAATTTGCATTTGCAAGGTCAGAATAGTCAACAGTCAAGCTCTTTGGCTCTCTTTTGCAAGTTAAAATATGTTTTGGGCCGTTATAAGTTATCCCAGTTTGATCTAGTTACAGTTATTAGAGTTACTTCAGGGTTTTTAAAAATAAAAATGAGGAACAAAATGTCCTGTGTAAATCTGAAATTGAATTAAACATGAACTCTGCAAACAAGCAGGAGATACCACTATAAGAAATAACTGTATTTTTCTGCTTACATACTGGTTTGTGCAGTCATACTCCTTCATACCTTCCTGTAGATTACCTCAAATGCTAAAAATTCTTTGGGGGGGGGGGGGGGGGGGGGGGAAATAAACACAAACCCCCTGCTGTTTGATAACACGCTCTTGGGTAGGTAAATCTTTCAAATCGGTGAAAGGGGCTAATGGTAGTTGTCAAGCCCATCATAAAATGAATTCAGTAGCGATTGCCTGAGGACTTGTGCAAGTCATAAATCATGGCAACTATACTTACTATTTATTTGTCAAGTTGGGCAGTTACTGCTTTGTATGCCCCAGAAGTAGCAAGTCGAATTCCTATGCCCATCTAATCCCAAATAATTTTGGATAGCAATGCATTTGTTTGATAAACACCAAATAATTAAAATTCAGGAAAACCTGTTTTGTCACCGTTTAGAAATGACTGCTTATTGTGCGTCCTCTTTCAATGACTCTCAAGAGATCTTTGTGTTCTTATCATGGTGCTCTTGGTTTAGTAGACTTAGTACACTGCTTGGAGTAAAAAGCTTTTTGTCAGCTGCAACCTCCGCTACCAAGTGTAGCAGTGCTGAAGTGATGTTTCCTGTGATAATGTGGAACACTGCTGTATTTTGCCGCATGAATTAACAAGACTACTGAATGATGTGTAGGCTTGAAGCAGATCATAACAGAATTGATTCACAGAAGGATGCTATATTAATATGCGTCAATTAAAAGAGTCATTTTTGTGCTCCTCTTGAGGGACCTCTTAATTCTCATTACTTGTCCGTTATGAAGTTTGTTTTCAAGATGTTATTCCTAATAGATGCGTGGAGACGCCATACCTGGCTGCATTTGTGGATACCTCCTGCTTTAGCTTGTATTGTTATGCTCATTTCATATATTCAGATCAGTAGTAAG
Source organism: Picus viridis (assembly GCA_033816785.1). Classification (NCBI taxonomy): domain Eukaryota; kingdom Metazoa; phylum Chordata; class Aves; order Piciformes; family Picidae; genus Picus; species Picus viridis. The sequence goes on along the minus strand of CM066568.1, from coordinate 22,778,235 downwards.
TACAGTGTGCTACGAGTTTTCCTGTAAAGCTTTCTCAAGTAATGCTTCAATGTGGGGCAAAATGACAGGAAATGGGGTATAGTATAGATACGTGCTTCCCTCCCAGCATGGAAGGTGATCTTGCTAGTCAAGAGACTGAACCATCTATTAAGGAAAATAATTTTATTTTAAATACTGATTTCACAGATTCTGTGGAAATAGAAACTGTTTGCGTGTTAAACAAATTTTTAAGATCTTGTTTTTAAACTACCTGACTCCTAAGTATTAACTAAATCCTCATTTTCCTTGTGTTTGACTGTGGGGTTTGGGGGAAGGCATTTTTTTCAGTTGCAGACAGTATTTCCACAGTGAAAAGTAATTAACTAATGCAGATGCTAATGTTTTTTCCTTGTTTTGAAAGGAAAATAAATTTCCTCTGATTTAGATGTTTTTTTTAATAGCATAATCAATTGCACTTATCTGGGCTTATTATCAGAAATTAAACCAAAAAACTCAAGGTATTCATAAAATGTAGATAGTAAGGCTAAAAGATCTTTACCTTTGTATTGCTCTTACTTAAGTATTTTGCAAGTTGCATAGATTTTTTTCCATTTGGTGTCTACCTGATGTTTGTATTTATTGTGGTCTAGTTACATGTTTATATTTTGCATTCATTGTGGGAATTACTGCAGTGATAGAAGATGCACATCACAGTTTTCATAAAGGATATTAGAAAATAAGTTTCAAGTTAATAACACTGTTGTGATAGGTGAATATGGAGGGTTGGTTGGTTTGAGTTTTCTTCCTCCCCAATACATTTTAATGTATCACAGTATCACCAAGGTTGGAAGAGACCTCAAAGATCATCAAGTCCAACCTGTCACCACAGACCTCATGACTAGACCATGGCACCAAGTGCCACATCCACTCCCTTCTTGAACACCTCCAGGGACGGTGACTCTACCACCTCCCTGGGCAGCACATTCCAATGGTGAACGACCCTCTCAGTGAAGAACCTTCTCCTCACCTTGAGCCTAAACTTCCCCTGGTGCAGCTTGAGACTGTGTCCCCTTGTTCTGGTGCTGGTTGCTAGGGAGAAGAGACCAACCCCTTTCTGGCTACAACCACCCTTCAGGTAGTTGTGGAGAGCAACAAGGTCGCCCCTGAGCCTCCTCTTCTCCAGGCTAAACAACCCCAGCTCCCTCAGCCTCTCCTCACAGGGCTTGTGCTCAGGGCCTCTCACCAGCCTTGTTGCCCTTCTCTGGACACGTTCAAGTGTCTCAATGTCCTTCTTAAACTGAAGGGCCTAGAACTGGACACAGTACTCAAGGTGTGGCCTAACCAATGCAGAGTACAGGGGCACAATGATTTCCCTGCTCCTGCTGGCCACACTATTCTTGATGCAGGCCAGGATGCCATTGGCCTTCTTGGCCACCTGGGGCACACTTGCTGGCTCATATTTAGGCAGCTGTCAGTCAGCACCCCCAATGCAGTGAGATTTAAGATTGTTAATATTTTGCAGTTAAGACTGTCACTGGACTCTCTACTTCTCTTTACAATGTGACATTACTTTGGTTGATTTACCTACATGCACAAAACAACTAGTAGTTCATAAACTGGCCTTCACAAATGATGCTGTCATGATATGTATTTTTAATTCTGGCATTTTGGTTATATTCATTGTACTATGTGCTGTACACTAGGGAAAAATGTTCTCCTGTTACCACTATACTGTAAGAAACTGTTAATCAAGCAGAAATGCCTTATCCAAATGCAGGATGGAGAGTCAGGTAGGGACAACAAACTGGGGATTTTTTTGTGTTTGTTCAGTTGGTTGGGGGGTTTTGGTGGGTTGTTTTTTGGGTTTGTTGTGGGGGTTTTGTTTGGTTTTGGGCTTATTGAGAAGCAGAGAGACATTAGATTGTTCTCTACAGTGATCTCTGTATGCAGTTGCTCTTTTTAAGCTGGACAGTTACAGAATGTCTTAATCCCTGAAGAAAGTTTAGAAGTGAATTGAGTAATGCTTCATATTTGAAATTTGTATAGGATATTAAAGACTGCTGGCTGATCCCAAAGAAGCTAACTCTAACTGGCTTTCAGATTTTCAGTAAGGAGGACCTGGAGCATGGATCTTTTTCAGCCTTTGTGTTCTAGTTATCTTTATGGAAGCAAAATTTTGTATTATATTGGGGGGATCTTAATTTTCATTTGCCTGATTGATTTTATATGTGACTCACAGCAGCTTTAACTGTCTTGCCATTTTTATTTGGGGGTGGTGTGGGGTGGATTTTTTGTTATTGTCAGGGAGAGAGGGGTGTTGGGTTTTTTGTTGTTGTTAGGTGTGTTTGTCTTGCTGTGTTGTTTTGGTTTGGGGGGTTTTTTGGTTGCTTTTCTCCCCTTTGTTTCTGTAGCAATGGGAGAAAATCTTTGAGTTCATAGGTAGAATGCTTAAGTCTCTGGAAGTACATCTGGTCATTCAAGTTCTTTATTAGTTGGCAGATCAGACTATAAAAGCGACTGTGATCAAATTTAGAGATAGAAAGTATTGCTACTAGTTATCTCTCAACCGGATCTGCAGAATGCAGTAGTAATTTTTCTAGGTGTTAAGGACTTGTTGCAGTTTGGGCTGGGTGCCCCCCTGCTTCCTGTGTCCAGAGGTCCAGCCCAGTGGGTGGACACAGGAAATTGGGTATTTCTACCATAATTCTCTGCACCACTATAAGATCCAGTGCGAGGTCTAAGCACCTCCTCTTTCTTCCTCGCCGTCGCCCGGTAATGGGGGAGTTGTTGTCTCCCGGCCATGGGCCTGGCTAGGCCCAAGGCCACGGGGGATGGGCAGTCTCAGATCTGGCCAGCTGAGACTAGCCTGGCAGTGGGGAGGGGGGAAGAAGGAGCCCTGGGGGTCTTGGATGTACCCCCAGGTGGGGATGGGATCATCTTGGGACTGTTTTGGGATTTCTGTTGTCACTCTGCTTTTGGCTTTCTGTAAAGATTCACCGCTTTTCCTTAAACTTTCCATCACTTTTGCAATCCGTTTTGTTTTGAGTTGTTTTATTCTGCCCGTGGTGGGGAGGGTTTGGAGGGGGCTGCCTAACCCATCACATTATTGGTAGCAGAGGATGGTTGTGATGGGGAGAGGGGTCTGCCCTCAACCCCTTTGCACTCCTGGCGAGCCAGGCAGGAGTAGGAGTTTGTTATTGTGGCCACTTTGCAGATCGGATTGCAAAAAACGGAGAGTTTAAATTCAGTTCTGGGCGTCGGTTTGGCTTTTGGAAGTTGGGGGGTCAAGTTTTGTTGTTGGGGCGATTGTGTGAATTCTTGTGGATTGCAGGGGGACACCTGGTGCGTGGCCGATGGCACGGAGCCCTCTCCTGCTCTTCCATGCAGGGGTGGTTCCTGACCATCGGAATTGGGGTACCGCTTAAGAACGCGGGACCTGCCCTTCCTCCACCCTTTGCTCTCTGCGGGCGGTAGAAGCGGCGGGGAGTGAAGCAGGGGAGGGGCAGCGGCGAGCAGATCAGGATCGGGCCCGTTTTCGCTGCGGGAAAGAGCCAGCCGTGGCGAGCGGGCGAGCCCAGCTCCCGAAACTCAGGAGGGCGAACGGGGACCCCAGCTGCAAAGCCGTTCTCAAGGGCTCTGGGAACGCGTTTATGGCTTTCGCTGGAGGAGCCGTTTGAATGCCCGAGGGGTGGAGGCGATTTTGATTCTGTACCGCGGCGATAGAGGCGGCCGGACCTCTGCTGTATGCTCGGGCTGCGGTGGCGGCGGGCCTGGCCGTGCCCTCGGAGCGCTGGCCCCGGCCCCGGCCCCGGCCCCAGCCGTGCGCTCGGGCTGCAGTGGGGCCGGTCCTAGTCTCTTCCCTGATTATTTTTTTCGGACCAGTTCTGAAAATGGCGCCGAGCACCTGGCTCCACCTCCCTTCTTCTCAGTAGGTTGTGGTGCAGTCCCTCCCCCTTCCGGGGGGGGGTGGTTTGTGTAGCTGAATGCTGGTCACGGCTTGGTACGCGAACGCCCAGAGGGGGGCGGTGTACTGTGACATGCGTTTGTATAGCCTCGGGCCGCGGCTGGAAGCGGTCAGCACTGGGCTTGGGATAGGTCCGTGCAGGGTTGAGGAAGGCTCAGTGTGCTATTTTCCTGGAGGGGCGGAGAAGCAGTTAGAGCTTGATTGCTCTGACTGACTTGCCCCAGGGGTGGAAATATGCCACTGAGTAAATGGAGATGGAAATAGAAGTTAGTTGAGAAGTTGTGAGGCTCTTTTCCAGGTGGCCAGGATGTCCACCGGATCCATGAAGAACTTGCACCGCAGAAGAGTGAACTCTGCATCGCTGGGTGGTTCCATTAGATGAGAGAAGAAGAACTGGAATGGACTGACACTTGATCCTGACTGAGAGAGACTGTTTGGGTGGACGCCCAGATGAAGATATGGACTTCGCCGGACATGTCATCGGAAGAGTTCTAATTTGATGATATGTTTGGGGTGCAGAGATTATGGTATGAAATAAGGGGTGGCATGTTGCAGTTTGGGCTGGGTGCCCCCTGCTTCCTGTGTCCAGAGGTCCAGCCCAGTGGGTGGACACAGGAAATTGGGTATTTCTACCATAATTCTCTGCACCACTATAAGATCCAGTGCGAGGTCTAAGCACCTCCTCTTTCTTCCTCGCCGTCGCCCGGTAATGGGGGAGTTGTTGTCTCCCGGCCATGGGCCTGGCTAGGCCCAAGGCCACGGGGGGATGGGCAGTCTCAGATCTGGCCAGCTGAGACTAGCCTGGCAGTGGGGAGGGGGGGGAAGAAGGAGCCCTGGGGGTCTTGGATGTACCCCCAGGTGGGGATGGGATCATCTTGGGACTGTTTTGGGATTTCTGTTGTCACTCTGCTTTTGGCTTTCTGTAAAGATTCACCGCTTTTCCTTAAACTTTCCATCACTTTTGCAATCCGTTTTGTTTTGAGTTGTTTTATTCTGCCCGTGGTGGGGAGGGTTTGGAGGGGGGCTGCCTAACCCATCACATTATTGGTAGCAGAGGATGGTTGTGATGGGGAGAGGGGTCTGCCCTCAACCCTTTGCACTCCTGGCGAGCCAGGCAGGAGTAGGAGTTTGTTATTGTGGCCACTTTGCAGATCGGATTGCAAAAAACGGAGAGTTTAAATTCAGTTCTGGGCGTCGGTTTGGCTTTTGGAAGTTGGGGGGTCAAGTTTTGTTGTTGGGGCGATTGTGTGAATTCTTGTGGATTGCAGGGGGACACCTGGTGCGTGGCCGATGGCACGGAGCCCTCTCCTGCTCTTCCATGCAGGGGTGGTTCCTGACCATCGGAATTGGGGTACCGCTTAAGAACGCGGGACCTGCCCTTCCTCCACCCTTTGCTCTCTGCGGGCGGTAGAAGCGGCGGGGAGTGAAGCAGGGGAGGGGCAGCGGCGAGCAGATCAGGATCGGGCCCGTTTTCGCTGCGGGAAAGAGCCAGCCGTGGCGAGCGGGCGAGCCCAGCTCCCGAAACTCAGGAGGGCGAACGGGGACCCCAGCTGCAAAGCCGTTCTCAAGGGCTCTGGGAACGCGTTTATGGCTTTCGCTGGAGGAGCCGTTTGAATGCCCGAGGGGTGGAGGCGATTTTGATTCTGTACCGCGGCGATAGAGGCGGCCGGACCTCTGCTGTATGCTCGGGCTGCGGTGGCGGCGGGCCTGGCCGTGCCCTCGGAGCGCTGGCCCCGGCCCCGGCCCCGGCCCCAGCCGTGCGCTCGGGCTGCAGTGGGGCCGGTCCTAGTCTCTTCCCTGATTATTTTTTCGGACCAGTTCTGAAAATGGCGCCGAGCACCTGGCTCCACCTCCCTTCTTCTCAGTAGGTTGTGGTGCAGTCCCTCCCCCTTCCGGGGGGGGGGGGGTGGTTTGTGTAGCTGAATGCTGGTCACGGCTTGGTACGCGAACGCCCAGAGGGGGGCGGTGTACTGTGACATGCGTTTGTATAGCCTCGGGCCGCGGCTGGAAGCGGTCAGCACTGGGCTTGGGATAGGTCCGTGCAGGGTTGAGGAAGGCTCAGTGTGCTATTTTCCTGGAGGGGCGGAGAAGCAGTTAGAGCTTGATTGCTCTGACTGACTTGCCCCAGGGGTGGAAATATGCCACTGAGTAAATGGAGATGGAAATAGAAGTTAGTTGAGAAGTTGTGAGGTTTTTTCCAGGTGGCCAGGATGTCCACCGGATCCATGAAGAACTTGCACCGCAGAAGAGTGAACTCTGCATCGCTGGGTGGTTCCATTAGATGAGAGAAGAAGAACTGGAATGGACTGACACTTGATCCTGACTGAGAGAGACTGTTTGGGTGGACGCCCAGATGAAGATATGGACTTCGCCGGACATGTCATCGGAAGAGTTCTAATTTGATGATATGTTTGGGGTGCAGAGATTATGGTATGAAATAAGGGGTGGCATGTTGCAGTTTGGGCTGGGTGCCCCCTGCTTCCTGTGTCCAGAGGTCCAGCCCAGTGGGTGGACACAGGAAATTGGGTATTTCTACCATAATTCTCTGCACCACTATAAGATCCAGTGCGAGGTCTAAGCACCTCCTCTTTCTTCCTCGCCGTCGCCCGGTAATGGGGGAGTTGTTGTCTCCCGGCCATGGGCCTGGCTAGGCCCAAGGCCACGGGGGGATGGGCAGTCTCAGATCTGGCCAGCTGAGACTAGCCTGGCAGTGGGGAGGGGGGGGAAGAAGGAGCCCTGGGGGTCTTGGATGTACCCCCAGGTGGGGATGGGATCATCTTGGGACTGTTTTGGGATTTCTGTTGTCACTCTGCTTTTGGCTTTCTGTAAAGATTCACCGCTTTTCCTTAAACTTTCCATCACTTTTGCAATCCGTTTTGTTTTGAGTTGTTTTATTCTGCCCGTGGTGGGGAGGGTTTGGAGGGGGGCTGCCTAACCCATCACAGGACTGAACTAAAGCAATACATTCTCAAGCTTTTCAGAGAATTGTGGTTCAGAATTGGGCGTCTGTTTTCTTTGGTTGATGGGTTTTTTTGTTGCATATTCTGCTTTTAGTTAATGTTCCAGTTCTCACCTCCATTTTCACTACTTATAAGCATATATATATATATACACACACACACACACATATATATGAGAATATGCATATATTTTTACACATGCAAAAAGAAATCCCAAATGGAGAGTAGAATTTCGGCTGCACTTGAGTTTTATGTGGCTTTGTGTTTTATATTTTCATTTGAACTTATACTAGAGAGTATTAAGCAAAACAGAGTTCTGTTAGTGAAAAACGAATGCTTGCATTAAACTTAAAAAATGCATGAGCAAGGTTATTAAATGGTACTTAGGAATTCTACCAAGAGGACAAATCTGCTTAACAAATGTAAATTATTTGTTTGCTTGCACATAACCAGCAAAACAGGTATGTGACAAAAATGTTTAATTGTGCCAGGGCCCTACAAGCTTAAACAGAAATCTGCTCAGTTCTAGCAGAGTAGTCCAATTTTGTGTGATCGTTGTTTTTCCCATTGTTTCATCCTTAGTAATTCTTGCGAGACTTGTTGGTTTTCGGTGAATTTGACAGAGTAGGAAGTATCAAAGGTAATGAATTCCTGCAAATTGTGGGAAAACAAGGTAATGAATTCCTGCAAATTGTGGGAAAACAAGCAGCTGGGAGGAGGAGAGGCTCCCATTGTCCCCAGCGAGGACACTTGGCAGCTACACTTTCTTTTGGGGAGATAATTTGCTGTCAGTCAGGATGCAGGTATTATCTGTCCAAGCAGTATGGAGACTGCCACATCAACATGCATTTTCAGAGCAGATGTAGGCCTGCAGTTGCTTGCCAGTGTGGTAAGGCACCAACAACAACTCCAGGTTACCCTGATAAAAAGTAGCAAGACAGCATTTCTTAATCTGCAGGAAATGCGGATTCATTATTGCCATTGCTCACTCCTTATTTTGTTTATTACTACTGACATAGACTTTTAAAAATTGCCTCTGGATTAACAGCAAGTCTGCCCCACCTCCCCATCACCTCCCCATTCCTCCTTCCTCCCTTTTATTATTTTTTTTTTCTTAAATTAGTATTAAAGATACCTTGGTGGCATGGTGTAGCTGAAAGCATAATAGCAACTATGGTATTAAATAAATGCCTGGCCTTCAGCTGTATGTTCGCTTCCATCATATCACCGTGGAGGAATTCAGAACACCATGTATATGTATGCATATTACACATATGTCCTTTCTGGTCCTTTGGGATTTGTGAGCAACTTAAAGAAAAGAAAAAAAGCTGTGCCCATTAAGATGTTTGGTTTTCAGCTGTCCATGTTATAAATGACTGCAAACTGTACTCAAGCATTCCTAGCTCTCAGTTCTTCCAGGAACAAGTATCAAATCCTGTGAGATCTTAGGAAATTTTAATGGCCACGTGCAAAGTAATTTTTGGTAATAATTTATTTGCCAAGATATTTTAGGTGAACTAATAGAGCTTGTTTGCTGTGTTTAGCTTGGATATTTTTAATACAGAGAAAATAGTTGTCTCTTCTAGATCCAGTTTTTGAAAATGTGCTTCAGTAAATTTACATCCTCTAAGCGCAGGTTTTTAATGAAGGAGTTGATTGTGGATATATCAGCTAGCTCTTAAAATAACCTGTATATTTGTTCCATCACTTTGTGCTGTCCTAAGCCTTGTCCTCCATTTTACAACAATAGAAAGAAATGTTATAGTAAAACCCAACCAATCAGCCACCACAAATGAAAATAAACACACCCCACCCCAAAAAAAAAAAAGAGACACCAAAAATCTGACATGAAAGAAAGCTCCTTCTGCCTTTGCCTCCAGTTTCCAGAAGGTCGTTTTAAAAAGGTAATACCTTCTAATGTTTTTAAGTATTTCAAAGTGTGTTTAGCAGGAAACTGGCTCATAAACATAGCATGTTTGCTGACTGCAGTCAATACACTAAAAATTTCCTTCATTGGCCCTTCCATCAAATTTGTTTCAATTACCACAGAATCACAGAATGTTGAGGGCTGGAAGGGACCTTGAAAGATCATCTAGTCCAACCTCCCCCCACCAGAGCAGGATCATCTACACCAGATCACACAGGAACGCATCCAGGCAGGTTTTGAATATCTCCAGAGAGGGAGACCTCAAATGTTGTGCAGTCTTTAACTTTCTGGACTCTACTTTTCCTTGTCTCATGATCATCATGAATTCTCTATTTTCCCTAATAGTGTAGGTAGCTTTTATTTGCAAAATTCTTGCAGTCATAAGTGAGAGTTAAGATGTTTCTTGAAATCAGCCTAATGATGGTTTATTGAGACTTCTGTTCAGATGCATAGAGAAAGTAATAGTCTCTTTCATGCATTTCATCAGTGTAAGAACTATTTTGTCCTAACATTAACTAACACACAGACAAACAAAAAATTTTAGGGTGAGATGAAGTTTGTACACAAAGAAACATAGATAATAGGTGGCAGACTAATTTCTAAGCGTGTAATTTGAGTGAAAGAAATTATTTATGCTTTAGATGCTTTTTTAGTGCCCCTGTAATGTGAAATGACGTTAAAATCCTGTCTAAAGTCCAGAATTTTTTGCCTCTCCTTGATTCTTCAGGGTAAGTGCCCTAGTATAAAGTCTAATACAATAGTGATATTTGATAGGTGTTGGGGGGTGGTAATACTTAGGCAACACTGACAGAAATACCAAGGCACCATTCTCCTGAGCTTCTTGTTTGATGTTCTTGAGAAGGCTGGGAAATGGAAGCTCTGTTTCAAAATTTGCCATGACTAGAATAACAGAACTTGCTGAGATGATACACTGCAAGTGTGTTGGCGTGTCATCAACAGAAGACAGCCTTAAGATTGTTTGAAGTTTTTAATATGTATTTAAAAATCTAAATTTAACATTAAATGTAAATTCCATTCACAAGTATTTTTAAATGCTTGATTTTCTTACTTTTTTTGATTTCTAGAGAACCTGAATAGATGCCACCCTAAGTAGCAATAAGTCTCACGCTAACACAGAATTTCTGCATTAGTGTAGGTTCTCTTTAATATTTCCTAGGCCAAAGCATCCTCAGATGAATTATTCCACTCCTAATTTTGTGTTTTGTTAAAATCAGGTTTTTATTTTAAATGAGTTGGTTAACATTTTTAATATATTAACACACCTGTGTATGTTAACCAGAGTATACTGAAGTGAACTCTTGAGTAAATGCATAGCTGCTTAAAATTCAGCTGGACTTGCAACTAGCTGTCTGCATTAACACACCAGTACCTCTGCATGTTCATAGAGTTTTCTGATGAGGTAGAAGGATTGATTGCAGCAACTGGAGTACGACATGCAGTGCTTTTCTGGCTCAGTGAAAACATTCTCTGACCTTTTTTTTGCTAATTACTCCTATTCAGACCAATTTAAGTCATGGAGTTTCCATATACTGAGCTCCAAGACTGAATGTTAGAGAATGGAGTGTTGTGCAAGTGCAGCTCTTGGGTTCTGGATTAGAAACTCCTTGGGTTTTTGTTGAACCTCTAGGACTGGATGTCAGAGTTCTCTTGATGCCAAAATTTTCTGTGTGCTACATAGACTTTTAGTTAAAACATTGTTACTGTGGTCTTGGTTAAGGAAAGCTTCAGTGTGATGGATAATTTAAAATAAAATAAAATATCATGAAGTTGTTCTCCCATCTTCACAAATTTGTTTTTGAGAGACCTGTCTTTTGAGCATTTGAACTTCAAGCGTATTTTCAATTAGTACTCTGGATCTCTGTAATATTATCAAAGATCACAGTCAGCGTAGCTCTTTACATGTAGGTGGTGTGTGCTTTGTCTTGTGTGGCAAGTCATGTTATTCCTTTTGTCCTTATATGAGCCAGATGGTGTATTTCAGCATTTTAATACTTTGAAATACTAACTGTGGTGCTGATGAGTGCATCAGACAGCTACTGCTGGCATGATTAATCAGTCCTGAAATAACCAGCTACAGCTGGCAACAGACATGCACAGTTATGTAACTTCAGACATTTTCATTAAAGAAGTAGATGGAGGTTGTGTTCTTTTGGGGGGGCTTTATAGTGTCAGGCTGAATGTCAAGTGCAAAACCTTTTTGGTAGAAGGTCTAGGACTAATTCAACATCAGTTTCCTTTAGGATAGCATCATGTGCTCTTGCAGTCACTTTGTTTTAGAATAGCCCTATTTGGATTTTATAGAAGACATGCACGTGATGAAGTGAGGCAGCTACAGAGGAGCTCCTTCTAGAACGGATCTGCTGTTGCCTGGTCAAGAGCATGTGATTGACACTGATGAACAGACAGTAGAGAGGAACCTGTATTAGATTTAGTGTTGCTTGCGTTAAAATCGTGTATTTGTTTCACAACGCCTCTGTCCGATCAGTAGGTTCCTAAACCAGTTAAGAACACCCTACTCTTTTCTTTGAATGATGCAGTATATTAAGTTTTCCATAAAGAATTAGATACTTGAGTTTGCAGGCACTGAAGTTCTCGAGTGTTCTTGGGGCTTTTTGCAAACTTCCTTATTTATGAAGTGAACTTCCTTTTTCCCCCCAAGTAAAACTGTTTAACTGTTTTATTGAGCAACCAATACTACAAAATATTTCAAAGTAGGCGGTGGTGTAAAAGGTATAGATTGGGTTCTTAAAAGTTGGGGGGTTGGGTTTCTTTTAAAGACCAAAATGAGGCTGCTTTCAAAAAGTATTCCTTAATGTCTCTCAGTTCTATGCATGATCTGGCTCTGTATCTGTGGCTGCTAATATGTGACATGGATTGTGAACTGCCTTGGAGTCAAGAGGGATCTGAAGTGTGTGATACAAATCCTGGATCACAGATTAGCAGGGCTGCCTCTCAGTGGGTTTTGGTTTAATTTAGTCTTCTGTTTACCATTGATGCTCTGAGTATTTGCAACATTGCAGCTGTGCATTAACCATTTCCTGCCTGTAAAAGAAACCTTTCTTCTGCCTCCCTCTCCCCCAGCCTGTGCTGTTTGTTGCAGTGTGGCAGAGAGGGAGGTGCTTCGCTGTATAAATGTTTTATCCGCTGCTGAGTTGTCACTGAGTAGCTGGTCTTGAGTGCACACTGCGGCCATCTTAATCACGTTTCCAGTGTAGCTGAGGCAGTGCAGTTTCAAAATGGCTGCCGCAGTGCCCTTCATTGCAGCAGTTTAGCTTGACTGCATGCAAATGAGCAGAGCTGTTGGCATCACGTGGTCCAGATTTTAGAGGTAAGCATCAGCTCTGCTTTGCTGAGAAACAGTGTTAAGGTTTGTTTATATACAAAATGAACTAATTCTAAGCTGTACAAAATGCCTTAAAAATGCCTTAAAATAGTTTCCTTTTTTTCTTTAAGGAGTTGGTGTGCTGCTTGGGGGTTCTTTGTTTTGTTTTTAATTGGTGCAGGTTTGGGTTGGTGTATTTATTTTATTTTTTTTTTTTAAATGTTTTCCTTCCCCTGACTGAATTAATTCATAAAACCCACAGAGTAGATTAGGTGGGACAGGAGAGGTCAAAGGTCATACCCATGAGCCCTCCTGATCAAATTATTTCATTTTGGTTTACTTCCTTACTGTGCTAGAAGAGCTCTCACTATATGCTGCTCTTTCTCAGAAGCTCACCTTTAACTAAAACATAAACTCTTTATAAACTTTGTCACATCTTTGTAAGCAAGCTGTTGGATTTTGCATTTTATTGTCATATTTCCAACATGGAACTTTTTCCATTGGTAGATAAGATCTACAAATCCGGTGTAATTAACAGTAAAATAATTAGGTAAACAGCAGAGGTAGCAGTTTGCTACTCAAGAGTAGCACTGCTGTAAATTCTGAACAGCTACTACAAGGGCAACTACTACTTTCTCTGTGGAGAAAGTTCTTCACAGAGAGAGCTGTTAGCAGTTGAAATGTGCTGCCCAGGGAGGTGGTGGAGTCACCCTCCCTGGAGGTGTTCAAGAGGGGATTGGATGTGGCACGTGGTGCCCTGGTTTAGTAGTCACAAGGTCTTGGGTGACAGGTTGGACTTGCTGATCTTTGAGGTCTTTTCCAACCATACTGATTGATTCTATGATTCTATGAAATTTTAAGATGGAAGTTCCATGGTAAATTATTTTTTTATTTATTTTGTATAAGTGGTTTTGCATGGCCCAGTCTTTTTCTGTGTGTTTTACTGGGTGCCTGCCTATGTGTCATGCTCAATGCTTGTTGAAAGGTAGTTGGTAGGCGTCTAGGGACGTGAAGGTGGGAGAAAAGCAGTGCTCAGCTTTTTTCCACTGGGGAGGAGGAAAAAAGTATTTTTCCTCACAACTCACTCATTTTCTTGTTTTGTCTCTTTCTCAAATATTTAGCTAAGGTCTTCATGAGATCTTAAGATGGATATGAGTTACTTAGAGAGTAATTAAATAGGGAGTTAATTAAAGTTCTCCAGAAGCATATCAGGAGCAGTAGAAGAGCTGGATAACCCAACACAATGTAGTTCATAGTATTTTCCTGGCTGAAATTGAACTTCATGCCAAGGATGTGAAAGTCAGCTCTAACCACCTAAAAGTTCCTCAGTACTTTTCCATATTAATTTGGTGCTTTTAGCATACTCTGTAACAAAGCACTTGATTAAATTAATTTTTAACCAAATTTCCATAAATTATCTTCTACAGTTAATGAAAATACTCCATTTATGAAGGAACTAAGTATTCTTGTCAGGTGGTGCACACCAAGTTCTCAGGAGATGTGGTTTCTCCATGCATACCTAAGTGTGCATTTGATATGAATAAAAAACAAACAAACAAAAACCCACCAGTAGATCACAGGATTTTCAGCTCTGGTTGATTGCTGCATTCAGCTAACTATAAGTGGTCATAGAATTTTTCTATTTAGGATAAAAGATAAGTGACAGGAATAATGCAAATTATGTGGTCACAGGTGATGATGACATGCCAGCAACTTGGTAGTTGTTTCATTACTGGTGAAGTTTTGTTTAGTGAATTTAACGTGGATTTTATTTCACAGTGGGCTGTCTTGGTTGTGTAAGGTAGTTAAGATCCTGAGAACATTTGGGCACTTTAAAATGTCTGAAACTCAGACAACAAATTCTACTTAAATGCATTTATCTTAATAAAATGTGAAGCTTTGTCCTATGATCACCTCACCTAATGAATGGGGATTATGAATGTTGTAAGATTTCCTACTTCTTGTCCCCCAAACAATCTTTCTGGTTTTCTTCAAGACCCCAGGTTTATAAATGATGACTGAGATTTGGGGGGAGGGGCCACTTAGTCAGTTATGGTTGTTGATTCCAGATGTTAATAACTCTTGTTCAAAGCCAGCAGAAACAATTGATTCTTTACAATGAGGTCGCTGTCCTTGCCAACTTTGTGATCACTGAAGAGGATAAGTTTTGTTTAAAACATACTTTACCATACACATCCTGTGGTGGTTTTCTTCTTGTCTTTTTGTTTTGGGTTGTTTGGGTTGTTTTTAAAGAGCATATGAAAATGTCATAAAACAGCAAGCATACAAAAATTGTCAATTACTGTTGATTCTGTTGGTTTGGGGTGTTTTTTGCTAACCTCCTCCTTTAATGGGATCAGGAAAAGAAAAATTAGAGTACTTTTTGACATTCACCTTTAAGGAGTGGTTCTTCACCTGTACTGTGTTAAGAGTAAAATATTGTATGTTCCCAGTGCATCATTCATACAGTCCTTTTTGTGCCTTTTGTTGCTTATGTTTTTTCCTGAGAGCTAAGCAAGATTATTCCCATTTTACAGAAGAGGCCCAGAGAAATAGCCAGAATTCAGAGGAGAGTTCATGTCTCAGTGTTTTTCCTTTTGGTTTACTTTGCTCTTTATCAGGTCATTTTGAAAACAGTATCATTCATGGAAGTGCTGTACAAGATGACTGGTCCAGCAGGCAGCTGTAGCATTTCATTGTATGAGCTGGGTGGGTGGTGTGCTTTAAGGTTTGGTTGGTTTGGGGTTTTTTTTTTGGTTGGTTGGTTTTCTTTTTTTGTTTTCTTTTTCCCTGAAGTGGGTGTTGGAATACATAAAGTATGGTAGGTTTTAAAACCTGTGTTGCACATGGGAAAAAATACCAGTTTCCAGAAGTCCAAGTACACCATACAAGTAGTACTAGTAGCTGACAGAATGATCTCTTCTCTTCTCTCTCATCATGTAATTATTTGTTCTTTAGGGGAGAAAGAAAAATTAAACACAAGCTTGATCTGCATGGGAACAAGGCACTTCAGTGGATGCCTTAAAAATAAAAAAAGGCTATGATTAAATACACAAATTAGATGTTCATGATTTGAATTAGAAATAGTTGTGTATAATGAATTAACAATTTCAACTGAATTGGTTGTTATACATTTTTAATGTGACATGCATTGTCAGGCTCTGCCCAATGTTCTGGTGTCTGCATTTTCTCCGCTTCTGAAACCTGCTGCATTCTAGAACAGTTAGCTTTGTACTGCTGTTAGGTAAACTGTCAGGATAGGCATTCAGAAATAAACTGCTAATAGGATGGGAGTCTCAAAGAAACATGACTTGCAAAGAGAAATACCCAACAATAGCTTATTCTGAAGGAGTAAATAGATTCACTTTTAAGGGTTTTTGTTTGTTTGTGGCTTTTGGCTTTGGGTTTTTTTGGGGTTGGTTGTTTGGGTTTTTGTTGGGTTTTGTGGTTTGGGTGGGGTTTTTTTGTTTGGTTTTTGCTTGTTGTGGTGGATTTTTTTGTTTGGGGGGGGTTTGCAAATGGTGTATTTGATTATAAGAAAATTATTCTACTTTATTTCCTTTTATGCTTCAATTATTTGGGTAGCTTTTCATTACTAAATCGTACTTGCTTGGAACCATTCTAACATGGCTTCATTATTTTTTGCAATCCTCTTAAAATTCAGAATTGTCTCAATTTGCACAGCTGCATCTTCTATTTTGGTAGATATTAGGGGAGCAAACGATTTCAGGCAGGATTCAAAACAAAATGGAATGGATTGCCAAATTAATGCAACATTGTTCAATGCATGCAAATAATTTTCAAACAGCTGACTTGTTTGATTCTTTAGGCACTAAAAAGAAATGGCTACCAAGCACTTCAGAACTGTTTTGGATTTTTTAAGTACTTAATGAGATTACAAATATTATTAAACCATTAAATTGGACCTTTATTTTTAATGGTAAACTTTATTATGTTTTCCTCAAGAATGTAATGCCTTCAAAAGGATTATGAGTAAGGTAAATGTTAGTTTGTTTTTATCTACAGCATCTTGATTTGCAGGATAAGATATGTCAGCTTTGCAGCATTTGTTTCGTAAATGACCAAATTCTTCATGTAAATTTAATCAGCAAAATGTGCTTTTAATAAAGTTGCTAAGGAGCCAAACTATTTTCCCTTCCTAAAAGAAAGGGAGTGTAATATTAGATTCTGGTACTGCCTGGGAGCTACCCATTTAAGACACTTTTGTCACTGCTTTTCTTCAGTAGAAGAGCAGATACAACTAGTGTTGCCCCTCCCCCCACCTCTTTTCCTTTTCCTGCCCTCCCTGCTCCTGCTGCTGGTATAAGCTTCTGCTGTAAAATACCATGAAATAAACCACACTAAGATAATGGTGATTGATGGACAGTTCTCTGCTTCGTGAATTAACGTGATTTTTCTGTGCCTTTCAAAGACCAATGTGAGAGAAAACTGTGAACTACCAAACTTCTGATTGACTCTTACATGAATAATTCGGTCTGTTTCATGCTTTGAAGACGAGAAGTCTGTGGGGAAGGGGTTTTCTGGATTCTGTGTATATTGACAGCCTTTACTTTTCTTTTGCCCTGTGATGATTGGTTGGTTGTTTTTAGATTAAGCTACTAGTGAGAGATTTCATCATGGTGTGTTGTTGGCGGGTTTTTTTTTGTTAGATAAACTTTGTCAATGAAATGCTTTGTGTACCTTTCTGTTCTGAGGTTAATAACCTATATTTAAAATTGGAAGATGTTGTCTCTGCTATGTGTGAACTGAAACCATATAAATAATTATTTGGAACACAGCTGACCTTGTTACTTTTGACTGCTCTGTAATGTTGCTTCTGATGAGAAAAGTGTGCATGTTGAAGAGCCATGTTAACTGGTTTTGAGATGGCAAGGGTGTAAAAGCTCTTGAGTGTTTCCAGTGGCTGCATGCTAAACATGGGCAAGGCAGGCAGACATTCTGGGGGTTTTCTGCAGTTGCAATCACCAGAGATGATGATTGAGTATGCTATTGTTTATTTTCCCAAGTTAAACTGTGGCATTAAAAAAAAAAAAAGGGGGGGAGGGAACAAAAAAAGGCAAACCAACCACAAAACCCGACACCCACACACCTACCCCCCTACAAACAAAAAACTACCCCAACCCCACCCCCTACACACCTACTCCTCAGCCCCTCTCACCTCCCCACCTCAAAAAAAAGGCAAAAAAACCCAAACCAAACAAAAAACCCACCACAAACCCAAACAGAAGTAAACCTGATACCCCCTTTTAGAAGCAGCAGCAGTGTTCCCCATGCCAGTTCTGAAGGGGGGTTTTGGCTATCTCTGTACCTGTAAGGCAGGCGGTGCTGCTGTTGGTCGGGGGCTCACCAAGCCCACCAACTCAGCTCGCCTCCAGCTCAGAGGCAGCCCCCGTGCCCTGTGTAACTGCGCTGGGGCGTTTCTAACTGCTGAACCTATTAATCCTCCTCACCGTACAAACGTTTGGCGTTTGAAAACAAGCGTTATCATAGCTAGCGGTGCAAGACGCAGGAAGCTGCAGAGAGGAGGGTTCAGCCGAGGGAGTGGGGTGACTGTGCCGGAACGTTCTGGAAGCGGGGTGGGGCCGCCCCCAGACGGCAGATGGAGAGCTCGCCTTCGGGGCTGCCGGCAAGCTCTGGCTGGGACTGCCCTGAGCGGGCTGGAGCCCAGAATAGAAAATGCTCCAAGTAAAGGCTCTTATTTTGCAGTATCTGTTTTACTGTGGTGAGAGTCATACTATTATTCTGGTATTTGTGCACAAGGCTGTAAACCAGGGACGGGGGAGGGCGTGGGGAAGAGGTGGAGGAGGACAACTGGAGGACTGGGCTGTATGTGGGAAACAAAAGGGTGTTTGCCTTTTTTTTTTTTTTTTTTTTTTCTTGTTTTGTTTGTGTGTGGGTTTTTGTTGTTTTTGTTTGGTTGGTTTTAATTTGCTTTTCTTTAAAGCAGCATTGGTGCCCTTTATTTTTAAGATCAGAGGCTGTTCATCCGATGATTAATTCTGCATATGGCAGCAGCATCACTGAAAGTTGTGTTCTGCTTAGTGCTTAAATGTGCTAACATATACAGATCTGCCTGAAAGTGACATAAAGAAATACACATGAATGAGCAACATCAGATCATTTGTATAGCTGATGGATGTCAATCATCATGTGACAGTCATTCTGGAAAAATAATCATTTTTCCCTTACACCTCACTTTGGATACAATAGCTGAGCATACATTGTTACAACCAATTAAGTATTGTGCATTAGGAAATACTTTCAGACCCAAAATAGGTATCTTTTTAATGCTACAGATGAGCAATTTGTGTTGTGTTCAGATAGCCTAGAACTGACCATACGTTCACAGTGGAAAAGGGGACGTAGAGTAATTTGACTGTCTATAACCTTGACACTGGTGGCATTCTAAAGAGGAACAATGCAGGGAACTAGAAGAGGCCCATCGTGAAAAGCAGGCTCTTCACATCCTGGGGCACTTTGCTTTTCTCCCCTGCTGGAATGACAAGCCTCACTATCTCTATCGCTTTCCTTTTCAACTAAAGGGTGCTAGTTTGCCATTACAAAAGTGTGCCTAAATGTGTAGCTACCTACCCGTTAATGTGGGCTTAACTTGATGTTATTTATGGTTTTACAAATTCATGTTTATAGTTAATGTAACAAATAGTTGTTTCACCTTCTTAAAGATGTTTCTTAGAAGGCAGAAAAGGAGTGGGAAATGGTTATTGGCAAATGATTCATCATTTACGTGCACACTCTTAACAGCCACCAAAGCCTAGCATCTCCCCCTCTCCCCCAAATTACAGTGATTTAGAATAAGCATTTGCATAATCTAATTATTAATGTAATTGAGTCTGACTGGAAAGAAAATTTAGGAAATAAATTATTTGAAGTCAGAGCGGGGCGAAAATTCTACCTATGCCTGTCACTGTACCTTATAGGCACTTGGAAAAGTGAAAACCACAGCTCTGGATGGGGGATTTTTATTCTTCATCTGCCTAATTAAGAAATACTAAATGTGCAGTGGCAACAGCAAGTTTAATGGTGAGGCCTGTTACCTGTCAGCCCTACTTGGATCTGAGATGGATGGATGGATCTGCCCTACTTGGAGCTGAGACTTAGTTGGTAGGCTGTGAAATATTGGAAATACAAGTTTAAAAGCTGGTTGCTAAACAGCTTAAGAAAAGGTGATTGCTGAGCAGTGAATGTAACACCAAAAAATGGGTATTTTAGTTACTACAGAGCACCCACCAGAATTGCTGTGAGCATTGCAGGGTGTAGCATCCTACTCAGAACAAGCTTCAAAGTGGAATTTCTTTCACAGAGACTATTGTCAGTTTTCTTTTGTACAAATAGCAGGAGCAGTACTTGACTTTTGCTGTGGCTCTGGATTATTAGTAAGCAAATAACTAGACCCTGTTCTAGAACCCGTAGTCTCATGGGGGCAGGGGAAGGCTGTGCTCAGCAATATCTTGCTGCAATTTAGTCTTGAAATGAGGCCCCTTTATGTAAATTTTTACTGGCGCCAGCTAGCTGTAACTGCAGTCTGGCTCTGCGTCAGCAGCAGCTAACATGTGTCATGGACTTCTCCCGTGCACGGATTGCAGGAGCACTCCGGTTTCTGGACAGAAAGAGCTGCGCTGATTAATGTGTAAAGATGTACAAAGGAACATAGGTGCAATTTGATTGCTAGCAAGTGAAAATACTGAGAGAATTTCAGCTTTGTGTTTTTTTTAGTGTGCTCCCTTACGCTGTGCTGTAATAAATTTGTGCTTGTTGGTACTACTGTGTGGTATGTGGGAGGTACTTAACTGCACATAGTTGCTGCAGTGCTAATAGTTGGCAGCTTGGAAGGCAGTACAGAGTCCGTCTGGAGGCACTTGTAGTTGCAACGTTGCCTTGAAGGCTGTGGCATGCTCGGTGAGCTGCAGGAGCACTCCTGGCACATTCAGCCATTTGTGTGGAGAAGTGGGAGTTCCAGCAGGCTTTAACAAGCAGATATAGGCTACTAGCCGGGAGGTACAACAGCACAGCTCACGCTGGCTAGAAAATAGTATTCATGCTGCTATGTAAACAAAGCAAGATCTTAGTATCAAGATGGCTGACTTGGAAGTCTACTTGTAGCTCCTGATATTTATGCAAATGAGCTACATGTCAGTGGCTTGCTCAGAGGAGGAAGCTCATTTTGCACGTGCCAGGTAAGAGAAGCAACTAATTTTCTGCATTAATGTTTAAGAGGCCTTTGAAGTTGCCCATCCCCCCACTTTGGCATAATGCCAGGAATGATATTTAAATATGAGGCGTTTTCTGGGAAGCCCACAACTCATTTGTTCTTGCTATAATTATTTTTTGGGTTGCTGTTGTTACAGGGAACTTTAACAATAATTACAAAATATTTACTTAAGTAAAACTGGAGACTTCAAAAATACTCGAAATTTGAATATCTAGTTCAAACCTCTGCTGTTTTGCTACTGAGTTGGTTTTTTTTCCCCTCTACAGTGACACTAGTTGATGTACATGGAGGCTAAACAATACTGTGAGCTTACCCCCGAAAAGGGTGCAGAATTAAGAAGGTTGTTTTGGTTTTGTTTTTTTTAAAATATAACTTATTTATTTCATGGCATTATGAAGAAACTTTATAATCCTTCCTGTAGTTTGAATTCTCTTTGAGATGACAGTCTTGGACGCTGAACTGTTGCTCGTGTACCTTTTAGTATAACTGCACATTCTCAAGTGCCTATTTGTAAATTTGAAAAAGGTTTGTGTCTAGATAAGGAAAGAGATGAGAATATGACTTTCTCTGATCAACCCCCCAGAAGACAATAAGCTTGCTTTAAAGCAGCAAACTTTAACAAAATGACAGTATTGCTAATTACATAATGTATTGTGGTTATGCATGCAGTGCATGAAATGACTGCATGGGGCAGATGCGCTAGTTCTGCACAAATGCATTTGTTTTGTTTCTGTTTTACAAGGAAAACTGTTGTGACAGTGTGGGATACTGGAAAAGGGAGATAGCAAAAGAAAGTTACTCATTCTGGCAAGTCTCTGAGCTAGAGAAAAAGATTACTGTAGATGCGTGAACAGGCCAAGGAAAACATGGTCGCTTAAAGGCAGACAGCAACTCAAGATGGGGATGTGGTACTGGCAGTAGATGGGCCTGGTCTGTCTGAAGGAAGAATGAGATTAATCAAAGAGAATAAAACTTAAAAGGTAGAAGGGTAAAATAGGCAAGTAGATTATTTGAGTTTAATGATGGTGTGACAGTTTTAGGCTGTGCCTTTAAGGAAAAGGACGGCTACCGCAGATGGTGACAGTATTGGAGCCATACTCAAATGGACTATGAATTAAGGCCAGCTGAGATGGTGTAAACTAGAACTGGTTGATACTGAGGAGGAGGAAATTGAACAGTGATAGAGAAAGGTATACCTCTGTGTTGTCATGGCAAAGTGAAATGCTGCATGATAACAACCTGGGCCAAATGAGTCCTTTTTTTGGTATGTATCTCATTTAATTGGAAACCTTGAATAAGTTATTGTTAGTGATAACTTTTTATACAGGACACAGTTTTGCTTGTCATTTAGAAGAAGTCTGTTTATAATCATGTCTAGAGTAGAAACAAATGTTGTGTATGGGGGTGTGCATGTGAGAAAGTATGTAAGTAGGTACGTGGTGGATTACCTCAAATAAATTACTATAGAATTCACAGGTAGCAACTACAAAGGTTGTCCATTAAGGGAAAAATTCAGTGAAAATTAGTCTTGCTTTCACTGTAATGTGAAGGAAGCCATTCAGGCCCTCTCCCTCCTTTTCTTTAAAGTATAAGTGCAAGGACACTTCTCCAGTGGCATTGAGTGGGGCATTAAAAATGTAGAAAACTGAGAAAAAGAAACAAAGTGTTTCTTAGAGAAAGCTTTGAGTAGTAAAGCAATGGATAACAAAGGTGAGATTGTGAAAAATTAGGAAATAATTCTAACAAACGTAGGTGACAAGGATAACATGATTCATAGAGAAAAGACAGAAGATTACAGTAAATATTTGGGGTGTTTTTTTAGATAGAAGTATATTTATTACAATATCTGGCACATAGATTAAGTATTTAAAATCTACAAGTTGCAAGGAAAGTACCAAAGAGTCCATAACAGGCATTTCTTAATGAAGGCTATAATAGCAGGTATTCATAATCTGTGCTCAGGAGTTCTAAAGTAATTGGCTGACAATTTTTTTTCTTCCAGAAGTGTCCCTCCCAGCATCTTAAAATAGAAGAAAAATTCCACAAGATCTTAAAAACTCATTTAGAAAGGTCAAGCAGGATGATCTAAATAATTATTTAACCTTGCATCAGTTGTGGCGACAAATAGTGGAAGGACAACTGAGTGATACAGTAAACATGAAAAATGTTACTTGAATTAATGCTGAGGTGGTTTCATAGAAATAAACCTCTACCTTAAAAAAAAGATGTAAATCTTAGTATGATTTGTTTCAGAACAACCTTCCTTGGTGTAAATGCCTGATGCATATAATGCAATTACACGTTGATACAATCTTTTGATTAAAAACCAAACAACTCCCCTCACCCCTCTTCCAAACCTGTAAAAACCAAAAAATTAAATTGATTTTAAAGCTTTTTAAAATTGTTGAAAGGGAGAGGGGTCAGAAGCATAGGCCAAGTAAAGTTACTTTATAATGGGCGTTGCAAAGCAGTTACTTCTGTTAACTTCCGGAGGCTAGAAAGATGGACTCTTATAGTGTCGTCTGGATCATTTACAGAGTCATCTGGATCATTTGCTTAGTGAAACCAAACCAGTCTACTACTGCACAGCAAAATCTGAAGTTCTACATTAAGAAAACAGCTATTATAGAACATACCTGCTTAACAGGAAACCTTACCCTGGAATTAAATAAGGATTGTTGAACAAGAAAAGTGAAGTCCCAAGTCGAAAGAATACAAAGAAAGAGTAAGGAAGTCATACATTTGTCTCTAGTAATCTACTTTGTTCGTATGATCATATGAGCTCTGCATCGGTACAGGTTGCAGTCCTGTTGTCTATTGGAATTTGGGGTTTTTTACAGTGTTGAAGAACTAGGAAATATCCTGGGGAAAATATCTCAACACAAAACTGTACAATGATTTAAAAGTTTGCTTGTATGCAAAATCTGACCAGTTTTTAATCTCTAAACACAATTTGGTTTGGGTTGTTTTAATTTGGTTCATGGGGTTTGGGGTTGGTTGGGGTTTGTTTGTTTGTTTGTTTGTTTTAATCTTAAGCCTGTTAATGAAAGCAACATACATCACTGATTTATTAGTCCCTGTTTGCTGCTAACTTATCCTTGATGAAGATGGAAGCACTTTGGCGATCATCTAGTTAAGGTAAAATGGAAAAGAAACTTTTCCCAAACAACTGTGGTGATTAGTGATTTGGTTCAGATGTAATATGTAGCAGTTTGAAAATTTGTGACAGGATATTTTTCTTCACACACCAAAGGATTGCTGTGGTACTGCTCCAGCTTCTCCATCATTTGGAAAAGGCCATGATACTCTCAGTGGCAGCCTTCTCTTTGAGAATTGCTCAATTTGAAAACAAGATGGAAATTCTCAAGATTCATTGTCTGGTCAAAAAAACTAAAACCCAAGACATGCTAGTATCTACACCCAAACTTCTGTCTTCAATTGGTTCTGAATAATAGTGTCAGCTTGCAATTATTCGAGTTTTGAGAAGAAACCATTTGGGTTTCCAGCACTGCTTTCAGAATCATCAAGAAGGCTTGTCCAGAGTGGCTTCAGCACCTACGCAGACAACGAGCACTGTAAACCTGAACTAATACTGTAAACCCAAGCCCACAATACCATTATGTTACCACATGGAGTCTAGTGCTTTCAAACTTTATTAGAAGCAGACTTAAGTCTACCCAAAACCACAATGACCAGATATAATCCTACAGTTGCAGGCAATCTCTTAACACAAAGGGCCAAATGCATATACTGGCATACTAGACCTCTCTTGCAATTATCCTGTGCCATATGACTGGTCAAACAATTACATGCAAATGCATCATGGCATGGATAAAATGTCATGAGATTTCACCAACCCTTTACACTTGTGTCCCAGCTGTGGGAGTGAGAACATTTCTGTGGATGCCAAACTGAGCAGATACTAAGTTTTACAGCTTGCTAAAAGAATTGCTTCTGATTTGCAATACAGTTCAAGGTGTAGAGATGGTTTTGATTAAAAGCATTTTCAGGTTGAGGGTGACTTATGACTGGATTTCAGTCTTCCTGTTTAAGATTCACAAGTAGATTGTCATGTTCTCACAGCTTGTTACCTTGCTACATATCAAACAGGTGTTTCATTTCATGAATCACCTTCATTATTGTGTATCAAATCACTCACCTGTTTCAGGGATCAGTCACTGGCTTAAAAGAGTAACATAATTGGAAGTAGCTAATTGGAAGAACAGTCCAGGTGACTAGTAGTTTGTCACCCAATGACCCCTCCCCAGCCAAGAAGGGGAATTGGGAAAATGAAGGTTGAAATGGAAATGGATTTCATGAAACAACAAAACTAATCCCAATGCCAGTTGAAAGTATATAAAGTTATATTCTGCCTAGTGAAGATACCACAGTCCCATTCAATTGGAAAGCAGCCCTCAGGAAGAGCCCAAGCAAGAGGCTGCCCTCTTCTCAGCAAACTTTGCCCATTCTACTGAACCTGACATGTATGGTATGGGATACACCTGTGAGCCAGCTCAGGTCAGCTGCCCTGGCTGACTCAAAACTCTTACTGTCTGGCTTATGATTCTGTCCCAGCAAAAGCAGAACACCTGCTGACTAGCTGAAGCTTTTTTCCATGGATATTGTCCTTGCCTTGGATCAACAGTTGTTGCACAAAGAAGTTGTTGCTATACCATTCTCATCCCCTAGATGTCTGGGTTTGTTCTCTGTTTTGGTTTCAGTACTTCTCTGATGTTACAGGCTGGTGCATGCTTGCTAGTGAAGTTCTGCTCTTGGCATACGGAAACTCAGGAATCTCCAGGCCTGACATGCTGAGAACGTATTTGACTACTCAGAGCTGAGTACATATGCTGTCTGCTTCATCTTCCTTTCACTGCTTGGATAACCTGAAAGATCGTGATGTTTGCAGTGCGATGGATCTTTGTGAGAAATTAAAGCCCTTCCTATGGAACCTCAGAGAGGTGTTGCCTGAACAGGATGGTTATGCAAGAATCTGAGCATTTTGACTTAATATTTGATGAGGCTGCCTTTATGCCTGGCCTGGTTATTGATTATCTTTCTGAGAACTGAGACTTTTATAAGGGAAGGAAAGACTGATGAAGAAAATAGTTGCTTCCAGAAGACCCTTTGGTGCCAAATGTTCTGTTGTTTTTAGGATTCGGTTCTTAGCAGAGTTTTACATGCTTCTGTACAGCATTCCGACCATTCTTCTGTCTGTAGGACTTTGAGACAATGAAATTAATCACACCTGTATAGTCTCTTGATGCCCATCTTAAGACATGCTTCAGATGTTCTGCAAGCTTACATTCAAAAATACCTTCTAGGGTGGTCAGACTATGGACATCTATCATTCCCAAGCAAGCGGTATGGAAAGGATTCTGAGATACTGCTTCAGACACGAAGAAACTGCTCTTCTCTCCCACAGCCTGTCTTGTCCCATTTCATAATTGTCAGTGCCACCTTCCTCAACCAGAATTGTAGAGGCAAGGTTACCAAGACACATACATATCTATTTCAAGCCTTAAAACAGATTTCATTACCTCAATGTAATCCTGATACGTCTGTGGAGTTCTTCTGTTATTGTATGGGTGCACACATTTTCTGGACAAAGCAAGAGGCCTGCTCCTGCTATCCCCAGACAATGCAGGAGAACAGATTTTTTTATGGCAAACACACTGGGTTCCTTGCTTTATCACAGGGTGGCACAAACACCATGCTTGTTTTTCAAAAGTAGATCAGCTTGCTGTGTTCTTGTACTTGCAGTCCTTGTGCCATGTTCTCTTTGCTTAGATACTGGGAAGCTTTAGGCATTAGAATGGACAGAAAAATAACAGTGTTCCAAGATGAAATTTTGGCATGCTGCTGTGATAGATCTCATCCCATAGAATTTACCTGTTTTTCTCAAATTACTTGGTAAACCAAAGAAAGCTGAGTTAGCCACCTTGTTTAAAACACATGTAACTGTTGTCTTACTTGCCTACTATGGAAGAGCAGTTCTCTAAAAAGGTGTTGAATTGCTTTTGTGTATTTAACCAGTCTACTTCCTCTGCTATGGTTGTGATGGCTTAGTGAGACACAGTCTCTGCTCCAAAAGCTTAGCAGCTTGAGTCCAAATCTTCAGATAAAATGGGTGTGGGGGGTGTTATGTTTGTGTAGCTGTTAGTTTGAGAAGAGGGGGAGGGACAGTTATGGCAGGCATTTATGTAGTTCATATTGGGTTTTCACTAAGCAAGATCTCTAAGAAATTGTTCTGAGATTTGGGTGGGGTGTTTTTTTTTGTTTTTTTTTAATTCTTGATCTTACTTAGAAGGTTTCTCAATTTTTTCTGAGCATTAGGATCAAGTATATTAAGATCTGCACATATATTTAGTATGAAAAGAGTCTGAACCAAAACTTTATGGCAAAATTCTCTCAGCTTCTGGTTTTCATTATGAGAAACACAAACATTGCAATGTCCAAGAACCATTTAATTGAATATTGGATTGTGCCAGGACTTGCAGAGGTGAATCAGTTAAGAACAGTCAGAACTTCTCTGTTCATTGAAAGCTAAATCCATTCTCTGGAGTATGTCTGTCATGTCAAGGATCAATTGTTTCTTGTGTAGTTTGCACTGAAACTATACAAGATTTTAAAGAAGCCAGTAACAGCTTCCAAATAAAATGGTTGAGAAAGATTCTCAAGTATCTATCCAGTTCAATAGCTTCTGCTACCCTTTCCTCAGAGTCCTATTACTTAGAGAAATTCTTGCCCAGGAACATCCCATAGTGACAAATGAATGGGTTAATAGTCACCTTTTGGGT
The DNA here is from genome assembly GCA_033816785.1 of Picus viridis. Classification (NCBI taxonomy): domain Eukaryota; kingdom Metazoa; phylum Chordata; class Aves; order Piciformes; family Picidae; genus Picus; species Picus viridis. Next base: position 22,751,011 of record CM066568.1, on the reverse strand, counting down.
GCATAAATAAGTTTTATAATTGAAAATACAAGCTTAGAGTTGATCACACATATAGAATCATCAGGAGAGTCTGGGGTTAGTCAGCAAAATGATCATCCATCATATACAATGCATGCAGACAAGCATTGTGGCTTTCTGGTTCACCAGGCAAAAGTCAGCCTGTGGAGGAGCAACATTTAGAGTACTATTTTTGATATTGAAAGAGAAATACTTCTGGAAGTGCAAGCTGATCTCATTTGAGGACTGTAGCTTTCTTATTCCAAAAGGTAGAGGTCTTCATTTGTCAGGTGGAACATCTCTGTAGTCTTCCTTTTTATTTTGCATTTGTGTTATCTAAGAAAACCTGCAGCCTACTGTGTTCAAGAGGACCATCAAGAAGATATTTCACCTATAATTTGTTTCTACTTTCTTCAAGGACCTTTGTCTGAGAAGTTGAGAAAACACAATGGTAGATTCCTTCTTGGTTATAGAGATGTCTTCAGACTACAGATTTTAATTTCATTTGCTTATGTTTAGAAGGGCACCTTCCTTTGTAATATTAACAAGAGAGCTGTAATTCAAAGAAAATGTTTCAGATTTGTAGTACTAGAGTTTTGCTACATGTATGGCTGTGGATATTTGGCCATCTTGCAACACTAAAGTTAAAGCAAGCTACTCAGCAGCTAGAGCACAATGTTTATAGAGGCTGGTGATTGGAATCCAGTCTTGAAATGGAGCTGAGTGAATATGGATTTGCAAGAAAAATTATGAACTGAAGGGAAGCTGGAAGCGTGCTTAAGATTTGCTGTACTTACTCCTGCAGCTAGCTGAAGTAGTAGGCCAGACTTGAGAAGTCCTCTGCAAAGGTACCTCCATGGAAAACAGTAAGAGTGTATTGTATCTAGAGCAGAGACAGTGCTAGAATGCCAGCTGCAAGTGTCCCTTGAAACTTTGTCTTGTCAAATGGATGAAAAAAGAATGTGTGCAACATAGCCATCCTTGTCCCTTATTAAGGCATTTGGGATGGACACATCCAGCTGGAGATGGGCAGTCAATATCATCTTTAAAAACAGTGTAATTTCTTTTTCCCTGAAGATGCTTAAGAATGTTCTGGCAAATAAGGGCATCTAAGTCATCTGCCAGACAATTCCACTTGCCCATGAGAGTTCAGCTAGTGACAGGGTAACAGTGGGTTTTATGATCCATATAAAAGGAAGAACCAAGTCTTTGTTCTTTCAGAGAGCCATTATGCCTGGATTTTGAAACAAAGTAGGATTCTCAGACTGGTACTTCCAGGAGATTGCTCAGAAATGTATCTAAACCATCTTTTTCCTTGAAAATTGCAGTTCACATGTGTGTCTTAATACAGAAGATCGGGAAACAAAGGAAAAAGAGCATAATGGACTTAAACTTGGTCATGCACTTCCTGTAGCCAGAAACTTACCAGTTCATTCTCAGTGTCTGCCTCGTTGATGTGGTCTGGCACCATATCCTCCAGAAGGTTCTACTCCAAGTCATGAAATGAAAACAGAAACCCTCTTTCTCTGTAGTGTTTCCTTTGTCAATCTGATACTGCTCTGAAATCATCCATGGCTTTCATTTTTGATAGAGTGATATAAAACTCTCTAGCCTCCCTAGCTGACACCTTTTTATTAAGAACCATATTACAACAGGAGAAAGTGCAATAGCTGGATTACTTCTGGCTAGGTTGTTTGTTTTTTTCTTCTTCTTCTTCTTCTTTCCGTACTCTGCATTCATGAGGCATTGATATAACATTAGTTTGGTTTATCATCTCCTAAGTTAACTGTCTGCTTTTTTCCCTTGCGGAGTTTAAGGCTGTGATTTGAAGAGCAGTTGCCTGAAGTGCATGCATGATTCCACTTCACTTAGTTGTCATCCCGAAGGCATACATAGAATGTCATCCTCTTTCTCTCTCTTCCACAGTCCTTACTCAGCCCAAAGGAAAATGTGACAGCATATAGTTCATGTAACAGAAAGAACTCTTACTACAAAGCAGTCAGGAATACTTCTTAATACTTAAATAGTACTTAGTAAGGTGAGAAGAGAGTTTATGAGAATGGGACTCTGTATGAATGCTGACTAAGCTATTTCTTTCAGTGTTTTTGCTTATTCTGATAGAGTTCTGGAAAACTCATTGCCTTTTAAAAATACTGTTACTGTATTTAAAATGTGCAGAGTAACCATGTGGGCCACAAGATGCTGTCCTGTAAGGTATTGTTTGGTAGTAAGCCTCTGGGTTAGATGACAGTATGTGTGGGCAGCATCTCAAGGAGCAGTTAACTCATAGCGGTACTACCCATGAAAATACACTGACTGCATGGATGTTTGCAGTCTCTTTTCTTCTTCTGCCACTGTGGAATCTACTGCTTGAACCTGGCATATTGGTAGAGTCACCAAAGATTGTTTAGGTAAAAGGAGTGCACGTATAGGCACACGTGCGGTATTCTTTGTCTGAGAGCGCTCAATCTCATGTATAGACTATTCGTATTCCAAGAGCAAAATAAATCACAGTATCACGGTATCGCTAAGGTTGGAAGAGACCTCGAAGATCATCGAGTCCAACCTGTCACCACAGACCCCACGACTAGACCATGGCACCAAGTGCCATGTCCAGTCCCCTCTTGAACACCTCCAGGGACAGTGACTCCACCACCTCCCGGGCAGCCCATTCCAATGGCGGATCACTCTCTCTGTGAAGAACGAAAAGCACTCACTGGTTCCCGAAAAATCTGTTTGGTTTAATTTTATAAAACAGCTTTCAAAAGCTCACTTTTTAATTTGGTATCTGCTGTTACGTAATTGGTGCATTATAGATCTTTGGGAAATGAGGAATGAGATGGGGTTATTAAAAGAGCATTAGGTTTCAATGACTATTCCCAAATGGCAATGTCAAAACTGAGATGAAACTAAGAGATGTTGCTTAGCAACGGTGGTAGTCTCTGGTGGCCACAGATGAATGCAGTGAGTCTTTGCAGCAACACTGTTGCTGTGAAGTGAGTCTGTCTGAGAAAAGATGTCTAAAGAAATCAGTTTTCCTTATGAAATTCGAGAACGATTTTGTCCTCATTCTAGTGAACCTTCAAACTGTGTTTGTCAGGGATGGGAAACAACAACCCAGCAATTAAACAGTGTGCAAATTAATGTTTTCTTAGTGACAGACAACATTTTTCTATCAAATATTTTGGTATTGTATTTTGTATTGTAGTAGCAATAAGCTGTAGTCTAATTCCTTGAATTGTCTTCAGAATTTGAGGCAAGATTGTAATGAATAAGTTGTGCAGAGGCTATAGTAGCAGAACTGGGAGGAAAAATTTGTTATATCTGAGGATAGATTGCTTTCAATATGTATTTTCTTGTGTTTGTTTGGGATTTTGTTGTTCTTGTTGCAATGTATGACCCTTGCAATGTTCCCGTCTGTCCATTTATTCAACTGTATTGTGCATTCTTGCAGTGCTGCAAACCCTACTTGGCACAGGTTCATTCCTTTTCTTATTCATTTAAAAATGCCTTAGTGTGAGCATGTTGAAATCTAACCTCTTTCTTGCACAACTTGTGAACCATTTTGAACATTCTTCTTAGGGAGTTTCATTTCTGAATTCAGCTTGCTCGCCTTTAGTGCGAGTGCACAAATTGTACAGGCGTGTCTGGTGAGGTGTGACTTGCTAAGCATAACTTTGGGAGCCAAAGAGGAATCTGTAAGTATGAAGTCCACTCTTCATGACAGTTTCATAGTATTAGTCAGGGTTGGAAGGGACCACAAGGATCATCTAGTTCCAACCCCTCTGCCATGGGCAGAGACACCCTGCACTAGATCAAGCTGGCCAAAGCCTCATCCATCGTGGTCTCAAACACCTCCAGGGATGGAGCCCCAACCACTTCCCTGGACAACCCATTCAGATGTTTGATAACATCTGTTGCAGATGTTGTGGATAACTGAATTTTTATGTCACCAAACTGACATAGGGCATTAAACAGAGCAAGAAAGATTGTTGTTGTTGTTGTTGCTGTTCCTGCATGCTTAGAAATGAAGAAAGATGATGTGCAGCTTACATGCTTATCTTCTAATGTGAAAAGATAATTACGTCAGAATTACTTTTTTTCTTCTCTTTCAAAAAATACTCAACAAAACATACAGCCCTCTGAGCGAGCTAAGTGTGCCATTGCACCTCTAACGCCTTTGATTTTGGTACAAACTTGATGGTTGCGTGCCCCTTGGTTCCTCGTGTTTGCAGCGCAGCAGTTCCCCTGCGCGTCCGCGGCAGCGTCGTGGGTGCGCTCTCGGGGCGGCGGCAGCCCCGCACGGCACGTTCTCATCCCCGTGCCGTGTTCTGCCTGAGCTACGCCACCTTCCGTCACCGTCGGGGCTGCGCTGTGCTCAGTCTTGCCCCGTTGTGGTGACGCTGAAGGGCTCCCGTTCTATTTTTAGCCGGTTGCTGGGCAGATTTGCCCGTGGCTCCGCCTCACGGTTGCGGATTGGTTCATGCAAAGGAACTCTCCCGCAGCCAGTTTTAAGTTTGGAATATCAGAAGTTGAACAAGTTTTTGATTGTAGGTGTGTTCTGGCACTTCGTGTCCACCTATGGAATTTATGTAATATGAGATTCCTGCTTATGTTTAAGGATAATGGCAACTCTTAATCCTGTGCTGAAGATGGAACTTCAGTATAACATTTAAACTGTGTATAAGAAAAAGATTCAACAAATGTCTTAAAATGCATAAATTCAGCTTTATAGATAAAGCTTCTGTTTTTTACAGAAAGAAATGTACATTGTGCTTTAGTTTGGGCTAAAAATCAGTCAGTAAGAAAGCTGAATTTTGCTGTTACAGAGCCAGCAGTTCTCAAATTGAAAGCCTGTGTTTTGAGTTGTTGATAAAAACTGAAATCTCTGGTACTTGTGGGAAATAAGAAAACACAGTATCTACCCCTGTTGCTCTGGTTGAGTTCCACTCAAGCGGTTTTGCTGGTTTAATGACCTTTAAATGACTCTTTAAAATTTAATTTACAGGAAAAGTAAAAACTCTTCTTGGAGAATGAGCATAAGCTTCATGTGCTAAAGAATATGTGTTCCTAAGGCACTTGGGTTGCTTTTAAAAAACTATTCAGGATATGTATTTTAATTAAAAGTTGTCTAGGAAAGATTCTCACTTATTTTCCATTCTTCTGTTTTCAAAAGCATGTGTTTTATGTGTAGTAGTTACCAAGGCATAAACTGATGAACCATGTAAGGACTATTCTGCAAGACTACCAGCAGATGAAATATCTTATTTACGTATATGGACTGACGGTCCATTTTTGTCATGAGGAATCTATTTGTCCTACAAGGCATGGCAGCCTCATGGATTAAAAAAAACTCCTGAAACTACTAATGCAGTATGAGACACATGTTCATGAGCTAACATCAAAGGTGCTATTATCCTCTGCAGGTAGAGGAAGACACAGGAAAACTGCTCAGTTCACTGTGACACCAAAGTGACGAGAGTGTAGTTCAAGTTTGTATGTGAAGTTGTCGATCAAGTACACTGCACAAGACCGTACAACTTGCCTGAAACTGTACTGACAATTTACTCTGGTTTACCAAGCTTGTAACTATACGATTGAGCGTTTTTCTCCAGTATAGATACACCTGTGGACATAATGTTTTATGAACTGGTTCTTCAAAAGGCAAAGTTTGCAAAGGTGAGAGAGAAGTCACATTGCACTCGTGAAAAAAATGCCAAGTTCCATGCTTCTGTTGGGACACCTGAAAAGCATGTGCGCTGTGCGGTATTTGAAGAAAAGAAACCAGCTGCAGTATTTGAACCCGGGCTGGATCCTCAGCAGCTTTTCAGATCAAACATCACAGAAATTCAGTAGTCTTAAAATAGTCTAAAAAATGTGCCTGCACGTTAAACATTGAATCTGTGCACTGCACTCCAGGTTTAGCACTCTTGTGCCTCTCCAGATCTCAAACTGAAAACCCTTAAGTCTTTCTTGTGTCATTTACCAGCTCTTTGGAAAACCTGGTTAGCTGGATGCAAAGCCTGTTTGCCTGTGCTGTGGGCCCCCGTGTTCGTGGCCGACTTCTCCCCGACGGCCTCGTGGGGCTTTGTTGCTGGGCAAGATTTAAGGAGCTGCCATCTGATTGGCTGCCGTGCAGCTGCTGCTTGCAGCCAATCGGTGCGGGCCTCGAGCCCGTTTCCCCCCTTCTCCCCCCTCCCGGTGCCAGAGCACATCCCGCGGGGAGGGGCCATAAAAGGGGGCCAGGGCTACGGCGGGCTCCCCCTCAGGCCCGCCTGAGAAACTACAGGGCTGTGCTGCAGGGGAACGTGCTGCTGTTTCTCACACTGCAAACCTCAATTCTGGATATTAAACACGGGGGGGACACACACAATAAGCTAAAGATTTATTTTGATTTTTTAAAATTGCAGTGGAGCATGTTTTGCCGTATGTGCACTAGGTGCAATAGAGCAGGATGGTGACGTACCTTTTTCCTCCGAAAATGGCACCTTCTTTTCACTTTGTTCAGCCAACACTAACATAGCTCCAGCCTAAAAGGGAGGAAAAACTCAAATCACTTGTGGTTTGCTAGAAGAAATGTTATTTGCGCTTTTCGTGTGCCCTCTGTTTTGTTTATTATGCTGTAAAATAAAGGCATCGTTTTATGTGCATCTCGGGTGTGTATCCTGCACTCAGTCACACCAGTAGACATATTAGTGGCAGAAAAACAGATTGCTGTCACATGATTGCAGCACATGTTCTCCAAGAAGAGATCACAAAGGGTTATTTTTTTCTTTTTTGAAAATAGCTTTTAGATTTCTGACAATTCACATCAACACTGCTATAGAGGATTTCAACTGAAAACTGCTTTTTATGAACCACTACTTAAAAGGTAGGTTCTATTCGCCGCTTTCATTCTTTGGTGCTCTCCATCTGGAACAAAATACTCCTCGCCATTTGCTGCTTTGCTTTCCATGATTTGGCTGTGCTCATGGAGTTGCATATTTGAGCATTGATTTTCATGATCAAATGCTTTACTTCCTCTATGTAGTTCTTGTGCTTTTGGCAAATGTTTAACGGTTATGGTGGTTTTAGCTATCACTGTGTGCACATCAGGAACCTTGTACCAGCGCTGTTCTAGACAGGTGATATTATGCAAACCCCATTGTGCACTATTGTTTAGACTCCAGCTTACTCCCCCTCCATGTTTCCGTGACCTTCTTTGTCTGCTGCCTGTTACCAGGCAGGATTCAGGCAGCTGCTTGCTGATTGGCTGCCGTTTTGAGCAGCTCTTGGGCTGCTCCTAGGAGTACATGCTTATAGGCTAATCTGTAGCAGCTAAGTGTTAATGCCTTCCTTTGATGCTTTAGAGTTGCAGTCGTTCTGCAGAATAATAATAATAAAAATAAGGAAATAGAGGGGAAAAAAATTGAATTGGCTGAGAGGGAGTGCTTCACAAGTTCCTAGCTACACTGCTACATTTTGGTTTTGCCATGCAGCACACATTTGAACATGAGAAAGAAATCTGCAAATATTGGAGGGAGGTGCCTAATGGTGTGTTTGTCTCTCATGCTGAAGTATATATTAAAGTTTAAAATGAAAGATGGAATTTTCATAATTTTTATGTAAACAAATAGCACAACGTTTGTGTGTGTGTTGGTGTTTTGAAATTGATTATTGTGGTTAAAAAATGTCAAAGCAACCCAAAACCTAGCACCTTCTTTACAGCATCTGACTGTTACACACTTAGCTCTACACGGAGGAGTCAATTTGTGAGTTCTGTACAAACGCCTTTCTTCCAAATCAAAGACGCCCTTCCATTGCTCATTGGGCTACTTGGTTCCTTGTTCCATGGTCGCGTGAACTGAAAGACACAAGCATCAGGTGAGGGAAGTGCATAGCAAACGTAGCTAAACTTTATGTTGTGAAGTGTAAGGGCAGACTACCAACATACATTCATTTTGAGCACTACTAGTTTTAAACTTTTTATTTGTGCGAGACTGAATTCGCGTAACCTGCTCTGCGTTGCTCTCTGAAGGGCAGCCTCCTCACCCATGTGAAAGACTGGAAGGCAATATTTATCAGATGACTGCTGATTGGCTTTTACTGGTATGACCAAACCTGTCTGGACTGGTTGCTGATATATTTGTTTCTTTTACTCAGCTCTCGCGTGAGATCTGGTAATTAGCTGCAGTGTGCTCCCTTGTGGGTATGGCTGGAAATACTTCTAAGGCTGGTCTGCGGTGGTATATGATACTTGGCTGTTAGTGAGCGTTTCATGATCATAGTCTTATCTATCATTATAATTTTGTCATTTATGGTAGCTTTTATTGGTAATTAATTTCAAAAGATTGTGAAATTGAGCTGAAAATATGCATGAGTTAATCACCTAATAATGGAATTTAATGGGAAGCAGTTTTGTTGTTTATAGGTTCACTGTAGAACCGTATTAGACTGTAAGATTTTACATATAATATCCTGAAATATAAAGTAAACATAATTTGGAAATATATTAGAAGTTCAAGCTTATTCATTCAGTTACATAGAGGTTGTGGAGTTCTGTGTGTTCTATGACTTGGTTTTACAAGATCATCAAAGATCTGAGCTAGTGTTGGCAAGTATCCTGCTTTTTTATATATGTATATAAAAAACCCTCGTACCTTATCTGAAAAGACAAAATACAGTTTATTAATGAATTTCTCAGCTCTGTGAATTAAAGTGGGTTTGGGGAAGGTACAAAATAAACAGTACTAAAGCCATCCTTTGTGTAATAATTCTGCTGTGTCAGTAAATAACATTTACATACCTGCTACTTGAGGAAAAAACAATATAGAAAGAATTGCCTTATTTTTTTCCACTTGATGTAATATCTTCTAACTACTGTCATCCAAGTAAATATTTGCATGTTAGGAGAAACTTAAAAGCTATAGAACTTGAGATGATACAGTAGCTTCAGTAGAGCTAAATTGGTTAGCATCAGCTGATTCCAGATCACAGATGCTGGGTTTCATTTAGGATATAGCAAGTGTCTTGTCTGCCTTCTGCTATTGAACAACATTATCATCTAATCCTTTTAAACCAGGTCCTAAAACAAGACCATGTAGAGGGAAATGTATTTTCAAAATCCCAATGTTTTATTAAATAAAAATAAATAAGATTTTGTTGTAGTTAGAAAAATGCAATGCTGGATTAACTCCATTTATCTATTTTATTAAAGTAGATCTTAAAACATTTTTCTTATTATTTGCATGGGTGGATAGAATGAATAAAATAACACAGAGGGCAAAAGCCTCACTTTTCCTTGAATAGGAAATTTTCATAGAATCAATAAGGTTGGAAAAGACCTCAAAGATCATCAAGTCCAACCTATCACCCAAGACCTCACGACTACTAAACCATGGCGCCAAGTGCCTCGTCCAATCCCGTCTTGAACACCTCCAGGGACGGTGACTCAACCACCTCCCTGGGCAGCACATTCCAACCGCTAACAACTCTCTCAGTGAAGAACTTTCTCCTCACCTCCAGCCTAAACTTCCCCTGGTGCAGCTTGAGACTGTGTCCTCTCATTCTGGTGCTGGTTGCCTGGGAGAGGAGACCAGCCTCCTCCTGGCTACAACTACCCTTCAGGTAGTTGTAGAGAGTAATAAGGTCTCCCCTGAGCCTCCAAGCTAAACAGTCCTAGCTCCTTCAGCCACTCCTTGTAGGGCTTGTGCTCGAGGCCTCTCAAAACTTCTGTGGCTTGCTATAACAATCCTACAAGATGACTGGTCTAAAATGTGTAATCGGAATATCACTGCATAGTGTTATGAGGGGATCTCAGTGATCTTCACATAGAAGTGTTCATGCAGCAGACAGAAACTTGGATACACCTCTGAGTAAAAACAAGATTTAAGTGTGTTGTCTGTTGTTTATTTGGTTTTGTAGATCCAGTTAAATCAGTGTGCTTTAAAATGTCTTAAATGCTAAAACAGTCTTTCATAGGAACTGTGTAATTTGATGATAAGAAGTTGTTGCCTTCACAGTTCTTTCTCAACTTTTTTTGCAAGGGTGAAGATGGACAGCACAGATGAACCTCAGAAAAAAGTCTTCAAAGCACGAAAGACAATGAGAGCGAGTGATCGGCAACAGCTTGAAGTTGTCTATAAGGTTAAAGAGGAACTGTTAAAAACAACTGAAGTTAAATTGTTAAATGGAAAGCATGAGAATGGAGATTCTGATTTAAATTCCCCTTTAAGCAGTACAGACTGCACTGAAGACAAGAGGGAAGTTAATGGCCTAGTGGACTTACGTGTTAACTCTGAAGAAGAAAAACCAGTTTCTGATGAAATTAGTGAAGCCAAAAGTCCTGAAAATAGGGCAGGGAACACAGTCAGTGACATAGACTCCAAACCCCTAACGCTGTCTCCAGAGAATGTTACTCCCAAGCAAGATAAAGACACTGATACTGATAAAGGTACTTTAACTTGTGAGATTAAAACTGAAGTGTGTGATAGCAATAAAGATAACTTCCATGAAGAAAATAATACAAAAGATCATTTGGACCAAAGAGAGAGTGATGTCCCATCAGAAGGTGAAAGTAAATCAATCTGTAATACTAGTGACCCTTCAGAAGAGAAGGAAGAAACAAATGACTCAATTATTAATTCTGGTCCCTCAGATGAGGAAAAGAGAGATGAAAGAGTAACTGCTGAGGATGGTGTTGGAGAAGAGGTCATCTCTAGCAGTATGGAAGCTGATCAGGAACCAAAGGATGACAAACAAGACAGCACAGCAGATCTTTCAGATAGCACTGTTCAGAAGACAGAAGAGCCAAATGAAAGTATCTTGGACACTACTGACTCTATGGAAACAGATGAAATTATTCCAATTTTGGAAAAACTAGCACCTGCTGAAGATGAACTGAGCTGTTTTTCAAAAGGTCCTCTACTTCCAGTGGATGACACAGTCCCAGATTTAGAGGAGAAAATGGACAGCTGTTTGAGTTCCCCATCCAAGCAGGAAAGCAATGAAAATCTGCCCAAAGAGGCTTTCTTAGTACTGTCTGATGAAGAGGAACCCTGTGATGAGAAGGAGGAATGTGCTGAAGTGATGCTACCAAATGAGCCAAGTCTTCCAGGTAAGAATTTTCTACATTGATAGATTCTGTTCAGCTCTGGGATTTTGTTAATTTCTTAGAATGGCACAACTGGGACATGTTCCTAAATCAAAAGGGCAGCCTTACCCACCAATTCCATGTTACATAGTCTTAAAAATTTTCAAGGATGGGATTTGAGGCCCAGAAAAAAGTGAAAGTAATTCAATAAACTGTCATTTTAAAAAACTGTTTTGTTTTGGGTGCTTTCCCTGATACATTTTGCAAACTGGGGCGATGGGTGAAAGAAAGGAAAGATGAGTAATTGCCAGACATAAACAGAAAGATTTATTGGAAGAGAAATGTGTTAATTTACTGTTCTTGAGGGGACGGAGGGATTTGAACTTCCTTTAATATGTGAATAAATGGTAACAACAAAACCATGATGCTAATCAGGCATGACAGAAGTCCCATTTGATTAAAAAGTCTTTCCATTGTTTTTTCACCAAGAGACAATATTGGAAAGGTTTCATGTAAAACACAAGTCCTGAATGGTTTTCATCCCATGTAGCTCTTAAGTCATAGTGTTTTTTGTCTAACTTTATCTGATGACTAGGCCAACTGGTTAGCATTTGAAAGCATCTAGTGTAGAAAGATGGTGCTTTAATCTCTTCATGTAGTTAGCAGACTTTTTTTATGTTGAACTGAATGGATGTCTTCTCTAGTCTGTCATTGTCATACAGTCTTTTAAGCATATTTATTTGTTTGACATAGAGCACTCATCATACTGTTAACATTGTTGAAAATATAGAACAGATGAATAATTAATGTATAAGTGGACACTGCTTTTTTTATCTGTAATTAAGGACACTTGTTTCAAATTGTCTTGGGGAGGGTTTTTTCCTTCTTTTTTCTTTCTTTTTACACACACCCCTCCCCCTTCTAGAGCTTTTTATGAAATGGTGACTACGCTAACTTGAAGTGTTTAAACATATCTCAACTGGATAGGAGTTCCATAGACAGAATCGTAGAATCAATAAAGTTGGAAATGACCTCAAAGATATCAAGTCCAACCTGTTGCCCAAGACCTCATGACTACTAAACCATGGCTTCAAGTGCCACATCCAGTCCCTTTTTGAACACCTCCAGGGACAGTGACTCCACCAGCTCCCTGGGCAGCCCATTCCAATGGCTAACGACTCTCTCAGTGAAGAACTTCCTCCTCACCTCCAGCCTAAACTTCCCCTGGTGCAGCTTGAGACTGTGTCCCCTTGTTCTGGTGCTGATTGCCTGGGAGAAGAGACCAACCCTCCTGGCTACAACCTCCCTTCAGGTAGTTGTAGAGAGCAAATAAGGTCTCCCCTGAGGCTCCTCTTCTCCAAGCTAAACAATCCCAGCTCGCTCAACCTCTCCTCATAGGGCTTGTGCTCAAGGCCTCTCCCCAGCCTTGTTGCCCTTGCATTAAATAAGATTCAAGTCTTTCAGTCTCCAGGAAATCGGTAACCATAGTTTCTCAACGATGGTACCACTAGTGATGAAACTGTTTCTTTCACTAGCATGTGATGGCATTCTGAGATTTCAGTCTCTAGAGAAAGGGAAATAAGTATCTATGTCTTAAGCCATATTTCAGGCTCTTCCTCCTTTTCTGATATTTACCTTCACATTTATGTCAGTTAAACAGACAAAAGGTAGGCTATGTAGATTCTTCTATAAGGATCATTGTTAGATGTTAGGTGTTGCACTGTTTGTTGTGCAATTAAAGTCTTCCAGAAACTGGATGATGTGGAAGGTGACAGGAGAAAGAACATTCAGTAAACTTGTGTCAAAAATGTATTGTGTTAGAGTCCCCTTTATGAAATGTACATTGCAAAGACACAACTACTGCATTTTTGATCCACTAAATCTGCAAACCAGAAATCAGGCACACTTCTGTCCAGCAGGCTTTGGAGGACTGATTAATGGATGTTGAATTCGTCAGTAGTAATCTTTAAATCCTTTATGCATTGTATTTTTTCAGTTAGATATTTTGCATTTGAATCACTTGACTAAAAAAAATAAATTACTTTTTTTAAAAAATAAAATCTATTTTATGATAGACAAGAAGAGTTGTGACCAAGTAATAGAGTAATTCAAGTTGGGAGGGACCTCAAAAGGTCTCTAGTCTAGTCTCTCCTGCTCAAATTAGGGTCACCTTGAGTACTGTGTCCAGTTCTGGGTCCCTCAGTTTAAGAAGGACATCGAGACACTTGAACGTGTCCAGAGAAGGGCAACAAGGCTGGGGAGAGGCCTTGAGCACAGCCCTGTGAGGAGAGGCTGAGGGAGCTGGGGTTGTTTAGCCTGGAGAAGAGGAGGCTCAGGGAGACCTCATTGCTCTCTACAACTACCTGAAGGGTGGTTGTAGCCAGGAAGGGGTTGGCCTCTTCTCTCTAGCAACCAGCACCAGGACAAGGGGACACAGTCTCAAGCTGCGCCAGGGGAAGTTTAGGCTGGAGGTGAGAAGGAAGTTCTTCACCGAGAGAGTTGTTAGCCATTGGAATGGGCTGCCCAGGGAGGTGGTGGAGTCACCATCCCTGGAGGTGTTCAAGATGGGATTGGATGTGGCACTTGGTGCCATGGTCTAGTCATGGGGTCTGTGGTGACAGGTTGGACTCCATGATCTTCGAGGTCTCTTCCAACCTTGGTGATACTGTGAACTGTGAGATTAGACAGGATAGCTCAGAACTAATCCAGTAAAGTCTTGACAATTTCTACTAAAGTCCTGAAAATTTCTACTAGTGAAGACATAGTATTTTATAGACATTCTAAGTATGAAGGATGGCACCTTTCCATGGAACTTTTTTATCTTTCAGCTCAATATTAGAATGTGTAAGTCACAGCAAAAGTACTGTTGAACTTAATGACTCTTCTCTAAATTCTTTGAGTCCTGTTTTATTGGTAACAATTAAATACATGAAGCTTATCTATAAGTCTTAAAAACCAGGTGGCACAGGAACTGTGCCATTTCATTACCTTAAAAATAAATCAGCATGGTTTTGAAGAATTCATGTGGTATGAATATTATTTCTTGCATAAATTAACAAAATGAAATGTCTCATCATCTCAGGTCTTGGGGTTGGGACTCCTTTATTTTTCTGATTTATTAAGCAACTTACTTGAAATCTTTCCAGTGTTTTTTTGCGGTAGAAGTTAAATTTAGTGTTAAGAGAGCATCAAGCATATCTTTGCAGCCAATTTCTCTAAAATATTTTGTAGTAGAACAGAATAGAATTAACCAGGTTGGAAAAGACCTTTGAGATCATTGAGTCCAACCTATCATCCAACACTATCTAATCAACTAAACCATGGCACCAAGTGCCCCATCAAGTCTCTTCCTAGACACCTCCAGTGGTGGTGACTCCACCCCCTCTTTGGGCAGCCCATTCCAATGGCAAATCACTCTTTCTATGAAGATCTTCTTCCTAACATACAGCCTAAACCTCCCCTGGCACAGCCTGAGACTGTGTCCTCTTGTTCTGGTGCTGGGTGCCTGGGAGAAGAGACCAACCCCCACCTGGCTACAACCTCCCTTCAGGTAGTTGTAGACAGCAAGAAGGTCTGCCCTGAGCCTCCTCCAGGCGAAGCAACCCCAGTTCCCTCAGCCTCTCCTCATGTGGCTTGTGCTCCAAACCCCTCCCCAGCTTTGTTGCCCTTCTCTGGACGCATTCCAGCAACTCAACAAAATAAAAGTTGGAGAACTGTAAAGATCAAGGTGTACATAACAGTGCTGGCTTGTTGTGGTGTATTCTGGATAGGTTTTAAAGTAATCTTAGGAGTAAAAGTTACATGTTGCATCTAGTAAGCACAGGTGGTGAGAAATGTAGCCAGTACAAAATACATACTGGAGGTTCATAGAACATATAATGGAAGTTTTCAGAAGTGTTAGCATTTTTCCTTTTAACCAGTGTGTTTTGGGAGTGTGATTTAAAATGTATTTCAGGATTTCCTAAACTGTATGATTTTGACTGGGTTTATGTTATGATGCTTTGTGCTATGAAGAAACCTCAAAGGAAAATTCATATTTCCTAAGAAAAGAAGAACTTTTCTTTGCATAAAGTTTATAGTTGAATTTATCATTTACACATAAAGAAGCATAATAGTATTTGTTACTGATATATATATTTTTGGGGGGTATTTTTTTCATGATGAAAAATGAACCACTATAATGCCATAATTTTACATTAAAAATCCATTGTTTCATTTCAGAGTTAACTTTGAGACATTCTGTTGGTTTAAAAGTCAAGCAAATCCAGAAGTGAATCTTACTGTGTTGTGTGGTAGCTCAAACCTTTGCTCTGAAGATGTCCTCTGATCGTTTTTCATCTCTGCATTCCCTCTGCGTCATGCTTGCTTCTTGCCTGTTGTTTTTTCATATGTATTCTGAGTTTACTTGGACTCTTGTAAGATTTTTGTAGGTCAGCATAAGTAACATACAGGGTTTTCTCTTCTGTTTGTAGAAGAGGTGAAGGAGGAGAAAAAGGAGAGTGAGGAGGTTAAAGGAGAGCCCCAGGAAGAAGAGGAGAAATACACAGAGAGAAGTACGTAACATTCAAACTGATGTGTTTCACTGGTGGCACATGTTAGAAATACAGAATCTTTGAGGTTAGAAGGGACCTGTGGAGATGGTCTAGTCCAAACCCCCTGCTCAAAACCAGGCCAACTAGAGCAGTTTGCTCCGAAGCCATGTCCGGACAGGCTTGTTTTATTTGTGGATCTTTGAAGGATATCGTGTCAGGAGCTGGAGGAGTGAATGAAGTCTCCAGTTCCTTTTTGATTCATCACAGTGATAAAACATTGCTTTTATAATCAGTTCTGGTTTGAGCCTGTTCTTTTGTTAGACTTTTGCTTGCTTTCTTATCCAAGAAGTGGCAAAAACCATTTGAATGATTTTTGGTCAGGGATTAGGAGTACAGGTTAAAACTTCATGGCAGGTAGAAAAAGAAAGTTCATTGCTGATACAGGCAGTATGAAATGTATATTTGTTTGTCTGAAATCCTGAGTATTCCTGTCTCAGAAGATGATTTTGGTTTGTTTCTAAGAAGCCATGTTTCACTGTAGGATGGTGCTGATAGGAGCAGGAAGAACTGAAGACAGGTTCATTTGGGGCAGTGATTTGGTGAATGACAAAGCAGAACTCACCAAAAAGGCAGCGACCTACAGAGACCCAAAGGACTGGTTTTCTGCTTTGATGTCATCAAATATCTTGTTTTTCCAAAGGTGTTCTTACTGGTTTAGGATAAAAAAGCTTAAACTGGGTACAAGTGAAGCTTCACAATAGTTGTGGCATTCTATAGGTACCTGTTTTCACAAAGGTACTTCATGAGCAGTTGTATCTAATTCTTCCAGGTGAAGTGTCAAGGAGAAAACGTTCCAAATCTGAGGACATGGACAATGTTCATTCTAAACGTCGTCGGTACATCGAAGAAGATTATGAAGCAGAACTCCAAGTGAAAATTACAGCCAGAAAAGATGTTGACCAAAAAATAGAAAAGGTAGAATAGAGAGGTGCAAAGTGAAGAAGGCAAACACACATTTGTCACTTGTACCCTCTTTGAATCAGCTGTTCTGTCCCCCACGCATGCTTGCTCACTCGCTCTCAAACGCTCCCTGGGTTTTATGGTTGAAAATTAGACATCATTAAAATAACAAAGGTGGCTTGATTTGTATAAAGTCCCATACAGCCCTGTTCTTGAGACCAAATATCATTTGAAAACTATGCTGCAGCAGTTCTGTTTGAAATGTCTTAAATACTTAAATTCTTAAGTCTCATGTGACTGTAGATGGAGAATCTTAGCAAAGGAGGTACTACAGTGTGGTAAGGGTTAAAATTGTGTACCTAGATTTAAAGAGAGTCTGTCTCCAAATAGAAGTGCAATCAACACAGAGTTTTGCAGGGCTCTTTAGAGCTGTTAGTTGCCTGATTGCACCATTGGTATGGAAAGAAATCTGTGGTCTCCGAGAAAAAAACTGTGCCCTTCTGCCATTAATAAGCTACTGCATGTTGTAACCTCGTTAATGTAGGACGCAGAGGACTGAACCGCATTTGTTGCTTGTTTATTTTTGTTGCCTAAGGAAAATTTTTGTACTGCAATAGTTATAGGAGGGAGGGAAAATAGGAAAGAATAAGTGTGTCAAGTAAACCTCGTGGAAATCAATCTCTCCATTTTTAGCTTCTGTAAGAAAAGCAATGCAGGGCATTTCTGCATTGGGGGAAAATGCATCTCAGAAATCAAGTTGTGTTGAATGTCTTGAGTTTATCTTCTCTGAATGTCAGTGTCCCTGTCAAGAATGGCAAAGCCAGAGAAAGGATTAATTTGTGTAAACAGAATTTTATGAAATAAAACGCATTCTCTTGTTAAGGTTCTTTCTATATGTAAGAAGATTTTATACACTTTCCATGATGCAATGAAATTAATTTCCAAAGTCAGTGGCAAAGAGGGGCCATTTGTATTTACCAAAAATAGATGTAGTAACTTTTCTTATCTCGGTAGTCACCTGCTTATTGGCGACTAGATTTATTTGATTGGTGGGGCACAGCTGTTGTCAGTGTTCTGTTTGTTGCAGGATACTTGTTCAGAGTTGAGAATATTTATATAGATTTATCCCCTAATTTATGAGATTGCATTGTTATTTTTATTTTTTCATCATAACTTTGCAGATTATCCAGAGACTGTTGGAAGAAAAACTTACTGCTTTGCAGTGTGCTGTATTTGACAAGACTCTGGCAGACTTGAAAACACGAATAGAGAAAGTAGAATGTAACAAGAGGCATAAAACTGTGCTTACTGAACTAAAGGTGAGTCTGTGTTTGTCAAACTGCATACTAGAGTCAAATTTAAAAATAAGTTCCTCAACTTAATAGGAAGCCTCCTGTAGTTGTCAGTTGAGAAGTCATTTTGACTCCAAAGACTACATGGGGGAGAAGCAGCATATGCTAATGTTGCTTCCAAGCTGTAAAATTCTATTTCCCTACCCAGAAAGAAGGCAGCAATCATCAAAAGCCAGAAATTTGCTTAAAAATGAAAAAAGTGCATAAAGAAGAGGACAGTAGCTCTGGAGTGTGGCCAGCAGGTCAAGAGAAGTAGTTCCTCTCCTTTACTCTGCTCTTGCAAGACCCTACGTCGAATACTGTGTCCAGTTCTGGTGTCCCCATTATAAGAATGACACAGAGCTATTGGAATGAGTACAGAGGAGGGCCACAAAGGTGATCCTAGAGCTGGAACACTTCTACTCTGAGGATAGGCTATGGGGTGCTTTGATTGTTCAGCCTAGAGAAATGAAAACTCCAGGAAGACCTTGATCTGCCTTGATCCTGAAGGGACCCTACAGGAAGGCTAGCGACTTTTTCATAAGGGTGTCTAGCAATAGGACAAGGAGGAGTAGTTTTAAGCTAAGGGAGAGTAGGTTTATACTGCATCTTTGGAAGAAGTTCTTCAGTACAAGGGTGGTGGGACTCTGAAATAGGTTGCCCAGGGATGATGTGGATACCCCTCTCTGGGGGTGTTCAAGTCTGAGCTGAATGAGGCCTTGAGCAGCTGAGTCTAGTTAAAAAGTGACCCTGCCCATGGCAGGGAGGTCGGAGTAGATGATTTCTAAGGTTACTTCCAACCTAAGCCATTCTATGACTTTATATAATGTTCAAACAAAGAAACATCACATAATACTTGTCCGTGTTATTTCCCCAGAAATGAAATAATCATCTTCTAGTAGGGAAGCAAATAGCTGGCACTGACCACAGTATGCTTTGTGTAAGTGGCGTACATAGTAATGGCACAAAGAACATCAGAGAGAGAATTTGGAAGTGACAGTTAAGAACTTGCATCATAGCAAATTCAAACAATAAGGCCACTTAATTTTAACATAAATAGAAGTATGGAATTTGCCAGACCAGTTTGTACTACCTAACCCTTCCCCCTTACCAGCTCAGACAATTTATGTTGACTTTTGAGCAGATCACATGAAAGGTAAAAAGAGGTACAGTTTCAACACAGCTGGTACATAAGATATTCAAATAATCAAATACTTTCAGTTGCTTTCATTCTTGCAGATGGATTCTGTTTGTGCAGTTATGAATAGGCAGGAAAATAAATTGACTGTAAGATAGGTTGATTGTGATACACCTGTGTGTCTTCTGCTCTGAAGTAATTTACTTGCACTGTGTTTCAAGGAAGGATAATCTCTTCTAATATGAAAATAGCCTGTGAACTGATTTTTAAAAATTATATCTCATTTAGTTTATCTAATTTATTTGGTGGTTCTGGGGGAGGATATTTATGGTTAGTCTCTTTTCATCTTCTTCCCATTTAGGCTAAAATTGCCAGATTGACAAAGCGGTTTGGAGCAGCCAGGGAAGACTTGAAGAAAAGACAGGAAGTAAGAACTGGATTTTAACTCTTTTAACATCTGTCAGATAATTGTGATTTGTACAGAGGGTTCTTTAGGCATTGGTGTGAGAGCACCTTAAACTGTGTGTAAGTAAATGTAATTTACTTCAATGTGAAGATCACAGAGTAAGAGTGAATCCCAAGTACCTTGATTTTGGGGTGGAGTGGTGAGAGGGTGTGAATGTATACATACAATACTATTTCTGTGTGTCTATAATGGAGATCATGAATTAATTACTGTGAAGAAGTGGGAGCTGAAAGTCTAGTTGCATTCAAGAAGAAATTTTGATTCTCACCTTAGAAAACCAAGTCAAGACTTACAAAAAAGGGAAGATGAGGGAAAAGGAGGCAAGGAGGACCAAGAAGCTTTGGGGGGATTTTGAAACGTGTGATGTTCTCCTACCGTTTTTGCTCCAAAAGCATTTTATCTCTGAGGGAAAAGGAATAAATTTGAAATATATTGAAAGCATAAGTTTTCAAGCTGATTCATGGCTGGTTTGTTATGGCTTTTGTTGTTGTTTTGTTTTGTAGAATGCACCAAGTGCACCTTTGTCTCCAGGGAAAGCAGCAAGTGATACTGTGAACACAACCAACACAACATACCGGTAAACAAACCATATCACTGTGACTATGTTAACATTTGCAATGGGACACTGGGGATACCTACTGTGAGGAATAATCTTTGTATATTCTTCTTCTAATTAAAGTACTCTTCCTTTTCCATCATTGCTGTTTGTAGTAAATGTAAATTTTCTTTCACAGAAGTCATAAATGGACAGTATTGAATCGATTCTTAGGTAAACTGAGATGAATGTTGGTTCAGCAGTTAAAAAAATAATGGATAAAAATGGAATTTTAATTTCAAGGAAGGCAAAATTCTCATGGTGAAAGTCAAACTTGGCACAAACACTTCAAAATTTACCAACAATTCTTCTGGGTTTTTCTGGGGGGACTGAGGGGAGAGTATCCAAAGCTAATTTTCAGAAGCAGCAGAAAATAAATGGGTTTGGAAGATCTCAGTGAAAAAATGTAGCTCTAAATTAGGAGATTTTTTTCATCATTGTACTGTTCATAATTACACCTGATGTGGCTCATTGAGAAGTGCTAACTGAAATTCCTTCCATAGAAGTGCTGGCACAGTGAGGCAGATACTGGAGTCAAAGAGGAATGTAGGAGAGAGCACACCAGCAACTTTTCAAGCTCCTGTGAATACAGGTAAGAAACTGCCTATGGATTGTAAACACACTTCTTAACCGTAATACTGCTTTCCATTAGTAAGCTTTTATGACTTTTTTTTTTTGACATCAGAAATCATTATTTTTAGCTTCCTACCATTTTCCCAGTTTATATTTCTTGTGCTTACCAGATAAATTAGATGCTTCAACAGACTGCTTACTGGGTATGGCAGCAGAACTTGGCAGGCTCTCAGCAGCACGTGGCTCACTGGACATTTTTTTGTATTTGTGTTTTCCAAGGGACCAGTTGTTGTAACATCTCTGGAAGGAGTGTTTAAAATGCTCTGTTTTATGTGTTTTCAACAGTTACATTTTGAAGCTTTCTTCAAACCCCATTTGTGTCACAGTTCTTTATGTATCTTAATTTTTTGCCATTTTTACCTCTTTACCTAGGCCACTTTACCTAGGCCATCTTTACCTAGGCCACTGAATATCAAAGTGTACAACAGAAAAAGAGTATCTGTAGCCTGTCTTTGCAAAGAAGTTAATCATGTATCATGTTTTCCATAGACTCATAGGACGGTTTGGGTTGAAATGGACCTTTAAGGATTGTCTGGGCTGGGATATCCTTCCGCAAGATTAGGTTGATGAAAGCTCCATCCAGCTTTAATTTGAATACTTTAACAATAATAGAACATTCACAATTTCTCTGGACAACCTGTTCCAGTGACTTGCCACCCACATCATAAATCATTTCCATTTGCTGTGTTGGAGTGAGCCCTATGAGGAGAGGCTGAGGGAGCTGGGGTTGCTTAGCCTGGAGAAGAGGAGGCTCAGGGCAGACCTTATTGCTCTCTACAACTACCTGAAGGGAGGTTGTAGCCAGGTGGGGGTTGGTCTCTTCTCCCAGGCACCCAGCACCAGAACAAGAGGACACAGTCTCAGGCTGTGCCAGGGGAGGTTTAGGCTGTATGTTAGGAAGAAGTACTTCACAGAAAGAGAGATTGGCCATTGGAATGTGCTGCCCAGGGAGGTGGTGGTGTCACCATCACTGGAGGTGTTCAGGAAGAGACTTGATGGGGCACTTGGTGCCATGGTTTAGTTGATTAGGTAGTGTTGGATGATGGGTTGGACTCGATTATCTCAAAGGTCTTTTCCAACCTGGTTAAATTCTGTTAGTTCTATTCATACTTGGTTTAAATAATTAACTTTTTTTTTCTTTTTTTTAATATTGTGCCAGCTCCCAGTCTTGCAGCTTCTTCAGCAGTTGTCAGTGCACAGCCTAAGCCTCAAACTCCAATGACCTCCACCAGCTCTTTGACAACAGCAGTCCTTCCCACAGCTAACACAGCTGCAGTTGTAGGCGCTAGCCAAGTGCCTAGTGGCAGTGCTCAGTCAGTGTCTGTCTCGTTGCAGTCTTTGCCTGTAATCTTGCACGTACCTGTTGCAGTGTCATCCCAGCCTCAGCTTCTTCAAGGCCATCCAGGCACATTGGTTCCTAACCAGCAGGCAGGCAGCGTTGAATTTATATCAGTACAAAGCTCATCTACGATTGGTAGCCTTAGCAAAACTACAGTGTCTTTGGCATCAACTAAACCAAATAACAGCACATGTGTGCCCAGTCCTGGTACTCAGAGGAACTCTCCAGCTGCATCGATAGGCACAACATTGGCAGTGCAAGCTGTTTCTACTGCACATCCTGTTGTCCAGACCACAAGGACTTCTTTACCCACAGTGGGTACTTCAGGACTTTATAATGCTACCAGCAATCGAGCGCCCCTACAGATGAAGATTCCCCTCTCTGCGTTTAGTAACACAGCTCCTGTGGAACCACCCATCAGTACAGCGCTTAGAATCGGTAAGTTATGCTTGAATGTTGACACTAGCAAAGGAAAAGAGTTGTCAAAGGGAAACGTAAAACTGCACTCCTGTGGAAATTTGTTGCTGTGTTTTACTGAGATGTTTCTTCTGGGTTGCCTTTCTGTTGAAATTGTCAAGGTGAAAATCATCTCTGTCATGGATGTGTTCAAGCCTTTGCTGAAAACAATCTCTCCTTAGGAGTCTGCAGCGTAGCTGTGGAAGCTTTGTTTTATTTAGAGCTTCAGTGGTATCATTCCTAGCATGGGGTCAAAACCTCCTACCACTAACAACTTAGTATTTATTTTTAATGCAGCCTCTTGAAATAATCTGTCTGCCTTTCTAAGCAAAGACATTCTGGAAGGAAGCTATAATCATTATCTTAATTTTCACAGCACTTAAAAGTAATGGAAATGGGGGAAAACTGCAGCTGAATACCAGCCTAATTCAAAAGAAGTACATTTACTGTATTGAAAGTAAAGTCTCTGAGTGCAATGAATCTTCAAATAATGGTATCTATATTAATTATTTTAAAATGCTTTCCATCTGTGCCCATGCTGCAATGATTCTCTGCACTGTTGATTTTGCATGCCTCGAAACATTTTTTTCTAAGAGGTCCTCAAGATTTCTAATTGAGTTGGAATTATACCAAAATTCTCATTGGTACAATATAATACTAAAATGAACTTGTGCAGACCTTAACATCAGAGCTAATTTTATTTCATTTTCCTATCTCTAACTCAGCTTTGTTAAAATACGTCTTTCATAGAGCTTGAGTTGTATGCTTTTGATTGATTTTTAGCTCTAAAGCTAATATAACAGTTTAAATGCAATGTAAAAAGGATTGTGATAGACCAGGCACAATGACCAAAAAAAGGACCTATGTGTCTAAAAATCGTGTCTCATTTTATGCAGTTCACATAACCTTAGTGTATACCTGTGCAGTTTTCTCCTCAGAGGTTGAAACATTGCTTTGGGTGCTGATAAACTCTGGTTAAAATGAAAAGGAATGAGAATGATGAATTTGGATTTAGATGTTTACATCATATATTCAAGCAACTTCATAAGTTGCTAGTTTAGGTATATGGTTTGGCCCAGCTAATAAAGATACTCAGTCTTTCTGCACAGATTATCTCCGTTACAGATTTTGCAGTCCATTTAACTATCTGTTAGTCAATTTTTTGTACAAAAATGCTGAATAACTGTAATGTTTTTCAGTTCAGTATCAGTGGACATACAGAACAAGGAGAGGTTGGACTTATGCTTTCTCCTCAGATAGGCTAGGGAATTGTTCACAAAATATTTTGAATACCCTGTCAGGCTTGTGAGAAAGGGAGCATGAACTGCTTCTAGGCCAGGAAGTGCTTTCCTGTGTCTTCTGTTCCCTCTGAAAAAATGATAGTAGTCAAATTGAATAGTTACAGTTGAAAATGTTAAATGTGCCACATAATGAATGTTGAATGTCACCTCCAAATTTGTATAGTGGATAGCACTTAGTACTGGTTGGATACTGTAAATGAACAATTTCTTGATCCCTCAGAAAACCAGACAAGCAAGCCACCGACAGACACTTCATCAGCTTCAGCAAACAAGCGAACAGCTGAGGGAGCAACACAGGTAGGTTGTTGATTGCTTCTATATACAGTTCTGAAGTTACAATCCACAGGAGTAAAGTTCTTTACTTTTAATGCTCATAATGAAACATCTTTAGGTTCTTTTTTTTTTCCCCTCTCTACTATCCTTTCCAGCTTCTGTCTGTTTGTATTTTTCTTCTTCTGATCCAGAGTGCTACTTGGAGCATGAGCTTCTAATAATCTGTTCAGGAGTTTTCTGATGGGAGTTTGTGTATGTAGATAAGTTAGTCATTGAGGAGCACACTAAAAGCTTGTCTGATTAAACAGAGCTAAGATGCAGAAAAAGTGCCCAGTTTTTGTTTGAAGGGCTTGAACTTAAAGCTGCAAATAATTAGTAAATTATTGCAGCTCTCTCATTTCCACTTTAATCCAGAAGTTAATGAGAATTGGAGTTCTATTATATAATTGCCATATGTCATAGAAAAAAAATCCCAAAACAGAAAAAAAACCTTTGTGAGGAGTAACTACTTCATGATAAAAGAGAAAGGAGAACTTGCTGCACTTTCAGATTCCTCATCTAAAATTTATTCAACTTGCTTTGAAATGTAAAGGTTTAAATTAAGTTTCCTTCTGCATACAGCTATTTCACAAAGCACCTCATACTTTTATTGCTGTTAACTGGAAGTAATTTTATTAAGGGGAATGAAATTATTTTCTTCTAGCCAAAATTTCCACATTTGATGTTTCAGGGTACAGTTAAATCTGAATTGTACTTCAAATTAAGAAAATACACTAGACAAGACTCTGGTTTTGGCCTGTCAGAAATAGTCTAGCAAAGGTAGCCATTATCACAGGGTATAGACTGTGCCTCACTCTACCTTTTTCTTAAGGCGTTTCATAAAGAATGGTTGTTTGGAACTTCATTTTTCAAAGATACCTGTGGATTATAGCTATTAAACCATTTGCCAGTGCTTGATATGTAGGAAATTCAGTAATAGAATGGTTGAGAGATGTATGGATATAAGATTTAATTTTCTGTACAAGATGCATATTTGGGAATTTTTCTTCTTTGGTAGAGCCTGAAACCCGGAAAAGATTTTGGAAAAGCAGATTGTGTGTGATAGTGGTGTTTAATAATGGGAGTCAGCAAGGAGGAGGGAAAGGAGAGACTCACGATGCTTTCCGGTTTTCAGTCTTCTCTTACAATATATGTCTCTAAGTTTGCTTTCAGTCAACTCAGTTAAAGCATGTGTAATGCCATGGTTACTAAAGAAGGACTTGATCCATTTCTAATTGGCCAGTGAGGTATGGGCTTGACACACCTTATTATTTGAAAAATCCAGTTAATGCCACCTGCTTTTTGTTCTGTGAATCAGAAATACTGTGTATTACTCCGCACTTCACAGCACTCAGATCAAAAAGTAGCGCGCTTTGTGCCGTATACCTGTGGCATATTTGATGCTACAACTTTGATCAATTGTTTCGAAAAGCAGTTGAAACAGGAAGAGGCTTCATCAGAAAATAAAGCAGCAGTAGAAGCAGCAGAGACGAATTTTAACTTCCCCGAGGATGTCCTCTTTGGCTTGGAGGAAGAGGAAGAGGATGCCAAGAGCATCAAAAACACCCACAAGCAAACTGGCTGGGCAGCTAACCTATTAAAACAATGGCTGGCCAAAAATGGCAAGGATCCTAGCTTTGAATTGGTGCCAGTAAGTGAACTCAATGATATCTTAAGAGAGTTCTATTACACCATAAGGAATCACGATGGGAATACCTACAGTGTGGCGAGCTACAAGTCAATGCGTGCCGGCTTAAACCGGCATCTCAAAATGCCACCTTATAACCGTCAGCTTTGCTTAATGAAGGACAAAGAGTTTGCTAGTGCAAACACGGTGTTTGTGAGCGTGCTGAAGATGCTGCGCATGCAGGGAAAGGATGAGACTCACCACCACCCTCCCATAGCTGCCGAGGACTTGCGTAAGATTAAACAGTCCGGCGTGCTGGGATTGCACAGTCCGCTGGCGCTCGTCAACAAGGTGTGGTTTGATTTGCAGTTGCATTTTGCCAAACGAGGGAGGGAAATTTTAAGAGACCTGGCTCCAGATGCTTTTGTTGTTGAGAAGGACAAGAATGGCCGTCGCTATGCTATGTTTAGGTATCCTGGCAAAGGCAAAAATGGAGACGATCCTCATAAAATGGGTAAAATGTATGATATGCCAGGGGACCCAAACTGTCCTGTTTTTTCTTTGGAGCTTTATTTGTCTAAGTTGCCTCCTGAGCCCCCTGCCTTCTACCTGCATCCTTTAAAGCTAACATCGGAGCAAATGCAAGAACAACCTGTCTGGTACAAAAGAGAACCGATGGGTGTCAACTACTTAGGTACCATGATGCCCAGGATAAGCGTGGCAGCCAGGCTCTCTCAGCGCTACACCAATCATTCTCTCCGAACTACCACCATCCAGCTACTGTGTGAAGCAGGACTGGGGCCTAGAGAAATAATGGCAGTGACAGGCCACCGCTCAGAGTCTGCTATTAGACACTACTGGGGAGCTGCAGAAGTTCGCTACAGGGCTTGGTCAGATGTAATGCAGAACAGTGCCCCCAGTTACCTATATAGCAAGATCCCAGATGAAGTGATAAAAGAATCGTTGTCTGGTGCCTCCACCTCATCTATACACCATGTTGTTTTAGAACAAAGCAGAGTTTTATTCCCTAAGAAATCCGTGGTGCCACCTGGCACTAATTCTGTGACTTTAGTCCCTGGGGGACACTCAGCTCTGAATTCCAAAAGCCCTGTCCTGTTGAACTGCAGTTCTTCCAGGGTGTTTCTTTCCAAGAATACAGCCAGTGGGAATATAGCTACTGGTGCCCTTCAAGGCTGTTGTAATGAACCCATCTTTATAAAGCGTGTGATGAAACAAGAACCAATGACTTGATGCTTCTGTAATGGAACTGATTTGAAATTAATTACTAAAATGGAAAAATTACCTTTTTGCTTGCTTTCTTTCTTTTTCACTTGGTCTACTAATGAAATTTCTTATGGTCTAGTTCAGCAGGAAGTATCCTATTGGCAGTCCTGAAATGAACTATTGAACAGAAACTTAGAGAGCAGGGCTCAGAGTTTGTATGATTTTCTGTGGCAGCTGGGACTCTTTTAAGTGGCTGGGCAGATACTGATTTCCACTTAGCTGAAGAGCTGTGCTTGCTTCACTAAGGGCATGGCTTTTATATTTTGTGAAGAGTGTATTTATGATACCATTCTGTGCCTGCTGGCACTAATGTAGCATCTTACAAATCAAATACTTGATTATTGAGGAGCACGGAGAAAGCAGAAGCTAAATATTTATACGTATGCATGAAAACACCTGAAATTGTGTGACCACTGTCAACCTCTCTGTTCAAATTGTTTTCAGACCTATCAGAGGACTGTGCCTTTTGTTTTTTGTTGTGTTTGTTGTTTTCCTTCCTAACATTATCCAAAATTTATTTTCTCTCTAAGAAATGGATTGATATTGCAGGTCTTTCTCTTTTCCTGTGTAATATTTCTGCCTGTGATTTCAGTCATTCTGTTCTCAAAGGCATTAGCTGAAACAAACTATATTAAAACTGGGATCTCTTCAGTTGTGCATGAAATGGAGAAAATGTTCTCCAGTGAGTTGAGGTTTGTTGCTTAAATGGCAACTTCAGTTGGCCTTGACACGGTGTCTCTGCATGTGCTTCTCTTGTGAGACTTTTTGTTTGTATTTCCTCTCACCTGCTCCTTCCATTACATTTCACATTGTCTTTGCAGTGTTGTCTCTGTGGTATTTGTCACTATAGTATAATTCACACCCACCAAAACCTATCCAAGCATTATTTTGGTTTTAACTTTAGTTCACTATAGTAAACTGATCCTATCATTTCATCTTCCATAGGAGTTCTTTGCAGGTTAGAAATTAATAGAATAGTGGATGTATATTTTGTTAGGGAAATGAAATTGTAATTTAGAAGGTTCTTTAATGAAGGAAATAATGGCAAATTAGGAGGGCTAGCCACAGTTCATTTTTATTGAGTCACACCTGAGAATCTAACCAACATTTTATCTCTATTCTGTGCCATCATTCTTGGAAGATCTAAGGATCTTGTAAATAAAAATGGAAAACTGATCATCAAATCACAAATTATGGCAGTACCACTTCAGAAGAAGAAACTCTGTAGCATTTAAAATTGTTTTCCATTATATTAGCTAAATTAAGTAAGAGTGGCTTCATCCTTTTGAAATGCACATGTGTATGTGTGTGTACACACCCCACACACACCTACTTTATCACAGTAAGGACTTCACTGTATGTGTTTGTGTTGCTCAGCAGTGGACAAAACAGAGAACAATCCCAGCTGAAATAACAAATTTACCATAATGAACTCTTAATTCTAATTGACTCTAATGAACTCTTAATTTCCTTGCTAGGAAAAGCTTTCAAATGCTGAATGAGATTTGAGATTCAAATACTGAGTGAGGGCTTGATGCCTGAACTTCAGTTTCTGTCTTTGTGCCCTTGGGTAGATCAAAGTATGAGACTAGCACAGAGGGTTCCATTTTCTGACGGATCATGTTAAAGATAAAAAGGCTTTGAAAGTGCTGTATTTTTCTTAGGTGTTGTGTTTACAATCACTTCTATTTGCTGCTGTTTTAAAGACTGACTGGTAGATAAGATGATTAATATAAAAATTACTTCTGCACAATTCTGCAGTTCCTTAGTTGCAGTATTAATTTATAGCATCACTGACTAGAAGGAAATCATGAACCCAGGATTATTTTGTCAGGTCTAGAGTAAATCAAATGGGAATGGTGAAGTGTTCCTTTCTAATGGCTAGAAGAAAAAAATGAACAAACAAAGCACAAAGAGTTCTCATAGTGTAGGAGAACTGTGCAGTAATTTACTCTAGGATATTCTAGAGTAACACAGAGTTCAAAATTCTAGGGTTTCATAGAATCCATACTTCGGCCAGTGTAGCAAATTTCATTTCTCATTTGAAGATATTTACTCTAAATTTCCACCCAGAGGTGTATATACTGTGTTTTCCCCCAGATCTTTATGTCAGGTAGTTGCTTGTTCTACCATGCTGGTCTTGATTATATATCCTGCAGAAACAAGAGTTTGGGGCTGCTAGGAGATAATCCTTGTTTCTTCCCTGTTGCAGCATACTGTGGTCATACTGACCACAAGCTCTGCTCTGGTCCTCACTGCATCTAGGTAACTCGCTGTAACCACGTATTGCTCACTGCTTCATTCCTTAACACAAATCTCTTTACTGATTCAAACTGGAAAAGGAAACCTTGTGGCCCATCTGAGCATGTCTCTGAATATTTTTTAATTATCATTTGGCTTTTAACCTGACTTCCATTCTGTTTGTAATTGGTTCTTTTTTGGCTTCTCATTTGCTACATTCTAATTCTATTGGCATCAATTATGCAATGTCCTCTTACTACTTGCAGTTTGATCCTGATACTTCAAAGTCACTGACTGCAGCATGGCTGGCTTTCTTCCTTTGTAAGGGATAAATTCTTTTCTGAAATGAGGAAAAGAATTCCTGGTTTGAGCTGGAAGTATTACTGCTTCCCAAAAGCTGAAGTCAATATTCATTAATCATTCCACTAATATGTAATTAATAGAAAATACTTTTAACCTTCCAGAACCTCCTGTATCCCCTCCCACCCAGAGTGTTAAATAAATCTTTCCTACATGTATTTCCTGTCTAGAAATGGTGGAGTAGGCAAACAGAATGGGTATTTTGCTGGAACCTTATATAATACATTCATATATTTAGGTTTGTGTCTCGTTTTCATAATGAAGTTTTGGTACTGATGCTGTGAATTTAGAACTTGCCTTTTATGTGTTTTTTCCCTGATAAATTAGGGAATCTCTGCTGTTACTTCAGGGAGTAATTGCTTTTTATTTTAAAGAATTTTTAATTCTTCTATTGATAATGAAGTAATCCACCCCCACTATAAGATACTGTGATCTGCAGTGTGGGAGATCTAGAAGTCATGGTATGTGCCCCCTGAACAGCTTCACTGTGCACAATGTCAAATACCTGAAAGAAGGAGGCTTTGAAATTGAATGTGTGCTTGGCTCTGTTGTGGTTTTGGTCTGGTACATCTCTTTGGTTGCCCTGAACTATACAGCTTCTCAGTAGCTGCATGCTCCTAAGGTCAGGATAGTCAATGCAGCTTGGATGTATGATTTTGCTGTATGACTGTTTCTCCTTTTTCGGCCTTCCTCTGCTTCTTGCTCCAAAAGGAATGGCCACAGGGATGTGGGAGGGGTATCTTACTGTGTTCTCCTTAGTCTCTCAACTTCAGCTTTTTCCTGTGTACACAGAAATTTGTGTTGTTATTCAGCCCCAATCACTTCACCAATGGCCATTCCGGTGCCTCAGGTCCCAGAATTGCATTTCTGAAGACATGACAAGAACTTTTAATGTGTTAGGGTAAATATTACTGTTACAGAGACAAAAGCATCTTAATTATATAACAAATCTTTAGAATGGTTTAAGAGTATTTTATTATGAATCCCAGTTATAGATACAGGATTTATATATATATTATATCTAATATATAAATACAGTTATGGTATATTGAGAGAATTTATGAAAGCAGCTTTTATTATTTTATGACATAAAATAACAAATTGGAATGGGGTCAGATATGTTGGAAATGACTGGCATTGAGTCAGTCTGCTCAAGAATTATAGTTATTGCAAACACTAGATCAGGCAAATAGTGTTCCCCACTCTAGGTGCACCTTATTCTCCTATGGAGTAAATCTTTTTTCAGTATGAATTTCACCTGTGCATGTCACCTTTTCAGATAATATTAAGAAAAATAAAAATTCATCAGTGTCCTATCCCTTCCCCATTGGTTCTGACATGCCTTGATTTGTTTGGTTGAACTACAGTGTAGTGCAAGCTATTTTGCTGACTACTGGGAATTCATCTGGTAAAATGTTAATAAAACACATTTATAACTCCTGTCACTTGACTTTGCAGTGTGTAACAAACTTGGTGAATGTCTGTTGGGAAACAGCGTGAACAAAGTGGATATGTTAGCTTACAGTTTAAAGCAGCTATTAATTCTATATTGTTGAAGCATTATTGGTGAATGTTTCCTTGCATTTCACTTGCATTTTGTCACTGAAAATAAACATTCATAATACTATATGTGAAGCGGGCTACTTGACTTCTGTGTCTGACCCCAGGGTTATGGTTGTGCTGTTTTAAAATGGAACCAGTTCTCATCTGTGAGGTGGAACCTTTACCTGAAACTGGAACTCTAAATTATAAAGATGCTAGCAGGAGGGCAGTTTAAAAATCTGAAATAAAAGTATAATCTGAAAAATTCCCAACGGAGCATCATGCAGCCGAACTGAATGGCTATTCCCAGGGACAAAAATCAAGTGAATCCGTTGGTGTATGACTTTTGAAGTGACTTCCCTGAGACCATATTTGCATTACCAAAACCACCACCAGTTTCTGAGAGCAGTTTTCAAGAAGTAAATATATTTAATTTGTCATTCATAGCCAAAAAAAAGAAAAAGAGAGGAACATGAAAGCAATTTATCTGATGATGTTACTACACCAGAGATAAAAAACAGCTTTTAAAAGCTGCATTGAACTAATCTGAAAAGTACTCAATTGTGAGTATATTTTAATTAATATGATTATCTTCCATCATCCAAGATAGCCATCCCACATAATGCTGTTGGGAATCTGTCAGTGACTTTTGGCCAAGCAAGGTAGATGTTTCACCTCAGAAGAACCAGTAAAGATACAAGTGTATACACCTGTGTGCACCTATGTGTTTCCTATAGACCCTTTTAACTGTTTGATTAAGGAAAAACAAAATCGCAGCAGTAGAGAAATATCTTAAGCATTGTGTCAAGTGTTCCTTTAGTTGGAATTAAGATTGCTGGTGCTTAAGACCAGCGTTTCTTGCAACCAGTCTCTGGGACAGCTTTCTTAATTTATGGTTCTTATGAATGTAGGGGTAGCAGAAACATGTCTACTCTTTGCACCAAAGAAATGAGAGGCTCTGTGAAACATAGGGGTTACTAAGACTGGTTGTTCATTTTTCCTATGCTTGTATTGTTCTGTAGGAAGCATTGCCTGGTACCAATTAATGGTAAAGGGAACACAGCAATCTTATAAAAGCAATACATAAAGTGTCTGTTGCTAGTATTTGAGTATTATACAGGTATGCAAACACACACTAGCAGAATACGTGCTGGCAACCCTGTGACATTTAGTTTGTGCAAACGATGATCTCAGTAAACTGCTAACTTCATTGCATTACCATTTGCATTTTTATCTTGGTAAGAGGTGACAAATACGTTTGTTTCCTGATAAAATAACATTTCATGGCAGCTTTGCAAGCTCTGTAAGGTTAAATAATTGCTTCAATTTTGTGGGAGTTACTGCTTTGGAAACAAACAAACAAACAAACAAACGTTTAGGGAGTGAGAAGTCTGACATTGAAGCAGTTAGTGACCAAAATATGTTCCAAAATGTATTAAAAAATAATTTTCACAGCTGCTTAAACTGTGCTTGAACTCTGCAGTTTTGTATATGGATGACTGAAAACATAATACAGGCCTTAAAGTGATTCATGCAAACACAACACCCCCTCGATTCCCGCAAGAGATTTTCACTGTCGCTCTCCATGATTTGATGTTGCTATTATATAACGCCTTGGTGCGTCGTGTATGATTGTGGTGGAGTGATGCTTCAGGAATTGTCTGCTTTACAACCCCCAGAATTTTTTTTCTGGTTTGTTGCTGTAGAAACTGCTAATAATAAAATTCTCCACACTGTGTGAGTATGCCACACATCATCTGCAGAATTTTAATCGTTACTTCCCCGGAATGAAGTTTTATTTTGCACTGTGTTTTTTGTGTTGTTGCCCTTCTTGGTTGTTGTTTTGTTGTGTTTGGGGTTTTTTTTTTCTTTCCCCCTCAATTTTCACTTTTACATACCAAAAGTGTTCCATTCTGAAAAGCAGGTGGCATTAAAGCATTTTTATCTCTCTGTGAGGAACTGAACCATGGCGTTATATAATACCAAACCCTTCCTTTAATCTTACCTATCAGGTGTGAATAGAGAAGCTCATATTCAGCACTTTCTTCAAAATACTAACATCTAGCTCTTGGTTTTTCATGTGGTACAATAATGTGCACGTTGGCATGTGTATGTCAAAGTTCTGTAACAGGTAACATTGTTCAGTTTGAGGTTTAGACATTTCTTACCACTTTCTCCGGTGGTTTGACAGATGGGTGCTGTGATGTTGTAGCTACTGCTTTCCATGTTCAATATTGCAATTGCAGTTGTGGGAGATGCCTCCTTTTCTCGATACCATGCCTACCATATGTGCTTTGGCCTTTAAGTTCAGTCACCTTCCTTGTATTTGTTTTCCTTATGGAACTGGGATAGCATTTTTCTCTCTCCACACCAGACACCCCTTTTTTTGAATTTGGCACACGCAACACAATTGGGAAGGTGAAGAATAAAGATGCGGCTAGATCAAAATTGGGAAGACGGGAAAAGATGAAGTCTTCTATGTTTCATTCTTTGAGTGAAGTACAGCATCTTCTTTAGTAACTGGAGTGTGTGCCCTGCAGTTAGGACTGGAGGATGTACGACAGAGCACCACTAAATGCTGTCCTGCAGATCTGCAGGTTCTCTTGTGGGTCGTAAAAGAACCTAAGATCACTGCCAGGTTGTTTAGTAGAAAACCTTGCATTGTGTGGCAAACTACAAAAAGGTCTTGCCTCCTGAGAAGTGCATGTGTGAGACCTTTACTGCTGATTGGATTTATTATTTAATAGCTGCCTGTTTAAGTCAAGATTTTGGCCTTCCAAACACACCCAAAAAAAAAACCCCACCAAAATAGCATGCCGGGACACTTGCTGACTTGGAAGTTCCAAGAACGTTCTCAACTGGCAGAGTTAAGTAGGGCTTTAAAATAGCTCTCATACAGAGTGGTTTTCTAAGGATTCAGATTTCCTTGCAGAGAAAGAATTGAAAGGAAATTACTTCAGACTAATGCATTTTATAGTGGGGAGGAATTAATAGCTTAGTGCTAGGGTTTTTTGATTTCTCCAGTTCTTTATAAATCTTTCCCTTCATTTTTCAATCTACTTTGTCCTGGCAGGGAGAGCCATAGTTCAAAATACACAGCCTCTTGACTCTGTGCTAATCAAGTAATCATTGATTACTTCAATGTGCCTTTTATCTTAAGCTTCAAGTGGGTAAATCAGCTCATCGTACTAAGACAACTGCAAAGTCTTTGAAATAGAAATCACTCAACAGAAGAATTCTGTGGTTAATAAATATGAAAGATGTTTCTCTATATATAGCAATGATAGAATCCCTGCAGAGGTCCCTTCCATTAGCTGTGAACATAAGTAGTTAGATGTTTCTTACTCAATTGTGTATCGTGTGGAGTATTAGCAGAATGTGATCAGGGCCCGCATTGGAATTGAAGATGAATTCAGGTTGTAATAATGAGCAATGAAGAGATTGGTCATGTCTGGCATTCCAAATTCAGGGACCAATAATTTGGACAGAGCTTCTGTTTGCCCTTGGTAATCATATATCTCTCTTCCCTCTTCTCAAAGCCTTGCCTGTGTGGGAATTGTCCTCAGGACCTCCTTAAAGACCTAGTTTTACCCAAATGAAAAGTCATAGAGCAGATAGTGAAAATGCTCAGGCTTTGTGCATCCGTCCCCGTCTAACCACAGACAAAAATCTCAAGTCTTTCTTGGATTGGTTGTGTTGGCATCTGTAGAGGCCATGTGGGACTCTTATACTGTTTTCCACTTCAATTGTTCAGAGATTTGGATAATTATGTTTTTTTCCTAGCCCTTTGTCTGTCCTAAGGAGCCTGTTTCATTCCAATCCATAAAGTGGTGGCAGCTCAATCCAGCAGTAAATGATCATATCGTGTATCAAACAAACATATACTAATTTCTGCAGAAAGTGTAAGGAACTAGAAATAGACATAATTCAATATTTTATTCTAGAAAGTATATTTAAAACCCCAAAAACATATAGGACCTGCCCCAACATTTTTTCCATCACCTAAAGTAACCTGGTGGTGTCCTTCCATCGTGAACAGCCAAGGGATAGTAATTGATCCAGGGGTTGAATCCTGTTTGATGATCCTCTAGAGTTTTTTTAACAGGATTTAGCCTTCACAGCACATCAGTAATCCCAGCCCATTGGAAATCCCTTTATCCTCTATAAAGAGATGGTTACAAATGGCTTCCTATGTAGCATAATAGAATGCTACAATTTGTGATAGTGGATCGAAATACAGTAACAAAATTACAGGAGAAAGCTGGATACAATTGGAGTTTCCTGATGGCCTGTGGTGATCTATTTTAGAGGCATACAGGTTCCACTGTGGCAAATTTTGTTACAGTCACATAGGCCAAGGTGTCTCAAGATAAGTAATAGATTGTCCTGGTGACTGTTCTGTCAAAAGGTTATCCTACCATAGGGAAAAGCACAGTTTACCACTGGGTTAAAATGTTGAGAGTCACAATTGAGAGAGGGTCTGAAATGCCAAGTCGTTATTTATCCATAAAATAACAGCATGCTACTGGTCAGCAGGGCCTTTTACTCTGACTTTAGTATTTGGTGCCACAGTACAGCTATTTGAGGATTGTCTGGTTTTCAAGTCCTGGGAAATTTGTCTGAAATTTCCTCTTCCTGCTCAGTTCTTCTGTTCCTCTCTAATGAGTGTATCAATTCTGAGAGCTGTCCTTCTGAATGTTCAATTCCTATCCCTTTTCCACCTCTGTTCCCTGGATTGGCTTTTGCAAAATGAAGGAGTTTTGTCTTTCAGAGCGGGAAGGTCACAGGAACTGATTCAGGAGGTGTCATTGATCTTACACTGGATGAAGAGGATGATAACTCTTTGCAAGGTAGGTAAAAAAGGTTTTGGTAGCTGCAGGGGTAATGGAGCTACATGTATTATTTCACCTCCTGAATGACAGAAAGGAATAAACTTCTGTTTCTGCTTGGTGTATTTCTCCGTGGTGTTTCCGTTAAACAGGACTGTTAAAGATTCCATGACTAAGAATGCTCACTTGACTTACCCAGTGGCAGCTGACACTGCAAATACTCAAGTGTGTGTGTCTCTGTAGGAATCTCTTCAAAGAATTTGGTGAACACTGGGAAATTTCTACTGATGGAAGACAAAAGAAGCTTTAATCAGAAGACTTGTTAGTTCATGAAAGAGCAGATAACAGAATCATAGAATGGTCTGGGTTGGAAGTGACCTTTAAAGGTCATCTACTCCCAACAATGCCCTCTGCAGTAAGCAGGGACATCCTCAACTAGATCAGGTTGCCCAGAGCCCTGTCGAGCTTCACATCTCACCTTTTGTTTTCAAAATGATCATCCCTTTACTGCTTCTCTTACAGACTTTGGGGGAAATGAATTTTAACAATAATTAGATTTTCATCAAATGGCTTCAGTGAAGTAGCTCAACTGGTTAGTCTACAGAAAGACAGCATGGCCTGCAATTTGTATTGTGTTGTATTTTGAGGGTCTTGAACCGTATTTGATTCATATAGCAGCTTGCAAAGGGTACTGCTACTACTACAGCCTGGTGAGACCATCAGAATCGTCTCTAATTGCTAAAACCCCATTTTGAGCTGCACTGCCATTAACCCCATTCTTAGTGCTTTGAAATCTAGTCCTGGTAGTTTCTAAAGGTGTTCTTCAAAACATTGTTAGGGATTTTCTCAAGAGTAAAATACATATCAACATTATCTTTCATTACTCTGTTATGTGCTCTTGTTACTAAATCAGTGGCTGCTGCATGTGCAATTTTATTAGAGTAAACCAGTTTTGAATGAGTGCCCTTTAAAACCTACTCTTTTATGCTGTGCTTTTTAGTTTCTGATGGCGCCTTCTCTGCCCACCACTATTGTAATCTAGCTCAAATACCCTGGTTAAGGCTTCTCAGTTCATGCACAGCCTTGGTTATGTACAGACTTGCCCTCAATATTAGGTCTTGTCTCAAATGAGCAGGAAAAAGTATTGCTGTAGTAAACTACAGGCACTGTTTGTCGCTTCTCATAAGTCAGTCATGGGGTCGTGAGAGAAAGGTGATGCCAGTGTCACAAGACAACCTAAGTGCTCCTTTTTGAAGTCTTCTGTAAATGATAAAGCAGTTCTCTTTTTTTACTAAGAAAATAGCATGGAAATTCAATAAAGCAACAAACAGGCCTGACTGCCAAAGGAAAGAGTCAGCAAATTACAAAGGGATGGAAGCATCAAAGATTTATTTAGGAAGCTCTGTCACTTTTTTAAAGCAATAGATTGAGTACAGCAGTGCTTCTTAAGGATTTAGGCTGTTCTTTATTGAATAGACACTTTTAAAGACTTTTAATTTAATGGGACACTGTGCCAGGTTTCCAAATTATGCTGAAATATGCAGACTTCATGATGATAGAATAACGTGCCATGGAGTATGGAGGGGAAAAGATGGAGATGATGAAAGTGAGGGGAAACTGTTTTGTTTGCAGAATGAAAAGATCAAAGGAATGTCATACTGGGAAATACTTTTTGCTAATCTGTGACTGATGGCGGGGGCGGGGGGGAAGAGTTCTCAAACTCTGATGTTCTCATTTCTGTTTGCTGTTGTCTACAACTTTACTTTGTTTTAAAGCAGATACCAAGAAGCAGAACCAGACACCTGTAACAGGGCCAAACATATCTGCCCAGCCCTTGGCTCGACCCGCACAGCCTTCGCAGCCAGCCCCTGTGCAGCAGACAGGTGTGCCAACAAGTGGACCTTCCCCAACCACCTTACATGTGTTACCTGCAGGTAACTTCCTTTTATACCATGATGTGAATGCAGTGATTGCTTTTTTCCCTTAAACTGAAGCCTTGTGCGTTCTGCATTTTTGCTGATCTTTTCAGGTGAATATTCAGAATGTTTGAGTCACTTTTTAATC
Source organism: Picus viridis (assembly GCA_033816785.1). NCBI lineage: Eukaryota > Metazoa > Chordata > Aves > Piciformes > Picidae > Picus > Picus viridis. The sequence goes on along the minus strand of CM066568.1, from coordinate 22,712,933 downwards.
TTCCATTCCAGTCAGTCTCCCATAACTGCTTTTTCCAAACTGATTAGATGAAAGGGAAAGCTAGTTTTATTGTTCTGGAAAAATTTAAGAATCAGTTTCATGAAGGGGAAGAATTCTTCTTAAGGATGGTCATGGAAATTATGAAGGAAAAGAAACCCTGCAGCAGTTGCTTTATTTAAGCAATGGGGAAAAAGCCAAACATTAGCAACATCACTTCCAGTTGTGTCCACCTCCACATGGTAACTAATCCTTCCAGTAGAGTGAATGGGAAAGCTGACAGTGAAGTTCCAGCCCTAGTTTACTGTTATTTTGTCTGCAGTGATTTGTTTCTGTGGTTTTTTTTCCCCTTTTCTTTCTAACATAGGTTCTCCTTTTTTCCTCTCTTTCACTCTCTTGTGTAGATGATTGTTGAAGGTTAGTTGTCATTGGAATTGTCTTGTGACTGATGTGTTCCACTGATTTCTTGGTGATGGGTTTTATATTGCTCAAAGCTATGACCTTTCATTTTCCTTTTATTTGATGGACTGTTAGGTGTGTCTCCTCTGTTTGGAATTTGGATATGTATATTGGCATTATCACTTCAGGTGAAAATTACTGTTTGTTTAGGCTGGATTTTCTAGCATGATTATTGCAGATAGAATTTCATAGAGACAGGTTTTATTTTGCATGGCTCAGCTGAGAGCTGTGAACTCTGGAGCAGCCATATCAGCTTCCTGTCGTGGAATTCCATTCTAGGTGTGGTCTGTCTGTCTTTTTCCAGCTTCAACAACAGTGAATGTAACTCATCGGCCAGTGACTCAAACTGCTACAAAACTTCCTATACCAAGAGCCCCTACTAACCACCAGGTGGTCTATACCACCCTTCCTGCACCACCAGCTCAGAACCCTGTAAGAGGAGCTCTCATGCCAAGCCCAGGTTTAAGGCCGGTCAACCCGCAGGCTGGAGGTAGGGAATGCTTCCTTCCCTGTGCATTTTAGCATGACACAGCTTGATGCATTCTGCCTGATCTGTGTGGGGTTTGGGTTTTGTTTTGAGTTTGTTGCTTGTCTTTTTTATGACACTAGTCCAAAATATAGAGGTTAGGGGTTTATTCCAGCTTTCAGACTTGAGAAAAATCACAGGCTATGAAGAAATGATTCCCCCTGTAGGAAAAACAGGATTTAAGGTACTGGCTCTGCCAATTAAGTGCCTCTGGGTGACATGTACAATACTTTTACAGGGCAGTGGAGGGTGATACTGGTTATAAATTATTAATATTAAAAATATTTGAGCATGTAGTAAATTGTGTCTAAATTCCTGTCTGAAAGTTACATTTCTATCAAGCATCCAAGTGTAATTCCATAACAATCTCTGATGTCCTATGCCCAGCAAATTCTCTTTTACTCTCTTATTTTCTCAAGGCCTGGAAAAATCAAATCTATCAGATGTCAGCAAATTCATCTTGACTTCACAAACATGTAACTGATAACCTTCCCATAACAGTTAATTCATTTTCTTTAATGGGCAGTTGTAGCTGTCAAAAATAAAGACCTTACAGTTAAATCATATTTTATTGCCAAGTGGTGGATCTTAACTACCTTTTTTAGCTCCTCACAGTTTCTGCACTGAAGTTATTTTGATGTTAAACATAAATTTCTCTGTTCTGGTGCACTCTGAACCTACTTTTTTGGTGAGCTAGTGGTTTTTTTGACACTATCTGTAGAAGCCAAACTCAGAACACTGCAGGCTTGAGCCTTGTAAGACTGTACCTGTGTCGGTTTGTGCAGAAAGGATTGATTCATTGTTTCCAAGTGGCAGTTTTTGGGAAGGGCAAAACCATTTGTGTTTGCAGCAATTTAATTCTAAGTACCTCTTATGATTGGATTCAGCTGCGTTGCCACAGGCTGTGAAAAATCACCTGTGCTACCTAAACACAAGCTGATCAGGTGGCTCTTGAGCTACCTCTATGAAATACCAGGGTGTGAGGAAATTGCTGTTCTGTTCAGAGTACTTGCTCACATTTCCTAAACTTCTTATACTCTTGTGCCATGTGAATTTGAGCTCAGGGTCTTGTGACCAGCAGCATATTTTGAGGGGCATGTTTGCATCTTGCATTCTTGTTTGCAGAAGGTGAGGTAACCTCAGCTCACACCTAGTGTTCGTCATCATAACCCTTAGCTGCAAGTTAGACATGTGTGATCTACCTGTTGTTTTGGAAGGAGTTTTGAGGACTTAAGCATGCATTGACTTAGGTCAATTATTTTTAATAATATTGTCTCTTTTTTTGGTACCAAAAGACATGTCTCTGTCAGAAATCTATCACTTTTTAGAGCAATTATTATGACTAAATACACATCACTAGTATTAATAACTGCAGCATGCCTTTTAGTGTTATAGGTGCAAGATAATTATGTGTGGTTGAAGCACACAATACCCTATTTTAAGGCTTTCTCCAGGAGAGCTCAACGAGGTAGGGAATTCATGGGTTTTGGACAAGGTCATCCAACAGCAGATCTGTGTAATATGCTTCTACCTGCTGGTCCAGAGATCTAATGAATGCTTTTCCTTCGGTTGTCTGCTTGCAAATTCCTAGAAATCGAGGCAGGTTTCCACTGAAGCAATTAAGATTCAGCTTGACCAGACCCTAAATAACCTTTTGACAGAAGATTGGCTAGACCATCTCCAGAGGCCCCTTTAAAGCTGGACTTTCCTGTAATTCTATTCTGTAGTTCTGTTACTCTGGCTTGCAAAGTATGTCTGTATTCTGCAGTGCTATTGTCTGTTGAGGCCACATATGGCATAAGAATATGATGTGCATTTCCTGTACCTCAGGACAGTGAAGCCAGATGGTCAACCTGAGTAGATAAAAGACCAATTTAGTTAGAGCACAGGTTATTTCAAGGCTTCATATTTGTGTACCAGGCAAAGAGGCTTCACATATTGTTAACAAAAAAAAAGCAATGAGATAGGTTATTATCAGATAGAGCCTTCTCATTACTTTGTTTATGCTTCCATCTTAGACAAGTGGAACTAGGGAATGGTGGAGATTGTCCCAGAACTTGCATTTCTGGGCAGAAGTGGACATCTTAGGCAACCCATAATAACAAGAAGCAAAATCTTTGCGCTTACAGAATATCTATGTTCCAACAATAAATGGGCAAAATGTTACTCGAGAGTGAGATGTAGTGTAAAGTGAATGAAAACTTGGTAGCTTGCAAGAGTTCTGGATGTCATCTACAAGGCTGGAAAATTGCTGAGTTTATTCCTGACAGGTCAGTTTGCTGTGGGAATGAATGGGATGGTAACACCTTCAGTATTGTGGGGTCCATTCTTGTGAGGGAGGACAAGCTTCACCTCTTTTATTTTCAGTGCCATCCACAGTACAGCCTTCTGGCAATTGAATGCTGATTGGCTATCATTTTATCTTTTCCTTTCTGAATTCCAAGCTTTTATTAGTTTTCTATTCATACTTAGGCTGCCTGTATCCCCCACACTTCCTTTCCCCACCTATTTCTGTCATGCTACCAGTTATTATTAAACCAACGTTCTGCAGACATAAATAGTTGCTCTTTTTCATAGATTCATAGAATTGTTTGGGTTGGAAGGCACCTTAAAGATCTTTCATCTAGTTCCAGCCTCCCCAGCCATGGGCAGGGACACATTCCACTAACCCAGGTTGCTCAAGGCCTCATCCAACCTGGCCTTGAACACCTCCAAGGAGAGAGCATCCACAGCCTCCCTGGACAACCTCTTTCAGTGTCTCACCACCCTCACTGTAAAGAATTTCTTCCTTCCAGTCTAAATCTACCCTCCTCAAGCTTCACTCCATTCTCTCTCATCCTGTCACTACAAACCCTCGTACAAAGTCCCTCCCCAGCTTTCTGGTAGGCCCCTTTCAGGTACTGGAAGGCCACTCTAAGGTCTCACTGGAGCTTCTCTCCAGGCTGAACATCCCCAAGTCTTGCAGCCTGTCCCTGTAGGGGAGGTTTTCCAGCCCTCTGATCGTCTCTGTGGCCCTCCTCTGGATCTGCTGCAGCAGTTTGTCACCAAAACTGGACACAGTGTTCCAGGTTGGGTCTCGCAAGAGCAGAGTATAGAGGGAGGCTCACCTCCCTCATCCTCATCCTCCTGGTCACGCTTCTTCTGATGTAGCCCAGGATCATTGTACAGCTTCAGCTGGTTTTGTGGTTGAGCAGCACTTCCTCAGTCTGCTGTCAGTTTGTGTGTGTCATTTTGAAGCTTATTGTCATCCAGCTGACCCAAGGAGCTGGTCTTCCAGTGCTCTGTGTTGAGCCGATTTGAGGTGTTGAATACTCCAGGTGCTGCCTGTGCTTCTTGCAGGTATGACAGTGCGGATGCCTCAGACAGCTGCGTACGTCGTGAACAACGGACTGACCCTGGGGTCTGGAGCACCTCAGCTCACGGTGCACCATCGGCCGCCTCAAGTGCATGCTGTGAGTTGTCTTGCCAGTCACTTCAGGCCCTTTGCAAGCTTGTCTCTGCATTGAGGGCTTTCAGATTGCTTCTTAGTGTGAGCTGCAGAATAGTGCAATGTCTTGTAGACACTTTGCAGCCAATTCATGTGCACAGCACCACCTCCCCACCTACAGCACCTTCTGCCAAGAAAGGTAAAAGCTGTGCTCCTGTTAGCTTACCCCACAGCTTCCCAGATCACTATGAGCACACTGGAAAACAGTGCATGAATTGTCTCCAGGTGGCTTGTGGAGGCAAGGGTGCAGAAGAACTGACACTGGAAAGTTTAGTCATGATTTGGCTACAAGTTGGATGAGTAGTTTCTCAGTACAGCTGTTTGCCAAACAGAGCTAGGGGAACCAGGTACAGACAAGACCCTCAGGGTTGCCAGCTCCCAAATTTCAGAGAGGTTTATTCACTGGCTGGGAGCCATTCCTTCTGCAGCACTTCAAATGCCTTTTTGTAAATAGTTGAGAATTTGCTCTGACTCATTTCCTATAGGGTTTGTTGTTGGGACTGAACCAAATACATTGCCTGTATGTTCACTGCTGGGCAGTCACATCACTTGTGATATCCTGAAGTGGTAAATTCGCTGCCAACAAGGTGTCTCACCGTTCTTTCACTCCGGACACCATTCAGCTTCATGCATTCTCCAGTGATAAATAATGAGAATAAATCAAGCCAGTATCACACAGAACGCTTAAGATGACAAAAACTACCCCAGATTCCAACCTGAAAGGCCCCTGGCTTGAGGAATAGCATTTCATACTCATTGTAACCACATTTCCAAATTCCTCTCAAGATGTGAATGAGAGACCTGGGACTCTTCTGTGCCACAAAGTAATAACAAGGGAAAAAAAGGAGAGCCCTTATTTCAAAATGTTTTGGAATCTGAGAGTGAGCTTTCTTGGTAATTTAAGGTGATAAAATCCATGAGGCAGCATCACCCATTCTTGCTTTTGTGACTGAAAATTTGCCTGTAGGAAAGATGAGTTGTTGACCACCCGGGGTGTTTCAGTAATGTGGCAACAGCAGCTCAGATGTATGAACCTGCCTGCTCAGTCTTGAAAAAGGGCACAGTGTTCAGTCCATCACCCCTTGGGTGGAAAGCAAAGAGGATGTAGGGAAGTAACTGTGGCAATGATTGCACAGCTAGAGATTGAGATGTGAAGAACAACAACTTCTGACGTGCTTGGTCCCACCCCTTCTCAACTCTTGCTGCTGCTTTCTTGCCTTTGCATGCAGGACTTAGAGCTGTGGTGACTGGGTGATTAAAGACTAATTTGCTTCCATGTGCCTGGGGAAAGATGAATTAAAGCTTCCTTCCCCTGCTGCAGACTGAATTTTCCCTCGTTGCTCTTACTCCCTTAGGAGCCACCACGCCCTGTCCATCCTGCCCCGCTCCCGGAGGCGCCGCAGCCGTCGCGTCTGCCCCCGGAAGCTGCCACCACTTCTCTGCCTCAGAAGCCACAGCTGAAGCTGGCCCGGGTACAGAGCCAGAACGGGATCGTGCTGTCCTGGAGTGTCATGGAGGTAGACCGGAGCTGTGCCACTGTGGACAGTTACCATCTTTATGCCTACCACGAGGACCCGAGTGCCACGATGCCCTCGCAGTGGAAGAAGATCGGGGAAGTGAAGGCCCTGCCGCTCCCTATGGCATGCACTCTTACACAGTTTGTGTCTGGCAGCAAATACTACTTTGCAGTCCGGGCTAAGGACATCTACGGGCGTTTTGGACCCTTCTGTGACCCCCAGTCCACAGATGTGATCTCTTCCCAGAGCAGTTAAACTTGAGATCTTTGGAGCCTTTAACCTGTCCTGCTACCAAGAATCACCCCAGTTTTGGAGGGTTGATCCCATGCATGAAATTCACTTTTAAATCCACCTTCTGCAGGATTATTTTAGACAGTTGTGTTGTACACTACATGCATTCAGAACCAAAAACAAAGAGGGAAAAACATCGAGTCTCACCTGCAGCAAGAGAGCCTGTTTGTTCTGGGTAGCTCAAGTCATGGGCTGTTTGAAAATGTCATCTTCCCTTCCGTGACAGCTGTTCCACCTACCTAATGTTTACCCAAGGGCAGCCTGGATGCCTGGGATTCTGCTTCAGAGCAGGAACGGAACAGTAAATGGAGCCAAGCGTACACATCTGTAACGTCTGCCGAGGCACTGAACGTGAGGGCGAGGGCACAAGAACAGGTTTGGTTCTTGCCCCTGACCCCGGCTCCGTGAGCGGGCATGGTGCGAAGGGTGGTCTGAGGTCTCACCTCTCTACTGGAAGACTGAGTGGTCTGGTGTTACTCTACAAACCATAATGAGCTCTCTGAAGGGAGGGAAGGGAACTTGAGTCTGGCCAGGGAACCTATGTGTGTATGTCTGGAGGTGGTAGAAAAACACCCACAACAATACAACAAACCACCCCACTACCTCCTACCTCTCCTAAATGAGAACGCTCCTCTACTTCCACCATCCTCCCTGAATCACACTGGGAGTGTTCCCAGGTCAGATCTGGAAATGAATTGTAGAGATTGCATTTGCACCTGTCTGGCACAGATAATTCCTCTGCCCCTCCCCTCATACATCCAGCCCTATTTTTTAGATTTATTTTGTGCCTTAAAGAATAATTTCAGAAATAAATGTAGCCAGATACCTTGTGGTGTTCTTTTATTTGCTTGGAGTTCTTTTCCCTTGACCTTCCTAGCCTGTCATTAATGGTTCTCCTGTTTTCTGGCCCAAAGTAATTATTATTTCTGTAAAGACCAGGAAGTGTAACATCTGCTGATGGTGGATTCATTTTTATCTGCAGTATCATTCAACCCTTTCCTCACTGTATTCTTGAGTAGTTGGTTTTGTCCTGTCAAGAACATTATACAGACAGTATTTCCCACCAGAGCCTTTCCCTGTTCTTTTGGGAAAGCTGTATGCTGCAGTTCAGCCAAAGAAGAAACCTCTATGGTGTGGCACCATGAAAGCTTCTAGTTGTTTGCACTCGGTCTGGATGTTCAGTTGGTGCAAAAAGAGAGAGTTGGCTTCCCAGTCCTCTTCTCTATCCCGGTCACCTGCCTGCCTCTGCAGAAAGCTAAGGCACCCAACACCACTTAGAAACAATTACAGTTACTGGCCTAAAGTTTGTGAGCAACTGCAAATGTTCATAGATGCTTTCATGATGCCTCTGAGCTGAGAAGAGAAATGGGTACCTCTGGCCCAGTTTCATTCCCCTGTTGTGTTTGCCTTTTGCAGAACCACATTGTACAAGAAAGTATCTGTCAGGTTTGGCACTTTGCAGAGCAAGGGCAGCAGTCACATTCTGCCCAGCAGAACCAAACAGTGAATTTATAGAAGAGAAAGAGTCCACCTTCACCATGGGGGTCCTGTAAAGCTGTAGCAGATAACTTTGTGGTGTGGTTTGGGGTTTGTTTTGTTGGGTTTTTTTCAGTGCTCTCTCAACATTTTAAAGACTCAAAGGGCAGGAAGAATGAAATGGCTGTTGAAATGTGCCGTGAGTTAGTTCTTTAGTTGTGTTCCCTCGGAGAACTTGGATCAGTTATAGCAACGGCAGCACTGCAGGGTCGCCTCTGTGCTGTTTTACTGCACTCCATTTTGTTGAGATTGTCACTTCTGTCAGGTCAGTAACAAATACTTTCTGTATGGAAACTTGCATTTGAGGGGCAACAGTTTCATTGATTTGGGTGGGCAAAACTGTAAATGCAGGGAGGGGAAGAGAAGGTTCACAGCGAAGCTCGTATGCAAACAAAGTGCCACCTTTCAATAGCAGCTGTCCCTCTGTTACTGGTGCCAGTAATCAACAATGCCTTGAATTTTGCTGTGTTTAACTGATGTTTTGTCTGCCTGGTTCGAGGAATAATTACTTATATTGTGTTTGATCTACTTACAGAAAGTTGAGTCCTTATCAAGCCAGTTCTGTAGTAAAGGTTAGAGCAGTTCATTCCAGTTGACAGCTGTCAAATCCTCCTTGGGCAAGGGTTTTTTTTTTTTTCTCATGTATCTTTGAGGTGGTACCAAAGGGCCATTGGCCACATCAGTACAATGAGGTTTTATAGTTTGAAAGTTAAAATAAACATTCAAATACAACCTAGAACTTATGCTGCTTATTTAATAGTGAATCCTGCCCAGGCTGCACAATCTGCTGGTGTTCAGGTCACGATTTGTGCTTAGCTTTGCCTTCCTTGGGATAGGTGGGGAGTGAGAGTCCTGCATTAGAATTTTGTTCTGGCCTCCAATGGAGGTATTATTAGGGATGGCCTGGTGGTGTGTTTGGAGGGTTTGTGGGCTGGGTCTGTGGAGAAAGACTTTTATTTCCTGGGCTGCAGCGATCATGCACTAGTGCAGTTCACTGTCCTAAGGGGTATGAAGTCCTGGAGAAGCATAGTTAGGACCCTACATTTTAGGAAAGCAACATTCCAGCTCTTCAAGGAGTTAGTAAATAGGACCCCATGGGAAACAGCCCTCAGGGACAAGGGAGCAGAACAGAGCTGGCAGATCTTTAAGGACGCTCTCTATAGAGCACAAAAGATCTCTAGCCCCACGTGTAAGAAATGAGGCAAGGAACACAAGAGACCACCATGGCTGAGTCCTGTCCTGCTGGTCAAACTAAAGGGCAAGTTTGGGCTATGCAGGAAATGGAAGGAGGGACACAGGAATGGGAAGAGTATAGGGATGTTGCCCACTTGTGTAGGGATGAGGTCAGGAAGGCCAAGAACTGGGCAAGGGATGTAAAGAAAACCAAGAAAGGCTTCTGTAAGTACATAAACCAGAAAAGGAAGGTTAAAGAAAGCATAACCCCCCCCTAACCCCCATGAGGAGCAACAGTGGGGAATTAGTGTCAGCAGACCAGGAGAAGGCTGAGATTCTCAACAGGTCTTTTGCCTCAGTCTTCACTGGCAGCTCCTCTCTTCAAGGCTTTCATGTTGATGTCCCAGAAGTTGGAGACCAGGGAGACAAAGTCCCTCCTACTATAAGCAAAGACAAGGTGCATGATCATCTGAGGAACCTGAAGACCTAGAAGAACATGGGACCTGATGAAGTGCATCCCAGAGACCTGAGGGAATTCGCTGCCGTAGTTGCCAAGCCATTCTCCATGCTGTTTGAAAAGACCTGGCAGTCAGGTGAAGTCCTTGGAGATACTCAAGGTGAGGCTCAACAAGGCTCTGGGCAACCTGATCCAGTTGAGGATGCTCCTGCTTACTGCAGAGGGGGTTGGACTAGATGACCTTTTGAGGTCCCTTCCAACCCAGCCCATTCTACATGTTTCTCAACTGATATGAAAAACGGCTTCCGGCTTAATAGCTCCACTGCTGCTATGTGTGGCAGAGTGCAGCTGATTCCTTGTGAGCAGATTAAACAAGATAGCTACCATCTGTTGACTGAAGCCATCATGCTGTGAGGTGAAGGTCCAGTTTCAGGATCTTAACAAGCAGTGCTGGCAAAGTACGTGATAAAAGCATGGGTTGACTTTTCAAATGCCTAGCTCGATTTGGAGACCTTGTAGGCAGCTTCAGGAAGAGAGAAGCCATTGCTGGGAGTCATTTTTGTGGTGGAGCAGATCCCTGCAGGGACTGCTCACTCCTTATGCTACCAAACAGAAGTACTGCTGAATTCCTTAACTCGAGGCACTTTCCCCCATGTTGTGAGGTGGGTGGGTGGTGATTTTATCATTCTTTACCTCCTAGAAACAATATAATGAGAAACTAAATTCCTCCTAACAGCAGCAACTCAGAAATAATTGATTTTGTTTAAGAGACTTTATTTTAAATTACTACCACTGTGGCAGCATAATCATAGACTCACAGAATTGTTAGGGTTGGAAGGGACCTCAAGGATCATCTAGTTCCACCCCTCCCACCCCCCCACCCCCGTCATGGCCATGGATCAAGTTGCTCAGAGCCCCATCCAGCCTGCCCTTAAGAACCTCCAGGGATGAGGCTTCTACCACCTCCCTGGGCAACCTGTGCCAGTGTCTCACCACCCTCATGGTGAAGAACCTCTTCCTAATATCCAATCTGAATCTACCCACTGTTAGTTTTGTTCCATTCCCCCTAGTCCTATCACTCCCTGACACCCTAAAAAGTCCCTCCCCACCTTTCTTGTAGTTCTCTTCAGAGCCTTCTCTTCTCCAGACTGAACAGCCCCAACTCCTTCAGTCTGTCCTCATAGGAGAGGAGCTCCAGCCCTCTGCTCATCCTCGTGGCCCTTCTCTGGACATGTTCCAGCACCTCTAGATCCTTCCTGTAATAGAGGCTCCAGAACTGGACACAGTGCTCCAGGTGGGGTCTCACCAGAGCACGGTAGAGGGGGAGAATCACCTCCCTTGACCTGCTGGCTATACTTCTCTTGATGCAGCCCAGGATGTGATTGGGTTTTCTTCTCTGCACCTAATGCAAGTTTTTCCATCTTACTTTTCAGTATCCTTGTAAAAAGCTGCTCCTGGTGGTGGTTTGCTCTTGCCACTAGGTATGAGACATTTCAGCAGTACCACTTTGGGTCTGGCTCCCTGTGTTTCAGCAAACACAGTGCTGATTCCACAGCTGTGTTCTGGCACTCATTTACTTTCTGGTGTGTTTTAGGTTTGGGTTGTTTTCCCTTTGTGATAGAAGGGAATCTGGATGTGCAAACTGAGTTAGCTCAGTTTTTCTGGTTGGAGAGGAGCCCTGCTGTGGGGTGCTTGACAGCAAAACTGCCACTGGTCTTGGCCTTTGCTTCTTGGAGTTATTTGTGCTACCACTGGCCATGCTGGATCCTGAGACCTTCACCTCAAGGCCTTTAGCACACGGCTGGAAATGCCTATGGTGTTCTCCCTCTAAAAACAAGAGGGTCTCATTCTGCTTCCTTTGAAAACAACAGCAAAACCCCTTGTGCCTTCAGTGGGAGTGCAGCTGGGCCCAGGAGCAGGATCTGAGCATCATTTTGTACTGTAACAGTCACTTCAGCCACTTCGCCACTCACATCAGCCTTCTCTTTGTGCTCTTTGTCTTAGAAGTCAAGTAACAGGAATCTGTGTTGTGTGTAGGGACAGGGCACATCTGTTCCTGCTCCCCAGACGGCTGTTCCCCAGTACCGGAGCATTGCTCACACTGTACAAAAATCAAGCTGTGACTCTGCTTGCTTACAAACTCGTCAGTGTTTTCATTTGAAATATCTCTACAGATTTTTGTACAGAGAAGCTGGATATATTAGATACCTATTTTTATAGTTTGTTGGGCTGGGTAAGGATGGGGCTTTGGGGGAGAACACTGGGAGGAGTGCAAAGGACCACGAGCCAGCTCTGCCCCCAAAATCTGCATTTCCTTCCAAACACCTGGGAGGCAGCAGGGGGAAAAAATACTAGCTTAGAGGAAGCAAATTAATGAATTTTCTTTTTCATCCCTTCCAAGGATCTGTTAAAATGCATCCTTATTTCTCATTGTCATTCCACAGGCTGAGCATTCTTCCCTTCTCTTTCAGAGATACATATCTATATATTTAAAGTGCTATCTTAATTTCGTGGGGGTATAGCTGTAAATAAGGGAACTGGGTAGCAGCTGTCTGGGGAGCCTTGTTCAGCTTCAGCAATTGATTGGCTACTGGGTGCAAAAATCCTTTGTTTGGAAACTTTGAATCCAATTCCTTGTTTTGTTTTGCAGCTGGACTTGTAAATCAAAGAGATGCAGGACTGACTGAATGTCCAATTTCAAGGGGGCAGCTGCAAGCTCTCCCCCTCTTTTTGGATGTGCTGTAGGTTAGTGGGTGGGGGTCTGTGCTAACTGTGGTGGGGGTTTACCTGACGAGCCTGAAATTTGTACTTTGAAATAAACTGCTGGGTTTGTAACATTTTCAGTTATCTGTGCTTAGTTCCAGACAGCTATGTGGAGCACTGGGGCTTCTGCTGCCTAACAAAGAGAAAGCCAACAACCAGGAATGGCCCAAGCTGCAAGCTGACCCAGCAGCACAGCACCAGGAAAGGAAGTTGGGTTTTCCCTAGAGTGTTGTGTAGCCTTTGCTTAGACAGGTTCTGGTTAGATCCTCATGGGAGTCTCCAGCTAGAAGGGCTGAGGGTGCTGGGGACAGATCTTCCTTGTGAGAGCTGAAGTCCCTGCAGGGTATGAACTGGGAGGGATGAGTTTGTTACTGGCTTTCAGACAAGGGGATGGTAAGGGAAGCAAAAGCTTGCATGAGATGGGGTAATGCTACTGGTCCTGCTGGGAGGATTCATTTCCTCTGCAGGCTTTCTCTACTGACTGAGCAGAGGGTTATTGCAAGAGAGGCTTAGCACAAGCACCTGCCCCTTCCATCCTCCCCCAAGTCAGTTCCTCTCCAGCCAAGCCTGAAAACCTGAAGTTTAAAACCACAGGACTTGGAAAAGCCTTCACAAGGTAAGTGACACAGCAGGTAGAGCTTCTCTGCATTTCAAGCTGCCAGGGCCCACCAGAGCCAGGCTGGTGCAATGCTGCTGGTCATGCTCAGAGGCACGTCACAAGTCCCCAGTGCCCTGCTGCACTTGGTTCAGCACAGCTGGAACAGGGCAAGGGGTGCCTGGGATTGCAGAACACTACATGGAAGTGGTCTTTGTGCACAGAGCTTGGGACAACAAGAAGCTACCCAGGGGCTGTAGCTGAGCAAGACAAGTTCACTGACAGATAACCTCAGGGGGTAGGAGTAAAGGGAGCAGGTGCTGGGACTAGGGCAGCCTCCTCCCCACTGCCTCTGGTGGAAAGCCCCTGTGCAGCACTGCCCTCTTTCAGCTCACTGGAGGCACCAATTGAACATCACACTGGTCCCCTTCTAGCACAAGCACTGCAGTGACACTGTGGCTGTGGTGTGTGGGTACCACAGCTGGGTGCTTTTGCTCAATGAGTTTTACCCAATGAAGAGCAAAAGTAGCTCTGCAGTGAGTACTTCAGCAGCCATTTTACAGTGCCCTGCTACGCCTGCAGGTGGCTCAGATGCTCCTTCCAGCCTCTCACCCTTGCCTCCTCCAGCAAAAAAATCACTTCACTCCCTGCATGAGTTTTTTTCATTCACAACAAAAGCTTTGCTGTACCTTCTGCTCTCTCTCTTCTCCTGGCCCTACTGCTGACAGCCAAACATACAAGGCACAAACTCATCCATACCACAGTAACTCACTCCCTGCCCTGTCACAGGAGCTAAACCCCAGGGGCTCGATCGAAACCTCATACTGCTCATTCCTCACAGAGGGCAGCAGTGCACTGCTGGGCCACCAAGGCCATGGAGGAAGCTCTGTTTAGTTCATTTAACTTAATGACATGTGTAACATCTAGCACAAAACAGCCCAGGGACTGGACTCCTCAGTAAGTAAGAGGTAACTAAGAGTAATACAGCCCCAGCCCTCTCTCTGTCACGTTCCACATCTGAGGGAGCAGCCACAGAGGTCACAATGGGCTGATCTGGAAGAGCTCCATTTCATGGACCCACACAGTTCTTTCCCTGCTGCCCCCATGGGCAGGTGGGGAGGATGTTCGTGAAAGCATCAAGCTGCCTTCAGAAATCACGAGGTACATCCCTTCACTCCCTTTCACAACCTAACCCTTGAGCACTGCTATGGTGAGGCAAAGGAAATCTTCCAAACACCACCGAAAGCCACAGCCTGCAGCCAACAGGCACCATGGCCTGCCAGGGAAGACACAACCTGGACTTCCTCCTGCTAAGTGACATTCAGAATGAGAAGCAAGGCACTGCTCAGATAAAATGCACTGAGATAAGACCACCACAATCCAAAGCAGCCACCTGGCTTGGTCCAGCCCTGGAGGCAGGTCCCACGTTGCTGCCAGAGATGGATTGCTCTCATTGATGGCACTGCAGTTCACTCCTGCTCTTGGAACAGCTGTGATGCTGGCTCAGCTCACCGGTAAGCAGTGCCACACCTGTCTCCCATCAATCCCAGTCAGAGGAAGGGCCACCCAAAATAGCTCAGAGGAGCAGAACATGCACTGGGCTGCACCTAGGAGACAGGTGTGAGTACAAAGTGCCTAGCAGGCAGACAGGGGGAAGCAGGTAAGGCACTGGGATGTGGACACCCAGGTCCATTTATTATACACAGGAATGAAAATTTCCATTCAAAATTTAAAAAAATCCATCTGGGAACGCTGATGCTTCACAGGATTGGCCTCATGGTGACAAAGTTGAAGTTGTATGAGTCTGGCAGGCCCTGGTGCCGAGTGGAGTTGAAGTGCTTCCAGCTGAAGACAGGCAGCCCGCCCTGCACCGGGGGGCCGTTGATGGCAGTGGCTGTGAAGGCTGAAGCCAGGCGGAAATCTGACACCTGTAACACAGGACAAGAGGTCAGGCTGGAGAGCCACGTGGTGGCCCACAGGCACCCATCCCACAGCCCAGCAGCGGCTCCTGGAGATTCCTTCATAAAGAAGGCAAGCACAGGGCAAAGCAGGCTGGCCAGGCAGCATTCCTGCCGCAGAGCTCAAGCTGCTCTCTGTGTGCCAGGGTGAGAGCAGCAGCAGCACCTCTCCAGACAATCCCCCTGGGTTTGTGTGTCTCCAAAAGAGATGGAGCTGCAGCAGGCAACCTAGAGGGTCTGACCCGAGCTCTGCTGGTGTTAAGCACTTGTGCTGTTCCCTGGGGCACATCAGGGGAATTCAAGCGAGGACAAAGGCAGCAGACTGCCCATTTCTTTCCGTGGTCTCAGCCTGCTCCATGCCCAGAAACTCCGAGACACTAAAGTTCCTTTAGTGTTTTTAATTGCCAAGTTTTTGCCTCCTCTGTGGGCTATTTCTCTCAGTGCTCCTAGGTCCCCTGTCCTCCCCCAGCCTATTCCCCCCGGTGCCTAACTGTGCTGGCAAAGGCACCACAACCAGCATGCACTGACCTACTCCCTTACCAGATGCCTCTGCACAGCAATTTTCTACATTCATCTTGTAGTAACAAGCCCTGGGAGCTCCTGCCTGCCACTACAGCTGGCAGCTGGCCTGGGCTTGGGCAAGCTGACTGGACACACAGCACCAGCAGTGCCAAAACAGCCTCCACAGGGCCCATGCTAGCAAGCAAGTTCATAGCCCAGAAAGGCAGTAGGCTGGACCCCACAAGATCAACCTCTGTATGACTTCCCAGCACACCAGGGCTGGACAGCTGCCCCTCACAGTGAAAACATCAGACAAACCACCTAGAAAAACTGCTGCTTCCTGCAGGACAGGGTGTGTGAGGGTTTTCCTGCATCCCCTCAGAAAGCAGCATGATCTTAAACTGCTCAAAGCAGTTTTACAGCAAGGTGGAGCCCTGGAGCTGGGTGACTCACTAAAGAGCCAGGTTTTTGTAAAGGTAAAGCTAAAATGAGGATGAAAAGACATCCCTGGGGGCTCTGGGGAGGCACCCACAGAGTCCCTGTGAACAGAGGGCCAAAGCTGTACCGCAGTCACCTTCCCCAGTGATGTGAAGGCTCATTTCAGCCTTCTCTCAGGCTCCTCCTCCTGCACCACACTGTCATAATTATTCCTCACAGCTTCCCCCTGTGCCCTCTGCACTGTGCCAGTGCTGGCCTCAGGGACAGGAGATAGGACTCCACACAGGAAAAAAAACAGCTCAGGATCTGCGCAGCCACTGGGCCAGCATGAAAAGGAGGACAGACAAGCCCAGCTACACCTGCCCTAGAGCAGGGAAATATGCTCCAGGTCTGACAGGAGCACAACCAGGCTGCAGCAAACATTCAGCAGATACTAAAATCGAGGTAACTTACCTTGGAGTCATAGCAGCCTGCAGGCACTGGAAAAGATGGGTTCAGATCTTCCCGGCAGCAAATCGTGTTGCAAGGATTGTGTTCAGCGTAAGGATCTCGCTGGTAGTCTGGGGAGAAATGTGGTGGGGAGAGAAGGAAGAAAACTTGGTCTCTTCAAAAACAGCTGATGCAAAGCACCCAAGCCACTCAAAGCTGTGTTCAGTGTGCTGGCAGAGGCACAGATCTATCTCACTGCCCCTATGCTCCAGGTAGCAGCTAGAAGCCAGTGCTTGAGAGAAGACATTAAGATGACAAGCTCCTAATCCAAGTCCAGGCAGCTCTTTCTGTGTCCATACAGCTCTTCTGCATCCCAGGGGCACTGCTGCCAGCCTCTGACCACAAACACCTGCAACTCCACATGATGAAAGCTTGCAAGAACATGGTCAGGAGAGAAAAGCAGAAGAGGAAGGGAAGGAAAGTGTGCAGCAGTGAGAGCCTTTGTTTCCCTGTTCTGGAGTAAAAGAAGTGGCAAGGAGCAAAGCCTTTCAATACCCACTGTGGAAGCTGCAAGCTAGGAGGGGAAGGTGGACAAGCCTCAACATATGAGCATGCTGCTTCTTGCAGCCTGAACAGTAGCAATACCCCACCCTGGGAGAGGCCTCCTAAACCCCAAGCCCAGTAATCAGCATGCTCCCTATAATTTAGAATAAAAATATAGCATCTAAAACCATCTGTACTTAAGAGATGGGCTTAGCCAGAAGTTAATTAAGGTGGGTTTCATGCAGTTAAGGAGAACCCTGTCAGGGAAAAGCAGAGCATTACCTACCAAAGAGTGCTTGCCTGAATAGGGAAAAAAGCTCTGAAGCCTTACACTGAATTCTCTGGTCTGATCTGACCTGACTCTTGCTTAGGACTTAAGGCTTTCAAGATTGACAGACTGTAGAGGTATTAGGTAACAGCAGTCCACAGAGTCCCTTAGGAGTGTCAGAAGCTCTCTGGAAAGGTCAAACAGCAAGCCCAAGGGCCCTTGTTCTAGAAGGAACCCTGTCTTGTTGCTGCTAGGGTAATTTCAGCCTGGTCTCCTACCTCAACAATAAGCTTGTGCTTCCTTTTTGCTTTGTGTGTACTCTGCCCCTAGGGCAATGTAACTGATCCGTGTGTGAGGCTGCAGCTTCCCATTGTAATCCAAGCACAGCAACACTGCTTCCCTGAGATCAGCTCCACAGCACAAACACAACTTACTGTTGTATCTCATGATGTACTTCATGTCTTCCAAGCTGGTCACTTTGCCCTGGTCTCGACGGAAGATTTTAGCTCTGGGAGCAAGCTCATAAGAGAAGTCCATGCCATACTTCACTACATATGCTGCATACCCACTGAGATCATAAATCTTTTTATGGAAAGGGATATTGTATGAAGGCCAGTAGCCTGCCAGAGGGAAAAAACAACTGTCTGTTAATCACTTAGGAAAGCTGAAAGCTCTTGCTTGTATCAGAAAAGAAATACAAAGCATTCTCCATGCTGCACTCCCTGAACACTGTGTCAAGGAGTAACACATCAAACTGGTTTGATAGTCACTGGCATGACCAGGGTTGACTCCCAGTGTAACACTATTGGAGACTGTACCCAGGCAACCCGCCCCCAGACTTCCACCCTGAGGATTCATCCTGCAAAACAGCTGAGATCAGACTTGCAGGAGTCTGAAGTGAACACACAAGCAGCCACAGCCCTCCTGCAGAGGCTTCCCTGCTCAGGCTCAGAGTAGTGTTTAGATCGTTTACCTCCACCAAACTTCCCAGCAAGAGGCTTGAAGACACTACCTTTTCCCTCCCAGCTTCCCGTCTCACCAAGGCAGAATAAGTGGCCACTGTGTGCTCAAGCCCAGGAGCTGGGTTCAGTCCTACAGGGAAGCTCACACAGCAGCTCTCTTTGGTCACAGCTGAAAAGGAACTCGGGAAGCCTGCTAAGCCTGGCCTGTCGGCACAGCTGCAGGATGTGGCTGCACTGTTTCAAGTGCCAGAGCTAGAGAGGGCTCCATTAGTCAGCAGCCCAACCCACAATGCAACACAGAGGAGCCCAAGGCATTTCACCATCTGGAGTACACACAAACACTGGAAGAGAAGATGCAACAGCCTACTTTCATATCTTCAGCAGATAAAGGAGCCAGAGAAGTGTAAAGCAGAGACATGGGATTTCTCCAAATAATCAATAAGCAGCCCACAAACCCATACTGACATTGTGGCAATGTCTCAGATAAACCAGGGCTTTCCAGGGAGCCAGGCACAAAGAAAAACAACCCAGCTGCTAATGCAAGTGCCTTTCTAGTAATCTGGATGATGAAGAGCAACTCATCAATCCCCTCCTGCAGATGTGACTGGAGAGAGCACAAAGCACCGTGAATACACTTAGAACTGTGGAATGAGCTCAGACTTTTGGATGCCGACAGAGTGTCTAGAGAACACTTGTGAATGAAACCTCACAGTGGGTGTTTGGCTTCACCTCTATTTTTGTTTGCTTTGTTCCCACCAACTTGTTGCTAGTCTTGCTGGGGGGTTAAAGAATCTTTTAAACAGAAAGTATCAGCTACCAGAGCTCCAGAAAAAGTCAGGAGCTGAATTTAACAGAGAACTTCTCTCATATATGAAAGTTCATCTCCTTGTAGGGGAGCCACTCACCAAACATTTCAAGTAGGCCACAGTGTCAGTTATTTGGTGTTACGTCAAACAAACCTCACCTTTTCCCTCACAGATATCTAAGGGCAAAATAATAACAGCAAACAAGTAAGAAGCACTAAGAATGGAGATGACTTCTCTTTTCCCCTCCCCTGATTCTAAGCAGAAGCTCACCCCATGTGGTAGTGTGAAGGTTTCATCCTCCCACCACATAAAGCACAGCTAACTCAGATGGAGAAGCACACCCCATTTCTGCCATGGATTACTGAAGCAATGAACACTTTCCAGACCTGGCAACAGAGGGATGCTCACACAAAGCCTTCAAACTTGAAACTCAACAGCAGTGTTCAATAAACCCTTCCCAGGTACCAAGCACAGCTGACACAAAGAGAGGGCTTCCCGAGGCAGGGCTGCTGCAGGAGCCTTACCTTTGCGGAGGACGCTGGTTTGGTCAGAATACTCCACGAGGGTTGGGATCTGCTCGATGATGTACAAGGCACCATCATCGAGGCTCCTCTGCAGCTTCACCTTCTTCAGGTCCAGCACCATGTACTGATTGTTGTAGGTCCCTATGTGTGAGAGCAAAGAGACAGCTCAACATCCTGCCTGGGGGAAGGAAAAGGGTACCAGGGGAAGAAGGGACACATCCTTTGTAAGGCTCATGCAAAAGGGCACTTACCAGAGTTGCACTTGGAAAAGATTTCTGCCCAGCTTTTGCCACCATCTGCCATCATGTTAGCGATGCGGACCCTCTGCCAGGCAAACAGAGACTCTGGCACCACTTGCTTAATGAGGCTATCGTTGAACACACTGTTGGTGGTCTGCAACATCACCAAGCCACTGCCTAGTATGTAGAAGTCATCCAGGGACACCAAAAAACCTTAAAACAGCAATAATGCAAAAACTGTTATCTTTGTGAACTCACAGAACAAGAGACAAGCCAAGAGGAGATGAATTAATGTGTGTGTGTGTCTGTCTGAAATCCAGCTGTAGCAATATTCAAGATGAGGTGCTGGTTGCAGCAAGTCTTCAAGCCCACCTGTCAGCACAGTTCCTCATTTGTCATGCTCTCAACACACAACCCAATTCTCTCTCTAGAGCATTTGCTTCATGTTTGCATCCCCAGCTTCAAAGTCTCTCCTACATATGTCAAGCTGTCTTATTCTTATGCTGAGGACTGCACACTGTAAATGCCCAGTACTTGTTTCCAGCAAAGAAATTCCTCTTAAAAAATACAACAAAGAAAACCAAACCAAAAGTACAAACCCCACAAAGAGTTTCATCCATCAGTTTCAGTTTCAGATTTCCACTCTGCAAGGACAAGAAGTACTCCTTCAAATTAATCCCTTCAGGACTAAATCATGCCAAGAACCTTCCTTCTAGTTTAATCTTTTCCAGTCTAACTATTCTTAAAAGCATCTCCATGAAATGGGCACCCCTGCAATCACATATCAGCCTTTATAGGAGAGAAAGTTTTGTCAGAGAGAGGAGTAGGTACTGGAGGGGGTTATGCCTATCAGCCCTGCAAACTCAACAGAGCAAGGGATCTCCGGGCAAGATTCCCTTCCAGGTTACATGCCAACAGAACCATGTCCAACTGCAGATCCCATGCCAGGAGGTGGTATGCAGAGCTTCAAGGTCAGCTGTAATGCCATGGATCGGATGGTGACTACTTCACAAAGCAGAAATAACTTGACTTTGAGATTCCCCAGCAGATACAGGGCTGCCAGGCTGGGGAAGAAAGGTTGTTAACTGCGCTCCTGATGAGGAAATAATCCAGAAGCTGGTCTCTTGCTAATGAGTTTGTAATGGAATCACTCTCCAAAGAGTGCAAGCTGCTAAAATGCTGCATAACAGAACAAGAGTTGAGTTCCACTATGAAATCTTCCACAGCAGCTTCATTGATGCACTCTGCAAACACATTAAGGTCACTGGCACATGACAGCTAGAAAGACAACTCAGCTCTGCCTCCTGCTCTTGCGCTTCCATCAAAAGTCAGACCTCCTTCAAGCAAAAGTAACATTTAAGGGCTCCAACCTCAGCAAGGTTTCTTTAAAACCTCAAGTTCTCAAATCAGAACAGATGCAGGGGGAAAAAATACCTGTTCTATAAAAACGTGTCAGTACAGAGCTAGCAGAGCACCTTGGAGGCTTGTAGTTTCAAGTACTTTGTTCTTGGAGGCAGAGAGAGAGTATCAATAATGTAGATCAGGGTACTCTAAACCTAGCTCTGCCAGCCTGCTTTGTACAAAGACATGGGATAGGTCAATAATAAACTGTTGCACAAGTCAAGCATTTGCTCAAACGGAAGGAAAATTGTCCCAACAGTTGAACTGAACACCAGTTCCCACGTGGGTTCCAATGCCCAGCGCCCCACTTCCACACAAACCAAATAGTTTGGGGGTTTCCTTGTGTGGTATTTTTTTTTCTCCCTCTCCAATCAACAGCTGAGATAAAAGATTAAAACTGAACTTGAAGCAAGTGTCAACACAAGGAACAGCTCTGGAGTTTGAACTCTGTCATTCAAACACATTGCAAAACCCAGCTAAGCTGAAAAGAGGGAGATTTCCTTCTGGGCCTTGGGAATTACCACGTTTTATCCTGCTGTGTTTTGTAATGCATGATACACCATTCCTAGCCTAATTATTCTGAGGCAAAACACACCGTCCTGACTTCAGGCACAGGCACCCCAAGTTAAAACACACATAACCAGCTTTACCCAGGGCAAAGACATCCACAGAAATGAAATGCTGCCCGGGGAGGTGGTGGAGTCACCGTCCCTGGAGGTGTTCAAGAGGGGACTGGACATGGCACTTGGTGCCACGGTCTAGTCATGGGGTCTGTGGTGACAGGTTGGACTCGATGATCTTCGAGGTCTCTTCCAACCTTAGTGATACTGTGAAATGTGGGTGACAGAGATATCAGCAGATATCTGATGTCCTCTTGGATCGCCCTTGGCCTAAGTATATATGAAATGCGTTGTAGTTGAAAATGTCTTCTACAGCAACTACAATCTCACTGTATGGTTCACCTACTTTCCCTGTAAACTCATCTTTTTGATTAGCAACTCTCAAACAATATTTTTTTCCCTTTTCCCCCCCCTCCTTTTTTCCTCTCTCCAATGAACCCAACTCTTCCTACACAGCAACAGGCAAAATCACTTCACATTTTATTGTCTGGGTCTGAGCTGTTTAGGATCGGCTTCCAGTCACCACTGGACAAGTGAAGTTTGCAGAGTTTGGAGTTTCATTCAGCATGACAGTATTAATCAGCCAAGCAAAGCCAAGGATTTTTTTGAAGTCTGAGTCACAGTGTTCTCCAGAGAGTCAGCACAGCAGTGTGTGTGAGAGGTGACACGCTCCTGGCAGCTGCTGTTCTAAAGAGGCAGGCTGCTGCCTTCTGAACCAGATCACAGCAGCTGGCTTGGGGTTTTAGAAGGTTGTTGTGCTCAGTCAGGTACAGAAAGGGTGGATGTCAGAGACATGAGGTCCAGCCATCCCCTCACAGGGAAGAGACTAGCACCCAGCTGAAAGGTTTGTTCAATACTCTGGGCTATAAACACACATGACAATGGAAATGGAGAGGTCTTCTCTGAATTAACTCTCCTAGTCCCATCAGCAGCTGCTGCTCGTGCCCAGGCTGAACTCCACTTGCAGACCTATCTTAGGTACTTGGAGCCATGGTCTAGTCATGAGGTCTGTGGTGACAGGTTGGACTCTATGATCTTTGAGGTCTCTTCCAACCTTGGTGATACTGTGATACTGTCATACTGTGATACTAAGAAATAGCACATCCCACACTATAGCTCTGGCCTCTCATCTCCAAAGTGCATCAGACACCTAACCTCTGCTTCCCTCCACATCTTGGACAGTTGTTGTAGGGAACAGGGAAGGAAGAAATGGTCTGGCAGTACCTCATGGGCAAGCTGGGTCTCTAAACACAAGGGCTACTGCCCTTTTCATGTTCTGTTCCTCCTAGGTCTTGCTCAGGCTGTGGGGAAGGATGATGCTGTACTACTTAATTCTGCACTAATACCAGGTTATTTCAAAGCAAGGCACACACTACTTCTCACACCTGCCTTAGCAGTACACATACAGCCATCCATCAAGATAACTTGTTCCATGTCACAGCCTGTCTCAATGAAGCAAGATCCCAGCTGCAGACTAAAGGAGCAGAAATGGCAATAAAGTTCTTCTCAACTGTTCTGCTTGAACAGCTAAAATCAGAGTAACTTAGCAAGACTGTGGCTCAGCCCAGGCCACTACCCAAGCCAGAGTGCTTGGGAGCAGATGGTAAGCTTCCTTTCTTAAACAAGGTTCAAAACTAACTGTTCAAGATGTGCAGCCAAACAGACAGAACCCTTGGGAGTTGCAGTCCATGGAAAACTTCAAATTTCATCACTTAATTGGACTAATTTCTTTGAATGCCTCAATGTGGCAGTGTAAAGCAGTGACTGGATGACAGGGGTGGGGGAGAAATGGGGATGTGGGGACTTTGATCTTTTACTATGTCCTACCAAACACAGCACCTACCTAGTCTCTCATCTCATTTCTTACCCCCTCAAATGAGCTTCACTTAACATTTGTGAGCAACTATAAAGTGTCTGTACAATTTAAGTGCTCTCTGCTGTGCATATATTCATCAACCACATGAAGTAAGTACTTAATCCCAGAGCTTGAACAAGACACTTAAGTCAGGGGTGCCCAAGCATTCAGCTCAGAGACATTCCTCCTTTCCAGAGGTTCACAGATCTGTCCTATATGCAACTCTGCACAAATGTTTTCAGCAGAACAGAAAGCTAAGACTGTGAACAAGCAGTTCAAGCAAGGATTAGGATGAGTGTGGAAAGAAGCAGCAAGTGGCTAAATCATTCTGCAAAACGAGAGATTGCTACTACCATTTATTTCCACTTGACTGTGCCTCTGTAGCACTACTACTGCTCTGAAAGGAGCAAAGCAGCAGAGAGAGTACATACTGTAACAGTGGACACTTGAGCATGCTGGCAGGAACGTGGAGACCTGCTGGGGAGCCCTGCAGGACAGACTCCACAATTCCTGCCTGCCTCACTACCTGCTCCGCCACAGCAGAAGCAAGGAAGCGTGAGGCCCTCTAGCTGTATCATAATGCACCGGCTGACAGGCATCATGGTTAGCAAACAGTCTGGGATCCTGTGAGTCACAACAAAGACTAATTTCTGCAGTGCAGTAACCTGTCTTTGGAAACTCAGTAAAACATCTGGACAATTTTACTCTGTATGCCTAGGAGAAAGCGAGGAGTTGGCACATTTCTTCTGGGGAGGCAAATGACTCTCTGAAGCTTTTCTGACACAGCTTTTGGACAGCAGAAGAGTTTTACTTCAATCTACTAAACAAGAGAAATCTCTTAAATGACTCAGGCCTCACTGAAGGTCTGCAAGAACACTTGTTTTTAATGCTCTTTGTTTCCTCCAAAAGTCAATACTTTCATGTGCATTAGGATCAGGAAAGCTTACCAGCTTGGCTATTCTTACTGGTTCTTAGGTGTCCATCAGGACTAAGAACAATAGTGGGAACCTGCATGAAGAGTGAAGTTATCAAGTTGAACCATGGCCAGGACTCACAGATTCCTCGGTCAGATGCCCTGAAATTATTGTCTTCATCTCACCACAGCAAGGGGCAGACAAATTTGGCAGGTCTGTCCTTCCTGTGTGATGTCCCTCGATCATTACCAGGACCATGCTTTAGAGGTTACTCATCCCCTGGAAAACTGCAAGTTTGTGAATTACTCCCAGAGCTGCTGCAGTGCAGGGATTATGTTTGTCCAGTACTTGTGGCAGTATCCTGTAATTAGGCAGCCAGTGAGTACACCTCATGTACCACAGGTCTCTCAGACTTCACTGTAACCACGGGAACTACATTTTGCAACTGTCCTACCTCAGTTCTGTTGGTAGAAGTACACTTCACCACATCACTCCCTCAGAGCTGACCCAGCACAAGCAAGCTTTTAAATGAGCCATCTCTGCAGAGCTCAACAGCCTCGGGGAAGCACACTGGGATTCTGTACAGGAGTGAACAGATCCCAACCACTTCAGCATCACAGGAGTTGATTTTCAGGTATCCTTTATGATTTATCAGTCTCATCAGAACAGAAGAGTTGCATTTCACTTTACACAAAGTATCCACAACAGGAACAACCCAGAGACATCACCATAGGCACCCACTAAAAACAAAATAATAAATGCCCTGCATGGCTGATTCTGATTCCCAGTTGCAAATCTGCAGCACAATGCAGCATGCGACAGCTGCAAACCAGAGCCACATTCTCCTCAAAGAGAGCAGCACCTTCCACAGTATTTCTGCCAAGCTATGGGGTCCAGGAAACCTTTGTACCTTCAGGTGATGAACACAGCTCAGACAGAAACCTTGGCTCTTTACCAGGTTACAAGGCCTTGCCAAAATTCCTTGCAATAAGCAAGTGCAATGTCTCCAGGGGAATGGGAGATACCCCAAGCCCTTCAAAGGCTTTGCACTTCACAGGCATGCACCAGAAAACCTTCTTCCTCAAAGCAAAAATCTCAGCTGTCAGAAAGCATTACACTCCTGAGGGTGGCTGAGGAGAATCAGAACCTCACAGAAAGAGACTTGCTTTCCACATGCAATGAATGCAGCTGCTTTTCAGAACAGTTTTCCAGTCACATTCTTAGGCTGCCATGAAGGACCTTTGCCTTTGTAGCAGGGCAAGCCCAGCACAAAGCATCTTTTAAAATCATCAACCAAGAAAACTTTATCATAAGAAGGAAGTTCTTTACAATGAGAGTGGTGAAGTACTGCACCAGGCTGCCCAGGGATGTGGTTGAGGCCCCGTCCCTGGAGACGTTCAAGATCAGACTTCATGTGGCCCTGAGCAGCCTGATCTAATTGGAGGTGTCCTTGCTTACCGGTCAAGATGACTCTTGAAGGTCCCTTCCAACCCAATGCAATCTGTGAGACAGTCTCCTATAGCACATAGTTCACTTTGAAATGTTATGAACATTCTTCAATGCTTGGCTATTTTTGTACTGAAATTGTACCTTCAAAAGCTTATGCAATGCCAACTCGCTCTTAGATTTGCTTTGGTTTTCCATGTTCACACTTCTTGGTGCTACACCAGCAAGAGCACATATTTTGTGCCAGCAGTTAATGTTTCAGTGGAAATTTGTAACCTTCTTCCAGGAAACAAGATCATTATATGCTACTTATCTTCCCAAGGGAGCTCTTCAGTATTCTGTCTCATTATATCACTAACACATGCAATAAAGATGAAAAAACACTCCCCTCTGCAACAGGTTAGAGAGAAGCTGGAAGAGGGAGGTGTGGGGGAGAAAACAAAAGCAAGCTGAAGGTTTGCTAACCCAGCACCAAAGAAGCTGATACACTTTCAGAAGGCTGGTGTTTGATGCTCTCTAATAATCCCATTACAGCATGAGTCATGCCACAGTGGTAAACATAAATGTTCCAAACTTATTACCAAACATGCAAATGCTGTAGGCAAGGTGAGGAATTCAAGAGCTGAGATGACTACAGACTACACAAGCAGAATTCAAAGCAGCATATTTGTCCCAGAGGTAGAATATTTAACTAGTACTATTCAGAGCACTGAATGTGATTAATCAACAACAAAAGACAACAACAATGACATTATGTTCAAGCCAGAAAATTAAAGACAACATTCTGTCCTCTCTAGTAGCAACCATTGCTTGTTGAAGCGTTACCCTTTTCATAGAATCATAGAATTGGTAGGGTTGGAAGGGACCTCAAGGATCACCTAGTTCCAACCCCGCTGCCATAGGCAGGGACACCTCACAGCAGATCAGGTTGCTCAGAGCCCCATCCAGCCTGGCCTTAAAAACTTCCAGGAATGAGGCTTCCACCACCTCCCTGGGCAACCTGAGTGTCTCACCACCCTCACAGGGAAGAACTTCTTCCCAACATCCAATCTGAATCTACCCACTTCTAGTTTTGCTCCACTCCTTCCAGTCCTATCACTCCCTGACATTCTAAAAAGTCCCTCCCCAGCTTTCTTGTAGCCCACTTCAGACACCGGAAGGCCACAGTAAGTTCTCCTCAGAGCCTTCCCCTCTCCAGACTGAATAGCCACAACTCTCTTAGTCTGTCTCCATAGAGAGGACATCTACAAGGCAGGAAGCTGGTCCATGCCATCCTGGGTATCCACATTGCTTTGGTTTTCTTGAGCTTACCTGGGTAACTGCTGAACGAGACACGGCTGGTGCTAGTGTATGGATCAGCTATGTTGAAGTTCCAGTGTTTGTATATTCTCAGGGTGGCTGCATAGGTAAACCAGCTGGAATGGGCAAAATAGATATTCTCATAGCCAGGTAGAACCTGGAAAACAGAAGCAGAAAGATCATAAATTTCAGACTCTACCATACTTTGTACTTGATAGGAACTGGGAGAACAACTTGTTTTGGTTATTGCAATTGGTTAATTGCATTGCTCAAGAAGGAGCAGATTCTTGTGCTTTTAACTGTGCCCTTCACAATGCATTCCTGAAACCTCTGGAAAGAATTCTTGCCCCTGTGCTGTTTTCAAACAGTTAACTGTCATTTTTCAACATGAAACAGCTCAGGGCTTTTGGGGTCACCTGCATCACCCGGTATGTTTTGTTTTCCCCAGTTTCCTGATAGAATAGAATAGAAATAGAATAGAAATAGAAGAGAAATAGAAGAGAAATAGAAGAGAAATAGAAGAGAAATAGATCAGACCAGGTTGGAAAGGACCTTTGAGATCATTGAGTTCAACCTATCATCCAACACCATCTAATCAACTAAACCATGGCACCAAGTGTCTCATCCAGCCTCTTCTTAAAGACCTCCAGTGACAGTGACTCCAGCACCTCCCTGGGCAGCACATCCCAATGGGCAATCTCTCTCTCTGTGAAGAACTTCTTCCTCACCTCCAGCCTAAACCTCCCCTAGCACAGCTTGAGACTGTGTCCTCTTGGTCTGGTACTGGTTGCCTGGGAGAAGAGACCAACCCCCCACCTGGCCAAAACCTCCCTTCAGGTAGTTGTAGACAGCAATAAGGTCTCCCCTGAGCCTCCTCTTCTCCAGGCTAAGCAATCCCAGCTCCCTCAGCCTCTCCTCACAGGGCTTGTGCTCCAAACCCCTCACTAGCTTTGTTGCCCTTCTCTGGACACTTTTATTTACAAATGCAAGTAAATTCAATTTGAAAAGATAAATATATATAAGAAGACTACATGTTTTCAAAGCATTTCCCTGCTTCTCAGATTTGTTACTAGCTCAGAAACCTCTTGTTGCAGGCAAATGCTTGAATGAACACCTCCCAGTCTGATGAGAACATTGTTCCTCTAGGATACATGGAGTCTCCATATGCTGATTGGATCCTTGACCACTTTAACTGAAAAATTTAATTGCCACCATGATGTATGAGACACATTCCTCAGAAGCATTTTCTGTCATTACTCCCATTGGAAAGCTGTTCCAGAGTACCACTGTTAACAACTCCCATTGGAAAGCTATCCCAGAGTACCACTGTCAACACTTAGAAAACATTAGCCACTTGCACCCACTCCTTCCTGTGCTACCACTGTCCTTCAGTTTCAGTAATCCCCTTCCCTGCCTCCCTGCCCAGTGTATCTGTAGACATTCACAACACCACCCTTCAGGCTTCACTTGGCCAGGTGAAACAATTACTCTCTTCCCAACTCCTCCCCATGGTAGCTCCTCACTCCCTAGCAATTTGAGTAGCTTCCCATTTGCCCATCTCAGTGGGTTTAGTGTTTTTCCTGTCCTTGAACACAAGTGAGCAAAACTGGATCCAAATTCCTACTGGGGCACAAATGACAACTGCCTAAAAGCACCGTGACTGACAGGAGTCTCTTTATGCACATGCAGCATAAGCAGTGAAGACTCCAGAAGTGCAGAGCCAGGACACTACAAATCAACACAATTACTGGAGATGAAGTTCTTGGTGATTACCTTGATGAGTGCAGAGCAGTGACCCATATCCCACTGATACTTCCCATGGCCTCCTGGCTCCACGTTGCACTGTCCACTGCGTGTGGAATACTCAAATAATGCAGGAATGAGGTCCAACAGGTCTCCAACTGCATTCAGAAATTGGACATCAAAAGTGCTCAGTGGCTGAGGAACAAGGAGAAAAGAGAAACCACAAAAAGCACATTCAACAGGGAAGCATCAAGACAGTCTCGGCTGCTAGAACTGTTCTTTTGCTCTGAAAGGAAAGGGCTCTTACATGGCTCACGAAATAGCTGCTCACAAGGCCCAGATGCTCGAATCCAGTGTGGCACCTGGCTATCTCTTTAAGGGTCTGGCCCTTGCAGTGGCATTACCAATGCTAACATTTCTAAGGGGAAAAAAAGGAGACTCTAGCAGCAACTGAGGAAGCTTTTGTGTGTCTCTGCAAACAGCACAGCAGTCTGCTCTTGCTGTTATACTTGGGTAATGATAAGATTTCAATTTGAATTATGTTTTTTTTACCCAGATGCCTGCAAATAGCTTTACATTAACAAACACTCCTGGGAGTTGGGGGATTTTTAAAGACTGCAATTTAAGCCATGCTCAGGACTGAGGAGGAAACAAATGAGGCCAGCAAGATACGTTAATAATACTAATCAAGTACAGAAGCAGCTGAAGAAAGGAAGTCAGTCAAAAGGCACTCTGCTATGTGCTTTTGAAAAGCCCTTGCAGTTGGAGCTAGCCAGGGTTAACTACACACAGCTCATTGTGCAACATGCTCTTCAGAACCTCTTCAAAAATAAGAGCCTTAACAGTGGTCAGACCTCAGCCTTCAAAGACTGCTTTCTAAATCTTTCCTGTTCCTGTTTGCAACATGCCTTTAGCTAAGGCAAAACTTAAGGAAAAGAAGTCAGAACACACAGCACTGTAGGGCTGGGAGCAGTAGTTTTAGAATGAGACATAATCACATAGCAAGGGAACAGATTGCTTGCAATGTAAATCACTGTTATTAAACCATAGAGCTCACCTGTCTACAAACCCCAATAAAGGGAAGAGAAGGACAGTGAAAAAATAAACAGCACCAATGTTCATTTACTTTTTATACAGAAGGCAGAATCCTGTGTTATCCATCTGCTGCTTTGGCAGAGTAAACAACCAACAGGAAAACCAAAATAATGTAAACTCTAGTCCATATATCCCAGGGGAAGGAATTAAACCTTCCCACAACATTTACCAAGACAAATGAGAGAAATAAGCCAATCTCATGACTGAAATCACACTTCACAGAAGGTCCTAACAGCAGCTACAGTTTAAGGAAGAAATCCAAGCAAGTTTTCCTAGATGTATTGCTTTAGCTCATAGGGGTCTTGCTGTAAGGACCCAAACAGGCAGCACCCAAGGCCATAATTCAAAAACAGAGAGATGTATCTTTGGATAATTGTAAGCAACCTGTTGGTGTGAATCACTTATAAACCACTCCCAACAACTGCTGTCTCTCTGGAATCCACAGAGACTTGGCACTGTTTCAGCATCAATTTTTCCCCATCCAGCTGCACTTGAAGGTCTGCAAGCCCACCACACAGTGAGGACAAGCTGCTTTCCAATGTCTTACTTATACAGTCATTACTGCAGAGTACTACTAGAAGGGGAGCAAACAGGACTGCATTGAGAATGCTCAGCCAGCCCTGAGACATTCTGATTGTCCTTGCCATCCATTTGATACCACTCCATAATCTCCTTCATAAAACCTGCATTCCTTGCAACCCCTACAGGTAGCTATGCTGACACTGCTGCAGCATCACTTGGAATTGCCTGTGTGTTTTCTAAAAGTTTCATATTTCTGTGCTATTTTACAGTCCTTCCAAGTCCACAATTCAGTAATTACTAGGAGGCCCATTCAAACTGGAAAAAAGGTGCCAAAGAAGCTATCAGACCCACTTGGGCAAAAAAGCAAAGGTTATGTAAATTCCTAGGCTCCACTGGGTGGGATTAGACTGCCAGCTCCCAAAGCCAACCAAA
Source organism: Picus viridis (assembly GCA_033816785.1). NCBI lineage: Eukaryota > Metazoa > Chordata > Aves > Piciformes > Picidae > Picus > Picus viridis. The sequence continues at coordinate 22,682,137 of CM066568.1, read as the reverse complement.
ATATCAGAGAAGAGGAACTACTACACTGATAAACACCCACTAGGGTTCTGGTTTTATTCTCCTTTTGAGGGGCAAGTAAATTGTATTCCAATTTACGGCCACAATTCATGGCTCTGCTGGGTTTGCATTTAAGATGGTCTGATGCTCATTGACACCACAGAGCTTCTCTCCAGCCTCAGTATAAGAATGCATTCAAACAAAAGCCTCAGGTGTCTGCAAGGCAGGCCAAACTTGGGAGTTTCTAGAGTGACCTGAAAGATAAGGCAGCTGCCACAAGGCAGAGAGCCCCAGTCTGGAAATAACTACAGCCCATTTCCAGGATATATGGAGAATCTTCTCTCTAAGGAGTTAATCAAGGTCCACTAGCAAGAACTGAACAAAACAAGCATGCATCATAACCAGTGCAGGGCATATTACAGTTTGCAATCACAGGAAAACCCTTTGTATGTCTAGGTTGCATCCTGAAGAGTGAATGAGTTAAACTGACAAGCAGAGGCAAGGTACAGCTATGACAAGAGGAAGAAAGTTCTTTTGCTAGGATGTGTGGCTCCTCCAGGGTACCATCCTGAATAACAGGGGGGGAAAAAGGCAAAACAAACAAACAAACAAACCCACAACACCACAAACAACCAAAAAAACCCCAAACAAACTCAAATTAAGCTTGACTTATATCAGCTTTAAGGAGAAATAAACTTGGAAAAGGAGGCAGATAGGAAAGAGACAACCTCAAATGTTTGTCTGCATGGGACATTAAGATAGAATAGTTACTCTCTAACAATTGTTTTCCAGTAACTTCCCCATGGGTGAGCATTCTCAATACAAAATAAGGAAGTACAAATAGAGAACTGTCCTAGAATCACTGTATTTAAAACTCTGACACCTTCTTATTCAAGAGCAATTTCCCTGTGTAGACAAGCCTCAGATTAATCACAGCGTTGGGAGAGCATTAGGCAGATGAAAAGGCTTGATGTTCTTTGAGTGCCCCTCCTTCAGAAATTGTCTTGACAAAAGGGTTGGGTTTGTTTACTGGCTAGAAAATGTTGCTAAACCAGATGGAATAATGTCACACTTTAACATGAAAACGTAGTCAGGTTTTGCCATTGTTCTTTATGATACCTGTAACTATCAAAGTCGATATACATTGCCTTCATGAAGGTCTTAATGGAAGCCCCAGACCAGAACAGCCCTGCAGGAAACCAGACTCCATGCAATTAAAACCAGGTTTGCTTCATACATACAGGAAGAAAAAATATGTACCAGTACCACTATAAAACAGTTCAGAGTCCAAATTTTCCTTCTGTATTAAGACTCAGTTATCTGTGGCAGACACAATGGTTCCACAACATTCAAGTGAAGTAAACCTCAAGTTTAGAGGAGAACAGAAAAATAGAACATTTCAGGGTGAGCTGTGTGCACATAACCCAGCCCTCCTTTAGGCATTATGTGGATTTGGCACAGCTTTAAACTACCATGCACTGTACAGGACAATGGAAAGACTTTTCCACTTGTCTTCCTCAAAGTCACCAAATGTAAAACTCCAGCTCCTGGCAAGTTTGAAAAGCTATGTGTACTACTGATAAGAAACCTTGAGACATGAAATGTGTAAAATGCAAAGCAGATTAGCTACTGAAACAGCTTGTTTCCATTCTCCTGGAAAGGAAACAACTTCCATAGAATCATTAGAATTGTTTCAGCTGGAAAAAAGCTCCAAGATCATCAAATCCAACCTAACACCACCATGGTCAGTAAACCACGTTCTCAAGTGCCATGTTTACACGTTTCCTGAATGCCTCCAGGCACTGTGATTCCAGCACCTCCCTGGGCAGCCTGTTCCAATGCCTGACCACACTTTCCATAAAGACATTTTTCCTAATACCCAATCTAAACCTCCACAAGTGCAAGCTGAGGCCACTTCCTCTTGTTCTACCACCTGATACTAGGGAAACCTACTCCCACTTCACTACAACTTCCTTTCAGGTAGTTGTAGAGAGCAATGAGGTCTCCCCTCAGCCTCCTCTCCTCCAAACTGAACAATTCCAGTTCCCTCCTAGCTGCTCCTCCTAAGACTTGTTCTCTTGACCCTTCATCAGCTTCATTACCCTTCTCTGGAAGATGCTCAGGCAACTCAGCATCCTTCTTGTAGTGATTTTATTCAACTTTGCTCAGTGTTGAAAACCACAGACTCTGTAAACACAGCATCTCTTCCCTGTCCAGTTTAGATCTTTTGGCCCATCAACCAAACAATTTCCCAGTGCTCAGGACAGCACTCTATCCATGTATGAGCATTCTCTGGAGGCAGAGGGAAGGAATGCAGGACCTCCAAAATCCATCTTCTCCTTTCCTTCTCGTCCTGATGTAGCTCATCTTTTGGGAGTTAAGGAAAAAGGCTTCCCAGCCTTTCTTTTGTAGTATTTACTCTTCTTCTAAGCTTAGGGCAGTGGGGGAAAACTGCCCTCTGCACATAGAGAACAATCAGATTGAGAAGTAGGGAGTTTTTCCCAATAGCAATTAGAACATCAGGCAACAAAACACATAGCCTGTCACATGCTGGGTTTTGCCTTGGGTTTTGTTCCATTGGGGGGGGTTTGGTTTTGTTTGGGTTTATTTGCAGGGCTCTGTGGTGTTAGAAGAAAGTAAAACCACCACAACCCACACACAACATATTCTCAATATCTCTGACATTCATCAACATCATGAACCCAAACAACTGCACCACTAAAGATAAACTTGTTCCCAATAATAACAACAACAATCCTAAACCACTGCACAGATAAAGGATCTTCTTTTTAAAGGAACAAAAAAGGAGGATCTACTAAAGAAAAGAGGCTTTCAAAGCACTGAGGAAAATGTGAAATAGAAATGAAATTTGCTTTTAACAACATCCAAAATTTGTTTGGGGGAGGGGCCCCTTCAGCATCAAGTTTCTTTCATTGTTTTTGAAAGGTGAGAAATGAACAATGGAAATGGTAAATATTTGTTACTGCAGCTGTTGCCCAAAGAAAGATCAAAACAAAAGACCAAGAACAAAACTGAACCAAAGTACACTGCTTAGAAATAAGAAAAACATTACTTAGAAATAATAATAATAATAATAATAATGATTTTTAAAACCCCACAACAAAGACATAAGAAAAAATTCACCTATTAGGTGAACTTATATGACAAACATCCTAACTACTAACAGTCTGAGATTAAATATAAGAACCTTTTTAACAGCCTTATAACATGTACTGCAAAAGCAAAGTTGAAAACAGCCTCTCTTTGGAGGGCAGGTGTTGTTTAATCACATGAAACAAGGAAGATGCTGTTGGTTCTTGTTTGTCAGTTTTGTTTGGATTTTTAAGAGCCATCGGTTTACAGAAGCTGGGTTGATTCTCAGGTAAGTGTGGATGTGTCAAAGCTAAAATACTAGACAGTGACATTGCATCTTCACCTGTTTTTATTGCCTGTGTAAGCCCAACACAGCAATCTTCAAGCTCTTTATTTGCTGAAAGGGATCCTAAGAGCAGTAAATATGTACACAAGCAGCACTGTTGTAGCTTTATCTCCCAAAAGCTTTTGAAGCTAGCACGGTATCCAACAAAGTACTTTTGCAGAGCTGCCAGGTATCATTCTGGTGACAAGGAAAACCAAACATCTAGGTGCAAGAGCAACTGCCCAAGCTGTACTCAAAGGTAAGAGATTGATGTTAACTTACTGGCTTTGGCAAAGAGGAAACTGCAAGCACCATCTCAAGTGAGAAATACCTACACAGGTAACAATGCCCAAAGCTAAAACTGTGAATGCCACAGGAAGGAGTCCAAATAAATCCCATCATATCTGGGAAAAGAAAGAAATCCATCCACTGTATATAATTCAAGAATAGAGGACACAAGTATTTCAGACAGAACCACATCTGAACTTCCTCTAAATGCACCATTTTTATACAGGCATGCTGATGAGATCTCTGAAAAAGGATAAAAATGACTCAGTCACTTCAGAAGTCAGAGCTTTTTATTATCAAACACACAGGTAGAGTAAGTACCAGGGAATAGATGTTGCAGGTAGGATGTGCCTATTGTGAAGAAATAGTTCAGACACAAACTAGTGCTTCCCCATCCCACATCTCAATCTAAAGGATTCTGAAGCAGCCAAGAATATTGATGAGCCTTGCAGGGCTCTTCAAATACAGGTGTTATGGTAAGGAGCTAAAGAGCTCATTTGCTAGAAAGTCAAGGTTTCTTACTGTCTTCCCATCAGGAAGGATTACCCAGGCCCACCAGGATGGATTTTTCCATTATTGTGAACATTCTGGATTTGTTTGTTTGAGCTGATTCCCCACTCATGAAAGCCCCAGGATAAGTTCTACACAAGATGTGCATTTTACTACAACCCAATTGTTTGTAATTCAGGACTCTCAACTTCTCTAAATTCTTCATATGGTTAAACCACGACAAAAAAAGTTCAACTACTCAAATCCTCCTTCTCACACTGAGAAACCTATTAGACATTAGACTTACAGACAGCACTGTAATTACCACAGTTCCACTGGAGTTAAAAAAAGCTTTGCTATTGCACACAAGCTTATGATCCAGAACACAATTCTAATTGATTTTTTTAGAAAGAAAATAAAAACCCCACAAAACAAAACCTAAGCCCAGCGCTGCCACAGCACTGACCAGATATTTTGTAATGAGAGGCTTGGAAGACTGAGGAGAAGACATTTAGCAATGTTAAACATCCTCCAAAACAGAGAGGCTTTTAAGATTTGAAATCTGATGCTTAGAAATAAGAATGAAAGCTTTAATACACTCCCAACATGCTGATTCATGCTGTTGCAGCTACTCTTTATACCTAGAGGGTCATTTGCTCAATAACAATTGCAAAGTGGCAACAGTATGAGTTTTTAGGAGTCTCTGTCCTTCCAGCATTCAGTGTGGATACAAAAACCACCCCCAGTCTAATCAGCACAGGAGCACCCAAGGCTCAAACTTCAGTGCACAGTGTCTGTGGCGACATGAGTGCTCAGCCACATTACATACCCTGAGCAGCCCTGAAATGTTTGTAGAAGGGCATGCAGAATGAGTTCTGGACACTAATTACCCTTCTTTTTTTTCTTAATATCACATTTCCTTCTCCCTTCTTTGTCCTCTGACATCCCATCCCCAGCTACTGAAAAAGAGGTGCAGTAATCTTACTGTTTGTTTGTGTAGTTTAGCCCACTCGAGGGCTCCCATGTACAGACCATCCAACTGTTCAATAATATAGCCAGCATGCCTCCAAAATGGGTCATCCTTATTATTTCTGATTTGTTGTCTTGTCCATTGTTCTTGTCTCCTGCAGAGGAACAAACAGGTTGGGACTTTCTTGGGTTTGTTTTAGAGTATACTTGATAATGCAGGGAAGGTACAATTGTATTAGGACCCAGAGGATCCAACCTTCCAAGTATTTTGAAGCAAAGTATGCTTCAAACCCTGCAGACATAAATGTTATATCCTCTGGGTATAAATGTTCAGATCCATGCAACATACCCTACAGTAGTGTGCCCCTACCAGATTTTAGTATCAAAGGAAGAGCTGAACTCCGTTTCTGTGTGGGACTCTGGTACATCAGATCTAGCATCCCCTTAGAGTCAGTAAAGGGCAACAAATGTTTGGCCAGTCAGATGAACCATTCCATTTAAATTGCCTGTTTAAGGATAAAACAGACTGACCTTTGAAGAGCCTATTTCTCTCCCCTAGGTACAAGTGCAATGAAAGCTTTCTGCTGGTGGTGTTCAAACACTGCCACTGTGCCAAGAAACACTGCTGTGCACCTCCAAGAGAAAGGTGGGAGGCCAAACAAACATCCCATGAGCCCAATCCAGTCAAGAGGTTACTAGTCAAATAACCCAGCTTCAGAGCTTAAGGCAACACAAGCTGAACAGACCCTAGAGCAAAAGCAGACAACATTCTGTGGATCTCTCAGGGTTCCCTGTTTTGCTATGCACAAAGGCCCCCAGAAGAACCAGAGTATGTCTGGTCCAGATTTCAGCCTCTCCCCATTCTCCTGTATCTCTCCATCCAGAAATGTGTACAGCAGCAAAAGGGAGAGAAAATAACCTGACAAGGAGGCAAACTCTTCCAGTAGTATAGGGGTGATAAAACCAGCCACATTTAGTTTTCTGGAAGTAACAGGAAGCAAGGAGTATATCAAAGGAAATAGGGACCGGGTTAGAACACGCAGGGCTAAAGACTTCCTGGACAACGCATCAGCCCATATTGCAAAACTGCTATGAAGTAAAGCAGTGATGCAGGAATCCAAGATATAGGCAACAGAAAAATGACACAAGGCCACCTGGTATTGTCCCCCTTCATCTAACAACACAGCTATGCTGAGTCACTCTGGAAAAGAAACAGAGCATTCACATTGGTATGGTAGCTTTCCCGTTTTTCTCATGAGGACAGCAATGCCAGGAAAACGATAGCAAGGGAGCACTAAGGTTTGTATTCTCTTCTTTTTGGATAAGCTAAAACAAATCCACTTTATATATACGCACCAAGAACAGAATCAGTCAGCTATACAACTCCTTAAGGAAAGCACATGACGAAGGAAAGATGGAAAAAAATTGTCCCCCAAAATGATCAAAGTTTCACAGAAGTATTTGTAATGGAGGAAAACATCAGTCTTTAGGAGATCTAAATAACTGGTGACTGCAATTGAGTTCCCAGTACCTGGGCCTGATTCTTCTCCCACTTGTTGTTTCCCACTAGCACAGCTGCATTATTCAGGTAGAATTACTTTTGATTTATACAGCTCAAGAGGAAAGGGAATCAGGACTGTTGTGATTAGAACAGAATTTACGTCACTGGCAGAACAGACAAAATGCTAACCTAACAGAGGAAGGAAAGCATACACAATGCTAAAAAGATTAAGGTGCCAAGAGACCACAGTGTTCAGCAAGACATTCAAAATAGCAGCTTTCTAGAAAGTAATTTTGACCTTCAGAATTCATTGTCATTATCCAAACCCTTTTGTAACAATGATTCTAAATATTTCTTTGAAAGACTCAGAGTTGGGGAAAGGCATATGCCCTTCTTCATAGGAAAGGAAACATGTTTTCTTCCATAAGGAAGAGAATCAAACACCCTCAAAAATTCTGTCATCCTCCAGCCCCAAGCCTTGAATAATTTCTTTTCTAATAACTAAATACATACGCCATAAAATTCTGAACTCCACTTCGAACCATGGGATTCTTTATTAACTGTGGATACATATTTGCAGCGTGGTCATACATGTGCCTGAAAGAACAAGAGGAGCAGAAGTTATTCCTCATCGCAGAAATTACTTGAGTGAGTGTCCAAACAGCAAAGGCAACACAAATGGATCGTTGAAATTTAACACAAGTGCTAGCTTAATATAAAGCAGTGCTTGCTAATACCTCTGAGCTCCAGAGGTCCCTTCCAACCCCCACCATTCTGTGACTACTGGACCCCAGTGAAAGTTTATGTGCTGGCATACAAAGGTCTCTGTCCTGATTTGGAATACACTGCTGCTCAACAGGAAGATGAGCAAGAATGAAATTTAACTACTTCAGAGCACAACTTCACATTCAGAGGGTATTTGTGGGTCAAAAGCATTTTGAAAGCGTTAGCACATTAAAGCACAACAGAAAGTTTACTAGAGAGCTCTTCTATTTGCAACCAAAACAAAACCCCAAAACAGAGGTGAAAATAATATAACTGGCTGATTCACAGTATCACTAAGGTTGGAAGAGACCTCAAAGATCGAGTCCAACCTGTCACCACAGACCTCAGGACTAGACCATGGCACCAAGTGCCACATCCAGTCCCCTCTTGAACACCTCCAGGGATGGTGACTCCACCACCTCCCTGGGCAGCACATTCCAATGACAAATGACTCTCTCAGTGAAGAACTTTCTCCTCACCTCCAGCCTAAACTTCCCCTGGTGCAGCTTGAGACTGTGTCCCCTTGTTCTGGTGCTGGTTGCTAGAGAGAAGAAACCAACCCCTTCCTGGATACAACCACCTTTCAGGTAGTTGTAGAGAGCAATGAGGTCTCTCCTGAGCCTCCTCTTCTCCAGGATAAACAACCCCAGCTCCCTCAGCCTCTCCTCATAGGGCTTGTGCTCAAGGCCTGTCCCCAGCCTTGCTGCCCTTCTCTGGACACGTCAAGTGTCTCAATGTCCTTCTTAAACTGAGGGGCCCAAAACTGAACACAGGACTCAAGGTGTGGCCTAACCAATGCAGAGTACAGGGGCACAATGACTTCCCTGCTCCTGCTGGCCACACTACTCTTGATGCAGGCCAGGATGCCATTGGCTTTCTTGGCCACCTGGGCACACTGCTGGCTCATGTTCAGGCAGCTGTCAATCAGCACCCCCAGGTCCCTCTCTGTTTGGCAGCTCTCCAGCCACTCTGACCCCAGCCTGTAGCTCTGCATGGGCTTGCTGTGGCCAAAGTGCAGCACCTGGCACATGGATTTGTTGAATGTCATCCTGTTGGACTCTGCCCATCTGTCCAGTCGGTTGAGGTCCCTCTGCAGAGCCCTTCTTCCCTCTAACAGATCAACATCCGCTCCCAACTTGGTGTCACCTGCAAATTTGCTGGTGACTGTCTCAGTTGTGAGAGGTAACTTCAGCCTGGGATCTATCAGGTTTGACTTACTGTTAACCGTGTTTCTTCCCTTCTCATTAAGCTAAGCACACTTTAAAATAGAGGTATTTAAGGTGACCCTATGTGTTCCCACAGAAATTCCCACTCATGCCAGCCCTAAATGCACTCAGATTTATGGAGATCAAAAGTATTGTGCATTTTTTGTAGCTGTAGAATTCAGTTAACTGTTCCAACCCCTTTAATTTACAGGAACAAAAGCTGTAAGGGTTTATTTGGTTGGTAGGGGCTTTGTTTCATTGTAAGTGAAGTCCTTTACATTTCAAGATTAAATCAATTGCAAAAAGAAATTGCTCAGGAGTTAAAAATTACCCTTCCATTTTAGGTGAATGTGATTCTCTGGTTCGAGCCAAAACAGATCTTCACCATTTCTTAATGTGCATCAAACTTAACCAACACTTTTTTTTTCCAGCTATTGACTAGGGGAAGAAAAAGGGGAAAAAAGAGCAGAATAACTAGCTTTATGTAGAAATCAGCAAAAAATTATTTTGCTGAGGTCTGGAGTTGATGGAACTACCCAGTCATCAGTAAAATTAGCTCCCACCAAGTGCTGATAGAAAGAAAACAGAACTCAGAAACAGACACTAGGCTCAAGGAAAGCACCTGCCAGCAGCACAGAATTCCCTGCATTATAACTCACAAGGGAAACTTCTTATGGGAGGGATGAAGACAGAAGCTCTTCCCTTTTTCCCTCAGGGAAAGGCAGCCAGAGATGACCAAATGGTCTGCTGATGATTAAAGAATTATCCACTGACCTTCTTCCCTTGCCCCATTCCCAACTGTTTAAGAATTTGACTGCATGGCCATGCTGCTTCTTATCTCAGCTCTGGTACCATTCCAGCGACCAAATCTCATTGTCTGCATGCAGTCAGACAAAACACTAACCAACGGAGCTGGTGCAAGAAGGCAGCTCTCTATAGTGTTAGTGGATGAACTGATGCATGAAAGGGCCTGAGCAGTGCCAGGACGGACACAAACTGGATTTGGGAAGTCAGGTGCTGGGGCAAGGCAGGTGAGCCTTCAGCAGTTTGGCACAGTTACATCTTTCATTACACTGCAGCTGCAGTGTCAGTTTTAGTTCTAGGGCTTCCTCTCTCCCAGGTAACACAAGCCTGCATAATCAGAACTAACTTTGTCCTCTTCAAGAACTAGAAGAGTTCAATATTCTAGGGAGATCAATATTCTCTAACCCTGCAGTCACATAGAATTTATCAAAGAAAAATCCCAAGGCATTTTAGTAAGGAAATTATAGCATAACATACTCCATACTACATGCCAGAGCTCTCATGGCACTAGAGCAGAGGAGCAAAAGGCACAAGACAGTTTATTTGTTAAATGGTCTTTTAGGGATGAGAACAAGACGAGCAGGATAAAACCAGCCAGGACACTACTCTAATCACTGCGTAGGCCAGGATGGACAATCAGGTTTCCAGGTTCAGCTATCAACTCTGCTCTTCATTTTGCACTCAAAGGTTATGTAACACAAGTCAGATTTTGCACTATTAGTATCTTTAGTCTGTGATGGCTGATGTAAAGACTAGGTTAGCTCAGAATCAGGGGACTGAAAACAGCTTCTTTAATGGCCTTTCTTCTTTTATGTCCCCTGTTAGCATATACAGCTCCGGGAACTAATTTTTTCTTTTCCCCTCACTGCCCTGTTTGGTTTTTCTTGTCTTTAACAAGGCTTTTATGTGCATGGCTTGCACATAGGGATATTATCCTCTGAAGTAAACTGGATCATTAGAGTAAGGTTAAGACTTTGCATCTGTATCTAAGGCCAAACACAAGGCAGCTACAAATCAAGAATTCAAAGTGTAAAAACGGCAAAACACAGTCCTGCTTCTTCACACTGGGGAGGAAGATGACAGGAGACTCAGGTCAGCTGAGGTTATGTCAAAGAAGAGCACAATTAATGTTGCTTCAAAATTAAACACTGCTCTTAGGCACATGGAATGCCCCAGTTGGAACTGACTAAAAGTATGTGCTTAGTGTCACAGATTTGGATGAGGTTTGCCATTCCCCAAGTAAAGTGAGACCCCATTAACACTTCTGTTTGTAACAGGCAAACAGAATTTATACCAAAGAAAACCAAAGCAAACATTTTTTTCTGCATGTTAGGACTGGACCTTACAGAAAGGCAATAGACTGGTGATAAAAACAACTGTCTGATCTTCAGACACCACAGACAATAGATTTACTCTATCCATAAGTCTGTGATTTCAACATAGACAGCTACTATCTGAATCAGGTGCCAACACTGGAAAAGATGATTCATGGTCTGGAAAATGCCTGTGTTTCTACTCTTGCTGGTAAACAGGTCTGACTAACTGAGTTACTGCTTTTTCTACCACAGACCTGTATAGATAAGAGCTCAGTCTAATTCTTCCCCAGCAAACTGAGATGAGACAGTCCCAGCATGGGGGTTGGCTGGGACTCTTTTTGTTTGTTTGGGGTTTGTTGGGTTTTGTTTATTTGTTTGCTTGTTTTAAATCTGGTCATCTTGCATTCTGCTTAAGCTCCTACTAAGGCCAAAGTATGCACTTTTAGGGACTGGAACATATCTATTATGATGAAAGGCTGAGAAACCTCCAACTTTTCAGCCTGGAGAAGACAAGACTGAGAGGGGATCTTCTCAATGATTAGTAACAGCTAAAGGGTGGGTGTCAAGAAGATGGGGCCAGCCTCTTTTTAGTAGTGCCCAGTACCACAACATGGAACAATGAGCACAAACTGGAACCCATGAAGTTTTATCTGAACATGAGCAAAACCTTCTTTGAGAGTAACAAAGCACTGGAACAGACTGCCCAGAGAGCTTGTGTACTCTCCTTCTCTGGAGATATTCAAAACTCACCTGGACATGATCCTGTATCACCTGCTCTAGGTGAACCTGCTTTAACAGGGGGTTGGGCTAGATGATCTCCAGAAGTCTCTTCCAATCCCTAGCACTCTGTGATTCTGTTTTCTGGTTTTACTTCAAAAATAAACTTGTGTAACTGTCCCAAAGAACAAGTATCTGCCTGTATGTTAATTAGGATTCTGTGAATCTGTAGGCAAGATAAACAAGGAGAAATGGAGGTCTGAGAGCAATCTTAACATCTGCAAACTTGGTGATTTTTCACTGCTCCCGTGGCTCAGGAAATTGCAAACACAGTGTAAGAGGATTCATTAGCTGCAATTTGCTGAATAAAAACCCAACAAGGTCACAAAGCTAAGACCTGAAGTAATAGATTCTTCATCTTCTCAAGCATCAGGGAGTACATCACTACTTCATCTCTGCTCCTTAGCTGGAGCATTTTCAATATGTATTCTCAGCTTCAAAGAGAAGCCCTCTTTATCCAAAACAGCTTTACAAGACCTGGAGAAAAAAAACAGCTTCTTTTCACAGCCCTCGGGGGAAACATGCTTCCATTACAGCTACAGATGTACAATGGGGCAAAGACAGGGCCAAAACACAAGTTCAGCTGGTGCACAGGGTATTTGATAATCATGTCAGTGGGGGTAAAAGAATTTTCAGATTGTGCACTGTCTGAGAATTTCTCTGCATAGTTCCTCAAAATGTTTCCTCAGAAAACAAAGGTGTTGGCTCCTTCTAGTTTTCCACCTCAACCCATTCTCACACTTAAATCTCCTTTTAAAGAGTTGAGTTTCCCACTTCACTTAAAAGCCAAAGTCTCAAACCCTACTTTTCCACACACTGATATGAACCCTCAAGTTCCACACGACCTCTGTTCATTATTACTTCAGCTATATGCATTTCTACTATGAAGGGCCACTCAGTGCTGCAGCAGGGAGCCCTACAGTTACAAAAAAGTACATTAAGCACATAACCTAAAGAAGGCAAAAGACTTGAGCAGAGTAACCTGCTAAGTATCTTCACTAAAGAACAAGATTTAGGGCTGTTTGGGTTTTTTTTTTGTTGATTGTTTGGGTTTTAGGGTGTTGTTGTTGGTTTGGGGTGTTTGTTTTTTTAATAAAAACACAGCTCTGGATTCATAACAAGTACAACATTCTGTCAGTGTCTGCATTGTGGGAGAGACTGAGTCCCTTATCTTCTCTTCAAAGGGCTTTCCGGAACACACTGACCCTTCTAGACACACAGCAGTCTGCCCGCAGGCCTATCAGTATCAGCAGCACAGTTATTTCAATTTGTCCAAGAAAAACTAAACTCTCACATGCTGTGAAGTTTCAGCACCTGCTCCCCAGCAGCTTCTTGACAGTGTTTGGTTAAAAAGACCCTTAAGAAAGCACTTGCCAGCAACCCTGGCAATTTGCTTTTGATTGTATTAACTCTTGTAGATCAGCCACCTAACTACAGGCTGGGGAGAACTATTCTTTCTGCAACTTTTTGGTAATTACTTACAACACAAGGGGTTATGCACTTCCTTACACTTACACTATTCTGTGATTACATTACTTTGTCTGTAATAAAGGTAGAGTACTCATCTATATCACCAACGTGTTAAGAGCGCCTGCAGGATGAGGAGGGAGCACATCTTAATTCCATGGAAGATGCCACACTTCCTATCTGCTACTAATTAAAAGAATGGCACACAACTGCAAAATGTATGGTTAGTTTAAATGGATGGCAGCTAAGGGAAAGCAAAAAAAAACAACCAAACAAACAACTTGCAAGCACACAGAAATCCAATGAAGTGTCACAACTTGAGTTGTTTCCTGAGGTACTTACGGAGCTGTGAGATAGCCTTCCAAGAAGCCAGCTGCATACATGATGTCTTCATTGCTTAAGGTCTGATGCCCATAGCCTGCTCTGATCTCCAGAACTCCCCAACCTGTTGTCTGTACAGTGTCATTGTAGAAACCATAGGCATCTCCACTCCTGTCCAGTATATTCTTGACCTGAAGTGTTTTTTCAGCTTTATTCCAGTACACGGTTGCATAGCGCATTTCTATGGTGGGGAAGAAAGGGGACAAGGGAAGCAAAGAAAGATGAGTAGGTATTTCCTACTTAATACCAAAATGTCAAGACAATATTTTGGCAATTAAAAAAAAAGTTCATTTGATAGCTTTCCATCAGGTGTAGGGTTGCTTTCTGCAGCAGAACTGATGTTAAAACACTGAAAAGCGACATGGAACTAACTGGACTTTTATCAAGACAAAAGCTTACAGCTAAAATATTCTCGTGTTGCTCTTCTGGAAATTATTTACAACTCCTATGCTACAGAGCTCCATCACAGCTGAATCTTCATTTATTAGTATTTCCTTCCCTGGCTCAGAAGAAAATTTATATAAAACTCATTGAATGCAACTTTAGATGAGAGCATGCCTTAACAACTGCACAGGCTTACAAACTACTCTCAACTGTTTTCTACCTGAAGATTCAAAAGGCTGTAACAGTTTCTTAAACTGTCTTTCTGGGCAACTAATCCTGGAGGTGGCATTACCAAACAAGAACATCAGAATTCAGTGCCTCACAGGCTTGAAGACAAAAGTACCACAGGTATGCAATCCTTTATAAGACACACAATCCCTATCACCTAGCCAGAAAAAGAGCTGATCACAACAGTAAAAGCAATGAGAAGGAAGGACACTTGACTGCTCAGAGTTCTGCTTGAACTGCTGTTTAAGAAACATTCTTCATGAGCTGGGTTTGAATCCTGCTGAGATGAAGAACAAAGAGCAAGGTAAACTACTTTCCAAAGCAAACCAAACCCTGCTACTCTAATTCATCCTTCCTTATGATGGGATCTGATTATATGAGATTTCTATTCACAACTGATCAAATCACTGCTACCATATTGCAAGTGAAAAGAGCTCAAAAATCACAGTCAGGGTTCCTGGAATTATTTGAGAAGTTTTAAGGGACAAGTTCACGAAGATGTACAAATGCTAAGAAACCAGCAGTAGCTCTATTCCCCTGACTCATCTCCAGTGAGAGGCAATCAGTCCTGCCAGTCCCCTGGCTCTTCCCCAGAGCTCTTCTGGTCCTGCCAGTTTACAGCAAGAAATTGCGATTTGGTTACTACTGCTCTCAACAATTCATTTTATGCACCATGCCCTGTAACAGCTGCAAAACAGAGCTAGATGTAATTCTGGATGCTCTCACACAAAACACTTTGCATGCATGCTATGATAATGGAACTATAAAAATAAAGCAATACAAGGCCAGCACAATACCTGATGCTCTTCAAAAGGCTGTAAGCAAAATGTTTGTGATTAAGCAGCTAGTCTGATTTCAAATTAACTGCATCCACTTTACCCAGTGCTTTAAAACGCAGCATTAAAAAGCTATTTTTATGAAGAGCCATGACCTATTTGAATAAAGCAGCAAACACATATTCTAGGAACCCAACTCCCTCTCCAACTAATCACCTTGACACAGCAGTTACTCCACTGCTTTAAGCCAGTTTTCATCCATGCTACCAGACTGTTGAATAATTTGCGTCACTGAACAGCTGCAAAGTTGTTCTCTGCTAGTGTCCCAGAAAGAGCAGCTAAACCAGTTTCTTATTGAGAAAGGCTGAAGTTGGAGGAAGCTCTGGAAGTCACCTTGTCCAAGCCCTCTGCTCAACCAGGGTCACCTACAGTGAATTACCCAGGATTCTGTCCAAACAGCTTTTAAGTATTTCCATGGATGGAGACTTTTACCACCTCTCTGGACAGCCTGTACCAGTGCTTGCTCACTCTTATAATAAAGAGGTGTTTCCTGATGCTCAAGGAGAGTGTCCTGTGTTTCCTTTTGTGCCCCCTGGCACTGGGCACCTCTGACAACAACTTGGCTCCATCTTCCTTACACCCTACCTTCAAGTATTTTTACACATTAATGAGATCTCCCTTGCACCTCTCTCTTCCCCAGTTGGAGCATTCCCAGCTGTCTCAGCCATTCCTCACACAGGAGATGCTCCAGTCACCTTCATAGCCTTTTGCCATGCTTTCTCCAGATTTGGGAAGCCCAGAACTGGACCCAGCTCTACAGCCATGTCTTCACCAATGCTGAGGAAGCTGCTAGCAACACTGCAACTGAAGCAACTCAGAAGACAGTTACTCTTTTTTGCCATAAGGGCACATTGGTAGGTCATGTTCAGCTTGGCATCCACCAGGACCCTCAAGCCCTTTTCTGCAAAGCTGCGTTCAAAAGACTCAGCCTTCAGCATATATTAGCACATGGGGTTATTCCTCCCCAGGTGCAGCAGCTGGCATTCAAACTGCATGAGGCTCCCATTAGCTCATTTCCCCAGCCTGTTCAGGTCCCTCTGAATGGCAGCAAAACCCTCTGATGTACTCCTCTCTGGTTTGTCTCCAATAACAAACTTGCTGAGGGTGCACTCTGAACCATCATTAAGGAAAATGCTGAACAGTTATCAATCCCTGGCACACACCATTAGTTACTGGCCTCCGGCTAGACTTTGTACCACTAACCACCGTATCGGTCTTCATGAGGTATTAGAGATACTTCTCATGAAAAGGAAGTGTTAGCAACATCAGAATTTTAATAGGGAAGGAACTGAAGGGTTGTTTTCCCCCATTCTATAAACAGAAGTTTTTACATGAATCTCTGTTTAGAGATGAAGTCATTTCATGGACTTGGAACACAGCGTTTAAAAACATGTTTTTCTTCTGCCAGGTACTGAGGCTATTTAAAGGACTGAGACATGACAGACTTTGGGTAACTCTTCAAGCAGCTATAATCATACTTTTCTTTTTTATCATTAACTATCCTCTTGTAATACATGGGTTAATTGCTGCTTTATCTCCAGGGTAAACATGGGGAATCAGTCAGACTGAAAATTTATAGAAGAGCAGGCTGGTAAAGGTCATCACTGAAGAGAGAGAAAAGCCACCTTACAGAGCTGAAGTTCACAGAAGCAGAGAGGTCAGGGACAGGGAGGTCCTGCGAAGAAGCGATGCAAGGGGTTAGTGCAGAACACAACTAACCTGTTCAGCAATAAAGGGGAAGGCTGACTCCAACCAAGCAGCCCACTGCAGGACAGAGAGATGGGCCATGTGCCCAGTACACAAAGACAGCTGAGGAATGAGTAAAAAGCACAAGAACAATGTAGGGTGAAAGGTGATCTTCTTCCCATCTCTTCAGCAGGCTGTGGAGAGGTGGTGAGTAGTCAAGAGGAACCAGGGCAGCTGGGTATTGTTATTAGTGCCCACAGAATAAATACCTATGTCAAAGAAACTCTCTTCTGCCTAAAGCAAAGTAGCCATTGCTTGCATTTTTTTATTTAAAGAAGGCTGATGCTGGTGCCAGGCAGACTGATCTGACACAGGTATTCTAACACAGGAGGCTGTTTCTTTGTTTTATGCTCTGCCAGAGCATGAACACACAGAGCTGTTTTCAAAAGGCAGAACAAACTTTAAAATTACCCTTGCAGTTTGCCCTGCCCCAACTTCACTACATGACAAATTTAAACTGAAGATCACCAGGACTAGAGGAGGATGAGAGAGATGGGGAAACATTACAGGATAATTTCCAACATGCCTAGAGAGGCCTGTAGAAGAACAGCATCAAGGTAGGAGTCACAGATGTTAGCTTAGCAATGATGCTGAAAACCATTTCCTATTAATGATTTTTTTAAATCCCCCTAACTCATTCACTCATCACCCCATTTCACCTTACTCTTTTTCATGTTGGTTCCTGCAAATCTAATTGCCCTGGTCTGAAGTGTCAAAATACCTATGTATGAAATTGCTATGTTTATTTGAAGGAACACACATGTAATTATGCAGTAATTGTTGTAATTTAGAATGTAAGCCTTTATCTTGCTACAGATGGAGTTAAAACTACAAGCTTGTAAATGTGTACACTTAAAACACACACCACAATGTAATGGAAGCATTTGGCATCGCCTCATCTGCCTGAATTTTGTGTTCATCTAAACCAGCAGCAGTACCTTTGCCAAGAAAACCATCCAGAACCAAAGTACAACATGGAATATAGATATCAAGAAGCAATTGCACTTTTCCAAACAATCTCTTATGTGTCCTGCAGCAACAGGAACAATGCTGACATTTTTTTATATATTTTTGGAGGGTGAGGCAGAGGACCTAGCATCTCTTATCCCACTAGTTGTATCAGTAACTTTCTTAGATATGAATCAAATGCAACACCTCAATGAATCCACTAATCATCTTTCATAATCCAAGTTGGACACTCAGTGTTTAGCTGAGAATGCTGACAAGTACTTCAGCCTATTAGGCTCTGAATAACAGAAGAGACCATGATAATCTGTGGCTATTCCAATAACCTAAATAACAAGCCAAAGCACACACTATTCACTGCAACAAACAACTTAAAACCCCTGGGGGCAGGGAAGGTCAGCGGAGTCACGTTTCCCTCCATGCAACCAACCAGCCAGGAGATCTGCCCTGCATCAGTTCCACCACAACCGCTCTGTGCTATACACAATGCTGTGTGGTGGAAGACTGAGCTGGAGAAGTGCAATGACAAAGCAAGCCTGGAGTTAAGTGTTCCTTCTCCTTTCTGTAGTCAGCAGGGACTGAGAGGAACTTTTCCTCAAATTGCCTATTTTTAAAGGTACATCAATGCTTCTGCCAATAAAATACCCAGAAATAGGGACTATAGCTGTTGGGAGTGATGGAATTTCTTCAATAAGTGAGAAGCATCTGCGTTTTGCCAAGATTTTACCCTAAATAATGGGGAAATGAAGGTATTTCAGCCATGGCTAGGAGATGGTTTTCAGGCTGAAATGCCAAATCTGTCCTCTGTGGTTTTGGCTCAATACAGGCGCTGCCAAGGTAATGGCAAAAATGGAGTCATCGTTTGGTGGCAGCAGGAGAGTGGAAATACATGTTCATGACAATGTAAAAAAACAACTACAAGAAATGCTACGTTAGAGGATTAAACAAGATAAAATAGAAGTCAGATGCTGGAGAGGACATGAAAGAGTGGCAGCAAGGAAAGACAGAACAGGCAAAGAAGTCTGAGGAAGAACTCTGAAGAGCAGTACAGCAAGATGGCCCAAGAACCATCTAACAAACGTGGTATTTGCTAACCACCATTAGTATTTATTACATAAATGTCACTTACAAAAATAACAACCTGGAATGCCTTGAGAATACCAGTAAAATTTGTTTGACAATATGCAACAGCAGCTTTACTTATGCTTTCCCAACCACCAGTCATTTTTAAAACATATATATGTAGATAGGCTACTGACTTTCTAATTGGAGACATTAACAGAAGCCCCTTTTCCTTGAGGATTCAAGAGCTACAAGCTACAAGGTTTCAGAGGGAGAATTCATTTTCCTGGTTTTCCTTAGTCTGAGAAACAAACTAACTCACAATCAACAAAGCACTGGTTATGTTGCATGCATCAAGCCCAATCAACAACTCTAAGCACCTCCTAATAGGAAAACCACTGGCTTTCTTAAATACTGATTTTTAACCTGTATGCTTATTCATGGCTTTTCAAAGCTGATGCCCTTTTGTTTGTTTGGTAGAGGTTTTCAAATGCACTTTGTAGACTCCACCTACACACTTTCCACTAAATAAGGAAGCTATCGCTGCTCCGTTCAAAACTTGTTTTGCACAACTCAGAAATACAAAACACCCAGCCTAAAGCTGTCCATCTCCCGTGTCCAGTATACCCTTCTCATACAGTTAATATTCAGCAGCAAAGATTGTATTAGCACAGTGAGACATTTAAGTATTTCAGACCAACCGTAATAAGCATTTGGTTATTTCTGCTCCATTTTGTAATTTGATAAGAGTTTGCCCTATTTTTCCCATTAAAAATCTTTAGATCCATCCTTCTGTCTAAAAAAGTACAACTGACGTTTCAAAGGACCGTTATGATTGGAATCCATTACAAAACAGATGTTAAGAACCTCAGAACTTCTTTAGAGATTATCATAAACCACACAAGAACTTAATACAAAACCCAGTAATTTTCAATTAAAGGAGAAAATGCTTTCTTATTCTGCTTGAATGTAAGCTATTTGCATTTTCTATTCTGCTGGCCTTAATTCACCTTACTTCTTCATACATTTCAAGTCTAAGTAATTTTTCAATTTGCCTCTAACAGGCCTGTCATTATTTGAAGCCTAATTCCCTGATTTGTGCTTGCATGAAAGAAGCAATATTCAAACAGGAACTATAAATTAAGAATCTGAGTCTTGCCTGGTTTTCATGTTCACTAGGATACTTACTGGCAAAGCTTAGCTGAAACAGACAACTCAATGAACAGGTACAGGCTCTCAGTACAGGTCATCCCAAGGAAACAAAAATAATGTCACAAGTAGCTGTAGCTATACTAATCCAAGTCCCTAAATCTAAGATATTTTTAACAGAGGACATTCTCCAGAAAGCTTCTAAACAGTACGATGAAGACTCTCCACGGCATTCAAAATGCTGAAGAACAATGAAATATTAAAATCTAGATTGCTCACAGTACCAAAGGGCCAAGTTTACTCCATTAAATAGCCTAAAGGCATTTCTATTTGTTACTTACTGTTTTCTGCCAGTACTTCAATTATGATGCATGGAATCAGCCAGAATCACAGAATGTTAGAGGCTGGAAGGGACCTCCAGAGATCATCGAGTCCAACCCCCTGCCAAAAGCAGGATCACCTAGGGTAGCCAGGTATCAGCCAAAACTGGTTTATACCCTAAACTTCTTTTACCACTCCTTCTGCACTGTTCACAATTGACCCTTCCTTCAGTCTTGCTGATGGACCTTCCTTAAGTTTTTGCCAACGCAAGTAAGTTTGAAAAGTAAGTCTACAAGATGAGGTAGGGCGGTCTGCAGAATGATATGCTTGTAACATTTTGGACACATCAAAGTAACTGTTACCTGAGTTTCTCCTTGTTTTACAGAAATTAATAAATTAACTGGCAATTTCCTAGCAGGTAAGCACAGAATCCACCCCTAAGGATCTTCAAACTTTACTGAAATCTCCTGCTGAGATTTGCTTCCCAACAACTCTAGTCATGCCATCGGTACAAATGGTATCCAGAATTCTCTAATGGCCATTCTGCTCCAAATTGCTGCCATCTTTCACTAACTTTTACTGATCTTTACAGAGACAGTTTCACTTTCACATACTTCACACTTCCTCAGCATCACTCAAATTCCCTCCTTTAGTGACTCCTTTCCCCACCCTTCCAACTGCTGGTAAATCCATTTCATACTTTTGATATGAACATAAAAATAATAATGCCATGTTCAAACACTCACTAGCACATTGTTGGACACCACAGTGTGCATCCACAGTTCTCAAGAAGAAACTCAAATTTTAAGCAGGATGCTAAGATTCTATGGGAAACTTAAATTCACCAAAATATACATTACTGCACTTGCCAAATTCTGTTTGCATCTAATTCTGAAGTTGCAACAAGAAAAGCCATAGCAGTCACCAAATGGAAGCTCCAAAGCATTACAAAAGTTTCAATTATAGAATTACCCTAATTGAAGCTTTACAGCTTTGACTGAAGAAAAAGAATTCTACCAGGCAAAGACATGATAAAAAACAACCGTGAGCACAAAATTAGCATGAAGTGGTGAGTTTTAGAAGCTAACCAGGTATTTAAAGTACTTACTCAAACGGCAACATAAAAGTTAATCTACTCAGAAAGCAACGATCATGCATAGGTACAAGTTTTGAACGCTGACCTATACCCATAACCTAGCACTAAACCCCTGTTGAAGAGGCAAGTCACAGCATGCTGTAGGCCACAGCACCAAAGCTGAGTGTCCATCCTAAATGGTACCCGTGCACGCAGATGACACTACAACCAGCACCACCAGGCGCTCAAGGCAACTTCCCAACGTTTCGTTTTTTCGTTTGCTTCCCTTCGACCATTCGGGGAACGAGAAAGACAGACTGAAAGTATGCTGGCATGAAGTGCCAGCACTTGACACCCACGAGGCACCACGGCCGAGCCTGCCCCAGCCGGCGGAACAGGAGGTGCCCCCGAAGCAAGCCCATTAGGCAGCCGCTTCGTCCCCGGCCGGCAGGGTCCCTCCGCGGGGTGGAGTGGCTTAACCTCCGCGACGACGACCCTGGCACTGCTGAGGGACGAGGCCCCTCGCCGCCTCACACCCGTCTCCCAAAGCGGCACGGGGGAGGCTCTGCCTCTCCGATCCAGCCGGGAAGGAGAAACAACGAGGAGCAACTGCCCAAGGCGAAGCCCGGGCGAGCCGTGCTGCCTCCTCAGGAGCCACGGCTGAGCCCCGACCCGGGCTCCGCCGGCGGGACAGCCCCTCCTGGTTGCCAGGTTTCTCCCTCGGATGCTGAAGGCAGCCTCGCTCTCTCCCTTCCTCCCTGACCGCCCCGGCGAGGGATCTCCGGGGAAAGGGCCCCCGCCTCCACCCGCTGCCCTCTTGGGGCTTGCCTCCCGCACCCTCGCTCGCCTCACCTGCTCGGCCCCCCACCGCCGCCCACAGGAGGACGAGACCCCAGCAGCAGCACACACCACCGAGCCGGGCCATGCTGCTGCTCCCCCGCGCCTCCTCTGGGCACCGGGAGGCGGCGGGACTTTAAGAAGTTCCCTAGCTCAGGGCAGGTCTCGTCGCTGCTCCCGCCTCCTCTGGTGCCCGCCCCGGCCGTGGCTCCCCGTGCTGTGGGTGGCCGCGCCGGGGACGAGGGCAGCCCCGCGGGAAGGCCTCCTTCTGCCCGTCCGGGACCGGAATGCGCCCCAGGGGGAAGCAAGCGGCGGCGGCAACTTTTTACGGGCGCTTCCCGCCCAAAGTGTCGCGGCAGAGGCCCCGAGGCAGCGCTGGGGCCAGCAGTGCCGGCTGCCCAGCGGCTGCCTCACTGGCCCGGCCGACACTGCCCACCGTGCCCGGCCACAGTCCAGCGTGCTGGTGGTGCCAGCAGGAGGCTCTGAAGAAGGTGTTGAGGCAAGCTGGGCGGTAAGCTCAGGGCCTTTAGAATTCTTCTGACCCTGGCACTTGTTTGGAGCCCCAAAGGCAAGGCCAGGATGTGGGGTTCACACCAGACCAAGGTCAGGCTTCACCACCACACCGGGCAGCCCTGTAGGGCGTGAGGCAGTGAGGAGGGAGCGCCAGGCTGGTGCCTTCTGAGCCACTGGGCTGGCTGGAAAAGGGTGAAGGTTTATCAGGAAAGGCCCAGGAGTTAGGTGGTGTCCTACCAGTCTGTGCTTTTTATGCAAGAGGAGGAGCAGCTTCCAGCCCCATTGAGAACAACTGCTGTGTATGTCCCGGCAGAAAAGCTGAGGGATGATCCTTTTCATGGGGACGGATAATTTCAAGATGCTGCCTTTTCTTCTCCCTCAGTGCTGGGTATTCTGTCACTGTCCTAAACCAGCAATTATTAGGACTTTGTGTTTAGATAATTGTTCAAGATAGTTCAAATTTAATACTGGATCATGTAACAGCTTCATATAACAAGGTCACATGCCAAGCAGGTCAGGCCAAATAGCAAGACTTGGCCTCAAGCCCAGGGTAAAAGCATGGTAACGCTACTGCTGGCTGCAGGGATCCTTCCATAGCCACTGCTGTTTTGTTCTGGGCTGGTTTTCACTAAGAGATAAGGATAAAACACAGTGCCATTGCTTTTTCTCTGCCTCCTCAGTCAAAAATAATTCTTGTGATTCTGGTCACAAGTGATGTTTCCCAGAGCTTGGTTTTGGTGCAGTCTTATTTAATATCATCAGTGGTCTGGATGAGAGGATTGAGTGCACCTTCAGTGTGCAGATGACACCAAACTGGGTGAGAGTGTTGATCTGCTTGAGGGTAGGAAGGCTCTGCAGAGGGATCTTGACAAGCTGGATCAATGGGCTGAGGTCAATTGTATGAGGTTTAACACTTGCACTTTGGTCACAACAAGCCCATGCAGCACTGCAGGCTTGGGGCAAAGCAGCTGGAAAGCTGCCCATCAGAAAAAGACCTGGGGGTGCTGATGAACAACTAGATGAACATGAGCCAGCAGTGTGCTCAGGTGGCCAAGAAGGCAAATGACATCCCAGCCTGTATCAGGAATAGTGTGACCAGCAGGAGTAAGGAAGGGATTGTGCCCCTGAACTTCACACTGGCAAGGCCAAACCTCACCTGCTGTGTTCACTTTGGGGCACCCTCACTACAAGAAGGACATTGGATTACTAGAGCATGTCCAGAAGAGGGCAGTGAAGCTGATGAAGGGTCCAGAGAGCAAGATCATATGAGGAACAGCTGGGATTGTTTCATCTGGGGAAGAGGAGGCTGAGATGAAAACTTACTGCTTTGTATAGCTACCTCAAAGAAGGTTGCAGTAAGCCTCTTCTCTCTAATAACAAGTGGTAGGACGAGAGGAAATGGTCTCAAGTACTGTCAGGGAAGGTTTGGGTTGGATATTAGGAAAAATTTCTCTACTGAAAGAATGGTCAGGCATTAGAATAGGCTTCTCGGGGAGGTGTTGAAGTTGCCATCCCTGGAGGTGTTCAAAAACCATACAGACATGTCTATGACTGGACCTCCAGTCATGTTTTTTATGGCAGAGAGTTCTTTGATCTAGCATTTGATAACAAGATGCAATGGTAAGACATTGAATCTAAGATTTAAACCAGAAACGAAACCAGGAGCAAAAATTTCAATGGGCAATCAAAATTGGTTTTATTGTGGTGTATGGGTGTCAGATACGTGCAGGGACAGAACCATGTAGAAAACAAACCTACTGGAAGATTGGTCCACCAACTCATTGCTAAGGTAACAATTTATCTTCAAATAATGATATGAAATTTATGATCTGAAAAATGCAGGAAAGAGAAGGGCTACTGAAAACTAAGCACTGTTTAAATTAATTGTCTCAATCAGTGTCAGCAGACATTTCCTCTAAAATAAATTATATCTCAGAGGTCTCAAGGATGAAACTTGTAAAACTCCTCTTTAAACACAGACTTAAGGTCATTTCAAAACAACCAGAGCATCTCTGCTCATTTTAGTAATAGTGAGCTTCTGCAAGCTTGAGGGCTTCAGGGCTTGTCACTGCATTGCAACTGTACTTGTTGAGCATATCACACAGCAACCAGAGTCGTCAAGTGCAGTCCGTGCAGAAGCATAGCAGTCACACTCCAGAATGCTGACATAGAGATGAAGCTCATTGATTGGCACCACAAGACAGAAAAGAGCAGACTTTATACTTTTTTTACTCCACTGGCAGTCTTTTTAAACATACCTACCAGTTTTAGAATGCCTGACATTTTTTTCTGTCCCTATCCCAAAGAATACTTCCATTAGGACATAGTCCAAAGAAATAAGGGTATCTTACTGGTGCCAGTCCAGGTTTAAGACTGGTTACTTACAATCTGAAAGACATGACTGTTGGTTACATGCTGTCTACTGTTTCTGTCTATCCCATGTTCATAGGTGTAGGAATTTGCAGTAATTAGGCAAGAGCATAAGCCCTGCAGCACCTCCTGATTTAGTTTTTCCAGGAACCTTTTCACTTCAGATCTGTTAACACCTAGGTTGTTATTTGTGTGTGTGTGTGTTTTCTTACAAAGCCAGTTTAGATTGACAAAGAAAAAACACAGGCAACTGGCTTGCTCTTTTTAATTTTAATTTGTTTACTTGGGGGAAAAAATGCTGCTCAAAACCAGAAAAGAATGGTTCTGCACTAAGTTTTATGGTTTGAATACTGATTGATATCTGAGAGTGGTGAGAGAAGCAGCTCTGGTTTGAAAGCCACCAGTGCCCAAAAGGCCTTTGCAGAAGTTTCAGTTGGTAGTTGTTATTTCTTCACATAAACACTGATTTTCTTTTACATGCATCCCTTGTACTTTGGTGGCTTCTTAAAGCTGTTTATTAATATAAATCCCATAGTTAGTGAGTGAGTCAGAGTAAAATGTGACTTCTGCCTTGTTCTGAAACTTCATCCAAAAGATGAATTGAAAGTTCTTGTGGTTTAAGAAATTCAGATAGGTTGATTTCCTTCATTTCTGTTACACTTCTGCTTTAGGGGGAGAAGCAAAAGAGCAGAAAAGATATGAAAGTGTCTGTAAGGCTTCCAGTTTTATTTTGTAGGCCAAGGAGATTCAGATAAGCTGTAGAAATCATGCAAATTCTGGACTAATCTCCAAGGTAAATAACAGAAGTGCTGTCTCTTGAACAAAGTCAACTTGGTTAAACAAAACATGTGAGACACAGGGGAAAACAAAGAAGCAGCAAAATGGCAACATATCCAGATTTAAATATGATACATTTAATGTTATCTTCAAATATGCTACAACAAATCTTTCTTCAAACAAAAAATTACAACTTAAATACAACATTTAAAAATCACGACAAATTAAGGCTTTGCTGTGAATATTGTCGGAAGTGGATTATTGAATAGGCTACCTATCACATTTTTTTAAAAGTAACCAAAACCAAACAAAAAACCCCACCTTCTTTTCTGGACTCAAGTGCAGATATTTTCATTTACCTCAAATCAGGCTGTGTTTGTCCTACTGAAGTGACCTGACAATTTCGACGATACAGTGAAGAGAGGTTTGATTTACGGATAGCGAGTCTGATGGTAGAAAGGATGCTTGGAAAAGTATTTTCTGTCTCCTCTAGCCGAGGGTTTGAGCCTCCTGCCTTCACTCTGAGTACTCCAAAGAGTCAAATTAGACATCCAGTTTCAAAGATACGTGGCACAATTCTCTGTGCTGACCAGTTGCAGGTACTCCAGGGTACCTGATCGGTAGCTGGCTACCCGTGAAAGCTTCCGTGTCCTGGAGCCTTCGTTTTCCCTTTTCTGAAGAATATTGCTTATCATCTCTGCTAAGTCATCTTGCAACCGCTGCTGGTTCTCCCTGAAAGCAACAGGATGGAGGGGAGGAAAGTGGTGATTGACACATTTTTAGTGATCCCCAGTGTTTTTTAAACATCCCTATCCCACGTTGATTTTATACTGCTGATAAAAAGTGTGGGCAGAACCAAACTGAGGTTCTGTATTTGGGAATAGAATTCAGGCTTTCCAGGTGATTTTTCCTGATACTATGGATCAAGAATCTCTACACAGGAGGTCTCTAGCTGTGACATTATCAATCTTAAAACAAAACAAAACAAAACCATCATTTGCATGAAAATGAAGATGAATTAGATTCATGCCCAGGCAAAACAGATTCCAGCTCTCAACACCATTGAGACTGTAAAACTTCATGTGGCCTTCAGCAAGAATTGAATTGCAGAAGAATTTCCAATTTGATAATTCTGATAGTCTCGACTGATCATATTAATTTACTGTGGCAGCAGAAGTAAGTTATAATATTTATTTTCACTGGCAAACTAAAATTTGCAGTATAATTGCTTCAAGTTGTACTGAAACACTGTCAATTCGATGCAGATGACAGCAAATTCCAACTTAGTAAAGAGCAACAGTACACGGAAGTTTAGAGCAGAAAGTGAGGAATTTCCACATTTAGTGAATCTGCAGGAAATGATGCAAAATGCACAGGAACTAAACACACCCAGTTACCCTGGCTTCAAGTTTGTGTAGTTCCTCAAGAACAACACTTGTGCCATTACTACATTTTATTCAATACTAATGCGAAATGATAGCTCAGTTGTGAGACATCAACTTCTTCAGTGCCCCCGCCCCAGTAACTTAGCTCTTATGTGTTGGTAAGCTTTTGTTAGGCTTTTAAAGACTTCACACCTGTGCAATACTACAATAACTTTGCCTTTTCTAGCAGAACACTGCTCAAAATCCTTCAGGTTTCATTCATAAAACTATAGAACCATAGAATTGTTCTGGTTGGAAAAGACCTCTAAGATCATCAAGTCCAACCTTTAGCCAAACATCACCAGGATTAAACCACGTCCCATGTGCCATCTCCTACGTATTCGCCCACAAGAGCTCACAGGCATGACACACATTCAAGTTGTGGTTACCCTCTCACTATACTGTCACACACAGGTGTCATTAGATTAAAGTTTTGAGAATATTAATGTTTTGCATTTTTCTGTCCACCTCTTACACTTAACCACATCAGCATAAGCACTTACATACACAAATAACCTTCAGCACAAGTATAGTCCTGTGTCATGAATAGTTATACATTTATATGCACATACATTGTTAAGCCTTTAACTACTGAAGGCAAGTTAAGTGGTATTAAAAAAACCACAAGTGCCAGGGAGGAACAGTGAAAGCTGAAGTGCAAAGACTGGGAATTTCTATTCTTATTTCACATATAAAACCATCTTACACAGAAGGAGGTGTTGGAAGATTGTATTTCTTGTCCTCAGTACCGGTCAACCAGTAGGTAACCTCTGTTCCTCTGCCCTAAATATGTACGACAGAGAAGAAAAAGAAAAATTTTTGTATTAGAATGCTATTTTCTGTAGTTAATTTACTTAATAATATTACGTAGCATATTGCTGTGTTTGCATGTTTTCAGTAACTGATGCTCACAGGAAAGGATTAAAAATCAGATGTGAGAAGAAAGAATAATGGGGGAGATACAGCTGCACACCCACTCCCTTTCTCTATGACCTGAAACACATTATGGGAGAGGTGAGCTGTGCTGCCTGCCATCAGCTCCCAAACAGAGACATCTGCCAAGTGTAATAGACTGGAATAAATGGATTGGTAGATAGATACTGGAGCAAGAGCAAATTAACAATAGATTCAGACTCCCTTCTATCAAATTAATTCACAATTCCCTGTTACAAAAAGTATGTCTCATTTATTCTCAGCATCTTTATGTTGCTGTAATTTTTGACTTAGATCTTCATTGCCTGCATTGTCTTTACAGAGGTATGTTCAACCAATAAGGACTGTGATACCAACTGATCTCTAACACTTGTTCCCCCAGATGTCAATTAAGTTGCAGGGTACTCAGCTCAGTATAAAATATCCCTCTTCTCTGTGTTCATGCATGCTCATGGTAAAGGTTACCTTCAAGTATGTTTCTCCCCTCACTTCATACTGGAATTGGCAGTCTGTTCTTTTGAGAATGTTAACAGTGGAACCATTTACATGAATCCTTAAAGCTAAAAAATAAAGAGAAAATGAAAGCTTGGCTTGGAAACGTATCACATAACCATGTTAAGTATGTATGAAAAATGATGCTACAGTAGAAGGTCCTCCAGTTATTAACATAAATCCTGAGAGTCGAATTAAATGAGAATCAGCTGTAGGAAAAATCTGACTCCACTGTATTAAGGGAGGAATAGCTTGATCTGAAATACAGGTGACTGATTTCTGATGCATTTAGACAGCAGAAGGGAAAAGAATAATCAGGAGTGATCCATACAGAGAATAGCTACATGAAGACACTGAGCAGAAGAAGACAAACTGGCTCTTGGCACAGTTCCCTAATGATGACGATGAAAAACATAATTGCTTCAACTCAAAATATACAGTCAGCGTATAAATACACAGCAACGCTGTAATCCAATTCTAGGTCAAACTAAAATTTAAAATTCATAGAGTAAAATTAAATTCCAGACACATTAAGTATCATATCTTCCAGAGGAACTCTGCCAACAATCTACCCTACATACTCCCTGTCACCAGCACTGAAGCACAAACAAGAAACAATTCTTTGTTGCCCAGCAGGACAGTAAAATACTCATTCATCAAAACAAATAAGTCTTCTCCATCTTTAAAATTTCTGCAAGCTGATACTAAATTGTTCCCAGCTGAAAGCAGACACTTTGATCACAAACTAACCAGTGGCCTGTGGTACTGTTACGCTGAACAACTAAAATGAAATCCTTACGCAAGCCTGTGGACTCCATCCGTGAAGCTGTGTTCACCGTGTCTCCAAACAAACAGTAACGAGGCATTTTTATCCCAACCACACCAGCTGCACATGGACCTAGAAATGGGATGCAGGGAATGAAAAAAGGTAGATTAAAAGATTGTTTGGAAGGTGTCTCGCTGCTTCAGAGCTGTCGCAAAGCTATTGCAGAGTCCAGTGTGTGATGGAGCTCTGTTCTTCACCGATGGCAATACTCTGTACCTCGCTTCCCAAAGTATCTATTGGCCTCCTGTTCCAAACCAAGCTTCCCTCTGCTAGTCTTGCATGATCAAATAAGAGCATAAAGAAGAAGTAGCTGCACACTGTTAGTTGTAGTTAAATACAATTTCTGTGCAGGAAAAGAATTGTCAGTTTTGGAAGCAAGAGGAAAAGGGAATAAGCTTCATTATAGAGGGATGCATAGTGGTGCCTCAAGCAGTTTCCCAGTGCTAGAGTCACTTTCACTGATATGTTCTTTCTGGTGTTCAGCAGGTTGTTGAAACAAGTGGAAATAAGATGTCCCAAAGTACTTAGGATAGTTGAGCTATCTGCAATTTGCCTTTGATAAAACGTATTTTTATGGGTAAATTACGATATTAATTTCCACACAGGCTTGACAGAACTTTTGCTTCCAAAGCATAAAATACAGGCCCACATTTTTTGGCTAGACAAGCATGACTGGCTATGGCTGATCTCAGCTTTGGCTGGGGAGGAGCAATCTATTTGATATAACTGGCTTAATCATACCAGGAAAAATGGCAGTTCCTATTCCTAGCTACTGAGTTAAGCAATGAATTAATGGGTATGGAATATTTCACCATGCAGGGGGCAAACCAGTGGCTTATTTACTTCTCTTGCTCTTCCTCCAGGTACATTGTTTTCAACCTGATTCTTCATGAGGAAAGCTGTGAAGTGTGATGTACTACCAGATCTTCTATGGATGTCAGTGAAGCTTAAAAACAAGGCAAGAGCATTGTCATTGTGATCTAACACTACTGCGTACCAGAGTGAATTCCAATGCGAATCCAAACAGGCAGTCCAGGCAGATGTCTCAGTTCAAAAGACCCCATGAAGCTGAGGATGTCCAGAGCCATCATGGAGATGTCTACTGCGTGCCGGTTGCCATTCCTCTTTGGCAAACCGCTCACCACCATGTAGGCATCACCAATGGTCTCTACCTGTGGAAACAAAGTTAGACCTCACAACCCACAGACATAGAGTATGACAAAGTTTAGTTAAAAGCAGAAAGGTTTTATCCAATCCTCTTGTTCATGATTAAACATTTCTTCCCTGGACAGCAAGATTGATTAGTTTAAAGCAGCTGACACCTTTTTGGCATATGAGTGATTATGACTGTACTCAGCATTCCAGTTAATGAATCTGTAACCAGCTGGTACAGACAACTTGGTACAAGCAGGCACAGTGAAAGCATATTGAAATGAGGTAATCTTGACCTGTTTTCCTCCCTTTGTCTAGAAGGCAGATTCCCAAATTCACCACATCATCCAATATGATTTGTGTTGTTAACTGAGCAAAAGTGCAGAGCTAATCACCTTGTAAACATCATGGTGGTCAAGAATGTGGTCAAAGTTCTTGTAGATATCATTCAGCATATCTACCACCTCCATAGGGGTGCTGTATTTGCAGAGTGTGGTGAAGCCAACGATGTCACTGAAGTAGATAGTGACTTCCTCAAATAGTTCTGGCTCTACTAGGCCAGTCTCCTTCAAAGACTTTACTACTGGCCTGTGGAAATAGAGAAGGCAGGAAAGCAGATTGATAGTGTTTAATATCAAATGTATTTTGTCATGCAACACAACCACATCATCACTTTCTGTGCAGGAAACATCACATAGTTTGTTGAAAACTGTCACTCTAGTTGCATTTCAGATGCCCATAATGCCTTTCAGCCAGGGACCTCAAAGCATTTACTAATGGTAATTAATGTGCTACACCCTTACAAAATCAAAATGTATTAATAAGTGTAAGGAAACAGGTATGCAGAACTGAGCTTCTTGACTAATGGCAGAAAAAGGGATATTGGGTCAAATTTAGAACTGACATTCTGAAGCTTCTGACATGTGGACCTACATTCTATCTACACAATAAGTAAGAACAGACATATTTTTCTGTCTCTCCAGCACAGAAGTAATTCCATCCTAATAATTACATCACTGCATCCTGATCTCAGGTGGGATGTCATAGTCTGATAATTTTATGGAACAAAAATTCAGTACCATGACAGTCAATATCTATTCAGAGGAACCTTCATTTTCTTGCATTTCTAAATTCAGGAAAATATCTGTTACTAGTGGAGATATTAGAAGAGAATAACTGAAAGAGACCCCCAAAATTACAGGGTTTGTGTGATGCCCTGTTCCATCTGCAATGAGATGATAATAGAGAGCAGGAATAACACACAGTGGAAGGAAACAGATTCCTTTTCACACAGTCTACACAGATAGATCTTTTCAAGTTTCCCCCAAAACTGGATTGAACAGATTATTTTTTATGAGTCATAAAATCAATACCCTTGACTACTTAAATACCCTTAAAGCTAGTAATGACATACCAGGATACTTTTAGTATTACAAATGCACACCATACCAAAATTACTGGCATTAATGATATTATATTATTAATAATCACAGAATCACAGAACATTAGAGGTTGGAAGGGACCTCCAGAGATCATCAAGTCTAGTACTTGCGCTATACTATACTCTGAATCTGAAGTATTCATCCAGTCTATTCTGGCCCAGTATGGCCCAGCTCACCTCAGCCCTTCTGTTGCATTGCTAAACCCCAGCTTGAAGTTGGACTGCACTTCTACTCTCCAGCAGACTCTCCATCTGCCTAGAACAGTGCTGCACCAGAGCAGAGCTTTGTGATGCAGGATTACTGTAAATCTATGTCTTCCCAGGGAGACAGTGAAAAAGAGGTTTGTACTAAAGGAGGGATCGTGTGCACAACAGGAAGCTGAGTACCATCCTGGCATGAAACTTCACCGTAGGGTGGAAACATTGGGGACAATTTCATCTACTATCCTCTCTAGCAGAATCAGATTTGAGAGAAAGGAAGTCGAAGATTAATAATAATCCCAAGGCCAGTGAAAGTTGTCCTGGGCACTTACCTTGGGAGTAACATGAAGTTAAGCCTGTCTGCTCTGTCTCGCTCTGCTTTGTATAGCTCTGTCCTTTCCTCCACCAGGTGCTCGAGGTTCCGGGAATACATCTGTAAACGCCGGATCAGTGTGTCCATGTAGCTTTCATTGTTCTGGCCATGGTAGTTACTGCAGATAACAGAAATACACAGGAGTCAACAAGAAAGGTTAATGGAGACAGGTGCAAAAAGGGGCGAAAGAGGAACAAAAAGAAACTCCACTATTTGTTTTCCCTGTAATTAGAATGGAGTGCCTCAAGTGCATCATTCTTTTTCTTGATTGGAGGGCTTATGGATATGAATTGAAAGTCTGTGATCCACACTTCTCATTTGGAGCTGGCAATTCATAAAGAACCCTTAAATCACCTAGCCCTGCTAACATTGTCAACTCTGGGGTACGTTGGGCAATCCATGAACATTCATCTGTAAAAAGTAACTGACAAGCTCAAATTCTAAGATTAAGCTAAAAATAGTAGGTAAAAAAATGCATATAACATTTAGCTGGGGGCTTCAGCCAGAAGGATTAAGACAATTTGGGGTTGCCTGTGTAAAAGACAGAACAACTCAATGTAACAATTGGCAGCTCCTGGGCTACTTGTGCTCACTAGCTCCTACAGACTCCAGCCCACTAACTCCTGGAAGCAGAAGTGTAACACAAGCTACTCATAACCCCTCTTTGTGTGGCTAGCCTGCACTTACCAAAATAGTCTGAAAGCAGATGTGGCCAGGCTGACTGGAAGAGTCAAAGTAGTATTGTACCCAACTGGATTTTAAAACCACTTTTAAAGAATCTTTATGTCTTACAACCTCCATGAGGAAAAGAGTGTTGCATGTGGCAAGAGGCAACCACTTTGTTCATGTAGGATGAAGGCTTAGGAGCTGAACCAGGACATCTTTCTATTATGCTACAGTAAGATTGTTCAGCTGATACATTCAGTTATGCATGGTTCAGTTGTCCTTCTGCCTATGGAAAGTGTAAAACATTGCAAGTACTGTTGAGGATTGTTGACAAGCAGAGCTTTAACAACTGGGGAACGATTTGCCAGGAGAAGTAATTGAAAGCTCACTGTTTGAAATAAAAAATAATTAATTCAGTTCAAGCTCTGTCACAACAATGGACCATGAGCCAGGTGAAAGGCCTGTATGACCCCACAGAGTTTATCCAGTTATGGCACCTGTTATCCCACAGCTTTATACCAACAAACCCTGTAATTAATGCTTCTGGCAATTTACAACCCCACTTCCAGTCAGCTTGATTTGGGACCATCCAAACTCATTTATGGCACAAACCAGCTCATCCAAACTTTCTAATCATCCTCCAAGCATTTATGTACATTCACTTCCCTGAAACTTAGACAACATGAGTCACTATCCAACTCTTCACTAGAGAGAGGGGCTGAATTAGTTGAATGGCTTAAATCTCTAATTATCCAGCTTGCTACTTTAATAACATGGCAATATGAGGTACGGCGATCGTCTTACCTTCACTCAGCTAATGCATGCACAGGTGCCCACACAGACACCCTTCACTCAGCTAGTACATGCATAGGTGCCCCTGTACACACCATTCATTCAGCTGATACATGCATGGATGCTCATGTAGACACCATTCACTCAGCTAACACATGCATAGGTGCCCCTGTACACACCATTCATTCAGCTGATACGTGCATGGATGCTCATGTAGACACCATCACTCAGCTAATACATGCATAGGTGCTCATGTAGACACCATTCACTCAGCTAATACATGCATAAGTGCTCATGTAGACACGTGTACATATGCACATGCTCACCTACTTTTCTGACAAAGAATAAAACAGGATCTAAATGAAGACACTCAGTTCTTCCACTGGCTGAATCATAATCACATCAGCTTACACAATTAAAAATATGATCTTTTTAAAACTTAGGAGGAGTTTGGAGCATCTGAAAAAAACCAAAACCAGAACCCTTGCTGCTCACCTGAATATTTTAGCCAGAGTACTTTCAATTTTCTTAAAGTCAGGCCTTTTCTCTGGATCTTCCTCCCAGCAGCTCTTCACTAGTGTATACAACTTCAAAGAAAAATTTAAGGAAAGTCCACCTGAGTAATGGCTACAGAAGGATAATGGTGCTAAACAGCACTAGTTCATTAGGGAATTTCCGGTTACTCTTGACTGACAACATATTAAAATGTGTGAGTAACTGTTTTGAATCTATGGTGAGGACACTCATGCCAAACATCATAAACTTAACTCTGTGGTGACTAGTGACATGGTGTTGAATTTGCAGTGCATAAATGAAAAGGCAAATTAAATGGATCCAGTCTTGCAGCTGGTGCCAAAGACAGTTATTGACTTGGAGATAAATGCCGTGGTAAATATATTACAAATAACCTGAGTTTGGGATTTTTCTGAACTTGATGATTCAGCCAAAAATAATGCAGTTCATTGCTGAATATGTGAGTGTCTTCAGTACAGACATTTTGCCCTGAGAAGGAAGCTTTAGTGACTATATAATCAGTGGAGAGGTATATGTGACCTGTGATTCATTCCTTTTTAAAGGTATCTAAAACAGGTCAGAAGAGTAGCACCATATAAGCATCCATCTCTTTCCAGTGAAATAATTTTCTGGTTATATTTCATTTCACTGCCAACAACTATAGAGCACCATTTTTTCCCGTGAGGTTAGGGCATTTGGCATGAGATGTGCATAGCTTTCATCCTCCCATGATCATGAGCTCTAGTTTGGCCAGGACTTCCACCCTTCACCCAGAAAATGGCTTAGTTAATTATTAGCTTACTTCCACCTGTTTTTCTCCCACTGTTTCCAAGGTCAGGTCTGGTCGGAAAGGCTTCAGTCCTTTGCCACTCTCCACTCTGTAAAGTTTCTCTAACACAGAAAAAAGATGCAAAGTTTTGAACAAGCAAACAAAAAAAATCACCACAAGAAGGACATTCCTTGTGGGTAGAGTCCTACGATGTTATGAGTTGCTGTACAAACAGAAGCCTTGAAGGTGGCTCCCTCATTTTGATGAGAATTCCAGCTTTGGAGCTTTCCTAAATTTATGGCACAAGGGCTTGAAGGCCCTTGAAAGCAAAATTATTAGGAATGTACATGAGTATTTATTACAGAATCACAGAATGTTAGGGATTGGAAGGGATCTCAAAAGATCATTGAGTCCAAGCCCCCTGCCAGGGCAGGATCACCTACAGTGGGTCACACAGGAACGTGTCCAGGCAAGTGTTGAATGCCTCCAGAGAAGGAGACTCCACAATCTCTCTGGGCAGCACATTCCAGTATTTTTTCACCCTCACAGTGATAAAGTTTTTCCTCATGTTCATGTGGAACCTCCTCTGCTCCAGCTTGCACCCATTGCCTCTTGTCCTATCATTGGACATCACTGAGCAGAGCCTGGTTCTGTCCTCCTGACAATTGACCTTTTTACAAACATGAATGAGGTCACCCCTCAGCCTCCTCTTCTCCAAGCTAAAGAGCCCCAGCTCCCCCAGCCTTTCCTCAGGAGGGAGATGTTCCACTCCCTTCATCATCTTTATGGCTCCGCACTGGGCTCTTTCAAGCAGTTCCTTGAGGTCCTTCTTGAAGTGAGGGGCACAGAACTTGACACAATATTCCAGATGTGGCCTCACCAGGGCAGAGTAGAGAGGGAGGGTCACGATAGACATGGTTATGGCATCTTCCCAAATGTATGTCAGGCATTATTAGTCTCAGCATGAAGTATAGCTATATTAAAAAACAATGTAAAAAGCCCACTGCAACTTGATAAAAATATATGAAGATATACAGTTCTCATCAGAGCAGTTCAAATCATCCTGCAGGTGCTTAACTTCCTTAAAACCAGGCTGTTCATGTATATGGATTACAAATATTGCAGTTATTAGCTCATCTGTTCTCTTACTCATGAGATCTGGTCTGTGAAAGTTACTTGGATTCTGAACACATCAGAATGCAGGATGCATTTGCATGACTTGATTTAAGCACAGTAAATGAAAGCTAAACCAAAACTTTCTCTCTTTGACCTTCTCCAGACCTGAAGAGTTCCAGAGGGAAAGAGTTAAAAAAGATAAGCCCTTTTTCACCTCAAGGGGAGAGAAAGAGAAAGAGAAAGAGAAACTGAAAGGGATCTGTGAACAGGCATGAAACCCATTTATTAATAAAGTCTGATTACATTTGGAGACAGTTTTACTGAAGGAAGCATATAATGAGATGAGGAATGTTTGTAATCATGTTGGTATGTGCAAGTCTAGAGCAGCTTGCAATGCCTAAGCATGCCCAGTGTGCATGATCACCCTAAAAAAGATGCAGTAGCTTCCAGATTTGTGGTACAGAAATTACAGACTAGAGAAGACTTGAGTCTCCTACATACTGTGGAGTGGAGAGACTGCTAAGAAGTCTTCTATGGGCTAAGAGACAGAAGAATCTGTGCAAGTTTCACATATGCGAGAGGAATGCTTTTGATTTCCACACTGCACAAACCTGAGAGGGGAAGTAACAGCAGCTATTAGCAACACTGCAATTAGCCAGTGGCAAAAAGTAGTGGAACGAGGAGGCAGCTTGAACTGAGCCTTGGTACGTGACAAAATTTCACAGTCTTGAGCAGTGAACACAGGGTTTCTACAGAAGAATGCAGCAACCAGCTGGCCTAACAGCTGTCTCACAGAGAAGTCAGTGAAGAGGACTATGACCTAGTTACTTCTATACATGAGAAATTCAGTTCTATATTCCTGCTGTCATTGTGAAGTCTTGGAAGAACCAGTTGAGAAGCTGTCCTGAAATATCAGTATTATGTCTTCTAACTTGTAGAGATTAGCTTTTGATAGCCTAGCCAATGAAAGGCTTTCTGCAGGAGACTTAAAACCCAAAAGAATCTAACATGCAACGGGGACGTTTCTTTGCCCATTGCCATTGACTCTGACTTGGTATTGTTTTCCCTCTTTTTATCATAGATATTTGTACATTAATGGTCATTCCCAGTTTGAACTGCTGTCTTCCAGAGTTAGATGATGTCACAAACAAAATTCAAAGGTGCTTGAACAAGTATGGTCTGCTGCCTTCCTGCCTCATCTGGCTAATGAATGAATCCAGACATTTAAATGAGGAGCCACTTCAGCAATATATAATAACACTCATTGCTTTCTGCTACATGAAATTTGATGACCTGCTGAAACTAGGCTGAACACATATATTCAAACTGCATAATCAAGAGTAACACCAGAAGCCATTAGATCAGCAATACATATTTTAGACATCTACTACAGCTTTTTAAGGAAAAATCATGGGGGGAAAAGCAATCTCCTCACTGAATAGAAAACTTAAAATCTCAAGCAAAGTTTACGAAGAAGATTTTGTTTTTAAAGTTATACTGAATCCAGACTTACCAAAAAGGCTTCAGGACCAGTAAGTTTATTGCTGTATTACTAAACATGCTGATATGTGTGACTATCTCCATCAACAGCACCTAGAGGTGCTAAAAATCCTCTGAGTTGGATGGATTAACCTAATGCTATTTGAAGGTGGCAGTCTTTCTAAAATGACAACATGCAGTGTTAAGAAACAGGTTGAAGTTAAGGAAGCAGATTGTGGCTGTGACAGCCAAGGTCAAACACAGAGCACTGAGGATGCCATCACATCTCAGAAGAGCCCAAAACCACTGTGATGAGGCTAACTTAATAAACATTAGCATCACACAGAAAGAATATAACTGCTTAGCAAACATTTAAAAGAATGTGGTTTGTTATAAATTAGCTTTGCAAGCCAAAGTGAGCAAGGAAGAGCATTGCTCTTTCCATTCTCCATGTATTTTGCAGTATTTGTAAAATCCATGAATTTGTGAGTAATGTGCCTGCCTCTTCCCAAGAAATAGGAATATGAAGACTTCTTTTCTCTGCCTTATCTTAAATGGAGTCCTGAAGAGTTTACTTGAGGGAGTACAAGAATTTCTAATTTCTTTTAGGCCTGTGTTTGTATTAAAGAGTTGGTGATTTGAAATACTGTGTTTCCCCAAATATGAACATAAATTTACAACTCCTTGGGATGACAAATGTGCCCCAGAAGTTATTCTCAAATGTAACTCAGGAAAAGAGCTATTAGGTTGTTTAGCTGCTGCTCTAGGTGCTTTTACAAATGTGAGGCAGATCTATTAGAATGACTCAGAGGTAAAGGCAATGTCTAAACCTGTTGTTGGTAACTGTCACTTAGGCAAATCCCAAACCCACACATGCTTTTATGTCAGTTCTCATAAATAATAATGCCTGGATTCTGGGAACTGAGATTGACTGGGCTGTTAGCCACTCAGAAGGAATGTCACAAAATGCACAAAATGGGGTTTAATGGGTGCACTTGGAGGAGGTGCTTACTCTGACAGAAGTTAAATGACTGAAGTTAATTTTGACAGGCTTTTGAATTGGCACCTTGTACACGACAACTTTCTTGTGTCATGCTGCTGAGCTTTTGTTGCTCTGTGCTGACACTGCTGATTTATGATGCCTAATATGAGTGAATTATTCTATGTTGTGCATAGCTCATAAAAGAAAAACCTTTGTGGCCCTTAAATGCTACAGTTGGTCTGGACAGCACTGTATAATGTTAACTTACGTAACGCTGTGACCAAGGTGAGGAGGGAGGAAAAAAGGGTAAGAAAACTCATTGCAAACTTTATTTACAGAAAGAATAAGGACACATGCCCCACAGTGAGGTCCATCAAACAGGCTCTCTATTCATGACAAAATGAAAGAAGCAGCAATTGAAGCAGATATCAGAGACAGTGCCCTTCACAAAATGTGGAGATTGGGCCAGTTACAGCTACACCATCTTGAAGGCTGCAACGGAGGAGAAATTTGTGGCTATACCTTTGTTGTCCCAGCAGTGTCCTGTGTAGAAGGTCTCCCTGCGTAGGATGATTTCCTGGGCAATGATCCCATAGCTGTACACATCACCCTTCTGAGATACATCAGCATGACGGAGATGCTCAGGAGCTGTCCACAGGTCTGAAAACCCAGATGGCAGTGAGGGATGAGGCAAAAGGGGAAGGGAGAGAAGAAAATGAAAAAGGAAGACCTTTCTCAGAGCGTCCTTTAGCTGTGATGATATTCCATTTACTCTTTCTGTATCAAACCCAGAGCCCACAGGTACTGCTTATTTCCTGGTGTAGCATTTTTCTGGAGCAGCTTACACCAATACAGCTTAGATAAACCTCTAATGTGGTGGATTTCAGTTGTCTGGGATTTGCTGACCTTACAATTTTCCACTGTAGATGCAGACCTTCACACCTCCAGAAAAGTTGTGGTTATTGGCAGGGAACCTGCTTTCCTTAGCTACCTCTCATGGGCATCCTAGTACTAGTCTATGCATCTGTATAAGACCAAGGAATGTCAGTGCTAAAAAAGAGAAAAGAAAGGGGGAAAAAACCCAACCAACCAAAACAAAAAAACCCACCAAACCTGAGCCATAACTTTTTGAGTTCGAGGCATGGAGTATGTCACACAAGATGTCAGCTGAGAAGACTGTAATATTTCCTAGTGACCTTGATATCATAGATCTCAATAATTCTCAACTGCTTTTGAGCCTGACATAATATTACCTGATCATAACTACTTTCCTTCTACAGCAATGTTTACTCTGTATTTCTAGTGCAGCAAGCACCTCAGAACCAGAATGCTGCCATGGTATGACAGTTTGTTATGACATGCTGGTGATAACAGTGACCTGACCCTGTAGATACTGTTACAATATCAGGCTGCAACATCTAGCCACAATGAGTCTATAGTCCTCTTGTGAAATAGTAAGTTTTCTTCAAGGAAAGAAATCTAATAACCAGAATTTTGGGGCTGCTTATAAGCACTGAAAGAAGAGAAATACATTGAGATGTAACGATAATGAACATTGAAATATGAAGTTTGTCAAAGGAAGAAGGAATAGAGCACTTTGATTCAGTGCACTTTTTGTACTCTTTTTCTTCTAAGTTTTCATGCTACTCTTGAGCATATTTTTGTCTGCACATGTGTTTTTTTTTTTTTTTCTCAGCCCAGTTGCAGCCACAGTTTTTCCTCAGATTCATATACTGCAGTTATGGCACAGTGCTGTGCTTATTACACCCCAAGCTCCACTGTACAGATTTAGAAGACATCATTTCAGATGGGCTCATCTTTTCACTCAAGATCTAGTAAGAAGGAAAAGATGAGTAGAAAGGAATGCTCTGTGAATATGAGGTGAATAGAAACTATAAGGAAAAGCTGTTAAAAATATTCCAGTCTGATTGAACAGAGATTTCTAGATTCCTACCTAAGGAACAAAAAACATTAAGGTTATCATTGTATACCATTACAGATTTTTTTAGGGATGGTCAGAGTCACAAGTGTTAGTGTTTGAACTAAATCACAGAGCACTGTATAACACATAGATCTGATCAGTGGCAAGATCATGTAGTACTTAACTCTTTCTTCACATGAGTTTAGCATTACTCTTGAACAGAGCTGTTTGAATGGAGACCTTGGATGCCGAAAATGTTTCTTGCATCTCAGCCAAAGTATAAGTTGAAAAATCATCTTTCATTTCCTTCTTACCTATATTGCCTAATTTCTTTCTCTGCCTGCTAATAATTCTCTTATTTCTTATTTAAGTCTTATTTAAGTGAAGAGAGTGTTTTCAGATATCATTTGTATGATGGCTGCTACATGAAACAAAATCATACTGGATGTTTTATATTGTGTATAATTTGTTATTAGGCCCTGCTGGACTATGAATATAAGAAAATTCCACTGGGATGGAAACCATGAAGGAGAGTCCAACTGGGCACTGGTTTTACCTTTCCGTGGAGGCAGAATCGAGTTGCAGCCAAAATCAGTGATCTTCACTACCATGCGATTGTCTACCACACAGTTTGTGGATTTGAGTCGACCATGGACTTCAGTTTTGCTTGAGTGCAGGTAGGACATCCCCTGTGGTTGATAATAAGAGAGGGAGAAAGCAAGACTATGTATGAGTCCCTTAGCTGTTACCAGACTCAACAAAAATTTGAAGTATTAGTGTAATATCCATCCAAGCAATTAAATGGCTCTCATCAGCAATTGGCATGCACATACCACAATTCCTTGTCATGGAGGGAAAACAAATGCTTTCTTACAGAGGAGACTTCCCAAGATGACAGAAGCAGTCAATGTTAAGAAATGAGGAGATGGACCATTAAAATGGTCATGTAATGGAAAACCATCCTTCCTCTTCACAAACAAAAAGTTTGGCATAGCAGCTTGGGTTTTGATAAGATGATTAGAACACAGTTAAGCAACTAGTAAAATTTATTGCCTCCCATGGAAGTCTTGATTTCATTGCCAATTAATGGGGGGGGGGGGGGTGTAAGTATATTTAGTACAGATTTATTGCAGTGTCACACAAAAGTGTGCTTCCAGCTACATGTTCATCAAATGGACACCATAGGTGGTGAGAGGCATTGCTCTTTACATCTGTATCCTCTTTGAAGATTACCACAGCCCAGCAACTTCATTCAGAAGCATTGCAGCAGATGCCGCTCTACAAAGCATAGGGCTAAAGATGAGTCAGTGCACAGTGTTAAATGATGCACTAAGGTTTAAATAAGGCTTAGAATATCTCTCCTAGCCTGACTGAGGATGATTTTCTCTGTACTAGTCAGTATAGATCACGTATCCGTGAGCTAAAGTTGGAAGTGGGCACCATGAGGACTGCCAGATAGTCTCATCTCTATTTCCTGCCATTCAGACTCGTGACTCACAACACACACAGGTATGTAATTTGCTGTTTTTCACTCATCACTTCCAAACTTATCTCATTTAGCCTAAAATGCTCAAATACGGTGCAGTACATGAGAAGGGGCCAGCACTGAGGCATAGCAGGAAAACAACATTAGTAAAGTGGGTGTACACCAAAGAAGGGAGTAGGTATGCACCCTCTTGCTATTATTTATTCTGTTTCATATATTTCTTTGGAGCTACTTCAGGTCACATCTACTTAGAGCCTACTTCTGGTTGGTTTTCATCCTATAGTTCTCTTTCCTGTATCTCAGTATGTGAAGCACAACTTATATTCTGGAAGCACAATCTATGTTCTAGAAGCCAGAACAGGTATGACATGTCTGTTTAGTTTATTGTCTGAACACTAAGTCTTCCCCTTTAGACTCTTATATGAAAAGCTCATCTTCCTGTATGATAACTGGCAGATAGACTTTAATCAGGGTTACATAGCTCATGTGGTCATGAATATGCTGTATGACATGCTGGATTTTCTCCCCAAATGCTGGATACCTGTAAGTGGGGACAGATCAGCAAGTGCTACAAAAGATCACTGAGACGAGCTGAGTTTTGAACGCAGCAGATGCCTGAGCCACAAGCAGCCTGCAAGAGATGCAACCCCTGGAGAATGTTGTTGGACTGGTTATCCTAGACCTATCCATACCATGCCAAAATTTTACAAAGACTGTGCATGATATATCCAAGGAACACATTTCTTGATTAGACAGCTTTATTATGCAGTCCTGATGACACTACCCAGGATGTTTTGCCTGCTTTAGGCCCTATTTCCTCCAGCTGTGCTTTCTTCATCCTGTTTTCATCATCCAGGAAACATACCCATTACTACAGCAGAATTCCCAGTAAGTTTTAGCATCAAACAGCAGGCAAATGTAATGCTGATTTCCTTATACCAGGGCTTTCTTTTTAACAGTTTCTGGAGACAGAAGTCCTTTAGATGTGCCTGATAAAAATTTCCTCTTTCCTTCCAGCTATCCTATTCACCAATCTGAAAACACAGTACCTGCTAAGAACCCATTTTCAAAATGCATAACAACTTGCAGTGCAATAATCCTAAATTCTGGAGGTATTCTTGTAACCTCTGCTCTGAAGCTTGGAAGTTTTAGTTCTGAGTGAGAAGCCTTTTCCTGACACAATGCATGAATATTACAGTCCCTTGCACAATATCCTGCAGCAGCCCCTCATTTAATAGTGTTGCAACAATAGTCTGTGCACTAACAACTGCAAGGCTTGATTGCTGCAATTCCTTCTTAGCAGGCCTTTCATCAGAGCTCTTTGGTCACACGTAGCCAAATCCATGTAGCTACAGGTGGTGCCATCAAACCCAGAGACAGCAAAGATAGCAACAAAACAAAAAAAAAAAAAAAACAACAAACCCACCACCAAACAAACAAACAAAACCAACCAAACAAACAAACAAAACCAGTAAATGGAGCATATTTAGAGCTTCCTCTTTGCCTGCCCCACTGCCTCTGGTGGCCTAGGGGCTGTTCTAAGAGTAGTCACTACTTGGCTAACTGTACCAGGCAGTAGAAACGATCCAATCTCTGTTCAGAAGCACTGACACAGCAGCTTCTGTGCCAGATGAAGAGTAAGCAAAGTGCAAGGACTGTTTGGACAACAGTAAAAGCAGGGT
This sequence comes from Picus viridis, assembly GCA_033816785.1. Lineage (NCBI taxonomy): Eukaryota > Metazoa > Chordata > Aves > Piciformes > Picidae > Picus > Picus viridis. The sequence goes on along the minus strand of CM066568.1, from coordinate 22,638,248 downwards.
GTAGTAATGTGGTGGTGTGGAGAGGGAAAAACTTAACCCCAACCAGCAAGTAAGCATCACACAATTGCTCACTCATTCCTCTTTTCCCTGTGGTGGGATGAGGGGGAGAATCAGGAAAAACAGGTAAAACTCATGGGTTGAGATAAAAACAGTGATGAAAAAGAAGATAACAAAAAGGGAGAGAAATAAAGCCCAAGAAAAACAAGTGATGCACAATGCAATTTCTCACCACCTACTGGTTGATGCCGAAGCAGCAATCCCACCCTCCCAGGCAACTCCTCGTTTACATACTGGGTATGATGTCTTATGGTATGAACCGCACTGGGGCTGTGCCTGCCCTCTGCCCAGCTCTGTGCCCTCAGAGACCCCCTGGCCTCATGCTGCCCCGGTTTGTCACAGGAGGCCAAAGGAACTGCAAGAGCTGGTCACAGGAGATGTGGCTGAACTTTAAAAGACCAGATACGGAGATGAGAGGCACTGGGGCTGAAAGGCCATGAAATGACCTATGCAAAGCAAGAAGCCATTCAAGTGAACTTAGACAGGGTGCCTGGAGGTTAGGAAGCTATGGTTTGGGACAAGCAATACAAGAATATCATGGAAATGTCTAGGTCACACACACGTCACCAGTATCAGCATTAGGTCAAGCAATAGGAGTGGCTGGCAGATCATCCATGCAACAGTAATTTTCCTGATATTCCTAGGTACATACAAGTTTCCAGGAAGCTTTTGTGAACCATCTCTACTAATATGGCTAATAATGCTCAGGAGCTGTTCCACAGGACAGATGTGGTGAGCTGCCCATCCTCAGTTGCCATGTCCCCATTACCAACAGTGCAATGAAGTCTAGATCCTAGTGCAGTCACTGGGCATTTGGTCACTCCCTTCAGAGGGACTGGGAGTTCTCTCTCCTCCTCCTCCTAGTTCCTGTTTTCTAAAGAAACATCTGATTGTGAACTGCAAAGGGTTAAATATACCCTGGGTTTTTATATGGGTTTTGAGGAAAGAGAACTTCACTGCAGCTACTTAAACTGAAACTTAATGCTGATGTTAACAGAACTTGGAAGTCATTAACAAGGCCAACAAACTGTGACAGTTTGGATTAAGGGGGCTTTAATAAAGAGCAAGATTTTCAATATCTCTTTGGAACAGACACAGTCGAGTCATTCATCATGGAAACCAAATTTGAACTGATGCATTCAGAGAAATGGGAGGACCATCCAACTGCAAACTAGCCACAGGAAGGGAAGAGCAGTTGAGCACTAGCATAAAGTCAGAGATAATTCTCTGTTACCTGCAGAGGTATAATAAATTAATATACCTGTGCATTATAAAGGCTCCTGAGCTGCCAGCTAAACAGGTATGCCTGTAATGTAGAACAGAATTTCCTTTACCATGCACATTGAATCTATCTACTGCAAGGATCTCAAATGAAAAGATCTACTGAAAGCTACCAAAAAACAGACTTGGTTTCTGTACAAGATTAATTTCTTCTCTCTCAAACTGCCTGAAATAGATAGTTCTAGTAAGAAACTAGAGTTTCTCAATCTAGTGAGTGAGAAAATCAGGATGCAAAATGAACTGCTTGTTTAGAAAAAGTCCATCCCACCTCTGGATAAAATGAGAAGAATTCCTTCATTTGAAAACACACAGTTTTCCTTTGTGTGCCTTACCTGGGGGCAGAAAGCAGTGTGTCTTGAAGGTCTTGTGACTGTACAAGCCCTGTTAATCAGAGCCACTGCTCACAAGAGTGTAATCCTCTGGTCTTTAGTCTACATTTCCTTGTGGCATACTTTATTTGTTTGTTTATAAGTAGCCCAAAGCCAGCTCTGGACCCTATTTTCTCCTTCAGTTTGAGAGCCACTGGCTTCTCATGTATCTGTCCCCATGAAAGAAAAAGTGGAAGAGCATACAGCTCTATCAAGGAAAGGAGAAGATCTTGAGAGCTGCTTATCTCCAGAGGATCAGTCTTGCAAGACAGGACAGGTTGATTAACATTGCACTGTCAGCAGCCTGCTTACCTTGGCAATATCATACATGACAGAGACTTTAAATTCCCAATCCATGAACGTGCCATCAGGGTAGGAGATTTTATCATTTAAAACATCCTGTCAAAAGAAGAAAAGAATAATTCTAATCTACTTCAGGGAAAAAACAGAAGAGGGGATATGAGTACCTGATTTGCACAGCCTTTCAACCAGCAGCTGAAGGAGGTAGCCCATTATTTTTGATAGGGAGTACATGCAGTAAAGCAGGATATGTGCACTAGAGCAGGAGCTGAGTCAGAAAACAGGGAATATTAAATATATTTTAGATTTACACAGAGCTAGGAAGTTGAAGACTCCAGAAATGAAGTTTTGTGTAAATAAGGCTAAATTGTGAATTTCTCTTAAAGCTGAGCCTTTAATAAAGCCAAATATCTGAGACAGAAATGGGCAAGGCATGCAAGACAAAGAGAGAGGAACTTCTGTGTTTTGTGCTCAAAATCCATTTCCTACCAATTTATTCATGGCCTTATTAGATCAAAGTAGACTGTTCCTTTATCTTAAAGTGTCAATCATTTACAGTTCTTCCAGCCACTGTGATTTCCGTTGCTAAAAGTAAACATCTATGAGCATGCCAGTTTACAAGAAAAGAGCTAGAGATAGAGCTCTTATTTTGCTGCTGTGGGTTTGTTCCAGAGACCACTGCTACTGATGAGAGTCTTTGTATGAACTCAGAAGCACAGACAATGTGTGCCTGCAGAGATGCTGACACTGTTATTTCTTGATGATTAGCACTGGAATAATCTTTCCATAACTTTTGCCAGTCATCAATATATGATTTCTTTTTATAAACAAAAATTAAGGGCTGTTGTCCCTTGCAGCACAGGATTTGCCATATTCCAGGCTCAAACTCTTTGTCCCTTGTTAATACAGAATGTATTCTTTTCTCTACCCTTTCATGCCCTGGGGGAACTGTGGGGTCCACAAGGGCATCAGCAGAGACAACAGCTTTGAAAATAAAGAAAATGTTGTATCCTATACGCTCCCAGTAGGGGACACAGTACAAATAACTGGCTGCTGCCTGGCCAGAGCTCTCCCTTTGCTTTTCCTTGCTTTCACCTGACTTCATCCTCTGGCCACTGAGAACCATTGAAGTGGTGGCAGCTGCAGGAGCACCTGGGGAAACCTGGAGAGAACTGAGCAAGGCAGAAGAAATTCCATTTCAGAAACCTGTTGCCACTTGCTCCGTCTATGGCTGCTGCTTGAAGGCCAGAGACATAGAGAATGGGATTTTTTTTTTTCTTTCTTTTAAATTTTATAATTTGGGGGTAGAAGGAGACCTGCAAAAGTCCTTACCCGCAGAGAACCTCTTTCGCAGTACTCAATCACTCCAAAGATCATGGCGTCTATCTTCACGGTGCCATAGAACTTGGTCAGGTTGTAATAATCAATCTGCAGGAGCTAGAGCAGAAATATTAAACCTGGTTTTAAAAGCAATCATTGTAGGTACAGAAACACAAGTCAAGAATACTTGTGTGCTGTGGCTTTTTATCTCAGGCCCTGATAAGATGCATGAGTTTCCTTTAAACCAATGTGTACAAAGGCACTGAGTACACTCTGAGGACATCTGTCATTCCAGAGCCTTCTGGATATTAAGGAGGTGAGAGGGGCTGCTGTTTGGATACTGCATTTTCAGAGCACATTATTGCCTCTCTACTCATACCTCCCAGTTGACCAAAATTTCCATTATAAGTGACAGAATGTTGTGAATCAGTCAGTAAATAAGCAAGTAATAAAAATTTAACGATGCTGCACGGTTTTATGGACTTTGTCCATTTACATAGACAACTGTAGTTTACCTTGAGATACTTTGAGAGCTTATTGAATTCACAGTAGAGCTGTGTTACATAAAAAGAAAAACCATTCATTCAAAAAAAGAAGCAGTACTGAAGCCAAATTCATCTCCTATATTGGAAGAATCTGTATGCACAAGTCAGCAGAGAGTTATTTAGGAAAAAAACTGCACTTGGCATTCAACAATAAGATTTAACTACAACACTCCTCTACTAATGAATTGACATCATTTGAGCAAAAAGAGTGCATTGCCTTTTAGTGTCAGATATAAAAATGTATTTAGCAAGGCCAAATGACAGAGCCTGAGTTACTTCACTCATCCCCAGCTTCACTGGCATACGATTCAGACAAAGAGAAAGTTCATCAAGCAATATCCTTTGAGGAACTCTTTACCCATCCATCTCACAAACATGCACAAGCATGTGGCTACTGGAGTTGACAGTAGCAAGCAATGATTTCACTCATAGGCTCCATCCCACCCTTGCACTGTCCAGTTACCTTGTTCAGTTCTACTTTTTGCTTCTCTGAGAAATTACCATCACTGTTTTTGAGATCCTTTAGGATCACCACCTGAAGAAAAAATACCAGGGGGGGGGGGGAAATCATAGGTTTAGTACCACAGTAATTCATTCATCTTTTCCAGTAAATGTTCCATACAAAGAAATACTTCAGAAACATGTGCCTACTGCTTTGTTGTTGGAATATCAGTGAATCAGCTAATAAATAACAGAGCTGTATTTCCTTCCAAAGATTTCCCAGGTAGATAGGAACTATTTAGAACTGCTGATGATGCAGATTTTGACACAACATAAATATACCTCCTTCAGGTAGATAGCTCTATGAATGTACAAGAGCTGCCATGTAAAAGGCCTGTCCTCCATTAATCTGTTCATCTCTTCAGCACCAAAATATATCTGAGTTCTGATCCTTCTCTTTCTACTTCTGCGCTTCTGGACTAGGCTAGGGGTTCATGGAGCCTAATACATTGTCTTCCATCAGTAAGCAAAATGCAGAGTGCCTGATAGAGAATGAATGGCTTATTCTTTCCATAAGATCAAGCCATTTTGCAAGATCAAGGAAAATGGAATTGTTTCTGATGAGAAATGACCTCCTCCCAGGAAGAGCTCTTCTAAACCAAAGAAGTGAGCATGGACACTGCAGTCAGGTTACCTTCTTGTCATATTTGCCTTGGCGCAGTCTCTGGGTGGTGTCACGTCTCTTATCTTCGTCGATCTGAGAACAAAGAAGAATAATTAACTTGCAATTATCACCTACTCCCCACTTGCCAGGTCCAGAGAGATAAGCAATGTCAGTGTGTGCCAGAGAGAAGCATAACCCCCTCTCTAGGGAGGGCCACTACATGCCACAGAAAGTGCAGGACATCCATGCCACTCCCTTGGCTACCAGAGCCTCCACCTGCTGCTTTCATGCTCTTGGGCGTTACATAGGAAATCACTTGTAACAGGAAGAGACTGGAAATTAATGCCCAGCCTATTCCCACATCACAAAATGAGCTTTACTGATGGGCAAGGGATATATTTTACTAAGGATAGAAAGATAGGGAATAATAATTTTATTTTCTTCAATATAGCAAATGAGGGTTAAAGAACTTTAACAGATTCTACCTGAGCCTGCATTGTAGTCAGAGCATGCCAACACCCCATCATCAGTGGTCTTTAAAAGATAGAATACAAGACCCAGCTTTGGGCATCATGCTTCTCTTACCTTCAAACTGACGTGACTTGTCTCACTGGTCTCCAGAGGCAAGATTTCCTCAGGTGGTATATGGGACCATTTCTTCCACCGGCGCTCATTATCTCTCCTGTACTTCCTGCAAAACAAATGAACAGAATATCCTCCCAGTGAACTGAAACCCACAACAGGAGATTAGGACAGGGAAGCTTCTAGTGTCAGGATGACACAAGGTTGGAGTGTCAGGGTGGCAGAGCTTGAGTACAAGCACTGTGGCTCCCATACAGTCTTCCAGTTTGAGGCCGCTCTAATTCCCCTAGCTTTGGGAAAGCCTAAATGCTCCTTCAGTTCCATAGACCTAGCAGAAGAACAGAACAGACTCCATAGAACAACTGCTAGATGCATTGCCAGAGTCTCATAGAGGGGCAGAACAATTTAAAGCACAAAGGGCCATCTGGGTTTTATAGAGTTTCTTCCTCCATGCTACTGAATGTATTCTGAAGGGAGGTCCCACAAACAAATGCAAGCCAAAGAAAGTCCTGCCATCAACACTGTTTGGTAAGATCTGGTGTGACTACAATGTCAGAAGAAGAGATGAGATGGGGTTGTGTAGGTGTCCCTTGTATACTGCACATTTTGTAAAAATTAGGGAAAAGCTCTTGGAAGAGGGAGGAGGAAACTGCTGCCTCTCTTGCAGAATTTCTCTTAGAGAAAAACTGCAAGATGGCTAGTACTCATCAAGTTACTTACTTGTGCAAGTCCTTCCTCTATTACAAAAACAAACAAACAAACAAACAAAAAAGAAAACCACAACAACACAGGGCTGACTGGAGAGACTGCAGAAGAATCCTAACACAGTAATGACTCCAAATGAGAGATCCTATGGTATGGACTGGATGAGGCACTTAGTGCCATGGTCTAGTTGATTACTTAGGGTTGGGTGATCAGTTGGACTTGATCTTGGAGGTCTCTTCCAACCTGGTTGATTCTGTGACTAATAACATAAATGTTCCCTTTTCCAATACATAATTTAATGTATATATGTATAAGAAGAGGGAGACCAATAGCTGCAGTAAGAACTCTTTTTCTCAGTTCAGTCTCGTAAGCTGTGCTGTACTAGCAGGATGCACTGCAGTTCAAACTGGTATCAGCTGGTGATTAAGAACAAATCAACCTGAACTAAAATCTACTAGGTCTACTATATATTTTTATGTATTTTTCAGGACTTTGCCTTTTTATTTAACAGTCAGAACAGTGCAAGGAATTGGGGGATACTTCAAGCATCCTAGAAACTTGGGAGATAAAGAAGGAATCATGAGTTCTTTTGTTTTCACAGCTTCTCTTCTCTTCTTGTTAGGAGACAATCTTCAGTAGCAATTATAGTTCAGAAGTTTGCTAGTGTTTCAATAGTAAAAGGGCAAATTTTAGTCTAAACTATCCTTTTTTATATTTATCAATCTCTTTTATATTTTATATAGCTCTTCTATATTTGATGCTTGGGACTATTACAGTGATCTGTATACATTAATAATGTAATCATCTAAACAGAATCTTAGATTTTATTCATCTACAAATATGGAAGGGTATAGAACCTTTTTACAACAAGACTATACCCTCTCCAGACAAATTTTTATCAGTTTTCACAGCATTTACAAATTTTACATGTTTACATCTTAGTGCTTAGATGTGGCAATATTTAGCCCTTCTGTTTCTTTAGTGCATCTGGATGTGTAAGAGTTGTACACCTTCATCTTTGATTTTTCCCCTAGGAAAAGCTTTAGTTATCAAGGCAGATTGGTCCACTCAAAATAAGAGACCCTGGGTATGGTGGGTTTCTAATCAAGTTTAAGAACTTCATCTTTTTGCTTAAGCCCTGATTTTCTCACTTTTTCTGAAGTTCTCTGATATATGGCAAAGAGGGATGATGAGCTACTGAAAACAGATACACAAGTAAGACATTTTTAAAAACAAATATGAAAGAAAACCATATACTTTGGAAAGAGAGTGGCATTTCTTCCAGCAACTGGAAACATCACTGATTTCTAGTTCTGTTTGTTCCATCATGATAAAGCTTTATCATGTTTTATCATGATGTTTTGGCTCCTACAGTGACTCAAGACAAATGCCTCCTTCCAGATTGAACTTTCATGTCATCTAGAGGTTAAAGAAACATAAATGAACCCCAAGTAAGCTAAAGATTTATAGTAAAGTGGAAAAGGTCTGAAAACTGGTCTGAGTCATATCTCTCTGTGTATGGCTAGGAATCAGAGCTTTTTAGCAGACACAAAATCTCTGAGCCTTGCTGCATCTTCTCTCTTGATTATTAACCTGACATAATGCTATGGATGCAAACACAACTTGGCATCTACAAAAGAGTTCATACTGAGGACAGCCACCCAGGTATGTAAGATAAGCTAATGAAAGGCTCTTCAAGGAGAAATTAAAGACATTGCCCTAGGAGGAAAACTGTTCAAGGAGTAACAGAAGGGGTTGGTACCTTAGAACCAGCAAAGAGATGATCAGAACCAGAATCACAATTCCCGTGAGTGTGAAAACAGCAATAGTCAAGATGTGTGGGCCTGCAGAAAAGAAAAACTGAAAAATAAGCAACTTGACAGAGGATGTTGAAAAACAACATTTAAGAAAGAAAACCAAAGCCTGTCTTGGGTCAGTTCTTGGAGCTCAGGGGTACTGGGAAGGGAAGTTGCAGACACCAACTTCCTTAGAACATCAGAAGGCCACTAGTGCAGAGCTTCATTTGGTGGCCACACATCTAGAGTATACCTACTGTACTGAGCAACTCTGTCAGGCAAAGAAGGCAGAGGAGAATCTAATTTTGCAGAGTAAAGCTATTCAGTCTTACTGAGGCTAATGAACCTCTGCCTGTGCCCAGAAACAGGAATGAAGGTGCACAAAAAAACAATAAAATGTAGCAATTAATAAATAAATCAAGGCAACATGACACACAATAGCTGCCTTCAGAATCAGGCTGTAACTGAGCAGGGATTTTCAACATACCAATGTAAGTCTCTGCATCTGACATAGGAAATCCTCTGGATATTGAACCCAGCTTTCTAGCTTTGATTTTTCTGTGTATCATGTCTTCCCTTCTCCTTTCTGTGTGTTCGTCTTAGCATCAGTCCCAGGGCCTCCTAATAACTTAATGATCTCCATTGAAAACTGTCAGTACTGTTTCCCTCTGCCAAGGAAGGGCATGAAGTCACCACTATAAAACTACAGAGACATGAAGATGTGCAAAGCCATTTCGTAGAAATTCTCTAAAACTTCAGGTTTGTGAATCGTGGCTTGCAGCTCAGCAAGCCTCCGGTTGTCGTTTCCCGGGGAAGCTCTGTGGGAACCACAATTTCCCGTTCCTGAGTCTCTGCTGACACCTGCTGGCTCTTAGCATTACAACGTGCAAACGGACAGTGTATCACAGTTTTCAGGTCCTTTGGAGCCAGCAGTGCTTGTGCATTGAAAGCCAACCTTATCCACATTCAGAGTGAGGTTTAAAACGATTATTTAAATTTTGGCTGTAAAAGTTGCCCTTTGGATAATATATTTCTTTAGAATCACACTGAAGAAAGTTGGGGTTTTGGCTGGGTTTTTTTTTTAATGTGAAAACAAAAAAATTCCTGTGGGAGGTAGTTTTACTTTGGTTTGGTATAATCTGACCAAAAAGTCAGGCCTTCATTAAGCACTGAATGTTAAGCTACTGATTTGTAGACATGGGATTTCTGCAGTTCTCATTTTTGTTTTGCCCTGGTGCAGCATTTTCAAACAAGGACATACCAAAGGAAATGAGAGAGTCATCAGAGATACAAAATGAAAGCTTCACTGAACTCTTCTCTGCTTTTCCCAGAGCTGTCTAACTGGAGTCTCAACAATGCTAATGGCGGCTCCCATGGGTCCCTGACAATGAGCTCCTACTTCCCTGATAAAGGGAGGCTCTAATTTGGAGCTCTATGATTTACTTCTCCAAGAAATAAAAAAATGTTTGAATCCATGTACCACTTTACTGTGAATGGACTCCTAGCAGAAGGTGTTTGTTTCTCTGGTTTCTGCTTTGCCTGTTCCCTAAGCAGTACAGAGAAACAACGGAGGCCTTAGCGGAGACTTTTTAACACTGCCACCTCTGGATACCATAACCAGTCATGGGAATGACTCAGGTGAATGCAAACCCACTGTGCACTAACCCTTGCAACCACTGCCACTGCAATAATTTTTATCCTGCATATGCCTTTCCATTGCCAGTTCCCATGTGGCATCAGTCTAAACTGGGGAAACAATCCCAGGGGGCTCATCCAGTCTATCCAAGAGTCACCAAACAATACAAAGAAAAGGAGATGTTAATTTCTGGGGTTTCACATGTGAAGTTTGTGTGTAAACAGAGCAATATCCTAGTTTCCTGCTATCTTTCTGCCATAGGCTGGATGTTAGGAAGACGTTCTTCACAGAAAGAGTGATTGGCCATTGGAATGGGCTATCCAGGGAGGTGGTGGAGTCACCGTCATTGGTGGTGTTTAAAAGGAGACTGGATGAGGCACTTGGCGCCGTGGTTTAGTTGATTAGATGGTGTTGGGTGATAGGTTGGACTTGATGATCTCAAAGGTCTTTTCCAACCTGGTTAATTCTATTCTATTCAAGACACAGCTCTTCTAAGACACCCCTCCAGAGAAGCATCCTGAATCTGCAGTGCTGTCTCCTCTCCCCAGCTCCCTATGACAAGGGGCAAGCAGAAGCCACCATGCTGCATCAGCAATACAGAAATGTAGAGTCAGATAACTCATTATAGTCTTAACTCTGCTGCCTTTTCTGAACACTTCTTCAAGTAATATACACCACCACCATCTTCTAGTGAAGGTTATGTGTTCAGGGGTGACCTCTTCCAAAACACACTAGGACCCCACAGTCACCAGTACAGTATGTAGTCTACCAGAGACTTAGTAGAGTTTAAACAGAAATGCAGATTTGGAGCTGGTCTGGATGCAAAAGACATGGGGGACTGGGGCAGGGGAAGAAAAGATGGTCTTCTGCTCCCAGCTCCTGGTATCATTGGCTGAGGGCAGCGTGAAGGTAGTGTGCTGGTCTGCACAGTAGGTGGATCTTAGGATTGTGTGACTTATCTTTGAAGAAGAAGTAGGTTTAATGGTGTCTCACCAGCGCCAGGAATATCACTGGGCAGATTGTGGTTCTTCCAGATGAAATCCGGGCTTGTAGCCGCCTGAAATGTCTCATTGTTTTGAGTGTTGAAATACAGAAGAGTTCCAAACTATAAGTGTAGGAGGGAAGAAACAGTCAGCAGCTGTGCTCTCCCTCTTTTGTTCCTTGCTTCAAGCTGCCCTTAATGAATGTATTGCCCAAACTTAAAGTAATTTTTGCTCTTTCTGCTACAGTGGTGCATTCCTCAGCTTAGCCATATGTTTGGCTGCCATTTTCTTCCTCATTCCTCCCCTGTCTCTGAAAAGAATTTATCAGTCCCACAAAACACCAGCTGCACTTCTCCTACTGAATCACCAGATGACATCAATCCCGTTAATCTCCAGCACACCTCTCATGACCCCCTCCCAGCATGCACAGCATGCCTTGGCACACCACCACTTCTGCTGCAGTTATTTTCATCATTCTTATACAATAGTAGAGGGCATTTTGTTTCTCCTTTCATATATAAGGTCGAACAGTTGCTCCCTGGACGTACGTACGTGATTTGCAGTCTGTGACGTGTACAGCAAGGTCATATTGGTATCAATGTCTCCAAACTGATCTAGAGTCACAGGACCCAGTACCCCTGCAGACACAAGGAATTAGTCAGAGGGCTTGTGTTCTCAGAAACACAAATATGTGGAATAAAGGATTTCTGATGCTCAGGATATTTTTCTTCCTCATCCACCTGTCAGAATACACATTGGCTGAGTGTGCTGCTACTTCTCCCTTAATAGCACACTCCTTTTTTTCTACAAAACCCAATAAAAAGTGTTAAAACTGGCTGCACTGAAGAGGAAGGTCTCCCTCTAGCTATAGAAAAGCGTGTTTGTCATGTCTCTTCAGCACACCAAGAATGTCAAAGTAACCTCCCTTGAAAGGACCATTTTAGAAGTGAGAAGGGAAATGGCCTGTTTCCACCTGCAGTTTCAATCTATCAGCAAGAAAGGAAATGTAGAGATACTTTCATTCTCCTCAGTCTTTAGAGAAGGGGGAAGAAAAAGAACAAAGTTCTTTTTTCCTTTAACCTCCTGCCTCTGTATGTCAGCAAATGTGCAGACTGAAAAATTGCCTATGTAGCACATTCCAAGGATTTTAAGGTGGAACTTCTTAAGTCCCTCCAGCACGGCTTGACTTTGTTTTCATGAAGTCAGTCAGGACTGTGCAGGGTTTTTACCTTCAAAAGTGATATTTCGGAACTCATCGATGAGACTAAGAGATGACACTGGCTTCTGGAAGAGGATGTAGTTCTTCAGAACGTGTCCAAACAGCAAGACTGCATTATAATAGCCAACAACAAAGTCATCTTCCATCTAGAGCAAGAGGAAAAAAAAATAAACCAGCAGTTTGAAAGTTCATAGTTCTGCCTGGTGGTCTCCATTTGGCAAAAAAATTTAGCATGGAAGACTGGAGTCTGCTGAAGTCTGAGCGAGTAGGTGGGCAATGCCACATCAGCATTCCTGCTTGGAAAAATGCAGGTAAACAAAATATATTTTTGGTATCTGAAGGCAGGGAGGTCTCAAAAACTTAAAAGACACCAATGTAAACTCCTGGCATTGCTGATCCTGATGCAGAGGATTCAAAATTTGCACATTGCAAGTTCTGGGGGACCCAAAGCCCCTTTTTTTGGATTAGAGTTTCTGTGCAGACAGTGCATTATGGTGCCAGCAAGTCTGGGCTTCCAGATGGCCACAGCTCAGGGACAAGGAACTGTGCCAGAATTTTCATCAGTCTGCCACAGAGCTGGTACCCAAGAAGCGTTGAGCCGAGACTGGGGGATCTGCAAGCTCTGTAATTCCAGCCAGAAAGCTTCGGGCTGCCTGCTGGAGAGCTGGAGCTCAAAGCCACAAATCCTGGAAGGAACTCTACACGTAGAGTCTGTTTCCTGGGCAGGTGGCAGGAGTATCAGTTTCTCTAAGCAGATACAGGGTTTGCACAGTTTCTGCTTTTCAGGAAATTTTTAAAAATACATATTCCCCACCCCCCCAAAAAAAAAAAAAATCCTGGTTTTGAAGTTTAAACAGAAAGCTCCTGGATAGAAACAGAATGGTTGCCACCCCTTATACATATCTGCACACAGAAATCAGTCAACAATTATCAGTTCTCAACTTTCCACAGTCACATCTCAGTTACACCTACAGATCTTCAGCGATGCCTTGCAGCCACACAGAGGTGGAGTCAGAAGGCCATGTACCTATAAGTCTCCCTCACACCCCATGAACATAACACTTGCAGACCACATTAAAAGCTTGAGTTCAACCTCACAAAGCAGGAATATGAGAGCCTGCATGTTTGCCTTATGGTGTTCTGTTTTCCCATCATTACAGTGAGACAAAATGTCATCCTGCAATGATGCATAGAAAACATCAGCATAGAAGCACGATGGAGGGATGTCTGCAGCTGCATTTTTAGTTTTCATTTCCTAGTGTACAAATATGAGTTAATTGAATGCAATAATCAGCTATAAAATGGCGTGGTTACCAGGATAGAGTCATCAATCTTTATGGTATTCAAGGTTTCTTGAGCTGGTGGCAGAGTCAGGACAAGTACATTCTTCATGTAATTGGCTGAGATGTTGTTCTTGAAGTACATGTTACTGCAAAGCACAAGAACCCCAAGAACAATCAGCAACAAGGGCAGTGGTAAACATGAATCATTCTCCTCTACCCAGTGGCACTGTTTTTAACAGGTTTAAACTCTAGTTCTAGAAGTAGTATTTCACTGTTGACAAAACTCTCTGTGTTACTCATTCCATGAAGCCAGCTTCTTTGTTTAACTGCACTAAAAGGCAATATCAAAGAGAGAGATCTGGCAATCTGAAACTGTAAGGTTGCAGTGAATTATTGTTACTATTCTAACTGTTTGGTTTCTGTCCTTTGTATTTCCTCTTCCATCAAGCAGGAGTTTATATGTCTTAAAAAAATATTTGTAGTTTCCTCAGGTTATTGTGTGGTTTCTGACCTCTTCTGCACTCTGTTGCATGTTCCTCTAATTTTGATAGAATTGGTCACAGCAAGATTTGCACTAAAAGCATTTAACAGAAGGGTATGGAACAGTTGGAGAGGTGCAGAAAGCAGATTAGTGATTTGGTTCATTCAGTGAGCAAGGGAAATCAGATGAAACTCTTGGTTTCATCAGCCTGACAGTCTATCTGGAAGTGCTTTGCAGACTGGCAATGACTGGATTCACATGTTAGAGAGGAATTTAGCAAGAGTGTCAAGTGGCAGCATCTGTCACTGCTATAGATAGCATAAGAACCTTCTCTCATTTTTCATAGTTAACCATCCTTTCATTTTTTTCACTCAATACTGTATTATTGGAGGTCACAGGCTTCAGTCCATGACCATCACATGGTATCCTAACACTAGAGCTCTGTCCCTGCCTTCATTGTACTGTTCACCCTGAGCAGTTTCAAAGTGTTTTTCATTCATGCTTGGAATGAGCTAGCCAGGTAAAGAGGAATATTCAGTAATCCTCAGCAGACTAAATACTCCTACAGCATCCTACCTTCCCTGAGGGAGACTGTGTGTGTGTCGTGGCTGCCAGAGGGCTCAGAGCTGAAGAAAATTTAAACCCAGTGCTTTGTCTGAGGGACTTGACTCCTGGAGATTCAAGAGGCCTTGCCTACTGTCTTCTCCTACATCTTGAGTTAGTTTGGAACTAACATGCCTGTGTTTTGTTTCTATTTTAAGAAGAACGTGATTTGAGATGCTTGTGTACTTGGCACTAGTTAGGCCACACCTCAAATACTGTGTTCAGTTTTGGGCCACTCACTACGAGAAAGAGCATGGCCAGAAAAGGGCAACAAAGTTGGTGAAGGGTCTAGAGAACAGGTCTGATGAGGGACAGCTGAGGGAATTGGGATGGTTCAGTTTGGAGAAGAGGAGGCTGAGGGGAGATGTCATTGCTCTCTACAACTCCCTGAAAGGAGGTTGTAGTGAGGTGGGTATTGGTCTCTTCTCTTCTTTCTAGTATCAGGTGCTGGAACAAAATGGACTGAAATTGCATGAGGGGAAGTTTAAATTGGATATTAGGAAAAATTTCTTTACAGAAAGAGTGGTCAGGCATTGAAATAGGTTGCCCAGGGAGGTGGTGAAGTCACCATCAAGGAACATATGGACATGGCACTTTGGGACATGGTTTAATGGCCATGATGGTGTTAGGTCAACGGTTGGACTTGATGATCTTAGAGGTCTTTTCCAACCAAAATAATTCTCTGATTTGAGATATTCAGCAAAATCAGGGGTGTGTAGCAAATTAAAGGAGGGCAGCATATATAATAGGTTGAGGCAGCTAGGTATTTCAGAAGGATGCATATCACAGTAGAGAAGCCCCTAATCACCCTCACCTATTCTGAGGCAACCATTATAAATGCAACAGCAGTAAGTAAAAGTACTCCTAAACATAGAGCCCATTGTGTGTTTGCAAAGAAACAGGAATTGTGACCCTTTCTTCAGGAAAAGCATCTGGGGATTCCCAGTGCCTGGCTAAAGTGGTGGAAATAAAGCTCTAGAGGCATTTCTGACAAGTACATATGGTGAATCTGAAAGTGTACAGAAGATCCTATTAGAACTTGAACCACAAGTTCCACCTTGGGCCCAAAGGCTAAATGTAATCCAAAGTCAGTAATCCGAAGTGCCTCTACCATGCCATGTCAACATCAGCTTTAGACATGAGGGTCAGGAAGTCCAACAGGCTCTAGAAGTTCATAGATTTTTTGCTATATCAACAGTGAAATAAGTAAGCTTGAGACATGGGCACAGACATTTGCCTTATGATCATGCATACTATTAAGTTGGCAGCACAGTTCTAAACATGGTTTGGGTCTAGCTTTCTCCCAGACTGTGACTTGCTGTGGTGACCAGAGCCATACCCAAAAAGCAGTTTGGGAATCTCCACTTAGCCATATTATAGATGTGAGCTGTGCTGTGTCACCTAGGGCTCAGGGGCAGAGTTCAACTCTCAGTTCCTATACACAGACAAAACTTTGAGGCTACCATTGATAAGGCCAGTTTATATCAGTCCTCACCTATAAACATTTTGGAGTTAGTAATATAAAGATTAAATTGAGACATATAGATATATATACGCACTAAGAAATGTGAAAAATTAGATATTTGTAGTTATAAAGATGTTGAAGAGATGGTTATAAAGTAAAAGAAGAAGTTGTACCACTCTTTAACATGTAAAAAAGTAAATAAAAAGAGCCTAGGAAAATATACTGAAAGCCACATTTACCTAATTGCCTGTTTGGGCAGAGTACAAAATGTACAATATCTCATATGAACAGCTCATGACCACTCTGATTTTGGATTCTCTGGTTCTCTCATGGCTTCCTGACCAAGGATTTCATGGGATAGTATTAACCTTTCTTTGCCATTGCCTGAGAAAAATGTGATGTGAACTAAAGGGGATATTGTCGAGGACATGCCATGAATTTAACACAAAGCTGCTTAGGTACATGGCAAGACCTGAGGATTGATGGTAATGGAAAACATTTTGTGAGAAAGCATTTCTTCAACTAAATATTTCCACTCAGACTATTTCTATTATCTCTATTGTTCAGCAAACTGCAGAGAAAAGAGGAAAAAGCAAAGGTGACACTTTACTTGAAGAGATCTATCAGGATGATAACAATGTCCTTATCCACTTCTGCTGTCTCTAAGTCTTCGGTGAGGTCATTTGGAGAGCCACACATGATGATCACTACAGATTGGACAAAAAATGAAGACAGATTAGTGAAAGGTAAAGACAAAAAGAGAACATTTGTTGGCTTCTCCATTCTTCAATAACAGGTAGTAGAGCAATACTGGGCTGAGGCACATTGCCTGCACTATGCTAGGACCCATGCACAGAGTTACACTCTGTAGTAAGACTGGGTTATGTGAGGGAAAATGGTAAAAGGTGCCTCAAAACCTGCACCACTTTCTGTCTGATTGCACCAGAGCACTACCATTATGTCACTCAAATAAGCATTAGCAGTTCTGATACAATAAGGCTACTGAATATGAACATTTCCAGGTTAAATGACATTGAAGTAATAGTTTCATTGGCTTACTTGTTACTCTCACACTCATCCGGTGTGGTGATGCCAGGTCCTTAGTCTTAGGAGAAGATGAGGTATTTACTCACTCATTTTTCCTACTTTAGACTTCCAGAACAAGTACCCCTTGATGGCACAAAGGAGGCCCATATATGTCTTCCTTTCAATGAGGGCCCCAAAACTGAACATATTGTTCGAAGCGTGGCCTCACCAGTGCTGAGTGCAGGGGGACAATCACTTCTCTTGTCTTACTGGCCTCACTATTCCTGATAAAGGCCAGGAGTTTGTTGGTCTTCTTGGGCCACCTGAACACACTGCTGGCTCATGCTCAAAAAGCTGTCAACCAGCACTCCCATCCTGCCTCTCTGCAGAGCCTTCCTGCTTTCAAGCAGATCAATACTCCCTCCCATTTTAGTGTGATCTGCAAGTCTGCTGAGGGTGCACTCAATCCCCTTGTCCCGATCATTGATAAAGATACCAAAGATAACCCAAACAGTTTTCTGGAACCAGAATGTTCCATCATATTTTATAGAGATGAAGAGAGGAATCCAGGAACTATGTGCTGGTTTATGTTTGCATCCATGTGAAATGGTATAGCTGCATTTCTTCACCATTTCTGTGGAAAGATTATCCCTAAGGGGTAGGTCTGATTTCCTGGGAGAAGCAGTTTACCTGCACGAGACAGTGCACCCTCAGCATCCCCTTACCATTGCTCCTCCGGTTTGGATCGCTCACAGTTTTTCTAAGCTGCTCTGGAGTCCTTAAAATGTCCTTGAATTTCAGTCTTTCAGAGAATTGTGTGATTCCAGCATCTAGTGCATTCATGTACCTGGCACAAGGGAGCACAGATACTGTTAGAAAATTGCTAACTCCTCACATTCTCCTAAATAAGCCAAAATGTGAAATAGGCTGTATACAGCACACACGAGGGTCTGCAGGGTGGTATGGAACAGGGTTTTTCTGCAGTGATAGAAGAAAGAAAATCAATACAGGACATAAAAGTGTTTGGAAAGTTATTCAGAGGTATTTGAGCCTGGCTGTACAAATAATGGGTTTGGAGAATAGAATGATGTAATAAGATATTAACAATTAAGAAAGAAATCAGGGGTACGGAGAAATTACAGTAAGTGAGAGTAACCGGGAGGCAGAGCCAAGAAGCTCTCCTGATTCATGACATCAGTGGTAATCCTAGAAGACAAATGTGCAGGTTCAAAGGAATAAATGAGAGCTGCAGAAAAAAAAAAAAAAAACTGAGAGAAAAACCATACATGTATTCTTCTGTGACAGAAGTAAAGGAAGGAAAGTAGCAATAAAAATAAACAAAACCCTCTGCACTAAGTCAGTTAAAACTTGAAAGGGAAAAATGAGGACAGAAAACCAACCAAACAAGAAAAAAAAAACCACAAACAACCACCAATAACAAAAATCTGTAATAGAAACAACCAAGAGAGTAAAAGCTAGCTGAAATACTAAGCAAAACCAGCAACTCCTAAACCCTGTTCTTGTCTCAACATTTTGTGTCTGAAATAAAGTTACTGCAGAGGGGAAAATGGAACAAATACCTTGGGCTTCCTTTTTGTTTGTTGTTTTTTTTTCAGGAACAGAGTCATTAACCATTAATTTACAGACACAAATGCATAATTGAGACATAACCTGATTTTGCTGTCACTGTGGGTATTGGCTTATTTTAATACATATATGAGGAAGTCAATTAGCCCATCCAGTATAGCTTGTGCTTTAGCAAAAATAGATTTTGTTTTTAATGAGATAGTTCAAAAACCTTCAAACTGACTCTATTAAAGCAGAAATGGATAATTCTGAACTCATTAAAAAGGTCCTGAACAGAAGTATTAATAAAGACAAGGTAAGAAACACATGGTAAATAACTTACATGCACTGACTTCCCTGAAAGGTATGAAATTTGCAGGATTAAAGGGATTTAACTAGTGTGTGTGTGTGTGTGTGTGTAGTGTTTTGGCAATTATAGCTGCAAATATGGAGAAATAGGGATTACAGTAAAAGATAAGCAAAGTGCACTGATATTTCAAAGCATCAAAGAGAGGCAATCATGGCAATTAAATCATGTGATGAAATTGCTATCTGTACTAAAAAAAGGAGGAATCAATAAAAGACCCTAAATATCTACAAAGTAGTGAACTGGAGATAAGTTTTTAGGCCTCTTAATTAATAGAAATAACTATTTCTGTACACAAAATATTCTCTAAGTGTATGCTTATGTCACTGTGGAGCCAATACAGCCTTAAATTTTACTTACAATTCTGCAAGTTTCTCATGTTATTAATTGGAAAGATAAATAATAGTTATGAATTCTTGTCTGCCTTTGAGCTACATTTATAAAATTAGTAGGCCCAATTTTTGTCCCAAAATTGGAAAAATAATTCAAATGAGCATAGAAACACTCATGTGAGCTGAAAATTAAATAAGAGTCAATAATAGAAGAGTAATGATAAATATCAGCAGATTAAAGAGCCTTTTGGACTAAAACCAGCCTTTGATTTTAGGCCAGCAGAACACCCAGCGTTCTTGAGAATCAAGCAGAGGCTGATGTTTCAGGTCACAAAGTGGAAACTGTCTCCTTTGATCCAAGCTGGTGAGAGCATAGCAATCATTGGGGGTTATTTTGTTCAAAAAAAGATACAGTTTGAACTTTGGGAATGTCCCTGCTTACTGCAGGGGGGTTGGACTAGATGACCTTTGGAAGTGCCTTCCAACCCAAACCATTCTGTGATTCTATGACAATGTTTTGGAGTAACAATAATACCCACAGACTGAAGCCATTAATGTGGAGAAACATTACAAGAGTTTGCTAAGACCTCTGACCTGGATGTGAGGAGGAAGTTCTTCACCATGAGAGCGGTGAAGGCCTGGAATGGGTTATCCAGGAAGGTGGTTGAGGCCCCATCCCTGGGAGTGTTTAAGACCAGGCTGGATGAGGCTCTGGCCGGCCTGATCTAGTGCAGGATGGGCAGGGGGGTTGGAACTAGATGATCCTTGTGGTCCCTTCCAACCCTGACTGATACTATGATACTATGATACTATGACCTAAAAAGTCATCTATGAAGAGCTGGATGGAGGTGCCTCTCATGTCACAGTATTAACATCAAGGATGCAGTAAGCAGGTATTTCTGGTAAGGACAACATGTGGGCTATGCTGTGCACAGGTAAAGCCAAGGCTTGAGAATACTTAAAAGCAGACTGAGTGAAATATTCAGATGTGCAGTAGAGCTAAAGGGCTTGATCCCTCATTTGGGAGGTAACTATAAGGCACCTCCCAAACTGTAGGACTCAAAGGACAGCTTGCAAGAACCATGTCCAATGGATGGAGGCAGAGTTTATCAACAGCTGGGTTAGAGGTGGGTTCAGACCTTACCAGAGGCATGCCTCAGAGTTTTTGTTCCTCTTGTAAATATAGGTAGTGTCCCAGCTTGTTGTTTTGAATGGCAGCCGAGATTCTTTCCAAAAATAATAGAAGAAATCATTCACTTTCCTGGCTGGGGTCAGAAGGCGGGTAAGGTTTGCTTTGTAGTCACAGGACAGTCCAAAGCTCCCTACAGAGATCAGAGGCAGGCTCAGTATTGTGTCAACTCTGAAGGGAGAGACAAGAGGACAAGTCTGAATGGATTGCTGTTGCACCAAGGCAGCTACCACATGATTTCCGTCCTCAGCTCCCCCTCCTTTTGTGCCCTGCATTAGTTTAATAGCAATTTGAGCCAGAAACAGAAGGATCCTCAAGATTTCAAGTCAGTATTGGCACTGCAGAGCCCCACTGAACTTGTGCAGGCAGATTCTCGCGCTGCCCCCAGTTCCCCGTGCTCTTTTCAGTACCATGCACCATTTCAGCCCAAGGGCTATAACAAAACTTCAAAGGCTCAAGGACTCATCTATTTCTGCTCCTTGGCTGCTGAGGAAAAAGCCTTTGATATCATTCTGGGCAGCTGCATATCCAGCAGATGACAGAAAAGCAAACATAAAGTTAGGAGGCACAAAGAACAGGTAGTACTTACGAGACCATTTGGTAGGTGGCATAAGTGCAAGCAGGTCCTATGACAACACAGCCAAGTGCACCGTCATCCTGCAAGGGATCAGAAAAGATCAGTAGTGCGGACAGTGCAGAGGGACTGGCAGAACAAAAAAACTTTGGGATATGAGAAAAAGTCACAGAAGTTACCCAGCAAAAGCAAGAGTAGCAAAGAGATACAGAAAGGTTAAAAGAAGAAACCTAGAGTGAAGGAGGGAGGAATTACAGAAAGCTAAGAAAAGGCAGAGGACCAAATTGTGCCTGTGAGAATGACCCTTGTTAAAATACAGACAGCAAGTCAGGATTAAAATCTTGCAACTTTTATGACTGCACGTGCCCCAAAAGTGCTTGCATTTGCAGAAGTGGTTGGAATTACAAGATACTGAATATCAGATAAACTATCAGTTATGTGTACATGAAATGAAGATTGTACCAAAAAACCCTTCCTTTTGTGCCCACCAAGTAAGGCCTGATCAGTAGCTTTGTGTGCCATTAGTGACTTCTTCACAAAAAATTATAGCACTTGATCATACCTCGGTAGAACTGAAAATTCACACTGGATTGACAGAGTTTCACTCAGAGGTGAGAGGCAGTACAGTTATTAGCCATGAGAAAATCCAGCAAAATACAGCCTCTTGTAAGGAGCTTTTCCACGTAGCAAGGTGTTCACATAGTTTCTCCCACGTGATTTCTTTGATTTCTAGTGAGAAATGAGCACTTCATCTTTGCCCTCCGGGCATAGTTCCACACACATTTCTTTGCTATCAGCGCCAGCCTAATAATCTCTCTGTCTGCATGTTTCCATCCTCGTACAGCGCTCTCTGTGTATTTGTGTAAACTGATAGCAAACCAGGCCAGGGTCAGATCCAATTTGAAATGGATCTTTTTATTTTCACTTTGTTTTTGCTGTTGGAGTGGTTAGAGTTTTTTAGTTGGCTGCTGGGTCTTTTGTAGCAGATTGCTTTGACTATGAGGCTACACAAAGAGCTGTGCAGATATAAAAAAGAGGACAATTTAAGCATAGGCAAAGGAGCCTGACACAGAAGACTGCTTTAGCTAGCACCAAACATGGAATGACAGCCTCTGAGAAGCATGCATAGAATCTCTCTCCAGTATTTGCCTACTTGTCTTCACAAAACCTGCAGGAACATCTTCCCCTTGAAAACGTCACTTCTCTGTCAAATTTGTTTGGGACTGAACAACAGGACCAGAAGTTAATAAGGAAAGACAGAGACTCATACACACAGAGAAAGAAAATGTCTTGTCTTTTTAGGAAAACAACTTAAAGAAGCCTGCTACTCACATAAATTTCCTTGATGAGCTCCACACCTTCACAGGTGCTGGTATGACAGCCTTGTGAGACATAGAGTGAGGAGGTGAAGCTGTGGAAGGTGGCATTGACTGTAACATTTTTTTCTGTAATACAAACGTAAAAGTAACCAGCATTATGAGGTGCAGATAGCTACTCATACACTATATGCCTCTTCCTCTGACGCAGGTCTGATCAGTCTTCTGCTAGGATGTCTCCCACCAAAAAGCTGCTAGAAAGTCCACCTAACTCTCCACTACTTTGGACAAGACTGTAAAATTTGCTCCAGTGCGGACTGATGACTTCTTTAGCTGAGCGCTACTACTTTCAGTACAAAGTACTTCCAGTGTTGGCCATTTTATAAGAGACATTTTTTAAAGCTCTGTAAAAAGCAACTGAGAGATCACTTTCCAATAAAATTGGAGAAAATATCTTCAGTTAGAGGACAGAAAAGGAATAGGTATCATTTATTTGGAATATTTTCCCCATGATATTCTAGAGAATGACAGTAGATTGGTGACAGTAAAAGGAGAGGTAGGGTATCAAAATAAATAACAGCATCATCTGCAGTGACCCTAAATGAGGGAAAAGCACATGGGTTGCAGATTCTTCACACTTCAAGTCATAATGCAATCAACAGATGGGGACAAGAGGAAAATTATTTTCAGAAAGGAGAAGCTAATCCGGTCAGGAGAGGAACCAAGGGCACCCCAGTTACTACACTAGATGTATCACTGGTCTATCCTGATCCAGTTCAGAAGTTCCCATGTTCTCAATCCTAGCTGAACATCTCCAGAAAAGCATGCAGGAAAAGTCTGCCCAAACACCATTAAAGCAAAGATGGTTTTGCCCATCTGTAGAGCACTTCTCTTTGTACAGTAGGATATCATTATTTCTGAAAGATCTACATAAGCTGAACAAACAGGCAAGGAGCCTGTCTGAGCAGTATTCTGAAGGTCAAAGGAGGGATAACCAAAAGCTGTTGCCTTACCTGTTGTCTGGATTTCTTCTTGTACCCTTTTTTCATGGCTTGTTCCACAGCTATTTTCAAAGTGTCAGTAGATGATGGTAAATCTGAGTAATTCATGAGCATCACATTGATCACATAACTGTTGTTGCTACACTCATTTGAGTCCACTTGCTGCTGGAGTAGCTGGAGTAGCTGGAATGAAAAATACAAAGGCCAAAGGGCCAGACCCAACATTCTTTTCTTCATTGTTGCTCAATTTAGACTCATTGTGTGTGCTCTCTTCTTTCTTCTTCTCTTCCGACTCTTTCCTTCAGATACTCTCCATTGCTTTTGTCCCTGGATAGGATGAAAGAGATCTCCACGGTATAGATTCAAACAGAGGCTGTACAATCCTTCTCTGAGGCACTTCCCTATCCCTGTCCCTGCCTTCACCTCTGCCCGCCCCTCCAGTGTACTAGATGGCACTTCTGTTTGTGGAAAAAATAGCAACAGGAAAACTGAGGAAGGGAGAGAGACTAAAGGTTGCTTGATTGTTTGCTTACGGAAAGGCTGAGGCTGTAAAATTCAAGCACTACCCGAAACCTTTCCTGATAAGGAGACTAACTATTTATCACAGGGATGAGATGAGAGAAGGATGGGGAGGGCACAAATGGACTGTAAAGACGACTCTTTAAAATGGAAACAAAATACAAGATCCATTAAAACCTAGAGGAAAACAGATGGTTGCTTCCTCTTTGCATTGCCCTCTATCTCTGGCTAGATTGCTACACCGTCTCTGCTGGCTGGCCTTATAAATCAATGGTATATTTTCTTCTGTGATATTATCAGTTTCATTCCTTTAGCTTTTACCATTGAAGAACTTCTTCTGCTAGCAGAATTGTCCTCCAGACCAACACCTTCGTTTCTACTTACAGAGTAGACTCAGCACAAAGCTTGTCCATTCATATCCACCATTGTGCCCCAGGTCTGCCCCAGATTCATTGCTTCTAGGCAGCACAGGTCCCGTTGCCCAGTCTCACCCTGTCAGACAGCTCCTCAAATGTGGGCCAAACATACTCAAACAAACCTCTTACATCAGGTCAGGATTAGGAAAGCTGAAGGCCAGATCTCAGATCTCTGGGACCAAAGCTAAATTTTAAGTGGAGTCACCATCCTTGGAGGTGTTCAAGAGGGGATTGGAAGTGGCACTTGGAGCCATGGTCTAGTAGTCATGAGGTGTTGGGTGACAGGTTGGACTTGATGATCTTTGAGGTCTTTTCCAACCTTATTGATTCTATGATTCTACAAGTGGCATCACTAAAAGGCACACATTAAAAGGGCATTGCAGTACTGTTCCCATGTAGGGTTTTTGAGCTTTCCTGAGTGCCTTTCCTAAAAATGGTCTCAGGGAAGGTAGGTAGGGTGAAAGGATGACAAAAACCCCACAAGCCTTATGGATAATTCTGGCCACAAAGGAGAACAGCAAGGCAAATTCCAAGTGTGACTGATCTTAATTTGGGGCATTTGTGCATGCCCAGAGCAGCTTCTATTTTCCTACAGAAACTTGTACTAAGGCTGTCAATTAATACATCAGTTTACTTTTATTACCTTCCTGAAATAATTTTAAGACAAACAAGGAAAATAATCAGCAGCAGTATAAGTAATAGTGGGGTTGGTATGAAACAGAAGTGCAATTCTGTGATTTCTTTCAAAGCCTGTGTTTAAAAGATGTTGAGAGCACTTCAAGTGTATTTGCACAGACTTCTTACATGATCCTGTTTTAACACCAAAGTATTATTGTTTGAATCTTTCTTATACCCAATTATAAAGGACACCATGAGCCAGCATTTAAGAAGAGACCTTGAATACCTCCTGGTCTCTAATCTAGCATTTGTAATTAGTAATAAGGTAATTCTAAATTATCAGTCTGTCATGTAAACATCTGGACTAGTATGGCTGGCTAGAGCCACAGACTGAGAATGGAATATAACTTTTCATGCTGAGATCATCTGCTCATCACAGCCCCATTTTATAGATATTTACAAAGTCCGTGAAACTAATCCCATATAAGTCAATAAGAAATTTGTCATTAACTTCAGCAGAGCAAGATTTGCCTTTTTATATTCTTCTTGGCCTGTGTGAGAGAAACAGTCAGCCAGCATGGATAATGCAAGTAGAACTGGGTGTTTTACGTTGTTATTCACACAGGGAGTACATAACGGCAATGAGATCTCCCTGGTTTTGATCTGTTCATGTGTTCATTTGGTTTTCAAAGCAGCTTTAAAACGTCCTTTAAAAACAAAAGGTAAAATCAGCTATAGCTTTGGCTACAGCATTTCTTTTTACTGTCTCTCTTGCTCCTGTCGTCACAGTGCCACAGCGAGTCCCCAGCCAGAGCATGTTATAGAGGACTTGTTGAGCACTCCGTTTTTTAACTGCCCTGTGTGTTAGCGTCTCGGTGTCAATGGGAGCAAGCTGTGAGCATTGGGTAAGATGAAGCAGGAGGGCATGTGGCAGGAGGCTGTAGCTGGGGTGAAGCAAGCACTCCCTGGAACCAGCTGAACACATTTCCCCTTGTACTGGTTCAGGGCTTTGCACATCGGGCACAGTTGCCTGGCAGACTGATCAGTAGCATCTGTTTCCTGGCATAAGAGTGACAAAGAAAAGCTGAGGCATCATGCTGTAAATGTGAGAGTTACTGACACTGTAAATGATCCTGAGAGTGGAAAGAAGTAAACAAGTGGGTCATACGTGTAAAGCACAACATTTGATGGGCCTGCCACAAGCAAAAGCCAAAACTTCTGTATGTTTGTGTGTGTTGCTGCCTGTGCCTGTGGGATCTTAACTTTGGGGAATAGAAGAGGTGAGACATCAGTGCCAATACACTTATAGTGCCCTGGCTGTAGAATTAAGCTAAGCTCCCAAGGATCCCAGCCTACCTGATAGAGTTTTTTGTTGTTGTTAACATCTAGTCTTGCAGTCTGTAAAACAAAGAATTTACCATAAGTAATATAAACCAGCCAGATACGGGGGGGGAACAATAAAAAACCCAACAACCTTCCCTATCTCTTCAGAGCACTGCCCCCACTATCTCAGTAACTTTTCTCCAACCATGAGCCAGCTGTCACACTTCAAATATTAGTCAGGGAGGGATACAGTTCAGAAACTTAGAAGTCAAATTATGTGTCAGAGGAAAGGAAAAAAGAGCTTTTCACCTTCTAAAGGTGACTGCAGCTTTAATTAGAAATACTGTCTTACAACAGAACTACAAGTAGTGAGAACATCCTGAAGGCAATGCAAATGACTCTGCCTTCCCCAGAAAGAATATGATGACATGGAAAAGCAGAGCAAGAGACTCAAACACTAGGGATATTCTGTGCAAGATAACCTCCCCTGGCACCCCCAGGTTAAGTCACAAAGCATCTTTAAAGCACATCTTCTAGAACTGCTTATTCTCTCTTAAAAAGAGTCGAGGTTTAATCATCTTCTAATGAATAAAGTTCTAAGCAACTGCATCTGACATCCCCAGTGCACTTTTTCCAAGCTGTGGCTTCTAGGCATCCAGCTACTGTTGTCATCTTGTCAGAAAGAAAGATACCAACATTATCTGCACTGTGTGCAATTATCTATCCAGAAAGTCAATTCCTATGTGCGCATCAGTTTGAGTACCCCGTCTTTGTAATCCTAGCATTAGTTACAGCTGATGGATGTCACCCTTTGAATCATTTCATACAAACCCTGTAGTTTATCACTTCTGCCTTCACAAGCTCAGAGATGATTAAGATTCAGATAGGCAGGTCCTGTGTTTATTTGTCTGAGGACAAGATGCATTCCTTTGCCAACAGCAATAATACTTGTGCATACATTGAATAGATACAAAGCACTGTAACAGGTCCCTGTGCAGTCTTCTTAAAATCTGTGTTAGATTAGAAATACCAACTCAGAATAACTCACCAGAGAAACTGGTTTCAGTGAAAAGTGATTTTTAGTGCCTAATTCTACAGTACCATTTGTTTGTTCTGACCTCTGTTTTATTGGATAATAAACAACCGGATATTATAGGGTGTATTTGAAAGAGATCATTAGCACTGATTTCCTGATCTAAAACTACTCTGAGAGGTTCTTCCAGTCATCTGGAATATTCAAAGACACTTAAACAGAGAAAATGAAACCAGAAGAGCAAGAAAAAGCTCTAAGAGTAGTTCCTCTAAGTCTCTCAGCCTATGTAATATTTTGCTCTACAGAACATTTTCCAGTCCTTTTGTTAATGGTCCATGTGACAGAGCTTGTTGACTTTTCAGAGCTGATCTTTTTTCTCATCTACTACACCAGAACATAAAGAAAGACTTTAGAAACACTATTCTTTGCAACTGAAACTATCTACTGATAAACAAGCCTGTAAAACAGCAAGCAAATATGTAGGTCAGGAGTTGATAGTACAGCAAGATCCTGATCCAGTACAGTTCTGATAAAGCAGAAGTCTTCATTATATTGCCATTTCCATAGGTTATTGATGTTCAGGTCAGTCCTTGGAGTTCATAACTGCTGCCAGAGGTTAGGGCAGAACTGCAGTGCAAAACACTGACTCTTCACAGAAGAAACTGCCAATCTAGAAAAAGAAATCTACAGTCAAGGACAAGGAAAGTTGTAATTGGAATGGCATCATACTACCTGCAGCTTGGGTGGTGGCCTCATCTTCCCATTGATCTCTGTTGCTGCATACCAGGAGAAGCAGCTAAATAGGTGATGTATCATAAATATTAAGCTCAATTAAGAAAGTCATCTTCCTTTTAACCCTTTCCCAACACACAGATACTTTGAGGTGAACATTATTGATACATTAACATGCATACTACTACCAAATAAATAGAAAGAATTCTTTCCTCTGAACTGATGATGTTGTACTCTTTCTCCAAAGCACACTTTGCTTCTGTAGTGACAGAACATATTTTCCTTTCAGTGTAGGAGTTAGCCTCTGTTCTAGACTCAGCAGGATATAGCTCTGTCAGTGACAAATCTATCTGTAATGTGCAACCAGAACATCTGTTCTGGTTTTACTTACAAAGACAAAGGGCTCAAGTGTGTAGTAAGTTATGTCTTTAATGCATACTTCAGTTTCCACCCAATCAAGGGGAGCCCACTGACGAAACCTTCTTACTCCAGCTACAGGAGGCATTGCACTCACAGGCTCTCGTCCTGCTGGGGGATTTCAACCACCCCAATATCTGCTGCAAAAGTAACACAGCAAGAGACTGTAGAGTCTCCTTGAGAGTCTTAATGATGACTTCTTAAGACAGGAAATACCCCCACCTGAGGAGATGTGATACTGGATCTCATGGTGACCAAAGCAATTGAGCTCCTTCAGAAATGTCAGCAGCCTGGGCTGCAGCAATCAAGCACTGGTGAGTTCACAGTCCTAAGGGTTAGGCAAAGAGCATAGTCAGGACCCTGAATTTTAGGAAAGCAAACTTCCAGCTCTTCAAGGAGTTAGTCAATAGGGCCCCCTGGGAAACAATCCTCAGAGACAAGGGAGCAGAACACAGCCAGCAGATCTTTAAGGACGTTTTCTGTAGAGGGCTGCATCAAAAGAAGCATGGCCAGCAGATGCAGAGAAGTGATTCTGCCACTCTACTGTACTGTACTCTGGTGAGACCTCACCTGCAGTACTGTGTCCAGCTCCAAAGCCCTCAACACAAGAAGGGCATGGAGGGGGTCTGGAGGAGGACCTCAAAAATTATCAGAGGGCTGGAGCACCTTTCCTATGAAGATAGGCTGAGAGAACTAGCATTATTCAGCCTGGAGAAGAGGTGGCTCTGGGGAGACCTTACAGTGGCTTTCCAACACCTGAAGGGGGCCTACGAGATAGCTGGGGAGGGACTGTTTGTAGCAACAGGTCAAGGGGCAGTGGTTTTAAACTAGAGCAGGGTAGATTTAGATTGGACATTAGGAAAATATTCTTTACTCTGAGGGTGGTGGAACACTGGAACAGGTTGCCCAGGGAGGTGGAAGCCCCATCCCTGGCGACATTCATGATTAGGCTTGACAGGCCCCTGAGCAACCTAATCTAGTTGGGGATGTCCCTGCATACTGCAGGGCTGTTGAACCTTCAAAAGTCCCTTTCAACCCAATGCAGTCTGTAATTCTATATTTCACCTTCTCTCAACATGGGTGGTCTATGTAGGGTGGATTAATGCTCAGATGTTGCCAACTCCACAAAAAATAAGGAAATACTCTTCAAGTTCCTTGCTTTTAAAGGAATCATTTCCCATTTACACATCTCAGGGGATTGTCTTTGTAGCCTTAGCAGATGAACATTTCATTGCTCTCACTTTTGAATATCATTTATCTTGCAGTGTTGTCAGATGCATTTTCAAAGACACAAGAGGCAGAACATGATGAAGCATCATTACTGAAAAAACCCACCATGATCTCACCTGGATATTGTGGGAATTGAAATGTGATTTTTGCTGTTGCAAAGGTCACTTCCTAACCTCCTGCATTGGTTATATTGTTATTTCTTTCCCCCACTTCTTACTTTTTCTTTCTCTCTCTTTCTTCTTACCTGCCTCTCCTTTACTTAGACCTCACTTTCCACTCTCTGATTTTTTTGTTTGAACTCTCATTACACTCTCTGATACCTATCTTGGTATTTAGTCACAGGTGCCTGACTTCCCTTTTGCTGCTTTCAGTGTAAGTCAATTCCCTCTCTCCCAGCAATTTGGTGAGGGAATAAACACGATCATTAATCATTTTACAGTTCACAGCCTCCAAGGTAATGCCACTGCCTAATAGGGTGGTGGCAATACGAACTGCAGTTTTCCTGCAGCTGAACTTCTTGACTTGTCTTTAATTTATGAAGTGTCATCTTGGCATTTCATGCAAGGTAAAAATTATAACGTCTCTATTGACTTTGGTCTGCATCCTGTAATAATATTTTCTACACCAGACATGCTAAAAAACATTTGGGCCAATTTGATGCTGGTGCAAATGCAGAATTAAATTACATGTGTCCTCCTACACAACTAACTTTGGTGAACATTAAATACCAATGATGATTCCAACTGCTCTGAATGGGTTTTAGACCACTTCTGCATGCAGAGAATCCACACCAATTGCCACTAATGCCAAATTCTAGTATTTTGCCCCCTACTTACACTGCTCACACCCTATGCATAGGTAGCACCTCTGCAAATCAGGAGACAGTTTTTACATTGTGTTCAATCCATGGCCCACTTGTTGAGTTGAGCAGCTCTTCTGATGGCAAAATCTATGATTTTAGAATAGAATAGAATAGAATAGAATAGAATAGAATAGAATAGAATAGAATAGAATAGAATAGAATAGAACAGAACAGAATAAACCAGGTTGGAAGAGATCTTCAAGATCATCGCATCCAACCTACCAACCAATCCAACCCACCCAAACAACTAAACCATGGCACCAAGCACCCCATCAAGTCTCCTCCTGAACACCTCCAATGATGGTGACTCCACCACCTCCCTGGGCAGCCCATTCCAATGGGCAATCACTCTCTCTGTATAGAACTTCCTCCTAACATACAGTCTAAACCTCCCCTGGCGCAGCTTGAGACTGTGTCCTCTTGTTCTGGTGCTGGTTGCCTGGGAGAAGAGACCAACCCCCACCTGTCTACAACCTCCCTTCAGGTAGTTGTAGAGATCAATAAGGTCACCCCTGAGTCTCCTCTTCTCCAGGCTAAGCAACCCCAGCTCCCTCAGCCTCTCCTCATAGGGCTTGTGTTCCAAACTCCTCACCAACCTCGTTGCCTTTCTCTGGACACGTTCCAGCAAGTCAACATCCTTCCTAAACTGAGGGGCCCAGAACTGGACACAGTACTCAACGTGTGGCCTAACCAGTGCAGCATACAGGGGTGTTTTGAAGGATTATTATCACAACCAAACTCACCACCTTGTCCTCTAATACTGCTGTAGACCTTGTCTATAAGGGAATGACCTGACAGCGTAACAGCTTTGCCTGATGAAAGCATGCCAGAATAACTCTGAGTCATGCTAAATCAGCTAAGAAGAATTCTTGTTATTAAATGCAACCTACAATTCTGCTCCATGTTCAACATGTCCACAGTTTTATAATTAGAGGCCAGACTGTCACATCCAGTTAGAATAAATAAATGTTTACTTTCTCACCTCACAGGTGAGTTGAATTTCAGTTCAACCTAACCTTTCATCAACCTAACATTATCTTTTTGGAAGCTATGAAGTGACATATAAAGAGATATGTGTGTACCGGCAGTGCTTAGATGATATGCCTCCAGAGCATATTGATGGTTAGAAGATACCTCCCATATGAGTTCGCCCTGATAGGCACAGATTTGGCAGCAGAGGAACATATTGTGCTTCCAAGCAGCCCCACTCTGCATGATCACAGAACTTTTGGTCAAGAAAATCCTTCCCTACAATGCAGGTAGATGTTAGAATCCCTCTGGTGTCATGTGAAACGCGACCTGCAAATTAAAAGGAACTGGTTTGGCTGCTATTACTTTTTATCTCAGTTGACACTGTCCTTCTAACCCCCTGGTACTGCCCATCTGATAGCTTTCTCACGTTCCCCAGCTTTGGACCCACCACAAAAGAATTGGAGAAGCTAATGGAAAATGAGAGAATGCAGTGGAGCAGCTGAGAGCTTTTGTCCACTTGAGTCAGTGTTTTAGCGGTATTTAGAATGCAGATTCTTAGAAAAGCAGGATCTCGTGAAAGAGTCTATATTAAAAATGAAAGAAAGCAATGTAAAATTGTACATTTCTTTAACAAATAAGAATCTTGGCTAATTGTAATGTCTGTTGCTTCCATTTCAGTCAAAAATAGAACACCCTCATCAGCGACACCTTCTGCTCCTTTACCCAGTTTACTTCGGCTTCTGTATAGCGAAAAATTCTCAAATCAAAATCTTCAGTTTTCCTCATGTGCTGTGCAGAATGTACTGAAAATTGCTGTGAGGTATTTGCAAGAATCATTATTTTCTTTCTGTTTAAAATGATGCATTTCTGAGGCAATGTTTAAGAGCTAAAAGGAAAAAGTCATCTTACAATACCCCTGTCAATCTAAATGTTTTTCTTGATTTTACATTGTTCTGATAGAGGAGACTCTTAAGCTTTCCAGCCTGCTGCAATTTGTCCCTATTAGGTAATAGAAAATCCTAGACAACTGATAAGAGGACAGGTATCTCTATTATATGAATGAGTCTATATATATACCATCGTGACAACATAAAACCCCACTGAAAATAAAATCTCTGACAAGGCAAATGCTTTCAGAATTATTTATGGAAAATAATTTTCTCCTGGCAGAAATAATGCCTTATTTAATAGAGAAGAGCTGTAAAAGGAGACCAAATCACTGACACACATTCTTTATCACTTTGACTGACTAACTCAAAATTAATTTCCTGCAGCAAAATCCACTGTGGGAGCGTTGGTGATTTGCATTCATTCTTTACAGGCACATTCATAAGCAAGGGACACTATCGCTGTGCTGTCGTGCTTCTGTGGTTCCTGGTTGAAGAGTAACCTCTAGGGGACAGCTGCAAGGGTGTATCATTCCTGGGTCAAGCCATCCTGAAGTATCACAGTATCACAGTATGACTAAGGTTGGAAGAGACCTCGAAGATTATCGAGTCCAACCTGTAACCACAGAGCTCACGACTAGACCATGGCACCAAGTGCCACCTCCAGTCCCCTCTTGAACACCTCCAGGGACGGTACAGTATCACAGTATGACTAAGGTTGGAAGAGACCTCGAAGATCATCGAAGTCATCAGGAGAAGGTTAATGTGGAACCCACGCTCTAAAGAAGCGGCACACAGTTCTGTACTGACAATGTGACAGATGATGGCACTGTGGCAGGATGTATTTACTTACACACACACACAAAAATAAAGGCAGCTTCTTTTTGTTCTGATGTAGTGCAAAAAAATTTTTTATTCTCAAGGAAGGAAAAATAGTTGAAATGCAGATACCTCACTGATCCTGTCCATGGATATGTATTTTTTTCCTGTTGTTGAACTGTCAGCAGCAGTGTAACATCTGGAACTGCTAATGGCACAATGGTACAATTCAGGTAATATAAAAGTGAAAGTCTGGGAGATTCCACCCCATGGTGTTTCTCTCTAGTTAGAAAAGATGTTTTATTTGCAGCAAATTGCAATGTCAGAGATGCTACAAGAAACAAGCTGTGCTTCAAAGTGGTCCAGAGTTTGCCAGAGAGATCAGCTACTGTATGCAGTTAAAACATACACAACCCACATGCCTAGCATTTTATATTATGCTTTCCAGCTTTATAATTACAGAACTGCAGCTGAAGAGGCTACATTTAGCAGGAAAGTATGACCTTCTGTGGGATTCCACCCCCATAGGGCTGTTGCAGGAGAGTGATCTACCCATCAAGAACAACAGGAGCAGCTCTCTGGTCATGTTACAGACTAAGGGGGACTGCTGATTTACAAGCATATGAGTCTCTTTAAGGCATGCCAGGGAAGGGCGTTTTTGAGATTGCACAAGACTTTCTGTGGGATATATATGTGAACCACCAAAGGAATGAAGAGGACATGGCCGGTTTGGGACGAACCAGTATGAGACACGGGACAAGGAGCTAAAAGGAGCCAGTGACGTGCAAACTGGTTTCACATCAGTGCATTTGTCTGGCTGTGCCCCGCACCTGATCAGTGTAGGGTCTCTTGTCTTCATCTTAAACTCCATTTCATACGATTTTCCTGGCTGAAAGGAACCTCTGTGTGCGTGTACACCGAAGTTTAAGTGCCAGACTAAGATCATATAGAGGCCTATGTCCCCAGGATGCCAAGAACCCGAGGGGCTGATTGAGAGGTCGACACGCATCCATTCACGCTTCACCACCCGCACTGCCGCGGTCGCTGCGAAGCCCGGGGCCGGCCGCAACACCGCCGGAACCCGTGGGCCAGCGCCAGCCGCCAGCAGGCGCCCATTCGCCGCGCGCTGCAGCCCGCGCCGCCTCCTTCCGCCGCCTTCCGCCGCCGCCTGGTTACCCTGGCAACGGCGGAGCGAGGTGTCCGGGCCCGGCGGCAGGATGGTGAGGGGCGGCGGGATGGTGAGGGGCGGCGGGATGGTGAGGGGCGGCGGGATGGTGAGGGGCGGCGGGATGGTGAGGGGCGGCGGGATGGTGAGGGGCGGCGGAGTGGGGCGTGCAGGGCGTGCGCGATGTTTCTCCCAGCTCGGGTGGGGAAGGCCTTGCCGCGGACCCGCTCTGATTCGGCTCCACTTTGCTTTCTGCCCAGATACTTTCCCGGGCCAAGCCGGCCGTGGGGGAACCCCGCCGCCGGGAGAGAGGCGGAGGAAGAAAGGGAAGAAGGTTCCGCAGCTGGAAGAGGTCTTGGCCCTGAGGGACTTTACTGGCGCCATCGCCTTGCTGGAGGTAACGGCCGCGGCGCGGGTGGAGACCCCGGCCCAAGGCCGCCGCCGGGCCGCGGCCTACCCCGCTTCCCGCAGGAAAGCAGCACCGTCCTTGCCTGGCGGCGCCCGGCACAGCTGCGGGACGAGGGGAGCCCATTCCTGTGTCCCCCTGCCGCCCTCCGCACCCTTTAGGCCTCGCTGCGGCAGTTTTTCCCATCGCATGGCAGAAATGCCTTTGGCACGTGAGAGGGTTTTGTGCTGCTTCCCTCAGACGTGTGAGGGCAGCTCCATCCCAGTACCATCCACAGGTGTCAAACCATCCGTGATACGAGAGGGCCTAATATTACTTTATAAACTGTGTGGCAGCTGACAAAGCTCTTACATTCTTTCTTCTCAACAAAGTTTCAGCGGCACGTGGG
Organism: Picus viridis; assembly: GCA_033816785.1. Taxonomy (NCBI): domain Eukaryota; kingdom Metazoa; phylum Chordata; class Aves; order Piciformes; family Picidae; genus Picus; species Picus viridis. The sequence continues at coordinate 22,603,361 of CM066568.1, read as the reverse complement.
TGAGCAGGAGGAGGATGCTGACCTTTGGATCGGATACTCAGCCTTTCACTTGGGTGACTACAAGAGAGCGCTGGAGGTAAGGTGGGGAAATCCTGCTCACTGAGGTTGGAAATGGAGATGTTGTGATAAAGCAATGACAACAGGAGGAAGAAGTTCCATAATACAGAATCACAGAATCATTGAGGCTGGAATAGGCCTCAGATCCTCAAGTCCAGCCTATGACCTAACACCACCACACTGACTAGACCATGTCACTGCCACATCTAGTCTTTCCTTAGACACCTCCAGGGATGGCAACTCCACCACCTCCCTGGGCAGTTCATTCCACTGTCTGATTACCCTTTCCATGAGGGAGTGCTTCCTAACCTAAACCTCCCCTGGTGCAGCTTCAGGCCATGCCCTCTCATCTTGTCACAGGTTGCCTAGGAGAAGAGCCTGACCCCCATCTTACTACAACTTCCCTTCAGGTAAAGTGTGGTAACATCCCCCCTGAGTCTTTTCCAGGCTAAACAACCCCAGCTCCCTCAGCCTCTCCTCATGAGATTTTCCCCAATCTCGTCACTCTCCTCTGGATCCACCCCAGCACCTCACTATCTTTCTTGAAGTGAGGGGCCCAGAACTGCACACAGTACTCGAGGTGAGGCCAGTGCCAAGTACAGGGGCAGAATTGCATCCCTAGTCCTGCTGGCCATACTATTCCTGATACAAGCCAAGATGGCATTGGCCTTCCATGCCACCTGGGCACACTGCTGGCTCATGTTCAGATGGCTGTCAACCGGCACTGCCAGGTCTTTCTCTGCCAGGCTGCTCTTCAGCCACTCATCCCCCAGTCTGCAGCACTGCATGGGGTTAGTGTGGCCAAAGTACAGGACCCTGCACTTGACCTTGTTAAACCTCATCTCGACCTCAGCCCATTGACCCAGCCTGTCTAGGTCTCTCTGAAGTGTCTTCCTACCTTCCAGCAGATTGACTTTTCCCCTCCAGCTTGGTGTCATCTGTGAATTTACTAACAGTAGACTCAATCCCCTCATCCAAGTCATCAGTAAAGATGTTGAACAGAACTGGGCCCAGTAACAATCCCTGGGGGACACCACTGGTCACCAGACTACCAACTGCAGCACCATTCACAACCACTCTCTGTGCTTGATCATCCAGCCAGTTTTTAACCCAGCAAAGGATGCACCTGCCCAAGCCATGGGCTGCCAGCTTTTCCAGGAGGATGCTGTGGGAGACTGTGCCACAAGCTTTGCTGAAGTCTAGGTAGACCACAGCTCTCCCCTCGTCTGCCAGGCGGGTCACCCACTCATAGAATGAGATCCAGTTGGTTAGGCAGGGCCTTCCTTTCCTAAACCCATGTTGGCTGGGCCTGGTCCCTCGGTTGTCTTGTACATGCTGCTTGGTGGCACTCAGGATGAGCTGCTCCATAACCTTGCCTGTCACCAAGGACAGTCTGAGAGGCCTGTGCTTCCCTGGATCCTCCTTTCAGCTCTTCTTGTGGATGGGCATCGCATTGGCCAACCTCCAGTCATCTGGGACCTCCCCAGTTAGCCAGGACCAGTGATAAATGATGGAGAGCAGCTTAGCCTGCTCTTGTGCCAGTTCCCTAAGCACCCTAGGATAAAGACCCATTGACTTGTTAGGGTCTAAGTGGCACAGCAGGTCACTAACTACTTCCTCCTGCATTACAGGAGGGATATTCTGCTCCTTATCCCTGTCTACCAACTCAGGAGCCCAGTTGTCCTGAGGCTATCCAAACTGAGGCAAAGAAGCTGTTAAGTACCTCAGCCTTCTTCTTGTCTTCCATTACTATGTTTCCCCCTCCATCCAATAAGGAATGGAAGTTTCCCATGGCCCTCCTTTCGTTATTAATGTATTTATGAAAACACTTTTTATTATCCTTAACAGAATTGGCTAGATAAGTTCTAACTGAGCTTTTGCATCTCTAATTCTCTTTCTACACGACCTTACAATATCCCTAAACATTAGCATGTTTCTCTGTAGAAGTCTTGACAAAGTTTTGTTGTCTGTCTTGTTCTGTAACTCTGAGGGCTGGAATCAGTGTGCACACTAGGACAGGGGATGGTGTGGAGATACAAGACTGTGTATAAGCTAGTGGAGCTTTGAAAACAGCTCAGTGTGCTTGAGTCTTGCCTTGTTGCTGTATCGCTGCAGATGTGAATCGCTGGGTCCATACAATGCTGTACTGGACCTCTTAAGGCTTGTTGTGTTTGGTTAGCATCAGCTGGGACAGGTCTCCATCATGATTCACTGTGAAGCACAACCAGCATAAGTATAGCTGGCTTTGCAGCTGTCCTGGTTTTGCTGAGACAGAATCATAGGCCAGCCCTCACTTGCAGGCCATGAGAGGTTTCGAGTCAGCCAGGAGCTTAAGCTGGGAGGGACAAAAGCCAGAGCAGCTGACCCATGCTGGCTCACAGGTATATTTCATACTGTAACTTTCACAGTCATTATAAAAGGGAAAATTTGCAGAGAATGAGGGTTCCTCATCTTCCTCCTTTGAAGGGCTTGCTTACCATTCTGCTCCTGAAGACTGCTTTCCCATTTCTTGTGCTTGCTGTGCCTGAGTATAACTTTGTATGCTTTACGTTTGCATTAGTGTTAATACTAGTTTTGCCATTTCATTAAATGTATTTTCATTTCAGGCTGTGGGTCTCCTCTTTTTCCTGATCCTCCCCCCATTTCTTGGCTGAGGAGGGTTCATCAGGTGGTAGAACAACTGCTGTAGTTTTAGCCTCAGGCACAGGTTAAACATAAGACACCATTCCTTTAATTTATTTCCTCTGGAAGAAATACTAAAAAGAGATGATAATTTAAAGTATTAACAAAAGTTAATAACCAGAGAGAAACAGATGAGAGACCAATGATACTTTTTCCTTTGGACAATGTTAAGTGTTTTAATTACAGTAATATGTGGTCACATGCACAAAATTTGAGGTGGAAACAGAATGTCTGAAGTTTCCAAGCAAGTTCACAAGGCACATTCCTAGTTAAAAAAATGGAAGGTGAAAAATCCCTTGGAGATGTTAGAAATGCTCAGTGAATTTGGATGGCAGTGTGCACAGTACAGGATGTAGAATAGTAGTATAGAACGTTGTGTTAATATTCTTTTTCAGAGTTGTAGCATTTAAAAACTGCAAAGGGAACAATCAGTTGCTGTAGTTAATTTGTGTCCTGATGCTAGGGAGGGAAAGTTCAAACAAGAAAAAGGCTTGTATGCAAATGAAAACCAGCTTGCAGTTTCTTTGAAATAAATTCTGCATGGAGCACCCAGGAGGTGCTGCTCTCATAGCCCGAGTAGATTTTTAGATGTCTTCTTCAACAAAAGACTTAACAGTATTTGGTTTACATATTTATTTATTTATAGCCATTCCGTTTTGTGTCTCGTGTGTGATTCTCCACTAGGTGATGCTCTTGATTCAGGCTTATAAAAGCTGCAACCTCCTCTTCTTTTCCCCGGGTTTTCTGCCCAAGCAGGGACCTTAAAAGGTTTGTAGGCACGGTTTGTGGTTTATTTGTTTGTGTGTGCATGTTAAGTTAGAGATCACAGGGCCTGTCTTTTCACATCTAAGGTTGATTTTTGGCACAATCATGAGTCCTGACCATTTTGTCATTTTGTGGTGGCATGTGGGAAATGAGCCTGTGCATCTCAGCCTAGTTTCTTTTGGGACAGAACACTGTAGTTGTAATTCCCAAGCCTCTAGTAATCAAGGGAAATGGTGCTGACTGTGGAGGCTGAATTGCCTTTCAGTTATCAGCTTCAAGGTTGAAGTGTAACGCTGTATCTTCTCTGCTATGTTACAGAGGTATTGTTGCTGTATTCTCAAGGACAAATTCCTTGATTATCAGTACCCTCCATATCATGGAGCACTCTCTGGGGAGTGCCAAGAGCACTGTAAATAAAATACTGTAAGTAGAAGATTCTGCAGAATTCTCCAGAGTGGCATTGCACACAATCTGAATGATTCACACTCAGACACACAGTCTGTGTCACTATATACCCAGTTCATGGTTTATGTTCCATATAGCTGACAGGGGTCATCAGAAATGATGCTGCTCAATAATCCCTTTATTTAAAATGATGCTTTCATAGTGAGCCACCTGGCATGCTGGTTGCATGGCAGCTTCTGAAGAGGCTTGGGAGTTTGGGTGAGGTGGCCATCATTCCCTACTGGGAGAAGCAGGGGAAAAAAAGGAAAAGCACATACCTCTAACTCCAAGAGTATCTTCAGAGAGAATGGCAGCAAAATATCTGGCATATACACTTGAGAGAATTCTCTTACAGGCACACCAACAGTCAAGTATTCTCTGGGTAGTGTGCTAACCTCAGCTTCATTGGGGTCACACTTTACCTTCTTAGTAGGTAGATGCCTTTCTCAAAGGATATGCACTGACAGTGGTCTGGTGGGTTCATCCCTACTGCTGGCACTGCACTGGACTTGATTCTTCAAGCAGTCCTGGTGGCAGTCCCTCTCTGGAGACTGCCTAGCTTCTGTCACTGACGAATTGATTTTCACTAGCACTAAGTGGCTAGTGTCATCTGGCAACCAGAACACCCCTAGTGGATGGCAGCATCTAATTAGTTTTCTGGAGTTTTCCACTTGTACTACCACTAATGGGGAAAACCCCACCTGTCCATCTGCCACAACTGGTTCACAGCACTAAAATGAAGCTTCCCTGAAAAATTCCCTAGTGTCACCCAAGAACCAGAATTAGAGCATCCTGATCTGATGATCAGAGAAGCTTCCTGATCTTGCTAAAGGAAGCAACTGCAGCCTAAGAAAGGGAGGGTAAGAAGACGTTTGAGGTATTGACAGTTTGAGAGGAACTGGCAGGGGCAGGTGCACTGCTAGGTTCAGTTCAAGAACAGGTTTCACATTTGTGCTCCATGGCCTCTGAGCTGAAGCACACAATGCCATTTTGGCTAATCAGTTGTACACGTGAGAGCAGAAATTATCTCTGGCCGGAGCCATCAATGCATTGTTTCTGCCAACATCTCATAGGCTACAGCCAGCAATTCCAACAATCTCTCCTATCTGCCACCTCCCTCCTAGGAGAGAACTGGGAGCCATTCCACCTTTGCACTGGACATGACCTTCTGCCTGCCCTGGCTTTGCTCAGGATAATTTCACTCATAAGAGTAAATTATGAAAGAAAGATGGATATACTTGGGTAGTGTTTCACCCATGAGCAGTATCTTCCCGTACTTGAGTGCTTCTGCCAGAAATGGGTGAATACAGATCCACTCAATTTCCTGGCAGCTGAAAGTAGAAGGTGGAATTTTGGATTGTGGAAGTTCTCTAGACTTCTCTATCATGACTGCAAATGGGTTATAATGAGTATCTTCACAGTCCAGGCAAGTAATAAAGGCACAGAGCAGAATCCTGCTGGCCTCATCATTGTCATAAGTGTCTGTGGTTGTAGGCAATCAATCTGGCAGCCTGCTTTTGAGGATAAGGGCGTGTGTCTTGTGATGTGAGTGAAAGGTGGAGGAGAGTGAATTAGCAAGAAGTTCTTATACTCCTGGTTGGCAAAGATAGGTCACAGGCTGACTGTCTAGAAATCTTGTGGAGCATTTAGTTAGGTTGGTTTTCTGGAGAGGAGAGGGAAAGCTCTTGTGAAGTAGTCTTTGAGAGACTGAAACTGAATGCCTTTTAGTGAAGAAAGGGGCAACAGCATATAGTCTGGGCTGATGGCCCAGAGCTACAGGGTAAGGAGCCCTAATAGTCTTCATTTTTATTTACTGTGTTTGCATAAATTCACACTGGTACTGCTAGAGCACTCTTTATGTATTGTTTGCTTTGAATGGCCAAGCCAGAACATGACTTGTGTTTATGCACTTTGTCTTTTCTAATGAATCTGCCTGAAGGCATAGCTGAAAGGGACCTTTGGGTGCATTTAATCTGAACACATTTTGAAAGATTCCAGATGGTCCCAATAAACAGCAGCAGCCTGTTTTTCAGAGCTTTGTGACAGGCCTGTGTCAGGATTGAACTGGTGTCAGTAGGAAAGGTTGATCTCTATGTAAATGTTTCTTTTTGATATTTATTTATTTTAAGTCTTTTTGAAGGACAGCTGGTCTCTCAAGTACTAGCAAGGCTGAGCAGGCTTTTAAGGGCATACCCTGCCAATATCTTCTATGTTTGATAATGCGGTTTACTTCCACTTGGCAACAGGAAAACAATTTCTTTATGCTTGCAAACAATAAACTTGGTTGTCAGCACGCTTCTATTCTTGGGATTCACTGTCCTTTGTCCATGGCTTGTTTTAGCTAGTGCTATATATACATCTGTGCCTTTCCTCCACAGTAAGAAGTCTTCACCAGCAGCGGCACAATCTGGTTAACTCTCCGTAGCAGAGGGAAATTCCAGTTTCTGTGTTTGGAGGAAGAGTTCAGAATCAGCAAGGGGTCATGTTGCTGGAAAGAATGAGAGGCTTGTGAGGACTGGGAGCTTGTGGATGGCATTCTTTCAGCAGCTCTTGTGAGAGCCTTGCGTGACCTTGCTTGCTTTGTCTTACGCCACCTGTGGGCACGGCTGGATTGAGAGCAGGAGCACCAGCAGGAGGCACCTTCGCTGAGATGGTCCTTCCCAGTAATTTAGCAGAAACCTGACAGAGGGAGAAAAACGGCATTGAATGGTCTTCCTGCCTCTATTTTGAGTATCTGTTGTTAAACAGACTAAATATATTCATCTTCAGGAGTATCACAGTTTGGTACCTGCAAAGTTTGTATCAATTAAAACAAGTAGATTGAAAGATTGATCTGTTCTGTTTTTACTGCTTCGCAAAGAACAAGAAGCAGTTTATGTGGCAGTATTAAGGGGTATGTAGTAAATGTGGATGTGTAAGAAATATCAGAATATTGTATCTAGTGGTTTACAACAGCTGTGGGCTGCAAGTAAATGGGAAATGGTTTAGTATTTTTAAACTATAACTATATCCATTAGGAGATCTTGAATTTGCCCAATACAGACTTGTAGGCTTGTCTTTTAATGCAGTGGTCTGCAAATAATTTTGGTCATGCACCCCCATGAGTTAAAAATCTTAGAGCATGCTCTCCTGCCATGTATACATGCATGTGTGTGTATGAATAGGTATCTGTGTAGGTATTACTGTACTAATATTTTATGTAATTTTAAAACATAAACAAAAATAGACATTAAAAATGTCTAAATGTCTAAATATCACAGAATGCCTGGTTGGAAGGGACCCCAAGGACCATCTGGTCCAACCTTTCTAGGTGATAGTGTAGTTGAAATGAGGTGGCCCAGCAGCCTGTCAAACTGAGTCTTAAAACTGTCCAGTGTAGGACAATCCACTACTTCCCTTGGGAGATGATTCCAATGTCTAGCTGCTCTCATGGTGAAAAAATTTTCTTCTGGAGTCCAATTGGAACCTCCCCAGGATTTAACTTGTACCTATTGCCCCTTGTCTTTTCTATTGGACTCCTTGTGAAAAGGAGTCTTCATCTTCTTGGTATCCACCATGGTAATAAGGGCTCCCCTAAGCCTTCTCAAGTCTGAACAAGCCCAATTCTCTCAGCCTTTCCTCATATGGCAGGGCTTCCAGTCCTCTCATCATTTTCACAGCCCTTCTTTGGACACTTTCCAGCCTGTCCACATCTTTTTTGTACAGCAGGGTCCAAAACGGCATGCAGTGCTGCAGCTGTGGTCTGACAAGCGTTGAGTAGAGTGGGGTAATGACTTCTTTATCTCTGCTGCTGCTGTCCTTGTGGATGCAACCCAGCATCCTGCTGGCTTTCTTTGCCACTGCAGCACGCTGTTCACTCGTGCTGATCTTATCTACCAAGACCCTAAGTCCCTTCCACAGTCCTGTTCTCCAGCTGGTTGGGTGCCAGTCTGAGCTGCACTCCCAGGTTATGTACTCCCAGGTGCAAGATCCTACACCTGTCCCTGTTGAGCTTCATAAGGCTCTTGCTACCCCACTCCTTCAGCCTGAAAAAAATGATGAGATAAAGATGAAATGAATGCTATTTTTAAAATATTTATTTGTTATTAATGGTACCAAGAAAAGTTCCTCCCATCAGTGACACTGTCTTGCACAACTGCTGGGGTGCACGCACTTCACTTTGGAGACCACTCTCTTAAGCTATACTATGAGACTACCTACAGGTTTGCAAAAGCATGCTTAACATTTGCTCCAGGAAGTATTCACAAAGAGATTTCCCTGGGGTTTATAGCTCCCAGGCATTGAGGAAAAGTTAGGAAAGCTTCAGAAAAGACTGAGGAAAAGGTGGTTATGCTGACACCTTTATAACTTTAATATCTTAATCTTTTATAAATAATAATACTATTTGATACTAATATCTAATGAATACATTTTTATAACTTCAGTATTGACAAAATTCTTGCTCATACAGTGAAGATTTATAGTGCTGCTTGTCCCTGTTGTCTGTTTCATTGTTGTAAACAAAATTAGAGCTAGGGATACATCTTGGGTTAGAATGCAATAGTTTTGTTAGAAGAACTGCAATGAACTTGAGAAAAAGTTGTTTGATCTCCATAATTTAATGACATGTTGGTGTAAAATGGTGGAAGAAAGAATGATATTTAATACAAGTCTTTTTTAAAAACCAGCCTTCTTTTCTGTGCAGGAATATGAGGCCTTAACCAAAAAACCAGCTTGCAGTCCAGATGTTTGGGTGAACCTTGCCTGTACATACTTCTTTCTGGGAATGTATACACAGGCAGAACAAGCAGCTTTGAAAGGTGAGATATGTGTCTCTGCTGGAAAGGACTGTTTGCTGACTTGAACACCTAAAGTGATTCTCATAGAAAGCATTTGATGCTGCTTTGTCATAGGAATGAAGTGTCCTCTTGAGCAAAGTTTTTGGGTTTGGGGGTTTGGTTTGGGTTTTTGGTTTTGGGGGTTTTGTTTGTTTGTTTTCTTTGTCATTTATCAGGACAGTCATGATGCAGTTTGCTCTCTAAAAACACCTTGGCCAGGTGGAGTAGCTGGAACTGAAAGAAGCATCTGGAAAAAAACCTCTCCTACTAATTTCTAAATAAAAACCCTAGGGTATGCTGAGCAGCAAAATGTTACTTTTCCTTTGACTGATTCTGTGTCTCTGAGCCAGTGCAGATGAAGCTAATTATGCTAGTGAAATTATCAAAAACTAAGCATCTGAAAGCATTCAGCATTCTCCCTGATGTGGACAAGGACTCTGTTTATGTAGTTTCAGTGACTTAGTAGGTGGTCTCTTTGCTTTGTAAGTCAGATATTAGGTATCTGATTCTTCCAGGCGTGGAGTTCACTGCAGTCACATTTTTTATAGTTCTGTTTGAATCTGAGCATGCATGGGATCACTTAAAGAAAACCAATGAAAACAGAGTCCAAGGCAGTTTTTACTGCCTAAATATGTTTTTGCAGTTTAAAATTCTGTTACCCATTGCCTTCTGTTTATCTCAGTGATTTATACAACTTCCTGTAACTGCAGTATCTCGTTGCTTTTTAAGTAGAATTAGTAGTAGTTATGCTCTCAGTCAACTTCTAACTCTTCCCTTTCTAGGATAATAATATTTTTGAAGCATGGGCTTTCTCCTTTCTTTAGTCTTCTAGTCTTGGATTGAAAATAGGGTGGGGAGTAAGTAGTTATGTACTTTGCTACTGTACAGGAGTGCCTTCAAATGACAAATATTCAAAACTTTCAATGCTTGAAATACCAGCTATGCCTGTATTAAAGTCCTGAGCTGGACAGTGAAATATAAAAGAAAGGCAAGTACAGTGACTGATCTTGGCCCTGAAAAATTACTCTGGTAATTCATAGAATCATAGTATCAGTCAGGGTTGGAAGAGACCACAAGGATCATCTAGTTCCAACCCCCCTGCAATGGGCAGAGACACCTCATACTAGATCAGGCTGGCCAGAGCCTCATCCAGCCTGCTCTTAAACACCTCCAGGGACAGGGCCTCAGCCACCTCCCTGGACAACCCATTCCAGGGCTTCACCACTCTCATGGTGAAGAACTTCTTCCTCACATCCAGTCTGACTCTCCCCACCTCCAGCTTCATTCTATTCCCCCTAGTCCTGATATCCTGAGAAGTCTCTCACGAGCCTTATTGTAGGCCCCCCTCAGATACTGGAAGGCCACAATAAGGTCACCTCAGAGCCTTCTCTTCTCCAGCCTGAACAGCCCCAACTCCCTCAGTCTGTCCTCATAGGAGAGGTGCTCCAGCCCTCTGATCATCCTCGTGGCCCTTCTCTGGACACGCTCCAGCACGTCCATATCCCTTCTGCAATAGGGGCTCCAGAACTGGAGGCAGTACTCCAGGTGGGGTCTCACCAGAGCTGAGTAGAGGGGGAGAATCACCTCCCTTGACCTGCTGGCCACACATCTCTTGATGCAGCCCAGGATCTGATTGGCTTTCTGGGCTGCGAGTGCACATTGAAAGCTCATGTTGAGCTTCTCGTCCACCAGCACCCCCAAGTCCCTCTCCTGATCCATACAGGTCATTATAATTGTTCTGATTTTTTTTTCTTCCTTCCATTTTTAAACTTTTTAAAGCCATACCTCTTAATCAAAAAACCCACGCAAATATCAAAAAAACCCAGACACTTAGAGGCAGTATTGGTCTGTGACAGAAGGCAGGACATGGTGGTGTTAGGTCTGATCTTGGAAGCTTTTTTCCAACCAAAACAATTTAATGATTCTATAAAGAAATTTCAGAAATTACAGGTTTGTAGTGTGCTTTAGAAGCTACTAGATTTTCATATACTCTTAAATTCCTCTGAAAGGTCACTCTGAGCTTGAATCCCACAACTGTCTGACAGCTGCCTAAACGTGAGCCAGCAGTGTGCCTAGGTGGCCAAGAAAGCCAATGGCATCCTGGCCTGCATTAGGAATAGTGTAGCCAGCAGGAGCAGGGAAGTTATTGTGCCCCTGTACTCTGCATTGGTTAGGCCACACCTTGAGTACTGTGTCCAGTTCTGGGCCCCTCAGTTTAGGAAGGACATTGAGACACTTGAACATGTCAAGAGAAGGGCAATGAGGCTGGTGAGAGGCCTTGAGCACAAGCCCTGTGAGGAGAGGCTGAGGGAGCTGGGATTGTTTAGCCTGGAGAAGAGGAGGCTCAGGGGAGACCTCATTGCTCTCTACAACTGCCTGAAGGGTGGTTGTAGCCAGGAAGGGGTTGGCCTCTTCTCCCAGGCAACCAGCACCAGAACAAGAGGACACAGTCTCAGGCTGCACCAGGGGAAGTTTAGACTCGAGGTGAGGAGAAAGTTCTTCACTGAGAGAGTCATTCACCATTGGAATGTGCTGCCCAGGGAGGTGGTGGAGTCACCATCCCTGGAGGTGTTCAAGAGGGGATTGGACGTGGCACTTGGTGCCATGGTCTAGTCATGAGGTCTGTGGTGACAGGTTGGACTCGATGATCCTTGAGGTCTCTTCCAACTTTGGCAATACTGTGATACTGTGAAATGTTTTGTTTCCAAGTGTGAAAAGTTGCTTGTGCAAGAGCTTTGTGATCTGTATTGCTCAAGAGGTACTTATATTTCTAATGTTTGCAGATAATAATTTAGTCTTCAGTATACCACAAATTTGAGCTTTGAAGATTGTAAAAGTAACTGAGCAATAGAGCTTGAGGTGTCACTGTGACCTAAACCATGGGAGAAGCAAGCGGCTGCATCTCACACCAGCTGGAGTCCTTGTCATTAGTTTCACACCACGTGAATTACAATAAGGCATTCTAGAGATGATAGATACACAGCTGGGCATGCACCTTTATTAACTGGGAGCTGGAAGTGAGAGCAGCTTGAATTGTTTTTGTGCTCCTTCAGATTAGTTTGTAGTAGCATGGTGAGTGGCAGATTAAGGGGTGCAGTTAATGGCGCTTGAGTGTTGGAGGACAGAGAGCTGTAGCTGAGGGAGGCAACAGAGAATAACTGAGTGTTCACAGTAGTAATACTAGTTTCTGATTTTATGAAACTATTTAAGATGGTCAGTTTTTATAGTGAGGTGCTAAGCATTTTTTGTAAGCTCTGTATTACTGATTCTGTCTACTTCAGCTTGGTGGGGGAGTCACAGCTGAAGATTTCTATCATTTGTTGATTGAAAGCTTCCAGTTGTTATCTATTCCCCTTTCTGCTCCCATCACTTCAGTCTTTCTTACACTGAGGTTGAACCATTTTATTTTCACTCAAGATAGATCCTCCTTTAGGTTTTTTTAACATCTTAGGATTGCATCAGTGATGACTGTTAGAAATGTTGACAGCTGAGGTCGTAACATCTTGTAATCTCCTCCGTGGTTTGGCAAAGATGCTGAAAAAGCAAAATATATCATTGGGTATAGACACAACAGATGAAGGCTCTAGAAGAACATCATTTATCCAGTACTGCCTTGAATACTACTGAAAAAATTATAGATAGTGTTAATGCTGGGCTGCTTAGCGTTGCTATTTTGAGATTATTTTGCCTGAGTTCTTGCATGGTGCTTGCTGTTTATTGTTGCAGTTATGCTAAGCCCCTGAAAGTAGCATAGTGCTAAAACAAATGAGGGAGAAATAATCTCTTTTCAGCTATCATTCTAAATTTCTGCAGTGATGGAGTCTCTGCGTGAAAAGGAACATAAATGTCAGCTAGTTTGGAACAGCTTTTCCACACAAACATGTCAATATGTGGAAATCAAATGGAAGTTCATTCTTGCCATGTACTGTTGCTGTTGCTTAAGAAAATTATTGTTATCTGTCTGAGGAAAAATATGCAGAGTATTAGGAAATTAGCATTAATAGCCATGAGGTAATGATTGCATTTCGTACAAGATACGTAGTCTGCAATCTCTTATGGAGCGTGGGTTTATGTTTATTTTATGATAGATGTGTTCTCTTAGCTTGTTGTTACTTAACTAGAATTTCATGGGACATTTTCTCAGGAAAGAATAAATCTGCATATCAAAAGTCATAAAACCCAGAATTACTGCAAATATAACCTAAGAAGTAGGGCAGAAAGGCAATAAAGAAAAATCCTTTGAAGGTTTCTCATTGCAGTTGTACTTTATCTCCTCCAGGCTTTTTTCCAAATTCCTTACAGACATTTCTGGCTTCTCCTTTTTCCCCTTCTGTGCCCTTACGTTAAGATTACTAATGGTCCTGGATCTGAGGTGAAGGTAGAGTTATTTCAAGTCACAGATTCACAGATTGCATCAGGTTGAAAGGGATCTTCCAAGGTCATCTTGTCCAACCCCCACTGCAGTGAGCAGGGACACCTCCAACTACATCTGGCTGCTCAGGGCCACATCAAGTCTGACTTCAACCACATCCCTGAGCAACCTGTTCCAGTATTTCACTGCTCTCACTGTGAAAGAACTTCCTCCTAATGCCCAGCCTAAACCTACCCTGCTCCAGTTTCAAACCATTTGCCCTCGTCCTGTCACCACAAACCCTTCTAAATGTTCCCTCCACAGCCTTTCTGTAGGTCCCCTTCAGAAATGCAGCTATAAGGTCTTGACAGTCTTCTCTTCTCCAGGCTGAACAGCCCAAATTCTTTCAGCCTGTCTTCATAGGAGAGGTGCTCCAGCCCTCTGATCATCTTTGTGGCCATCCTCTGGATCTACTCCAGCAGGTCCATGTCTCTCTTCTCAGCTGGACACAGTACTCCAAGCGAGGCAGCTATTCTTGTTTCATAGTCTTCCCATAGTGAAGCTACCAAGTGATGCTTTGTTAACTCCTTCTGCAGCTGTGCTCTCATGCATTGGATGAATGTATGTTTTCCATGCTATGTCTTAGCCCATCTAGCCTTGGACAAATGAGCTTGAAATTTTTTGTCTTGGTTTAATAAATAATAATAATAATTTTTTTAATCACCTTTTTTTATTTGAAAAACAACTAATCTCCTGTTGTGTTCCCAGTACCTGTGCCTTGCGGGAATGAGGGTGAGAAACTCAACCTGGCACTCTTGCACAGTGATCCCAGCAACTGATCCCAGCATTGAGAAGCCTGCGTGGTGCTCTCAGAAGCCTTTGGCTAGCACTGCATTAAGAAAAATGCAAGAGCAAAGTGTTCCTTTAAACCACAAAATGTGCATGAGTGGAGCCACAGTTCAATCTGTTGTGAAAACCAGCCTGTTCAGGCTAAACAGAATTTACAGTTACATTTAAGATCCATGCACAGACAGGGTTGTGTTGCTGAACCAGAAGTTTGTTTGATTGATTGATTTTTATTTTTGATGGGCAAAGCTTCGTAATAACTTCCTCACAACTCTGCATGTGTCAGATCTGAGTGTGGTTCAACTGAACAAAGATACCTTTCACTGCACAGCTTATACTGGAAGAAGCAAGAGTGTACAAAAGCAGAGCAGGGGTGGATTACTAAGAACAATGACGTTTTCCAAACCACTTTTGCTTATGCACGTACTGATGTTTGCCAGGTGTCAGAGAGTTGTCAGTGGTGAAAATGTACAGTTGCAAGCAGGCATAGAAGAGTTGCTGGGTTTTCTCTGTCTTTAGACTGCATGTTCACCTGCACCCAGAATTATTTGGTTTCTGTTTGTACTGTATTTCTTGAGAGCAGTATTTCATTTTCATTGCATTTTAGCTGTGGCTTCGAAGCAGCACAGCTCAATACATAGAACTTCCAAAGTGCCCAAGTGAAAATATCAGTTTGCACATATTTAGACTTTAAAAACTATTAGCCTTATTTTCTTGGCTTGCCTTTTAAAGTATAATGGAAGCCACAGAACAGAAATAATGGATAGTTTTTTGCTTACATGTATTTAACTTATTGTGCTTCACAACTGAAATGAAATGTGTTTATATTGCAAGCAACTGAACATACTTGAACTGGCTTTTGAGTATTTTGGGAATGGGAAAAATTTCAATGGATGCCCTCTAAATTTCATTCAAGCAAATTCTGAACAGCTCAGCTATTCAAGTATGTGTGTGAACACTACTGCTGGGCCATGTGGTTTCCAAACATTTTCCCCATATCCTTACATTTTCCCTGCACCAGTGAGACTGTGGTTCTGAGGCACAGAGAGCCTCATTCAGCTACCATTCTCGGGTGAGCAGGGTGTTGTTTCTCAAGGACAGGAGAATAAGGTTTCCTTTGGTCATATTTTCTGTGCTGTCAGGCTGGAGCCTTCTCAGCACTGCTCTATTCCTACCAGCTCCTCTGTGTATGTTTAAGTGTTCTACCTCTGTTAGTGTGTGAAGTGTGTGTGCATTGTCTCCGAGATAGGATTTGTTAATGCAGATGCATGACCAGTATTGCCTTGCATTCTTAGGAGGGGGCACATATGCCAGATTGTCCATGTGTGTGGCAGCAGTATTGAACCCACCAGGAGTCTCAGCTGGCATTTCTAGTGAGCTTAGGGTTTTGTTTAATAATTACTGAACATAACTGTTTTCACTCTTATTGTAGCTGTTTATTATATTTTAACAAATACTTCTGTAGGTGCCTGTTCAGTGTCAGCAAATAAAAGTATACAGAATGCTTTCAAGGTCAGTGTCAGCTTTGACTTTAATGCCAGGAACATAAGCAGTGAGCATGACAAAAAAATCTAGAGTGGGAATATTGGTGTGTTTACTAGCTGGGATGAGGTATATTCTGGCTAGCTACCTCAGTGATGTCTTTAGCACAAGGCCAGTAATAGACCCGGAGCAGAGTTCCAGTTTGTTATGCAGCATTGTCATCACGTTTGTTGTGATCCCTAGATTGCTATGTACTGATTAAAAAAAGAAGTACAGTCATCTTGAAAAAGTAGGACAGGAAAAGAAGATTGTGCTTCCATGTGGCATTGATAGATCAGTGACAATGAAATTCTGTAGCAGCAGAGAACAATAAAAGAGCCAGCCTAATGTCCCTTAAAAATCATTCTCCGTGATGAGGCAGTTGTATCACTTCCTGCTCCAGTGATTGACAAGAGCTCTATCCAATATTCTGAAGCAAATTCTTTCTGGAAACTAATCTGACCTTATTCATGTGTTTCCTTGTCATCCTCAAAAAATGCATTTGGCTCTGGGAGAAGAGAAACTGCTGATACAGAATGTTTCAATATTGACAGGACTTATTTTTGCCCCCCTCCTTTTGTGGCTGATACTAACTTCAAGTGCCTTATTGTGAAGAATATCAAGTGCTTAGTATCATATCTTATGAAGCAGGACATTTTTATTTCTCCCTCCATACATCTGTGCACAGCATCAGAACCCAGGTTTCATGTTTAGCCTGGCTTTAGGTATAAAATTACACAGACTAACCCTCCAGCTTTTGCCACAGAATAAATACTAATTTTGCTGTCAGATCAGATGCCAGGTTTGCAAGGGCAGCACTGCAGTCATTGGTTGACCAGTGAAAGAAGAATTCCTTGGGTTAGATTCTTGAGGAAGTATTGCTTGCAAGTCACAATTTTCACAGTGTGATTAATGCCCAGACCCACTCAAACAAACAAGTGAAGAAAAGGGGGAAAAGCAATGAACAAATACTTCATGAAAGGAACACTGGTGTCTTTACCCACAGCACTGTGATTATACAATATGATACTTTCACTGTAAATCCCACAATCTGTCCTGCTTGTATTTTTGGAGTCTTTGATGACCAAATGTTTTGAATTGTGAAGGGTGCTTCTAATTGGCTTAAGTTTCACACAGAAGCACGTGTGGGGTCCACGTGCAACCCTTCTAAACTTTGATATTTAAACCTATCAATTACTGCTGGGGTACATGTGGAGCTACCACAGTATCCTTGCTGACATTTTGAAGAACATGCATTTAAATTAAATTACTCTTAACTTTTGCAGCCCAGTGGATGAGGTCATTTCTGGAATGTGCTATCATGTCAGTTATACTACAGCTGCTGCTTATACAATATTGATTGCAGATCAGAAAACCTTTTTGTTCTTTAATAATTAGGCTAATGAGAATGCCCACATTTATCTTAGCTTGAAGACCACCATATGCTCTGTTGGTAACACCTCCTAAGATGTGGGTTTGTGAGATGGTTCTCATACCTTTGTCTTTGGGGACTTCTAGCAGTTCTTTAAAGAAGCAATTCACTGTCTTCTTTTTTGAGGAACATGGTTAAAAAACACAGCTTGGGAAGGGGAGAAGTAATTGCTGTACAGGAGAGAAATAACTGCTGTACCTGTGAGAAATGGGTGGGCAGCCCTATATTGCCAACCTGATGAGAGTGGCCTGGGTTTTGGCATTGTCCACTGTGTTATAAAGCTTTCTGACTGTGTGGAGAAAGGTTATGAAGTTTGGAAATCTCTCCCTCCACGGCTTTTTTAAAAAGAGACTAACTTCTTAGTAAAAAATTCCATCCTGAAGTAGGGGAGGGAAGAGGTTTTGGTGGTTTGAGCCCTCTTTCATAGTTTAGGATGTCAGAAGAATTACAGCCTTGTGTTACAGGCCATTGCTTTGCTAACTCTGCACTTCTCCAGCCTCATAAGCACAGTAAGTAATTCTGCTTTTTGTTAAGATTCCGTGTGTATCCTTTCTGTGGAACGTAGGTTGCCAGCTGGTTGGTCTGAGCAACAACAAGAGTGCTCATTAACTGAGTAGGCTAAAGAAAGTGCAGGAAACAAGGAAAGGCTTTTTGGAAGATTGTTTGCAAGAGAAATTAATAGCTCTGTTGGACGAAGGACCTTTGTAACTCTCTGGGAACCCTAATGGCTCTCTCTAGTGACTTAAAGCTCATGAAATGAGTTAAATAGAATTCCTAATCCTGCTAGAGCAAGATATTTCATGAACCTTAATGGCTCTAGAAAGGAGATGTCTCCCTTAAATCCCTGCTGTATCTTAGTTGCAATTTTTTCTGCTCTGACTGTAGGATTCTTTCGTGTGTCTTTTGTTTCTAAGGACAGAGGAAATATTAGAACTAAGGATAAAGTAATGTGCATATGTTACAAAATGGTATAGCATTGGGGTTTGCAATACACTGGGAGTTGACAAGATTTCTAGAATTAGGACTTACTTCAAATGTGGCACTTCCAGTAGCCTTGATCAGGAGTTTATCTGTTGCCTTTTTATTTTGTAAAAGGTGATGTGCTATGTGTCACAAAAATACCCCAGAGAATTATCCAGAAGGCCATGCAGTGAAATGATAGTGCAGTTCCTGAAAGTTTTAAGGCTTGTGGAAGACAGAGGCCAATGAAAAGTCATTTTCAACAGAGACATCTAAAGAAATGGTCAGGGAGTGAATATGGGAAGAAGGGAGGCCTTTAAACTGCTCTAAAATAGGTAGAAACAACCCTGGGGCATGACCTGCAAAAGGCAGTGTCAGTGAGGAACTGGGCTTGGACTCTTTAATGAAAGAATATGGATGGATGCATGTCTGCTGAGAAGGAGGGATTAAAATAGAAGAGAGACGCCCTGAGTTGTTCTTCACAGTGATACTCACTGAGTTTTCCTTTCAGCACCAAAGAGTCATCTCCAGAACCGTCTACTCTTTCACCTGGCACATAAGGTTTGAAGTCTTTTCTTTTCAATTTAGTGATGTGACATTTATGCTGCAAACCTGGCAGAATAATGAAAGTGTGGTGGCAGGAGAACAAATGTTTTTCCTAACTACTGTATTAAAAAGTGGAGGAGAAAGTTAGTGTGAAAACATGATCCCAGAACAGATGCCCTCGGCATGTATCCAAGGAAAGTCTTAACAATGCATTTCACATAAGTCATACAATAGGAACCTGATGGTATTTTTGATCAGGAGGAGCCTGGAACTAGAATAGAATCAGAAATGTATAAGCCCCTGTTTTTCTTTTTCTTGCAAGGATACCATTTTCCTAACTCAGAGTTGGCTTATACTTAACAACTTGACCAAAATGGTCTAGATGTTACGTCTGATCTTCCTAAGTTATTCAGTATCCCAGAAGTAATATTGTTTATAGCATACAATTTACTTTCATTTCAACAATTAAATGCTTATTTCACTTACCACACATACCTGTCTTCCCTTAAATTTGGTTTTGTACCATCCTGTGTTATACTTAATGACTATTGTGCTGCCAAAGAGACCAAGTTGAAAGTATGAATCCCCAGTGTTGGCTTTGATGTCAGATTCTTTTTACTTAAATCTCTGTTAAGTTTAAGAGAGAAATTTTACAACATTTTTGTAGCTCTCTGATGCAGGTTAAGGAGAAGTTGAATAATTCCTAGTTCATCTAGTTAGTCTTTGGAAATAAAGGAAGCCCATTGCCTTCAGTTCTGTTAAGCAACTTCTCTTGCTTTGGTACTGGAATATCAATTTGTGACTGGCCTAAAGAGGGAGGAAAAGGATTTGAAGAAAACTGAGCAGACAGATGAAAAACAAACACGTAACATAGAATTGGTGTAAGAGAAATTCATAATTACTCTTGATTCAGCGATAGGGAAGCAAAGGGAAGCACTGCAGTAAGTGCACTAGACTAAGGAGGTGAATAGCCTGAACTTTACTATTGTAATAAAAATATCACCAGTATATTTAACTCTGTTCCTTGCTTTGGCCCTTGTGTGTTAAGTGCTATAAAGCAGTGCTTTTTAGAATAGAATAGAATAGAATAGAATAGAATAGAATAGACCAGACCCAGGTTGGAAGAGACCTTCAAGATTGTCATGTCCAACCTATCATCCAACACCACATAATCAATTAAACCATGCAACCAAGCACCCTATCAAGTCACCTCCTGAACACCTTCAATGATGGTGACTCCACCACCTCCCTGGGCAGCCCATTCCAATGGGCAATCACTCTCTCTGTAGAACTTCTTCCTAACCTCCAGCCTAAACCTCCCCTGGTGCAGCTTGAGACTGTGTCCTCTTGTTCTGGTGCTGGTTGCCTGGGAGAAGAGACCAACCTCTGCCTGTCTACAACGTCCCTTAAGGTAGTTGTAGAGAGCAACAAGGTCTCCCCTGAGTCTCCTCTTCTCCAGGCTAAGCAACCCCAGCTCCCTCAGCCTCTCCTCATAGGGCTTGTGTTCCAAACCCCTCACCAACTTCGTTGCCCTTTTTTGGGCACGTTCCAGCAAGTCAACATCCTTCCTAAACTGAGGGGCCCAGAACTGGACACAGTACTCAAGGTGTAATAAGCCACTTAGTTAAAGAAACTGGAATTTGAAGTGGCTGATGAAAGAGAATTTGCTAGTGCTGTAAATAAGTCTTGTGAAAATTAGTGCTTGTCTGTTGGCAAGTCTTTCCTTTTTCTGCTGTCTGTGAGAAGCAAGATTTGGATCTACAAACAGTGAAAATCAAATCTTGTGTTGCAAAATTCTCTTTGTGAAATAATTAATTCAGCTCTTCCTCTCTTATCCATTAAAGCATGTGACATGTAATTATGTCTAAATCACACCTGAAAGGAAAATGTGTACTTAGTTTTAGCCTCACATTTATCTAGTTTCAACTGGTCTGCTGCTTTAATGTTTGGCTCGCTCGTTGAATTAACTGTACCAGAGCTTTTCCAGGTTTTTCCTATGAATCACCTACTGTTTGCCAACAAGGACAAAGCTAATCCAGCTCATTAAAACATTTCTCTCGCTCAACTCTTCTGAGAACGTGTCACAATCTTTTTAGTTCAGTGATGAGAAGAAACTGATGAGCTCTCACCAGAATCTGCAAGACATTACAGAAGATCAGCTTAGCCTGGCGTCCATCCACTACATGCGGTCCCACTACCAAGAAGCTATTGATATCTACAGGCGCATTCTCCTTTATCATCGGTAGGCACCTCTGCTCTAAACCTTCTTGCAGTGCCTCTGATTCTCTTGGTGTTTGAATTCATTTACTTGCTGGGTTTCTGAAAGCAGGAGTTTTCCCCAGTTACTATGTCCCTTTCCCACCACACAAGTTGCATCCCCCTCAACTTTGTTCATTGCAAAGCATTATTGAAATATGCATGTTTAAAAAGACATCTGGTCTCTGTTGCTTTCTTTGGGGAATTCTTTCTCAGACTTCTGTTTGTTTGTTTTGTTACTTCTTCTGAGATTGTATGTGGTCAAGTACCTGCTTTGTCCTTCCCCCTCCCCCTCAATGGCCAGTCGTTGGTTTCTCTTTCACCTCTTAACCTTCCTAAGAAGGGTTTGGTTCTTAGTTTTTATGTAGAGAGTTCCTTGCATGCTTTCCATTTCTGTTTATCCTGGTATGACACTTGCTGGTGTTTTTGCCTATTATGCTTTGCAACTTGTGATTCAGAATGTAACAAGGAACAAATCTAATTGAATTCTTAGGTGGTTGGAAGTGTCGTTAAATAAAATAGAAGCTGCTGTCCAGAATGCACAGCTACCTTTCAGCAGTATCTCTTCTGCAATGCTTCAGAGAAGTCCATCATGATGTATATGTTATATAATGCTTGGGGAAAAGATTCTTGACTTCCAAGTCCTACAGAAGCAATCACTTAAAGCTAAATGGGTAACCTTATCATAGAATCATAGAATCAATAAGGTTGGAAAAGACCTCAATGGTCATCAAGCCCAACCTGTCACCCAAGACCTCCTGACTGCTAAACCATAGCAGCAAGTGCCACGTCCAATTCCCTCTTGAACACCTTCATAACAACTCTCCTTTTACATATTCTTCTCACAAATGCCTGTCTTATTTCTGTCTAGTTTCTTCTAGTTCTTGATCACTTGTAATGGCAAGGAGTTTTTTACTAATTGTACTTGGTAGAAGATTGTAAGAGCCATTAAAATATTTTCTAAGTGTTATGTGAATATTAAATATGTTTGTATGTGTTGCACAGAAAATCCTATTCTGCCAGGCCAAATACAGGCCTCATGTTCTGTGTGTTTCTTTAGAATGAATTTGCCACCATTTCCTGGATCTGCAAATTAGGAGTTTTGTAGATAATTCTTTACAGCTGCAGTAGCTGCTGTTAAAAAAAACTAATGTGAGTCTGAATCTGTGCAATTGTAGCTTACAAACTAGGGCTCTAAAGTAAGCATTTCCCAGAAAGCCCAGTTTTGATGTGCTTGTGAAAGATGTGTAGATGTATGAGAACTTGGTGTGAGATTTTCATGTTCTGTAGTATATCTGAGGGGATTTAAATGTTGTTCTTAATCCTCTTTCCTGCAGGGAATACCTGGCTCTGAATGTATATGTGGCCCTATGCTATTACAAGCTGGATTACTATGAAGTGTCCCAGGAAGTGCTCTCTGTTTATCTTCAGCAAGTTCCTGATAGCACCATTGCTCTGAACCTTAAGGCTTGTAACCATTTCCGACTCGGTGATGGGAAGGCCGCTGAGGTACCTATTGGATGGCCCTTCAGGTCACCTTTATTTTAGTTCAAGATTCCATACAGCTTTCTTTTCCTTGTTATCTGTCTTAACCAGTGATGTTGATCACAGAATCATAGAATCAATAAGGTTGGAAAAGGCCACAAAGATCACCAAGTCCAACCTGTGCCCTTTATCTTGTTATTGCGTCCTTCTTTTGGAATGCCACCTATTTCAGTTTCCCCTGTATGTTTAGCCCTCTGTCCACATGTGTGCACAGTGGTCTTAATGGTTTTCCCAGTCTACTTCAGACCTTCTGTCTATAAGTATTATCCAGCTGCTAAAATGATCACTAAGAAGCTGGAAGGCAAAAATTTTCCAATGACCCAGGATTGCTGGAGATACCTTTTGATACGCTTTAGTGCTCCTATGAAGTTCTGTTTATGCTTGTGTGCTTTTTTGTTTGTTTGTTTTCATGTTCAAATTCTGTAATATATGTAATGCCAGGCAGAGCTCAAGAAGTTGACAGACAGTGCCTCATCGTCTCTGGTGTTTGGCAAGGAGCTCATTAAGCACAATCTGGTGAGTAATGCATTTCATATGAACTGCTCTCATTTGTAGAGCTATACTTGATGATTCATAAAATGGAATAATTTTTTGAGATTTAATCTTTGTAGTTGGAATAAGTTGTCTTTGGTGCACAGTTTGTATCCAGGACTGCAGACCTGATTGAGTCTCTGCTGCCATGCAAGTCCCATTCCAGAAATCCTACCTGTATAATAAGTGTACCATCAAGTGTATTTTTTTTCTCCTCTGGAAGTTTTCTGTCAGTTTGAGACTGTGTCAAGAAAATAAAAATGCTGCTTTTACCTCCAGAGGTGTATTGAAATAATTCATCTCTTGTAAGAAGAGCTCTGCAAGATATTTGAGGAGGACACTGTAGAAACAAGTCAGAATGCATGACCTTGAACTCTTATTTAGTACCATGTGAGTGGAATTAAGGTAACTTGTGAAAATGGTCATCATCCAAAAAGAAATTAACAAGGAGTTCTAGGGGCAAAAGGTGTTGATACAAGCCAAAATCCTTGTGTGTTCTGCAGTGAGTCACTAATCACCTGTTATTTTTACCCTGCAGCAATATTAATACTTTGATGAACAAGCAGTAACAGCAGATTGTTCTTACATAATGATGAGCAGCTGCTTGGTTTGTCATTTTTAAGCTAACACATTTTCCCTGAGAGTCTAAGAGTCAAAACTGCTTTCAAAGTTTTCTAAATTACCATTGTTTTATTTTGGATGTTGGGCTTTTGGCCAGCAGTTCACTGAATAATAATGTTAGATTTTGGTGGAGGAACTGTCATGTGAAACTAGAGATGTAAAGGGTTGACTGCTCCTCATCGCTTTTGGGTCTTGTGGCATTCTAAATACATGTGGAGCTGTTAGTCCGATTTTTTCATATGAATACATCATAAGCAAAATGTCATTCTGTGTGTGTTCCTCTCACTCTTGTCTCAGACCATATTAGTCTTTAAAAATCTTTGATACATAATGTATCACTGCTTTGAGCTGCTAAACAATGAAATAAGGTTAATCTTTACTGATGGATTAAACACTTTATATTCTTCAGAATAAAGATCGTCACACGTTGTAATTCTGTAGTCGTATTAAAGCAGGGATTATGCTAATGCCAGTACCATTGACCCTTTCCTGCTGTTACTGTAGGAATTTAAGGATTAATTTCCTTGAACTAAGACATAATGGACAACATTTTCATACACAGTTATCAATATACTGCCTTTCTCTGCAGGTGGTGTTCCGAGGAGGAGAAGGGGCTTTGCAGGTCCTGCCTCCTCTGGTTGATGTTATTCCTGAGGCAAGACTGAATCTTGTGATTTACTATCTCCAGCAAGGTAAATACACCTTCTTCTGCCTCTTTTATAGCTTCAGGGGTGGCATTCATTCATTCATCTGATCTCAGCTGACTGTTCAATGAAATGCTTTGTTTGTTTCTTTGCAGTAAAAGGTAATTCGTTTCATTTTCTGTTCTCTGGAAAATAGTGAGGTTAGAGTTCCCATGGCTTGCAGAGAAAGGTTTTAATTGTGTGCAGACAAATAACTCTGCTTTAGCAGAGTACTGAGGGCTCTTGGGTTGCAGGAGATGGCTTTATGGACAGTGATGTTTGTATGTTTATAGAGAGAGGATCTCACTTTTGCCTGAATAGGTGAGGATGGTATTTCTCTAAATAGAATTCTGCACAGTCAATACCTGAGCCAAAGTAACTGTGAACAAGGCTGCAGTTTGTGAACAAGACGTTTCATTCCAAGTCTATTTTGCAACTCTTAAAGAATGCAGATAGGTAGCCAGAATCAGTTGGAAAGGATTTTCTACTTGTTTCTTCTCTTGGTTGGCTGACTCCTTTGAATTTTATTTGAGTTTAGTTTCAGTCTCATTCCTTTTCTGCCATTGTGTTGCTTTATTCAAGGGTGGGTTGACTGCCTGAGTGATGAGTAGGTGTTAACCACAGTCATGTCATGTAAGGTGGTGTGATGACTGCTTGGGTGTAATGCTGTATCAACAAAACTTTGCCAGTAAAAGGGATATCTTGGCTGGGTTGGTTTACAAAGTCAACCCTAGTCCAAACATATTTTTTTTAATGTAGGTAAACTTTAGGATCTTTTCAGTTTACTTGAATAGGAAGCTGCTTATTGAATTCCAGCTTTGCATTTAAACTTCTGTGCTCGTTGTGCTTTTTGCTTGGTAGAATTAGGCTCAGGTAAGAGCTGCTGGACAGATTTTGAAATATTGATGAGGAAAAGATGTAGTTTCCCTTCAGAATCACATTACCTTATCCTCCTTGAGGGGTAAATAAATAAGAGGAAAGACAGTAAGATGATGGATTTATTATCTTGACCTTGTGCTGTTGAGAAGCAAGCCACTGGATTATAAGCAAGGGGGACAAGTCATCTCTACTAGGAAAATTGTAGTAATAAAGAAGCTATTACTCACTCTGTGTTTGTTATTTGAGTTCTAGAAAACCATCACCATTGTGATATAAATTCACAATGATTTATAGTTACCTTTCTCCTCCCGTCTACATGCTTTATTTCTTAGCCTATAAGTGTTGGGGAATGTTGTAGGGGATGAGTGACTTGGTCTAATACAGTGTGCTATTGGTTATCATGCAATCTAATGTCTGCCATTTAAGGTGATGTGCAAGAGGCTTATAACCTGATTAAGGACCTGGAACCTACAGCTCCACAGGTAATTGAAAACTGATGTCGTGGGTACATAAAGACAGAGGTTATAAATTGATACAAAATCTGCCATGTACAAAAGTGGTATCCTCCGGGCAGCTTGCCCCACTCCTACTCTTAACTCTTGTGTTCTCTACCCTTTTATCAACAATAGACGTAATATGCTTGCATAACATAACATGTTTATTACTGTACCACCTGGGGTCAACTAAGATTACAGCTTTCTTGTATGCAGACTTGATTCTGGGGAGCTGACCATTAGTACATAAATAAAAGGTCTCTTTCAGCTACAGCTTCTTGTCACTTCTGCCTTGTTAATGGTTGCCATCCCTCAGATCTGCTAGCTCAGATGCATGCGGTTTGTCCTGAAGCCATATCAATAAAAATGAGCTAGATTAAATTAAACAGTTAAAATAATAGGTCTTTTCCAATCTCACTTCAGCTGCAGTAAGTGGAAGCTGCACTGTCCCTTGGCTACTACTGTAATTCTCTTTTGTGGCTGTTCCAACATCTTTACTCTTTGATTTATTCCTCTTTACAGTTTATTTTCCAAAGGTCACATAGCTGGGTATGAAAGAGACCTTTTATGAGTGAATGTGAGGATTAGATGGAGGGATGGAAAATGAAAACCTCAAGAACATAGATTTAGTGATTCTGTGCTGAGAAGTGTCTTCTGCTGTTGCTTTTCACTTGCATTTTCCATTTCAGCAAGGCTTACTTGAACAGTTTTCTGCAGCTGTAGGTTCTTTAGTCTCCATTTTCCCTGTGTATATGCCTAATACAAATGATACTATTCTTGATCACATGTTGAAATGAGAGTGTTGTGCTTTTTTCTCATTTTTCTCACCCACACTTGGAAGGAACTCACTACTAAGACTTGCAAAACTACTTCTACATCCTCCTTCAGTTCATCTGAATTGTCTTCTTTATCATGATGTCTATAGGATAATAATTTGGCACCTGTAAGAGAGGCAGTGGGTTAAAATGATTACTTAGCTTGCTTGCTGGTACTCCCAGATTGCTTTCTTGCACTTCATTGTTGGTCTGTATAGATGTCTGTCTTGTTCCATGTTGACATATGTGACAGGACTGTCCAGATTCACTGAGTACCAACTAAACCAGGTTTATAGCCATAACTCTTAATGATAGGACTTAAAAAAGACCAATTTATTTGTGACACACTGAGGAAAACCTTGTTCAAGGAAGACTTAAACTGTGGTTGTATCTCAGAGGAGAGATCGCAGGGTACCCACTCCTGTTCTGGATTTCTGTAGAGTAACATGACCACAGAGCACAAACCCTTTGATATTTTTGCCCTGAGGAGAAAAGCTATGGATTTTGGAGCAAGGGCAATTGTGAATAACTGATGTGCATGCTTGAAGTGGAATCTGTGGATTTATATAGCATTGCACTTGGTTATTGGTCATGGAGAGGGCATGATAGTGTGTTAAGGTGTTCCTTCTGGTGCAAATCTTTGAGCGTAAGACTTACCAGAAAACATGCTACCCCTTTGCATCCCACAGATTTAGCAGAAATGATGAGCTAGCAAGTAGAATGGTTTGGGGGAGGGGTGACTTTGTACTACTGTGCTGAAGCACTATCATAGCATCACAGAACCAGCTACTTATGAAATTGATTGCAGATAGAGTGGAATTTAGAAATAAAATTAAGGTACATATAGGCTCTTAAGCGTCTCCTGACATCTTCACCCTGTTTTCTTTCTTCCTTATTACTTTTCTTTTTTTCAGGAGTATATCCTCAAAGGAGTGGTAAATGCAGCACTTGGGCAAGAAATTAACTCGGTGAGTGAAGCCTCTGAGGTTAATACAATAATAATACGATAAACCAGGTTGGAAGAGACCTTCAAGATCATTGCATCCAACCTATCAACCAATCCAACCCACCCAAACAACTAAACCATGGCACCAAGCACCCCATCAAGTCTCCTCCTGAACACCTCCAATGATGGTGACTCCACCACTTCCCTGGGCAGCCCATTCCAATGGGCAATCACTCTCAGCCTCCCATCAACCAGCACCCCAGGTCCCTCTCTGCCTGGCCGAGAGGGACCTGGTTCTCCAGCTTTACCAACAGTAGAATGTGAACAAATCTGTAGGGGCTGGAATGGAGTGAAAGAGGCAGCCATTTAGACTGCAGGATCTCACAGTCTCTTAATCTTCTGTGCAGTACTGAATCCAGAAGAAGTGCAATGTGCATCTCTGTTGCTAGTCCTGACAATAAATAGAGCTGAATTTGGCTTCTCTGCCATGCTTCCCAAGAAACTGTTTGCTTTCTACAGTGTACTTGTGTATCTAGGCACTTCAGTGGCACATTTACCTTTTCTGGTTTTACTTCAGCCCTGTTTTGTCTGTTAGTTGCTCCTTATATCAGAGCATGTTTTCACTGTGTATTGTAGTATCAACTCCAGAACTCATGTTAGATTCTTTACATCATTTTTCCTTCTTCCAGAGAGATCATCTGAAAATTGCTCAGCAGTTCTTCCAGTTGGTGGGTGAATCAGCCAGTGAATGTGGTATGTTTTAAATGTTCTTTCTCTGTTACCTAATCCTTCTTACAGTATCCAAACATACACCGTCATATCTTTGTCTAACTGCTGGCTGTTAACTACTGCTAGGCACTTTGTTGCTATATTATGAGCAACAGAAAGTCTAACTGAGAGTCTAAAACAAATTTGCAAGTTTAATTTAGAAGGCTCAGTTGATTCCAAACCTTAGCATATGAATTTGGCTCAAAAAGAGGCTATATGGCAAACTGCTAGTCTTCACTGATACACACTGTGGCAGCTTGCCTTTGACTAATAATACCCATTATGAAACAGAAGGCAACAGCCTAATTAGGTGAAGTGTGTGGCTGAAACCTCACAGGTACAAATCTAAGGCTGCTAATGAAAGCCTATTGAGTACACAGAGTCCTAGCACAGAGTGTGCCCTTGAACTGAGGGTGATAAAAACATAAGGAGGAATTTGGCTACAGAGAGAGATGGAGGATCTGGGACTAACTCTGTGGCTGAACCAAGGAAAAAACCCAACAAGATAAAACCTAATTACAAAAAATCCATACATTTTCAATATTTATTTTTACTTAATGCTAGACCAAAACAAGACCTTGTATTCCTTTCCACACATCAGAGTAAACCCAGAATCCCAACTCTTAAACAGCCAGTAGTTGGAACAGAGAAATTCAGCAAAAGTCCCTTGTAGTTGCTGTCACTAGGACTATTTCTTTAGGGGGTAACTTATGCATGTTTATGGTGCATGTGGTCCTCCGAGACAAAATGCTATCTCCTGTGTCTATGGTGACTGGAGTGCAAGAGACAGAGCAGCAGCAGTGATGAAACTTCCAGAAACACTGTTGAACCATCCTTACAACTCTTCTACTATTGATATTATGCAGCAGAGAGCTTCATGTTGGAAGGCTGGAAGTGGTACCATAGATGAGGTCTCCCTAACACATTCCTTTCACATTGAGGTTATCCCTTTGCAGCTGGGATCCCAGATAAAAGAAAGAAGCAAGGTGAACTGTAGAAGTGGAGGAGGCTGTTTGTGGGCGTATTGCTGACTGGGCTTGTGATGCCAGTTATGTCACAGGGTGATATAATGGTGGTAGACCTCTTAATATCCACAACTGTCATGCAGATACGATGAGTGACCATAGCACACATGGATAAAAATACAGAGATAGTCTGAGAAAAGATACCCTGAAAAGATTTATAGTGAAGATACAGCACAAACCCAAAAGTGAAGTTGGTAGGAAGCTTAGAGTCTTAATTTTAACCCATATGTAAACAAAATAGAGACTTGAAGTATGGTTGAGAGTTGGCAGAAAAGGGAACAGAAGTGTAGTCCAATTAGGAAAATGGGTTAATTGAACAGAACGAGCCTATGGGAAGGATTGGTTCCAACTAGAAGGAAATGGAAGCATTAGTACTGCAAGCATCTTACCTTCTTGGTACTTCCATAGAAAAACTGCTTTGTCATCTTTTAAAAACTTGGCAGAATGCTGACTTACAGAGAGTGAGTGAGGCTTACAGAGGAAATAAGAGAGCCAGTTCAACTTATCCTTTACAGCCAAAATAGTATGGGGGGAAGTGAGGGGTTGAATCCTCAAACAAGGGACAAACTGTAGACAGGAAATAGAGGTGGCCAACAGAGTTCAGTTTTGATAGGACATAACAAAAAGCAAGCACATGAAGAGCAAATATGTCTCTTCAGATAAATATTAGATGCTTTACAAGAAGATGAATGAAGTGGAGCACCTGGGTTTAGAAGAGGAGGCTATAAACCCAAAATAACTCTTTTAACATGACGAGAGGAAGGCAACACATGGAATATTGATCCTAATTTATAATGGGGTATTACTAAATAGGCTCTGTCAGTAGAGGAATAGTTCTAAGCATTATAGAAACCTCTTTTCTTTATCAGTGAGTAATATAAAATTGTCTTAAATTACATGTGCAGATAGGAGACTCATCGTGTGGAGGCTAAATAATTCACCAGCCAGCCTGGATGGGAACAGTGACTGGCATACTAAGGAAGTTAGAGGTTTTATATAGGAAGATAATGAAATAATATTTGGAGATGTCTCTTCCGCCCATATTGAGCCAGTATATGAAATGACATGGTGTGATACAAAGCAGGAATTTTTAAATGCTTTCACCTCACACACAACTGAACCTGTGACTCCAGTACAGAGATTACACAGAACCTGAGCTGATTTGTTTTTTTTAATGACAATCCAGTTTTGTTACAGTGATCTGGGTATAATCAAATTCAAAAACCTCTGTTAGCAAATAACCTCAAAAAATTTCCACAGTCCTAATTTCAAGAAGGGAAGCTCCATAATAGCCTTTCTCGTTTCTAACAGAAAATTTTCAGTGAAGAAGCAGTGAAAAGAATAAAATGCACCTGATTTGAATACTTGAATAAACCTTTTGTTTCTTTAAAGAAAGAGCTTGTATTCATAATTAATGAGCTATAGGAGACAAATAATGACATGTCTACATTTGCCAATTGTACAAAATTACCCATAGCAGGAAAAAATGAAAGCTTCCACAATGATGAAAGCTGTGGAGGAATATATAAGGCTGGGTAATAATACATGAATTAAATTTATCTTTGATAAATGTGAAGTTGTATGTAGGGGAGGATGGGGGGGGAGAAGCCCTTATACTGTATTGGCAAAATTATCAGAAAACCTGAAGAGCATTTTAGGAATTGATGAGGAAAGAGAACAAACCAAAAGTAATTGCTGTGTAATTGTGGTTCCTTTTCTTGGATGCTGTCTGCAGTGGTGGTTCTTAGATTTCTGTGAAAAAATATGGTAGAACAGGAAAGGGTGCAATGAAGACAGCAAGGATGATGAGAGACAGGGGATACCCTCTTGAACAAGGAGAGATTAAATAAATGAGGGTATGTGGCCTGGAAAATGGCCATTGAGTTTGGTTACATTCATAATACACAGCCCTGTAAATGACAAGGAGAAGAGGAATAATAGAGAAGAAGTAGTTACTGTACCAAACAAAACCCAAGGAGCATTGACAAAAATCATCATGCACAACAATTAAACAGCACAATTAAAACGAGTAGCACAAATTTCTTTTTCACGTAACGCAACTTATTTGATACAGTATCTTATGAGAAGGGGAAGGTACAAAGAAATTTGTAAGTAAAATCCACTGACTATTTAACACAAAATTTTCAGTGACGAATCCTCAGTGCAGGCTTTTGGAAGCTGGGAGAAATGTCAGAGGAATTGGGTTTACATACCTGAGCAAGTATTCAGAATATATTCTTTCTATAGCTGTCCATTCTTACTCAGCACAGTCCCGAACCAGACAGACTTTGGATCCATTATGATTATTCTTATGTAACTTATCATATTAGCCACTATGTTGTATGTTTGTAGTCATTTTTGATCTGCCTTTGTTTTGCTGAATGTGGAATGAAGAACAGAATTCTTGCTGTTTGTATACTTGAGCTTTTGCTAAGCAGTCAGGCACGCTGTTCAAGCATGTAAGTCATGCTTCAGCACTTCCCACTGGGCCAATCCTTGCAAGAAGCGAGTAGCACTAGCTTGTCTGTTTAAGATCTTTATCAAGTTACTTAGCAGATTTATAATACACAAGTAGGTTGTGCTCCTTAGAGTGAGGAAATCCTATGCTGTGTATTTGCTTGCAACTGGGCCTACAGGGCTCCTGACTTTTAATATGGATTATCAAAAATTAATGGATTAAAATGAAGATGTGGAATACTGTTTTTTCCCCAAAACAAGCTTCTGTCTTTCTGACTTGCTCTTGTTAAATCCCATGACTGCATTAAGAGCAAAACAGCAATAGGCAGTTTAGGAAGATTACAGTGTCATGTATTTATTAAGTACTTTGGAAGCATCAATTAAGCCTTTTTGCTGTTTTTAATTTGACCTGTGCCTTGGAGGCTCAAGGAACATAGAGCAAATGCAGTTACATGTGTAAGTCCTTTCCAATACGTGCACATATTTCTTCTCAGGTTGGAAGTTCTGTGCTTTGAGAGGAGGAGGGACAGTCAATATTCACCTTCTAGCAGCAACAAAGAACACCCAGAACAGCAACCTGGCTTACTGTTTTTTTTTTTTAAGCTTAATAAAAGTTCTTAATCCCACTGACGTAAAATGGAACTGGCATGACAAAGGAGGTTGTAACTACATTTTTGTAGTTAATTCTCATGCTCTTTCCAAGGGTCTCAATTGGGTGGAAAATTAAACATTTCTGAGTTAAGTTAAGGAGGAAATGGGGCAAGAGGGACATTAGTGAAAGTAAATGAACATTAACATTTCCATTTCTGATGCTTAGCCTAAGTCTTACGAATACTGCAAGACTAATGGAGAAAAGCACCTGTTTCAATTTCAGTGCTACTCTTTTAGGACCAGGTCAGATATATCTGGCCATGGGTGGGAAGAATGAAACATTGGTACTTGGGTTCATCCATCTGCGACCAGTTTCTCCTGTTCGGGTCTAAGAAAAATTAGACTTAGAAAAGCTTAGTTCAGAATCTCTAAAAAAGCTTTGAAATAGTTTTCTAGTAACCCAGCTTGCAGTTTTGAAGTGGATGACAGCATAGCATGACAGCAGCAAAGTTTATGATGACACAGATGGCAGCAAGGCTTACTGACACTCGTGTGAATTAACGTGCCTAGCTCATGGCTTTACCACTTGCAAACAATGTGGTGATACCAAATGCATGGAAATTAGTTTTCATAATATATTCTGTCACTATTTTTTCCTGTGCATGTATTAAATTATTTATAGCAAGTTTACTCACTGGAACTAAAATTACAATACACAGAGCTTCTTTGTCAAAAATAACTGAAAAGCATAATTTAAAAGAAAACAGGCTAATGAGATTAGAACAACAAACTCAGGATTTGTATCAAGCATCATGTCCTAAGAGTAAGAATAATTCACAGTAAAATTATGCTACATGAATTGTGTCATGGAAAAGACCTGTTACTTAAACAACTTGTCTTCGTGGCATTTGCTGTTGAATACAGCCATGGAATAGTTATTGTATGCAGTGCAAAAAGCTGACAAGATGATCTAATAGTTTTTCTAACCTCTAGTATGGTTGTTTGCCTGAAAAGGCAAGTTAACTATTTTTAGATGTTAGCTGCTTTTGTATTTCCCAGCAATCCTGGCAGTGATTTCCTTTACCATGTCAGTTTTGAATTCTCTGACTCTGAATTTCTCTTTTGAATTTTAGATACCATTCCAGGGAGGCTGTGCATGTCCTCGTGCTTCTTTCTTCTTAGACAGTTTGATAATGCCCTGATTTACTTCAACTCAGTCAAGGTTGGTATTGTTTTGTATTGGTAGTACTCTAAAGCATGGATCACTACTTATGGAATCAGACTGTAGTGTGAGAGACACTATGGAAACATAACAAGATGCCGACACAGAAGAGGAACAACAGTGAGACCTAAGTGGCAAGTACAGCAAATGGATCAAAATGTAAAGAAGCAGTTTGGTGGGCATGATGGTCTCATCACACTTGGAATGTCATCATTACCACACTTTCTGGGGGCATCACAGAAGACAAGGAAGATGATTACAGGGAGATAGTGATATGTGTGGATATTTATGGGACAGACATCATGGAGGAAAAAAAAACCAAAATGTTTTCTTAAGACTTATCAAATGAGTGATGGAGATTATTGTCACTGGTTCATAATTGGGGACAACATTTTAATGAAAAAAAAAATGTGTAAGGAAGACAGGATTTGAAGGACTCTGAAAGTAATTGCATCTGTACTGTACAGGGAAAGCAGTCCCTGAAGGGCTAAGATAGGGCAATATTAGCAAAGCAGTAAGCTAAGAATATTATTTTTGCAGAAGTAAAATGAGTGGTACTGCAAGCAGTGCTGCATTTTATCATAACATAATGCAGCATTATCAGATCACTGATACTCAATGGATAAAATGGGTCTAACTTGGAATAGAAGTATGGAGTCATTTTGGTTGGAACAGACCTTGAAGATCATTGAGTCCCCAACCATTATCGAACTCTCCCAAGCCTGGTACTCAACCATGTCCCTAAGCACCACATTCATGTGTCTTTTAAACACCTCCAGGGATGGTGGTACCTACTCCGGAGTTCAGGAACACTTTCTGTGAAGAGGTTTCTTCTAATATGCAATCTAAACCTCCCCTGGCACAACTTAAGGTCTTTTCCTCTCAAATGCTCCTCATAAGACTTGTTCTCCAGACCTTTCACCAACTTCATTGCACTTCTCTGGACCCACTCCAGTGTACAGAAGATGGTTACACAAGGTGGTTGCATGGTTTAGCACCAGACTTCATAGTTAGATAATATTTGGACTTCATCTTAAAGTTCTTTTCCAACTGAATCAATTCTGTTATTCTAAGGTAAGCACAATTACAATGTTCTAAGGAGGGTGAGATAGAAAACAAAACCAGTGATTGCACTGGTGCCAAAATCAGCTAATAGGTGAAAAAATTGAAGATGGAGTGCTTTTAAACTTTGTCTGGAAGGAGATCATTGAAGAAATCCCGAGGGGCTCTGGCCACTAGAATGGCTCCACTGTAGTGGATGAAGAGACACCACCCCACCCCCCATTGGTGTGTATGTGAAAACTATCTGGAAATTAACAGTGAGATTTGTTTTGCCTAACTTGAGATACCTGTAAATCAGATTTCAGGCATTAACTCATCATCTGCTCTTAGTCTATAGCCAACAGGGGCAGATGGTAATTTCCAGAAGAGAATTCATCCTGTGTATTTCTTACACTTATCTTAGAATGGCATGAGTCACCCCATAGAAATGCCCAGCTCTTTCCATTTCCTTTAAAAAGTTCTTAAACAACTAGTTCTAACCTGAAAATGTTCAAGTTAAATGTGATTACTCACCACCTCCAAGTTACATGGGAAAGTTTAGAAATGAGAGAGAGAGAGAAGAATAGCATCTGGGGAGACAAATGGAGTTGTCATTAATATTGGAAAGTAAAGCTAGTGTTTGTGTGGCAAAGAGCAAGGAACTAACAAGACCCTAAACAGAAATTATGGGGGTGAAAGTGGGCAATGGAGTCATCAAAGGATAGGTTAAAGTCATGAGGTAGGAGAAGTGCTACAGGAGGAGAATTAGGTGCGACAACTTTGCATCTCTGAAGGAATAAAGGAAAGTGGTGTACGAAGGGTTGGAAAGAAAATCTGAAGGGAAAAGGAAGAGCACAGAGTACTCAGTGTTATTTTGTAAGATGTTAGTAGGAGCCTATACAGAGGGAAACGTTCATGAAGGATAGATCTAATGTTCACTGGCAGATCTAATGTTGCACTTCAGACAGAGAGATGGTTGCCTGCAAGCAAAGCTTGAGCTTAGTGAAGTCCTATTACACGGTATGGTGTCTGGCTGCAGCCAGGTACTGTGGCTCCACCTCCATCATGTGATCCAGTGTGTCAGACTAGCATCTGTCACACAACCAGATCCACAGGATCTCTTGTAGAACCTTGAGAAGTGTTGGAAAAGCAAACTGTTAATCTCCTTAAGCCATTAGGGAGTCAACTGCCTATTTACCACCCCAGTGGTGAAATAAGTGCTTGGGAGGTGAAAGACACTATGGCAGCACAGCGTGCCTTCACATGCCCAAAGTGAAAATTATCCCCACAAAAGCTGCCACTGCAGTTTTGAGCTTGGAGCATTATCCAGGTCTCTCATGGTTAATACTGTGGAATGTTCCAGCTGTTTGTAGTCACAAATGTAGGATGGAAAGCCAGTCCATAATTTTCTACCCATTGTTTATAAATGCCGTATGTTCATAATGTGGGTTTTTCTCTTTCCTTCCCATTGTCTTGATATAGTCTGACTCAGATCTGGGGGAGGGGAAGGTGGGGGGTATTTTTAATGTTATACCATGGGAGGAGGTTTCTTTGTGTTTGATTTATCTGGGTTTTGTGTGGCTTATTTTCCAGAATTTCTTCCACAATGATGACACTTTTAACTTCAACTACGCCCAAGCCAAAGCTGCCGTGGGCAGTTTTGTTGAGGCGGAAGAGGTATATATTTACTTGCCTTTAAAAAACAACAGTGGAAACATTTCCCACATATCCTCCTCTTTCCTTCCTTCTCTCCCTCCGGATCTTCATGTCGGCTGAAAATAGGCTGGTTGTGTGGAACATCATCTTCCCCTTCTTAGAGGAGCTAAAACTCTCAGTAAACACAATTCAGGAAAGATTACCTTGCTAATCTTATAATGTGAGGTATATAGGGAGTCATGCTGCTCGTGATGCATCACAAGGGTGCTTGCAGCTATCTCTAATTGATCAAAGAATGCTCTTTTAATCAGATTTCCTACGCTTTGTCTGGGATCCCAGGCAGTCTTATTGTTCAGACTGACTAGGGCATGCTGAGTAAAAGACAGTGAATAGTTAAGAGCTTCTAGGTGTCCCTAGAAATGTGTGTTTTAAAAAAAAAAATGAATTCTTCCACTGGGAGATGTGGGAGGGAAAGAGGAAGTGCTCAGTATCTTATTCAGCAGCATCCAGATGCAGCTGGAAAAGATTAACCTACACACAGCATTTTTTGTGTCTATGTGCAGTAGGAACTTAATTACAAGTAAAATGTGCAAATGCAAATAGCTGTTATGAAGATGGAAGCAACATTTTCCACAAGACCAGAAAGGAGACAAGCCAGGGGAAAAAAAAGCCAAACCAAACAACCACATAGTCTAAACTGAAGCATATAAGTTTGGTTGGTTTGGGGTTTTCTTTCTTTGTTTCTTCTGTCTTTCTAACTTTTTAACTCTTCAGGTTTTTCAACAACAGAGCCCTCCCCTGAGGTCTTTTCTGTCAGGCAAAATGGATATATATTTCAATTCACCTACCTTAGTTTAGTTAGCTTAATGAAAATGCAGGTGAATACCTTTTCAAACTATGCTAACAGGCTACTCTGAGTTCTGAGACTTCATACAAACAATAGTGCTGTAAGTAAGCTGTAGCTGCAGCCAGACAATCAGGAGTCACAAAGATCTAAACAGCTGCCAGACCACATTCTTCCTCTTCTGTTCTTAAAAATGTTTGTGTATAAATTTGTGTTTGGTAGTTGATGCAATTAAATGACAGAATTATGTAATTAAATTGATTAGTCTGCTCTAATGTCTGATACTTGATAGCGAGGACACTGCCATATAAAGATCACCTTTCCCCGATGTCTAAAGCTTGTAAAGGATCTCGAGATTCAGCCCTTTTTAAGTTAAGCTTAGCTTAGCTTAGCTCACTGGACATAATGAAATAAAACCTATGATGGAATGCTCCTTACAGTGGTAATGCTGCTATATATTTATTTCTTCCCTCTTACCCCTTCCCCTCCCACCCAAATTAGGAGATCTGCAATATTTACCCAATAAAAATGTCAGTCCTTTGTGGAACTCAGTACATACAGCTGCAGCTGTAGAGGTATTTTGAATTTTGCCAGTAGCATCCCAGTGTAGTTACAAACAAACCTACAGAGAGGCATAAATAGCTTCTTTCTGTGAGCAAAGCCAGAGTACATTTTAACATGTGTGACACCCCCAACAGATCCCTTCAGATGCAGAATGTAATAAACCTGTATTTGTACAGTAAATTGCAAAAAGCAATTGTTTTGCCTTAGAGCCTTACCGAAACCCAAAGGCTTAGAAATGGCTTATTGCTGACCTGGAATGATCTTTGACATGTATAGGGAGGAAAGGCTCATATATATATATGAAACTTCTGGTATTTCAAGAAGATGCTAATGTAACTGCTTGCATTGCTTTCTAAACAAACACATTCCAAATAGCTTTTCCCACAGGCCCAGTGTTCCTTTGTGCTGTTTGTGTTGCATGGCCACCCACTGGCACTCGTTCAGAGCAAGCCGCACCCACTGCAGAGCTCGGTGTTTTGAAGCTGCTGAAGTGCCTTGACAAGCATGGCACTGTTTGAATCCTCCACCTACCCAACAGAGAGATGGCCCTGCACTGCACTTGCATCGCCTCACTGTTCTCATGAAGCAGTTGTTAGTGTGGTTTAAGCAGCAGCTACATGTTGAAACGAGGCAGATCACCCTTCTGCTCGTGTAAAAGTACATGCATGTATAATCTCCTGTTTTCCTTCTTCCTGCAGGTGTTCCTTTTGATCCAGAGTGAGAAGATAAAGAATGATTTTGTTTACCTTAGCTGGCTAGCTCGCTGCTGTGAGTCACTTTACTCTCAATATTGCAGAATACAGATCCTCCTCTATTGCATCAGTCTTGGCAATCCACTTCCCTAATTTAATTTGACATTGTAGGTGGATTCAGGACTATGAAAGTGAAAAGCTGATTGCGGTAGTCACAGTGTGGGCAGTTGCTGCACCCTTCATACACTGGCTCATAGTAAGCGATTACTGCTTCAGTGCAGTGCTGTTACAGTTCTGTCAATGCAGCTCTTCCTGGCAAGTGAACATTTTACTTTTCAACTGGCTACTCAGTTGCTCGAGTACAGATTATTTTCCTCTTAAAAGACTGAGTTACAACTCTAAAATGTTCAGAGTAAAACACCAAATAGAAATGTCGGTACTGGGTTAGGCCCAGCATCTGTCTACCTCCAAGAGTAGCCAATGTCAGATACCCAGGGAGGTGAAGGATCAGGCAAGCATACACTGCATTTTTAATTCCTATGCATACTCTGTTTTCCCCAAACTCCTGTGCCTGGAGGGTGACCTTTTCAATCTCCAGTGTGTTTTATCTTCCAAACACTTTTCCATTTTTTCCTTGAACTTCTGCTGTGTTTAATATCCTGTGCCAAATTCTACTTAGTTTTTCTGAACTGGTTTTTAAAACATTGCAGAGTACACCTCAGGAGAGCTCTAGCTACAATGCCACATGCAAAATAGCATAGAGGTTGGCTTTTCTAATGAGTCAAGTCTAAGACTCCCTGGGCTAATTAGTTTTCCTTAGAGTGCCTCAATAGCAAAACGTTGTGCTATCAAACAATTTTCAGTAGTTGTAGTTGCAATGTAATTATGTATGTTTTGGGACATTATGCCTCTCCAGCATGATCTTTCCCAGACAGGCACATCACACCTATGGATCTGTGACTCTATTTTAGGACATGCCAGTTGATTTCCATTTTCATGAAGCTGCAGTACCTGGTTGTGCTTCAGTGGTTTATATGTGACTGGTTTATGTGATTTGTTTTCGATGGGAGACCTCTCATTGCAAAGGCAAATCATGGCAGTTCGGTGTTCATCCCTTTAACTCTGTGCTGTAGTAGTTCTTTGACGTACATCTGGGGATGCAGAACTTTTGGAAGGTGCTAATTATTGTACAAGGAGTAAAATGAACACTATGCCATCAAAGAAAAAACATCTAGCTTGTTCACAGGAGCTGCTGAAGGCCCTTCTCAGTTCCTGCTGAAGTTTCAGTAGAGATGCTCTATTCTTCTGTGTCTGCCTGCAAATTTTGATTATATTTTTTTCTCACTCCCAAACAGCTGCTAGAATTCTTTGCACAAACAACTGCTCTCTTTTTTGTGTGTGTCAAGTATGTAGATTACTAGTACAGCCTTCTGGATAAAAGATGCTGTAGAAATTGGAGAGCATTAGAATACATTCACGTCAGAGAATGATTAGATACCGAGTTGTAAACAATTTGATGCTGAAATGTTTCCAACAGGCAATAAGTACCAGAGATGCATCTTTTGTGGATTTGTTTAATAGTATTGTACTGTTTATACTGAATTCTTCTTGGGGAGAAGGTAGAAAACCAACATTGAATTAGCACAGTAATACATTTCTTTAGATAGGTGGATTAATGTTTGGAAATTAAGCCCTGGAGTTTGTTACTGTGTATGTGTAGTAGTAGTAATAGATTTACTACTCTGCAAGTAGCTGGTAAGACTTGATAAAGAAAGGAAGAGTTCATTTCATTTTCTTTTCTCCCAGTACTCACTTGAGGCTGAAATTACCAATATCTACCTAAGGTTAAACAGAATGGGTTCTTATCTGCAGAAAAAAACCCACCAAATTTCAGAACTCTGCATTCAAGCATCCCAGTGGAATTCCCACTAGCTTAGATGGAAGATTCACATTCTTTTATTTCTAATTGTGTACAGCAGTGATGTTTAAAGGCCAATGAAAGATTCTATTCTCATAGGAAAATGTAGAAACCAACCAAAAATCTCAAGAATTTGGAAACATTTTTTCTAATAGATGCATAATGAGAAGTTGTGTTGTGCTTGGAGAAGCTTCACCCACACACACCACTGTTAGTTTGCTATGAATCGTGGAAATTGAATGGTTAGATTCAGGTGGTTACCAAGTGTTAAAGACCTCATTTCAATGCCAGTTAGTTTTTATTCTGTGTAAGAACACAGAATGCTAGATCTCACCATCTAAATGGATTGCTAGAGTTCATTGTCCTGCGCAGAATAACTTCTCTGGTGATTTCCATTCTGTTCCTTAATCACATCTGAAATTGTGAGAGCTGTGCTTATTGCTGTATCTGTGAAATATAAATTGAGATGTAAACATCATAATTATTCCTCTTGATGTTGATATTCTCTGATGAATTGGCACTAAGGACGAATTTCCCTTTCCAGCTTCACGCTCACAGGGTGAAGCATGCATTTACATCAAGTGAAGAAATTTAGGAACACTTACTCCACCTGCCATTGAGCATTGTGCATGGCATGTTCTTTTCAAAATCCAAGGGTTTTTTTGTTGCAGATATTATGAATAAGAAACCACACCTGGCCTGGAAGCTGTATGAGAAGATGGAGACCTCAGGGGAGTCCTTTGACCTATTGCAGCTCATTGCAAATGATTGCTACAGAGTGAGTCTTCTCTTCAGAACTTGGTGTATGCCTTGTTAATTCAGTGACTGTACCAACAGCCTTTGTTTTGTTTTTAATACTTTCCATCATTGTTTTCACTAGTGAACCTCTTATAATAGTGAGGTGTCTAATAATGTAGATGAGCTGGCAAGGATTAGTCAATATTTTAACCTACAGGCCTCCTTGGTGGACAAACCAGTTATTAAAATGTTGGCAAATTACTGCATGATTGAGCTATCAATAATGGTAACAGTTTCTTATCCTAGTAAGCATTCATTCATGGTAAAAATGACAAGAACATGCACATTGCTTCTATGACTTACTGCCAATGTCAGAAAACTGAGCTCAGAGTTTTTAATCCACATCTGAAGGATGGTCATGTAGTCGGGAATAATGTTTTACTTTCTGTGCAGATGCGCCAGTTCTACTTCTCAGCCAAAGCATTTCATGTTCTGGAGAGTCTGGACAGTAATCCTGAATACTGGGAAGGCAAGAGAGGTGCTTGTGTTGGTGTCTTTCAAATGATTGTAGCTGGCAGAGAAGCAAAGTGAGTATTCTGTGTTGTATCTGAATTTACTTTGCTCATTTCCTGTTTCCAGCATCATAATCTTAGCTTTAAGACTAGGTATCCTTTACCAATTCCATGTTGTCATACAATAGATACTCTGGCACCCATATGCAGTGATCAGTTTGAAGTGTATCTTTCACAGCCAACAGTTGCAGAGTATGTGGTGGAGAGTAAGTTATCAGCTAATGCTGTGAACTGTAGGAAACCCAAATACATTCATCATGATATTGGGACAAGCTAAATTATAGCATGTTCATGAACTGAGGGAAAAGAACCTTTTCTTTTTCTCTTTTGTGTTGATGGCTTAAGAATGGAAAACTGTCCCATGACATTTTAAGGTTCACAGAACAGAACTAAGGAAACATTTACTCAGCAGTGCAGGAAGGTCACAGTTTCTCTAAACAGTGAGTAGATGAGACCATGTTTTCACTCAGATTTGCTCTCTGAAGACACTGTCCATGACAGACAAATACACTTACTTGAGGAAAGCCTAAAGGGAACTTATCTTTGTTACCTTTGGCCCATTTCACTGGCTGGGAGAATGAGAGAGTAGTGAGGCTGTATTTAAGAACTGCTCCCTTATGATGCTTCTGCTGTGATGCCAGATGGCCATTCTCCCCTGGCCAAAGCTGCTGTTCGTACATAGCTAGTAGGTGTATGTCTTGGCTTCTGCACCCTCCTTGTATTCCTTTCTCTCTAATCTCATCCACTTCTGCACCCTTCAACTGTCCTTTTAGCAATTACTGCAGTAGATGCAGTAAAAGACAGGCAGCTTGCCGGCTTTTCAATATGCATACAAGTTCTTGCTGTAAAGTAACTGGCAAACAGCAGTTTTGCATTGGTTTCTCCTATTGGTAATGTTCATTTCCATGTTGTTTGATTGATGGATAAGGTGCTGTGGCAGCATTAAGCTAAATGCTGCCATACTGAAGACCAACAGGTAGCATTAAAGACCAGAAAAAGAAAGTTTGCTTTGTTCAGAGGAACTGTTTTGCAAGAATAAAGATTTATACCACATGCAAGCATGCTAAACTCCAAACCAATTACATTTTGCTGATAGTATTTTTAAGTTCTCTCCTTTTTAGTTGGTTTGGTTTTGTATTGTTGTTGTTTTTATACTTTACCCCCAGGATCTTCTCCCCTGTGCATTTTTTACTAATTCCTGCTTTGCAAATGAATGAACCTCTCCCTCTAGGAACTATGCTTGGAAAATAGTTTGCATCTGGGTAGATGTATATTGTATTGATTGGGTCTTACTCTCTTTTTAAGTCTTTGCTTTTCACCTTTGTAGAGAGACTATCCAGGAAGTACTGCTCCTTCTGGAGAGCTCTAGGAATCCTCAAGCAGAATACATTGTCCGCATCATGAAAAAGTGGGCCAAGGAGAACAGAGTCTCTATCTAAGTCGGAGTCACTGTGTGGCTGCAAGATGTGATTCTTGGTTGTTTGTAGGTTGGTTCTTGTTTTTTGAATTAAAGCTTTATTGGTGCTTTTCTGTTGCACCATTTTCTATTCCATATTCACAGTTGTTGGGGTTTTTAGCAGTAATTCCAGCTGTCCACAAGTCAAAGTGCTCCTCAGATGTTCCCCAGACTTCTCTACACAAATTAACTGGAATGCTTTATGGGTTGTTTTTTTTTCAGCAAGTCTTCTGGCTTCTGGAGAAAAACATTTTGTTAAATGGCTGAGCATTGTCCTTTTCTCAATAAATCTCAATAACAAATATCTTCCTTTCTTATTTTTGTCTATAAGGATTATTTTTGAAGATGGGGATTAACCAACCCAAAATGCCAAGCTCACAAGTGGCTGATTTGCTTTCTAGGTTGGTGTTGTGGGTTTAAGACTGGATGTCTTAACAGTCCTGCAGAGGGACTAGATAGTCCATGGGTGGACATTGGAAAGTGTAATCTTTTGTTGTTTCATCCCATGATGCCTGCATCTACTCCCCTATATAAATGGGCATAATTGTCTCTCTGGGCATTGTGGCAGCTCCTATCTCTGGTTGGAAGGGGAAGTAGGGCTTCGAGCTGGCAGCTAAATTCTTGCTGTGCAGTGCAGCCTGGAGGGGAGGGAAGCCTTGAGGCCTTTTGGCCTGCTGCATTTAGTTGGAGGTAGGGGGTGGGAAGGGGGCAGTTGTCAGCCTGTTTGAGGGCATTGAGGCCTGGGGGTGGGGGGAAGGTTTTTTGGATGATGTTGGCCTAGTGAGGTTTTGGTAAGCCCAGGATTGAGAACTGGGCTGAGGCTGAATATGGATTTGTGTATTTTGTATGGGTTTGTGTTGTTGTGTATAATTGTGAATAGATTTTCTTTTACTTCTTTGGGGTGGGGTTAAAGAGCTTCTGTCCACTCTAAAACTACATTGGGTTGGTAGCAAAGCATGGTAAGGCCATCTCTTTCAGAGCACAGAGATTTGACTGCATTACTCAATCTTGCTTTGAGGTTTGAAACTCCAAACATTTATTCAAGCTAATGAAATTTATAGGAGCATTTTCTACTGTCTGTGTTTTGATTAAAGCTCTCAAGTGAATCGACTACTCTGAGTGATCCTGCTTTAGCAGGGGGGTTGGACCCGATGAGCTCCCTTCCAGCCTCTAATATACTGTGATACTGATACAGTTGAGTGTCTCACTGGTCTGCATTGCTTCCTGCCTCCAAAATTGAACTAGTATATTCATTTTGCTGTGGAAGAGGGCAGATTTGTGACTGATCATTCAGGAATTGGTTGAAGGGCAGGCAATGACATTGGACCTGATTT
Source organism: Picus viridis (assembly GCA_033816785.1). Lineage (NCBI taxonomy): Eukaryota > Metazoa > Chordata > Aves > Piciformes > Picidae > Picus > Picus viridis. Next base: position 22,559,292 of record CM066568.1, on the reverse strand, counting down.
TATGGCAGTTTGCTGGAAATAAGGTGGCTCAGTGTATATGGAATGTATTTAGACATTTCTCCCATATCACATGTCAGGGTTTTTTTACTGCTTTAAACAAAATAACTGAGTTCCATCCTTCAGATATCTAGAATTACACTGATAATTATGATAACTTGCATTTACACACATTTATATAAAAAAAAAAACCCAATCCATCATACCTAGCAACAATAATAGAGCCTTTCAGCAGGGTCAGGAGCAGTGTTACACTCATTCCAAAGAGGTGTGAAAGGAGCAGGATTGCCACTGAAAGCAGTTACAAAATGTGTTTCACTTGTAAAAGGCATTTTTCTTTTCCCTCCCAGTTTAATTAACTTGGAAACAGATCGGGAATACAGTTATGAGTCTTGATACAAAGCTCAGAAAGATCGTGTTGGTGGCTTTGTAGCAGATGTTAAATGCATCTAATTACTCCCTTTATTGAAGTTTAACCTACAGGAGAGCTGAAAAGCATCTAAATCCATTGCAGACTATTTTACATGTTGGCTGAATCTTCTTAAGTAAGTGTGATGGCATCGCAGCATAAGGACCTGGGGACTGATTTTGAATTCTTTGTCTGTGACCACTGAAGAAGTTTTTGAAAACCTCACCTTTATGCACTGTAGTCACAAAGCCATATTTGATAGGCTGAATAATGTGAGGTTAGCACAGTGCATTCTACTGACTGGCAATAAAGCTTTTGTCACTTAAGACATAAAGAACAGGAGACTGCAGTCTTGAGCAGTGATGAAATAAAAGGTATACTACATGTTCATAGAATTATTAAGGTTGGGAAAGACCTTAAAGATCAGTGAGTCCAGCCATAACCCAACTACCATGACCACTCAACCGCATCCTGAAGGGCCACATCTACAGACTTCTTGAACACCTCTAGGGATGGTAACTCCACCACCTTCCTGAGCAGCCTGCTCCAACACCTCACCACTCAGTAAAGACGTTTTTCCTAATGCCCAGTCTAAACCTCCCCTCTGGCACAGCTTAAACCCATTTCTTTTCATTCCATTGGTAATTACCTGGGAGAAGTGACCAACAGCAGCCTCACTACAACCTCCTTTCACGTAGTTGTAGAGAGCAATAAGATCTTCCCTTAGCCTTCTCTAAACAACCCCAGCTCCCTCAGCCACTCCTCATAGGACATGCCCTCCAAACCACTCACCAGCCTCATTGCTTTTCTCTGGACACCCTCTAGGACCTCGATGTCTTCTGTATACTGTGGCACCCAGAACTGAACATAGTATTCAAGCCGTGGCCTCAGCAGGGCTGAGTACAGGGGCATGATTGCTTCCCTACTGCTGGACACACTAGGTTTGATACAGGCCAGGATGCCACCCATCCTGTAATTTGTTTGACCAGGCTCAGTTTTCCAGCTTTTGCAGATCACTCCATCTGACTTACCTCATCCTCACAAATTACTGGTCTGTTTCTCTGCAGCCTTTTCTTAGTGCTGTTTTACATCTGTATCTGGATCATCAAGGGATATGTTGGATCCTCCATCCTTTTAGGACCTTATTTAAGTAACCTCCCCCAAATGTTCTAGTAATGATGACTGATGGCTGCTTTTCATCATTTGTCAGTCTCAACTTACTTAACATGCACTTTACAAAGCCTTTATTACACTGTTCCTTTACATGAGATACATGACATTAGAAATTTATGTGTAACTCAAATATTGTTTTATTTGGCTAAACTTGTAGAAGATTTGTGTCATGGGAACTACTACTTCCCATTCATCCTTCACTAGATGAACCTTGTAGCATCCCAGAAAGCTTGATGGAGTGCAGTTGTTCAAGGCTGCTTGCACAATTGGAAACAACTTCTGTTTTGCCCTGTAATCACATTTAGAAGCCACACACCAAAAGCTTTTTTTTTTTGTGTGTGTGTAATTTAAACTTTCATTTGGAACAAATAAAGCAGGCATCAAACATGTATGGGCAGGGGACAGTTCCTAAATTCCTTTGAGGTCTTGCTTCATTTATGAATTATACTAGAATCTATTTATATATATTTTAAAATCTGAATCTATATTTAGTAACAGCTAAAAGACTTCTGTGAGGCTGGTGTATTCTTCAAATGAAAAGAGAAATTCTCATTCAGTTAATTTTTACACATTTGTCTTGTGCTTCGTTTTTCCAGAGTATATTATTCCTAGTAATTATTTTGAGGTAAATTAAAATAATTAATGCAGTAAAATAAGTAATGGTCTTTAAAAATGGTTTTACAAGCAAATCTTCCAGAACCTGGGACTTAAGTTATTTTGATAGGCAGTATGCTATGGGACAGTTTGTACCAGTTCTCAGATAGAGTTAAATCTAACTGAAGAGTGGGACACTACCTGTGCTGTTGTCTCTGAACTGCACTTTCATGGACCTAGGAATTCCATTCCTTTTTTGGAGTGCTCAAACCACCCTTTAAGCTGGCCTTTAACTAGGGAAGAGTGATGAGCCTCAGACTTCACCATCTGTTCCTTGACGGTTGTAAGCAACCTCCGTGTGGTCAGTTGTGTGAAAAATAACACACGATGAAAACGACACACAATAACATACTGTAACATGGTTTAAGAATACACACAGTACCATTGAGAAGGCTTATGTCACACAGAAAATACCATGCTTCAGTTCTGACAGTTCCACTGTGCATCATAACAGCTAGAATTTTCTCTGTTTTACCCTTCAGGATGATGGGATCATTATGCCCATCTACTCCAAAGATACTTGCCTCCTGTCAGTGGGTGAGGCCATTACGGAGGTAGCCATTGTGCGCCAAAGCACAATGTCTTACTTTGCAGAGATGGGGAATTAATTCTTACCACGTGAAGTAAATATGTCTCTTGAATATCAATCCATGTGTGATGGCTGCATCTAAGAAACCTGCAGAAAAATTAAATCACAAAAGCTGATAATCCAAGTCTTAAACTGCCTGGTATACTCCCAGTTCTGATGATTACAATGCAATACAATACACCAGGTTGAAAGAGACCTTCAAGATCATCACGTCCAACCCATCAACCAATCCAACCCACCTAAACAACTAAACCATAGTGGTATTCTACAAGTTCAGTCTTCCCTTTGAGTTATTAATGATGCCACGTGTGCATACTCATCACTGAGCAAACTGGGAAGTTAGTTATTTATGTAAAAGAATGGTTTTCCACACCATTTAAATGTGGAAGAGCTATTTTCAAGTCATAGCAAGGTAATTTCTGAGGCAAGGTTCCCACTCAGTTTAGCTAGTTATTCCCAAACAGGTTCTATGGCTGTGTCTGCTTTTCACTTCTGCACATCCTCCTCCCCTTTCCATCTATCCATGTGACTGGCCAGACAGGACTACCACAAAGGACTGCCAAGGTGCTGCTGGTTTCCATGAATCTCTTCCTTCCCCCACCTCTGAGCGTTGCATGCCTCGCTCTGCTTCATATTTGAAGCAAGATTTGTTCAGATTTGTAAAATATCCTAAGTCCTATGGAGGACTAGACATCACCATGACAGTAAGAAATAACTCAGTCTCTTACAATGGTGTGGAAGTCTTCAGAGAAGTACTCAAATAATGGAAATCTGACCGCACGATTACTTATCAGTGGAAAGGGGGACTCTTCTAAGACCAGGAAAATGACATTTGAAACAAAGCTGTCCTACAGAAAATGCAGCTTGTTTTCACCAACATTGCTGATGTGTAGCATCCACTCTGTACTTTAAAACTGCCACTGCTGTTGCTGCTATTCTACATTCATTTTCATGTGCTCAAAAAAAAAAAAAAATCTTTGAATTCCTTGACTTTTCAGTAGAAAACTTGAGGTGGTGAGAAAAGAGAGTTTAACAAAATTCCATTTGTCTGTTTAAATTATTCATGTATAGAAACCCTTTTTTTTGTAAGTAATTTTTCACATGCTATTTTTAATGCTGTGGCAACTCAAAAGCAGCTTTGTGTTGAATCTGCAAGCTCAGTGTGTTGTTAATTCTCAGTGATGAATATGTGCTTTGCTTTTTGAAGGCAGTTTGGCTTGGAAGTAGAATCGTGGAAGTACGAAAATGCTGAACTGCACATGCAAAGTACACTTCTGTCTAATCCTAAGCTTGTATGAAAGTTAAAAATGTGGTAATTTGTTTATGCAATCACCCTCAGCTGTCTGTGATAATGTGCACTACTCATTTAGATGTAGAACTTTACATAAGTAAAAGCAGTTTCTAAAGCGCTGAGAGACATTGCTGGGGGGAGGGGGAGGTGGGAAAAGACGGTTAGGAAATTGGAATTTTTGTAAAATCATTTTGAAAGAGGAACTAAGGAAAAACAAGTCAAATTTCTCCAAGGTCATAGCCAAATATTACATGGTACAGCACTACGATTCCTAGAAGGCCGGTTTGCAGTCTACATCTGTATTATAGGTAATTCCCATTTTGGGGAGGGTGAACGTTGCTTGATGATTTTCTTTTTCCTGAGAAATGGCTATACTGTGTTTTCACATATGACAGTATTTAATAGATTACATAAATTTCTGATAATTCTGTAAATATTTGTATTTCACTAAAATCCGGAAAATACCACAGTGGCAAGGGACCAAGGCTTGCAGTCTGACTGGCTCTGTTTTCCTGGGCACCGAGAGACTGTCTTGTTCCAGGTCAGCACTCACAACAGAAACCCTCAGTAAGAGCAAATCTATGGCACATTAGCTTTTGTATTGCTGAGAATTACTTCCAGACCCTTTTTACCTCATTAAACAGCATTACCGCTGCTTTTACTGCAGAAATTGTCATTTAACCCAAGAATTCCCTGCAAGAACAGTCCTTCTTAGTCATATTACAGGTGGGTGGGGTATATATGTGACTCTCATTCTTGTGTGGTTTTAATTGCTATTGGTAGAATAAACCCAGCAAACAGCAATTCCGAGATAAGACAATAACCTGACTCCAAAGTTTCAGACAGGCTGCTAATCTTCGGCTGCCTCCAGGGGTGCTGGCCTGATGGAACCGGCTTTTCATCGGAGATAAGTATCCCACCCTGCACGTCTCTTTAAAGAAATGCTGCAAATGAGAGGGGGGGGGGGAAAGTGAGGAACAACTCCCCAGAGCACATAATCCCTCTCAATCTCTGTAAATATCTAGGTGTTTTTACACTGTCTAATGAGTAGGTGTGAATCATAAAAGAGCTACCATTACGGAAATCCGGTCTTTCCAAAGGCAGTCCCTCCTCAGCTTTACACTCGGTTTAAGTACGGTTAGTGACATTGTTAAACACAATCAACATGCGACAGGCAGGTGCTTCTTGGTTTAAGCTTCTTCACCACCTCATTGAATTCTGCTCCCTTCCTATACATTTGTGTTTTCAATGAAAAAAAGCTTACGCTGTATTACCAGGTACTCCTCTGCAAAATCTCTTCCATGTTTATTTCCAGCATATCCCTTCTTGTCATTCTTTGTATCTACAAGGAAATTCCAGGATTTTAGCTGAAAGATTCATATATCTTTGGTAATTCAGCGGGTTTCATTTTCTTCTTGTGACCATTTAGAAGGTGTTGGGAGTGGGGGTGGGGTGTTTGGTTTTGGTTCATGGGATGGGATTGTTTGTTTCTTTTGGTGTTGTGTTTTGGGGTGGGGTGGGGGGATGGGGTGTTGTTGTTTTGGGTTGGGTTTTGTTTGTTTGTTGTCTTAGCAAAGTGAAGGGTAAACCTGCAGGGAAGAATTTCCTAGTGATTTTAGACCTCAAATTAATCTTCACTGTTTGGCAAGGAAAACCTCTCAAATGCTGGCATTCCCAAAATAATTTCAGTTAAGATGCAGCATCCACACACCACTTCACCTAGAATCACTACTACTGGAGAAGTGTACAGTTTATTTGTCAACCTCAGCTGACTTCACCCTAAACATTAGGAAAGCTTCAAGATGAAAGTTGCAAGAAATCTTGAGATGAGAAACAATTGTTAACAATTAAGTGAAAAATAAGATATAACTAGAAAACTGTTCTTATCTTGTTTATTACAATTGACTTTGCTACTGTTATCTGAAGGAACAAATTACTCACATTCTGCTTGGTAAATGCACCCACTTAAGAGCTGATGTGTAATGTCTTTATATCTCACTTTCACTCCAGGATCAAAAGCTGTTCCAAACAGCAGCTTCTTCGAGCAGGTTGTTCCTCCTTGCCTAAGATGTAGTCCTTCTTTCAGTTTTCTCTTACCTCTTTTTCATCCTAATCTGCTATTCCATGTGAACTCAGCACTTGAGGCTTTGAATTTTCTCTGAGGTTCCTTTAAGTTAACACTCCTATTTAGCTTAAAGAATGTTCCATAGGGCACAAAAATCACCAGTCATACAGAAGTTGTGCCCTGTTCCAAGTTCTTGCTGAGAAACTGCATGTGAACAGCACAGATGGTAGTTAAGACCCCTGCCTTTGGATGAGGAGGAACTCACGCTGTCATGACATACACGATCCTGTAAATCTCTCTAGTTTTCTAGCCTGAAGACTTGCTTTGGTTCCCAGCTTATTTTTAATGTGAGGTAAAAGCCAACATTCTCTTTTCATCAGCTACCTACCAGATACCCAGTAATGCCATTTATGCTATTCTGGCACACAACAGTATCAGAAGACCATTCTTGCCTTCAGGAAGTGAAGAGTGCACCTAAATCCACTTGTAAAGGTAAAAAGCAGTTCCAGTCACAGGAGCAGTAACTACCTTTAGCATAGAAATTGCTGCTACTCTTAAAACTTCCTGATGTCAATCTTTGAACTTTTGATCAGGTTTGTTCAAGTCTCTTCTTGAAGTTCTTCAAAGGAATCCGGTGTCTCACAGACTCAAGCTTTCATTCTTCCAGAAGTAATGTTTGGCCAGTTCACAATGCATGGGATAAAGTTCATAGTCATGGTTCCTCTGCCTTGAAATTGTGATAAATGAGTATTCCTGCCCTAGTAAATTACATCCTAATTACCTGAAGCTAATGTGGTCTTTTCTAGCTCCAACATCTGGCATTTCTCTACCTGCCTACAGTACTTCTTCGCTTCACTGAATAGAGTACTTTGGACTTTTTAAGGATGTGGCAGAGCAGCTGGTAACAACTCTAAGTACATGTGCCTGAGGAGAGAAAGTTAGATGTATGTTCTGCCAGAAACAGTATTTTAATTAAAAAAAAAAAAAAAAAAAAAAAAAAAAAGAAGAAGAAGAAGAAAGAAAAAGGAGGGGAAGGATCCTGTAGATAAAATTAGGTTTTGAAACGGTTTGCAGGGCATCGGTGCTTGGTTTCGGAAAGTGGGGGTGGATTTTATTCCTTTACTCTGGATCTGGCAGGAAGCAACTTACTAAAGCTGTAGGAGGCAAGACAAGTTCAATAAAAAGCACACTTCAATTCAGACAGCCTCATTAAATAGAAAGCCAGTGACACCAGCCATGCTGTTGGTACAGCGGATTCTTGTAATGCAGCAGCAGTTCTAGTAACAGCTACACAAACACCATCCTACCTCCAGCTGTATCATCTCCTGACAGCAATGAAAGTAGCAGTTGCTGTGGCAGCAGTTTCAGTGAAGGGACCGTAAGGATCAACAAGATTCCCAGATGGACCATAAGAAACCAAGATAGCAGGGGGTATCTTGAGGAAAAAAGCCCACACCAAGTAGACTCTTGGGGACTTTTCAGTGGCTGAGCTCTGACTCAGCTTTACTAGCAGTAAAGCTCCTGCTTCAGTGCAAGCCCCAATGCTCATCTTAAGCAAAGCAGAAGACAAAATGACATCCCATGCCACCTGAGTGGGGAAACTTACAAAAACAAGCTCCCTGGAGACAGACACAACTGATCATGGGTGAGGGGACTGAGAGCTCCCTTAGGAAGTTTGCAAATGACACCAGACTGGGTGGGAGTGCTGATCTGCTTGAAGATAGGTACTCCATTGTAAAGTGCAGCAAATTATGCCATGTATGAACAATACATGAGACAGCTTAACACCAAAGAACAAAACAGGTAGAACAGAAAAACAATGGGGAAAAAACCCCAGATCTAACTCCTCTTAAAACTGTTTGATATGGCAAACCTGGAACTCGTGTGTTCAAAACTAATCTGTCTTTGGCAAGCTCACTTGAAATTCAGAGATCCAGAATTACTGTTTTTCTAGTCACATAAACAAAGCCTCATAAAAAGAATCGTTCTCCAAGATGCTCAGAGGTTAGATAGGAAGGTGTATTTGTCTAATTAAACTCCCAAAAGACAAGAAGAAGAGGTATATAAACACCTATGAAAACCTTAGATGTGAAAGGCTGCTTCTGCTATCAATGTCTGCAATCTCATAACTTAGAACAAATGGCTACATGAAATTATTTCCAAGAACTACTTCTGGTTTTCTCTGTAACCCTGTCATGGGTCAGGTGAGTTGTTGCTATTCAGCTTATTTTCCCCTACTTTAAAAGTATGTTAAAAACCTGACCAGAATGTATCACACAGTATCACAGTATCACCAAGGTTGGAAGAGACCTCAAAGGTCATTGAGTCCAACCTGTCACCACAGACCTCATGACTAGACCATGGCACCAAGTGTCACGTCTCCAATCCCCTCTTGAACACCTCCAGGTCTGGTGACTCCACCACTTCCCTGGGCAGCACATTCCAATGACGAATGACTCTCTCCGTGAAGAACTTCCTCCTCACCTTGAGTCTAAACTTCCCCTGGCACAGGTTGAGACTGTGTCCTCTTGTTCTGGTGCTGGTTGCTAGAGAGACGAGACCAATCTCTTCCTGGCTACAACCACCTTTCAGGTAGTTGTAGAGAGCAATGAGGTCGCCCCTGAGCCTCCTCCAGGCTAAACAATCCCAGCTCCCTCAGCCTCTCCTCACAGGGCTTGTGCTCAAGGCCTCTCCCCAGCCTTGTTGCCCTTCTCTGGGCAGTTCAAGTGTCTCAATGTCCTTCCTAAACTGAGGGGCCCAGAACTGGACATAGTACTCAAGGTGTGGCCTAACCAATGCAGAGTACAGGGGCACAATGACTTCCCTGCTCCTGCTGGCCACACTATTCCTAACGCAGGCCAGGATGCCGTTGGCCTTCTTGGCCACCTGGGCACACTGCTGGCTCATGTTCAGGCAGTGCTACAAGCCAAGATAAAGTACTGAACTCAGATACTTGCAAAGCTTACTTTCTTGTGGAACACCTGTCCTACACTCATTACTTTTGAATACCTATCTCATATCTTAGGGGACTGAAAGACAGAACTGAGTTCTAGGCTGGATACTTTAGTTGCACAGCTTATCTTCACCTCTTCCCACAGGAACGTCCAAGTACTACCTGTGAACAAAAAATGTTGTATTCCTGATATTTCAATGTCTAGTCCAGTCTCCCCCTGGTAACTGAAAGCAAGCATTCATCAGAACTGCAGAAAAGCCCACGATTTCCACACAAGACTGGTTTGCTGAGCAATAAATTGGTGTTTTTTATTGGTTTTGCTTGTATGTTTCTGAGGAAAAGTTCCTTTTGCCACCATAATAAGTTTAATGACGTAGGCTACGGAGCAAGTTGATGAAAACTGGAATCTTCCTGGCAGGACTTGCGTGGCTGGAGCTTTGTTTGAATCCAGAAATACACTACTCTGTGTATCATCAGAAAGCTGTACATAAGAAGTGGGATTTCAAAATAATTTTGTTATGACACTGAAAGTAAAAACATATTTGAGGAGTACCTCTACCAAGCCTGCTCGTCGTACCAGGACACACAAAGATTTAAGACAAAACAAGTCTTTTTGACTATAAAACTCAACAAAGCCTTTCAGACTTCAGAAGGAGACAGCCCACACTTCTCAGCTCAGTTCAGTCATTCCACTGACTTTCTGCTGTAAGCAGCATTCTGGAATGTTCTCTATTCCCTTTTAGTGAAACCATAACTTTCAATAATGCCATTTTAGTGACACAGATCTTCTCTAGATGAAAGCAAGCAGTCATGTTAAATGAGTTCATATGCAGTGAGAAGAAAACATCACGCACTGCCACAAATGCAATTTGGAAAGTGGAGTAATGTGCTGCACAGAACAACCTCCTGTAATTATCCAAAATAATACATGTAGGCAAATTATGTTTGGTTTTCATGAGTACATTTTTTAAAAGAGGAGAACAAAACTACTCCTGACTAGCATTTCTGAGGCTAAAAAAAGGGGGGGGGGAATACTGTAACATCTTTCTCTCTACTCCAATGCAGCTGGTGAATACACTGCAAATGAAGTTGTTTATGGCTTCCTGAAACTTGGTAGTGCCTAGGTGGCACACCTCCATCTGGAATTACCAGCCCTCAGTCTGTCCAAGTAGGTGGTGACAGACTGAACGCTTGCACTGTCTGCAGGCAGCTCTGGCTCATGAAAGAAGTCTCACTGCTGGTCACAGTATCACAATATCACAGGACATTTAGACCAGACTAGAATAGAATAGGAATAAACCAGGTTGGAAAAGACCTTTGAGATCGAGTCCAACCTATCATCCAACACTATCTAATCAACTATACCATAGCACCAAGCACTCCATCCAGTCTCTTCTTAAGCACCTCCAGTGATGGTGACTCCGCCACCTCCCTGGGCAGCCCATTCCAATGGCCAATCACTCTTTCTATGAATTTCTTCCTAACATACAGCCTAAACCAGCGTAGAGGTTGGAAGGGACCTCCAGAGATCATCGAGTCCAAAGCCCCTGCCAGAGCAGGATCACTCAGAGTAGTCTGCACAGGAATGCATCCAGGTGGGTTTTTTAAGTCTCCAGAGAAGGAAACTCCACAACCTCTCTGGGTAGCCTGTTCCAGTGCTCTGTCACCAGCTCACGGGACCCTGTGTTGTAGTGGAGAACTCTTCCTCACCAATCAACAGCTCCCTGGAACCCGCACTGGTACCCCCAGAGCAGGCACAGCAGAACAAGCTACCTTTTCTCACAGAAGCACCTGGCAGCCAGAGCAGAGTTCGTTGTTCCTCATGGAACAGTTTTGTCAAAGCCTGACCTCCTCAGTTGATCCAGCAGGGCTTCATACAATGCGTGTGGATGCCACAACACACGTTCTTACCACCATCCTTGCAGCCAGGAAAGAGTCTCATCCTCAGCTGAACTCTAGGGCATGTTTAGGGTTTAGGGGTAATCTTGGTTTGGGTTTGGTTGGTTTCTTTTTGGTTTTGTTTTTGGTTTTGGTTTTTTTTTTTTTTTTTTCCGGTGACTGACCTACAGCTGCTGAATTCAGAAGGCCTCAGAGCACCTTTCTCTCAGCAGGCCTGCGGCCCCGGCTGCCATCCCACGCTGCCCCGAGCGGACGAGTGCTGCACAGCCCCATCAATACCCGCTGCCGGCAGCGGGGGCAGCTCCGGTCCTGCCGGCGGTTTCTGCCCCGCCGTCAGTACGAAGCAGCCCAGACTGGGACTGCCCCTTCCTCCGCTCCCGCCTCAGCGGGGCCGCGCCGCGCCTCACAGGAGAGGAGATCCCGCTGAAACCGCGCTCCTGGCGCCAAAGGCCGTCTGGGAGCAGCCGCGAGGTGCAGGGGCTGGGCTGGAGAGACGGCGGCGGTCGCCATTGTCCTGCAACGGTGTAAGAGCGGGCGAGCGGCTGTCGGCCCGGCGCGTCGCGGGCCCTTTAAGCAGCCGACGGCAGGCAGCGTGCACATCGCCAAGGCAACTGGGGGCGGGCGCCGGCGGCCGCGCTGACGTCGGGGGAAGCTGAGCAATAACAACAGCGACGCGGGGCGGTGCGCCGGCCGTAGCCGTGCGCTTGCGCGGCCTGCGGGCCTGCTTCTATTTATGTGGGGGGCGCCAAGATGGCGGGGGTGGAGGCGACGAGGAGAACGTAGGGGGCAGCTCCAACCGGGCGGCGGAGGGGGAGGAGAGAGGGAGGAGGAGGAGCCGGTGGGAGGGAGCGCGGAGAGCGGTGTCACCGAGCGCGTGAGGCGGGGGCCGGCTGAACGGCGGGCGGGCGGGGGTGGGGGGGGGCGGCGGAGGATGGCGGAGCCGCGCCGGGTGCCGTTCATTAGTCTGTCACCCGTGAGGCGCCGCGAGGGCGAGAGCCCAGCGCTGGAGCGGGAGCCGGCGGGCCAAGGGCCGGAGCCGCCGCCGGCGGGCCGCGAGGCGCCGCTGTTGGTGCCGCCGGAGCCGGCGCCGCACGAGCTCTCCCGGCCAGAGCCGTCGCCGCCCCGCGAGAGCGCCGCCCGCCTGGAGCCGCCCCGCGAGACCGGCCGGCCCGAGCAGCAGCCGCAGCGAGAGCCCCCACGGCCCGAGCCGCCGCCGCTGCCGCCACCGCCGCAGCTACCGCCGCCGCCGCGCCAGGGCAGCCGGCAGGAGCCGCCGCCGCCGCAGGAGGCGCTCCCGCTCCGCCAGACGGTCCGCCTGGAGGTGGTGCTGAAGGACCCCACCGAGGAGGGCTGCGTGGAGTTCAGCTACCCGGAGCTGCTGCTGTGCGGGGACTCGCGGGTACGGGACCTCCCCTTTCCATTTCCCCTCCCCTCCCGCCGGGCCGGGCCCCGACGCGCTTCCTCCGCCTGCTGGCGGGCAGGTGACCACGTCCTCGGCTTTGCCGATAACGTTATCAGTCTCCCCGTGCTGCTCGGAGGTGGTCCCGGCCCGGGGGGGGCGGCGCCCTTAGAGGGAAGTCCGGTGGCCTCACCGTCACTCTGGGCTGCTCCTGGTGCTGAGGCTGCGTCTGTGGCCATGGGGGAAGGGGAGGCGTCGCACTTGTCCCTGAGCCGACCGAGGGCTCCCGGGTGGCTTTTTCGGTGTCTCCTGGCATTTGCTGGGAGTAGTGGTAGGAGAACACCACTGTTTTGTGCCCCGCTTACCCCTATGCTTCATCGCCTCCCTTTGCTTTCCTGAGGAGGTGTAAAGTTGCATTCTCTCTTCGTGGAAGCTTTTTGCTGCAGCTGAACGAAACTATAGCCGTGCTGGTCTGTTTTCCGAATTGTCTGTAGCCTCTGTGCAGGTAGCGTGGCTCTGCTTCAGGCTTTGAGAAGCAGTGAAGTGGCCATTAGCAGACCTGGGACGTGAGTTTCTGCAGTTTGGAGAGCTGGGATGAATGAGAGTTAATGTGCTTGAAACTTTAACTTCACCTGTAACTGTTAAGAACTTAAAGAAGTGCTTTCTCTTTTCCTGTGCCTCCCAACTGGGAAATATTCGGTACGTGAACTGCTTGGGTTTCTAAGGAGCAAAGCTTGTGAAGACAACTTTAAGAGGCCAGCAGCCAACCAACAGTACCCAGCATTCAAGTAGGAAAGAGAAATGCATGTTGTTAAAGTTGGTGACTCTTCAGCCACCCATTCTTAGTTGAGGAAGTTAAGTTACTCTTTAAATAGTTGTGCCTTCTTTCAGGTCTGGTACTCAGACAATTTTAGAGAAGACTTAGTGAAAAGAGCAGGGGACGAGGACATGGCTCCTACTGAGAAGGATGTGATAGCTCTGGTGATAAAAACAAACCTCAGCAATGAAGCATTGATACTGCCATTGGAATTTTACATCCAGCACAAACTTGAGAATGTTTAAAGCTTTCGTTTTGTGAACTAAAGTGTTTCTAGGCAGCCATGATGCCACAGCTAAACTTAGCAGCTTGCTCACTTTTGGCTCTGTCGTAGGAGAGACGTACACACTGATTGTGTTCAAATGTGGGAGGCAGAAAAATCAATGACTCTGATTTTAATCCCTCTGAGAGCTTATAATGCAAGTTAAAGGGTTCTTTCTGTTCATCCTGCCCTACAGCTGTTGTGGGCAAACAGTGCCAGTTATGACTTCTCTGTATTGGTGTGGCATAAGTATGCTGCTCTGAAGTGCTGCCTTTCTGAGCAGCTCTTGTATGAAGGTGAAAATTGTATTAATGTTTAGAAGTAGTTGATTTTTATTTTTGATTTTGTTTTCCCTGTGGAAGTTCCTAGTTCCATAACTGCCTTGTTCTGTAGATTGGTTATCTCCTCGTTGCAGAGTGGGGGAAAAGTGAATTTATGTAGCTCTGATGGGAATTCCATGTCTTCTCAGGAGGAGCAGGGATTTAGGGAATTTTTGGTACAGTTGGAATCAGAGATGGCTTTTAAGGTAGAGAAGCGATAGAAATGCTTTGCAAGAAATTGTGTATGTTTTTTCGCTCTCTTTAGAATCCAGAGTGAAATGGCCTGTCTGTCGCTGACTGTGTGAAGCAATCAGATGATTATGTGAAAGAGTGTCATAAATTGTGATCCTCTTAAAGTGATTCTGGGCTTTTCATTCTTGTTTAAAAACAGAAGTGTGCTTGGCCTTGTCAGTTTAACTTCTTGCCTGCTGTGTGGTAGAAGCTGGAAAAGCTACTCTGAGGCGGTAGGGAGAACTTAAAGTCTTCTATTGATCAACCTAAGAGAAGGGGCAACACATTTTATCCAGCAGTAAAATCAGTGCATGCTTGTTTCTTTGTAGGTAAAGCAAACAAGAGGAGATTTTGTTCTGCAAAGTGCTAGGAGGAGCAGAATGACAGAAGACTGTCTTTTACTGTAGTGTGTAACCTGTTTGAAGTTCTAAAATAGAAAAAACAGTGAAAGGAAAAGTGTTCTTGCCTGCGGATCAGAATAGCTATGGTGACTTATACCAGTTCATGCAGAAGAGAAAACTACCTTGCTAAAAGGAAGCTTGACCAAGAAACCTCTGCACTCTACCACTTTTCTGCAGAATCTGAGATTTATTGTTTCCAAGTAGGTAGTAGCTGGTTGGCAGCTAATACTGTGGTTTTAAGTGGATTTTTAGCTTTCCAACTCTTTTGGTTTAATAATGATTCAGTTTCAAATGAGCAGTTCATATAAACTTAGCTATGCAAACTATAGGGTGAAGATTGATTGGGTTTTCTAAAACTTGTTCTTTATTCATCCCTTGTAAGAAGTTGCTCAGTTTCCTTAACTATTCCACTTAATATTCAACATCACAAAACTAGGAGCTTGTCTATCTTGTAATGTTGTTTAGAACTGGAGCAATCAAGAAAGGTTCTCCAGGGGCAGGCTATTCTGACAGGGCAAGGACTGTTGCACAGGATGAACTTAAAATGTTGCTTTAATATGTCTCTTAGTGGAATGGAGGAGATTGCCAAAGCTTACCTGACAAGGGGAATGCAACTTCTTTTTTCTAATATTCCAAATTTGAGTTCCTAGCTTGAATCAGAAGCTACTGGAGGTGTTTGTTGGAAACCCATGCTGTCTTTGTCCTGCTTGTTTGCCTTGATGAAGAGAACACCCTTGATAGATTGGCAGTAGAGTTCATGTTTTAGCAGGATTTATGTAAAGTTTTCAGATGCAAGTAGTAAGTTGTGTGGTTGAAGTGTGGTTTGCCTCTTAAATTGGCAGAAGTGAGAATAACACTCCCTTTTCTATTGATGTAATTGAAGCTTGGTGCATAAAGCTTAACTCAAAGCAGGTAAGTCAGAAGCCCAAGATGGCTTCTGTCAAGCAGGCTGTAAAGGTGCTGAAATAGTAATTGCAGTAGTAACTGCCAAGTTACTGCCAAGTCTGTGAGCTGTCTGGAGCCCTCAGAGAACATCCAAACTAAAACCTGTTTGAATTTGACATTGCAGTGGTGCTTAACTAATGAAAGTGATGGTCACCTACAGGTTCAAGAGGTTGGCGGAGAGAGACAAAATGCTGAAGTACTACATTTTGCTTTACCCTGGCCTGTTCATGTTCACAGTTAAAAACCTTCCATTTGCCTAACAGATGATGTGGAATAGATTTTCCCAGCTAAAAATAGAGTAAAGAGTATTTTATGTTTAATTTTGCCTGCAGAAATTAAGTGTGTAACTTAAAACTTTTTTCAAGGTGAACCTCTAATTTTTCTCCAAGTACTGACTACAGAGAATGTAAGGTAATTCAATGCCGTTTGCCATTTTGTTCAGCCTGCCTTTCTCATTGCATTGGTCTTGATATTATTGAGCTGGTTTGTCAGTATTTAGTCAACATTTAGTCAATATATTGGCTTTTTGTACTGCAGAGGAAGGATTTTGCTTTTCTGAACTTAGTGTTGCTTTTGGTTCTGTACTACCGTAAGCCTTCATTTATTCGTTGGGTGATCTGTGTGCTGTAAAGTTAGCTTACCAGCCTTAAAAGTTCTGTAAGATGGAACCCAATTCCACTGTATTTTAGCATCTTAATCCCCCTCCAAACAACACCAACAAGTATATTTTACATGCCCTGTAATTTGAAGAGGTAGCCTTAGCTTTCTGCCATACCTTATTTCCCCCTGTGAAAGCACTGTGTATACCCTGGATTACTGTTCATTGTGTGTCAGTGAAAGCCTCTTCCTCAAAAAAACCCAAAACAAAACAACAAACAACCCCAAAAAACCCCAACCTCAACAAAATAAATAAATAAATAGAGCCAACCCAAAACCAAAACACACAACCATGAAGGGGATACTTCCTGCTCATTTGTACAGCTGGAATAATCTTTCTTGTCCTTGTGGTTGCCATAGCGTGAGTTCTACAAAATTGCCGCTGTAATTACTGAAATTACCTGGAGGAAGGAAAAAAATAACAGTACAAGAGTTAAAAGGAGTCACATTCGTTACAGTTGTAACTTGCTGAGCTTTTTAGCTTTCTGGCTGCTTCCTGCTGATTAGCATACCAGGTACATCTTGTGTATTGTATCTGGAAGGATCGCGGCACCACTAAAAGGCACCAGTGGAGCAGAAGTGAAAAGGAGTTGCACTTGGAGAGAATTCTTTCTTGTCGAACCTTAAATAGGCACAGTGCTCTTTTATGCTTGCACTGTCAGTTGAAGTTGTAATGGAATGCTTGGGAAAATTTGAGTCTTTCTTTTCTGTTTGTCTTCTCATTTGAAAAAAAAAAAGAAAGAAACTGTGATAATTGCACGGGTCAAACTCATTTTTAGCCAGTAATTTCGACTCTGAATTCTGACTACTAAGTCATCAGAGCGCTGCGTATTGACATTCAGTAGGTTTTCATGGGCTGCACACTGCATTTCTTTGTACAATGAATATTCAACTTCTGTTTTCCAGAAGAAATCGGCTCACTCAGAAGATCCTTTTAATGATGAGCAGCGTGAGAGGCATGAAGTAGAAATGCTGGCCAAGAAGTTCGAGGCAAAATATGTGAGTTGCTGTACCGGTGTTAAAACATCCTGATGTTTAAGAGTGATAACTTGTGATGCTGCAGAGATGTTAACATCAGGGGTTTCTTCCTTAATAGGGTTACTAATGTAGTGTAAAATGACTTCTGTACGTTTTGGAGCCGACTGTCTCATTATGTTTAATTTAAGTAGCTTGGAGCTGCTACAAGCTTATTAGACAAGTCTGCTGAAGAGATTTGTCTATAGGATGTTTTCAGCTTGTGAAGCTATTCCTGGAAAAGCTTGCTATAGAAATATAAGTGAGTAATAGATGCAGGTCAATATTCATGATAAATACTGTGCCAGAGGAAAGAGTTTTCATGTAAAGCAGTTGTGTGCTATTGCACTGGTCTTCTGTTGGGCTAAATACTGATGGATCTTGATGAATTTCTGACTAGTTTATAATGCTTCCTTAGGAAGCTATTGTTGAATAGTAAGTTATTCCTTGATGAGTTTACCTTGTAGCTGCCAGCTGCCTGAAGATACTCTGCTGACTCCTGAAAGTGTAATATAAATGACTTAAACAACACTAGGTAGTAACATCAAGAGGCTTTCACTAAAAAATGAAGGTGGAAATCAGAAAATGTTGATTAAAACCACACCCAAACAGGTCTCTAAGAATTCATATGGGTAGGGTTGGGTGATTAATTCTGAGCTGGCAATCAAAACTCATTATCATGCTTAGGCATGTTGATATTCTGGATTACTAATAGAGCATCTCAGTAATAAGGGGAAACAAGCAGCCATTTGTGTATCTCTGCTATTAATATACATAGTAACATCTTTATTGTCTGATTTATTTAGAGGCTCTTTTTTTTTTCCTTCTGGCAAAGGCAGATTTCTCTGAGCATGTAGTCTATGCACGCTGTAGAAGTCATTATTATTTCAGGGCATGTTAGCTGTTCGTAAGGGAAGAAAGCTTTAAAATGAAGAGAAGAGTTTGGCACTAGGTGCCATGGTTTAGTAGTCATGAGGTCTTGGGTGGCAAGTTGGACTTGATGATCTTTTCAGGTCTTTTCCAACCTTATTGATTCTGTGATTCATCTTTTGGAGGGATTGATGGAGTCCAGTATACCCAGTCAGTTGAGGCGGTGGTTTCAGAGCACTGTTTGCTTTTCATTGGAATGATAAATTAAGTTTTGAACATGTACTTTTCTAAAAAACTCATTTCACCATACAAGTTAAGGATTTTATGAAGTCCTGAGAGGAGATGTTTAGCTACAGCAGATGAAAGTCTGTTTAAAGCATGCAAAACAATGTGGGAGGGAGTGGTGGTGGAAACAGTCTCGTTCATTTATGCATACATTAAAGGTAAACATGCACACTTATGGACAAAGCATGTTATTAAGAGTTATGAAAACTAGAGTTCCATGCTCAGTGATAAAAACTGTCAGATACTTTTAATTGTTAGCAGGTGGGAACAAAACCTGGCCTTTCACAACAGTTCAAATGCATGGTGCACTTGTATCTTGATTACTGCTTGCACTTTTGATTTCTTGCCTTTCTCATTATCTGCAATACCTTATGCCCTCAGCTCTTGGAAATTCCCAGAGGGGAAATGTCTTCTGTATAAACCCCAAATTATTAGATTGGGGCCACTAAGCATGGAGGATGGTGAGGGGTTAATAATTCTTGCATTAGATGCTCCTAGTCCTTTTCCAGTACAAGAACTATCAATCTCTACTTGCTATCCAAGCTCAGAGGAATTGCATGTCTGTACACTGACCCAGCACAATTGCTCATGTTCTGACAGCATCTGGCCATCTTCTGGTTCCTGTGATGAGACATTCACTCCTTAATTTAAACTAGAACAAGGAATCTCATGAAGTGGATACCCATTCCCTAGCAGCATGTTAGTGTAAAAGTGATCACTGGTGATATGACAAAGGGGTCTGCCAGATTTGCAGGAATTACGACGTCCTTCTCAAATTAATTAGCTATTACTTGTCTATAACCATTTAAAATCAAGTCAAGGTTTTTAGTCATAGCATGTGACAGTACTTCTGAAAAATCTGATGCATGAAGAACAGTCTTCCTTGAGGACTTTCCAGATAAATTCTTGCAATCAGATCAGTACAGTATGGGATATATCCTGCAGATACAAAACTCTATTTATTTATAGGCTTCTTAGTAAAATGGTCTGCATAAAGTTAATGTACCATTTGTTCACTTGATTATTCAGAACCTCTTTGTAATTGGAGCCTGTTTTAAACACTAGCATAAAAATCTCTTCTGAAAGGTTCCTGTGTTCATTCTTTTAATCAAACACTGTGAAAACATAATATTGAATCTTGGCTGATATTGTACATGAGAATTTTTATTGGATCAAAACAAGGGTCCATCTAAATGGCATAGCACTCTAACATGAGTTTATTCCCAAAAGTATGACAAAGTGTGCATTGATACTACTTCACTATGACTGTCTAGCAATCTGTAGCTTAATTTCTCCCAGAGCCAAAGGCTGTGGTGTTTAACTGCCCTTCATATACTGTTCTGCCATAGCTTGCTAGATCACTTTGAGTTCAATGCATTTGTATCGCTTGGCACTGAGTACCTGACAGTTGTGTTGCGTGAAAACTTATTTGTGTTTAAACCTGAGGAGTCCACTTGGTGCTTCATAATTCCTGTCCTGTAAGGAACTGTGAATATTTCCTGGTTATCTGCATGCTATGTGGATTATGGTGATTATGGCTGAAGTGTTTTAACACTCCATTACTGTATGGCTGCACTGCTTTTTACCTTTAAACATTCTTGTAGGCTTACTTTTCTCTTTTTTTGTTCTAATTTCCAGTGAAAGGATATTAATGGTAGGATGCCCTGATTTGTAAGTGATATAATGGTGACTTCTTGTTGTGTTCTCTCTTCTTTTTTCATGAGTCCCAATTATCTTTTTTGACCACTCTTGATTGTTGAGCAAATGTCACAGAGCTGTGTGTAACAGCTCAGGGCCTCTTCAGCAGCATAACTAATTTTGGGAGCGTGCTATGTTTTCCTTGTCTGGCTTATACTTCCTTTTTGTTTATTGCCTTGCCTTTATTGATAGGGAATTCAGTTTATGGCTCCGTATAACTCTGAGGCCTTCCAGTGAGTCTCCAGTTGGCTTCATTTTTTTTCATTCACTATCTTCAGTAATTTGTCACCACCTTTCCCCCACCCCTGGCCCACCTCTCTGTTGCTTCTAAAGATGAAGGAATGTACATGACTTGGTGATTTCACTGACTGCTTTCTTTGCCAAAATAAAATACTTGTTTCTACGTTTTTTAGCCTTAAGCCAAACATTAGTATGAGTAGGTTTTCCTCTTATTCCATGTTAGTTTCTTGTCTTTAAAGTTCTTTGTGCCTTTTTAAAAGCACGCTTCTACCAAAATTTTCCTGCTCTGGAATGTGTATTCTTGTGCCTGTTAGTTCTGTTCTTTATAACTTCTATTCATTTGCCCCATATAGTGATCAGGTTTGCTGGGTTATAGACTGCTGTGGCCATTGCAAAATTCTTCAGAAACTGACATTGTATTTGCCTCATCCTAGTCCTGTTGGGCAAAGGTTGTTTAAGCCTTAGGTTACATGCCACAGTTAATTTACTGAACGCATATTTGAGTTTTCTGAATACTTACATGAGAACTATTTGCAGCTTCAGAAACTAGATATCTGAATTGGCTCTAGTATCATGACTGTTTATCTTTTAGGGCAGAAGGGTTGAAGGAGCTCTTGGGAAACGACTTCCCTGGATACTTCGGCTTAGGAATAGATGTGGTACAGAGGTGGATTGCATTATAGATCAGTGAGATGAGGAGAGGTATAGGTTAGCATTCTTCACTTCAGACAGCTTGCTGGTGCCCCAGTCAGTATCATGAGAATTGTGTAAGCTTTTCAACTGGAGTTTAAACAGAATTCCTAAGTGCTCCTTTTATTTTTCTAAGATTTTCTTTTCCCCTCAAAACTTCCTTTTAAAAAGAAAAAAAAAGTACTGCATGTTTTGGGAACGAGCAGTATTGCAGATCTTTTACCATATGAGTGACTGAGGTGATGGCTTTTGCATTTCTAAGTAGTTTTTTCTTAATATGTTTTATCTTCAGTGATGTTACATGAATGCTGTTGCTCCTTAAACTCAGAGGCACCACATCCACAAGTACCAGATCAATATTTTTCTGCTTTAACTCAGGCTTCACTTTTCTGTAGAGAAGCAATCTATCTTTACTGGATGCCAGGCTCCCAGCACTTTGCTTTGTAAGGATTCTGTCACGTATTGCACAACTCAACACTTTCTAAATTATCCTAGTCCTTCTATCACTAACAGTCTTACCGTGATGTTATAAAAGCATAGGATGGTGAAATGTCCCCAAACAGGAAATGTTGGGAAGATCTCAGTCATGCAGAAAGTGGGTGGCCAGTGAGTACCTTTTAGGGATGATTCTAGTGAGGCTATAGTAGAGCATGTTTGCCTGAGCTCAATCCTGTATGGCAGGTATTACAAGTTATCTAGACCATCTTCCAGGGAAGCATCCAAGAAAGCAGAACTGCTAATTTCTAGATGATCATCCCTCCAATGCCTTATGCTTCCCCATTCCCCAAATAATGCATGGCTTGCTTGCTTTTCAGGGTGGAAAGCCCCACAAGCATCGGAAGGATCGCCTGCAGGATCTGATTGATATAGGCTATGGTTATGATGAAACAGACCCTTTCATTGATAATTCTGAAGCGGTAAGTAAGCCTCATCGACGCAGCAAGAAGAAACAAGACAGTGCTGCTTTCTTTTATTTTCTCTTTTGATAAAGAAGAAAGGTAAGGGAAAATACTTTGTGCCTGTGTATAACTGGTATGGATCCCAAGAGCTGTACTACTTTAGGAGTCCCGTGAATGATTGTATTTGTAGTCTTATTTAGATGTCAGGATGCAGTGTAACAATTAAGAAAACTAATGCTGTATCATGTAGTTTCCCAGCTTCAGAAATTTTCTTTCACTTACTGTGGACTGAAATTACACTGGCTCTGTCCAGTTTCTTGTACTAGATACCTGGATTATTAGTAGATTACTGGTGTTAGATTTCCTGCATTAGATCAGGAAGCTATTCTGCTTTTAAAAGCCAGCAAGAATAGAATGCTTATGCTAAACACTCACTGAATAGGTCTGAAAACTGAGATAAACCAGCTTGGTTAAACAGCAGAGTATTACAGCTTATTTTGTCTGAATAGTTTTCAGAAATGAAAACACATTACAAGGTGAAAGAAAAAGGTATTTGTTAGGTGCAGGTGATATCAGGTTCATAAGAAAGCACTTGAAAATACCATAGTAGGGATATGTGAAATTACAACAGCGGGGAGGAAGCTTGGAAGAGTGGATGTTGTAAAAGCTTAGACCTATAATTCTCCTTTATGTGATAGTAGATCTGAGGAATGATTAAGCTTTGTAAGGAGCTGCTGTGGGCACTGAGCTGTAAGGTTTCGGGCATATAGATGTTGCAATGAATATTGTTCGTAAGAACCGTGTGGGGGGAACAGAAGGTGTGTTGCAGAACTGATACCTTCTTGAACGAAAGAATTTCGGCTGTTAACCACCATGAAGAGCAAACGGAGCTCGTCTGTGTGTAGTATTAGTTCCTGAAGTGTGAAGATACCTGATCAAGTTTGCTTATTGTAGCTTGGATTAATTTGTCTTTCTTCTTGGTCTAGATGAAAAGCTTCGTTGAACTTGCCAATATTAAACTGTCGTATCGTTATCCTTCAATTTCTGGTTGTGCTTGTATAACAACACTGGGGCCCAAGCCTTGGTCCTAAGTCCTTTCCAAAGGTCAGATTCTGATCTTCAGCTCAGTAAGAACAAAGGTGTTGCACTCCCGCTGAGAAGCCATTTGACCCCATAGGCTTATCCAATTTCTCACTGTTGCTTATGTTAACTATCTTTAGATTTTATAGTTCATGATACAAGACACAAGTTGTATCTCAGTTTTTCCAGATTTGTTGTGAGCTGTCACAGATCTGACATGTGATTCTGATAACTTTCAGTACTAATAGTAGAGGTCTCTGTCAAAGACATATGTGAGTCTAGCAGGGTTGAACATTTCACTGGTGCACTGATACTGCTTCTCATACCGTGCCTCGTTCCAGTGCTGCTGTTGTTACTAGCAGCAGATTCATTAGATTTGCAGGAGCATTTACTTCTGATATCTCTTGCCAGACTCCTTGCAAAAACATACAAAAGGCAGTTGTTAGAGGACTAGATGATTGCATCATGTGGTTGCTGTGCAAGCTACTGGGGAGAATGGTGTATTCTCCAAAGATTGCTCTCCTGAACAAATCATTATTCCTTGTGTCTGCATTACAAATACAGACCAGTGAGAGACTCTCTCTGGTTTTGCTTTTATCCTTATTTCTATATAGAAAAGAAGGAAAAAAGCTATGTGCCAGCAGCAGTCTAAGGTGGTAGTGCAGACCTTAAGAGTCCTGAAATGTAGGAGTTAACCTCTCATTTCGTCTTAGATGCAAAGACAGACCTGCCTGTCTTAGACAGGCCTGTCTTAGATGGACCTGTCTGACTTTGTTCATTTGCTGTGTGGCCAGCTAGTAAATCACTGTATACCCTCAGAAATGTCAGAGACGGGCCCAGCTGGATCTTCCTTCCTGTTGGAAGATATACTTTCTTAGATACAAAAAGCTGCAATATCCTGGACACAAACACACAAAAAATGAGTATGACTGCCTCTTGAATTGCTTCAGGATTGGCATCCTGTTGTTTCTCTGTATCCCAGAAAATAATAATTGAAAGGTTCCTTAGAATTTCAGTCTTTTTTCTTGTTGCAGATGTGAAATACTGAGCTCTTTCACAGTGAAACAGATTTATTTCATAGCTTCAGAGATACTTTCCTTCTAAAGCCAGATTTTGAAGTAATGCCATCAAATCCTATTCAAGAAACCAAACCAATAAACCCCACAAGCTTGTTTTGAGTAGCCTTTGTAATTAAGGAATTCTTCCTTTGGATCCATTTCCAGTTAAGCGATTCTGTACATGTGTCATGGGTGCATATATAACAGATAGCAGATGTACTGGAGGATTTGGGCCCTCCAAGGATCTAGGAAAGCAATTGCTGATTTTTTGGGGACAGGAATCGGGGTCAAGTGCAAGAAATCTGCTTATGGCATGGGTTGTAGGTGATGAACTGTCATGGGGCTGGAGTACAAACAGATACAGGACATGATTTTTCTGGAGGAAGGTTCTTGGAAAGTGCTGATAGAAGAGAGCTTTTCCTGAGCAAAGAAATTTTTCCTGTCGGACTCCTCAAAGGGGCACTGACACCTACCTACCCTGATAAGGTAAATCTTGGGCTGCCTAGTAGGCTAGATTACCATTGTTTACCTTCTGTGCAAATGAAGAGCATGCATGAGATAATTACAGATTTGCTTTTATTGTTTACTCTGGAAAGAATCAGTACTTTCTTACAGCATAGTAAAGACTTCAGCAGCCTGGCTGCATTAACACCGTCGAGGTCCTTGTGACTATTGAACACAGGAAAGTAAGGGCTTCTGAAGAGCAATTCAGTAGACTTAGATGTGAAGTCAAACTGAAGAAAAGTATTGGAGACAGTTTTTTGGGGTGCGTATTACTCTAAGTGACACAGTCAAGTCCTACCTCCCATCTTCCTTCAGATATATCTCCTCTTAAAGGAATAAATACATAGTTGGAAGTTGCTGTTTGCTTTGCATGTATGCAGTTTACATGCTGTTCATTTCTTTACCTTGCTGTCATCCTCGGAGTATTTTTAGCTGGTCCTGTTTGAAGGAAGTGAAATTTCCTCTCTGAATGCAGTTGCAGGCAAGGGGGAAATTCATGCTTCAGTCTACTGGGTTGAGCATTTTGACTGTAGTCAGCAGGTTGTGAACTCTTCATTCCAGAAAGATGTAAATCAAACCCATCTTACTCTACTGTTGTTAACTACTGTGTAGTGATTAGTCTGATGGCAAATACTAATCTTTACATAGCTTAATAGACCTCTGTGGTCGTAATACAGAGTTGATAACCTGTGGAGAAAGCTGTTCCCCTCCTCAGTGCTTCTACTGCTTTGATGCTGAAAACAGCTTTTGCTAGAATATAAACTGCACAGAACTACATCATTTGTGGAATGGTATTCTTGTAGATTTCTGCTTCCTGCATGCACACACGAGCATACACGTGCGTATCAGCCAGCTCCTGGGATACCTGAATATTTGGTTGCTTGAATGCTTTCCTGACAATGTAAGCTTTATACAGATAGAGGATCCAGAGGAATACAGTGCTCTCTGAGCTTTCTGCTATGCAATATAGAACAGGAATCTGAAGTAATGCATGGTGCATAGTGAAAAGGTATGTCATTTTCTTACTCAGGGTTAATAAGACACGCCTGTCCACCACAAAGACCAGCTAGCACCTTCTACCAGGTTAAGTAGATGAATGCAGAGGAACAACCATAATAAATGTAGCAACTTCTTGCTACTTGCTCACACTTTTGAGGAGTACAAAATTGCCTTTGAAAAATCAGAGGTACTAGAAGGGCAGATCATGACCTAGGACCAACTATTCTTCATAAGCAGATCAATTTATTTAAGCTGCACAGGAACTTATGTCTTGTCCCAAATAATTATAAACAATGTTATTACTAATAAATTATGAAGAGGGGGGCTATAACATGCCAAAAGAACAGATCTTTGATAAGTGTATTTGTCTACTTGTCATAGGGTAAAGTCTGTTGTTCATCTTAAATGAATGGAAAAGGAAAATACAACTTTTTTCCTATGGAATCTTCCAGTAATTCTCTAATGTTGAACCCAGAGAGATTAAATAATATGTTCTGTGTTTATTTGCAAATAAGCCACTGAACTATATTTTCATTGTGGGTCAGAGCTCAATCTCTGAATGAGCTGAATAGGTAAAGGTGTTCACAAAAGTGGTCATACATTTTTATAACTTAGGCTGAAATATTTTCAAGGCCCTAAAAATATCTTCTTGTACTGGAGGTTACTTAAGGTAACAGCGTGGCTCCTGGCTGTTGGAGTGGGGTAAAAGATGATGGTCGTGGTGAGAACAAAATGGAGATATATAGATGTGCTCATGTAGATATAGACACAGGTGCTTCTCAAAAGCTAACATGCTGAAACCAATTCATCAGAAGATTCAGAAGTTGTAAAAGCCATGTTCTCTGAAGTTTCCTGAAGAAACTTTAAGCTTAATATTACTGTTGCAAATATCTTGTACAATCGTATTTTCTGTTCATGTAGGGTACAAGAAAGCAGTAAGCTTATCTCAAAGGAGGAGGTACTTAGGTATGTTGTAACCTGCAGGACCCAGTTCTAGGCAAGTTGAAAATGAAGTGAAACATTCAGTTTTAAATTATACCTTGATCAGTAAGCTGAGGGCGAACCACATTTTGGTAGGGAATGCTCTCGAAGTTTAAGGAGAACTGAATGTCCAAAAGGTCTTAAAGTCTGACTGAATTCAGTCTTCAGCAGAAGCTGTTGAAACCTCAGCTAGTAAGTTACACATGCACATCCTGCCAACCTAGTTCGCCTCTTGTTACAGGATAACTTGTTAGTCTGTTGTTTCAATGAATTCTGCCTTTCTGGTTGCCTTGTTCCTATGAATCTGTGCCTGTGATGATCATTCTAATCATCTGCTGTGATTCATGGCTTCCTCACTTGTGGACCGTCTTCAATACTTACTTTTTCTTGTATGTTCTTCAGGGCTTCCTTTACTACTTCACAGCTAATTCTTTACTGTGTTTCACATTATTTGTTCTTCACTTCTTATGATAATGGTCCCAGCTTTGTGTGCTTTCTCCTTCAAACTTGGCAACTACTACACTCTTCTGTTTTGATCCTGTACTGCCCCTGCCTCACCAATTCAGTTCATTACCCTGCCGGCTCAAAAGCGAAATGCCTGCTCTATTAAGCACTATGGATAATGTATTTTCTTCTTTCATCATCTTGTACATAATGAAGCTGGTTCTGAGAGCTGTAGAAAAACATCAGATTTCTCTGAAGTTCTTACAGTCTCTTCTCTCAAGTTTACTTTGGACCTCCTACATTGCACGACCATCCTGGTCTCTTAAGATGAATAACAAGACCACAACTAAGCCACTTTGCTTTCATTTTGTCCAGTTAATAGATTCTTGCTATTTTGTGCTAGTCTTTCGTATGATCTTAGGGTGTTTCATGGATCCTGTCAACCACTTTTACTTTTCCTTTTTGTACTGCTTGTTAAGCCTTCCATTGCAGGAAGATGAAATATAATGACTCATGGACATTTCAAACTAGTTATTCAGATCAAAACCACATAGACCTGCAGTTCAGGCTCTCATCAGCTCCCCTGTTTAAGGATACATTTGCTGTTTTCATCCTCTGAATAACTCTTTTTCCTGTCTTAATACTTTTGGTAGCCTGGACCTTTTTGTTCTTAAACCATTTCATCTTCAGTACATTTTGCATGGCATGCAGGGGGAAGTGAAATAAGCTGGTAGCTGACACTGCACTGTTTATTATGTGTAGGTGTTCAAGTCCTCAATTAACGGTGTGGCAGTTAAAACTACTAATTTGTTCAGTCTGTTGAATTCTGTCTTAACAGACATGCAGTGAAATGCCTCTAGTTCAAATTTCAACATAACAAATGTATTGTTTTCTTCTCAGGTATCTTAATCATTTGGTTGTGCTACCAAACATTTATTTCTTGCAGCTGTAACTCAAAATCTACCTTCTTCCTTTACCAGACTGCATAGCTCTGAGGTGTGTCATAATCCTACCCTTTCTTTCAGAAAAAGGACAGAAGTTGATTCTTAGTCCTTGCTGTTGTTTCTTTCTGGTACTTTTCTAACACTTTCAATGAGGTCCTGTAAATGCTTCCAGACAGACTCCAGCTGTCAGAATTGTATTTGTTGCCTAAGTAAAATCTTAAAATTTTCAGTATTTGAAAACAAAGACTGGTAGTTTGTATCTAAAGTAGTTTGGGGCAACCTTGTCCTTTGGTAGTGATAACAGCATTGCCAAGGCAACCCTTCCTCAGCTCTCTTGCGAACACTTCTGTGGGTTTTGTTGATTATTACGTGTAGAGCTAGAGTGAATATGTTCAGGTTGGAGAAGACCCTTAAGATCATCAGGTCCAACCATTAACCCTACTCTACCAAGTTCACCAGTGAGCCATGTCACTAAGCACCACATCTAAATGACCTTTAGACGTCCAGAGATGATGATTCAGAACAAATCCTGGTTCTGTGGTATCTGTGTTAAGACACCTAAAATCGTAAATAAGACAAAATCGACACCTAGAATCTGAAATAAGAGATACTGTAGCGAAGTTGTCATGCCTGGCTTACCTTTCTTAACAAAGGAAAATTTCAGAGAACTTTGTAAGAGAAGTAGCTTTTTTGAGCAGGACAGTGTGGTTAGAGTTGGTACTAAATATAGCATGTGCTGGAACATCTGAATGTGTCAAGTGCACTGCAGATCTGGGTATTAATGAAAACCGTGGCAGCCTTAATAAAACAAAGCAGATAATCTGTGAAGGTTTGTTTTATGCTTGATTTACAAAATCATTTCAATTGTCTTCAGTCTTTTCCTGAATATAACATCCAGTTCTGTAAAATTCTGACACAGATTAGGCTTCCTCCAATGCAGTAGTGTGATTGTTCAGACTGTCATAGTTTTTTTCAAAATGAGGGAAAAAGTAGGTTCTGGAAGTGAATGTAGCTATAAGGATCTGTGTTAAAGCTGTTACTAGCAGAGGTACTTTGAACTGCATGTTGTCTCATGAAATGGAAGGGTATTCAATAAATGAATGGACAGAGGCAGGTTGTTTTACAGAATTTGTTTTCAACCACTGCTGTTGCTGATTTGCCTGCAAGGCTGTTGTCCACAAAAAGCCAAGTAATTCACCATGGGTCAGCCTGCTTCCTAGATGAAAGCAACCAATGAACGACCAAGTGAAGCTGCTCCTAGGCAGATGGTGTAATCTCATTGCTCCTGTGGTTTGTGTATCTTGAGATTTAATGGCTACCATAATGTAACATGCTCTCACAGACAGAATACTGGGGGGGTGAAAGTGTAGAAGCTGGGGGGTTTCTGCAGCCAGGATTGGGAGGGGGGATGCCTGTATGCTCATCCTAATTTCCTTCAGAAAGCAGGACTTTAACTGCTGTAGTTCTCTTCCTTATATATGTCTGTATATATACACATACATGTGTTTGGAAGGTAAAAAGGCTATTTTTAAGATTAATGTTCTGTGCCTTGACCAGTAAGTATTCAGTAGTGCTCCTATTCTAGTGAACTGTGTTGTGTACTTGCATATAATTTTCATGTGTGGGGACTGATACATGAAATACACATTAGTTTTCTTAAGAAATGCTGATAAACTCCTCTCCTTTTCCTGCACAGTATGATGAATTGGTTCCTGCATCCCTAACAACCAAATATGGAGGGTTTTATATCAACACTGGCACACTGCAGTTCCGTCAGGCATCTGACTCGGAGGACGAAGACTTTGCAGAAGACAAAAAGCATAGGCCACCTAAAGTGGGTCATCTTAATTATGCTTTTTATACAGATCTTATAGCTAGGTGGACATACAGAATATTGAGGCGGAGTGGGGTGGGGTTAACTTCATAACAGCCCTTTTAGTGCTATGATTTGGATTTGTGACTGATACAGTGTTGGTAACACACTGAAGTTTTGTCTGTTGCTGAATGCTCGCACAGCGTGGAGGCTTTTTTCCCTGTGCTGCACCAGCCGGGAAGCTGGGGTTCAGCAGGAACTGGGGAGAGAAGACAGCCAATCTGAATCAGCCAAAAAGATATTTTATACTTTGTAACTTCATATGCAGCAGTGAAACTGTGGTAACAGAGGAAGGCAAAGGGGATTCAGTCTTCTGTAGTGTGGCCATCGCTCATACTGACAGGCCATACGTCTGTGTGCCTTGAAGTTTTTGTTCTTACTGAGTTCAGTAACCTCAAAAATAATTTGACTGCAACTTGTCAGCAACTGCAGTTGCTGACAGAAATCCAGTGGTACTGTTTGCCTTTATGCCTATTGAAGTGTGTTTTTTCCTTGAAAAATGTAAGGAAAACTAAGTGTTTCTTTCTGTACAAGTAATTTAGGGTGGAAGAATCACTGCCCTCTCTTCAATCTCCTTTCTAGATAGCAAAGTTGAAAGAGAGTGAAGATCGAGGCATGAAGAAGCGCAAACGGAAAGATGAAGGGACAGAAAAGGAGAAGAAACCTCGGAAAATGAAAGTTCCTAAGCAGTTGGGGTAGGTTGCTTTCTTCAGATGAGCCCTTGGCTTACATGAAGTTTGGGTTGGAGATTGCATGCCACAGAAAGATCATCACAACTGTTTAGAATGTTGTATTTTTGAACTATAAGCAATAGCTAAGGGATCTGGGGTTGGAATTGAGATTTATTTATAAGTATGTCCTACATCTAAATCTTTTTGTCCCCCAATATTTTGAGCAAGGAACAATAAAACAAGTAAAGTCAAATTGCAGAAAAACTGTCTATGAATGACACTATCCATTTTTCTACCCAAAGCCTTATATAGGACTAAGAACTACAGCTTCTGATGGAAAAGAATTTTGCTTTTATCCTGTGATTTCTAATCTGGAGAACTAAGAACATGGCTTAATTATTCTATATGTTTAGCTTTATGCATGTTTTCATGAGTTCTGAGACTAGAGTGGGAAGATTGGGGTTTAATTGGCTTCTAGAAAACTCTTATTGAGTGGGAGTTGTCATATTATGAATATTTGTTTACAGATAATACTGTTCATCAACATGATAAACTGGTGGGAAATTTTCAGCTTAAGTAGCACATAGATGTCAAAATTCTTAGCAATAAAGAGGATTTCTCATAACCCACATGGTGTGCCCAAACTTAAAGCAACCCGAGAGAGTCTGAGAAGCAAGTTTAGGTATTTTGGTAGCATACATCAGCCATGGGTATAACAACTGTGCCAATTTCTCGATAATTAGAGAAGTCAAAAGTGAGCAACCTTTGCATTCATGTGTCTGAAACTTAGCAGAACAAATCAGGTGGAGCACATGACAGGACGTGACCTGCAAAGGTTTATGGTAACTAATAGAACAGTCTGAAGATGGAAGCACAAAGTTAACTGCTGCTTTTCCCTGATAATTTTTTGAATTGTACTAAACAGGCTTTCTCTCTAAAGGTTATTACAGCCTTGCATTGCATGGATTCTAATAAGATTTCTTTCCTGTACAGAGTAATGGCCTTAAATTCTCACAAGTCTGAAAAGAAGAAAAAGAAACTATATAAAGACTCTCTCTCTCTGGCTGCCATGATCCGTAAATTTCAAAAGGAGAAGGAAGCCATGAGGAAGAAGGAATCAAGTCCAAAACCTCCAGTGACTGTTGCAACCTCTACCCCTAGTAAAATTCCTTCCTCCTCTCTCAGTGCAGGAAACGATATCTCTGACTTGAATCTTAGGAGCAATGATCCTGTCCTCTCCATTTTTGGTAGCACAAATGAACCTGAGCTCCTACAAGAAACTGAAAGTGCCCTGGAGATGCTGGGAGACATTGACTTTGACAAGTTGCTTGATGGCACTTCTGATGGCAGCCCGGTATCTGAGCTATCAGGAGAAAATGGAAATGTCACTCAGGCAACCTACACCTCTCAGGTCATGACACCCAAGCAGGTGCCTGCCCTCCCAGAAGGTCTACCTGTGCTACTTGAAAAGCGCATTGGGGACCTTCGAACAGTAAGTATGCATTCACTGCCAAGAGATTGCATTCAGGAATCTGAGAGAAAAGGAAGAGTTAAGTAGAACCTGAGTTGTCATCTTTATATGGCTGGCAGAAACTAAAACATGTAGAACTGGTCATAGCGTTTGTCTTAGAAGCTGCATTTATGCTGAGATGAAAATGAGCACAGAGGTAATGCAGATCAGTTGTTGTTTGTTTCACAATGTAGACAGTGTTCACTGAGTCTTCTGTGTACAGTGACTTGTAATGTTTGTTTGGGTTTTTTCCATAATGGAAATATCAGCATTAGCTGGTGAAATGGATGAGTGTTTCCTTACTTTGGAGCAGGAAACCTGGAATATGGCTGCACCTTACAAATCAGTGTCTCGAATTTTTGGCTTCATAACATCAATGATAACTTGCCAGTTCAAAACTGAACAATAACCCACCAAAAAAAAAACCCAACCCAACACCCAGAAACAGCAGACAAAAGAATTAAAGCTGAGTATTTTCTTTTGAAAGCTAGAATGGAGTCCAAACTTGTCCAGTGACAATATTAAATCCTCGGGTTACAAACATCCCAATGGCTTATTGAAAGGAATCAGAGCTAGTAAGGTGGTATATGCTTCTTGTTTGCCTAGATTCTTACATGAAAACATTGTTCTTATTCAGAGTAAAGTGCAGCTTTTCCTTACTCAGATTAAGTTTGGTGAAAGCAGTTCAAGTTACTATCTTTTTTGGGGAAAAAAAAGTTTAGACAGTAACAGCTTGCTCTGCTACATGTTACAGCAATGATAAAATGTTATCTTACCTTATGGAAATGTCTAACAGTGATGTTAGTTATTTTTGAATGTACCAAGCTAAATAGAACCAAAGAGTTAATATTACTAAAGTGTGAGAGAGAATTTTGTCTGCCTTTGAATATTCAGTTTAATCTTGCTATGAATCAACAACAAGCTTCTACCAAAACTGCAGGACAACTGGATTAGGCCCAAAGTCAGGAAGCTAGTGGCCTGTCCCAAATTCCTGCTGCTTCACTGTATTAACAAGCTCCATCCAATTGGAAGAAAGCTTTAATTCAGTGGTCCCTGGAAAGCCTAACTCTTTTATCTTGTGCTTTTCATAACATCTCACAGAAGTTTGGTGCTGGCTGAGCAGAGCAAATCTACCCATATATGTGAGAAAAACTAGGTTGTGTTGACTTAAAGATTGCAGCTTCCTTATCTCCTGCAACTTGCAGTCAACTGACACATTATCAGTGGGGGGAGCATCTTCTAAAAAGCAGGGGTAAAAATGAGCCTTGTCAAATACTTAGCAGGCTTACACCTTCACTTCAGTGCAAAGAAAGCTAAAAAGTTCCTAAAGCTGTAGGAAAAAGACTGTGTTCCATGAATGCACTATGACATACCTTGATTACAAACATAATAACAATTAAAGTCACTGACTAAATACAATAAAAATTCCTGAGTTCCTTTTGTAGATTAATTTATTTTAGTTCCCCAATTGGGCAATTCTGAACAGATGACAGGAGGCAATATTACACACAAGCAGGAGAGTAATAACATGGCTTTTGTTTCTTATTGTGAAGGTAACTGTCAAAATAATCTTTCTGTATGGGGGAAAAAAACAAACCAAAGAGGGGAAAAAAGCCCACACCAAAACAAAACCCCACCCACCCCCACCCACCAAACCAGCCACAGTTCACTGATGGCAATGCACTTTTACAGTCTCCCAGAGTTGCTGCCTTCAAAAGCCAGCAGCACTGTCCAGTGTGACACTACAATGCTGAAACAGCCTTTTAAGGGCTACCTGGAACTACAGTGTCAAAGC
This sequence comes from Picus viridis, assembly GCA_033816785.1. NCBI lineage: Eukaryota > Metazoa > Chordata > Aves > Piciformes > Picidae > Picus > Picus viridis. Next base: position 22,525,675 of record CM066568.1, on the reverse strand, counting down.
ATGTATTTCCTTCTACTTTGTATGAAGCAGAACATGATATTAATCCTTGTGTTAATTGTGCTTTAAAGATTCTGATCTAAGACTCTCCAACCTGTCTCTTCAGCATCCTATCACTTGTAAACATCTATAATTTTTTCCAGTTTGTTTTTTTTTTAAGCAGGACAAAGGCTTCAATATTCTTGAACAGATAGTATCATCCCCTCAGCAGTAGAAAGCAATCAGCAGAAGGCAATTCTTACAGGAACTTAAACTCTGGCAGTGCTCAGGCCTGAAGCAGTAAAGCCCTCAGACAATGAGCTACCTTATGGTTTCTGACAGAATATCAAGCTCCTGTTTTCCTGTGCAGTCTAGAGTTCACAATTCCAGAAAACAGTTTTCTTTGAAACTTAGATGAGTCAGTTATGAAGAGCAAGAACAGTAAGTACTTCATAATAATAAAGGAGGTTTTTATCAAGTTACCACTTGCATTTATCTGTAGGTTTTGGCTGCTTTCTCACAAGCCACTACATTTTTTTTTTGTTTTCTTTTTTTTTTAAATAAAAGGCAGAATTAGAGTTTTTCAATCACTTGAATATTCAGCTTTGTAGCATGTTGGCTGTCTCTAATATCTGTCAGTCATTAGAATGATCTCCACTTGCCTGCTTTTCTGCATTTATATCTTTCTAAGTTCTTTAGGTGTTTGCTGACTTGCCCCAGAATATATTGGCAGAATGTAAAATGAGAGTAAGCCTCTAAAAGTGATTTGTGTTTTTCCTCTTCTATGAATCTACAGAGTGGATGAACACTAGAGAAAAGATCTTACAGACTCTTGCATCTTACTGAACATGCAGAGCTTGTGGATTTTCTTCTACAAACTCTAATTGCTTGAAAATAAGAATCTAGGTGGTAAGAACAAAGATAAAGGGATTCTGCATGGGAATTCCTGTGAAATCAGTGGGGCAACAATTAATAAAAGGAAGTATGTATAGGAATAAGGTTGTATTTTTTTCTTTTCTTCCCCTGACCCTAGACAAACCCAGGAAGAGACCAGACAAAATTATTAGAGAGGTAGTCTAAATAGGCAAGAATGCTGGACAGCACCAGAAAAGAGAGATGAAGTAATCCTCTAGCATGCATAATCCCATTGTAGAAATGGCAGTGAATGATTGTGAAGGATGTAAGAAGGCTGGGAAGTTAACTGGATGAGACACATACCAGGTAGAAAAGGAACCTTTAATAGAGTAGTGCTGTTGCCTGCTTGATTTGCCAAGCAATGCTCTTTTCTAGAAGAGTGGAATGTTGCTGGTGGTGAGATGATAGAAATCTGCCATTTTCCTTCTTCCTAATTATGGAAAAGATGAATTAGAATGTGCCTCATGATAAATAGAATGATGGTGTCCTAGAGCAAGAGATTTTTGCTTGGAATATAACTACTACAGTCTTTTTTTCCCTAAACAGCAGGATATAGTTTGGTTTTATGTTTTTTCCAAGTAATGCTGTTTTCTGGAAAACAAAAATGTAGCAGAGCTGTAACAGTAAAGATGCTCGGTGAACTTTCGGACACTCTTTATTGCTGTATTTTCAGGCCGCCAAGATGTTTGATGAAGAAGGCAGGAAGAAGTTTTTCACACAAGACATGAATAATATTCTGCTGGAGTAAGTGCTTATCTGTACAACCTTCCCTTTTTTGAAAGGGGGTGAAAGGAAAAGTACGGAAGAGGAAGTATTATTGAGGTTGTTCCAACAAAGCCCTTTAAAGTCACTGAAGGTAGATCAGTTTAAGCTAGTTACTAGCTAAAGACATTCATATATAAAACACAATAGCTGTCATGACTGTCTGTCTTTATCCAGCGTGAAGTGTTTCGTACTGGCCTGTGTCCTTGACTTCATGTGTAAAATTCAGTAAAAACTGCCATTATTTCTTTGTCCCCCACTTTCATACCTCAGAACACCTTCAGCTTTCACAAAGTGCTGGCTCTTTTTACTCTGTAATCTTTCAACTAAGCATTTCCTATAGAAGCTTCTGTCTTTGTATTCTAAGAAATGAAAAGTAGTCTCTAGGAGGTTGTAGCAGTCAAAACGTATCAAATTTGATGTGCAGTGGTGGTTGTAACTGAAATTTGAGTGACTGTGTTCAGCACTGCTGGAGCAGTATGTATAGGAATTGTTTCTTGCCATTGATTAGGCCTGCCTTCTTTTCTTACAAAAAAATGTCCCAAGCTGCTATTTTTCATTAAAATTATGCATAGCTAAAACATTACACATACAAAGGTTCCTTAGGCTTTTGTTCAGTTGTCATTTTCGTCATGGAGTGCTTCACTGATTGCCTATTTCTTGTTTATTTGTCAGCATTGAGCTGCAGTTACAGGAGATAAATCCTGCCCTCCGCAATGGAGTGTACTCTCACCTTGAGGCTTTTGTGCCATGCAATAAGGACACACTGATAAAACGCCTGAAGAAGTTACACCTCAATGTGCAGGTAATGGTGGGGAGATTAGCTCCCACAGGAGTCAGTTATGTAATACAGGTAAGGACAGAAAGCAGGAGAGCAGAACAGTCACACAATCGCCAACAAAACAGAAGATTTTTTTGATCAGTTGCTAGACCAGCTCAAAAGCTTCCTCCTTTGTGTGTGTTTACCTGCTGTTGCCACTACTTCAGAAACAAATATTTTTAAGTACTTCATATTCTTTATTTGAGAATGAAGTACTTGGAGCTGGAAAGCAGAGTAGAAGGCACATGTCAAAGTAGCAAAACTAGAAAGACACAATCATGGTTATGACAGGCTTAAAAAACCCACTGTTGGCATTCACCTTTGTATCAAGAAAAAGGAAGGTTAGATGGACAGTAGGTGACTCAGCCTGTGCTGTTCGTGCAAATTTGCCACTGTGGCTTGGTCTGACAAATATTTTGTCATTTGCAGTTGCATTTCTCTTATGTTTCCCTACTGAATAAAGTTATCTGGGATCTGAAGTACCCTGACCTGATTTTTTTTTTTTTTTTAGATGAAATCCAGGACTAAATATTGCCAGAAGATCATGAATGCAGAGATCTTGGAACCTTCTAAGAGGGCAAATGGATTCATACACTATTTCTAAGCAATTAGATATCATAGTCCATAGTACTTGAGTGCTTTTCAAGAAGCAGTTACAATTCAGATTGGTGAAGTCAGAAGATGAAGGAAAAGAATTTAAAACTTGTAGGGAAGTATATGGTATATTACTTCAATATCTGAAGAACTTCAAAATTTGGAGACCCTTCTAAATACATACTCCTTAACTTTTTAAGGTGCATACATCACATATAATAGATATGTTAGATTATTATTGTTTTGCTCATTACCTGCAGTGGTTTTATACCACAGCTTTTGGAGACTTGATTAATTGGACACTTAATTGGCAAGTGTTGAGAGAATCATTAGTCAGGTCATCCCTCAGGTTTTCTTCCCTTCCCAGTTTTGATTTAAAAAGCATCATTTAATGAGATCATGCTGTAATGTTTTGGAATATTCATGATATGTTCCTTGTGACTGTCCTTCATCGTTTCTGGTCTAAATACTTCTATGTGTTGTATGAAAAATGTCAAGTATGGGCAGTTCCATAATGCTGTTGCACTTAACAGAATTGAAGTGCCATGTGGGAAATGGCTGATGCAGTCAGTAGTTAGTGTTGGAAATATTGCCTCAGAAATGAGTAGGAAATAGTTTCACCAAACTATCTGAAATACTCTTTGCATCTAATAAGACTGCTTTGATGCTTCTCTCCTCACAGGATGACCGCTTGAGAGAGCCACTGCAGAAGCTGAAACTGGCTGTCAGTAATGTCATGCCTGAACAGTTATGCAAGTATCAGGAGGACTGTCAGGCCCGCAGTCAAGCCAAGAATGCCAAGTAGGTATTTCTGGAGTCTGAGCATGTCTGTTCTAGAGTCAGCTGGAAGTCTGTCTCCATGATTTTCATTCCCTGAGTTCAAAATACTCAACTCCAGGCTTTTTTCCCTGATGTTATCACCTGACTCTAGAAATAAATTCATAAATTGACTTATAAACCAAGAAGGATAGTGGAGGTTCTCAAAATGCTGGCTTAATGGGGGAGGATCATGTTCTTGATTGATTTTGTCCTTGTTCGTTTTAATGATTTCTCCACATAGCCAAAAATTTTAGACTTGGGGAGGCATTAATAGACTTATAAGCATCCTGCTATTTCCAGGTAGTGGAAATAGCCAGAATCCTTGGTAGCCAACCATACAGTGTCCTTTCACTTCTCTCTAAGGACCATGAAGAGAGGAAGATGAACTGTTTACTCTTTCAGGAAGGTTATAACAATCTGAAGATAGGCCCATTTGGTATTTTTTCCTGACACCTACATGAGCTCTCGTTTTCAAGGGAGCATTATCTGTGTTGTATACCTATTTGTTCTGACTGTAGGTCACAAGTGGAAGATGAACGAGAGAAAAATGGATCAGAGGAAGATGATGACGAGAAACCTGGAAAAAGGGTTGTGGGACCCAGAAAGAAGTTTCATTGGGATGACACAGTGAGGTGAGACAAACTACCAAGAGTTTTCACTGACTTCATAAAGTGATCTCCAAGGGCTGTTATTGCATGACACTGTTTAATCAATCATCATTCTCATGAATACACCTCAGAAGTTTTGGAGACTATGGCTAGTAAAAAAAGACTCTCCTTCAGCTTGAAAGGCAGGATGTCCAACCCTTTTTTCATTGCTGCTTTATCTAAAGACATGAGAATTTTTGTAGTCCTAGGACCTTGAGATTCTTTAAGAGCAGGTGCAAGCAGAGTTTCACAGGCTTCCCATTGTTCTGGGAAAAGATCAGAAAACACCTAATGAACAATTGAAGGTATCAGCTAAAACAAGGCAAGCCAGCATTCAGAATGCATGAATCTTATCTCCTTCCATCCCCTCTGAACACACAAACACACACATACACAGTGTGTTCTCTCAAGGGCAACACAGGTTGTCTGAAATGATTTCTCACTGTTCTGTTTCCTAAACCAGATTTTACTGGAAACTGAGATTTCTGTTATTGAAATGATCTAGACAGGCTTTTCCTTTTTTAGACTTAAAAGTAAGCAGATTCTTCCAGCATCTTAAGGGGACCTACAAGAAAGCTGGTGAGGGAGTTCTTAGGATGCTGGGTAGTGACAGGACTAGGGGGAATGAAGCCAAACTAGAAATGGGTAGATTCATACTGGATGTTAGGAAGAAGTTCCTCACCATGAGACACTGGAGCAGGTTGCCCAGGGAGGTGGTGGAAGCCTCATCCCTGGAAGGTTTTAAGACCTGGCTGGCTGGGGCTCTGAGCAACCTGCTCTAGTGTGAGGTGTCCCTGCCCATGGCAGGGGGTTGGAACTGGATGATCCTTGAGGTCCCTTTCAACCCTGACAATTCTATGATTCTGTGATTCCTTGAGGATTAGTCACTTCCCATGCAAGACATCAACTAATTTAGTACAAGTACAGATATTATTGAAAAGGGCTGGTGGATTTAGTTGTCTTGGTATGTTAAGACAACAGGGAAGCAAACTTCATGGAACACAAAGAACCAGTGTAGCTTGGACTGATCTGGAGGGACCCACACTTAAAGAAGAGATTTAAAGGTGTGTTTTTCATTCAAGGCTCTGAAAGACCAGGGTTACTTAGCTGTGTGTCCTTCTACATTTTTAAGGGCAGTAAAAAGCAGCACCCCTGTCAGAATTTTTTTGAGATATTCAGTGTAGAACACATTTCACTTGTTTTCAGACATTTTTCATCTTAAATGGGATAGAGGTCACTGAGCAAAGTGAGGAGATGTTTCAGCTGTGAATAAACCACAAAGAAAATGTAAAACCAATTACAAAATTATATTAAGAATGAAAAGGAGCTACATGGTTTGTTAGAAATGGAGAAGTGACAGTGAGAGATCATACCAGTTGTAGGGGCAAACTTGTGCAGTGGCAAACTTCCAGAAAACAGAAGTTGGAAGTTGGAGCTGAGCTCTTCCTATAGCCGGCAATGAACAGCAGCTATATAGAATTGCTCTGCCTTTTTCTTTTTTGGAATTTACTTTATTGTTTCTTTCTGCAGGTCTCTGTTGTGTAATCTTGTCAAGATCAAGCTGGGATGCTATGAGCTAGAGCCAAATAGAAGTCAGTCTGCTGAAGATTACCTCAAAACTTTTATGGAAACAGAAGTGAAACCACTTTGGCCTAAAGGCTGGATGCAGGCAAGGTAAGATGCCTTGATGTTAACTATTTGTTCTGAGGTCTTTCGTATTGTCATACATCTGATTCAACTATGTACTATGGTTTTAAACTTCAGAGTATGTCAGTGGAACTGGAATATTTTAGAAGAACAGATGTTTTCCAGAAGTTAATTCTATCTTGTTTGCATGCTTGTGAGCTAAAATCCCAGTCTTTGGAGAACTATTTGCTTTTGTCATCTGCTGGAGACTGCATTTACTGGTGTTTGTAACAGTGCATGGTGCTTCATTTGAGGGGAAAGTATGAGACCAGGTAACTGCTTGGGAAGCTTTCTGTGATACAGAAAGCAGTTTTGCCTATACATTATAAGCAGTCTGATACTGCAGGTCAAACAGCATACTTGAAGTCATGATCAGAGGTGATGATTTCACACTGATCTCCTCAACTTTTACTTGTAAACATAGACATATGAAATGGAGGTATTGCTTCCAGGCATGGCCTTGCTTTTGGAACATACACTGCACTGCCCTTTCTTTGTACCATAGCTCTTACTTCTATTCTATAGTAGTCCTTAAAGGTTCAAGACAAAAGTGTGACAGTACTACATGTTACTCAGGCCGGGAATCCATTTTGGATTTCATTCCAAAGTGAAAAAGATTAAGGAACAGACAAATTACTGGGAAGAATATGACAAGGAAAATACTCTGGAGAAGCTGAGTAGGTCAGAAAGCAGCACACTGAACTTGTAGTGAGGCACGTTCCTCTTGCTCCATGATGTTCTTAAGCATTCAGTAGCCTCTATTGGGAAGCAGTGTAATACAGGTTTGGAGGTAGTATGGTGAAGAAAACATGAGAATGGATCTGAAAGTGCAATCTGAGAAGTAAGACACTGGAACTGTAGCAAGAGGATATCAACATTTTCTGACCAGATTACGTGAGATTTTGTAGGTACTTGGATTTTTCACATTGCAGTGCTACAGGATGTGTTTCTCAGTCAGGGAGAGGGTTCTTCTGAACTATTAAGCATGTTTGAGTATGTGGTGGCCATTTGCAGATGATCCCTGTGCAATCACCTTATGTTTCTTTTCTCAACACTCCTTCAGGATGCTATTTAAAGAAAGCCGAAGCGTTCACAATCACCTCACTTCTGCTCCGTGAGTATAATATTGACAATTTATTAGTATCTTCAGGTTGTTCGTCCTTTCCACTTCCATGCTACCTTTCTTGCACAGGGGAGGAAAGGGAGATTTTTTTTTTTGTTTGAAGAGACTTACAATGTTGGTGGGGTTTTTTTTAATATTTGAAGCATATAATTGAAATGTTCTTGTGACAATTATAAATCTGTTAGGAAGTGGCTAGGTAACTCAAGGGGATATTCATTCTTGGATTAACACCTTTTACACAAAGCATTGCATAGCACTATACCCTCATTTTGCTGTGCAACATGTTAAATGGAACTCAGACTGCAGTACTTCCTGCTCTTTCCCTCAAATATCTTTGTAGCCAACAGAAGGTGGTGTCTCCTGCTTTTTCAGGCATGGCTTTGTTCCTCACAGGAGCTGTCTGCCTTCAGACAGAATTCAAACAAACAATGACTTTGAATAGCACCCAACTTGCAGCCTTTATGATAAATATAATTACATGGGATATTTTTTCACATGATGGCAAAACTGAGTCATGATTCATTCACAGTTTGATCTGTTTTTAGAAGGTGCATTCCTAGTTGCCTAGGAAAGGAGAATAAATGACATATCGGATGTAGATCTGTTGAACCTCCTGAATAGCAATGGGAAAAGATGACGTGAAATGCTTAACTTCTAAGCTGTAACTGAGTAATAATGCTAAGTGCTCTCCCTGCTCACATAAATGCAATTGGTGCTGTGGTGTTCACTTAAACTTCCAGGTTCTTTTGCAATTCTTTGTTTCTTGCAACAAACAGAAGCTAGATACAACTATTTCACAGCTGATAAGCAATAAAACATTTTTTTTAGTGGGCAGGGGGAAGCAACTGTTTTAATGTGGTTTGAAATAGAAATGAGAATATGAAGTCTATTCTTCAGTGACAAACATCAGCGTAAAGTGAAATTACATCACTATTATAAGTGACCTCAGTTGAGACAAAGCTCTGCCAAGTAGTCAAACTCTTAAGATTGTAAGAGGTTGAGATGGCTTTTTATTTTGAAGTTCCTCTAAATCTGAAAAGTAAAAAGTAGCTCTTATATCAGCAATTCAGTGAATTTTGCTTCTAATTCACTTACAGATACATGACAAAAGTGGATTAGAAGTGTGCTTGTTTTCTCCTTCCCCTACGTTTTAACCCATTTTCTATTTCAAGGATGTTTTGTCATTGAAGCTGGACTCTAGTAGTCATCCTTCTAGTTTATTGGGGTATAATTAAGGTAACAGTCAATGCTATAGTCTTGCCTTTCTTTTTGTCTTCTGATGTGCTTGTATCCCATCTATTTTAGGGCAAAGAAGAAGGTGATTTTGGCCCCTAAACCCAAAGTGAAGGTAAATGCCATTTGGATATCTGAATTTTACAAGTGCTTGATACAACTTGCTTTGTGCTTCTGATCCAGAAAAAGTCTGGCAGAAGAATTCCATCAGGAAATGCTATAAGATCTTATTGACTGGGAGGTGTGTTCTTTAAAGGAAGCTTTTACAAAAGGCTTCTGTATAACTTTGTAATTTTAAGCTATATTAGTTCTTTTGAAAATTAGTTGCATTAATTTGGCAACACTGGAAAAATGTGTAGTTGGGAGGAACATAGTAAGTTGATTGAGGTTCCCATTAGACTTGACCAGGTGTCTTGAGTAGCAATTCTACCTGGTGATCAGATTAGCTACCCTGTTCCTGATAGCATTGATTATTCTGAACTGTGTGGGACACTTCCAGTTGTGGAGCAGCAGCGCTAGGTTTTTAAATAGGAATGTTTAGGTAGAACCATAGAATTGTTTGGGTTGGAAAAGACCTCTAAGATCATTGAGTCCAACCATCAACCCAACACCACCATGGCCATTAAACCACATCCCCGGGTGCCATGTCCACACACTTTTTTGAACGTCTCCAGGGACAGTGACGTCACTACCTCCCTGGGCAGCCTGTTCCAATTCCTGACCACTCTTCCAGAGCAGAAATGTGAATTAGCATGCAGGACCTCAAACACCTCAGCACCATAGACATCTTAATATGAAAATTAAAACAGTAGATAATGGGCTCATCTCTCTTTACAGGATAACAGTATTACACTGAAGCTGACTTCAGATCTGCTTCAGAAAGGTTCTTACACCTGAATTTTCTTCTCTCTTCGTTTTCAGGACTCCAGTCCAAAGAAAGAACAGAAAATGTGTTTGTCTTCAGTCAATTCAAGTTGTGCTGCTGTCCTGAGTTCCAGCACATCTGTCTGCGCCCCAGCCAGCTCCAGCTGCACACCGGCTCCAGAGACGATCTGCTTGGATGACTCATTGGATGAAGACCTCTCTTTCCACCCACCATCACTAGACTCTATTTCTGATGCTCTGGCAGTTATCAATAATGGTGCCAAGGGATCACCTCTTGGATCCACCGTAGACACACCAACATCCAGACCTCGCCCTGGGCTGAGGGAGGAAAAACTAGCAAGCATTATGAGCAAGCTGCCCCTGGCAACGTCAAAGAAAGTAGAGCCCACTCAAACACCCCATTCATCAAGTCTTATTGCTGGTCACACAGGACCAGTACCAAAGAAACCCCAGGACCTAGTTCACACTGGTATCTCTTCAGGCCTTATTGCTGGATCTTCAATTCAAAATCCTAAGGTTTCCTTAGAGCCTTTGCCAGCCAAACTACTTCAACAAGGACTACAGAGGTCAAGCCAGATCCAGGCTGCTTCCTCCTCTTCACAGACTCATGTTTCTTCCTCTAAGACCCAAGCAGCTATTTCCACCTCCTCTCAAAGAACCAAGGATGCTAATATCTTAGTATCATCATCTGAGGCTCAAGGTAGTTCTTCCTCAACATCACAAGTGACAAAGGTGCACCAGCATTCAGCTGTACAGCAGAAATATGTGTCTCCTTTACAAGCAACTATTAGTAAATCGCAGACCAATCCAGTGGTGAAATTGAGTAATAACCCCAAACTGTCTTGCTCATCACCAGTCATCAAGGCTCAAGATAAGTCCGTAGTATATCGCCTGCCTTTGTCGAATCCTTCATCTGGAAGCGGCTCTCAAGTGTCTCACCCACTGGTTTCTCGGTCAACATCCAGCACCTCTACCTCTAGTAACTATTTAGCCAAGGCTATGGTGTCACAAGTTTCTTCCCAGGGTTTCAAGCCTCCCTTCTCGATGGCTGCCTCTCCCAAACCTGCTGCCTCTCCCAAGCCCACTGCATCTAAACCCTCTGTGACACCCAAGCCCAATGCATCACCTAAATTTTCATCCAAGTCCACCTCATCCCCCAGGCCTGCAACAACACCCAGTTCTTCCAGTTCAAGTGCACTAGTTTCCCAGAGTAGTCACTCCAGCAACAACCCCTTCATAAACAGCCCAGTGGTGTAAATATCAGCAGGCAGTCTCCCACAGTGAATTTGCTGCCCTCTAGTCGCACCTCAGGCCTTCAGCCTGCAAAGAACCCTCAGGCTTCAAAATTACCCAACTCTTCTCCTTCTGGAACTGCTGGTAAAAATAATTTGGGTGGAGTTGGAATGAATGTACCTGCCAGCAGAGGCAGTAACCTTAACTCAAGTGGAGCTAGTAGGACTAGTCTGTCTGGGGGAGCAGGAAGTGGAACACAGGGTGCTACTAAACAATTGTCAACTCCACACAGACCATCTTCTGCCTCAGGGTCATCAGTTGTAGCAGCCAGTGTACAGGTATGCATCTAATGATTTTACATTTAAAATCTGAATTAATATTTAATCACATTTTGTAAACATTCTTTTTTTGCAGTATCTTGTGTCATGAATTTAATGTTTTTACTAAGCATAAAAGTGAATCCTGATGAAACTATTTTGCACTAGTAAATGGGTATTGGCAACCAATGTGAAATGCAGCAGTCACTGTGGAATGAATCCGCACTAAAATGTTGGTTGGTCCATGCTGTGGAACAGAATTCTTTCTGGGGGTTTTTGTGGTGTTGGGTTTTGGGGGTGGGTTTTTTTGCCTTTTTAGCACTAGGAAAGGTGAGTTTTCTGGGGCCATGTTTTCAGGGAATGTTGTATTTTCATGCATTATTTGATTTGTGTATTTGCTTATAATGATGGTAGTCATGAAAAGGTGTCTTAGTACATTTGTTGTCAAACTTGTGAACATGCAAAACTGGAGTTCAGTTGCTTATGATTTGAGTGTCATTTAAGACTTGCATTTAAAATTTCAGCTTTTCTTTAGTGTTTGTGATTATATTTTGTTCTGCAGGATCTAGGCAAACTAAATGAGGCACCTCACCAATACATAAATATCCTAGAAATTGTTGGAGAGAGCTTACACAGGACTCTGTCACTGAAAATGGGGGAAAAAAAGACTTGCAAACCAAATACTTTGAAAGTACTGTTCTAAAACTCATGCAAACCTTATATATACTCAGAAGGCAATCTGCTTTCCCAAGTTATGCATTCTTCTTGCTGGGAACTGAAATGGCAAGTTACTGGAACAGGTTCCCCAAGGAAGTCATGGATGCCCTCTCCCTGGGAAGTGTTCAAGGGCGGGTTGGATGAGGCATTGAGCAACGTGGTGTAGTGGGAGGTGTCCCTGCCCATGATGGGGAGGTTGGAACTAGATGATCTTCAAGATCCCTTCCAACCCAAACAATTCTGTGATCTATGATTTGATATTTCCCACTCTTTAATTGCTTTTCCTGTCCTGAAGTGCTCACTACTTACATGCATCAGAGACTTGGTGTACAGCAAATGAAAGCGCTTTGTATGTATCTGAACAATGACCACAGCTATTGCATGGTAGTGATCTATACTCAGCTTGTTTATAGTATTTAGTTTGCTATTCAGTTTTTCTCAATGCAGCTGAGTAAGAGGAAGATGATGATTTTTTTTAACAAGATATTTCTATAGTCTTTCATCCTATGGTACCTTAAGCCTCTTAGAAAATAAGAAATGTCCGGCAGACTCTGGCCTTCTCATTTTGGGTACTTTGGATGGGGAAAAAAACCCAACCCATGTGCTATGTAAGGACTGCTAAGGTACCACATAGGGCCTAGAGAAGAACTGAGCAGTGTGGGTACTCTGGGTGATATCTGGAAGAGACAAAAAAGGCTACAGTGAATGAAGTGGGAACAGTTGCTCATTTCTGGTGCAATCAGTGGGATCCAATGGATCCAATTGCTTTGATGTAGAAGAAAATGTGAAATGGATGTGGTAGTGCTTAAATATGACAGGCAAGGGAAGTAAGTAGCGTTGTGCTGGATGAGGAGATTCATTCTTGCAAACTTTCCTATATATGAAGGCAAGTAGGTTTGGTTTTTTGGTGGTTTTTTTTTTAGATACTGATCACATGAGGAACAAAATGTATTGTGGTAGGTAATGATAATGAAGAGGCTTTAGAGGTGGTGTGGTAGATAATCAAGTAACATGAGAGCACACTGTAAGACAGCAAAATAAGGTGTGTTGGTGTATAGAAAGGGGGAAATCAGCTAGAGGTACTGAGCAGTGTATATAGAATCACTAGAATAATTGTGACTGAAGGGTTTTGACACTTCAGAAGTTACTTTGATAACACAGAAATGGTTGAGGTGAATGGTGCAAGGAAGATAAACTCTGGAATAAGGCTGTGGGGTTTGTTCAAGAGATTAGAATCAAGCTACCTCCCAGTCCAAGTACACTGAAGGGGAAGAGATTTGTGATAAGAGGGCTTTATTTAGCCTTAAAGGTCTTATTGCTGACTGAACTTAATTCCAAGCCAGTTGTTAGGTGCAGTGTGTACTAAGGAGTTAGTTACCCCTCTTAAAATAATGAAGACATTCCTAACTGGGAAGAGTTTCTAGAAAGTTTCCCAACTTTCCCCTTTTGGCTGACACAGTTATTTACCAAAATATTGTCTGCCTGTTGTAGCTCCACAGAAATTTTACTTTGGAGTACTCTTAAGTTATATCCTAAGAATACAAAGCCAAATTAATCTAGAATCCAGTTAGTGCATGTGTGTTCCTTGAACTCTACCCCTCATTAGTGCTCTTAAACAATCTGTCTTAGACTTCTAAGGATTGTAGTGACTCGCATTTATATGAGTAGGATGAACACTTCTATGAAGTGCTATCACAAATGAGATAAAGAAATATCTGAACTGCCACTCTTTTGGGGCAGTCTCTGAACTTCTCTCTGTTTTTGAGAGAGCAAGTAAGGCCTTAGAAGAGCACATTGCAGAGCTGCTTTCCTCGTTCAGGTGTGTTACAAAGCCACAGTTGCAAGAGCTTACTGTGTCTTCTATTTTGTTGCACAGTAAAGATTGCATAGTGAACAGTTGTCATGTTTTGTGCATAGATTTGTTACAGAATCAGTTTTTAAGGGTGGAGAGAAGAAGAGTAAATATTGAAGTCTTTCATCCATTTGGGTTTTTTCTGCTTGTGGAATGGCTCATGTCTTGGAAGCTGTTAATCATAAGATGATCAATTAAACACTTGCTAGGAACATCGTAGCTCTGAGTGTTTGCACTTACAAGGTTACTGTTTTAAAAATCTGTTTCTTTAGCTGCTTTAACCTGTGAACACCTTAAGACCAAAACTTGTAACAGAAATTTCATTCCTACCGGGAGTTTTCAGCATTTTGCTGTTTCTGTAGGTTGATACTACAGAACTCAAGGAGACTTCAGTTTTAAGTTCGCATTCATTAAAGTAATTGCACGTTTGGGGTTTTGTTGAGGCTTTCTTGTATAGATGCATAGGCTTGAGGTGGTCTTAAACAATAGATGTGTGATTCAAAGTAATGTCTCTACTAGCTGCTTTGTAGAGTATTAGAGAATTAACATCAGTATATAGAAATATAGACAGAGTGAAGGGAAGATTGTTGAACAAGAATGAGCTGCTCTGATGTTAGGGGGATTAACGCAGTTTAGGAGCTGTTGTAGCTAATGTTCTGACTAATCTTGATTGTTTTTTTTAACTTCATTGTGACATGAAGAATGGAGATTTTTTTTGCTGTTAGTTTGTTTTTATTTTGTCTTGATATGTGCAAACAGCTATACATGCATATGTATGTCTGCAGCTTGGTAACCTGACTCCAAGTGTGGAGGTTCTTATGCATGAACCTTAATTTTCAAACATAATTTATTCTAAGCATCCTCTTTAGAAAGACAGTTAATGTTCTATTAAGACCCAGATTTGGAGAGGGGAGAGGAACATTATGCTCTAAAGAGCTTCAGACCTACATCTGGCAATTTTGTATTGTTAATATAATAAAAGATGTTGCATTAGATTCTAACTGTAGAGCCTGTGAATAATTAGAAAGGAAATTATCTGCAAGACTGATGAGGAAAAACACGAGAGATGAACTACTGTCATGTCTGAATCCAAGATGTGATTGTACTTGCTTTGCAGATGAACAGTGGGAAAAGGTCCCAGCTGCATAAGTGAATATTTATTAATAGTTTAATGCAATTCTTAATAGGGCCACACTTATGGTATAGTCAATTCTTGTCTCCTTGAATGCAACTCAAAGGTTTAAAATCTTGAAGTACTCCTTTTCTTTGTACAGTCAACAGCAGGAGCATCCTTACTGGCTAATGCCTCACCTCTGACTCTCATGGCATCACCCCTGTCTGTAACCAGTCAGAACGTGACGTCTGCACCATTAACTCCTTTTGGGATGCTGGGTGGCCTTGTTCCTGTGACCGTGCCCTTCCAGTTTCCCTTGGAGCTGCTTGGCTTCGGGACGGACACAGCTGGAGTGACAACCACCTCGGGATCTACCTCAGCGGCTTTCCACCACAGCCTAACTCAGAGTGAGTGGAATTAGTTATCACACAGTGCTACAAGGAAAGATGGATCCTGAAGATGGAAATTAAGATGGGAAGTAATAAAGTACCAAGAGATGTGGTTCTTGAAAATCTCTGCAGGAGACTAAATGTAGTTACTTCCCTGGTAAAACTGTGTAGTGATCCCAATGTTGTGAATCACCTTTGATAAGTGTAACTTAGTAGTTATGTACTCTTCGTTTTGAACATGGGGGTTTGGGGGGGTTAACTTTTAATCCTTTATCTTTAGAAAGGAATATAGTTTAAGTGTCTCCAAATGTCACAACACAGCGAATAGACTTACTGTGGTGATTCCAAAAATAGCTTTAGCTCAGTGATCCCAGCTATCAGACAGTTCTTACAGGGAAGCATCAAGCAAGATGGCATTTATCTGTTCTGGTTGCTTAAACTACATTGTATCATTTTCTTCAGCAGAAAGACCAAAAATTTACATGAATTAAAAACAAAGAGTTGCATCCCAACAGTGAAGCATGGTCCTTGCTCTGACTTTTAACCATATCTGAATAGGTCTCTTTCTGTTGATTTATTCCAGCCATCAGAATAGTATTGGGAATTTAGTTTTTGTTGTTGAGATACATCTTCAGTAAGCTGTTCAAATTAGCATGCAGCTATAGCTACATTATAAAAACAAAAGCTTCCTATTTTACGAAGGCTCCCTCTGTCCTCTGTTTTTCATCTTTATTGCTCTCCCTTTTTTCCCCCCAGACTTACTGAAGGGTTTACAGCCAGGTGCTCAGCACGCAGCAACGCTGTCTCACTCATCTCTGCCTGCTCACTTGCAGCAAGCTTACACAGGTAAAGACACCGTATTTTTCTTACGACTTACTTGAAAGTCAGATTCCTGCCTGGGACTGAAACAAAATGTACAACAGAATTGAAACTGGTTTATGGAAGACAGAACTCAGGATCAAGCTTTGGTAGCAGTACACATTCTATCATAGCAGTATTTTGGAACCTGAACAGTTTTTATCCTACTTGTCTTCAATGTCAGGAACTAAAGTTGTAAAAGTTCAGTAATGCTTTATGCTATCAGTTCTAGAAACAGAACTATACATATCCAGATAGTGGGAGAAAAAGAATACTCCTTACTGGATGCTGATATGATTGTTACTTGTAAGAATTTCTGTGTGTGAATAGTGTGATGGTTTCCTAGTGGAAGATCTGCCTTCCCTGGGAATTTTGTCCTTGATAAGAGCTGCATATTATGACTGAGAAAAGAAGCTTGAAGTAGAATATCTCCTTTTTTTGTTCGCAAGGCTTAGAGCTGAAGAACTATTATGAAGCTTTAGAAGGTGCGGTTCAGAATATACTCCCTCCTTTCTGTGCTACCTGTAGGGTTGGTTTCTTGACAGGAGAAGGAACAGGAAAGGTGGCAGTGGCTCAATGAGGGTTCTTCATCCTGTTCTTGGAGTCCTCAGCACCAAAAAACTGGGCAATGGTGCTGTTGGAGGCACATCAGTTGGCTATACTGGGTACAACTTAAATTGTTTGTGGCAGTGAGTGCAATGGTTGGAACACTGGAATAGCATTATTAAAATGTAAAAGCTGCTAACTAAAAGCTTGATTTCTTGACATCATTTTCACTATCTCAAGCTGCAACTTAGTCTTTAGAAAGACAGCATCTTTCTGCAGGAAGCCTGATATCTCAGGTTGCAACAGCGGTATTTATTATCAATGAACCTCAGAAAATGCAGAGTCTTCTGCCCTATAAAGGCAGTGTAGGTTTTGGTGATGCTAAAGCTGAACATGCGAAATTCCTCTTCTGCTGTAAGCTGTAATAATAAAAGTTTGCTCATTCTTACTCTTCTCTTTCTTTTCCTGTCTCTAAACTACAGATGGAGGCCAAAGTAAAGGGGACACTAAGTTACAGCGGAAAAACCAGTGACTTCTGGACAAGCAAGGGAGCCGAAGCAGTTCTGGTTGGCTGACAGAGTCTGCCCAGTTGGGAAAGTGCTTATTGTCACAGGGCTGCTGTTTCTGTCAATGTTTACATATTCTGATCCCAAGCACTGTGGTGAGAGGAAGAAGAAAAATAAAACAATACTTGATCAAAGAGAGAAGGAAAAGGAGGACTGGTCCTCCTTGGTCATGCAGACTGGTCATAGTTTGATCTTGCCTAAAGAAACAAGCTTTTTTTACCTGCTCTGATTGGCTTTTAAAAGAAATTGATCGTCAAACCCACAGCAGCACAAACTTTTTTTTTTTTTCCTTAGGTGATGTCCAATGAAGAGTTGAAAGAGTGAGAGGAGCTAGAATAGGTTTCTCCATCCATTGTGTAAGGTGGAATCATCTATTTCATTAGTGCCCAAAGTGCCCAGTATAAGATTGTGTAGGTCCTGAGTGTGCTACATGGTTGTGGACCAAAGGTTCTGTAGAGTAAAGGTGATGCTGGGATGCTTTGCATTGCAATTAAACCCTTATACAAATGCAGTTTCTAGTATGGACATTTTTCCAACTTTACAAGGCTGTTTGGCTTTAGGGAGCCTACAGATGTATGCAGTCTCATTAGAGATGTCTTCAAAACCTTTTACCTGCTACATTGGGATGTGAGAGACAGACTACTGGGAAATCCCTTGCTCCTTGTTTGGGTTTGTTTTTTTGTTTGTTTTGGTTTTTTTCAATATAAAGATTCTTATTTAAGGGAGGAAGGGGATGGAATTTTTTCCATTTACATGAAAAGGAAACTCATATTGGTCAGACTAGCATTTCTTTCCCACTCTTTTTAAAGGCACAGGGTTTTTTTCAGTCCTTCCATTTGTTAAACTCTTTTCCTTTGCCTTGTGCTTATCTGCTACTGAAATTAAGTAACGTTCTGTTCATGTCTCTTATAAAACACAAGCTGTTCTTTACTCATTCTAGATCTTCCTCATCTTCCCAAAAGCCCAACCCTCATCCTCATCTTACCAAACTTCTCCCAGAACCCATGCATTATACTGATTTGCTAGTTCAAGTTCATCATGACCTGTTCCAGAGCCAGGTTAATACTGCTTCGGGCATTAGCCAAAGAGGAGTCGTTCAGAAGCGACCAGAGGTGCCTTCTCTTCTGGGGGCTGAATGGGTTGTCTCCAGCATTCCTGCCCCTGCTGGCCTGGAGAGTTCCTGACCTGAACTCTTCCTTATGTGGTAGCACAAGACTGTAAAGCTGGCTTTTTTGTTTCTTTTTTTCTTGGTTTTGATAGCAGTACATCAACTGGTTCACTTGTAAGTTTAGGAAGTACCCAGCACATGTTGCACTTTGACACTAGGACAGGACTTTGCTCTTGAGTCCCTTGGGCTGTCAGTTAAAAGATGAGAATGGCAGAAACTGAAAGAAGTCATGGGGGAAAGAGGCAAATTAAAACAGTATGCTTTTCTACCCCAAAACATTCCTCTAATCGGAGATGCTGAAATTCCTAGTAGCTAGGCTTACCGGTAGTTTGATTTGAGATCAAACCTGTGACTTTTGGTTATCTCACACCTTCCAGAGGGACTTTGACCCATGGATAATGAATCTTCAATGGTTTTTGCTAGATTAACTTATAGCTTTCAGGCTTCTTTTACATGTGATTTATTTTTCTTAGATCAGACAACAATTTCTTTTCTATTTAGAGCTCATTTTAATTTTATATAAATATATATGTGAATTTAATATATATTGTGTATTTAGTATAAAAATGTTGGGTTGAGTTCAGCAATAAATGTCTTTGCACAACACTTCTGTGAAAGTCAAATTGAATTAAAATAAGATGCATTAGTTCATTAATTTCACTCCACAGCATCTGTCAATTAAATGCTTTTTAGCAAGTGCTACTGTTCTGTATGTGACGTGTTGATTAGATAAGCTTGCATCTCCATCAGAGTTATTTAGAGTTGAAACATACAGACATGTAAACTCTGGTATTCTTAATACTGTGCAGATTCTATCAAAATACCTAGAATGCAA
The DNA here is from genome assembly GCA_033816785.1 of Picus viridis. Taxonomy (NCBI): domain Eukaryota; kingdom Metazoa; phylum Chordata; class Aves; order Piciformes; family Picidae; genus Picus; species Picus viridis. The sequence goes on along the minus strand of CM066568.1, from coordinate 22,506,620 downwards.
GCTTTATCTGAATTTTTTAGGTTTTTTTGTTCTCCAGGAAGGGTTGAAGGAAGAAAACTTTTGGGTTTTGAGGCCTAACAGTTCTGGCAGGATGCTAATTCCTTGAACTGCCAAACCTGATGCTTTTTAACAATGCACGTAGCTGAGTTGCAGCAGTGAGATATCAGGGAGCAATGTATTTAAAAGACCCTGTCCTAAGAGAGTTCTACCTCTTCTATGTTTTTCTCATCAAGACATCTCATTCAAGTTGTCATCTTTTGTCTTCTTACTTAATGAAATTTTAGACTGGGAGAGACTTGGAGCCCTTTAGAACTACAGCACAAATTTCCTTGCAACATTCCTCTCCTCCTGGAAGTATGCCTCATCTGCAGTTGAGAAGTATCCTCTCTAAATCTTAAGGAGGGTAAGAGTAGTCCTGTCTGTGGCCTTTTAAGCTTCTCAGTCTTGAGAAACATGTAAACTAATACTTAGTGTGGAAACAAGTAGTAGGATGATGAGTAAAGATGAATTAAGTTGTTCGTGAAGTCAGTTCAAACAGCCCCCACAGCGTAACTGTGCTCAGTTATCATGCTCCTGAGCTTAGGAATCAGCAACACAGTGATTAAAAGATCTACATTCCCTGTTCCCTATTCTCCCTGGTCATACCTAGCAAGGCTAAATCAAAGGAAATAATAGGGTGTCTCCCAGAGACCTTTGCAGGTAGCATAAACAGGATAGGGAAGTGACAGTTTTCTGCAACATCCAAATGCAAAATTTAGGTTAATGTTTTACTGTTTTCTGCACAGGAGCTCTTCTAAAGACATTTCCCCCCCAATTTTCTTACTACTTTTTAAGGGCCTTTGTTAATAAACTGTGGTTGTACATACTAAATAACCCTCAGTATTCACAAGCAATAAGAAAGCCAAGTAGAGCTGTCTTTTCTAGGCAGCAGGGCTGAATTGGTTTGGGGACTGTATGAGAGCTAACATATCCAGCTCACTGAAAGCCCTAAACAAATGCAAGCAATAATTTCAAACACAGGTTTTAGATGTTAAAACCATCTGAGAATGTCTTCTGCTACATGATCCAAAGTCTCAAAGTCATGGTAGCTATCTTAAGTCCTTTTGAGACATTTACAGGCTAGATGGAAAACAGGCTGTAGAGTTTCCTGATACCTTGGACTATAACTGCAGTCTTCTACTGCTCCAATATGCAAATGGCCTAAATCACTTTGTCCAGGCTTCTCTGCTGATTTGAGATACATGACTAATACCAATCAACTAAGTCACAAGTGTGGATGCTGTGGGTTTCACATCTGTTTTCTGCTAATCAGAAGTAACTTTTAATTATCTGGGTTCTGCTTCTTGTTTGAATCCAATCAAAGTTGTCTGATGCACAGATTTGGGGGTGGGCCAGGTGCCAAGAGCCTGTTTCCCTCCCACAGTCCCATCACCTGACCCTTCCTCCACACTCCTTCTCCAATTGGTGCAAGACCCTTCAGGACATGAAAACAGATATCCTGCAACTCTCCCAAGCTGCCATCAGTTGTGTGAACCATTAACCCTCTGGGAGCCATCTTGGGTCCCAACTAATAACTTTATCACATTTGCTGCTACATACATAAAACAAACTTTTGGCTGTATTTATTAGCAATTCTTGATCTAGTTTACAGGTTTGGGTTTTCTTTTGAGTAGTTTTTGCCCACAGATGGATTAGAAGTGTTGGGGTGTTTGGGTTGTTTGTTTGGTTTGGGTTTTTTTTGGTGTGAATTGATGAAGGCACAGGTGGTCCCTCTTCTGCTTTTGTTTGAAGATGGCATTGCAGGGAAAGCCTGCAGCTAAGACAAGCTGTGGAAAGCTTCCTCCCACAAACAACTTTTGCTGAACTTGGGGGGGGGGGGGGGGGGGGGGGGAAGGGAGGAAGTCATTAGAGGGACACTTGCTTTTTGTTTGGGTGGGTTGGTTGGTTGGTTTGTTTTCCCATTAAATGAACCAGAAGGTGAAAGCAGTAGGTAAAAGATTGATTAATTAACACTTTATGCAATTTTAATTTTATAGAAATTAAAAAGGGTGGTAGGTTTTGATTGGTCCTAATTCTGGTGAAATGGCTGTTACCCTCTATGACTGACTTGATTCAGGCCTTTGTCCTTTGTTTAAGTGCCTTTTTTTTTTTTTTGCCTTTCTTTATTTTGTTGTTGTTTTCTTTTTAATTTTATTTCCCTACCCTCCTTAAACTGTTCTCAGAGATCCTGAAGTGCTGGAAGGCATTTTGGAGGAAAATCTTAAGCTTGCCAAGATGGCTTTATGCTGTTAAACTCATTTTCCCCCTTTTCTAAAGGAAAAAAAAAAAGTGTGTAATGTCTGTAGCTTCATAGTTGCTGTGCTATGGCATTGGTTCTGTGTGCTTGTGCATTTTTTTTTCTCTTGCACACACATACAGCAATATTCCTGTGAAACCTGTTCATCCTTCTACGTTCTGCTGGCTCTGTTAAACACTTTACCTAAAGGTGAACGTTTGTGCCAAGATGGCAGTACAATAAAAGTGTGTGAGTGTGTGTAAATGTGCATGAGAGAAAGGAAGTGGCTAATGGGAATGAAATTTTTGTATGTGTTGTTTTTTTTTCCTCTGGAGGTTTTAAATTTGGGTCTTAATTAGGTCATGAGTAAAACATGGGCCCTATCTGGCAACTATATGAAATACTGAACCACTTCACACAGTTACTAAATCTTCAGGCAAAGACATGTGGCCGACAACCCCAAGGAGGCGGGGCAAAAGAAGGTTAAAATAGCATCTTGCAACAAGTTTGAGTTGTGAATTGCAAGGAATCCTCTTTGTGGCTATCCCATCTGCTTGACACCAGTTACTGCAAGGATTCTCACATTTACTGAAGTTGTCACTTCTGCCTGTGCATTACACATATGAAGGAATTCGGTCAAAATCTGCAAGAGTGCAGCTGCTGCCTGAAGTTAAACCAGGCTGCTATGCTGCACATGCTGCCTAGGTCACTCACCATGAAGTACTTTTCTAGATGAACTCAATTTGTTGATATTTCACTCAGTTTACTGAGATTTCATTAATGGTTTGTTCTCTTAATAGAACAAACCATAAATTCATGTGTTGCTAGTTGTAAGTGAACCATCATAATAGTGTCTGTGCTTGTTTCCTTGTTCTCTGACAATTAGCAGTCTTCAGTAGATCTAGTGATTTTAATTCTGTGCCAAGGATCTAACTTACCATTATTATAAACATACATACCTAAAAGTAGCAATTTACTAGTTGACCAAGTACTAAACTTAAGGTAACCTACTTATGCATCACTAGATTGTGCCAGTTCTGTGATGCTCTTCCAAACCATGAGCTACGATATGAAAAGGAAGCATTTACTTTACAGAATGGGAATGGATTGAAGAGTATTTCCTAGGTGGGGAACCCATCTCAAGAGCAGAAAATAAGGTATCAGATACACCATATCCCTGTGACAGCCTAATTGCTTGTCTTCACATGTTTGAGTGAACCCATTTATGTAAGCTAGGCCATAGGCAGATTTCTTCTACTAGTCTAATGGTGCCAGACAAAGACAGGACTATTGCTGGTGTCTCAGCCAGGTAGAGTAATAGTGGTGGTGCTTCTTAATATGCCTTAGGTGCATCAGGGAAGTGACTTCAGTGGTTTGCCACATTCACCTGTGACAGTAAGCTAAGCTAACCTGGCTCTTTTGTTGCTGTTCAATTTATTTCAGGCACATATGTGCTTTAATGCTAGGCTGATCTGTGAGATGAGGCACTTAGAGCTGCTGCTGCTGGTTGACTGTTGCAGTCTTCACAACAGCTGCATTTGTTGGTTTTTTTTTAAATTAAATCTGTCTGCTGTTTAAGAAATCACTGCCAAAATAAGCAGCCAGAAGTATGCTTACTGGGCCATTGGAAAGATAACAGTTTTGTAAGGGAAATGCTTTGTTTGTGGAAACTTCTGGTGGGGCTTCATCATCCTTTTTCTGTGACCCAGTGATCCCTTGCTGCTGTAATAGCCTTTTGGGGCCATAGAAAGCCCTGCTGCTGCTATGAGTTATGCTGAGAGATCAGCATGGCCTGGAACTGGCCCAAAACTGGGGAAATACAAAGATTCCTCACAGCTGTTTTTGCACACTCATAAATAAAACTGTGCTGATTTTGTCACTAGTCAAGGATATAGGTCTGTATTTTGTAGTCATTTTTGACAGCTATAATTCTGCAGTGTAACTCTGGAAAAAAACAAACCCACAACCTATGGTTTTTATAGAGAAGTGAATTTCAGTCTCTTCCCTTGCCTTCCTCTTCTGCTCAAATAATAACCATTAACTAGTAAGTTGTTCTTTATGGTGAAGAAATCCAAAGCTGTTTTGATTCTTACCATGCTGAGTACTAAAGGGGTTTGGATTGCCCTTTTTTTTCCCTTGTCCAGCAGTGTGTGCAGATGTATTTTATCAACAGATATGTCTATTACTGTCTAGTACCAAGAGAAAAACTGAGGGAGAGAATCAACCAAAACCAGTCAGGAGATACCACCATCACAGGCCAAAACCAAGTAGCTGCTGAGGCAGCCAGAGCTTCTTTGAGACTTACCAGATTTCACCAGAAGAGTGAGGGAAGAAACTCTTGGGTTCTCAGCTTTTTCCAGACAAGGCCTTAGTTTGATTAGTAGTCACTAATATCAACTATGCAGATAAGTATTTATGTGTTTCAGTGTTACATGCATTCCTGCCCCCAGCCCCTCTTAACACATGTTGAAGTTTTACCCAAAGAAAACTCAATATTTTTTGAATGTCTGTACTGCAGAAGTCTTTTTGAAGAAATTTGTATTTTAAGAAAAGAAACCCTTTCACTGGTGCAACACGTAGTGTCAAGTGTCATGAGGTTGCTTCGAGAGGGAAGCTAAAATCACCTCTTGTGACAAGGTTTAGTCTAAGAGGTTTTTTTAGAATATTCAGCTCTCAAAATTGGTTTAAGAAGCTGCAGCAGTGTTTGTTTGATTGTAATGTTCCCAAACTAGTGAGATATCATAGGTTTCCTTCCAGTATCAGAAGTGAATTAAATCAATTTATCACTTAAGTTGCTTCTAAACAAGGGGAGTTGTCAGCTACACAGTAGCTGGGTCTTTGTATTTCTCACTGATCTTTTAGTCTTGTATGTAATGACAAATAACAATTTAGGTCAGAGGTGAGAACTGTAGTGTGTGTGTGTGTGTTATTGCCAGTGATTCATTCCATCATGTAGCAATTAGTACCATGTTCTGTCATAGTTCTGAAGATCCATACTGGAAATAGATGGAGAAATTTTATTTTTGGACTACTGTTTAAAAGTACAAAATTAACTACTATACCTTCAAAAGTCTACTGAGCAGCGTTATATTTTAGCAGTCAAACTAGTACCCTTGTTGTGTGACTTGTCTCTTGTAGTGTTCTTTCACTGAGGGTTAGAAGCATTTCATGAGTAATGCTTAAAGTGTTGGGATTCTCTAGCTTAAGGTCAGGTGCTCGTGAGAAAAGGCATCTGTGATAACTTCTGATGATACAAAAGCAGTGTGTTCAGAGTATTTCATGGGGGGAGGGAGGGGCAAAACCAAAACAGGTGTGGGTGCAAGTCCCTTTAGTTCTACTTGATAGAGGCTTAGTCAAGAACAGTGCATCCAGATACTGTCTGCACAGGTAACAGTAGTGGGGATTATTCCTGCAACAGAAGCTTGGCCTCAGCATCCTTTGTTTGGTATCACTCATGGTGTGTATATATATACTAGCAAGTTTGGACATAGCTAGCTTAACTTGCTGTCATCCCCAAGACTATAAAGTACTGCAAAACAGACGGACAGAGTGTTTTCCTGCCTTTCACTAGGTAGCTCAGAACAAACCGCTGGCCAAAGTGTATTATAAACGAATGTCAAATCACAGCTAGAATTCTTTGCATTCCTTGGCTTCAAATAAAGGAATGCACAGTAGCTATGGGGTGGCAATCCTGTCTGAGGTGGTGGTTCTGGTGATACTTTACTTAGTACAGCATGAATTAATATAAGGCCACCTTCCTGGTTTTACCACTCACCAGTTTCAGATCATAGGGCTTAGTGATGGAGAGAGAATCCTAAAAGCTGTGTGCTTGCCTGATGAGGTCTCCAGATAAATTCTGCTGTTAAATGCTCCCCTCTTGTGACAATAGGCCTGAACAACCAAATGCAGCTACATTTGGGTGGTTAGCACCACTTCCACTTGGATTTTTAGGGAGGTGTTCCAATAACTTCAAGGGGTACTGTGTTTTAAATGTGTGATTTCTTTTCCTCTCTCCTTCTAAAACTGGACCTGAACACAAGTTTTGAGTTGTTGGGGTTTTTTTGTAATAATCTCAGGACCTGAAAGATTGTAGCATTTAGTGTGTCTTAAAAATGATGTACTGTACCAGCCATGGATTTTGTAAATACACCTGTCTCCCTTTTTTGTATTTTAATTTTTAAAAGTGTGTAAGGCTCTTTGCCAGAGGAACTGGTGCCTGCTTAATTTCCATCCTGAACTGACGCAGGAAAAGGAAGAAGCTGCTGCCACAGAAGCCCGCATCAGTTCCATATGTGTATAGTGTTCTGGTCAGTTTAATGGCTGTTAGTCTTTCGTTAGTCAAGAAGCTGGTTTGTTCCTCTGCACGTTCCCAGTTGTGGCTAGCAGAGCCCTATCAGGGAGACTAATTTTAAAACTCTTCTGTGTGACTACTTGATGTTTTCACTTCCTCCAGATACTCAGGTTTGCTATCCCTGAGAAGTCTGATGCTTTCAGAGGTCAGGACTATTGGCCCTCTGCAAGAATAGCTGGAGAGCATTTCTCATTTTACCAGTGCTTTGGTCCAAACATAGTAAGCGGGTTTGAATCCAGTGAACCTTGCTGATAATGCTGCCTCCACCTGTTCAGAGAGGGACTTGCCCTTTTATTTTTCTGCTTTCCTGACATGAGAGCAGATTTTTTTTTTTTTTTTTTTTGGCAGCAGACTGCTCTGGGATCCAACCTTGCCAGCAGACCCCTGTTCTGCAGTAGGAGCCTTACTCAATTTGGCATAGCTGTTCCCTGTCCCTCGCTGCGACAGGCTTTTTTCATGAGTGTACTTTTCTTTTTCTGTGTGTCATGTGTCTGTGCTGTATTAAATAAAGAAGAATGTACATATCAGCCCTGTCTCTGTGCTTTCTCACGAAAATGACAATGTAAAGATTTCACTTGAAGCCAGGTCCCTGGGGCCTTTATGCTGTCTCGTTTTGGGGTGGGATGCGTGGGGGTAGGAGGGGTGTGCGCTAGCTTCCTTCACTCGGGGCAACCATACAGGCAAGGGAAATAGTGCGAGCAAAGAGCAACATTTTAAAACTGAGGGGATTAATACAGAAACGAAGCTTACTGCTTCGGGGTAGCACGAGCTAAAACAGGCGTACTTCCAGCCTTCACCCTCACCAGACGAGCAGCGGCCTCGCCCGGCCCTCCCAGGGGCCTATGCGGCACCCAGCTTCTATCCCGCGAGAAGGCGCGGCCCAGACAGCAGCCTTCCACGACTAATATAAAAAGGAAAGGGGCGGGGACAAAACAGAAGTATCTGCATAGAGAAATAGCTTTCGTGGCAGCCCCAGTGGCCTAATGGATAAGGCATTGGCCTCCTAAGCCAGGGATTGTGGGTTCGAGTCCCATCTGGGGTGGGCATTATTTTTCACATTTTCGGCGCCTGAGGTGGGACAGCTGTACCCACTGCTCTCTCCACAACGCAAAGCTTGCCGTCTTTCCCGCTCGCTGCCCAGAGCTGCGCCTGCTGCGGGTTTGCATCTCCTACGATTTTGAGAGTCGCCAGTCGGTTCTAATCAAGCGCTACATCACTTTAAAACCGGAGACCTCTGAAACCCCCTTGGGCTGCTCCGGGAGGGGAACGGGTCACGGCCCAAACCGGCTTCCCGCAGCGGGATGTGCCCCGCCACTGCTTCCCCGTGATCTCGCCGCAGTAACCTCGGCTACCGTACACAGGCGACACGCGCGGCGACAAGCCACAGACGGGTAGCTCCGCCCCCTATAATGGACGGGCGAGCGAGGGGCAGCGCGCACTGGCTTTGTAGCGGACTCTCCTCTACGCTCGACCTCCGGCATTCGACCTCCAGTGCTTGTGGGGGTGGGGGTAAGGAGAAGGCGATCGTTGAATTCGGCACTCGACAGCCCGCCTGCCTCTGTGAAGGGTAGAAGGGCGAAGCCCGCGAACACCCCATCCGCTTCCTTATTGGTCGCCGGGGCGGGGTAGAAGATGGCGGCTCTGGGCTCTCCGTTGCGGACCTTGCGTGCGCTCCTGCGCGAGCTTCGCCAAGCGAGCAGTGGGGCCGGCCGCCCCTACCGCGACACCCCTGCCTACCGCCACATCCTCGCGGCCTTCCGCGCCCACCGGGTATGGGGTGCGGGGACGGGCTCACCACCCCCACCCTCCTTTCCTTTCCTCCTGCCTCTCTTCTAGGGAGGCGAGGCGGCGGCGACGACCCTCAGCGAAGTGGGCCCGTGGCCTTGGGGAGGAGGTGAAGTATCGAGGCATGTTCCCTCCTCTTGGCAGGTCACCAGCGAGAAGCTGTGCCGGGCGCAGCAGGAGCTGCACTTCCAGGCTGCCACCTATCTCTGCCTGCTCCGCAGCGTCCGGGAACACGCGGCCCTGCACCAGGAGTACCACGGCAAAGGGGAACGCTCGCCTGAGGAGGTTGCCGGCCTGGTGGGCTTCAGGTTGCCCCAGCAGCCGGGAGGGAAAGGATGAAGATGATTCTGTTGTGACACCTATTTAGCCATGAATAAATAATGTAGTAATATGGAAACGGGATGGGTTTTCTAGCTAGAGTGTTCTGTCAATTTTAAGTTGCCGGTATCGTGTGAAAGAGCCATAACTGGGAAGCCCTTTCTGAATTTATCAAGCACAGCAGACCCACCTCCCTTTGATCCAAACGTGTGGCATGACAGGTGGCCTCCATGGAATGAGAGGCTGTTCCTTGACATACTTTAGTGCTAAACTGTTTTAAGGAGCTGCAAGGTTGTTGGTTCCCTGCTCAAAATTTGTAGGTAGAATTTGTTTCCTGTAGAATCTTCCAGCCACATTGTCTCTGTAATTTTCTACTCTTCCAAGAGTGAAGCATTTTCTTTGGAATGTTAGTAGATTCTGACAAATACTAGAGTAGCACAAACCTCTTTCATCTTGAAGAGACTGTTTTTTTCCATAGCAGTGAGCTAGTGGTAAGAATTCTGAGACAAATACTACTTAATGAATTATACATCTCTTGGTGTCTCTTGAGCAGCTGACTCCATGGCTCTAGGCTTCCTATGCTGTTGTTTCACACTGCCAATCAGAAAAACTTCATTAGGCAGGGAACTGATTGATTACTGCCAGTTGCACTAGGTATACAAATCAGGCTGCTGTTTCTGGCTTGTCTTGCAATCTGTAACAGTTTATAAGAAAATACTGGCTTGATGCTGCTTTCAAAAGAGGATTGAACTTTATGCAAGATACATAAGAAATCTGTAATAAGAATTACTTTTAATGGCTAAAAATGTGAGGCTTGTTTACATGGGGGAGGAGCTATTAAGTAAAGCTAACAGAAGTGTTTGGGTTGGTTTGGGGGGGGTTTTGCCTACCAGTGAAAACAGAGTATTCCATTAAAAAAGCATTGCTAAGACAATTACTTAATCTAAATATATATTCTCCTTCCCCTGCATTTAAAACTTGGTATTTTAATTCTCATAATGAATAGGAACAATAGATTTTTTTAAAAACAGGAGATTTGGGATACTTGGGTAAGATAAGGAAATGTGAATGACAAGTTTTAAGCTTATATAGACCTCAAGTCTGGTTTGCAACTCTTGCAGCATCTCACTTGTTGAAGAGTGGTGTTTTTCTGGAAAAGTGTGTTGCTGTCACAGGTGGGAAAATATCAACCTATTTGCTTCTCAGTAGGTGGAAGTTACAGGAAGTCACCATACCCTGAGAATAGCTGCGATGTATTTGTTGTTCTGAGTTCTTTAATGCAGCTGTTACATTTTGCAGTCTGCTTTTCAGATGGACTAAAGGTTGCTCCATCAGAGGTCTGTAGTGTATTGCTCCAGAAGAAAAATAGATGGTTCACTGAAACCAGTCCTGGGGTGAAAAGGAGGAGGAAAAAAAAAAAAAAAAGCTGAATTTTGGGCACAAACAGATGCTCTCTTGATTGTTAAGATAACCCTTAAAGGTCGAGCTATTAATACTACATTCTGGTTGTGGAATGTTAGAATCGCTTGTGTCACTGACGGCCTTTGGGCACTAGATGGCAACGCGATGGTGAAGAAAATGATAGTTACAATAGGCAGGCATTAGATTAAAAATAGTCCAGACTGGATTTTGGCGCTCTGCAAGTTGAATTAGCTGTAGCACGTGGCTAACTTCGGTTTCAAGGGGAGGTTCTCTGCAAAGCAGGTGCGTCACTGATGCAACCGTAACGGCGCTTGGACAGCTTGCGAGAGGAACGGAGGCATTTAAATGGTTCTGAATGTGAGATAAAGATAATTGTCTTTGAGAGGCATATTCCATCGGTACGTATCCATTCACCCCTGCTCCCGCCTGGCCCAGATGCGTGCGCGCATCACGCGTTTAATAATGGCTCCTGTCCCAGTCAAGAGACGCGCCTGTCCCGGGGCTGAGTAAGCCGGACCAGGCTGCTGGGCTCGGAGAGACTCGCCTAGCTTTCCCTCCTGTCCTGCTTTAATTTCAGCTCAGCCACATGCTGTCAGCCGAATCAACCCTCGTGAAACTGTTCCGGTTGGGTTTCCCCTCGTAGAGGCAAGAACGCAGACGAAAACGCTAGCTCGGACACCGCTCAACTTCTGTTCGCGGGTCCAGAGCCCGCTCAGCCCTCTCTTGGACCACCTTTTTCGGCGCCCCTGTGCCGCTCTCTAGGGGCACACCCCTGCGGACGAAACCGCGCGGCCGCTCTCCACCCGGAGACCAGGACGTCACACCGGCTACGCGGGACTGCGCGGCCAATCAGCGTACCCCACGGGCTCAGCCCGGCGAAGGGCTGGACCAATCGAGGGTCTCGCTGTGGGGTGCGTCACAGGCCGAACACCGCGCGCCGTGTCCAATCAGCGGGCGCCAAGGCCTGTCCGCGCTAACGTCACGGAGCGGGCGAGGGGGCTTAGGGCGCGTGCGTACGGGTTTCCGTTACCGCTGGCGCGCGCGCGCGTGGCAGGCGTGAGAGGAAGCGGGAGGAGCGGAGGGGTGAGGGGAAGCGAGGTGGCGGCGGTGGCGACACTAAGGCCGGCGCGAGGCGAGTTTCCTGCTCCGCCTGCCACCGGGAGCGCGAGCCAGGCAGCTCCCGCTTCTTCTCCCGCCCCCGTGGCGTCGGGGAGCGGCTCCGCCCGGGGCCCGCCAGTGACGCGAGGGGGAGGGTTGAGCGCCGCGCCGGGCCTCGGGCCTTGTAGGCCGCTGTCGGCGTGACTCGGCCGGGCCGGGCCGGCCCCACGCGCGCTCAAGATGTCGGCGCAGGCCCAGATGCGCGCCATGCTGGACCAGCTCATGGGCACGTCCCGGGACGGTAAGTGTCCCCCGGCCGGGGTGGGGGAGGGAAGAAGGGGGCGGAGCTGCCGAAGCCCCCGAGGTCACGGCAGTACCGAGCGGTCACCGTTCGGCGTGATTGGTAGGCCCGGGGCCCAGTCTGCCCGCTCGCTCTTCCGTAGGTCTGGGCCTCCCGAGACCGTAGGTCAGCGTCAGGGTGGGGGCTTTCGGCACCGCCGCCCCTGGGGCTCGGCGAGCCGGGCGTCGCCTCACCCCGCGGAGCTGCCAGCACTATCCGTTGTCCGGACAGAAGCTGTGCTGCCGTTTCAGCTATTTAAGATCTGCTCCCCGCGGTGCCCGGGGCTCGCAGCGGAACTGCGCCGTTAAAGGCGCGTCCGCCATGCCTTTCCGTGCGGCTCCCGTCTGAGGGAGGCGGCAGTCTGATAGATTCACATCGGGGAGGGGGAACAAAAGAGAAATTCCCTCTCAAAACAACAGTCACTTCAGTAAAGCAGAGGGGTTTGATTTTTTCTGTGTGTGCGCATTATTATAGTTTTGTCTAAAGTATAAGTCGAGCCATCACTTCAGTTAGCAGGTGGGTACGGCTGTTGCTTTCTGGAAGAGAGAGTGTAGTTCACCCAAGCGGATGAACAAAACAAACAAGCCTCAAACAGAGAACTAAAAGCTTAACATCTAGAGGCAGTAATCCCAGGAGAGAGACACTAGATATGCTGGCAGGGGTTTCAAATCACTCTGTGGTCACATAGTGAACTGACGATCATCACTGTGTAAAGCTGTTCAGAATTTTTGTCAGGGTGCATGGCTGTCAACGTGAAAGTTTGACCTGGCAGTCGCCCATAAATCTAGATAGTTTGGGGGCTGCTAGAAAAGAACAGCCCGCGTTACGATGTGTAGTATTTTATTTATAAACAAGGAAATACTGCACCAGAGGGCAGATAGCAATTAGAGATTATTTAAATGTTCTGCGTCTTGTACACACTCCTGCAGATGTGTTACGTTTGAAGCTTTGTGCTGAATTAATAGTTACCTGTTTTCCCATGCACCAACTAGGGTGTATGAACTGAGATGTACCCATACGTGCCAGTTATCTGTTGGTACTGGGGTAATGCAATAAGACAGGGGGTTTAGCATAACCTGGAATTTTAAGTAAATGTTAGTAATTTCTACATACTCTGTGTGTTATGAATGCTCTCTGCTAAGTGCTTATAACTGTTTTAAAGAGGGGTATGATACTCTCATTGGAAAAGTACTGTTCTGGAGAGTGCCTTTCAGAGTGAGGCTGGTTAGTGAGTAGTCATCATGCAGGATCTCTAAGGGTGGTTTTGTCTTGCCCCTGAAGGTTTTTTTGAATGCTTCCTGTTGTGGCTGTGCGTGCCTAAGTGCTTGGTAAAATAAAACGTTGTGCTCGTGTGAAACTCAAGTTTTCCCCGTGTTGGCACCTAGATCATTGTCTCAGTTACTTAAGACTGCACAGAAGGTGGGGGCGGGGAGGAGCTAATTCAATTTATGAATGTATTTTCAGTTGGGTGGTGGGAGTGTGATTCACTTGTGACAGCTGCTTAAAAAAGCAAAGTGACTTAAGATCTAAACCAGGAAAAGCAATTTCAGACTAGATTAATTTTGTGAGAAAGCAGTTTCTTTACTGATAATTGTACTGCCTGCTTTCACCTATCCTGTAATTCCCAAACCAGATATGCTGAACTGTTTAGAAACTAACTGGTTGGAGAGAAAGCATTTAAGCGACATTGACAGGATGGGGAAGGGTAAGGAGAAAAGACTGTGAAACCAGCTTCCATTCTTTAAGTGAGGAATTGAGGATCTAAGTGTAACACTGTTTCTTTAAAAAAGATTGAAAATCCGGTGACGTATTATTTAAACAGAAACGTGCACTGGGATTGAAAATCATCCTTTTCTGTGGAGCTGGTACTTACTAAATTCAAGGCCAGCCTCAAGGTCATTGAAATATTACTAACCTTGAGAGTAGTGGGGTTTGAGGTTGTTGGGTTTTTATGTTCCTATCACCTTAGACAAATATTCTACTTCTAGTAATATGTAAATGCAGCTTGTTATTGGAATGCAGCAAATTATTAATTTCTTGATAGAACATAGCTCTGATTTCGACACTTGTCCCCTTTGATTTTTCTCTGCCTGGCAACGCAAGAGAGTTTAAGGTATTTCTACAAAAGATAATCTCTCTTGGGTGATGTGTTTTATGTTGTTCAGAATTTACCAGAGTGCTTTCTGATTTCCTAAGGAACAGAATTTGATAGTTCAGGCAATTTGGGGGTTTTGGTTTTGTGGGGTTTTTTTGGAAGGGAGGGTGGGGTTTAAGGACCCTGGAATGTGCAAGTTTAAGATTACCTGTATGAGAAAAGGGAAATCAAACATTCCATTTCTTCAGTGGGAATAGAACAAACTTGGATGTAAATTCGAATCCAGTGGCCGTGCCTTAATATGTAGCCTGTATTACTTTTTTGGACCTTACAGCATCCTTTCTGGAGAACAAGAATGTGCTCTGAGAATGGTTTTGAAAATTCCATGGTGAGAAACTCAAACACATGAGTTTTAGGAGATGAGCCGTAGGCTAATTTGTGGAAGTTTGTGCGTGCTCATTATAACTGGTATCCCTGGGGCCAGAATGGAGCTCAGAGGTCCTAGTTATTAACTGGTTTTATAGATTTGCTGTTAAGCTCAGAGAACACCTATAAAGTACAGTTCTGTATTGATCAAATTGATTCAGAAAGCTGAGTTGTAAGAACATTTATGAAAAATAAAATGTGTTAGTAAAGAGGCTTCTCATTTCAGCCCGGTGTATGGCTGTCTTAAACTAGATACATGGCTTGGGCCTGCTTCTTGCTGTATCTATTCCCAGAGGATCCTATGTTTGCAGGCAGGGAGAATTGAGAGCTTCGTGACTTACTTTGGCAACCTGTTTGCTCCCTTGTCTGCATTTCGGCAGTGGGGTGGATGCATTTGTAGTCACATGGCTCCACTCAACGTGTGATAAACTGCTGTATGGTCCCTGTCAGGGTGTGAGATTCAGGTAACCCCTTGCCAGCTGCCTGGCCCAGCACCCTGCTGATCCTTGCTTGCCTTTGCTCATGTGACAGACACCTGACAGAGGTGAAGCAGAAGAGACTTGGCAGATGCACTTCAGGAGTTTCCAGTGAGTTGCAGTTTCTAGCATTTGTCAGGGATGTGAAAAAAGTAGTTGTATTATTAGTGTCTGTACAATGAAAACATTCTATAAATGGCAGACATGATTCTGCTATGCACTTAGAAAAGAACATTATTTAAAGTACCTTAAGTATGCAGAACTTAAGCTGTCTTTATGCTTCTCTGACAAGAAATGGAAAACTTGATTGGATGTGGACCATGCCTTACAAATAGGATCGTAACAGTTTTAAGTAAATCAAGTAATTTACAAATTGAGTGAAATATTAGCAATTAATATTAGTGCCCCAGGAAGTGATGGGTTGGGGGTTTTTTTGAGAATGCAGCTAAAATGAACAGATACTGCAAAGTTTTCTTTAAAAGGCCTGATTGTTAAGATCTTGCTTTATCTTAAATCAGTTTATCTTGCTCAACTGGTTCCTTTTCTGCCGGGTCAGTTACCTGCTCTGCCTTGCTGGGTGAGGGCTAGAATCATTGTTAGGGAATCGTTAGATGCAGAGGGTAGAGCAGGATCCTAACTTCTGACAGTAGTGCAGACACTGAGCCGGTCTGAATGGCCCTGGAACAATCCAACATCTTGAAGCTGCTAAGAATTGATTATTGCAAAGAAATGTAGTGGGTTTGTGTTGGCCTTCTAGATTTATTTTATTTTGAATAATTGCCAGTACATCAAAATTGTGGTCTAGAAAAACTGGGAAAGTTAATTAATTTCCTTTCAAGTGATAGATAAATCTCTGTGTGCTTCTGAGACTTAGATGTGATCAGGAAAAGGTTCTCCCAAGCATCCTAATAAATACTGTGCTATGTGACTAGCAGAAGAGTCTTTAGAGCCTTTAGGTGTACCGAACCAGTATGTATGAAGTGCCAGTCATCACCTGGTTTGCTTCACCTGCTGGCTTTTCAAGCTGAACTGCCGTTTAGAGTCTTTAACTCAGTTCTTTAGCTGTTGCTGTCAAAGCATGTTTCTTGTTCTAGATCACTGTCTCATATTGAAACTTAAACTCCTTTTTGCATCTATAAATGTCTTTATCAGTTTTTCTGTTTTACACTAACTACTTCAGTTATCCTTAGTAGTGATTACTAATGTGTGACTTTTTCCCCTCCTTGTTTGGGAGGAGTTCAGATGACACTGCCATGCTTATCTTGGCCATCCTATGTTTAGTGACATGCCTTACGTGGTAACAGAGGTGCCATCTACAACTTACAATGCATTTTTTTATTTGTTTCCATATGGGATTATGGAAGAGTCCTCTGTGCACTTAAGGGTAGCTGGTGTGCTGATGTGTATTTTCAGGGCACATAGCTTCTGTTTCCCACTTTGGAGGTGAAAGTATGTGCTTTTGAAGTTTCAGTATGTCCATTACTGGAGGACTGCTAGCCATTGGAGCAGCTTCAGCCCAAGAGCCATCTTAGATGGGTGAAAAGTCAGGTTAGAAGGCCAAGAGCCTCCACTGAGAGCTCTTCTTTTAAATACAGATCAGCAGTAAGGTAAAGGCAGAAAAAGGTTTCTTGTATACACAAGTATCTGCAAAACCTACCAAAAATGCTGAACTGGTAACAGTTCAAAAATCTGAAAGTAGTAGCAAGACAAAACCCTTCATTAAAAGATTCTTTCTTTATCAATCACTAGTGATCAGAAGGCTTTAAAATGATGATTAGGTTGATTGAATTGTGTATATTTGCTGGCTTGGTTAAATTCTTGCATTGTGCATTCACGAGCATTAATTCAGTTGCAGTGCAAACTAGAAGCGATCCTGTTTAGAAATGCTTTGCTGTAAAGGTGTTGTGGTAAAGATGCATCCAGCATTACTGACAAGAATATCAGAATTAGCTGCCTGTTCAGTGTGTAGCAGGAACAGGATCTTCTGTGACTGCATAAGCCTCAATTCAATAATAATGTTGAATAGTAGTTGCACAGGGCTTGCTCTGCTGATGAAATTTGATATGCAGTCTTTAACCTGATACTTCATCCAGTCGGTAGCGCTTTGTGAGTAAAGCTCTCAGTCTTGCCAACATGCTGGGGACTCATGTTTCAAAATTCAAGTGGAAAGCTAACTGGTTTTGGTTGATGTAGTTTAATACAGGAAGGCAGCGGCACTAGAATGAAAATGCATGCTGTTGTCTTTGCATGGATTGCACCATTAGTTTGCAGTTAGAGGTTACAGTTGGATTATGAAGGGTAATCCTCAACAATGCTCCGGAATTGTTGTTCGTAGTATTAGGATATGTCAGAATAGTAAGAGATGCTGGATCAAATAAGTCATTGTTACAAACACGTTATAATGCTAAGTATTGTTAATACATAAGTATTTGTTCTGCTGGTTTGTGATTAAAATATACTGAACAGGAATTACATTGTGGAGGCTTGTTAATAGGTTAGATTGAGTTCAAAATTAATTGTATAGTACAAGTGCGCATTGCAGTCTTTACCTCTGGATGTTCCTTAATCAGCAGTATGCATTGGTCTTGAATATTGATGTTAGTTTTATAGTCAGCTTGTTTAAGACAAACTAGAAAAGCTCCTTTAGAAAGTTTATATTACTGCTGTGATCTCTAGTGTGCCATTTCCTTATGCTTGTGAAGGATAAGAGATGTGCGAGTGTAGAAATTTCCTTCATGTTTGGCTTTTTCACTTGATTGGTTTCAAAGTTCATCTGGGAGGTAATCTCTTGCAGAAATGTGGTTTGGGCCAGGTACTTCAAGTAAAACTGAAGATGCTACTTCTTGAGGAAAATATATGTTTTCTGTTTCTTCGTATGAATTTCATCAATTAAAATCCATTTTTAATGGAGAAAATCTACTTGGAAATACAGGGGTGGCTTACAGTAATAGATGTTGACTCCTGTCATGCCTTGGTAACTTACTTTGATTTCTTAAATGAGCATGAGTCCTAAAGATCAAGTAGTTGAATAATCTGCCGTTCTTCAGAGGCAACGTTAAATAAGTTGCTCTTCTGAGCTAATTTAATTTTTTTTCCCCTATTAAAAAAGAACTTGTAATAAGGCCTGGAATATCAGTGCTTGTGTCCCCTTTATAAACGTTCAAGGATACTTCTGATGGCAAACACCTGAATGTTCTGTGTACTGGGACATTTCTCAAAGTCTCTTAAACACTGTACCAAAGGTAGAGTGCAGAAAAAGTAAACTTTTAAAATGTGAATGTGGAGCATGTTCTTGAGGCTGTCATTAATGAGTTTCTGCTCCTTTTTTTGTGTTGGTTTTCCTCCTCTGTTGCCTTACCTTAGTGTGGTAATTGTGGTTATCATGCTGGTGACTTAGATGAAAAAAGACTGTGTTGCAGCTGTAGCGTCAGTTACTCCTTGTGGTAGTGGTCTGAAAAAGCTACTTCTAGATGTTGAGGTAATGTCTATGAAAATACTGCTTGCCAACTCTACCTAGGGAACCGTGAGTCTTTCAGTAATTTTCTGGCCTTGGTAACTCCTTGACTCCTCCTAGGTTAGTGCTATTAGGCTATTAGTATTTTTATTTTTTTTTTTTTTAATACTTTCTTGATTTTGTTCTTGTGTCTTTATATAGAAGGATCTTTACAGTCAACGTGTATTTCTAGATGCTGTGTTAAAATTGCTGGCAGAGTCTATTATTCTATACAAACTGAACAATCTGGCCCCTTGTTTTATTTATAAAGGTTCAATGTATCTTTGCCTGCCTACATCAATCTGCAAGGGAGTGTCAGAAAGGCCCCGCATTCGCCGAGCCGTGAGTTATCAATAACTTTTCAGATGTGTTAATGAATGTGGAACAAACGCAGTTATGTGTTTAAAAAAAATATGGATCCACCTCCTAAAAAAAAAAAAAACTTAAAAAAAAAAAAAGTAAGAAAAAGCAAAATTCTTTGCTGCAGTAGCAGGCATGATTATAAAGGGATTGCTCTAAATTTTTAGCAGTGTAAGTATAACTAAGCAGTAAGGTCATCCTCTAGAAAACCTATTGTTGAACTGCTTTTGAAGCTGTCTTTACCCTGTGAATTACAGGTTTTAACTGTGGTATCCCTTAGGCAAATTAAGCATATGGTGGTTTTGGAAACGTTTGCTTTGCTTAATAATATGAAACCTGGTCCATCTGAAAATGTTATCTGTTAGCATCCTATACATAGAACTGGTATTTTAAAATCTGATTATGGAATAGCAAGAAAGGCTTGACTAATAAGAGGCGTGTGTTTTTTATTCCACTCTTGTAGTTACCTCAGTAATGAGTTTGGCTTCTTGATTCAGTAGATTCAAAATTTTCAGTGTTTCAGGTCACGAAGCCATAACAAAAAATCTTTTAGTACCTGTGAAATATATCTACAATCTTAAAATATTTGATTAAGTGGAAGAGGCTGCTGCCTGACCTTGTGTATCCTTTCTTAATCCCGGCAGCCTTCTGTGCTTCAGTAATTCACCAGTAGGTTTTCAATGACTAGAGATCTTAAGTTATGTTTAAAAAACCAAACAAATCTACGTCCTGAGCAAGATTAAGATGGTTTATCATGCCTGCGTCTTAACAATGAGAGAGTCATAATAGTGATCTCTCCTCTGAATCTCAAAATAGTGACAATTGCGTTATTACTCAAAGGAAAACACATTCCCATCCTTATCCCCAAACTACCGGCTGGTTACTTTGTTCTGAAGACTTTAGGTCTTGCTCCATATGGGGTTGCTTTAACTTGCAATTGGACCTCAGCGTGTGGGCAGGTTGATGTTTCTGCTGATGCAAGAACTGCAATCTGCCGTGATGAAGATGTAATTAAGATGCTCCCAGCCCAACAAACCGCGTGTTGAAAAGAAACAACATTAAAAAAGGGCTTCTGATATGGAGATATGCAAACATCTGTAAAATTATTTTGCATATAGGCTATGTCCATATTTTGACTGACTTTTTCAGGTTTGTAAGCGTTTAAAGTCATTCTTCTGCCATCTCTTTATGCTATTCCCATCAGAAGTAAGAGGGTGCGCTGCATCCAGAAGCAAAATCCTAAAATGAGTATCAGGTGGGATTCTGTAAAGGACTCAATGTCTATAATTTTGTGTTTATGAGGCTGCTTTTATATGCTAATTATTGCATACAAATACATCACACTCTCATGCAAAATCTGAATAGAATATTACATAGCTCATTAACAAATGCTGCCATAGCAAAGTGTTTTTAAGCTAATGCTGTCTTTCCGGTTTCAAGCACTTTTCACACTGCATTTTTGACGGGGAAGTATGAGGGGAATTTTAGATAGCATTATAGAGCATTGAAACATGTATTTGTGTTTTTAGTGTTATCTGTCGAAGAAGTATACAGTGTTTTAAGTTCTAGTTTGCATAGACCTTCACTGTATGGCAGGGCAATATTGATGCTTTGCATGTAACCTGCACAACATATCTGGCTTCCCCAGATTTCTAACCTGGAATGTGCTTATTTCTATATTGCAGGTGACACAACCCGTCAGCGAATCAAATTCAGTGATGACAGAGTGTGCAAGAGCCACCTTCTCAACTGCTGTCCTCATGACGTGCTCTCTGGAACTGTATGTTGCTAAATCTTGTATTTTGCTTAGATAAGAGTGGAGAAATGCTATTTCTTTATTGTATCTTTTTTAACTGCACAATTTTCAGCAAGTATCTCTCTGGTAGTTTAGAGGAACCTCTATAATCAGCTAATTTACGGGTTACAAAGTTTAGTTTTAGAAGTTTCCTGTTCTGTATGCTAATTATTACTTACACATTCAACATATACAAAGCATAATATTAGCTACATGAATTGTTATAGCTAAGTGAAGGGAGGTGATTTTTCTTTCTTCAGGAATGCTTCAAATGAAAACAGGTGAAAGTTCAAAGAATACCATTTGTATGAGCTATTTAACGTGATAGTGGCACTTACTGTACAGTATCCAATTGCCATTCCATTTTTACAAAATCTAAGGCAATTTGAACATCTCCATTTATGGCATATTAGTAGCTTGTTCAGCTTGGATTTTTCTGTACTCTAGTAGGGGCTTCTCCACCTCAGCGTAGCAAACAAGGGGCTTAAACACGAGCCAGTAGCTCTGTCAGGGTGCCCATGCTTTGCCTTGTGGTGCCTGGTTGAAGTAGATGGTTCTCTGTGAAAGACAAGTGAGTTAGATTGCATTGATTGTTTAACCTAATATTCTGTGCTGGTAGAATAATTAGCAGCAGACAGGTGCAGTATGATGATACAGAGTCTTGTGTGCCTACCACCCTTAATGCTGCACTTCAGTATCTTTTCTTATTAATGTTGACACATCTTGCTATGTGGCACAGAGGAAAATAAGTGCTGGAAAGCCTGTCCTAAGGTTACTTGAAGCATTATTAGTTTTCTGTGCTATATCATTCCAAATGGCTAACTTGACTGGAGCCTTTATTGAAATACAAAATAGAATTCTTTTGCAAAATGGAAAACAGAAATGTGTGGACTTTGTGAATTATTTACCTGTCACCTGGCCTCTAGTGTTCTTCCCAAGTAGCTGTAATTTTAAATTACCATAGCACTTCTGGTTGAAACATGCATGCTTACATAAATTTTGTTTGTTTTATTTATTTTGGTACTTGCATTGATAAAGAATTACAGTCCATCCTGCTCTCAAGTCCCTGCAAAAAAAGGCACAATTATAATTGCTGAGAAGCAATTGCTAAGGAAGAAGAGGCAAAATAAATAGAACTGGAGAACTTGTCATTTGTCTTAACAAAAAAGGCAGTGGAATAGAAAAGGCCCAGTAGTTGAGCTGCTTCATAAGTCTTGTGGCTTCCCAAATGTTGGGTTTTTTTTTTCTATTCCTAAAGACAGGGTTTTCTCTTCCCACCCCACATTATTCCTTTCCTTCAAGTCACTTTTTTTGTGAGTAACAAAAAATACCCCAAGTAGCAATGCTTTGTGTATCAGTGCATACATGGTTTTATTCTTAACTGTTCTGTACATTATTTTCCAAACATAATGGGGGAAAAGGCAGAAGAATATGTTCCTCTTCGCACATCTGTTGTCCAGTGTTTTGGTTGTGTGATTGAGGAATATAGCTCATGACTGGGGAAAGATACAGGACATGAACAGTGTGCTGGGAAAATGTGCAAAGTCATTGGTCAAATCCACAAGAAAATGCTGGTAAAAGATGTATTTATCAGCTTTTCATTGTGGTCTAATTTCTGTAAGCAAAGATTTCTTGAATGGCTGTCTTCAGCAAGTAAGATGTTTGAAACTGTAAAAGCCATAGGTATTCTGTAATAAAGCCTCTTACATTGCATACTAAGGACCTAGGTTGGTCTTGCTTACCCAGTTTAAGTCCTCACAGAAAGTTCTCATCTGCATCATACTGAATGCTGCTGCTTTTGGAGTACTAAACTGCTTATTCAATGAGCATCAGTCTATTTTTGTCTTCCGCGCTGTGGTTCACAATGCAATTCTGGATCCAGAAAAACAATGACTAGAGTATTCTTTTAGTGGGAGTAGTAAAAAGGGACTGGCTGAAGAACTGTCTGACCCATGTGATGTTCTGCTGTTTACCTAGGCTTGGGTCTCAAGCAATGGACCTTCTTTTTTTTTTTTTATAGCAGTTTTTTAAAGTGCAAGAAACATATGGTATAACTAAACAGTTTATCTAAGTTGGAATATCAATGTAGAGTTTTCTCCAGAATTTTGATAGGAAAATGTTGATGCATCTTTGTGTTTAGTATCTGTAGGTAACAAAGATTGAGGGATTTTTTTAAAATTAGTTATTTGTTTGTTTGTTTTAAATAGAAGTTCAGAATCTTACATTCCTGAAAGAGTAGGTTCCGTGGAACATTTTATGAGGTTAAATCTCTTTATTGACTGGATTGTCAGTAAAATACTGGACAGGAATTGCCTTTTCTTATTGTCTCTGTCACAAGGGAATCTGTGCAGCTCTTTGAACTGCACATTACTGTCCCCATGTGCAAGATGCAGGCTTCTGTGATATTCCAATCTACCTAGTCTTTCAAAAGCACTCAGAGGAGGACTTTCACAGATGATGCAAGACAAAACTAAGTGAGCCATTATCTGTAGGCTCTGTTAATTTAGTGTGTTTTTTTAACTTAATGAGCAGACACCCAAAACTCTGAGGAATTGGTTTCCCTTGACAATAAAATCATGTTCCTCAGGCTGCAGTATTGTACTGGTGAAAGTAGTGTGTGTATTCTTTTTCTAGTAGACTGGAGATTTTTCTCTTTGTTGTCCAGATTTCTTCATGTATTATCTCTTCTTCTGTTAGCTTCAGTGTGAGCTTGTTTTTAAAAATGCTCTGTGAAATCTTTGATGCCTCTAGACTTCACTGGAACACTTGCAGTAGGAGTTTTCCTCAAGTTTCTTTATCACCTTTATCTTTTGGTGAATGTTAGAAACATTTCAGAAAAAAGGAAAGTCCAAACATCACTGATTTATGTGGATTACTAGGAAACCACCGCTGTCTAGGCTGGCCCCAAAGCCTAGCTTCCTGCTTTGAACTTTCTTTTGCACTTTTCTATGTCTTGCTTCCTCAGAGTAGCTTGTATTTAAAGGAATTATAAGTTATCTTTAAAGTAACTCTAAATATTTTACTTAGGGGTGTAAAGCTGTAAGAATTAGCTGTATTTTGAGAATGCTTCCTTCTGCCTGCCTTGCCAACAAAGCAGTTCATTCAGTATCAGCAACTGTCTTCTACTCTTCTGGATAGTTGTCTCTAATGAACTTCAGTTTTTTCCTACTTACACCAGGAGGTGTTGGTTCCATTCCTGTTTTGTTTACATTTATTTAGGGACATGTTTTTGTTTGTCTAGGCTTGTAGTTTTGTAGACTTGAAAATTCTGAGTCAAGCCATTAGAGGGGTGTCAGTTCTCGCAGATGATTTTGTGTCAGTTTTCAGGGAGAGACAGGGAGAATGTGGGTTTAGATTTCTTTGTAGTCCTTTTCTAAAGGCAGTGAGAATAATGGGCTACATGGAAGACATGGGTAGAATCATAAGTCCCAGCAGCAAAAATGCAAACAAAGATAAAGTTGTGGCATCCTGTTTCAGTGTATTAAATTTTAATTCCAAGTCTCTTGTGCTCTGTGATTATCTTTTTTATTTGAAATGTGTTTTGAAGTTTGTGGGAGGCACATAGCAAACTAATTGGTAAGATCACAGAAGTGATGTTGTATTCAGGGTTGTAGAACAGTGGCTCTCAGAACCTGCTTTTGACACTGCCTCTCGCAAAAGTTCTTTTAATTGGTGTTTTTTCATGTTTTGATGCTCTGCTTTTTCATAATGATCACTTGGCAGTGGTTCTCATGTGTAAGTCAGCAGAGTTCATTCATTTCAAGTTGCAAATTTTATGAGGGATCAGTAAGGCTTTGTAAACTCTGGCTAGTAAGACCTGAATAATTTAATATCTAAAGTTAGCAAATTTTTTAATTTTTTTTTTTTTTTTTTTTTTTTTGGTCCTAGAGGATTAACACTTTTTTGAAAAAAAATACCATTGATAGTTGAGGAGGAAGAGGCTTGTGGGCTTTTTCCAAATCTTGGCTTTTGAGTTCTTTTTCACCAGCACTAATAAATGTTTGCTTTTATTTATCTGTATTAGGAGATTAGGACTGAAGCTGCATACGTAGGAGTGGGGTGACTCTTCTGTAATGGTACAAACCTATTAAGCAACGCTCTCTGAACATGAGCTGTGTGCTGTCTTTGGCAGGTTTCGTGAGAAGTGTAAGAATGCTTTTTTTTCCTGGCTGTGTGTGTTTCTGAATGAATGGCTTAGCACTAAATTACAAAGATTTAAAGCAAATAACCTGTAGTAGGGTCAAAAGTAATAAAGTCCTGAATATTTATAGTAACCCACTAGCTATCTTGGAAGAGCCCAAGCAGTTCAACACTTCTGCAGCAGTTTGGCTTTCTTACTAGCTTGGTTGTGCTTCCCTCTTGACGAATTCACAAATACAGCATGTGCTTGTGCAAACCTTTGTTGAGAAACTGTTTTCTGCTCAGTAGATCAGCTTTGGTTTTATAGTTATGTGTATTTGTGGAGGAACTTTGCTTCTTGCATTTTAGGTATATAAACTCAAAAGTATAGTCTATCAGCTCAGTCCTGCAGTTAGGCATATCTTCAGGTGCTCATGAATTTATTGCACTTAGCTCTTCAGGACTCTCGCTGACTAAAACCGTATTGATTGAGACTTTGGTTTAGCAATGTACTTTAATGCATGATTAACTTTAAGCTTATTAGGGATGGAATTTCGGCTCTAGATTAAGACATCTAAATTTAGGTTTCAGCAGAGGAGCTAGGTGTCAAAGCTTGTGCTGAAGTTAGAAGAAGTCTAGGCAGTGGAACCTAGGGAAAGATGTAGTTCACATGCCACTGGGGTGGGCTGAAACCATTTAGGCTCACTGACTGTACTGTCTAGATCTCTTTTGATTGTGGAAGAGAAGTTTGGAGAGTTCATACATCTGCAGATAGATGTTAGTAAGGTGTTTGAATCTGGAGTTGATTTATTTGCTGGTAGTCCCGTTGGGTCAGCAGAACTATTTCCGTGCTTAAAACTTAGGTCTGGCAGTGTTATTCTTTGCTGTAGGGTTACAAAAAGAAGGTATTCTACTGGCAAGGTATCAGCTCTTCAGGTCAGGACTGATTTGATCATGCGAACTGCCTCAGCTTTGCAAATCAAATTAAATGAGGCTTGCGTAAGCTACCTCAATTCATAGCCTTCAGCCCAGTGGGGATGAAGTGGAAAGTGCTCTGTTGCCCTAGCAAGTGATCATGTCAGTGTCTCCAAACGTTCTTAATTTCTTTGACTGGTGCCTGGGAAGCAAACTGATTGTACCATATCCCATTTAAGTGTGTTTAATTAATCTGAATGAAGGGGGGTTTAGTTACAATCTGTACAGTTACCTCATTTCAGTGTTTATGTAGTGTGTGTGTGTGTGTGTATTCTCAAAGACCAAATATTGTGCAAACACTGAAATACCTTGTTTAAAAATAAGAAAAACTGAAGCTAGCTTTGTCTTTCCGTGCAGATCTGTTCTAAGGACTTGAAGCCTTCAGAAAGCAAGAGTATGATTAATAGGAGAAATGATCTTTATTCCTTTCCTGAGGATACCTGAACTTTTCAGTGGTTGCCATCAATATTAACTTAAAAATTTTTGCCTCTTTAGCTCAGTATTTGTTTCCTACTAGCGAAGTCCCGCAAGGGTTAACACCACTAGTGGAATTAGGGGAGGTAAATCATTATTATATCATAGAATGGTTTGGGTTGGAAAGGATTATAAAGATCATGTAGTTCCAATCCCTCTGCCATGGGCCAGGACACCTTCCACCTAGGACACCACCTTCTGGGCTGCAAGCACACATTGCCAGGTCATGTTGAGCCTCATTAAGTCACCCCTTCTGAACACGTGTTGCCTACAAGGAAGGACAGGCTTTAGCACGTGTCCAAAAATCAGTCAGAAGCAAAGTTGGTACTGCAGATAAAAAGTGAGTTCCATGGTAAGAAGTATCTCAGCAAAGAGATATATAAAGACAAATAAAGAGAAAAATCAATACCAAGGATGTTCTCATACGGACCCCAGTAGCTGCCTTGACAATTTGATAAAGGGAGAATTTTAGAGGTTGGAAGGGACCTCCAGAGATCATCAAGTCCACCCTGCCTGCCAAAAGAAGGATAACCTAGGGTAGTCCACACAGGAATGCATCCACGTGGGTCTTGAGACTCTCCAGAGGAGGAGATTCCCCAACCTCCCTGGGCAGCCTCTTCCAGTGCTCTGTCACCCTCACTGTAAAGAAGTTTCTTACCATGTTTAGGTGAAAGCTTTTATGTTCAAGTATGCATCCATTGTTTTTTGTCTCTTTACTGTACACCACTGAAAAGAGTGATGTGGTTCCTCTGATACAACTTTTTCCGGTAATGTCAGACCTTCCTAAACAAACCAAATCCTTCTCCTGCTGAATGTGAACTGCTTTGCTATGAGTATTTTCATAGCTAGAAAAAATTCTCTGCAGCAAACACCACCCAGGGTATATTTGTCCAAAACCTCTCAAAGGTGTGTGCTGTTTTTAGAAGCGTTGATAGTGCAGGCGACTATGTCACACTTGGCTCAGCGTCAGCCCTCTGTGTTTTAAGTAGCTTTGGCTTTTCTGTGCTCTTTTTGTACTCCATATAGAGTAAATTCAGTAACCTAATTTCTGATGTCAAATGAATGTGGAGTAGTTGTAAAAGCGCCAAAAAGGGAGTTTTGCTGTAGGTAACTGAGGATCTGAAAACTGCTTTAATTTCATGTTCCAGAAACAGCATCACGTCAGAGTTTAGTCTCCAATCCAGTCAGATACAGAGTGCACCCTTACTTTGCAGGTTAACTCTTCAGATTCTCTATTGCCCAGGTGTCCCTGGTCAGCTCTTGTCTGGTCATACTTAACTCATGTGATTCTCTCTTTTATTTTTGGTATGTGATTCAACTGAAGCAGAGCTGTCTGTTGTGGTTAAACTGAATGTATGGGATCTCTATTTCTGTATTAATACCAAAGGCATTCTATCCATTTTGTGGCTGAGATGACAAAGACGATTAAGTCGTTTCAACATGAGGTTGTTCAGGATGAAAGACCAGCTGTCTAAACCTTAGCTCTGGGAAGTCAGGTAGCTTTGATTGCACATCTAATATGGGGACATTAAAAAAGGCACGATAGAAAATTTTTAGCAAGTTTCAATAGAAGGCACCAGTTTCTTAAGCAGAGCTCAGCAATAGCAGAAGGAGCCCTGATGTCCTGCTTTGTGTATGGTTGACAGACCTGGACTAATCCTCAGCAGTCACTTTCACTTCTAAGAAAGAGTCACTAAATATATAGGGTTTTTTCTGGGTTTAATCTTCGGTTAACGTGCAGCAACTGCAAAAACCCCAAAGCATGGCTTCAAATATTCAATAACCTTTAGTTATGTCTAGCCTGGGGACTTGCATGTTCTCACCTTTATTTGCTTTAATTACCAGGACTTCTCTGCCAGTCACTTCAAGTAGCATAAGTCTGTCTGGAAATCAGTGTAATTGACAATGTAAAAAGAAGTTTGTGCATTCTTTTTAAGCCTTCATTATTAGCTCCATGTCTGAACATTAGTCTCCCTCAAAACCATCTTCTGTTTCATATGTGATCAGTCTTTATATGACTGACTACCAGTGCTTGTTCATTGCTTCTAGGGGAAGGCATGTCTTGGCACTAAATCATAAGGTGGATGAGTGGAAAACTAAAATAATGTCTTACTGTATCTTCTGTCTATTTCCATCTGCTGTCTACTTTGCAGCTAGCCATATGAGCCAAATTGTATTACAGGCTGATCCAGCATAGGCTTTTGACAGTAATGGATTGTCCCCAAGATTAATCTTCTTTGCCTGATGTTGCATAATTTATACCAGCAGAAATTCATTTTAGCCAGATTTTGCATATAAGCAAACTGGTTTAAGAGTTTCCATTTATTTATTTTTTTAATGTCTCTCTGCATTAGGATTTGCTAATAGAACTTCTAAGACAGACATTTAGTAGTAATATTTCTGTGAGGGTGCTTTCCAAAGGATTAGCCCAAACTAGTACAGGCTGTGCTAAGGATTACTTCCAACAATGGTGTAATTTCTTTAACAAAGCAAATGGAAAACAATTCTTTTCTCTTGTGCCTGCCTGTTCTTGCTCCCTGTCTGTTGGGCCACAGGAGTATTCATAAGGCCACATTCTGTTGGATTGAAGAGGGGAAGGCAAGCCAAAATTCTATGTCCTCTGATGGAGACATCTGACAAAAAGACATCCTTCTTAACACTTCCCTCATCTCCCAGATTGCCTCTACTATTACCAAAGTTATTTAAGAGTTTCTGAAGTAGCTTACTGTAGGAAATTCTAGCTACTGAAACCCACTATTACGTTGCCCCCTACCTACTGTCATCTCATCTGATTTTGTGACTGCCTGACAACTTGGACAGCAGTACACTGCTGAAAAATGGCTTCTGTTTTTGGTTTGCAAAGACACACATTACTCAGCTATTACCTACATTGTGTTCAGCTGCAGAGGCAGAGTTTTCTGACCGTGGGGTAGCTCAGTGCAGTAGTAAAGGGAGCACAGAAAATTTTTCAGTAGTGATGCTGGCTCAGAGTAATTACCATCCTTCCAGGCCCTGGGTTTACAATTCCCAGTAAGAAGAAATCAGGAAATGTGCTGTCTTGAGGGCAAATCCAACCCAAATAGAAGCACAGAACACAGATGAACTGTGTCATGGTAGTTCCAGGTAAATTCTGATTTTTTTAGAGTGTGATGAAAGCTTATTTCATGTATTTGTTTAGAGTCTATGTAGATTTGCATATTGAAACAGTGCTTTTCTAATTTGTCTAATTCACTAGTGAATGTTCTTGTCACTGTATTCAGATCTATTAAAGCACGTCACCAGCCATATATGTGCACTTAGAACTGGAGTGCTTCACTTAAAATGGGATTGGCCTTGAGTTTAACCTTAAATTGCTAATTCATCACATGTACTGATAAGGTATAAACACAAGCTTTTCACAGTTTCAGGAGGATTTTTAAGTGTCTGAGTTTTCAGATAATTTAAAACATTCTTCATACTGCTTTTCTAGTACTGAAGTACCATCCAGGAAGTATGCCATGGTTTAAATGATGTCAGCATCTCATGACATGGAAATAAATGTGTGGAGCTCAGCTTCAAGATCTGTGTGAATTTTCATTAGTTAACAAAATTGATGAGGTCCTGTGTAGTTGCAAGAGGAAAAGCTGATCTTTGCAAGGCTGAAGAAAGTCATATGTTCTGTGCTGCAATCAAATGTTTTCCAGAAAACAGGTTTATGGTGGCTGAAAAGCATTTCAAAAACTCTCAAGTTCAAAATCTTGTATTTTAGCAATGTGTTTTCTGTCTCTAACATTTGAAATAAAGCAGCAACTTCCATAAAAATACTTCAGTGGATTTGTTGGGACATCTATTAGCAATAGATTTTGGGGTTTTTACTGTACTTGTGAGGCTTGAACTGCTACTTAAATGCAAGTCTTTAGGTTTTTTGTTGCAGTTTCTCTGTTAACACTTTCATTTATTTACAAAACTCAGGGCACAGGTAATTAATCGTTTTAGGCTTGGTTCTGGAATTGTTAAGCTGCAACAGTAACAGCTTTCTCCATCAGAGTTCAACTTTCATTATGTGCTTTTAATGATACAAAAGGCTTAGTTTTTCTGAATATTAAGTGAGCAGTGCCAAGAGCAGACTGAACTGGAGCTGTGCTAGTTTTGAGTGACAAATAGGAATCAGCAATTATAGTTCAGCCTGTGCTTTTGCAGAAACAGTGCCTTGGTGGTGTTCAATTTTGTTTCCATTACAAATCTGTTTAATTTCTTTGTGTCACTTTTTGTTGCTATTTGTGCAAGTTTGTTGGGTTTCTTTTTACCTCCTGCACATTGTCTAATCACCAAACTTTCAGGGAACAGATTGAATTGCAACTCCTTATGCTGTGTGCTACGCAAATTTATATTTTGAACTAGTATTTGTTACCTAATCTGGGCATTCTTCTCAGGGTGTTGTGTGCAAGACTGGTCATGCAGCCTACCAACATTTTTGAGTTGCTGCTTCCTTCCTGCCCTTTCCAGAACAGCTTCAGATTACAAGAAGAATGTCTATACTTTTTCTTTTGTAGTTCTTGAACATAGTCCAACACTCAGCTCATCTTCGCTCATCTACAAAATGTTTTGCAGCAATTTGATTTTTGGCTTTCTTACTTGAAAGGCTTCCACTGTTTTTAAGCAGCACTTACAATGGTGCTGTGGTCGTAGCTATTTCTATAACTGGAGCACATTTCAACAGATTAAGTCAAGCATTTGACCATTTAATTGCCATTTGCAAGGAATTTGATTCTCTTAAGCTGTTCTAATTCAATATAGGATGTCACACTTTAGGTTTTCAGGTTTTGCATGTTTTGTAATGCAAATGGCCCTTGTGATAAGATGTTTATTATATTGCTTTTCTTGGTTCATGCATGTTTATTGAAGATCTGGTATTGTTTTACAGCTTTATTAAGTTGTCCTTTCATTCCTATAGAGGAGGTAATTTGCTTCAGAAAATTTGACTGTTAAGGAAAATCATGGTAACTTCATTCCTTGTATCACTTCTGAAAAGTTAAACCACTTTCCCTCTGTCTCTTTTCAGAGAATGGACCTTGGAGAATGTCTGAAGGTGCATGACCTGGCTTTAAGGGCAGACTATGAAATAGCATCCAAAGATCAAGATTTCTTCTTTGAGCTTGATGTAGGTATTTTGTCTTAATGGTGGAGAGCAAGCATAGTTTGCATACCTAGGTGGATAAATTGAGCATCAAAAGTTAATTTTTGGGAAAATAGTTTTATAGAAAGATAAACCCTTGGCTGAGTCACATGGTGCAGGTGTTTAATTTGAATAGGTAGTCATCCCTAGGTAGAGCTATGTAACCACCTTCCACAGGACAAATTATAATAAACCCAAGTGATGTCTTAGTGTTATCAAATAGCAAGCTAATGTTAAGGCTGAAGAGAGTCTTAAATTCTGTGCTTTTTGAAGAAAGCAATTTTGTATTGGGGATAACAAATCATATCTTATGTCTCAGCATGCCATAGTTTGAGTAATACAGTTTTGAACTCCCATCTAGGCCATTAGTTTGGGGCTTTTTCAGTGTTGTTCGGAGGGATGGTGTTAATAGGCTTAACAGATTAAAACCATAGTGAAAAAAAAGTTACACTACCAAATGTATTGGCTGGGTAATGGGAACCTGAATATCATTTGAAGAATTTTAATGCATGTTAGAATCATTTGCTTCTTAGGGGAGACTTAAAATAGAATCACTTCCCAGTTTCTGCAAATAGATGTAACTGATAACATGTAGAATATGATTTTTGAAATGCATATTAATATGTCATTAGTCACCACAAAGTACTAGATTCTTGTTTTACAGAAGTTTCACTAATAAAAACAAAAGTTAAGTCTTAACCCAGACAGTGTTAAGGCTAATGAAATACTCATGTTCTTGACAGGATTGATCAGTGTTCTTATTGATGTTTTAGGCAATGGACCACCTGCAGTCATTTATCGCAGACTGTGACAGGAGAACAGAAGTGGCTAAGAAAAGACTAGCAGAAACCCAAGAAGAGATCAGTGCTGAAGTTGCAGCTAAAGTAAGCATATAAAATTAGTTACTGAAGTATCTTTGAAGGCCTGATTTTCTAAGGAGTCAACTTAGGGGTTTGGCAAATTATCCAACTTAAGAATTCACACTGAGGAGAGGAAATGCAAGACATTTTCCTTTATCCTTCCCCAAACTGCTTTTAAAGCACAGAGAGAACACAGGAAAGAGACCTCACTGATACTTTTGAGCTCATGAAACTTGACTTTCCATGATACTATGCAACAGAAATGTTAGTAACTTCATCCACAAAATAAACAAAATTTGACGGGCTTTCCTCTAGATCTTGTAATTGAAAAAAACCCACCACTTTATTTTTTTATGCACATGCAGATGCTGGGGGAAATGGTTGGACAAATAGTAATTTTACAAGACTACATGGGATAGACAACAGTGTGAATTACTTGGAAGTTTCTTGACAAAATCCCTCTCTGGAGTTGGTACATAGGACTTGACAACTCAGCCTTTCTCTGTGTTTTTATATGAGGCAAATTCTGTTTCACTTTTACCTGTAGCAGTTATCTCTGTATGTTTCTATTGATTGCATCATACTGATTTTTTCATCTTACTCAGTAGTAGTTCAGATTGTTTTGCATCATTAAGAGCATTTCCTATGTTAAACCTTTCCTTATCCTTCAAGGCTGAAAGAGTTCATGAATTGAATGAAGAAATTGGGAAACTGCTGGCCAAAGTAGAACAGCTTGGAGCTGATGGGAATGTGGAAGAATCTCAAAAAGTAATGGATGAAGTGGAGAAGGCTCGGGTAAAGAAGAGAGAAGCAGAAGTAAGTTGC
Organism: Picus viridis; assembly: GCA_033816785.1. Taxonomy (NCBI): domain Eukaryota; kingdom Metazoa; phylum Chordata; class Aves; order Piciformes; family Picidae; genus Picus; species Picus viridis. Next base: position 22,473,978 of record CM066568.1, on the reverse strand, counting down.
TTGTGTAGGGCTTGTGGAACGGAGAGGACAGAGTCCAGTACTGAATTGGTTGGCATCTGTGTAATGCAAAGTGTCTTACCTGCTGTCACTTCATATAAAAGTGAAGAATTTACTTTGTGGCATCCTGTACAGTTAAAGTTTCTACCTTTTGAATACATTCTTGTACTACTAAAATTTTACTTGCTTCCACGGATGATGCATTTATTTGTTTAGCTGTGCTGGCCAGGTGTATCTGTGCACACCACAGTTGTCTCTGTTTGCTGGCCCACCTTAGCTCATTCAGTCTTGTGGCTCTTGCTGTGGCAACCTTGTTGTGCCTCGTGGTGTGCTGATGTGGCTCATACTGCAAAGCTTCAGTGAGCTGAACCACTGTCTTCATTGAAAGGTAGTCAGTGGCTTGTGTCAAGCAAGTCAAAAATGGTCCTTTCTGTAATGTTCAGATGGCAGAACTTTCCAAGAGCTTTTCCATACTGTATTTCACCAATGTACTTAAATTTACAGAAACAGACATCTGCAGTTGCTGTAATGGTGCCAGAGGACTTGCCAGCAGTTTTGCTTGTTTGCAAGATACTATTAATTTTTCAGGAAAATACTACAGCTTTAAGTTAGTTCCAGAGTTAAAACTGGTACAATGTCTTCATGAGTTAACAGAGTAATTGTTGTGTTAACGTGTGGTCACTGTTGCATATTAAAAATATGGTCATCTTTCTAAGTACTTTGATCTTAAGTAAAGCTAATAATCACTCCATTAAATATGCAAAACCACTTGCTGATGTCCTCCTTTTGAACACGTCCAATCTTCAAAGTAAGGAACATGCCTGCTGTTTTAATGAGACGGTTGATTTGTGAACGGTGTGAATTAACTCAAGGGTCTGCTCATGTACGTTGAATTCAGATACCAATTTGTAGTGTGTCTATCTTTGGCAAAGTGTTACCTTTGTTTATGTGCATTCAGAAGTAACAGCAAATTTGTTTGAGTTTTTCTGTTTTATTTTTCTAGGAAGTGTACAGGAATTCTATGCCTGCCTCCAGCTTTCAGCAGCAGAAGCTACGGGTTTGCGAAGTGTGCTCAGCTTATCTTGGTCTTCATGACAATGACCGACGACTTGCTGACCACTTTGGAGGAAAACTGCACTTAGGATTTATTGAAATAAGAGAGAAGCTTGAGGAACTCCGGGTAAATCATCCTTTACTTTGTGGCATAGTCTTGTGTGTATGTGTGTGTGTGTGTGGTCCTGCCTGATTATTTGCCAGGCAACCTTAATGGAATTTTTTGTTTCCAAGGCATGCAGGTCTTGGTTGGGTTTGGGGGGCTTTTTATATTACTGAAAAGATGAGATATTGTTAGTCTACAAAACACTGAATGTTCTAATATCAGTTACCTGGATAATTTGTAAGATGACCTCTTTTGCACTGAGTATGTAAAGCATACTCAGAGTAGTGCCTCTTGGGAACAAGGAGCGTGATTCTCCTTGTAAAATAGAGAACTGTATTTTGAAGGACAGTGATGGTGGAACATATTTAGCAGTCATAGGAGGTAGCCAAATGAACTTTACTTTTAGCCAGTTGGTTACCTGAAAGTAATAATGAGACTCTTGAAAATACAACATGTAGCAGGCCTAAATGAGTCCTATTTTATTTAATTAGGATAAAAGACGAATAGAGCTGGTGTTGAAATGCTCGCTTTTGGAACCAGCATGTAGGAAGTGCTTGGAGCTCAAACAGCCTGTTGTATGGCTGAAGATTAAAACTCAGTCTGTTCATTTTGTCCAGACAAAGATTAGGAGATGACTTTCATTCTAACGTTTAAAGAAGGTTCTTTTTGTTAAGTAATTTTTGAAGGATTTTAAGTCTAACAGACAGTAGATGAAGTAAATAAGTTCTAACAACTCAAGGCTGTAGAACACAAAAATATCTGTGTCTTGAAGTCAGGGTAGCTACTGAAGTAATAGTTGCAGAGGGGTTGCATGCTCTCTGTGGCTTGAAGATTTGAAATCCAGTTGGAATATTATCCTAAACAACACTCCCATGACCAGAAACCATGAGCTGGAGGAAAGACTTACTGGAATTATATTCTAGACTTTTGGCATTTAAGAGGATGGATTTGGACACTGATGCCATTTGTGATCTTAATGTGCAAATGACAGAGTGCAAGGCTCAGTTAAGCATTTAACTGTAGAAATCACATAAAGACAATTATGTTGCTGCTGGGTTTGAGTCTTGGTTTGAAGCTTGGTCTGTATTCCATAATATTCCAGCTGTCTTGCATGGATACTGTGACTTACCCTTTGGAAAGCCCAACTCTTTTGCTTGACTGTATTGACAATTTCAGCTCCTAAATATAGCTGCTGTAACATAAACCTTAGATGCCTAGAATAAATGATGTGTGCTTTCTCTCATACCTCCATGAAATTATGCAAAGAGTCACTTCAACAAGAAACCTTGCTTGAAGTTAAATCACTGTTACTGTACAAGGCAGTGTAGATACAACTTGACATGAAGGGTTGAAATAAGTGATTATTTACACCATTTAGGGGGGAGTGCATGGATAATTATTTCACATTCCCAAAGCATCAGTAAAATAATCTTTTCAAGTACTTCGCTAACAAAAAAAGAAAACAATAACTATCCCCTCCTTCCTCAGAGCTCACCTCAGAGATCTAATCAAGATGCTGCTGGGGCAATTCCACATCTCAGAAGAAGGTCTTTACAAAGAGTTGAATTTCTTGCATCATGTCCAGAAGGTGGCGAGACTTGGGTTTGGCCAGATCTCCAGTTGTGAGTTCCACATCTGAGGGCCCTCTACTGAGCGTGCCTTGTCCCCAGTAGTAGGGAGTTCAACCTGGGGGCTATCAGCTGAAGCATCCTCTCTAATTACATGTCTCATGTTCACATTACAGAAAAAAGTAGCCTGGAAACTAGGTTATTAGCCTAACCAAGTCCTTTAAGGATTGCTTTAAGTCATGGCCTAGCTGAAGGAGTTAATGAAACAATTGACTCTCAGTTCTCATTCCTTTCTACCTTTACTCAGTGACCAAAAGATTACAGGATTGGAATGGAAACTGTCTCATTAAAGGCATGACGTGCTGCTCTGAGTTCCCCTTTGTGGAATATGTTAAGATCACTCTACATGTTTCAGGTCTTCATGTAACACCTCTATTTGCTGCAGCTCTTCTGCAATAACTTTTATTTCTTGGAGAAAAAGAAATATATGTACTGAGGAAGAGAGAGGGAATAATATGCAAAAGGGAATATACACTAGAGAAAGATTGAGTATTAACTGCCTAGATTATTTTTATAGCAGCTTCTTCTGAAAAGTTTTGGAATGTAACTTAATGAACATTTTCCTTTGCTTTTAGAGGATTGTGGCTGATAAGCAGGAAAAACGAAATCAGGAGCGTCTGAAACGTAGAGAGGAGAGGGAAAGAGAAGAACGGGAGAAACTAAGAAGGTAGGGATCTGTTTTAATTGCCATAATGGGAAAACTATGATGTAGTTCATAAACATTCCTGAATATGCAGAATCACAATCGTCTGCATTCTTTGGGAATGTAGAAGGATTCAGTGTGAATTTCATGTCTAACTCTTAACCTGAACTGTTTTCATAGAAACCCTTTTAAAAGCTACAGACAGAAGTGTCCCAACATGTTTGAACAAATGGTCTTTAAATAAGATAACTTTCAGCTAAAGACCTTGTCTTGAGACCTGAGAGATGTGAGCTTGCACGTGTGAACCTTTAACATCTGTTAGATATCTTCTTTGTAGATATTAGAAGTTTTCCTCATTGGAAGTAGTTGAATCTATGACTGAGGAAAGAATTTTCTGGTTCTTCTATGAAATACTTGCTTCCAGGCCTTGGGGAGCCAGAGTGGAATGGAATCTGGAAATCTGAACTGCAGTTGTCTTGACACGTTAGCTTCCGAGGTTAACAGTGTCAACTTTCGAATTGTGTTGCTGTCCGATAATAAATGCCTGACAACAAATGAGAGTCTTGAACTATGAAGTTTTTCTGTGGGAGGGCTGGGAATACAGAAAAAAAGATTAGATTTTTGGAGGTGGGGTTGTGGTATGGTGAGCTCAAAAAATAGACAAAAAAGCCCCAGCAAACACAAACCAGTTGTTAAAAGGCTGTGTTTCCTGGTAAATATGTTGCAAGGATGTTAACATCAAATGAAAGACCTTTAAATAATATATGATAAAATGAGAAATACAATAACAAGTCAACTAGTTTTGTCTATTATTATTAAATTATACTTTTATTTGATAATAAGATTCTGTAAGAGAAATTGATTTGTTCTTTTCCATTGATTCCAGGTCCAGATCCCACAGCAAGCATGCCAAAAGGTAGGTAAATGTGCAGACAAGGAATACCATCAGTGAAGCCAGCCTTTCACAACCTGAAACTGTCTAACTTGCTCTGGTGCTGTTACTTCAAGATGTCCATGTTTACACACAAAGCAGTTACATAGTCACTCCCTGTGTACTTAAAGAGAGTTTTATCACCGTGCTACCGAGTTTACACGTGTGCATCTCTTTTGTGGCTACAATGCACCTTTCTGCCCCAAATAACACGTGGAACACAGTGAATTGCTCTTTCTTCAACGAGCTTGTGGTTAATACCGTTTGAAACCCCGTGGTTCTTAAATGGTTAATACCCTTGGGTGAAAACCCATGTGTTTAAAATTCTAACCACCAGGTTAACTCTCATCAGATGACCCATGAATACAATAATAGAGGAGTTTTTTTCCCTGGCCTGCACAGTTAAAGGTATTACTGCAAAGGGATTTCTTTCTTATTTTATTAAAAAGAAAGAAAGAATTTGTGTAGTGCTTAGAACCTTCCAGACTAGTTTCATTGTGGTTTTATTTTCTTGTCTAAATTATTATGGGGAAGGATACAGCCCTCTTCTCTCAGAACCTCATTCTGGGAGATGATCTCAGTCTCTGCATCATGAAGTTCAACAACTTTGCTTGATAAAACTTCTAAGTAGATTTTTGATCTATTTTCATATTTTTAATTCATTTCAGAAGCTTGAGTTGGCTCTGCTGTAAGCATATATATAGTCATAAATTAACTTAAAATTGCATTAGTCACAAAGGGATTTTCTGATTTGGCTTTCACCTCTCTGTCTGCGAGAGGACCATGCAGTATCTCTGAGCACTGTACGGATTTGCTCGTGCCTAGAGCACATAACACTCACAGCACACTGAAGCAGTAGCTAGGTGAAGACAGTGTCTAGTTCAAATCCTTTCTGTTCCTAGATCTAGGTCCCGTGACCGCCGCAGGCATCGGTCTCGCTCAGCCTCCCGGGAGCGGAAGAGGAGGACTCGCTCCAAGTCCCGTGAGAAGCGCCACCGGCACCGGTCTCGCTCGGCCAGCCGCAGCCGGAGCCGCAGCCACCATAGGAGCAGGCACAGTTCCAGGGAGAGAAGCCGAGAGCGCAGCTCCAAAAAGAGGTAACTGGTGGCCTACCAGTAAATGGCTTCTCCTAGCTGCATGATGAGAATTGTCACACTAAATGAAGTATATACTTACCGCTTGGTAATTCAAACATGGGTCTGCAAGAGACTGAAGAATCGTTAGAGCTCTGACCTTGCTGCACTGGGACCAAGATAGCTACCGAACCTGCAGCCAGGCTTGGTGGGTCTCCTTTGTAGAGACATCTTTCTAGCCATTAGAGCTGCTTTTCACATGAAGGTGGGAGAAGTCTTTCTGTTGAATACCATAGCACTATTGATGCTAGAATCCAAAATCAACCTGATCTTGCAGGCTCACATGTATTCTATTCCACTCTCCGAAGAACTCTTTTTCTAATCCAGGGACTTTCTTAACATCCTGATATAAAAGTTTTGTCTGAACCTTACTTAAACTTCCTTAAGCTCAAACCATACAGTTACCCAAGGAATTATGGCCAAGAACAGAAACACTCTGGGCAGTTAAGTTCTTCAGTAAGGTTTTGAATAACCAAATAAATTTAGATCTGGGGAAATGATGCTTTTGCCAAACTCGTGAAGAGCAGTGTGGCACCAAAAACAACGGAAAGATAGCTGAAATCTGCAGCAGTAGCAGCCTGTGGTGCCACTAATTCTAGGGCCTTAAGAGAAGCTTGGAGTTGTGGTTTCTGAGTGGAAAGAGTTGCATCATTCTGTGTTAAATTAAAGCCTTCGGCATGATGGCTTGCTTCAAGTACCATAAAGTACAGTTACTGGAGGCTGCTGACTCCTGCTGTAAAAGCTGTTTATGTGTCTGGATTTTTTTCCAGTTCTCATCATATCCATTATGGCTTCAACATGCAAGCATACCAGACAATTAGATCCTTACTGGAAGTCATTTCCCCATTTTGCTCTGTATCACAACATTATCACAGGCAAATGTTCATTGAGTCCTGTTTGCAGCAAACTCTGCTTCTTTCCAGTCCTGATGTCTACTCTTCTTCAGAAAGTATTTTCTAAAGAGCCTTTCACATAAAATGAAAAGCTCCCACCTCTCTTGCTTACTTCATTCTGAAAGTAAAGGGATGTTTACTATGTGCTATAGCTGAGGAAGTACTGCACCTGGATAGATTTGTCTGACAGATGTGATTTCTTCAATCTGTATCATCAGTCACCCTATGAGCAAGTGAATAGATGTAAATCTCGAATGCCTGGGATCTCACTTCAAGATAAGGAGCAGACTTCCACATTCTGTGGGCACAGCTTGAATGCATACAAAGTATCTGGCAATGGTAGAAATGTTTCTTAAGAAGATAGAAATCTATCTGGTAGTAACAGCAATGTGCCTAAGGTAACAGGAGTGATACATCAGCTCAAGCTTGGATTATTGTCTAAATGGCAATAAATAAGTCCTGCTTTTTCTCACAGGTAGCTGTAATTTTCAAGTAACTAAAATAATTTTCATCTCATTAGAAACAAAAATACATCATTTGTTGTTCTTAATATGCAGTGAGAAATTGAATATTTGCAGATAGATATTGAGATGCATGGTCAATGATGAGCTCAGTCATGAAAGCAGACCTAAGTGTGGGTAAATTGAGAGATGATTGTGTCAGTATGCTTGAGCTCACTTACAGGAATTTGTGTGGCAAGAGCTACTGCACTCCTGTGTGGACATTGTATGCATAAATAGAGTGTCTGAAGTCACAGGATAGGGATTCTGTTCACCTGGCTTTAGATGAGTAGGTCTGATGTAAATCCCATGAGTCTCATTACAGACTCATCTAACATCACTTTGTCCATTTTAAGATGAGACAAGCCGATTTAAGATGAGACAAGTGACAACTCCCTTTTTTTTTCCTCAAACATGTTTTTAAAGTTTGGAATTTATATATCTGAGAGAAGCTAAACATTCTTCTTCTCCAGCTACAGAATACAGCCGAGAAGTTCCAATTAAACCTCTGCCAACGCACGCTTCGGGGCAGAGGTTGAAAAAGAGATTGGGTGAAACACATTGACCTTAGTCTGGGCTCCATAATAAATGTGGATTAAATTCTGTCCCTAGCAATATTTGCCTGTTGACATTGGAAGTAGAGGGAGAAGAGCAGAATGATTTCCCGTGTTTTCTCCTACGCTTTACTTATGTAGTCGTAAAGCTGCATGGGCAAAAGAAGAAAATAAAGCCCCCAAATGCTGTTTGGTTGCTGCAGACTCATAACTGACTTGACTTCTCACATTTCAGATCCTCAAAAGAAAGATCTTCCCGAGACAAAGAGCGTTCAAGAGACCGTGACAGAACGTCCCGGGATAAAGATAGGAGCTCCCGAGAGAGGTCACCGCGGGACTTCAGAGACAGGAAGCGCTCCTACGAAAGCGCCAACGGCCGGTCGGAAGAGCCCAGGAGCTCGGAAGAGCGTGAAGCAGGGGAGATATAACTGGCTGTATATTCACCTGATCTCTAGCTTCCTATGGAGTTGCATACTATGGTTTAGTTTACAGTTGTTCAAAGGGACACCAGTGAGCAGTTCCAGACACTGATCCAACTATAGGGTAGATGTACAGTATATAAAAGTGGTTATAACCAAGTCAGAATTAAACCCCATCAATTAATGATGCCTAAAGCTGGGTCCTGGACTTCCACCAAGTTGTAAAACTTTTCTGAAAGATTTCTCTTTATTCAGGACAGCAGTTTTATGTACCAAGTTGCAGATCTCAATGTTTTTAATCTCCTTTCCAATACAAGTTAGTGAACAAATTCTATCGTACTACTTGCCTTGGGTGCTTTTGAACCTTTATAAATTCTCCAGTTCTGCTCGGGTCAAAACGGCAGCATTGAAAGGTTGTCTTTTGGGGAGAGTTATTTTTTTTGTTGTTTGCCTTTTTTTTGTTGTTTTCCTTTTTTTCTTTTTCTTTTTTTTTATGTAAGAGGGTGGGTGGATGGATGTGAACTTTTACGCTAGGGTTATGTTCCCAGTGATTTGTTTGGTTTGGGAACCTAGCAGCTGATGGCAGTGGGAGCATTTAGACAAGACTGTGTGCTGGAGAAAGCGGAAATGTCTTTTTACAGTGCCTCTTTAGACTTGGAAATTGAACAGCTGTTGCATTACATCTTTTATTTTATTTTTTTCTTTTTTTATTTCTACTTAAATTTTGAAATCAAAGCCAGTCCCATATCTGTACCATTTGATTGGTATGTGTTCAATATATTTGGGTTTTTTTTCCATAAGGACTCTTTCTGCTTTTTCTTGTGGGGTGCATCCTTAACTGTATTGAAAACAAACAAAAAACCAGCAACAACAAACAAAACTTGAGAAAAATAAACAATAAAAAAGGCAACCAGATTGTCCAATAACTTCACAGGGATATACTGCTCTCATCAGGTGGCTACTTAGCAGTCAGTCATTTAAAAACATTTGATTATTGGACCTTTTAACATACACATACTGTCTAGGGGAAGCAGTCTTTCTGATTACAGTTCTGACCATCCTAAGGTCTTAATAGTAGAATGGCTTGGGTTGGAAGGGACCATAACGATCATCTAGTTCCAACCTCCCTGGCACTGGCAGGGACGCCTGCTTCTGGACCATGTTGCTCAAGGCCTCATCCAACCTGTCCCTGAACACATGCAGGGAGGGGACATTCATTACCTCCCTGGGCAACATGTTCCAGTGTCTCACCACCCTCACTGTAAAGAATTTCTTCCTAATTTCCAATCTAAATCTACCCTCAAGCTTCAAAGCCCAAAACCTGTGGAATCATCATCATGACACAACTACTAACTCCTTAATGACATCCACTTCAAAAGGCAGTATTTCTTGTTGGGAGCTTCTGTCAGGCTGAAGGTGCTTTGGAGCCTGTGAATTCCTTAGCTATGCCCTACCCCCCACACAGAAGAATTTAGAGATTGATAAATTGCCTTCCTTAAGAGAGCACCACTGAGTTACTTAATGTTGTTGTTCAAGAACAATGTCATGGTTTCTTGGCAGGTTCTGCAGCCTCTCTAGTATCCATATCTCCCATGGAACAGTGCCTCTGTAGGGGGGCTAATCACTTGAAATTCACTCTGTTTTACCTCAGTGTCTTTTCTGTAGCCTCTTCAGTATGGTCAGGAGGCATGGGTGATAATTATAACACAGGAGATAAACTAGCAGTATTTTGGTTGTCAGTGAAAGCTGGGACAGGACCTTTACATCTCAGCATAGACTTGCATCTAACGCAGCACACACACTCCACTTTGAATTCATGCCATTTTAAACTCCTAAAGAAATCCTGTGACAATGATAGGTAACTACTTAACACTTTTTTTTATTTACCTATTTGAAATCTGAACAGGAGTTTCCTTCCTGGGACTGTTTCAAGGATTCCCTGTGTGGCCCAGCAGTGTGATGAACGTGAGTTAGCAGTGTTTGCCCTTCTGGTATGTGTGCACTGTGCAAGTGCTCGCTCACATCTATTGTCACACTTTTGTTAATGGCATTCTACTGGTGTGACAAAAGGTGGTGAACATTCCTACATACATCTTGCATAGCAGAATGGCCAGTGAGTGGGTTGCTAACTCCTCTGGAATTCTTTTCCAGAACAAAAATACTCCAGAAATACTGATAACCTATCTCCCCTTGCAGCCACTAACAAGAAATTCTGTGTTATAAAAAGGGTGGGGGTGGAGGGCAGCAGAGAGGTTGCATACAAAGCACACTGCTTAGACTCCTTACTAGCAACTTTGGGTAATGTGCCATTGGTTTTACAAATAGCTCTTAAATTTAATTATGAAAAGGTGATTGGATTTGGGCTTTCCCTTATTTATGGAGGTTGTGGGCTGGTGAGCTGCATAGTACCCAAGTACCACACTGGTGTTAAACAGCAAGAAAGTGTCTTGCCTCTGGCTTCCTGAGGAAATAATCTGAATTGTAAGTCATTACTGGGGCACTGGGGCAAATATTCACTTCACTGAACAGTTTCAGTAAGAGTCCTGTCACTGGGCACCACTGATAAAAGAATCCTGCAAGTATTTGCAAGCATTTATGAGATTCTCCCTCAGTTTTCTCTTCTCCAGACTAAAAAGACCAAATTCTCTCAGTCTTTCCTCATAAGAGAGATATTCCAATCCCCTAATCAACTTTGTAGTCCTTTTCTGTACCCTCTCTAGCGGTCCCTGTCCTTCTTCAAACAGGGAGCCCAGAACTGGACACAGTACTCCAGATGTGCCCTCACCAGGGCAGAGTAGAGGAGGAGGAGAACCTCCCTCACCCTACTTGCCACACTTCTTGATGCACCCCAGGATGCCATTGGCCTTCTTGGCCACAAGGGCACATTACTGGCTCATGGTTATCCTGCTGCCCACCAGGACTGCCAGGTCTTTTCCCCAGAGCTGCTCTCTGACAGATGGCCTCCAGCCTGTACTGATGCATGTCTATGGATATCTATGGCAATGACAGCTAACAACCATCATGGCAAATTAAGGCAAGTAAATAAAAAGGGGGAACCATTTGAAGCTTTTCCCAGTATCACCTGCTTATCATCCCTCAAGGGCGCTGGAGATTACAAATCATTTTTTACAAGCCTTGTTCTTTTCTTGCAGTACTCACCAATGCTGTGCAGCACACTGCCCTTTTTTCCCAAGCTGCCTAAAATGCCACATCCAAGCAGCCTGCCCCATCCTCCCCCTCCAGCAAGAGTTCATCTTCTTAGGGATTTCAGCATTTTTGCCAAGCAAATGGGATGGGTGAGGAAAACTACAGCCTGAACAAAGGAGCATTCTGCATTTTTAGCTGTTTGTGAAGTTGTTGTTTTGTGGTCAAGTGAAATGGTTCCCATTACCTAAGGAGCCTGATTGCTGCAGCATGCTGGGCACTTTGGCATGAGCTCAAGCTCACTTCTGTAAGCCCCCCAGCACCACAGTAACCTTGCACTGTAACCAGCTACCACTGTGCCTACTGAGTGCCTTGTGCCTGCTACAAATGAGAGGACACAGCTGCTCTCTCTGTGTTTATTGGGTTACACTGATGCAAGAGGCCATGTGATTACCTGCAGTTGTCAGCTGATTATTTCACCACGTCTAAGGAATGCAAGGAAAAGCAATTTAACGTTTGGGGACCTGGTTACTGCTGAAGGGAGGCTCAGGCCAGGAGGCCAGGATGAGGGCAGCCCTGCAGAAATCCAGTCAGTGAGGCAGGAGCCTCCCTCAGCTGGATGCATTCTGAGCGGCACAGGAGCTAATAAGCTCAGCACTGGTGCCCTCTCCTGGGTATGTGGTCAGAGCAATTCCCTGGGAGCAGCACTGTGAAATCCATGCAATCAAGATGTTCCTCCCTGCCCAGAGGGACACCGTGGTGGCCACATTCCTTGTCACCCCTTGTGCTGAAAGCTGCTCCAAGAAGCCTCTCCCAGGGTAAGGGAATTCCAGGGGCTCATGCAGGATAGGATGTCCCCTGTGTCTTTCTCAGACACTAGTCTTTCCTATACACCACTCACCCCCATTGTCTTAGTTCAAATACAAAACAACAGCCATTCCTGGAGAGGCTTCAAAATAGTCTCCTACTCATCATTCATGAGGATGGAGAGGTGGTTGCTGAGCTTAAGAGCTGCTGGTGTCTCTCTAGGCTGGTGCTGCTGGAAGGAGCAAGTCTTTCAGGAACATCAAGCTGAAAGTCACCATATTAAAATGTAGTCTTCAAGGATGGTGACCAGAGGAACCCACCTGGAGCACCAAAGCTGCAGAGCACATCAGGATTTGTTGGCTGGCTTTGACGTGTCTGTGAGTTTTATTTAGCTGAAGACACTTGGTTTGCTAAGGAAGTTATTACCATCAGTATCTACATTATATTAGGGGTTTCTCTCTTTTTTTTTTTTTTTACTTTTTCATTGTTCCAGCTGTGGCTGGAGGCCCCAAAGCAGCAAATCAGTGCTGGTGAGATGTTTGAAGAGCCTGGAGGCTGCAGACCTTCACCAACCCTCTTCTTTGTAGACATTGTTCAGGTGAGTGCAGATTTCATTGGTCACCTTCTCAAAAGAAGACTTGCAGTCTCCACCAAATTTCTCCTCCATCAGTTGCAAGATAATGTCACAGATAATCTAAACAAGGAGAAGGGAAGAAACTGCCAGCATGAACTTTTCTCTACATTAGAGGCATAAGAACAAACTAGATATTGTCAGCTGGAGTTCTTGGAGGGTGGAAAGGGGCAGAAGAGCAACCCAGCAGCATGTAGCATGCAGAGCTTGGAATAGGTCATGGAAAAATCACAACACGACAGTTACTGATGCTGGGGTTTTAATTGCCCTTTACCTAGTTAATGTGGACTTCACCTGTCACAGATGGCTGTACAGGACCATCTTGGTCCAGCTACTGCAATTCTTTTCCTCCTGGCATTAGACTGCCCCAAATGTTTAGAGGCCATGAGGAGCCCCATGTTGGACACCTTATGGAATACATAGCTTGGGGGATAAGTTTATTGCTGCCCCTGCCCAAAGGAAATAGTGGAGTCACTATTCCTGGAGGTGTTCAAAAAGCACATAGATGTGGCACTTCAGGATATGGTTTTGTGGTCATCGTAGCTGGGTTACAGTTGGGCACCATGATCTCAAAGGTCTTTTCCAACCTTAATGATGTTATGATCCTATTCCTAATCTTGCCTGCTCGTTAGCTATCCAGCACTCTGAGCAATGGGGGTTTGTCTGCCTTTGCTAGGTAGGTGGCATACTTTGAAACGTCAGCTCCTATTTTGTGTAGCATTTATCATTTTGCATGCCTCTTTACCCTGAAAAAGTCTTCTAGTGATCTCTGCAGGCAGAAATCTTCATGTTTTCCTCCCACTTACTGAAAATTTGGCCCACTGCTTTGGAAACCACCTTCATGATGCCTGAGGGACCTTTGCCTCCCATTGCATTTTGTGCTGTGTAAGGCAGACAAGAGTTATAAATGCATTCTGCTAGTGACCTTAGGTGGACTTGGACAAGTCATTTGATTCTGTACTTACTATGTGGGGTTTGTTTAATGGTGGCAATGTTGTTCCCATTGTTGTTGAGTAACAGCTGATTTATTTGTCCTAGAAAAGATCAGCTGCTGTTACTGGATTAAAATACACATCAAGGGCTGAAGTCCAGTGTTGAGCTGCTTCTCTGTGTCTTGTTATTAACTGACAAGCCTGGGAATCCTGCTGCACTGGGAAAACTCGCTACAACTCGTGGGTAGCTCTGCAGCTCCCATCTAAGCAGACCTGTCTGCATCCCATCTGCTGTAACACTTTCTTCCCAACAGATGCCAGGTCTCATTCCTGCTACTTTCCACCATCAACCACCTCATGTTCCACCATCTCCACCTTCTGAAGCATATATGTATTTATATATGCTGAAACCTGTTTTCCTCAGTTCTACTCAGTTCCAAGGAGAAGACAGCTTCCCATCACAGTTACACCTTCTGGGAAGAGGGTTGCTGACTCACCCTAAAGTTTTTGGGGTCAATCTTCAGCTGAGTCGCATGTTTCTTGCCAAGTGGATTCAATATCCCCAGAAAAGCCTCAGAGTTGTCCAGGTGTTGCACCATGTCATTGATGGCAGTGAAAACCTTCTTCCCATGGCCCCTGACCTGATCCGACTGTTTCATTTCTTCAGCGGAGTCCATGCCTTTGAAGTGTGTGAAGTAGGACTTGGTGTCAGGGTGCTCAGTAAACATCCTGTTGAGAAATGAGAGCTGTTCTAGTTTGTGGACTGATTGATGCAGATACTGCTTCACATTCCAGGCCTTGTCCTAGGCATTTATTGCCCCTTTTCCCTTCTTTTTTTAGAGCAGACTCCTCTTTCCTCTTGATTATTTCTTGCTTGAATCTCCTTTGCCCTGCCCATCAGAGCACAGCCCCTGTGCCCACACCAGCCTAGCCTGTCCCTTCCTTCACCTCTCCCCACCAGGGCACTTCCCTTGGCTCACTCCACCTTAAAACCTACCTATCCTGAATGTGTTCTGCTGCTTCTAAAGTAAACATCTCCCCAGTGTTGACTCAGTGTTAGATGGAGTTAAAATCCACAAAGAAGTGAGAGCATGTTCACATGGGGTTAGTGTGACAGTGCAATACTCCCAAAGACCTTTTGGACAGCAGATATGTCCTCTGTGCTCTGGGTGGGTGTTCTCATGAAGAAACCCTGGGTTTGTTCATTAACCCCTTCCTAGAGTCCATTGCATAGCTTTCTTACTGTCTGTGGTGGATTGTTGGCTGAGTAGTGAGTACTGCTCATTTCATTTATTCAAGGGCAACACAATCCTGTGCCACTCATAAAGAAATTGCCTTTTACAAAGCATCAGTTAGTCACCTTGGTCAAGCTCCTAAAAAAGCAGTTTGCTCCACTGGGTGAAGCAGTTAGTCACATGAAACAGCAATAGGAAAAGCCAGACTGCATTTCATGGTCACAGAGCAGCTGGACTTGAAGGGACTTCTGTTCCAAACCTCCAGATCAAGCTCAGGACCATGTAGAGACATTAGTATCTCCAGTAATGGAGTTTCTGCAACCTCTCTGGGCAATGCTCAGCCATCTTTCACAGTGAAAAAAATATCTCCTGCTGTCCAGAGGGAACTTCCTGTCGTCCAGTTTGTGCTGACCACCTGTGGTCCTGTCACTGAGCACACCGAGAAGATCCCAGCTCTGTGTTCTTTGCACCCTTCCTTTTGTTGTCATCTCTTCTTCCTTTCCCACCTCCTTCCCCCTTTTCTTTTACTTCTCTTTGTGTGGATCTCTCCTGTTTTTCATTTCCTTCCTAAGGTGCAAGAAACCACAGGAAATCAACAGTGTTCCCAGCAAGGAAGGGCTGCATGAAAAACACCAAGTCACGCTCTTAGACAATAACTCCATCCTTCTGGCTACTCCTCCTCCAACCCTCTGGGGCAGCAGCAGGATGGACTCTTTCCTTACCTGATCAGCACAGCTGTCCCATTTTCCTCAGCATCCACAAATACCTTCTCCCAGGCCCCACGGGCACTTTGCACCTCTGCTTCAGAGAATGACATGGAGGAGATGTTGACAACAAAGGACACAGCAGGAGAGAGAAGAACAAGGAAGTTCTGATGGGGCAGATCTGCCTCAGTTCACTCCTCAGGGCTCTCTAAATACTGCTCCAGGGATTTAAGAGATCTTGAATGGACTCTTTGTCTCCATTCCACTTGGTCACATTTCTGCAGGCTTTAGGGCTGCCTAATCACTTCTAATCAGGAAAGAAACCAACCACGTGAGGAGGGAGGACTAGCACTCTCACCATGGCATCAGATGCCAGAGCAAAGATCTCACTGTCTGAGGAGAGAAAGGGGAAAAGGGAGTTTTCAGTGAGGGAGGAAAAGATCAGCTCTCCTGCCCTTTCACCCCTGCCAAGTTCAGTTTCCTCTCTGGAAAGCAAACTCATTTTAACTCAGAAGGTAAATGATGCAGGACAGTCAGGCCAGGAACTCGGGCATTGCAGTTCGGATCTCCATCCTATGCCGAAGCCCTGCTTGCTTGGGAGGGAGAAAGAGAGAACAGTCTGGAGAAGGGCAAGTGTGGACCTACAGACAACACTTATGGGCCCATTATTGTCACAGTCTCTTGGATCCAGAGGCCAAAAAAATCTCAGATTATCCATGTGGCGCCTGGGCTTAAACTCTGGAAGGAATGTTCTGGTTAAGTCCAGGGCATACACACAAAATAAGGCTAAGGGGCTTGAGGAGCTGCTGCTGAATGCTGAGCACAGACAAAACCTTGTATTGTTTGGGATGGTTTAGAGGAGGGAAGGAACAGTTGCAAGGGGCAAATGTGTGACACAGCAAGTAAAACCAGCCTGATAACCCAGGGCACGAGGAAAGTGGTGGCTCCAGCCTCAGACAGGCTGACTGGTCTTGATGGGGCTGTGTGTCACACCTGGCAAGGGGTGCCTAAAATGTCTTCACTGAACTACTCCCCCTTCCCTCTCTCACCCTTTTCAGCATACGAAGGGTGGTCTGACAGAAACCTGCACAGACTTCTGCTTTCTCATTCCAAAATGCTCAGAAAAACATCCCAGATTCCAGGAGAGTCCCGAGGGGACACACTGTGCTGCTGGGACTGCTGCCTTTTCGGAGGCAAACACTGACCGGGGAAGCTCTGGTCGGCCAAGCCCACCACTAGCACAGAGAAGGAGCAAGGACAGCACCACAGGTGTTGGCAGTTCCCAGGCCCAGGAGCCAAATGCCCAGGAGGAGCTTGGTGGGGAAGCACAAAGTATTTCACTAAGAGCAGAACACACATCAGGTGCTTGTCATGAGTGGCCTGGGAGAGAGGTCCTGAAAAAAGAACGTCAGACATCCTGGGACAAAAAATACCTGGTTTGAGTTGTGACATTTCAATCCAATTAGTTTACTGACAAGTAATAAACCAGCCAATGCTTAGACACCTGTTTTCCACCCTGCCTTTGTCACCCACCTCTGTGCCACATGATACATCCAGGCCCTTTGATGAGACCACAGGCACTGCAGGAGCTGGGGACTGGTATGTGGAGATCCCTTTGCTCTTGCTGCTGCTTGTGTGGTACTCAGCTGCTTCAGTGCAGCCTCTTCCAGAGGTTGTGTTGCAGTTGTGAAGGTATTTTTCTACTTCTCACAGCACCCTAACAGTACGAGCAGGCTGGGACACAAGCTCCTCAAAGAGAAGTTCCGTCCCACATGACCTTATGCTTCCTCTCTGTGGGTCGTTCGTGGAGCATGCAGTGGCCCCGCAGCTCCACAGTGATGTGGTGGATGCTGCTGTGTATGCTGTGCTGCCTAGGGGTCACTGCAGCTCAGAACATCATGGCAGGGAGACAGCAGGAAGAAGACAGCTAGGGTGTGGATAAGAGCCTCACAAAGTAATCCTCCTGGTAGCTGCCAGGGGAGGGGAAGAGCTGTAGGCAGAAGCCAAAAATGCATTTTGGTGACGTGTCTTCCAAGAACAGGAAGAAACTCTGGCGCTGCAGGGCCCTGGGGGTATGCTCTGCTGCGAAGGGTGTTCTAAGGGAAGCCCAACAGCACTTAGGGTGGTCGTGAAATGCAGTCACTGTGCTGCGGGTATACCACAGCCGGTGGAATCGGGGCAGGACAGGAGGTGAGAGTGGAAAGCTCTCCTCTGCTCAAGGCTTGTGCAAGATGGCTTTTCCCTTACACCGAATGGTGATCTTCTGACTGATTGTAAACGGCGTAATTCCTCCCACAGCAGCACACGCGCACAAAAGAGGGAATGACTTCCGGCAGACACATGAAACATGAGGGCGGTTTCGGTGCTGTGTTTCCAAGCTTCGTGAAGACCAGCTCAGGCAGACGGCGTGGGACAAAACGGCGAGCCCAAGCGATGCGGGGCGCAGACGCTGGCACTTCCGTAAGGGTTTCAGATGGACTGCCGCGCCCACAGCTGCAGAGCGCGCTCATCACTGCTCTTACAAACTCACAGGGCACGGGGTCGGGCAAATCGCTGCTCCCGGGCATCCCGCGAAGTAAGCGGGCCACCCTGGGGCGACCTGTACCCGCGCAAAAATTCATCTCACATTGGCAGTGAGGACCCGGGCGTCACCCCGGGTCGTTATTTTCCTTACTCATAAGTTTAAGGCATGACTAGTGTTGTCCCGCCCAGTAGACAGAACCATAAGCGTTAGCACTATAGGTCAGGGCGAGCAGTTCTTTGCGCCACCCTACGGTGCAAAGTAAATTTCTCTTTGCCCTGACCATTTTGCCCGCCATTCTTTTCCTTTTGCGCTGCGTAGCCGCTGTGCTAGGCCGAAATTTGTGTAGACGTACAGCGATCCTATGTAAATGACGGGCCCTAGAGCCGCTGGGGGTTGTGGGATGACCTCCCCATCCCCCCTGCGCCGTTCACTCGGGCGGAGCCGGAGCCTGTCTTACTTCTGGAGGCGGGGCGGGCAGCGGAAGCGGTGTGATGTCAGGTCCGGGTCTCGCTCGCTGCGTCTTACTGCTGGGTGCCGCGACAAGATGGCGGATTTGTCTCTGGACGAGCTCATACGGAAGCGTGGTGTGACCGTAAAAGGGAGGTAAGCGGCTGGAAATGCAACACCCTGGGCACGGGGGACCTCATATTTTTTGTCTGTTCTTTTCATTTCGGTCGCTCCGCTCCAGAGCCTGCGGGCCACAGCCTGCCGCGGCCCGGCCCTATTCCCCGCTTTGGCCTTCCTATTGGCTCAGGCGTTGGTCTGTGGGGCTGTGCCTTGGTGCAGATTGGCGGGGGTGGCTGTCGCTTAGGGATGGGGTGGGGGTTCTGTTCCCCCCACTTCACCCTCCTGTGGTTGGCGCTGTCCCGTGGGCTCTCGCCCCGACAGGGCAGGCACACGCACCTCCTCTGCCCTTCCCGTCTTGGGCCTTTCTTGTTTCTCCTGAGATTCTTGTCACAGTGCATCATTAGTGCCTCCGACCTGCTTTTTCCCCGCTGCCTCCTGCTTCTCCCCGTCGATTAACCGTCTCGGTGATGCCACTCAGCCCGGCATCAGCAGGGTCTCGGTGCCCCCCTCAGCCCGGCATCAGCAGGGTCTCGGTGCCCCCCTCAGCCCGGCATCAGCAGGGTCTCGGTGCCCCCTCAGCCCGGCATCAGCAGGGTCTCGGTGCCCCAGCCCGGCATCAGCCTCGGCATCAGCAGGGTCTCGGTGCCCCCCTCAGCCCGGCATCAGCCCGGCATCAGCAGGGTCTCGGTGCCCCCTCAGCCCCCCAGGGTCTCGGGCCCAGCCCGGCATCATCCGTGGCCCGCCCTGTGTCTGCCCGGCATCAGAGCTGCTGCTGGGCTGCTATCCGTTTGTCTGCGGCAGGAGCTGCTGCTGGGCTGCAGTTAGGCAGTGCCCTGGGGGTGGGTGCCCGGTCCCCCCGCAGCTCCCAGAAGCGGTGCACAGTGCATTGTGGGATAGCCGTGGGAGGTGTAGTTGTGCTACAGGGAGCCGTAACTAGCAGAGCTGATCGGGATCCGCGCAGACGAGGCTTCGGTGGCTTCATCACAAATGCTGCCTGGCCCTTAGTAATCTAGTCTCTGTATCGTAGTTAATGATACTCTGCCAGATTGTTTGCAGTGCTTGTTGTGGGTGCGAAGCGTGTAATATACATATTGGCTACAAGATCAGACTCTTTCTTTGTGTGGCAGATGTCTCCAGTATAGCCTTGACCATGTAGTGAAGCTGGTGGTAGTTCTTAACTGGCTTCTCCTTCGGGAGCTTTTCATCTTGCCTTTTACCATAGTCTCTTGATGCTTCTGAAAGGCTTGTTTATGATTTTCTCCCCATCTGCATTAGCAAAATGTGCTGCTTTTTGTTGTTGTGTTGGTGGCTTTTCTTAAAACTTACTGGTCATTGGGAAATCTTGGGGTTTTAAACCTGTCTACACTTAGGTCTAGAGTAATATGTTGAAGGTTATCTGCTAACGTGTACTAGCAAAACATTCAAACAAGTTTAAATCCTAGTCTAGACAAGGCCTTGGCTTCATGCTTTCCTTCATGTTATCCTGTGTATTTGGAACAGTCTTATGCTGATTAATATGCCAAGCACCTCCTTTCTCCTCTTTCAGATCCCTCCTTAACTCATTTCTTCCAGGAATTCCTGCTTTTATTTGCTGAACAATAATCCCACTGCAGCGCTGTAAGAATTTTTGTGCCCTGTGTTTCTCTTATTTGGCATGTTTGACTCGATAGGGCTGAATGAGCTTAAATAATTGTACCCACAGTGTCCAGTAGTCTAGCTGAAATAGCAGAAAAATCTTCTCCTGTAATATGTACTAATCCACACAATACTCAAGCCAGAACTTGGGAGTTCTGGAAAGCAAATAAGATGTTTGAGATTGCCTTTTATTTCAGTTGTGGCACAAAATGGCTTAGCAGCCAATGCTGTTACAGGGTAAGCAACTCTCTGTGGCAGAGGGTTGCTTGTTAGGATAATCACAAGTCTTCAGGGAAGATGTTTCCTAACCAGTTTCATTAGTTCATGTCATTAACAGCATTAACTAATTCGGTTTTAAGTGCTGATACATATATTTCTAGTTTCATTTTGGCCTCTTACGGTCATGGAAAAGAACCATTCATCAAGCCCTCCTGCAGCACTCTGTAACTGAATGCTTGCAAGGGAAGTCTTGTTCTGTTGGTTTGCTTTGTGGATGCTGTTAGTCTTCTGGTTTACTCTGGATAAATTTCACTTGGTAGTGCTCTTTCTTCTGGGTTTTGTGTTTTGTCTGTAGGAGAGAGCAGTCTTACAATTCTTAGGTAGCAAAGTGGGACCCCAGTCCTAGCTCGCCAGTTGTCTATCCACAAGAATGAAAGAAACAGAAGTGGAGACTCAGTCTTCAGTCTTGTTTTGGGGGGTGGGGGCTTTTTTTCCTTTTTTTTTTTTTTTTTTTTTTTTTTTCCTTCTGCAGATCCATCCACTGAACATACATGACTTAATAATGTTCAGATCATGGAGTTCAATCAGGAATTTCTGATGCAAAGCTGTATGAAAAAGATCAAAATGCGTCATCATTTGATTTTGTGATGTTAGCCTTTTGAGTATTGCAACAAGTTCTAGGTATCTACTTTCAGACTTTATAATACTGGACAATGCAGTCCAGAAAGGAGATGAGCATTGTAGCCATCTGTAGCTTACTTGGAATGTTTTTTTCAGTACCTGGACTAAAATTTCTCACACCACTTTGTCTTTTAAACAACAAAAACAACAAAACCCCCAGAAACTGAAACCAGCAAACCCTAAAGAAACAAAACGACAAAACACCCAATGGGAAAAATAGAACCTTAAAAAAAAAAACTTAAAGGAGGAACTTTCTTGTTGGAGAAGCTGTTTCCTTTTAAGGGACGTGTTGGAAAAGCGCATCAGAGCTGTAACAATCATGTGTTGCTACATTGTGGGCTGCTTCTCAGTTACACAGTACAAAGGCTGTGCTTTATGTGGGCTGTTACCTTTCTGTGCGCAGGATTGTAATGATGTGCTCACACGTGCAGGCCATTGAGCGTACTAGTTCTGTTAGTAAGTTAAAGAAGAGGTGGTGATGTTGAAAGGTAATTCAACTTATAAACTAATCAACTTTGAAACTGGTGGCTTTGAACTGATGTTGGTATTGGTACCTCTTAAAATCCAAGCCTCTACACTCACAAATCTGAACTTGCAGCCCAGAATTCTTTAAGTTTTGGGTAGTTCCCTGTTTACTTTGCATTTGGACAAATGGCTGTATTGCAAAAGATGCTTTAGAAGACCTGCTCAATCCTCAAGCTAGGTGGTCTGTTCCTCTTTGTCTCCAGCAGTTTCCTCTGTGCACCTCAGTTGTCAATGAATTTCTTTTAGCATGTGCTTAGCACACTTGAAGTTGGACCCTGTACTTAAGTTTGTGAATGTGAGCTTGAGAATGGATTTTGGAAATCAGTGCCTTAGCTCTCTATGTAGAAAGTAAAATCCAGCATAAACCATCTTAGGAGCTCTACTGTTGTAGCTGGAAGTCTAACCTGAGTAGATTTCTGCGCACTAATAATGACCTTTTGTTTGGAGCAACACAAATACTTTATTGATATTGTCTCACATTTTACAATGTCTGAAACTCTCTCTCTTGTTTTTGTTTTGCTCTGTTGTTTTCCCCAGGCTTAACACAAGGCCAGTGTTTGGAGGTGTAAGGTCTCGCATTGGGATACAGCAGAGTCTTCTAAATAGATCATCACCAGCTGTCAGCTTCCAGCGGACGTTCGACGCCCGACAGAAGATAGGACTCACTGATGCCAGGCACAAACTGGGGGTTAAAGATGCCCGTGAGAAACTGGTTCAGAAGGATGCTCGGTTCAAAATCAAAGGGAAGGTGCAGGATGCTCGAGAGATGTTAAATTCCCGTAAGCAGCAAAGTGTTACTGCTGAAAAGGTGACCAAAGTGGTGGATGCCAGAGAGAAGATCAGCTTAAAACGGAGCACTCCAGCTGCTATCAGCCCAACTATGGGGACAGTAAATCCAGCCATGAAAATCACCAAAACTATCCAAGTAGGTCAAGCAAACCACCTCTGAGCTCCTCAGTTATTCTGCAGCAGTCCAGGAGGAATGTTAATACCTGACTATGTTCACATGTTTACTGTAGCAGCCATGATGCTACAGTTCATTCCTGCTGTAGTGTAGGCTTTGGAGCCTTTTGGGTGTTCTTGCAGCTGCTTGGGGCTTTCATTTACATTTTCACATGGGGTTTGGGTCAAACAAATACTAAAGCAGTGCTCCTGTCAGCATTAAAGTTGTCTCAAATGGGCAAGTAGTTGCTTTTCAACCTAAATATGAAGAAAATACATGTTTTTTTGTCATCCCACCTGTCTTTGCAAGTCCGATGTGGTAGATGGACCTGTTTAGATAACTGGTTTATCCTAGTGGTGGGATCAAGGTTTAGAATTGTATGTTTACATATAAGGAGATCTACAATTCTGTGAACCCTTCTACAATTTCTGTATTTGTCCTTGTCTGGCTTTCAGGAAAGCCCTGGCTCCCAGGGAGTTGCCTGATTACATGATGCATTCCTGCTGAAGCTCAAGATTTATTTCACTTGCGGTGTGATCAGTTGGTCACCCTGACCTGCTGATTGACAGTGTTCTAATTTCACTTTGCTGTGTGCATGGTGACTTGGCCCTTTGTAAACTTCTCTGAGAAACAGCTACTATTGAACTGCCTGTGTGTCAGGTATAGTGAGTAGGGTCAGAAGTTTCCAGACAGTGGTTGTTTGTGGAGTGGTTTTGTTCCTCGCCTCTACAAGCGCATAACTGCAGTTCCTAGCATACATCTTTCATTTCTTTCTTTCTTCCAAAGATCAATGGTGTGCTTACACATACCCAGAACATCTCCTGTTTGCATCAGTTTGAAAGCCTAGATGAGGCTGCTTTCTGTTCAGTTGTGGGTTTTGTTCAAGACTAGCAAATATTTTTGCAAATTAGCTTTGGAAATTTCTCATTACTTGGCAGGTTTACTGCCAGGCCAACCTAAGAAAGAGAAAGGACTCTTGTGGCTGTAAGAAGGGCTAATCACAGAGCAATAGTGTGGTGTGTTCAGTAGACTTTAATTAGTAGGCTAATTAGTACTCATGCTGTCCTTCTAAGCCAAATCACCACCAGCAGCCATTTGAACATTTTCTCCAAAGTTTCTAGGAGTTAAAATAGCTTCCAGAGACTTGGTACAGTAGCAATTTGCTCTGACCTGATTTTTACTTCTTTTCTGAGTACAATTTGATTTGACCTGCAGGACTCTGTTAGACAACACAGTGCAAGCAAAAAATATCACAGAATATAATGGTGACTTGGACTGTAGACTAATCAATGCACATGAGTAATTATGTAATAATAATTTTAAAAAACCCAAAATTCCAAATTGTCCTTGGCCTCCCTCCCTTCCCAAATGTTGAGAGCAGAATCAAACTGAAGTACCTTGATCTGAGATGCAGCAGACACTTCTGACATCCTGTGACATGGCCTTGTTTCTCATAAGGAAAGTGGGGTGGGGGAAAAGTCTTTGAAACCCAATGAATTTTCAAAGCCTTGCTGATGTTTCCATAGGACAGGTATCTATGTTTCTGAACTGATCAGCAAACTGAAGTGTGAGGGTGCTGTGGTATAAGTTACAGTCTGTATAAAAAATGCAAGTCTGAATATTTTACTGCCTGTCTGGAGCATTTTTGTAAGAAGACCCATTATCTTCTGTAATGGACAGCTTCCAGCTTTTTTAAAGAACAAAAAGGGCATTTTTGAGTGAGTTGCAGCTTGATTTTGGTTGTCCATTAGTACAGCTACATTCCCTGACCACTTCTGTTGTGGTTTCCCTGTTTCACAGGATAACAGGCTGCAGAAGGGTCAGCTTCACTATCCCGTGCATCATTTTATTCCACTACAGCTCATTGCAGCTTTAGTGTGAAGGGACAGTATATACTACTTTGAAATGCAACTGAACAAAACTCTGCTGTGTCTTAGCTTGAGGAGTTTGATGGAAATAGATTGGTTCCCTGTGCTGTGGAAAAGAGAAGCTTCCTGATTTTCCCCATGGTTTTGTATTGACAGAAATGTAGATCTAGCTGGTGCTAACAGGCTTGGAGTCGAGTACCCTTCCCACTGATCTTGGACTAAAACTCAAATAATTTGAATCAGTTTCTCTGCTTGGCCTTAGGCTTTCATTTCTTTAAGTGATTATTTCATATGGACCATATGACAGGAAACAGATGTCATCTCATGGCGTATTATGGTAGTATGTCTCAAGAGCAGGAGAGCTGAGTGTCATTTCAGTGGTCTCAGGGTATTAACTAACAGCTGTGATGTTCTGACATGGTGATTTGGTGGACTGTAGCATTTAATGCTTTTGGTTTTTTCTCTCTGACTGTAGCAGAAGGCTCCAGTTCCTGGACATTCAAATCCAGCAGGAATGAGGATCAATGTGGTGAACAACCATACACACAAACAGGTGTGTGCCTGCACTGTGCTGTTTGTTACTTTTGGAGGGGAAGGAAGATGTCCATAAACATTTGCAGGTGCAAAGAAAAGTTTAAGTAGGGAAGAGGAATGTTTGGAACTTCTCCAGTACCTTGGCTCCCTATTCTTTTGTGGTTAAGATACTTTCATGTATTTGAGGTTTTCACTTAGTCTAATTGATCTTGGTTCCTTGCATGTTACATGAATGCAAAGTAGGTATTCCCAGGTTTCCTCTGTATGTGCTAATGGTTTTTCTTTTTTCCTAGAGACTGTGACCCCTTAGCTCTGATGTCTTTTTGTAAATTCTCAGTGACATCACATCAGATCAAGTTGTTGGTTGTTTTTATTCTCCATCCTGCCAAGCCTTTTCAGAGAATGGATATGATTGTACATGGTCAAATGTTCTACAGTGAGGTGGGAGAGGTATAACCATTCTGTGGAGCCCCAGCTCTGGGTCCCTGCTGGAAACCTGATAGTGAATGATGTTAACTGGTGTTCTGATGTACTTTCAAAGTTGCCATAATCTTTGTCAGTCAGACTTTGAGAAGACGCTGGAATTTGTGCTCTCTCTGGCGTCAATTTTAAAGGCCTTAGCCCCAACCCCTGGCCCTTCAGCCACTTCACCACCCTGTGTGATTTCAGAGAGGATTACGCATTTTTGTTACTACTTTGTGTGTGTATACATAAGTATTGGGAAAGTGACAGTCACAACATTGTCATGGGTTTTTTGGCCTTCATTATGGTAACTAGCTATTTGTGTATGCTACACCTCTATACTGACCTGCTACCCTCACCTATCCTAGATGCTGTCACTTAAGGAGATGTCTTCGTTGTTTTGACCTCATTACTGTTAACTTTGAATCCATTTAATTTGCCTCAAATTCAAGGCCAGCTGATGGTTTGTGCTTTCCCCAGTTCTTTTATTTTCTGCACAATTCTTCTTTCTTCTACCATCCTTCATGGTGTTTCTTTTCCTTCATAACTTTTCTGCCACTGGTACAACTTTCCTGTTTGTAAACAAGAATCTTGCTGACTATGAAAACCCACTTATTTTGCAAGCTCTCATTGCTAATCCTTAATTTTCTCTTTACCTTTCTACTGAATTAATGGGAAGCTGTTCAAAATGTGACTTCTTATGTCCTGGGCAGTGCCACCTGTGTGTAGACCTTTTCTTAACATTACTTGGCCTGTGAAAAAATATTTATGTAGGGGTTCTCGTTATTTTAAGGCAAGGCTATGAGCATAAAGTTGAACTGGGAAATGAATTATTCATTCAGTAAACCTCCTGGTGCAGTGGTTTTTAGTGCCAAATGGATATGTGCTGTGCTGAGGGAAGCAGGCTATTCCAGAGGAATGTTTAGTTCAGATGTATTTGGCAAGCATCTGCTTAATTAAGGGGGAAAAAATAATAGAAAAATCCATATGCCCAGTCTTCAACTTTAAAGGTAGCTGTGTGCTAAAATGTAAGGCGCTGAGGCTTTATGCCATTGAAGTGGTTCTATTAGTCCTGGCAAGGTCTAGGCATTAGAGAAATCTGTGTCTTGTTTCAGTACACCTAGGAAAACAGCTGTACTGTGGCATTTCTGGAGAATTAGTTGGATAGTTTTTACACTCATGTTTTGAAATGGACTTGTGTGCCTTCAGCTGTGTGTCCCCAAGCTGCAGTGGCAGGAGTGAAGTCCAGTGCAGATGCCTTCACTGCCTGAAGAAGGTTGAAGACTGGTGAAAACTACTTATTTTGGAAGTGATGTCTGGCTTAAATCTACCTGCTTGTAAACTTCCCTTGCTTCTCTTCAGGGCCTGTATGACATGGAAGATGATGATGAAAGTGTCTCTCCCCTTGCTAGCAAACAGATGAAAATCACCACCACAAACAGTTTCCTGCACAACACAGTAAGTTGTTATCTAAACAGTTCCTACCACACCATGTGCACAGGACTTACGTTCTTTTAAAGTGTGGAAATTATGCTTTCTCCAGAGATGTTTGCTCTTCACCCTCAAAGTGCTTCTAAGTGCTTTTGGCACAGAGTCCTCTTAGGCTAACTCTGGGTTTATAGGCCTTTAGCAGCCAGAATTCTCCCTCCTTGCTGGCTGCATGTCAGCTCTTGACTCTCTTCTTGTTTGGGAAGTGCTTTCAACCCAGCTCATTGTTTGAGCAAGTGAGCAAGGGAAGCTTTCTGCGGCTTCTGGAGACAGGACATCAAAGCACAGAATCCATTGCTGTTCCAAGACTTACTTGGCAGCTTGTTGTGGAGTACTGGTGCTCTGAAGGAGATGGAATTTCAATGCTGACACGTGAGGTACTGCTCTTAGGGTGAGATGACCCTCTGCAACTGAAGCTGAGAACTTTCAAGCTAGGAAGTGGCTACCTGTAGGAAAGACCCTGGGGGTCCTGCTGAGTGATGCATTGAGAATGAGCTAGCAGTGCATCTTTCCAGCATTGAAGGCCAACTGTAGATTGCATGTTTGCAAGATCATGGCCAGCAAATCAAGGAGGATAATTACTCCCATCTGTTTGGCTTGTTGAAAATGCACCTGGAGCTCTCTGCTTATTCTGGGGCTCTGTGATCCAAGGCAGACACTGACAGACTGGAGCCAGAACAACAGTGGGGTGAGAGGGCTACAGTGCATGATGTGTGAGAAGAGGGTGAGATAGAGGCTGAGAAGAGTGTGGTGAGATCTGCCTAATACATGGTCATAGAAAAGGCAAAGCCCAGGTCCTGTTCATCACCAAAAATTGTGTTGCAGCACACAAAAAAAAAAAGAAAAATAAATTCTAGAGTGAAACTGGGGGAGAAGTTGTGCAATTCTCAGGGTACTGATCAGCATCTGGCACAGGGACCTGGAGAGATTGTGAAATTGCCTTGCTCAGAGACTCAGAGTTTAACTGGGCAAGGCCCCAATCCAACCTAATGTCATTGAAGTTAGCCCTATTTCAGACATGGGGATTGGATGTAGGTTTGCCCTAAATTGTTCTGTGGTTCTGAGAAAGCAAATTTGTGTGGTTTTACCACCACGCAGGCAAAGGCAATGATTGGCCCATGGGATTTTTCTCACCTAAGTAGTCAAAGTGCAGCTTCTGGCCATTTGTGATCCTTAAAAGCAGTCTTGTGATTTTTGGTGTGGGGTGTTTTGGGTTTTTTTTTCCCCAGGAGTAAATGTACTATCAGTATTCACAGCAGCTACCAATCACAATGGTCAGTCTGGCTTTAAAGTGGAGTAGCTCCAAGTGGAAAGGTTACACTTGGTGTCTGTGTGTGCCCCAGCTTGATGTTTTTGAAGAACTATTGCTGTTTGTTCTGGGGTCAGCTCAATCTTAGTATTAATGAAGAATGTTTGTGAATGCTTTGTGCAGTACTTGAAAATCTTTTGATAACAGGAGCTGTTTGAATTCAGATCTTGCCAATAAAGGTCATTTGAGAATATGACACTCAGAAGTGCTCGTTAGTGAGAGAAATGATCTTTTTGTCTTTATGCCATAAACTTCAGTGGATTTTTGCCTCAAAGCTGGAAGTCTCCAGCCCTGTAGTGGTTTTTATGCTGGGAAGGACAGTCAGTTGCACATAGTAGCACGTGCTAGTAATACTTCTGCTGTTGGAGCTTGAAAAGAGAGGCATGACTTTTGTAGCCCGCATCTCTCTGAGACATCTCGTTCTATCTTCCTGTAGACTGGGCTGAGTGGCAATAAGTTCTCTCTGTCCAAGACTGTTCCCCTGACTAAAGTGGTTCAGAACGATACATACACAGCTCCACCTGCACCTCCTTCTCCTATGCGGACAAAGGCTTTGACGAACATGTCCCGGACCCTAGTGACGAAGGAGGAGCCGCCAAAAGAGCCAGCACCTGTCGAGGTGAGCTCAGGGGAATGGGAGATGCTTTATGGAAGTCTCTGTTACTTGCTGTGCATTGATCACTTGAGCAGCTCATCTCCATCTGCCTTCTAACGTTATTTCTGGGACTCCCAAGTTTATTCTGATACCTCCTACCCATGTCCCAGGAATTTGAAACCTGTCTGAACATCCAGTTCTTAGCTTCAGAGTGGGAATTCTCAGTGCATCTTGCTTCTCTCAGATTCTCTAGCATGCAAATATGTGGTCTGTAGAGGCATTCGTGATACAGGGATGTGGTTTAGATGTTCCTTGGTGTCTTCCACGTCCCTAGAAATAGTGTTTTAACACTGCTAGACATGGTGTCTTCTGTCTGCTCCTGTTAGCAAGGAGAAAAACAGGATTCTTACAAATGCAGCTTCTAGCTGTACACACAAGGCCTCTCAGGCAGTATGTGGGCAACCTGCCTGGAATTGCTTTGCCAAACTCACTGATGCTCGGTACCCGCAAGGTGTTCCCAGGCACATTGAGTTCAGCAGGTCCTTGAGGGGCTGGAGAGTTTGGGGCATTTGCTGTCCGGTGTAGAGTGCAGCAGAGACATGTGCTTAAAATGTGGGGGTGTGGCTGCAGAGTACTGTGTGTGGGTGTGGTTTTAAGTTAGTGTCATACTTGGGAATGACAGAGAAAAGTTACTTCAGAGAGAAATCAGTGTGGAAGAGGAGCTCCTTTTGGCAGTCAGAAGAGCTGGGCTTTTGTAAGCACTGCTGTTTCCCATTGCTAGCTGCAGCTCTCCTTTGTGCGCGTGTGTGACTTCCCCAGACGTGCCTTTAGTGACTTATTTTGATGCTTTCTCTGCAGTGCTGTTTGCCTGCTGCATTTCTGACCTTTTTTAATGTGATGCATTTATTTGTGTTGGCAGCTGGCATTCAGTCCTTTGGAAGGCACAAAGATGACTGTAAACAATCTGCATCCTCGAGTCACAGAAGAAGATATTGTTGTGAGTGTTGCTTACTGCTGAACTGTGCACTTCCTTCCATTATTCTACCACTTTTGATAAATCAATTGATCTGTGGTGGATGCAGTGAAGGAGGGGCATGATGTGGTGGATTTGCTTGCCTTGCAAAAACTTTAAGGGCTCCTGATTGTTTTGGGTTTTGTTCACTTTTTATATTATGCTTAAAAAGATGGGACAAAATCCCATACCTGGAGTGAGCTGTGATACCTGACATAGCTTAGAGTTCATGCCAAATGATGCTTGGTCCTTGAACTTAGGCCTCATCCAAATTATCTAGGCACTTCCATTCTCAGCCTGGTCTTCATGTGTGACCAACACTCTGGAGTACTGCCCTTGAGCTTTTCTGCTCATGCAGTGTTGCTAATGCCAAGCACTAGTACCATTGCAAACACAGTAAGGCAAATGCCAGGATTCTGCCAGGTGTTTACTAAGCAGGGTGGGGTGGTGAAAGTAGGAAACTAAGCCTTTCCCACTTTGTGTCTTTGGTTGACGTGGTACCTTTTGATGTGAGCATGGTCATGACTAACTCTCTGCCTTCAGGAGTTATTCTGTGTGTGTGGCGCTCTGAAGCGAGCCCGGCTGGTGCATCCTGGAGTGGCTGAGGTGGTGTTTGTGAAGAAAGAAGATGCTATCACAGCATATAAGAAATACAACAACAGGTGTTTAGATGGTAAGTTTGAGGCCAGAGTTGCATTAGTCAATCAAAAAAATCAAACCTTTCCACATCAGCAGTTTAAAGGCATCTTGGATGCTCATATGGTACCGAGAGAGACAGGAAATGCCAAAACATCAGTTGGGAACCACATGAATTAAGATGCAGCTAGTTACATATGAGCATATGTGCAGAGTTTAAATGAGATTAAAAACCAAAACCAAAGAAAGCCAAACAACAAACAAAAGCAAACCGCACCACACCCCCAGCAACAACAACAAAACACAAACCACCACATGTATTTGGAAAGGGAATGCTCAGAGGTAGAGACAGGGTCGTGGCAAGCTGTCTCATCCAGCTTCCAGATTAGTTGCTTCAAATCCAGTGCTGAGAGCTAGGTGGTCCTTAGTAAGGCTTTACCTTCTTACAGAATAGCTGTTTGTAAAACTAGTGTTTGCAAAAGAGGTGTAGTCAGAGGCGTTCTGAATTGGACTTGTAAAGCAAATGCTATCAGCTTCTCTGTAAACTTTGACCAATGCAATTTCTAAGCTAGATCCACCTGCAGTGTGGAGACTGAAATTAGCTGTTAATGTTGAGCTGGAAATAGATGCTTTTTCTTTCTCTAGAGCAGTGACATGTTAAAAATGTCAGATAAGGAGCAGACAGGTGAGAATGGGAGATTCTCTAGTGTTTTGTACTTACATGTAACTTGTTAACCGGCATGATTCTTCATACTGTACTGAGTGTTTCAGTGGCTCTTCTCTTGCTGTGATTTTGTAGCAAAAGATGTATTAGCTGTTTTTTCTAGTGCTTCCACAGCATGTGAAATTCTATTGTTTGGACTGATGCTTGGTATTTCTGGGGTCTTGCTTTACCATAGTTCTGATAGAAGGACTTTTTCATTGTTGATTGTTTCGTGTTTAGGTCAACCAATGAAATGCAATCTTCATATGAATGGGAATGTCATCACCTCAGACCAGCCTATATTGCTGTAAGTGTCCTTTGGGTGAGAGGAAGGACCAAACATGTACATAGGTTCTGTGTTGAGAGTTTGAGAGAAGGGGAAGAAAATGGTTAGCAAATTGTTGTCCCATGAATACTTAGCTCAACTGAGAGGTGAAGGAGGAGAGTGCAGTGTAGCTGAACTCCATAGTGCTCACAGCCCTGAGGTTCAGATTGAGTTTGAGATGAGGAAGTTTTCCTTGAGGAAAGCATATTTAAAACTTCTATCTCTGGCACTGGGAAAGGGGCAACAATGAAAACAGTAAATGCAGACCTAATGTGAAATTGTATTGCATAACAAGAGGTTAAATGGTGTATTTTTTGATCCTCCAGCCGACTGAGCGATACCCCTTCAGTGAAGAAGGAAGGGGAGCCACGCCGGTCAAGTGCAAGCGCCTCCTCAAATCCCCCAGCTGAAGTGGACCCTGACACTATCTTGAAGGCACTCTTCAAATCCTCAGGGGTCTCTGCCTCTGTGCAGCCCACAGAATTCAAAATTAAGCTCTGAGAAGGGGGAGCAAGCACTGGACTGCAGATCTCGTTGAAGCTGGCGAATGAGCAGTGCAGGAGTGCAGATGTCATTTGCATTTGCCTGCCTTGAAATTGTTTGTTTTCTATGATCGCTACCTTACTGTACAGTAGTGTTTCCTCTTGTGTGTGTACTTTCTGTTTTCATAGTTGGAGTTTTCTTCCATGATTTTTTTTTTTTCCCTCAGAAAGAATAACTTCCTCCTCCTGCCAGTAATGTATTACCAAGCATATACCATGTAACTCCCTCCTTTACTCCAGAGCCCCTAGTGGCCATTAAAAATGCACAGAGACTTTGAGGGAAGGAGTGGTGATCTCCTCCTTTTTTTTATTTTTTCCCTTTCCTTTCTGTCTGACAGTTAACTAAAAGTTGCACCCCCATGTTTGTCAACAGGCAAGAGTACCACCTTGTTTCTGAAATCACAGCACTGGGTACAAAGTCAGGTGTGGCTCCATACAGGAAGCACCGGTTTGCCTCTTGGACTTGTACGTATTTGGTGGCATACTGTTTTCCTACGGCTCTCAGATGTTTTTCTGCTCAGCAGCTGTGACATTTGAGAAGAACTGGGAAAATCTGAGCTTCCTGCTGTGTGTACCAGCCAATGGAGGCATCAGGCAGAAAGGACACAAGTGCGCCAGCCATTGTGCTATGGGAGGGATGCTTCAGCTCTGGTAATGCAAGGAGGTGAGGGGGTGAAAAAAAGCACTGGCATTTGTACAATGAATATATCAGCCCTGTAGAGTCAGGCTCAGTTGCTCTCTTCTTTCTGGACTGAAAAATAAGAACTAGTCTTGTGTTCAGAGCTGAGGGGAAGCCAAGTGTTTCACTCATTAGACTGTATTGCATCTTCCTGCTGATGCAGGGGTGTTAGTTTTTCTTACCTTCCAGCTTACCTGGTCTCCTATGAAAAGGAAGGAGCTGGGGTCTTTTTCAGATACCCATATGTAAAAAGCAGTCTTGTGCCTGAGAGCTCTGCTCTTTGAGAGATATCATTTGGGCAGTGTTTGTTTGCTGTGTGGGCCTGCTGCTCACATGCACAGACTTGGAGGATGATTGTTGCACCTCCCTGTTTCAAGGAGAGGTCTTGGAGAGGAGAGCATTTAGCACTCTAAGGAATGCATGAGAGGAGTGTTAAGCAAGTCCCAAGCAGAGTTGCGAGGATGTACCTTGGGCCAGTGAGCCACAGGCCACTAGGTGTCGCTTCTTGTGTCAGTACGGCTGATCGCCGTGGATATTTGCAGTCCATAGCTCAATTCTTTTGTATTTGCTCAAATTGTACTGTAAGAGAGGAAAGTCAAGAGCCATTTCCAGAATCTGGGGTTTGGGCTTGATCCATCCAGTTGGAGACTAAGCTAATCCATCCTGTTCAGCTCTGCTGAACTGTAATGAACACTGTAACCGTTGTAGGTCTAGATTCCATTTCTTGGTCAACCCTATGGTTCATTTGCTTTCTTGTCCTGTATTAACTCTTTGCTCTGTTTAGCTTGTGCAGACCATTCCTCTATCTCACTGTATCCCTTTTAGCCATGGAAATAACTGGGGACTTGTCAGGACTTGTTTTGCTGGAGTACTTTCCAGTTTGGAAACCAACTACACTGGTATTGGTAGGGTGCTTCATGTGAACAGCAAATGTTGCAAGGGAGGGGACCTAAGACAGCTATTATTCTCCTTTTATAGATTGCCCATTGAACACCTGTGTTTTATTAAGGAAAAAAAAAAGGGTGGGGGGAAGGGGAGGAAACAGGGCTTGGAGAAGATAATGTATTATCTGTTTCTGAATAAACGTTTGTTATACAGAGTGTGGATTCTAAGCCTTTGTAGATGCTGTGAAGCAACTTAGATGGAGTTGCTCCACCACTGAATCAAGTGTGCTTTTAGAAGAATGTGGAAACTTCAAAACTGAAGAGTAAAAGGAGTATGTGGATGAGGGAAGTGATGCTCATTAGCTTTTTACTCTGGATCACTGAAATGGGTAGCCGATTCTTGTGAGGTGGGAGCAATTTGTGTCCTTGCCTACATTCCAATTCTGTTGTCATAAAAGAAAAGAACTACCTTTGTTACTGAGAGATTAACAATTTTTAAAGTTACTTTATAAGAGGGGGAAAAAAATACACTGTGAAATCAGAGTACTTGTTCTAGGTGAAGTAGGGTACTTAATTATCAGATAGCTGTGGGAATGTGAAGATATGTATCCTGAGTGCATATCTCTTCTGAAAGAATGGAGAGATTCAGCCTTTTTTTATTATTATTAATAGAAATGTCCATTCCAAAAGCCAAATATCAAGATGCACTTCAGCTTGCTTTGAAGTTGTGCATTGTGTTTAGGTTAACTATGAGAAATGTCATGAACATACTTCCTTGGAAGAACTACTTCTCTGGGATCTGGGGCAGTATTTGGTTTTATTTAGTTCAATTTAAATTGAAGTCAATGGTTGCTTAAACACCACTCTATGATTTGTCTTACAGCAGTGTCTTGGACTGTGTTACTTTTCTCAGCCTCCTGAAGTTACAGTGTGGCTGCGTTTCTCGGGTTCTGAAAGAAGATTAACCACTTATTTGTAGCTCCTTACAAGTAGTTCACCTTTCAGCTTTCCAGTTTCTCCTGGCTGTCCTGCAATTTCATGCATGTTTTGTTTGCATTCCACAGAGTTCACATCTGTCCTCATCCACTCTCATACAGCATGGTTATATTTTTGTTCAGTTCTTCCTGGGCTGTTAGAGATGATAAACTCCCCAGTGAAACACTGGTTGCTTGCAGTAATTTGCTGTGGCTGGCCAGGACCAGGGGTTGCTAACTTGTAATAACGTTTGTGTTTTTCCTTTGCTCTTTCAGAAACACACTGACTTCTGAAGGGATGCTGTGATTTCTATGCTTGTCTGGTGTATTTTCATGAGTTTTGCATGTACCATTTGTTTTGATGATACTCATTAACTTGGATATTTGGTTGAGTCTGCTCTCCAAATAATTTGCTTTCATTGACACTTTTTCATCTGTTACTTTATCTTTGGAGTCATCCTGTCTTCCGTTCAGTCATAAATACAAGTTTCTCTTTAAAAAACGTTGGGTTTACAGTTGTCTTTGAATGTTTTATGTGTCTTAAGATTGATTTATTTGCCTCTCGAGGTTTAAGCACGTTGCCTGTGTTTTACACTTGTCCAGGGCTTCACTTTCAGAACTGTTACGCTAAATGGGGCCGAGCAGTAAGCTTTCTTACGGACCATCCCGTGAGATGCTCTGGATGGGAAAACCTTGTGGAACCACCCCATGTGCGGCAGAGGGTCCCTCAGGGCCCGGAAGGCGCTGCCCGCGCTGCTGCGGCCATTACCGGCACCGCGCCGCCGCGGGAAACTACAGCTCCCGGCGGCTCCCCGCGCGCCCCCACTTCCTGCCGCGCTAAGATGGCGGCCGCCGCGGAACGTGTGGTCGCGGTGGCGCCGCCGGGCTACACGGGTAAGGGGGTCCGGGGCGGCGCGGGAGGGATCGGGAGCAGGGCTAAGGCGGGAGCGGAATCCTTAACCGGTGCGTCGCTTGCAGCTCTGGCGGTGAAGTTCGGGGAGCGGCAGCGCTCGCCGCACTGCTTGTTGGTGAAGGAGCACCAGGTTCGGGAGGGCGCCGGCACCACGCACCCGGCTCGCCGCACCCTCTTCGTCCTCAACGTCCCCCCGTACTGCAGCCGGGTGAGTGGGGCTGGCGTGAGCCAGGCGTGCCTCGGGGTAGCTGTGGGCGTGCTGGGGAGCCCCCGGTGAGCCCCGTAGTCCGTGCATGAGAGGGCGGGGAGAGGCATCGCTCCGGCTCTTCTGTATCCCCTCATTCTCTCTGATTTCCCGTGCCAAGGACTCGCTGGTCAGGCTGTTCAGCCGCTGCGGCCACGTCCAGTCTGTGTACCTCTGTGACAAGCCGGAGCTGGGAGAGAAAAAAGAGAAGTCGACGTCCAAATTTTTCAACCGCAAAACTCTTACGGTAAAGCTGGGCAGGGAGGGGATTGCTGCTGCTGTACTGGTCAGAACGGGAAAAGACTGCAAGCACTAAGTGGTGGTATTTGCAATATTGATACTATGAGGGGCACTGGATAATGTGATTACTTGTTTAAGTTCTTTATCTTTTTTTTTTTTTTTTTTTTTTTTTTGCTATCCTGCTGCAACTTGTACTTTGCTTTTATATTTTTATTTGTACTGTATTTTATTTGTACTGCAGCTCCTTGCTGTGTCACCAGTCTTCCCAGTGTAGCTGACTGGCCTGTGTGTCTTTTTTAGGGCTTTCATGTGGCGTATGTGGTGTTCAGGAAACCAGCTGGTGTCCAGGCAGCCAAGGCCCTGTCACAGGAAGGTCCCTTACTGATATCAACAGAGAGTCACCCTGTGAAGACTGGCATTAGCAGTAAGTCAGCTCAAGTTACCTTCCCACTACCTCAAACCAGGAAGAACTATTCATGTTCCTTGCTGAATCCAGCTCTGTGTCCCAGATTACTTCTCACTGCTGTTGTACTGAGCTGGGAAGTACCCAGTGTTTCATCGTCCTGTTTTTAGTGATCTTGTTTGGGACTCTGTAGTCTGGTCCAGTGACCCTGGGAGAATGGGGTCACTTGCTGTAATGGAAGGGCAGTTGTTCCTAATGACTTTTGGTAGTGCATAGATTGAGAGAAACTAGCTGTATTTTGCCATCAAAATGGAATCCAGACTCAGCAACAGGCACCTGGTGTCTGTCAAGATGACAGCATTTCAGATGTGATCCCTTGACAAGAACACAGCCCTGAATATTGCACTTCTAGGACCTAAAGCTACCCTATTCCTCGTGGGGGAAGGTTCAAGCTCTTCTCATGACTTACTGGCTGTGGTTGAGCTGTGGTAGTGGGGAGGCTGAACAGAAATGGAAACAGAGTGTCCTTCCCCACAGCAGTTCTCTTTAGAGATGCCCAAAGGCAGCACACCAGGGCTTGTTTCTAACACAGGTTTCTGCTAACTTCTGCCCTCTGTCTCAGAGTGGATTGCCAGCTACGCAGCCTCTGTTGTGGATCCAGAGGAGCTGAAGGCTGAGGTGGATGCCTACATGCAAGACTATGACAAAAAGATAGCAGAGGTGAGGCCAGGCTGGGGATGGGACCCAGCTAAGCAGGGGAGAGGTCTCTTGGTGCCCCAGTCCCAGTGGAAAGGGCAGAGGGAAACACATTAGTTGGCAGGGTTGCTTTACTTCTCAGCTGCTGGCCCTGACCCTTTTACAGCCAGAGCTCACAGTAGGTATCTACAAATAAATTGGGTCCTTGCTGGCATGATTGTTATGCCTGAAGAGCTGAATGCCTGTGGCCTTGGTCCTGTGCCTTCCTTCAAATCTCATACAGAAGCGGTAGCTTCGCATGTGTTAGGCGGGCCGTGGGGGAGCTGCGCATCGGACTGCCTGGCAGCTCACCTGCACTGAGCTGCCCTCATCCTCCTGTCTTTACA
This sequence comes from Picus viridis, assembly GCA_033816785.1. Taxonomy (NCBI): domain Eukaryota; kingdom Metazoa; phylum Chordata; class Aves; order Piciformes; family Picidae; genus Picus; species Picus viridis. The sequence continues at coordinate 22,436,681 of CM066568.1, read as the reverse complement.
GGAAGAAGCCAAAGCAGCCCAAGAGGAGGGCGTTCCAGATGAGGAGGGCTGGGTGAAAGTGACGCGGAAGGGACGGAAGCCTGGCCTGCCCCGGACGGAGGCTGCCAGCCTGCGGGTGCTGGAGAAGGAGAAGCAGAAAAGGGCTCGCAAAGAGCTGCTCAACTTCTATGCCTGGCAGCATCGCGAGACCAAGAGAGAACGTGAGTGTTGGAGTCTCCTATCCCTGCTGTTCTCTTTTGGCTTTCACTCTGCAGTCCGAGGGATGTCCTTTTTCCTTCAGTGGACACTACCTCTGGCTGCAGCTGAACGGCTGGCTGTGCAAATGGCCTCACCAGCTCCTGGGGACCCCCTGCCACCACTTGTCCTTTGAAAGGCTGCTGGAGTACTTTGCAGGAGAGTGTGTGCAGGTCGTGGCTTTCCAAAAGATAGTCCATTAATCTGCACAAAGGCAGCCATTGAAAAGTAAAAAAGCAGCCAGTTCCCTCCCCAAGAGGGAGCTGCGGCACTGCTGGAGATGGGCAGACAGAGCCTCAGTTTCGTACTCGGCCCAAGCACTAAAGGACCTGGTCTGGGATGTGTGTATGTTTGCAGGTGTTCTGTTTGTGAAGTTCCCCAGGAGAGGGAGATCTGCACCCTGCTGACCTGTTCTTTTTCCCCTTGTTCAGACATCGCCCAGTTGAGGAAGAAATTTGAGGAGGACAAGCAGAGAATCGCATTGATGCGAGCCCAGCGCAAGTTTCGGCCGTACTAAGCTGTGCTGAGCTATTCTTCAGATGCCTGTGATGGGGAGAGAGGTGCCTGCAGACTCCACGTGCCAAAAGCTTTCAAGGATTGGAGGCAGCTTCAGAGTTGTCCCTGCCCTTGGATCTGAAATAGGAGATCCCAGCAGCTGTTGCTGGAGGAAGACTTTCCTTTACCTGCACAGGTATCCTGCTCTCACAGCTGCTGTTCACTTCCCAGGGTAGCTGGGTCAAGGCACTAAAGTGCTTCCTGTGACAACCTGTATCTCCTGTCCACCCAAGGCACTCCTAAAGCTTGGTGAAAGCTGGGATTGACCTAACACAGCCTCTGCAGGAGCAGGGAACAGCTGAAGAACTGTAAATAAACTGCTGCTATGTTCTCAAAACATCGGAAAAGCTCCATCTCCCCCTTGGTCTTGGGGGGGACAGCTGCTTGTATGCTGGGGTGGCAGTAAACGTGATGGCTTGTTGTATCATGGTGCTCCTTTGAGCCTACATTTGATCTGGGGGTATGAAGAGGCAAGTGATTTCTGAGAAATGCCCAGCTTGGAAGCTCCCAGACCTGTTGTCACAAGGAAAGATGTGATTTGGCACAGAGCCCTACCCCTTGCCTTGGTGCTTCCCTTCCAGGCAGCTTCCTCTTAGCCAAGAGCTGGGGTGCCCAGTCTTCTAGCTGTGCATGGGCTTCCAGCCTGGGCTATGGAAAGGTCTGATGTAAGCACTGTCGCTGGAGCAAGGTGAGATGTCAGCCTGGCTCTAGAGGGAGAATCCTGACTCTCCCAAGGCCTGTTTCCACTTGTCACCAGCCCACAGGAGGCAGGGCATGTGCAGCTTCTTTTGTGCTGCCTTTGGACTCAAGTATTGTTCACTCTGGTGCGCTCTGTGACCAAGAAGGGGCACAGAGCCATCTCCAAGCTTTTACCACATACATTTTATAGCTTGCAGCCTCAATATAGGCACAACCATGAATGCAAGGTGGAAATGTTGGTAAATTCCACAGAACTGGGTTAAAATGGATTTACTCTCCCCTAGAAAACCCACTGCAAATGCAGTTTCCATTGCAGGGGAGACTGCCAGGCCTGCTTGGCTTTTTGCAGCAATTTAAGTAGGAGGCAGATGGATCCTTAATGTGCTCTACCTAAAGCAGACTGCATGTAAAAATCTCTGCCTCGTAAGGGCTGGTTTTAGCTGCTTGGGCAAGCATCCCAGAAGAAAGGTGGTTCACTCCTATAGAGTCAAGAAGACATAAACACTGGGAGCTTAATCTTTATTTAGGACTGAAATCACTTCTGCCAACTTTTCCATTATTAGTAGTTCTCCCAGCTGCTTCAGTTAGAGGATTAGTGACAGATTCTCTAGGAGCTCATTAAAAGGGCCTTCAGTGCCCAGGTGAGCTCTCACTTAAGCTGATTTTGAAAACAGCAGCTCTCACAGCAGAACAGAGACACTGAGGCCTTCTGAGTTCAGGCACCCATGGAAGTGAGCAGAGAAGCAGAACACTTCTGGTTTTGCAGTAAGTCTAAAACCTGGAGGAGACTGGTCACAGCACCCTCAGGAAGGAGATCAGATAAAGCCACTTGCAATGCTACAGTAGGTGATGCTGCTCCCCCAGAGGATACCTCTCTGTGTTCCTGCTCTGTTTCAGGGTGCAGCTTGGGAGCAAGGAAGGGGAAGGCCATGCTATGCCTCTTGTCCCTGTACTCTCAGCTGGACGTGGAGAAAGAATTCCTTTTCCCTTTAACCACCGAGATGCTTTTTTGGTCAGCTCTCCAGGGAATCTCTGGCAGACCTGCTTCCATCCTGCGGTGAGCTAAGCTTAGGAAAGAGACTCCTCATCATGGATGTGAGGTAGGAATAGTGATGATTCCTACAGAGCCTGCTTTTCAGCTCTGTGTTCTGGACTGCTGCAGCAGTGAGGGCTTTCTAGAGCCTGGCCCTAGCATTTTGCACTGTCAGGAAGTTGCTGATGATCCCAGACACCACCTCAGGCTCGTTCAGGTGCACAAAATGACTCCCAGGCACCTCTACTAGCTGGATGTGCTGGAAAGAAAGGACACAAGATGTCAGGAAAGTGTTCCTTCAAGGAAACTGAGTTTGTGTGGCACTTGTGGCGGATGCAAGGATGGAGGTTTGCACTCACCTCTTTGAGGGTAGTGTCAAAAGCCGCCTGCAGGGCTTTCACAAACTCATTTCTGGTGTCCAGCTTGTGTGGTACCAGTAGTCCATCATGTGATCTGAAAAACAACAGCCAGGCTCAGTGCAGCACAGTGTGCCTCCATTTTTCTGTGCTGCTGCCCTGGGCAGAAGCAGTGTCCCCAGTACAGTGGAGTGATAGACCACACTGTTCTTTCCAGGCAGCTTGTAAACTGCAGGGTCATACACAGTGGTCAGAGGAGTACTGCACAGCTTGGCTAAGCAGCTAGTTTCTACCAATCTGTTTAAAATTGTGGGTGGTTGCCTAGTAGTATCAGAGTGGAGAGTGGTTAAATACTGCCCCTCCAGGGCTGGTTCCTTAACTAGTCTCATCATTCCCTTCCCCATCCTGTCTTCTGCTCTTTTTTCTTCCATACAGCTTCTCCATCTCCCCTCTGGCCCCTTCCCTGCTCCATGCTGCTGTTTTAAACAGTGTGCCCTGCCTGGAGAGGGAGGTACCAGGCCAATCCTGGAGAAGCTAGCATGTAGGTGATGAAACAAGGTGACATCCCAGGCTCAGGTGTGTTCTCTGGGGTTATCCTCACCATGATGTTGCATTTCTGGACAAGCAGGAAAACCCTGAGGCAGCTCTTAGGATTCCAATAGACATGGGAAGCCAAAACTGCACCTCATTTCTCAACTTCCAGCACTTCCTCTCATTTCCTAGAGTCTTTCAACCAGCACCACAAAAGCCAAGGCAGCCAGAGCCCTGCACATCTTGCCCTCCAAGGAGATGGAGGAAAAATGCCTAAGGCCGGCAGAACCAGATCCCCACCCCAGACACCTGAACACCTTATGGGGCTCTGCACAAGCCACCAGCTACTTCCCCACAGCTCCTCCTGCCCCAAGCATCCAGGAAAGAGGTTGCAGGAACTGGGTCTGGACAGGGGCTCCAGAATGGAGATGGAGACTGCCATGGTTTCACCTGTTTGCTCAAGAAAGGTTTCTGGGTCTGGAGAAGGGGGTGGGCTGGCTTGCTGTGACTCAAAGAAGAGTCAAGCCAGAAGGGAAGCAAGTAAGAGTGGTGCTGTGGAGAGCTATGTTTGCCAGGATGGCTCCTTGCTGCACAGAAAGTTGCAGGACAGTGAAGGCAGGAGTGTGGGGAAGACAGGGCAGGACTGGCATTTCCTCAGCTGGTCTTTTGCACCAGGAAATGCTTAGCCTGAAAACAGCATCAGGCTGGGAGGAGGCTGTTCCAGCTGCTCTCTGCCTGCTCCAGGAGCCTGTCCTGTCAGGGCAGCGGTGGGGAGCTGGGAAATGCTTCTCATATGGGGCAGTACTGTTGTGCCAACTGGCCTGAAGATCTGGGTGGCTGTTGCAGGGGAGGTGGTAGCAGAGGACTTCCTGTTAACCTTTGCTCCCTCTACCAGGGGCTACAGAGGGGCAGTGAGGGTTGGTTTGGCTTGTGCCTCACTCACACAATGATGAGAACACGATCCTGGATCTTCTGCAAGAGCTTCACACACTGCTCCACGGTGAAGTACTCTCGACTTTGCTGCAGGTGCAGAGAAAATGGCAAAGGTCAGTGACAGTAGCTGGGGATAGAGGGTGTCCCTGAACCCTGTCACACTAGCAGCTCTGAAGGCAGAAGTGTCTGCAGCCCCAAAGCTGCTATGCTGGGACATGACAGACAGCCAAGCTGTGCACAAGAGTATCTGGCTCTGTAAAGGCTCCTTCTGTCCAGCTGTGTTTCAGGGCTGCCAACAAGGCTGCCTGCAGGGATGCAGCACATATGGGAATGATCTCATTGCAGAGAAAAGCTTTAAAAATCCTAAATAGGAGACAGTACACGATTCTGGCTGTCATACCCTGGCAGCAGCACAGGTAGAGGAGGCCCTGCTCCCCCAAAAGTGGCACAAGGCTACCAAAGTATCAAACATAAGCACTTTTGTTCCACTTTGTCTCCCTTTCTTATATGGGTGACCTGACCAAAAGCATCTATCCATCTGCTGCCTGAGGAGTTGTTATAGCAGGAAAATGTGGCCAGGAGGCCCTGGGGCAGACAATTGCTAAAAAAAAAAAAAGTACTAAATAATCAGTAACATTTTTCAGTGACTCTGTAAGCTGAGTCAGTTAATGATCGAGTGCAGGCTCCTTTAACAGCAGCATTTAAAAGAGATGTGGGAATTTGGGAAGCAGAAAAGTGAACAGCTGGGTGGAGGCCAGGCCAGGGCTCACTGAGGGGACCTGCACTGTCTCTGCCAGGGCTAGGAAGCAGCAGGGGACACAGCAGTAGAGTGGTGCTCACCGTACGGACTCTCAGATCTCTGTTATACACCAGCCCTGGAATGAAAAAAACAAGAAGGTTTTCATGTCTCTCGGGGCCAGGAGTTGCTGTGTTTCTCCTCATCTTTGGTGTCTGCCCAAGACTTTTTGAGTCAAGAATAGGGTTAATTCAGATTCATCTTTTTCTCATTTCCTCAGGCATTCTAGGACTTGAACACCAGCCCCAGTTGTTGGGAATGGAGAGGCCTGCCTCCCAACATAACTGCTCCTATTCAGGCTCTGCAAAATTGTAGCTAGGGCACCCTGTACCCTGCAGAAGACAATGGTGGTTGGCATTGCTCCCTTCCACGCCCGGTGTTGGCCCAGCAGAGTGATGAGCCCTGCCTCCATGCAGCCCCTTACCAGCGGGTGTCTCAGTTGCTCCTCGCTGCAGTAGGACTGCCCCACCCTCTGCTGTCAGATGGCTGTTTGCTTCTAAGAGCCTGGGGGAGACATGGCAGAGAGATTGTTCTGCTGGAAAAGGGAGGAAGCGAAGCGAAAATGGCATGACAAGGTGACAGCAAGCTCTTGGGCTGCTTCAGAAGAGAGCAGGAAGAATCAGCAGCTTCTGGCAGCAGAAGCAAAAGGTCTTGCTGAGACTCCAGAGGAAGACTTGAAAGAAGAAACACAGGGACAGTTTTCCTTTCTTGTTCAGCCAGACAAATCCTGTCCAGGGTGAGGGCAGACAGCAAATGAAAAGGACAGATGGAAACCTACCTCTCCAAAGCTGCTTCAGGGCTCCGTGCTCTGGGAGTTTGCTGCTTTGCCTCTAGGCTGAGCAATCCGTCAATCACCACCCGTTTTGATTCCAGCCACGCCTCAGTGTCCTTAAACAAAGAGAGGTAGGAACAGGATTAAACCTCTTTTGTTCCAAGAGGGTAGAAGAGAGCACTTCACCCTTCAGCATCTCTCAGCACTGGTACCAGTTCTGAACATCCTATTAAAAATACCCATTTCTGGGAAAAAAGGAACAGCAACACTTAAAAGACAAAGTAGGAACAGAAAAACTAAGCACTGCTGTAAAGAACTTGGTAACTTTTTACCCTTGCAATCTTTTGTGCCCTTCCCTACTTCACTTTTGAGTTGAGGATAAGTGTCCCAAGGACAAGGGAAATGTGGCAGTTCTTGTCTCTGCTTGGGGGCTTTTGCCTCGCTTCCGCAAACCAAAGCCCCAGCACCTGGTAGCGAGGATGGCAGGTTGTAAATGGAGCTTTGTGTCCTGCCAGGAACAGAAAAAGAAATCCACCAATCTGGCACTCAGGTTACCCAACAAGCTGTTGGTAAAAAGACACCCTCAGCTGGCAGCTGCTCAGACAGAGGTTCCAGTTCCCTTTGTACAAAGGCATAATACAATACACCAGGTTGGAGGAGACCTTCAAGATCATCGTGTCCAACCCATCAACCAATCCAACCCAGCCAACAACTAAACCATGCAGCCAAGCACCCCATCAAGTCTCCTCCTGAACACCTCCAGTGAAGGTGACTCCACCACCTCCACGGGTAGCCGATTCCAATGGGCAATCACTCTCTCCGTATAGAACTTCTTCCTAACATCCAGCCTAAACCTGCCCTGGCACAGCCTGAGACTGTGTCCTCTTGTTCTGGTACTGGAGAGGGGCCAGGCAGAGAGGGACCTGGGGGTACTGGTTGATTGTAGGCTGAACATGAGCCTGCAGTGTGCCCAGGCAGCCAAGAAGGCCAATGGCATCCTGGCCTGCATCAGGAACAGTGTGACCAGCAGGAGCAGGGAGGTCATTCTGCCCCTGTACACTGCACTGGTTAGGCCACACCTTGAGTCCTGTGTCCAGTTCTGGGCCCCTCAGTTTAGGAAGGATGTTGTCTTGCTGGAACGTGTCCAGAGAAGGGCAACAAAGCTGGTGAGGGGTTTGGAACACAAGCCCTATGAGGAAAGGCTGAGGGAGCTGGGGTTGCTTAGCCTGGAGAAGAGGAGACTGAGGGGTGACCTTACTGCTCTCTACAACTACCTGAAGGGAGGTTGTAGCCAGGCAGAGGTTGGTCTCTTCTCCCAGGCACAGACAAGTGAATTTCAGTGCTAAGGGATGGCAGGATCTGGAGCACTACCAAGTGTCCTTTAAGGGCTGCCCTAAGCAGGGCCCTTATGCCACACAACGAGGAGCAGATCTGTGCCTGCCAGAAGGAAAAGCCCAGAGGCTTGTGTGACCTGACAGGAGCTGGTCAGAGCAGTGCTTTTTCTGAATACATGAAAAGAAAAAAATGGTTTAAAAAGAGAAGGGAAAGACACTTGAAATCTGACCTCTGGAGCTAGCAGAAAGCCAAGACTTTCCAGCAGGATCAGCTTATCCACCATCTCAGGATAAAGGAAAGAGAACTGAGGAGAGAGAAAACAACATGAGAAAAAGAGAACAGCTGGACCTTGAGTGATGTCTTCATCCTGCTGCCCTGGAGAAGGGGGTCGGGGAAGGGCTTCTGCTACCCTGAGATCCAAGCCCCACACAATTTGTCCCTTCCTTCTTCTCTCCTTTGTTGTCCCAGGTGCAGAAATCACAAACCCCATGAAGAAAGGAAGCTTTACTCACCATTGCTGCCACAGACCCACCTGCAAAGGATTGAATGATGGTCAGTTATCTGGAGGATCCCCCCACACCAGAAAGTTCCCTTCCCCACAGCAGGGGCTAAGAAGCAGAAATGCACATTGTACCAAAGGATAAAGCCCCAGCTACAGAGTACAGCTCTCTGAGCAGGCATGATGCAGGCAGAAAGCCAAGTTAAGAGCTAGCTGGACTCCCTGTCCTGCACCATCCCCTCTTCCCTCTTAGGCACCAAAGGCCACAGAGCAGGTACTAGTTAAAACACTAGAGGTTGCAGGTCCTCTGAGCTGTGGCTACAGCAGCCCTGGGGAGCAAAACTCACCATGGCAAAACCTAATCATATCCCAAGCACCAAGTGAGTGCTTAGAGTTCAGTTCCCCTCTGCAAGCTTCCACGAGCCCCCAAGAAGGGTCCTGCTGGCCCCAGATTTTGTGGTTACAGGGGGACCAGGCCCTAAGGCCTGCTGTGAATTCTCCAGTAGAGAAGTTGCCTGTCAGTGGGCATGGGGGAAAGGCCACAAGAAGTTACCACTGTTTGTACTACAGAGTCTTGAAAGCAAAGGCATTTCAAATGGGGGCAGAGATTGTTGAATCGCTCAAGCAGGAACCTGGGAATTGACATAATAAATATTCCAACCCAGCTCCTAGCAGCGTGTCTTGGAAATTAATTATCTACTCCTATTTCCATGAATTTCACAGCTTACAAGGACAAGAGCCACTTACCCATACTGTGACCCATCAGGGTGAACCGTCTCCACTGCAAGGCTAAGTGGCAACAGACAAAAAGAGACAGTTCTGCATTAGAAACCAGAGCAGCATCTTGCTGCTTCTCCACCAACACAGGCCCCTTCTCCCAGGAGGGCTTTTGCACTGCTTAATTTGCTTCCTAATCCAGAAATGGGGTGGCTAAGTAGGCCAGTTTTAAAGAAAGAGAGCATCCACTACTTCTTAGTGTTTTGGTAGCTAAGTCACACAGCTCTCGAGCGCTCTCTCTGTATGGCAAATAAACTACAGCAAATTCCCACTCACTGCCAGACATGAGACTGGCAGGAAGCAAAGGAGCCGAACTGGGCAGCGTCTGCTGGAAGAGAGACCTTGACAGAGCATCCTGCTGCAGGGCATTCCACAAGAGCTGTGAGGACACAGAGCCAGGTCCACTGCCTTAAGGAAAGTATCAGAGGTCACTGGCTGCTTACAAAAAGTCATCCAGCATTTCATCACTGCTGCTTTTTAGTACCCTTGCTACCCAGGGCCTGTTGTTTCTTCCTCTCAAAACAGTAAAAAAAAGAGGAGTGGTTATTCAGTTAGTGGTCACAAAGTATTGGCTAACATCACACTGGGGTGAAGCAGAAAGAACTGAACCCTCGCCTGGCAGTAAATGCTACCTTCTTGCTCTGAGGAACAGGACCAGTTCTCTCCTGCACAAATACCTCATCAAGGGACCCTTCAGCTACCCACCTGCTGCCACCCGGCACACATCAGTCACGTAGTCCAGGAAATGGTAAAGGGCACCAGCAGGTCGGTGGGATGATAAACCATGGCCAGAAAAATCCATTGCCACGTAATAGTAGCCTGAAAGGGAGAGAGTGTCAGGGGTACAGCCCTGCAACACAACAGGAACCATCCTGATGAGCCAGACCTACCTTTGGGGAGCAGCGGAATGAGCTTATCAAAGGTGTTGGCATTGTCAAGCCAGCCATGCAGGCACAACACAGGGTGTCCCTCCGGGGTCCCCAGGCCTTGGCTGCCACATGGCCCCAGGGCACAGGGAACTTCAACTCTGAGAACATGCCCAAAATAGAGTGCTCACAAGTGATGTCCCTGGAGAGCCAGGTGCTCAGAATAGGTCCCAGGGATCTTGTTAATGGCCCAGAGCTCTGAAAAGAATAATACAGGTCTTTAGTAACTCACCAGCCTCCTGTGGTCTTAATTAGCAGCTTGCTGATTTATAGCTCCCCATTCAACATCCCAAGCTGCCATCCCTGCCTGCCTGTTTGGGGAATCCTCCTCCCAGCACGTACCAGCAATGCTCCTAGGAAGAAACAAGCTTTCCCTGTGCAGGAGGAGAAAGCCTCTCTGTGTCTCTGCAGCAGATGCAACCTGACCAGAAGGCACAGAAGATCTGGCAAGAGGGAACCACACAGAATTCCCCCAGCTAGCTGCAGTCAGCCAGGCACCTGTGCTAGTCCAAAAAGACAATTTTGGGAATATGGATGCTGCCTCCGTACTAGACTGTTACCACCTTCTCCTCTTTTACCCTGGTGCTTCTACCCTTTCACACCACCAGTCGGCACTTCGGAGAGAGCAGCTGGCTACATGTGACACAGCAGGTCACGGCTGCCACCCTTCCGTGCACCCCTCAGGGCAAGGAATGTGGCATGGATCTACAACCTGTCAGACACCAGATCGACCTCCACCTATCTCATCGCTGCCTATCTGCCTGGCAGTCACAGAGCTGACCCGTACTCAACCCCAGGCTCTTCAGCAAATGCTACCCCCACACACACAACCCCATACCACCCAGCCTAGGGGGGTCTTCCAGAGGTAGTTTTAGTATCTCCCATTTGCCCCCAAGCCCTTCTGATCCCTGGGGCTTCTCATCGGCAGGCTGACTATCCCCATTCCCAAGTCTTTCCTGCCTTCTTACTGACTTGTCTCAGGCTCCCTTAAATAGCCCTGAGACCTCACAGCAATTAAACTACTCTACAGCATGTCCCTCCTGAGCCCATGCTCCTGCAAGGTGTGAGGACAGAAGGGGTGGGCAGACAGGGGGGCTGATGTCAGGGCCCTGATAGCACTTACAAGCCCCAGTCATCCCAATCAGCCCACCTGGGGCCTCCCCTACATCTTTACCTCATGCCTGTGAGCCTATTTAAGCTCAGCACAGCAGCAGGGCCAGCAACGTTGCAGGAGTGCTGGGCTCTAGCAGCAGTACCCCAGCAACCATGGTGCTGCCTGCTGATCGCGGATGGGGCTGCTCCTCACCCGGGCTACCTGATCCTGACCGCCGTGGCCTGACTTCCTGGCGTGACTGTGCACCTGCCTGTTCCTCACAGCCCTGCCTGCCGAGCCGGGCTCCCGGCAGCGCCTGATTGCCCTCCGGAGGCTCAGGCTGCCTGCGCCCAGCGGGTCCCGCCCGTGGGGTCTCTAACGCTTCTGGAGTGAGGGCCTCCCGAGGTGGGAAAGAAGGGCCTTCTTCTCACGGCTTCCTGGGGCAGCTGGTTCCGGCTCCGAAGAAAGGTCTGCCCGGGGACTTGACCCCCGCCCGGCACCGAGAGCGGCCCCCGGAGCGCCGCGGCTGCTGGTGGCCGCCCCGGCCCCGCTCTCCGCGCCCCCCGCACGCTGCGCCCCAGCCCGCTCCTACCGCTCCGTCTGGCCGGGATGGCAGGGCAAGGCCGCGGTGCGAGGACGCAGCCCGGCAGCGGGGCGGGCCGGGCCGCCCGCACCGCCCTGTTTCCCGCCTCCCCGGGGCGCCTGGGGCCCGCAGCCGCTGGGTCGGCCCGGGGCGCGTGCCGCCGTCTCTGTCCCGCCTCGTGGCCTCGCGGCCGCGGGACCTCTGCAGGGACAGGGGGCGGGGGGCGCGCAGCGGCGCGGCCTCCCCTGCCTGGGGAGCGTCTCCCGCTTCTCCAGCTCTCCCCACCCATGGCCCTGCAGCACGGGGCTGCCCTGCGCAGCACCGCTCCTGGCTCTCACCCGAGTTACAGCGACCCAGCCTGCCCCCGCCTCCAGGCCCAGAAGCCTCCTGCCTGTGCAAACAGGTGAAACCATCACAGCCTCCCTCTTCTCCTTCTGGAGCTTCTGGCCTGACTGATCTCCTGCAAACTCCCTCCTGGGTGGCTGGGGCAGTGGGGGGCTTGCAGAGCCTGTGGTTGGATGGAGCTGGGTAGGAGTAGGAAAGTGATAATGTCCAGGGGGGCTGAAGCTGTGATCAGCCTACTGGGTGGGCATGATAGGGACCTGTGAGGAGCTGCAATCATGGAGGTACAGCTGCAGTCCATGACTACCTCCAGAAGGCACATGACTGACAATAGAAACTGCCTGTACTGCAGTCGCACTGTGTGAGATGTTTTAACTGTGACCCAGGAGCATTGTAGCAACATCAAATGGGCTCAGTGCTTGACACCAATGCTGAACTTCTGTCGTTCCCTGCTAGAGAAACTCTTCTGAACTATTTAACGCTTGCTGGAATCGCATTGCTCTGAGACAAGAGTCACTCTCTCCTACTGTGACCCATCTCAGTGAAATGACTCTACTGTGGGGCCAAGCTGCAGCAGATAAACACCAGATAGCACTGCCATAGCTGCTCCACTCCTCTTGTGCAAAACCAGACTCCTCTCAGCTGGAAAGGCTTCTACGCGTTTTCCTCAGTAGCTGCCCAGAAAAGGGACAGCTGCACAGACAAAGTTTCAAGAGTCAGTACTTGGGAATACTGCTTGCCGGTGCCTTGTGTTCCCTCCAGCAGTCAAGGGTGTACCAGGCCTGATGCGGAATGCAACCATTCCCCTTCAGTCAAGGACTCTGCAGTCAAACAAAGCAAAGTCAAACCGCGCTGTGAGCAGTGGGATGCCTTCCTGGAACAGCTGGAGAGAGCAGAATGAATGTCTGTTCTTGGGGAGTAATTTTTATATTGGTAATTGAAAACTCTGCTCAATTCAGCACATCAGTCTGCTAAATTACACAATACATTTTCAGAACAGCCTGCAAAGCTTGAAAGAAACCAGTGTAGAGGCTTGCAGCCTGATTTCTTCTGCCTAGCTCAAACTCATCCTTGCAAAATAGGCTCTGCACCTATTGAAAGGTAACCTTGGAGAACTTCACAGTGCGTTTGAAAGGTAACCTTGGGGACCTATCACTGAGAAGAATTAAGAGACCTATGCAGCTCACAGTTTCTCCTCCAGGCTGGCCATTAGATGGGAAATAGGAACATAAATTCTTACCAGTTTGGAAGGTCCAGTGCATTGTTTTTTTCTTAGGCCTCCTTGGAGGAGGGGCAGGAAAGCAGACCAGAAGTGCTGAGGAGCCACATGGATAGAGAGAGGTCATGGTACCACCCACAGCTTCTTTCCTGCAACTGTGAGAGGTGGGTGGCCGATTACAAAAGCTGAAAAGCAATAGCTTGGCAGAACAGATTTGTAAATGCACTGGATAATCAATTGCTGCTGCTGTTATGGGGGGCAAGCCCTTCCTGGGAATTGCTGGGATTGCTTCATGACAAGCCACCAGAAGTGTAACTGTTACAGTGGCTGCTAGGATTGTGGTTCTTCTTGTCTATGGCACAACTTTTGAAGAAGAGGGCCCTGTGTCAGGAGGATGACTGATGTGGACCCTTTGCACAAATCTCTGTCATTTGTAGGACAATAAGCAATGACCAGGAAAACCCATTGACACGTAACTGGAATCTGAAAATGAGAGGATCAGGCATGCAGACCCAAACCATGGCACGCAGTCCATCTTTGCGTGACAGACCTACTTCTGGGGAGCAGTGGAATGAGCCTATCAAAAGTGGTGGCGTTGTCCAGCCAGCCATGCAGGAAGAGCACAGGGTATTCTCTTCACAGTCTCCAGGCCATGGCCACATGTCCCTGAGGCATGGGGAGCTTCACCTCTCAAAACATGTACCCACAGGCGAGATCCTCTGAGTGTGGCATGCTGAGAGCTGGTCCCATGAAGCTTCTTAGCAGCCAAGAGCTCTGGACAGAGTTTGCAGGTAGGTGGTAGTTATCAAAGTTGTTTATCTGGCAGTCCTAATACCCTGTATTGGGAACAAGTGTTGTTTGGGATAACCGCTGGATTCTGCTGTGAATCCTTGCCCTGGTAGTGTGTGCATCACTGCTCACAGGTCTTGGACCATCTTCACCACCGCTTTGAGACCCCCTCTTCCACTCCAGCAGCTAGTAGCATCTGTGCTTTCTTTGCTTTGAGTCACAGAGATGACCTCTGGGGCTTAAGTGGGAATGATACGTTCTGTAGTGAATTCAGACTCCTGTGACCTGCATCCCAAGTCAATTCTGATAGAAGGCCCTATAAGCAGGCATCTCATGGAAAACGAAAGCTTCACAGAAATCATCAGCCATAGGTGATGTGAGATAGAGCTCCAAGTATAGAAGGTTGCTCTGGGATGTAGCCCTGAACCCTCCTTCAGCTGCAGGACTTAGTAGCTGAAGTCAGGCTGCTGAGATCTTCTCCAGGTCCCTCCTGTCTTGTCTAGCAATGTTACTTGCCCTTCTGAAAAAGCAGCACAGCATCTTACAAGGTTGCCTCTCTCCCCCTGTACCACCTGGCAAAACACCCCCCAGGAGAACAAAATTTAGATGTCTCACAGAATTCATTTTGCCGCATCTCCTTCCAAGAAGTGCTGCAGGCTGCTGCCTGTGGAGTACCAAACTAGGTAGCACCTGGAAAGGTGCTGAGGCGTTGGCTGGGCTGCTTTGGGCTAGAGGTAAGAAAAGCTGGGTTTGCGTAAAGAACTGAGAGTTAGAAATATCCCATGTGGTTAGCAAAGGATAATCTAACCTCTGTGTCCTTGCAAAGGAGGAGGAGTCCTGCAAGGGTGAACACTGGGACATGCAAAGCTGTTATGCTCCACTGACTTGGAACAGCATTGATCAGTTTGTGCTAGCTGCAGATCTGGTGAGGAAACTTTAAGTACAGCAGATTGATTGCTACCAAGGGACAAATTCCCCATAGCTGGTTGGATTCAAGCACTGAAGTACTGACATATTGATCTATTTATGGTGATTTATTAGTAATAGCCCTGTACCCCAAACTGTCTGGTGTAGTTACACAAGCAGGGAAACATACTATTGCTACCTTAACTGATTTCATTCGGAGGATATATATAGGATATGCCTCTGTATAGGGCTTCACGTTGCGAGCATATGCTGCAATCTGTAGTGGACAGGAAAATGAAATTGGTCACAGGGCAGCAAGTATCCTGTAACCAGGCCCTGCACGCTGACTCCCAGCCTTTGGGTTTGTGGGCAGCAGGCAGATCTTGGGTGCTGTCTGGGCCTGCAGAGCAGTTCTTCCTCTGGGATAAGGACCAGCTTTGTCCCTGCTCCAGCAGCCTAGAGCAGGGGAGTGATCTCTGCAAGGAGAGGAGGGGAATCTACTGAGTGCAGAGCTGTTGGTGCTTGGTGTGAGCACTGCTTGGGCAGCCCACAGTGGGGTCAGCAAGATCAGAGAGGCTATGGGGAAGTCCCCACCTCTCCAGTGCCTGGATCCCTAATGGATTTTCTGCCCTTTATCATGTGCAGTGCTTGACGTTCCCCTGCCGGAGGAGAGCTGCCCTCTGATCCCTGTGCTTTGCACAAGGTTGTGGATGTGAGAATCTTATCTTCTAATTTTTACTTAATCTGGGAGGAGAACAGAATTTATGAAAAGGGAAGGACTCAATGAGGATCTATGGGTCTACAGCCTGCAGACATTTTGCAGCGGACATCTTCCTCCCATCCCTAAACCTTGCTAGACTTGGAGATGGTTCCAGGGAGTCACAAAGGTTTAAATAAGCTGCCAACAGGGTAAGAGTTGAAGTAGGATATGAGTGTCCTGCCACTCCTGGATTCTGCTCAACAGCAGCAGATCCATCCAAGTACCTTGTGTGGTGTACTTTTCCTTTGGTTTTCCCTGAATTCATGTTGAATTTCATTGATATGAATGAGTTTCTGATGGCTGAAATAGCCACTGATGTAGTAAGCCCCAAAAAAACTGTGATGGCTTAAGTTGGTTTCCCTCCCTTTGCTCCAGGCACATGCCTGTTATGCTCCTTGTCCCAGAGCTCTCCAGCCCTGTAGAGGGTTAGACAAATAGATGCTGACACTGGAACAGGTTGCTCAGGAAGGTGGTAGAAGCCTCATCCCTGAAGGTTTTTAAGGCCAGGCTGGATGTGGCTCTGAGCAACTTGATCTAGTGTGAGGTTTCCCTGGCCATGGCAGGGTGGTTGGAACTAGATGATCCTTGAGGTCTCTTCCAACCCTAACAATTCTATGATACTATGATACCCATCACAGTCTGGGGCCAATGCAATAGTTTAAATGGAAATATTGTTTTTAAAGTTAATAAGCCAAGGTATGAGCAGTTGAAAAAGTGGTGTGCAGATGCACACTCCAGGGATTAACCTGAAACTGAATTTGGATAGTAGGGCTGCTGGAGTGTTAAATCATCCCCACGTGAAACCACTGCTGTTCAGCTGGGAGCAGCCCCAGGCACTCAGCCTGCATCAGCTCCAAGTGCTGCACATTTGTATCACTTTATTTGCAACTAATGAAATAGCCAGAAACACCCATCATACAAATAAACTCTTTCCTGTCTCAGCTTTCCATTTCCTCCTTAATCAGAAAGTTTTCTGTATCTGGGACCGATTCAGGAGTCGCTGCTGGTTCCCGTCACCTGGGCCTCTTTTGGTTAATGAGCAAGACAAGCTCACCAGGTCTCTACAAACCCATACACACCTTTAGAGCAAGCACCTATTTTGATGTGTGAAGTAGCAGGGGAAGGAGAAGAGTTTCTCTCTAGCTTTACATTTAACCTTCTTTTGCTTGGAAAATCTGGCAGATTCCCCAGAGGCTGAAATAAGGCAACAGCAAAAAACAGAAGTAATCGGACACTTGTAATTGCAGGTCTAGCAGACAGAATAAGGAAATAGCACTTTCTAAGATCATTTTAAAACAAGGCAAGAGTTCTAGTTAATGCTGACTCCCACATGTTAATGGAAAGAATCCATAAAAACTACTTGGTAACTCTTGGAGATGTAATTTATAGATCTGGGTTATGAATTTGGTTGATTTAGTTGGAGGTGTCCCTGCTCACTGCAGGGGGGTTGGACAAGATGACCTTTGAGGGTCTGTTTGAACCTGATGCAATCTGTAAAGGCTGTTGATGTAACAGGGCTCCAGCAAGGAATCTCATACAGTCCTACACTGTGTTTTGATTATTTTTATTTAAAACTGGAATGATACCAAATTAACAAATTTTGGAGTCCTTGGACTGAAAATTGACTTGCATTAAAAACTGGCAAAATGTTAAAGCTGGGATAAGCATGTAACACTTTTTTTTTTTTTCAAACAGCCCAGTGGTAAGTTATTCATCATAGACCACACTGCTGGTCTGGCAGCTCTGTTTGTGGAAGAAGTGATGCTGGTGGCTTGACTCACAGTGTAGGAGCAGCTAGATGTGAGGTCCCAGCACAATGCTGCAGTCAGAAAGGGCTAATTCCATCCCTTAGATGTATAAGCAGGGAATGTGGAGCAGGTGTAATGAGATTATCTTGCAGGGGATTATATTGTGTCTGCTAATTCCATGGATGTGATTACTGGTGTGAAAGAATTCCCAGGTTTGACATCTGCAGTTCGAGGCTGGAAGTTAACAAGTTGGAGAGGCTTCCAGCAAGAGCTCTAGGCCCTGTTAAGAGGTTAGAAGGCATCTTATCGGGGGAGGAGCTCTTACAACTGATATGATCAAAGCCTAAATAAATCTGTGCTGCCCTGCCTAACAATGGTACAAATAAAAACAGCCTAGAGATGAGGTACAGATTTAATAATAGAGTAGTTAAATACTTGAGCAGTTTACTCAGGGTGGTGGCAACTTCCTGACCATTAGCAGGTTTTGAATTAAGATGGGATGTTTAACAAAACAATAACAACTCAAGTGACAGAGTCCTGTTGTCCTGTGATTATCTGGGAAGCAGATCGGTCTGGAAGTTACTGCAGTGTAAGAGATACTGCTGTCAGATGGTACCAGCCTGCAGTGCTGCTGCTACAGCTGCTCCCAAAATTATAGCCCATAGCTACAGTCCTCCTTGCCTCCTGTGTTGATGTTCTTCACTTAAAGGCTCAGCTTCCTCAGCTGACAAAGTCTCTGCTTCTAGGTCCAGAGATGTCTTAGGACATTTCTGCTATGGGTTGTGTGTCTTGGTTTGCTCCCTGCACTCCTCCAGAGTAGCCTCTTGCAGATGGTTTTGTTTGCTTTGGGAAAAATTCTGAAGTGGGTGGGCATAGGTCAGTGCCAGTCTGTGTGAGTGGGGTTCAGCATCGCCTCCCAACTCAGAGAGGGGAACAAATCTGGGGATGGATGGGCAGGTCTGAGGCTACATGTTCCAGGTGAAGGATTCTGAGTGAAGGCCTCTGGTCAAGGTCCACCACTTTTGGACAGCACATCAGGAATATGTCCTGAAAATGTGGGATAACAGGGAGAAACAGTAGGTCTCAGGGACACTATGAAATCCTTAGCTGAGCTTCTCCCTCCATGTCTGATGAGCAACAGCGTAAGAAGTTAGCTGCTGTGTTCATGGATTCATGGGGCCACAGAACCCCAGGAAGCTCACACCTGAGTCCATTGGTGCAGTGGTCTGGTATCTCATTTCTCCTGTCCCAGGCTGTCCTCTGTTACTGCTCTAGGGTGTGTGACATACAGGCCAGCATCAGAGGTGAGGGAGCAGTTTGCTATACAGTTATAAAAAGCTGTTTGTTTTCTCTGCATCTGCTTACATCTGACCTAAATACCTTCCAGGTTATACAGCCTGGTGCTTTCTTTGAAAACCTAGAAGGTGCACATCCCCTGTTGGTGCCAGGAGAATGTGCCCATATTCCCTGCTGCTCAGTGAGCCTCAGGCCCAGCCAAAGAGAGTACAGGAGTCCTGCACAGGATGAAGCCCGAGTATGATATCCACCACAGCTGTGGGGGAAAGGCAGAACAGCAGGGCGTGTTGCAGGCTGGAACCAAAGTGCATTGGCAGTAGTGTGCAAGGTGCCCATTGCAGAGCTGGCTGTGGCTCCACACCTTCCAGTCCTCTGTGACATGCAGCATCGTTTGGTACAGAGGCACATCAGCTGGGTACTAGAGCTTGGCTGTCAGAGGCTGGCAGCCTGCAAGCAGCAGTGCACAGCTCCCCGCGGCTGTGCTAGGTCACTCTGCTCCGGGCAGCCCCTGTACCTTTGCTTTCCTGGAAAGCAGTTTCACTTCATTACTGAGAAGAGCTCTGCTCTCCGAGGGGAAGGAGGGGCCTGGCCACCTCTTCACGCAAAGGGGCCAATACTTGTGCTAATTTTTCTTGTAAGAGTTGAACTAATACAGCGTGTGCTTGCTCTAAACCACAGAGAGGTGTTTATTTGTTTATCTTTTCTTTGGTGGAGCAGAGGAAAGGGGCTGGGGGATTTTTGTGCATTGGTTTTGCCCTCCTGACTTTCTATTTTTGTGTTGTTGTGGTGGTGTTTTTTAAGTTCTTTTTAACGCTTTGCTCTTAGCATCTCCTAAAAAGAGGCTTTTGGAAAGTTGTGAGAAGGAGAACCTAGAAAAAGAAAAAGCACCTAGGACAGTATGCAGGCAAAGGTTGTACTGGTTGTACTATTTACAGGCACAGATCATGGCAGTCATTTCCTACTCACCCCTCAAGCATCCTTCCATCCTCCTCTCTGTACAAAATCTCACGTACTGCCTTCATCCCCTCTCATGCCAGGGTACCCAAGTCTGCCCTGTGCTTTCTTCCCCCACTTTCCTTCCCATTTGACCACCTGGCAGGAACCCCTCAAGTTATGTTTTAGTCAGTTGGATCACTCCATCACCAGGGCAGTTTCATCACCCATCCATGTCCCATCCACAAAGCCAGCATGCACACTGGTGGGTGACATCACGTTTGGGTCTGGCTGGGGACCCAGTAAGGCACTGAGACCCTAAATAATTAGTAAGTCCTCATCTGGAGATGATGCTCAAGCCCCAGCTGGTTGAAGGGCAAAGCAGTACTGACACATCTAACATGTTCATCCCTCTCCCCACACCTGTGCCCTCTGTTTTTCTCCTCTCACTCTTCTGTCCCTCTCTTCTTTTCTTTGGCACGTTTTTAGTGCTTCATCCTCTTCACCTCCATTCTTTCCCTCCTCATATTACATTCTCCCTTCCTCTGGGCAAATGCATGCCTTTGGTGTCCCAGACAACCATCTTTAGTCAGCAATTTGCAGTGACCATCCCCAAAATACCTTTCTTCTTTCCACACCTCCCAAACTGATGGGGTGCAAATAGGCAGCATGTGCTTGCAGCCTTTTGCTGGCTGTAAGGAATTCGCATGCTGAGCAGGAGTGAAGGAGTGAAGCTCTTAGGGTGTAACTGGCCCCAGGGCTGTTGGATATCAATGTCTTTGAACGTACCAAAGACTTGGGGGTAGCTGAAGGACAAGCAGAAAATTGCCACAAAGCAGAACTACCATCCAAAGGTAGAATGAACTCGGACCTACTGCCCTCAGGAGCTGGACTTCAGACAAAACTCTCTGGAAAAGGTTCATTCCATCAGTAGCTCTATCAATTAATGCTTTCATGTTTAATGTTCAGTATCAGGGACAGGAAAGGTACAAGTGTCTTTGGGCAGAGGCCAAAACAAGCAAAAAAATGTGTAAATCATGAGAACAAATCCTGACCTCTTCTAGGGAGCTATTCCTCTCCATACTGTCATCAGCATCTTGTATATCTTGGAAACCCTGTCTTTAGGATGGATCCAGCTTTCTCCACAGAGGCACCAGCAGGCAGTGTTCAAAGTGAGTTGCTCATGGCAGGACCATTTACATGCCTGCACCCTCACCATCATTACACAGAACCTTTCAGGTGGGTGTCCTGCAAACCATTGAGAAAAAGATGCATCAATCCAGTGGTGAGCTTCTTGCTTCTAAAGAATCTGCTTTTCTTAATAAAACTCACTTAAAGGCAGAGGTTGTTTCTCACCTTAAACACATCCAGGCTTGGTTTCAGCCTAGCAGGGAAGAAATGTAGCACAAGTAAAGCCATTGCTTGAGCATGGTTTTGTTGCCATCTCCTCCTCTGTGTCACAGGACACAAAGCTACTTGTGTTTTCCACTTATAATGAAGCCACCTCAGAGGCACCTTGATCCTGAACACATTTTGGGCCTTGTGAATCAAGCCTAGGGTTTGGAAAGCTGTGGTAAATGATGCCACTGTGACATGTCTCACCAGCTTTTATTTCTGAAGAGGATTGCTGCAATATGCTTCAGCTGTCACTGCTGTGAGGTCATGGTTTTGAGTGGATGAGAAGAGCAAGACCCATAAACAATCTCCTAGCAGTGAAACTCCATGTTACTCTTCACAGGCAAAGTCAAAGAGGAAGAATAAAAGGCAGAATTAGACTATTCCAGCAAGGTGGCTGGTAGAGTCTATGAATTCACCCAATAAATGCTATAAATATCCACAGAGGGAAACTGACTCCCTCCTAGGCAACTGTAAAGCAAACCACAGGATATTTTTTGAAGCTGCCATCCAAAAATACAAAGAAAAGTGTGACGAGCCTAGTTAAAAACCAAAAATGGAACAGCTGAGCACTTAGTTTCTGCTGTGATTTAGAGCTCCAGTGGCAGGTCCGCCCACTGAAGCCTCCCTGAAAAAGAAGGAAGCCTTTGCCCAGACTCTTAGGGAAGTCCAGAAATTTGTCTCTGGTCAGCAGCATCTTCATGCTTGGTTGAAAAGAAAAACAAGAACTGATGTCCCAGTACTTGTGGAACTTCTGGAAAGGCTGCAGATCAGATTCAGTGGTGTGTTTCTGACTGCTTCGTGCTCCCTAGCAATGCCAGGCATCTGTAAAGCTCTTTTAGTCAGCTGCTCATGCCAGAGTTACAGCTGCTTTGTCTCACTGGACTGGTACAGAGCAGCCAGAGCATGTCTGCATTCAGTTGTTGCCTACAGCTCTTTCACCAGGGCAATTCACCTGGCATGCATGCACCAGGGAATGACTGTGGCAGTCTTGGTGGGCTCTGGAGAAAGGATGTGAGAGCTCTGATGATGCAGCCAAATCATAGCCTAATTGCCTTTAACAGCTGTGGGGCTTTACTGAATTCTGAAGTTTATCTTTTTTCTTTCTTCTCTTTGAGCAGTAAAACTTGCTTATGGTATACCCCATGTGGTGCACTATTTATGTCATAACATCTTTGTGCATTTTCCCTTGATTTCCAGCATTTTCATTTGACCCACCATGGCAACGGTGTGTGTTTTCCAACATGTTCCTCAAGTGCACACTATGCTGCTTCATTGCCAGGGTGCTTGCTGTCCTTCTGGGGGCTCCTGCAATGCCTGAGAGGAGCTGGGAGAGAGCTCTGGCAGTGAATCATAGAATCATTTAGGCTGGAAAAGACCTGTAAGTCCAACCACTAACAGCACTGCTAAGTCCACCACTAAACCGTGTCGTTATGCACCATATCGACATGTCTTTTAAATACTTTCAGAGATGGTGTCTCAACCACCTCCATTGGCAGCCTGCTCCAATACTCAACCTTTTCTGTGAAGAATTTTTTCCTAACATCCTCTGGCACAATTTGCAGCCATTTCCTCTTGTCCTATCACTTTCAAGTATTTGTAGAGAGTAATGAGGTCTCCCCTCAGCCTCCTTTTCTCCAGACTTGGTAATAATCCAAATTACCTCAGCTGCTCCTCAGATTTGTGCCCTAGATCCTTCAGCAGCTTTGCTGCCCAGCTTCTCTGGACATACTCCAGCAATTCAATGTCCATCTTGTAGTGAGTGGTCCAAAACTGAACCCAGCATTCAAGGTGTTACCTCACCAGCGCTAACGACAAGGGGATAATCATTTCCCTGGTCCTGCTGGCCACACCATTCTTGATACGGGCCAGAATGCTGTTGGCCTTGTGGCCACCTGGGCACACTGCTGGTTCATGTCAGTAGCCATCGACCAGCAGCACCCGCAGGTCCATTTCCACTGGGCAACTTTCCAGTCACTTTGCCCCAAGCCTGGAGCGTTCATGGGGTTGTGACCCATGTGCTGGCACTTGGCCTTGTTGAACCTCATGCCATTGTCCTCGGCGCATCAATCCTGAAGGTAAGGGCCGGGACAGGCTTTCGTTTTCCGAGGGTGTAAAGTGGCATCGTTTGCCGGCCTTGTGCAGAGCCCCTCGGCTTTCGATGTAACCCCTCCCGTTCCCCGGTGTTTCAATGCTCTGCTTCGCCGGCCCTGGGCATAGCATCCCCTCCCGGTGCTTGCCAGCTCCGAAGCCCCAACCTAGCGTTGGAGGACAGTAGCCGGCGACTGGAAGGAGGGGCTGAGCCCCGGTCCCCCTCTGCCACCGCCTCCCCTAGGCGACGTGTGGCTCTGGCGAGTCCCGGGAACGGTGGATGCTCCGCTGCCATCCCGGTAGGGTTCCTCTGCCAGTCTGCAGCCGAGGGGCTTTCACAGCCTCTTTTGTTTGGGTTTGTTTCTTCCCCCCCCCCTTTTTTTTTCCTTTTCTTCTCTCCCAATCCGTCCAACTTTTCTTTAAAAAAAAAAAAAAGCAATAACAACAACAAAAATCACACCACCAAAAGCCATCAAAACTTTTTTCTTCTTTACTTCCCCCTCCCCTCTCGCAGGAGCCACGCCGTGGAAAGACGAGGTGGTGGAGGAGGGAGAAACCCCTCCCCTTCCCCTCCCCGTGGCTTCTTCCTCGGAAAAGAAACACTTGGGGGGTTTCCTCCGCTCCTCTTCTCTCCCCTCCCCTCCGCTCTGCTCCCCGAAGCCGCCGTCGCGGCGTCCGCTCCCTCCGCATCCAAGGAGGGCCCGACGGGCAGCCGCACCGCCTCCGGTAAGCCGCGCACCAGCCCCCTTTGTGAGTTGAGGGGCCGAGGGGGATGCGGAGCGCGGCGGCGCCGGACGGCGGAGAGCGGGGCCGCCTGGGTTTCGCTTCGGGGCGGGAAAGCGGCAGCGGCAGGGCCGGGCAGCGCCGCTGTCTCCCCCGCACTGAGCGCTCGCTCGCACCGGTAGCAGCACTGCCCGCCCGGAGGTACCGAGAGTAAGTTGTGCGGCGGTAACTGAAAACGGCCTGTTTCGGGGGTGTGGGGATGTGTGTGTGTAGAGGTCTGTCTCTTCCGGCCCCTCATTAGCTTCTTACAAGGGCGAGAGTTGGGAGTTGCAGCCCCCGCCTGGTTTGGCTCCGGGGAGCGTTGGGGCTGTTGCTGGCTGGGGAAGACGGAGTGTGCTGGAGCTCGGAGTGATTTTCAGGGGAGGATTTGGGCTGCTAGCAACTCACTGCCCTGAAACATGTGCCGTGGTGAGGTGGTGAAAGGGTGCTGGGAGTAGCCTAGGAGAGTCCTTGGTGGGACTTGTCCTGCCGTGAAGGTCTTCTCCATAGCATGAGTCCAGGTAACTTGTTCTTGGCCGCTTGGCTACTTTTTTCCCCTTCACGTAAACTTAAGTGGTGAACGGGTTATTACACTTAGTCATAGATGGGAAAGTGAAGCTGCCTGCCAGAATCAAAGCATTGCAGGGAAATGGGGTAACCGTGAACCAGGAGCGTGCCCGTTTGGGGTTGCCCTTGAAAGACAGAGGAACTCACCATCCTGCAAACCCGTCACAGCCTGAACGCAGCCTCACACCTGCCTCTTCTCAGAATATCAGCGCTGCGTGCCCATGAAAAGTCTCATCGGCAAAGGTTATCGCTAAACTCTCTTTCATGCACTCTGAGTCATGGTGCTTGCAGCCGTGTAGGATCTGCTACTCACTTTTTCCCACAAACACACATGCTCTTACTGAGAATTTTGGAATAGTTACCACCTAAAACCTCAGTTCACGGTTCTTTTTATTAAAAAAAACACAACAACAAACAAACAAAAACCTCACCGACAAAACCCACCAACCTTAGTTTAAGTGTGTATTATTTCCTGTGCAGTAGAAGCTTGGAAACAAGATCTAGGTGAACCCCAGAGGTAACTGAGAGGAACTCGGGAATGTTAAATTGATGCCCCTGGGTTTTTTTTTTTTCCTTCCCCTGCATGGGTGAAGGAAGGGATGTGGCTTGACCATTGTTATGGAAAGTTGAGAGTAAAAGAGTATTGTTAGCAAGCTGCTATTTAGGACTATGTGGTCCAGACAGTGCCGTTTGCTAGTTCTAGTCCTTGCAGCTCTCAGAGAACTTAAATGAAAAAGCCAGTCACATGCTGACCGTGCTCAACTCTGTAAAATGAGGCAGAATCAGAAATAAGTGGCGTTTCCTGATGTTTCATTCTCTATTGACTGTGTCCCTAAGAGAGTATGCAGGCATATCTTCTTTCTCCAAACAATTGTGACTGCGGCTCAGATGCTGGGTGAACATCAAATAGCTTATTCAGTCACAGCAGGGCCTATGGTCATGTGCTTAAAAAATTATGCACATGCACAGAAGCTTGTGGGACTGAGGCTCTATTATCACATAATGTTGCTCTTGGTGGAGTCAAGTTAGGGGGAGATGTGGCCAGTTGCTGCAGATGAAGCCAAGCTTTGTTTCTATGTTTGTGAGCAATTCTGCTGGGAATGTGATTTAAAATGTAGTTGTCAAAGTATGGATTTTTGTCCCCTCCAGAGTGGAAGGCTCTTGGGCACAAACCCGTGTGATTGCTGGGATGCCAACCTCCCACCCAGGTTCCCATCTTTTCTTGATCTAGACTGGCTTCTGGGCCTTTGTTACTTCTTTGCTCATTATTACCATTGATGATGAGGTATGTCCTCCAATAACCTGGTTTGCTTATCGCTTCCTTAAATGCAGTGGGGCTGAGAGGAAACGCAGGGCCTTTGTTTAAGATTGTGTTGGAAGACACAGGTAAACTCTGCTGGAGTCCCAAAAAGCAGGTTTGGAAGAGCACCAGGGAAACACTGAGCTGTTGCCAATCCTCCCAGGTGTGTGTCCCTGCTGTGCCTCTCCAGAGGGGGCCAAATAGAGTTTCCAAATGAAAGCTTCAAGCATGCAGCCAGTGCCTCTTGCCCTCAATCCAGCTGGGGGTTCTGTGAAGTTGGTGGTTGGTTTGCGCAAGGCGATGGAGATGGGTGGTGCAAATTCTTAGTTGCTGTCACTAATGCTGTGGTCTCATTGCTGAGAAACAAAGGAGAAAATGTGCCTTCGGAGCTGTATTTTCTTCCTTTGCTCCTCTTTATTTTCATCCCCACTGGGGATATTTTGCTCTTTCCTCCAAGTCTTTCCCTGCAGCTCTTTGCCACCTCAATCTCCCCCAACCACCCACAGACTTTTCTCTCCTGGTTTCTCCTACCTTTGTTTGTTCGGCAATAAACAGTGTCAGTACTTAAATATGACATCCTTTGGGTCGGGTTGACACAGTGGTAGGATTAATAAAAGCTGTGGGGAGGTGGCATGTTCCTGAGCTGTTATTCCAGGCTGCTGCAGGCCTTGGCTAGAGGTGCTTGCCAAAAACTTGCAAGCCAGGAGAAGTGTAAATGAAAATGTGGATGATCCAAGAGCCAAGTATGCCATAGAGGGATGATAACTTTTTACAGAGTAAAGGTATTAAGTGTCTGTGAGACAGGAGATATCCTGTATTTATTTAAACTAATGCAAATAAATGCTACATTAATTAGATCCTTGATTACATGTCAGTAGAGGCAGAAGGCAGGCATGATGTCAGTTTACTCCCTTCCATCTTGTCAGTCTACTTCTCTGCTGCCTGCTCTTCTGGTTTGCATTTGTGCATATCCTGCAGCCATCTGCCTCAGTAAGGTATTTATTAGCTCACCATTTTGCTGAAATCAGTCTCAGACACTTTAAAAAAAGAAGAAAAGTGCAGGGGTGTTTGATGTAGAAGGATTTGGTGGCTTTGTGTTCGTGAGTGGTCAAAATGACTTGAGTAAAATTCATTCCCCCCCCCCCCCCCCCCCAGCTAAGTGCAAGATTTCAAGTTAAGATTTAGAAGTCAGAAGTATAGAATGTCCTACTTTGTAAACTTCTGGGAATCTCTGCTTGTGTTTGACAGGCATTTAATAGTATAAAAATGTTAATTCAGTTCTAGTACAATCACTAAATGATGGGATCGTGTTGTCTTTGGAGACTTCAGAGCTGCCCCTTATTTTCGTCCTCTTCAGTGGAGAAATGAAAAGGCCTGTGTGCACTTCACAGGAAATGAGTGTCTGATACAGGCTTGCAGGCTGCACATTTCCAAGAACTGCTCTCAAGGTATTTTGATAATGCACATTCTCTCTGCCTTCTGCCTTCCTGCTCCCCGTGCGCTTTCTGTGCCCCTGCTTTTTCAGAAGCACATGTGAGGGACCAGGGGAAGAACTGAACAGTCCCAATATTTGCTGATAGGTTGCTTTAGCTTTGCCTTGGCTGTTTAGAGCTGTGGCAGGCAAAATTGGGTTAAGCTGTCAGCATTCAGTTGCCTTTGTGTAAGCAGAGAGTTTTTGTCCTCCCCCTCATCCACTGCAAATGCTGAACAAAAATTTTGACTTCAGATTGTGACTTGTGCAACAGAGTGTTTGTGTCTGTGTGATTCTGCAGTTCAGAAACGGTTTGGATCTCCTTTCATACTTCCTCAGTAGCAAAATTTATTTGGAAACTTAAGCTAAGGCTGTCAGGGAAGAAAACAAGTGTGACTGACTATTACCAGTTGGAAAATGTCGAAGACCTCTGTCCCTCTCCCTGCAGTCTGAACTGCGTAGCCAGGCATCTGCGCAGCTTGCTGAAGGTGCCTTGCTAAAGCTAAGGGGAGCTGGCCATAGGTTCGCCTGGGCCAGCTGCTCGTGGTGGTGTGTACAGACACTTGTAGGAATGATTTGGTTATGGGTTTTTTGACAAACCAGCAATGTTATTCGTAATCCAGGCTGTTCTTCATGCATGTTTGAATTCTTCCTTCTTTTATGGTGAGAGATTTTGGGGATGTGGTTGAGAAGGAAGCTGGAGCTGGAGAAATGTTCTCCAGTCCCTCCTGCTACGAGATACATTCATCCTCTGAGGCCCGGCAAAGTAACAACAACAGACCAAGAGCCCGCTCAGGAGACACTGAGGCAGCAGGAATGTTTCTTTCTAACCACATTGCCGCAGCCATTTCTGATTCCGAGCTGCTTTAACAGTAACAACTGAAACGGCCCATTTGTATAGGATGCACACTAGTATTCGAGCCAGCACATTTAAGCAAGAGGTGCTGCTCTTCTTAGTCGTCCAAAAATGTGAAGCAAAAATGGGCTGAGCCTTTCTAGCTAGTCTGCAGCAGGTCCATAGTTCATTCCTTGTAGCAACTTCATAAATTCTCATTTACTTCTTCAGTTCTGTATGACTAAAGCACATTTTATGCCTTGTGCTGGGCTCCTCTGAGTGTTAATGTAAGGTTTGAATGGTTAAGAGGTGGCTCACAAAGATGATGTTAAAAAACATCCCTGTGCTGGAAAATCCTTCTGCCTAAGGTCTGCTAAAGCAGAGGATGTCGAGAACTTTACAGGGGCAAAGCAGAGACATTTGAGAGAGAAATGAGACTCCTCAGATTAATTCTCTCACTTTCCCCAGCAGCAGCATTTTAATGTCTGTGTGATTGGAGTTTTTTTCTTTTATGAGTTTTAAAATTAGTTACTCTTCAATCTCTGTCACCTTTGAACTTCCTCTCTTCTCATTTTATGAAAGAGCTTACAAAGAACAGCCTGGTTGTACTGTATCTTTCTTTGCATCCCCTTGCTTCTATCTGCTCTCTAAACTGAATGTGAAGTTTCTCCAGTCTTTCTGTCTGCACACTTACATGTGACTTATCACCCAGCTTTAGACACATCCTCTTTGTTTTGGTTCCATCTGTTTTTATTTAAGGTGACTGGAGCTGAATGTATTATTTCAGGTGGTGACATTACTGTTATGTTCCCACCCATCCATTTTGCATCCTCATGCTTGTGTTTGCTTTTTAGCTTTTAATGATTGCTTTTGGGTTCAGAGCTGGAGCTTTCCTTAACAAAGTCTCAGCATGGTTACTCTGCTCATTCATCATCTGTACCACTTAATTTATTGCTCTTCAAAATATAGACCCAGTTTATTGTTCTGTAAGTCTGTATCTTCTTGCATTTGTCAGGACAGAATCTCACCTGACTTCCTGGTGCTTGTGAGCTGCTGAATTCTGAGTGGCCTCCAGCTTCTATGGCCTGCAGAGAGTGAAGTGATTTTGTCAGTGCTTGCACTGATGGAGGTGGCTTACTGCTTTTCGAGATGGAACCTGCCTGCTGCGGGGGCAAGACTAAGCCTTTTGGAGGGGCAAGGTCTGAGGTGTCTTGGGTAGTGGCAACTTGCAGACCACAGGAGGTGATTTTTAGAAAGGGACGTGTGTGTGAACATGGGCAGGAAGAAAGGAGCTGCTCACACCTGAGCTATGGGAGGCTCTGGGGGCCTTGTACCCACTGACCTGTCGAGCAGTGGGAAGGGTTGTTCAGCAAAGTGGACTGAGTTGATCCAGAGGGAAGAAGGGAGGGTGATTGGATGTGCAGTGGATAAAATGCCTTGGTTTCCTCAGGACAACACTTCCACCTCCCATCGCTCTGGGGAATGACTACTTCTTGTCTTCTGTCCATTTGCTTTGCAGGTCCTGGGGTGCTGCTGGCTCTTTACTTCATGCACTGCATCTCTCTTTTTATTTACTTATGGCATGGAGGCTTTAGGGAAGCACAAGGGATGTCCAGGCAGATAAGGCTTCTTCAGATACCATGTTTCTGATGGGGAGTTCTCTCTGGGGATTGCCTCTCTCGCATAGTCAGGTAGCCATGTGCTGCTCCTACTTTAGCAGCACATGTCAAAAAACGTTCCTTACAACACTTGCAGCCCTCAAGCAATTGGTAGTGGCAGCTGATTTAATGGAAAGGATTCCTGTCTTTGCATCTCAACTAGCCACTTCCAAACTCCTTCAAAATCCCTGAGTATAGTCCACTGTGTCCAGCTGCCTTTCTGTTCCTTAATGTCACTTTTTCACATCTCTTCTGACAGAGCATTCCCTTTCCCCCTGCTTCAGGTTAAATACCATTAAATGCTGGGGAATCTCCTCAGCAGCCTGTGCAACATAAAAAATAATGTCTGCTTGCTTACACAGCTTTTCTGCAGTATCCTTATAACCACTTGGTGCAATACCAGCCATCTAAAATTCTCCCAGAGGTTTTCTGGGTTTGATAAATTGAAAATGCCGTTTGTTTTATTTATCTTGGCTACCTGCTGTCCCAATTCCATGACAGCCATCCTTATGTAAATTTGTTCCCTGCTGTCGGTACTTTATATTCCTTTTTATCGGCACCACCGGGGTTAGCTTTTCATTTTCTGGAGGACTGTTGAGGCTGTGGAGAGATTTGGGAAGGGACTGTGGGTTTTGTAGTGTGTCTGTTTGGTGCTGCTTATCCATGTTGGGGCCCTTGCAAGCTGTCACATCTACAGCTAATACCTGCAGTGTGACCTGTGCTGTCCCCTGAGCCTGTCCTCTCAGCCAGACAGCACCTGCTCCATAGTTTGTAGGAGGTCTGGACACTCTGTTGCTTCAGTATTTCCTAGATAACTTTTCATTATTGTTTTATTTTCTTTTCACTTTTGACTCTTAGGACTCTCAGTTTCTTTATTTTGTGTTTTGGAAGCCCCTTGTTATAAAGCTTGTAGGGTTTTGAATTTTCTGACCCTCACCTCTTCCTCTGAAGGCAGGTAATGCTGGTAGTGCTTAATGGCCCCTCACATCTTCTGCAGCTGGTCCTTCTTAAGGGAAGACCTCACTCCCCTGTGCCTCTGTGCTCTGGTTTGCATTGGTTAAGCACCTGGGATTCTTCTCTGGGATTCTAGTTCTGATCATGATACCGACCCAGTTTTAGCTTTAGATACTCCTCATTTCTTAGAGTTAGCTGCTGCTTTGAATTCCTTGCCTCCTAAATGCAATGGCCTCTTGATAAGAGGCCACATCCATCACAGGGACCCCTGACAGCCTTCACTCCTCAGGAGTTGCCCGTTTCTTCAAACAGGGTGCTGGAACACCTGAAAAAATTAATTTAGCTGTGAGGCATGGAACAGACAAAACATGATTGTGCTGCTGATTGGGGGGGGATGGGGGGAGCTGATGAGGCTGAGGAACCGTGACCAGTGGATTCAGAGCTCTACCCCAGCAGAGGGTGAGGACACAGCTCTGGGCATCGCTGCCCACTTCCTGCTAATCCCCTCCTGGCGGGAAGACAGGACAGAGCATTTCCAGTGGAGATCCATGAGGGACTCGTGTTGTCTTGGCCTCTTGCTTCCTCCCCACTGTATACTCTCTCTGTCTCCTCATTTCTGCATCCATACTGGGGAGAGCCCTGGCCACTTTCCCAGAGGGCTGCTTCCCCAGTCAGACAAGGCCCCAGGCAAGGCAAGGCTGTCGTGCAGAGCCTGTGATCCCCGGTCGAGCACGGGGCTGAGGCTTTGCGTAGCTCTGTGGCACTGACGTTCACAAGGATGGCTGCTTGCTATGAAGCTGCAAGGGTCAGGATCAAGGCTTCCCTCAGTTGCCAATAAATACTGTCGTGTTGGCCAGAGGTAAGCAACAGCAACAACTCTTTCCTTTAGCTGTGGCAGGATAGCCTCAGCTGCAGCTTTGAAACTGAGCTATAACCTGGCCTGATTTCCTTTTTCTGATTTCATAAAATATTTCTCTTTTCCTCAGTAACAGAAGGGGAGAAAAAAATGTATCAGGCTTTTGAAGCAGAATTTGTGCTCCAAAAGAAACTGTTCCTTGCCAGTTGGTAATTTTGGTTGTTCGACTTGCTGTGGGACAAACTGTAGCTGCTTGCAACCTATGCAGAGCAGCCTTTGAGCTCAGTGAAGCCATGTGGCTTCTCTGTTACTCTGAAATGGCAGAATTACAGCTTCACACTGGGCTATTTCTATGAGGAACAGGCTGCTTCGTTTGCAAGTAGTTGTTTTGAGTGTGCATAGTGTTCCCAAGGTGTGAGGAAGAGGCCTTGAAAATGTGGTGTTTCCTCCAGCTCTTTCAGTTAGTCCAGCAAAAGCAATTAGCTTTCCCCGTAAACTGCCACCTTCCTTTGTTTTGTTTCGTTATTTTTTTCCTTTGGAAGCATGCCATGCAGAAAGCAAACATGCTTGTAGACTTCCCTGCCTTGAAGAATACCTGGCACACATTGCACTGTCTTGTGGGTTTTTTTTGGGTAGAACCTTGATAGCTTCTATCAGAAAAGTGATGTATTAACACAGAAAACACACCATCGAAAACACAAGCAGAGAATCCAACTATCTGATCCCTGGGAAGTTACTTGTTGGTTTTGAAGTATGTTCTCCAACCCCAAAATATTGGGAAGCATTTGATAAGGCCAGTCCGCCTGCAAGCGCCCAGCAGCTGGTTCCCAGAGCTGCACGTGGGATCCTCCTGCTCAGCCTCTCTGCTGGGTGGAAACAGGAGTTGTCACAGTGTGTGTGCTCCCTCAGCTGATTTTATTTTGCACCCCTGAATGCTGGTTTTATAGGGAAACACAGTTTGGGTTTGGGGTATGGATGTGTGGTGTGGGGTTTTTTCTTTTTCCCCAGATGCTCTCTCACGTGTCAAACGTAATGGCAGCCTCACATCGACCTCTATTTATAGCAGTGGCACAACAGATAGAGGGAACTGCAACGTCTCCCAGGCCTGCTTTGTGCTGGAGAAATTGGCTGTGATTAACATTGGTCCTCTGAGCTGCGCCACATTCCTTGTCTAACCGCAGCTCCCTCTGTGCTCTTTGGCGCACATCTGTCTGTCTCTCCTGCCTTTCCCTTCCCCCTCCACAAGCCCTTTATGGATCAGCCCCAGTCACCTTGGCCATGGTAGGGCGCTTGTGACAAGCGACATCCGTGTGGCCACTCACTGTGCCTGTGACAATGTGGTGTAAACCAGCTTTAGCGTGTGGCAGACAGTGGTGGCCCTGGGAACCAGGCTGGCCCACCATTAAAACACAGTGCTGCATCCTTGGCTCTTGCCAGGGAGGTTTCTTCCAGATGTTTTGCTCAAGCTTTCCTTTGAAACATCCTCTCCAACCACAAATCAGTAGGCAGCACATTTCTGTGGCATGCAGACGCACAAGCAAGAGATGTCTGCTCAGGCTTTGCTGCCTGGAATGGGGATGCTGCTGCTTGCAGGATACCTCAGGGAGAGCTTTTCCACATTATCCCAGTCTCCATCTGACTGCTCTGGAAACTGTGGGACTGATAACTGGGAGATGTCGAAGCTTAAGTGGAGTGGGTAGCATAGTAATGGAGTAGATCTGTCGAAGCTTAAGTGGAGTGTGTGCTTAGTGTGGGCTTGAGGGGAATGCAGAGAATGGAGCACAGGTATAAGTGAAGACTTACAGGGACTGCCTCTGAAAGGCACACAGAAGGCTGGGTTCATTTATCAGCTTGCTTGTGGATCCACTGACAGACGTGCGATTGCATACATGGTGGTCTGCTGCTCCACCAGGTCAGCAGGTTTAGTTTTCCATCTGCAAGATGAGAAAGAAGAGCCTTGAAAGCCAGGAAAGCAGGGCAGAAGAGCACAGGCCAGAACACACTGGATCACTGTTAGGGTAATGCAACAGTGAGTGGCTACCTACATGGCTGCAAAGAAAGTATCTAAACATTGGAAACTGCACTGAGCACAAACCTGTTTGCTGTTCCGAATTCTTAAGCTTGTTGCTGTTGCTATCATCTCTTCAATGTTTGAGTTTTATGGTTCCCACTTCTGGAAGATGATAGCAACTTTATGGTGTTTGCATTTGTCCCTAGGCTGTCTGTGAGTTGTCTGTAACTAGTCAGCTCAAGGCTTTGTAAGCTGCAGTAATAACACCACCACCAATAATCTCTTGTCTCTGTTGCTATCTGAAGTGCCATATGCATGCTTCTACAATGATAAGGTCAAAGAGATTGAAACAGACAACCTGCCCTCATATTTGTGTATTTCAGATCTGCATTATGGCAAACTAATGGCTTAGTGACCTGTTTCCCTTTTTTCCCGAAGGATGGATCTCCCCTTAAGTAAAGCTTTGCAAAAACTGGGAAGTGCTGCATTGGAGCTCTTGAATTTGGACCAGTTCCAGGCCTGACATCCAAAAACTCATCCCTATGGGTGGTAAATATAAAGAGGTAAGCTCTTTCAAGTGTCCTGGACGAAGAGCTCAAGAACACATCATAGCCGAGTACCTGAAGCTGCTGTTGACCATGCCAGACTTGTCAAGCTCCAGGGTTCGGGGCTGGACTGGCTGATAGCAGAGGCTGCATACAGTCCCTAGTTTACTAGAATTGTCTCCTTATGAAGTATGCTGTTTTGCCTGGGTAGCGAGCAGGGAGGAAAGCAGAGTGCCCTGTGTCAAGAGTACTTTATTTTGAAAAGCTCTGGAACTTACAGTAAATCAGAAGGTCTTGGGGAAGTGTATCCAGCCTTTTGATTAGCAAGACGCCAGCTCTTTTAGGGTATGTTATTTTGGCTGCAAACACTGTTCTGACTGTCTTGCTCTAGAGATGTAATATCATGTTTGGGTGTTGGGGTTTTTTTTGGGCTTTTATGGAGGGAGGATGGGGAAGGCAAATTGTGGTGTGGCAGATCAGAAGCAGAACTAATTATGCTTGTGTATTTCATTACCCCCTGGGCTGGCCTCTGCCTAAGCCTGAGAGTCTACTCACCCCCCTTGACGTGGGAGGCCGTGTACATGTAGGACCTGTTGACCCATTAAAAGTGAACCTTAAAGGTAATAGCAGAAAGCACTTCTAGAGCTAATATTAATGTAAATAATACTGCTCTGCAAACCAGGCAGTCATCTGTTGGAAATGGGTCACTGAAGCTAAACAAATTCATGCTGTCTGAGGCTCTGACCTATATGTAGATTTCAAATCAAGTGAACAAATGGTGAGGGTGCTATTTTTGCAGTTAGTTTGAATTTGAAATGATGACACAGTCTCAGTTCTTAGTCAGTCAGACTTCTAGTAGCAGTGAATTTTTCTTAAAGGACTTGGGAGAGTGACTCAAGGTTGAAAACTGGGACAAACAAGTTTATCTTATTTTTCCCCTGTCAAATAGCATCTGCAGCCTTAAACAAATTATCTATTTGTTTGTTATTTTTAAAACTGGCCTGGAAATGAAAGACAGCTGCCTGCTTCTGTTTTCCTGCTTGAATTAATTTTCCAACCTAGACACATGAGATTGGCAAAAATTTCCTTTTGGGCCCAAGAGGTGTTGCTGCTTGGGAAGAGTGGCTGCTGGTGGGAGTAAGGCTTCTTGCTCCCCTCAAGGCTCTAGTTGCAGCCCTGGAGGCATCTGGCAGGAGTATGACCTTGCTTTTCTATAGTAGTTAATGTCAGAAGACTGTAAAGCTTCCTCACTGAGCAGGGAGGAGAAGGAAAGGCACAGAGACGCTGCAACATCTTGTGGTGCCTAAAGTGCTGAGTGTTCAGTGGTGATAAATGGCCCTAGTTGCTGCACGTGGCAACTGTGTTTACTTGCATTCTGCTCCTTAGATCAGCTTCCCCTAAGATTTATTCTGACTTTCTGAACCACCCCAGCAGCTTTCAACTGCTGCCTTTTGTTTGTTTGTTTGAAATGGAAAAGAAAAAAACCAACTTGATTAACTCCTTCCTGCCCTTCCCATCCTCTAAGTGTGGAACTTCCCTCCCGTGGTGACATGTAGCTGAAGGGCATGATCAGCAGTGTTCAGAGCAGGACCAGGGATGTTAGTGGCTTGGAGCAGGTGTTTATAGCTCCATGTATGGAGCTGTGCCTGACAACTGCATTACTGGTGTTACTGTTAAATATTGGGAGAGATGTCAGGAGAGAAAAGATGATTACAGGCAAGGCATTGCTGGGCAGATGGCTCTTATCCAAAACTGCTGTGAGAAGGAAAGACCTTTGGCCCTGCTGCTCCACGTTCTCTCACTGGGCACAGAGTTCGCTCCGCGTGGCCGTCCAGCTGGCACAAGCACCAAAAGGAGCATGAGGCTTTTTGGATAGCCAGTAAAGGGTGTGATAAGGGGAACCTTACAAGGAGCTAAGCCTAACTTAGAGCTCTCTCACCAGAGCAAGCCCTCCACAGGTCTCTGCACATTCCTTGGGGGCTGCCTGCCCACTATGAGCCCCAATGCTACAACAAGTCTTCTCTGGAGACAGAGAAGCCTCTCTTTCCCTCAGCTGCAGGCTGCATGTCAGCACTCTCTTCTGCTCTGAGCAGGGCTGTGCTGTCAGAGACTGTGACTGGGTTAATGGAGTATGTCAGGGGACCAAGGGCAGGGTTTGGTAGTGAGCTACTGACTTGTCAGGCCTGGGGAAGTGGTATGTAACAGCTCAGCTTCTCACACAGAATGAGCCTCTGGCTTGGGGCTGTGGTTTTTAAGTTCATGCATATATGTGTGTGTGTGTGTATACACACACACATGCAGAATATGCATTTTTTAAATATAATTGAAATGACCTGGATGACTAATGGCAACACTGGGTTCAGGAATTTGCATCTCCGAAAACAGACAGCCTGGTGATAACAAGGGGCGCAGAAGATGGACAGGGTTATGACAGTAAAGGAGGACACTTTGAATACGGCACATGAGCAGAGGATGGTGACTGGGAGAGGGCAGCACTGTCTGCTCTCAGGGGGACATGTGCCTCCAGCAGAAAAGAGAAGTTAAGGGGCTGGAACGACCTGAGCAGAAATGTTCCTCGGACATGAGCAGTGTCTGGTGCCAGTGTTAAGCAGTCTCATTCATGGCAGACCCAACAATGAAGCAGCTGGTGTAACGTTTCTTGAAGGGATCGTGGTCTTTGACCTGTGCTTTCTTCTGACAGTGCAACAGGCATGTCCTGGGATGAGAGAGCAGCTCACAGGGTTGGGTAGGAAAGGCTCATTTCCATCTTCTGCTTCTTCAAAGTCCTGTTGTCTGCCCTTTTGTTGAGAAAGGGTTGGAGAGGCCTGAGGAAGCCTTTCCACCTTTCACTGCATGACAAAGTAAACGATACCTTCCTGCTTTGGGAAGTTTTTCCTTTCTGATTTGATGTGTCACTTCCCCTTGTTAGCCTCAAGGCCACTCTGAAAAGCCCCTAAGCATCCAACAGAGGGAAGTCTTGAAGTAGTGAGATCTGCTAGGTACTGCTGAAGGGTGTGCTGGGTAGCCTCTAGGTGTGAATCACAGAAACAAAATGGATGCAGAGCTCAAAGTGCTGCCTTGTGCTAGTGGGGACTTTCCTGCACATACATCCTTGGTTGTCCCTGCAGCTGGAAGTTGGTGAACGTAGTACCTCCTTGAAACTCTCTTCGATATTCTTGCTCATTCTTCCTTATGAAGTGTCTTCACTTCGCTGCCCAGTTGGAAGCAGGTATAAGGCTCACCTCGCTCTTCTTGTGTCCCACAGGCTGGATGCAAAGGAGGAAGCATGGTAAAGGCAGCATCTTTCCAGGATCCATGGGCTCTTTGAGAGATGATCAGAGGGAGGCCAGATGATCTGCACAAGACGCACGCCACTGTTCCTCGTCCGCAAAGGCAGCATCGCAGCCTTCTCTCCAGCCCTGCGCCGCCCAGCCTGCCCAATCGCTTCCGGATGTTCCGCAGCTGCGAGTGGGAGGTCCTGGAGCGGTCCCTCACTATCCTTCAGGCCAGTGACTTCTACTGGGGCCCCTTGTCCGTGGGGAGGCTCACGCCAAGCTCCAGCGGGAGCCCGTCGGCACCTACTTGGTGCGGGACAGTTCTCAGGGCAACTGCTTGTTCAGCCTGAGCGTGCGGATGCCCGCAGGGCCTGTCAGCCTCCGCATCTCCTTCCAGGAGGGCTATTTCCGCCTGAAGAATTGGTTTTCAGACTGCGTGGTCCGGCTGCTGGAGCTGGTGGTGGCAGGAACCCGGAACAACCCCTTGCACTTTGATGAGATGGGGGGAACCCCCTAGTCTTCTCTGAGCCCCTGTGCCGGAGCCGCCGGGCCGTGCCCACGCTGCGAGAGCTCTGTTGCCGGAGCCTGCCCACTGGTGCTGCAGCAGCAGGGGATGGAGCAGGAATGGGGGGCTCCATGGGGATATGCCCAAGGGAGGAGGTGTTCTCACCCCTGGGCAGAAGGGGAGGGTCAGAGGGAAGTGTTGTTACCAGCCCCTCTCTGTCCTGGACCGGTAGATGATGCTCTGTGTGTGGCAGACAAAAGGAGGTGCCAGTTACCTGGCTGTGCTGGTGGGATGCACACTGAGCTGGTGAGGCTGGACTGGCTGCTGTAGGGGAGAGCAGGGGGAGCAGGTCTTGAACCTGCTGGCTGTGACAGCTGTGTCCTCATACGTGCACAGCACATGTGGCCTTCCGCAGAGATGCCTGGGGTAAAGCCAAACCTGCTCTTTGCTCCGTTTATAACTTACAAGCTTGAGAAGAAGGTGAGCTGCCTGTCCTCAGCCCTGTGTTTTCCTCTACTCTGAAGTGCCCAAGCTCATTTCTGCTATAACTCTGCTGTTGTGAAGTGGGGTGGCTGAGTCCAGTCCCACAGCAGTGCAGCTTGAGCATTGGTGAGCATGACCCCCGTGCTGACCCCCACATAGCAGCAGCAGTGGAGTGAGAGCATGTTTCACTCCTTGCAACACAGATGCAATGCCTGCCACTTCAGAAGACAATCTTTGCACTAGAGGAAAACCATTGCAGCCATGCAGCTTCACTGGCTTTTGCATTGCTTTATTTGAACAGATCTTTTGGGAGTGCAGGTGAGTTAAGGGCGTGGTATGCCTGTGGAGGAGGAAAGCCCCAGCTGGAGAGTTGGGTCTGCCCTGGGAGGATGCAAAGAGATGAGATCCAGCACCCTTTCTTATGCACATCTCATAGTGTGCTGCTGCCACCTACAGACATTTTGGTTTTGCCTCAACAAAAGGCAAAGACTTTTTTTATATAAGACTTTAAAAAATAATAATTAATAAACATGTTTTTATACTTATTTTTAAAAATCAGTAAATAAATGCAATCTTTTCATTCCCTTGCAGTGTTGGAAACTTGGTTAGTTTAGTGCTGAGACATTGTAAACAAACTGAAACCAAACAAGTGAATTTCATAGATTTGTAGAATGGTTTGGGTTGGAAGGAACTTTAAAGATCATCTGGTTCCAACCCCCCTGCTGTGGGCAGGGACACCTTGCACTAGACCAGATTGCTCAAGCCTCATCCAGCCTGGCCTTGAACACCTGCAGGGAGGGGGCATCCAATTTCATTTAAAGACCACAAGCAGGACATAAACGAGTGGTCTTAGCTGGGGAAAATAAACTTCATTCATCTCATGATGTAACCAAGTAAAGAATTTTCTAAACATAAGATACTGCCTAAAAAACGTAGGGATGAGATTTTTTTAGAAGTATTTTTAGTATCTTAAAATTTGTACTCTGTGTTTCAAGGAAACATGAGCAATTCAGGATCCCAGACCAGGGCACAGCATCCGTGAATGTGAGCTGGTGAGGGTGAGTGCGAAGGAGAGGAACAGAGCTGGCTTATATAGGGTTATAGTTCATTTCAAGGGTGCAGGCAGGCATGGTGTCTTTGAAATAAGTGATTGAAAACAGCCATGTGAAAGAAGAAACTCAGATACTGTAAAATTTGAGCCAAGCTGTTGTGCATGCTGCCAAGAATCCATAGCTAGGCAGGCAGCCTGCTGAGCTCATGCTGACTTTCCCCTTCAGACCTGCATGGGGGGAAGTAAAGCTGAATGTGGGGAGAGATTACTCTGAATTTGCTCTTTTGGCTTCAGGTATCTTATCTGAGGAAGCAAAGTGTGTGATCAGCACAGAAAGATACAGGTCCTGTGATTCATCACAGGAGCCTAACTTAGACACTGAATTATTCTCTGGAGGGCTCTGTTGCTCTGCTGATGGCAGGGTGCCTGGCATCTATCTCGGGGCATCAGCTTATGAACCAAGGTAGTTAGTAGGTGCCAGAGAAGTGGCCGTCTTTTCCTTGCTGCTTGCTCCTCTCAGTCTCAGGGAAGCCAGGGGCAGCATGGTGGCCTTGCAGCTACTGCAGCTCTCAGCCCAGTGCAAAAGCATGGGCTGGGATTGTTCATTATCACAGGGTTCATGAGCACTGTGGAGGCTGGCACATGGGTATGGTGTTGCTTGCTGCTGGAGCTGTAATCTTGTGCAGGGGCAGGGCAAAAGCTCAGCAGGTAATTGCATCTCTTACCATCACTGGGTCCATTAGAGGTGGTGAATTGGAGCCTTCTGATGCCTGAGTCAGGCTGCAATGTCCTGGGTAAGGGCTGAGGTGCTCTCTGCAGTGTCATGAAGAGTGCTGAGGTTCAGCCCACCCTGAAGGAATAGTTCTGTGCATCCCCTGTTCAAGCACAAGCCTTGTTGCTCAGGATTATTTGTATCCCCAGCTCCTGAAGCAGCCTTGTCCAGGTACCTGTGCAAGGACTGGGGGTCTTGGCAGACAGCAAAACTGGATGGTTTTGCAGGCTGCCTGGCAGCAAAGGCCAGCAGCCTCCTGGGTTGCCATTAACAGGAGCACAGGAGCACCACCAGCAGATGAGGGCAATGATTACCTCCCTGTCCTCCCTATTCCTTAGACTCTAGTTAGAAAATTGGGGCTCCCTGCTACAGCAGAAAAATAATAAATTGGAATGAGCCTGGGGGACAGGGGGAGCAACCCCAAGAAACTCGGGGAACTGGAGCACTTGCCCTCCAAGGAGAGGCTGAGGGAGCTGGGCTTATCCAGCCCAGAGATGAGATAGCTTCAGAGGAACCTAACAGCAGCCTGCTTGTACCTATGAGGAGACCAGCAAGGAGCCAGGCTTGCCACAGGGGGCATAAAGGAAGCAAGGTCATGCTTGGCAGAACATATGTTTTTTCTACAATTAACAGTATCTGAATTTACAGCACTTTTTCCCTGTGAGAGCAGTCTGAATGGGAGGTAAGTTGCCTGGAGAGGTTGTATGGTCTTCACATTTGAGAGTTTTCAATATCCAGCTCAGTCAAACCTGGAGCAACCTGGTGTGACTTCAGTGCTGGCCTTGGTGTAAGCCCCAGCTTGGACTAGAGAGGACCTCCTGGGGTCTCTTTTTCTGAACAGTTCTGCAGACCTGTGTTTTTGTAGGGCAGGGAGGTGGGACTGGCCCTGGAGGAGGTAGTGGGGCAGAGGGCAGGTGGTGCTGTTGCTGCAGCTGCTGTGACTGCAGAACCCCCTGTCGAGCGAAGGGTGGACACTGCAGCAGGAGTGTGCTGCCAGGGTGCCAGGCCAGGATGGTGGCATGGCATGCAGTGGAGGGAAAATCTCCCTTACTACATGGAGCACTGCCAGGCCACACAGGTGCTCTGGGTGTTGCTGCCTGCCGTGGATTTGGCCTGTTTTGGGCACCATCCCATTACTCATACTCAATGCTCTGTGCAGAGCTCTGGCAGAGCCTAAGTCTTCTGTAGCTCCACCTGGCCTGTCAGCCCCTGTGGGCATCTCAGGTGTTTCTGGGCACCTGTGTTTTGGGACAATTCCCTGGCTTGGGTGAAGCCCTATCCTCAGAGGGGGCTGCCACGCAGTTACCTTTCCTCTC
This sequence comes from Picus viridis, assembly GCA_033816785.1. Lineage (NCBI taxonomy): Eukaryota > Metazoa > Chordata > Aves > Piciformes > Picidae > Picus > Picus viridis. The sequence continues at coordinate 22,395,719 of CM066568.1, read as the reverse complement.
TGTCTGCCTCTGAAGGAGTGGGGCCAGGTCTACCTCCCCAGGCATCCTGCCCATCCTCTCAATCTTTCTTTCTTGGAGGTGTTTTGTTGCCAAGGCGTATTGGCTGCCTTCCCACCTTCCCTTCAGAAAGCAGGAAGGGGGAAGGAGCAGGCTAATTCCTTCCACGTTTACAACAGAGCACAGGAATGCTTCTGTTTTATGGCCACAGTTATAGCTCACTGAGGGAAGAGCTTTCTAACTGGATTGCTCTGACCTGGCTGTGAACTGTACTCATTTGGCCGAAAATGAGCATCTTGGGTTGTATGGCTGGGGGCTGCAGAAGAACCTCGTTTGAGGCCAGGATTGTGCTTAGGAAAATCACACCAAGGGAGGAGGAAATAGTTTGGATTTTTTAAAAAATTGACTTAATTTTCTTCTTTTTTTTTTTTTTTTTTTAATTGCACAGCAAGTGCTCATCTCCATCTTACAAGTAAGTCAATTCCATGCAGGGCTGTAGCGAATTGATTTGAGATCTGTGGATGAAAAGCAGTGAATGACTGCCATGCATTGTTATATTATGGATGTTTAAAGCACGTTGTGGGTGAGTATCCTCATTATGCCCCAGGAGAGGTCACTTTGCAGATCAGGACTGGTGCAAGAAAGGAAACCAATTTGGGAAGAAAGGAGTGTGAAAAGTGCATTGGCCGTGGTAGGCTTTGCTGAGTTGTCTTTTGTTTTCTGCTTGGACCTTGGAGGAGAATTTTTTTTTTCCTCACCATCAGCTCTTGAGAAAAAGATGTACAGAGTAAAACCATAAAAATTCACTTTCACAGGGTGATTGCAAACTACATCCTACTGTTTCACTAACAAGTGAGAGGTGTTCACTTCAATCACCCTGCCTCTGAACCAGCCCCTCTGCCCTGTAGGGAGCAGCTCTTGGTGGCCTGTGTCCAAATGTTTCTTTTGGTGACTCCTAAAGGGACTTACAAAGAAATTACAAACTTCCTCACGACCTCTTGAGCACCATTTGGGAAACAGAAGAAAATTGTTTGCATTTTTATATGTTATGTTATACATTTCTCCAGCTGAGTCATTTCAGTTTGTCGAGAAACCTTACACAGCCTCGCAGGTGGCTTTTTTCAACCGTTCTTCCTAAGAGCAGAAGTTGAAAAGTTTAGCCCTTGTGAGAGGGGCTTCCTCTACCGCTCTGCAAAAGGCCTGGAGTTTGGTCCCAGCGTGCCACAAGCATCCAGCAGGAAAACTGCTTTTCATCTGCTCCCAACTAGCTGTCTGTTAGCAGTGGTCTGGGGCCCCAGGGGTTAATTTCCCAAAATCCTTTGCTGAAACTTGTTAATAACTTCCATATGTACCCATGTGTGTGCACAGGAGGGGCCCCACAGCCTGCAGCTCTTGTAATAATCCTTGACTACGTCTGCCATAAGGGTCTGTGTGCCATTAGGGATCTGCCTCGATGGATCACGAGTCACTGAAAACCACAAGTTTGTGCAAACACATCTCAGAAAGCCTATTAACATTTGGGCATCCTCAGTGCTTGGACATGAGCTCCTCCTAGGTAGTCCAGCTTCCAAATCAAACCTTCTGTGCACACACAGCTGAGGCTCAGTTTTGGACCCTGACCCTGGTGTCTCTCTGAAAATGTGTATTTATTTGCATCGTTGGTCTTTAAACGTGCTAAACGTGGGTGCCTTGGCTGGGGGAATGCGATGGCTTTGTCTGACTGAGCTCGTTCTGCACCGATTCCTTAGCTGCTTGGTGTCTGTAAGGTTGTAACAACTGCATGAGCTGGAGCTTTCTGCCTGCCCTGTGCCGTTGCCGGTGCAAAGGCAGGGCTCCTGAGGGCAGCGTTCAAAGGGAGAGCGGCTGTCAGAGGGAGGGGAGACGCAGCAGAGCTGCTCTTCCACTGCCGAAGCCTCCCTGCAGAGCCGCCCGGGTCTCTGCCTGCTCCTGCTGCCTTGTGATCTCAGCTGGGGCTGCTGGAGCTGGGGTTTTGATTCAGGCGCTGCAGAGTACTTCCAAACACTTCGTGTGTAAGGGCTGCTTCAGTAGACTGTTCAGCCAGAAAAAGAGATGGATGAGGTCCGTGGCAGAGATCTGTGAAGCCTAAATGCCATGCAGTAGGTGATCAAGTAAGCGTGTTTTCTTAAACCAAGGAGGCATGCAATTAAATGCTCAAGTGCAAGACTCAAAAGAAGCAAAAGGAGACATTTCTTCACATTATGTCTACCTTAAGCTGTGGAAGTTCCTGTCACAGGCTAATGGCAAAGGTACAGAAAGGGGTTAATGTTGATTCTTTTCTGGAGGAGTAGAAGCTGAGTTGGGAAATAGGGAAGAGGTGGGATCTAGGTGCAGCTTTGAGCTCTGTGTCTTGTTGGGCAAACCTCTGCTGTGGCAGGAGTGTGGGAACAAGCCAGCTTGAGTTCAGTATTAGGATCAACAGCGTGGAGAGCAGAGCAGGCCAGCTGAGCCAGCAACTTAGCAGGGAATAGCTGTGCTGAGCTCTGGCTGTGCGGAGAGCTCCTCGTACCTGCACTGGGGCTTCCCAAGGCACAGGGGATGTCTGCAGGAGGCAGAGCTGTGCACCCACCTGTACAAGCTGCACTTGTGTGCCCCAGCAGCTGTTTGATGGCAGCCCTCTGGCACTTCCTCCCAGCTTTCATGAGCAGAAAAACTGGGACACCTATCTGATGCCTGAAGGCAAGCACCAACCCAGGCTGAGGAGATAAACATTGCTTCCAGAATGAGTGAGAGGCCACCTTGTCAGCTGAAGTCATCAGGGAGGCCAACATCAGCTGGCCAGGTAAGGGCTGGGATGGCTCTGCCCAGCTGTGCTGGTTGGGACAGGGCTAAAGGGTCCCAACGTGACTGCTCTTGTGTCAGAAAGGAGCTGTGCAGCTTTGGAAGAGGCTGTGCAAAATGCCTTAAGTCCTGGCAGCCCCCTAGATCTGCAGTTTGATTCATCCAGAGCAAACAATATGCTTACAATTTTAAAGGAAGATTTTTTGGCTCCTGGCTACCTGCTTTCCCAAGACACCACCCTTGCTTTGAGCTGGTCCCAGATGGCATTGAAATCAATGTCCAGCTTGTTGTTCCCCTCAGAAGGTTTTGGATTAGCCCCCTCCCTCCCTTTTGTCAGGCCGATGCAAGCAAGCATGGGTTTTCCGGAGTAAACGTAATCAAAACAAACCCTGCTCCCACCGGCTTGTGCAACAAATCATGCTGAGGGAATTGCTGGCATTCGGCATGATTAGCCCAAGCACAGATGCCTTCCAGCTCGTAAACAATAGCCTAAAGGATTGGAGGATCACAAACAAAGCACTTACAGACAAGACAGCATTTTCAAAAGGGACTTGAGAGCCTATGTCCATTGGGGGTTTGTCTTTTAAAAATAAACCAGAAGTAAACAAATCGACAAAGACAGCTCTGAAGAATCTAAGAGAATGAATTACTAGATGTAATACTCCAAAGCTGGGGGGGAATCTTAAGGCAGGGCTAATGGGTTGTTTGAAACTCCTCAGGAAAATGTGCCTACAACCTTGGGGATGGGCAGGCACTGGAACCCCCACTTGTCTGTGCTGATGAGACCAGCTGGGAGGTGGAAGGGATGCAGGAGAAGACCTTACTTAATTTGCAGGAGAAAAGAGAGGAAAAAAATCCACTTAAATGCCCCTGTACACTGCACTGGTTAGGCCACACCTTGAGTCCTGTGTCCAGTTCTGGGCCCCTCAGTTTAGGAAGGATGTTGTCTTGCTGGAACATGTCCAGAGAAGGGCAACGAAGCTGGTGAGGGGTTTGGAACACAAGCCCTATGAGGAAAGGCTGAGGGAGCTGTAGTTGCTTAGCCTGGAGAAGAGGAGACTGAGGGGTGACCTTATTGCACTCTACAACTACCTTAAGGGAGGTTGTAGACAGGCAGGGTCTGGTCTCTTCTCCCAGGCAACCAGCACCAGAACAAGAGGACACAGTCTCAAGCTGCACCAGGGGAGGTTTAGGCTGGAGGTTAGGAAGAAGTTCTACACAAAGAGAGTGATTGCCTATTGGAATGGACTGCCTGGGGAGGTGGTGGAGTCACCATCATTGGAGGTGTTCAGGAGGAGACCTGATAGGGTGCTTGGTGCCATGGTTTAGTTGATTAGGTGGCGTTGGATGGTAGGTTGGATACGATGATCTTGAAGGTCTCTTCCAACCTGGTCTGGTCTATTCTATTCTATTCTATTCTATTCTATTCTATTCTATTCTATTCTATTCTATTCTACAGTAAGAGCAACAAAAGAATTGGGCAGCTTGTGTTTTTAAGTTTTAGGGGGATTCAGTCTGAAAGGGATGCTCCCTACACTGTAAGCTGTGAATTTCAGGCTGAAAACGGTTCAGTGTATGTAACCCAGAGGGTTTCTATCATACTTCCACTATTATTTTTTTAATATGTTTTTAAAATAACATTTTAATATGTGAGCTGAAGCATTTTAAATGGTGTCTGTTTCCTTCTGGCCCTGTCAGGGTGAAATAGGAAGTGCCCAGCTTCACACCCCCTGCAAGGGGCCAGTGAAGTAGTTGGCATTGATGGAGGTGCTTGCTCATATAGGTGCCATGGTGAATGAAGCTGCACTGGGAGCTTGCTGGTGTCACTGTAACTGAGATGGCATTGCTGGTAATGCTCAGACCAGAAGGACTCCAACATCTGTCACACCTTCTCTAGTTCTGTGCCTGCCTTTAAAAGCTTCATCCTGAAAAGTAGGAGCTATTCTGACCAGAGGGCATGAACATTGTCCCAAGGTATGTGCCAGGCCCTTGCTGCTAGACTTTTAGGTGCATCTAGGGTTGTTTTGAGATTCATTGAATATCAAACCTAAAATAATAGAGGTGCAAATCCAGATGTTCTAGGTAGTACCCATCCTCTAGGTCATAACCCTTGTTTTGTGGTATTGGGTTGGGCAGGGAAGAACTGATGGCTCCTTTTATCTGTGGACTTCTGTGATGAGATCTCCAGGGGCACTGGGATGTGAGAACAGGGAGGTGAAGAACAGGAGGTGAAGATCTTTTCCTGCTCTTACAGACTGTGCAGGGAATTGGCCAGATACAAAGGCAGCTCTAATGTACGTGCTGAAATACCTAAAATAAGCCATGCAAACAAATCAGTCGTATGTTATCCAGATGGGACTGTTCAAATCCAATAATAGCAGTAAAGTGCTCCCAAACTCTGTGGAGAGAGAGATTATAGAAGGATCAGGTATAATTATAGTGCCTTATTATTGCCATTCTCATCATTCTTTCTAACAAAGCTTTTCAACAGGATGAAACAACTTCTTGCAGGAGACCGTAATGTGTTTGCTGGTGTTCTTTCATTCTTCTTTCCAAGGCTGTGCAAGCCAGTCCCTGTAAAGGGTGTTAATAACTACTGGAATCATCTTGGACTATATGATCTTTTGGACAGTAACTTCTTTAGCATCTCTCTATGGCCTTGAGTAGAGCAAACCCTTCTCCTGAAACCCCTTGCTGTTGCTGCCGCTAGTGAGAGCACAAGCCAGAATCCCCTGCTGCTGTTCTGATGCTTGCTTTGTTATGTGCAGAGTTAAGCAGTGCCCTTAAAATATTAGTGGCTGCAACTGGTTTGTCTGTCTACATACTGCTTCAAAGCTAGAGCAATACAGATGTAATCACTTAGCAAATACTCTCTAGTTTGGAGGAAGTCATAGAGCCGGAGGTACATATCTGCAAGCTGTGATCCCCAGCCCATGTCCTATCTCCTCTGAACACCATCAGCACTTGTGGCAAAGGCCCAGGGTTATGAGAATCAGATCCTGGGCAAAATGAGGATGGGAAACATGTATCCCTGTCTCCAGGTTGGAATTCCAAGCTGGCACCACTGAGAGAAGGAAAAAGGCTTCCTGGCATTTTTTTCAGCAGTGTCCTTTTCTGGTCACTGCAGATTCCTGGCAGTATTGCCATCAAAAGAGCCTGACAGTGCCAGGGAGCTGTGCTCACCGTGGCGGTGTAGCCCTACAGCAGCTCTGCAGCCCAGTGTGGACTTCCCAGGGAGGGGATTTCTCACAGGAGGGAAGTCCCAGGCCACTATTCCACTTCTGCAGCTCCCCTGGCCTCTGAACAACCTGGGAAGAAGCATGGGGAAGAAGTGTCGGTGAGTGTGTGGACAGTTAGAACTGTACTGATGCATTTCATTCTTAATCTGCAGCACTCCCTGTGTGGTCCTAATTTGGTGAAACCCTCACACCTCTCTCAGCCTGGGCAGATGTCTGTGCTTCTGTCCTGTGTTGTGGTTCAGGACAGCTTCTCTCCCAGGCTTTGAGTCTCTGTGCCCTACTCACCTGCAGGTCCTGGGAAAACCAGAAGGAGAGGCAGAGCAGTCTGAATAGGTGCAGAAGACTCTGTGACAGGTTAGGTTCATTACTTAGGGCAGGAGGAAGCAGCAGTTTGCTGAGATGGGTCTTTCTTTTTTCTCCTTCTCCCCTGAGCACCTTGGCAGAGCCTTGCTCTCAGCTCGGTGAAAGTAGGGCAGAGTCTAACCACATTTCAAGCTGTCTGCTTTTTTGGATTCTGAGTAACTGTGATCTCTATCTGTTCCTAGAAAAGATTTAAACAACTTATAAACCACAGCTGGGCAGAGATAATAAAGGAAGCAGTACTGGGGTGGAGAAGACTCTCCCCATCATGTGCAGAGGGGTGTCTGTGGGGAAGCCAAGCTGTGGGCCCAGCTCTGGTAGAGGGTCTCTGCAGGATTACTTGACTGTGGGAGAACACAGTAGGGTTGCTTTAGAGAAACTTCTGAAGTGTTAGTAGCTAGGTGTAAAGTGTGTGTACATGGGGTTTTTTTTGCATTTTCCATCCCTGTTAGACCCACATCTACCATCACACAGTTTTCCAGGCAGGAGAGACCCCTTTCATTGGAGGGGTTGGAGTGGGTTCACACTCAGTTCCAAATCTCCAGGCACACAGAGATTCAGAAAACCCCTTCCAGGTCTCCCCCTGCCCCACAGCAGCATTGGCTGCTCCCAGTGCCCTCAGCAGTGCTCTGCAAGGACTTGGAAAAACAAAGCCCAATGATGATTCTCTAGCATTAGGCCAAAACTACAGATCCTTGTCTTGTAGTCCTGTCAGCCAGAGATGTAGACAGCAGGTGGGAAACGGGGGTGGGGAAGTAAGACAGAATTAAACACATTTCTATATTGGCAAAAATCCTAGCAGAGAAGTGTTTCTTCCAGCAAATGCTTTTTCCAGGAGGCTTTATTTAGTTTGCATAACAGGAATAGGGCCTGGTGCTGAAAAGGTGTTTTTCCACCCTAGGAGAGTGTGCTGTAACAGCTGTATCAGCCTGCATATTCTCCATGGTTCATGATAAAAGCAAACTTGAGGAATTAATAGGGGGGAAAAAAAGCCACATTTATTTGCCAGTGAGATACTTAGCTACTTAATCCCTTCCCAGACTTCCTCCCAGGAGCTGGCAGTGGCCTGTTATGCATGAGAAAAGCTGTGCTGGTCCAGAGCAGGGTGTAACTGCACATGTGTATCCCAAGGTTATTGTCACTGTGGTGTGGGTTCTGCCTCCCAACCACCCGAGGTGGAAAGCTCCTGCAGGCTGAAGAAGGGCTCCTAGCTTAAACAAACAAACGAAACTCCAACATTAAAAGGAAATGGGGAGGAATCCACAGGAAAAAAAAAGTGAGTGAGGAGAGGAACGGGAGGGAACGAGATGGTCTGGGTGCAGGGAAGATCAGGGTCTTCTTGGATGACCTCAGGGGGCAGGAGCTTGGATTTGGAGGCAGCTGTGGGGCAGGCCTGGGTATCCAGCTGTGCCCTGCAAGTATGTGGAGAGCTGGGGCTGGCATAGCCAGCTGGATCAAAGCTGGACTTGCTGAGGCTGGAGCAGCTTTTCTGCACAGACAAGGCCAGAAGGGCCATCTGGCGAGGCTGTTGCTGGCAGGGACCAGTTCTGCATCTCCCTTGCAACCACTGCCACCATGTCCAACATGATCCTGCCTGCGTCTGCCCCATGTAGAATCCAGCCCCTGCCAAACCTGCCTGCCTCTCACCCTTTGTCTCTTGCAGAGAGGATGCACATCCCTTCAGGAGGATTTCGGAGCATGATGTGCACACCTCAAGGCATGTAGCTGGCAAGGAGATGGGTGGGGAGTTGCTGTTTTAAGAAAGCATGGCTGGGAGCTGTTGACGTGTGGGCTGCTCCTCCCCAGCATGCTGCCCCCAGCTTTTTTGCTTCTAATATGTGAATGTTCTGGGTGGCCCAACTGTGGCACCCTGGGGCAGGTGATACATCCCGTGGCTGTGCGAGAGCTGTGTGCCTGTAACTCTTGCTCTCATACTCTGATAGGGGCTGACTGACTCAAGCCTGCCCCTGTTAAGGCAGCCACAGTGAACTAAATACCATTGCCAGAGCCTTGACTAGTGCAGCATCACTGGTTAGTGCCATGAAGGAGGGGCCTGGGCTTTGTTGCTCGTGAAAAGCAGTCACAGACAGTGTCAGGACACCTGCGCAAGCTGAGAAGTGTCATTCGTAACGAAACTGTGCTGCTCACCAGCGCTGGCAGTTTCCAGATCACCTTCGGCATAGGACGCATGGCTTGTGAGTGGCTGGGTGAGACGGTGCCAGGTGCTGGAGACAACGCTGCCATTGACTCTCCATGCTTCACCCTGGTGACTGTGGGCTGATCCCCTCAAAAAAAGCTCAGCAGAGGCAACTCAGCTGCCACTGCTTAGTGGCTGTAGCTGGAGGGGGCTGCAAGCTGGCACTTCAAGGAGGAGTCACAGACAGTGGGGCAAGAAGTATATTGGGGGGACGACAGTGATGTCTGGCAGCAGAGGGGGTGAGGAAGGCAGCAGGCAGACCGCAGGACTGGGTTAAACCCAGGGCTGCCGGTCCCACAGAGCCTGCAGTCAGGTTTTCCTTGTGAGGATAACACAACACTGGAACAGGCTGCCATGGGGGATTGTGGAGTCTCCCTCTCTGGAGATATTCAAGACTTGCCTGTACGTGTTCCTGTGTGATCTGTTCTAGGTGATGCTGCTCTGGCAGGGGGGTGGACTGGATGATCTTTCGAGGTCCCTAACATTCTGTGATATATTCCCCTTTTCCACACCCCGTCGGTCTTTCTACTTGCTCCCACCTAACAGACGATCTGCTACTGCAGTATCTGCAACTTGCTGAGTAAATGTTGTTCTTCGAGTTGATGATTGCAGTCAATTAGCATTAATTTTGCCTTAAATGGATCCTGATTGTGCCCGTTTCCTCCAGGGTTTCTGCGGTAGTGCTGCTGAACGGAGGGAGATGCCGACAGGTACCAGATGCGATGCACGGCTGCTCCCCCAGTGACCAGGGGCCGTGGCGATGGGTGGTTGCAGGACGTACGGGAGGCTGGACTCAGCACAACACGGAGGGTTTCACCCACTTCATGTCCTGAGTGACCTGTAGGAGCATGACCCCAGGACTGCCTTTCACCTCAGCTGAAACGCAGGTGGTACAGCCTTCAGCTGCGCTGGCAGAGCACCCTGCTGCTGCGCGACTCTAGATGACACGGATTCACCTGCCCCGAAAGAGGGGGGAAAAAAAAATAATAACCACAGCCGCCGCTGCTTATCGCACTGCTGGCGCCCGGGCCCCGGCCAGGCCGCAGCCGCAGGGCCGGGGCGGGCGCAGAACCGCGGCCGGGGCGGACCCGGCTGGCGAGCGGGGGCGACGGCGACGGCGCCATCTTGTGGGCGAGGGCGCGGGTTGGCGGGTAGCAGCCGCCGCCCCTCAGGCCTGGCCCCGCTGCCTAAGGTGGTGCGGCTTTACCGGCCTTTGCGGTGCGGCAGGGCGCAGTAGATGAAACATGTCCCCATGTGCTGTCGGCGGGGCAGCTGTGGCCCTAGTTCAGCTCCAGGCTCAGCTGGGTGGACGTTCTCCTGGAAAGTCATTCTGAAAAGGCAGCGCCGCCCTTCCAGGTGAAGCCCCGCTCGCCCCGGCTTGCCACACAGGCGGTAAGAGGCAGCCTGTGAAAGGGAGCTGTAGGGAACACCAGGTTGAGGCGCAGCCACACGGCATCAGCTCTCGAGAGCGCATTGGGTGTGTGATGATAATTTAGTTCCTGGGAATCTTTCCAGTAAATGATCAGAAAAAGAGCAGAAATGGGGTGGTTTCTGAGGCAGACTCATTTTGCTGGTGAAAGGGAATTACAGGCGCGGTCGTTCCCTTCCCCACAGTAGTGTCAACACCTTTCTTTTTCTGGTTTCCCCTCGAGTTGCTGATTGTTCTCTTCTCTGGAGCAGTTCAGCGGGTAGAAATGTAGCGAGGGCATTGGCAGCTTTTACCTCGGCATCATCCAGCCCTGCTGAGAGGCACTCGACACGTAACAGTGCTAAAAACGCTGGCAGAGGCATGGCCCCGCTCGCGCTGGCTTTCCTATCGCTCCTGCTGCTAGACAGAAGGAAATTGTGTGCCTCAGAGTCTGGGGTTAGAAGAGTCAAAGAGATTGTGAATCCTCAGAGGTGTGTGCGTTGCCGCCGGCTGGCTCCCCAGCCATGGGGGATTGAGCCGGGCTCTGACAAGGCAGCAAATCCGGAGCTGCTGTGCTGGGGAATGCTCTGAAGCACACTCTGCAATCAGGCTCCTTGAGTTGCTGCAGCTCTTCTGTGCGCCAAGCGGTGTTTCTCTTTTGGATGGTTGTGGTGTTAAATGCTTCAGCAATAAGGAGGCTTTGTTGTGGTCTCTGCAGCATTGCTTTTCCCTTGGTTAGCAGCAGCCTTTTTGTGTGAATAAATGCTTTCCCTGGAGCTGGCTGTGGGGGCATGTGTGGGCATGTGTGTGTGTGTTCACCTTTTACTTGGGGGTGTACGTTGGACACAGCTGTGAACAGGCAGTTCTGGTAGGTTCAGCACTTGCCCAAACATGTTGTTGTTCCTTCGTGCCAGAACAATGTGCTTTTCCTCATGGTTGGGAATGCTCGCCAGGGTTTTGGGCTTTTAACAATGCTTGAGTGAAATTAATGGCCACTTTCCAGCTACAAGGAGAAACTGTTGCTAGCACCTAGCCCAATCCTGTATTTAGTCTCAGAACCAAGTAACACTGATCCTGGCCAGTCTGTGCTGTGGCACGGCCACAGATGGACAGGCAGTTCCCTCCTCATCATGCTGCAGGGACCAGCTCACATGAGCAGTGTACTGTATAATGCATGAGGGAAGGTCATACAATGCCCTGTTCCTTTGGGGGTTTGTATTTTACTTCCTTTGGCACAGGTATCCTGGTTAATTTCGCCTAAGTTTTGGGAGGGATCAGTTCCACTCCACCACAGGCTGGTAACAGAAATACAGTGCCCCACGTTTTCCTCATCTTCCCCCCACTTATGTCTCCAGGGTTAAAACCCAGTCCAGAATCCCCAGACCAAGTTGAATTAGAATTTAAGATTAGAATTTAAGATTCAGGCTCCCTTTAGGCCCTAAGGAACAGAATGTCATCCCGTCTCGCAGTTAATAGCTGCTGGGTAGTCGTTTCAAAGCCATTTCTTTTCAGCAAGCTCTACCATAGCAAATCCCGGCAGTGAATGTATTTCTGGCCTGGCTGTGCCTCTAATCCCACAGCTGAGCTTTATGTGTGATCTCTTTTGAAATGCTAGATCTATATTTTTTATTTATTTTTTTAAAATTCCAGACAGCAATATTTCCAGGGCTTGGCATTTAGAGTGGCAGCAGGGTTGTTTATAGGAAGAGAAGGGAAAGGACGGGAGGATGATGTTGACCTAGCAGCCCTACAAACCCACCGCACTTAATCCACTTATCGCTCTGAATTCCTGAGGCAGATAAATGCTGATAACAGTTAAAACACATCACTGACAGGAGCAGCATGTTCTGTCCTCTAGAAATACATCAGTGCTGGAAATTGCAAAGCTGTGTGCTACCATGGGGATGAGCATGATATAAGAGCTGAGGAAGCTCTTGCTGTTCAGCGGAGCTCTTCTACAGGAGGGGTTAGTTATCCTCTGTCTCCTTCCCTGCCCCAACTACCTTGGGCCTGAGAAATGCTGCTGAACACTGCTGTGACCCCACAGTCCCCTAGAGCCACAGCTGCCTGGTCTGTGTCTATGTATCTAACATGCCAAGTGAGCACCAAGTAGCCTGTTACCACTCTTGACTGTCCTTGTTGCTCAGCATTAAGACCTGCAAGGAGTGACTTGCAGCTGAGACCAGCCCCGTGCAGTTCACATCAGCATGTCTTGGGGAGAGGAGTTTGGTTTGGTTAATCTGAGCTAAACCTTCCCTGGAGGAGTGCAGCTGCTGCACCAGCCTTACGGAGTGACACAAAGCTACTTGATCCTCTCCCCATCTGTCAGGGCTCTCAGCAAGGTACTGGAGCCATCCCTGGGCTCAGGGGACTGCAGTGGCTGCAGCTGCATGCCACCCCCTGTCACAACCCCTTTCTCCTGAGGACCTGTCCCAGGCTGAACAATGCTGAAAAATGCTGTAAATCCAACACTGCTTTGGAGCAAACCTTGCTCCTACAAATTCCAGAGGGATAAAACAACCGACAGAGAGTGATTTTTGACAATGCAGAGTTTGCAGGCTCATGGTAACTCCTAGGTCTTTCTCCACGCATTCATCCCCCACCAGTCACCCCAGCACATGAGCACATGAAAGTCCAGCAAAGTGCTTGGTTGTGGACAGTGCAAATGCCTCAGAAGTGTGAAAGGAGGAAGCTGCCTAGAGAAAAGTGAAGACCTCTCAAGTTTTTTTTTTAGTCAGATGCTCCTCAACTGTTGCATTGCAGATGTCTTGGCTAAAAACAAGCTTTCACTGAAATCAAAGAGTCTTCGTGAGTATAGGTGGCAGGATCCTCCCACAAAAAGAGGATTTTTCTTCTTCAAAGACCTCTCCTTAGGTTTCCCTACAATAGATTTCTTAAGGCTTGCCTGCATTGTGAAGCTGATTCAGAGGCAGCATCATGTGAATCTGAAACACCCCAGCTGCTAGGGATGAATTCACTCTCTGGTCCTTCTCACTTCTGGAATACAATTGACTTCCTCCAAAGTGACCTAGTGGAGGAGCTGGCTGTAGAGGAAAGTTTTGTGCAGTGCAACCATTCCTGTGTACTGACTGCTGATGTGGGTACTTCTTTTCTGTGTTGAAGGCAGAACAGGTGATCTCACACTTGAGTGTTCACATAAAGGAGTTTGCTGATACTACTCTGTCCTGCACCCAGACCCTGTGGTGCTGCCCAGTAGCTTCTCCACATGAGTGAAGCACTTGATTAAGATAATTTGAAGTATGGTGCCCTTATTCCAAAACCCAGATGGTCCATGCAGTAAGATAACCAGGAATAGCTGTTCCAAAACAACTGTGTGGACGTCCTTGTGCAATTATGGTAAAAATCTCACTGTGCCACTCTTAAGCTTGTCCATCACTTCAGAGTCACTTGAATCCTTTCCTGAGTTTGACCACATTCACCTCAAATGCCCTCAAACTGTATCAGTCAAAGCACATTCTTTTTTTTTCCATATTCCAATGTGGTGCTTTGATTACTGTGGAAGGTGATAAAATGTGCTTTAAATGCATGTGTTGTTCTGTGGTCATCGGGAGACAAAGCTCTGTGTGTTGAAGCTCTAATCTTTGGACACCCACTGGTAGCTGTAACACCGTCACGATTTTACAGAGTAATGAACCCTGGTGTGGGGAGGAGTCTGACCAAAAAGCAGAACAGCCTGCATCTGCCAGGAACAGCTTGCCAAAAGCAGTGTGTGTCCCTCCTGCCTGGCCCTTCCCAAACGGGAGGGGACCATCCAGCTGCCTGGGTGTGGAAATGCCTGACAACCCCCTGCCTCATCTGCCTTTTGGATCTTCAGGTCTGCTTGCTTTCCTGCAGCCTTTGACCTCCGTCATGGCCTCTAGTCTAAAAGTCATCTTCCTGTTTATTTGGTTGCTTCACTGTGGAGGTAAAAGCCTGAGTTTGTTTTTGTTGTTGTTGTTCCTTTTGTTTACCCTCACGTTTGTTGTATTAGAGCATTTCCAGCTGCTATCTTTCGCTAATTTCCAGAGATCCCCTCTAGGAATTTGTGCACTGCTGCTATTTCTGTCTTTCAAGCATCTCAAAGCTGAGAGAGAGAATCCTCAAGAAAGGAGGAACATGGGAGAAGGGTTAGATAACCTAAATAAAATGGTTTGGCTTTTTCCCTGGCGCGTTCTTCTCAAGGTAATAGCTCCTGGGATACTCTAAGAAAGCTGATCTGTCCTCTGTTCTGTTACAGCACTGCTTAGCCATGTCTTGTACAGAAACTGTATTCATGTGTGTTCTGCTGGGTAGAGATGAGGAGAAGGATGGGGAATGATGAATGATTTTAGAAAATAAGGCCCAGAAGAGACTGCTTGGGTTATCATTCCCACAGTGTCTGCAGGATTTTCTGTTACTGTCTCTGTAATACTGTACCTGGTGTACACAGCTCTGTGGACTCGCAACCAAAGCGCATGTCCCTTAGGACTGTACCCTATCTCAGCTGTTTTGACAGCTAAAACCCTTTTCTAGTGATGTAGCCTAAGGTCTTGCTTACTCTCAGGCTGTTTCCCTGGCTATGTCATCTGCAGAGGATTTTCCTTAACGGATGTTACTTCCTAACAGTCCTTTCTGGACAGTAGCCACTGGGGGTTGGACTCGATGATCTCCAGAGGTCTCTTCCAACCCCTAACATCCTGTGATCTCCCTCCAGTATTGCCCCCCATGACTCCTTCTCAGTGCTCAGCATTCAGTGGCACTAAGTTTAAGCTGCTTTTTGTGGTGCTGACTCCTGCTGTGCAGAGGTGACGCTGCTGTTGCGATGTGGCACTAGTGCACGCTGACAGGAAAGCAAGCCTAGCTGTGCTCTGGGACAGCTTAGTGCCTTGTTATGAGCTTGTTCACAGATGCAAAACCCCAGGGAATCCTGTCAAAAGCATGCATGGAAAAATACACCCATCCCCTGCTTTCTCTACTTTCCCTGCCCCACCCCCCTTCAATTTTCTTGTCTCTGAAAGAACCCTTCATTTTGTAAGAAGACTTGTGTGTTAATTTCCAGTTCCCTTTTTTAAAGACAACAATGGCTTGCACGGGTCTCCTTTTAGGTTACTGTATATGTGGTGTTATGTCAGCTGCCAAACAAATAGATCCAGAGACTGCTTGATGTTAAATTCAGATTTGGCTTTGAAGCCAAAGAGGTTCTGTACCCCAGGCTCCTTACCAGCCCGTGGCTCATCTTAGTGTTTTTATTATTAAACAAAACAGGGAGTGAACTATGATGTGGTTCCCCATCTGTGCTTATGCATCCTCTCTTGTAACTCCTGACATCATTGTTGCGAGAGGTCACCTTCAACAGCCCTGTCTGTGTAAGGAGGAGGCACATGAAGGGCATGATCTCCCATCTCTTTGCCTAAGATACTGTCATGTATAGATAGTTAAGGTCTGCCATCTTCTGCAGGTAGTTCCCGTATCTAGCTTTGAGTCTTGCACTTTGCTGCCCACTTACAGCAGCATAAGCCTGGGGTGATTAAGCTGAACTCATGGCCCTCGTGCTGGCCCCTGTGGACAAGATGCAATTTCCTTCCCCACTTGTGCTTCAGAAACAGAGAGTCCCACTGAAATGCCTGCTCCTGGGCAGCGCTTTCAGTGCAGAGTCATCCCATGGCCACACGTGGTGCCCAGGCACCCAGGTGTGTGACTCGGGAGTTCCAGGAGATGGCCAGCTAGCGTTTGTCTTGGAAATGCGCTTTTTATTCATCCACTGTAAATGCAGCCTCACACCACAGCAAAATCACTTCACTTCCTGCTTCATTTCCTGTCTTTCTGTGCGCTGGCGTCATGCAGAGGAGCTCACAAGGGAAAAGGGGAAGGCTGTGAAGGCAGCAGGACCATCACCAGTCACACAGCAATTACCTAAGAGATGTGGCAGATCACACTGGGGCACTGTGCTCTGACTCACTCCACCCCTGACAAGCCCCAGCACTGCCCGCTGTGGGCGTGCTTCCTGACATGCTGTTCTTTTCACTGTGTGAGCCTGTCTTTGGGGCAGCAGGCTTCTTCTGACCTGAAGTGATGTTAGGTGACTGCTAACAATTGTTACCCTTACAGGGGGAACTGTCGATGTAGAGCAGAAACCTCCAATCCAGGTTGCACTGCTCAAGGAAGGAATATCCATCCCCTGTGAAGTCATCTTCCCTTACATGCCGAAATATACCAAATTTTCAATCTCCTATTACTGGATTAATTCACTGGGACAGGCAACGTCCATCCATAATAGGTCGGAAAATGTACCCATCCCTCCTGGAAAAGAGAATAAAACTGCTACCATGTCTTACAACCACAGAATCATGCCACTTGAAAGCACCTCTTCTGGCACATACTACTGCAAGGTCAAATGGAATGACATCCAGAAAATGGGAAAGGGAGTTTTTGTCCTTGCTAGAGGTAAGTCAACAACCAGAAAGGAAAGGCAGGCAGTTAAACATCAGCTGGACCTGGCTAGGAAAAGATGATCTTTGCTTTTGTTTTCCTCTACCCAAACAGGCTACAAAGTCAACTGGGAAAAATACTTTAGGCCAAATACTTAATGCCATCAAAGCTGAATGCACTTTACGCAGGTGACCTGTGCTACTGTTGCCAAGGCATAGCTAGGGACATGAAGATGCAGAAATTTTTACCTGCCCTGCCACAGATAAAAGCCTGGGAACAGCAGGCTTAAAATCATGGTCTAACCAGGGAGTCTGGGCACTGGGTAAGTGAGTGCTTTTTGATGTCAGTGCTCAGGAGACAGTGGGGTTTGGCCTTCAGCAGTACAACAGAGAGGGCTGAACACAAGGACAAATTAGGGTGCTCACCCTAATCATATGTACAGGTTAGGTGCTCTCCATTAGGGGCTCATGAACAGGTTAGGGTCTCACTGTGATCCCTCCCCTTTTCCATGTGGTACAAAGGATCAGTTGTTTCATTAATGTGCAGACTGGAAATCAAGAGAGAGCTTCATACCAAGATAAAAGGAATGTTACAGGTAAGTGATAAGGACCTGCACGCTGCTAGCTGGCTGGATTTGCGTGACTGAGTGCTGGAAATGAAAAACTTCTTAGAAAGTGTAAATGCAACGAGCTGTGATGAAATAGCTTTGCTACTCTGGTCAGAAGACGCCTACAGTGCCCACCCTGCTAGTTTGTGTGGCCTGTGTGCTTTACACCATCTGTCTTTCTGCCCCTGTCACTAAAGACCTTTGCCACCTTCTACCTACTACATTTCTTAGCTCTCATAATTATATGTCACCTCCCTATAATCTCCATGAAGTGCAGCTGCTTATATGCTGTCTCTTTTGTGAGTCTTCAGCTGCACCCTACTTGCTGTTCAGTTAGACTAGGTTTTGGAGGGTGTGTGCACTTGTGCCACTATATTCTGCACTGCTTCTATGTTTTAGTTCCCTCAAGGCTCTTACCAGGGTTAAAAATGCAGCAGACTGTAACTTCCACTCACACTGTGAATCTTTTCATTCTTTCTTACAGGTACAGGGTACATAGAGACCTCTTATAAGTGGGAAATCCTTGTTACCCTTACTGTTCTTCTTGCTGCATTGAGCATCACTGCAACAGCTCTGCTTCTGTGGAAAAGAAAGGCAAGTTATAACCAAACAAAAAGCAATACCTGACATGACCCATTCTAGGAATTGATTTAATTTGCTCCTAACTTGGCTGGATTGGAAATCCCTGTGTTGAAATTATCCATACTGGGTGTCTGCCTCAGGTTTATTTTATTTCTTTTAGTTCAATCTTTCTGAGAAAAAGATTACAGGAAAGACAAATTGAGTCATTGATTTGTCCATTAAGGAAATTCTAGTAATCATTTTGACTCCAGCATGCTCTGCTTTAGAGCAAAGTTCTGACACAGGGCAAGAAGTCACCCTAGGAGTATGCTGGCCCTGAGAATGTTCAAGAAGATGAAGCCTTGTGATGTGATTTTGGGAAACTGCAGTTTGTGCATGCCCAGTCTTGGCTCTTGTCAATTTAGCAGCTCAGTTGTCTAAAGCAGCTCCTGTGAGGCTGCCTTTCCACAGGATGCCAGTCGGACAGGTAATGTCCTGTGCACTCAGGCAAGTCTGTTGCAGCCCTGGTGGCAGGAGGACAGCAAGACCTCTGTGTAATCCTCTTTAGCGATAGGGGCCAGTGTGCTTCTCAGGCACAGCCTGATCCCAAGGAGACTTTGCAACTGTGTTTCTGAGCCCTGGCTTGGGCACCGTAGAAGAAAACAATCAGCAGTGTGGAGGGGATGTGAACCAGAGCCTTGCACATGCTTTTTTTTTTTTTTTTTTGGCATAGAAAACATTAAGATACAGAGTGAGAAGGGATGGTCAAGCTGAGGATCCCAAGGAAACTTGTATGTAAGTCGCAACTAACTGGACTGGATTCCATTTAATGGAATGAAGCTGGAGGTGGGGAGATTCAGGCTAGATGTGAGGAGGAAGTTCTTCACCATGAGAGTGGTGAAGCCCTGGAATGGGTTATTCAGGGAGGTGGTTGAGGCCCCATCCCTGGAGGTGTTTAAGACCAGGCTGGATTAGGCTCTGGCCAGCCTGATCTTGTGTGGGGTGTCCCTGCCCATGGCAGGGCAGTTGGAACTGGATGATCCTTGTGGTCCCTTCCAACCCTGACTGATACTATGATACTATGACTAGGCAATCTGCAGAGACACCTCTTCCAACAGCAGCAGTGATTCTCTGAGGTGGGAAGGAGCCTCAGCAGGAAAACTGGGGACTGGAATCCAGAGCAAAGAAGCAATGGAGCTTGGAGGAAGGTGTTAAGACTGGACTGACAAGGCCCCTCAGATGAGCAGACTAGTGGTATAGGTTGGGACCAGGTGGGTGAAGAAATGGAAGCTGGGATGAGTAGCGGAGGGGCAAAGGGAACCTAGGTGTGGGGAAGAAGAGATGCAGGGAGCAAGAGAAGAAAAGCCAAAAGTAGGGCTGAAAAGCCTGGATGAGACAGGGGCCCTGTGGAAAAGCCTATGCAGCTGTGATACTGGGTTCCATGTTGTTAGGAGAACACCTACTGCTCCTAGTCCTGCCACCCTCAGACATTCACACCGCATCCTCTGCTTCCTTCCAGAGCTCTCAAGGCTGGCTTAAAAAAACCCCTGATTTTAGAACAGAATTTGGGGACTGTTGTTTTCCAGGTAGAGAGTGCCCAATACGTAATCTTTGAGGCTGCTCTTTGCCACCACAAGAGCAGACCCTGCATGCATTTTTATGTGGAGGCTGTGGTGCTCATACAGTCCTATGAGTCCAAGGAGCATCAGGTTTCAGTACACATAGTCAGAGATCATGAGGTTGAAAACAGAATGGCAGCAGCTGGCAGACCTGCTGCTCTCATGAGACTTACCTTGCAGGCAGTCTGATGGAGGGGGAAGGAATCTAAGCAGCAGTGACTAGGCTGGAGACAGGCCCCCGTCTCTGCTTTCCTAGACAGCATCTCCATGGGGATGAGGAGGGAGGCACTGTCACGACTCGCTGATTGGCATCTCTAGATTTTGAGGTGGACCTGCAAGTCTCAGATCTCTGGGCTCTTCTTGGGGCCCAAAGAGATCACACAGCCATTCCATTTGCCCTCCTGCAGAACACAGCCCATATTTCTCACCATGGCTTGCTCAGACCTGCTGGTTTAAAAATGTTTATCTTTAAGAGAAGCTATTTAGCATCCTCCTTAGTTACTAATGGACTGGAAAGCAGTTCATCGCTTTCATGTGATGTGAATATAATCATCCCACTTCTTTCAGAATTAGAACAGAGATACTTAGCAAAGCCTTCTGCCTCTTCTGCCTCCTCTCTTGCTTGCTGAGCAGGGCTAGCCCTTATCTGTGCATGAATGGAACATATTCAAGAACTCATCTGATGCAAGAAAAATTTCAGAGGAAAGGGTCTTCTTCCTTCAACTCTATGCTGGACTTGCATTTTAATGTGTCACTGACTGTATGTCATCATTAAAGGTCATCTGGTACTCTTCTCTAGGCTCTACATATTAGCAAAGGCTTCCCTCCAAATCCTGAGTGCCTTCTGGCTCTCTGAAATTCACACACACACTTTGAACAGAGCCCTGCTTTACTCTCTCATTGTTGTGAGCTGTTAAATACTTACATCCTCTGTCCAGCTAAGTTTCAGTGGTGGAAGAAGTTTTACACATGAACAGAGCCTGGTTCTCCTTTTCCCTGCTCCAGTGTAAGTCATCAGACTTCTCTGTTTTACCTTGTGGTGAGGTGAGACCTTGCTGCTCTCTACAACTACCTGAAAGGAGGTTGAAGCAAGCTGGATGTTGGTCTCTTCTCCCAAGTAACAAATGATAGGATGAGAGGAAACGACCTCAGGCTGTGCTTGGGGAGGTTCAGGTTAGATTTTAGGAAAGCTTTCTTTACTGAAAGGGTTGTGAGGCACCAGAGCAGGCTGCTCCATGGAAGTGGTGGAGGCACTGTCCCTGCAGGTATTTAAAAGATGTGTAGATGTGGTGCTTAGGGACATGGTCTAGTGGTGACTTGATAGTGTTGGTTTAACGGTTGGACTTCATGATCTGAAAGGCCTCTTCCAACCAGAATGATTCTATGATGCTATGGAAGGAACTAGTCCATGTTGTGAAGAAAGTGACAGCACTCTTTGTGGTGGAAGCACTCAGAGTGTGTGAGCAGCTGGCTTCGACATGATGTTGGTGTTCACTTCATCTTTGAGGGGGGATGATGTTTTCTCCAAATGTATCACTTGGTGTCTTGTCTTAAGCAGGCCTTGTGCCCTAGAAGGAACCAGCCAAATATCCTGAGACAGAAGGTGGAAACACAGCCTCCTTCAGCCAGCCCACCAGCACCCCCCTCCTGTCTATGATGTGAGTACCAGAATTGCTTTCCATCCCTTCTGTCCACATCATGGTACAACCCTTCCTTTCCTTGCTCTGCCACAGTACAGATGCCAGTATCACGAGGTGAAGCATAAGCAATAGCTGCATACCAGCCTGGCACTGGTGACCTTGCTCTTCTGCTCTGCCCTTCTTAGCTCCTCTCAGGACTCTGCCTGTTGTGTATCTCCATCCTGGCCCCACTCATGGCCTCCCCAGTGCCAGGGCCTTGCACCATGCCCTGCTGGGTAGCACTCTTCCCTCTGCCAGCAGGGAGGCAGCACTGAGCAGCAACTGTGGGGCCAGAGAAGATTCTTGCTGTTGGAGATAGAAGGGTTTCCAGAAGTCAGGAAGGAAAAGGGGATCCTAGCCCTGCTTTGTACTGTGGAGTGTCTCAAGGCCATGCCTTTCCCAGCTGGTGAATGGTAGCTCAGGAAAGGAGCAGAGAGAAGTGCTCTCTGCAGCAGCCCCAGCTGTGTAGAGCTCCTACTGTGACACCTTCACTGGTGCCAGTGTCGTAGAGCACTGCAGTCCTGAGCAGGCTGACTAGCTTTTCCAGGAGGAAAAGGGCAGCAAGCAAGTTTCTCTTTTGGAGCATTTCCCTTCTCATTGCAGAGGATCTCCTTTTCTGTTCCCCAAAGCGTGGAATGCTGACTGCTCCCACTCCTCCAGCCCAGCAGCCACAGCATCATAAGTAATAGGATTGGAGTGGCCTTCCTGAAATATCAGGCCCAGACCTCAGGTACCTCAAGTAACCATAACCCCTAATCTCATTTACAACCCACCCAGCTCCATATAAAATAGATGCCTTTTTCTCCTTTTACTCCTGTGGGAGGGCTGCTCCACTAAGAAGGGAAGGATTCTCTCCCCACCCTTCCCTAATCTGTGGGACAAACAAGGAGGAACAAAATAAAAGCGAGTAGAGAAGGATGTTGCCTGTATATTAGGAAACCGTTCTGCCTGCGAGGTCTGTAAGGGCTGGAAAAGCCTCTCTGAGGAAAACCTGTAAGCTCTGCTGCATTAATCATTTAAACTAAACAAAGCAAAGCTCTGGAGAATGTACTACAGAGAACAGCAAAGCTCTGCCAAGGAGGCAGGAGACCTGATAGGGAGCAGATATGAGCAAGGGGATAGGTCTGCCCCCTTCTCACTCTCCAGGCTCGGGGGTGGGGGGCACCAATCTGTGGCCCTTTCATTTTTGGAGTAGGGGTTTCAAAGCAAGCAGGGCAATACTGTATGTGGTGTGTTTATTCTGGGCAAAAATAAAAGCAATGCTTTGGGTAAAGGAGGTGGGAGGTTATAAACCTTTTCATTTGAATCAAGTAATTTCTCTTTAATTCTGGCTCATGAGAAGCTGGATGGGTAGCTTCCTGCTGAAGTGGATGATTTCTGCAAGGAGACAAAAAAAAAAATCAAATCCATTTCTCGCTCAGTCGGCCTCGTCATGCATCCTTAGCTCCATCTTAATTACATGTTTCATCATGTTGCTCTGTTCAGGAGGCCCCACTAAGGCTAATATAGCAAGCCAGCAGAGGCAGCCTTAGGCACCAGCAGTCACAGGAGCCGGCTGGGCCCCTGTGCTTGCAGCAGCCCTCTGGACCTGGCCCAGCTGGCCTTCCCCTGAAGCCTGGTAACTACAGGCCAGCTGTGCGGGGCTCTTAGCCAGCCTGGTGTGCAGGGCAGGTGGTTCAACCCTCTTTGGCAGAGCTACAAACAGCCTCAGACCATCTCCTGCATGCTGGGGGCGTATGAGCCCACCCACTGGAGGTTGTGTTATTGTGGAGCAGCTGCTGTGGGGTGACTTGTTCAGGCACGAGGCAGCAGCTCCCGCCACAGACACAGCACATGGTGAGGAGCAGGGCTGCGAGCTGAAGGGTGGGGAGCATGGAGCTGTGAGGTAATGGGGCAAGAGCCCTGGGATGGACATCCTGTGCTGGATGGGCTCTCAGGACAGGTGAGGGGAGTGGATAGTCAGCAAACCTTACTACCTTTGAAGATTACTTTGGTGCCTCACTGCTAAATGTTGCTGGAACTCTGCATGGCATAAAACCAGCCCTGCAAACTGTTTGAAATTGAGTACATGGTGGAAACCCTTTGGTGTTAAACTGGGTGTTGAAGATGGTTCTTGGGGAGGGCAGAAATCCATGGTCAGCACTGGGGTAAACTCTGGCTGGGGAAAAATAGAAACACAAGAGAGAAGTAACTCCAAGTGATGAGATAGAGAAGGAGGTTAGAGATAGGGATGGGGCAGGAGGCCAGCGTGTGGCAGATGTACTGTCTGTGGGGAAAAAGTCGAGTCAGAGACAGTGCCCTGGAGCCGGGAACAGAAGCAGCAGGAGGCAACACTGGACACTGAAGTAAGGGCTTGGAACTGACTGGTGCAGCTCATTGGATGCTCTGTGTTACCCTACACAACAGCAAGGCTCACCTCTTGGTGTGGGAGGGGTCTTACCAGACCTGCAAAACCATCTTGCTGAACACCCCAGTGGCTCTTCCTGATGCCTCCATTTACCTCGTGGTCTCTGGGGATAGGTGAAAGCTGTGAAAGCTGTAGGTAACAAACACCCCAGTAACAAGAGGGCAGCTGGGCACCCATTTTGTTCCCATTACTCTGCCAGGTGTTCCTGGATTTCTTTGTCCTCCTGCAGCAGCTCTACCTCACTGCACTGCCCAGACACAAGCCTGTATCTTTCTCTATCCTCCAGCTTAGCTGCCTGGTTAACGAGCAGCTTGGAAATAACAATCCAGGGACTTGCTTCATCCACTTTGCACTTCAAACAAGCTTTTTGAGCAGCAAACGGAACTCCTGTGGTGCAGGCGAGTTCCAGAGCACAGAAGCTTCTCCCAGTGTGAGGAAGACAAGAAGGCTGTTTGGAGATGGAAAGGCATTTGCCAGTAGGGAGGAGAAAGGCTTGAGAGCCTCTACTGTGACAGTGGCAGGTGGTCAGTGACCAAGTGTAAGTAATTAATTTGCAAATGGTGGTTGGAGACCCCAGCTTTCCAACCAGCCAGCCAAGAACCAGCACTGCCAACAGCCTCCATGAGAAGAGGGCTTGTAGAGGGAATCTATTTTGGAGGTTAAACACCAAAAGGATCATTTTGGCTCACAAGTAGGTTCAGACTAGAGGCTGCTTGTCCTGCCATGGACACGTGGAGCCAGGCTGTTGGGAGCACAGCACATAGGATCAGGTCCTGACTGTGAGCATCACAAAGAGAATTGAGGATGAGGATGGGGAAATGGAATTTTTGTGCATGCATGTGCACACATGAGCAGTTGGGAATGTCTGTGTAGGCAAGTGGGTGGTTGGGAATGGGAAGCAGACAGGTGAATTAATTGCACTGCTCCAGGGGAGGAGTGGGAATAGCAGAGTTGAGTGGTGCTCAGTTCACCTCCTGTTTGACTGCCTGCTTGTTCCATACCCTGCTTCCAAATGCTGCTCCTCCATTATCTGGTCCTGTTCAAACCACCATCCTGCTGGACATGCTCCTGAAAGATACTGAGCATTTGCAACTCCAGATGATATGATGAGGGTTCAGCTGGTTGGCAGCCCCAGAATCAAGCCTCCATGTGTTGCTTGCCCTCCTTGCTGTGTTTCAGGGCACCTCGCTCCCTTTGCAGTCTCTCCACTAATACCATCTGCCCCTCTTGTGGCCAGAGCTCCTCCCATCTTCCTGTTGCCAGAGAAACAGCCACCTTGGCAACCTGCTGTCATCCTTGAAACACACATGGAAAAGTCCTCCCGATTGTTGTGTTTGATCCTTCAGGCAGATCTGGAACATCACTCAAACTGACACGCATCTCCTGTGACAGGATTACCTGGGGGACCTGCGGGTGCATACACACGTAGGGGGTGGGTGTGTTTCTCTGTGAGGCTGAGTGGGACTATGGATGTGTTTGAGGGCCTGGCAGTGTATTGATTTTTTTTTAATTATTATTTGCTCCCTCTAAGAAAGGAGATTTCTGGCTTGGAGAAAAACCCAGAGAATAAATGGAAGTCATGCTCCATGTAGGGGTTCTCATTTCAAACAGCCCCTGTGCTTCAGGACCTCAGCTTCACCTCTCTTCTCACTCTTGTGTGCCCAGAATAACCATGAGCAAGAGTTTGTGGGTGTCAGGCACCTAAGCA
This sequence comes from Picus viridis, assembly GCA_033816785.1. Taxonomy (NCBI): domain Eukaryota; kingdom Metazoa; phylum Chordata; class Aves; order Piciformes; family Picidae; genus Picus; species Picus viridis. The sequence goes on along the minus strand of CM066568.1, from coordinate 22,370,730 downwards.
GTCTTGGGCAATGCAGAGCACTTTCTGGTCACTGGTGGTCCCCATGGTGCACAGTATGTTTTCATGTGGCAGTGGGGTCTTTATTTTGCATTCTGGGACAATTTTAAGTAGAGGGAAGCAGGGGCATTCACATTGTTCTCTGCTGCCTTGCACAAGGTAGGTAACATCAAAGCCTGTCTTTGTGAGCCTAAGAAAAGAAATGATGCAGCTACACTGTAGAGATCTCAGGGGAAAAGCATTTTCTTTTTGCCCAAGTTCAGGTCAGGAACTTAAAATTTCAGAGGTGACAGGTTAGGCACAAGATGGGCAAAAACTTGGTCAGCAATTAGTTGTCTTAAACCTAAGCGATTTATTTGACCCCTGCTCCATTCTCTCTTCCCTGTGCAGTCCCTGGATTTGCAGCAAGTGGAAGTCTATTCTATCCTCGAGAACAACATGGACCACACATCACCCAGAAAAAGTCCTCTAGGGAAGGTAAGGGCTGGGGCCTGTTCCTGGAGAAGAACAACCCTTACTCACTGGAAACCCAGAGTTGCCATGGCCCTAGCAGGCAGTAAATATCTCCAGTCCCACCTGAAGGGGAAAATGGGATGTGGCATCCCCTCCCCAGCTGGGCAGCACATGTAGCCTACCTTTCCTCATCCGGCAGCTCTCCCAGTTCTGGCAGTCCTGGTTTCTTGCAGATGCTTTGCTGCGTGAGGTATGCTGAAAGGCATTGAAGGGTTTGGCATTGCTGCTCCCTCTGAACAGATGGATGTTCATGGAGACTTGCCCAGATGCTGGTCCCCACTATTGCCCTTTCCAGAATGTTTAGGCAGCTGAGAAGTCCTCTGTGGTGGAGGAATCTGTACACTGCACACAGACCTTAGTGGCATTACGCACCTGAGAGCCATTTCATAGTAGCAGAGGTTAAGATGATCTGAACAGAAGCTGATGCAGCCTCTGTAAACTCAGGAAAAGTCAGTGTGGGTATATTTTGAGCTTGAATCTTCTTGCTGGTCTGGGAGTTAGGAGTTAGAAGCAAGGAACTAAATCCACTCCTAGTGAAAGTAGCTGCAGCTCAGAGTATGCAGGTGCAGATCAGTTGTGGGGGCCACATGAAGCATACCAGAGGCCCTGAATTTGGCAGGGGGATAAAACTTGCATCAGGTATCCCAGAGAACATTTCTTTCCCATCCTTAGAATTTAGTTGTTATTTTCCTCTCCAGACCTCTTACCTGCTTAAAAAATATGTTCGCTTTTCCAACACTGGAAAATGTTCCTGAAAAATACCTTCTGCTTCCTCTCACTGATGTCCTGTTAGGGTGAGCTCCCCAAGTCGTATATGCAGAGTGGAGCATGGATCCAGCTACAGCTGGTACTAGTCCTTTGCTTCATGAAGGACAGTATTTTTCAGTGTGTGAGGCATTTTCACAGCTCCCCCATTTTAAGAAAATGTAGTCCAAAATCAAGCATGTCAGAGCTGCTTGTCATGTGGTCTGGTCCCCAGGCCACTGGCCTCCTGCAGTTACTGCTGTGGCACCACAGTGGTTGGTGGTAGCAAAGACATTGGCAGCTATCTGATTACTAAGGGGAAAGATGGATTGATTTATATAGGCTGAACTGGAAAAAGACAGCATCCCTGGGTTTGTGTTCCTGCTGCATTTTGAATTAGTTGCAAAGGGAGAACAGTGGGTCCTGATCCCTCTTTCCTGTCTTGGTTCTTCTGTATACCTTTATCAGCTGCCTCACAGTAGAATGATTCAGTCTGGATGATCAGATGTAGCATGTGTGTTTTTTTTTCCCCTACTGTGGAGCTGTCTGAGCTCTGCTGACTTGCTGGTGTGTGGCCCACACCACTCAAGTGCTGCTTTAGGGGGCAGCAGGTCTGTAAAACAGAGCAGGAGCAAAGCCACAAAGCAAGAGCAAAGGAGCAGCTGTATGTGAGTGTGTCTGGCACTGGCAGTCTCACTGGGCTGGGGTAAAGGTCAAAGCAGAGATGGGAGAAATAAAAGAGAAGAAAGCAAAGAGAGGGGCTGGGATAAGCTCTTATACCAAGAGCAGACACCACAAAGTGTCCTCAGTTCTTGTGCTGGTCAGAAGGAAGGGAAGTGTGAATGACAGGGCCCCACGATCACTGTGCAGGAGAATTTGGCTGCACTTTCAGCTACTGGTCCAAGCACCTTGATCAGCTTTCCTAGCAGTCATCCTGGGCTGTGACCACCTGGAACCCTCCTCCTCAGCTGCCCGTGCCAGAATGTAACAGGATGTTTTCCCTAAGAGTGGGGCTTGTGGGCCCAACGGGGTTGGCCTGTGAGTGGCAGGTGGATTGCTGAACAGTTGGCTGGCTCTGCTGCAGAGGGTCCAGGCCAGCCCTTGCTGCGAGATGCTGCTCGTAGAGGAGAAGCTGAAAAGGGAAGCAGGGCAGAGAGCCCCTGAAACAACAAGCGTTCACATGCTGTGGAGCTGGACTGTCAGCCAGCCTGGGTAGCCAGGGGTTAATCCCACACGCTTCGGAGGTGTTTGCACTCAGCGTTCCTGTAAAATGTTTCCCTTTGGTGGTGGCAGCAGAGAAAATGCTGGTGTAGGTAGGGCTCCATTCACCCGGTGGCATTTCAGCTGCTCGCTGTGTAACCTTGCTTACAGCAGGCTTGTGCCACGCAGCGCTTAAAATATCAGTCTGTCAGCGCCTTGTCTGCACCAGGAGCGGTCGTGTGGAATAGACTCAACTGTTGAAGAGAGAGGATTGAGGAGGTCAGGGAATTCCTCCTTCACGGAATCCAAAATGGTTAATTGGGGTTTTTTTTTATTTTTTTTACCAAGTCCAATTTTCCCTCCCCTCCCTGTCTGACAGCTTTTTTTTGGGGGAAGAGTGACAAGTGAAGGAGGCATCTTTATCCCCTGGGCTGGATTAGTCACGTTAGTCTCTGGCAGAGCAACATTTCTCATGGTAGCAGCTTCCGTTTCAGCAGATCACTTATAGCCATTTCTAGCAGAACAAACGTCGGTGCCTCCTTATTAAGAATTAATTCATCTTCTTCTGAATAATTTTCCTCCATTTCTTTTTTCTCCTTTTCATCATTCTGCAGACACCTAAGCAGCAAGCAGCTCTGGATGAATCCTCTGATACGCTGTATGAGAATATCTAACAGGAAAATCTGACCCTATGCGGACTTTCTGTACGGCAGAGCTGCTCTCTTACATCCCCAGTTCTCTGCAGAGATCCACAGCGACTTCAGGGCACAACCATGAGGGACTTGTGAACCCCTGGCTCCTTCTAAACTGCCCTTCATTAACAACAGAGTGCATCTGTTCAGCTCCCACTGGGGCTCAGTCTGCACTGAGCAGCAGAGCTATCTGGCAGAAAAGCCGTTCAGTGCAAAAGAAAATCTGCTTTTGTCAGGCTCTCACACATATCTTGGAAATGGTGCAGATGGGATCTGTGCAGGTTTCTTTCACCTGGCCTGCCTGAAATACTTAAATCTCCATCCTCTGTAAATGATAGGACAAGCCAGAGACCTTCCTGCTTGCTGGCTTGATCTTCCAATCCTGACCTGCAGCCATCCAGCTGATCCTGTGCCTTTGACTTTTCTAACAGGGCCATCAGGCCTTCATACATAGTTCAACCAAGATTCAAGCATCCACTTGCCCATTTTGCCTTTCTCAGGAACCCCACAGTGAAACCTGCTTTCTCATAATCTGCTAATCTCATCAAATAGTCACAGATGCCTGCTGTGACCATCCTCAGTCGACGCGAATCGGTGCCTCAGAAATTTCTCTTCAGCAATATCAGCAGTACGTGGTGAGGACTGGGTGCATGGACAGAGATAAAGATGGAGAAAAGGAAAACAGAAAATACCTCTGCCTGGCAACATGTCTCAGTGGCAGCACCCTTTCCAGAGCAAGGAAGAGGAACAAGGAGGTGGGAATCTGAGGAAACTCCCCTGTTGAGGCTGCAGAAACCATGTGGAGCTGGGGCCAGATTCCAGCCCAGAGAAATTCAAGCTGAGCTCCCCAGTTACCTTTTCCTCATGGCAATGGGCATTGTTATCACTTGGGATTTTGAGCCTCTCTGGGAACAGCCATGACACCTCTCCCCCACCAAAACCAATAGGTTTGCCCTTGTGTCAGATGGCCAGTATTCCCCAGCAAGGGTATAAGACTCCTTTAACCCCCATACACATTATTTAGCCAAGTAGACAAGTTCTGAAACAGAATTGCTGGAGAGAGGAGAGAGGCCCTGGAGGTGAATTTTCTGTCCAAGCTCTTTCCTGTCAGCTGGAACTTGCCAACCATTTGTGCTGATGCATATTCTAGTTCTGATAGGGAAGAGGTTACATTAAATACCCATATAACACGATCAAACCAGTGGATCAAAAAGCTGAGGCTGTTTTATCTTGGATTAGAAAACAACAACGAAATAGCAACCAAACAAAACCCACCCAAAATAAGAATATGCAGCATAACTTGAGAGGAATCACAGAAACCTCTTTAAAGAAGAAGATCAAATTAAAATTGAGCTCCAGGGTCATAGGACCCTCTCTAGTTGAAGATAATGTTGCTATGCATCAGAGATAGAGGCTATGGAAAATGTCTCCGGGGCCTCCAGCCTTCCCATACTATGTTTAAAGAGATAATCCGCTTATTGCTTTGCTCTTTTTATTAGAAGAGATTTCAAACATGCAATTTGGACTTTCTTTAACCACAGGAAAATGCTTTTTCTCTTCCCAGTGTTGAGGAATTCATTTCAGAAAGAGCAAGGAATAAGCTGTGCTGCTTCTTCGACCTGTTTTCCTTTTATTAAGTGATCACAATAATTACAAAGAAATATGTTGGAAGTCAACCACATTAGTGTTTGTTAAGGTGAGCAGAAGACATTTGTGTTCACAGAAGAATTTCCAGAGGACTGCACAGGTGTAACACTTCCTTTCCTTCACCAATTTGAAGGAGTGATGAGATGAATTATAAATGCATTGCGGTACGGCAATAAAATATTCAGCAGAAGCTGGTGGATTAGATCAGAAGTGAAAACTTTCAGAAGAACACTGCTTAGGTTTTTCTGGTTTGCTTTTTAAAGTTCATAAAAGCCTGAAATACTGGGTGCTGCAGGAAATTTCCTGGCAAGGATCCCACTTTCATTTGTCTTCTCTTTCTGTTACTGTTTTACGCAGTGTATTTCTCACATTTCTGCCTGAGCAATTCCATAGATTAAGCAGCTGAAACTGTTTAAAACGAGCCACGAGAGGAAGAGCAGCATTTGGAATAGAAAAGGCTGTTCTAGAACAGTCGGTGCTAAAGTACTGGAAGGATCACAGCAGGTTCTGATCAATTAAATGGAAAAGTAAAAATTCCCAAGAACACTGGCAAGGCTGGGGATTTGGGCTGTGCACTGAAGCTTGCAAAGTTGCGGGGGGAGGAGAGTCTCTATGTTGATTTCAGTGGGCTTTGAATTCACCCTGCAAAGGTAAAAGGTGGCTGCAGGAGAAGAAGGAAGTCTCGCAGCTATGTAGCCACAAGCTAATACTGCATCTATAGCAGCGTGCGCCGTGGGCAGCTGCAGTCACATCAGAGCGTGTGAGAGAGGAAGGTATAAAACCAAAGGCTGAGAGAGCACAGATGGTTTTTAATGGTATGGAGTTTTCCAAGAGGAAAAACCTTCAGGCACAGGTAGGAGAGGCCAGGAAATATAATTTTCTATAATATTGGTATAGCTATTTTGTAGCAGAGATTTGTTCAGGAAAAAGAGGGCTATTTGGTCTTTTTGTCTTACCTGGCTCCACGGCCCAGGAGAACAGATGCAGAAAATGAGTATTACTGGCAAGGGGAAAGGAGTTCATTTTAAAGTGTTGAGCAATTGAAGGGGAAAAAAAAAAAAAAAGAGAGAGATTAAGGATTGCTCACCCAGCTCCACAAAGCTGAGAGGTGATGACTGGCTTGTTGTGTTCACTCTGCATGTTTTGCTTTGAAATGGGTGGTGAATGGATTTCTTTTAAACTAAAACTGTGTCCTTAAGGTCCTCAGCTCCCCTTGCTTCCCCCAGCATGGTGCTGTTATGCACGGAGTGTGCTCTCAGGTTAGGGTGGTGTAATCTTTGATTCCCAGGGGTTGAGTCATCCCTTTATATTGACAAGTTTTCAGGGAAGTGGAGACCCATTACCAAAGTAAGCAGTGGTGCAAGGTAGAAATGTGCTACCTGCCTTCTTCTAAAGGGTGTTGGTGACATGGAGGTCATCTAGTCCCTTTGAAATAGCTCCTTCACAATGCTTTGCAAATCTTAATTTGAGAAGACAAAAACTGGGATGCACTTGAGCAGTTCACTGGTTTGTTGGATTCATCCCTTTCTGCAGAGGAGGAGCTCTTGCATGTTCTGTCAAACATGCCAACTATATTTTGCCTTCAGCTGTAGATAAGAAAGACCTTGCTGTGGTGGGTAATAACAATGAAATGCATGTGCAAGGTGTAGTGCAATGTTGTTCTCCTTCATCTTTTCTGTCTTCTACTCCTCTTATTTCTCCTTCTCGGGGGTGTCATTAATGTGCAGCTAGGGCTGGTTCTTTAGCAAGGGAGGCGTTTGACTGAGCAGCACCCAAGTGAAATGGCTTTTGCTTCTCTGGTTTGCACCACTGTCCCACCTAGCAGCGCCTTAAGGGCATGAGTCTGTGCCAAGTGCAGGGGCCTCTTCTTCCTGCTTGGCTGTCTCTTGGAAAGACCCGATGTTTCTTCAGCTCTTGGACATGCAATGCTGTGACCCTGTGAGACAGGGATTTAGGGAAGGCAGTGAGTGAAGCCACCAGATGGTGCCCTAGGTCCTCTCTGCTCCCTTTCCTGTCCCTTGCATGCCCACACCCCCTGCCAGCTGCCCTGGTAGTCCTTAGGCCAAAGACTGTCAGGGGTGGAGGCTTAACAGCTATGCAGAATATCTCCAGCCATGACTGACTTCTGCCCCTGGGCTTGGTTCTTCTGGCACCCCTCACAGCACTGTGCCATGGTCAAGGTGCCACCAGCACTTGTGAAGAGATGGGGACAGGACAGATTCCCCTCCTTTTCACCTATGAGGTGTGAAGAAATAGCTTCATTGGATGCCAGCATCTTGTCCATGTGAGGACAGTGGCTTCTGACACCATCACTGGGTCAGACTGGCACCTGAAATGCAATTGGCCAGATATTGGGGGCAGCCTGGAGCTGCCAACACTTTCTTTCACTGTTTGGAAACAGCTTCTTCTCTGGGGTTTGGGAAAGTGTACAGAGTGTCCATGGTGAAAAATCCTTTGCAGCAGACACTGCTCCTCTTCTTTGCTGTGTCAGGAAGCTGATGAAGGCTCTTTCTGCATTCGGGGATTCTTTGGTGGTCAAGATTTCCTGTGCGCAGTGCAGTATCATTAGGAGTTTATAAATAAAAAAGGAGGTCAGAGAGCACCAGTGCCCACCTGGTCTCCAAGGGAAGAGGAGAATGTAAACCCTCAGTGCTTTCTCTTGCTTTATTCCAGGGCCAGACAGTCTCTACTTACTGCCAAGGGTAAAATGACAAAATAGAAATGCAGGTTGGTCACTGTTAGTAACTAGTCTGTTACTAGGTACTTCACAACCTTTTAAGCTGCCAAACCCTGTTAGGAGCTGTGGATCTGCAAGGTTTGCAGCACCAGTGTTGCAACAGCATGGTCACCTGGGGACAAAGCTTGATGGTGCTTCCACAACATCAGGAAGTTCCCATGAAAAGTGACACAGAAGGGCAAGCTGTCAGCTCCTGAGGCAAGGACTGTTCAGGCAGGAGGGGAGTGGTCCCATTCTGGGAGCCTTTCTCCTCATCGGCTGATGTACCTCTTCTGGAACTCCTCTTTTCCTTCAGCTCTTTTGAAAGACGTGGGTTGTGTTGAATTGCTCTGGGCCACATGAAGATTTGGATACACAGCTGGCAGGGTCAGGCAGGTCAGCCACCCTGCTTTAAGGAGTCAGAATGTAATTATCCAAATTGGAGCAGGGTGAACATGGGAAAGCTAACATATGGGATCCTTCTAAACTTTGTCTTTTAACAACCAGTCAGGGCCTCTGGTTTCCATCTCATCTGAAAGGTTTGTCTGCCTACAATTTCATGCAATGATATTTCAGCAATTCCAGGGGTGATAATGGTAGCCAACCTACCTGTACCACAGTGAGCTGTCCCTCCCTTGTGAGGGAATTAGCCCTCTAACGCTGCTAGTGGTGCTTTGGCCACTGACATGTGCCATTAAAACAAAAAAATTCAGAAGTCCTTACAAGACTCACTATGATGTTTCAGCTTCACACGTGGAAAAAAACAGAGAGTCAGGAGGTTAAATGACTTTTCCAAAAGTGCAGAGGGTCAGAGGTGAAGTTGAGATCAGAATTCGGGTTCCTATGTTCTTATTTGTTCAGATAGGACCCAGTAGCTGGCTAAACAGGAGCTGCTGAGATCCTTAGAGTTTCAGGAGAAAAAGAAGCGTCTTTCTGAGTCACCAGCACCAGTTTCTGTAGCACTTGGCTTCTCATTTTTGATTTCTCATGCAAGTATCGATCAGGCTCATATTTGCCTGGCTGAGGTCTGTTTGCTGTGGTAGCAGAGTTGCAGAAGTTACCGCTCTGTGTTAGAGAGGTGTCTACTATTTTGTCAATAAGGAAAGCTCGTTAGAGCCAAATTACCATGGAAAGCCCAAATATGTATGCCGTAATTCCCCGAATAAGTGTCTGTGACGAGACTGTGCTGAGTAGCTGCTCATCCACCCCATGAAGTCTTCCTGATTGCTGGAGAAGTTCCTGAGCTTGTCGAGAGGGTTTAGACAAAGAAGAGCAAATGGCTGCAGCTGAGTTACAAAGGTGTTCTCTGCTCACTTGGAAGGGAGGCAGGGAAGTCCCTATGATCCCAACAGACGCTGGAGAAGGTGTGAGGAGAGGTGATAATGCTGATAATTACGTGAATGGAAATGCTTGCCATTCTTTTTAATGTTTAAAGGAAACCACAGCTTTGAGGTGATGTAATTGCTGCTCGGGTGGGTTGTTTATTCAGGCAAAGCAGCTCTGCACTAGCACATTGGGGAAGAGAAAGTAAAACTTCAGCTTGGCTTCTGCTTTCTTGGGATTTCTGTGCGCTTTCAGACTCATTCAGGTCAAGGCAGGGTGTGAATTTGAAGTACAGCAGCTCTTCTGGCATGGTGACCTGTACAGACAGACCCTTTGCTAAGGAACATGCAAAAACATAGATGGGAGTTTTGGACAAACCAGTTTAATAGAAGAAGCTGTAATTCCTCCTTTTTTTTTTTTTTTTTTTTTTCCTCCCCAGAAGATTTAAAAACATCTTACTGTCCATAAAAAACAGGTTAGCTGTTTTTGGTTCTTGCAGAGCTAAAATGAATGCAGCATCTCTCATTTCCAGGCATGATAAGTCAACAGATATCAATTCTTAATTGCTTGATTATTGTTGCATTCTCAGAGCAGACAATGCCTGTGTTCTAGCAGTTAGACAGGGGCTACATTTAAAGGAAAGCAGGAAAAAAAAACGTGATTTTCTTATTTGCTTTAAATATAGCCTGCAAGGTAAGAGCATGACATTGCAGAGAGGCTTGTAACATACCTTGCCCCAAGAGAGATGGGCCGTTAGGCAGGGTGCAAAGCAAAACAGCCAGAGAGGATCATGATAAACTAGGGGGATGATGAATTAGTTTTAGCATATGCTTCAGCAATTCATTACAAGACTATCTCTAACCCAAATGTTGGCACACTTCTATTTGCTGCATGCTCGTGTCTGATAGACCATGTTTTTTATTTAAACAAATAAGCAGAAAAGTGTCCTTAGAAGAGGATCACAGAATCGTTTTGGTTGGGGAAAAACCCTTTAAGATCATCCAGCCCAACTCTACCAAGTCTGTTGCTAAACCATGTCCCTTAGCAGCACGTCTGTGTGTCTTTTGAAAACCTTCAGGGATCTTCCTTCATGAAGATCATGACATTTCTGTGCAGAGAAAGGCCATTTAATGCCAACAGTTATGGGGGGGCTACACCTTTGTGTTCTTCATGTATGGTTGGACTGATAATTGTCACTGCACATGGCTCCCTAAGGGGTCTTGTTAAAAAAAATAGACCAGATTAGACAAGACATTAAATCCCCTTAGAGAACATTTATAAAATTGGGGGGCTGGGGGTTTTCTTTCCCCAACAGTGTGTGTGGCATGTCCAGGATGAACAGCAATATGGTGTACCAGCCCTTGCTTGGGAGGAACATACACTGTCAGGTCTCCTTTTCTGTATGACAGGCAGGCCAGCAGATGAGATGTCACAGTGTGATGTAAAGGTGTTACAGGCACAAGTTCAAGTTGTTTTTCCCATGTTAGAGAAAGGATTCATCTGAATGTTTTCCCTCTAAGGGACAATAAAGCCTCTGATTTTTTCTTTCTTTCCAATTAACTGCTGTATCTGGATGCTACAGGCTTCTTGGGAGAGATAAGTGCTGTCCACCTACTCAAAGGTCTGTATAATCCAAGGTAACATTGTGGTGACAATATTAAAACACAGGAGGGCCATCACCACTGTTCTTACCAGATGATGAGCCAGTGACCTCTCAAGTAAATCCCAGTGGTAAAGGGAAAAATTCAGAGGATACACCTCCCCCCACCCTGAATAGAGCACTTCTGCCATGGTTACCTGCTGGAACTAAGCATGGTTATTTCAGTCTACAAGTGTCTTCAGCAACGGTGTAGAGAAGGGAATGTTTCCACCATCTACTGAGCTGAGACCTATTGCTCCGCAGATATCCCAGTTAGTGGGCAGTTAAATGGTCCCAAAGGCATATTGTCCTCATCTAATCCCTTCCTGCAGCAGGGTTTCCTGAAATTGTTTCTTACTTGCTTTGCTCCATCCAGTTTTGTGTGAATCAGGTGATGGGAGCTCCTCTGGGATGCTGTCTTGCAGCCTTGCAGATTAATGTTTCCTTTGCTTAATTTAATTTACATTTATACTCCCGCAGACAACTCTAAACAGTCTTTCTCGCTCCCTGGTGCTTCTGCACCCCTGAAGTTCTCGCGCACAATTCCCGTGATGCTCTTCACGGTTGTTATTTGGCCAACCTACACACACTGTAATCCCTTCCAGCTTTTTTTATCAGTTGATGTTCCTCCTTTTTTATTTTTTTTTTTTAAATTTATTTCCCTCCAAGTTGTTGACATCAAGCTAGCACAGAGTTGTCCAGAGCTAAACATGTCTTCAAACTGCGGTCTCACCACTATATTAAAAAATGGAACTATTGCCTATATCTTTGAGAAGAGGTCTCTGCCTTTACAACCCCAAATTAAATTAACTGCATGATTTTTGCTGCCATATCACATTGCAAAAACATATTAAATCTGCTGTCTACTGTCTCCCCGAGGTCTTCTGGTATTTCTGCTTTCAGTGCTAGAGCACAGATGATTCCTCTCTTCACCTCAGTTTCTGTCTTCAGTAGCTCGTATGTTGTACCCACTGTCTTTTTAGACACATGGGATTGCTCAGGGTTCCTCTTTGAGGAACAGCAGTGGGATCCCTTACACATAAGTAAATTCTCTCTGTCTTTTTTAGCACAAAATGATCTGTCTGCAAGCTGTCCTATGATAATCTGCCTCAGTGCAATTAAAAGGCATGTTACTCTGTTTGGTCCCCAGATTTTCCTATGTGTAACTGTATGGTGCACTGGCCTTTATGTTACTAATCTGCAACGTACTGTTTGAGCCTCACATTCTGAGGAGCACAGGTTAGAAACTGTTTCTGAAGAAAGGGAAGCATTGTTCTTTCCTTAGGAAGTTTCTGTCCCAGCTGTCAAGAGCAGGGATTAGTTTTTCTTTGGTGGGGAACGGCATATTAAAATGTTGCTATGTGCTGGAGGTATCTTTCTGTGGGTAGTTCAACACTGAAATTATCTTCCCTGGGAAATAAGGTCTATCACAGAAATTGCCATCATTCTCATTTTCTGTGGTCTGAATGCAGAGCAACATGAAAAGAGGAAAGGGGAAAAAAAAAAATAACCAACCCTTGCATAATTTTCTTCCTGGGGAGAGAACAAGAAAAAGAAAAGCAAACCCTGCATGTGACAGATGTTTTTCAGAGCAGCTAATGCAGTCCTAGAAGGTTCCTTGGATATTATCTTTATGAAAACAGTATAAGGATCGATACAGAAGGGAATACATTTTATCATATTCTATTTCACAGATAAGAGAATATGGAAGAATTGGTTAGAGTGGGCAAGACATTAAAAGTAAACGTGATGTTGCAGTTGTGATGGTCTAGAGATCCTAAGGAAGCAAGGTTTGTGGCAAAAGGTAATATTTTTTATTAGATCAACCGATACAGCTGGAAAAAGCAAACAAGCGTTTGGGCTCGGGGTCTCTTTTATCAGATCTGACAGAAAGCAGCAATATTCAAGTTAACGAGAGGTTGGATGCAATTGCTCTTAGTTTAATCTAATTATATTAATCGACAACTAGAGAGAGAAAAAAGAAGAAAAGAAAAAAAAAAAAAAACCCACCAAAAAACACACAAAAAAAAAAAAAACCCCAAAAACAGAGAGAAAAGGAGCACCTCTGCAGCGGAAAGGGGTGTGAGCAGAAGTGACTGACAGGCTGCCGGCTCTCTGCTGGACCACTAGCGAAAAAGGGTTGTTTATGCTGGTGACAAAGGGAGAGGTCGGCAGGGAGGTGGTAATGGGACAGGAAGGGAACACCTCCATTAAATCCACGAGTTTTTAGTATCTAGGGATTGTAAATTTTAATGCCTAGCTTTATCTTTTGGGGAACATTTTGTAGGTCATCTGTGGGAGGATTTGGGGGGTGGGGTGTTGAGTTGTTGCTCATCTGACAAATGCTCTCCTAATGATGAGTGCATGTTTCTGTCCTTTATTGGCCGGTTATGTGCTCTCGTTCTAAGGCAGCAATTATTTAGGCTCATTCACATGGTTTCTGTGGGGTATCTCGTGCGCTGGGAGAAGTGATGAACTGTAGAGATTTGGGACGAGTACCTGCAGGAACAAAGAATTTTGGTGGCTTTGCTGTGGGAGGAAGGGCATTGATTATGCTGTCTGTGGAGCAGCACTGGTGTATTTCATGTTTGATGCTCTGGCAGTATCTGGTTCCGTTTCATGTGTTTTCATCTGCGGATTTGCTCCCTGTAATGAGCTGGGAAAGGGAGAGCCTGAAGGTTAGGAAAAAAGACACAGCAAGGGAAAAAAAAAAATCAATCTTTCAGAGGCAGTAATTAGCAAGATTATTTTCTTTGTGGATTTTAGCATGGAATATTATCACTACCAGGAGCACGTGGTTGTGGGAGGGAATGCTACAGCAGAGACACTAAAATAAAAAGCAGCAAACCAAATTTGCAGAAAGCTAATGTGGTCAGAGACCTTGCCAGTCCTTGTTAATTTTGGTTGCGCTAGACAAACACGGAATAAACCTTGATCGCCTGAAAAGTGATTTCCTGAAATTGCTGTTGTTGCTGTTCTGTCTTTTATTGTAGTGAATTCGTATCTATTTTGCTGGAAGAGTGACCTTGCTGAATAAAGCAGGCCACTGTTCCCTCGGACCAGGTGCAGCAGTGTCTGCAGGGCTGGCTGAATCTCTCAGCTTCTTGGTGCGTTTTGGATGGCTGATGGTCTTATTGCATCCGCTTTATAGAGGAAGTTTTATGGTCTGTAGGTTCTTGTGTATGTGCTAGCTTGCAGGGTACCATTTTTTAATGTCAATTTTAGTGTCTAGAAAGCTGATGCCAGTGTAGGAGCAATCTTGGGACTGACTAGAGCAGCAAGGAAGCTGCTCATTGAATTTGCAGTTTTATTTGATGAAGCAGGCTGAGTGTTTTTTTGAGCTGTCTGCATTTCTGATAGAAATGTCATCTATATTTCCTACATACTGCTTGGCTTGGTGGTGTAATGTTTTTCAGACATGACTTGTGAAGAAAAATGGCATATTGGGACATTAAAGAGCTGCAGAAAGGTGATCTCTCTCTGCCCCCTACTTAGAGCTTGGCAAACAAAAGGAGATGAGTAAATGCTGTCTGAAAAAAGAGCTGGATGCTTGCTGCATGATGTAGCAGATACAGAAATTTCACGTGGCTAAAAAAAGAGAGTTAAGAAAAAGTCCTTTGGAAGCTGTTAAATGTGAAGCCCCCAGCTGTGGGCTGGAAAGTGCCTGGCCGCTGGTCACAGGGGATTCTTCTTCTGCTTGTTGGAGCAGACAGGCTGTCTTATGGTTTGTATCTTCAGCACTCTGAGAGGCAGGGTGCTTATCGGACTCAGTACTGCGATTTCCCTGTTCTCTTCTAGAGAAAACAAGGGGCTTTCCTCTCTTATGGCAAGCCCCAACTAGAATGCACATTAATTACATTTTAGTTTACTTTCCAGACCGCTGCGGCAGGCCCAGGCCTATGCATCGGGGCCTGAAGTGCAGCAACAGAAGCCTCAGTAGGGGAGCAAACCCCCAGTTCAGATGTCCGCTTTATCCACTCCTACTCCACGCCGGCGAAGCCTCTTCCAACCTGACCCCTCTGCGGCCCTACAGCACATCCCTAGGCGTGAGGCGGCCGTTCCTCCAGGAAAGCCAATGCCTGCCCCAAGGCCCACCGCGGCTGTTTTCCCCCCTGTGGCAGGGCCTTCCCGGAGCGAGAGCAGCCGGGCCAAGGCAGAGGCTGATTCCCCCCGCCAAAGCCTCCGGGTCAGAGCGAGCCCGCCGCGCCGCCTCTCAGGAAACGAGGGCGAGAGCGGGAGCCGGGGGTGGGCACGACGACACACCACGGGGAGCCAGAGCCCGCAGCAGCGCCTTCCCTCGCCGCCTCCCCTCCAGGCAGCGCTGTGAGATGCCAGATCCCTCCTCCACGCCCGGCCCTGCCGAGGGGGCCCGCCCCGCCGGCGGCTCCTCCTCCTCCCCCGCTGCCGCCGCCGTTCTGCCAGCAGCCAGTCGGGCCTGAGACCCGCGCCCGGCTGCGGGGCCTGCCCTGTGCGCCGGCGGAGGGCGGGCAGGAGAGAGGAGGGAGGCAGAAAGCAAAAACATAAAGAAAAAGCTGCGGAGACCGAGCCAGCCGTGTCACATGAGCTGACAGGATCCGTACCCGCTCCCCTCCGCGCAACAAAGAATCGAGAGCCCCACTGCCCGCCGCGGGACGGGACGGGGCGGGGCGGGGCTGCCATGGGACCCTGAGGGCCGGCCCCCACAGGTAAGCGGCGGCCGTCGCGGTGGCTGCCCGCCCCTTGCTTTACCTTGCGCCTGGGGACGTCCCCACACCCCGCGGCAGGGGCGGGGCAGGGCAGGGGTTCCACCCTGAGGCAGGGGCGTCCCGGAGGGGCTGGCACCCCTACTCTCTTCTTTCCTCCCCTCGTTTGTTCTGAGGTGACTTCGAAAATTTTTTGTGTTCTGTGTGCCCTCCCCTCCCCCCCGTCCCGGTGTGCGTGGTGTTTACTGGGGGTTGGTTTGTTTTCAAGCGGGCTGTAATCCGAGCTCTTCCCCGCGCCCCCCGGGGCCGGGGCGCAGCGGGAGGAGGACCTGCCGCCCTCCGGTCCCTCAGCCGCCGTCCCCGCCTGTGAAGGACGGACAGGCAGGTCCTCGCCGGTGCACAGGGGTCCGGCAGCCGGGCCTGCTGGTGGCGGGGCGGTCTCTTTGGGGCTGCTGAAAGCCGGGGGAAGCGCCGATGCTTCCCTCAGGCAGCCGCTCATCTCTTAGCATGGGTTTCTGTCCGGCTTTCCTTGTGTGAACGTCGTTGCTTCCAGTTCCTTCAGATAATTTTCTTTTTGTGGAGAGCGAAGAGCTAACACCATGTGGTTTTGTGCACTGCCTTCCCCCTCCTTCATCTATGCTTCCTTCCCCTTTACGCACACCTCTGGCTGTTCAGAAGAATATGAAGGTGATCTTTCTTGTGCTGAAGCGCCATCCCGTTTATGAGCTGCCTTTCTTCAAACCAGATTACTGCTTGTGGTGGTCGGCAGCTTCATGCTCAGCCGGGACTTGCCCACCGTGACTGGAAGTTGTTGACAGTGGCACATGTGCCACATGCTCCTGAAGCAGCCACCGAGGCTTACGGCTGGAAACTCCCACGGGAGCCCAGGCGGCAGCAGTGTGGTGAGACCTGCCCCCGGGTGAAAAACACCCTGCAAGGCTAGCGTCTGAAGCCTCTTTTTGTTTGGAAAGGGCCTTCCCCGGATTTTGTTGCTTGTGGGCAGTTAGAGTGTGGTGTTAGGGGTGTAGAGGTCAGGAGAAGTTGGTGGGTTGGAGAAGGAGGTCCTGGTTCCTGGCCTGCAGGGAGGTAAGGTGGCATGGGGGCAGGCTGGAGGTCGGGCAAGGGGAGACCATGAGTGATATAAATGGGGATTATGATCAGCCTAGGCAGAGATCTTGGCCACTCTCTCTGTGTATGGCATGGTGTGATGCTGCTGAAGGGAGCAGCTTTATGTGTTGGAGGCTTTTTTTTTTTTTTTTTTTTGTCTTTCTTTCTTTTTAAAAGTATCCTATTTTTGGCTCACAACCTTCTGCTGTGATATGAAAATCTGCTGCTGGGAATGGCTAGCATCTTCCTTCATACACCAAGTGGCTTCCTGGCTTGAGTCTTAATGCAGGCGCCTGTTAACCCGGGCTCTGTTCAGCTGGGAGTGTCTCTGGGAAGGAGTCTTCCCATGTGTGATTATCTTGGCTTGCAGGAATGGAGAATAAACCACAGTTGCCTTTCAGAGGGAGGTGCTAGGCTGGTTTTGATAATTGTGTCAAATCTCTTTGGGTCAAAATTAAACATCAGTAAAGCTACAAGGTGAGGAGAAACAAGCCACCTGCTATCCTCTGAGTGCCCAGTGTCTGCGAGGATGGAAACAGCCCTGGCAAAGCCGTTGTGTTCAGGTGGTGGGGTCAGACTGCGGTTCAAGCAGTAGGAAATCAGTTGCACTCCAAGGCAATCAGTGGAGAGAGGGGAAGCCAAGGGTGTGTAGCTGCACCTTCCAGTGCAGCTAATATGTCCCAAGATGTTTCCCATCAGCTCTTTCCCAGCAGAAAGGGGGTGCATGAGCGAGGAGATTGGGCAGGTACTGATGTCAGCTTCAACTGTTCAAAGACTGCAAGTTGGCCCACTTATGCTACCCCCACCCCAGCATATTTAAGGACTTTCATTGGGGTCTTTGTTGGTGTCCTTCAGGGTGAACCAGATTTGCAAGTTATGCATGTCTTCATGAAGACTTGGAGTTTATATTTAATGAAAGCCACAAATCTTATGTAGGGTTTCTTCAATTAGTGCAGCAAATGCTCCAAACAGGGCAAAACTGTGAAAGAAGGAGATACTGATATTAATTGCTCATTTTTCCCTAAATTTTCCCTTTGCCAGGATTCTTGTCCTCACTCTTCTCCTTTGCAAGTGTTTCTTGGTCCTGGGGTGGGGGGACAGAAGGAAACTTGTCAATAGTCAGCTTAGCTTCAGCTGATTAGAGCTGAGAGTATGACTGATTTTAAATCTAACCAGCTGTGTCATGAGGGCCTGGACTGGGACCCTGACAGTTTGTTTCATATGGGTCATTAACTGCCATGGAAGACTAATGGCTGTGGCTGACAACTTGTGTCTTCACAAAATAGGAGGAAAGGTTGGCTTCTCCCCTAGAGTGGATGGAAGGTTTGAAATGAAAGTTAGTTCATCTGTCCCTTCCCTTCAAAAAAATGTACAGCACATTTCTGAAACTGAGTCATCAGATGCAATTTATTACAAGTATTTTTAAGCTATTATGAATCTGATGCACTTTGACCCCATGCTCACTGGAAATTTTAAGACTGTCTTGCTCAGATTTGCCTTGGCTGGGCTCAAAAAGGTGATAAGGGAGTTTCCTTGCTGCTGCCTTTTTAGATCTTACTCCTGCCATACAGCATTCTCTCTACAGAGGTGGTATAGGAGCTACATAAACTATTCTGTCCTGTCTTTCTGGGCAGCCTTTGCTGACAGAGGTGAACTGGTAGCAGGTGAGGTTGGAAGCAAGGAGTGGAATGATTTGATTCCCAGTGCTCAGGAGAAACTGAGAAGGGAGCGTGCAAAGCTCTTGTTTATCAGTCAAGCTTGTGCTGAAGGCTGTGCTGCCTCCCCTGACAGACCAGCACTGCCTTTTAATTCTCTGAGCTGTCCTTCTTGAGAGATGCAGCACAGCATTGGCTGCGTGGTGTGCAGAGGGCAAATTCCCTCCAAAATCACTTTGTCATGGAAGCCATAACAAGGATGCACACAGTCAGAAATGAGTATTATTGTCCAGTGACCTGGCCAGGGTTGTGTAATGACACCAGTAAAAGGGAGAAGGTTTTATATCCCATAAACTTGGTTCTCGCTTCAGGGTGAACTGCAAGGCTTCTGCAAACGTTGAGTCTGACGGCTCCGTGGTAACTGCAAATAGATGTGAATGCTAATCACTTGAAACAAGTCCTTAAAAATAAGAACAGACACAGATGCAGCCTATAGGCAGGAAAATGAAGGAAAAGCTAATTGCAGATTTTTTTGGGGGGTGTATTTTTAAATCATGTTTAATCCTGCATGTATGACTCTGCTGGTGACCCAGCAGCTCCACCAGTTTATTCATTTATTTAAAACAGCTTTGCAGTTCACCTTGAAAACTGCTTCCTGCCATATGGTTATATTATTTTTCTATGCCACGTTTTTTGCTAATTATCAAGACCATTTGCTTTAAAATAGGTGTTTTTAATTTCACAGCCTTGTTTGCCTCTCCTGCTTGATCCTGCCCTGGAGTCAAGAGGCTGTGTCTGTTCATTCTCCATGGCAACAGGCTGTGATTTACTTATTTCAATTTAATTAAAAAGCAGCTATCAAATTCTAGTCATCTTATATGTTCCTTATATTAGAAAAATGTCAGTGGATCAGCCTCCACAGCAGATCTACCAACCTCAAAAAAAAAATTCTCAGCCTGACCCACTGTTTGGGTTTTTTTTCTCAGTCCTTCCCCTTTGGAAGAGTTTAAGAGAGGTGGGAGTGCTGTGGCCTATTCTCAGTTGGAGCAGATGGGAGACGCTGGACTGGTGTCATGACAGGAGTCAAATTCTGGACTCCTGTGGCATCACTGATGACATTGGTGTGCCAGTTTATACTGCAGGACTGCTGGTTCAAGCCCATTAGGTCACCTCCTTCCTGCTGCTGTTGTGCAGCTGTCAGGAGGCTCTGGGGCTTAATGGGCTGGTTCCAATGCCCCAAACTTCGCCTGGAAACGAGAGCCTGAGTTGCATCTTCTCTACATGGACTGCTGTTTGCAGGGGCAGGCACTTTCTGCAGCAGCTACATCTGCTGAGCCATTTTTGGGGCTTAGTGCGAGGTTGTGATGCAGTTGCGGTCTTAGATGAAAAAGGCACGACTGTCAGTGGGCACAAACATCTGTCCCTGCTGCAGTGAAAATGCAGAAAATGGCAGGGCAACCAGAAGTGTTACAGTGTTTATCAGCTCTCTCCATGTGAGGGGTTTTTACAAGTCCAAATCCTTTGTGCTGTGTTTGGCTTCTGGGTCCACCTTGAGGCCTGTTTGGTTTATGATGTGTGCGCCATACGGCATTTGGTTTTCAGCTAGTCCCAGCAGAGAAGCCTACAACACCCTGTTGGTTTAAGCATGTCTGGTATCTGTATGCAGGCTAGAAATGAAGGTCTTAATGCTGAATTAGTTTTCCAAGTGCTGTGGTTCTACAAATACTAGTTTGTGTCAGTCGGGGATAAGGAAATGTACAGACTGTGACAGGCAGTTGTTGGCTAAAGGAGGACTGTGTCAGGGAAGGATCTTGGGGATGGATGGAGGAGCGTAGTGAATTTATGAACCTACAGGTTTGGTAGTAAATGGATGGAATTCAACCAGTGTGATTAAGGAGTGCCAAAATTATCACTCCTTATTGTCTTCAATGCCAACCCCTCAGTTCTTATGAGGACAGGCTGAAAGAGTTGGGACTATTCAATCTGGAGAAGGCTCTGAGGAGACCTTCTTGTGGCCTTCCACTATCTTAAGGGGGCCTACAAGAAAGCTGATGAGGGGCTTTTTAGGGTGTCAGGTAATGATAGGACTAGGGGGAGTGGAACGAAAAATAGAAATGGATAGATTCAGATTGGATGTTAGGAAGAAGTTTTTCACCATGAGGGTGGTGAGACACTGGCACTGGTTGCCCAGGGAGGTGGTAGCAGCCTCATCCCTGGAGGTGTTTAAGGCCAGGCTGGATGTGGCTCTGAGCAACCTGATCTAGTGTGAAGTGCCCCTGCCCATGGCAGGGGGCTGGTCCCTTCCAACCCTAACGATTCTATGATTATTTTCCTTGAAGGGACTGCTCAGATGACTCAGCCATGTGTGTCAGTACTGTTTGCTTCCTAGAAGACGCTGGACCTGCTGAGTTGTAGAACTCGACTCAGGTGCTATTTCTGAGCTCTGCTAATGTGTGGAAGAAGAAAAAGTTGGCTGTGCATTTTTATTAAGCCTTAAGGAGCAGTTATCATCAGAAGAGTGCCTGCACAAAACTGCACTTCTCTCTTTTTTTTTCCTTTTTTCTCTCTTTTTAGTGTTGCTTCTCTCAGTGCTTTTTCAAAGTCACCGCTGGCAAGCTTCATAACAGATGTAGGTTCTTGTGCCTCCTAGCCCTGCCAAAGCCCATGCGGCTATGGCAGAAAGCACTGGACTCTCTCCTGGCTGACTTATCTTCATCAATTAAAATTATGTACAGAGTTCCTGGCTGCAGGTTCCTGGTGTTCATACACTGATTGGGAAGGCCCTCTTTAAGTCTGTGAGATTAGCACACAAGCATGTGTATGCTAGTAAAGTGAGCATGTTTGGTGTCTGGGGTGCTGAGCACTAAATCTGAAATCTCATGATGTTGTTCCTAATAAAAATGGAATAAAACCGAGTGAAACCTCAAGCTTTTGTTTTTTCCTGTACATAGCAGATACATTCAAGGAATTTATATCCAACTGGTAACATCCTTAATTCTTTATTACTGCTTTTACTAGAGTACAGGCATGATCTGTATTCCTTAAGAGTTCATCTGTGCCTCCTGCTTATCCAGCTTTGAAGTAGACCTCGCTGATATTAATTTCTGTATAGCCTGTAACCTCATCTATAAAATGAAGAGAATACTTCATACAGGCAGCTGTGAAGTTACATTTATTGTCTGTAAATTGCTTTTAGTAATTGAGCAGAGGAGGTGGAGAGGAATAAAGACAGTGGAGTAATGTGGGCTTGGTTTTTTTTTCTTTTTTTAATTGAAAGAACTGTGTTATTTTTGTTCATTTGATGATACAGAAGCTGATGGGGAAGGAAAAATGCTTTATCAAGAGCACCCTGAAACTAATTGTTAAGTTTGTAACGCTAACAGACATTTCTGAGCATAGTGGTGAAGGCAGCCATCTTGTTTGACAATAACAGAGTCCAACTGTTACTGAAAATCCTGCAGTACCTTGCATATTTCTGTCTGGTTTGGGTCTGCTCAGTTTCAGTGTCATTCTTCACCTGTGTTGCTGCCTTCCTCATGCAGTTCAGAAATGCTATTGGTAGCTAGTGCCTGGTAATAGGTAAAACTCCTTTGTTTAAGATTGTAAGCTAACGCCTCTGTTGCAGGCTTTTTAGCTAGCCCTTTCATTTTGTGCTGACTGGTATACTTGTAGGGTGAAACCACGATTTCACGTGGCTAAGGATGGATTTTCTTGCTGCGTCTGAACCAATCTAACCACTTGTCCCTTCTAAGAAGGGTGGTCATGCCTTGCTGGTGGCTTTGTGGATGTATTCCTTGCCTTGTGCCGGCTCTGCTGCTAAACGGATCCTGCTTGTTCAGCTTTCGAAAAGCTAACTTGTTACAAAAAACACCCCAAAAAAGAGTAGTTTCCTCCTGTGACAGAGAACTGAGCCTGCTCTCCAGGTCTAGGCTAGCATCGGAACTGCACACAGGAGGGGTGAGATTTGTTTTGCCAGCAATGAAAGGTAGGGAATGAAAGGAAGGTGGAAATGCACCCCCACACACACCTTTTTTGGCAGCAGTGAACTATTAGCCTGGTTCAGCTGTAATGTGAAACCTTACCCTCAGCCTTCTTTTTTAGGTCCCTCCCTTCCCCTCTGCTCCTTATTCTTTCCCTGAGATATACTTGTGTGCCTCCAGATGCTGACTCCATTCCCAAACAGTGCTTTCAAAAAGGGGGAATAAAGGGAAAAGGTTGACTTTCAGTGTCTGCAGTAAGAGAGATACAGTAGTTCCCAAGAGCCTGTTGCTAACAGCCCAGTGCTATGAGCCTTGGAATTATTAGTAGTATTATTATTAGACTCATATATTATTATTAAAGAGCTCAGAGATAGTAGCTGTAACCCTTCCCTGTGAGAGGGCAAAAGGAGACTGCCTGGGGTGATAGCTGTAGACTGCATCTGTGAAAGGCCTTCCCCAGGCATGGTGATGGTGGCTGTTTGGACTGACGCTTTGGAGCTGGTGGGACCAGGAGGTCCCTGAAGCCTGGAATAAATGGCAAGGGCAGGGAAATGTCCAGAGAATTTTCTGGTGAGCCTGAAGTTGAGTACCACAGCACCAGGAGGAAGTCTCTCCATCTCTGAACTGTGACTTGGAGTTGTTCCAGGTGCTGCTGCCTAACTAATTTTCAGGCACTAACAGAAATTGGGAAGGCCTCCTGGGACGCTGCTGTGGTACTGCAGAACGGTGCTCTCTTGCTTCAGGGATGTGATGAAACCAGGAGTGTGCAGGAGCTCAGACTCCATGGAAACTGGCCAAGGCGAACTTTGCTTCTGCTGCCTGGTGTTTACAGCGTTTCCCGGTTTGCCGGTGATGGATCCGTGTATCTGCGTTAGCCCCTGCTGGCTGCAGGGAGGGGAGATGTGTCACCTAATGAGATGCATGCCCAAGTGTCTACTTAGCAGGGCCACAGTGCAGGTCAGAGTGTGCGTTTGGGAGCCTAGATGGAGGCGTCTGTTGGCTTACAGCTTTATGCTAGAGGAGAAGATGATACTGTGTCTGTCTGGTGAATTTTATACAGCGTGAAGGTGAAGATGATGTCAGTGAAGAGTGGTATGCCAGAGGCAGCTGGATGCAGGGAGCCTTTGCATGTGTGGACCGACTGAGGAGCTGTACCTGTGGGAGGGGCAGGCGGCAATTGGTGTGGTGCACAAATTAGAAATGTTTGTGCAGCCGTTTTCAGACAAGGGAAGTGGTAGGGAGAGATGAGGGAATTTGCTCCAACTGGAGAGTTGTTAGAGATTTGTCTCATGCTGTACTGCAGTTGGTTGTGGCTTTGTTTTTTGGGGTTTTCTTTTTATGCATTTAAGCCTAAATTCTTCTCGTTGGTATGTGAAGACATTATGGCAAGAGAAAGATTATTGTAGGGTTGTGTTGCTTTGCATGGTAAGATTATACACTGGGTGGCTGTTACAGTGGATTTGTTTTCCAAGGATGGAGTAGAAGAAAGGAAAGAACCCGTGCATTGATGCTAAATAATGGTACCACTGGATCTGCTGAGCACAAAGTGTCTTTGTTTTCAAGGATATGTTTTTAAATCAAAAAATAAAAATCTGATGCACTTACAAGCCAGCTGCAATATATGTTTTTTAAAAAGACACATTGTTAAGAGAAGGAGTGATATAGAAAATGCTTGAAGTAATCTCATTGAGAAGTATGTTTTTCTTCCATCCCCTTGCACATGCGTGCAGCCTCTGGGGAAGATATTAGTGAAGGAGCTGGATAATTGGTGTCTTCTCTGGAGCTGCCATTGTTCTGATTGATGTAGTGAGTGTTAGCTCAGGGATGTGTGCAGATGCAGGGGCTGTCTGGGGCTTCATCTCTGCGGTCTCCCTCTCTTTTTTGCCCCCCCTGAACAGAGATGCATATCCTGACACTTCTGTGTTCCACCCCGTCTCATCTCCTTCAGAAACTCCCTGATTATTAAAAATTCTGTTGTTGTGGCAAATCTTCAGTTGTGCATCTGATGGGGGATGCTTCTCCTTCACTGCTTGACCTGGCTTGTGATGATGAGTGTTCCTCTAAGCCAGGCTTTTTCTGGATGTCTTAGCTGAATTTTCATGCAATCTGCCCAGTCTGGGGTCTTCTCTGCTGTGGTGTTGGTTGCTCTAGCAAAGATCCAGGTATTGTAGCTGACTAGCAAAGCTCCAGTTGCCCTGTGGAGTGCAGAGGAATGCGGTGAAAGGGACAGATGTTCCAGGGCCCTGTTTGTGCTCGGACTGGAAATGCTGAGGGAATGTTAAGAGTTCCCATGTAGGACTGCAGTAATTAAACAGTGCTGGGGGTAGATGAGGGGGAAGAGCCTGTGATGGTCATTTCAAATAGATTAACAAACAGGGGCTGTTACAGTGCCAGCAGAAGACATCCTTCTGTGGAGGTTCCCAGCCAGGAAATGTTTAAAAAAGCTGTCCCAGAAAGTGAGAGGCAAGCCTGATAGATCTGTGCTATAATTAATTACCCAGATACCACTGGAGGAGCAGTTTGGAGAAGGGAACTCGTAGGTGAGCTGGGTGTGGTGTAGCAAGGGAAATGGGAATTTCCTGACTTGTGTGCAAAGCTCAAGTGTAGAAGGAATTTTAGACAGAATAGATGGAAGGAAGGACTACAATTAATATGTAGGTTTTGTGGATTTTTTTGGGGTGTGCGTGTGTTTCCCCTTCCCCCGCCGCCACGTGCTCCTGGCTAGTGTTAGTTGAACATCACTTCTCAACCATGCTCTGCACTGCTTCAACTGGAGACATTAAGCAGAAAGAGAGGGTGAACCTGATTAGCTCTGCTTTTTGTGCATTAAGCAGAAGGATGGGTTGAAATCTGATTGCAAACAGATAATAACAGCGGGGTCCTGAGGCACGACCACAACGCAGCATATAGGGGTGATGGATCTAACCATGCCATAGAACAGTTTCTTGTAATAGAAGCTGCTGGCTTTTATGTTGTGGTTTCTGTTGTACTTTCCAATTATCCCATTCACCGCGCTCTGCCATTTTGAGCCTGCCCATGCGGGATGGCTCAGCCCCCTGGAATGTGTGCCCTCTAGAGCACTTCTGCCCTGCCAAACGGTGGGAGGAAAGAGGTGCCAAGGCCTGAGCTATTTTCCCTAGCTATTTTCCTTCTGATTTCCAAGAATAATGGAAGTAACAGCTGCTGCTTTTGCCATGCTGGTAAGGATGAGGGCTGGTGTTGCATGTAAAAGCTCTTCCCTATGAAAGTCCAAATACTTGGGTTTGTTGGGAGGTTTCTAGTGACCTGAAAAAAGGGGTGTCTATCAGTACTACTTATAAACAAAAGTTGGTTTTGCTGCACCAGCCACTTTCTCAGCACAACAGTGGAGATCCTGGAGCTACTTCCAGTCTTTGGCCTCTCCTTCCACCTGGAGAAAACATTCTGGCAGAGGGCTTGGCTGGTGCAGGCTGGAACTGGCACTGCTGACAGAGCATTCAGCATCCCTCTGTGCTGCTGGAGGAGTTCTTTGTGTCAAGGTGGTGGCCCGTTCCCCAGCAAACCTGCTTTCCCTTCTCTGCACCAGAGGCTTGATATAAAGCCCAAGGAACCAGTGTGGATTGGGGAATGCGAAGAGAGCAGGAAAAGCAGAACTGTCCTTAAAATGTCTGAACAAAGCATAGTAGTAAAGAAGCTTGTGTGTGTGTGTGTGTTTTAAGGCCAGAAGGGGCAGGTCAGACTGGTGTTTCTGTGACCTTTTCTCAACTGTGTCTTGCCTTTCTTGCCTGCTGCCTCTCCTTGCCTGTCAGGGGACTTCCACTTCCTTCCCGCTGACCTGCAGGGCTGAAGGCAGCCTCCCTGCCCTTGTGGCAGCTCCCAGCTCTGGCTCCGAGCCCAAGCTAATAATCCTGACAGATTTTACTGGCTTGTGCTCTGCTGTGTGCCTTGCTGTAGGGAAGACGGTGTGTGAGGTTGTGGTTTGCATGGCTTTCAGCATCATGCTGGCCCTGGAATTCCACCCAGCGGCATCCATGTGAAACCCAAACCTTGTTACGAGCAGTGCCTGAGCCTCTGGTAGAGCCTGGCTTTGCTCGGCGAGGCCACTTGTTTCCCTACCTACAGGTGACCAGCTAGCACAGATGTCATCCAAACACACCTTCTAATTGTCTCTGGCTGTCCAGATGATTGCCAGCAGTATGGGGTTCGGGTGGAAGTAGGAGGTGTTGATAGTTAGGAAAGGAAAAATTCATCAGGTACCAGAGAGAGTAATGAAGATCTCCTCTCACCACTCTCCCCACGCATCAAAGCACACTTAAAAAAAATTGAGCGTTCATCTTTGACCCCCATTAATGACTGGCTTGGTCTGTGTAAGAGTTTTATGAGCCTGCTGCTGCTCCCACAGAGTTTAATTATTTAGAGCGCGAGCTGGGGGTTTGTGCTTTCACTGCTGATGGTCCAGGGTTCAGGCCCTCCTGATGGGCTGTGGGGGTTGGTTACACAGGCAGTGTGCAGCCGTTTGCTCCGAGGAGCCTAAGGGACATGCACGCTGCAGCTGTGCAGACATGGTCAGGGCTGGGAGCGTGTCCTTCTCTCATTGTGCGAGCTCCACGTGACTCTGTCATCTTGAATTCAAGGTCCCTGGCCTTCTCTTCAGGGTATTAATGGCTTGGACCCGGAATGCTGTAAATGACTACCTGAGGCTGCTGGGTGGGCAGGCTTGTGGCAGATATTGCTTGTTGCTGAACCCCACAGTCAGCAGTAGAGCCTTTAGGGGCTGGTGTAAGACTCTGGCATCATTCCCTACTTGCCATTCCCTGTGGTGGCATGCCTTCACCTGCCTTTCTTCTGCTGACAACCCCCTCTTGTTTCCCCCAGCTTCTGCTCCACACTGTAGCAACCACTTTCCCTGCTGTAAGATCCCAGCTTCAGGCCGCTGCTCCCTTCCCTTTGCAGTATGTCAGCTTGTTCTTGGTTTCTCTGCTTTTACCTATTAATCCTCCCAAGACCTGGGAACACAGAACAGATGTAAGAAACAACCAGGTGACTGAGTGAGTGCCCAGAGACCTTTGTGCAGCTCGGGTTCCCAAACAGGCAGGCGGCCAGCTAGACCAGGAGCATTTCCTTGCTGTCCTACTGACCATCCAGCCAGGTTTCTGCTCGTAGTGGCGAGGTGCCCAGCTCCAGGTTGTTTGACTGGGATGTGGGTTGGTCTCTCTTGTCAGCTGGCCAGCTGGAAGGGTGACACTGACAATGCTTGCCTTGTGGCCGCTGCTGGAATGGGTGAAAATTTCCCTTTGGGATTGTGCTGCCTCTTATGTTGGTGGGTCCTGAGGGCTTGCAGAGCTCATCGGTGCCAAAACTGAACAGCAGCAGCTGTTTGGTGCAAGACTGGAAGTAGAGGCTTTTTCCAGAACAGAAGTGGTTAATCCTGGTGGATCTGGGCTTGGCTGATAGCAAAATAAATCATAGGCAGACTGGGAAGCCTTGTTTAATGTGGAAGGTTCACACTGTATTTCTCATACCATGCCTGTCGGTAGTGAAAATGCCTGTCACAGCAGACACCAAGCTAGCAGGTCACCTGGTGTGTTGCTGCTCCTGAAAGCTGAGCTTGTTGTGCATGCTAGGGCTCACTCCTGTACTCTGCCTGATGCCATTTCTTACCCCTGGAGTTCAGGGACCACTTGAACCTTCATCTTCTGGCACCTCTCCTGCCATCTCCTCACACATGCCTGATCTCCTGTTTTCTGCTATAGAAAGGATCTGTGCAGGCTTTTGGTTGCATTCCAATGGGCTCTTCATGCTACCCTGGTTTATCTCTTCCCACTCTTTTTCCTATTCCTGTTTAATTTCCTTTGGTATGGGACTAATGTTTCAGGTTGCGGTGGGACACGGGGTTGGCTGAGATGGCAGAAATAGGGTGGAGGGGAGGAAGGGGCTTAGATAGTAGATGGGAGTTTCTGCCATCAGCTCAGTCTTTAATCTGTTGATCATTATGAACCTAGCTAAATCAGTTGGAGCTGCTAGACAAACACCAGGTGCTTGGTATCCTGCCTCCATATTCTACTGTGTTTTTCTATTTGTTTTCTTTTTTTTTTTTTTTTTCCCCTGACAATGACTAGGATTCTGCCCATTGATGATTAAAACATCGCCTGGAGTTTTGGAATGGATCAGATGCGTCAATCAAATGTTACCACATTGCACCCAAAGAGAGGAATGCCATCCAGCTGGGGTAGGGCCTGTTTTTTGTTTGCCCCATCAGTATCTAGAGTTACTGGAAACCTTTCTTTAGTTTTTTAAATGCAAGAAGTCTTAATATAAAGTCATAGTTTTCCAATGTAACTATTGTATGAGAAATGTACTGGTTTGGGTTTGTTTTTTTTTTTTATTGGTATGGAACAATGTTGTGCCTCTTTGTATTCAAAATGTTGTTAATAATCTTGATGCTGTGCAGGGCTTTGGGTAAAGAAAGCATTTCAGTAACTGCTTGAAATATTTTGGGAGGGAAACGTTGTGTTTTAAATGAAAAAAGTAAATCTATTCCAGTCACTAAAGAAGATGAAAATAATTGAGCTTTTTTCAGAAATGTCAAAGTTCAAGTTGTTTGTCCCAGTTCTAGAAATTAATGTGAAACAGACTAATACCCCTGCATAAACTGTTCCCTTGCACAGGGGAGAGGAAGCAAATAGATCAGTAGGAAGCAGCATCTCTTTGTGTACTGTTTAGGGCTGCGTGGCTACTGTAGCGGGAGGTACTGTATGAGACCTGGAATGAAATAAAAGGTTGGGGAGAATGTGAATCAGGAGCTTAAAGCGCAGGTTGCAGCCTGAGCAGAAAACTGAAGTGGTTTTTTGGCTCCCTTCCACTTGCTGGTGCATGGCTGCCCATTATCCTCTCACTGGTATGCCACTTGGCTGCTTCAGCATAGAAGCTGCAGAGACAGTACACTTACCTGGTGCTGAGAAGTGGGATGGACTTTCCAGGTCAGGCATGAGAAGATGTGTGTTACGGAGCTTCTGTCTGGAAGTAATGCTGTTCAGTGTTGCTCACTTGAAATGTGAAGCTCCCTATGCTTCATGTTGATATGCTGTTCCTGTTAAAATAGCTTTTGCTTTAGAAACAAAGGGCCTTAAAGCTGAGGGGTTTGACAGAGCATGCTGCAGAATGATTCTTGTCTCCTCAGTATGTAAGTTTCCTGAATGAGTGATTTTGAAATAATATTTCCCTGCAGAGCCTGCCTCTCTTAAGTCTTCAGACTGTCACAGCAACAGCAAGCCTGCTAGTGCAATATTAATAATTTATGTGTGTCCCTCATTTTGGACCTTTGTCAGTCATTTCAGCCTCAGCCGGCTGGGAGAGATGAGAAAAGCACGTATGTGTTTCGCTGCAGATCTCTCTGCATACCTTCTCGGGGTAGGGAAAGGATTTTTGTCTCCAGAGAATGTCTATCTGGAACCTTTTAGCAGTGCTAAATTTACAGAAATAATATCAGAAAATAGCATAATGGAGTCTCATTTCAGTCCGCTCTGCACAGGGTTTTACTGCCTTCACTGGCTGTCTGCAACAAGTGTGGTTCAGATGTGTGTGAGCTTTGCCTGGTTGCAGTAGGTGAGGGAGAGGTAAACCTTTTATGGGTCCCTCCTGTGGGGTGAGCCCAGCCAGGGTTTTGCTGCACGTGTGTAATCAACTCCAGATGTTTCTCTGCTGCAGCTGCACATTGCTTTCTGCAAAACTGGGCTTCATGTGCTTGATTCTGTTCCTCACTCTCTTCTAAAGGGAGGGAGACGGTCAGGTAGTTTGTGTGTTTCCTGAATAGGTTTCGCTTGAGGTGAGGCGCAGAAGACTCTTTGAGACAAATGAAAATGGATCTTCAGAAATGAGGCTGAGAGGATGTCACCAGAGAGTTTAGCTGGTTTAAATACAAAGTGTAAGTGGATTCTGGAGTTAACTGTTGCAGGGTTGTGCTATATGTTAGCAGTCATCCATCTTGGCTGCTAGGAACTTCTTCAAATCCTGTTGGAGGCACAGCAGTCTTTTTCAGAGCCACTGGTGCAGTGTGCATGAACTAGCTGACATGTTTTGGCGAGTGTGTTCTTGCAGGCAGGTACCGAACAGTTTGAGTCATATCAGTCTACTTTGGTATTTAGCAAGTGGGTAAGTAGGTTGCAGGAAGTTGGATTGTTACCTCATGATCCAAAGTGGTTCTTTCACCCCAGGCAATGGGGGACCCACAGGTTCTGTGCTGCTGGGTGGTGGATGGACGGGACTGTCTAGGAGCGGAGAACGTTCTGCAAAGAATTTAATCTGTGTCTTAAGCCTGAAATAGATTTATTAAGGAAATAGGGATTTCTAGAGTAATTGTTGGGTGAAAACTAGATTACATTGTTTCAAATTCTGGTTTTGAACACGTTGGCTTGGAAAAAGCTTGGCTCCAAAATTGCTGTGCGTGTGCAGAAGGATGTGCAGAAAGATTAGCAGATAAGAAGGAACTTTGTCTAATTGCTTTTGGTTTGCACTCATTAAAAGATCTTTACATTTGAGACTGATTTTTTTTTTTTGCCATGGTTTGTACCTTTCCTAGCTCAAACATACTCTTCTCCCAGGTTCTGTTTCGTTAAGTCTCCCTGAGAGCTGCTCTGTACAGTTTGGAGAAAGCAAGATGTAACGGAGTCAAGGTTTTGTGCACTTGAATTGTAATACTTCAGTGGCGGAGCCAAATGGTTGGTTTGGCTGCTGGCAAATGGTTATCGTTCAGAAGGAAACTAAGATGCCTTGTTGGACTCCAGATCTCTTGCTTGTAGCAGTGACAATTCTTTTCTTTTTTTCCTTTTTCTGTTTTTTTGGGGGTTTTTTGACTGGTATGGAGGCCAAAACCTTAGCCCTGTCTCTGCACTTGCCTGCTTTGTCTAATGTACACGTGCATTTGTAACAAAAGACTTTTTGCGAAGCAACACTGATTTCTTCTGCAGAACAGAGAGAATTGGGAAGACTTTTCTTCCTTTTCCTCCTCTTTTTTTGGGGTATTTTTTTGGTCTTTTTCCTTCCCCCCCCCCAAATCTCCCTCCTCTTTACAAGGAGTTACTTTAAATAGGGAGTTCTTCAGCAGGTTGCAACCAGAATTCTATAATAAGATCTCTGTTCGCTCTCCCTACTTTTTCACATGCAAAGTTGTGGCTGCAATTATATGACAGCTGCCCTCTTGGCTGACATGCAGCAGATTGAACTGGGGATCTCCAGAGCTAAAAGTGTGAGCTGCTACTCTGTGAGCTAAAGCTCTGTAGCTGGAGGCTGTAATGATCTATATCCTTCATGACTGAGTCGAAGGGAGCTGCAAAAAGCACTTGCTGAGTTATGGTGCATACAGGGTACTTACTGTGTACGTGGATGCTTCCCGGGTGTACTGGAAGCTTTCTTTGAGTGGTTTGTGATAATTGTGCAGATGGTTGTCAGCTCATGGATGCTTTAAAATGACACTCCATTTTGAAGCCTTCCTACCTAAAATAAAATAACTTTATTAGCCTGTGAGGAAGGCACAGGCAGTTCTTGCTGTATGTGTATATTGTGCTGAGCATGAGGGACCCTGATGTTGCTGAGGGCCTTCAGCTCTGCTGCAGTGTAAGTAATGGTTAACACTATTGCAGTGTGAAAAATCCTGCAGCACCGGTGACACTCAGACGAATTTGCTTTTATGCTTTGCCATTACAATAGGTTTTTCATAGATGGCACCGTGGGAGCTTTGTAAAAGCAAAAGAAAAAGGAGAAGCTGGAATTGCTGGAATGTCTCCTATTTCCTAAGAACCAGGAAAACCTGAGCTGTGCCAAAGTTTGTCAGGCTGAGGAAAAATGAAGGGAAGCAGAACCATATGGAGCTTCAGGAGTAGTGTCAGCCGTGGGTAGCTTCTGCAACCAGCGTTGTGGGAGAGGGGGAAGTGTGTTACAAGTTGAGACATTCATTTTGAACTTTTTGATGTTTTTACCACCTCCTTCCCCTCCACTCCATCCCTAAACAACAACAAAAACCCCAAGAAAGTGAAAAGCCCCAAAAGGGAGAGAGGTATGGGGCATAATATGCATTCCTGACCTGCATAGTTCAAAACCAAGTTGGTTTTTACCCCATTCAAAAAAAATAAACAGGAGATGTTTAAGGGAGGCAAATGAACATTAAAGTCAGATCTAAACCCATAGCCTGATGGTCTTCACTGTCAGGAAACATTTCTTAATTATGCTTTAATCATGGGTGTGAAACCCCTGCTTCCTGGGATGATTTCAGCCTGCATCGATATAAGTGCATTCCTTGCATGTGCTGCCTTGAGGCAGCCTCCCCCTTCTGACATTTATTGCAGGCCTGTTTCATCTGCAGACAGCTGAACCTTGGCTTGAACTCCCCTCTCTTTAGTGCTGCTGTTGGATGCCACTGCGGAAGTACAGAGCTGGGCGCCTGCGTTGCAATTGAGATGAGATGGTCACTTGAGTAGGTTTTCAGGAATCCAGACTGCTGGCAAGGAGCAGATACAAGCTGAAGCAGCATTCAAGTGCATCTCTGCCTTGGATAGAGCCAAGTCCAAGGCATCTGTTACTGCACAGCTATCACCTGACCTAATGGTGTTCCTGTCAGACTCAGGAGCACAAGTAACATTGGATTTCTTTTACATGACAAAGTTTGTACCATGTTGAAGCAGCTAGGAAGAGCAACCCAGCCAAGCTGTTTGTGAGGCTGTGGAAATACCAGCCGTGAGACTCCACGGTGAAAGATTCTGTGCACAGTGTATCCAATTTGACAGGCTTGGAGAAAGAGCCTGCTTTGCTTGCTCCTCAAGGAATGGCTCTGTCCCATGACTGATGGCAGTTTACTGCCATGTGGTGGTGGCTAGCTGTGAGAGAATGGATGGGTTTCCTGGGGAGAAGAGTGTGCACCCACTGTGTCACAGCTCTGGTATGCAGTATAGTCTGTTTGCACTAGAAGACTTTGTTTTTTCCTCTAGCACATAGCTGTTGATTTGCACATATGGACTTCATGTAAGCTTTTGCTGTCTTCCAAATCTCTTCTCTTCATTGTCATGTGGTGAACCTCCTCGTTTCCTTTTATTCCCTTTCCAAGGCAGGATGAATAGAGCAGGTTTCAGTGCTACAGAGGCAAATATATCTTTGACTATTATAAATTCATTATGAAATGAGTGCTATTTTATGGTCTGTTCCTTGTGTGGTCAGATATTTTGCTTACTCTCCTATTTACTTCTGTGATATCGATAGATCTCACTATGTGAGAATCAGAGTGTGTGTGAACTGTTTGGATAAGGACCCAGGTTGTGAAACAGGTCTGAAGTAGCTTCCTTACTATTTCTTGTGATCCCTTCTGTGCCCAAGGTGGACCTCTCTACATCCCCACCTGCTCCTGGGTTCATAGTTCATGTCTTGGCCCCCTTCTGCTCTTCACTGCTCTACATGGGAGTTATTTCTGTGATGTCCCAGAACAGTTTTCATTCCTCACCTGCTGTGGGTTCCTCAGAGGTCACTGTCCACCTTTCCTTGATGCTTTACCATTGTTGTTTCTTCTGCTTAGCTCTGCCTTTCCTGGCTGTACTGCCTGATTCACAAGGGAAAGCTTTTTGCTTTCCTCCATTCCCAGGAGAGAAATAAAACTTGTATCTCATCTAGAGGTGCATAAAACATGGCCACGCTGTCACCACGTTATTGTCCTTTTTTTTTCCATGTTGTTTGGCTCAGGTCATCTCTTTGCAGTTAGCCATGCAATAAGTATCCTCCTTCACTTATCTTTGTTTTCATGAGGCTTGCAAGCAGCATCTTGCTCTCCTGGGGCTGAGTGCCATGCCTGTTGAATCTGAGGGTGTAGTTTTACAAGCCTTGTTTTCAGCAGCCCCTGCTGCTTCTCCTGAGCTGCTTGTTCAGCTGTGCCAGTGCAGCTGAACATGCTGCTGCGCACTGAACTTGATCAGGAAATTGATCTGGATTAAAGTAGCCAAGTTGGAGAGGAAAGCTGCTTAACCCAGCAATTTGCCCAAAGAAATACTTGAGAAACCACAGTCTAAGGGCACTTTGACTTGATAGCACTTTGGCTAATTCCCCCCTGGTATAGAAATCCCTTGTTTAAATGTAGAGTTGCTGCCTCCTGCCCTTCAAACCCTCCTCCCAAACTGGTAACACCAGCCACCACCTGCTTCAGGCTTAGAGCAGCTGCTGCAGGTTAAGATGCTCTGCACAGCTGCTCTGGGAATTGTGGACCATGCCTTTGGGAAGGGTCGAGGACCCCTGGAGTAAAAATGGACGTTTGTCAAAGTGTGCAAAATCATCTGTGCTGTGCAGCATCTCAGAAAAAGCTCCTTGCTTATCATAATTGCTGGTGTGGTTTTACACTGAACTTTGTTAATGTTCCAGGACGCTGCTTTGTCACTAAGCTTCTGGGAAATGCAGCATACCTCTGGATGATAGCTTGAACCTTTGACAACACCTGCCCCTGCCTTGCTTGATGGGACTTAACCTGCCCCATCCCTCCCCAGCCAGCAGAGCAGTGCCCTGATGGCGCTGCTCCTGCACTTCCACTTGGCTTTCACGCACCCTTCCCTGCCTTAGCCATTTGTGTGCTCCCAACTTCATGCTGTCCTGGGTTTAATTTTTGTTTAAGATCTTTGTTCCTTTAATGACAGCAGGAACCGAAGGCTGTTCTCTGTGGGGGCTGTGGTGCGCGGCTGTGCTTGAGGTAATGAGACTTGATGAAAACCTCTTGTTACTGTGGCAAGATTTCTTCCTTCTCTCTGTCTAAGAAAAGGGGAGGAGGGGGGAAAGAAAAAGTGACAGACCCTGCTGGGTATGTTAATATATTTTTAATGGCTTGCATGTGGCTAGCTGAAGACTTATTTGTCCAGCCTGCAAGAAAAGTGGAGCAGCAAGTTATTCTTCTGCACCTTTGGCTGAGCTTTGCCGGCAGTTGAAATGGGAGAGAGGGAGAGAGGCTTGGTTGAAAATTTCACTGAAATTCCTATGACACAAATGAAATCTGCTGGAGATGGAGGGGGTTTGGCAAGGAGAGGAAGAAGATTGGATCCCAGATACCTCCTCCCTTCCCCCTCCCCAAATCTTCCTTATTTTCTGGAATATTCCACTGTGATCATCAAGAGAGCTACTGTCTCAGACTGTGGTATTTCTGCCAGTGCTGAGGGGAGAAATTTTTCTGAAATAATTGCTGTATTTATGATGGGAAACAAAAGGGTTTACACTACAGAGGCAAGCTGGGAAGGGAGCTGGCAGGGTTGCCGGGGGGGTGGGGGGTGGGGGCGCTGGGAACGGGAGGAGGGCACTAAGGATTTTTCCCCTTCCAGCCTTAACATGCCAGTTAAGCTGCAGGCAGGATGAGGCTGGTGGTCTGAGCCGGCTCCTCGGAGCAACGGGGGTTGCTGCTGCTTTTCTGTTCCAAAGACATGCAGACTGCTGCTGGGACTAGGGGGCAGCTGTGGGTCCTGGGGGCCAGGAGCCTGGTGGTCGGGGCTGCAGTGCAGGTCAGCAGGTTGGAGCAGAGATGTGCTTGATGGAGCCGTGAGGAGGAACATGCAGGAGGAGAGCGAGAGCTGCTGGCAAAGGATTAATGCTGCATATCCCTAATGAGAGGGGGAGAGAGCAGGCAGCAAGGAGCCCTGGCACTGGTGCATGCCGATTAGCTAGAACAGCTGGGAGAGGATGGCCCTGGTGACACATTGACAGGTTGGCTGGAAGGGGTTATGATGTGGACAGGTTCAATGGACTGAGCCCATCCTCAGCAGGTGAGTTAGGGGAGCAGTGGCATCTCCCTTCCATTCTTGCAGTCTCATTCATACAAAATCCCAATTGAGGGTGATGTTGCCCTGGGGCAGGAAGGACAGAAAATCAGGTAGACACTAAAACAGTGTTTTCTCTGGTGGCAGCAACTTTTTATTCCTCAGGAAACAGCTGCTCTGCCAACTGTGTGTTTCTTCTGTATTCAGCAGTGAGCTCATCTTACCTTGTCCACTCAGAGGAGGATTGTCCAGCTAATGTTAAGCCTGTGTAGTTTTGGGAGCTTTCTCCAAGTGAAGAAGCCTGCACCTAAGGAGCATGTTCTTGTCAAAGCCATAAAGGCATGCCAGCATCCCTTGAGGAAGGTGTATGGCTGGGGTCACTGCTGGGAGGAGGTTAGGCAGTCATTTTCTTGAGTCCTTGCCCAGTCCTGGAGTAATGTGCATGAGAGTTGCCAGCAGCCCTTGCCTGGCTTCTTGTTTCTGTCAAGTGACTGTGGTGCTGGGGAATGTCCTGCTGCAAATGAAAGCCCCTTCTTGGTGGCAACATAGACATCCCACCAGGATAAAAGCTATATTTCCCTGGTTTTCTTTTTCCTTTTTTTTTTTTTTTTTTTTTTTTTTTTTAAATTAAATGTTTGTCTGCCTGTTTAATTTTGGAGCTGAGGAACGGTGCTAGACTGGCAACTCTAGGGACATCCTTTGCAGCCTGCCCCTGCCAAGATACCAGATTGCTGACTCCCAGCTAAACTGTCCCCTTTGATTTTTAAGCAGCACAAAAAGTTTGTGGGAGTTTTCTCTGAGGATACTGTAGGGTGCTTTGCATTACAGAAAACTGGAAGCACATCCAGTGAGTTAGCAGCATCTAAGTGAGAGGATGGCAACTTGTTAGCCCACACTGACTGGATTGCTTGGCTGATCTGACCATACCCTTATTTAGATTTAAATTAACTTTCAGCTGATTTAGTAAAAATTGGTTTAGTAGTGAAGCAGGCAAATCAGGGACACATTTGTGTTCCACTTAAATCTGTCCACAGAGGGGTTTAGTGCCATTTAGCCGTCTGCTCATAGTGCTTCAGCTTGCCTCTCCCTGTACAGGCAAGCCCTAGCTGTCGGTAAGCATCCTCTGCTTTGTTAACCCAGTTTTCCAGCTGGGCTGAAGTTGCTGATGGCATCCTGACTTATCTAAGAGCACGAGTGAATGCAAACTGGCACAAAATCAAAACCAGAAACCCACCAGGCTCCTAGTCCTGCACGTTCTGGGTTGTTGAAGCCCTGCTTTGCTGGAGTAGCCAACAATAAGAGTGGGCTAACACAGCCATATGATATTATTTTCACTCGGGCCTCTTCCACTGATAGTATGCTTCTAAAACAATGGAAGGATTTTGTTTGTCTCCCTGAGTGTCCTTTTTAATGTCCTGTCCAGATTAGTTTTAAAAGATGACCCAAAGGGAATGTTTGTTTTACGCTGAGCTTGTACCAATTTATCTCCCCTCTCCACCTTGCCATGGTGAATTTAAAAAATGGTACTTTCATCCAGCCTGATGTATCTAAGGCTACAATAAAGACTAATATGTGCTCTGTGTTTTAATTATTTTTTTTTTGGAGGGGGTGCTTAGAGAGCTGCTGCTGAGGTATAATGGATGTTGTTGTGAGCTCTAATACTTTAATTGGGGGTAGGAAGGTTTTGTGTCTGCTGGCTGTCTTCGGGTTGGAAAAAAATGAATCTGTCTTGGTGTAGACAGTAGCAAAAGCAAGTAAAGGCCAGTTAGAATGTTGGGTGGACTGAGCAAAATCCCATTCTCCTTTAGCATCACATCTTTTAGTTTCTCACTGTTTAGGAGGACTGAATTTTCTTGGTCCTCTGGTTGTCATAGTCCTTCAGTCCAGGAAAAATCTTTTCTTTGCTAGATGGGGAAGATGGAGGAGGGAAAGGCAATGGCCAGATTTTTTTGTCTTGCTGGTCTTCATGTAGTATGCTTTTAAAAATAAAATGAAATCCCCAAACTAAAACAAACCCAAAGTCACATGCCTCTGTCTAATTTTAAAGATTTATTTTAAGGTCATCTGTAGCAATCTCTTGCCACAAGCCACTTGCTGTACCATCCCCTCTGCTAAGATGCATTGCCATAGCTCTGCTTTTCTGTAGGCACAAGGCTGCGGTTTTCTTGTTTTCTAGTTGTTTGCTAAGGCAGTACTGAAGACACTGATTTGATTTCATAAAAGGAAGCCATTGGGGAGGGTCTCAGAAGACCATGGGTTGTCCTACTGATGTTGCATGCAGTGAAAAAGCAGGCATGTTCAGGGAGGGGAAAGAAGTCGCCTGACCATGGTGTTCAGTTCTCTTACACAGGATGGGGGGAGCACACAAGGCTGAGGGAAGGAAGGCAGCTGACATAGGTGCCCACTGGAGGCTGATGAGGGTGTCCCAATGAAGTGGCAGTGAGGTTGGTTTGTTAATAATCTTTCACCCCAAGCTTGTCTGCCTGCCTGTTCCCTCACTCGGGTTAACCCTTCCCCCTCCCTGGGAATCTGCAGTCCCATCGAAGGGAGTAGGGAATTGCAGCCCGTGAACTGCACCCAGCAGCTCCTGATGGCTGCTAAATCAGCTGGCTGAGCACCTGCTGTCTCCCTGCTCAGGGAGCTGAGCAGCCAGCTATTTGTTGTTAAAGTGACATTGTCAAAATCAAAATCCTATTCTAAGCAGGCTCGCTCTTACATTCCTGAATAATGCACTGAGCTATGAAACTAAATGAAATTTAAGCAATCACATTGGTCTCCCATTTGTAGCCAGAGAAAATGGCCTCGAGTATCTCAGGTATGAATTACCTACACGCCCAGCAACCACAACTTGGAATCCCAGCAGGCTTGACTTAGCCCAGTGTGCTGAGGTCAATAAATTGACTTCCATGCAGCTTATTATGTGGGGCTCTTTCACATGTGACCTTATTAAAACCTGGAGTCCTCTCTGGACATTAACAATCTCATGGCTGTTTCCCTAAGTATGGAGGAGGATGTTGCTGCAGTGTCCTTGACAAAATCTCTTCCTTCCCTGAAATCTCTACTGAGAGGGGCACACACCAGTTGTTCACTGAGCCTCGGACATGACTGTAAGATGTCGCTGAGTGGAGGGATTCTTCTGCGAGGGGCATCAAAAGCAGAAAGATCTCAGCCTCATGCTAGTGTAAGGCTAGGCTGCTAGGAAAGAGGCTCTTCCCTGAACGGATAGTTAGGTACTGCAGTTGATTACATTGTATTGGTGACATTTCTGTTTTTCATTTAAAAAAGAAAAAGGAAAAATAATCCCAGCTCTATCTACCCAGCTGTTGTATCATTTCATAGCCTCGGACTGTTTCCTTCCCTCCTGACTATCAGTTCCTTTTTGTAGTGCCCTCAGAGACGCTGCCTCCTCTGTCTCCTCTTGAACTTCCTACCCCCATTCTCCATATGCTTGGCCACAAGTCAACATTGAAACGCCTGTGTGCTCAGATGGGAGTTTAAGACTGCTATGAGATATTTAATATGGGGAAGACAAAAACTGACTTGCCACAGATATGTGGGAGAGAGAAGGGAGTGACCCAGCATCCCAGGCTGAGGCTTGAGCTAGCTTTCTCCCCTGCCTTTCAGCCTCCTGAGAAGGCTGGAGGTTTCTGCCAGAATGTCTCTTAGTTGCTTCTGCTTATTTTCCAGCACTCTTTTTTTCCTGACCCTTTTCATCTTTGCTGAGAACATCCTGGGTGGCATGCAAGTAGAGAAATGGGCCTTTGTATCTGACACCAGCTCTTTTGCAGGAGGGAAGGAGAGGCATTGTAGTTAGGGCACTGTCCCTGGCTTTGGTTCCCCCTCTTCAAATGTTCCACTGTCTGGAAAATGGGGATGTTGCAGCCCATAGGGCTTGAGGATGTGCATGCTTACAGGCTGTGAAGTGCTCAGCAGCCGGAGAGGGGAAGACTGGGGATTGACAGCTGTAGAGCTGCCCCTGCCCTGCGGTAGCAAAGTGGAATTGGCACCTTGGGCTTCGCTGGGAAACAGAGGGCGAGAGCTAATAAAAGATCTGTTTCTAATCTTCTGTTTTGGGGGAAAGGCTGAGCAGCAGCAGAAGTGCTGGAGCCACTGATCTACAGATTGCTGTGGCTTGGCTTAGTCTTGTTTCACATTATAATGATTTTCTAACCAGCCTGCATGTGCGTGTGTGTTAATGAAGGCTTTGGTTCAGTACAAGCTGTTATTACTGGACCACGAGATTTCTTGGTCTCTTTCACAAGCAAGTGATTTTATCCCAACGTCCTACCTCTCTGTATGCACATGCATGCACATGTGTGTGCACTTGGGGATCTTTCAGGATGGAAAGTGCAGTGGAAATGTAAAATACTATAATTACGTGCAGCTTTTATTTCTATTTTTGCTCTGCAGTCAGCTTGGCAAGTAGAACTCTGTGTCTGGGCAGTCTCATATCTGATCTGATCTATTTGTCTGTGCTTTTTTGCATTGTGGTTTGCAGCTCTGCAATTGAAACCTTCAAGATTACTTAAAGATGGAATGAGAGTGTGCTTCCATTGAGCTTTGTAAAGGCCATTTCTTCTAGTGCAAAATAATGGGCCTAAATGACTTGACAGTGCTCCTTTTAAATCCACCACTTGGTTCCTGAGGGGGCGGGGGTGAGGAGGTAATGTATAGGTCTTACAGGAATAAAGGCAGTGTTTTGTGCTCCCCTGCGGCTCTGCAGCAGTAGCTCACTGCCTGACCCTATTAGCAGAGTGGTGCTGTCATCGCGGGTGAGTCCGGCGTGCGGACAGGGAGCCAGGCTAAACAAGCAGTGAAGTTAGGGGATGCAGTGAGGCTACAGCACTGACTGCCAAATAGGCAGAAAATTAAATGGTGGGGAGAAATGAATACTCCCTTATAGCTCAGTGGTAAAAAAACCAGCCCAGTCTTTCCTTCTCTCCAGTTTCCTTTGAAGGTGCAGCCACGGGAATGACAGGTCTGAGGAGTTCCAGTGTGGGCAATGCCACAGAGTGCCATAGGAAGGCAGGTGGGCAGTACCAGAGGAGTGCATTTCTCTTTGAGGCACTCTTGAGCCTGTGCATGAACATCGCTCTTGGAAAAGATGCAGCTACTGCTGCAACCTCTTATGGATGAGAGGTAGAGCCAAGGCCTCGATCAATTGATTGTTAAAGATCCCACCACACTTTTCATGAGATGAGGGGACAGTAACCTCAGTGTGCTGGCCAGATTCCAGTTCATTACTTTCTGTCAGTCTAAAATTTCCCCTTCTCCTTTCCTTGCCTTTTATCCTGGAGAAGTTATCATTCACTTCCTCTCCTAATGACTCACGGTAATGCTGCTGGCACACAACTGGTGCTTTATTTCATCCTGGTGATGAGGGAGTGATCCCTGTGATTTGGGGTCTTTGGGCTGAAAGACGTGCTATGGAAACACAAAGGTGTTTGGGGTATACACACATACACAAAAGCTCTGTTGGTTACTGTTCTTTCCCTTCAGCTGCCGTTTTGGAACAGGTAAACAGGTTTTGCAGCTGCATCTTCCAGCTAAATCCAAATCACAAGTGCGCGTGTGTGTCTTCAGTGTGTCTGTGTGCGCGCAGCCCTGTCTCTTCCCCCCCCCCCCCCCCCCCCTTCCGTCTTGGAACAAGAAGAATGTGTCAGGCCCTCTGGCTGCAATCCAGGACTCTCCGTGGAACTATAAATCGACCCGTCGGGGAGGGGGAAAGAGATTAACGTTGGCCGTCTTCATTAGTGAGTCCCCAGAGGAAACTGGGTCTGCCATCAGCCGTGAATGAGAC
The DNA here is from genome assembly GCA_033816785.1 of Picus viridis. Classification (NCBI taxonomy): domain Eukaryota; kingdom Metazoa; phylum Chordata; class Aves; order Piciformes; family Picidae; genus Picus; species Picus viridis. Next base: position 22,329,293 of record CM066568.1, on the reverse strand, counting down.
CAGCTGAGAGAGGAGGGGGAGAGTTTGCGGTTTTTATCACTGCCTCCAGAGACCCTGGAGGAGTGGAGGAAAAGAGTGTGATAGGGATGGGAGGATGTAAAATGAAGGAAGCCGGAGCTTTCCAGCACACTGCTCGCTTCCTCATTGGAGGGCAGGTAGCTGGTTGCCGCTCCTCTGCGCCAATCCCTGACCCGTGAGCCCATGTGTGTGGCTGGAGTACTTGGCATGCTAATTGGGAGCAGAGAGGAGTGAGCCCAGTGGCAGTGCAATGCCCTGCCATGCTAAACAAGTGCCAGTAATTGCATTCAAGGTACTTTCATTATGTCAGATTTTTCACAGAACCAGAAAAGTGCATTTATCATGAGCGGCATAATTCTTCCTGGGCATTGCTTGGAGGGGGTGTGTGTTTAATTCCCTGCCCCCTCTCCCTCCCAGAAAGATGAAAGAAATTCTTGCCTATGTTTTCATTCTCACTTGCACACTGATTTTTTTTTTTTTTTTTTCCCAAATAGCTTCTTTGAGCTCCAAACAGCAATCTCTTTTCTTCCTTGCTCTCTTTATTGTATATGTTTGCACGGCAGGCTCATGCAAACACTTGCATGCACTAATGCACATGTGTGCTAATTGTTGTTTTTCCAGTCTGAAGGAGGGTATGGAGGCTGCAACTGCAGCTGGTAACGTTTCAGGTTCTCTCGTAAAGTCCCTGAGAGCCTGGATTGTGGTGGTGCTCCTACCAGTAAAATCTGGTTTAAGCTGGTAGTTGTCTTGCCCCCCCCTCTTCTTGCAGTGAGTGACGCAGGCTCGACAGCTCCAGATAGTGATGCTCTTTATTCACCGAGCAGGCATCACACACATCATGGCAATACCAGCAATGCACGCACACTCTTCCTACCAGGGTACCTAGCTATGACCTGAGGGGACTGGGAAGAGGGAGGCTTCTTGTCTGTGCCCATGTGGTCCTTGTCACCTCTGCAGCATGACAACAAGAGAACCAATTAGTGTCAGTTTTGGTGGCGCTTCTTACTGATGGGGACACAGACCCAGCTAAGATGTGAACTGAGACATCATACATCTTCTCACTCTGCCTCGCGGTGGGTCTCTGGGGTGAGGGAGTTGTACTTGGGAGCAGGGGAGCTCCTGGGAAATACAGCTGGTGCCTGCAGCCACTCTGGTTGCTGGAGGTGCAAGGGGTTTGCAGGTGGTTGCAGTTACCCATCTGCTAAAACTTGTCCTTGTCTCCCTTATCCTCCCCAGCCCACCCCTGTGTTTCTGCTCTTCTGCTGTTTTCCCTTTAGACAACTTACTGCCTTCAGTAAGTGGCACAGCTTTCCCTGTTTGCTTTACCTTGATATTCACAGTCCTTTGTAAAACACACCTTTGCTTTTATGTGCTCCACCGGTGTCCACATCACCTCTGCTGTGGAATTTGTCACCTTCTTGAAATTGTTTTTTAACTAGTCCTTGCAAAACAGCTGTGACTGGTGCTTCTAGGCAGTTAGCATTTGCTAAGTTAAATGATGTTCCTTAGTAGTAAGTAAAAATAATAGTCTGTTTTTCTGTTACTGATAATCTTTAAAAAATGGTGGGGTTTTTGGTTAAGACTTAACCCATAACTTACAGTCCCTAGCTTCAGATGTTTTCAGGCAGAACCAGACAAACAGCTACTAATGGAGGGGAGGAAAGGCTGAGGGAAGGAAGGGCTGAGAGAACTGGGTTTGTTCAGCCTTGAGAGGAAGCACATAAAGGGTGGCTACCAGGGCAGTGGAGACTCCCTTTTTGTGAGGAGTCCCATGAAGAAGACAAGGGGTAATGGGTACAAGCTACTGCTGGGGAGATTCCCATTGGAATCCAGAAGAAAATGTTTCACCATGAGAGCAGTTAGCCATTGGAAGAACCTCCCAAAGGAAGCAGTGGATTCCCCTACATTGGTCAGTTTTAAGACTCAGCCTGACAGAGTGCTGGGCCACCTCATTTAAATTACACTATCACCTGGAAAGGTTGGACCAGATGATCCTTGGGGTCCCTTCCAACCTGGCGTTCTGTGAGTCTGTAATATTTGGAGTAGAAACGTGGGGCAAAGGAGCTGCCCTTTACATGAAGGGAGAGCACTACTGGTACTAAAAGGTGGCATTTCAGGTAAGTCAGCCCCAGGGCTGGTCTAAAAGCCAGGAATCCTGCCGCTTCCTGGTTCTTTTTTACACCTTGCGTTGTTCCCAGCTGAGGAGCATGCATGGATGTTTTGCCTTGCCTTGGGAGAAGAAGAAACAAATGATGATGAGTAGAAGGGTAACTGCACTATGGTGGGTCACAACACACCACCAGCTACTGTGTCACTAATGAATAAGCTGATGGATGAGTTATTTGCTCCACAGTCCAGAGGGAAGAGGCCACCTTTGCTGACACCCACCTCTGAGCAGTGTGAGGGCTCTGCACTGAGAGTAGTATGTCATCTGCAGAAGCAAAATCCCTCTTTTCCTTGTGCAGCTGGCTGCCTTTTGGAAAGCTCCAGTTCAAGCCTGATCTTGTTTAGCTTGTGGTGTGGCCTGAGGTGGTTCAGGCTTGAGGCAACCTGCTGGCAGCCAGGGTGGAGGTCTCTTTTCCTGGGGGACCTCCTTCCTGGTGGAAGAGTGGAGGAGGGTCAAGGGGAATGCAGCCTGCCGTGGGGAAGAAGTGCTGCAGTAGATTAAAGCAGCTGCTGAGGGACTACTCCAGTGAAGCTTGAAATCAGATTGTTTGACAAACATCATGTTAGAAGCACCTGGCTGGTTCTGTTTGCCCCACAGCTCCCTACCTCAGAGAGAAAACAAGGATATTCACTGCTCCAGAATCTCTTTGCTCTTCCCTCTTCTCTTCCTTTGCTATGCCCCAGAGGGCAGATTGCCTGCCTGCAGTGAGCCATGGGTGTCTGCTGGAGAGAGTAGTAGAAGGCTTTGGGAAGCCCTCACCTTAATGGCATCCCCATGTTTGAGAGACAGAGAGCTTATGGAGAGGTGGTTTTGTTTGGCTTGATTTTTATTTTATTTTTTCCAGCTCTGATTTTTTTTTTGTTCTGCCTCATTTGCATATTGTTTTTTTCCAAGCCTCTCCATCTCCTTTCTTCCTCCTTTTTTTAATTCTCTTCTCTGCTAAAGATTGCTCCCTAACTCTCAAATGTCCCTCCCCCGCCTCACTCCCCCCCACTGCATTTTTCTTTCATCCTTTGTTCTTGATTGCTTGTGCCCGGGAGCAAAGAAAGGAAAAGGAAAGGATACCATCTCTGTGAAATACAGGAGAGAGAGAGAGAGAGAGAAGAAAAAGGCAGGCAAGCAAACTTGTCAGCCTGGCAGAGTGAGACTGAATCCATCTCAGGAACATGCTGCACGCCTTGAACACATGGGATTCACTTCCTCCATTAAGCTGGCCGTGCCACACTGTATGGCTCTGATCCTGCCAGCCCTGGATGGGACTCCCCTGCAGAAATACTGCTTTTGGCATCTGCTGCCCTGGGAGAATGAACTGTGGATCAGGGACAGACCAAAATTACCTGCTGTGCCAGCCTTGATTATTAGCAGGGTCCTGTGCACGGTCGCCCCTGGTCCTGGTCCAGCTGTGAATCCAATGTCTCTCTCACACGGGAGTGTAATCACCTGCAATGTGTGTGCACGCTGGTTGATACATCACATCTCTTTCCTTCCATCTCCTCTCCCCTGCATCAGCAGCGCTGCCATAATCTCTCAAAATCAACAGGCCATTACAGTCTGATGTAACTCAATGAGTGCTCTGAGACAGAAATCCTGCAGTGTGCTTAAAAATCCTAATGTAGAAACACAGCACTGTCCTGCATCCTCCCGCCACCTCTGCTCCTGGTTTCTGGTGTAAAATCAGCATTGTTCTGTGTCTGCACATAGGGTTTTAGCTGAGTGGATTGCCAGGCTTCAGCTGGCTTTTTATTCTCTTTCAGCTCCCAGAATCTCAAATACAGAATCTGATCTCTGCTTCTCACCTCAACCACCTCTCCTTTTTCCATTAGCTTTTTGGAGCTGTGACTTTCAGCTCCTGCCCTGGGAGAGCAGAGGTTGCAGGGACCGTGCAGAGGCTCTCTTTCCATCTCTTTTACCCACCTGGCCTGTCCCTTGCTAGTGGAACGTGCTGTTGTTGATTAGACCCTGTGGTGGGGCAGTTCAGGTGCAGATGGGCCATGCTGGGTTTTGTACAGCAGAAATGTCTTTCTGCTTTTTTCATTGTTTCTGTATATGAGCTTTAGCTTAGATGTAGCCTTACATTTCAATCCTCCTCCTTACTCCCCTCCCCCAAGTTTTGTTTTATGCCACGTTCTTGCCAGAGAGGAGTCTGCTCTGTAAGCCTTGCTGGAAAGGGGCATCCTCTCTCCTGATACATGCAGTTTATTCCTATTTCTCACAGGACTCTGGCATCTGAGGCCTAGGTTTCGGGTCAATGCAATGAAGTAGCCCAAACTTCAATGTTATATCCCACAGAACTGCATTTTTCATTATTATCTTGGTTCCATTAGATAACCATAAATGGTGGATGAAATGGAGTGAAATACTTGCTGTATGAATCATGTCTACTGTCAGTGGTTCTTCCAAGGCTCTCACCATGGCACCTGGCTGGGAGGACTGTGCTACTGTGGTTGACATGTCACTGCTTTATTGTTGATGAGGGGCTGTTGGTTCTCCTTTCTGACCTGGCCTCAGAAAGAGCATAAATGAGTCGGGTAGAGTTCTAGAACTGGATGCCAGGGGATACCCTTATCTCATAGCTCCTCTCCAGCCTGCCTATTGTCTGAAGACAGACACTGAACTGCTTGTCAAAACCTGTAATTTAAGCTACATCCTGAGATGCAGAGAAAACATCCTTTGCTGTCTGGGATCTTGAGCGTGGTGACGATGACTTGGTCCCCTTCACGTACGGTCTCCTTTGCTTCTGTGGTTGACTGATGTTGACTAATTGAAGGCAGATGACCAATACAAAAGATCTGGCAGTGATGCATTGTTTTCATTAGCTGTCAAAAAGAACAATTAGCAGAGTTACCTCTTGCCTCCAGTCCTAATCCAAAACTTTCCTTTATGGTAAGAGTGAAAATGGCAGATCAGCGATGAAGTTTCTTGTTCAAAGGAACCATTTGGGATTCTTGCCAGTGGCAGAAGCATCTATTTTAACAAGGTAGTTCCTGTTCATCACTGAAAGCTTTCCAGTGATGGGAAGGGTCCTTGGGTATCCCAGTGGAACTTGAAGAAACTTGAGTTTTGCTTTGTGCCCATGGTAGCATAAGGGACCAGATGCACACCACCAGGCTGCTTGGACCACTGATCCAGTTGGTCTGGTACATTGTCTTGGACACTGGAGCTGGCTGTGATGCTGGAGCTGAGGCCCAAGTGTTGGTTGGAAAGTCTGCAAAGACGTTCCACTCCACTGTGGATAGTTCAGAGCAATGACCTGAGAGACAAGCTGCTGCTTTATGGCTCTGTCAGTTGGCTTTCATATATTTGAAATGTGAGAGCCTGTGCTAGTTTGTAAGTGGTTTCCTCTCTGACACCATTGTGGATCTTCTCACTATGGTTAGAAAAGTCTAACTGAATAAATATATGAGCCAGGTTTGGGGTTTTTGGACTGTCAAAGCAACTCCACCTGCTTCCATCTTGTGGCTCCCGAGGCTGTGATTTGGCAAGGCCTCTTCTTGAGTGGTGCCTGCATCTGAGAAACTTCACTTGTCCTCCATGTCCAAATATCTAGGGAGCGTTCTGCTAGAACTGTAGGCACTTGGAGATGGCAGTGAGGCTCTCTTCTGTTGATGCTTATCTGTACATCCAGCCAATGTGGTTATAGCTGATCAGCCACTGGTCCCAGTCACAGCGTTACAGCTGCTTGAGCAGCCGTAGCTTACCTGTTCTTGTAGACTGCTGTCTCTACACCCCCTACCTTGCACTCCTTTAGAGATAGCAGCTTTTTCTCTAGCTTGCTATAAACTCTATCCTCTGGTATAAAAAGCTCCTGTACAGCTGCATGACTCTGGAAGAGACCTGCTGACCGTCTGTTTTCTTGGTTCTTTCTCACAACTCTCAGTTGATCTGAAACCACTCTTCCCTCTCCTGTTCCTCTCAGTGTTTCTCTCCTCCTTCCATTGTAGATATGAGCACTTGAGCCAGTTGGGAATATTGATTAAATGTGTTTTTGTTTTTGTTTTCTTTTTTCTCTTTTGGAAAGTGTTAGTTTAAACAATAATAAGTATCTGTCTAAGAAGCAGCATTTCATACGAGTTTCATGGGGAAAGGAATGTGATGTTGTCTGGCTGCCCAGAATATCCCCAGGCCTGCCAGCTTGAAGGCCCTCCTCTGAGCTGGAGCACGGCTTCACGCCTGAGGTGGCAGGCAGAGCGTTTTCTTGGTGGTTGTCCTTACGGAAACAGATCCTGCTTCCCAGTCATGCCTGGGGACAGCGGGAAGGGAAGGAATTGAGCACCAGTGGCTTCAGACACCAGCTTTGTCACCAGCAGCCAGGATCCAGCTGTGCCTTGGGCCCTTCCACGAGGAGGCGGAGGAGAAGCTTGTTTTGTTTTTTTGTTTTGCTTTCTGAAAGCTGTGCAAAGCTGTGTGATCTGCTGCAGCGTAATTAAGGCATCCTCACATCTCTCTGACTTGGAAGCCGGCGTGTGATACATTTTCACAGAATCATGGAGCGTTAGGGGCTGGAAGGGACCTTGAAAGATCACCCAGTCCAACCCCCCCCTGCCAGAGCAGGATCACCTATACCAGATCACACAGGAACGCAGCCAGGCAGGTTTTGAATATCTCCAGAGAGGGAGATGTGCCTTCAAAAGATGTTGGAGGGTGAAAGGGCAGCACTGGGTGGCAAGTTATGATCTAGGTATGTGTGGATACGGCGTGCTGAGTAATCGCTTGTGAAGCTGCAGGTTTGTATTAAGTGGTTCTGGATGTGGTATCATCTACAATATGTGTAGCTCAGGGAAAGGAAAGAAGGAATGCTATAACCCTGGAGGGAAGGTGCTGGACAAGGACTCAACACACTGTACTTCAAACCTAAGCCAATAATCTGCTGACACTGTTTAGCTTCTCTGCGTCTCCAGAAGATGACACACTGAAGGACTGTGGCCACAGGCATGTGATGAGGAAGGTGGGAATTAGGCTTGAACAACTCCTGAGTGAGCTGGAGGAAGGGAAGTAGATTGAAGAACCTGAATGGATGGAGGTTTGCACTCAATCCGTACCCTTCACAATTTGGAGCTGAAATCTACAGCTCAGAGATGAGGCAATGGCTGGGCTTTGGGCTGTGCATTTCTGAGTGTTTTTAAGGGCATGGTTTTGTGGTGGGCTGAAGCAGATCCAGATCAGCATGGCTGCCAACTAGAATGCATGCAGTTCCCTCCTGTATCACTTATTTGTTCTGCAAATGTGCTGTGGTAAACTAATGTAGGAAAACCAAACTTTTCCAGCCAGATCTGTTTGGAGAAGTGTGCTGAGAGCAGGAAGGAAGAGGCAGGAGAGGCTTGTTTGCCCCTTCTCAGCAGAAGTAAGGACTTGAGTTGTCTCAATTTGTTTTCAGCTTATTGAGCAAACTTGTCTGCCTCTACTCTTTACCCTCTTCTGTTATCCCCAATTAATAGCATTTCCCAGCTTCACGGGGGCGTGATGAAGGTATCACAGGCTGAGAAGTGATCAGATACGACATGCCTGTGTACGTGTCTGAGAGGAAGAGAAACTTCAGATGATAATATCTGCTGGTAAAACCTCTGTGGGGCAAGAAATGGCATGGGCAAGAGCTGCGATGGGAGGGAGTGGGCTGCCTTGGCATGGCCGGGTCCATGCAGAGCTTTCCAACCCACTGCCCAGCCCAGTTGTGCAGACCATGCGTGACTCAGCCGAGCGCTCGTCTCGGTGGCATTTCAGTTTGTCTGTAACACGACAGCGCCAAAGCGCTGCCGCCCATCAATTCTGAAACTAAAGGGGTGGAAGCAGTGGGCAGAAACCTATTGATTGCACTGTAAATCAGAATGTTAAAGGGAAAAGCCAGATTTCCAGGAAAATTATAGGTCCATCTCTCACCTGCTGCAGGCAGAAGAGTTTCTGTCACCTGCTCTGAGCGTACACTCCAGTACTTAAATCTTCTGTGTACAGGGGCACTTGGTAGTCTGGGGTCCAAGTGCTAATTCTTTCAACGTTTTGTGCAGGCAAATGATGTCATTTCAGCAGGCCTGAGTTAGGTCAGATGACAGGGCTTAGAAGGTTCAGCCTTGCTTGAAAAGTAACCCTGAAGAGAAATGGGATAAGTGGGCTACTGGAGCTAGGGTGTAACATTGTAGAGAGGAGGTGGAACTTGATTCCTCTGCTTTTGGGATGCCTGTTTTTTGCAGCAGAAGAGGAAAATCTGCACCAAAGGACTGTCCCTCTCCCTCTTGCAAGCAGTGAGTTCTGCACCTTTATGCCCCAGGGACCAGCTGGCTTTGGGAACAGAAAGCTTGAGAATTTCCCAGGTATCAGTCAGTGAAAGGAGACAACTGAAGGAAGAGTGATGGTCTTGAACTGTGGTGGGATGTGACTGAATTAATGTGGAACAGACCAGAGCGGATGCTGGGGCTGGAGAATACCGTGGAGTTAAGAGATTTGGGGCACACAGTGCTTTGCTGGGCAGGACATAGACAGATGGAGAGAGATCTTGGAGGGTGTCCCAAAATTGCCCGATTAATACATTTGGGAGAGTCATTGCTCTGCTCATCATGCATGTGTTTTGGGATTGGTCCAGGGGAGGTTTCAAGAGAATCAGAATCACAGTCTTAGGGGTTTTTTAAAAAGAAAAGAACCCAAACAAAATGAGACTCATTGTTTTGGGGTCACTTTTATGTGCATTGAGAAGCTTTACAAAAAAAAAAAGCAAAGCAAAAAAAGAAATCTGTTAACTGTTAGTACTTCTTGCTTTTCTTACCCTTCCATTCTAAAAGGACTTTTTTTTTTTGCCAGGCTCTGGATCAAGTATAAACAGGAGTTTCACACAGATTCAGGACAGATGTAGAGGCAACCTGGGAGAAGTGGAATGGCAGGAAATTATGTTGGTCACAACTGAGATGCTCAGCACAACCAAAGCACTTGAGCTAGTGAACCATTTTTACAGCACGTGTTGTCCCTGTGCCATAGGTTGTTAATTTTTTCTTTCTTTACCAGGAGCAGATGGAGAAAACCTCTGGGGATGGGATATTTCTCCTGTGAGTGGAGAAGAGCCTGCATGTGCTCTGGGGAGAGGAGAATCACACCTCTTGGTTTGCTGTGTCTGGGTTAGCAGGAAAGCTCCGTAAGGATCACGGCTGTACTGTATCCGTGTTTGTTTAAGGTGCTGAGGGATGCTGAGGTCAGACGAGCTTCCTCTGCTGCAGTGGGGAGCTGTTATAATAGCTGCTGTTTCTGCTGTTACAGGCCACACAACGGTGAGATATTTATTAGGCTAATGAGCAAATTATAATTCAAAGCTTCAGGATGAACAAAAAAAAAAAAAAAAAAAAAAAGAAAGAAATGTATGTTAGCTCCCAACTGGTAATGGTTGTAGGATCAGGGTTGCAGAATTCTTGAATTTCAAAGTTTTCCCAAGTGCCCAGCGCTCAGATGAGAAGCAGCTCTGGACCAGTATGTGGTTACATTCTTCAGCTTGGAAATGTACGTGTTGTGGTCACAGCACAGAGCATGAGGGAAAAAGCAACCTTGCCTCGTTTCCTGTCTTGTGTTTTCGAATGTGGATTCTCATTCATAAAGCACAGAGAAGGGATATTTTTGTACAGTGTTTCCGAGGGGGATGGGGATTTTAATTTTTCTTTTTTTTTTTTTCCCCTCTCTAAAAGAAAAATGCAGAAAACTTTGCTCGTGCATTCAAAAGCAGCTGTGTTTGGTTTGTGGTGGAGAGGTCTAAGTGTGCATTAGAACATGACCTGCCTAGTGTAGCTGTTTTGTGTCACCTCCGTACACAGAGGGGGATTTTGTGTAAACTGTGTTGACCTGCTATCCACAGGCAGTTTTGGATTACAGTTTGTCTGGGCTGGATTCAAATGGTGGCCTCAAGGAGAAATGTTCTTTAATCATTCAAGCTGGATGCTGCCTGAGTTTTGGAATCTTGCAAATATGTTGCCATTTATGTAATAAATATAAACTTAAAGAGTGTTTCTTTTCCTTGAGAAGCTCTTCACTTCATGGGCTTTTATTGTGAGCTGGTTGTTAGGGCTGAGAATTTGCCACTGACTCCCTCTCCCCACCCCAAAACAAACAAATAAATAGAACCATATGCAGTTGACTTCATTCTCCAAACAGCCTCTTAGGCTACTTCTCTATGAAATCAGCAGCTTTTTTTTTTTGTTTGTTTCAAGTGTTGAGACATGCCAGACCACTGTAGGCTGCACAGAGAACAAAGATGTTAGCCCTAGCAATGACTCTTAAGTCAGCTGTCAGCTCCATCCAAAGTATCGGTCATCTTCCAATAGTTGAAGTCACTGCAACAGTGTTTTTCTTGCCTCATTCCTTGTGTGAAGTGAGCTGCTGTAGCAGAGGGGCTTTAAATACATTCTTTGGTTGGGTGGTCGTTCTTGTTGGGGGGTTTTGTTGTTTGTGTCTTGCTTTGTATTTTTAAAATTTTTATTATTTCCCCACCCCCAAATGAAAACATTAATAATATTTTTAGTCATACTTCTTGATGTACAGGCAAATGACATTATTTTTTTCAGTGGCTGTTTCTGGCATAAATCTGATTGAATTTGTCAATGGCACACATTGGCCCGATTCCATGTTTTATTCTGCTCAGTGCTACTGACTTTGCATGTGATCTTTACTCAGTCGCTTATCATTTATCTTTTATTTGCATTAGCTTTGAATCAGGATAGCTCCTGGTAAACTCCCAAAGGTTCTGTAGCCGTTTCATATAGGTGATCTTGGTAGAACATGCGCAAGATCCTGGTATTTAGAGAAGAAGGGAAGCACCCTGTGAGCAAGTAGAATTAGGGTGAGAGCATGAAGGGACAAAAAGGAAGTGACAATGACAGAAAAAAAGGAAGAGGAAGTTCAGACCAAGGGGTACCAGATGGAAGCTGGTGTTGAGCTTTGGGAAGTATGGAACATTATGCAAAGGATAAGAGGCAAGGAGATGCTGCAGATCAAAAATGAAAAGGAAATGAAGCACAAATGAAAGCAGTGGCTTGGAGAAAGATCTGTTGAGTCAAGGAGTTGGAAGAAAGAGAAGGGAGGGAATAAGGAAAAGGATTTGTTCAGGTCAATTAGCTTTATAGATGGCATTTGTGATTTTTTTGCCCTGTATTTCTAAACTTGGGCCATAATGATGCTTTCTTCTTCTTTTTTTTTTTTTTTTTTTAAGCATCTGACCACTCTAAATTATCACATGAAATAATTTGGCATAGGAAGACCTCTAAAATGGAGATCACACTGGTGTCTGGTAGCACCCTCCTTTCCCTAGAAAATAGCACCTTGAACTCCTGAAAATGTTAATGGCTTGGCATGGTCCCCTGCTAGTACGTTCTGGTGGCTTTCAAATTCTTGCTCCATGTTGTAGATGAGAATTTCTAACATGTAAAACATTTAAGAACACCACCAAAAAGTAACTACATAAAGATTCTTGTGTAGGGATTCTTTTTCTTCTTTTACTCTTCAGAGAATAATGAGCCCGATTTAACTCTCTGTCAAATAATGCCTCTGGGTTTGTTTGTTTGGATCTTAGTGGTGGGTCTTGTTTGGGTCTTTTCCCCACTGCCAGCTCTACCTGTGAAGGAGGAGTGGTGAGGAGAAGGGATGCAGTGGGAATGGTTTGCAATGACTTGTTTCAAGAAATGAGAGGAGGTTGGCCCATGCTGGATTGAAACGGGGCTGACGAGTGCTGCTGTTCCTATTGTTCTGCCAGACCATGCAGTTCAGGCTTTCAAAATTAATGTTTAAGACTTCCAATTTTTGAAAGATACCAATTTCAAACGTAATGAAGCACAACAAGAAATGCTAGGACTGGTACTTTAGAAGCTACCTGAAGATAAATGAATCGCTTGAAAATTCTCCCAGTAAAAACCCATGTGTTTTCTCTCACTGGACCAGTATGTGGGAGTGTAACCTCTGGGTCTCGCATAAGGTTCTGCAGTGATTAATTAGGCAGAGGAAAAGCAGAGAAATCACCTCACCTCTGGCTGCAGCACTAGTTGAAAAAGTTGTGGAAAACAAAGCCAACTGCTGCAATCCCAGGTTGTAAGAGGAGGTGGAGATAGAGCAGCTGCATTCCCTAGGGCTCAGATTGGTGTTCCATTGACTAGCAGCGCTCATGCTTCTGCTACAATTAATAAGGAGGAGAGACTTGCTCCTTAATGCATGATGGTTGTCTGTAGGAGCCAAAAGAGACTTTCTGGAGCTGCTGCTGCCACCCATCACCAGCAGCACGGCGCACGATACGTAGCTGATGATGTAAGCAGCAGCAGTCAGTGACTGCTTGCAGGACATGGCATCCTGAGCGGGATGCACCAAAGGCCCCACCAGACACAGCAGCTCCTGTGTTTGGCTTTTATCTCCTGCTTCACCATCAGCTCGTCTCCTTCAGACAGTGACAGTCCTGTGAAATCTTCTGGGAGCTGCAGTGTTTGTCTCCCTTGGAACTTGGGAGTGCAGGGGATTTGGGGAAGAGGACTGAATATTTTTCTTGATTTGGGCTTTTATTTGCCCCCTTTTTTTCCCCTGGAGAGTGCAGAGCTCAGTATTTCAGACTGGTTTTTGCCTTCAAGAAATTCCAGTGAAATGATCAGAGGATTTGAGGGTCTGTGAGATGCTTCTGTATTTTGAGTCCTAATCACTTAGGTGAAAAAGAATAAGTAAATTATATATTGAACTGCTAACTGGTGCTGAGGCCTGGTGGTTTCCATGGCAACTGGGCTGGAAATAGCTGACTGTGACGTCACCAGCACGGCACAGGTAGAGTCGCATCCCGCCGCTGTTTCCCCCTGAAGAAGTGAGCGAGGCAGGCGCAAACACCTTGACATTGCAATTAACATATGCAAATATCCCAGCCACCCCTGCTACCTGTCCACTGCAGGGCTATACCCAGTTCACCCTGCCCACAGCACAGACAGATGAGCCCTCTTGCCAGGTGCTAAGGGAGGTCGCTCCCACCCCCCACCTGCCCTCTCTGTGTTTGTCTGCGTTGGGGTGCAGAGCTGTGGGGTGAGGCCTCTCAGTCCCCTGTCCAGTTTGCAGGGCTCAGGTCTTCTCCACCAGTGCCCAGTGATGCCCGAGTTGCTCCTCTAATTCATCTTACAGCTGCAGTATTGCATGTGAGAGGAGAGATTCTAAACAGCTCAGCTTGGACACCATTTCTTCTTTCTGGAGATGGATGAAAGACCTGGTAGGTTTAGTTTTGGACCTTTTTTTTAAATTTGGTTGGTGTAAATTTTTTTGTGTTTTGTTTTCTGGATTATTTGGGTTTGTTTTATCTTTCTTTTTTATCTTTGAAACACCAATAATGTAAACTCTGGTCTTTTCTGACATTGCTGAAGGACAGGTGGGAGGTGTAAATTAATCTGTGCATGTGAACATTTAAAACATTAATTAAAGGGGTCAGTGTGGTGAGTCTTTAACAAAGGCTTTCTTTACTCAAAATACTCCTTTTTGAAGACAAGACATTTTAAGCAAAACAAACAACCAGCCTGTTTCAGCGTGGTCATTTGATTGCCTACTTGAAGCCTTTTGTACTGTACTGTAGGGGTAGGTGTGTCACACTCCTGTGGGACTGTGACACATTGGAGCCTGGGTAGACAATGGCCAGGTGGACATGAAGAGTAAGTTGCTGTTCAGCTGTGGAATTTAATATCCTTTAGCCAGCAGCAACAAAAAGAAGCCCACCCCACTGATCCGATAAACCAGCTCTACGCATGATCAAAACACAGTAGATGCAGTACTTCCTCCTGCACATTTTCTGGTGTTTGTGTTCAATTTAGTTTTAGCTGTCCCAGGTGATTGCATTTCCAATGTTTGCCTGAGAAGACGAGACCATATGCCTCCCTGTTAAGGTGATTTGTCCTCTTTTTTTTCCCCATGCAGCAGCAAACCCATGTTTTTCCTTTCTTGGTTTCCACCGGACCTGAGCATAGTCCAGGTACTGCTGAATGGTCCTCTCTTTTCATTTGTGCCTGTCAGAGGTTTGTAGAGCGTTCAGCCCCCAGCTCATTGGCCATTGCTTAGCAAGCTCTCAGGTTTAGTCCTTGTGTCTGTAAATGGTTTTCTGGTTCTTGGCAATGCACTCATTACTCTTCTGCAACCTTCCATTTTGTCGTGAGTTTTTGAGCAGGTTTAGCCCAAAATTAAATACCAGCTTTCAGGTGTTTCTGGAACTAAACTAATTTGAAGCTTGTCATCTCTAGAGACTGCTAATACTGCAAGCACATGCAGCAGGCACAACTATTTGCTTGCAGCGGTGCCCACCTGTACATAAAAATAGTTCTGTTACAAGTGTCTTCTGCAGGAGACTGCCCACCAATGCATCCTGCATCTCCTGTGCCTGCATCATTGAAATGACTGTCAGGAGAAAATGCTGATGTTTCAGATATGGTGGCTGGCTGTCTCAGGAAGGATCTCATACTGCCTCTTCCCTTTGGTCAAAATAGATGTACTCTGGGTGATGTTTTACATTTAGATGTAAATGCTTATCTGTCATATAGGCATAAAAACATTCAGTGTTTGTAATGAGAAAATGACACAGGGCAATGAATAGAGATTTTTATTAGGTGCCGTGGCTCACTGAGTGTTGTTTGCAGATAGTGTGCTGCACAGACCACCTATTATGCTTCACAGGCCAGCAGTGACCTGTGAGCCACAGCTTGGGTGATGCTATTCTAGGGCCTTATCTGTACTAGGAAAAGGAAGACAAATGATGTGTAGTTTATTGTCTCATTGTAAAGCTAAATGATATCATGGGGTATTGGTTGTTGGGGGTTTCTTAATATCAGGAGTTGATTCTTTAGTGTGCTGCAGCTCTGTTTCTGCTGCCAGAGGTGAAGTAACTGTCCTGATTTCCACAGCGTAGATGCAGATAAATGTACTTGGAACTACAGGAGATTCTTACCTTTATCATGTACCTCCTTTGGATGCATCTCCACATATTAGTAGCTCCTTTTTTCATCTTTGGATGGACTACTTAAATCATGCACATTATTTTGGCTTCCAAGGGTTTTTCCTTCCCCAAGTCCTTGGTTTGTAGGGAGTGCCATTGAGAAGTCAGTATAATGAATATGAAAAATATGAAGATCTCCAAAACCTTACCGACAAAAAGGAAACCTTGCAATGCATTTCACTGCTGCCTTCCCTAGTTAGATGTACTGCCTCTAGCGCTGAGGCAGAAGAGTGTGAGATCATCTGTGGCTCATTAGAGGCAATATCAGAATGTAGGACAACTGAACACATACCACTTGTGGCTCTTGAGCAGTTGTGAAAACCTGGACTACAATCAGCACTTCTGTCTTAAGGTTCCTAGTGCTGTTAACACTTGTAGAGTTCCTCGGCGTTTTCTAACACCTCTTGTCTTGTATTAATCTGTCTTTCAGAAGGTGAACTTTTTGGGCCAGAAATGGACAGTTTTGTCATACAGGCATATTGATAGGATGAGATGCTGAATGTTGCCATCAGAGTTCTAGGCAATCGGATCTGTCAGGAAAAAATTGGTGGTGGGTAATGAGCAACAGAGAGGTGAACTATTGCTTTTCACTCCTTGCCACCTCTACATTTCTCCCAGTTTATGACATCTTCACAAAAAGGAGAAGCTGCTGCTCTGCTGCTGGCTGCACAATGCGTAGTTCCTGATCTCGGCAGATGGCATGTACAAAATCTGTGCAGTGAGTGGTATTGCTTGGGAAAGCTGAGAAGATAGGGGTTTATTGTCTTTTATGGTGAGGCTTGCTCAGGTCTCAGTGTCTGCAACCTCCAAAATTAGACAGTTTGCATTTGGAGTTGATACCATCATCAGTGGGGCCTACTGGGCTGAACCAGCTGTTCATGCACCCTGAAAATACCACTTTGTCTTTCTTCTGCCACAGGGCAGACGAAAGAGGCAACAGGACCGAGTGCAGGGCTCAGGGAGTGAGAGGGATAGAGGATGGGTGGGGGACAAACTTCGTGCCACGAGTCTGGCGGGAAGGTGGAGTTGGGCCCCATTCAAAATGGCTGCCGCCGCATTCAAGGGGCCATTTTAAGTGTCTGTTCTCCTGCTCTCGCTTAAGGGTGTAATTTGAATGAGTCTGAAAGCCAACAAAAATGTTAGATTCCAGTGCAAATCTGTTGTGATTTGGGGATTCATCCGAATCCCAACAATGCGTAAAGTGGAGCGGGATGAGAGGTGATATATTGTGGAAATGTAAGATATGAATTTTATATTTATTACTGACTTGGCAGGGTGCTTTTCACATCACCATTCTGGTACAGTTTTGATTAGATTTTTATGCTGAGCATCGGAGAAACACTGCTCGTGTGTACGTAATTCTCCCTCCCTTTTGTGCTTCTCTTCTGTGATAAGGAGAACTCTGTGCTGATGGAAGAGACAGGGTTGACAGTCCTTGCACTGTAACAATACAGTTTAGACAATGACAGTAAAAACTTACTCTGCCAGCTTGGACGACATGTGTTGACAGGGAGCAGAGTGCCTCTAGCAGCAGGAGGAGAGGTAAGTTTCTGTATCTTGCCCAGTTCCTGACCTGTGCACGACTTTGGAAAGGTGATGGTAGTTTCCATGATGTTGACACATATGGGGGACCTGTTCAGTGGCTCTCAGTCCATGTGTTGCTCTCGTTTGTCACAAATTGTTGTTTTGTAACGGATTTTGTTTACTCCCAGTGTGTGCTGGCTCTGAACTAGCACTGAAAGCAGATAAAATTCATCTGCAGATGGAGTGCTGTCTGTTCTCTCACAGGTACTTGTTTTCGTTAAATGGGTAAACATCAGGAAAATACCCTTCTCTGCAGACTTCCCTTACAAAGTCAGAGTTCTAGGGCAGTGTAAATCTGTTGTGTATATTTATATCCAGCTATTTATACAACCTTTGTCTTCTGTATAGAGCTTTTTTGCAAGCATCAATGCATGTATTCTACTTTCCTTTGTGTCAAAACTAGTAGTGTCCCCATTTTATAGCTTCATAAAGAACTGTATTGTGTGGTTTGAGATGGTGCAGAAGGTCTGCATCAAAACTGGGAACCAGAACCCAGATTTCTGGGATTCTCGGTTTGGTGTCCAATACCCATTAAGAATGAGGAAGAAGGCAGGATGGGTTTTGTGCTTATTTAAAGATGTATTTACATATGTTTGCCTTGAATCTGCTTCTGGAGATGCACAGTTTCAATGTGCCATTTTTAATTAGAATAATTGTCTTGAAAAGGAGCTTAAAAGGATAAAAACGTAGTAGATTTTTTGCATCTTCACCACAAATAGCATTGCAATTGTACTGTGGAAATGCATCTGGCCTGTGGCATTTGGCAGAACCAAAAGGTTTGACTCAATCTGATCTTGGCAGAGCAAAATGTATGAGGAGACAATTGCCAGCAAGTTGATTTAACATGACGAGGTTATAAGTTGTCGTGTGGGGCTATAGTAGTTTGAATCTGTGGTCCTTCTCCATTGCAGTAAGTAGTAAAATGTTTGCTTACACCATCAGGATGTTGGTTAGTTCAGAGTTACTGTGAGTCAGCAGGCAAATGGTAACTTGCTAGTCATGGTAACTCAGTTGTTACTTCTGTGTTTGCATCTCTTGGGCTGATTTTGGTGGGTAGCAGTTGTCAATGAAGGGCAAGTGAAAGGAAGAGCCTGGGAGTTAACCTCTCCTCACCGGTTGCCTGGATGCAAGCAAATCTGCCTGCAGACCTGTTGGCTGGTTGGATTGAAAAATGGAATGAGATTTGTCTTGATCTAAGTTGCTGGCCTACTGAAGGATATTTTCACCATTATCACAGCTGCCTTATGGCAGCAAATGGAGAAGGCTAGAAGTGGTGGTGTATGGCTTAGTAGTTCAGTTCCTCCTACAACTGGAAGACTGACTTTTTGCAGAAATGGTGGAGAACCTTTCTCTTGTTGAAAGCCAAGCTGGCCTTTCATACAGCCGCACATTAGCCCATAGCTCTGCATTATCCAGCAGTGATGTGTGAAGTCTGGTGGCTCCAGCCTATGCAAAATGAACTTGAGATCTGTACCCAGCCCCTGAGTGGCAGATCACAGAATCATGGAATGATGGAGGCTGGAAGGGACCTCCAGAGGTCATCCGTCTCAACCCCTCTGCAGGTACAGCTAAGTTAGCTTCCACAGGAATGTGTCCAGGTGGGTTTTGAAAGTCCCCAAAGAAGGAGACTCCACAACCTCTCTGGGCAGCCTGTACCAGTGCTCCATCACCATTAAAGTTAAGGTTTCTCCTTAAGGTTCAGTAAAACCTGCTGTGTTCTAGTTTGTACCCTTTTCCTATTACTGGGCACCACAGAAAAGAGTCCAGCCCCATCCTCCTAACCTCCATTCTTTAGATATTTATATTCATGTATAACGTCCTTCCTCAGTCTTCTCTCTTCCAGGATAAAGATTAGATCTCCTACCCAAGCTCTACAATTTTAAATAGTCCATACTGGAGGCTCACCTCTCCAGGAGGGAACTCTGCTTGCAGTGTAAAACCACTGTGCACTTACACTTGTTTATACAGGGAAGTTGGCGTGCAGTAAGCTGGAGTGTGAGTTTATGGCTCCCTAGCTGTTCTGGGCTATTTTGTGTGGGCATTTTTCATACCCAATTAAGAGCTGAGCTTCTTGCTCCAATGGTGTTGATGGAGGAAGAGTGGCTGTAGTGTGAGTGGGTGTGCAGTGCCCAGCATGCTGTCCCTTCTGAGCCCAGCCTATTGCCCCCTTACCAGGGTGAATAAGCCCTTGGGTAATGTGTATAGTTTACAGGAGGTCATGTGGGGTCAGAGCAGCAGCAAGGTGATGGGGTGAGACTGAGGAGCTGTGTGGCCAGCTTGGCTGTGGCACCACATCAGACAATGCTGAGACGCGGCTGGCTTACATGTGCTGGAGACAAGATGGGAACATCAGTAATGCAAGTGGAAAGCAGTGGTATGGTGAAGGGCCAGCATCCCAGAGACCATAAGCGTGGGGAGACTCTGGATCCTGCTGGCTGCAAGGTTGTGCTAGTGGGACCCTGCCTTTCTGCTGCCTTTGCTCTGCAGTGGCCGTGGCAGAGACCACCAGCAGGCTGCCGGTGCTCTGTGCGGTTAAAGAGAGCAAGGGCTTGCCGCGGGGGAGCACAGGCTGGCATCTGAGCAGCTTCACCTCTGCCCCGCCGGCTCTCGGCAGCCTTCCTGGCCGCCTGCTGCCTCTCCCCAGCTGCCAGCCCCCTGCCCAAGGGCAAGGGCAGGCACAGCTCATCCTCTCCCCAGGCTGGGAGCAGGGAAGCGAGGGGTGGGCTGCAGAGAGGACCACGTCCCTCAGGCCCTGATCCTCCCCCCGACTCCCCGTGTCAGGCGCGCGTTTAAGCCTGCGCTGGTCTCCTGGACACCTTCCCGGTGAGTTTTCCAGAGAATGACTACAGATGAAATGCAATTAGACACAGATGGACGGGGAGTGGGGGAGGGGTGGAAGAGGAGCCGAGTTTAAAAATGGGGGAAGGGGAGCGATTAATTGCGAGGCCATGAGGCGGGAGCGGCGCGTGCGAGAGAGGGATGAGCGCGAGGATCAGAGGTCCCCACTGGGAGATGCTCGCTGGGCCGGGGCCGGGAACCTGAGGAGGTCTCTCTGCTCTCAACTGCTGCCGCCGCCGCTGTTGTGGTTGTTGGAGAGCCAGAGGGAAGCAGCAGGCGTGTCTCAGGGATGATTAATCATGTATGGCAGCAGTGAGGAAGGAGGACGCGGTGCACACACGGAGACCAGCACCTCCCCTACCCCTGCGCGCCTTTGGCTCACTGACAGCAATCTTTTCTGCTCTGAAATCCAGCCCCAGAGGAGGACAGGCAGAGGGGGACCGTGTTTCACCTGAGCCAAGAAATGGCTCTGTACCCACCTGTCCTCGAATCCTTAGCCACCCCATCCTCTGGGAGCTTTGACACTAAAGAAATTTGAATCTCCTGGGTCTGAGGAAGAATGAAATAAAAAAGTGAAAGCAAAGAGTTGAACTAGTCCAGGTGGGAGGTGAGGCAGATCTGATTGAAAGTTTAATTAGCAAGGTGCGTGGAAAAAAATAAAAAGTGGGTTTGGCAACAGCAGGCTCTGAGTGCTTCCCAGTTGGAGAGGTGGGGACAGGGCACAGAGCAGTCCAGGTGTCTCTTTGCCTCAGGACTTGTCAGTCTCCTCTCTCTCCACTCCCTTGAAAAGAAACGAGATTTAAATATAAATTGGTCTCTGTTTGGGGGAAGGACTTTGATTTTTAAGTCTCCAGGATTTGACTTCTTAGCGCTTTGAAGAAAAGCTTAAGAATTAGAAACATGGGGATTTTTGTATGGGCTATTTTTTGAGAGATCCAAGTCCTGCACAGGTACAAACTAGGAGACTCATGGTTAAACCAGGACCCCTGGCAGGCTTCCAGCTTTAAGCGGGCCTCCCAGTCTAATGGCCATTACCTGTGGTGGTCTACATGCACATCTTTGCCTTGCAATTTCCTCTCACACTTTCTTCTGCAAGTAGCTGAAAGTCTCCCCTTTTCTCTGCATCCCACATCAAAGCTATGGCAACATGCTTCCCACTGTCATTATCATCTGCAGTGGATGTTGTCAAGGTGTTCGTACTTTTCCCCTTAATCTCAAAGGCTCCACCTCTTCCACAGTCTTTAACAGTTCTTTTGGGGAGCTTCGGCCTGAAGGAAGGTATTTGATTATATTTTGTTGCTCCTTATTTCCCTCTGCTCCAGATTTTCTCAGTGCTGTCTTCTGTCATGGAGGTGGGATCTCTTGGCTAATTTTTCTAGCATTGCTCCCATGTGCTGCCTTTACGTTCATCCCTGCAAGATGGCTTGAGAGTGTCGTAAACAGCTCCATGTTTTCCATGTGCTGCTTCCTTGTGCAGTGCAGAGTAGTGGCCAGGATCTGGAATGTACTAATTTCTTTATCTCCCCACCTCCCCCACCCTCCCCCCTTCCCCCCCCCGCCCCCTCCTTAATGCTGCTAAGTGTAGCTAAGTAATATTTCATAAAGCTAAATATTATCATGAAATAAGAGCAGAGTAGAGCACACAAATTGTTTATAGGCAGAACTGAAGGACTGGGGTGGGTGTCTCTGGACAAAGTTAATTTCATTGTGAAATGTGTGCTGCAGAGCTATGGAAAGCTGGGGTACAGCTGATGAAGTTGGAGATACCTTTGCAAGGTTGTTTTGGGATCCCTGGATTAAAAAAAAACCAACAAAACCAAACAATGCAGTTTTCCAAGCAGAATTGAAACATGTTGATGGCATCAGAAGCTGACAAAACTGAGAGCTGGAATAAATACTTAATGCTCCTCCTCGTGAGACCTCTGCTCACAGCCAGTAGTCATGGAAAACAGGACAAAACAGATGCAGATGCCTGAGTGAGTGAATAGTGCCCCTTTATTTGTTGCTGTTGTGAAGCGAGGTGTTTTCCTCTCCTCACCAATTTGGTGAGCTTCCTTTGTGGTGTTGGTGTCCTGGAGTGGTGGCAGCAGGAAAGTGCTGGAAGCAGCTGGCACACTGCACCCACACCAGCCCAGTGGATCTAATTTGGGGATTTGGGCAGCATAATGAGCTCCTCTGCTGAGGCTGTGTGGAGGGACATCTCTGCCTTGCCTGAAGGGACTGTCTGCCCATTTTGAACGCAAAGGGACCAAGAGCAGGCAAAGGGCTGGGAGGCTGTCCATGTGCTCAGGGCTGGTACAACATCAACGTTTTCATTTGGAGCTCTTCCCGAGATGACTTTCTCTAAGGGCAAGCAGTGAAGGACAGGGCAGCTTGTCCCCTGTCACCTCTTTCACATCCACGGATGAGGCAATGGGATCAGGGGGCTTGGGCTGAGCCTTACTTGGCTGTGTACATGATTTAAGAGAAAAGAAGAAAACCAGGGACAAAAGGATATAACTCGCTCACTTGGCTGGCAGCTGGGCAGCAAGAGGAACATGTTGCTAATTAATGTAAACTACAGATCACATTTGGACAGAGGTGATGCTGTAATGGGGAGTAGCATCCACCTTTGTGCCACTGGACCATCCAGGGGGATATTTAGTCTGTCTCCAGTCCCCAGGGATCATTTTGGTAAGTCCTCCAGCTTTGCGTTGCCCTACAGCACCAGCACTGGTGGCAGTGGCGGTGTCCCTGGGGGCTATAGCTTCCCAGACTGGAGGCGAGCAGGACTCCTTCCATATCAGGTGGCACCTTGGGGGTCGCCTTGGTCCCTCCCCTGCCTGCAGATGCTTTCTGACAGTGTAAGGGGCCCTGCGGAGGATCTGGG
Organism: Picus viridis; assembly: GCA_033816785.1. Classification (NCBI taxonomy): domain Eukaryota; kingdom Metazoa; phylum Chordata; class Aves; order Piciformes; family Picidae; genus Picus; species Picus viridis. The sequence goes on along the minus strand of CM066568.1, from coordinate 22,306,865 downwards.
GGCTGGCTGCCAGGCTGCATTTAATTCCCCCAGCTGGCAAACAGGAGGCCTGTGTCGGTTGCCGGGGCAATGGCGGGAAGCTGTGTTAGTTTAATGAAGCATTGGGAAGGCTGCTGTTTATTTCAGGGGAGCCGGGGCGCTCTTGCCTGCCAGGATGCTCCCCTGGGGTGGAGGGGCAGCTGCCAAAGGGCTTCTAGGCCCCGGCTGCCACACTCTTTCCCTTGAATGCTGCCCTTGGCCCTTTCTGGGGTGCAGAGGCTGGTGTTGGGCCATCCCTCAGCACAATATGTCTGCCTGCTCTGCTTTCACCCCTTCCCAGCGAAGCTTCCCATGCCTTGCTCCTTCCTTGAAGGACTTAGTCCTTGCCCAACACAGAGTCCATCCTGAGATGCTGGGCTGGATGGATGCTCCTTCCTCGTCATTGCCTGCCTCGGGTACAGCAGTTACTGACTGGGGTGTTGAGTGTACTGTCTTGATTTAAGCAAATGAAGATTTGAAGCATCAATGTCTTCACAGTAAAGGTGACCTACAAAGGAGGGCAAGAAGGAGAAGGAAGCAGGGGGGGAAAGACTTGCATTTATGCCCCTTTTCCTTTTATGATTTAAAAAGGACCAAATGTGGGGCTTGGGCTTTTTTATCCTCCTTTGCTTCTTTTCTTCCCAGCATGTTATTTCAAGTACAAAGGGATTTCTGGTCTTATTTAACCTCTGGGGGAAGGGGGATTCGATGGACAACTCAAGCCTTAATAGGCTTATGACTATTCAGATAAAACTTCATTAACTGATTATTTTAAAAATAAGCCTTATTCAGACCTGTTAAAAAATCAGTGGAGTGTAAATGGGTGTGAACAAACAAATACTGGGTGAAGAGCTTGTTTGAAAGTTCAGTAAGCCGCGTCCATTTAATACAAGGCTAAGCAAAAAGCCTTTTGGGCCACAGATCCATGAATTTTCGGGGGGGGGGGGGGAAAGGGCAAAATAAGACTATTGTCTTGCAAAGAGAAAAAAAAGGCCTTTCATATATGAAAAAATGGATGTATTTGGTAAAGAGATACAGACAGAAATGCACCTGATTTTCTTCCCCCTCTCCCCTCCCCCACTTTTTTTGTGTTTTGCATTTAAAATGCCGGATAAACAAATGCTGTCCTGGATGGTGCTTCTTCAGCAGGTGTAGCAGAGCCCCACTTTGTCCTGCAGAGCAGCTTTCTGCATCAGCCCCTGCAGGACCAAATCCCCCCGCCACCCCCCCCCCCCCAAATACAGTGGCACGTTACCCACCCCGTGCCTGCATGCACTGCTGGGGCGGCAGCATCCCGTGGGGGTTGGTTTGCAGGTTGCTTGTGCCAGCCCTGCCATGTGGATGGAGGACAAGGCGTGAAGCCTGCATCAGCCCAAACTCTCCGACCCCCTGTTGCTAGCCTCCTTCTCTGGCCCGTTTCTCTCTGAACGCGCAAGTCTCGCGCCCTGCGGATGGCTAGTAATTAAAAAACCTTGGAGGGGGATATTATTGAGTTAACAGTAGTTATTTGTCAGGCTGCTGGAGGGGGGCGGGGGTGCAGAGTGATCTATCCCCAGGGAAAGCGGCACTGACGAGGGGTGGGGGGAGCAGGAGGGAGGAGGAAGTGGGGGCGAGATTGGCAGGTGACTGCCAGCTCCGAGGAGATGACAGCGGCAGCAGCTCCGCCAGTCCCACTTGAACACTGCACTGCAGGTACTGGGTTAATGGGTGGGAAGTGGTGAAGAAGAATATCAGGGTGGGTGGCTGGAGGGGAGGGTGTTGGCATGGGGGAGTTGATTTCTGCTAAACGCCAAGCTAGAGATGACACTCTCCATGTACATGTAATCATTAGACTTTTCATTCCCAAGAATATTTTCCTTCATGTATTTTTTTAAATGCAGAGAAATCTTTCCCCAGACCTGACAGTATTCTACCTACAATCACTTCCCCCTTGCCAATATTACTGTTCTCTACACAATTGGTCTGAAATGCTGTGCTATTTTTGACCATTTCTTTAGGATATTTGTAGTGAAATTTTAATTTTTAAGGTGCTAGGAATAGGCTCCTCAGTCCCACATCATCTCCATGTAGCAAGGCCCTTTTACTGAACGTGAGACTGCATTACAATCGAAACCTCACAATTTTCTTGTTTGATGACACTGACTATCCAACTAGAAAATTCATGTATCCTCCTTTTGCAGGACTGGCATGTTAGACCTACACTGAAGTCCTGATTGACATCTGCAGACAGCATTTTTGCTGGTGCTCTCACTCTCCCCCTATGCTTGCACTCTCCTTCTTTACCGCCCCCCCCCCCCCCCCTTTTCCCTTTCAGAGGGCAAAACGTTTTTGCAAAGGGCTGAGGACATATGCTGCACAGGGAGATAAAAGTGAAGAGCCCTCATCCCATGTAAGAGTTCATAGATGTGAGGGGGCTGGCAGCAGGGTTTGCCAGGGGTTGAAATCCTTCTGTCTTTCTCCTTTCTCCTGTGTTTGAGTTTGACACCCTACCCCCCAAAAAAAAACAAACCAACCAGGGTGATCTCAGACGTGCAATAGTGAGGATTTATGTGTCAGCTTCACTATCAGTTTCATTCTTCGTATACAAAGAGAGAAAGAGTATCACAGATTTGCACCTAAGCTACAGAGAGTGATGCCTTGGTTCATCGCAGTGAAAGATGCCCATGACTTCCAGTACAGCAGAACTAAGCCCCAAGGGCCTTATGCAGGCGTCCTGTCCTCCTCCCTGCAGCAGGAGCCAAGTTTAAGGAATCGGTGGAAAGTTCAAGGCACACGTGTGATCGTAGACATGCATGATATATAGCAAACAGAGGAAGCTTCAGAAATGTCTCTGTTCTAATGCGTCTCCCTCCTACCACCATCAGCCTTCTGGAAAGTATTTAGCCATTAAAATGTTGCCTTTTCTCTTCGACCTGCTGTTATTGTGGAGAGGGACACCACCTGTCCCTGTGTGTATCTGGTGTTACAGCTTTTAGCCCAGATACTCGGTTAGGTAAGGTGTTCTGAAAACATCTGATGGGCTGGTGCAAACCCATCCAAATAAACCCATGGCTCAGGTACTATACTGGTGCTCTTATCAGAAATGCCTGCAATAAAATGGGCAAACTCCCCTTTATTTTCCAGCACTGACATAGGCATGCTGATTTATATTACACAGAGATACATATTTTGACTGCTTGACAAAGAAAATCATGCCTACGACAGCTTCTTGTCATGCAAGTAATCTTAGTAAATGGAAGCATGACCAGCACCATCCATTTAGAGGTGTCTTCTGTATGGTGGTTGGTGGAGTCCTGGTGTAGCTGGCTTCAGGGACCTGTGTTTTAACCTGGTGACTGCCCTGCAGTCTTTGCTGAATGGCACTAGGAGCTTTGGGCATTTAGCAGCTTTGAAAATTACATCATAGGCATCTTACATGGTACTTTTCAAGTGTGCATTGGTTTTAAAGCTTTGTGGATGGCCTTTTGGCCATAGCTACAGATCACACACACACTGAACTGCTCACTAGGAACAGCGGTTGTTTGAATTCAAAGGAAAAATACACATTTCTCTCCTGCCTTTGTCCTCCCTTTCTCTGTTTTCCATGTGGCACAAGGATCCTGGGGATGTGCCTTCTGGTTCTCGACTTGCAGCGAGACCTTGAGCTAGACCATGAACCTACAGGCCTGTTGGCTCTGCTGGGGGTACAAAGAGCTCACCACGTAAAGTGCTACCTGCTCTTTGGATGCTTCCACTACAACCTGCTGTATTTTCACTGTTACTAGTGCGTGGCAGCAAGAGTTCAGATGTGTGCGACCTTGTTTGGGTGCAAAGGGGGCTGGAGGAAGACACCAGCAGAAGACACAAACTAGTTCAGAGTTCACAATTAATAGGACTGAAATTTTGGGCAAGTCTCAGGATAGTGGGAACAGGTAAGACAAAGCCAGCGCTGGGAGCTCATTTTAATTTCAACCATCTTGTGTGTGTGTAGTTGGCTGTCTTTGTTTAAAGAACTTGGCCTTCAGGTAGATTTTATTTGGACAGCTTGCTATTCCAAAGAACATTAATGACTTTCCTTGAGGAGTTCCAGCCAGTACCTTTGCACCTCGGTTCTCTTCTAGTCCTGTTTTCTCTTTTCCATAATCTCCCGGTGCCCGGCAGCAAGCCTTTAGGGTACATGCGCAAGCGAAAGGAGCTTGAGTTGGGGAATTAATATTCCTGGAACATAACACCAGCAGCATGCACACGCTGAGGAGAATATTAGAGCTATTAGCGGTGGGAGTTTGGAGTGCATGCAATATCTAGATGGAGAATTCAGTGTGATTAATCTGCCTCTAAGCAGCAGCCTCCGGGCTCTGGGAATTCTGTGGCACGTTTGAAATCAGAACTTTTTTTAATTACCTTTCCGCATCAACAAAACAATTGCAGTTGTGTGGAAAAAAGCCCGGTCGGTCCCTGCCCTCTTTCTTTCTTTCTTTCTTTCTTTCTTTTTTTTTCTTTCCTCCTTTTTGGATGAGATGTGCTGCTGAAGTCCTGACTATTTGTGGTCCCAGCAGCTCTGACAGCACTTTGCACAAGTGCAGAGGGACTTAGCCTGGGAGCCTTGGCTGGCCTCCAAGTCAGGTAATTGCGTCGTGGGCCAAGTTGGAGCAAGCCTCTGCTAGTTGGTGTGCATGTGTTAGATTCCTCCCTCTTCCCCATTTCTTTATTCCGCTTCCCAAAAAATGCTTATGCTTCCCTCTCTCCCTGCTTCACCTCCTTGCCTTCCTGGCATCCTGGCATGCTGGTAGCCATGTTTCCTCACTGCCATGGGCAGGTTGAGAGAGATCCCCCAGGAGAGGAGCGACATAAGTTTTCTCTCATGCAGTCAGCAAGGTGGGAAAAAGAAAACACCATAAGTAAAAAAGATTAAAGGAGATTCAGACAGTATAAATAAGGTAGCAAAGTTGTGGCCAAAAAAAGGAGCAAAGCTTGCTGAAGGACATGAGATTGGATAGGGACCTCTCTGCTTGCCATTTGTACCTTTTTCTGTCACACAAGCAGAGGCAGGAGAGTTCATTTTTTCCGTTCCATCCATGTTTATTGCTGGACTGGCACAGAGAAGCTGTAAAACAACAGAGCAAATCTTCCCTGATGCCATGGCCATGCCAGGGCTGCAGTGATGCCCCAAGATGCTGGGATTCAAAGTCAGTGCAGAATGGAGGCTTCAGCCATGGAGGAGCTCCCACCTGGAAGAGCCACTTGGGTTTTATGCTGGAAGTACAGAAGTTTCTGACGAGCACCTCTTGACCCTGCCCACTCTTAGGCTTCTGGTGCTACTGTGCATGCTGTTAGACCTCTGGGGCACTTTGGGCACTTGTGGTGTGTTCCTGCTGTCCAGCAGCAGCAGGCTGGGAATATATCTGCCAGCCAGTTCGTGTCAGAGATCTGGATCGTTTCCTCTTCACTTCTCGCTCTCTCCACAGACAGATTTCCCTCCTGCTGCACCAGCAGGTTGCAGGAAGGGCAGGCTGCGATGGCGGTGCTGTTTTCTTCTCCCTTCCAGGTCAGCATGGCAGTGGGGAATGCTTTGCAGGTCTCAGTGAGGGCAGGGATGGAGACTAGAGAGAGGAGTGGACACACTGTGAGGAGCACAAGCTGTTTCCCCTGTGGCTCTGCAGTTCAAATAACTTTATAAATGCAACACTGTCTGCAATTAGCACACTTTAATTTTTTTAAAAATTTTTTTTACTTTTTTTTTCCTTATTTCACTTGGCTGTGGTTGTGCTCTTGGCTTATCCCTCTGAATTCCTGGCCTTCAGGCATGATTAGCACAGTGCAAGTGTTAGAGCTTCCTTGTTTCAAAGGGAAAAAAAAAAAACAAAGTAATTCCATTTTAACAGGTATTTTTAAAAAAATTGGTTTATTTACCAACATCTTTGAGGTTGTGTTAAATTTTACAATATTGATGTTAAAAAAATCCTCCAGATGAATTAATAATAAGCCCCCCAAAACCTTACAGATTTCCAGGTCATATTAAGCCAATAGCTACTTAATAACCCTGCCTCCCCCCCCCCCCTTTCTCTCAGGGTTTATTTCAGACATGACTGTAGAAGTCTGTTTTGTCAGCTTTTGCTCCCAGAGCAACATCCAAGCATTGCCTTGTGCTGGGAGTACGTGAAAGTCTCCTGGCCTTTCTGTCACCTATCCCAGCCTCCCTGCCCTTCCCCAGGGCACCTAAAACTTAAAAACAAGGTATGGAACTGTAAGCCTCACCCCTTTAACCCTGTTGCCTTACTTAGGCCTCACATACAAATCTGTTACTTTAACACTGACCTTTAATACCTCTTTTACTCTGGTTAGAGTTTAAAAGTGCTTCTGGCTCTGCAGAGGGGGAAATAAAGCCCCAAATGCACGTTGTTCAGCCTTCCCTCAGCCCAGCCCGCGGCTCCCAGACCTCTTGTCACCGAGCTTCGCTGACGTGGTAGCCCTGCTTGCCCGGTGGCCCTTACTGCCTGCCTCCGTGGCGCATCCCAGGCATGACCTGCAGCATCCTCCTCTTTAGCTCCTTTCCCCTCAGTCCTTTTCCTCCGTAAACCCCTCCCCCACCCCTTCCCACCCCGAAGCCTCTTCCGTGGTCACCGGTCACCCTCGATTTCCACCCCAGCACCTCTCGCTCCAGCCCCGTGGGTCCAGCGCGGCTGCGGCGAGTGGCTCTGTCCCAAAAGGGCTGCAGGAGCCTGAGTTGTGCTGGAGGATGGCGCCTGGGCTAGCGCTCGCTGTCTCTCTGCCTAGACCGCTTTTAAAAGGTGTTTTTGTCGTGGTCACAAACTTTATTTAGGGAAAAAAAACCCACCGAAACCCACAACAAGAAAAGAGAGTATGTTTTATATAAAAAAAGAAAAAGCCATTTTCTTGGCCAGCCATTTCCTGAGTTCCCTTTGTTACTACTGCAGATATGTGTTTGAATAAGCCTTTTCCCCTCCCCTCCTATTCCTCCCTGTTCTACCCTGCAGTGAAGTCACAATCCGGCGTTTGTGGGCTCTCTGTGATGTCAGAGACTCAGCCTTGTGACTTCACGGCGGGCTCAGGCAGAAGGTGCAGACGGGGCTGAGAGAAGAGGAAAAAAAAAAAAAAGCCCCCACCTCTTCCCTCCCCCTCTTCCCCCCCTCCACCCTCTCGCTTTATAAAACCAGTAGCTGAGATAAATCGGAAGGGGGTGGGGAGAAGCAGCAGGGAAAGCTGAGAAAGATGCCAGAAAGGTACAGTAAATGGGCTTTATCTCCCTCTTCCTCCTCTCGCCGAAAGTTGAGAGTGGAAAATTGCCCTGCAGAGGCCAGCTCTCGCCGACCACGCGTGCGGCGGCGGCCGTGTGTCTGCGGCGCCCTGCGCCTGTCACCCGCCCCAGTGACGCCGCCGTGCCCGCCCGGGGTGCCCGCGGCGGGGGACGCGTGGGGGTGGGCGGCGAGGGCTGGGCCGGAGGGCGGCGGGGCGGTGTGGCGGCGGGGGCAGCCGGAGCCACGGGCAGCCGCTCGCCGTGTCCCTTTTCAAAGGCCCCAGCTGTTGGCTGCTCGCTGCAGTCTGGCTCCTGCTCCGAGACCGACATAAATGGGTTATGGGGTTTATGCATGTGCGGGGGTGGCTCTCCCCACCCCCAGCCTTCCCCTTGTATCTCTCGTCGACGATGGTTTGGTTTTTTTTTTTTTTTTTTTTTTTTTTTATAATTTTGTTTTGGTTTTGGATGCGTTTTTATTTTTTTTCCCCTCGCTCTGCAGGTTGAGAGTAGCACGGGGGTGGATGGGGTGGGGGCCTGCCATTTCCCCGTCACGCGTGGGTATACAGCAAGAGGGAGAAGGGCAGGGCCTCAGGGTCATATTCTCAAGGGCTATGAGATCTGATTTCTTCTTTAATATCTCCTTTTTTTTGGGGGTGGGGGTGGGGTGGGGATGTGGGCTGGCTGGTTGGTTTTTTTTGGTTGGTGTTTTTTGGGGGATTATTTTGCTTGTTTGGTTTTTTTGTTGTTGTTTTTTTTTTAACTGCCAACCGCACAATAGCAGTGTGGGTGCACCAGCAAAGAGCAACCTAAAGAAAAAAGAGAGAGGGGGAAAAAAAAAAAAAAAAAAAAGAAGAAAAATAAAAAAAGGGGAGGAGGAAAAGGGGGTTTAGCTTGCCCCTCCCTTCTTCTTCAGCATTTTTTTTTTAATTATTATTTTTTCCCCCCTTATGTCAAATTTAACGTTCACTTGAGATTTTGGACAAAGACGGGGGGCAGTGGGTGGGCTGCTTTGAGTTTTGTGATATAATATGACTGGAGTGAGAGAGTAAAGCATAGACAATTAAGGATCAGCGCGAGGTCCTTGCTCATTCAGTCTGTTGAGGAAGCCGTCATTTTGTGTTAGTGTGTGTGTCTGGAGGAGGAAGGATAGTGGAGAGTGACAGTGGAAGGATGCCTAATGTTGTGGTATATTTGTACTTGCTAAATACCCACTCTAGGAAAGCAGGGGGGCTTCAAAAGAAAGGGATGATGGAAAGGAGGTCCTTCTGAATTCGCCTCTGAGGCGAAGCCGCTCGGGACTGGACTCTCGGTGCTGGGATTGTGGTGTTTTGTTGCCTCCTCGAAAGGGGAGGGCTGAGGAAGGAAAAGTGCACGCAGGTGTCAGGCAGGCGCCTTGCCGCCAGCGCTCTGCCTACGCACCTCACCGCGATGACCGGTGGCTTCTGCGCTGCTCTGGGTCGTGAAGCTCCTGGGCAAAGTGCCACATCCCTTCCAGCTCCGGGCTCCTCTCTGCTCCCAGGTCACTCGGGTCCCGCCGCTGCACTTCACTCCTAACGACCCAGAGCGCATCCTCCTTTTGTAGTTATTTATTTCCTTATTTCAAGTACTGGACCCTGGCTGTCTTTTGCCAATGCCTTTCAAGGCTGATGAATAGCACCCCCTGCAGTTACAGAGCTGATCTTTTGTAGCACAGATGTATAATTAATTGTGCAGCACTTTTGCAGTCTGAACAGGCAAGTGAATTCTTGGAAGTCATTTCTGCCCGAATCTCAGACTCCCTATTCTGCAGCCCTCAGGAAGGGACCTGCTGGCCATGGGTTGAGAACCTCTGCCCTGCTGTACCATCCATAGAGATTGGAAACAGAATTTGAAACCAGGTTTTTGGTATAAAAGTCAAATCCACAACCCCAAAGCACTGCTGCACAGCAGGACTGCTCTCCTCTGCCCCTGTTTTGACATGAAAGGACTTTTGGTGTTATTTGCATCTCTGCTCCATAACAGTGGGGATGTTTAGGGTTATTCCACCACCCCTACCACCCCTTTTCTTTCTTCTCTCAGAGGGAAGCAAGGATTTGTTAGTTTGTAAAGCACTTTGAAGATAAAAATCATTATCTGTGCTGAGTGCTGTCTGTTGGCTTGCAGGCTTGGCTGGAAAGTGAACCTGTGAATCACATCGAAGCTCCCTTGAAGGATTAAGCCAAATGACCCATCAAAGGGTTCTCCTTTGTACCTCTGGGGGCTTCTAGTCCTGGGGAGAGAAGAAGTGGGGAACGACCAGGTGGAACTGCATGTGGCATGTGAGCCAGGAAGGTAGAGGGCCATGAGCAAGGTATGCCCTGAAAAATTGAGGGCAGAGGACCTTGAGGATGTGATTTAGCCCAGATTAGGTATAAAGGAGATTTTAAGCCCTCATCATCTTGTCTGGGTACAGCAGGATTGTTCCCTATGTGGTCTCCCTGTGTTCCTTACCTACATCTGCTTTTAAATGACTCCTGGAAGTGCAGAAAACAGAGGAGAAAACCCTTTCCTTTGATTTCTCTTTGGCTGGGGACATCTGTCACCCAGGACTGTAACCATAGGTGTTCAGGGAGGGGAAAGCATGCATCACTTCAGCCCCGTGCTAGGATATGAAAAGATTAAATCTCTTTCCTAAGCAAAGTGGAAGGTCCCCAGGTGTCTTCTCATGGGCTCAGAGATTGCAGTGGGAGAAGAAGGCAGGATCCAGCTGGGTAAGAGACCTCATCAAGAGGATAAAAGCATTTAGGGTAAAGGACAGTCTGTCTCTCTGAGTAGGGGAAGTAATCAGTGAGGATGTGCAAGGGTCTCTCAAAAAGCTGTAGGCAGGCAATGTTTGTATCAGAGGAGAATGTTCAGTCAGCAGTGAAGTGGAACAAGCTGAAAGTGTTAATTGGTTTGCTTCCCCCTTTCTGTTCCAATATTCACCTTTTCTTGTAACTACCACTGTTTTTTTTTCTTTTTATTTTTAAAGCATCTCTTCAATCTCAATGAAGAGGACTGTTAAGGAAACCCCTACTTATCACCTAAGGCTAGCTGCTGACTTGCTGTTGCTCAAGATGAGATAACGCTAGCTGATTATAAATAGGGTGACTACCCTTTTTCATCAATATTAGCAATAAGCCGACACCTTGCTCTTCAGCCTGTGGAATGAGTTACTGTAAGAGTATGAAGCATTGGTAGTTCAGGAGAAGAGTAGTCATCCCTTCTCTCACCTCATGTTCCCTGCTGTGGAAAGACTTGGCCTTCATGGCCAGATCTCTGAACTATGGGCAGGTACCTCAGGGAGTGTGAAATTTCACTTCTGGTGAAATGCTTTCTCTCCACAGAGGTAAGGAACATTTCTTCATTAGAGCTGGGTTCAGCTGGAGTTATTGAGGAAACACCTTGAGGACTGCTGGCCCCACCTTCCACCCTCCAAATGCTGCAGTTCTGAGTTAGGACAGCTTTTTGTCTACTTTGTGAATTTGGGCTCTTTCTAAAACTTGACAAAACAGGTGAATACTTAATTGAGTTGGTAGGTTGAAATGAATTGTGCTTCTTGAGGCTTCTGTTCTTGTTTCTGTGCTCACTGTCCTAAGAAGAACTGCCTACCTTATTTTCAGAGCCATGACTGAACTGACAGCATTTTGTTAAGGTCTAATTACTCTGAACACATTTACAGAAAAGTTAATTGGGAAGCCTTCAGTCCTAAAATCGCTTCTCAGGACAAATGTGAGGGCCAGCAGGATTCCCAGCTGCTGAAGATAACCTCTTCAAGAGGGATGGTGAAAACCCCAATATGCAAGCAGAGGATTTGTTCACTTGAATCTGAATTTCAGTAGGTAACCAGAAGAGTCCCTCAAATCCTGAAGCAGAAGCAAGTTACTAAGATTTTACTGTGTGCCTTGGATTTTCTAGAGATAGGTCTGTCCGGTATTTACAGAATTAAATGATGATTTTCTTAACCCAGGATAGTTCACTCTGTCATCTGATAGCTTTTAAGGCATTGTCATCATTTGGGTTAGGTGATGGGAATAAAAACAATCTTCTTTCCCCGACTCGTGCTTAAAGTCATGAGGTATGTATGCTCTCATGTACCCAATCCTGACTTAGATTTAAGTGTGACTTCAAAGTAATGCACAGCACTGAAATGAGACATTAATTACTGTCTTTTGAAATGTACAATTAGAAGGCTTGAGCATTTAATGTATTTTTATGAGTCTCCTGATACAAAATAGTTGATGTGATTGTGTTTGAAGCTGGGGGTTTCTCCTGGGTTTTTTAGCAGTAGGAGATACAGAAGTAAACTGTGGTGGAATTTTAAAAATATTTTTTAATAACCCACTCTCTCTGATGAATCAGGGCTGGAGAACATCACAGTATGTAACAGAAAAAGCAGAAGTCAGTTTCTGTGACAAGAAGTTAATGAGATTTCATGCAACATCTATCTTCAGTGGATCCTTAGATAACTACTACGGCCTTCTTACTAGAATAATGTAGAAGACCTCTTGGTTTTGGTTCAGTTGGATGCCCTGTGCTTTGGCCTCTTGCTGCTGTGACCTTTTCTCATGTGCTATTTCATGTGCCTGAATTCTGGAGTGCAGTAGCAGCAAGGTGACTGGAAGAACTAATGCTGTTCCTTTGGGGACTACTTTTTTTTTTTCCACTCCTGGTGGAACAGCTGAGATTCAAAACAGCTATTGCATGCATCATGGAGAAAACCAACAGGGAGCCAAATAAGAATCAAAATCTTAGTTGCCTCTAAAATTTGGGACTATTATGTTATGGGGGTTTAAGCTTGTTAAGCCTGGAAATTCCCGCTTCCCTGTAGGCAGAGGGGAAAAAAACCACCAGCAAAATGAAACCTCTGTGAAAGGCCAGCAGAATGCAAGGAAAAAAGTGTAAAAATCCTTTTCTGTAAAACAGGTTCAGGCAAGACAGAGTTTGTTTTGTGTAAGACCATTTAAAAAGACGAGTTCTTCCAATATTTGAATTTCTCCTTTTATTTAGATATGTTTAGCAATTGAGATAATGAAGATTTATTGATGGCCTTTTCTGCCTTGTTGGAGACAGTCTTGCTAGGGAATCGTATTTGTATGGCTTTCTATTTTAATTTCCACCTTTATTACTTTGGACATATGCATGGAAATGCAATTGGCTTTTCCTCAAAAGTCCAGCTTCTGTTGTTTGTTGGTTTGGTTTTGGTTTTTTTTAGCAAACTCAGTTTCTTTTGTCTGCAGCATCACAATCACTTTCACAGCAACTAATTCCGATTCTTCCAGAAGCAGCTTTTTACCAGAAAGTAAAAGGAATAAGCAGAAGCTGAGCAGATCTTAAGATACAAAGATCTCGTTTTCACTAATCAGCTCCTTATAACAGGAAGCCGAGAGGACAGAAGAGTTGTGGCATTAAAAGATGGAGCAGAATTGTCTCACATTTAGGTGCTATAATTTTTCTGCTTCTATGATTCATGATACCTAGCTTCAGCTGTTTTATCATTTTCCTTCCTTTGAGATGCTCCAAAGTCTTTCAATCCAGTTTGTTGCTCTGTTGCAGGCATTGGGCTGTAGGACTTACACTGTGGCTTACAGAGATGCTTCTTGTGTCTGGAGGAGAGCCAGTTCTGAGTGATGCACCCAGGATATGACAGTCAGTGTGTTGAGAGTCTGTGCTCATCCAGAATACTTCCCAGGAAGCAGATAGATCCTTTGGCTGTCTTCAGGGAAAGGTTCAACATTGGTGAATTAATGCGAGGAGAACCATCTCCGTCTTTGCTGCAGTTCCTTGGGAGGCATCTGATGCTGCTTCTCCCTTCTGTAGGGTCAGATGTAACACTTCATCTGAAGTAAGTATAAAAGAAATAGGAGGAAGGTAGGGGAAATCCTGGGGCTAGATAGGAAGAGAGGTAGGAAATGCTAATGAATGCAACCATGCTGATGTCTTTCTTGGAGAAAGAGACACAGGCTAAGCTGCCCTTGCTCTGCACTTGCTTAAAGATGTAGCTGTCCCACCGTGAATATAAGTTTCAGTCCCTGGTTGTGTGACCTGTAGGTGCCCGATCTTGCTGTCATCTTTTGTGTTATCTATCTTCAAGCTAGTCTCTAATGCCCATTCCCATAGCATCTAAGTGCCTCTAGATGAAAGCCATAAAAGTGCAGTGGTGAGCCTGTGCATGACATGAAATTGTGTAACAGGGGAAAGGATTAGGATGAGGGTAGTACTTGGAGGGGACAGATGCCATGCCTGTGAGAAATCTGCATGCCTGACTCTGTGGAGATTTCAGCTTCCTGGTGCTGCTAGTTCAGTGCTTTTCGTCAGTAAGGAAATCTTTTGTAAAGAAGACGACATCTCTCAGAGGACCCCAACAGCTGCATTCAGAAATTATCTTTCTTCTGACATACACTGGGGCACTCAGAGTCTTCCCAGCATATGCTGCCTGCAAATTCCTTCTCGATTCCCCCAAGCTGCATCACTTTCTGTTCTTCCCCATTCTAGGAAGAGGGAGCTCAGAGGGTGTGTGGAGGTGAGAGGTGGTTGAGGTCAGGAACGGTGTCATGCTTCCATTTCTCCCCCCCAACAAGCTGCTAATGTATGCTTCTGGAGAGCCACATAAACGGAGTAATTACTGTATTATGGCTAGATCAGAAGTGGTGACCTCAAAGACAGAAGACGACTCTATTTGGCAGTCCCCTTGTGGTTAGGAGGACCTTTTATGTCTGGGATCTGTGGGAGAGGAGAAAGGGATGTGCAAGGTAAGCCTTGCATTAAGGCACAAGATGGGGGGGAAGCTTTTTTCTTTTGCTTCTGCCGTTGCAGAGTTCATGTACAGCAGGAGAGTCAGTGTTGCTTGCATGTGGCGGCACTTGTAGGACCAATGGCACTAACCCTGAGGGCTACTGAGGAGACTTTGTTGCCCATAATCTCTCATCCATCCATTACAGAGGATGATGCCAAGTCTTGAGGCCATTTTCCTGCCTGCCTCTGCCTTGTTTGTGCCTCTATCCTCAGAAGCACTTCGATTAGGAGGTGGGGGAGGGTGTCTGGGAGGAAATGGGTAGGAGTCAGAAGGTATCTGTTCTGGTAGTACCATAGTGGCTCCTGAACAATTACTGCTGAACTGATTTTCTTGCACTGAAAGCAGAGACTTCAGTCTTTTCTTATGACAGTGGTGTAGCTCAATCTGCTCAATTCATAGTGCTTACTCTTTGATGATGGAATGTGTTTGCTGGAAATTTACACACAGACCTGTTTAGTTTGTTGCAATGATTCAAAAATTGATCCTTTATGGATTGATTTTGATAAGTAACCACTTCCGGCTTTAAATCCCTGGATTTTTTTTGTCCTCAGAATTGAAGGATGATTTGCTTATAGGTTGCAAGTGTAACAGTAGCATATATACTGATGACTTTAACCTAGAACTGCTTGCATGGATGTTAGATTCCTGCCCTGATCTGGTGTTTGCTGGATTAGAGCCCTAACAGCATGAAGGAGTTACTTTCTAAGTTAGTCCTGACAATGTTTTATTTATAATGAATTTTTTGGTGTAACTGATGGTGGTTAAGTAGTTGTCACTGAATGGCCAGGGCAGGAGGTTGAATTGTTGAATTTATCTTTTTTTTTTTTTTTTTAAAGAAAGTGAAATGCTCAGTGGCAAAGAAAAACTCAGTGATATGAACAAGGTGTACTAATGACAGCAGTTTTTCATCCAGAGTCTGCAGACAGCCAAAAATTAGTTTCTGAGATAATTGAATTCTCCATTAAATTCAGTGAGGTTGTATGTTAAAGCCTGGTACATCACTTCAAAAGCTGTAAAGGAGGTGGTGTCTCTGCTTTTATGCCATTCAACTACTGTAGTTTTGGAAACTTTGTTCTGATTCTGTGCATTACCAGGGGTACTTGCTGTAGTGCAACAGCTGACAAATGGGGTAGCAGTGGCAGTTGCCTGTCTTTTACATCATGAGGGGTTTCTTAACTTCATTTCATCTTTTGAAAACTTCCATTTCATCCTTTAAAATCAGCTGTATAGCTTTGAGCTCTTAAATACTTCAAAAGCAACTCCTGTCGTACTTTCAAAGATTCACAGATTGCATTGGGTTGGAAGGGACCCTCAAAGGTCTTCTTGTCCTACTCCCCTGCAGTCAGCAGGGACACCACCAACTAGATCAGGCTGCTCAAGGCCACCTCAAGTCTGATCTTGAATGTTTCCAGGCATGGGGCCTCCACCATATCTCTGGGCAATCTATCCCAGTATTTTACCACTCTCACTGTAAAGAACTTCCTCTTTAAGTCCAACCTGAATCTGCCCTGTTCTGGTTTCAAACCATTGCCCCTTGTCCTGTCACTGCAAGCCCTTCTAAACAGTCTCTCTCCAGCCTGTGTGTAGGTCCCCTTCAGATATTGGGATGTAGTTACAACATCTCCCCAGAGCCTTCTCTTCTTCAGGCTGAACATCCCCAGTTCTCTTAGCCTGTCCTTGTAGGAGAGGTGCTCCAGTACGCTGATCATCTTTGTGGGCCTTCTCTGGACCTGCTCCAGCAGGTCTATGTCCTTCCTGTTTGGGTGTCCTACAGCTGGACACAGTACTCCAGGTGAGGTCTCACCAGAGTAGAGTGGCAGAATCACCTCTTTCTGTCTGCTGGCCGTGCTTCTTTTGATGCAGCCCAGGATGTGATTTGCCTTCTGGGTGCAAGTGCTTATTGTTGGCTCATGTCCAGCTTCTCATCCACCAGTATCCCCAAGTCCTTTTCTGCAGGGTTGCTCTCAATCTCATCATCCCCCAGCCTGTACTGATATCAAGGATTACTTCCCTTGTAATACCTATAGGTCATCATTAGCAGAGATAGGAAATGCTACTACTGTGCAGCAGACTGGAGGTACAGGTGTTTTAAGTACGCAGATTCACTTACTTTTGGTCCTTTGAGAAATATTTGACTTGTGACTGTTAGTTGTCCATGTAGCTTTGTAGTGCCTTTTTGAGCATGTAACAAAACTTTCACTATTCATGATGCAAGCTAATTGTGGACATCAGGTAAAACAATAACTATGACAAGGTTATATATAAGTAAGTTATGTTCTCATGTGTACACAAAAGAGGTTTATCTTAAGGTAAGTGTAACTTAGAGTGCTCTAAACACTCTTACCTTATAAATCTACATAAAGGATTGACCTCACCTGACATTTTGTTTCAAAATAAGACAACAGATAATGGAAAAATCAAATTCTGAAAACCTCATCGAGTTCCCCCACCCCACTACAGCTTTTTTTCACAGCCCTGGATCCCCAGAGGAAACGCTGCTCCAACCAAGCTCTTAGCATGCCGTGGCAGTCAACAAGATTAAGGTTGTCTGTGACTAGAGCAACCTCAGGGTTTGTGACAGTGAATGTGCTGTTGGGGCCTCTTCTCCAGGCGAGGGAAGCGATGACCTCCACCTCCTGCATGTCTTCGCGAATGGGCAGCAAGTGCTGAGGAGAGCAGGGGCATATGTACTGCGAGAGCACGCAGGAAGGCAGCCGCTCTGTGCTTCAGCTGCAATTCCCAGGTATGCAGTGCAGAGTATATTGCAGTAATCTCATCTGGAGGAGAGAATGCATAAATCACAGCAGAAGGCTTGCCTCTGAAAGGAGTCGTCACCTTTTGAGTCCTAAGAGGAGCAGAGAGCTGGCAAGTTCTTCCTGGGTGCTGCACAGTTGCCTGGCAGGCAGCTTGGGAGTTCCCAACACCCACAAATTGTTACCTTGAAAGACAAATGGTAGGAGCACGTGTAATTGTTATCTGCACCGTTTTTCCCCCCCCAGACTATTGCCATCGTTGCAGTGTTACCCAGATGTATTTTCAGCCAGTCTCCAAACTATTTTCTGATAATGTGTGGAACAAGACACGGTGGTTTGTATTTATTTTTCATGAAGAGCAAGTCACCTGTGGGGGAGCCATCAGTGGAGTTGTCAACTGGCTGTGCTTACAGCACAGTCCTAAGTAGTTCATTGCTTTTTGAGATGAGCTGTAAGCAGGGGCCTTCTTTCAGGGTAAGGCTTGTAGAGGATCTGGGGAACAAAGCTTGGTAAACAGGGTGGCTATTGGAAACTGCCATATCTGCTCAGTGAAGTTCCTGGCAAAGCAAGTTTTAAATGATCCTCGAGTTTTCTCTGCCCAGCACTTAAAGCTTCTCAGGCTGCCAGCCTCCTGCCTTTTCACGTGAAACGCTCTGAGTGGCAGATGGAGGGAACTGTAGTGTGATGCAGAGCTGCCTTTGCTGGTATGCAGGCTTAAGTGGAGGAGATGATGATTTGACAGGTGCTGCATCCTTGCTCTCAAGCTGCCCCCTCCACCAGTCTGCTTGCCCCCTCACTCTCCGAAATTAAACCCAAAAAACTAGTGTCTGTTCTTAAAAAAAAAAAAAGATGACTCGTTTCTCCGGTGCAGAAGTACAACTACACATGGTGGACTCCCAAATTAAAGACTGAGGGGGAACTGGGTTAGGGTTAGGAGGGCTGGGAGTGCTGTTTCTAGTTGTCTAAGGGGCAACGGACTTTCGGAGCACAGCGGCGATCCCGCCGGGCGTGCGGCAGCGGGGAGGAGAGCCTGCGCACCACCGGTACCTCGAGCCGGGCACCGCGCACCGAGCCGCCCTCAGCCTCCATGTTGTGTCCCGAGCTCCCCGCGGCTCCGCTAAGGCACCGCCGGTTCGGGGCCTGCCTAGACCCGGCGTGCGGCCTGACGGCCGGCTCAGGATGTGCTGCGGAACTCCGGGCGTCACCGGGAACCCTCCGGCGCCAGCCTCAGCTGCCTGACTTCTGCCAGGGAGGAGGCTGGGCGGTGGGGAGTGGCCGAACGGAATAAATTCGCTTCTTAAAATAACTGGGGGGTGGGGGAGAGAGGAGGTATTGATGTATGAGAAAACCGAAATGGAAAGTGCCCCGGTCCTTTGCCTGAAAAAGGCGGAAGGGGGCCTGGCTCCCAGCCCTGCTCTGCCTCTGGTGGGATGCGCTGACTTCCCTCACCCGGCGGCTGCGCCGCCTTCGTCCTGAAGAGCCGCCGGGCGCGGGGCTCGGTGCCCGAGGAGGCGGATGCAGGGGCTGGGGAATGGCAATTGCAAAGAACTGCCTTATATCTAACTTAAATCTACCCCGCTCCAGTTTAAAACTATTTCCTCCAGGGGAGGGACCTACTGATGCTACCGTCCTCTCCGGTCCCCTCCCGCGCAGCGGCGGTGGCGCGCGGCCCCTTTAAGCCGGCGCGTGGTGGGAGGGGAGGGGCGGGGGCGCGACGGAGCCGCCTCCCCGCGCCCGCTGCCGCGCGCGCGCAGGCAGGCATACAGGCATACACATGTGGGCTCGGGCCCGCGCCGGCGCGCGCGCGGCGCTCCCCCTCCCTTCGCTCCCTCTCCCTTCGCTCCCTCTCCCTTCGCTCCCTCGCCCGGCCGGGTCCCGCCGCCTCGCGCCGTCCCCGCTGGCGCGCGCTGCTCCCCAGCGCTCGCCGCTATTGGCTGTCGGGGGTCAGCTGACCCCGTGTTATTTCCTGTGTGTGTGTGTGTGAGGGGAGAATGGAGCGGGACGCCCCCGGGCCCCCGCCGTTCACCCGGACCGTCCCCCGGCCCGCAGCAGTACCCCGTCGTCCGCGCTGCTGAGCCGCCCCCGCCCCGCCTGTACCTCGCGCGGCGGCGGGGGCACCGGGGAAGGCAGCGGCGGGGGCCAAGGTGTGGGGAGGGAGGGTTTCAGGTAAGGGGCACCCGCGCTTAGGCAGGGCAGGGTCGGGCCGGGCCGGGCCAGGCCAAGCCAAGTCAGGGCGTGTCGGCATGTGCGGGAGGCCTGGGGAGGGAGGCTCCAGGTCGGGTCCGCCAGATCCTGCTGGTGAGGCCGAGGCCCCCTCGGTAGTGCGGGAGGTTGCAGGGAGGGGGATGTGGGGGGTTTCATCGGACAAGTGTTCGGTACGAGGAGGTCTTGTGAAAGGGCTCTTGAGAAGTTTTCTCGGCACGTTTACCCCACCCACTCCCCCAGTTTGTTTTTCTTCTAAGCAAACATGTTTATGTGTGTATAAAGAGGCCCTCCTGTTCTGTGGTAAGGTGCCCACCTGTTTTCGTATCCCAGAAGAATAGTCTTTTGCAAGAATTGTGAAGTTTTTACGGGGATGGGGGGAACGGTGCTTCCATTAAAGGAATAAATGATTAAAAATGTCGGAGAAGATGGATGCATCCCATGCAGGATTTGCAGGAGATGGGCAGGCTGTATTGTGAATGCTCGAGGCTGGTGCTGCTGTTTACTTTCTAGATGGTTAACCTAGCGTTGTTCATTTGCAGAAATAATCAGAATGTAGTCTGTTTGGGCTGGTGCAAGGATCAGGTTGTCTTTTGTTAATGCTACTTCGTTTGCTGGAAGTTGTGTTTAGAGCTACAGTTGGAAGCTATTTTTTCTTACCTTCAAGGAAGGAATAAGAGAAAGTTATGTAACCTAAGTATTTTACTCTCTGTATCAGAGCTGTCTAATGATACTGGGACTGTTATTAAGTTGAAAATAGGAGCGTGATTATATATGATTCAACAAGTGATTGTCGCTGTGGGTAGATTTGGCACCATCAAAACCATATATTTCTTGTCTGTAACTGTCTTATCCATAACATGCCCTGCTTCATTAAAAGGGCAGGCAGTCTGAGTGCATTGCAGCGTTGTTTCCTGTACCATTCCAGGATTTTTTAATCTTCCTTTGAAAACAAAAAAGTAAGAGAGGTACCTGTGAGGGGATTTGAGGATCGGTTTCAGTGCTTTCTATGTTTAGGTTAGCATTTTGAAAGCTATTCATGTCTGTGTCACTTGGTGCCATCTGTTGATTCCATCCACGGGTGATTCTTTGGATTGTTGGTTTTTACCATGGTTGTTGATTACTAGGTGTGCATGTAGCCATTGGCTCACCTTTACTCAGTCTTTGTAGAACAATAAAGTGACTGAATGATGGAGATGCTGCAGTCTCTGGGTTAGGTTTGTAGCACATTAGCTGAACTTCATTAAAGAAGATATGGATTTTTCCCCACCTATTTTCTAGACTGCTTTTTTTGTTGCATAACTGGTTTCTGAGGTGTGTAGGTGGATATTGAATAGCTAAGTCTTTCTGGCCAAGTGTATGTGATGAACAGTTCTCAGTATTGTTACTTTAGAGTTTTTATTTGACTGAAATGTTTTGTTTTCTAGACCTACCTTCCATATTAGTTTACTTTATCTTGATTTGTTTGAAGTTGTATTTTTTTAATCTATTGTCGCTGCACTTGATTTAGGTGGCATATTAGAAAGGTAGCTGCATTTGTGTACTGCAGAAAGAATGCCTATTTAAAAAAGGAAAGTTATTTATTAGTTTAGACACCTATGTCTTAAACTTTGTTAACGTTTTGAGGAGAGGAGAACAGTATTTCCTCTTTTCTTGAAATTGGCGGTATGTGAAATGCGTGTTTTTGTGTTCTCTGGTTAAATCAGCAACCAAACTACTATGCCTTCTGATTTGGAGTATGAGAGCACTTTTACATTAAAAAATAGATCTTGCTTCTGATTTTGGCTTTTCTTACTGTTTCTGGTATTGGGAATGTCTTTAGACAAGCTGATAGCTTTGGGGCTTTGTATTAACAGACTTAAATATCTATGGGAGGTTCTTGGATCTTCTTGCAAGTTTTGCGTTCTTCAGATCACTTGATTTTAAATCTGTTAGTGTAATTTCTAGTAGAGTAGTATGTGTTTTGATGTAGTTTGGGTTTTGATCTTTAAGTCATGCTTCAGAGGCTTTGGGATCGAGGAAACCTGCATATACTTTAATACTCTTTTGCAGCCTGGGGCACGGGTTAAGCATGGTTTCCTGTAAGAAAGCAGTTGGTTGTGAATGTCTTTAACAGGAAGGTCATGATTTCATTCATTTGTTTTTCTTTTCTTTATTTCTTCTTTTTTTTTTTTTTTAGTTGCTAGTGCTTCATAAGGCTTGAGGTAAATTTTTATTGAAGAAGTGAATCTGTTTCTATAGTACATGAATAAACTCCAAAGGTTATTCAAATGAAACAGAAAACTTGTTTGTGTGCTTGTTGTAAAGGAAACCTCTTCTTACTGTCAGAAATTTCCTTAACCTTCAGCTGAAGAACTAGGGCGATACTATCCTCTCCTTTATTACATTTTAAAGGATACTCAGATTAAGTAAAACCATTGGTAATTTGGTTTTGTCTATGTATAAAGTTTGTGGGGAAATGGAGTGAAACGTGTAGGTTTGGAGATAACTTTTTTCCCCCTTCCATCTTCCTGTTGTGGAAACGTGTGCAAAAAAAGTCCTTTTGGGATCTTGATACAATGTTGAAAAGAAAATCGTTGCATACCCCCTTTCTGCCTTCCTTTTTAGGTCATGTTAAACTAAACCCTCCTTGAAGCTCAGCAAAACGGCAATAATTCTGCTCTGAGAAGGGTCCCTTCATAGGAGTTGTACTGAACAATTCCTGTTGCTATCCTAGCAGTTTGGCAGGTTGTTGTCTGGAATGAAGGCATAATACATAATAAACTTGAATGCTTGCTTGGCTTCCCTGTAATTTGAGATAAAGGTATATTTAAGAATTTATAGCTGGATCTCCGTTTGGGTGGGGTAGCTTCTTAATTGAAACATATATTCATTTTTTTGTATCCTGTTCAGACTAATGTGTTTTGAAACTGGAGTTCTTAGAACTTTAAAAGACTTGGAAGCAGTTTTGGCAGGGCTAGCTTCTCAGACCTCAGTGCCTACCTTAACTCTGTGTGAGAATTTGTGTGACTTAATTGTGCGAGTGGCCTCCGAGACAGGAAAGGTGATGTACAGCAGTTTCTGCAGAGCTGACTAGCCTGCCGAGTTGTTGGTGGAAACTGGACTGAGACCTACTCTTTCCATTAACTCAACTGAGTTAATGAACTTGTGCTTTGATGGCAAAAGGTGTTTTTTCTTCACTTGGTTTTGGTGCCTTCTCCCTCAAACAAACAAACAAGACAATTAGTTTTTGACTTAGTTTTTTGCCTCCTAAAACAATAATGAAAAGTATTCTTGAGATTTTTAACCACTTCCAGTGGTGTTGGTATGCTATGTAGAAGGACACTGTTTAGTACTTCTGAGGGAGGACACAAGCACTGCGTAAGCTGATTTGTACTGCTCTAAAATAACGTGGGAGAGGCTGTTGTACTCTGGCAAGGCAATCCTAACGTGTGATTCTGTTTCTATCGAGCTTGCCTTGTTTAAAAAAGAAAACAAAATGTTGGCATTGTTACTATTATGACCTGGGCCACCTCCCAGACTTCAGTCTTGACTGACTGGAAAAATGGAAGACTCAGAGTTGTGTTCAGCACCACTGGTGCATCTGTGTCATGCTGGTGTCTAGCTATGCCATTCCTTGGTTTCTTCAGCAGAGCCTTTCCGCTACTGCTGACCCCGAAGTTATGCATTGCTTTGGGACACTTACAAAAGCATTGTTTTCTTCACTATGCATGTACATGAATTTATTTTCATTGTAAAAAAAGGAAAGGAGAGGGGGAAAAAAAACCAACCCTCAACCCAAAGTCTCAAAAGTTGAGGCTCATGTGTAATCAAAAGTGAATTCTCTTTGGCCTTGCTGAAAGATAAGGCCAGGTCAGGATGTTCTAGAATCTGCGATATGCTTTCCTTTG
Source organism: Picus viridis (assembly GCA_033816785.1). Taxonomy (NCBI): domain Eukaryota; kingdom Metazoa; phylum Chordata; class Aves; order Piciformes; family Picidae; genus Picus; species Picus viridis. The sequence continues at coordinate 22,283,975 of CM066568.1, read as the reverse complement.
AAGAGAAGGAAAAAAAAGTTAACATTGCATTTTACCAACTCTTGAACTTGTTTGTGTTACATTTGTGAGCAGCATGAACAGTCAAACTTCCAGTTTTGCCCTGGGTACAAGAAAACATTCATGTCGTGGTAAAACTCTTGTTTTCCCCTACCTCTTGTCTAGTGATTCCTCAAGAAGAGAGTTAAGAAGTGGTAGAAGAAAGCACAAGCATCCTCTTGTCAGCTTGTCCTAGTGGCAGTGAATATGCATGTACTTTTCTCAGTGCTCTCTGTAGTTTTTACCACTGTGTTTGTAAACGGTGGTAATGTTGGAAGAGTGGAAAAAACATTACCAGGTTCTTTGTCTGAGACCCCTGGCTTGAGTCCCTTTGAGATTTGATCTGTTCTCCATTTGAGAAGCCCATTGCTTCGTGTCTGTGTTGAGATGCAGTAAAGATGGAAAAAGCTAGGAAAAGGTCTGTGGGGTTTTTGTTGTTGTTGTGTTGTTTTGTTTGGTGGGGTTTTAAATTTATTTTTAATATTTTTTTTTTTTCTTGTAAGCATGCAGAGTGTCTAAGCTCATACCACTGGCTGCATATGGGATAATAGTGCTTTCTGTGCTGGAATAGGATGATTTATTTTGGAATATTTTGCTGGTAGGAATTCAGTCATCTAATTGCTAGTAAATTGCAAGTGATAAACAGAACCCTCTGATGAGCTCTGATAAGAGCTCATTTCTTAGCTAGAAATTGTATGGGGAGCTACTATTCTAGAAGCTTTAATACAGTTTCTTGGTAGTATTGTTCATACCATTTTTCCTGTGAAAATGTGTTGAGAATTCTGTTTTGGGTACTAGATTTTAACTGAAGTAGAGGCTTGATATTAGCAGAGCTGCTTATAGAGGGCTTATGTCCATATACAACATCACTAATGACTATGAAAAACACCTAAAACTTACTAGCTGAAGGAGAAATACGTGCTGTCACACCTGCCAGAACTTAAAGGAATAAGCTATTGTACACCATAATGCAATGTTGTTAATCAGTTTCCAATTCAATGTCTGCAGTTTGATGTTTCCTTTGATCACATGCCTAGGTACACTTGAATTTCCATGAGATTTAGGTTGTCAAACAATGTTTCCTATGAGTACAATCTCTGGAATATGGGGAACACTGTGTGTGAGATTTTTAAGATTTAACTGTCATAAATTGTTACCTGATCAAGGTAGTGAATGTGGTGTGACCAGCATTCTGTTGTCTGCTGGAAATACTGTCTGCAGAGAAGAAACACTCTATGATATTTCTGGAGCATGTGGAAGATAACTTTATGACACAGCTGGCAACTGAGCCAAGTAAGAAGGTGCCCTGCTGGGCCTGTTTTCATGAACAGGGAAGGATTTGTGGGTGTGACAGTTTAGGTTGGGGGCCATCTTGGGCACAGTGATGGCAAAATGGTAGAGTTTTCAGTCTTTAGAGAAGTAAAGAGGGGGTCAGCAGAACTGTCATGTTGGACTTCTGAAGAGCAAACTTCGGTCTGTTTGGGAGACAGTCCTGAAGGGCCAAGGAGTCCAGGAAAGCTAGACATTCTTCAAGGAGCAACTCTTCAAGTTGCAGGAGCAGGCTGTCCCCATGTGCTGAGAGATGAGCCAGAAAGAAAACCAGCCTGGCTGAACAGAGAGCTTTGGCTGGAACTTGGGAAAGGAAAGGAGAATTCATGGCCTTCGGAAGAAGGATCCAGCAGCTCGGGAGGACTGCAAGGATGTCACGAGGTTATCCAGGGAGAAAATTAGAAGGGCCAAAGCCCAGCTAGAAATTAGTCTGGCTACTGCTGTAAAAGATGATGAGAAAAGTTTCTATAAATAGATTAGCAGCAAAAGGAGAGCTAAGGAGAATCTCTGTCCTTTATGGATATGGAGGGAAGCATAGTGACAAAGGACGAGGACAAAACTGAAGTACGTAATCCTTTCTTTGCCTCAGTCTTTAACAGTAAGACCAGTTGTTCTCTGAGTACCTGCCCACCCTGAGCTGGAACACAGGGATGGGGAGCAGAACAAAACCCCCATAACCCAAGGAGAAATGGTTAGTGCTCTGCTGCATGTACACTTAGATACACAAAGTTCCCTGGGGCTGAGTGGGATTCACCCAAGGGTACAGAGGGAGCAGGCTAAAGTGCTCGCCAAGCTACTTATCATTTGCTAGCGTCCTGGCTAACAGAGGAGGTCCCAGTTGACCGAATGTCAGCAGATATGACTCGCATCTACAAGAAGGGCTGGAAGGAGGATCCAGAGAACTACAGGCCTGTTAGCCTGACCTCAGTGCCAGTGAAGGTTATGGATCAGATTATCTGAGTGACATCATGTGGCATGTATGGGACAATCAGGTGAAGTCTCTATCAATGATCAGGATGAGAGGATTGGGTGCACCCCCGCAAGTTTGGAGACAATGCTGAGTTGGGCAGGAGCTGTTGTGAGGGAAGGAGAGCCCTAGCAGAGGGATTTGGACAGGCTGGATCCATGGGCTGAGGCCAACAGCATGAGGTTCAACAAGGCCAAGTGCCAGGGCCTGCAGCTGGCTCATAACAACCCCATGCAGCACTACAGGCTTGGTGAAAAGTGCCTGGAAAGCTGCCCAGCAGAAGAGCACTTGTGGGTATTGGTTGACAGCTGGCTGAGAATGAGCCAGCAGTGTGCTCAGGTGGCTAAGGCAGCCAGCAGCTTCCTGGCCTGTATCAGAAATAATGCGGCCAACAGGACTAAGTAAGTGATTGTCCCCCTGTACTCAGCACTGGTGAGGCCACCCCTTGAATACTGGGTTCAGTTTTGGGTCCCTCACTACAGAAAGGACATTGAGGTGCTGGAGCATGTCCAGAGGACAGCAGTGAAGCTGGTGAAGGATCTAGAGAACAAGGCCTCTAAGGGACAGCTGAAGGAACTGGAGATGTTTAGTCTGGAGAAAAGAAGGTTTAGGGAGACCTTGCCTGCTGCAACCTTATGAAAGGAGGTTGTATCGATGTATGGTCTCTTCTCCAAATCAACAAGTGATAAGACAAGAGGAAGTTGCCTCAGGTTGTGCCTGGGTACTTTTAGATTGGACACAAGAGAAAATTTCATCACTGGAAGGGTTCCCAGGTGTTGGAATAGACTCCCTAGGGAAGCAGTTGAGTCACTGTCCCTGAAGGCAGAATTAAGACAAGTAGCTTAGGGACACTGTTTAGTGGAGGACTTGGCAGTGTTAGGTTAATGGTTGGACTAGATTTCAGGTATTTTCCAACCTAAATGTTCTGTCATATGGTGTACGTTTTGGGTTGTCGCTATTTTTCTATCTCTTCACGCCTGCATAAATGAGGAGGTTTCCCTTTTCCCCTTTCCCCAGTGTATTTGCATGAAATGTTGTGGTCATCAGATTTGCTGAAGTTCTTGATCCTGATTATACCTTTGTGTGTATTGCTGCATAAAAAGGGTCTTTCAGATCAGTCTTGAAATGTATGATAAATGTATGATAGGCACTTAGCAGGCAGTGAATTAGATCAGTTGGGCAAAATTGTTACAGAAGGTCTTTGTGTCATTGGGGCATTGCTGAGTGAGTGGCAGATTCTCCTTGTACTGGTGGAGAGTAGAGGTAGCAGAGGCCAGCATTGCTCCAGAGCAATGAAAAATAGAATAGAATAAACCAGGTTGGAAGAGACCTCCAAGGTCATACCTGCACTGTTCTATCCTTACCCCCTTCCCTCCAAATCAGTGCATTGTACAGGAGAAACATCCTCCTTTTGCTTTTCTTAGTCTTCCTTATACTGTGAGAGTTCATAAAGAGGACTTGACTGACACAGAAGTGTTTGGTCACCATCTGTGATAGGGATTGACTTTGGTGGATGACCCAGGGAGGTCCACTGCAGTGTAGAGGTCTGCATCTCTGTGCTTCTGACTCGGTAAGCAGGGTGGAGATTCTTGCCATCTGCTTTTATCCCTTCTCCTCTGAATTACTTGTCTACATTTGGTATCTTCTCATATTTCAGTTATCAGAGAGAAAACTCTTTTATTTCTTCAGAATTGCTTGTTGTGTACATAGGGTTTTTTTTTGAATGATGGTATTATCTTGCAATCAGGATACAGAAATTTGACTTGTGTTCATTTTGTTTGATTCCTTATCTCTTGCCTTGCAGAAATAGTTTGCTGTATAGTTTTGAAAAGTGCAATTTGTGAAAAACCAAGGAAGTATGTATATATATATATATATATATAAAATAGCAGCTCAAAGTGAAAAGAGAATGAGAAGAGGTTAACTGTGTATATACTCTACAGCTTCATCAAATGTCAGTAAAACTTGGTGGAAGAAGATAACCTGAGTGACTGGATCAAGCTCACCAGGGAAAGCACATCTCCTAGCTCAACAAGAAACGGGGTCAGGAGGCTTCTAAATGTGGACAGGAGGAGGGATTGGGAAATAAACTTGCTTACTTATTCACAGAACTGTACTGTTTATGAAGACTTTATTGGGCTGTGTTTACTCAGGAAATTTGTCTTGAGTAGCTCCTCATGTACATTGCCCTTCTGAATAAGCTAAGGAGTGAGATCCTTTTGGCCAGCTCATTAACAAGACATAAAGAATTAAATTGGGAGCAATTCTCAAGTAAAAGTCAATGACTTTGTTGTCATATTTCTAGTTGAAACAAAGTAGCAAACTTTTGCTCTAAAACATGAAATAAAAAATAAGAGGGGAAACAGCATCTCCTCTTTATCTTCTTGTGATAGAACTCTAGGAATACATTGGCATTACGGAATGATTATATATAATCTATCATCTATGGTTTATGTTAATTATCAGTCTTTGTTAGGCTCCTTGAGGGGGAGGCAGGATGGAGAACAGTAGAGTCTTCTGGGTTTGTTTTTTTCTCTTCTCCCTAGTATACAGGATGAAGGGCTGTGGGAACTCAAGTTTAACAGAATGATGGGGCTGATTCTCAGAGCAGCAGACCATCTAAAGCTCCCTCTGTCTTACTTTGAAATCTTAACTCTGTTATTTCCAAAACTTATGCTCAGAGTGCATCTTTGTTATCCTCCAGTAATCTGTGTTCATAGAGGTGTTTGCTCATCTCAGATGCTGAATTCATCCTCCCCCTTTGCTTTCAACTGCTGACTTTCTTCAGGGTGTATGCTCTAGAGTAAGGTGTAATGGAGGCTTTGTCTATCAACTTTCCAAGTGTCTCCATCAACAACCTCAAATACTGTCTCATGCTATCACTGTGGTGATGCTGAAGTCTCTTGAGGGAGAAGGTGGCCTTAGACCCCAGTTGCAAGATCTGCCGTTGCTTGTTCTTTTCTGTGAACTACTTGCACTCCTTAGAGTTAATGTTGTGACTGTGGTGTGATCAGACTCCTATCGTAACTCATTGTGCCTGTGGCTGGTGCAGCAGAACTTTAAAATACAGAATTAAGTGACTGCAATTTAAAGTGACAGTACTATATCTTGTTTGTTGGTTACAGTGGCTTGAGTTTATGCCATGTAATTTCAGACATTTAACTGAGGTGTATTAGAAGTTTAATCACTTCATGCATATAAAGTTGACATGGAAGAAGAGACCTTCTGGAAGGCCTTCATTATGGGTGGGCTGGTGAGAGGCAACCAATTTAAAGGCTTTAAACCATAGTGATACAGGAATTAAAAAAAATAAACAAGAATTTAGGAGTTCTTAACTGTTTGCTCCAGCATTGCAGTCTGCTGCCTCCTCTTTGTTTTCTGTTGGTTATGCCGTTATAACTACAGTTGGGATGCATAATGAGATGGTTCAAGAAACTGGTCCAATCTGAAAAATCCAAAGAAAACCTGCAGTGCTGGGGTGGGAATGAGAGTCATGGAGATGGGAAGGCAGGAAGAGGGTGGATCTCCTTAAAATTAGTACTGCCACTGAAGTAATTTTTTTTGTTGAATCATTTAAACATAGGCCATTAGTTTGTATTATTCCAAACTGTTTCTCTTGCCTCCTATAACTGTGGCATTAGTCTTAGTCTCTCCTTGTTACTCTCTTGGGAGATAACACATAAATTATAGGAGTGGCTCTGCTTCAATTTTGGTTTTGGTATAAGGTAGATGCTGTGGAGAAATGAACAAAGGCATGTTTAGAGGGTATAGGATGTAGGAGACAAGGGGAGATGTCAGGGGAAAACAATGTGGAAATTGCAAAAAAAAAAAAAAGGGGGGGGAGGGGTGAGGCAACTTGGATTTTTTAAAAAAAATATTATTTTCAGGGGAGTTCATCCACCTTTCTTGGAGCAAAACCTTATTTTCTCCTAACATTTCATAAGTAAATATATGGCCTTGGACTGTGCTTTCTTCCTCAGGTATTCCATAGCAGGAGTATTTTCAGACCTTCAACACCCAAAATGCTCTTAAGTCTGTGCTGCTTCAGTGGGATGAAGCACTAAACAGATCAGAAGAATGGTAACCTTGGACAGTGAAAGGTGGTGTAGTGCAGAGCTGAATTTCTCCTGTTAATCTTCAAGGACCAAAAAAATCATGTGTAAGAAGTTTGGAGGACATAAATTTGAGCTTTTCTGCAGTTGGACAGTAGTTCTTTAATTTCTTAGTTGAAGTAGATTGAGTTTATGTTTTTACCTGATTTTCATGTCACTGTGTATAATGTAACTAGGTGGTATTTCATAAAAGGATTTATTTCTTGTATACAGTGCATAACCTGTATCGTAGTAATGCTTGTACACAACTGATAGAGATTTTGGTTAACTTACTTTGCCTTGGGGAGTTCCCAAGAGCCTTAGTTACAGGCTCATTGCACCAGACACTGTAAAACAATTTTAAAAGATTGAGGTGTATAGACTACATTGAATAGAAAAGATAGAGATATGTTACAGACAATATTTAATGTGACCGAAGTATTCATCTTAGCAACTTGTCATAATTTGAAGAGAGAATGCATTTAAGACTTTAAAGGTAGGGGCTACTTCTTAGTATGAATGAACACTAAAAATTAATTAAAAATAATATGTTAGGGTTTTTTTTTTTTTGCTATATAGTTCTGAGTGGGTTTGGTACTGGATTCATTTCTGCAGTGAAAGTGGGAGCTTGGACAGATAGAACCTGATAATCCTGCTCACACTTTCCTGCTTACCTCTTGCGATTAATAATTGACCTCCTTTTCATTGTCTTCAGTTTTGTAACCGAAAGGTGAAGGTTTGGTGAGAGTTGTGATGCCTTTGCTGAACCTCTTGCCTCCTGTCTGAGGAGGTAGAGAGCAGATCAGAGGCTGTCCTTGAAATGGTTCCTTGGATATTGCTGAATTCCCAAAGCAGGCACGATGTTTGGTGACATGGGATACGTGGACAAAATTGAATTTGCAGTAAGAGGCATGTAATGAGTTGCCAAACTTTTTGGAGAAGTGGTGAATTGGGTTAGGGTGTACAATCAGCTGATCTGCAGCTTGAAGAAAGGAAATGAGGAGCTGAGGGTTCAGTATTATTTTCATTTTGATGGTGGCAAGGATTGTTTGACTGTTGTGTAAAGATGAAGAGCCTTTTAAATGTGAACTTCTGATTTCAAGTGCACTTCAGTAGCCATGCCACTTAAGCAGTTCCTGCTGTGTCCGTTTTGCTGGTACAGATGTTTGTGTAATGATACAGTGAATGGATCTGTCAGTTCAGCAATGGCTTCTCTCCCTCACAGAATTGTTTCTTGACCATATCAGTTCCCTGATCTGGCTTGCTGCATGAGTGGCAGTGTTAGCACTGTGGAGGAGGATGGACCTCTTCAGCTAGTGCATAGAAGACTGACTATGTATGAAACAAATCTTTTTGTTTTAATCTTTGATGTAAGGTGAAATCTGTTTTGGTAAAGTTCTTATTAAAATTATCTGTAAAAAAATTAGGTAACTTCCAGCAGAAAGTTGACTCTTTAGAAACTATTTTAAGAGGATTTGTGCTGTTAATTGAGATCAAGAACTAATGACATAATAAAACTCTGATCTATAAAATCAGGTAAATCTACTGAACTTTGTTGTTCAGTTGTATTTCTAGAAATACCCATTTTCATAGTGCTACAACTTTAATACCAGCTTACAAGAAAAGTGTGCTCTTCTCAGACTTCGTGTTTAGGAATATGAATTCAACAATACACTGCACTCAATGTACAGAGCTGAACTGGAGATAGTATTTTTCCCTGTGTTTGCATAGGAAGGAAAACTTGCAAAAAAAAAGAGCAGGTATTTTTAATTTGGGGGTAGGGGAAGCCATCAGCAGTCAAATAACAACCACATGCGAAATTCTGATTATTTTTTGTTGTCTGTTTATAGGATGGCTGTTATTATGGCAGTGAACACTCCAAATAGGTCTGCTCACATCTCCCCTGTGAGATAGGAAGAGGCAGTGATTCAGGCTTAGTAAAATCTTCTGTGGCCACTTAGGGAAATACGAGAAATGAATGCGGATCTTACCTTGCACTGTAACACCCAGAGCACTCTCTTCTCTCAGCTGACAAAGCTGACTGTGTTCTTTTCCCCATGCTCATCTCTTCTTCACCCATTGTGTGAGAAACATTTCCTTAACTGTTTGGATTTAAGCTCATACATGCTGACTTGCTAAAAAGCTGTACGGGCATTTTGATAAAGGCAGAAGTCTCTTGAGTTGATGGAAACTAGTTACAATCCACTTGGCTAAGCTTCGTTTGAGGAATCTTTTGATGACATTTTTCATTGGGAATGACAAAATTTGGTTGGTTGGTTTTGTTTTGACCAGTATTATTTAGTTTATCTACTTCAACAGGTTCTGGAACTCTGAGTGGAAACTAATTATATCCTGTTGGAATGGTGTAGTAAGTCTTTGAGTAAATCATGATGGCTTGCTGAAGCCAGATGTGACTGTGGTTTTCTCTAGAAGTGCAGTGGTGAAAAGACAGCATTGGAGTTTCCCATGTTCTAGCAGCACGTAAAAGTAGCTTTTAATGGAGTAGGATCTGAAGCAGCTTTACAGAAAGGTATGAAGACAATTCAGAGAAACCACAACTTTTTGAAGGAAATGAGAAAGGAGTATTACTGCGTGGACAAACTGGTGACCTTTTGAAGTGCTGACGATCTTGGTTCACTTCCATATTGCACCTAAGGCTGGAAACTAAAACTGGTTTCCCTTTCTCAAATGCAGAAGAAAAGTTAGATCTATTACTCTAAGTGTAGTCTTAGGTTTGGTTCTAAAGTTCATCTACTTGTGGCATAGCTGATTCACCTTCTCTTAAAAGTAGCAAACAGGCTAATGTTTCAAAACTGAAACAAGATCAGTCTATTCCCAGCTACTGCTCATGTGTGCAAGTAATAACTTTGCACCTACGGAAATGGGGGTTACCAACTTGGCTCTGGCAATGGAACTGATGCTCAATACCTCTTTTGGCCTTCATTTTAGCTTAATTCAGATCCTGGGCATTGTTTATTTGCAAATTGTGATGCTGAGTTGTTCATATTCAAATTCTGACTTGGTGGATTTTTTTTTTTGGTTGTGGGTGAGCCCTACAGCTTTAAGAACATGGGGTTAGGCAGGAATAAAATGGTAATTTTTATTTGGTAGTGGCTGTGACTAGTAATGGCTTATGGAGATGTATGTATCTCTCTCTTACTTGCACAGCATTTGGCAAGTAAGTCTATTTTAATCATAAGCCTGGGCACTATAAAACCCCCACTTGTTTGTGTGCGTTTTTTTGATTATGGAAAATGCTATCTTACTGTTTGTCACTTCTCTGTAAATACATTTTCTTTCCTGATAAGCATGCTAGGAAGTGAGAGGTCTTTGACAGATCACTGAAAATATATTGCATTTGACTGCTGCCTGCGACTTCTCTGCACAGATGGGTCGCAGTAGTCAACCCAAATCTAAAGAAAATTTAACGAAGCAGAAAGACCTCACTTAGGTCCTGCAGAATTAAGTGACGCTGGCTTTGCTTGCTCCTTTGTAGACTTACCATTTGGGTTTTAGCTCACTTGTTTTGAGCTGTCTGTAGTGACGGACAAGTATATTGGCATCAGTGTTCCGGGGGAAGAGCTGGGCAGCTGTCCTAATATATATGTCCAGTCTCTGATAGTTGGGACAGAAAAGTTTAAAAGATTAGATATGGATTAAAAAAAAACTGGCACAATGTTGCAGAAGATCATTTCACATAGTAATCCTGGTGTGGGAGTACTGATGAACACTGTTAGTCAGCAGTGGTTGAGGGCAATCTTGTATATATGCAGGAACTCTTGAAAGATGCTTACATGCTGTTGCCTACCATTTGATGATCTTGCTCGCAGCAGGCTCACAATGCAGTAGCTTCATATTTTGGGGAACTCCTCTGTTAACAAAGTTCTACAAGGCTGCTTGGATGATTAAACAAGAAACTATCTACATTGTGGATGTGTTTCTAAAAATAAGTTCACATGGAGAAGGTAGGTTGAAAGAATGCCTGAAATAACTGTAGATGTTTCACAAATACATCTGAGCTACAGATAAGAGGACATACTGCTCTTCATGATTTATGTGCAGTGATTTTGTAAGAGAGGCTGTTTCTTTATCAGCCATGCAGGATTGGTAATACACTTCCTTTGTTCCTACCAGGTTGAAGGTAACTTTTGATTAGTGAGCTATTGGAGAAGAAACAAATGTGTAGGGGCAGAGTGAAACTGCTTAGCCTAGTGAATGGAGTCACTGTAATGTCTTGATGGATATGCTTAGATGACTCTACAGCTACAGGCTACTTAAGGAGAATCATCAAGCTTTATTGAGAGAGCTGGATGCGCATGTAGTGAGCGTGTAGGTGTTAACACTGGAGTAGTGAAAGCCGTGGCTTCATCTTACCTTCCCTTTGAATAAATGGGTAAGGCTTTGGATGCTTTTGTTTTGTGTGCTGGAAAATACTGTAAATGTGTGTAGTTTGTGGCTGTAATGGAGCACTTTTCTGGAGTAGGACTTTCTCCCTTCTACTGGGAATGGAATTATGGATATGTACCACCATTATGGAGTTTTATGCAATTGTTGGCAGCTGGTGTTTTGTTCTGTTGAGATCCTGCATGTGGAGGAGTATGTACCAGCTGAAAGTGTTTTCTTTAAACACTGAAAGTGATTTCTTTCAGTAAAATTTTAATTTATTTTTCCCCCTGTGGATCTAGATAGACTTTGAAGGCCTCATCTGCCTGAATGTATTTTATTAACAGGGCTTGCACATGGAATTGTTCTCAGTGGTTTTGCTGAGAACATAGCACTTAGATCTAAGCACTTTACAGCACTGTTATTAAGAAAGATTATTACAATAGTAATTGTAATAGTCCTGTATAGTATATTGATGTCGGGAAATGTGCTATATGTTTTAAGTTATCAATGATGTAATGGATTGAAGCACCTCCTATCTTTTCTTACTCCTGTTATTAATGAAATGCTCCTTTTTATTGGCTGCTGTTCTGATGGCTGTGTGAGTTAAGCTGCTTTTGGCATTTAAAACGTTTTGTGAGAGACGGGGAGACAAGGCATTTGCTTAGGGCACAGGTGGTTTAAGTTCTGATGAAAACTCTACTTATTTGCAAAGGTAAAATCCAAGATTTAAAGAAAAAAAAATGGAAGAAAAACATTCTCCCAGTTTTGGGTTAGCATCTGTATGAGTACTGTGTCCAGTTTTGGGCCCCTCAGTTTAAGAAGGACATTGAGACACTTGAACATGTCTAGAGAAGGGCAGTGAGGCTGGGAGAGGCTTCAAGCACAAGCCCTATGAGGAGAGGCTGAGGGAGCTGGGATTGTTTAGCCCGGAGAAGAGGAGGCTCAGGGGAGACCTTATTGCTGTCTACGACTACCTGAAGGGTGGTTGTAGCCAGGAAGAGGTTGGTCTCTTCTCCCAGGCAATCAGCACCAGAACAAGAGGACACAGTCTCAAGCTGCGCTAGGGGAAGTTTAGGCTGGAGGTGAGGAGAAAGTTCTTCACTGAGAGAGTTGTTAGCCATTGGAATGTGCTGCTCGGGGAGATCACCATCCCTGGAGGTGTTCAAGAGGGGATTGGATGTGGTACTTGGGGCCATGGTTTAGTCATGAGGTCTGTGGTGACAGGTTGGACTTGATGATCTTTGAGGTCTCTTCCAGCCTTGGTGATTGTGTGTATGTGATTCTAGACTAAATAAATATTACATGATAGCATGAGATTACCAAGGTAGGAATTAGTGCCTCTGGTTGACCTTTACCAGTTTTCTGTTCCTGAAAGTATTTTACAGCATCTTGTGCTGTTTCTGTTCTATAATCTAATTAAAAGGACTATTTTTATTTTTTTTTTTTCCAATAGTAAGGAAGTCTAAGCATGTTTCCTGGCATTGCTGCTATGCTAGCAGCTTTCCAGCCTTTGTTAGCATTATAGAAAAAGTGTATCCTCAGTGCTGAAATTTTGATGTGATATAATGCAAAAGAGGCTTCCTGAGACCTTGTTCAGACTATGCAAAGTAAACTTTACTGAAATCATACTTAAAAGTTAGTCTGAAATTCTGTGAGACGGAGCCTGTAATGAGGATGGAAGTGTTGCTTTCAGGAGGCGACCTTGCAAAGCATGTGGCTGTGAGGGCGTGCACGCAGTCTCCATAGCACCTGAGTGCTGCTGATTGCAGAGCCCCAGACTGCTTATCTCGAGGAGCTGCTTTCTAACATTTGCCAGTTACAGTCGACGTTCTTCTACCTTTTAGTTTGATAATTTCCTTCTATTTCTATGTGTGTTTTCTTTCCTCATTTTATGTTTTTGGGGTTTTTTTTGGTCCCGTTTTCCACCTTAACAGTGAATGGTACAAAAAGGAACGAAGAAGCTTGCATTAAGTATCCCTGTTTTGAGGCAGGAGCTTCAAACTGAATGAAGCATTGATCCATAAGAAGCCCAAACTGGACAGATTGGCATAGTGTGGCATAAACAGAAATGTTATTCATGTGATATATGTCATCTTTAAAATGCTAAGAAAGTGGAGGTTCTGCAGAAAAGGAGATCCTTCTTACAGTATGACACTTAAAATATTAAAGATTAAGCCAGCAGTAAAGTTGACTTCCTAGAAAAGGCAAGCCGAAACTGAAAGTATTAACAGTTTGAAAGTTTCATTCTGACTCTGGTATGTGTTTTGGTAGCATTCTTGTGGACCATCAAGCTGCATGAACCAAGGCTGTGACACAAAGATGCCTTTGAGTTAGCAGAGAGGTTCTGGAGACGTGCATTGCAGTGAGGTTTTGTGTGTGTGTGTGTGTCCTGTGGCCCACACACAGAGTAGAACCCTGGAGATAACCAGGTTACCTTTCAGGGTAATCAGAGCCTTCAATGAATAACATACATATTAATAAAAAAAAATAATCTTGTAAGGCAGATAGGAAGAGTGCAAGGTCAGGCATTGCCTGAACCTCCTCATTTGTATGCCTGTTTTCTGGGGACTCTTTGATCTTCTACCTGAACAAAACTTTTCGGTGCAAAACTGCACTTCAGTTCTGAGTGAGTTCAGTTGAATGTGGCAAGGACAAAAGATGGCTAAATGAGAGAACTTAATGCAGGCAAGTCTTCCCAGGAAGTCTCCAATCTGAGGAGTCAGAGTTCTGTTTCCTGGAAATGTGTAAGCATTGTCTTAACGTTTATTTAAAGGAAAGAAAATCTCTGGGTGGCTTTATCCAGTTTGATTTCAGGAAGAGAAAGCCACAAGGTGTTTCAGAAATGAAATGCTTTTGTAATTAATGTGAGTATTTAAATAATAGCATAATAACATATAATATGCATATACTTGTTCATTATCATACTTTCCTTAATGCATCTAGCGATGTGTCAGGCTATTACAGAGGGACTAACTAGGGTCCCCAATCAATTGTGCAGCTGTGGTCCAGTCCTTGAGGATGAGTCATGATTCCACACACTGAATAATAGATTAGAGCACCTAAGGAAATGCATTTCAGGAAGGTCTCTTAACAGTTGGTTATGTAAATGTAGATGATTGTACGTGGTATTCCAAAAATACATGTCCTGGCTGACAAATCTTTTCAGTTAAGCTTCATTCAAGGTGATATGAAAGTCTGAAGTGATGAAGGTGTAGACCCTTTTGCTCAAATAGAATGTATTTGTTCTGACTTTCCAACCTTTAAAACAAAGCAAACAGGGGAAAAAACCCGCCATGCATTGTCTTCCTGTGTCAATTTTCACCTAGAGGTGTCACTGGAGCAGTCAGGAACAGAGCATGAAGCAGATATCTTTTGAGTGTGCTGGTGCCCACTCTTTCAGAAGTTCCTGTAGGTGTATCTTGGTGTGAGCTTGGGTCAGTTATATCTTGAGTGTTTCTAATGGAGATGTTTTTCAGAGTGAAATGTGGGCTTTGGATGTCATTCCTACAGTAGATCCAAATGTGATTTTAAGACTCTTTCACGGTTCTTGTCATTGCATCCTTAAACATGGCAGCAAAATGCTTGATTACTCCCAGTATTAGCCATAGAGAACAGTTGGGGGTAAAGATTGTTCTCCTCTGCTTTGCAAAATATTGCTTTATTTCTTCAGGGGCACATAAACAGACTGTTAGTAAATGTCTGCAGGGAAATTGTAATGCTGAAAATGTGCTCACGTTGGTAGTGGGTTACAAACTTAGGTTTTCTTGTGCTTCCTCTTACTTGCGCTATCTAAAAGATTGGGAAGTTGCAAGGAGATGCACACTGATGTACCAGAAAGTAGGAGACAAATACCAAATGTTAATTGCTATTGAAACAGTGAAATTGAGCATTGGTGTGACTGGAAGGTGTGGATGCTATACCTTTTTTTTCTCTTTTTCTCCCCATTTAGGAGGGCTCTTGAGCTGCTGCTCTGCTGCTGAACAGCATGCAGTCCTTTCGGGAGCAAAGTAGTTACCACGGAAACCAGCAGAGCTACCCGCAGGAAGTGCACAGTTCATCCCGACTGGAAGAGTTCAGCCCCCGCCAGCAGGCCCAGATGTTCCAGAGCTTTGGAGGAGGTGCTGGCAGTGGACGTCGTGGAGCAGCAGGAGCCTCTACAGCAATGCCTGGTGAGAGCTCTGGCCATCAGAGCTACCAAGGTTTCAGAAAAGAAGCAGGAGAGTTTTACTATATGGCTGCCAACAAAGATCCAGTGGCATCAGGAGGGCAGCAGCCACCGCAGCGCAGGCCCTCTGGACCAGTACAGAGCTATGGGCCCCCTCAAGGGAGTAGCTTTGGGAGTCAGTATGGGAGTGAGGGACATGTGGGCCAGTTTCAAACACAGCACTCAACCCTTGGGGGTGTATCCCACTATCAGCAGGATTATACTGGTCCTTTTTCTCCAGGGAGTGCTCAGTATCAGCAGCAGACTTCTAGCCAGCAGCAGCAGGTACAGCAGCTGAGACAGCAGATCTATCAGTCTCATCAGCCTTTACCCCAGGCTTCCAGCCAGTCTGCTTCTAGCACCTCACACTTGCAGCCAATGCAGCGTCCATCCAACCTGCCTTCCTCTGCTTCTGGGTACCAGTTACGAGTGGGCCAGTTCAGCCAACACTATCAGCCACCTTCATCGTCCTCCTCCTCCTCTTTCCCCTCCCCACAGCGTTTTGGCCAGTCAGGACAGAACTATGATGGAAGCTACAACGTGAATTCTGGGTCACAGTATGAAGGCCATGCTGTGGGTTCCAATGCACAGGCATATGGGACCCAGTCAAACTACAGCTTTCAGAATCAACCAATGAAAAGCTTTGAGCAATCTAAGCTGCCCCAAAGTGGGCAACAGGGGCAGCAGCAGCAGCAGCATCCACCTCAGCATGTAATGCAGTATTCAAATGCTGCCACCAAGCTCTCTCTTCAAAGTCAAGTGGGACAGTACAGTCAGACCGAAGTTCCTGTAAGGTCACCAATGCAGTTCCATCAAAACTTCAGTCCAATCTCTAATCCATCTCCTGCTGCATCTGTGGTTCAGTCTCCAAGCTGCAGCTCTACCCCTTCTCCACTCATGCCTGGTGGGGAAAACATCCAGTGTGGGCAAGGCAACATGTCCATGGGCTCTAGAAACCGAATCCTGCAGATGATGCCTCAGCTTAGTCCTACACCATCTATGATGCCAAGCCCCAATGCCCATGCAGGGGATTCAAGGGGTTTGGGCTGGAAGGATTGCAGGAAAAAAGGCTCACAGATCCAGGGCTGAGCAGCCTGAGTGCTCTAAGTTCTCAAGTGGCCAATCTGCCCAACACAGTCCAACACATGTTGCTCTCGGATGCCTTGGCACCTCAGAAAAAAAGTTCCAAAAGGTCATCTTCCTCAAAGAAGGGTGACAGCTGCACCAACTCAGAAGGCTCCCAGGCAGAGGAGCAGCTCAAGTCTCCCTTGGCAGAGTCCCTTGATGGTGGTTGTTCCAGTAGTTCAGAGGATCATGGGGAGAGGGTGAGACAGCTGAGTGGCCAGAGCACCAGCTCCGACACCACTTACAAAGGGGGTAATGTAGAGAGATCCAACTCCTCGCCAGCACAAGCCTCTCAGAATGAGCCGTCAAAACTCAGCAGCAGTCCTGCAGCTAGGGAAGATGTGGCATCTCCTGATGGGAAGGAAGCTGTGGTGGCTGTGGAAAATGCCCCAAAAGTGAACGAAAAGGCAGTTGGGGTGATTGTCTCCCGGGAAGCCATGGCAGGAAGAGTAGAAAAGTCAGGTGGGCAAGATAAACCTGCACAAGATGATACTTCCACAGCCACTCAGGCACCAGCTAGTGCTAGTTCAGTGAAAGAAGCTGGGCATGCAGGGACACAGCCAGAAACTCAAGGAGGGAGCAAAGGAAGCAAGAGTGGAGATAACACTAACCATAATGGAGAGGGCAACAGCCAGCCTGGTCATGCAGTTGGGCCAAGTTTTCCTGCAAGAACAGAGCCTTCCAAATCTCCTGGCAGTGTAAGATACAGTTACAAGGATAATATAGCAGCTGGTATACAGAGGAATATTGGTGGCTTTCCACAGTATCCTGGTCAAGAAAAGGGGGATTTCCCAGGGCACAGTGAGCGCAAAGGCCGCAATGAGAAGTTTCCTAGCCTTCTACAGGAGGTCTTACAGGGGTACCATCATCACCCAGACAGAAGGTATTCTAGGAATGCACAGGAACATTCTGGGATGGCTGGGAGTTTGGAGGGAGCCATGAGGCCAAATATCTTAATTAGTCAGACCAATGAACTGACCAATAGAAGCTTGTTAAATAAAAGCATGGGGTCTCTCCTGGAAGGCCCTCACTGGGGTCCTTGGGATAGGAAGTCTAGCAGTGCAGCTCCTGACATGAAGCAGATAAATCTAGCTGATTACCCCTTGCTAGAAAGTTTGATATGGAGTCACAGTCTTCTGCCCATGAAGCAGGGACACTCTCAGAGAGGAGATCAGTGATCTGTGACATATCTCCATTAAGGCAACTTGTCCGAGATCCTGGCCCTCACCCAATGGGCCACATGGGTCCTGAGGGCAGAAGTGGAAGGAGTGAACGTCTTGCCCCTGGCTTGAGTCAGTCAGTAATACTCCCTGGGGGTTTAGTATCCATGGAAACAAAAATGAAAGCTCACAGTGGGCAAATAAAAGAAGAAGATTTTGAACAGGCTAAGAGCTCAGCTAGTCTCAATAATAAAAAAACAGGAGACCATTGTCATCCTGCTGGCATCAAGCATGAATCTTTCAGAGGCAATGCAAGCCCTGGAGCTGCAGTCTCTGATGCTGCTCCAGACTACATTCCCCAGCAGGACAGCAGATCGACACAGATGAGACGAGCGCCTGGCAGAACTGGAAGCAGCAGGGGTAAATCACCTTCTCAATATCATGATCTTGCTGATAAGCTGAAAATGTCACCAGGCAGAAGCAGAGGCCCAGGGACAGATCTGCATCACATGAACCCACACATGACACTATCTGAAAGAGTTAATAGGGCTTCCTTGCATTCTGCTTATCCTCAGAATTCAGAAGGCCCATCTCTGGCTTCAGCATATCACGCAAATGCTAGGTCTCATGCTTTTGGTGACCCAAACCAGAGTTTGAATTCCCAGTACCATTATAAGAGGCAGATATACCAGCAACAGCAAGAAGAATACAAAGATTGGGCAAGCAGCGCTGCTCAGGGTGTGATTGCTGCAGCTCAGCACAGGCAGGAAGGAGCAAGGAAGAGCCCAAGACAACAACAATTTCTGGATAGAGTAAGGAGTCCCTTAAAAAATGACAAGGATGGAATGATGTACCTTCAAGGGAGCTCTTACCATGATACTGGAAGTCAGGAAGCTGGGCGCTGCGTTATGGGGAGCGACGGCGCTCAGGGCAAATGCACCGAACTAAAACACGGCAACCAGAAGTTGCAGCATCATGAATCCGGCTGGGACCTCTCTCGGCAGACTTCTCCTGCCAAAAGTGGTGGCCCTCTTGGAGCAGCCAACCAAAAAAGATTTTGTCCTCCAGAAAGTGATGGGCATCGCCGAGAGGAATCTTCAGATTTGCCCAAGCCTAGTAACGCTATGCTCAGGCTCCCTGGCCAGGAAGATCCATCTCCTCAAAATCCATTAATTATGAGGAGGAGAGTCCGTTCCTTCATCTCTCCTATCCCTACCAAAAGACAGCCACAGGACATGAAAAACAGCGGCGGTGAAGATAAAGGGCGATTGATGACTTCAGCAAAAGAAGCAGTTGATAAAACGTACAACTCCTATGCCCATTCATCTCAAAGCCAAGACGTTAGCAAGTCAGTTGCAAAGGGAGATTCCTTCAAGAACCTGCCAAGTCCCGATAATAGGAACTGTCCTGCTGTTTCCCTCACGAGCCCGGCTAAGACCAAAATATTGCCCCCAAGAAAGGGGCGAGGATTAAAACTGGAAGCTATTGTTCAAAAAATCACATCTCCCAACATTCGGAGAAGTGCTTCTACCAACAGTGCTGAAACTGGTGCAGATACTGTCACTCTTGATGACATCCTGTCCCTTAAGAGTGGACCCGAAGGAGGAAATGTGGCTGGTCATGGACCGGAGGCAGAGAAGAGAAAAGGAGAGATGTCAGATCAAGTGGGAGCAGCAAACCAGGATACAGCTGGTGAAATAGCTCTTCCAAGGTCTTCTGAAGAGTGGCAAAGCAGTGAAGATGATAAAACCAAAAAAGATGTCCCTGAAACTGCCAGTGCTGGTAAAGAAGGAGCAGGATCCAGTGCAGCACCACCACCTTCTCAAAAATCCGGTAGTCAGGGAAGGTCTGATGGATCTGTAAGTGGAGCTGGATCTCTGACCTTTTCAGACTCAAAAACAATTTCACCTTCCAGTGTGTTTACTTCTGAACCAAATCCAAAGTCTGAGGAAAAAGATGGAGATGTAACAAACATTTCACCCAAGCCTGATGGATTCCCTCCAAAGGGATATTTTCCCTCTGGAAAGAAAAAGGGGAGGCCAATTGGGAGCGTGAACAAGCAGAAGAAGCAGCAACAGCAGCAGCAACAGCAGCAACTGCCACCACCCCCACCACCCCCACCAGTACCATCGCAGCCTTCAGAAGGGGTAGGTGGTGGTGAGCCAAAGCCGAAGAGGCAAAGGAGAGAGAGGCGAAAACCTGCAGCACAGCCACGGAAGAGGAAGCCTAGAAGGGCTGCTCCGATTGTGGAGCCTCAAGAACCAGAGATCAAGCTTAAATATGCCACTCAGTCCGTAGATAAAGCGGACTCCAAGAATAAGTCCTTTTTCCCTTATATCCATGTGGTAAACAAGTGTGAATTAGGCGCAGTGTGCACAATCATTAACGCAGAGGAAGAGGAGCAGAACAAATTGGTGAGGGGTCGGAAAGGACAGAGGTCTTCAACGCCCCCTCCTAGCAATGCGGAAAGCAAAGCGCTGCCCACTTCAACTTTCATGCTGCAGGGCCCTGTAGTAACAGAGTCTTCTGTTTTAGGGCATCTGGTTTGCTGCCTGTGTGGCAAATGGGCCAGCTATCGTAACATGGGTGACCTCTTTGGTCCTTTCTACCCCCAGGATTATGCAGCCACCTTGCCCAAGAACCCACCTCCAAAGAGGGCCACAGAAGTGCAGAGCAAGGTCAAGGTACGGCACAAAAGTGCTTCTAATGGTTCCAAGACGGATACAGAAGAGGAGGAGGAACAGCAACAACAGAAGGAACAAAGAAGCCTAGCTGCTCATCCCCGCTTTAAGAGGCGGCACCGCTCTGAGGACTGTAGTGGAGCCTCTCGGTCACTTTCAAGGGGAGCTTCTTGTAAAAAGCAACCACTGATGGTGGCAGTGGTGGTGAAAAGACTCCTTTGGACTCAAAACCCTCTATGCCCACTTCAGAAGGTGGCACTGAGCTGGAGTTACAAATTCCTGAACTACCTCTTGACAGCAATGAATTTTGGGTCCATGAGGGTTGTATTCTCTGGGCCAATGGGATCTACCTGGTCTGTGGCAGGCTCTATGGGCTGCAGGAAGCTGTGGAGATTGCAAAAGAGATGGTGAGTACCTAACCTTGCTATGCAGAATTTCACTTGTAGTATGCATGCCATTTGGAATGCCTTTTCCCCTTGTTTCATGTCTTAGGCGTTCATCTTTCATCTTAAAGCTCTAGTGGTGGCCTTTTGATGATTTTGTTTATAGCTCTGCCACACTTGATCAGGCATCAAAACAGCTGGATGCTCATTACCTGCTAAAAGTTCTGGATGTCCAAAGCCTTTCTCATGGCTGCAGTGATCTTTTTCTCTCTTTATCCTATGAAGTATTTCATGGCTTTAGGGCTCTTCTTGGAGTCCATACAATGAAAAGACAAGCGGCAACAGACACAGTTTGCAGCAAAAATTCCAATTCAATATTAGGCAAAAAAATTCACAGCAAGGATGGTCAAATATGAGATTGAGGAAGCAGGAATGACAGAGAAGCTGTGGAATGTCAGTTCTTGGAGATGCACAAATGTGACTGGGCAAGGCTCTGTACAAAGTCTGAAGCTTTCAAACTTGGCTCTGCTTTCAGCAGGGATTCATTCTAACCTAAGTTATTCTGTGTCTTAACACATTACACACTGTAGGAGAATTTGCAGTGCTTATCAAATAAGGTGGATAGGGTTGAATCACACAGAAGTGTGCAAGAAGAAGTATGTAAGTGACATTAGTATGGGCTTAGTATTGATGAATTCAATATGAATTATATCACAGATCATACTGACTTTCTTCAGAATGCAAGTATACCATGAGTGAGAAAAAATGTGCATGATTAAAGCAGGGACAAAGGGAGAGCTGTTTTCAGCTCCACCTGGTCATGGATGGAGACGCTCACTATTCTTAATTCTTGAGATAGAAGCTGCCACTTTAAAAAATAGCTGTATGGGTTTTGCCATCTTCAGTATGTTGCATCCCTTTATTTATGGTTACCTTTTACATTATATTTCCTGTCCTGGACCCAGACCATGGAAGGGGCACTAGACTGCTTTTTCCTGTTGCTTTCAGATTTTTTCTTTTCTTAAGAGAGTGAGGATCAAATTTTTTGTCTTCTCTTTGCTCTGTATTGTTATATACAGTGCACTCATTTCCTCCCCATGAGCTTTTCTCTTCAGATTTGATTCCTGGCTTGTTCTGCATTTTCACTCACTGTTCTTTGACAGTAATTACATGCTTCTTTGCCCTAACTTGATTTGGCCTGCATTCTTGTTTCTAGCCTCTCATTAAACAAAGTCAGTTAATTTCATTTGGTTTTCATCGAGCTGTGCCTGCATGCTTGTTCTGATGCAACTGCTGAATTTCTCTTGTATCTGATAATTGCAAGCTTTCTTTCAGGATCTCCACCACCATTCTGCTCACAATGTGGCCGTGCTTTCATCTGTCTTGTTCACCAGTATTTTGAATTTTGATTGCTGATTTGTCCCTTTTTCCTGTTTTCAGGATGTGTCCTTCAGTTATGATCCTTGTTCTCCCAGTAGCAAATGTCTTCTCTGCAAGGTCTTGAACTGCTCCTTTTGTGTTCATGTACCTGCAACAGGGGTATGCCTAGCAGAAAAAGGCTACATCAATAGTAGCAAGTTAGAGTTTTGCATGTTGTTTGTTTCCTAGTTCTTTCTCTGCATAGGATCTTGATGACTTCTTGACTGATTACTCTTCCCTTTATCGCTTTCTTCCATCTGTTACGATAATCTTCTTTTCACAAATAGAATTTATGGGTTTTTTTTTCCCCTCAACACTTTCATCCACCCCTATGGCATCATGTGAGAACATCTCCTTGAACCTTGTGTCCTTTCCTGCTACCTTTTTGCACTTGGCTCAACTTCTAGCTTTTCTTTTCCCTCATAGTGGCTGTAGACATGAGTGTTTAGTGGGTTTTAATATTTATTTTTTGAAAAAGAAATACACAAAATGTCTGTGGTTTCTCCTGCTTTTGCAACTGTCTCTTGATTTCCTTTTCCCCCCTTTTTTTAAATCTCAGAATTCTTTGAATGCATTGCCTGGTGCTCTTGTCCTCCACTGTGGCTTCAATTGTGCTCTACTACAATTGTAATCAGTGTTTACAGTGATCTCTCCCTAGCTAAAGTTCAGACCCTGTACTCCATTTTCCTTTCCCTGTCAGCTACATTTGTCACTACCAGCTGTGCTGCTCTTGAAGTCTTGTTCCACCTTTGTTTCCCATCTGTGTCCTCTTTTGATTACTTCCTTTCTTTACAGTTCTTTTCCCCACAGAGGCTATTGTTCGTTACTCCCAGCTTTTTGTGGGGGGTTCACTGAAGTTCTGCTTGTGTTTTCCTTCCCTTTATCCCAGAATATGGTGCTTTTAGGGAGTTCTTGGTAATTTGATCCCCCCCCCCCGAGTCTTGTAGAGCTTGCCTTCTGTTCCAAATTTTTATTCTTCTGCCACAGACTTTATTCTTGAATTCATGGTGGGTTCTCAGACTCTCACTTTAAAACATGGCTTTTAGTCTACATCATCCTTAATCCATAGTCTGCCACCATGTCCTGATTTTCCTGTCAGTCAGATTCACAGTCTTACTCTATTTTTAAAATTATTTCTTCTTAATCCTTCCTATTTAAGGCTGTAAGAAATACTGCTTACTTTCTGTGTATGAGAAGTAATACACAGCCTTCACGTGCTCTCCACTCTTCTCTCTGGGTCCATATTTAATCTGGTTGTAAGACTCTCAACTTTCAGAGGCAGGGTCTGTTTTCTTGTCTGTGCTTAGTTTTTGTTATGCCTTAAACACAGTAACAGGTGGCCTGGCTGAGTATTGGTCTCTTCTGCATGACATCCATAAGAGTAATCCGTCTTTCTCATTCACCTGTCACAGATAACAACACAGATTTTTCTCCTAGCATTACTTTCCCTTAACCTTTTAATCCTATGGTAGCAAATTGTAGTGCTGTATTCTTCTCTGGAAGCAGAATATTCTCTCTCCCTCAGCTAGGAGAGGGTTACATGTAACACAAAGGTGGCAGGCCCAGGGTGTTCAGAGATGTACCTGCCAGAAGCCATCCCCAGGCAGTGGAAAGGCTCTGTTGAGCTAGACTCTTCTGCCCCACTGCCTGAGGAAAGCCTTCTGGCTCAGCCAGCCAATTTCCTGCTTGTCGCATACACTTGCTCTTTACCTCTTCCTTGCTTTGCAAGTGCTTTTTGTTCTGTCTGACCTGCAGTTTGTTAGTGTGAGTGTCCTGGAAAAGCAGATGTGCAACCCGTATAGCTGCTTGCTAACAGAATAAAGTAGACAAATGCATGCACAGGCATACAGCAGTCTAGGTCTTCAATTTGGTCTGGGGTAAGGAAAGATGTTAGCTTATGGCATATGAAGGGTCATGAGCCTGGATGTGAATAATTCATGTATGTAACACATTCTGTTCAAATTAAATACTGCCATAATTCAAAATCTACTTAAACTGCTCATAATACCCACAAAGGGCAAGTGTGCACCAAATTTTAACTAAATCCATACCACTGAGTTGAAATATTTCCTGTAGAGGTCTGGTTCTGTTGTTGCTTAGGCAGCATCCTAGTATAGAAATAAGAAACTGAAAGTTCTAGTCATAAAGACCATAAACCATTGAACTGTGATGTATAGGTAACCTGAGTAACCTGCCCTACATTTCTTCTTGCACAAACTCAACTGTTTGAGGGTTTTTTATCACATGGAAGTTTGCTTTTCTTTTCTTTTTTTTTTTTTTTTTTTTTTTTTTTTTTTTTTTTTTTTTTTTTTAAACCTTCCAAACACCTCTGCTTCTTTGCCCTTAAGAATCAGGAGGGAATTTGAGGTGTTTTTCTTGCTGAAGTTTTCTGTTACTCTGTATGAATAAATATCTGTGTTGTACAGCTTTTTTTTCTGAGAACAGCCCCATAGTCCCCCTCAAGGAAAGCTCTAGAAGATTGTGACTGTATTATCTTATAAGCAGGAATCCAGCTGGTTTCTGAAGTGCTAGAATCGGCTCTCCTTAAAGGCAAAAAGGTGGCCCTGGACACTCTTAGAAGACTTCTTGGTTCTGAGAATACAAATAGCATCAAATTAATTGGGCTGGTTTGGATGCAGAATGGCTTAATCTTCCTTATTTTGAGGTTCAAATCAGATACCTCAGCAGATGGAGCTACCTGCTAAGTAGTCTGTCTGTCTGTCTTGAACTGCTTCGTAAACCACAGTGAGGGCACTGGCTGGTCTTCTTGCAGTTGGACATTTTTGTTTCCAAGGCTAATGAAATCTTGAACTGAACAAATGCCTTTTCCCTAATGATGGGTGATCCTCTTGCCTATAGATGCTTTCTTTCGAATATTGAAGGTGGCCAGACACACAGTTTTCGATTAAAGCAGTTTCTGAGTGCTTTGGCATAAAATCTTTCTCTTATAATACCAGGAATATTGCAGCCGATATTTCTGCAACTGGTTTGAAATTCCATATTCTTCCTCTTGAGAATTTTTGGGTTTTCATTAGTCATGTCAACCATTTCTTTGCATTTGTAACAGTTGTGTGCAGTTTGTTATAAATACCTTTTAAGGAAACCGTTTCTTACCTTGTTTATCTTCTCTTTGTTTTCCTAGTCGTTCGAAAATTATTTTCACACAAGATGAAATCTTAGTTACCTTTGAAACTGGCAAAATTATGAAGTCACTGGTAGTTGGTAGCAGATTTAATGTTCAGAAGAATCAATGGTCTTTTGTTCTCGGTATTAAATTTTTAAGAAGCTATAAGGGAAGAGAACAAAGCAGAGAACGTTCATTGTGTTGAGTTGCAGAATCTGAGAAGATAGTTTTACTATTGTTGTCTAAAAATCTGTTCACTGGGAAGTGGTATTCTATTCCTTGGAATTTTTTTATAAAACTCTTTGTTTTTTTTTTCCTAAGGAAGAGGCTCTGGCCTAGCACTGGTGGTGTTTGTAGCTTTGTTGGGTTGGTTTTCGTTCCTCCACCACCCTTGTCAGAACTGACCTTGAGGAAGGTAAATCTAGCTCTTGTTTCTGCTGATAGTGCTCTGTGGAAGGAAAACTTTTTATCCCCCTCTTAAAGATACCTTTTAAAAGGTCTAAAGAATTTAATATTTTCCTCAAGTCTTTGCTTCATTTCCCATTTCAGATATCTTTTTAATCCTTGTACATGGAAAGAAGTCCTTTCAACTCCTTTTCCTTTGTTGCTTCTTATTGAAAGGATCATCTTGGGTTTCAGTCAGGAGAATCTTAGAATAGCAAGTGGTGAAGGGTGAAATCTGCCCATGATCTACAGTATAACAGAAGGAGATTCTGGGCTCTCTCTCACCAATCTGGGGCTGTCCAACTGCATGGATTCTTTCAAATCCTTCTGCTTACCCAAAGAGGAGAAATCTACATGCTTTAGGGCAGGTAGAACAAGCCCGTTCATAAGACCAGTCTGACTTTGGGGAAAGTTCTTAAATCCATATGTGTGCTCACAGAAGTTCAGAACGTAAGTGCATGTCTCTTGCTTTCTAAATGGATGCTTCAGTATTTGAACTTTTCATTACTGTTGAGCAGTGGCATCTTTCTGGCTCATTTTGAGTGTGCCTTTGTTTGTTTGTAGGGCTTGGAGATAGGTTTGCTTATGCTATCCAGATTTCATGGAGAACAGCTTTTGGTTCCATACAAAGTTGGTTTTGACCGCTTAAAACTCCTGCTAGTTGATCTCTCGTAGTATCTTATTGGTAGAGGAAATAAGGATTGCCTATCTATAATATTTTGTTTACTCTGTTGCTTTCATAGAAACATTTTTTTCTGTTTACTGATCTGGGCCCAAGTTGTAAATTGGCTAGAGAAATGTGTCTAGAGAGATCACTAAGACTGAAGCTATTTACATTCTCAGATCTGGGAAATCAAAGCTTCACAAAAATGCTCCTACACGCAGTAAATAATTGCTTTTAAAAGGTTCCTAACTGTGTGGCTGAGGAATCGGTGTGAGCTGAGAAATTTGTGGAAGGTTACAGCTACTTTTGGCAAAACAAAGCAAAACCGTTTATAGGCAAGAAACCCAAGCAGTGTAGGGCCATGAGTCTAAACGTGTGGGTTTATTCTGCATGTCTGCTGTGGCTCAAGTGTGCTTCGTTATCTCCTAAGTCAGGCTACGAGTGAGTTTCTGTCAAGAGGGGTGATTCTGCATTATCCTCTTTGCAAGCTGTTTGCTCCCACTGTTTCCCTTGTGCTAGATTTACCAACTGTGCGTTTGCACAGTGGGTTGATTTTTAGCTAGCTAATCCATCAGAAGACTTGCTTGGGGTGGGAGAATCTTTGTTTCCAGATCAGCCATCTGAATCCGCTTATTCTCTGAACCGTGTTTGCTACATCCGATAGGTAGGGCCCTTTGCACTGGTAATTATAACCATTAGATCAAGTTAGTCATACCACAAAATTGTGCACAGGCAACATCCACCACTTGAAATGTTTTAGGCCCACAGTGCTGCTCTTTCTAAGCACTGGGAGATGAATGCTGACCTTTTAGTCATTATCCTTGTTTTCAGAGAAGAAAAATGTGCAGAACCTGACTTCTTTTTTTTTTTTTTTTTTTTTCTCCTCCAAAAAACCCTCAAGTGAAGTTCTGCATTAGGTCAGAGTTCAGCTGAAATAATAATCTGCTGCTTCAAAGACCACATGCCTGACAAACACAGGAAAGAAAACTTGTATTTCTTATACCCAGACCTGCAATAGTGGGGAGAAATTTCCAGAGTAGGAAGAAGTGACATTGGAGCTTGTTAATTTTTCACTGTGGAGAGAGGGAAACCAGTGAAGAATCCCAAACCTGCCTATCAGCAGTAGCTGAAAAGGGGGTGTATCGAGAACATTGCTTATTTTTGTCTCTGACAACAGCTTTTAGTATGCTTTAACCCCTCAAGTGAGGAATGCCACAGAATCTTGAGGTATCTTCTACAATTACCTTTAAAGTGGTTGAGTTCTTGATTGTCATTGACAGTTTGTGTCCAAACACCTAGTTGCCTGAGCTGGATGTGTGCTCTTTCTTGAAGACAGGCCTGTCCTTTAGTAGAATAGTTGGATATTAATTTTCATTCCTCAGGAAATGGCAGCATCTTTAATATTCTTCCACAGCATTACAAAAATAAGCATGAAATTTTGGGTGGAGAAGAAATTCTGAAAGACAGGCTGAATAATGAACTTCAGATTCTGTTTTCTCAGAAAGGCATTGCCATCTGCTGTGCTACTGAAACTCTCTGTTGTCATGACTCCTGGTCTGCAAGAGTGTGCCACCACAGGGATGAGAACCTGGTAGGAGCCCCTGTTGTATCCCAGTTCCTTGCCTTCCTCTGGTAGGGACTGGAAGTGTGAATGACTAGTACTACAGCACTTTGTAGCTCACAGCAGTTCTTTATACTGGTATCACAAGCTTTGAATTCTGAAGAGGTGAGCAGACAGTATCCAGATCTACATTTCTGATGGGCATATTTCAATATCTGGAGTGACTGGCAGCCATTAATTACATCTGTGAAAGGAAAATGGCTTTCCTTGGCTTTGTTGTGAGCAGAAATCAGGTAAAAGTGATGCAGGGTATTGGTGGTCATGGATTGTAAATCACTGAATCACGGAATGAATCGGGTTGGAAGGGACCCTATACTGGGAGCAGGGGCATCTCCAACTAGACCAGGTTCTTCAGGACCCCGTCAAGTTTGACCTTGAACGTCTCCAGGAATGGGGCCTCACAATGGCAGGGAGTACACTTTGCTTGAGGTCCCAAACATAAAGATGATATTGGGAAAAGAGGAAAGACTTCTCCAGTGTCAGCCTTTTGCCATGGGGACAGAGAAAAGATGAAGGGTAGGCAGGAAAGTAATGTTTCTGCATCTTTACTAGCAAACTCCTTTGTCATTAGCTTATTCCAAAGCATGCCCATTATGTCTGTGCTTCTGCATGTTCTGATATTTTCTCTTTTGCCTAGCATGTGGAGTGAGGAAAGCAGAAAATAGATTGACTAACAATAGAGTGTTGGGAAAGAATAGGATGTTTAACAACTTTAATTAGTTGTAGCCAGGAGCACTGGAAAGTTGTATGTAAAAAGGAGCTCACTCATTCCACAGTTGTGGCCTTCCTATAAAGCATCAGGGATCCTTGAAATCTATGTACAAGTTTAGTTTAAAAATACAGTCAAGTAATGGGAATTTCTGCAAAGCTCTTCCAGATGTGAATGGGACCTTCTCTGCACAGGAGGCTTCTAAACAAAGCTTTAGAACTTTTTGGCTATCCACAAGCTCACACAATCCGTTTTGTAAGGGTTTTGTTGCCTGTTACTGTAGAGACGCCAAACTCTTGCTAAATTCTCAATAGCTAGAGAAGACAATCCATTTATGTATCATTTTAGCTTGGATCTTTTTAAGCTCTGCTGGCCAAAAGGTTAGGTGGTTGTGCTGTTTGTGTTTTGTTAAACTGAACTAACTTTTTAAAACTTAGACTAATTCCAGATGATACTCAGTTGAGCTCTTACCTCTTTAACCTCATGAGAAGAATGCCACTAACAAGTGTTGAAGGGCTACTCAGGAATTTCAGAAGTTTGTGCTTTACACCTCTGAATTTGTAATGGTCTGTATTTGCATATCTGCTTAGTTTTCATCAAACTGTAAAAATATTTCCCATGATTTGGGAAAAAAACCTTCTTACCAAACTGACCAAGCAAAGATTGAGAAGAGGTTAATTTCTGAAAGGAAGAATTCATTGCTTTCTGTTACATCATGCTGCATGGATTATTAGAATTCTATCTTTTGTAAGACTTTTTAAATTAAAAAAAGTTACAGTTTCCCCATTTTATTTTTAAAGTAAACATTTTCCTGAATCCCTTGATCACTGAATAAGCAAAAATAATACTTCAGCTGTAGTAACGTTCTACCATTCATAACTAAAGGAAAGCTCTTCAAACACTGCAATGCAAACCAAGGTGATAAAAAGCTATATGTAAGCATTAGGGATTTGTGTCATAGCCAGACTGGGGTGTAGGAATGGTGCAGGCAAAACTTGAGACACTTCCTGGTGGTGAGTTGCAGGTCTAGCAAAATATAATAGAAAGCAGATTTTAAACCAGTTACATAGCCTAGTAGTATGTAGCCTAGCCTAGTTACATAACCCAAATATCTTTCATTGTTATTAGAGAAATATGTTCTGAAAGAGCTTAGCTTAATTCCCCGAGATCTAGAAAGGTGAGTCAAAATAAAACTGAAGTATGGTGAGTATTCTTGTAATAATTTTAGAAACTACAGCAAAATTAAAACTCAGTTTATTGCTTTGAAGAATGTTACTCTGAAGAGACAAGAGTTGGATAAAAGAGGTTCTGTCTGTGCTGCACACTTCGCCTGAGGTTATGGGGGAAGCTGGGCAGGGAATTTGGGTGCCCTGAATCTTAAAACCATCCTTTTCAGCTAATCTGAACTATGCTTCTTTTAGACTGATGTGCTCTGACTAATTTTTTCTTTCTCTCTTTTTTGGCAGAGGAAATATTTTTTCAAACAATTTCATGCACTTAGCTGGACTCTGTGTGAAGTACAGGATAATCTTCATGGCTAGAGCACTTTGGAAAAAAGTTATTAATGAACCTTCATTGTTACGGATTGGATCTCAGCCAGCTGCTTCCTGATTAAAGTTTAATTGCATGATGATTAGTTTTCATTAGTAAGCAATTAGCATTTAACAGCAGTCTTGTATTGCTAAAGCTAGGGGTGAGCATAAGTGGCTTGAGCCATGTTGAGCAGGTATATAGCTGGAGATGTGGGCACAAAATTGTTTGGGGAATATGGGGATGGGAATTCTGATGTAAGCTGCCCTCAGCAGCTTGTTCCTGCTGCAGTGTTGAGCCAGGAGGAGGGCTAGGAGCGGGAAATGGAGCAAATGGCCAAACCAGCGCAGCCTGAACATAGGGCACGGAGGCTGGTGGTGGATTAGCCCCTCATGTAGGGAGCTATCAAAAATAATCATTTCCCTCAAAGGACCCTTTGAAGTTCTGCGTTGCTCTCACCCTAATGCTGCTTTTCATAGTCCTCTCTCACTGCTTGCCACAACTAATTCTTTGTATTTTTCAGAATTCCCCTCCTGAACTTGGATGAAATTCCCATTTCTACTGTGATAGCAGGCCTTGATTGCTTTCTGCCACAGTGGGGTAAATTGGGGGAAAGATGAGTGCAGGGCAAGGGCTAGGGGAAGAGAAATAGATGAGGTAGTAAGTGGAGAAAAAGATGAAGGTAGAGGGGAGTAGGAATATAGCAAAAGGTCAAGGCTTCTTTGCTGTTAAAGGTACAAAAGACTGAAGGGTATCCCTTGTAAACTACTTCTGCTCCACTGAGGAGTCTGTTGTGAAGATGAAATATGGTGGTAATTTTGTCTAGGCCATTCTTCTCCCTTTCACCTCCCCTTTTGCCAGCACTACTGCTCTGTGACTTAACCAAGTCGGGTGGCTGATCTGGTCAGCACATTATCTCCTTCACTCCTCATCCTGTCCTGTTCATTTTTATCAAGCTAAATTTTTGCCTGGACTGCCTTTCTTGATTCTTGGAAATGTCCCAGCTAGGGATGGAAGGAGAGAGCAGGTTATGCAAGTACAAACTAATGTCTTAAAATGGTCTGGAGGTGAGTGGACTGATCAGGACCATGACTTCAGATAGTAAACTTTTCCAGAATGATACTAGTAATTACACAAACTAGTAAAATGTACTGTCTATCGAATTTACATTTTAGATGTTGTCCAGGATGATTCTCATGTGTATATGGCTTTGTAGCGTTTACTGCTGAAGTCAAGCACAACCACCTAGGTGTCTAAATATGTGAAAATATAGGGGTTTCCTTATCCCATGATCTGGGGACTGGGTGCTTCCATCCTCTGGCTTAATTTGCCAGATGGAGTAACCTAAAACAGGCATTTTTCTTCAGTTACAAGGACTAAAATAGCTGCAGTTCCTTTTGATAAATTCTAGCAGTGTTCAGGGTGTGACTTTAATCATGTAGATCTACTTAAGTTGTCTGCAGACTTGCTGAACTGCTGGCAGGAGTAGACATAACAGTGTAGAATTTAGCATAAAATACCAACCTTACTCAAGACGAAGACTGTGGTGAGTGGCAAAGCCCACCCAGGGCTCTGCGTGCTGCAGCTGTGCTGTTTGTCATACCTGGGATACCAGTGCTAAAAATACATTGCATACGTCTTCCTGAAGTCTGGTTGCACGACCCATTGTAGTATAAATACACTTAGGTCTTGCTTCAGCCAGCTAATTGTTGTGTGTCCTAAGCTTTCCTTCTGTTCCAGAAAATATTAAAGGCTGATTTAAAAAACTGGTTGTGCAGTCTTTACTTGCTAGTCCTTTTTTTTCCCCTGTATTTTTGTTGTTTCTGGCTACTTTTATGTTTTCATTTATGCCTCAGTCCCTTAGTTCTAACTCAGCAGTATGTTTGTTTTGGGGTTTTTTTTTCCCTCCTAGGTTACCTTTTCACAAATGTGGAGGGTTTTTTTGTACTTTGAACTATGCTGCTGCTAATTGCAGCATTTCTTGCATCTCTGACTCATTTATTCTTACTGAGAACTCAATGCTTGCTACATTTCAGAAAGTTACTGATGATCAAAGGAGGCTGTACAGCTACATAGAAAGCTTATTGCCAAGGGAAGGGAAAAAGGAAGAGGGTGTCCTGGCATGAATCTCTGACATGGAGAATTTTCTCTGAAGGACACTGCTGTTCAGTGTGAAACTTCAAAGGAGAGGAGGGGAAAAAAAGTGCAGGGCGTGGAGGAGTGGGAATGTGCGAGGGAAAGGTAACTTCATATCTTGAGTTGAGGTTTGAGAGCTGTGAACTTCTCTGACTTTGTGCCTGCACTATCAAAAATTGCCTGTGTAGCCTTTGACAGTTCAATTAATTATTCCGTAAAGTAGGCTTTAAAATCACTTATTTGTGACCACCAAGACAAATTGGTAGGGTACAATGTGTTTAAATTGTCAGATGTTCTTAATTAAACTGGAAGATCAGGGAGCTGATACAAGGTTGCATGCTTCAGTTGCATAAAAGCAGTGGAAGGAAACTAAGTTTAAAGTTATTCCTGTGTCATTCAGGGTCAGGAACGCAGAAGATAATACAAATGTTTTGTTGCATCTTCACCTGGTATGAGCTAGACAGTTAAAATGTGGAAAATCCTAACTTGAGTGTACTGGTGTCATATGTAAATCCGTTATTTTATTGAGTCTTTTCTAGGGAAATGGCTCTTCAAGTTAAATATAGTCACTCCAGTTTAAAGGTTGACATCGTTTAAAGGTTGACACAGCGCTTTCCAGAAACCCAAGAGTTGTGTGGGTTAGCAGACTGTTTAGATTAGAAAAATTCCAATACCCACATGACAGGTGCATAAAACTATGTTACAAGGTTTTAATGCGGTCTTAACTCCCAGACTTAATTACTCCTTTGAAGCACCACACATTGTCTTTGGGGAGGATGAGAATTCTTTAGTGATGCCACACAGTACTGTTCCTCTAAGCAGGAATCTGCAGAGGCAATTCCTGGGGAACAGAAATGTGGAATATTCACCTATAAGTTCTGTTTTCTGGAGAAATACCTTCAAGGGTAATGCTAAAAGAAGATTTTTTTTGAGTCTCTGAAGCTGTGTCAACAAAGGTGACTTTACTGCTCACTTACACTTTTGCTTTTGGGCTAGAACCTGTAGAACATGGAGGAGTAAAAAGTGAGAAGAGAGTATGCCTATGTGAAAAACAAAACAAAATGCATGTATGCTTCAGTTTCTGCCTCTGAAAAAAGGCTGGCATTTTTCTTCCATCTTGCACAGTGACTTTTATTTCTAGTAGTCTATAGCTCATACCAGTCCTTTTATATCTGTTTAGATTGATCTGGAATTAGAAAAAACTGAAGATGTGGCTTGCAAATAGATGACAGCATTGCCTTTACCATGATTTGGAAGTGTTCGGAGCCCAAAAGATCTTCTTTTACTTTTTTCCTCTTCGGATCTGGGGAGAACCATTCAGTTCCTTAATCCTTAGACAGAGGAAGTTCTTTCCTCAGGAGAACAGCACTAAGTCTGTCCTTTCAGGAAACTCCTGACGCTACCTAGGCTGCTTTGTAATTTCCAGCTGGACTGTCATCCGGCCTTGGACTTCTATTTATGTTTGCTGCCACTTCTAAACTGCTGCTACCTCATAGGAAGTTTTCCTGTGCCGTGTGTCTCTGGCAAGCCTATTGACCTTAGATATTTCTGAATAAATTCACTTTAGAATTCATGAAGAGTATCTATTATTGTATTGGACAGATTAAGCAGCACATATATCATTATGGTTTGTGTTTTTTTTTTTCCCTGATGATTATTGAATAATGAAATAACATACTCCTCTTTAAACCCACTCAGATTTTTGGCCAGCAGACATTATTTTACACGGAGCATCTCCTCTGTATCTAAAGGTCCTCAGTGTGTGTTACTAATTTATTTAGTTTTCCTCAACTCTGATTTATTTATTGTCGTAGATCATGAGCTTGTTTCTTCCTTTCAACATTTTTTTTTGTTTGTGGGGGTTTTGTTGATTTTGTTTTGTTTTTAAACACAGAAGTGTTACTTGACAGCTTACCACTAAAGAGAGATGTATTGACCTGCAGGTATTTCTACTTCTGTAAGCATTGCACCTTCGCTCTTGTTGCTTATCTTTGTCTACTTTTCCTGGGTGGTAGCAGCAGTCACCAGTGACCTTAGGAACAGTCCTGTGCACTTTGCTACTCCTATTATGGTTCTGGTGCCAGCTACAGCTTCAGTAGCCTTCTGAAGGAGCTATCTTCTTGTCATTCTCTTTAACAGTATCTAGTAGTGGTTTTATGTGCAATTTTTTTTCTAGAGAGACAAGTTACTATTTTTCCAGTAAGACTAAGATTGTATCTTTTTTAGCTATCCCTACTTACTGTGGAATTGTGAATAGGAGCAACTCTTCACACATTAATCTAAGAACTGGTATTCTTATTAATGAGCAGAAGTCCATTTGGAATACTGTTAACAATATTTTGTTATTAACTATGATTTTCACATACCTCCTACTTTCACATTAATCTGCCTGCTTCCTTTTTCTTACACCTCACACAAGTTACTCATTTTTGTTTGTCTCCATCCTGCTTCTTTTTCGTCTTTTCAGTTTCAAGAACTTATTATGTACTTGCAATCAGTGTATCCTGGCTAATTTTTTCATTTACTAAATGAAGTGCCTCACTTTGAACACCCAGCATGTTTACCTTTGGTTTTCTCCATGCATTTCTTCAAAGCCTTTCTTGTCTGGGATTTCCATGGAACCACTGGGACATGGGTAGCCTTCTGCTGTGATGGACTCTGCCCAACACTGCTGGCTCAGGCTCATTGCTCCTATTCCATCTCTTTGTGTCCACCAACACTTTTTTCTGTACTGCTGAAGTGTCTTGCACGGTGAAGCTGTGTTTATGATGAGGATTTGCACTGATTATTACAAATGATGACAAATGGCTTGTTTGTGTCCAGTGTTACAAGTCTTGGAATTACTGGCAGGAGTGGATTTGTGCTGCACCTTTTTCCTGCCAGGTTGCATAGGTTTCTAGTATCTTGTCAAAATCTCTTCTATTTGCCCTGTTTGAATGTATTTCCTTAATTTTAAACCTTTACAGAGGTTTTGTTTCTAATAACATCGTGATTTTCTTTTATGAGCGAGACCTTTTTTCTTTTGAGCCTTCTAGTAAATACTAAGCATCATCTCTTTTTCTTTTTTTCATTGACTAGAGGAAAAACTGCTTGTCATACAGTTTGCCTCTTAAAAAAAACAAATTCCTGTATTTGAGTTTATTGCATTTTCTTGGTTTATGTCAGTTTTTTCCCTTTTTTTTATGTCACTCTAGTCATTGATACTCAAATGTGTATATCAAACTGTCTATAAATACCTGAGGAGTGTGTGTCAAGGTGATGGTGCCAGTCTCTTTTCAGTGTGCCCAGTGATAGGACATGGAGCAACAGGTACAAGCTAGAACACAAGAGGTTCCACCTCAGCATGAGAAGAAAATTCTTCATGGTGAGAGTGAGGGAGCACTGGAACAGGCTGCCTGGAGAGGTTGTGCAGTCTCTCTCTCTGGGGACTTTCAAAACCCAGCTGCATGCATTCCTGTGCGGCCTGCCCTGTGCCATCCTGCTTTGGCAGGGGAGTTGGACGGGGTGATCTCTGAAGGTCCCTTCCAACCCCTAACACCCTGTGATTCTGTATTACTTAGCGGGAGAGCTT
This sequence comes from Picus viridis, assembly GCA_033816785.1. NCBI lineage: Eukaryota > Metazoa > Chordata > Aves > Piciformes > Picidae > Picus > Picus viridis. The sequence continues at coordinate 22,248,395 of CM066568.1, read as the reverse complement.
TTGGTAACCATTTAATTTTTACTAAGCCTTTTCCCTTATGCTGGTGGTATTGCTTTGTTTTAAGGTTACTGCAAGGTGGTGTTTTATACTGCACTTGTGCTAAATAGAAATTCACCTTATATTTGTCTGTTTCCTGTAAAGCAGTACCCAGGATGGTAGGGAAATAAATCTACTACTGGCAGAAAATCCAAAAGGAATAAATGCTCTCTCTTGCTGACTGTGCTGTTCCCACAACTCTCTCTGTCCTTATCACATAATCGCTGCTTGAAATTTGAATTTCTTTTGCCTCTTTTAAGTCTGCTCTTCTATCTTTCAGACCTTTTCTTAACTAAATTGTACTTATTGTTGCATATTTAATTTCCCAAATGAATAGCCAAGATAACATAAACTGTGTAATTTTTTTTTCTGCTAGACTTGCATACTTTAGCAAATTCAAATTGCTGTACTTCTAAGCAGTTGTCTGCAACGTTTCTCTCATTCAGCATGGTTCTTTGTCAATAGAAAAAGGATTTACACATTTCTTGTCTTCTTCCACTTGGTACTCTATTATTTTGATATCACTTTAAAATATTAAATGGCTGCAAAGATGTGCACTTAATTGGAAGTTAAGGAAGCCTTTTTACTACCATTTACAGTTACCTTTTTTTTGTTAACTCAAACAGATTTAGCAAAACTAACAGGCAGTTTACTCTTGAAGTAGCTCATTTCTATTCTAGTTCAGTTATACTAGGTTCTTATTTCATGTGGTTTTTTTATCATCCCATTCAGAGGTGGGGAGGGTTCATCCTCCTCCATGACTTTCTCAGCTTTTCACCAGTCTTGTCTCCTAGACTATGTTCATGCACAGGTAAGCCTTTGATCAGTCCACTGAGTGAATGAAGCACTTGGGCTTGTATAGTGAACATGAATTTATTGCTCAGATCAAATTTCAGCCTTTTTATATAGAGTTACAGTTTAGCTCAGCCTTCTTGCTATGGAGGTAAGACTGGAGAGTCTTGAAAACATGTAACCTCACAGTGTAACTTCTGGGTGCCTATGTTCTTTTTAATAATCATGAGGGGGGGGTTGTTGTTCTTGGTGGAATTGCGCAGTCAAATCTCTTGATCTACAAAAGAACTGACATTGCAGGCAGGTGTGTTTTGTTGTGGTGTCCTGTCTCCAGCCAGGAACAGTTATCTTCAGAGGTAGGCAGTAAACCAGGCATATACAGAGGGCTGCTTGCATATTTCCTCCCTTCTTTCAGCAGTCATCGCTTTAGAACAGTCTCTTTCTCACCACTGTTTAACAGGCAATGGCATACCTGTCCTTGATCAGCTTGTCTGATCTGCTTTTGAACTCACCTTTTGGCCACTGAACCTTATTGATTCTATGATTTTGACAGTGACTTTTGTAGTTTACTTATTTGTTGTGTGGTAAAAGGCAGATGTATTTTGGATTTAAACCTGTTATTTGGTCTTCCTTCTTAGATTTTGTAGATCTCAGTTCCTCTTCAGTTACTTCCTTTCCAAAATGCTTAGTCTTTTCTCATATAGAGGCTCTTTACATTCCTGTTTTTCTCTGTAGTCTGTCTGAGTTTTTCCTGATCTGTTGTATTCTTCTATTAGTGTGACACACACAGTATTAAGCTGTCAGGATTCTACAAGAGTACCAGATAAAACCTAAATCTTCATTAAGTCTATTATCAATTTCTTTTCTAAATAACTTAACTATGTTTTGACTGTCCTTTTTTTGCAGTTACAGGGACTACATATTTCTCTCCAGGATTACTACCAGCATCTTTCCATGAGTTGCAAATGCTGCTTTGGAGTCTGTCATAACATATCTGCATAGGTGGAAGTATTGCCCTGTGTATATCACCTTGCAGTTAACAACATTAATTTTCATCTGCACTTTTATCCTGTAGGTAGCCAGGATTGTGAGATGCTTTTTGCAGCTCTGCACAATCAAGTTGAGATCTGACTTCCTTGGATAATTTTGCAGACTTCAAGTTTTCACAATTTATTGTTCACCCTCCTTTTTGAAGAGTCTATATAAGTACAGTTGAATACCTTAAGTGTCTGCACAGGACCATAGAAATCTTCGCTAGCAAACCATTCCTTGTCAAAACGAACCATTTATTTCTATACTTGTTATTTTGTCTCTTTCCTTCAAAATGATGGAAATAGAATGCATTGTTCTTCATTTCAAGTGCTGCTGTTGTACTTTAATCAATTTTGTATGCATTGCAGAGGATTTTTCCATTTTTAAAGACATTTTTTTCTTTTTCTTTCTCTTTTTTTTTCCGATTTTTAGCTCTTCTGGTTGTTTTTTCTCCCGTGCCATCCATTTTGAGCTGCAGCTTTCCTTTGTGCTTCAGCAGCCCGTGCAGTGCTGCAGTTCTGCCTTTTTACTGTATTTCCTAATGCAGTTTTATTAGCATGGCATCTTCCAGATCATTGATTTGTCTGTTTGCTGGAATCTTGGAATCCTAATTTGTCTGTAGTTTCTTGACTTGGAAGATAGCTGCACAATTTTATTTCAGTGGCTATTCTCCTTTATTATTCGATTTGCTTGCTACAGGAGTATATCAGCATTGGCAAAGGATACTTTTGAATAATGCAAGTTTACAGGATTTCTATCTTTTTAATTCTGGGCTTGATGTCTCTGATATTTTGTTCCTGGTTTTTTTTGGGTAACTTACATTGTGTGCAGTATCTGTGCATCAGTGAAAGTGCTGGCTTCCTCTCCTGTTTGCTAAAAATGGCTGCCCACTCTGCTCTTTTTTCGTCGCAATCCCTTTTTGCTGCAGTCCTTCAAAGCCACTTATTCCTTTCTCCTAGAGCAAACAGTGCAATGTATTTTTCCTTAGTTTTTCTTGTGGCTTGTTGGTTTGAGTTGCCTCTCTGCATCCCGCTTTCCAGGAAAGAGATCACGGCTGCCTGCTGCTTCTGTTGCCCTTTTGCCTGGATATTAAATATGAGGCTCTGCCTAGCCTGCCAACTGTTTAATCAGAAATAGTCAGAAGGCCCTCCTTCCTAATATTGCAGCTGACTCTGAAATCCTCATTATCTTGCATCAGCATTTGTGCTGTGCAATTATACAGAAGCAATTATTTTCCATAAAGCTTCCAATTTAAACAGGTGAAGGAGAGGGTATGAAAAAATGCATGTAACATGTGCAATGAAGACTTGTACCTGTATAATAATTGCCACATCTATTTCTATTTTTTGGCTTGCTTTTCTTTTTTAGTAACTTTCAGTTGTTAGTTTCAGTTTTATTCTGTTTATGCATTCTTGACCCTGGTGTGCAAGAACGGGGAAATTTCTTTAGCTTTCTGGGGAAGGGAAGAAAACAGCAAAGGAAGAATGGGTGCTTTGGAAGAGAGGAAGTTTAAAGGAGGCCTCAGTGTGGGGTTCAGGTGAGCAAACTGAAGGAAACAACTGATTAGCAAGAAAAGATTATATGTCATAGACAAGATTATCTATAATAGAAAATATGATACACTTGCATCACTTGTGAATGGCCTTGCTTTTAAACTGCTGTGGTAATTGTTCCACAAGAAATGTAGCGGAGGAATTATCTTAAAACACCTTATGTTACTGTTAGGCAGAAGCAATTCATTGCAGTTTCTAAGCAACTGTTCCTGTTGCTTCCCAGAAGGAAGTTAGTTGGGCAGCTCCTGTCCTACCCTGTCCACTGTGAGAGTCTGGTATTCCTAAACAAAGACATTATCTCTCTCGGTGCAAAGCCAGAGAGAAAAGTTAAGGTGTATGTTTTATCTAAGCAGCTTGGAGCTCTCTTCACAAGCCTGGAGCTTGTGCTTGGTTGAGGGGAGGAAAGTAGGGAGCTCCAGATGTTTATGTAGGAACACCAATGTGGAGTTGGATGCAAATCTGAGGGAGGCAAAAAAAGGTACCCCAAATACATACCCCTATTTATTATGTTTAGAGCTTAAGAGGTTTACTCTTGTAATAGCAGAATAATGTGGGAGGGGGAGAAGGAAACAACAATCCAAAATTTAAAGCAAAATAAATAGAGCTAGTGGATGTTTTAGTGTTTTGAATGAATCAGACCAGCTCTGCTGCTGCTGTGGCAGCTGTCCCCCAACTATTCACACTTCCAGGTTGGGTGTTACTTCATTTTGGTAGGCAGAGAATGATGAGCTGTAGCAAGGAAGAAATGGGCTGCTAATAGCACAGAGAGGTAGAGACAATGCGTCTGGCTTTAATACTATTGATAATTTAGTTCAAGGGATGGAGTGCCTCTTCTAAATGGCACTTTTCAGTCTCTTCAGCCTATTCTAAGTGAGATATATGTGCTTTGTGGCCAGAGATGAATTGTGGAGATAGGACCTCTGAATCAATCTTTGCTGTGTGGTCTTTTTTTCTTTTCTTTTTCTTCTTCTTTTTCCTTTTTTTTTTTTTTTTTTTCCCTCTTTAATTTAAGCCAGGAATTGATTAGATGCCTGGCAATGATTACTATCCATTGGCACCTCCCATTGGGAGCACACTCCAAGTACCAGCCTTCAGCTCTTTCAAGCAGGGGAGGTTAAGCAGGCTGCTTACTTGAGCAAAAGGAATTTCTCTTCCCTTGAGAGCTTGAGTGCTGTTTCCCTGGCTAAGAATGCTATAATTCCTTTACAAGTGACAAGCAGGCTGCTACCATCTGCTGGCGAATGGCTGCAGGATGGTGCACTTTGGGTGGAAATTTTGCTCATGGACCAAAGAGAGTGGTTAGTGATCATTAAGCCAAATCCACATATTTCCTTTATGAAGCTCTGGCATTTTATTTTTGGTTTTAGAATATTTTCTAATTGCAGTGTACATCTTCTGTTTTCATTTTGAAACATAGATACCTAAGATAAGGGTTCTACCCAAAGCCACACAAAATACCAACAGGAACTACAGGCCTTTTCTTCTTTTAGGCACAGCAGTGATATCTTGCAAATGAAGACCTGAGACCATGCAGAAATGTTTAAGTTGTTTTGTTCTGTATGTCTATAAAGAGATATATTTGGAAACCACATGGCAGTACATGATAGCCTTTTTCAAAGATTAAGCAAGGGACTCCCAAGTTGTTTTAGAGCCATGAGCCTTTGTAGGATGTCTGCTTTGTTCAGTCGCTCTGTGGTGTGTCTAGAAGGAAGAACTCGAAAGAAAAGAGTAGTTATTGTGTATGTGGTTCCCCCAGCTTCCCCTGAAAGAAGCAGATGGTCGGGGGTCCCAGGAGGTAGAAGAAATGGGGCCATTAGACTGTCAGTGGCTTGTGAAAAGCAGAAGCATCTGCCAGAATGGAGACTTGTTCAGCAGCAGGGGAGCCAGCAGCAGCAGATGATCTCTGCCTTGAGCAGTCAATGGTATAGTAGTCCACCGGGGAATTACTGTTGTGGGCGTAGCTGCAGGTAACCTTGGTAATAATCTTGTTGGTTTGGCAGACCGAAAAAAGGGGAAATGAAGGCTTGATGCTCATGTTCTGGCATCTTAAATGCCTTCTTTCCCCATCTAATCCGTCCTAACTACAACCGATTTGAAAGTATTCCGTGCCCATTCTCAGCTGAGCACTGCAGGCACACTTAGAATTTGTCAAAATGCCTGTCGTGTTCCAGCTGCAAGTTTCAGAATAGCAAGATGAACCACATTAGATGCAGCAAAGAATAAGCTCAAAGACTAAATTAACATTTGGAAAAGTATCAAAAATTTTGCTGGGGGTCGTCTTATTGTCATTTGTCAGACAGCACACTCTTTTAAGCTGTGCCTTTTTAGTGTTAAGAAATATTTCACACAGCTGTGGTTTAATCTCTGCCACTGTAGCTCTTAGGCTCTTATTGACTGCTCTGTACAGGACACAGTGTTCCAGGGAAGAATGACCTCTTCTGTTTCAACACTGTGATGGTACTTCAAAGAGGAGATAAAGTGGGGAGGGTGGAATGCCTCTGAGAAACAAAACTAGAAATTCATATCTATGTTCAAAAAGAATAGTCAATTTGGGTTCTGTCCTGTTAGAATAATTAATCTGTCAGACACTCATAAAAGGAAGAATAAAGCACACAGGTAAAGAGCTCTGGTTCAGAGCTCCTCAAGCTGTAGTTTGGCATAAGTGAACCTGTGACTATTGCCAGTACATTGTGTTCTTCTAGGGTTGACTTCATAGCCAGTAAAAGGCATTTTCTGTACATGAAACATTGTTTTACTCCCATTAGAGAGTGAATTACATAGCAGTTTGGCTAGAGGTCCATACATTCTGGTGTGCATTTAAATATTGGGTTAGATTTTTTTTCTGTTCTTTGGAATCTAGCATTCATGTTCTGACAGGCAAAAATAAGCTGCTTGAATGTCTCTTAACAGGCCTGGAAGACACTTCCCTTACATTGTAAATTGTGCATTGGTTTGTCACGATACACGTTCACTGCTTAGAAGACAGAATTTAACAGCAAGCACTCAAGATCAGGCCCAGGATGCTTTGGCATAACTGTGAAGAGAAAGCAGTATTCAAGACTGCAGTTGTAGATGTCATGAGAACTGACATCTCACAAGCTTTTCTGTTAGTTGTATCTGCTTTGATTTGAGGAGGGCCACCTGGTTTGTGGCTGGAGCTAGCTTTGCTTTCATCCTAATTCAATCATTTAAATACAAACTATAGGCATCTCAGCATAGCATGGAATAGTAGGAAGAGCAATAGCTGTCAGACATTCTTAGTGTTTTCAGAAACACTGTAATCAAACCCTGTTTACTATGCAGAGTGAGGAACTTCACTGTGGCTGTATCCCTGGCTGCATCTGTTCTGCAGACCTCCACTGAGCCATCTATGTTAGTCAAGGATGTGTAGAAGTGCGGTCCAGCTGATGTGGCCACCTTGGCACATGAGCCTTGCCGTACACTAAAAAAACACATGCTCATGCTTTTGTGCAGTGCCAGGTGCACTGCTGCATGGGGCACATCTGCTGTGTGTGCTGCACAGGTGCAGCTTGCTGATAGTGTTAATAGAGCACATGTAGTTTGACGCTAGCTTTTCCAATAGGAAAAGTGGGGTTTTGGATCATGTCATCATCTCTCTGTGTGCAGTCGGTGACCAAAGGCAACTTCTCAGTCTGAACGGCGGGTGAATTGTACTAGTTATAAGAGGCTTTATTGTGGTGTTGGTTGTCTTTATCAACAACCCCCAAATTCCTATGTTTCTTAAGTATGACTCAGAACATTGCAGGTTGTTCTTTTCCTGCAAGTATTCTGTGTTTTCATTTTCAAATAGTAGCAGTCTCTTAGCCTTTGGTGGATTCTTCACCCAATGTGGCTTGTTTTCTTCTTAGAATGGAAAGGTGTCAACCTGTCAGAAACCAACTCTCATCAGAATCTTAGATTAGTTACAGTATAAATTCAAGAAATAAAATTGCTGTCTGAATGAGACGCACTGTAGCTCTGTTTCTTTAGGTCATTCCTTAAGTCATTCAGGATGAAGTAACTTCGTGAGTGGCTTTCATTCTGCTGCATTCGCATCTGTCTGATAATATGGTTAAATAAATCATTGACTGTTTGAGATAATAGGGTTTAAGTATTGAAAATTGAACATGGGCTTCAGGTAAGTGTTAACTACTTTGAAAAAAAATATATGAGTGTTCTTGTAACGCTGCAGGCACTTCTTTTGGAGGTGTGCCATTTCCATGATGGTGAGGTAGTTTTCCTTTATGGTATCTTTTTCTGCTCCAGATAAACCTTTTTGATCACCTGTGGAAAAAAAAATGTTCAGGTTGGCCTTGATCTTGGGCTGCTAGTGATAATGAAGATGATGTAACTAAATTACTTCCACGCTAATGGTGTCTTCTAAATCATTCCTTGTCATGCTAATTCTCATTTTAAAGCAGCTATAGATTCAAACAAGATCTTTTCCCCCAGTTTTTAACCCTGATGTCATTGTCAGGTGCTGAAACAAGGACTAGTGAAATGGATCTGAGAAGTGTTTCAAGTTCTTTCTGAATGGTTGGTTGAACATTTGGTGTCTCTTGCCTGGGTAGCACAGCTGAAAAGTTTGTTGTTTGAAAGAGCCTACATCATTGCTTATTCAAAAGGCCTTTATTTGTATGGTGTGGAAAGATACAGCCTAACATTGTGATACTTGAGAAATTTGTGCTGGAATGTGGTTGATAAAATTTGCAGGGAAATACAGATATTTGGAAAGATAATTGCAGTCTTCATTGCCATTTCTCGGTTTCCCTTTCAGAAATGTTCCCATTGCCAGGAGCCAGGAGCCACCTTAGGCTGCTACAACAAAGGCTGCTCCTTCCGATACCATTACCCATGTGCCATCGATGCAGGTAATAACGAATGACATGCTAACTCTATTTTGTTGTTTATACATGTGACACTAAATAATTCTAAGGTACTTCACAAATTTATTCTCTCTCTAATTTTCACCTGTTGTGAAGACACATTTATATCAAGGGTGAGAATTGGCATCAGATAAACAGTATACACTGGGACAAGCTGGAACTTGTAATGGAAAAATCTACCTGAAAATGCAGAAAAAGCCTGATTTGAGGGAATGCAGCTACACTGACTGAAATTCAGCTGAAATATGATGACTGAGCACCTCTTTTTCTTGCAAAAAATAGAAATGCTTTGTTAAAAAAGAGTTACAAGTAACCATAAAGGTGCCTCCTCTTGCAGAGCTGTGCTGCTATGGATAGTCGTAATAACCATATCAAGTGCAAAGTGTTTGTAGAATTGTCAGTACCTCTTGTAGCACAACCTTCTTAGGAGGAGGCTTGATGGGGTGCTTGGTTGCATGGTTTAGTTGATTAGGTGGGTTGGGTAATAGGTTGGACACGATGATCTTGAAGGTCTCTTCCAACCTGGTCTATCCCATCCCATCCCATCCCATCCCATCCCATCCCATCCCATCCCATCCCATCCCATCCCATCCCATCCCATCCCATCCCATCCCATCCCCTTTCCAAGCATTTCAGCCAGTCTCTTGAATAAATCATATTTTCATCTTTGGGCAACCTAATGGCATGATCTGCAGCTATGAGCTTGGGTTGTAAGTGGCCATTTCATGTACAGTAGTTAAAGTTTTTCATAGACATAAATTTTATTCTTGGTTTAAAAAAAATATCACAGCTCAGAACAAATAATGCCCTGCTATTCAGTCCTCTGCAACTCCCTTCTCTCATACAAAACCTAGCCTGGTAACAAGCAGGTAAGGATACAAGATTATAACTCTTGACTGGCAAATAATTGCAGACTTCCTGTTTGTTATCCCACTTCCACAGCAGCTCATTTGTTTCACCATATATTTTATGCTGGGTTTCAAATATTACAGTGTTTGATGTAGATACTCTCATTTCTGAATGACTGCAGTGCACCTCTTGCTGTGAAATTGGAGCACTGTGTTTTATTCTAATAGAAATGTTTTACATGGAATTAATGCTGTAGTGGAATACCACTGGTGCCACAGTATAGATGGAGAATCCTTGATTTTACATGAAGAAAGATGTTAAAGAAATATTACTCAGGTTGCAAAAATCACACATTCAAAAAACCACCAGAAATAAGGGTGTCCATGTAAATTTAATTTTGGTTGCTCATAAATGCATCTTGCAAGATAATAATTGCCTAATTAAAGGCTGACATCTCTTTCCAGAAGACCCTATCTCAGCCTGTAGAATGGAGAGGCAGCTATTCACGAGCACACATTATCTTCATTGGTTCTATATTTTACTTACAGCATATGGTTCCATCTCAGTTCTAAATCAGAGAATGCTAGGGGTTGGAAGAGACCTACGGAGATTATAGAGTCCAACATCCCTGCAAAGCAGGACCACTTAGGGCAGGCCACACAGGAACGCATCCAGGCAGCTTTTGAAGGAGGAAGACTGCACAGCCTCTCTGGGCAGCATGTTCCAGAAAGCAGAACTCTGAAATGTTCTGTCATGTTCATCTCTAAGAGCTTCATGAACATTAACAAACTTTTTCTGCAGTACATTTGAGAGACAGAACCATCAGATCTACATTCGTACCCTGTTTAGTAACTTGCTTCTGGTTTGTGACCTGCCCTGTTTAAATACTATGAAAAAAAACCCACCAACAACAAAAAAATCAGAGCCACAAAACCCAAATCAGTTATAGTGAATATTCCCATTATTTTGGTGCTTAATCTGAATTAGAACTTCTGTTAGTAGACCGAAAGTGCTGCATATAGTATGTTCTAATTACAGCTATCAGAATGAAGGTATACTGTCCTTTCTGTTCAGATACACCTTCCTCGTTAACTCTACTCCAGCAAATGCAGTAGGATACTTCAGGTGGCAAATACACTGAGCAATTATGGCTGATTCCCAAGAGCAGTTCTGTGCCATGCACAGAAGTGTCTTGTACAAAAACCAGAATATAATCATGCTAATTAGTCCTTCCTAAATGCAATAGAATATGCTTACCATAAAATATATAGAAGTGAGCTACACTAAATCTGACTTTTCCTTGCATTTGTCTTGATTTTGCAACCTTTGAGGATTTTTTAGATTAGCTTTTTGTGTTTAACTTCTGAGACTTTGCTTACTTAATTTTCTTTTAATTTTGTTACGAGGCATCATGTTGTCATGTGGCCATCTGTCAGAGTGTACCATTCCATGCTAATTTCACTCCTTTTGATTAATACAGCAGTAATAAATTGCAGGAGCTGCATGGAGATGGGGTACTTGGACTGCAAGTTTCTCAAACATTTAAATAATAGTAGAAGAAGTTGGTAAAACTGGTGAACCTCTGGTTTCACTCCAGGAAGTGTATGATTTAGTGAGAACAAAGGCTTCTCTTTGTTTCTTTCTGCATTTTCCTTTCTTCAGTTTTCCAGTGTGTGTCTGATCTGTTCTCCACTCTGCCTCTTCATACCAGCTATGCACTCTTTATCTAGCTGATCTCAGGTTCCTCTTCTCAAATTTCTTGCTCTGTTACCTTTGTTAGGACCCAATTCTCTGTGCCACTTTCTAATTTGTCCTTTGTCCAGTTTTCTAGCTGTCATTCTGGCTACCTCCTCTCTACTCTTACATGACCTCCTCTTTTCCCTTCTTGCTCTTAGCTCTATTTCTTCTCTCTGGGCTTCTTACTCCTGTTTGATTCTCCTAACTTAGCTCCTTGTCACACCTAAGCCCTGCTAGTCCCCATTTATTCTTGTATATCACCTTTGATCTTCTGTTTCACCTTTCTGTGCCTCATCCCACTAGTTCTTAGTTTCCAGACATCTGACTGAATCAGTCTTGGTTCAGTCTTCGCCTCCTGCTGGCATTCATCCTTAATTCCCTGCTCCTCACTTCTGCTAGCTCTGAACTCCTCATCCTGCAGCCTCCCCTCTTTCTTCAGTTCCAGATCACCTTTCATCATAATATTTTCACTTCTGGACCAGTGCTTCCCATTTTGCAGTTTTGAAATGGTCACTTTCTCCCTTCATGCTGCCCCGAGCCTCAGAAATGGCACTTAAATCTGAGGCCAGATGTTAATGTACAGGGAAGACCTGCTAACCTTCAATCAAAAGTTTATTTGCTGGAATTTTCAAAAAGAACCAAATGCTAAAATGTAAGATGCCTCTCCTGAGGATGTGCAGATTAAATGCACATTACTCCTCCCTTCAAAGGGTTCCGTTTGGCTGATTTTGTGGTAAGCTGGCAAGGACGTGCCTTAGGTACAATTCAGGTCTTACCGAAAATCAAAATCTGATAGAGCTTTTCAGAGGAAAATTTCTGGGATGTTTAATATGGGCAGAATAACTTTTGTCTCTCAAGAGTTTTAAGGAAATTGTTAGGCTGCTTTAGCTGAAGTTTCCAACCAAAACAAATAAAAGAGCCCAGCTTGAAGCAGATTCTCAGCATTCAAAATTTCAGCCTGATGGTATGACAGTAAAAGACTTTGTTTGCAGTTGGTTTTATCTGTGGGCGTAATCAAGCTGTCTTAATCTATAGCCACTCTTCCAATAAATCTGTATAAAAGAAGTAAGCAAGCTGTATGGAATAGGACTTCATTTTCATTTATACCCAAGCAGAAAATGAAGGCTTCCTTGAGAAACAAATCAGCATTCTTCTCTCTTTCCTCAGCCTGCTGTCTGCCTATAAACCCTTTTTATTGGTTGTGCAGTGCTGTGCTCTTTCCTGTAGTGAATCAGATACAGCTATTTCTCAAGTTCCTTGAGCTCTGTGGTAGTTCCATTTGAAATCAGCCATCCTGCTTTGAAGGATGGTGCCACCTTGCTTTATTGAGGATCTGGGACAGATCTGTCCTAAATCCTCTGAAGTTCATGTTGATGTTTCCAAGGGCTCTCAGCCTTTCGGAATATGTACAGCTTGGTTTGTACCTTAAAAAAACCTAAAACACAACCAACTGACAACACTTGCTGGAGCATTTCTTAAGGTATGTCAAAGCATAAGCGTCTCTGAGTTACTGTGGCATCCCTGGAAGAGACTGTGCCTTAGTCGAGAGGAAGCGTGCCTGTCGTGCCTCCTAGGCAGTTGCACAGTGAGCTGAGGTGTGGTTTTACCTTTGCCTTGGTGTGGGTTGGCCATTAGCACCCTGCCATCCGCTGTGCCTTGTTTGAAAGGCACTGCATTTTGGGGAAAGGTCTGGAGCGTGGAGTTTCTCCAAATGGCTTTGGTTGGTTGCAGTGCTTCCTGGGCTCTGGCTTCTGCTCCCATGGTCCATTTCCAATTCCACCCTGGTGAGGAGCCAGGTTTTGCACCGCTGTTGCTAACGGGCTGCTACGAGAGGCACGTGGCGTCGTAAGCTGCCAGTTCGTACACATGGATGTTTTTCTATAGCCTAATTCAGTCTTCCTTTTCATCTCCTTTCATAGAAAGGAATCTTTGGCAATAGAAGGTGCAAGAAAGCTGGACTCTGCTTAGCCATTTGCATAAAAGTCAAGATCAGTAGTGCCACTTAAGTAATTTTTATATAGAACTGATTGTGGTTAGCATTGTCTGTGTTTGGCTTTCATCTGTCCAAATTTATGAAGTGCCTCTGATGTCTGGAGATAACTTAGTCCTAGGGACGTCGCTATGGAAACAGGATCTTTGTTTTCTGAAATTTTGTATCCTCTCCCTCTGCTTGTTCCTCCCCACCTGGAGTCAGATCCTGATTGTTGGAGCAGGCTTGTCCCCACAACATGTATCGTAGGCAGTTTCACATACAAAAGCTTTTTGACTGCAAAGTGGGAAAAGACTAGCAGCAAAATAAAACGGATTTTCAGAGAACAGAAATCCTGTGTCTTCACAAGCATCGTTAAAGATGAGTAGCGGGCAGAACACAGAGGGCAAGACAAAGTGTGAAGCTTACAGAAGAATAATTGCTTCTATTAAAAATGTTTTAGGTTTTCCCTGACTACTTTATGGAGAAAAATATGTACAAACAAGGACAAGTCTCAGTTCTTTTCCCCTTTCTGCCACAATGAGCTGATCATAGCTATGTGTCTGGTGTCTTCATGATGAATTGTAATCTGTGATATAGAGTGCTTGGAACTGCTAACTGAAATCCAGGCCAGCTTTGTAATGATGAACAATTTTTGCCTTATTGGTATTCAGCTGATCCTCTGCAGTGAGCTGATGAATTTTTTCCTAGCTGTCCTTTAATAGAAACCAAAAAAAAGAAAAAGAGAAAAGCTATTAATTGGATCTGCTATTAGTATTAGCAACAAAAATGCCAACCTTGGTAAGAAATGGAGCTCCACATGCAGATCAGGCACAAGAGATGAGGTTTCTGACAATTCATCCTGATCCTTGTCCTTCCTGATGTACTAGCTAGAGAAGTGCATTCATTACCAGTCTTGAGTTTCCAAGAGGGAAGAAAACTCCATTCTGTTCTAACATACTGTGTGTGGTTTTGATGATTGCTTGGTATATTTTTGATGATTGCTGTATTATGCAGTGATAATTCATGCTGTAGTCTAAATGTACAATTCCTGCCTCTGTGATGAGGCAGTGTTTTAGTTCTTTTCTGTTACTTGCTAATACTGCATTTGGAATTGGTATCTGTGGCAGGATTAAGGGTTTTACTCCCCTTTGCTAAAATCTCTCAAGTAACAGCCTATCGCATGCTGCTTCCCTTTGATTCAGGCCAGAGGCATTCATGTTGAAACATAAGCGTTTCATAGCAGAGGGATGCTCTTGCCAAAGCTTGGGTGTCTAGAAAGCTTTTCCCTCAAGCCTTAGTTGCAGTCTCCTGCTGTCTGCTAAACTCTTCCAGCAGATTGAAACAGCAGGTAGCGCTGGTTATGCTACGTACTTAAGAGCGTTTTAAATTAGCACATTTTATTTACCATTGTGCTGCTTCACTTGCTAGCTATTTGGATAGGTTGGAGCAGACGGGGTCATAAGGACCTTGCTGAATTCTCACAGTGTTGGTTGAGTGCACTGATGGTGGTGGTGATGCCCTGGCCTACTGATGTGATGATCAGCTTGTCTTTGGTGCATGAGTAAAGCAGAAAGCACAATGTCAGAAGTTTGGCAAGGCTGAGAGGGGGCCCTGCAGTTCACAGTAGCCGAGGGAGGCAGCTGAATCCTCTCAGGAGAGTGCTGTTTTTTCACTTGGCTCTGAGGGTGAAATACAGACTATCTGGAGGGCACAAAAGCAAGGCAGAGACTTGGCTGGTGGTGCTACTGGTGTGGGCATAGCGCTGAAGTTCCAGGAGCCGCTGACTCTGCATCCCTTAAAGGCATAGTCTGGGAGGGAGGGTGAGAGGGGAAGCAGTGCTTATGCCAGCAGTGCTGCTAAAGAAACGCTCTCCAACTACAGTATTGCTTAATTGGCTCCTAAATAAGCAGTTCTGTGTAGGTGCCCCACTTTCTGTAATAGGTTAAAGTCATTAATTAAAATAGTTCTTAGATCATAGAAGCTTCACATACCTGAGTCATGGAAGCATGTTTAAGAGCAACATGAGTGGCCTGACTACCAGACATACTGTCAAGAGTATAAACTGATCATCAGGGTTAGGGATTGCCAATGAACTGTTACATACACACCCACATAGAGACACACTCCCCTCCTCTCCCCTCCTCTTCCCCCTGATGTTGGCAGGCTCTTGGGGTAAGGATGAAAGGCAGCAGTCTTCCTGTGAAGAATAAAGGAGGGATCATCTGTTCAGATTGGATGAGTGTGTCCATCCCCACTGTGTAGCAGGGAAGGCTGGAATAGCTGACAGGGATTGGGGTACTAGGATTTGTAGATTTGCTCTTGTAGTACTTATTCTACACAGAGGGTCTGGGAGACTGGGGATGCTTGACCTTGGCTTGGTGATACAGGCAACACTGTCAGTTGTGACATGAAAAATATATACCTGTAAGGTGAGATAAACACATGTGATATGTTACTCAAGTTGGGTTTTATTTTAATAAGCAATAACTTGCTGTCTTTTCCTCCTCTAGATTGTTTACTAAACGAAGAGAATTTCTCAGTGAGGTGCCCCAAGCACAAGGTAAGACTCCTCTCCTTTATTAGATCTGTTTCTTGCTGCCCTCTTTGGTGTCTACATTTGGATTAGTAATTTTACACCTGGATAACATCTGTAGTCAGAGGTGATTTCAGTTGAATTCTTCTGTGATGTGTGCTTGTGGTATATTCTGGGTGGAAACTTGAGAAGAATACAGAGAGCTTAAGAAGATAAATTAAGGTTTTGCCCTATCTGCTCAGTTGCTCTTTAGATTCTTGATGATTCTTTTGAAAGCCCAGCTTCATTTCCTTTTTTCTGTGATAGAATCAGTACTTTGTTCACTGTTTCTGTTTGAGTGCTACACTGAAATTGGCAGTGGGGTTTCTCTTTGGATTTACTGAGGGGTGCAAGGAGGAAGGAAAATGGCTTATGGAAAAATTTCAGCCAGTTTTTGGAAGCATTTAGACCACCTCATGAACCAATGTAGTGATGAGCCTGAAATACCTTGTTCTTATTCAGTGGTAGTAACTGGATGAGTCCTACCTCTCAGTAGATCTGTTCAGTTATTCTATAGGATCTTTGAACTGCCTGGGGTTCTGGACATCCTTAACTTGAATGTCCCTGGAGCCTGCAAACACAATAATGCAAAAAGCTGGACTGCTACTGTTCTGTCTGCATGGAAAGAGGAGATAAGGCAGGCAGTACCTATTCTTGTACAGATAAGCAATATGCTACAGAGCTGGGGGCCCATCTCCCAGCCCATAAGGGAGGATACATCTCCAGAAGGCTGTGGATACCAGTCCACCAGTTTTGAATGCTCAGAAGTATCCAGAAAAATGGCTTTTCTTGGGGCCAGTTGGATACAACAGGAATTGTGCAAGAGGGGGATGGTTTATGCTGGAAAGTAAATGGTAATAGGGAGGAATTGGGTTGCTTTCTAGCAGGGATTAGTCTCCATTTAGTCCTTGTCTGCAGATCTCTTCTCTGCCTAGATTTAGACTGACATCTGGTGGTCTTTTCTCTTCACAGATTATCTTTAATCTGTCTTTTGTAAACATTCAAGAATTAGTCTCATGTTCCTTTCTGGATATTCTACCACAATGTGATGTATTTATACATGTGTATTTAAAATGTGCTGGAAGATTCTGGGGACATTCAGGCTGTTATTTAGAACTGGCCTACTTTTCATCCTCTAAAAGAAAATCAATTATTCTGCACAATTATTCTTCACAATAATATTAAAAATGTTCAGCAAGCTTAAATTGATGTATTCATGCTACAAACCTGCAGATCTTGCCAAACAGAACTGGGAAGGGTGAGCTCCCTTTTACTGAGGAATGCAACTGCCTAAATGCCACCCTCTGTCCAACTTTGGATACTTGACCAATTGGAAAGTTACATCTTTGAAGACTGTTTTATTTGTGCTGCTTGTTGCCTGAAGTATTGCTGGGAAACAGTGTTAAAGCTTTTCATGGCTGGTTTGCAGTGATGGTGACTCAGGCAGCAGAAGGAAACAACCCTTTACCCCTTTAGAGACTCCAGCCTCCCAGAGAAGATACTGATGTCTAAAGTAA
This sequence comes from Picus viridis, assembly GCA_033816785.1. NCBI lineage: Eukaryota > Metazoa > Chordata > Aves > Piciformes > Picidae > Picus > Picus viridis. The sequence goes on along the minus strand of CM066568.1, from coordinate 22,231,449 downwards.
TCTTGGAATGCGGGAGGGAGTGAAAAACTGCCAGTTAAGTTGTTAAAGATGTATCATGAGGGAATACAAATGTGAATTTCAGTAAAAGCTGTCCCACTGCAGATCACTTTCTGTGTTGTGTCAAAAATGGAAGTTCAACCCCAACAGCTTTTCTTTGACCACTGAATTTTTTGGCTTTTGCTTATTAGGGAGATGAATCATGTGTTGGAAGTCAAGCAGAGTTTTCTTTGCTTGGTTATAACTCTCCCCTTGCCCCATGGTTCATTGATTGTCGCCGGTTTGTTCCAAATCCTTCTGCAGAGTAGAGTATAGGATCACCCTGCTCCTTCCATTGTAGTGTCTGGAAAAGGGAGTTCCCCCAGTTGTGAGGCAGGAATGGGAAGGTTGAAAACCGTTTCTCTGGAATGACTGGATAACAAACTGTATCGATTTTTTTGCATGGTATGTACATGAGCAGTTGAGAGGAAGAAAGATTTTAGACTTCAGATTTAAAACTATGCTTTTAGCTAACACCAGTGTCACATTAGTAGCTGTCTAATACCTCATTCTTCTGTAATGAGTGGAAGAACTAACTTTATAAATCCACTAACCCTAAGTCCCCCAGCAGAGTGATTCTCATCTCTTTGCAGCCTGTGCCTCACGTAGGTAAATACACCTCATCATCATAAGTGGCTCCTGGAGAGCAAAGGTGCTTCTTGCCTCATTAACTGTGCTTGACACTTCAAGCATAAGCAAGCTAAGTCCAGCGGGACTGGTCCTGCCTTTCCCTGTGGTCCCCAGTGAGCTTTCCCATTTCCTCCTGTCAGCACTGATGCTTCAACCATCCATGTCCTGAATGTGCTACTTTTGCAAAACAGCAGCTTTTATTGCAGGGCAAATGCAGTCTGCAAACCAATCATCTCCGGAAGGGTTTGTGTCCTCTGGCCAGCCCAGCCGGCTGCGCACTCGCACTGCAGCAAGTGCCGAGGCACTGAGCAAGACGTGAAGGGGATGGGATACCTCACTTTCTGGTGGCTCTGCAGTCTTGGATTGTCTTGAGCCATCTGTGGGGTGATTCACAGTGATGTTTCTCAGCTTGTTCTTTGTGTTAAATTCTGTGTTTCTTAAAATTAACCAGGCTTTCGTATCCCAAGCTCTTTACTTTTGTGGAATTGCCTGCTTTTGTCGCAGGGAAAGCTCTGTCTGAAAAACCTGTGTCTGGTTCCAATACTGACTTCTCTTTCTCTCTCTTGCTTTCTGTATGTTTACTTTCCCTTCCCCTGTCTTCCTTTTCTCCCTTTTTCCTTTTTCCTTCTCCCTTTGGCTTGTTGGTTCGTCAGCCCCTCCTTCCTTGCTCTCTTCCCTCCTTGCAGAACAAGATGGTGAAAGGCAGCCTCAGCACAGAGCAGTCGGAGCGGGGGTGAGGGGGGAAGTGTACTCCTGGGAATGGAAATAAAAGCAAGCACAGGTGAGTTGGGGAGAGTTTCCAGTTTCCACCTGCCTTGTGTGGCTCATTACTCCAGTGCCTTCCCCATTTCTGTGAGAAATCGAGGCACTCTTGTGTATATTCAGAAAATCTGTAATGACTTTATTTTTGTTTTCCCCCTCCTGCTACCATTCTCTTTGGGCTAGTGACTTCACCTTGTATTTCCACAGCAGTTCCTTCTGCTCACGGTGAAAGGCAAAGCTTGTTAGCTGTTACACCTGTCTGATTACTCTCTCAGCTAAACCAGTGGCAGAAATCTCCTTTCATATTGCTGTGATCATGTCCGTAAGGATCTGGGTTTTTTTTCTGTAAGTTTCCAGGATAGTTAATGGTAAGATTCCATATAAATAAATAAATTTATCAAAGTATCTTAAACTTTGTATGCAAGGAAGAAATAATGCTGATGAGGTCAAGATTATTCTAATCTTGATTCCCCTGTTTTCTGGAAATGTAAATACAGGGATAAGTAAATTAATCTTACCAAGAGTCCATTACATTAATTTCAGACCAGGATTTTCCTCTGGTTTGCAAACCAGGTATGTGTGGTAGAAGGTGGCACTGTATGCACAAGTGGCCACAATTTCCTAAGTGATGCTTACTCTCACCCCTCCTTGCTCTGGATCCAGGGTGGGCTGTAGTTGCCCTCAGTCAGTAGTGCTGTGGAAAGCTGCGGTTCTGCTCTCACAGCCCAACTTACCTGCTGCTCTTCCTTCCTGCTCCTGCTTCACATAGCCCCAGCATTCATACAGCCATGTGTGAGCTTGGTGAGCAATTCAATTTGTTAGAAACTGTATTTTGTCATGTTGGCATCTGAGGTAGGGTGTTTTCCTGATCTGGTTCACTGTGTACCTGGGCTCAGAGTTTGGAGTTAGCACCCAGGGAACAGGATGAGATTGGGATTTGTTATTTCCACCAAGCGCATTGTCATGCAGTGGCAACAGGGAGGTCCAAATGAAATCACTGTTTGGTTTCAAATGAATACCATTGTTGGTACCTTTTCCATGAACTGCAGCCCAAGAAGGTATTTTGCTTTAATTTTACTTCTGGGTTGTATTATTGTTGCTTCTCTGTCTTTCTTGCAATCATGCAGTTGGAGTTGCTCTTTTATGGCTGTTTTCTGACCTGATGATAACAGTCCCCTTCCCTCACTGCCATACCCCTGCTTCTGAGTCACCTCCCCTACCTTAAAATCTTACCTGTTTCTCAAGTAATTTGTGAAGTACTTTTAATGGTGTTTTCTGTGAAGGGTGAGAGATTAATCAGAGCATTCTGGTTTACAGTGCAGTAGCAGAAGACAGGTAGTGTTCCATAATAAACACTTTGTAGACTGACTGCTGGCTTGGTTTAGTTCTGCTGTGTTCTGTGAATTTTCATTTTAAATGACATTCATTCTTGGCTTTGGGGTGTTGTTAAAACAGTTACCATGCAAAGAGCATTTAAAGTTCATTGTTTGAGTAACTTTTTCCATCCATGGAAAAGGTCATTTGGGTTTTTTTTAAAGCTTTTGTCTTTTTCTTAAGTAAAAGGCAATACAACTCAGAATGTTAAAACAGGATGATAGTCACACAGACAAGGTGTCTGTTGCCACTGTTTAATACTAGAGAAGTCTTCCTAGTGGTGATTTTAGGCCATTTCTTTAAGGTGCTGGTGAAAATTACTGTGTCCCAAAGACCTTTGCACAGCTTTGTTTCCTACGTTATTTTCTCGTGTGAACTCTCTTCTTTTTTTACCTATCATAGGAATGTGTTGGTTTAAAACCTGGCAGGCTGTGGAATCTGTACCATGTTCACTGTGTGCTGTAGATGCCTAAGGCATCATTTCTTTCCACATTTGCCTTGAGTAATTCTCTTACCTGAAGGTGCTATTTAGCCTCCCTCTTTTGATGTTGAAAATGTCTTAAAAAATAAGTTCTCCAACCTGACCTTCCATCCTCAAGTAAAAACTATGCAAATCTAGAAGATGCAATTGCTTAACAAAAACACACACCCCTCAACCAACCTGAAAGTATATTGCTGCATTACTGTGGGAATTAAAGATGTTTAATGCAATTCTGTAGCAGTCCTGATAAACAGAGGAGCTGCCCTTCTGCTAGCCTTAGTGTAAGATGGGATGGGTGCTCAGCTGTTAGATTATACTGGGCTGTTCTAGTCCTGGTTCACTCCTAGGCACAGCAAGTTAAGAGAAATCCTCCGTGCTGGATATCATCCAGGCAAGTCAGTGTATTCTGTCTCTGTTGCTTCTCTCTCCCTGAGCCAGTTGCCTCTAGAACATTTGGATCAAATCCAGATCTGGAGAGTGACTGTGAGAGTGAGTCTGGTGCTCTGGATCTTGTCCAGGAATGGGGAAGGACTCTCTCTGTGCACTGAGCCTGTTTCTTCTCTGAGCCAGTGCCTAATGCTCTGGACAGATTCCAACATGGGCAAGCTGCAGTTGTACAGGAGCCAGAAACAGCAACACAGCCTTGACACTCCTTCAGCGAGGGCTCACAGTTGCACAGCAGTGAATACCACAAAGGTCAGCTGCCTGAACTCTCTAGGAACCTCCTTCCTTTCCTCTGTGGCTGTACCTCTGTGGCTTTCCCGTCTGTTTTTCATACCTACTCGCTCAATTCTTTCTGCGCTCTTAGCCTGGCGCCCCTCTACAAGGGGATATTTGCAGCCAAGAGGTAGGCTTGCTGGGATGTAATCTAATTGGTGTGCTGATAATCAGAACAGCATTGACTTCTGTATCACACTTGGTGAGGGTTCCTGGAGCCTAATTGCCAGCTCTGAATGAACATGGGTGTTACTTCATTTCCAGGCACACCTCTAATGCTGTTAACCACTTCCTATACGCGTCGCTTATGTTGTGAGGTTTTTTCCTTTCCCTACTAGCTGGTGGGTTGGGAAGGATTTCTCTGAAGTTATATCAAAGTAAGTAACATTACTAAATAAACAAGTTGCTTCTGAGTTCACTTGCGTTATGGGATAAGGGAAGGAAGGAATACATCTCAAGCTTTGCTTTCTCAGCTGTGCAGATTAAGGCCTGTATCTTCGAGAAATGAAATTTTAATTTTGCCTGCAGTTTCTCTTTTGAACTGAGCTCCACCAGCTTAGCAAACTCCTCCAGTTCATTTTCTTGCCTCAGTGAATTTCTGGACAGGGATAACAAACATGCCATGCACCTGGACATTTCCACATTTGTCTTGAAAGATATCACAAGCTTAGTCCTTCAATTAACCAGCAATTAGAACAAAACAGCAAAAGAAAGTAATGCTACCCACCCTCACATTAGCTTAGCTGCGGTATGACTTTAGCTTGTGAAGTCCAGCCAGCTCCTAGATCTGTTTCCTACAGCTTGACTCCTGTAATTTTTGTACCACCTTCACTACCTGCTACATACTTACTGAAAGCTACTGTCTGATGGTAGGTTGGTGATCTGGGGCACTTGGGACCAATCCTTGAGGGACAGCAGTGCGGCATCCCAGAAGCTGTCATCGCATGTGAACATGCTTGGCCCTAATATCCAGTTTTCTTAGTCAAGATGAGGGGTGAATGTGAGGTGAAGGAGATCCTTCCTAACTGGGCTTGTTTAATTTTCTGCTGGTTGTTAAAGGAAGGTTTTTTACCACATGGATTTGCTTGTGTGAGCTACTTGTTGTTGTGCTTCCATCCATTTCCAGTTCTCACGACTCCAGAGCTCTTGGTGTTGCTGCTGTGGTAGGCTGCTGAGTGGGTTGTTCCGAAGCCTGAGGGGAGCGTTGGCAGAGGGAAGGAAGGAACCATCCCAATATTACTGTTGGTTTCACTTTGTTTTTCAGGTTAGGCTGTTGAGATAAAAAGCGGTGGACATTCGTGACTGAATGGAATCTCTCCCACTGTGCAGCCATGCCCCCTCTCGACGTGCCTGCCAATGCCAGCACTTCCTTCATAAATTCTTACATCACACTCAAGACTGATGACATCACAGAATCTGACCAAGGAGTCTGAACCAGCTGTTTCCATGGACACAATCTCCATAGTGACAGTGGGAAGGGGAGGGGGAAAAAGGAAACAAGTGGGGGGAATTAAAGAGGGAGGGATAAATATATATATATATAAAGATCTATTTTTTAGTCTTGAAAGACTTTGTTTTAAATGAAAGGTGCGCTATATCCCTTTTGATGCTTTTGAGTAACATTACAAAACCCCAGCTAAATTAAAAAAGGAAACTGTAGCTGAAGTAAATCTCAAATCCAAAACCAAGAGCAAGGCTCAGGAAGCCTAACATATTGTGGGAAAGAGCAACAGAACTGGGAGGACACCAAACAGGGCTTGTCTCCCTTCCTCTTGCTTTCTTTCTCAGAATATTCAATCAAGGAAGCTCAATTTTAAAAGGTAAATCAAATCATCATAATTTTTGTAGAGTGTGGAAGGAAGGCTTTTAGATAATTGCAAGTGATGGGGTGTCAGTCCTTGTGTAAGCAGGGTAGGGATGTTACCATTTTTAAGAAACACACTATGTCAATAGTGGAAGCTTGAAAACAATCTTGAGACTCGCGAAGTAAGAGGTAGCTGCTGCTTGCTAGGTCCCATCCACCTTATTTGTGTGGGAACATCCGTACCGCACAGAGGAAAGGAGCATCTGCCTTTTGTGGCCGCAGCCTGCATCCCCAAATCATTCCAAGGAGCTGCTTTCAGTTTTGAAGGCAGGTAAGGGGAAGGTAATGATTTACCTGCCAGATTGGGGAACTGGAAAGGAAGTCTGAATGTTGGTAGAGTCAATGTATCTTCAAACGAATCAGGAAAACCCACTTAGCCCTTTTTATATTTCATGTTTTGCTTTTCCTAAAGAAGGAAGAGGGAATGTCAGCATAACAGCCTACACTATATGGTTATTTGGGGTGGTTTTTGTTTGGGTTTTTGTTTTGGTTTGATTTTTTTTTTCCTTTTGTTGTTTTGTTTTAGGTTTTTGTTTTGGTTGAGGTTTTTTTTTTGGTTTTTTTTTTTTTTTTTTGTAAATTATGTAATTTGAAACATTTGGGTTTAAGGAACCACAACAGCAACAGCAAATGAAATCATTGTTTGTTTTTTTTTTTTCCTTAAGGCCTTAAGAAAGGGGTTAGTGCATCTTTCAGGGGTCACTCTGCCATGGGAATAAAATAGCTGTTTCACAAACAGTTTTATATAAAAAAGCTTAAAAAACCAAAAAAAAAAACCAAACCCTAATAAACTTCATTTTAACCTTGTCTCCTTTTTTTTTTTTTGTTGTGTGCGAACTTGATTTGTTTTAAAAGGACAGAGAGACAGTAGTATCTGCTGCTTTTTCATTTCTTTGCCTTCATCAGTTCTGCCTTCAGTGATGACCTTCTGGACTGGCCCAGCAAGAGGAAGACCTTAAAAGGTTTTAAAAACTAAAGCTTAGGATTTGTTTGATGTTCAGAGATAATGAGCCAATGACTGAATGAGTTTTCTGTTCGTGTGAGTTGGTGGCCTTTCACCAGGTCACTGACTGGTTTTGCTCACAGGATAGTTGCCTATCCTAGTGATATCAAACAGTGTGGTGTTTACTGGGAAGGCACTAGGGATAGGGATCTAACCAGCATGACTTGGATAAAATAAAATGGGGTTGGCATTGTGGGGAGGGAAGAACTATTTTAAAAAGTTATGTACTGGATGCTTGCTCAGCTACTTGCATTTTGGAGTATTCAGCACATAAGAAATAAAATCTATGATAGCTCATATTAAGATATCTATTTTAACTCTATTTTTAAAAGATCAATTTAAAGATTTGGGAGATAATTTGGCAGTTATTTATTTCTAGAAGTTGCTACTCTCACTGATAAATATTTGGAAAGAAAGGGCAGTCTTCTGCTAACTCCTTTCCCAGTAGCAGCTACTGAAGTTAGTATGTCCTTCTACATTAAGAAATAGACCTGTTGTGATAAATGTCACTAATGTGTCCTGAACTGGTGCTGAAAATATTTAACTGCTGGTGTAGTCAGAAAAAAATCATTTTTAGCATAGTTAATGTGATTGAGTAAATGACTTCTTTTCAACTGAATAAAAATGTTTTTTTTTTTTCCTAGTGTCTGTTCTATTCTACCTGTTCTAGAGAAAAAAAAAAAAAAAAAGCAGTGATTTACCTTGTTGAAGAATCCACTTTGTAGCACTGCCTACAGCAGGGGACTGTAGTGAAACTGCTGAATTTGGTACTCGTGGCTCTTCAGGGTGGTGGCGTGCAGCAGTGGGAGAAGGATTTTGGGGTAGCTGGGAGGGAGCCTCAGAGGGAACTCAAGGCAGTTACGGTGCACTATGGTTGGAAATCAGTGGGAGTCATGTAAACCAAAGAAATAAATGGTACCACTCTTGACTCCATGAGAAATACTTCTCAGTGGAGAGTGCTTAAGACCCTTCAGCTGCTGCTTGACTCTTCATCACTGCTGTTGTTGGAGGTAAGAGCTGTACTCTCTACTAGAGTGTCTTGCTCTGCAGTCTTGCAAGTTGGTCATCTTCATTGGTCAAGTCTTTACCGAAACCAGAGCTACCATAGTTCTCTAAAACCAAGCCAGGAGGAATCTAAAACCAATGTGTAATGGCTTCTTGGGAAAACCTGGAAATCCAGAGCAATCCTAAAATCCAGTTGGAAATAAAAGTTTCTTTTGGCTCAGAAGATACCAAGTGCCTGAGTGGATTCTGAAAGTCATTGTACAAAGTATTTACCAGCTCCATCCTGCAAAAGCAGTTAACAGCTTGGTGCTATTGGATACCCCAAACTCAAGGATTTGAACATCTTTTCTATTTCAGAATTTGTGGAGCAGAAATGACTTACAGCAGAACACCGAGAGTGCGTGAGGAAGAAAATGAGCAGTCTGCCAGCCACTTGGGAATTATACCTGTTTGGATGAGGAACGAACTGGTGAGAGCTTGGATATGGCAGCTCATTTTCAAAGTGTTTCTCCATGCTGACTCCCAGCAGGATCTCTCAATTCTAGCAGTTGGCTGGGAAATGTCCGTGGTGGGTTAACTTTTCCACAGTGCGCAGCTGCTCTTCAAAAAGGAAGCTCCAACACCTGACCTGAGTGAGGAGTCAACATTGTCTTTGATTTTGTTCAGCAACATTTTTCTATAAAGGATATGCAATGGATTCAACATGCAAAGGATGTCTTAATGATACGAGCTGAGCAGTGTTCAGCTGGAGACAGGGATAAAAGAAGTCCTCCTGCAGGAACTGGTGGGGGCCCTGGGATACGTACAGCAAGCCTGTCTCCATACCAGGAGCTGCTGATTGATGTATTTATCATGGATTCTTACTGCATGTGAAATCCACACTTGGAAATCCAAGGCATAGACTGCTGTGGAGTTTATAAGTGAGATTGTGCAACACAGGGCACACTGCTCAGTCCCAGCTGCAGCTGCAGAAGATGATGGCCTTCCTCACTAATCTGTGTATCACGTAGGTGTGAGTGGGGATTGAGGTGTTCTTGACCCTTTTGAATTGGGTCAAGTGATGATGTGTAACACTGCTGAAACTCCTGAAACATTAATGTCACAGCACCTCTCAACATTGTACACCTAGCTCAAGGAGTCCAGCTGGTGTCAAGCTAAAGAAAAGCATCTTTGGTGGGAATTTTTTTTTTTTTTTTAAGTTAGTTTGTCAAGATCTGGACAAGTGACAACTGTTATTATAACTGTTTAATGCACAATATGAACCATAATGAAAAGGTATGTAAGGGAAGATAACACTTTTAATTAAGCTAGTACAGGCACAGGGAGAGTATTTTGGGGCTGAGTTTAATACAAACTTTCTAAGTTGTTGTCATGCCTAATAATAGTGTGATTACATCAGGAATTACCTGTGTTCTCTTGAGTGTATTGGGTGTCCTGGGCATGCTTGGTAGAGAGGGACTCGGAATCAGTTTGTGAGCCTAGCCAGCCAGTACCTGGGATGAATCCCACTTTGGAGCGTGGTCCATTATCCTAAGACTGCTCATCGCTCACACTTGGTGGATTCACCTCTGAGCTGAGGGTCAGCACTGCAGCTTTATGGTCCAAAGTTCCTCTCAAAAATAGGGAGAACCTAATTATGTGAAAGTGCCCTAGAGAAATAGCAGGTCAGTAGAAGTCATGGAGTATTTGTTCTTGGGGCTCGTTTTAGGGAATGCTAAGATATGAGAGGAAGAGACCTAAGACCCCTGGAAAGGCCCTTAGAAGCCCTGAAGTCCTCACTAGTGGAGGTGGCTGCTCCTGTTGCCCTGTTTGTGAAGTTGGATGTGTGTGAGTTTTGGAAGAACAGTCTAGGTAGGTACCATACCAAACTCATTCTGTGCCATTTTTGTTATATAGACTACATAGCAACAGCCCTGAAATCAGCTCTCCAACCTGGAACAACTTCTTTGCATCCAAACAGTTGTTCCAAAAAGAGGATAGTCTCTGTTGTGCTTAAAGAGGGACTGTTGGCCAGCTCACCTGAGTCAGTTGGTCCCTCTTCAAAGCACACACACTTAATCCTGCTTTTCTACCTCCAGTCAGCAGCAACCCACAAAAGCTGTGGAACACAAAGGCATGTTCATTTTCTAGGGTTTTGTTTGAGCTAATTAAAAAGAGCTTCTTGAGACAGGGAGACACAAGATGTTTGTGCAACTTTTACCATTTCTGCAGTGAGACTTGCCCCTTAGTTTTAGCATTTATTGGACTTAGTTGGACTTTGAAAGCAGCTGATCAAAAACTTAGACAGCCCTTCCCAGTCTGCAGTCCAGTGTTCAGTGAAGGTGTGGTTGAACTTTTTATCCTTCACAATGCAGTAGAAAGAACCAGCCTGGAGCTTATCTGAACAGCCTTTTTATCTGTCTGCTTCCACAGCCTTCTGACCTACCTCTTTCTTCACTGGTGCATTAAGGATCTATTGATTTGTGGGTTTTAAGGATACTTGTACTTCTCTACCTGATTTGTAAGTGCATATAGATATGGCTGGAACTAGAAGTACAAGGTTCAGCAGCTGAAGAAAAAGCTGATGTTCATTGACCAGCTTGCATAACCTTGGGTGGGAGTAATAAACCCATAGCTGAAGTATGTCATGAGTTCAGGGGTGCTAAAGCAAATGTCAAAGTCTCAAAAGAATGGGATTTTTGCCTCTGCACATGCAGACAGGTAGCATTCACACAAGAATAAAACCCGCCCTTGCAGTAAGCAAACTTTGTACCTTCAGGCCACAACTTCCTCACTGTCCATCCAGAAAATAAGCTGCTAACAGCCACACAATGTGGCAGCTCATGACAGGGGCCAGAGGAAAAGCTCAGTCCTCTATTTCCCCTTTGCTTTCTCCTCTGCCTCAACTGTCAGCTGGTGGTTGAACTTGATTTGTACTGCAGCCTGTGCAGCCTGGGCTGTGGTATTTCCCAGAGTAAACCACTCTCCCTAGTCCTGGGGTTGGACTAGATGATCTTTTGAGGCCCCTTCCTGCCCCTGACATTCTGTGATTCTGAAAAGCCTTGTGCCACAATGATTCAAAAAGCACCTGAGAGGTCCTTATGGGTGTTAACAGTCTGAGATATTATCAGTATCTTTTCCACTGATTGCAGGAGTCTTTTGAGGACTCTGTCACTGCATTTCTCTCTTTTACATTGCCCTCAGCTAATCTGTGTATTGCACATTAGCTGTCTGGCTTGCAGGTAAACCATCCTGCTTTTCACAATTCATCTCATCAGGATCTCAGGTAGTGATAGGACTAGGGGGAATGGAATGAAGCTGGAAATGGGGAGATTCAGGCTGGATGTGAGGAAGAAGTTCTTTACCATGAGAGTGGTGAAGCCCTGGAATGGGTTGTCCAGGGAGGTGGTTGAGGCCCAGTCCCTGGAGGTGTTTAAGACCAGGCTGGACGAGGCTCTGGCCAGCGTGATCTAGTGTAGGGTGTCCCTGCCCATGGCAGGGGGGTTGGAACTAGATGATCCTTGTGGTCCCTTCCAACCCTGACTGATTCTATGATTCTATGATCTAGGAGTCACTCCAAGGTTGTGTTTTGGAGTTGTAGCCCAAAGGATTTGGGATGCAGGACCTCACATTTCCAAGCCCTCCCTCTCACTGTGAAGTGCAACTAAGAGCATCTGTAGCTAGTCTCTGTTCATCAGATGGCACAGAAAGTCTCAGCACCTCCAATCTCACCCATAGGTTACTTCTCTGGAACCTGGTGGCTATTTCAGCACGTTTCAGCTACTTCTCCAATGGGTGTTTTGCCTGTTGCATGTCCTCATTGGGGCAGGTCAGACCCCTGAAATTCTGCCTTTTTCATCTCTCTCTCTTTTTTTCTTTCTTTTTTTCAGTAGAGTCAGTAAATCTATTCCAGACATCTTTAGCTTTGCTCTTTCTTTTCCACAACTGAAGAAATCACTGCTGTTCTCAAAGGTATAGCTGCTCTAAATCAAGAGGTAAATAAGAATTTAAATTCTGTGCATGATCAGGAATACAGGTCCACCAACCACAACTATTACTAAAAGGACACAAGTGAGCTTTTCACCTGTCATCCACATGCATATTTTAAAGCTATCTGGAAATCCTGTTACAGAACAAACTGGAAGGAACCTTGCAAGGTCTCTGGTCCAGCCTTGTGGCTCACTGACAGATAGCCTCTGAACTATACCAGGTTCTTCCAGGCTTTGGACAGTCAAGTTTTGAAAACCTACAGACTAGAGGCTCTGCATTTTCAATGAGCAGCTGTTCCTGTGCTGAGCCATTCTGGAGCAGCATTTCCTCCTCGTATCTATTCGCGATTCTTGTTGCTCCAGCTTGTGACTTGCCACTTGCCCTGCTGCCATGCAGGGAGAATCTGGCTCTATCCTGCTTGGAAGTGCAGCAGTTCATGGTGATGTGACAAGTGAGAGCAGCCAGGCTCTGTGGATCTCTGAAAATATTTAGCAGTGGTTTTAAACCCCAAATCCAACACACTTGCAGAGCTTTGGTGTGGCTGTCCAGGGCAGCTGGGGGAGTTGCAGCAGCAGAGTGTGGTTATTGTAGACCCTGTTCCTGCAGGGAACTGTGCCATGATCCCTTCCTCCACAGCCAGCATCAAAGGGGAGCACCAACCACTGTTGGCATGAAGCCTTTGGAAGTGTTACCAGAGCTTCTGTCTTCAAAGCCTTACTTCTGCTAATTGAACCTTCTTTCTAGTTGAAACTCCCCACTTGTTTCCTGCTCCCTGTTCTGCTTTCTAGCAAACCTGACATTCAGCTTGATACTCTGCAGACTGGAGGGCTGCAGCCTGCCTTCAGTCAAGCCTAGCTTGTTTGAGGGAAGCAGGACTGAAACCCTAGGCCACACACACCCTGGAGCATGTCGGGCAGCAGCAACTTTCCATCACATGGGCACTCCTCGGACTGGTGAACCATCTCGACTTTGCGCAGAAGCTGCAACTCGCCTGTTATTTTATTGTGCGAAATTTCCCCTGTCCTCCTGGGTGTGAAGGACCTTACCTTTACTTCTGAAAGTCCTGGCCTCACCATGTACCCTCCTTTGCCGGCTCTGCAGTCACTTCCAGCCTTCGGTCCTTCTGGCGTTGCCGACCACCCGGCCAGGCTCAGGGCTGCGCTGCGGGCTGCCAGCCGTGAGGGCTGTCTGGTGCTGCCACCTTAAGGTGGCTCTCTGAATTCGTGCTTCAACAAACCCCATGCTAGATTGAGCTGGAAGGCAAGAGGTGAGGCGCTGGGAACCAAGCAAAGGCCGTTCGTAGCAGTTTGAGGGTGGCATGAAGTGATTACACTGCTCTCGCTGAGCCCTGCGGCTGCTCCGCTGGCTCCCCTGGAGAAGTACAGAGGCTTCTCAACCAAGGTTGTTGTGAGCACAGATTGGATTTGCAGGCTTGGATCTGCAAGGCAGAGGCAGAGCAGTTGAGGCAGGAGATTAAACCCTGTGTATCTGCAGCTGGGGGGTGGTGGTGTTTAAATCGAGCAGATCAGTTTTTAGTTATCAGGAAGAGGGCAGCAGGGTCAGTCCGCTGGAAACCCCGACGCCTCCCATGTCATTTCTCTCCCACTCACAACCTGCAGTCACGTCTTTGGGCATCCATTCAGTCTTTTGGCCAGCTTAAAAACCGCAGAGCAAAAACCTCCTTTTCATTTTTCCTTGCAGCCACCACCTCTGTTCCTTCCTTCTTCCCATGGAAAGATCCCTGCTCATGGATCCCTCCTGGGCAGAAGAGCACGGGTATGTTTGTTGATGCAGTTTTTGTTAGCACAAAGCCACAGTGACGTAGCTGTAGAAAATATAAGACTGAGCATGGAAAAAACAAGTTTGTTATGTACAGTTACTATGGGAACGTGCTGCTACTGGCAAAAGTAAGCTACAGATTCATTTGGGATGGAGTAGCAAGCAGCTAAGCACTCTGTAATAAGATCTGCATTTTCATCATCTCTAATTTCTATTTCACTCCGTATGTTCCCACTGTTATTAATCAAGCTGTGGGCATGACTGAGCCAATGTTTCAAATCCAAACAGTTATTTGTGGGCTTTCTATTAATATATATATATATTATATGTATATAAAAAATATAAAATGTTTATATCTATAAATGTATATCTATAAAATATACATTCTGATTTCCAGTGCACATTTAGATTTGTGAAGCATAAACCATCATTAGGAGCATCACATAAAAAGCAAACATAAACAACCTGTTTCGCTCTTACAGTAACACACAACAATCTTTCCAGCACACACAAAACCCTGTAAATGCTGACTTGTATTCAAGCCATTGTTTATACTGACAGAAAAAGTGCAGATAAAGCCATGAAAAATTGCTAATGAGAGCTTGACACTGTGTTATTCATGAGAACAGCAAAAGAATAAACTCTGTACTCTAAACTGCAAGGACATTTGTGCTCTCACAAATGATTAACAGAGGTATTAGATCACCCAAATTGTGTATTTGGGTATTTTCCTTTTAGGTGGATTAATAATAATTTGTGCAAAAAGTGCTGGGACAAAATGCATGTTTTATTTATGCTGCTAAGGATATTTAGCAGCAAGAATTATTAAAGGTATTGCTTAAAAGAGTCCCTGTAAGTTCTTCATCTCATCGTCTTCTGCTGCCTTAATGGAGTGCTGAACAAAAGGCAGAATTCAGGAGATCATTAATTGCTTGACAGAACAATAAGCAGTTTGTACCCAGTGAGCACCAGTCACATTTTCTTCTGCAGTTAAGCCTGTTCTGCTGGCACATGTCCCTCTGCCAACAACAGTCTGCTCTCCAGACCATGCTGTCTTTTCCATTGCTCCCCTTCTCTCCTTGGATTTCTCTATCAGTCACTGTTTCCCCCCCCCTCTCTTATCATTAATTCCTGCCCCTTGAAGCTCCTCAGCTGCCTGGGAGTAAGACAGGAGCTTTGAGATTGCTGGGGTTTGTGCTGGTTTGTTAGTGAGCAAAGCCAAAGACGTCTTTTGGTTTTCACAGATAGCCTGGAGAAGCCACACAGGGTTCAGCGTTTGGAGGAGGATCTGTCAGCAGCCTGCTGCTAGCTGTTGCGGGCATGGAAAAGTTCCAGGTCAGGACCCTGACACAAGAGATTCCACCTTAACATGAGGGAAAACTTCTTCACTGTGAGGATGATGGAGCACTAGAACAGGTTGCCCAGAGAGATTGTGGGGTCTCCTTCTCTGCGACTTTCAAAACCCACCTAGATGCATTCCTGTACCTGCCCTAGGTGACCCTGCTTTGGCAGGGGCGTTGGACTGGATGATCTCCAGAGGTCCCTTCCAACCTCTACCTTTCTATGATTCTGTGACCCCCTGTGGGGTGCCAGCTGGGATCATATCACTTCTACTGTGGCAGTGGGGGTTAAATAGAGCAGCTCAGTACTTAGCTGTCAGGAAGAGGGCATGTAACTCACACATGTCCATGAGAGCCCATCCTGCAGGTACTTCCCAGTGTCCGAGAGACACAGGCCCAGCAGAGACTGCCTGCACTTGTTGCTGTGTGAGGTTAATCAATAGTTACAGCAAACATCCAAGTTCATGGAAATGCACTGAACCTTTAGACCAGGGGAAAGGGCAGTGTCACTTCTGCCTGCCACATTTCCACCAGTGCCACAGAGGGTGGTCTGCACACCTTGCGTTGGCAGTCTGAGCCCAGGCTGCCAAAAGTCACTGGGTACAGTTTGCTTGCGCATTTACACGGGTTCGATGTCCTGCATTTTACCTTCCCAGCAGTTTAGTCTTAGTTTAAGTCCTGGGGTGTAGATACCTGCTATTGTCCATCTGTAGAGATCAGTGCAGCAGGGCCCCAAACTAGCTATGGCTCCACTGTACCCACCAGACCTAGCCAAAGGCACACACACAAAAAGACAGTGCTTGAGAGGCTAATGTCTGCACACCTTATCATACGCTGACAGAGGTACGGAGTATTATGTTCAGTTCTGGGCTCCCCAGTTCAGGAGGGACAGGGATATAGTAGAGAGTGTCAAATGGGGGCTACAAGGATGATTAAAGGCCTGGAACAGCTGTCTGATGAGGAAAGGCTGAGAGACTTGGGGCTGTTTGGTCTGGAGAGGAGAAGCCTGAGAGAGCAGCTAACACAAGCTTCTCTATACGAACAGCTGTGCAAATCTGGTGGCACGAAGGGAGAAAAGGGATCCTGCGCTCACGATGCTGAAAATGTGTCACTCAAATGAGGCAGCAGCTAACAGCATGCACCAAAACAACCACTGTGATATCACTGAGCACACACTTAAATGGACAAAACAGAAAATGTGCCACTTCACCAGAAGAAACAGAGTTGGAACAGTCACAGCCACCGAGCTGGGAGGAAGGTGATGCCGACAGAGATAAGTCACTTCTTTTATTGGCTCTTAGGAAATGTTAACAGCAAGTATGTTTTAGAGGTAATTAATCTCTTCTTTCTGAGATGTGCTGAGCACACACAGCTTTTAATGCTTTCCTGGGATGCTGAGGAGCCATCAGAAACAAGATAATGAGCTTGGAGTGAAAAGAGAGAATTATCACTGAAACCTGAAATTATACTTACCTGCTAAGAGACAGCATCACCCAAGGTTATTCCATCCACTCTTGAGTGACATAAACACAGGAGGAAAATGCATTTTCTTTTAGCCAGATTACCTCCTCTTTTAATTTTTATTCACAAAAAACTGAACTGAGGACCTAGCTATGAAAACAGAGGATCCTCCACTATCCTTCCAACACATGGAAACAGCAGCAAAATGCTCCCTGTGAAATACTTTCTGTGCCGGAAGAAAAACATCATAGTTAGATTTTTGTTGTTGTTGTGTAACAGGATTGAGTCTTCAAATTACCTTTTTATCTTTTTTTAACTTCCATTTTGAGATCTGTGGCAACCCACCTCTTGTGATAATTATTTTGGTCCTCATTAATGTACTTTGCATCAGATACTGTGTCACACCTGGGTAAACAACCCCATGATCCCTTTCACAAGTGAGGAAACTGAGTTTGCAGCTGCCTGAGTGCTTGCCTCTAACTCACAGGGCAAATCAGTGGCAGGAACTGAACAAGACACTTTTGTCTGTTTGGCATCCTCAGATTTAATCACTTCATTGTTTTCAGCAGCATCCCACTGATCTCACAATTGAGTAAAACAGGATGAGTTTCCCCCATGGTGGATTTATATCACAGAATCATAGAATGTATTGGGTGGGAAGGGACCCTCAAAGGTCATCTTGTCCAACACCCTTGCAGTGAGCAGGAACATCTCCAACTAGATCAGGCTCCTCAGGGCCCATCAAAGCTGACCTTGAATGTCTCCAGGGATGAGGCTTCCACATCTCTGGGCAACCTGTTCCAGTATTTCACTACTCTCATTGTGAAGAACTTCCTCCTTATGTCTAACTTAAATCTACCCTGTTCTAGTTTAAAACCGTGTCTTAAGTGCATGTCTTATGAAAAGAAACAAACCCAAACCCCAGGATTTTTGCCAGTACCTCTGTCCAAAAGTCCCCTGGATGCTTTCACAGGATGTTAGGGGTTGGAAGGGACCTCTGGAGATTGAGTCCAATCCCCTGCCAGAGCAGGACCATATAACTATTTTTCATTACAGAAAACCCTATGGTATCAGTACTAAACCAAAAATCAGAAGAAAAGCAATATAGTCACAACTCTTGAGAAGCTTGAAGAACAAGAAACCAGGACCAGCAGCTGAGACACATCAACAGCCTATGGTATTGGGGGCGTGAGCCATATTTTTCTGACAGCTTCACAGAAGTGTGAGTCAAGGCAACTGCTTCCAGTCATCCTCTGAACAAGTAAGCATCTTCCCAGAGCTCAACCACATCACAGAGGTTTAACAGTATCTTCAGGATGCATTTTAGACTGGTGCTGGTACCATGGCCCACGTGAAATGGCACTTTGATTCGTTACGTCTCCATTCTGGGGTTAGGAACTGCACAGCTGAGTTCCGTGTGGCTAACTCAGGTTGGAGTAACAGTGGGAATGTTGTAGCCTGAGGAATGAAGACCTGTAGGAGAATCAGAGTTAGAGTTTGGAGATTAAAACCAAGCCAGCTTGCTTTGATTTCTGCTTTAACAACAGTTAAGAAGATTAACAAGATGAGGATACTGGGGGTTAGGGCCTGTAATGACCATGATCTAGTCAGCTGCTGAACTGCTGAAACCCTCAGTGGGCAGCATTACATTTTTGTATGAGCTCAGCTCAGTATCCCCTCAAGCTCTGTGAAGTATCAATTCAAGATAAAGCCATTCTGCTCCTATCATGTCAGTTTTTCATCGTGCCTTTAGTATCCAAGGCTGATCTGGGGGTAACTTCATCTGAGTGGCTGCTTTGAGCATCTGGCTGTTGAGGCCTGCTGTGACTACCCAGCTCACATGGTCAAGCTATTCACAGCAGCCACTACAGCCTGGCTCTTCAGGATCACAGAGCACCAGCACAAAGTTGTCTCTCTGGGGTGAAAGATGGGGCCCAATATCCACCTGGCTTTCAATACCAAGTTCAGAATTGCTGCTTTTTAACAGTAAGATGGATGGGGTGGGGTGGCATGGCATGGCATGGCATGGGTGAAAGAAGCAAAGTCCAGCTCAGACTCACTTTTTGTAATAAGTGAGCTGCTGTGATTGATATAGGAAAAAGGGTAGGAAGCCAACAGGAATTTAAAGAAGAAAAGCCTGAGGAACAGATTTCTTTGCAATGTGGGAAAGCTGGCAGTAAGTCATAGTAACAGTAACTATGAAAGACTTGGTTATTTCAGCTCTGTTGACTGCTTTATTATGAACAAGCTGCTAGCAGGGTCCATCTTAAGGCTGGAGAAGTAGTTCCAATGTGTAAAACGCCATCTGAAGGCCAAGGAAGTCACAGTGAACTGGCCAAGACCAAAATTTCCTGAGCTGGGGTTGTGCTGCAGGCTAAATTTGCTTGGAAACGTTCAGCCAAAAATGTTTTAATCCCTTTCTAATGGCTGTCACGGCTCTTAGAAGTCCATTGTTTATCTGACCTTCTCCTAACCCCTTAGAAAAATTTCTGGTGATATTTTCCTTTCTCAGTTTAGTGCTTTGAAGCATTACATGCAAAAGTTGGCAGCAGGCAGCTTTCTGTTAGGAAGACACATTGCAGCAGCTCTCTCAAACTGTGCTCAAACTTGGCTGTGCTACATGCACTTGGAAACCCAGCTGATAGAGCTCTCAGTTTGTCAGCTAAAATTCCTCAGAGATGTCTGAGCAGAGCAGGTGGTGGTTACTGTTAGCTGCTGGAGGCTGGCAAGGGTAAATGACAAGTGTGAAGCCGGTCTCCTCCACGCTCCTCTTGCCCTCCTCCAGCACTGAAAGGGTGGAGGGGAGGGGCTGTTCAGGGGAAGGCTGGTGAGAGGCTTTGAGCACAAGCCCTACGAGGAGAGGCTGAGGGAGCTGGGATTGTTTAGCCTGGAGAAGGGGAGGCTCAGGGAGACCTTATTGCTCTCTACAACTGCCTGAAGGGAGGTTGTAGCCAGGAGGGGGTTGGTCTCTTCTCCCAGGCAATCAGCACCAGAGCACGAGAACACAGTCTCAAGCTGTGCCAGGGGAAGTTTAGGCTTGAGGTGAGGAGAAAGTTCTTCACAGAGTTGTTAGCTGTTGGAATGTGCTGCCCAGGGAGGTGGTGGAGTCACCATCCCTAGAGATGTTCAAGAGGGGATTGGACGTGGCACTTGGTGCCATGGTTTAGTAGTCATGAGGTCTTGGGTGACAAGTTGGACTTGATGGTCTTTGAGGTCTTTTCAACCTTATTGATTCTATGATTCTATGAAAACAGGCAAAAGAGAGATGGTGGGCTGAGAAAAGGAGTGGAAGGGAGGGAGAAGCCACCTGGACTGTGCCAAATCATATAGCCCTTCCTTCTGAAGTACACCCATGAGGCAGCTCTGAGGCCTGCAGTTGTGACTGCTCTGGTGACTTGCTGTCCTTCACCAGCTGCTCTGTAGTGAGTGTCTAGCACAACATGGCCTGTTCTTTGCCCTCTTCTCCCTACCCGCAAGCACTCAACTGGCTCATCACCTGTCCCACAGCAAATCTCTGGGCCCTCCTCTGCACAAAGCACCACCATTCCTCGCTCCTTCCAGCCTGTCTTTCCTGAACAGACTATGTCCATCTGTGGCAGTTCTTGGCTCATGTGAACTATCCTGCCACGTCTCTGTAATCCCATATTGATTCTAATCCTGCAGTTGTGTGTGGGCTGGTAGTTCCCATGCTGCATGTTTGTTTACAGGTATCTGAGATACAGCCTGAGTCATGATGCTTTCACAAGGGACTTGCAGGATCATGCTGTAGACTCCAGGGGGGGGACCTCTGCACACAGGTAATGAGTGTTTAGGTGCTGGTTTGGGCAAGGGGCATTTCAGAGCCTTGGCTGCACCCCGGAGCTGACAGCAGATTCTTTGCAGGTGCACCACTTTGCAGTCTGAGCTTTCCATCATTGTTGCAGCAATTGCTCCATGAGGAGCTCTTCTCTGATCACGCTGAGATCACAGATCAAGCTGTGATGGGTTTACTGCTTCTCTTTAGCTAGAACTAACTGTTGTAAGAGTGAGCTTTATTGATCTCCGATGGCAGAGAGCTGTGCTGCTTTAGGAAATACTTTGGCCATCTCCATGATTGTGTTTGCACCACTGCTGCCTCAGAGGCTGGAGGCTCTTTGCAATGGGTGTGCTTTCTTCCCTATAGCTGAGCTGTGCTCTACAAAAACCAAGGTCGTAGTGCTGATTGACATTTGGAGTTAGACCAAGGTTATTATTACCATGATTTTTGAAGTCTCAGGTCACCATTTTAGGCTGATTTCTGTGACAAGTGCTTTCTGTAAGGGAAAGCTTAACCTAACCTGAGCTTTCTTAAGGGCCAATGGAACAAATCCTCATCCCTGCAAACGGAAACCTGGATGATCTGTGTTCAGGAGCTGCTTTTCCCATGACTTCTCTGAACAAACAAGAAGGTGTCACAAGTTTATACAAAGTCTTTCACTATCACCCCATGAGAATGCAGCAAGTTGCAATTCCAGTTTGGCTGTGGGAGAGGGCACCTGAACACCTGCACCTCATCCAGCCTTGCCTCATGGAGGGTACTAGTGCAGCAGCTGCCACCGTGCAGAGGGAGCAACAGGCCTGTGAGCTCTAGCTTTGGAGGAAGGAAAGGAAAAGGAGGGGTGACCCTCATCACCACTCCCCAAGGCTGATCTGAACAGAGGAGGAGCTTCGGGTCTGAGCCAAGTCTTGCAATCAGAGCCCAGAACTTGTAGGGAGAGAGGAGGAGGGAGACAGAGAAAGTGTGTGGAGTAGAAGAGAAAGCAAGGAGGAAAGGACAACTGCCTGGGGAAGGAAAAGAGGCAAAAGAGGCACACCAAGGCTACAAAATGTCATTGCTCCTGTGGCTGGGGTCACAGTTGTCATCCTACTGGAGCAATATCTCTATAGTGGGAGTTTTTCTGACAGTCTTTACTTTACTTCTTGACTTCATGAAGCGCAGGAGGAAGTGGAGCCATTACCCACCAGGACCAGTTTCACTGCCATTCATTGGGACCATGCTGCATGTTGACTTCCACAAACCCCACATCTCCTTCAACCAGGTGAGTGCTGGACCCCTGGTGAAGTGCCCCTTACATGACCTAGGAGGGTTGGGGATGCCCTGGCACAATCTACCCTTGTATAATCTACCCTTGTACAAAGCCATAGTCCAGGAGTAAGAAACTCACTGCCTAGGAACACTGAGCTGTCCCATACAGATAGACAACCATGCACCAACACTTTTCAGGCTCCTTCTCCAGATCTCTGCATGAGCCCCATGGAAGATGCTGTTGTTCCCCCAGTGATGGGCAATACCTGACTTGCTGTAGAGTTGCCATCGGCTTGTGAGCAGCTATGGGGACAAGGGAACAGAGAGATACAAACGAGGGAAGACAAGCAGGTATCTGTGTGCTGGGGATGTGGCCACAGGAATGTCAGACTTCCCTGGAGTTAATTAAGCACATCTCCAGGCATGTGACAGTTCCAGTTAAAGGGATCAGCTGGCAGGATTTGCCCCAGCAGCAGTGCCCAAAATCTCAGTAGCTTTCCTATTCAAAGTCAGGGCTTAGCTTCTCTCAAAGGAAAAGCACAGCACAGCTTGCAGCAGATAAACCACGGGGGTTTTGTTCTTCAGTCTGCAAACTCTAAAGGCCTTTTCTCTAGGAGATGTCACTGTTCAGCTGTCTGTCCAAAATCTGCCAAATGCAGAAACTAAATATAGCTTTTGTGTTATTTGCTCCCATACATTCCAAAAGATTACCATTTCCCAGTCACATCACACCAGGGGCATGCTAACCACAATCTTGACCAGTAATCACTTTTCATGATGTATTTCTAGTGCCAGCGAAGTGCTAATTCCCTTTCCAAACCCACTGCAAATACAGTCTTAAGTACTTTGGTTCCTTGCATTGCTACAGTGCAGGAATGAAGATGCTTAGCTTTATAACAACAAAACAACACAAAAAAGACAGGGAAAAAAAAAAAAAAGGAAGAAAGCAGAGCACAGTCTGTGCTCCTATTGCACTGTCTTCTAAAAACATGCTCCTGAGTGCTTTGTTCAGTGTTAGGGTTAGACTGACAGGGGAGCTTCAACCTGCCTTCCTGGGACTCTACGTCCAGTCAAAGTCCTTGCTTACCTGGGGGAAACTTAGCTCCATGGCAAGCTGCCATGGTGAATGTATTGCTGACAGGCTTTTCAGCTGTGCAGCCCTCCTGCTGTCAGCATTATGTCTCTCAGAGATCACCACAGATGGAGGGGGTGTACTAGTTACTAGTCTTACCAGATACGGAGAAAGTGCTCTCCACAGCCACCTGAAAGGAGGTTGCAGTGAGGCTGCTGTTGGTCTCTTCTCTCAAGTAACTAGAGATAGGATGAGAGGAAATGGGCTCAAGTTGTGCCAGGGGATGTTTAGACTGGACATTAGGAAAAATTTATTTACTGAATGAGTGGTGAGGCACTGGAACAGGCTGCCCAGGGAGGTGTTGGAGTTGCCATCTCTGGAGGTGTTCAGGAAGTGTGTAGATGTGGCACGTCTGGATACAGTATAGTGGTCATGGTAGTTGGGTTATGGTTGGACTCAATGATCTTGAAGGTCTCTTCCAACCTTAATGATTCTATGAAACTCCTATGTGGAACTGTGCTTCTGGGAACTGGGCTCTGGGTAGGTCATTAGGAACAAATGCATATTAAATAGTAATTACACCTCACCTTAGCATCAATATTTCCTTCTAGCAGAAGCAGACTAACTCAAAACTTGCCTAGTCTTTCAGAGGGAAATAAATGTAAGTGTCAGGAAATCAGCTGTTGCTGAGCATGCAGCCTTTGAAAATCCTCCAAAAGGTCCCTGCCCATGTGTTGTCAGACAAATCCAGAATGCCTGCACAATGGTCATGGCAACAGTTTGGCTGGGAGCTGTATTCTAAATCTTTGTACTCTCAGACCATCGACCCCTGCTTCAGCTGCCATTTGGCACTGCTCTGAGCTGTTGCACTGCAAAGACAAAGGTCAAAGGTGAGCTGAAGGTCTCCTAATGAAAGCACCTCAAAAATCATTAAAAAGCAGAGGCCCTAAGGAAGGATGCGGTGATACTTTTGACATGACATTCAGCTCATATTCAGGGATGTGCTGTTTTTGCCTTGGCAGCTTCGCAAGAAGTATGGAGACATCTTCAACCTGCAGAACTGCTGGACCAACCTGGTAGTACTGAATGGGTATAAGCTGGTGAAGGAAGCCCTGGTCCACAAGTCAGAGGACTTTGCTGACCGGCCATACTTTCCAATGTATGAACATCTGGGCTATGGAAAGAAATCTCAAGGCAAGTCCCTTGGGAATGGACAGTCCTCGCTGGTACTAGCACTAGGAGGACTGAGTAGACGGAAGGTTTTTTCAGTACAGTGCCACCTTCTCATGTCTCCTTGTATGTCTGCCACCCTTTGGTGGTGACAAAATCAGTTCTGATGAAAAGGGGGCTCCCCTTGGTGGTTGTAGTGCAGCTCCAGGTGTTTAGTTGTTGGGTGGGTTGGATTGGTTGATGGGTTGGACGCGATGATCTTGAAGGTCTCTTCCAACCTGGTGTATTGTATTGTATTGTATTGTGTATTGAACAGCACACACTTCTTCAGCACTGTAAGGACAGTCAGTGGTGCAGCTTTCCTGCCAGCGTTGGAGCTGGTAGCTCCTGACACCGGTGATGCGTGCTTATGCTCGCATACTATGTGCATGTTGTCATCACACACACACAAAAAGGTAACTCCCTTTCCAAGATACAGCATTTTTCAGCATCCAGCCCACTTCTCTCATCCTCAGCTCCTGTGCTGTGGCACAAGCTGCTGCCCAGTTCACCCAAGCTAAGGGAGCAATGCTGAACGGTTTGGGAGAACGATTCCTTTACCCTTAGCAGCACTTGTTGCTCTCATTGAATTCCCCCTCCACCCTCACCAGCCATGCACAGGCATTAGAAGGGTGCAGTAATCAGTTTTCAGAACTGCTGTATGAATAATTTGTACCAGATCACACTCTTCCACCTATCCACACAGACCTGTACCTCCACATTCACATTTGCTATTTTCCAGTGAACTTTGCTTGATGGACAGTAGAGAGCTGCTGACATTTCTTGCTCATCCATAATTCCAGGGGTGGTTGCAGCAAGATATGGGCACGACTGGAAGGAGCTAAGGAAATTCGCGCTCGTTACTTTGAGGAACTTTGGAATGGGAAAGAAATCCTTGGAGGAGCGAGTGGTGGAGGAAGCAAGATTTCTGTGCTCTGCAGTCAGCGATGAAGAAGGTTTGTCATGGTCCAGAAGGATGGGGTGATGCTAGGAAAAGGCAGTACAATGATGCAGCGAGAGCAGCAGTGCCACTCTGGTCTGCATGCAGTGCTCTCTTCCTAAGCAGTGTTTCTAGTCTATATGCTGGAAAGCAGCCCCTGGAGAAGGACCTTGGACTCCAGGGGGACAATAAATCATCTGTGGGACAGCAATGTGCCCTTGTGGCCAAGAAGGCCAGTGGTATCCTGGAGGGTGCATTAAAAAGTGCGTGGTCAGCAGGTCAAGGCAGGTTCTCCTGCCCCTCTACTCTGCCCTGGTGAGCCCACGTCTGAAGTATTGTGTGGAGTTCTGGGCTTCCCAGTTCAAGAGGGACAGAGATATACTAGAGAGTGTCCAACAGAGGGCTAAGAGGATGATTAAGGGACTGGAACATGTCTGATGAAGAAAAGCTGAGAGATCTGGCACTGTTTAGTTTGGAAAAGAGAGGGCTGAGAGGAGATCTTATTAATGTTTATGAATATCTGAAGGGTGGGTATCAAGAAGATTGAGCCAGGCTCTTTTCAGTGGTGTCCTGTGATAGGACAAGGGGCAATGGATACAGACTGGAACATGGGAAGTTTCTCCTCAACATGAGGAAAAACTTCACCATAAAGGTGATGGAGGACTGGAACAGGCTGCCCAGAGAGGTGGTGGAGTCTCCTGCTCTAGACTCTCAAGACCTGCTCAGCTGCATTCCTGTGTGACCTGGCCTAGGTGACCTTGCTTTGGCAGGGGGGTTGGACTAGATGATCTCCAGAGGTCCCTTCCAACCCTTACCATTCTGTGATTATATGAAATAAATAAATACAAATAAAGAGGGAAAATCAAATTATTCCCAGAGCTGGGTAACCAGCTCAGTGGAACATACTGATATTATCACATGCAATAAAAGTGCAGCTGAGTTTTCACAGCACATCACCTGCCTTCTAGGCAGAGAATCATGAAGCAAAGTGTTATCTGCCAAGTCACAGAACCACCCTGCAACTCAGCTTCTCTTGGTTGTTTCCTCCTTCGAGGATCAACCAAATAGTAGCAGGAGATAAGATCTTCACTTTCTAGTACTGTGCATTAGTACTTTGAGTGGTTTGGAGACTTTTTCTCTTAGTGGCATCAAGAAGCATTTGTGCATTCTCATTGCTGACAGCTGAGGTCCAACAGCTTGGTGTGGCTTAGCTCCATTGCTTGGTTTCCCTTTCTGGTTTCAGGCTGTCCTTTCGATTTGCATTTTCTTGTGAACAATGCAGTCTGCAACGTGATCTGCACCATCGTCTATGGAGAGCGTTTTGACTACGGCGATGAGACATTCAAGAAGCTGCTACAGGTGTTTGAAAACTCCTTGAATGAAGAGACTGGATTCATGGCTCAGGTGAACCAAGAGCATCATCTCTTCTGTGTGAGGCTGCCCTTGAGAGCACTGTGTTTTCATTATTTTTTTCATTTTGCATCCTGTAATATGTTCTCTCTCTCTGTCTCTCTCTGGTTCTGACATCCCAGCTTCTTAACGAGGTGCCCCTTTTGTTGCACGTCCCCGGGGTGACACAGAAAGTCTTTGGAGAGCAAAAGGCATTCATGGACTTCATAGATGTGCTCGTAGATAAGCACAAGGAGACCTGGGACCCTGCTCACATCAGAGACTTCACTGATGCATTTTTAAAGGAAATGAAGGAGGTAGGATGACGCCAGCAGAGCCTTGTGTCCAGGGGCAATGTCTCTGTCTGTTTAAGCTTGTTGACAGAAGCTGACTTGCCTCAAAGAGCTACATAAAACCTCTTACTGATTTCCTACTTTTTACTTCCATGCTGTTATCTCAAGAAAAAATGTGTTAACTTCATGCTGTAACCTTCTTTATTGTCTTAAGAAATCCTATGACTTGCTGATGTTCTGGTTCCCACATTCTCAGCCTGGCAGCTCCCTTCTTTTCCAGCCTGCACCATTTCAAATGCATTTAAAAGGTAGCAATTGAGAATTCATTAATACTTCTAAGTTTGTGCCAGGGGACAAGTCAACATGCAAGGTTCTGTGTATGTCACTGCCTTAATGACTGATGTCTCAAAACCAGTTCCAAAACTGCAGCAACAGACAAGACTTTTCAATATCATTGCCCAGTCTTTAGCCTGTTTTTAAACCAAGTTATGACTTGGAAAGACAGCTTCTTCTCCTGGATGTGTCTTTGGAGTTCTTGCTAAGAGCTAGTTCCCTGCAGATCAGAAGAATCTGAACCTCACTGAAGTAAAAGGAATCTTTCCTTTCATTCAGTCAGACAAAAAAGCCATTATAAGACCAGCCAGCCTTCCACCATATGCTTCTGCACACAGATTCACTAAATTTCAAGTGCAAGATGAGCAAATTCACTGCAAATTCCTTCTGCCATCCAAGTCCTCATGCGGGACTGCTGCTCTGTAGAATGAGCCCTGCCATGCTGTGGGCACTGGGGACCTCCAGCCCCTGCATTGCACCTCCCCCCAGCTCACACAGGCACAGCAACATGACCTACGTTACTCTGCACTGAGCAGTACTGTTTGGGGGTGGATGTAGACCTGACCATTCTGTACTTTGTCACATCTGTGATCTATTCACTAAGTCCCTGATAAGCCAGGCTGATAAATCCCTCTACCAGGTTACCTTTGGTCAGGTCAGCTCTATAGCTCCCTTGCCAGAGATCTTTTATTGGAATAAGAGTTGAGTCTTAAATGCCTAATTAATTGCTATCCATATTACAACAGCATCAAAATATACAGAATAACTTATCAGAAGCTAGTCCCTAGGAAAGGAAAGTATAAAGAGGATTAGAAAAGACAAGCATATGAGCTCATGCAGAGAGCTTGTCATATCTCATATGCTAACAAATCTGAGCTCAATTACCATTTGGATGAGAGACCAGTTTTGCTGAAGTTGGTGTTGCGGACTTAATAGGCAGCAATGATACCCTGCTTTTATTTATTTTTTTTTAATTGTAAGAACTAGCAAGGCAGAAGCAGCAGGAATCTGTAATGCACAGCTACAGATAACCCCCCTCAAAATACTGCTGCTTCTGCCACATCAATGCAGCCTCCTCTCTGCTGCGTGGGTTTCATGACCTGATCAAACCTGAGTAACTGTATTCCACCTTCTCTGGAGGGGATGTTACAGCAAGTGGTGGGGGCCTGCTGTCTGAGGTCAGAGCACAAGGTGCTCACTTCTGTCCTGAAGGCAGGTGTAGTGGTCACCACTCAGGATACAGGAGAAAACTGAAGTACATCAGTCATACACAGACGGTTGCTTATGTTTTGATCTGCTTTCCCAGTGAACTTCCTGGTCAACAAAAATGGCTCAAGTGCTTCTCACTACTGCTTTGGAATAACAGTCTTCTCACCCAGTGAGTATCCCAGTTCCAGTCACCCACTTGTTTGCTCTCCCCAGGGTAAGGACGCTGAAAAGGACACTTTCAACTATAACAACCTTCGTCTGGTGACCTTAGACTTGTTCGCAGCCGGTACTGTGACCACCTCCACCACTCTCCGGTGGGCAGTTCTGTACATGCTTTTACACCCAGAAATACAGAGTAAGTCTCATTTTCCTGCAGTGAGATTGAACACCTTCTCTCTGTGGCTTGTGGCTTTTACAGTGAGGAACAGCTTTGGTAATTGCTGGTCTCCAGGAATCAGAAGAAACACTTCCCAAACATAGCTGTTGTGGCAGGGACCAGTAGCAATGGGGGGAGCTCTGATAAAAATACTGGAGTTAGAAGAACAAGTTTGGTCTCACCTTAATTTTTGAAGGACACTTGGGGACTTTCAGTGGCCAGAGTACCCTCTTTCCAGTATTTGGAATAGAAGCTAATCTTTTCTAATTCTCTAATGCTGCATGCCCAGGTACCCATTCAGCTGCATAGGGGAGGGGTAAGGTACCATGTTGAGTGACATGGCCTTTATTAAAGACACTCTGTCAGATGGCTCAGAGCAACTGGAAACAAATGCATTCATCTCCAGTTTCTGTTCCTTTCTCTAACTGCTTGTCTTGCTCTTAACCAGTGTTTATAGTCTCAGGCTGTCAGCCTTCCTACAGCTTATACCAGCTTCTTCTACTTATCTAAGGATGCTCTAACTCCTTAGCTGTGCTGCTTTCAGGTAAAGTCCAAGATGAGATTGATAAGGTGATTGGCAGAGAGAGACCACCCACCATGGCAGACCAAGAGAACATGCCCTATACCAATGCTGTGATCCATGAAGTGCAACGCTATGGAGATGTCATTCCCCTTGGAGTACCTCACATGACGTACCGGGACACCGAGCTGCAAGGCTTCTTCATCCCCAAGGTGACTGTGACCACATAGGCACTGCAGCATCCTCTCCCTGTGTGCTCTGTGGCATTGCACTTGCAGCCCCAAATTACAGCCACTGGCAAGCACTGGAGCAGGACATCTTGAAATGCTAAATCCCAGCAGAGAGTCACCTTTGTGCTCTAGGTTTGCGCTGGTTATGTGGGAACCCAGCTGCAGTGGCAGCTCAGGGCAGAAGTTTGCTTTCCTCTTGATGAGCTGTTACATTCACTGTGTAGCTGGAGAAAGCAGTGGAGCCTAACAGGCTCCCTGGAGGCACATCACACCAGCTTACTGGCTTGCCTGAGATGATGGCAGTCAAACCTTTCATCTCTGAAGCGATTCAGATGCCACTGGCATTTAGTCCACTGCCACGTTGACTGGCAGCTGCCCTGGCAGCACTGGTAGCAATCCAAGCCTGGGAATTTATTAGGCCTTTCAATAGCTCCTTTAGCTGGGACCATTGACATGTGGAACGGGAAAGCTTTGGAGTTTCCTATGGCTCCACCAAAAGTTGAGCTTTGAAGTCTATCAGTCATCAGTCTTTTATTATTTTTTTTTCCCCTCTGGCCATTACACAAGTCCAGAAGGATCTGAGAAGCAGAGGCTGTTTCCATTGTGTCACCAGGAAATTGGCATTTGCATGCAATAGCTTTTTAAGGGTACAAACTGCAAAAGTGCAGGTGCTTCAGAGCATAGGGCAGGCAGCATACATCACTGGAAAGGTGTCCTGCTTTACCTCTGGCTTAAGTAAGATACAGAACAGGAGATGGGTGCCTTACCCTGAAGCACCAAATGCTAATTACTAGTAGATAGTAGGCAAAGATGGGGTCCTAATGAGGGACTAGCACTGATCCATTATGCCAAGATAATGCTGCTGTTCTCACAGTTGTTTCCTCTTGTGGGAGAGTGCAGGGTACAACAATCATCACCAACTTGTCTTCCGTGCTGAAGGATGAGTCAGTCTGGGAGAAGCCAAATGAGTTTTACCCTGAACACTTTCTGGATGCCAACGGGCAGTTTGTGAAACAAGAGGCCTTCCTGCCTTTCTCAGCAGGTAAATCTGAGGGGAGGATCCAGCTGCAAGTCAGAGGCACAGCAGGAAGGGGGGGTCCTCTTTCACAAATGCTTTCTACTCCCTCTCTTGCAGGTCGCCGAGTCTGCCTGGGGGAACAGCTGGCCAGGATGGAGCTCTTTCTTTTCTTTACCTCTCTCCTGCAGAAATTCACTTTCGTGATCCCCAAGGACCAGCCCAGGCCACGAGAGGATGCTCACTTTGCTCTCACAAACTCCCCACACCCATACATTGTGCAAGCTGTCCCAAGATAAGTGCACACCACTCTCACTTGCAAGGCTAACACCTATGCAAACTCATCAGAAATGTTGCAGTTCTCAACAGGATCATGCTCAGTTCCACCCACAACCTCTCAAGTCTCTGTAGGTGTTCCCAGCTTTGTAAAGTGAGGATCTGGCCCAATATTTAGTTTAGCTTAATTCCAGTCCTGAATCTTGAATCAGCCAGCCATAACAAGATACAAATTATGATCATGTTTTTGACTACATACATGCCTAATCAACCAGTTCTGCTGCACTTGAAACTCAGCAGTCCACAGAGATACTGAAAGGTTTATCATCCCTGCATTAATTTACTGAAGTATAAGGCTATCCTGTATAAAGGACAACCCATGAGTCTTGCCAATTCTAGAAGCCAAAAGCCTTGGCATAAAACCTCGGGGGTATTGCTGGACCTCTCCACTCTCTTCCTTGATAGCCCCACTGCACATCCAGCCACGCTTTGCCTCCTATGCAAAGCCATCCCACAGCAGTTGGTGCCTCTGCCTGCTGCCCAGGGGACCTCAGCTCTAGCTTGGCTGCTGAAAAAACCCCAGGGCTAGTCAGCTGATTTGGCATGTGCTGCTGAGGGACACAGCGAGTTTCAGCTCCAGCCACAAGGTGACATTTAAATGCAATTTCAGGGTAGTGCTGCTGAAAAATCTTGCCGTCCAATGCATCTGTCTCCTGCAGCCTGTCCTGCTTAGTGCAAACTCCCTGCTCTGCACACAAAGTGCACTGCTGTCATTGAAAGCCCCAAAGAAAGTCAGTTTTAATCCTGACAACCCTTATGTCACGCTACGCCTCCACCAGGAGTAAACACCCAGGAATACATAAATAACCCAGGTGGTGTTTCAGCCATTTGTGAAATACTGAAGCTCTTACTTCAAGAGAAATTACGGTGTTCAGATTGACCATCTCCTCTAATTATTCTCTAAAACATGCTTTGTTTTTTTTTCAGCATTACATAAATTCAGCTCTTGGTCAGGTTTGGAACTCAGCAGGGGATGGAGTTACACTGTTTGAAAACAGTATAGCTGTAGATTCCTGAGCAACCTTTCTCCTTCTTCCTGCAATATTCCTGGCAATTTGTTTTGCAAGGTGTTACGTGTTCATATGCAGATGAATTGTAGCTTTTAACCACATGGCTGACAAGATCATAGCATGAAGGAGCTTCTACACATACAGCTTAAAATATCCCTGCAAGTGACTGCATGCTTGTGCACACACCTATGTCTACCATTCCAATGGAAATTTTGGAAGCTACGCAAGCTATTGAATTATGCAAATACTTAATACCCTTGTTAAGATTGTTTTTTTAATTCAGTGGGATGTGTACATTTATGCTTTTCATCTGCAGAATAATCTGACAAGGTAAAAGTGATCTGAAAAGTCTTTCTTGTACTCCCCTCATTGTGGCTGTTTCACAGTCCTGAGCTTCAGGTATTTATCTTGCTTACTCACTTGATGTCCTTACAGCTAGCACCCGACTGGTTTCTTTTCAAGATACTTTTCAGTGTTACTTTTCTGGTTGGTTTGACAACACTGAACTCAGACAGTTTGGGTTTAAACTGACCAGCACGTTAAAAAGGTTTCAGTGAACTAAACTTCAAACAGAAAGGATTATGGCACTCACGCATTTGGATAAAAAGCTTGGGTAGCCCTACAGTAGGGATTATCTTTCTAGTGTTCAAGAATGCACTCAAGGTCAACCTGCATGTGCAAACATCAGCTGCTGTGGCCTTCGGAAGGCTAAAGGGAACATCTCCAGATCACCACAACATACAGATCTGGCACTGGGAAGGGGAAAGTTCTCCAAGCTAAAACTGTTCCCTGAAGCCCAGCAGCTGGTGGGAGGCTGGGGCCCCGCTGACAAGCGTCACCCACCGCCTCGGGGCCTGCCCGCGCCGTGACTCCGCGGCAGCAAGGATGAGGATGAGCCTCGAAGAGGCTCACTCACGGCCTGCAGCCCCCTGCTCTAAGCAGCCTGTAAGAAGGCCGTGGCACCCTGAAGGCCACATGTACCCGGTGCAACTAAAGCCGCTCGTAGCGGCCCAGTACCCCGCACACTTCGTTCAGCTTTCCCTTTAACCTCCGGCCACCCGGTCCCCGGCCTGGCCCGCCCGGGCAGCGCAGGCCCTAGAGCTGCGGCACAGGGCTTCAAGGCGCCTAACCCTGGGCGGTTCCTCTCGCAGCCAGCGGTGATTGGTGTTTCTCTCAACCAATCTGATGGGAGGCCGTCGGCTAGCCGCTATTCGGCAGGCCCAGAGGAGTAGAGTGGCAGCACAGTCGGCCAATAGACAGTGGCCGTGCCGGCGCATGGTCCCACCTCCGGCGAGGAAGGGGCGGGGCGCGACGCGCAGCGCGGAGGGGTCGCCGCGCAGGCGGTGGCTGCAAGAAGATGGCGGTAGCGGGGAAAGGAGCGGTGTCCGCCGCGGTGAAGCCGATCTTCAGCCGGAACTTGGACGAGGCGAAGCGGCGAGTGAGGGAGCTGTACCGAGCCTGGTACCGCGAGGTGCCCAACACAGGTGAGGGGGCCCGGGGCCGGCCGCACGCATGCGCACGCGGGATCCAAGCTCAAGGTCGTGGCGGCCACCCTGGGGCTTTAAACGGCCCGTCGTGGGGTGCCGCTTGTCCCAGGGTGTAACGGGTCTTGCCTAGGCTTTCTTCGCGGCGTTTTGCCGCCGTGACCCGCTGCCTTTGGGGCAGGTGAACGCAGGTGTTCAGGGCCTTGCAGCAGCGGCAGGGCTGTGGCCTCGGCATCTCGCCGGTCCAGCACAGGTTCGCCGGTCTCTCCTGCCGGAGGCTGGGAACCCCGCTCTCCTCATTCTTTCCTTGCCATTTCTCTTTCCCGACTAATCAAAAGAGAAATCTAGGTGTCATTTTGCAGAACGGGTGTGTGGGGCATGAATGCCTGCGTCCTGAAAGCTGCACTGGGACTTGTCCCATGGCGGCGTTGGTTGCTCACTTTATTAGTGAAGCTGACAGACGCTACGAGAACAAACGACTGTGTAGCGGGGTTGAGTCGCACGTTGTCAGTGGAAAAAGTGAAAAGCAGCGTAGATGACCTCTGTGGATGTTCTGTTTTTTTGTAGTACACCTATACCAGCTGGACATCACGGTGAAGCAGGGGCGTAACAAGGTGCGGGAGATGTTCATGAAGAATGCCCACGTTACAGATCCACGGGTGATAGACATGCTGGTTATTAAGGTACAAACTGGTTTTGTTCAATTACAGAATCTTTAAGGTTGGAAAAGACCTCTAAGATCATCACATTCAACCTTCTACCCAGCACTCCATGGTCACTAGACCATGTCCTGAAGGACATCCCTGAAGGACCTCCAAGGATGGTAACACCACCACCACCTCCCTGGGCAGCTGGTTTCAGTGCCCCACCACTCTTTCAGTAAAGCTGAAGCTGTAGAGAATGTGAGAGTGGATAACTGGTGGTGAGTGTGATAGAGGAAAGGGATGGATTAATTTCAGCTTGTGCTGCAGAGTTATCTCTTGCAACCCAGGCTGGTTTATGTCTGTCAAGAAATGTGTTGACAAGGTTGGCCTGCAGACAAATAGGGTCTTGACTCACATAAGTCAGAGTTGTTAGAATATGGATTTCTGTCACTGACTGTGCTGACTGTTCCAGGTTGCAGGTGTTTAAAAGATGAAGTATACAGCAAACAAAATGATAGCTGAAATAAGTTTGTTGTGGGGCTTTTTAAGAAAACAGTGTCAGTCAGAGAAAGGGTAAAAACAATGCTGCTAGCTAGTTTAGCACTAAAAATGCCCTTTCTACTCTCTACAGTACTTCCATAGATTGGGATGTGGTTTTCTTCAGCAATTCTGCAACTTAAAGTGGCAGTGTTTGGTGGGAAGCTGGCTTTGGGTGGTGAAACCCCACCTCTGCCATACATCTGGTTCTGTCTCGGGCCTGAGACCCGACTGTTCAAAAGCAGTGATCAGCATACCAAGAGTAGGGCAAGGCTGCAAAATGGTTCTGAGCAACAGTAACTGACCTCTGCAGTTCTAATGCATTAGAAAGCTTCCAACTGAGGGCTGCCCTGCTGACCTTTTACATTTGGTGCCCTCCAATAAAAGAGCGAGTCTTTCTTTACATGATGTAAAACATTGGGGAAGAGAATTCCTAGATAAGACAGTAGGTGACAATTCCAGGAAGCCTCATTTTGCCCCAGGCTGCCATCCTCTGAAACCAATACAATTGATAACTCACGTCTGTGTTTAAAATCTGTGTGGTAATGATGCTGGTGCAAAGCACTCAGCAATTTTACTTGGTTTAAGAGCTAACCTGCTGCTATTAAAATAAGTAAATAAAATAAAGCTGTTAGGCATGTTATGGGGATGCTGGTCACAAGAAACAAAGTGGGGTCCAAGAAAGGGGAAGGGTCCCTTGCCTATTCTACAGGGCTGAGAGACTGTTGCAGAGAGAAATGGCTTAATACAGGACATGAAGCAATAAAGTCACAACAGTGTGTATATATATATTTGTGTCACAGTACAGGTGATGCAAGCAGGCTTTAGGAGGAGAGATTTTACTTGAAGCAGCTATCTTAAGGGTGTTTCTAAGTTCATTCAAATACCTTTTGTAGTGCTGTATAGTTTGACTTGGACTCTAACTCTGAAGTAGTCTAAAATTCTTCTGTCTGTGCACAGGGGAAGATGGAACTCCAAGAAACCATTCAAGTGTGGAAGCAGAGGACTCACGTCATGAGGTATTTCCACGAGACGGAAACCCCACGACCTAATGACTTTCTATCCAAGTTCTATGCAGGCCACGATCCCTGAGAGATTGACTCTGTGTCTTCCTCCCTTCTATCTCAAATAAAGCTCTATACAGCAGAAAAAAACACCAACAATCTGCACAAGAAGCGTATTAGGAGCCTGATTACTAACTGTGAATCCAGAGCATGTGCAAGCCATTATGATCTGTACAAAGAGCCGTGATTCCCCAGCTTTGCCAGTGTATGCTTTTGGTGGAGGCTGTCCCAGGGGGTCTGCTGAATAACCATAACACAACCCAGCTGTGGGGCTTTCAGCGTAGCCTGCAGCCCCCTGTGCAGGTGTTAGCTCTGTGGAAGAAAGAGCAGGCCTTCAGGAAAAAACAGTTTAGTTGCAGAGATGTTCTTGTACTTGAGGCCTATCTGTATTCTTGCAGTGTTTTACAGTTTTATGCTATGACTTTGTTGACCTGGTGTTTCTTATTTGGACACTGTTTACTTTCTCACGAGGAATGGCATAGAATCTAATAGGCAAATAAAGCCTTTTGTACAACAAAAAGACCAGCAGAGTGAATTTCCCTGCTGTAAAATGAAATTAGCTGGTAAAACAGGGGTTTTGTGCAGTTGTCTGAACAGAGAGGTTCTGCAAGAGCTTCCAATACCCAGCAGAGCATGGTGTCCCACCATTAAGTCATTAAGTGAAGTGCAAGTTACCAGCTCCCTTTTGAGAAGTGCAAGGCAAGTTTGTTCTTTCACCAGTCAGAGGGAGTTTCCAGCAGGTAATTTAATGGGCTGTTTTTAAGCACAGTCAGAAAGGGCCAGCAGAGATGGTGAGATAAAAGAGTGATAAGGAATCTGTCAGTGTAGAAAATGGGAGGAAGGACATGTTTGGCTCCCAAGAGCAGATGAACTGGACCAACCACTTCTCAGGCAGTTTGGGGAAGGAGGGGGCAACTTGAGACAGCAAATAACTTGAGAACCTGTCAGCTGTGTTCAGCTACAGCACTTCAGGTTACTCATGTTACAGGCTTCCTTTTCTCTTGCTAGCTATGATGGAGAGTTACAGAGCAAGGATTAAAAGCAGTGCCAAATAATAAGGGAGCAAACGTGGCTGTTTGAGCTATATATACCCTGTATTAAAAAACCCCAAAACCAACAGTTTAAGAGCTACACATACTGAAGGGAAAAGGGGACTGTAAAGGGAAGAGGCCAGATCTAGTGACCGGAAACCGTGACAGACACTGGGGCAATAACGGCTTACATAAATAAAGCTGACTAACCTTCCAAGGTGTTGGAGAAACCAACTGGTCTGATACGACTGAAGATAGTTCATGCAAGTAAATGAGCCCTAGCAGTAAAGAAGACCTTTGAAGTCTATTATGCAAGGACTTAATTGCTACAGCAAACACTTCTACGAAGAGCTGAAGTTTATACAGTTAAGAAAAATTAATATATTTGGGGTCATACAGAACAAAGTACTGAACTACCTAGGAGATACTGAGTACTTGGAGCCAGGGTGTGCAGAGATCTGACTGCTCAGCACTATGCTTATAAAACACATCAGCAAGTTAGTTTGCCACTCATGATCTTGACCTTTTACCAGAGCTCCTCAAACCTTTTTACTCTGTGATGATAATACTTTGTATTTAGTCCTCAGTGAGGTGGAATTAATGATAAGAGTCTCCATCAGATAACAGCTGCTAGGTTGTAAATCAGCATTAATTGGACTGCTGTGGCAGTGTCAATATGCACCCCATTCTTTTAATGAGGCTGTTGTGGGGCTGCTGCTTCCTCTGGGGTTCCTGTCCTGTGCTGTAGATTAGTCCTGAATTACAGAAAGGCCTCGTAGAGAGAAATAAATAGGAAGGAAACCTCCTTACTGGAACAGATACATAGAGGAGGAAGGTTAAGACAGAAATGCTCAGACACAGGCACATAATCTATGAAAACACAGGACCAAAGTCATCCATCTCAGTCTCTTCATCTTTAATTAAGTGTTTCCCATCTGGCTAATAAAAGGAATCCCAAGCAGTCTTTGATGAGGTGAGCATGTGTGTGTACAAGGATGCAGGGCCTGTCAAGCACTTCCTTCAGCCCTGATCTACTGATTCTGCCATGCAGACATGCGCAGGACACTCACTGGCAAAGGGGATACAGAGCCCCCGTCCCCTTTAGGAAGGACAGAACAGAGGTGACAGATGTTGGAACCATTTGTCAATGGTCTTCTCCCTCCTGTTCATCTGTTACAGTTCTGCAAAGAGAATAACAACTTGTTACTCATCAGATACACAGCTCCAGTGCACACCCTCCCCCAAAACCACACACAGTGGGGGTTTACAATAGGAGGTTCCAACAGGCCACTGCAATCTCTACAGTCTCTTTGGTTTTAGTTGCACAGTGCATGCTGGAAAATTCCATTACCAAAAGGAATACATCCACCAAACTGGTTATAAAGCAACACTGTTTACAACAACTTCTTTGAAACAGCTTCTTTCTTCTGAAAAGAATCAAATACACCCAAACTCAAAATCTTTACACCACAGCAGGCCAAATAAGAATGGTGGGAAGCACTGCAGTGTACTGCCAAGTGAACTATTTCTGCTTTTCCTTTATCCAATGAGTCTGAATGGTCCAACTACCCTAGAGATCTGTGTTGTAATGATACTGGATACATCATTCTGGTGATTTCAGGAATTCTCTTATATTGTTCACATCTGTTGTAAGAGTTTTGCCAGGGGAAGTTTAGGCTGGAGGTGAGGAGAAAGTTCTTCACAGAGAGAGTTGTTAGCCATTGGAATGGGCTGCCCAGGGAGGTAGAATAGAATAAACCAGGTTGGAAGAGACCAATGTGGAGTCACCGTCCCTGGAGGTGTTCAAGAGTGGATTGGACATGGCACTTGGTGCCATGGTTTAGTAGTCATGAGGTCTTGGGTGACAGGTTAGATTTGATGATCTTTGAGGTCTTTTCCAACCTTATTGATTCTATATTATTCTTTTAAAACAGTCATTCTGTGAGGTAGCAGAAGACTTTTAAACAGGGAAACATGTAGAAAAGAACCACAGAATTGTTTAGGTTGGGAAAGACCTTAAAGATCACCAAGTCCAACCCTTAACCTAATACTACCAGGACTACTAAATACTAGTACTACCAATACTACTAAACCATGCCCTTAAGCACTACATCTACGACATCGTTCAAAAGCCTTTGGTGACTACACCACTTCCCTGGGGCAGCCTGTTTCAATGCTTGACAACCTTTTCAGTGAAGGGTTTTGTTCTAACATTCAAACTAAATCTCCCCTGGCACAACTTCAGGCTGTTTCCTGTTATCCTACCACTTGTTACTTGGGGAAGCATCTGACCCCCTTTCAGATAGTTGTAGAAAGCAGTAAGGTCTCCTCTCGGCCTCCTTTTCTCCAGACTCAACAATACAATAGGATTAACCAGGTTGGAAGAGACCTTTGAGGTCATCAAGTCCAACCTATCATCCAACACTATCTAATCAGCTAAACCATGGCACCAAGCACCCCATCCAGTCTCTTCCTAAACATCTCCAGTGATGGTGATAATAATAGTAATAGTAATAGTAATAATAATAATAATAATAATAATAATAATAATGTCAGTATAGACCCTCACTGACCACAGTTTATTTCTGATTGAAATTACAAGAGCTAAACTACCATCAGTTAATTGCTATCAAATACACAGATGCCTAGTCTGGGATAAAAGAAAGGTTTGCAGCCAGAAGCAATGCTGCATCCTCCCTGTGTTCAACTGCAAGTGCCTCTTTCAAGGTGTTGCTGCCTGTATTTCCTAGTTTGACATTCTCCTCCCAGCCCTAAGCCAATGGGAAGCAATAATAATTAGATTGCTGATAATGTCAATGACATACCCGTTAATCATCGTCGTCGTCATCCTCTGGGACAAAGATATCATGTTCTTCAAGTAGGGCTGCGAAGTTCTTGCTTATCTGAGTCCCGACATACAGGAAGGGGATCACCACGCTGAACACTCTGAGGAGGCCAAAGGGCGTCTGCAAGGCGTCGATGAGAAAGACTGACCTTTGCCAGCAGGTTGAACTTGATCTGAACCTACGCATTCCCGTCTCCGCTGGGGCGCAGGGGGCCCGGGAGGCAGCGGGAAGCCGTCCCTAGAGCCAACCCCCACCTGCATCTCAGCACTGGGAGAGCAGGGCCGCGGGGAGATCGGGGCAGGGGTCACAGGTGGCTTTGGAAGGGAGAGCGGCTGCCGGTGACAAACGGCTGTGTATAGGCCAGTGCTTATCTGCTCTTTACGGCGTACAGACCGACTGGCGGCGAGCGCCTCGGGGCATGACAAGGCGCTGCCCGAACCCGACCCTTCAGGGCCTCTCTCCGCCCCGCCCAGCCCGTAGCCGCCCCGCCCACAGCAGATGCACCCGCGCTGATTGGCCATCGCTGCCGTCCGTTAAGCCGTAATTGGCTGCTGCCCCCACCGCTCGCCCCTCACTCACCTTAACCGGCTTGGGTAAA
The DNA here is from genome assembly GCA_033816785.1 of Picus viridis. Lineage (NCBI taxonomy): Eukaryota > Metazoa > Chordata > Aves > Piciformes > Picidae > Picus > Picus viridis. The sequence goes on along the minus strand of CM066568.1, from coordinate 22,191,848 downwards.
ATGGCACCGCTGCGGGTGACGGTGGCGGTCCGGGAGGGCACAAAAGGCACGGCCGGGGAGCGAAGCGACCCGCCCGAAGCCGCCCGCCCTGAATAAACCGCGGCCGCCGCCAGCAGCCGCCCGCCTGCCGCTGCCATCTTCCCTCCCTTCCTCGTGCCCCTCCCGTAGCGGCCGAACCGAGGCGTCACCGGGAGGGGGGGGCGGGGACTCCGGCTCTCGCGAGGCCTGAGGGCCCATAGCTCGTGCGCGAGGCGGGGCTGCGGCCGGCGGGAACGGAGAGCCGCGCGGTCATTTGCCGCCTGCCGCCGAAGGCAAACTACGGCTGTGGAGAGGAAAACCGGGACGGGTGGCCCTACAGCCGGGCAGGGCGGGAGCGGCCACGTCCCTAGACATTGCCGCCTGCGTTAGGGCATCACAGCTCCACTGGCGACACAGGAGCTACAAATCGCAATGGCTTTATTTGGCGTACACGGTACAAAATACAAGCCTTAACAATGCCTTGAAACGCATCCTACAAGTTTCGTATGTAAAACCATGGCGCATGCAAACCCGCCTGCTTAAAATAAACAAAACAAGAGACGTCTACCTACACCAGAAGCACTTCAAACGGCCGGAGCGCCCCCGCGGGCTGTGGCGTTGCCCTGTAGTTGTGCGGCTGGAGAAGCAGGCTCGGGGCTGCTCTGGAATCTGCCCCCGGCACGGGAACTCCACCTGTTGCCCCTGCCCTTCTGTGGGGGTTATGTAAGTTTCTCTGCAAAGGCCGTCGAGGAGGGTAAGATTCGGGGTTACCTACCCCTAAAGAAGTAATGCCGGAGCTGTTGTAACAGTTACGTCTGACCTCGGTCGTGAATATTCACCCAATGGCTAGCTGTGACCATGGGTAAAATCTTCAGGTTACTCTCATCGCTAGGATCTGAATTCAGCAGAAAAACATCACCACAGTTGTTTCATAAGAAGGTAAATGTGCAGAAATAAAAGAATACATTGCCTAAATCTGAAGGTCCAGCCTCAGAAAAACTGAAGAATTTCCTTGGGAGCTCCTCTTGGCACAGCTTACCAAGGCACATCAGAACCTCCTTTCTTTCAGCCTTCGAGTTCCTTTAAATTCAAGCATTTCTCACTCATAACATTGCATTATTGTGCTACAGAAAACTCTTAGAAAAGGACTTGACTTCGGTACTAAAATAGCCCTTCAGCTTTAGTGTTCAGCTCCCCCTTGGCTAGGGAACTGTTTTGTGCTGCCCAGACACTTTCTATTTTTAAAAAACAGTAAGGGAAAGCGAAGATGGGAGGTGAAACAGTCCAAGCCTGACTGACTAGAGGAAAGCAGCCTGTGGCAATTAGTGTTATTATGCTGTCAGGAACAATGTGCAGTGAAAACTTTCTGCTTCTCCTGTAATAACCTCTGCCTGCAGATAAGACAGACAGGATGCCTCAATTAGCTGGCTGCAGGTGCAACCTCAGGAAGCTGAAAATCCCAACCTTCTGCCCACAGGCTGCTTCAAACGTGCTGCCAACACAACTGATCCTCAGCTGAGCTGGTTTGATGGACTCCATCTCAAGAGGAGGTGGTGGAACACACGAGGTGCTTCCTGCCTAACAAAGCAAGCAGTGGTGGTCATTAAAACCCCTGCACTCCCACACAAATTTGGCCATGATTCCAATTATGCCTCCTTTTGCTCAAAAAAGGGTCATCCCTGCTATGTGAGCACAATGGTGAGGAAGCCCTGACCAATCACATCCAAAGTCATGCAGTGTTTTGGAGACTTAGCAAAGGCCCCAGGCACAGGAAGCTTGGCCAAGCACAAACACTGTTCAGGATTCAGCCATTTTCCTCTCTGTGCTGCAGAATAAAACACAAAATTACTCCAAATGCGATCAGATGGAAAGCAGAGCACAGCTCCTCATTTGCAGGATTTAGGATTTAGCTGGGTTATGTTATGTGCTAAGGCAAAAGCAGGTAGCATGGAAATTGTGTCATTTGAATGGGACAGATTAAAGCATTAAATATAAGCTCTTTAGTAGTGTTACCAGCACAATCCTGGCTTATTAAAACAAACTAAGCTTCTTAAAAGTGAAACTGCCCTTAAATGAATAATACTGTTTCAGTTCCAGTTCTGACAGAACTGGCTTTGCTAATTTATTTTCCCTTTCAAGTCACTCCAATTCTTGGGTCTCATGTAGGAACTGCCACTACGTTTTGATTTATTTTGGGAGTAAAATCTTTACTGTCAACCTGCCTCATGCAAGTCTGAGATGTCAAGAATATGCCTCTCTATTGCATTAAAAAACCAAACACCCAGCATCCAAACCACAGAAAAATGCTTTTCAAACCTGACCCTGGCCCCAAAATACTCAGAGCTAAGAGGCACCAGGTGGTGCCACCCCCTGCTGCTGCCATCCTGCACGGGAAAGGGGACAGCTTCCCAGCTGGGAATGCTGCAGCACTGAACTTTTCAAGTGGAAGTCAGGCAGGCAGAGCTGGCCCACAAGTCCAGCCAGCTGGGCTGCTGAAGGAGTCTGGGCACTGGCCTGTGGCCACCTGCCTGTTTTTTTCTGAACTGTTTTCATTTAAAAAGCAGAAAAAACTTAATCCTCCCAAACTTAAAGATCCTTATTGTGAAGAGGTACAGGCACAAACTGGAGAGGACTGGATTGCACCACTCCTGTGTGAAAGCAACACTCCCACTGCCCAAAGCTGTATTTGTAACATGTGAGTCAAGACCTGACTTCTCTAATATACCACTGAAGCATAATGAGGCAGGAAGTTGGAAGCTCATCATCCCAAACTACTAGAGATATATTTTCAAAGGCACAGAGAGTTAATGGAAGTAATTTGATTTCTGCATTGGCAATCTCTACTGGCTATTGCAAAGTATTAAGCTGAGTGCATTTAACTCCAGAAAGGCAAAAAGGTTCCTACCAGTCATGACCTGAAACGGCCTCCCGCTCTCCTGGCGAGGCTCCTTAATAAAACAGAGCAATAAAAACAGGTTTAACACTGTTAGATAGGAAGCACAGGGGTGTTTCACCTCATTTTTCCTTTTTTCTTAGCTCTGAAAAAAGAGCCCCTGCCAGGATGGTAAGGAAGAAGTTTATAGATCCCATCACTGGGCTGTTCCAGTCCCTGGACACAGTACCCACCTACTTGTACCATCTACCTAGTGGCCCTGGTTTCTGACCTAACAAAGGACAAGTCTGTTTCTGTAGCAAGGCAACAGGCATGCCTCCCCACAGCCCTCTTCACTTGCTGTGGGGAGGGGACCAGCTAATGGAGATCAGCCAGAGTGATGCTGACAGTAAACGGAAGGGCAATGACAGCAGGTCAGACCTGGCTTTGGTAGAGGGCAATGATATGGTTTTGGTGCCAGAGCAGCAAGCTAAGACACGGCTGACAGTCCATGCTACCTGCAACTCCCTCCCACATCTTCATTTCTCCTGGGACCAGCTCTCTTGTCCTCCCCACTCCTCCACAGCCTGTCTCCTACAGCATGTCTCTGCCAGGAGCTGGGCAGGGCCACAACAGCAAGAAAGGCTCTGTAAGTGTGCAGCTCTGGATGCTGTCTCGGGCACACTGCCCAGCAAGCCAGCCAAGCCCTATATGGCACTTTGCAGGAGCTGAGAAATCCACCCCTGGCCAGGCAGAGGATTTAGCATCCCTGTTTTGGAAGACTGAAGGTTTGAGCTGGAGATATTAAAGGGCTTAGCTACCACTTGAGAGAGTCCAGATCAGCCCTGGGGAGCTCCTGGTCCTCGCTGTTACTTCAGACGAGGCTCAGTGTTACCATTTCAGCCTTGCTGCTGAACTCAGGTGTCCAGAGAGGTGGATGCAAGCCTGTAAAACCCACATCCTGAAGGGGGGAAGGGTAGGTGCAGATGAAAGTAAGAAAAACATTAAGCAAAACAGACACAAGAGTCCAGTTCTTGTTACCCTGGCTGCTGGGCCAGCCACAACTAGGGTGGCTCGTATGTGTCCTGTGGTGAGAGAGGCACAAGGCTGGAGGCACCTGCCAGGGCCAGTGGCCTGTTGGAGGTATTTCATAAGAGTCCAGCTGTATCTATGGTGAAAAAGCAAAGGCAGAAGGATTTGGGTGCGTGACCACAGACAATAGCAAATGCTGACCTGTGCAAACTCCTATGTGGAGAAGCAAAACCTAGAGAGTAGTGAAGGAGAGGTGGGTGATGATATAGGCAGAGCAAGAACTGCCCCATGATGTGCACATGTACCACATGCCCAGCCACTGACCAGAGCGGGGGGCAAGTGACATCCTCTGCCCCTGTGCTTCACTCTTCCACGTGGGCATTGGCTGGCCAGCAGCTCATGCCCTACACCCTCAGTCACGGGTGTCCTCTCTTCTGCCTCTCCTGCCACTCCCGTCTCAGCACCGTGATCTCCTGCCCGTACCAGCTGTGCAGCTTGGAGAAGCAGGCTGTCTCAGGTGATACTGGGCTCTCTGGCATGGCTGGTGGGACACCAGCTTTTGGAGACCCTGAAGTGCTGCCAGTGGCCGAGCGTCGGCGTGGAGGCAGGGGTGGGGGCTTCACATATCCCCCATCACGATCGGGGCAGGCAGCACCCCCAGGGGTGCCACCACCACTGCTACCCCACAGGGAGCAGCCATTCTCCAGGACAGCAGGTTTCTCCTGGAGAGACAGCAAGGCAGGGTTGGAGAGGTGCCTCTTCCTGCCAGAGGAGGAGGACCTCTGCGGAGACTTACGGCAAGCAGCCAAGCTCTTGCAGGCCTCTTCCAGCTGCTTCTCGAGCTCCCTCACCACCAGCCGCATGTAGTCGAAGCTGGCCCGTGACAGTGCCTTCACCCAAGCCTCCATGGCAGCCTGCCCATCAGCCACCAGCACATAAGCCCTGGCACCAGCATCGTCAAAGCGGATGGCGAAGGCGAACTCCTCGGCGGCCTCACACAGCTCCACGGTGCAGCCCTCCAGCACCACCAGCCCCACGGGCTCACGGCTCTCCCGCTCCTCAAAGTAGAAGAGGAGATTACCCTTGAGGACAAACCAGCAGCGCTGGTAGGAGGTGGTGTGGTGGTGGGCATGGTGGTGGTGCCGCTCCACCCGCTTGCGAAGGAAGCCAGCATGGTCAGCAGGTGAGTCACAGGTGGCGTAGTGGGACACGCTCCGCTCGTTCAGCTTCATCCCCCTGCCTAGAGGAAGAGAGGGTATGGAGTTGGCTTGGAGTGAGGAACATCTCACCCACTCCACCAGGAGAGGCCTGATCCTGCCCAGAGTCAGTGATGAGGTAAAAAGCAGCCCCAACTCCAGCAGCCAGTGCTGCAGGACAGCATCAGACCCAGCAAGTACCCCTGCAAATGCTGAGCTGCCTCCTCACTGCTGCAGAAAGGAGGCCCTCACTAGAGCTCCACCACAGAGACACCTGCCTTCTCTGGGGACACCACCACTGCTGCTTTTCTTATTCCACAAGTGACCTACTTGGCTGGTTTTTATGGGGCACATTAAAGAAATCTGCATCTGTGCCTGTGAGGCATTCATTTTGCTTCCTCCTCTATTATAAGGCAGAGTGTTTTCAGATGCAAGGGCTCTAGGACATCCATTTGAGCACCCTCTCCCCACTCCCCATCTCCACACAGTACCATCTGTCCCCACCAGCCCTCCCAGCAGCAGTACCCCTAACCCACCAGGCTCACCAACAGTGGGGTGCAAGGTGTCATACCAGCTGTGTGAGTCAGACCACAACCCCTTGCTGTCTTCCTTGGACAAGCTGCTGCCTCGCTGAGGACCTCCAAAGCTTCACCATGCCAAGTCCCATCCCTGGTCGAAGAGGGAGGTCACAAACCAGAACAGCCTGAGAGTGAAAAAGCAAAGACCTGCATCACTCCCACTCCAAAAAGCCAGGGCCCTTGGCACATAGGAGCAGACTGGGCTGCACACCCAGGCAGGTGGCTCTGGAAACCAGGCTAGCACAGCTGGGGGCACATGCATTGGCCTCAAAGCCTGAGCCCCAGCCCAGCTCAGGCCAGCGCTGCCGTGGGTTTACTTTTTGGCTCCTGTGGGATTGTTTTTGCTTTACTGAAAAAGAGGTTTTGTAAAAGCCCACTGCTGCGCCACCTGTGGAGACCCTGCAGCAGGCGACTCAGCACACCAGCAGATCCCACCTAAGAGGAGAGCGAGCCCAGTCTTTGTCGTTCTACAGCTGCAAATGGATGTCCAACCGCTAATGCTCTGCAGAGAAGAAATATGCAGAAAACAAACCACAGCCACCACTCCCTGGCTAGGGCCGGGCGGAGGAAGCTCCCCACTGCTGAACCATCTCCAGTATGCCTCCTCGGGCCCTTCTCCACCATCGGAGCTTTGTGAAGCAGGGCTGAGGACAAGGGGACACGGACCCTAGCTGTAAAACAGACAACAATCCCGTCCGTCAGCCTAAGGAATCGCTACGGCCCGGGGCGGGGGGAGTGTGTGTGCTCCGCCCTTGGCGCGGCTCCCTGAGGAACCTCCAGCCTCGCACATTGGGGCCGAGGTCAGCCGGGGTGGCCGAGGACAGCCCTGGGGTGAGCGGGCTCTGGGGTCCCGTGGGCAGCGTGGGCGCCGTGTCTTTGTGTGCGTGAGCCGGGCTGTGTGTCTTTGTGTGTGCCTCTGTGCCTGTCTTCCCCTGTGCCTGCGGCGTGTCCGCGGACCGCTGCGGGCCCGGCCCGCTCCTGCTGCCCGCTCCCACCACACCGCCACGGCCACCGCCCCCCGGCCCTTGCCCAGCGCCTTGCTCCGGCGGCGGGACGCAGGGCCCCGGCTCCGGCCCGGCTCACCTCGGGCCCTTCCTGGTCGGCGGCGCTCCGGGGGCGGTGGGAGGCGAGAGGCGGCCGGGGGATGGGGGCCGTCCACAGCCGAGCGGGGAGGGCTCCTGCGGCCGCCGGGGCTGTCCCGCCGTGCCGGCAGCACCGCCCCGCCAGCGGCGGGGGCGGTGCAGCCTGCTCCGAGCGGCTTTCTGCGGCTTCTCGTCACTCTCACCGACACCCCTTCGGGGATATAAAGCCCCTTTCCTTCTCTTTTCAGCGTAATTGTTTGAGTTCGGCCGCTATAGGGTGTGGCAGCGGCGGGTGGTGGTGTGGTGTGTGCGCCAATGTCGATGGGGTGCCACAGCTGTGGGGTGCGTTACTGACTGGGTGCAGTGCTGATAGAGTGCCAGCAACGGGGTGCAGCACTGACTGAGGGCAACACTGATGGGGTCCAACAGCGCAGGAAGGTGTTATCAGCGGGGTACCACGGCCGCGGGGTGCAGCAGCAAAGGGGTGCGGCACGGCGGGGTGCGGCAGCGGTGAGGCGCAGCGGCGCTGGGCACAACACCACGCGGTGCCGTGCCGGGGTGGGTGGAGACAGCAGGGAAGGCGGGCGATCAGGTCATGCGGGCTGAATCATGTGAGCAGGGCCGAGCCGGCCGGGGGCAGAGGCGATCTGTGGTCCGGCGGTGGCAGTGATGGGGTGTGCGGTGCGGAGCGCGTTGGCGTTGGCCCTGGCCTTCACCCTGGTCCTGCCCTCCGTGGCCCTGGACAATGGGCTGGCCCTCACGCCCCCCATGGGCTGGATGTCCTGGGAGAGGTTTCGCTGCAACGTGAACTGCCAGCAGGACCCCCACAACTGCATCAGGTCAGCGGCGCCGGGAGCGGCGAGGGTAGGCCCTTCCCCTTGGAGGCCCCTGCCAGGGACGGCTCCTCCTGCGTGCCGTTGCCTGCTCAGAAATGCCGGGTTGATGTCAACGGTCTGCCCAGAGAGGTTGGACGGCGCCGTGCCGGGGCAGCAAGGGGCAGACGAACGGGTGGGGTCGGCCATGAGGCCGGGTCTGTGTCCCTGGGGCGAGCCGTGCTGCAGCGGGATCTCGGGGAACACAGTGTAGGGGAGCTGGAGGCTCAGGTGCTGGGGCTGGAGATTCTTCAGCGCTGAAGGATGTGGACAGGCTTCGTGGGGTGTTGGGGAAACACTTCCCCTCGGTGAGATCCATGAACAAGGTTTAAACGGGAGCCCTGGAGAGCCTCCCGCATAGCCCAGGCCGTCGCTGTGGTGGCTGACCCTCCAAAGACCCAGTTAGCCCCAAAGTCCTATTGGCTGCCTCAGCGGGGGAAGTCATGGTGTGCCACGTCCCCACAACCTGCAGTGAGAAGCTCTTCTTCGAGATGGCAGATCGCCTGGCAGAGGATGGCTGGAGGGACCTGGGCTACAAGTACATCAACATTGACGACTGCTGGTCTGCCAAGCACCGAGACACAGCAGGACGGCTGGTTCCTGACCCTGAGAGGTTTCCCAGCGGGATTAAGGCTCTGGCTGACTATGTGAGTGCCTGCTGGGGATAGTTAGGATCTCTGTATCCCCATGCCACCATGGCAGGAGAGCTGGGAGGGGATGGAGTAGCTTAGTCCCTCTGGGAGGCACCCTGGACTCCCTCTTGTCCCTGCCTTGCAGCAGTCCTCTCCTCACAGGTTCATGCCCGGGGCCTGAAGCTGGGCATTTATGGTGACCTGGGCACCCTCACCTGCGGGGGATACCCAGGCACCACACTGGACTATGTGCAGCTGGATGCCCAGACCTTTGCGGAGTGGGGCGTGGACATGCTGAAGCTGGATGGGTGTTACTCATCAGCAGAGGAGCAGGCAGAGGGTAAAGGCTCCCTGGCTGGCTGGTGGTTTTGCCCTCACTGCTTTGATTGGGATGGGTGGCTGGCTGTCCACAGAAATGCTTGGGCAGCTTGTTCTGCCCTTACATCTATCTCCTGTTACAGCTCTTGGGCAAAGAGGAGGGAGTTTGGGTGCCCTAGAGCTGGTGTAAAGCAGAAGGCCAGGCTGGCCTGGGGTCACCCTGGCTGAGACACAGGCTGCTGCCCACTGACCCCTTCACCAACTGTCATCTTCTCTCCCTAAGGCTACCCAGCAATGTCGAAGGCCTTGAATGCTACAGGCCGCCCCATTGTCTACTCGTGCAGCTGGCCAGCATATCAGGGGGCTTCCACCCCAGGTGAGAGTTGTCCTGTCTGGTGGCTGTTTCCCATGTTCCCTGTGCTGTGGGGAGATTTTGCTGTAGCTGCCAGAGCTGGGTGCTGCACCCTGCGTAGTGCTCTGCCCCTGGTAGGATGGGGCTGCAGGCCTCCAAAGCAGGCATGGCCTCCCTGCCAGGCATCTGGGGACACTTAAGGTTCCCAGCATGGCTAGGTGATGCAACTTTGGAGGAAAAAGGCTCTGGGACATGCCCTCCCACCCCACTCAGCAGGTTCTGAGACAGGCTCTGTCTGATTTAAGTGCTTGAAATAGGATGGTCTTTCTTTTAATATCTCTTGAGGATTAATTGCATTTATTTCCTTTCACTTGCTGAGTCCGTTCCAAGCTGCTCTCATTCTTACAGCTGATTGTATTGCCCTATGGCCCCTGTAATTGTTTTGCCAGACATCCTATCACACTGGGACATGCCCAGCCCCACTGTGATATGGCTCTGTCCTCCTTCGTTACGTGATGTTGCTCTTCTCCAGATCCCTCTGCCTTTCACGCACTTTTTGGACACCGCACCTGTCAACAAGTCTGACTGCCCCTTCTCCCCGGCCTTGCAGACCTGGGTTTTTCTTCCTTCCTGTCTGAACCTGTGCTCCTTTCCAGGTGAACTACACCATCCTGGCAGAGATCTGCAATCTGTGGCGTAACTATGACGACATTGAGGACTCCTGGAGCAGTGTGCTTTCCATCCTGGACTGGTTCTCTGCCAACCAGGACGTGCTGCAGCCTGTAGCTGGACCTGGCCACTGGAATGACCCAGACATGGTGCGGCTGGGTGGTGCAATGAAGCTGGCCAGGGACAGGGGACCTCCAGGGAATCTCTCGAGATCTCCTTATAGGGTTAGGGCAAAGGAGGAGTGCCAGGAGCAGTCAAGCTGTAGCTGCAGAGGGACAAAGCTTGTGTTGCCCTTGGCTATGCTGTTGGAAACCCCTCTGCTTACAATGGAGCCTTCACCACTCAAGTATACCTGTCCTGCTGTCTAAGTGCCCTTGTCCTTCCCTGCACGGCATCAGTGGTGAAACAGTGATCGTGACTGCATTGGAGTGGGTGGTGAGGGTCAGCACCCAGCAGGAATGGGATGTCCTGGTGGTGGTAGGCTGCCCAAGGGGAAGTAAAAGCGTGTGTGCTTCCTCTCAGCAGGCTGCAGCACCACAAAGGGTGACGGGCAGACAGGTTTCTAACCTTTTTGGCTCTCCTGTCTCTTCTCCCTCACCTCTCCAGCTCATCATTGGAAACTTTGGCCTTAGCTATGAGCAGTCTCGCTCCCAAATGGCTTTGTGGACAGTGATGGCAGCCCCACTTCTGATGTCCAACGATCTCCGCACCATCTCCCCCAGCGCCAAGGAGATCCTGCAGAACCCTCTGATGATCCGGATCAACCAGGACCCTCTGGGAGTCCAAGGGCGCAGGATTGTCAAGGTTAGGGGGAATACACAAGCATCTGGGAGAGCAGACAGGAGCAGGGTGGGGCACCACGATAAGGAAAGAGAGGGAAGTGATGCAGAGAAACACAAGCAGGATAACTGTGGGAGCTGGGGATCTGCTGACACAGCAGTGCCACGTGGCAGTGTCAAAAGTTGTAGGCCAGCACTGGTAGCAGCAGCTCTGCCTCACCCCCCTTCCCTGCCCCCAGGAGAAATCACACATTGAGGTGTTCCTGCGCCCGCTGTCCCAGGCCGCCAGTGCCCTTGTCTTCTTCAGCAGAAGGACAGATATGCCTTACTTCTACACCACCAGCCTGGCCAAGCTCCAGTTCCCCAAGGATGCCACATACGAGGTAAACACCACTGGCACACCACCCGGGCAGGCAGTTCCATGCCACCCACCTTCCCTCCTTTGCATTTTGAGAGGCAAAGGACTCCTACTCCCTGCCTCCAGCACCAAGGAGCAGCTGCTTAGGGGCCGATCTGTTGTTGATTACCGCTGTGCCCTGCCGTGCCAGTGCCGACAGCTGGACCTCAAGATGAAAGGTCTGTGGAAATCCTGGTAGCCACCATCTCTCTCTCCTAGGTACAAGATGTGTACAGTGGGAAGCTCATCAGTGGCTTGAAGACAGGAGACAATTTCACAGTCGTTATTAACCCCTCTGGGGTGGTGATGTGGTATCTCTATCCCACGGCATATCCAGTGCAGCCCTGGCACATTGCTGGACAGCAAGCCCCTGGCAAGGACTTCAGCCCAGTCCTCCTGTGATGGGAACACGGCTCAGTGTCTGGGTGAGCTGCAAAACCCTGGGGCATATTGTTTTTCACAAGTGCCTTTCACTGGTGTCCCAGCAGCACTGGGACACGATGATTCCCCTGAAACTGATTTGTTGATGTCTACTCATCCTGCCTACAACAGGAATCCCTGGTCTCCAACTCCTAAGGGAGTACAGAGCATATTTCCTTGGTGATTGCAGAGCCCTTTGTGATCTTCATGTGTCCTGTTCTTGCTCCAGCAGGTGGAACACTGAAGGGTTTCTCAGGGAATGGCTTCTTCTCCTCCTCCCAAGGACAGCTACAGCCACAGCTCCATCCTGATGAGGAATGGCAGAAGAGACTCTAACCCACTCAAGTGCTTCACCTGCATACAGCACACATCCTGTGGAGGAGTTTTAGGCAGGCTAAGAGCCTGCCCCAATTCCCCTAGAGAGGGGCACAGCATTCATGAAAATTGTTTCTTATGATTGCAACCCAGATTGGAAAATACAACATTTTAGATGGGCAAAACAAGAGGAACTTTCCCCTTTCTATTGGGATGCTGGAGGGTTCCTGCTCATCTGCCCACTCTGGTTCCTGCAGGACCAAATGGCTGATTTTTCCAAGTGCAGCAGCAAGATACTGAACATGATGCTTGCAGTGCTAACAAGAGGACAAGTGCACTTTGTGCCTGTCTGCAGGAGCTGGCTTTGTTCTTGGGAAGAAATTGGTACAAATTAATTGAAATAAAGGGAAGCAGGCCCCAGGCTCTCTGCCTCGGTTTTATTCTGTGTTGCTATAGCCACTTGGGTCATGTAGAACCAGGAACAACTCTGCTAAGAAACAGAACTGGTTTCCTGTCAGATTGGACTGGTGCAGAACAGGACATGGCTTCCCAGGGACTACATCATATTCAGCAGGTCAACATCAAAAAAGGGAAAAATTGATTTTACAGTCCACAGTTAAATATATGGTGAAGGAAAAATGGCACTTACTTTTCCTCACTGGAAAACAAAATGGCTAGCAAGAAGTTCCTTTTAAAGGCAAACCTTCCTTCTGGCAGTAAATGTACACAGGAGAGGTGCTGCAAAGTGAAGAGCAGGCTGGGGACATAGCCTCTGCTAAATGCAGTCTTGTGCCTGCCCCAGGGCCGTGCACACATCTCAGTTCTGAGTATCTGGGCAAGAACAAAGGCACAAACCAACCTTCTGTCCTCCCCCTGCCCCAAGAGGATGAGCTCTGTCCTCTTCTCTTGCCCCAGTTACTTAATTCCAGATGCAGTTTAGCCATGCATCAGAGGAAGAGGAGACCTGGCCCACAGCCAACCTGAGCACCCACCATGGTTGTCCTTTGTTCCACCCTTCTGGGCACTAGGCAAAACCAGAGGTCAGCACACCAGACACACACAAGAGTGACCAGGCAGCTAAAAGTATCAACACTCCTGTATTAAAGTGCAATTCAAAAAGTTACAAACATTCATCCTTGATTTTATATATATATATATATTTAAATACAGAGCTGTTAGAATATCTCTTAACTTGGACTTAAAAGGTGTTTATAGATAAGGAAGTTTACTTCCCCACGCAGGGCTGCTTTAGGAATTCACCCTTGCAAGTCATGCAAGCCTGACTTACAGGAAAGCCCTGGCACACAGGGAATAGGGAAAACATCCCTTCCCCTTCACTGTGAAGGTAGGAAGGCTGTAGGAAGAAGTACAATCACCCCATATGCAAATGACCACAAGGGTCTCCACCAGACAGGAGAGACCCTCTTCAGAACAGGTTGCATGGCACTATGTCCTAAGGAAGAAGTAGTTGTAGCTGAGCAGCCACTCTGCAAGAGAGCTGAGTGTTAGTAACACCTGGACCAGACAGTGATTCCTGGCTGAGAGAGGGCACTGCACCCCCAAGCAGCCCAGCTCGGGCATGGCGGTGTCTGCCCTCCCTCCACTGGGCTCTGGGCACACAGGCACTGGCTGCAGCAGCCCCAGGAAGAGATGAAGGCTGATTTTCCTCTGTGAGCCAGCACATAGCACAAGCCTGCTCAACAGAGCGAGCCAGGGCTGTGGGACCCATCTGACAAGGCCAGTGCCAGGTCATCTTCCCAATGTCCCACATTTTGCTCCAGGCAGGCAGCCTCCTGTGCAGCACTTGACTCCATTATGCTTGAAGAATGGCTGCTTGGCACAGGATCATTGCACAGGTATGGGACCTGCTTCTAGGAGAGGGAAAGGAAGACTGATTTGCAGGGCTGCCAGGTTTGCTCACTGCCCTGTGGCACACCTTTGCTTGCTTTTCTATCCAATGTCTACAAAGGCAGACTGAAGGGGGCCCAGCCCCTGCTCTCCCACACAGCTTCAATGTCTCTTGGGATGCACTTGCCCAGATTTGTCACACCATGACTGCCAATGCAGGACATGCGACATGCTTCCAGCACAACACAGGATTCCCAGAGTCCCATCTCACACTGAGATGTACCAGAATTTAAGAACTTTAACATCTTTCTGGGGCACCCAAGGGCCTATGCAAGGAACCTTATGGCTCTCTATACCTTTCCCCTTGAATGGTGCTTCAGAGGAAGCAAAAGTTTGACATTCTAAGTCAAATTTCTCCAAGATCCCAGAGCCTTCATATTTTAGTCCTAAATTAGTGATGTGGTCTACTGGTGATTTAAGAAGTCATCCATCTCTCTCCTCAAGCCAATGGCAGAGCAAGAGATTAGTGCTTCGAGCCCAGAGATAAATAAGCAAGAAAAGTGCTGTTCTGCCTTGTATTGCCACTGACTTCATGCTTGAGGAGGGCAGGTGCTCAGCTGCCCAGCACTACCTATATAATATCTACACAGAGGCTAACCCGACGTGTAGTAACAGCCAAGTTGCTTCAGGGAGAGAGAGTGTTGGAGGCTGGTTGCAATTTCCTTCTGTTAGTTATTCTTCTTATCCTCAGGAGGTGCATAAGGAGGTGGCTGATCCTGCAAGGTGATACAGTAGAGTCAACAACAATGCTTGCTTTATGATAAGCCCTCCCCAGGCTTGGCTTGTAAGAAGTGGCTGCTCTTCAGCCAGCTCCAGACAAAGCCAGGTGCTGTGTCCCAAGCTGTCATTTCATCACACTCTAGTACCAGTTAGGCTCCATGATGTATGGTGCCTCCCACAATGTTTCTAGTGAAGGTCCCCTCAAAACCAGGTAACAGTCTATTGTGAACAGACCACTTAATCTGATTTAATCACCAACCTCCCTTCACGTCCAGGGCTTTGTCTCTGTTGATGTTCGTAGCTCTCATCCAGCAGACAGGAAGCCTCTGGACTGAGGGCCAGCTTTGCTGCTCCATTGGTCTCCAGCCCACCACAGAGCCACACGAGGCAGTGAAGGGCACAGGCAGACTGGCTGTCACACACCAGACACAGGCTACAGCCTACCTGCTGGCTGCCACTGACTGCGTGTTAAGAGACCTCTTTATCTCCATGCAGCCCAGAAACAAACAAAAGAAACCCACATGCTCTGCTCTCAGCATGAAGCAACCCACTCTTGTTTAACTCTCCCCACATCCAGGCTCAACAGAAGCAGAGAGCTCTGTGTATCCTCTATGTCTATGCAAACCTGTTATGGCTGTTACTGGATGAATCTTAAGGCCCTCCTCCTTTCCTGACTAAGGATTTAACAAGTTATCTTCATAGGGCCAACACCCATGCCTCCCTCCCAGGAAAATATGCACTTTCTGTGCACATTCCATGCCACAGGAAGGCACTCTGGACTTTGCTAGGAGAGCAAGCCACTGTCTCTGCATGTGACAGAAGAGGGAGCAGGCCCAGACTGGCCACAGCCTCGGTGCTCACCATGGGCATGTACACGTTGTGTGGGTTGGCAGGGTTGTAATACGCACTGGAAGCGGCTTCCATGGCCTTACTGCCCCCTAGAGAAGACAGAACAGAAGTCATCTTACATGACGTAGGCAGTGGCCCAAGCCCCAGAGCTCTCTTCCAGCCACAGCTCTTTCCAGATGGCAGAAAAGGTCCAAAGACACAACAGGAACTACAGCACTCTGGGTTTGAATTCAGAGCAGCTCAGGAAAGCTGCAAGCTGGCTAGAGATGACCACAAGCTGTGCAGTGCAGAGCTGAGCAGCTCCTTCCACGCTCCATTATCCCATGTAATAGATCAGAATGACTTTGAGCTCCAGCAATAATGGCTTCCCCACCCCACTCTGTGCCCACAACGCCACCCACAGATCAAGCCCCAAGCACACCCTGGCATGCAGACCCTGTCAGCCTCCCAGTCCTCTTTACCTGGCATCCCTGGGGTCACCCAGGCTGGGGGAGCTGATGGGGCTGAGGATCCTGCAGGAGATGGCCCAGAGTAGGGGGGAGGAGGTGGCACATACATGGGGTTCATGTTTGGAAGCGGTGGGTAAATACCTGAAAAAGACAACACTCAATTGCTGCTTTGGATTGTGGTAGTGGAGCAGAGAGGAGCAGAGCTCACAGGCCCAGCAGCACATTAGCCCTGGACAAAAGCAGCAGTGAGGAAGCCCTGCAGGCTTGGCAGGGATTTCACACGTTGCTGATGCCCATCATGCCAGCTGGCAACAATTCTCTGCCACACAGCAGCACACTTTACAAACAACACCTCCACCTCCCATCCAGCTTCAGCTATAAAGACACACAGGTGTGATCAACAGCATGCAACAGATTTTTGCAAGGCCAAGGATCCTTGATGAGACAAAACTCCAGGAACCCCACAGTACAACTGTGATACAATTAACACCAAACACAGCCTGCCAATCACCATTCCACAACTTCCATACCTGGAGTCTGGGCATAGGGATATCCCATGGGCTGTGGAGCAGGTCCATAGGCATTCATTGGAGGTGGTGTGTAAGGATATGGTCCATTTGGTGGTGGAGGAGCAGCGTAGCCCCCTGGAGCGGGTGAGTAACCCCCAGGAGCAGGAGGGGCAGGTGCATAGCCTCCGGGCACAGGTGTGTAGCCATAGCCAGGGTTCTGGAGAGGAACACCACTGGAAGCTGAGGAGCACATGTTTAGTAAGCCAGGCATGTTTTTGTTACAATTAGATGTGAAGAATAAAAGGAAAACAGTCCTGCTCATCACAGGATGTTAGGGGTTGGAAGGGACCTCCAGAGATCATAGAATCCAACCCCCCTGCCAGAGCAGGTCACACAGCAATGCATCCAGATGGGTCTTGAAACTCTCCAGAGAAGGAGACTCCACCACCTCTCTGGGCAGCCTGTTCCAGTGCTCTGTGACCCTCAGAGTGAAGAAGTCCCTCCTCATGCTGAGGTGGAACCTCCTGTGCTGTAGTTTATATCCACTGCCCCTTGTCCTATCCCAGGGTGCAAGTGAGCAGAGCCTGTCCCCTCCCTCCTGACCCCCAGCCCTCAGGTATTTATGAACATTTATTAAATCCCCTCTCAGTCTTCTCCAGACTAAAAAGCCCCAGGGCTCTCAGCCTCTCCCCACAGGGCAGTGCTCCAGATCCTCAATCATCCTGGTAGCCCTCCCTTGGACTCTCTCCAGCAGATCCCTGTCCCTCTTGAACTGGGGAGCCCAAAACTGCATGCTGCACCATCCCCCTTCACCTAAATTCACTATACAATCCTGGCACAGGACACTGCACTTGATAATCATCCATCTCCTCACTGCAAGGTGCTAAAGGAAACCAGATGCAAAAATACCAGCTCTCAGCTACCACTGAGCTCATCACAGAGCTCCCACTTCTGGAAGAAATGACCATTCTAAAGCAAGTATTAGAATCCTAGAATTAGAATCACAGAATTGTTAGGGTTGGAAGGGACCTCAAGGATCACCTAGTTTTAAACTCAGGGACAACTCACACTAGACCAGGCTGCTCAGAGCCACATCCAGCCTGGCCTTACAAACCTCCAGGGATGAGGCTTCCACCACCTCCCTGGGCAACCTGTTCCAGTGTCTCACCAGCCTCATGGTGAAGAACTTCTTCCTAACATCCAATCTGAATCTACTCACTTCTATTTCTGTTCCATTCCCCCTAGTCTTATCACTACCTGACACCCTATAAAGTCCCTCCTCAGCTTTCTTGTAGGCCCCTTAAGATAGTGGAAGACCACAATAAGGTCTCCTCAGAGCCTTCTCTTCTCCAGACTAAACAACCCAAACTCCCCTCAGTCTCTCCTCATAGGAGAGGTGCTCCAGCCCTCTGATCATCCCATGAGGATGTATCAGGCTGGTGGGGCTTTTCCTTCCTTACAAGAAGATTTAGAAGTACATTTTCAAACGTGGATGTCTTTAAAAGAAAACTCTTGTATGAGGGAAAAAATAATATCCACATTTCCCTCCATTTAAAAGCTTTAAATAGGAGTTGTTTAAGATGTATCCTTTTCCCCCTCTTCAAATGTGCAAAATGAAGTTTCCTCCACCTTACACTACTGTGACAGAACTGAGCTGAGGGCAGGTAAAGTGAATCACTTTTTCACCATCACATATTTCATTTTTATTCCTGGGGGAATAAGGTTCTGTAGCTAAAAAGGTGGTGTCCACCTCAGAGGCTCAAACCCCAGAATATTCTGGAGTGCTCAAAGCACTAAGATGAAATAAAGAAAAACAATCAGAAGGGGAAAAAAAAGAATCCCCCTGGAAGGAGAAAACCACAATGCTGCGCAAGAGTGCAGAGGGTACCCTTCTGCCTATGAAGTTCACAGAGAGCACTCTTAACCAGCTCAGCCAGCCATAGGGGATCTGCAGTCTGAGGATCCCTTACCATTAGAGGCAGCTCTGAACATCAGTTGTCCAAATTCAATGGCTCCTCCACTGTTGAAAGTCAGTTTAAAGGTCCCCTGCCCTTCCCAGCCACCTGGAAGAGAGAAAATGAGAACTGCAACAGACCATTAACCTCCTCAGCAGCAGTTAAGACAGCAGAACAGTCAATACCCTTCATATTTTTGTTCTTTTTGATTTCAAACTCTTTTGTGTCCTATGGCCAGGGAGACAGAGCCATGGTGGTCTTGTCAGATGTCCTCCAAAACAGTACCTTGAGAAGATCAGGAATCTATTTCCTTATCATTTAAAAGATGATACTCACTACAGTTATGTAGAAGCAGCCTGCTCTAGGTACTAAGAGATAGTAAGTTGTTTTGTTTTGGCTTGAAAGGTTTAGCAGAACCTAACAATGAACACAGTGTAAAGAAAGAACAATCAGTTCACTGAGGGTTTCAACTGAAAGCCCTCAAATGAAGTTTTATTGCTGACCTTGGCAGACTACAGCTCAGGATCTGCAACTCAGGCTAGGCTTTGAATTAATCAACTGCAACTATTTTAATCTCTCTGACCCACAGCAGCTCAGACAGATTCTAAATGCTTAGGTATAGCAGCAATTTTGCAGGAAAAAAAGAAAATCAATCAAGTCAGGAATGGTAATGCACATAAGTAGAAGAAGAGTGCTTTGCTTTGTGTGGTGGTTTTTGTTTGTTTGGGGTTTTGTTTGAGTGCTTTGGGGTTTTGGTGTTTTTCAGGGGGGAAAAAAAAAAAAAAAAAAAGATGTTATCTAAATAAAAGGTTTCACAAAATCAGATTTCTCTTCCTTGCCTAACAATGAAGTCAGTAAAAGCAGAAACAGTCTACTTGGGATAAAGTAAAAATAAAGGATAGTTTTGTTATGTTTCTATACATGATGGATCAAAGTCATCCCCTTGGAGATGCAGCTCTTCCAAACCATTGTCTTGGTATGATTTCTGCCTGGGAAAGAAGGCTTACCCACAACCCCCAGAGGACCCAGTCACTTTAAAACATTGTTAAGAAGAGAAACCAGCAGCACAAGGTCTCTAGATGCCTTCAAAATGCACATAAGCCAGTTCCAGGGCTGAAGAAATTTAAAGCAGCAGCCTTGTTTTTAGTCCTTGTTTATCTTCTGCGATTCCCCATGTTTGGTCATGACCTTGACTGTAAGTCTTAACAGAGTATCAGCTATCAGCACCCAATTGAGAAGAAAGCTGATCCAGTGATGTACAGCAGTAGCCCAGATGCAATCAAGTTGGTAAATGACTGTTAACCTCCTTAAAGCCTATCAACAGCAAGAACTGGTGACCTGGTCAAAGTTCAGCAGACACAGGCTACCTCAGCACGCACACGTTAGCTACACCGTCCGTCTCTCCCGTGTGCAAGAGTCATTCATCTAAAGTCCATCTGAAAATTACTTGGGACACTTAAGAAGAGTTCAGTCTACAAAACACAGGCACTCACCTCCTGCCTCAGCCTGAATTTGTCCTTTGATGTAATTGGCAGAGAAAACAGGCTGCTCGATCGAGCATCCTTTCACCAGGTAGAACGGCATCATGAAGGACAGCATCGGATCCTTGCCCTTCGACACAAAGATCATCTGCAAGACAGGAGGGAACGCCTCTGAACTGCCCAGATCAGATACAGAGGGTGATGGTGGAACTCTACTTGCAGCAGCATCCATAAGGAGGGTAACATAACTGCTAGTATCAGTTTGTTACTTCACAGCTTTGACACTGCAGGATCCCTAAACAGATTTGATGGCACTCGGTTCACTCGCCCGAGGCAGTTATGTTGCAAAATAAATCCCCCTTAAAACACATTCAGAGAGCTCTGGGGGTCTGCTTGTTAAGTTATGAGAATTTTCAAAGCAACCAATATTGACTGGCACATTATATTCTCCAGGCAGAGACTTCCAGGACTACAGGTGCCTGTGTAGGGAATCTGGAAGGCGATACAGGCATGAGCCAGCCTATTTCCAACTTCCCTTCTCTCACCTAGAAGGCTCAGTGGTTCCTCCCGTAACAAAACCAGCCCTGCTGGCATCAGACTTACCCTGTAAGGGGTGAGATACAGCATCCCCTTCTTGGTGCCTTTGAAAGCTTCAGGCTTGCCTGTCACATCACTGAAGGAGAGCTCCACATCTTTACACTGTTTGAGAATGCTACAGGAAGAAATCAGACAAATTGGAGACAAACTCAGCCACAGCTTTGACACACACACACCCCCATCACACAGGGAGGGGGACAGCACACCAGAAATTCCAAATATCATCCCAAAAGGCTCAGCTCTGATGTGGGCCCTGCAGGTTTTCCTTTGAACAGTGAGGGATGTGACGACCCCTGCTCCTCCTTCACAGAAAGGAAGTTTTAAATGAGTTTCTTTTTCTGTGTCCAAAGCTATCAGGCCCAGGAATCCTCTTCTCCACAGCCTCAGCTCAAAGGTCATGGCACAGAAAAAGGCTGAAGCCAACATATCACCTCAGAGCATGGCTCTCCCTGCAAGCCCATGCACAAATCCAGGACTGGCCATGTGAAAACAGCGCTGATGTAACACTGTGCCCAGCGTGTGAACTGAAGAAGCCGCTTCACTAACGCCCTCGCTGCTGACCCTGCTTCAGATCATTTAAGTAAATATTTGTAAGAAACAGCAGCCTGCTAGAGAACAAAACAAGAAGGCAGTGATGTCAACAATAAGGTTGTTATTGTTGGCTGTTTAAGGGAAGATAGCAAAGTCTGCCAAGGACAGAGCCAGATGCTAACTGTGACCAGTGCAGGGTCAGGGGTATGGGGGTGCCTGAAAAATTAGATGTGTTTTCATGCAAAATTAAAGAGTCAGCTTGGGAAAGCAAGTCACTGAACCTTCAGGGCAGGTCCTAAACACACCACCTAGCAAGAGAAGTTGCAGAACAAAGGTAAGAGCCTTGAGGGTGAGAAGCTTGCAGCGTGTTAGAGGGGCAGAAGAATCTGAAGGGTTTTATGGCTCAAGGGCATGGAAAAATAAACCACAAAATCCCAACCTAACACAAGCTTGAAGAGGCCAGATCCAAAGCAATCCTTGCTGTATGCTCATCAGCATACTCTACAAGTCAGATCAAGCCAGGAAATTGCAAAATTACTGGGGGAAGGGAAGAATCAGCAGAGTCATCATATGGTAAAGCAACCAAACTCCCTGTAGTACCAGGTTGTGTGCTCTTTAGGGAAGAGAAAACCCTAACAGTACCTACATGTCTGAAAAAATGTAGCTACCCAAAGAGGAGGCCATTAAAAAGTCTAGCTTTAATGAGAAAAAAACCTCACAACCTGCCCAAGAAATTCTACTGGGACATTATTTCATAGCTGAGCCAGATGCAGCTTCTCAGATTAGTGAGGAGGGCCAGAATGATAAGGCAGCAAAGCTCCTTCTACTTCCAAGATGCAAAGAGGAAACTTTTCTTCCAAGCTAACTAAAATCACCTCCTGGACAGCTTGGAACATACCAGAACACTTCCTCAACCTCCAGCAATGTTTCACATCAGTTTGCCTCACAGGGAAGAATTTATACATAGTCACTTCAATGTTTACTCCTTCCCAGCTACTCACACAAACAACACGCAGCAGCCACCACTGGGTGTACTGAAGCTGCTGAACTGGTTTGCACCTGCATGTGCACCCAGGGCTGTCCCAGGACAGCTGTACACCACAGAGAGCTTTGCTGCACCCACCTGTGACTAAGCAGCACTTCAAAGAATGGCTTGAGGTCCTGGATAGAGACACATTTGAGCCAGCAGAAGGCCTCACTGTCAAAGGACTTCCCTGACTGAAGTATGAGCAACCAGTTACAAACTCACCAATACTTGGTGCGTATTTTTGGAGTGTATTTTTCATGGGTTTTACCACCCAGAGCCAAACTTGATGATCCTTTACTAGGCCTCTGGTTTCTAAGGCTTCTCTAGACAAGGCCAGGATGCTGGGAGTGCCCAATAAAAGCAAAGCCCAAGCCTGTCAAGCTGGTCTGTCCATCTCTGTTCGAGGTGAGGGAAGGTATGGAGCAGCTGGCTGCACCCTGATGACGCGAGGGGCTCCTCCCCCACCGAGGAAGGGATCGTTTTGCTCACACGTGCCCTCTGACAACAAGCTTTCCCTACTTTGAATTCGATTAAGACTCCAACCTGAAGTGATCTCTGCCTTTCTGATGTCGTTAATTGCAGGACTTAAAAAAAAACCCAAAACAAACAAAACACACAACCCCCTCCCAAAAGGCGGCTAATTCCTTGTCTTTCAAAGGTGATGGCATCTCACTCTTCACCCAGAACCCCGCTGGAGTGGCCCTAAGAATAGAATAGAATTAACCGGGTTGGAAAAGACCTTCGAGATCATCGAGTCCAACCTATCATCCAACACTATCTAATCAGCTAAACCACGGCACCAAGCACCCCATCCAGTCACTTCCTAAACTCCTCCAGTGATGGTGACTCCACCACCTCCCTGGGCAGCCCATTCCAACGGCCAGTCTCTCTTTCTATGAAGAACTTCTTCCTAACATTCAGCCTAAACCTCCCCTGGCGCAGCTTGAGACTGTGTCCTCTTGTTCTATTGCTGGTTGCCTGGGAGAAGAGACCAAAAAAGGACGGCCGAGTTCCGGCAATAAAAACGAGGCAGCTCTACGGGCTCCCCACCATCTGCCCCACACCGTTCACACGGAGGACTTCAACAACCCACACGGCCCACGGCCGAGCCGGGAGGCGACGAGGGGCCCAACTACCTCTCACGACCGGGCCCCGCAGGCCCCCAGCCCGGCCCTACTTCGAGAAGAGAGGATGAGGAGGAACCCCCAGCCCCCGCGGCTCTGCAGCCGCCCACCGGTACCTCTCGGCATTGGGAATGACGACGCCACCCTCATGCGAGTGGTTCCTGTTCAGCGCCATCTTGCGCCGCCGACCCCGAGCCCGCGGCGTCACCACCGCGCGACACAGCACGCCCCAGCGATGCCCTGCCCCGCCCCCGGCTACGCAAGGCGGAAATGACGTCACACAGAGAGGACACCCTGGCGGTTGTCAGCGACGCGGGGTTTAATAGCCGCCGCAGGACGGGACGCTACAGCGGCAGCGGCGGCAGCGGCGTCCGCCCCGCCCCGCCCGCCTCGCCCCGCCTCGCCCCGCCTCCTGCTCGTGACGGGCCCCGGGGCAGCCCCTGCGTCCGAGATGCTGCTGCTGCTTGAGGCCGCGGCTCGGAATGTGTGGACGGCCGGCTCGCAGTTGGGCCCGAGGCAGCCGGGGAATTTCCGTGACCCTCCCGGTCCGATGCCTGGCTGAAGCGCGGTTTCTGCCGTCCTCTGCGTAGCCCTCGCAGCACCGCTTCCTGTTTCCGAGACTTCTGCCGGGGTGGGAAAGGTGTTGGGAGTGCGTCTTGGACAGCCTTTCCCCCGTGACGCCAGCTTACAAACTCTAGTGAACCGTAATTAATTCGTTCTCACAACTAACCACAAGTACTAGTCTCGACAGACAGCCCTGCATGCGTTTCTTGCTCTCTCAGCTCACAGAATGACCACACTTCATTACTGTCAGCCTGAATGGAACTTGTTCCATGTTTGAAAAACAAAACAAACAAAAACCCCCACCTTTGGAACTCGCCACACACTGCAAAAAGTTTCTGGTGAATGGCTTTGTGCAGCCAAGAGTTCGTGAGTCTCTGAATGCACCAAGTGGGTATCTCTGGTATAAAGTTTAGAGTCTACCCCCTCCAAGATAGTATTCAAATGGTATTTCTGAGGGACTCGCTGTGGTCATCCTGGGACTCAGCTGGTGGCACATGAGAGCTAGGATCCATTCAGGCTTTTCCCAGAGTTTTCCCCCAACAGTACCTCTCACTGTCGTACAGGACATTTTCTTTGTATTTACTGTTTGTAGAGTTTCTGGTAAGTAGGCATATACCAATAGGATGTTTGTATGAGCAGATGGCAGTGAGGAATACCTGAGCTTGCTTTTCTTGGTGAGCTTGTATGGATCCTTTAGAAGTAGTCCATGATCCAACAGGAAATTGCAGAGCAGAGCTTTAAAATTACCTTACCACAAAGAAATAAACATTTCTAAACCTATAGGGCAAAACACAGCCATGTCCTTGGCAATCCACATGACAGGCAAAGGAAATTCTCTTCTGTTGTGTGGGGTCTGCTTTGCTCTCACTGAGCAGGGCAGCATTGGCTCTCTGGTGTAACCCCTGCTTGGGCCCAAATGTAGAAATAATGATACTGCAGGTCAGGGTGATGCAGCAGAGTGGAAAGAGAGTTCCTCTAGAGTGGTCACATGGCTACCAGCAAGCTGTGTGAGAAAGCAACTGCAAGGAACACTTCCACACACCCCAGGTAAAGATGATACAGCACAGCAAAGAAGAGGAGTCCTGTAGGAGTCTTTTGTATTGCACTAGCTTTAAAACATGGAGGCTAGGCAGGAGCAGCCACAGCAGAGTAGGCTGAGAGGATGCTTCCGGCAGCTGGTGATGCTGGGGACACCTTCACTCCTGGCTGGCTGGTGTGGGATAAACTGGGAGGAGGTTTTGACCCTGCATTGAACTGTGGGTGGCAGGATAAGTAGCAGTGTGGCAGGATGGTTTCTGCAGTCTGTGGTACAGATGCTGGCAGCAGTGATGTGGCTTCTGTTCTCTGTGGGGCCAAGGAGGCTTGGAGCAGGTGGGAAGGTGGATGAAAGGCTATGTGCACACACTGCATACAGGAACACCAGGACTGGGAATGTGAGTGGTGGTAAGGCTGCAAAGGGCCAGCATGGCCTTCACATCCTAGTGGTGCTGAGAATGGCTTATTTGTGTGGACAAGGGGAGCAGGAGTGAAGAGACCTTTGCTTTGCAGTGACAGCACCAAAGTGGACACATGCTTGTAGATATTTTTGCTAGGGCTTGAAGCCCCTCTTCCAAGCCCTGGCTCCTGCAAAGCTCTGTCAACCAGCCTCAGGCTTGGCTTGAGTTTTACCCTGCTACTTCCTCACTGGGACTTCTTCCTCCCTCCCACACCAGCCTTTCCAACTCCCATCCCAAACCCACAGCTCTTGCCCTGACTCACAGTGCTGCCGTCCCATACCATGGCATTTTGCATGTGTGTATTGGCTATTCTGGAAGTGTCATCCCCTGCCAACTGTGTGACATGGGAGGTGACAGGCAGAGACTGCCGAACTCAGGACAGCTATGATTTTCTCCTCTCACCCCTTCTGCCCCACCAGCCCTGGATGCTTTCTGCCTGGCTCAGGGACATCCAGGAAAGAGGTGATACTGGCTAGACACAAGCATTTAGTCTTCAATAAAGCTGTGCCTCTTTCTGGTCCTGGATCTTTACTTTCCCTCCTTGTCCCCTCCAGGGGAAGGTAAAATTACAACTTATCAACCTGACGACAAAAACACATTGATAAGGAGGAGGTGTGAGAGCTGGGAGAAGGAGGAAACAGCTTGGAGGAAATTCAAGCACTTGGAGAAAAGAGAGACAAAGTGAGATGGGGAAATAAATGAAGGAAGATAAATAGGAATGAGGACAAAAGCACAGGAGAGGAGTACATGGCAGCTGGGAGGGCAGTAGGAAGGCAGAGAAGCAGCCCAAGCTGAGACTGCTGGAGTAGCAAACGCAACTGTTTCAGTGAGGAGGTATCTCTTGTGCTCCCAGCATCAGTGGAGACTCAAGGAGACACCCTGGCCCAATGCTTCTCAATCCACAGCTCTTTGCACTCCTCCAAGACCCAGAAGACCCTATGCTGAGCAGAGCTGTCCCTGGGGAGCTCCTAGCAGGGACTGCCTGTGGCACTGTCTTCCCAGCACTCCCACAGCAGAGGGGCCATATCATGGGGGAGAGGTTTGGCTGGGACCTGCTCAGTGCTGGTGGAGAGAGACCACTGCAATGGGGGATGAGGTGGGATGACCTCAGGACAGACTGGTCTGATCTGCACAGGATCAAAAGCCTGTGACACTCCAGTGTGGCTTTCAGTCTTAGTGCTGGACAGGGCAGAGGCACCCTCTGCAGCAGGCACATGTTCTTTCCCTTTGGGATTTGTTTCTTTTGGAAAATATTATTTTCCCCAAGTACTTTGAAATTCTTGGATAGATGCTACAGCCCCAAACTGACTCTGTCTCCTCCCACCAGTCACTTCCTCTGAACCACAAAACATGTCAGTTTTCTGTCTATCACTTACCACTTACCAGCTACCATTTCCCCTTGGGAAGCCACAGCAAGAAATGGGAATAAAATGCTGGGCTACCATGTCCTTAGACCAGTCAGCTGCCTTCCTACCCACCAAGTACCCAAGAGAAATCTGCTGCCATCACCTGAAGACACGGCATGCACTGACTCCACCATCTCTCCTGGAGTCTCTCTTTGCCACGTCTCCAAGTGATAAAACCAGCACCATAGTATGCCCCATACTTCCCACCTCCAAAGCCCTCCTGCCCCCAGAAAACCCTCCCCCCCCAGTCCCTATTTCCCCCAGGCAGGACACACATCTGGGACACAGAGAAAGGAAGGTGACAGACAGTCCGCTGTGCAAAAAACAAACCAGGAACGAGGGCACTCTGGGAAGGACAGGGGAGACACCTCTGGTCCCTCTCTGGCACACAGGCAGGCACACACATACACACTCACATACTCATGCTCTCATCCTCTCACTCACGCAGAGGATGCACCACGTGCTTCAGAGACAGGTCCATGGTAGAGTCAGGGGTAGCAGGGGTAGGCTGTGGTGTCCAGAAGACACTGGGTGGCAGCAGGGGAGGGCTCATTCACAGGTTACTTTCGTGGTTTTCCTCTGTCTCGACAGCCATGGGGGGCAGCCCTCCGTTGTCATTCAGCCTCTTGGCCCTGTAGGTCTCATAGTGGATGTTGTGAGTCACTTCTTTTAGGTCTTGAAGGTGGGTCCTGCAGGGAGCAAAGCGAAGGTCTGTTTGGGAGGGGGATACAATAACTAATACCTGTGCAGTCAGTATTGACCTTCTGATGTTTTATTCCCTGAGACAAATGGAAGATCCCTTCAGTCAGTCTGGCTAACAAGCATTCCCCTCTTTCTGCATGGGTGCCACCATATATAACTGAAAGCTGGAGCATCAGCATTCAAGAATCCATAGGCAGGACACAGGATGTGGGCTTACATCCCTGTCTGTCCTGTCCATCTCATACCTGTGCCACTGGGACAGCTACTGACCATCCTGGTGTGTCAGAGGAGACATGGGCTTATCTCGCCTGAAGTGGTGGTGAGACAAGGAAGAACCAGGAGGGTGTATCAGATCCAGCCTCAGACCATAACCTGCAGCACACTGCTGAGAGCATTGCCCCTAACCTCCATAGAAAGCCTGTGAGCTTGGATTGCTGTATGGCCTGTGATGGTCACTTGGTTAGGATGTTTTTACTGGAAGACTTTAGGAGAGCACCTGCTGCAGAAGGTATCACAGAACAAAAAGAGGGCAGTAGGTTGATGTCAAAGCATTGTACCTGTCCAAGAGTCTCAGAACCATCACACCTACAGGTGGATTGCACCACAAGGTTCTGCCTTTGAAGTGTTCCCCTCATTTTCTTATTTTTTATGTTGTTTGTTGTATTTATGTGGAACAGAGCTGACCCTGGATCAGCAGCTGTACCACAGAGTTTGGGGCAGATATCACTTATGGCAAGACAATTTCATGAAACAGGGGAGAAATAATACAGGACAATGAATGCTGAATAAAACAGGAAGGTGCTTTTCACTTCCAGGTCCTATGTTCCAGCACATTTCTCAACCTGGTAGGAAACGTGGTCTAGGATACAGCTATCACTGGTTACCAATCACTGCTCCAGACCAGACCCGTTGGCAGTAACAAACAGAAGTTGTTACCACCTAATATCCATAATAGGATATAAAGAGGGTGGTAGTACCCTGCTTTTCTCCAGGTGTCCAGCTCATGCATGAAAACCAACACCTACGTGACACAGAGGTCATAAGAGAGGCACTAAAGCACTCTAGCAGGGTACTTCTTACCTCAGTCCCATTTTATCCCATATAAGCTTTCACTGCTTGAAATGTACTCCATCCTCCTTTCCATAGGGGCTATTTCACTCTAAGAGTGTCTCACAAAGGCTCCCTGCTCTTCAGGAGCAAACTGGTGCATGGACACGGCCTTACCTGATGACAAAATCTCGAAGCAGGGCAAATTCACAGTGAGTGAGGTTTTCCACTGCAAAGAAAGCAAGTGATTGTTACATTTGATTTTTCTCAGGAACCCCTTTGCTGTTACAGAGCAGGGAAAGGTCACTGCCATGGGGCAGGTTCCAGGTGGGCAGAGCCTGCATACTTCAGGAGGGACAGGCGGTTGTCTGCATGCCACACTGTCAGGCACTGAGAGGTCCTGAGTCACATCAATTTTCTTTTGGAAACAAAGGCAGCATCAGGAGCTCAGCTTCATACACCATGGTGTTCAGAGTGGCTCCAGCTTCTGCCAGCTGGTCAAAATGGTACTGCATTGACAATGGCAGTTTCCTCCCAGCAGAGCTATTTATGAATTCTCCTCCTGCTTGGTTTCAAAAAGCTTATTGCAAAAGGCAGCCATGGGACGTGGTATCCAGACACTTGTCTGTTACTGGGGCCTGCAGAGATACTTTCAGCTTCCAGAAGTAAGGGGGATTTTTACCTTCAATGATTCCCCAAGGTGTTTTCCTGCCCAGAACTCGTTTGCCATTCACTTGGTACTCCTTGTCACTGCCCACTACAGCGAAGGGCATGCTTTCCTGCTGGGGAGAGACGTGGGGAGAGACCTATTGAACCCATTCCAGAGAGCAGCACCAGCACTGCTCCTCATCCACCTTCCCTCCCTTCAACTCATCAAACACAAGGCCTTCTCCAAGGGAAAACATTCTCCAGAGCAGCACTTCACTGGCTGACCTCTTTACCCATTAGTGCTATCCCTTGCATTTTTAGTTCTTGTTTTACAGGTGTCCTTTCACCCCCTAGGCTTACTGAGTAGCTTGCAGCCATGCTAAGAGCTTTGAAGTTTGAGGCAGAGCTTTTCTGCACCAAATTCCAGCATTTCTGAAGAGGGGGATGACCATACAAGTACCTTGGCATAACCGGGAAAGGGTCTGTCAGCCCAGGGCTTCTCATATGGATAGTTTGTGGTGAGTATTTCTCACCAGGTTTGTAGTTCTTCATCAGTAGAAGACGGTTTTAAATAAGCTGCCCCCAAAAGACACATGAACACGCAACAAGTTTAATGGCTGAAGTGATTGTATAGAGAAAGGCCAGAAATGGGGTAAGAGTACAGCATTCCTGGGCACAGGGAGACCCTGCCATCCATAATGAGCATCTTACAAATGCATATAAATAGCTAAAAAGGGTGGAGGTCATGGGGCTGAGCTCTTTTCACTAGTACCCAGTGATAGGACAAGGGAAAATGGGTACAAACTAGACCATAGGAGGTTTCACTTGAACTTAAGCAGAAACTTCTTTACTTTGAGGGCAGCAGAGCACAGAACAGGCTGCCAGGGAGGTTGTGGAAGTCTCCTTCTCTGGAAACTTTCAAAACCTGGCTGGATGTGTTCCTGTGTAACCTGATCTAGGTGGACCTGCGTTAACAGGGGGGTTGGACTAGATGATCTCCAGAGGTCTCTTTCAAACCCTACCATTCTATGATTCTATGATCAGCCACACCCCAGGCCCCTTTGGTCCTTAGTGCTGGCCAAACAGCACTCAGCAAGAGGAGGTGAAACACAGTGCTCCCTCACTCAGCCTTCATAGCACCCTGTAGTAACAACAGGGACAAATGAAGCTTAGAAGGAGAAAGGACCACCCCTTTCATCACTGTATCTTTCATTCAGAGACCATGACACATTCAAAACCTTGGAGTTTACCTGTGTTAAATAAGACCAGCCCTCATCCCCAGTTCCCCACCCATAATGAAATGTTTCCTACCCTGATTTTGTCGTTCTCTGTTTTATCCTCCAAGTCCTCATCAAATTCTTTCTGGGGGTAAAACTCGATCCCATTTACTTCAAGCTCTTTGCGCACCTGGGCAGAGAGACATTTTGGAGTGCAAAGCAATACAGACCAAAAGGAAAGGTAGGCAGGATGGCAGGGCAAACACATCCAGGATATCTTTCCAGTGGGAAGAGGCTGGAGGTATTATCCCCAGGGAAGTGTGCAGTAAAGTGAGGAAACACAACAGCAATGCTGAGTCTTTCTTCCCCAAGCCTGGTTACTTGTCTGTCTCTGCAGTTCCCCTGACAAAGATGTCAGAGGGATGCACACATTTCTCCCCCCTCTAACACATGCCCTCAGAGCCATAAACAGCTGCATCTATAGGGCTTGTCCAGCACCCCACCGCTGTGCCCTGCATGCTCTGGGGACTGCGCTGCAATCCCAGGAAGAAGGACACTGCTTGTTTCTCCCACCTCCAAGCTGGGGCAGGGAAGGATCCCACATAGGAGAGGAGATACTCACTCTTTGTTTGAATTCAGTCTTCTCCTCCAAGGTCATGGTGTCAGCCTTGGCAATCACTGGGATGATGTTGACTACCTTGCTGAGATGTTTCATGAACTCCAGGTCCAAAGGTCGCAGGCTGCATCCCAAGAGGGAACATGGAAAGGGTCAATTTACCCACCTGGCCTTTCATGCCAGTGACTCTCTCAGGAGCAGAGCATCAATGAAACCTCCTTTGTATGTACCCCAATTGCTGCCACCATGCTCTGACCTCCTTCTTCCTATCCATCCTGCCCTCTCCCAAATCACAGTGGTGTTTCTCATGCCTTTGTTATCCTAGACCCTTTCAAGCCCCACAACACCTGAAGTTAAGCTCAACAGTGGTCAGCCTACAGGCAGAACCCCATGGTCTGTGGCTGAGATGGGGCAATAGAGGGCTTATAACTGTCACAGAGGCAACAAGGGCTTGAGGAAGGATGGGGGATGTGTACGTACGAGTGGCCCGTGGGGGAGATGAAGTAGAGGCAGCAGTGCACTCGTGTGTCTGGAATCCGTTTCTTCCTTGCAATATTCACCTCCTCTTTCAAAAATTTTTCATATTGCTCATTGATGTATTTCTCAATAGGCTCCCAGCTGTGAAAGTGGGAGAGAGAAATCAATAGACAGGTACAAATCCCCTCATGTTCCTGCCTACAGTGTTCCCAGCTCTGACAGCAGTAAAGCAGGCTCAGGCATAAGAAATACCCACCAGAGGCATCTCACTGTCAGCAGGGTTGTTTAAGAGTTTCTGTAACTGGGCACAGAAAGAGGCACTCACCATTCAATGTGTGCAAACCCCCCAGAATGCACAGACCCATGGTGTTCACAATCTCACATCCCCATTAGCAGCCCCCTGAGTGCAACAGGATCCCAGACTAAGGTCCAGGCCAAGCAGGTGAGTCGCTCCATACACCATTTTAACTCCTACACCATTTTAACTCCAGCCCTTTCTGGGACATGAGGCCTTGACCATGTAAAACTCACCAGTTCTCATTGTTGATCTGGTCCCCAAACCCTGGTGTGTCAATCACTGTCAGCTTCATTTTGACACCACCTTCTTCAATGACTGGGAAAGAAATGACAAAGAATCATACACCTCCCCAGGGACCTGCTCTGTCAGGAAACATGTCTCTGTGTCCCACAAGGGAACAAGAAGACTCTGCTGTCATCCCTGCCCAGTAAGACTGACGAGGCCGTGCCAGGTCAAGCTTCAACAGTTGTACCCACTCTTGCATTTCTCACTCCAAATTTTGGTAATGTTTGCACCAAAGCCACCTTATACCACTCTGCCACAGGAAAAGTGGATTTGTGTTGAGTCTGTGGCCCAAGGGTACTGCCTACCCTACATAGCTTGTCCTTCCCTCCAACACATCATCCTGAATCTGAGATAATGTTAATTATTCCACACCACTGCAGAAACTGTGCTGATGCATTGGCATGAGGCAATGTGTTCTTACCAGGCTTAGGATGGGACCCACCAATGCAGTTTGTATAGAATATTAAGCACCTGCAGGTGGAAATGACTTACAGCAAGGCTTAATCCATACCTGTGGGCTAATGTCTTGGCAGAAGAAGTACCTATAACTCCTTTTCCACCCCTCACTTTTGGCTGTGGCATCAGTGGCATTGCTGTTCAAGAAAAAGCTCTGTCTGGATCTGAGGCCATCTAAAACTGGCACTTGTCCAATGGAATGGAATGGAATGGAATGGAATGGAATGGAATGGAATAGAATAGAATAGAATAGAATAGAATAGAATAGAATAGAATAGAATAGAATAGAATAGAATAGAATTAACCAGGTTGGAAGAAACCTTTGAGATCATCGAGTCCAACCTAGCTTCCCATGGAGAAAGGGTGCCTAAAACCAAAGAACTGCTTGCATAGACTGCTGGGATCTTCTGCAAGACTGTGCTGAAGCATCAGCATTGCTTCCTCCCCAGCAGCCTGGCTCTTACCATGCCCAATGGCTTTGATCTCCACTGTCTTGGGGATCTTCTCCTCCCGGTTCCAGCCTGAAGATTTGCGGCTCACCTGGGATTTGAAGAGGGTGTTCACCAAGGTCGACTTTCCCAGCCCACTCTGACCTGGGAATTACAAAGAGGAAGCTTGTGAGTGCTGCCACAGCCCAGCAACATCAGCAATCCCAGGGAATGGAGCTAGGCCGACAAGAAAAGGGGCTGTAGCTGTCTTCTTGTCCTGCACAAGCTCTCCTTTCCCCTAGAGCAAACACTGCATGTTTCTTCCTGCCCTCCCTGCAGGACTTTCCCATCCAGCCTCATAGGACAGTCCCTGGCCATGGTTCCCAGTACCTCAGATGGTCCCTGCCTACCTACAACCATGATGTTGAAGTCAAAACCCGTCTTCATGGTTTTCTTGCGCATCTGCTCGATGATGGTGTCGATGCCAATGTAGCCCAGCAGGTTGGCGTTAATGCCCATGGGTTTCATTGGCACAACTGGCTTTTGTCGTGACTCTGGCACCAGCTCAGACATGGCTGCTTCGGTTTTGCTCTCCACTGGCCCTGCACAGGGAGAAGGATTGCAGAAATCATCAGTGAGATGTAACAAGGACCTCCCTTCTGACCTGGCAGAGGGGCTGAGGGCAACTTTGGGCATCCATTTCAAGGGCTGCTGAGGATGGCTCAACGGCAAGGTTTCAGCAGCAAGGCTCTGTGGTAGTTTTGGGCTGTGCCTAGGAAATTTCCCACAGATCTTGAGTAGGGAAGCGGTAGAATGCAAATAAATTACCCCTGGATGTAAAAAGGAAAAGGTATAAATAATCCCCTTGGTCTGATTACTAACATAAAGTTCGTTGTGTAAACTAATTCTTGCCCTTTTCAGTTTCTTCACTCTGGCAGATGCTGGCTGGTGCTTTTGCTTAGCTGTTGCTGACCTTGGCTGCATTCTTGCTGTGGCTAAGTACTAACAGCCTACTCCCTGCTCTTCTCTCTCTCTTTTACCTTATATAGGGTGGGGGAAGGGGAAACTGTTGGTAACCCCCTGGTTTTGTCCAGGGGGTACTTGTGTTGTTCATGAATTGTTAATATTGCATATTTTGTACATATTCCTTGCATTCCACATTTCTAGACTGTGGTTTTGCTTGCAAATACAGCTTCATTTGTTTCCATCTGAGCTAGTCTGGCAATTTTATTCTGGGGGGTAATTTCAACCCACCACAGGCTCTTCATGGAAGAACACCTACTTGAGTTGCCAGCACACTTTTCTATGCATCACTCCAGATGAGGAGGTGTAGACGTGAAGTTTGTTGAGTATGCAACAGATGGCCAGTGCCAAACAGCAGGAGCAGGCCCAGTGGAGCTGGCTGGGCTCCTAATGGTGTGCCCAAAGCTCTGTGTGTGTCTCCCTGGTTTTGCCTCCCAGTTCTCACCAGGATCTCTGTTCTGTTGGAACCCTCCAAGTTTAGCATGAAATTTACAATGGAATAGTCTCCTGAAAATTATCATGTGTCAAGTTCT
Source organism: Picus viridis (assembly GCA_033816785.1). NCBI lineage: Eukaryota > Metazoa > Chordata > Aves > Piciformes > Picidae > Picus > Picus viridis. The sequence continues at coordinate 22,157,970 of CM066568.1, read as the reverse complement.
GGCATTGAAACAGAGTCTGGGATTTATGAAGAAGACTTGGAAGCCTGGCCCTTGCTAGGGGTGGTTTTGTTACTGGGCATACTGTGCAGGCTGAGCTCCTCAGAGGAAGGCAGTGGTGGAAGTGCAAAACATGGCCACATTTGCCTCCCACCCATAGGTCAATGATTTTTGTCAGGCTCAAGAAACTAATCATCATGATCAATAAACTAATCATCTGTCCCTATCCCTCCTCTCCTCCCCCTCAACGCTTCATGTAAAACAAACAGGCACAAAGAAAGGCCCTGCAGGCTTTCCAGCCCCCTGACTCTTTGGGTGATGGCACACTCTGCTTGGGGGGGGCTCATCCATTTATCCCCATCTCTTGTCTCATTAGTGAGCAGCTCCTACCTGCTGGGAGGAAGCTGGAGGTTGGGAGAGAACAAGGCACAGAAGAAAAGCTGTAATTGGTGGGGAAGGCAGAAGTGAGGGATGAATCTAGCAAGGAAGATGAAGGGGATGGGAATCAAATACCTTTCATCTACTAGACAGCTGCAAACTACAGCCTCTCCCACTCTAATTAATTGATGCCCTCACGCTTTGTCTCATTAGATGGTTATTTTTCCAGGACAGGGACAGAATCTATATTTGCTTGGTAAGCACTCCTCTTGTTTTGGATGCCACTTCAGCTTAAGTATCTCACACTAAATTATCCCTTTCCATTATTTTGGCAGGGTTCTTTTGCTCCTCTCAGCAGAACCCACTGGCTGCAGAGGAGGATGTGAGCAGCCAGGCAGGCAATTGCTGTTTGGTAGGTGACACATGGAGAGGAAGGCAACTCAGAGGTCACCAAACTGGAGTCACTGACAGCTCCAGTCAAGAGTCCTCATGACAGCTCAGACAGGCTAGGGAGTGACCAGGGCTGGGTAGAGGTCAGAGAGAGATTGTTCAAGGACAGAGTCCAGCTGCAACAGGCTGTGTGGCTGGCTGGTGATCCTGTCTGTAATTCCCACATCAAAGCAGGCACAGGGGCTGCTCTATACAGCTCTGGTGTGCTGAGGGCAGACATTGTGGAAGAGCCACCCTTGGCAGGGAGAAGAGTGCCTCCACCCACTCATTTTACAAGCCTTGGGAAGTCTTTTATGTTAAACTGGGAGAAAGGATCTTCCTTCCATGTGACAGGATGGTAACACAGCCACCCACACACAGCTCTGTGGGTAACATCTGGAGGTTCTCCTACCACCTCCGTTCCACCTTGCCCACAGAAGAGTGATCTGCCAGAGGATGGCTCTTCCCCACTGAGCAAGGGCACTCTGAGCTATCATCATCCTCTCCTGAAGCACTGAGCAGCACCCTGTGGGGATCAGAGCACAAGACAGACTGTTGGCCTGAGCCATGCTGGCAATCCAGAGCACCTCATGCTGCCGGGCAGCTGCTGGAGGAGGCAGCCTGCCAAGCTGAGCACATCTCAGCTGCAATGCACTCTTACACCTGTCACAGCTCCTCTGTGCCTTTCCTACTGACAAAGCATCCCCTGGGGCTCCTGTTGTCTTCTTCCACCTTTCTCAAAGCTGCTGCCAGCCAAGAAAGCCCATCTCTCTGGCACAGCATGCAGGACCAAGCCAGCCAGCTCTCCTGCACCCTTTTCTCATCCTCTCCTGGGCTGCCTTACACTGCCTGTAACATAGCTGCATGACTGTGCCATGCCCCTCATTCTGCTGCATCATCCTCCACCTTCCCAGAGGTGGACAGAGAACAGGTCAAGGTGGGAAGAAAGCCCAGCTGAGCAGCTGCATAGGATGGGTGCAGGACCTGGGCCAAGTGGCTTGCAACTCCTTTGCTGCCCAGCCAGTAGCTTGTCCTCAGGGTGTCTGTTGACCTCTTTTTTATTCCTTCAACAGCTTGTTCTTACACAAGGAGGAGGAAGGAAGGCAGCTGCTGTCAGCTAACCTCAAGGCTCCCAGTGAGGTTCATAACTCATCCCTCAGTCTTACCAAGGGACACTTTGCCCAGAGCCAGCAGATGTTGTCAACTCTGCTGTGGGTTTTACAATCCATGGCCATCCCTTTTCAGGCTTCACTGCTGGAGCCAGGAGCTTGCAGTAGTTGGAGCAGATACTTCAGTCAGGTTCCTAGGAACCTATAAAAAGCCCTGAGACCAGGAGATAAGAACTCCAGAAGTCTCCTTAAATTTCCTGGATTTTGTATCAATGATGTCACCCTGGACATTTTGATTTTGGACATCCGAGGTCTCAGGGTAGAGAGCATCTCTTTCTCCCTGTGTGGAGTGCTTCAAAGATTTATAGAATCACAGAATGGGTTGGGTTGGAAGGGACCTTATAGATCATCTAGTTCCAATCCCCCCACCATGTGCAGGGACACCTTCCGTTAGACCGAGTTGCTCAAGACTTCATCCAACCTGGCCTTGAACACCTCCAGGGAGTTGACATCCACAACCTCCCTGGGCAACCTGTTCCAGTGCTTCATCACCCTCACTGTAAAGAATTTCCTCCAGTCTAAATCTGCCCTCCCCAAGCTTCAATCCATTCCCTCTTATCCTATCACTACAAGCCCGTGTAAAAGTCCCTCCCCCAGCTTTCTTGTAGGCCCCCTTCGGGTACAGCAAGGCCACTATAAGATCTGCTTAGAGCCTTCTCTTCTCCAGGTTGAACAGCCCCGATTCTCACAGCCCGTCCCCATAGGGGAAGTGGGGAGGTGCTCCAGCCCTCTGATCATCCTATACAGCCTCAGGAAGGGAGGTTCCATTTTGCAAAGTACCCAAGGGTTCAGCTTTTTGCACATGATGTTCCATTTCTTGACTCCAAAATAGAAACCCAAGGACCTGGCTGCAAAACCAGGGCCAGAGCTAGACACATGAAATGTGTCGACCCTGTCTCCTAGGAATGGCTCTGTTTTACATTCAGTAATGCTAATGCTGCTAGCAAGCCTTATTAGCCCTCTGGTCAAGGGGTGGCATTATGCATACTAGGCACATCCCATAGCCCCTCCAGCTGTCCCCTGTAATGAATACATGACAGGACACTACGGCCAAGACAGCTGATAATGAACAAAGGGTTAGCCAAGGTTAACCACTTACATCCGTTCTTTGCATTGCCACCCTTTCCCCTGCTGCTTTGTTCTCAGTGCTAAGTGAAACTCATTTGAGAGGGTGATTGCTGGTGCCTGGTTCCCTGTGGGAGGAGCCCCAGACTGGCCCCAGAAGATGCTAAGCTCAGGTCCAGAGCAGGGAGAGGAGCAGCAGCTGGCACTCAGGGCCAGAAAAGCAGTGGTGCCAGTGGTTTCATCTAGCTCTTGCTTCTGACACCCACTGATCCACCCCAAAACCTCTCCCTGGAAGGCTGTAATACGTGGCCAGCAGCAGACACCACTACTGCAGCACGACCTTCGTGTCTGCCTGACTCTGACATTCACGGCAACCAGCTGGGGACAGAGATGGCCCTGCAAGTCTTTAAGGGTTCAGATAGCAGGGACTAACATCTCCTCTGTCCCCATAACCCAGATACAGCCACATCCCCTCCCCCTTCCTTCCCATCCTTTGTCTGAGTAGCAAGAGGGAGGGCTGCAGTCACTCACCACAACCCAGCTTCCAGCAAGGAAAAGCTATTTAACCCCCACATAAAACATGGACAGCCTTGCTGTGGCTCTCCTCCTGTGTGCCACAAGGCTGCCCTGCTCCAGCTGGAGGCAGGTGAGACGTGTGGCCCACAGAGATTTCTCACCCCAGTATGAAAGTAGCTGGCAAGAGTGGGCCCTCCACCAATGGAGTCAGATCCTTAGGAAGAAAACCAAGCAGCTGCTTCACTAGCACAGCCTCCCAGAGGCTTGCAGGCATTGGGATTTGCTCATGCTTCAGATCTGCAGAGCTGCTGAATTGAGTATCTCTCCAGTGGAAAAATCCCTTTCCCCCTCAGTTTCTGTGATGACTCCAGGCCATCTCTCTCAGGTGTCTGAGTCAAAGGCCAAGCAGTGCCAGATGCACCACCTGACCTCAGGGTGCAGAACAGAGCCCTTATTCTTACCAGATCTTTTTGCCTGGCCTGAGAATCACCAGGCATTTCAAGTGAGGCAGGAAAACTCATTCCAGCCTTTTGGGTTGCCTCAGGCTTCTCAGCAGCAGCCTTCCTTCCCCTCAGCGCTCTGCAGAGGGCTTGGGCAGAAGCCTGGCTCTGCCGAGGCTGCAGCGAAATCTAGGGCAGCATGGGCAGAAGTCTCTGTGGAGATGCAGGAGCTGGAGGTGAATGGACTGGACACATCCCCTGTCCAGCCACTGCAGGGTTACATGCTCTCCTCAGCCTCTGCTGTCCCCTTGGTGCCTCTCCTGGGCCATGCAGCCCCTAACCCACACGCCAGCTGTATCACAAGGCGACAGGATGCTGAGCACCCCTGGAGCAGGACACCCATGCCTGTCCCCCCTGCTCTGCCTGCCGGCTCCTGCACAGATGCCCGGGGAGCGGCACAGGACATCCCTGCTTCCCCCGCAGCAACTGCCTGTCACTGGCAAGGGACAAGCCAGTCTCTGAGCAGCTTGTGGGCTTTCCCCAGCCCTGGACCAGCTGGGATTGTCTCTTTCTTTCACAGCAGCCCCTGGCGCCAGCTACTCCCCATCAGCACCGCAACCAGCCCTGCTTGTCCTCCTTCATGGCAGACTGCTAACACCGAGAAAGAGGAAAGACAAAGCCAGCTCCAGGGCCAGAGCTGAGCAGCGTGGGGACACGGCATAAGGTGCCTGCACAAATCCCCAGCAGCATCCGTCCGGCATCGCCCAGCCCTGCCAAGCCCCGAGCATCCTCCTACCTTTGAACATGAAGCTTCCTTTGTCTCCGAATCCTCTCCCAAGGGGTGGGTCTCCCCCCACTTTTCTAGCCTGATGCTGGGGCGGCACAATAGGCTATGAGGCTCCGCTTTGCCTCTCTCTTTCTTCCCTGTGTCCTCTTCTCCCCCTTGTCTCCTTCCCCTCCTTCTCCAGAGGCTATTTCAGTGGAGCGGGGATGCTGGTGCTGCTCCTTCTGCCATTGTCATGTGACCTGAATATTAAACATCGCTGCAAAATCTCCCCCTGCACCCTCCCCCGGCTCCATCGCAGGCCCCTGCCAATCCCCTTGCCTGGGGAGCCACGGCCGTGGGGATGAAGAGGTCGCTGCCAATGAGCCCCCCTTGTCCCGGAGGGCCCCTCTGCACACCCACACGGGCTTTTCTTGGCCCTTTCCCTCCCAATTCCCCATCATTTCCAGCACCTCTGCTTGTTTAGGGAGAAGGATATTTAACCCCTCACAGCCTCACCCCAGCAGAGCTGAGAAAGGGGGCTCTTTCCCCCTAGATGTTTATGGGGCTGGGGGGGGATTGCAAGGCCTCCTGCTGCTTTCCTGCAGGGAGGAAATTCAGAACATTTTGCCTTGTCAAAAGCAATTTGCCCTTCAGCTCCACTTGTGGAGGCGTGAGAAACCTTTTCTCCTCTGGCACCACGATTCCTGGCTGCCAGCCTGCGGTGCAGCAACAGAGCAGTGCTGTCCCCTCTTTGCGTGTGTGCACACGTGTGTGCGCGTGTGTGTGTGCACATGGGTGTGCATGTGTGTGCATGGGGGTGTGTGCACAGGGGTGTGCATGTGTGTGTGTGAATGGGGGTGTGTGTGCACATGTGCGTGCATGTGTGTGTGTGCACATGGGTGTGCACAGGGGTGTGCATGTGTGTGTGTGAATGGGGGTGTGTGCACATGTGCGTGCATGTGTGTGTGTGTGTGCACATGGGTGTGCACAGGGGTGTGCATGTGTGTGTGTGTGCACATGGGTGTGCACAGGGGTGTGCATGTGTGTGTGTGTGCACATGGGTGTGCACAGGGGTGTGCATGTGTGTGTGTGAATGGGGGTGTGTGTGCACATGTGCGTGCATGTGTGTGTGTGCACATGGGTGTGCACAGGGGTGTGCATGTGTGTGTGTGAATGGGGGTGTGTGTGCACATGTGCGTGCATGTGTGTGCACAGGGTGTGTGTGCACAGGTGTGTTCATGTGTGTGCATATGTGTGTGCATGTGTGCACACATGTGAGCATGGGGTGTGTGCGTGCACACGTGTGTGCATGCATGTGCGTGCACATGTGTGTGCATGGGTGCGCATGGGCACACGTGTGGTGAGCAGGGAGGGGCTGCCACCCAGAGGCCATGTTGGGGTATGGATGTCACATCCCTGTGTGCTCCTGGCAGGCCTGTGTGCCAGGTGGTGCCCACTTGCCTGCCTCTGGTGGATGTGCCCACACCCGGAGAGCTGTGCAGATGCCCCTAGCTGCTGACACCTTTGGAGGGGGCATGCACTTTCCTTTCTCTGTGTTTTCTACTACATTTGCAAGCCCTGGCCCCACCAGGCACCATGCCCCTACCATGCCATCCTGGGACTGCTCTGAGCCTCTGCTCAGTGGGTGATGGGTCTTTCCTTTCAGGGGTGTCCCCAAGTGTCCCTCCACCACACAGGAGCCCCTTTGGTGGGTGCTGGGCTTCGAGACATCTGGCAGATTAGGCAAGGTGGTTGGGCACCTCTTTATGCAGCATCCAGGGGAAAAGGGAACAGCACCTCCTGTGGGTTATGGGACAGTTAAGAAATCACTGTCGGGAGTTACCCATGCTAGGCTGAGTGGTCAACAGACTGCTTGTCTCCTGACAGACGGACAAACAGGCATCCCAGCACCTGCAGTATCTCCTGAGATGCTGCACCAGGCTCGCTCCGCACAGGCTCACATCCCACAGGCTCACCTCCCACATGTCTTTGCCCACGCACACCCCTGGTGTGGACAAAGGGGAAATCGCTCCCAAGGAAGAAAGCCCTCACCCTCTCCCATGTTACACCACCGCTTCCAAAGGGCCCTGCCCCACGCCAAGCCCCACGGCACCATCAAGAGACTCCTTGATGCCTTCTCCCCCGCGCCCAGACCATCTCATCCCCGCAGCAGAGACCCACCGGAATGTGGTGGGGAGCTGGGCACTCCCATCTTCACTGCCAGGGCAGCCTCAGCCCCGCCAGGGCCGCCACATCGCTGGGGTCCCTCAGCCGTCAGAGGCCGGGGGCGAGGGGGCACGAGGGTGACAAGGGCCGGGCTCCGCAGCCGCTCCCATGGGGACCCCCACAGCCCCGGCGCAGGGTGACCGAGAGGCAGCTCCGCTTCGTGGGGGTGGAGGGGGCTCCGAGGAGGCTGTCCCGGCGCGGCGGGGGTCCCGGGATGCGGCTGGGGCTGGTGGGACCACCTGGGACTGGCAGGCGGCTGCGGTGAGCGGGGACGTCCTCCTCCATGGCGGGGGCAGCAGGCTGGCAGCAGCGGCGCAAGGGCAGGAGGCAGGTGATGCTGGGCCAGGTGGTGCTGGGCCAGGTGGTGCTGGGCCAGAACACAGCGGCCCAGCCCTTTCCCACTGCCGGGACCGGAGCGTCCCGGGGTGCGGCACTCCCCGCAGCCGCTGTTGCCCAGCGGCCCGAGCCCCCACCAGCAGCCCTGCCGGGCCAGCCAACCCACCTCTGCCCGGGACAATGGGGCGCTTGTGGCTTGCCCAGCATGCTCCCACGCTTGGTGCCATGGCTGCTCCTGCCCCATGCCCCATGCCCCAGTGCCTTCCTGGCCTCTGCACCAGCAGCCCCACCCCGTGGGCAGCCTCATGCCAAGGGCAGCCCCACGCCGCAGCCCCCTGCCCCACTCCCATGGCAAGAGGTGGAAGGGGTGGAGAACAGACCCATCAGGTCAGGTCGGTGCCCTCTGCTCCCGAGGAAAATGTGTGCAACACGAAAAGCAAACACAACCCCCTCCCCAAATGCATTAAAATCTCTGAATATTTAAAATGTTTTCTCTTCCTCTCTTCTTCTTTTATTTAGTTATTTATTTTTCTCCTTCAAATGACAAATTCCAGTTCAACAGTTTATGCCCCACTGAGTAAGTTCAGTGCTTGCTTGTTGAGTGCTTGACCAGGTTAATGCTTTCTTCCTTTATTCTGCTTTTCTTTTACTTCTTTGTTAATTTGATTGTTTCCTCACGGTGCCAGCTTTGAGGCATTTTCAGGGTCAGGAGGACATCCATTACAGGGAGTCAGCTTGCCGCCCTACACCTTCCTAGCTATAAAAGAGACTTCAAAGCGCAACATACTAACCAAGGAGGAAAGGAAAAATACGTTTGAGTGGGGTGGGATGAGAGTACCTGTGGTATGGTGGAAAAATGAGAGCAAAGAGGAGAGCTGGGCACTCAGCACCCGCAGCATAGCAGGGGGGATCTTTGCCCGCTTTGGGTGGCCAGGGCTGAAGAGGTGGAGGGAGAACCACCCCACACTGAACCACTGTGACCCACAGTGAGCCATGGGGAGTGCTGGGAGAAGGTAGAGCTCAGGGTGATGTAACTTCTCTGCTGCTTTGAAGGCAAAAAGACAGAGGAGTTGGAAAAGACCAATGTGATGCTGTGCAGTATTTCTATCACTGTATCTTCCCTGATGCCTTACATGGTTTAATTCAGTATCTGTGACTACTTCTCTTTTCCCTGAGGTCTATCTGACTGCACAGGTCCCACAGAGGAGAAAGAATCTCAGATTTCAGGCAGCATTTGCCTTGTGCATAATTATTCCCAGATAGCACTGTAGTGTAGCCAGCACAGAAACCAGGCAGGTGAAGACCTATCCTGTTTCAAAGGTCCCTCAGGTCCTTTCTGCCTGCCCAGAGTTGGAGGTATGCAGCTTCCAGAAGGAACAACAGGAAAATAAAGCATCAGCCACACATTTTGTCACACATTTTTATTCCACTGGGAAGGACTTTGACGCTATTGGCAGTAAAGCCCTTCATACCCATGGAAAATACCTGGCTTAATACTGATTGCATCAGCACTAAACAGCACAAAGCATAAGCCAGAGGAAATGAATAACTAGTTTCTCTCTAGTTCAGCCCTGACCTGTTTGTTGTCTTTCTGCTTGGTTTCTGTGGTGAGTTGTGGACAGAGCAGAGTGAAAACAGGCAGGACAGCACATGGAGGGACAACAGTTAAGGAAGAGCCCATCCATACCATCCATTGGACCCTCAGTGCAGGGGACTGAACAATTGCAAGCTACCTCCCAGACTGTGCCATCTCACTCTGCAACAGACGAGCAGAAGGTCAGGCAGATCAGGAGAAGCTTATGTGATAAGTCTGGCAGCACCCCTTCATGGAGAGCTGCAAAATATTCCCAGCTTGACACAGGACTTGGACAAACCTCTTTAGTAAAGATCTTTAATTAGCATGTGGTACATCTGGAATGGATGTTCTCCATCTCTGAAACAGACACAGAGAAGCAGTGAGCCTTCAACAGGGGTAAAGGCATTCAGTCTCTGGGGGCTTGGTGAGCCCTTGGCCCCTGTGCACAGAGCTTCAGCAAGGCTACCATCCCAGCACCAAGGGTGGGTGCTGTGAAGAGCTCAGCTGAAGTAATGATCTGGGTTGGAATGCAATTTATTTCCCCCAAAATACCCTCTGGACTTAAACAATCTGGGTTAGATTTCATTGAATGAATGGGAATAAAAGGCTCTGTATCCCTTTGCAAGCCTGGTAACACTGTAGAGACCTTTCCTGCTGAAGGCCCTGTCAAGGTGCCAGGCAGCTCAAGCTCAAGTCCCTCATTAACAAGGGACCTTTCATTTAAGTGATTCATCAGTCTTGGCCATGAGGAGTAGAGCTCCTTGGCTGGGTGAAAGGCTGTGAACACGAGGGAAGCCCCAAGTCTACAGTGCCACACAAACCTTGCCTAAGAAGCAAAGGGGCAGCAAGATCAGCAAAAAAGCAAAGTGATGATCAGTCCTGCTTATGCAGGGCAGGACTGTTGTCCCAGCCAAGGCCTGTGGACTTCTGTTCACCCAGAAGAGGCTCTTCTGGACTTGGTGGGCAGCATGTCACACCTCGGGCACCCCGAAGGCCAAGTTGTCCCGAATCATCAGTGTCTTCCAAAGGTCTCGTTCCATGATCAGTCTCTGCGTTCACCACTTGTGGGCTTCCTGCAGTCCTGGCTCAAAGTGATAAATGCAAGCTCCAAAGCCCACCAGGATGAGAATGGAGATCATCAGATACACTGGCACAAACCAATCCAAGAAGTGGGGCATGGCTGCCAGAGAAAAGAGGAGAAAGCTTGTGCAGTGGGGACACCAAAAGGCACCTCAACAGAGGTTCATCATGAGATACCTGCCAGCTCTGCTGCACCCTGAGTTGTGCAGGGTTGCACAGCAAAGCACCTCAGCCTTGCAGAGAGAGCAATCCCTTTGGCTCATCATTGGGACCCCACTCACTGCATGTCAGTCCCACTCCCTCCCCACAGAGGGAGGTGAGCCTGCACCTCCAGACCCATCGCCAGCAATTAAAGGTAGGCAGCAGGTAAGTAACAGCTGCTGTTCATCTTCTGCTTGGGGGAAATCTGCTGCCCCTTCCCGACACTCCACAACCCCTTTGAACTCCCAGTCTGAGCTGGTCTAGCTCGGGGCTGAGCCCTCACTTGCTGCACCCCTATTTAGCATCCTGCTTTGCCAGAGCTCAGGGACTTTGTGGTCCTTGGTTCAGAACCACTTACCAGGAGCAGCTGATCTGCCTTGCCAGAAGCCCTTTGCTACCCGAGCGTGGAGTGCTGAGTCCGGAGCAGCGCTGCCCTGGGGAACACAAAGCAAAGTGCTGCACAATTGCTGTCAACCCAGCTCGAGTGCTGGGTCGAGTAAGCAGGAGGGAGTGGCCATCTCCCTGCCTAGCCATCAGGGATGAATATTTCCAAAGGGATGGACAGGTGGAGTTCCAGACCTACAACCTGCAGGCATCTTGGCCCTGCAGATGCTGTGCTTAGGGCATACACTCTTGACTTGGGGCCATTTAAAAGCTGCAATGGTGCCATGTTTGTGCTTATCCCTTATCCTCATCCTTTGGGAGGGAAGGAGCAACCCACAGCAGTGTCCAGTTTGTGTCTTGTGACTCCCAGCTGCCCAGTCTTACAAATCATCCACGAGGGTGTGGGTCATGCAGGGGCAGAAAAAGAGATTGAGAAGCATCCTCCACAAAAAAAAAAGCCCAAATGAATCCACAGCCATGGCCTCTCCCAGGCACCAGGGCTGCTGGGTTTTGTACAGTGAGTGTGCTCACTGCCACAGGCTTTGGGGGATTAAATTGGGCACCCCCAGACTTGGGAAAACACAATGGTGATGGTTTCAGGAACAAAAAGCAGTCCTGAAGGGAGGCTTTCCAAATTCTTTGCCCCTCTGTGGAGGTGATGAAGTGCCCCTTGACTTCAGCAGGAATGGAGTTAGGGCAGAGCAGTGCCTGTGTTGAGCTCCTGTTTTTCTATACCCCTGAAAGCTGCCACCTGCAACTGTCCCCCAAGTCACCTCCTCTGTTGTGTGGAACAGTGAGGCTGGGGAGGACTCTGAACATCTCCATCCTGTTCCCTGCCCCTGGTCCATAAGGCTGTTGCCCTTTCCCACACTGCAGGAGGTTTGATTCCAATGTGCCCAGCAGTATTTTTCTGCTGGATACCTATTGCAGCAGGAGAGCCCATCTTGGTCTGCTCCACCTGAAACCAGCAGCATCTCTACCCTCTGAATAACACTTTTTCTCTGTCACAGGGTTAGATCTGAAATCTGCTGCAATTACCTGTGACATAAGGAAAAATTAGCAGGCATGGGACAAAACACCTGATCTCCTCCCAGCTACTGGCATGGATGTTGGCATTGGAGAACACTCAGTGGATTTTGCCTCCATCTACCATACTCTTTGGCTTTCAGCAGTCCTTGTTTTTGCTACCCATGGTTATGCCCCTACCATTGCTAAATCCTGTAGGTCTCTTTCTGTCTCCTCAGTGATTCAAACCTCCCTTTTCCTGAGCTCCAGCTGATCAAGAGCAACAGGACTTTGTGCAGCACTTTGCTTTGTGTTCCCCAGGGCAGCCACCATTTGGCCATGAAATATGGGGCAGTCTGAGTGCTGCTCCTGCCTCTTCATGGATACTTCTGCTTTCCACAGACAAGTAACTTGGGAGGAACCCTCCTGCCTCAGCCCACAATAATGTCATAGACATGTTATGGGGAACAGGGATCCCACTGTGGGGTTTCCCTTGCTCAACTCATCCTAGGGGACCATGGAGGGAATTAGGCACAAATTCCCCTCCCTGACAGAAACCGAGTCTGAGGTCCAGGTTTAATCAGAGGTCCCACAGCACATCTTTTCCACATCCTCTGCAAAAGTATCTCCTGTGCACTCCCTGCATGCCCCAGATGCTGCCACAGCCTGGCTGTGAGGCCAAGGCTACTGCAGACCCTTTCTTCAGAGGTGCACCAGCAGCTGGTACCTGTCCCCAGCTGGTGACAGCAAAGGGAATGGTTAGGGAGCCTGAGAAGGTGACACTGGCTTGGACCCCCTGGGGTGACAGAAGGAAAACTATCGATCTCATTTCTTTCCTTGATCATCTGCTTTCCAAACCTGGGAGTGAAGCTGCCATCCAGAAGGCAGCACAACAAAAAGCAGCCCTGCACACTTGGCCATTTATCCTTTCTCAGTGACCAGCAGAGCCAGCATTCCCCAGCTCCTTGACAGCAACCTACTCTTCAGTCTATTTGCTATGCAGCCCTCACCTCAGACTGCACCCCTCCACTGCTCACCCATTCCTGCCCCCTCACAAAGGGTCCTTGCCATAGCCAAGCCAAAGACTGGGAGAGGGGGATCAGAGCCCCCTGCCAAGCCTCTGCAGGGCCAGGCTGGCAGTGGGTCTTCAGGTGGGTGAGCAGATTTTGGCTGCAAATGATGAGAAGAGGGAGTTTCATTTCTGGAGCAGGTCTGCAGATATTAAATGTGCCTTAACCTTTGCTGGGTCAGCTAATCTCAGCACCTTATCTTGCAATGGGACATCTGTGTCTCCACAAAAACACAAAGGAGTCCCTGGTCTTTCAGCTGAGACATCATCTCCTAGAGGTAAGCCAGCTGGCCCCTTTTAAACCCATTCTACACACGTCACTCCAGCCACCTTCCCTCAATGTCACCTCTGGATCCCCAGTGCCACCTCCCACTGCTCCCCAAGAAGCCATGGGTACACTCTTGGGCACCCAGGGGGCGTGCTGCAAGTGGCAGGGCAGAAACTGCACAGAGAAAGGGGGTTTGCAGGGGACGGGGACAGGCAGGGGTGAGGAGGCAGAAGTGGTAACCATGAGAGTGCCAGGACACCGGTGACTTTGGGGGTGAACCTTCCCACGTCCGTGGTCAGGAGCACAAACCAGATTGCTGCATTACCAGCCACGGGCTCACCCCAGCCACAGAAGATCTCCCCCAGAGACTGGGCACCCCAGGACAGTTTGCAGTTTGGGGCAAGGAGCTGCCGATGGCTGGGGATCTGGACATGACCCTGCTCCCGTGCATTACAACCCTCACAAGCACTCACTACCTGTCACCTACCTCCTTCCACAGGCACAGGGCACCGGGATGAGGCTGTTCTGTTCCCTCCGGCATCTGCCGGGGCCCAGCCGGGATGAGTCAGACTGCTTTCCAAGCCAGGCAGTGTCGAGGAGAAGAGACCCTGCCCCGGGAGAGCAGGGCGACAGTGAGAGGCGACAGGCACGGGGTGGGAGGAACGGCTGGCGGGACTGTGCGGGGATGATGACACGCAGCCGGCAGCGTGGCCTCATTTCCCACCGGGGCTCCTGGGTGCTTCCCCCATCGCTTTCCCGGCAGCCTCAGCCCCTTCCAGCCTCCCCAGGGCACCCTACCAGCAGCGTCCCCCCCACAAAGGAGGGACCGTCTGCAACCAATTTTAGCAGCAGTTGTTATGGCAACGAACCTCCCGAGCTCAGCCGCGCATGGTACCCGGGCGAGAGCCACGGGAAAGGGGACCGAGGGATGCTCTCGCCCCTCCTGCATCATTTGCACTCCAGGCTGCAGCGCTGGAGGTCCTGCTCTCTGGCAGACCGAGAAGGAAGAATAGGGCTGAGGAGGAGGAAAATGCTGGGAGAGATGTGTGTGAGCTAGGGCTGACAGAGATTTATGGGATTTTAAGGCTCCACAGATTTGGTGGTGTGCCCAGCCCAGGCTCTGGGAGCTGGTGGCTTGTCAGCAGTGGGATGGAGCACGGAGAGGGAGAGGTGGAAGAAGGAGGGAGGTTAGTACTCCCTTTAAGGATTCTATTAAAAAATAAAATAATGAAACCTTTGACCAAAAGTATTTTACATCAGAAAACAGAAAAACACTGCTGTCTGAAGTGACACTGCTGCTTTCAGTGAAATACCTCATTTCCTGGCTCCATACCTGCCTCTGTCATTGCTGCTGCTGGAAGTGGTTTTATCAAAACCTTTCCAGCTTTTCAGCAGCACAGAAATAGGAACAACCAAAGTAGTTTCGTGGGTTGGTTTGGTTTTTTTATTGTACACAGGGAAATGTTCATCATGACCCAGAAGTCGTTTAACACAGAAACGTTTTCATGAAATCAGTCAAACAACTGGTTCCAGCCCCAAAAGCTGCCTGCTCTCCTGCCTGGACTCTCCAGCCCTGCCTGCTTAGTCCCACCTCCAGCCCACACACCCTGTAGGGTGTGGTTGCAAAGTTTTTCAGGGCTAACAATATCCACCAAACTATCTGAGCTCTGAAGTTGTGCCCCACTGCATGCCCCAGGAGTTGAGAAGCGCAAGGTTTCACTTTCCAGTAGATTGTGTTTCAGCCACAAATAGGTTTGCTCCCTCCCCAAGGCAACCTGTGGATTGTGACAGAGCCCACGTGTGCTTGCTGGCTCCAAAGGCACTCAAGGGATCTGTCACCTGGTCTGCACTGGGGTTTCATTCAACAGTGAAGAGAAAGAGTGGGAGCCATGGGACCTGGTAGGCATGCTCCATGGTTCCCTCCTCATCCTCCTTTTGTCTCCCAAGCCCCTTTCTGCTTGATGTAACTTTGTAATTGCTTATGAGCATTGAGTACAGGCTTGCAATCCCCTTGAACCTAGCAGAGTATCTGCATGGAGGATCAGCTCCATTAGGATTATTGTTCTGCTGCTTGGTTTGCTCCAGCAAGATGGGCATTCCACGTGATTGTCGCGAGAGGGGCCTGCAATGACACCTTAATTTAACCTCACTGAAGTTCAGCCATGACACTCACTTGACCATCAGCATAGTAATCTGCTTTACTAATCCCACTGAGGAGGAAAATGAGAGGGAGATCAGTAGTGGCTAGCACAAGGCAGGAGATTGTTTGTTTCTCCAGGAGGCTGGTCAGAGCCAGAGCACCAATCACCCTAGTAGGGCCTGTGGAGCCAAGCATCCTTGCAGACATCATGCTGACCTGCCTAAAATCTTGTCCAGCCAACCATCACAGCTCTCTGCTAGAGGTGACCCCAGGGGGACACCAGAGCCAGTGTGTGTCCATCAGGCTGCAACTTATTCCCAGGTTTAAGCTCAGACTTAATGCTAGCATGCTGCTCATGCAGCCAAAACCCCAGAACAGCAATTTTTTTTTCTCACAGGGTGGTTTTTTAACCCTGGCTCCTTCCCTGCCATGCAAGCATGGGGAAGACACAGTGAAGAGTGAGAATCACCTCTTTCTGCAGCCACCACTACACCAGTGGGCTTGTGCAAGTCACAGTGTGGCCTCACTTGCTTCAAGCAGAAACCCCCCAGCTGAGTCTGAAGCTCCCTTGAAGACAGCAGGGAATCAGCACTGGGCTTTGTGCTGCTGAAACTGGAACACACTTGCAGACTTTCCTGCCTCTGATGCTGTGGCAGCTGCTTGCTGCCTGTGACAGAGCTCTCAGGTGCTGTCACATCCTTTGGTTTCCAGGAAGAACTGTGGTGTTGATATGGCTCCAGGCATCAACGTGCTGTGTAGAGCTGACCTGCACTGAAATGCCTCAGCTGCAGTTCAGCTTTCATTGCAAGGAAGGCCATCATGTGCCACTCAGCATCTTCCAGGCATAAGCACATGCCTACCATCCTGTCCAGTGCCTGGGGGCTTCCAGCCCCTTCCACCTGGCTTGGAGGAAGCCTCTGAGCATCTGTCCACACATGAGTCCCTCAAAGCCATTCACTCCAGGATACCTGCCCATCACCAAGCCTCCATCTCCCTCCATATCTCTGGGAAGCCACAAATTCACCTGCACGATGATGACTACAGGGTCATGTCTGATTTGAGAGGACCACCCAGCCAGTGCAGAAATCATGAAACCCTTCTCAGATAAAAGGGCTGGAGAAAAAAGGAGATGGTTGAGCAACCTCAGGCACACACTTCCTGCTTGCAGCATGGCCACAGTGTAAATGGCATACTGAGCTCAGTTCAATCCCAAGGCTGATTAAATGTCATTCCAGTTTTTCTTAGCAAGTTTCCCTGATGTTATTTAGTGTCCTTTAGGCTTTTATCATCATCTGAGATGATCAGACACAGTCTCTGCCCATCTTTTAAGGCAATACCAATTGAGGTGTGGGAGAAGATTAACTTTATCAAAGTAGTCTCCCTCAGCATCCACAGCAGAGGATAAAACTCCAGTAGGAGTCACAGAAATACTTCCCTGCTCAGCTTCTGGAGGTGAGTGAATCACAGGATCATGGAGTGCACTGGGTTGGAAGGGATTCTCAAAAGTCATCTTGTCCAAACCACCTGTCAGGAGGTCTGGGAGGGAATGCTGAAACAACTGGGACCATGCTGTGGTGAGTGCTGCTTCTGTGACCATCACCAAAGCCTGTCTCCATCGCTTCTCTGGCTGCTCAGGTAGAACTGAGAGAGAAATCAGAGAGAAAATATCCCACGATTCAGTCACCAACCTGATGGTTGAAGCACACAGCAAACTGGCCATGGATATGCAAGCATTGTACAATATTTGTTTTAGTGGCCAGCGCTGTCCTGCTGCAGGAACAACTGCACCATTCCCAGGGAGCACTGGTGATGGCCAGGCCAAGTCTTGCTGAAGCTAATTGCCATTATTTGCAACATCAGAGCATTCTCAGGGGGCTACATAACACTTCTACTCATTTTTGAATGGTTTGTGCTACCAGATCAATGCACAATGGCTCACAGCAAAATCAGGAGCTCTGTCTTTCCATTTCATGCCCTGCCTTTGCCCCTTGTGCCTGCGCTGCTCAGAAGTGGACATCGACTCATTACTCCTGCTTTGCAAACTGCAAATGGGGCAGAGAGAGGTGAAGCAACCTGACACAATCATGCAGTGATATGTAAAACACACCCCAGCCTCCAACACCAACCATGTCTCATCTCTCTCCTCTCCTTGCAGAGCTACATATCTAGACAAGAGCTGCAGGCACATTGCCAGCCTGAGTCTCCACCTCCCTATGTCATTGTCTGCCATGAAAAACAATTTAAATACACTTTGACATTAGCTCTGGTTTACACCCCTTGGCCAATGGTGGTGTAGGACAGTAACTTTGTTCTTTCCCTAGCTTCCCACAGAGCAGGGTTTGCTCTGCAGGCTTTGCATCCCCCTGCAGAGCATCCCTGCCTGTGTTTCAAAGGGGAAGGAAAGCAAAGGGAATCTGCCCAGTGCAGTCTGCTGTGCCAGCTGTCAGACAATGGCTTTGCATCTCAGGAGGAAATTGGCTGTACCAAAGCCTGAACTTTCAGGCAGGGACCATTGCCCCCTTCCAAGTCACCTGCCCTGTGGGCCATACACACTCAAGAGTACTTCATTAGTAAGGGCCTAAGAGGGAGTTGTCCCCCTGGTGAAAGAGCATAGTGAAGGTGGGACATGCAGAGGAGGGAGCAGGGTGAATATCTGTACCCATGGGAAGGTGAGGGTCAGCCCTGCAGAGGGAAGTGTGCCAGGGGACAGACAAGAAAACTTCTGGGGACAAGGAAAAATAACTGTGAGATCAATGGTAGCTGATCTAGACATGCTGAACCTCATCAGGCAGCAGTGTCACCAGAAGCCTGTGGTGGCTGAGAGGACAGTGCCACCCAGGTCTTTCTGCAGAGCTGGAAAGAGGCAATGGGGAGTAGCAGGGAGGTGAAAGAGAATAAACATCTTTTAGGTGGTACTGCAGCTTTTAGCCTGTTTCTACATCCTTGGCAACCCAAAAGCTCTCTATGCCCCCCAGTCCAGGAGCTGGTTCCTGGTGTTTATCACATCTGCCTGCCTCCCATTTGTAGGACACGTCTGCCCTGGATTTGTCCTCCCTTCCCCCTGCCAAACTCAACAACAAGAAATATCCTGTAATCTCTTCTGCTTCACCTGTAATTTGTCTAATGCTGGCAACGAGCAGAACCGTCTGCCTTTGTCAAGATCAAAAAAGCCACGATGGCCATGTGATGTCAGCTTACATTAGCCCCCGCCCCCCTCATCCCCTCCGCCTCTCTCTCTGGATGGCTGCAGAAGGAGAGATGTGTCTTCATCCTCCTATGATCTTATTCCTCCCCTGGCATGTCTCCTGGCACTTGGAGATCCCCTGGTTGAAAGGGCAGAGAGACCCAGCCTCAGCAGGCTGCTGAGGGGGTCTTGGACCCCTTCACCACCAATTTGGAGTCAAAACCAAGAGCAGGAAATCCATCAAGGTGAGCCACTGGCCACCGAGGGACGTTGGACTGCTGAGGGCTTTGCGTCACTGCATATCATCCTCCCACTCTGACCTTTAAATCTCAGCTTACTTCTGTAACCGCAGTGCTGCTGCATGGGCTGCTCCTTGTCTGTATCATGGGCAGGGAAGCAGGGGGAAAGGTGCCCAGGAAAGGGCAGGATGAAGGTTGGTGGTGCTGCAGCTGCCAAAAAACCTCACACAGAACGATTTGGTGTGCAAAGTTGGGCACTGCTACCATACACTGTTAGGGAAATTCCCTTCCCTATTGTATCCAAGCAGTCTTCATGTCATGAAGATGTTTTAACTTTGTTAACACATAAGGCATTGTTTATCCTGGAAGAGGAGAACTTTTGGCTCTCAAAAACTACCTGAAAGGGGGCTGGAGTGAGGTGGAGATCAGTCTCTTCTCCCAAGTAACAAGTGATAGGATAAGAGGAAATGGCCTCAAGCTGTGCCAAGGGAGGTTTGAGTTGGACATGAGCAATTTCTTCACTGAAAAGGATTGTCAAGCCCTGGAACAGGCTGCCCATGGAAGTTGTTGAGTCACCATCTATGGAGGTATTTTAAAAGAGGTAGATTTGGTGTTGAGGGACACGCTTTAGCAGCAGACTTGGTCATGTTAATGGCTGGACTTGATCTTTAAGGTCTTTTCCAACCCAAACCACTCTATGACTGTTCAGGCTTGGGCAAACTGATGGACACTGCATGAACCAGGTGGACAGCCCCAGAAACAGGGACTTGGCTCCTTGGGGGCTTATGGCTGTCCATGATACCCGTTGACAGACAAGGTTATCCAGCATCGTACCCTTCCTCACGCGTCTTTGCAATCCCCAAACACGGACTGCAGTCACCATTAAGTGCTCCCGCCACAAGTGACCCCTAGGGCTGCGACGCCGCTGGGTCAGGGATGCTTTGCAGGGCTTTTCAGTGATGAGCAACCAGTGGCGTGGCTGTCAGTGCTTAGCCAGTCCTTGTGGTACCCGAATACTGCAGGTTGCGGGGTACAGAGCCGACCCCAACTCCCGCGGTGCCCCGGACGCCCCCCACCGGCCCTACGGACCCGGCACTACACCGCGCTACCCACCCCCGAGCCCCGCAGCACGCATGTGCGCCAGAAGCCCCGCCTCCTCCGCAGCGCCCTCCCCTCTGGCCCCACCCGTCAGGTCCCACCCCTTCTCAGAGTCCGCCCATCAAGCCCCGCCCTTCTCCCCAGGCCCCGCCCCCGCGTGCGTCAGCGCGACGCGGCGCGCGGCGGCGGTTTGAATCGCGGCGGGTTGGCGTTCGCTGGCAGCTGCGGGGATGGCGGTGCTGCGGCCTTTCGACAAGCTCCCGGTGCTGAACACCGCCACCATCCTGGTAAGCCGTGCCGTGCCGTGCTCTGCTCTGTCCCGCCCCACCTCACCTCACCTTAGCCCACCTTCGCTTTCTAGGGCTTGGTCTTGTAGTCGGTGTCTGCATGTCCCCCACCCGCCGCCCGCGTCTTGGATGCTATGGCCACCTAGCTGGACCTGGCCCCCGACAGCGAGTCCCCGGTAGCGAGTCTCGGGCTGTGGGACAGCCCCCGGCTGAGCACCGTCTCCGGGGCGGCCTCTGACCAGGATTTTCCATTCTGTCCCCGCAGCTGGTGGGTTCGGACGAAAGCCTCCAGGGGAAGCTGGCGGAGGCGATGCTCCGAGAGAAGAACGACTTCAGGATCAATATGTGAGTGTCGGGAGGGGATGAGCCGCCCGCGGTGGGAAGACAGCGGGGCCTCAGCAGCTTTGCCCATGAGATGGAGCTAAAGCAGCGGCCGTGGCGTGAACTCACGGGAAGTTTCCGCCGCAGAAGTGCTCGCACCGTACACGGCTTGGGAGCGCAGCTTTCCCCGGGTGGCGGCAGCTGGAGCTGCAGGGCGCTCGCTTCCGAGGCAGAGCTGGCTCCTGCGGGCACTGGGTGCGCTGCTGCGGTCGCTGTCTGCGGGAGGCAAACCGCGCTGTCCTCGGTGCGACCAGTTTGGGCACCATGAGAAGCGGGGAGGGGGGAGATAATTCTCACATTGTGTTCGCTGTGCACATACTACCGTCGCCCTTCGGATGTTGCACAAATGTTCGATCACTACATTTCAGGGGTGTAAGAGAAGGACAGGTTGTCCTGGCAGACAAACATGTACAGGAATTAAACGTCCTGGGACAAAACAGAACAAGTACAATGCTTGCAACTACTTGAAAGCAAGCAGGTTTTCCTGGAAGGTGACTGTTGCTTTTGGTTCTCTGCATAGCTGCTTTCTGTTCTGTGTGCATGCTCGTGGTTTTCCTTCTCCAGCTATTAAGATCTGTTTGGAATTTTTACTTAACTGCATGGCAAGTCCTGTCTTAAAAGCTTGATTAACTAAGTTTTTGCAATATAATGTCCCTGACAGCTCTCCTGCCAAGACCAAATGAGTTTAGTCAGCTCTTCAGAAGGTGTTTGTGTTATTTTGCTGCTGTTATCCAAGACTGTGCAGTAAAGGCAAATCCAAGCTAATGCTCTACTAACCAGTTAGAGCACTTATACTACTCTGATCATCTCTGTTCTCATGCCATCATCTTGGATGTTTGTGCTGGCTAATAATAAATTAAGTACTCGATTTTCTATGCAAATCCTGCAGCCTTTGCTGAGCAGTAGACTGCCATAACTGGATGGCTACTGGTACTACAGCTGGGTAACTACCCCAAACCATGGAAACTTGTGCTTGTACTACAGACCAAATAAGTATCACTAGGGAAGAAGTCTGTGACAGTTTATTGTGGTTTTCAGCTACACTAATAAATTTCTGCTTTAAGGTTTTGCAAGTGCAACAAACCTGTAACATGGACAGCCTCTCCTGTGTGAGCAGTACCTCTGGAACGTGACAGGAAAGCACTGAAGCATTAGAACTGAAACCTGGCAGCAGAATATACCAGAAAAACAGTGGGGCTCACCTCTTCAGAAAGGACTCTTAACAATTAACTAACAAGAGTGCCACGCAGATTTGTGCAGGGATGTTTCTGTGAATCTTGTTATGTTCTAATAAGCTTCCCATTAACAGCCTTGACTAGCAAGTATTGTTGTGGCTGTCAGCAGCTATGAGTAGGCTTAAGCTATGAGAATTCCAATTAAAGAATCACAGTGCCTCTTCAGTACCTACATGTTTAGTGATTAATGGGTTTTCTGGTACCTTGCTACACTGCAGTGGTTATGGTTAAGTGGATACTCCTTTACCAAGCTAGTTGATTAAACTGACAAATTTATTACCTTTCAGTCACCTTGCTACATCCCTCCCCTTGCCTTCAGAGAGGGATCACCTTCGGCCCAGGATAGATCTGATTGTGTTTATGTTTGACATCAAGAGCAAATACAGGTAAGAGAAGGGTAAAAACAGGAGAGGGGAAACATATTCTTCCTTGGATTGCTGGCTAAATCTGCACTTTTACTGTGTCAGAATTGCTGAATAGTGGATTTCAAACTCAACTCTTGCTGTGGTGGAACAGCCCAGTAATAACACAGAGGCTTTCTGCCTTCCAGCAACGGATTGGAACCAAACCACTCTGTCCAACAACATGCCTGTTAGGCACTAAGTTGCCATAGCAGAGAAGGCAGAATTTATTCCTGCATCTGGTTCTGGGATGGTTTTGGTGCTGTGAAATTCTGTAATGTGTGCTTAGCTGACATGCCTTAGGCAGTACTACCTAATAAGCATCCGGCTGCTGCCTCTGTCCCCAGTTCACCGATCCTGCTGGTCAAGTAGGGTCAGCACTATGGGTGTGCTTAGGCATTGATCCCTTTTCCCTCATCTTGTGCTCATCTTTGTAGGAATGATATTTGTGTCCTCAGGCCATAAGTGAAGACTTGCTGATGCACAGAAGTCAGCATTTTTTCACTTGCTTAACTTGTAACTGATGATCCTGGGCTCTCATTTACCAAAAATGACAGGCCCAGCTGCATACTTACGGCACAGATGGTGCTGCAGAAATGTGTGGGCTAGCTCTTCTGAAAGAGCCAAAGTAGTGCTGAAGTCTTGTTGGATCATAATGGATATGGACTCCTGGTGTCCACAAATCATGGAGGACACTCTTCTAACTAAGTCTAGCTCTTGACTCGGGTAGAAAAGATTCATTATGGATTATTAAACAGCTGTGAGTATTACAGAGGTCTCTGATGCTATGCTTTTAGCATAGATAATAAGTCTGCCAGCTCACAGATCAGCAGATGTTAACATCATTGGTTTCCAAACTGTGCTTCTGAAAGTTATTCCTTTCGTCCTTGTGCTGCACTGGTTTTCCTTCCCCATCCCACTGGATTGTCTGTGCTTTTCTGACAGCTTGAGGAACGTTGAAGCTTCCCTGGCTCATGTGGATGCCAGCTTCTTCTTGGGGAAAGTGTGCTTTCTTGTCACTGGGGGTATGTATGGCATCAGCCTTCTTCCTCTCTGAGCAGGACAGCTCACTGTTGCTTCCCTTTAAAATGGGGCAATGCCTTAACTTAAAACAAAGGAAGGCAGTGGCTTTGTTGGAAGCTTTGTTTAAATTCTCTGACCTCATCTGCTTTTCTTTATTGTTTTCATAGACAAAGCACAATTCTCTCATGGTCACTTGCTCCCTCCTCTTTGTTTTTGCCAGTCACACATCACTTCTCTGTCCCTAATTCTTGAATATGATTTGTTTGTTGATTTATTTTTAAAATGTCTCTTCCTGTGGCACTGCAGAAGTCTGTTCTGTTCACTGTTGCAGATCTGTCTTAATGATAATCTTAATGAGCAGTGAGAAGTATATGATACTGTGGTAATAAAGTGAATCTAAATGCGTGAGCTACTAAACTATCAAGTATAGTTTTAATGCAAGACTGGTATCCCTGCTGTGTACTGTCTGGCCTGGTTGTGCCTCTAATCTATCTCTTTCCCCCTGCCTTGAGCAGAGAGGATGCTTTCCTATGTACCCATCCCACTTCATCTCTGAGGAACTGGAGGGACGACCAGGCTGTACTGCTGTAGTGTTGGTAGAGAGTTGCTGTGTCTCTGGAATTTGGGAGTCAGGGGCCCCAATTCCAGTGTGAGAAGGAGTCTTAGCATTATCTTGTGCGATGGCTCTCTTGGCAGAGTAAATCCCTCAGAAATATGACCACCCTGTGATACCACATGAGCCAGGAGGGCTTCTGATTAGTGTGGAAGATTCTCCCCATGCTGATGGTGTACTGGTCCCTTGTCCAAAAAGTTATGTTGCAGTGCTCAGTAATGTGGCAATATAATTCCTGCTGTCAGTATTATGAAAGACTTCTCTTGCAGTTCTGTCACAAACCTTGTACCATTCTGTTTGTACTGCTCACATTTGCCCTGCCTTCCATGGCACTCTCAAGGTTAGCTCTGGATCATTCTGTGGATATGGATTTTCCTGGTAACTTCTCTTCACTGAATGTTGATTATGAGGCTTGTGACGCAGGAAAACTTCTTCTGTAGTCGGCAGGGTGAACTACTCCAGCATAGAGGTGGATGCCATCTGGAGACTGGGTGAAGTCTACTGCAGTCCTGTGCTGTTCTGTGAGCTGGAGGTAAGGTGCTTATTTGGTGTCTGAAGGGATTTGTGAATTCAAGTGTTCTGTGATCCTTAGGAACATCATTACATTAGCAATAAATGAACTACATTAACTGCTGTCCTGCATAAGTGTCAGAGACCAGACCCTTGCTACAGAACAAGCAGAGCTACAACAGTCTTAACTGTCCTTGAAATGAGTCTTCCAGATAACCTGCTCTTTCCTGTGCTACTTCAAAGCCTCAAGAAGCCAAGTCTAAATTAACAAAGACTTCTCTGATAGCCAAAGCCTTGATCTAATTGTTCCTTGAAACATTTTTCTTATCCTGGGAGCCCCTGGGCTGTTCTTTGTCATGTAACTCTGCCCCCTCTAATACTTCTGTTAGCCAGGCTTTGCTGCTTCACAGACTGTTTTGCCATCTGATGTGCCATTCTTTCCAATTACCTACATGGTCTGAAAAGCTGAAGGGAGAGTTTGGCATTCAGCAGTAGCACACTTCACATTTCCATGTACTCCTCATCCCACCCTCAGAGACTACTTCCCTGCCAGCAGGTAATATCTGTACCTTTGGCAGCCCTTTCAGGGATTTTTAGCTGACAATGCAGTACCTTCCCTAACATTAGGGGAGTAAATTGGTTGTTGCTTTAGGATATTCTGTAGCTAGCCACTCTGATCCATACTCCATGCCTGCTCCAGTTCTTTCTTTTATTACAGCTTAGCACTGCTTTTCTTCTATTGACTAAATAATTTCTCCATTCTGTTTACAGTTGGATGGGATACGAGTTGCCACTGCTCAGCGACTTCTCCGGATGTTACAGATCTGTGCTGGTCATGTACCAGGAGTTTCTGCCTTGTGCTTTGGCTCACTGATGAGAAACTCTGCTGATGACTAGCTTCTCATTGTGAGAATTCAGCCAGATTCATCAGTTTTTTCCACTTTGGGCATTCAAGCTGCTGCAGTTGGAACTGCTTTGGGAAGTTTATTGCCTGGCTTGTCGTGATTGCTCATCCAGAGCGACTGTTAGTTGCTAATCCCTGGAGAAAAGTTTGATGGATAATGTATATATGTATATATGGGGGTTGTGGAGGGTGCTGGACAGTTTGAATTGTGGATTCCTATTCATTATTACTACTGAATCCCATTTCATGTTCAAGTTGGAGTTTCACCCAGTTTGTCTGTCAGTGGCTGGGAGTTGTGCTCTATTGAGAGGATACCAGAACAGGCCACTGTTCCAAATGTTCTCTGGTGACTGTGAATGCAAAAGGCAGCAGGCTCAGGCTTGCTTTCAGATGAAAGACAGCACCTTGGCCTAATGTGAAGACTTGCTGTCAGGTTTTGTCTCCCCACCCCACCCCCACCCCCCCCCCCCCCCCCCCGCCAAGAGAAGAATGGGGAAAGAAGGCTGTCCTGCAGCTTCAAGACAGACTGCGGATGGCAGTGAATGATCCAACTGTGTGAGCATCTGCCCAGTAAAGGGCTCAGTATTTTCAAGCCTTACACCTAACTGGGGAGGAAGGGACTAAAGAAGGTTATCTGGCACTCTAGCTTTCTTTTAGGTATTTAAAGGAAAAATAGCTCCATCTGTCAAGCCCAGGATAACAAGCAACCCTAGTCTGTCAATCCCAGCCCCTAGGGCTAACGAGAGATGAAACAGCAGACTCTGGACCACGTGTAGAGAAAACATCTGCTGGCTCTTCCAGGCTGGGTGTATGCTGTCTATAATTTCTGAACTGACAGGTTCTTGTCAGCAGTTGTTCATGCTTTAACCCTTTTGCAAGTCAGTAGTGTGTTTTGGAGTTGTAAGTTAATAATATGCACTGTTTTTAATAATAAATTGTATGCTCTTTGTCTTGGTATGTGGCACAAGTTCTTAAACCCACGAATGCTTGCCTCAGTTTACCCTGCAGAGAGGCTGGTCCTTGGAGACAGTTTGAACTTCCAGTTAGCTGGGGAGTTGCAGTCGTGGTTTCAGCCACGTGGTGGTGGCAAAACCTTTCTATATGCAATCCTTGTACTCTTGAGTTGAACCACCTTCCAGAACAGCATTTCCTGAAACTGGGATGTTTCCCATGTCAGAATGGTGTGCCAGGTAGAAATGATGCTTAGCAAGAATGTGTTCAGCTCCCCTCTGGTTTAATTTATTTAATCCCTAATAGTGTGCTTTAGTGTTCCTTGGGGCAGAGCCCTGTTTCGCTTAGCTTGCTTCCAACAGCTGTCTGTGAGCAGGAGAAAGCAGAAAGCAGCACTGCAGGCTCAGTCAGCTGTGTGTGCTGGCAGTCCTTGCAAAGACAGCTCAGCAAGGCACAAAGCCTGTATCCTTGCTCAGAGGGCACACAAATCCCAGCTCCAGTGGTATTGTTGCTGGCAGGGGAGGGCTAGGTTGTTTGTCAGCCGGAACAAAAGGAGCTAAACCATTCAGCTGTGTTATGGTGCCCAAAAGGGCTGGACTGGCTAAAACCCAAAGGAGAAAGACATGTGCAAACTCTCATGGACGTGTAAGAAGGATTGGAAGCTTAATGGGTATGTCCTACTTTCAGCTAGCTTTATGATCCTGAAGACAGCAGCCAGGACTTTGCCAGCAGAGAGAAACAAGTTTCCCTGATGGTTCCTCTGCCTCAGCCTTGCTCTCGCTTTGGGTCCCTCAAAATAAATGAGACCATGGTTTAGAATAGACTGGTTTCGATTTGCTCTTGATGTGCAGGTGCAGACTGGGGGAGGGAAGGAAGGGCTGTGGCATGAAGTGAACCAGTCTCTCATGTCCTCCACAACTGCTCTGAGGTAAGGAGTTGCTTCCTAGGTTGCTTTCTGGTTGCCTCTAATAACGGCTGGACTCTGGTAAAATCCCTTTGGTCTCAGGAGTAATTTCTCTGTGCTTTCTCAACTAGCAAAAATGAAACTTATTCTTTTGTTCACCCAGAAGTCTCTGTAGCATCCCACATGTGCTACTGACCATTCTTGCATGGTCAGACACTGAGGGTTTGGGTTTTGTTGTTGGGCTTTGGTTTTGTTTGGTTTTTTTTCCAGTGCTGTGTTTCAGACAGAGTGTTTCCTTCTACTACTTTCAAAGAAGAAAGATGCCGTTTGTACTTCCTACAGGTGGCCAAATCCCAGCTGGTACAAAATAAAATCTAGTTCCTTAAGAGCAGAATCTCTCTTCACCTCAGGGCTAATATTTTTCTTACTCTTAAGAAAAAGTCTTCCCTGGAACTGGCAGGGGAAGTGGAGCGTATCTAAGAATATGACACTGTGTCTTGGGTCCATCATGTTTTACAGCTGAAAGTAGTTGGGACACATCTAAAGCTACAGCTTCAGCTATGGAAATACCTCTAGGAACTGTCAGATATTAGTTCAGACAGCCCAGAACTCTGCCCCTACCAGAGAAGAGGAGGCAGCTGAGGGTATCTTTCACTGGGATGGAGTAGCCAGGGCTGATGCTTGATAAAGGCCTTGTGAAAGTAGTACTTGCATTGGGATCAGAGGCACGGAAAGCCTGAAGCTGAATTAAGGCTAATGGCTTGGGTTCAGTTGGGTTTAGAGGTTGCAAAAGAGCTTGCTAAGCTGGCTGAAATCTAACTGAAATATTTTGGAGTTGCTTGCTTTCTCTTCCAAGCTCTGTTGCCTCAGCAAACTATCCCTATGGAAATTTACAAAGAAAAATCCCTCACTCTGTGGCAGAAGTACCCAGGAGTGCTGCTGGTTTGACTGTTTCAGTTTGTGGACATGCCTTTGTTTGTCAGCTATGTCAGCAAAATTAGTGTAAAAGTGATTTAATTAATGTAGAAGACTTTGTACCAGTTGCACTGCTGGAAGCTTTGGTCATGCAGTGGGGGGTGGGGTGGGGTTGAGTGGAACTGAAAGAGGCTGTAGCAGAGGCTCTTCTGCTCCAGCAAGCTGACCTGTGGGATTTTACAGGCAGTCCAGTCACATAATTTTTGTATCTTTAGCCTGCTACCTGAGCTGCTTGTGAAGGTGATCTGCAAGACATTTTGGCACAAGTCAGGTCACTTGGCATTACCTGTTGGGATTATGGCTGTCTGCCACACCAGGTTTTTTCCAAGGGAAGGGTTTGGGGTGGCTTTTTGCTGGTTTTGTCACTCCAAATTTAAAGTGTGGTAAGACATACTATGCTTAGCCTATACTAACAGGAGAGAAAAATCTGTGTACTGATAAGGTCCCTATAGTAAAAAGATCTCTCTGCCCTAGAACAAAGATCAGAGATAAATGCAGCCCTGGGTATTTATTTGTCTCTCCAAACCTTGAAACTAGTGGTAGAGGTTTAGGTTCAAGGCCACCTCTTTTATGTGCTTTGGGGACTGGTTAGAAGGATGTCTGTGCTTGCCAAGACCTGTGGTTCAAAGAGGCTGGCTGGGTTAGGTCAGTGGTGGCAGTCATGCTGTAACTGTTTGGTAGCTCTCGTGATTGCTGTCCACAGCAGCAGTGGGCAAGAAGGGGCTCCTGCTCTGCTGCCAGGAGCTGACCTGCAAAGCTGTGGCTGAAGTACCTGCTCTACTGGTAAAAGCAAAGGAGATTCTTTCTTGTGTGGGGTTTTTAACTTGTCTTGATTTTTCAGGAGCACTGGGCTTTGCTCTGGCCACATTCCAGCTGCTCTGTCTCCGTTCAGCTGGCCCAGATCCCCTGGCAGTCTCCTCTGCATGCTGAGTGTTCTCCACTTCCCACCCTGAGCTCATGTGCAGCGTTGCTGTGGGCAGCTGAACGACTGCCACTTTCCATTCAGTGACCAGCTGTCCTTCACTGGTGGAGAAAAGTGATTTATATGCAAGAGAAGGCAATAGCTGGCACATCCCAGAGCTGAGAGCCAGAAATGCTGGGCTTGTTTCGCCTGTGTGGATGATTTCTTGCATGTCCCTGAGCACGTGTTAAAGGCAAGGGAGTTACAGTGCATTTTACAGCAGGAGCTATGGGGGTGTGATGAGGGTGAATTGATGTTGCCTTGGGCTCACAAATCTGGAATTTGATGGAAACACTCAGAATAAACTTTGTCCCGATTAGCAGAGGTGGTGGTGGGTGTTGTTTGTTTGTATGTGTTTGGTTTGTGTTTTTTAAACCTCACCTCCCAGGTGGAGGTTTAAAGGAGGATTTTGGTGGGACCTGCCTCCTGGGCATCTCCTGAGCTTGGCCATATTTTGTGCTGCTTATCTGCCCCACTCTGCTGCAGGCAGGCAGTGAGGAAGGCTGCCTAAAACTGGGATGTGATCCTGCTCGTGCGGAAGGCATTGTGGCAGGAGTGAGTTTTGTTGTGAACTGGAACAAAAGCAGCCTCTGAAATGCTGAAATTCCCTGCACAGTTCAATTATCCTTGAATTAGCCTGTGGGAGAAATCAAAGTCTCTGGATCTCTTCCTCACTGTTTAATATTAATACAGCAAAGGCACGATGGCATCCCCCGGGTCGGCTCGGCACGGGAGAGGCTGTCTTGGCTGTGAAGAACCAGCGTGTGAGAGAGGCTGGGCACAGGGGACTTGGGAGTGATGTGACTTGCTCTGACTCCTCGGCAGCTGAGTAGTGCGGGTTCCTGGCCCGTAGCGGGACACGTTTCCCTTGCCACGGGTTCCTGTGGGAGCTGACATGTGCCCCGATGCTGATGTCCCTTCCCCCTTCGAGCTCTCTGTGGTGGTGGTCTGTGAGGAGCGAGGAGCAGCCCTGTGCCCGACATGCCCCCAGCCTGCCGAGCCGAGGGCAGGCAGTGGCGTGTGACGGAGCCTGTGCTTTACATACGCGCAGACTTCATCCCCGCTGCCGGCCCAGGTGCAGCTGTGGGCTAGGTGCCAGAGCCCTGGGGGCTCTGCGCGTCACGGAAGGAGCACCGAGCTGGGGTGAGGACAAAAAAAGAAAGAAGCTACCTCCCTTTGGGAAACCTGGTCTGCAGGGGCTGCTCAGCCCTCTGGGTCTTGCCACCTTCACTGCACTACGACCTGTGCCAGGACCAGTTGAAGCAACCTAGAGTGCTCTAGAGAGGTCCACGTGCACTAGCAAAGCAGAGGCACACTGGAGAGCATTTAGAAAGATCTAAAAAGCCCAGCTAGTAGCAAAAATGCTGAGGCTTCTTGCCCTTTTCTGGCATCATAGTATGCTTTCCTTTCCTGTCTTTCCATAGAAGCTCTTTGGTCCCACCATGTGCCTGCCCTGTAGTGAGGGGGTGATGGTGCTGTGCTGCAGCTGGCCATGCCTTCCTCTATCCCCACTGGCTATGGTGTCACAGTTTTTGGGTTGGCAAAAACCCTTGGGAGCTTACTAAGGGTCAACAGTCCTTGAGGCACTATTGCTGTTTGCACTGGTCAGTCCAAATCTCTCCTGAACCTCTGTGCTGGCCACTCTTCTAGGTTTGACAGCAGCATTGGCACTGCCCTAGTATGAATGTTCTTCATCCTGCAGTGCTGTGTTCATTTTCTTGCTCGTCCAGGGGTGACAGAAGTGAAGCTAGGACTGTGTTTGACTCAGCTTGATATGTAACAACCTGTGACTGGTGCTGCAGTGGAGCACCTTTCTTCAAAGCAATGTGCCAACATCCACTAATTAATCCTCATTTTGCCATGGGTCTGAGGGGTGACTCAGTGCCTTGTGCTCTTATGCTGAACAGCAAGGGCTCTGGAAGCCTTGGGATAGCACAGTATCACTCTGTGCCTGCACAGTGGTCACCGCTACAGGCTTGGTCTTGCATGTTTGTCTCCAGGGCTGCTTAGCTGTGCAGAGGGCTGAATGCTTTGTTACCTTAAAATGGGGATGGAGTTGCCTTCACCTTGGTCTACAGAAAGTGTGTTAACTACCTGGTTTTTCCTCTTGATCTTTTCAGTCCTGTTACTCATTGTTTACAACCCAACTTGGCTGTCCTGAGCAGTTCTGCCTCCTTTTCTTACCTGTGGGTCTTTCACACTTTCACAGCTTGGTGAGTGTGTCTGGGTGAAAGGCAGGGGCAGAGGGGCCCAGGTACCATGGAAATAGAGCTGTGGTGAGGGTGCATGTCCCGCTTGAGCTTCAGGACCCTCAGTGAGCTGCACACCAGGCTGTGTCAGTGGGGTGACCCCAAAGTCCAAACAACCCCCAACACCTGGCCTTCTGCTGCCCTGGCATCCCCTGTGCCACTGTGTGAGCTGCTCCCAGGGAAGGGGAGTTGCTTGCGCACAGATGTTGCATAACACTGACCTAGTTTGAGCACAAGTTTGTGGGCTAGGAAGAGTTTGCCCAGCCTGCAGGGAAGAGCAAACCCCTCTGGGGCAAGGGCTGCTGCACCGTGTCCTCTGCTCTGTGTTACGAAGGAGATGAAACGTGAAGCCTGTGCTTTCCTCAGGACCTGACTCTTCCCTCCTGCCCGGGCTGCACGTGGAGCATCACCTGCGTGAGTGTCCTCTCTCTGCTCGTGGACCATCCTTTGGCTGAGCTCAGCCCCTGCATGGGACTAATACATAGTGATGGTGCCCTATAAATTATATAGTCGGTCTGTTCACCATCTGCTCTGCGCCGAAAGCTGAGTGTGATTGAGACCTTCCCTGCTTCCCAAAGCTTGGCTTTTTTTTTTTTTTTTGCCAAGCTTGAAATGTGTGCCTATCTCCTGTAAGTGGTTCTGATTGAATCAGGTAAAGAAGGATTTTTTTTTTTTTTTTTTTTTTAAGCAGGCTGCAATGTTCCCTGCACCCAAAGTGAGAGTTGAACATAGGCCAGCATCCTGTTATGAGACTATGAGTAAAAAGCAAGTTTGATTCCATGCTAATTAGGTCCTAAAGGGAGCAAGTCTTGATTGCAGTGGTCATATCAAAGAAGCAAAACAGTGATGTGAAAAGCAAAGGAAACCCCAGAATGATTCATATGAGAAGGGGAAATAAAGACAGTCATGGAGGAAGGAGTTTGAGGGGGACTGAATTGCTCTGCTGCCCAAAAGCAGAGGGGATTTGAATCAGATTATCCTCATTAGATGTCTCTTTAAAGCACCATCAAGCCAAATGAATGGGCTGGAGGAGAGCTTGCAGGCATGGTGGCTGTGATTATCACCAGGGATTTACAGTCCTGGTTATCTAGCTTAGAGACAAGATTATTAGAGGGTATAAAGCTGTATCTGCCCTCAGCCTGTAATGTGCAGTTCTTAGCTTGGGTGATGGGAAGTGCTAGAATGCTGCACAGTCCCTCAGAAACATCCTCTGGTAGTCTGGCCCTCTGTGGTGCTGTGGCTGCAATGTGGATGGAAAGTGTAAGCCAGGGAGCCATGCTGGCCGGCAGATGTTCCCTGCGGGTGAGTGGGCAGCCGTCCCGGAGGGCTGTGGCAGAAGGCAGGACCTCTCCTGTGGGTACTCTGAGATAGGAAGATCTCCGAGAGAGATCTTGGAGTGGAGGATTGCATCTGTCTGCCTTGGCAGGACCATTCACCCCACCTGCAGCATCTCCCTTCCTGTGGCAGCCTTTGCCGGTGCAGCTTGTCCTTCCAGACAGAGCTTTTAAGGCTCTAAAGGCTTGGGACTCAGTGGGGCTGCTACAGAGGAATCTCCTGAAAGCTATGGGTAGGACCATCCCTTTGAAAGGGAATTGATGGCTTTGTTCACAGGTCCATTGTGTTTGTGAGCATGGCACAGGGCTACTGGCAGTCCCTGTCCATCTCCTCAGCCTTGCATCCTTCCCTTCCTCTCCTAACCAACACATCACTCCCCTGTTGCTTCTCTGGGCTTTGGCAGGACAGCCGAGGCATCACACCCAGATGCTGCCCGGGAGAGGAGGTGCACAGGCCAAATCTGCCTGTCAGCTCTCTCCTGCATTGCATCCCTAATGTGGCTTTTGAAATTCATGACGTTATTCTGCATTCAAGCCCGTGAAATTTAATCACTCCTGCCTTTTTACACCAAGCTGGGACCTAAAGGTCCGCGAGAAGCTGGAGAACAGTGTAGTGGAGGGACTGGTAAGCATGGCAATGCCATTGCAGACTAATGAAATGCTGTTGGCACGGAGGTGCTTGGGCTGGGGAGGGAGGAGAGGGGAGGCTGTCAGGCAGAGCCTCGCAGCCGGCAGCATGGTGCTGACGAGCTCGCTGCCGGAGGCATCCAGCCGGCCGCGGGACCTGCCTCGGCTCAGTGGAAATGCACTTCCTTGCTGCTCATCCCACACTGGGGGTTTGCTCATGTCCAAACATGTGCCACTCATTCCTCCTGCAGCGCTGCAGTCCCTCGCAATGCTGTGGGGCTGAAACCGGCTTGAGTTTGGCACCTGAATGGCCGAGCAGCCTACAGTCACAATCCCTGCGCTCCCCTGGCTCGGCTGCTCGTCCCACAGTGACGAAAGGAAAAGTCTGAGTTCCCTGACAGTGGGGATGAGGGAGGTGGCCTTGCCTCTCTCCGTGGCTGGGGTGGTGGGGGGCTGCAGGACAGCATCCTCCCTGCTAGTGAGGAAAACAGGTCAGCCATGAAAACCAGCTCAGGTAGCCATTTCCAGAGCAGTGTACAGTTCCAGCAACCATGCAGGCTCCTGGAACCTTACCCCTGCTTAAGCTGTTGCAGCCTGCAGGTTCCACAAGAGTTCAAGGGGATTTTTTGGTGTGCTCTGTTCCTCATTTGAGCTCAGCTCGACGTTATCCAGTGCTGGGTTTGTGAATTTCTCTTGGGCTGTCTCCTGTGGCCGGTGCTGAGGAGCATGGCTGTGGAGCAGCTGTGCTGCGTTTGGTCTGCAGTCTGTGGGGGGTGGTGAGGTGTTACTTTGTGCAGGAAGGGGGGTCGCCGTACAGCAGGCAGCAGAGTCAATTGCAGTAAGTCTGTGCAGCGGGGTAAAACATTTTTTTCTGTGTTGGAATCACTTGCAGGCACCGTTGTACTTTCTCAGGTTGCCTTCTCGTTCAAACATAATCACCACGCCATTCTCTTGTGTGAGCTGGAGCTGCAGCTCTCCTGCCACGCTCTGTGCAGAATGCAGTTGGGGTTGCTTACTTTAGTTTTGCCTTCCAGGCTGACTGAAGTGTTTTCCTGTCCCTCTCTGCTGGAGCAATCTACAAAAAGTGAAGGCTCAGCGGGACACAGCCCCTTGCCTTCATCAGGCTTTGATTTTGTCCCTGTCTGCTGGAGACCTCCGTGCCCCAAGAGTGCAGTGGTGGAGCTCCCCATGGCAAGGAGGTTTCTCCCCTGGTGTACACATGCCTGAACCCACTTGCTTAGAGGTTTATGATGTGGCAGCACATTACCCTCAGCCATTGGTTTCTGGTTTGGTGTTGGAGGTGCTACCTGGCCCTTCTAGGGCACATGGATGCTCCCTATGACCAGCTGCAGCCTCCCCCAAGTAGGACAGGGCAAGCTCCCACTCATCCTCAGGGTGGGGATGGGGGCAGCATTCCTGCCCCAGGCTGAGTGGGCAGGAGGATTTGCTTGTTGTTTGCTCAAGGGGATGCCTAGGCAAAAGAGCTGGCCTCAACTATTGGTGTGTCGCTCATGACATGGTGAGGCTTGTGAAAGCCTGGGGCAGTGTCCAGGGACCCAAGCCGTGCTAAGAGAGTCCCACTGCACTCTGCAGAGTGGCAAAAGTAGGCTGCACGCTGGCCAGAAACAGCCTTGTCCTCCTCTACTGTCTGCTCCTGGTAGGAGAGGTCAGGGGCTCAGCTCCATTAGGACAGGTTCAGAGATGGGAGAGTTTCCCTCACATCCTCCATCCTGCTTTGCTCTGTCCTGCCCAGGCTCTCTGCAGAAGAGAAAAGGGATGGGCAGAGGGAGCTTGAGCCTGAAAGGGATTTCAAAGGGTAGCCAACTGTGGAAGCCTAGCCTGTGTGCTCAGCTTTACCCCTGGAGGGGTACAAGCTTGCTTGCAGAGGGATCCAAGGACACCTGCTTGTTCTTCCTTAAATTCATGGACAAGCAAAAATCCAGGTACAAGCAAATAAGAAGGAAGGAGATGAATGATGTTCAGCAGAGCCAGTGCCATGCTGGCACCACCCCACACCAAACTCCCTGTGCAGGTAGCTAAGCGGTGCCACAAAACCCCTTGGTGAAAAGCAGAGAACCTGCAGAGGGGGTCTGGGGTTTAGGGTGAGGGTTGATCTCTGGAAACCTTCAATTTCTACTGTTATTCCTGAAATCTTCCCAGATTCTGTTCCTAAGCCTACCTGGCTTTGAGAAGGCAGAGCAAAGCAGGGCTGGGGCATCCCAGCGACTCCCAAAGACGAGGTTTGTGCTGGAGTCCTGAGAAGCTGGCTCCTGAGAGCCGTAAGTGGGACCTTTTGGGAAGGGCTGCATCCCAGCAGCCAGCACAGGGGTGCTGGGAAGGGGCATGTGGGCTGATTTGCCTAAATGTTCTTTGGGGTTGGCTCCAGCAAAGGCCTTCCAGTGGCACTGTGTTGATGCAGGGCAGACACTGGGCTGTGCCAAGGCGCTCCCGGGGCGTTGGGTGCATCCTGTCAGAGGTTTGTCTGGAGGTAGCTGAGGCTGCTTGAGAAACACCTGGCGGCCTCCTTGCTTGCCCAGCCTCTGGGTTTCCGGTGCTCACGAGCAGAGGGTGAACTTTCGGTGGATATTTTCTGCTACAGGCGGTTCTGTGAGCGTGTGCCTGAGTCACCTCGCCCACCCCTGACACCAGAGGAACCGCTCACACGAGTCCAGTCACTCCTGTGTGCGCCACCAGCCGCAGGACACCGCTGTTCCTCCATGCTCCCGGGGTCACCGGTGCTGCCCTCTCTGCCACGGAGATCCCAGCAGCTGCTCTCAGCCAGCGCCAGCCCTGCCAGTGCACAGCTGGAGCACTGGAAACGGAGCTCTCCAGCTCCAGGATTAGCACACCACTTTTAAATAGCTCTCTCTTTTAAAATATCTTTGCTGGTTTGTTTGTTTAATAGAAGCACTTACTTAGCTGGAGTCCCAGGCTCCTGGGGCTTTTCTTTCTCTGCAGAGGAGATAAGAAAAGTGCCTTTCCTTAACCAGTGAGTCATTCCTTCTGCTCTTTAATTATGTATTTGTGCTATTATCAAGCATATTTGGCTCTTGGATGCAAACAGTTCAAACTGCTCACCAGGCTTTAACTTCTTCTGCTCAAAAAAGACCCCAACAAATGATCGACAAGCCGTTCCGAAGGACAGGGGAGGCGAAGATGGGGAGATGAAGAATGGGACAGCTGATGCCCCGAGCTGGCTGGGCAGCCTGGGCCACGTTGGTGAGCAGGCACACGTGTGAGTGCCACTGGGGAAGTCAGTGGTGATTTTCTCCATGAGTAAGCATTATTGTGTGTGAATTCAAACACTGTTGTCTTGATGCAGGAAGATGCAGACAGGCTGGGAAGGGAACGTGAAGAAGCTGTAGGTGAGGATAAAGAAGGGTGAGAAAGTGGGAGGGGAATAAGGTAAGATCAGGTGTGGTAAGGAGGCTTCCACACAACCAGAGTTGGGAGGATGTTGTTTGCAGGACCTTGTTGCTGCTGTCCCTGGGCTCCTTGCTGTGCATTTGAGGCTTCAGAATTTCACTCCAAGTACCAAAACAGGAGCCATAAGCTGCTGAGCTCTGTTGTAAGCTTCACTCTCAGTGTCAAAAGCAAATGTGAGTACCTTGGTTTGGGCTTTCCCCTGTGCATTTATTTGACTGGAGGGGTCACAGAGTTAATCTGCTCAGTGGGGTACAGCAGATGCCAGGAACCATTCCCTCCCCTGCATTAAGACAAGTAGGGAGGAGTGAGGGGAAGAAGGGGGGAAGGGTAACCGTGCTACAGCAGGACCCTTGGGAATATGGGCTGGGGGTTGCCAAGAGATGGCTGATGCAGGAGAAACACAGCAAGGAGGATTTCAGGGAGGAGAGAGAGAGGAGCATCCCCCTTTGGGAAAAAAACCAGCAGGTGGAAACACTTCAGGGCAAGAGGAACAGCAAAGTTTTTTGAGGAGAGAGGTGTTTCAGAAGCAGGTATCCTGACAGAGCATTGTCTGTCTTGTGGGGGTCCTCTGCCTCTGTGCATGGCTCCAGCCTCACCAGCCCACAAAACAAGGTGTTTTCTGCTCCCTAGTCCATACCCTTACACTTCTGTGAGCTGCCTGCTGGGAATATGAGCACTCCAGGTGTCTTCTTCTCTCTGGAGCTCTCTGCTGTGGAGCTCAGATGTGGCCTGGAGTGAACCTGAGCTTTTCACCTGACTTCTCAACCCTCCCTGCTGTGGTATTCTGACACACACACACACCCTCCCCCCAGAGAAGCTGCTGGTGCCCACTGGCACTGGATGTGTGGCTATTTATGATCCTGTGCTTGTACTACAGCCCTGCTCCTCACCCTGGGTGCACAAGACACAGGGATCTGGGTGAGATGGGATAAAGAGAGATGTCCTGTGTCAGGGAGCTGCACAGTGGGGAGTGCAGCCTGTTCAATGCCAAGCAGACCATGCTTCTCATGGCCTTGAAGCCTGGGGCCGCACCAAGAGAGGGAAGTACTTGGCGTGTCCCTGCTCACTTGAAGAGTTTTATTTTGACTCAGAGAGAGAGGGAATAACTGAGTCACAGGAACAGAAATGGTGGCCAGGCTCTCACAGCTCTTCAGAGGAATCCACAGGCTCCCTGGGCTTGGCATGGCCATCACTGGCAGCACAGCACAGCCAGGCAGGGTGCTGCCAGGCAGGGTGCTGCCCAGCACCAGGCGCCTGTGCACGTGAGGGTCGAGGGAGCAAGTGGCTGGGCACACTGGCTGGGAAGGGAAGTGAAATCGCTGCAGGCGTGGAACTGGCAGGCAGGGACTGGTTTTGGTCACAACTTTCACTTGCCTACAGCCCAGTGGTGCCCGGGAGGGAGGGCTGAGACATGCTGGGACTGCTGGGTGCAACCCAGGGGATGCTGCTGGCAGAGGGGAAAAATGTAGCTGTGGTGCCACGATGGCCCTGTTGTAGGGCATCTCCTGCCCTGTGGGGCATGGGGGTACTAAAGAGCTGTGCTTGGGCTGTGATCCAGCACAGGCAGCTGGTGGACTGCATCCCACCTCTTGAGGCTTCAGGGGAGTGGGCTGCAGAAGCTGTGGGCTCAGCTTGCACAAAAGCCACTGGAGAGGGGCAGGCATATCTAGGGACCAAGCTCTCTGGCCTGTCTCGGAGGAGCTTGGTTGCCCAGTGAGGACACCTGGTGCTCTGTCACCTCAAGCAAGAGCATCCTTTGGTTTTTCTCTTCCTCCCCTCCTAACCTCAATCTAGGACAACGAGTGGCAGAGACCTGACTAGAAAGAGATTGGAGGCTATAGCTCCTGAAGGATAGGGTCACAGCAGTGAAGTCCCCTTAGTGCTCCTGTGGCCAGGGCATGTCCTTCAGCTGGGAGCAAGCCAGAAACTGTGACTGGTCCCTTTCTTTGCTATGAGACAAAGAAAAAGATGACATGAGAGGGTTTTTTTGGTAAGGACAGAGAAGAGCCCCATACAGCACTGAAATCCATAACTTTCCACTTCTAATCTCAACCATCAGGCTTTGCCATGTGGCTATTGGTGGAAACAGATTTTTCCTGCTCATGATCAGAAGCATCTAAGACCATTAAGGGCTTATTTAGTCCAAGGATACAGGGATCAGACTTTCTTGGTGTGACCTGCTTTGTCCATGCCCCAGGTAGTTACTGACTAAAGACAGATCTGAACTCAAGAGAACGAGATGTGGTGCCAAGGGGCTTGGAGGTTCCTTGTCATGGATCTAGGTAGGGGCCAGAGAGGATGAAGAGAGCAAGGTGATGGAGAGCACACAACAGTGGTCCTTCTTGTGCAGCAGTCACTAATAGGCCATGTCCTGGGAACAGTGGGAGCTCGTAAAACCTTGGTGCCCCTGCACCCTTCTCCTCCAGTCCCTTTCCTCAGTCTCCATTCAAGGCCAAATCCATGGCCCTGGGAAGGGGGTCCTGAAGGGGCACAGGAAAGACTCCTGTAGGCGTTGGAGGACGCCGAAGGGACTTCTTGCCAAATGGCAAAGAAAGCTGCAGCCTGGGGGACATGGCTGGGTTAGGGTCAATACAGAGGTGGTCTGCGGAAGGATGAGGGCCTAGGAGGTGGCACCATGGGGCTGGGGTGTCATGCCCCTGGGCAGAGGGTGCTGCATGACTGGGGCACAGCAGGGGCTGCAGGGATTCCAGGGTTCGGAGGAGAGCGGTCTTTCGAGAGCGTGTTGCACAGGCAGGGGTAGGGCTTGGGTGCTCAACTCTCCTCCTCCCTGGTGAGGATCCGCCCCAGGGCAAGCACAGCTATCACAGGCCCCAAGGGAGACAAGGCAGCTTGACAGACTGCATCTCCCTCTGCCACGGGCCCCAGGGCGCTGCGATTTCACACTCGGCGGCCCCTGCGCCGCCACCGCCATGCGGGAGCCGGAGTCTCGCTCCCGCTCCGCCATGTCCTCGTCAGGAAAAGCTGCTGCTCCCTCCTCCTGCCTCTCCTCACAGTGCTTCGACCTCCTGACAAAGTCCTGCGTGGAGTGCTCTGAATTGTTCAAGGACAACACAAGTAAGGGGACAAGGGTGGCCAGGAGCCAGCTCCCTGGGGCTGGATGGTGGTGGGCCAAGGGGGTTGGGAGCACCTCAGGGGTGAGAGGTGTAGGGGACCTTCTGCAGGCAGCAGTGAAGGTGGTGATGAAGCACAGAGTGCTGTCTTTACCTGGAGGAAGGGGAGGAGAAGAGAGGAAGGCAGCAGCCAGTTCCTGCTGCAGTGTGGGGAGAGGAGGGATGACCCAGCCCAGTATGGGGGTAACAGCCTGCCCCAGGGGTGACCATGGGAAGAGCAGGACACCCTCATCTTGCCAGAAGTGGCAGCAGGTGGGATGGGGGTCCCAGCAGGCAGAGTGGCAGTTCATTATGAGTGGTCAGTGGGTAGTGGTGAAGAGCCACTCTCCTTCCCTACCACTGCAGTCCTGAGGCTAGATGGATCAGTGGGTGACACTGCTGTCCTCCCTCCCTCACACCAGCTCTCCCTCTCCTGACACTGCTGCCATCTTGTCCCACAGCAGAGCCTACCCGCACGGTGCCCACCTCTACTTTGGTGCCCACCCTCCCCTCGGTGGACCTGCCCAACACTGTCCTGGTCATCGGGGTCCCAGTGACAGTGGTGATCATCCTGGCTCTGGCCGCTCTCTGGCTCTTCCTGGCCTGCAAGGTACAGAAGCGCAGGAGGAAGAGGAAGGCAATGGACAAGGAGGCCAAAGGTAGGAGACCTCTCCCTCTCCCTGTTACAACACCCCCTGAACCCCATGGCAGATGGGATCACTTGCTGTTGGCTCTTCTGAGGCACATTGCTGCTGAGGACAGCTCCTCCACATCAACAAGGTGCTCCATGGGCACCCCAGAGCATGTGGGGACAGCTGAATTCCCTGAGTGACAATATTCTACATCCCCTGGGAACCCACAGTTGCACCTGACTGCCAGTGGGAGCTTGCTGAACCATTCCTCCCTTTGCTGGGTCTCCCTGTGATGGCTCTCCCTGCGCCTTCACTTGTACGAAACATATACTGGCACTGTCCTGTCTCCATGGGGACCACGTACAGAGCACTGCTGAGGAGCCTCTTCCTCCATTGCTATAGAGCCATACATGGAGCAAGGGCTGTGGAGGTGGCAGTTGAACGTCTGAGGATGGCTTGGGAGAGAGTCTGTCCATGAGAAGCTGCAAATGGAGGTTCAATGTTGACTGCCTAGCTTGCCATATCCACTTAGGATACCTGGTGCCCACTGATGCATGCCCCAAAGACTCCAGTGGTAGTAGGGCCAGCCCCTATAAGCAGGACACTGGAGCTCTGCACAGGGTTGTCCCCAAAGGCATCAAAAATAGAACTGGGGGTGAGGGATGAGGCTGAGCCTTTCCTGGTGGGGTAGTTTCAGGTGGAGTAAAGCTATATTGCCCCATGATAACCTATCTTGTTGGGGCATCAGCTGGCACCCAGGAGGCTATTTCTTCCTCTGGGGACCCCTATCCTAGCACTGATTCAACCCTGGCCACGCTTCTCAGAAATGGTCTTGTCTGGCTTCACCACTCCCTATCCTTGAGCAGGGGTTATGTCTTCCTGGGACCTCTTTTTGGGGCTGCCCTAGGGAATGCTGGCACCCACAACTGCCCCAGTGGGCCCCCTCAGGGAGCAGTGGGGCCAGGGGCACACTCACACCCGAGCTTGTTTGTGTGCTGCTGGCAGTGCCAGCTGGGTGACTCAGACCTGGGGGGACATTACCTGGGGCCTTTCACTAATCTGTGCGTGGCTGTGACAGCCATGACTCACATGCCTGGGAAAACTACCAAGAACCAAACAGGAGGGAGAAAGCCAGTGGCAAGAGAGTCCAGCCATGATGGAGAGCATCAGAGGCGCCCCTTGCTTGAATGTGCCCAGAGAAGAGCAACAAAGCTGGTGAGGGGTCTGGAGCACAGCCTTGTGAGGAGAGGCTGAGGGAGCTGGGGTTGCTTAGCCTGGAGAAGAGGAGGCTCAGGGGAGACCTTCTTGCTCTCTACAACTACCTGAAGGGAGGTTGTAGCCAGGAGGGGGTTGGCCTCTTCTCCCAGGCAACAGGACAAGAGGACACAGTCCTAAGCTGTGCAGCGGGAAGTTTAGGCTTGATCTTAGAGAGAAGTTCTTCCGAAAGAGAGATTGGCCACTGGAATGGGCTGCCCAGGGAGGTGGTGGGATCAACATCTCTGGAGGTGTTTAAGAAAAGCCTGGATGAGGCACTTGGTGCCATGGTCTAGTTGATTAGATAGGATTGGGTGTTTGGTTGGACTTGACAATCTTGTAGGTCTCTTCCAACCTGGTCAATGGTTCTGTGATTCCTCTGCCTTGTGCCCCTGTCTCTATTCCCCCAGCGCCGTGGGGCTCCACCCTGGGAAGGTCACCAGCGCAGCCCTGGCCACAGGCAAAGTGGCAGCAGTCTGGGCCCGGCAGCAGGCTGTGTTTGAAGCACATAAACAAGTCTATTTTTAAGTGGGAGGCGGTCACCCAGTGGGAGGTGAGCCACCCAGGGCCGGGCTGAGC
This sequence comes from Picus viridis, assembly GCA_033816785.1. NCBI lineage: Eukaryota > Metazoa > Chordata > Aves > Piciformes > Picidae > Picus > Picus viridis. Next base: position 22,116,048 of record CM066568.1, on the reverse strand, counting down.
TGCTGCTTGCTGAGCTCAAAGTGCAAGTGCAAGTTCCTGCCTTTCCCTACTGTTTTTCAGGGGTGAAAAACCCATCAGTTGTAAGCAGGGGGAGCTCATACCTGGGTAGGTGTGGTGGAGACCTTGAAGGCTCCTTCTGCTCCATCTCCATCTTCCCCTCTCTGTGTCCCCAGAGACAGGACCATCTGCCTGGGACCCACCTGGCTCAACTTTGTGAACCCCAAAATCCCCTTTTCTTATCCCCTTCCAGGAAACACAGATGCCACCAGCCCTCTGCCTGGTCCAAGCTACCAGGACCCCGACATGGTGGAGGAAGATACCACCCTGACCCCAGCTGCATATCCACATCTCAATGAAGGCCTGAAGATGATGAAGCCACCCAGAAAAGCCATGGCAAAGCGGAGCCCGTGCTGCCAGGGCGATGCCAATGGTGACGTCGTCCTGCTCTCCGCTGTGTACCCCAGGCACGAGGAGTGCAGCCACAGCTTCCCACTGCCTGCCACTGAGCTCGGGGCCACAGTCCTGGTCACCACCAAAACCACCCAGAACTTTGCCTAAGAGCAGAGAACTTGAGGGCGGGGGGAGTGGGGTTAGAGCACTCTGGCTGCTCCTTTGGACACCCAGAGCCTGTCCCCACGGTCGGAAAAGCCTTGAATAGAAGCGAGCTGAGGACTGGCTTTTGCCTCGAGCGAGATCAGCCTCTTAAGATGAGTGTCCTTTTCCACTTTCCCATTTGTGTTGAGTCCCAGGTTATGCCTGCCAAGCACTGGAGGAGTTATGCCGAGTTCCACTGAACTGCCAACAGCTGTACCGTGTGAAGGAGGTGGAGAAGTCACGAGCGGTGAGGACAGAGAGTGGCAGGGGCTGCTGTGCCATTTGCAAGGCATGGTTGTGCCACTATGAGTCTGCTTCCAAATGGGTGATTCCTGGGAATGTGGGGCTGGAATGGCAGAATGAGAAAGGGGAAGGTGGAGAGGTGAGGAGTCATGCTAGGACCAAATCCCACACCACTGCCATTGACTTGGTTTTTGCCACTGCCCTCCACAAAAGGAGGGTTGGGGCCATACGGAGCAAGGCACATCCAGCATCTGCTCCATTCACAGTCCTACCTCTCCCTGTGCCCCTCAAAAATCTTCTGCCAGATCTCTCCTCTCTCTGGGTGGCCACTGGTGCTCATGGGAACCCCCATCTCAGCCAGGTACCCCGGGAACAAGAAACAAGTCAGTCTTCCAAAGCAGGGAGCAGGAGAGGGGAAAAGAAAATCTGTCTTTTTCTCTGACCTTCTGAAGCCAGGGAGTACCTGGAGCAGGCAACAGAGACTGCTGGCCTAGAGGAGCTCCATGAGCTTCTCTTTATGGCCCCAGACAAGCATCCCTTCAGCTCGCTGCGGCAGCAGAAATACCACATGTCACTTGGGATGGATGTTTCCACGCTGCACAAAACCAGGCAGGGAGTGATGTGAGCGTAGGAGGATGACTTGATTTATGTGAGTGTCTTCAAGGCTTTGCCTGTGTGCAAGCTGGCCAGCATTTCTGGTCCCAGGCATTTGTCTGTCGATGGTCTTGGTCACCCAACTGCAAGTGGCTTTACTGCTTCAAAACCAGACTCATTAGTGTGGGATTGCTGTTCCTGAGCAACTACAGCAGCCAGTCTCCCTCACTGAGCAAAGCCAGGCCAGTGGGTAGGGTAAGAATCTCTGCGGGCCTTGGAGGGGATGATTAGGAAATTAGAAGTGCCTTTGGGGGTGATTAGGAAATTAGAAGTGCCTGGGGGGGGGCATTATTTGCATGAGGAGTCATCTTGGTGGCAGCCTCAGTCTACTGCCCCTTCACTGTGGTGGAGGCTTTGGGGACTGAGCAGAGATGGCCAAGCAAGGTGTGAGAGCGCTGCTGCCAAGCGTCAATGGGCCGCAGCTCACTGTAGGGTTACCTGGTGGCACTGTGCAGAGGGGATTTCCCTCCTGACAGGAAGGTGAGTGACTCCCTGCCCAAGCCTGAGCTCTCCTCTGGGGCTGCAGAACCAGACACTGCTGTCGAAGGGTGACCCTCCCTCTTCTATTCTGCCTGTGGCACTAGAGTCAGGCTCATGGTACCCGTCCCATAGACGGATCTACAGGTGCTGCCACATATCCCAAGGCCCAAACTCCTCACCATCATCCCTCTCCCAGACTTAAATGCACTGCCAACGATGAGCCTTTATCCAGCTGAGGCTCTACGTGACCCAGAATGGAATAGGCTCCTGTTTCAGCCTCAGGGCTGAGGATGGTGGAGTGACTGTTTCCAGATGCTCCAGACCCATGCCTTGGTGGTAGGAACCGTGGAGGCTTCAGCACTGGGCTCACAGTTAACTGCAGCAGCCTGCTGCACATTGCAGGGAGGGTACCATCACAGCATGAATCAGACATCCATCTCCTCATCCCCATGCTCTGCACCTGGCTCTGTGAAGTGACTTCCAGCAGCCTTTGTGCATCTGGAGTGGGGAAACTAGCTGAAGCCAAGCTGGGGAATGTTTTGCTGCTGGAAGAAGGACTGCTCGTGGGAGGCAGAGCAACCTGCTTCATGGGAAACTGGGGCTCGGGGGAGCTGGAGCAGGACTGTCAGGAGCAGCTCCTGCTTCCTGCCCGGTGACTGCTGCAGCTCAGCCTTGTGGATGTGCCACCCACCCAGCAGGACCTGCATGGCAATTTGAAAAAGAAATTCCCATATAAATCCTGTTGAAAAACCCCACTTTCTGCCCAGGAAAGGAGTCCTGCTCTCATTTCTGTCAGAGCTTCAGCCAGGCATCTCCTCTATGGGGCACCACCAGCGTTTGCAGTAGCAGCAGCATTTTGATCCACACTGGATTCCTCAGCCAGTGAGTGCCCCTTGGATCCCCTCTCCGTTGTGGCATACAGGGCATCTTCCCTGCATCCTGCCTGCCTAACTGCCAGCCATGGCAGGGCAGTGGTGCCCTCCAGCTTAGCCAGCTGCCTGGGCCCGGGGGCATTTGCAGCCCCTGCTTGTGTGTGCTTCTTCCTCCTTAGGTGCAGGACAGAGGGCTGTCCCTCTTGTCTGCATAGAGAAGAGGGAATGGACTAAAAATGTGGTTGTAAAGATTAAATAATAAAGTGAACTCATTGCCAATGCTGCAGAGTCAGAGGTCTGAGTGAGGAGGCACATTCCTGATCCCCATTCCTCTGGCTTCAGGGATCTCTGGTGGTGCAGAGCATACAGCAGGACCTTGAGCTGGAGAGGCTCCCTCTGCACCAGCTTCACCAGCATGGCTGGGGACCAGCTAAGCCTGGCCACCTCCATTCCTCCATGAGAGCTGGCTAGCAGGACACTGAGTGGGGCAAGTGTTTTTTCTGGGGGTGTGTGTCATCTGTCTTTGACTTTCCACAGCAGTTTCTCACTTTCCCCTGTGAGTTGTGAGCTGTGTTTCCTCCTCAGCCTGGTGCCTACCCTAGAAAGGGTGGTGAGGTCAGGCTTCACCTGGCCACAGGACAGCAGGGAACCAGGGAAAAGTCAGAGAATCCTAGGGCAGGAAGAAGGAGCCAGGGCTAAAACTATTCTTGCTGCATAATCACCTTAGGCCTATGCCCAGCCATTGCAGCTCCTGGGTGTTTGAGCTCCTGCCAACTCCCAGCAACCATGCTGGCAGTAAAGGATGCAAGCCTTGGTGCTCCTGGGGATGGAGGGTGGTTTTCATCCGTGGTTCTAAGGCAGGAGTCAGCTGGCCAAGAGAGTGTGGTGGCACAGGGAGGGCAGGGACAGGGATCACCCTGATTGATTGAAGGTCCTCTTCTACATCCATTGGTCACACCTGCTAAATCTTTCTCAATCTCACAGGCTCCCCAGCCTCCAATGATCTTGGCTTTCTTCTACCTGGGCCCTTTCCCCCTCACTTTCTTATCTCTCCCTCCATTGTTGGTTAACATATCAGTTTCATCTCCTGATAACTCACCCATGGGCCCAGCTACTTGAGCCCAAAGCACCCCCACAGACCTCTCTTGCCTCTCCACGGTCTTTCTGTGGGTGCTGAACCTCAAAACGGGTAGGACAGGGCGGGTAAGGTGGACACCTTTTATCCCATGCATGAAGCAATATTTGGAAGGCCAGTGCCCAGTGGGGACCACCTCTTTCTGGTTAAAGCCTCCGATCCCCCAAAGTTTGGGGCTGCATAGCAACCTCATCACCCACCCATGGGGCACAGATGTCTTCCCCTCCCAGAGGCACCTTCCCCATCACCCACTCACCAGTACCAGCTAGTGGGAGCCCCTGCAAGCCCCGAGGTCACCCATCCGAGGCCGTGGGTGAAAGTGAGAGGCCAGCAGGTCCAAGGTGCCTACCACGAGGTGGCACTGACACTGCACACCGCCCTGCAAGGCTGCAGCGCCGCAGGGGAGGGTGAACCCCATGCAGCAAGGTAAGTCGAGGAGGGCCAGACAGGCTGGTGTCCAGCCCTGCTTTGGCCAAACAGTAGGGTCACAGCTGACTCTGCCCAGCCATGCAGCACATCACCACGGCCTCTCGGCTGCCCAGGACAAATGGTCATTGGTGGAAGAACAGACATGGAGTGCTAGTACAACGGGAGGCAGAGCAGGACTCAGCCAGCTGCTGCTCCTTCCCCCAGCAGCTTTGAGCACCTCTAACATCATCCCACTCCCTGAAGCAGCCCCATGTCCAGTGGTGTCAGTGGATGCACCAGGACACAACCTTGCCTTCCAGGGACCCAGCACCTCCCTTCCCCATCCCTTCCCTGTCATGCTCTACCAAAACAAGGAAATTATGATGCCACCTGCCAAGCTACCCGGCTGCAAAAGGCCCCAGGCTGGGGAGAAGAGGCCACCCAGCCCCCTGCATGAGGCTGTCAGAGACCACGGCCTTCCTGATGTTGCTCATCAGCATCCCTCCCTAATCGCTACCCACTGCCTAATGACAGTAATTAGGAAGAGCAAAGCTGCCTGAGGACTGGAAGCGCTGACAGAGTTGGGAGAGCCAGATGGTGTTCACACTTAAGGAAAGATTAAAATTTAAAAAAAAAAAAAAAAAAAAGAAAAGGAGAGGGAAAAAACCCCAAACCACTCAGCTTCAATCAGCCTCCCTCTCCTTCATTTAGTGTCAGGATCGCTTCGGTCCGTGGGCACACCAGGGAGATGCTGAGATGTGGCCCTGGCCACCTTCTCTCCCAACACCTCCAGGTGTTTTGAGGTGCTGGGGGAGCAGTGAGAAGGGACATGATGCCCACCTGGGTGTCTGAGGTGGAGGGGGGTTTCCTCATTGCCTTCATGGGCTGATGCTCTCCCCTGGGGCCACCCCTCTACTCCGCACTTTGCTGGCTGTGCTCAGCAAGTGGTTTCCCAGGGTGGGTAAGAGGAGGAAGACAAAAAACAGCCTGAGGAGCTGTGGTGAGCAGGTAGCAGCTCCTGTGGCAGACAGAGCTGGCCAAGGGACAGCCTCACACTTTCCCTGGCACCATGGAGCAAAGCCACAGCCTCTGTAATTGAAGGGGCACACTGAAAACCTGACCTCAGGGATCAAAGCAGTCAAACAGGGACTACAATGCTCTCAGCTTCACCTGCCTGGAGAAACCCTATCTGCAGCCAAACTGCTCCAAACCCTTTCACCCAAGCCCTTCCTCGAGCCCCAGGGCAATTCCACCTGCCTCTGGAGCCACCTGCCAGGCTGAGAGTGCAGCTGGAGCTAGGGCAGAACACAGGGTTGGTGAAGGAAACCCCTCTCCTGCCCCCAGATGTTGCCCCAAATGTTGTCAGGGTGCCTGGACCTTTGTTCCCTGACACACTCAGGGATTTAGGGACAGGGACATGCCAGGGTGGAGGATGCTGAGCCCTATGCCGTGGCATCAGCCTGGCCCTGCTCAGGAAGTACTCCAAGAGCAGGATCCAAGGCAGGTGTAGGGTGAACTTGCATGTTCCCTGGGCTTCCAAGGGTGACTTCCTCTGGCCCCTAGCAAGCAGAACCATTTAAAATACTCTCTTCAATCCCAGTCCTAGCTAGCAAGGCGAGGCGAGGAGAGCCCTGCCGAGTGACACAAACCCCATCTGACGCCTGAAGTGATTGCTGGCGACAGGCAGATTGCACAGGGAGAGCCTCTGTGCTCCCGTCAAGGCTCTGCCGTGACAGGGACTGACCGCCTCAGCACCAGGGACACCTCCGAGAGATGCAGGGAGTTCCTTCTGCCCCACTGCACCATTCCCAAAGGGCTGTGGAAGTGGACAGAGGATGTGGAGGATCCCCAGAAGTGAGGATTCATTTCTGGACCCCTCTGCAAAAGGATGAGTCAGGCGGGTGGTTGGTGCAGGAGCTGGAGCACATGGCACCCTCCACCCTGCTCCATGCCTGCGTTGCATCCCCCTTCTTCCAGTTATTTTATGTTATTTCCCCTACACACACACACACATACACTTTTTGTCTGAGTGTGGGGCTGTGCTGGGAGCCTGTGTTGCAGCTGGAAGGGTGCAAGGGAGAGGGAGTCACTAACAATTGGCTGCCATGGGAGCAAGGGTCCATGTCCTTCCCCCAGCAGCTCCAGTGTCGGCCAGCTGTGGCTCACTGACTGCTGTCAGGAGCTATTCTGAGCCCGGATCGATGGGTGAGTGTGGGGGTTTGGATGACAGTCGTGGGAGGCATGTTTGGAGGAGGGCTGTGGGCAGGGAAGAGCAGGTGGGATTTTTCAGGAGATTTCCCCCATCCTTTCCCTCCAACACATCCTGAAAGGTTTCGGTGATGCAGATGTCTTTCTCATTTCCTTCCCCAGGAGGGCTGCAGTCTCACTACCCAGATGCTGCTTCCTGATTCGAGAAGCAGCGAAACTCTGGGATGGAGGCACCTGCAGCCAAAAGCTGTGGCTGAGGCCGAGTTCAGGCTGGCAATTTAAACAGGAGTTTACAGTGGGGGTGACATGCAGAAGAACACCTTTTTCTTCCTCAAAAAAAAAAAAAAAAAAAAAAAAAAAAAAAAAGCCAAACCCTGTAATTCTTATTCTTTGATAATTTTTGGTCAGAATTTATAAGGCTTCTAGTTCCTTCATGAAGCTAGGCTAAGTTCAAAGCAGGTGCTTTAAACACAGCACTTTGGTATATAAGATAAATTCAAATATTTGAGTAATGTTTCTCTCTTTTTTAAATGTTGTTTTCCCTAGCTGAGATGTTCATCTTCTGTGAGCATCCTGCAGGGTGTCCACCAAGCACCACAGCCCTCATGGAGGGGACCCAGTCTGGAGGGAGCAGAGCAGGAGCACAGGATGGGCACAGGAGGGACAGCCGTGGCTAGTCACTCTTGCTGGCCCCTCATGGCCATCACTGTCCTCCTCTGAGGGTGGTCCTGGCTTATTTCAAGTGGGAGACACTGAAAGCACTTCCCATTCCAAACTAGAGAAAGCATTTTGATGCTGCTCAACCCCATTGGAAAAGGGCAGAAAGGACTGGACCAGTGGATTGGGATGAGGGGAAAGGGCAGATTTGTCACCCCCTTCCCAAGCCCCTCACAGAGACCACCTCAAGCCCCTCCTGGCAAATTCCTCCTTGTCTCTGCTCCCCCACTCCTAATATCAAAATGACATTTACAGATTCTGCTGGGATGATGTTTCCCAGCATATTCCCAGCAACAGTCTCTCTGGGTTTCTGGTTTGCTGTTCAGGTCCTCAATTATTTATCTCTGCAAGGAAATGGGGAAACAAACTCAGCGAAGCAAACTTCGTGCCCTGCAGTGACACCACGAGTTATTAACAAAAAATAAACCCAAAAACATTTAAAAAGAATTCCCCAATGACTCATGTAAGATTTATTTAATCATCTCTAACCACAGAGACCATAGTCATAACTAGCTGCTTACTGCCAGCCTCAGCTGGGGACATCCAGTGGCAGCGCTGGATCTGGATTTCCCCAGTGGCATTTCCCAGTGGGGATGTTTGAGGCCAGCCCTGCCAGAGGAGGGTAAACCCTGAACATGCTCCTTCTTTACAGTTTAGGGTTGTTGGAGGGTATTGGTAAGCTCCCCATAACCTGCACACATCCAGAACAGGGGCATCTGGGGATGCAGGAGATGTGGGAGGGTTATGGAGACAATGGTGAGATGTGAGGGGTGTGAAAGGATGTGGGGGATGCAGAAGGATGTGGGGGATCCAGGATATAGGGAATGCAGAGATGTGGTAGCAGGTGAAGGACACAGGGCATGCAGGGGGATGCAGTAGCTGCAGAGGTGCAGGAGGTGGAGGGGATTTGGGGATGCATTGTGCCAGGGGTCTGCTGACAGTCCTTTCCGAGGCACTTGGAGAGCAGCAGGGTGTATGTCAGGCCAGCAGTGCTAACCTGTTCCCAGTGCTCTCCTGCTCACCCAAGCCCCATCCCTGATGGGGCTCTGATGCTGAGAGGCCATGGGGGGCAGCAGTGAAAGACCCCCCCTAAACACCACCTTCCTCTGACAGTGGGTGCCTGCCATAACCAACTGGGCATGGCTCCATGCTCAGGAGAGACCCCTTTGCTCCTGGGGTCACTTCCTTCCATCCGCCACTTTCACCACAGCCAGGCTGCTCTGCTCCTTCAGCTCCAGGGACTCACTGGAGCACATCCTGTGCCTATGCTTCTGGCTCAGAGTGGCACTGGCAATGCAGGAGATGGTTAGGGGCTGTGCAAGTGTGTACAGCCCTATATGGATGGGCTCCAGTGGAGAAAAACTGGAGCGTGGGGGACCAGTGGCCTGAGAGGTGTTAAGAGCAGCTTACCTTTAGCTCAGCTTCTGCTTTCAGACCAAATCCAGAGCCATCCACAGCAAAATGCTTGTGTCTAAGCCGTGATGTACTTTGGCTTTTGGTTTATGTGCACCACGGTAATGGAAGTGTTGAAACCTGTCTTTCTTGAAGGGATCCTCTGATCCATCCTCCCCTCCCCACTTAAGGGCACCCAGCGCAGACCCCTGCTGTCACCTCACAGCTCCCCAGCTCTGCACTTCCCAGTCCTGCCACCTTTCCGGTCCTCTGCCCTGGGAGCCACTAGCCAACAAATGCTCGCTTGGGCAGCGCTTAACCCCTCGCTCCGCCGCCCCCGGAGCCGCACGCAGCCAGCGAGCTGCAGTCCCCGCACGCCGCCGGCACGCTGGGCTCTGCTTCAGCTTGAACGCCGGCAAAAGCAAAGGGCATAATTTTAGGAGAAGCGTGTGAAATGCGTTCTGGCAGATCAGCCGAAGAGCTCTCCAGCAAAAGGAAAGCATTAACATTTGCAAAAGGTCCTTGCAACAAAGCAAAAAATCCCCAGCAGGCAATTCCAGCGGTGTCCAGCCGCCCAGATGTGGGGAGGTATGAGCTCTGGGATGCAGACAGGGATACTGTGATACTGTGATAGAGCAGGGCTACTGGTTTGGGAATGGTCTGGAAATGAAACATCCCCGGGCAGGAGTGTTTTGCTGGTGAGATGAAAGTGTAGAGGCAATCGGAGTGGGAGGGACCACAAGCTCCTGGCTGGGATCAACTCAGAGCTGCAAGGGGATGAGTTTAGACATACTTGGGACAGGATTCCACCCCACCCAGGTCTGAGCTCCCTTTTTTTCTGCCATCCCCTCTTCCCCTCTTGATGGATTTGTGGAGAAGAAGGAAAAAAACAAGCAACCCTGAAGCCTGCAGCCTGTGATTCATCCTTACTATATTTGCACTTATTATTAGAAAGATGAAAATATAGCTGGAGCTGGAATTACAGATTTAGTAAGCAGGACTGCCTATTTCAGCATATACTGCTTCTCCCAATAACTCTGACACTCCAGGAGACCAACCTACACCCTCACTAGCGTTAAGGCACTGCCCCACGCCGTCTGTTTTTACATCCTGGTGGATATATTAAGTGAGCAAGTCCTTCAGGGACAGCAATATTTGGGTTCCTGGTAGTGCCTGCTCAGCACACTGTGCAACCAGCCAGCATCCATAAACTTCTGCCTTGAAATTCAGCCTCCTGCTAGCACTCACTCAGATTTTGGAGATATATTGGTCCATGAAAGCTGTAGGCAGGAGAGTCTTGTTTGCTCTCCACTTTACAAACCTTCTCCATTCCTGGCAGGAAGCCTGTGCCAAGAGGGAATGAGGGGACACATGAGCTTGCCAGCTCCTTGCTGCAACTCTCCCTTTGCTCTGAGCCCTCAGCTTTTTATGGGCTGAGTATCTTCTTCATGAACCCAGGGCTCTTGGAGACCATGCCTGGTACTGTGCCAGCCCTCATTCCCATGCCTGAGCAGTGGGCTCTGCACCCACCAGGGAGGAAAAGTGGCTGATGTCTGCCTGTGACATGTCTCTGCACTACCCCATGCAAGGAGACCTGCTGCCATCCATAAGCCTGGGCAGCCTGCCCGAAGGCCACAGCTTCCTCCCTCACAGGCTTCTTCCCTGCCCTGAACTATGAGTTGCTGTCAAGTGGCTGCAGTATCTGCTAGTCTTCTTGCTTGGTTTAAGACCCCTGGTTTGCTAAGAAACCAGGTTCATTCAATATTGTGTCTCATTGCAGAAGATGTTTCCTAAGGTTTAGTAAAGCAGCAGGTGACTGCATGACTGAAGAAGAGCAAATAAACTGCAAGGTACCAATTACAGTCGCTGATCTCCAGCATCTTGCTTGCAAAGCTTTGGTCTGCTGAGCTCGCTCCAAATGCGAAAGCCAACCCAGAGGGGCCAGGAAGACAGAATCAGATCCCCATCACCAACCCAGCCCTTGCTCAGCTGCCAGTGAAGGGCTGCCCTTCCTTGCTAGGTGTGGTGGGATAAGGAGGGAGGTAGCAGACTCCCATCTGGGAATGGTGTCACGGTGCCCTGCTCATAACTGTGTTATTTGGAAGGCTTGTATTTGTTCAGGCAAGTCTCCTCAGCAGCCCCAACACTGGGGGCTTTTGGTCCCCAGATCCAACCCAGCACTTAGTCAAGGGTTGTGGAGCAATCTAGCAGCAAGCCTTGCATGATGTATCGAGCCACATCACTGCACAGCCAGCTACCACCTTTTCCACAGCATCTCTCAGCTGAGGTGTGAGACCTATGACCATCCCTCTGTGGCAAACCCCACAACCATCACCTCACACTCTGACAGCTCACCCACCCACACGCTGCTGGCAGTGGCTACTGGGGGAATGGGGAGGATGAGTCCCAGACCAGTGGTTTTCATCGTGCACCCATGCACCTGGGCCGACCTGACTTGTCTCCTCGATCAGGCCACCAGGCAGAGCGCAGGGTGCCTCACTGAAAGGCAACAGAGGGCTAAGAATAGCTGTCCCCCGAGGCATGGGAAATTCAGTGTTTTCCCGTGAGATGACAACACAGCACCTGGAGCAGCTCAGGCCAGGGAGGTGAGCAGGGCCCCAGCTTCTGTCCCTCCAACCACGGCAGCCCATGCAGGGCTGCAGCCCAGCGGGGTGAGCAGTGTTGGGACAGCAGCCCGGTGACTTGTGTGGCTGAGAGCTGCCATCCTTGTGCGATGCTTCCCTCCTTTTGCTGGCAGTAAGGGAGAGCTGCCGCTTTGGAGGGGGATTCTCCGATTGCTCTGTCCCCCCAGGAAGGATGGAAGGCACAAGGGAGTCAGCTCTTGGGATCATGCATGGCAGACTTTGAGCCCTTGATATGTTTGCTGTGAGAGGCACTGGGGGGCTCCACCTTTGGGACTGCAAAATGCAGTGTGACCCCAACCACTCTCTAGAGAGGTGATGGCACCCCTATTTCTGTCCCTAGCCTGCTAGGGAACATGTGGGAGGTATTTTTATCCTCCTGACAGCTCCCTTAGTCACCAGTGCTGGCTTTAAATGGGTCAAGAGGGAAAAAGACAGCACAGCCCTTGCTCCCTTGTCTCCTGGCTTGGAGTACATTTACCAGCAAGCACCAATATTCTCTCCTCTTGTTCTCCATCCTGGACAAATGCTGCTGTGGACTTGGAGACCCAGGAGAGATCTCTCCTGCTCAGGCAGTGTCATCTGCAATTAACTCCTCGTGAAAAGCCTGGCAGCAAGGCATCCCCGCTGCAGCAGTGCCTCACACCCAGGCAGCATGGGCTGTCTCCCAGGACAGTGAGGAGGGAGGTGGCCACCCTGACAGTGGCAGAGACAGTGTGCCAGGGCAGAGAGATGCACAGAAGAAAGGGGCAGCAGGAAAGAACCCAGAGAGTCCCAGTCATTTGAGTACAGGGTGGAGGGCTAGTCCTGAAGCGTCAGGGGCAAGTATGGTCCTGTTGAGTTGTTTCAGGAAGGGAATGAGGTACAGCAGGAGTGCCTACAAAATCTGCATCTATTGCCAGCAAGGCTGTAACAGCATTTGACATCAGCGCCCCCAAAATGACACTGATCTTCCTGGAACACAGAGCCTATCACTGCTGCAAGTCCCAGCGTGCTCTGCTGTGTGCTCTTGCGTGCCTTGTGACCGTTGTGCCAGCATGGCTCAGGCAAGTCTGCCTGGGCACCGTGTTTCATGGGCTTGCACCTGGCTACACCCCCTGCTTCTACTGGGGAACCACAGGAAACCTTGCTGGGTTTGGAGGCAGGGCTCTGTCTGAACTTTTCCTGCCCTGAGTAGCCCCACTGCCCCAGTGTAACCCAGCTGGCTTTGTGAGCAGTGCAACCCTCTTCCAGTGTCAACACTAGCTGGTCACTGGGCCAGGACTTTTTGAAGGGTTTGCTCACGAAGGATGACAACAGCGATCCAAGTCTGCTTGCACCCAGCTTTTTGAGGGTGTGATTTCCACTGTGGTTGCCTTTGCAGCTGACACCCATTTTGGAGGGGACAGAACTAGGCTCCAAGGTGACTTCAGGAGATGAAGAGGAAGCAAGCTGCAGCATCAAGGGGAGATTTGGGGCTCATCCTTGTGACATCTTATACCTAGAGAGAGATAAAAAGGGCAGAAGACAAGCTGGGTGCAGGGGGGGCGATGGCTGACAGAACCAGGCAGTCACCTCCATTATGTTTAAGGGAGTTCATTTTCCTCCTGTCTGCTCAGATCTGTCCTCCTGCTGTGCCTGCATGGAGCCATGCAGCACAGCTGCCCCAGGGAAAAGACGAGAGGAGGGGGACTGGCTCACTGGGAGACATCCTGGAGAGTAGTAGAAGCTCCAGGCAAGCCGTGTGGCTGAGGGTGTATCCCCTGGTGTGAACCAAATGGAGAGCAGGGGAGCAGCAGCCTGCACAGGACCAGCCATATGCAGGGAGGGTGGGATGGGTGCTTGCAGCCTGGCTCATCCACTCTGGTGAGAAAGCATCTTTGCTGCAGGAAGAGATTGCAAAGTCCTCACAGGCCATCAGCAGCTGTCCTGGAGAGCTGTGGGACAGTGCTACTCTTGGGCACCTTGAGGCAGGAGCCAGGCCTGCAGAAAGCAGAAAATTGACATAAGAGCAATGACACTAAATAAACAACCAAACCACACTACACCAAACAAAACCATAACACAACAAAACCAAACCAACCAACCAAACAAACACAAAAAGGAAAAACAGCAAAGTTTGAGGACTTTTATTTCATCTGCAGCTTCTGACCCTCCAGGCTACACTGGTTTTACCTTTGCAAGGTATTCTCTGTTAGCAGAAGGACCCAAACCCATGTCTTGCTAATGAAAGCAGCTCTCCATGGACACTTGTGTGGGTGGGGAACTTAGCAAGGCTTTTGTGGCTCTAGCTCCTTTGGTTTCTAAAGCCACTGGGAACCCCTTGCAGTGCCAGGGAGAGGGAGGTGTCATGAGAGCTGCAGTGAGGGCAGAGCGGCTTGCAGGGGCACCCATCCCCCGAGGTGAAGCTGGTGCAAGAGGGAAATGTCTCTGGCAGTGATGTGGAAGACAGCAGAAGGGCTGCTCAGGTGTTGCTAATTTTCAAGACCAAGCTTTATTTTTTTTGTCTTTGCAGTTCAGCTGCTGGGCAAGGCATGACATTTTGACATTTCCCCACAGCTGTCATCCCAGATGCCCCTTCTCCCACTGGTCCTGCTGCCCGCCAAGGGTAGCCTGTTGGTGGCCACTGTCACCACACAGCCAGCAAGCTTCTGTTCAGGGGAGGAGGACAACCTGGAAATGTGAGCCAGACAGCTACACCTGAGCTTGATGCTAAAGCATCCCTCTTCCCTCCAAAGAGTTCTTTGATACAAGGCATCTCCGATGCATACTTCAGATAGAGGAATCTCAAGCTGTTGGCCCTCTCCATGAAATGGGGTCTCCAGCCTTCACTGTAGAAGAGCAAACTGGGACAAGAGAGCTCCCACATGTCCAAATGCTTAGTGTTTTGTGTCCATTACACCTCCCAGAATCAGGGGCCCAGGGTCTCATCCCAGGCTTTGAAACACCAAGGGAGTCGAAATCAGGAGACACCATTCTCAGTGACATGACAACAGCAGCTCTGGGTATGAGAAGCAACTTCCTGAGCCAGCTTCGTTCTGCCCAGGGGCTGGTCTCTCCTTCCCACACCCCAGGCAGGACGTTGCAAAGGGGCTCTCCAGCCATGCTCCTCTCCCAGCACCTGGCTCAGGACATGGTAACCTCCTTTTCCCAAGAGTGCCAGTGACAGCTGCTCCAACCCTGCCAGCAGCTCCGTCCTTAAAAAGGATGGTGGCCAGGAGAATCGACTCCTATTTTGGATCCTGGTCCAAGACTGCTGGACTCTGTGCTGCTGGCCGTGGAGGGGAAACTCATTGCTGGTGGATACCAAGTGCTTATTTTTCTCCTCTCATTTTCAGTTACCTCTGGTTGTGACAAATATGGGCAAGCTTGGAAAATCAGCAGGGTAGGCACAACCCTGCTCAGGAAGGCATAGCCCTGCATTTAAGACAATCACCAGCCAGAGGCATGAGCACCAACATTCCCTGCCTGCAAAAGGCTGATGCTGTATCCTGAAACACAGTGCAGAGAGCAGAAAGCAAATGGTGAGACAAACAGCAGCACCAGTGAGTGACTGCACAAGGTGTCCAGTGGCTTCCATCACAAGGTGAATGTCCATCAGTGTCACATCCTCCACCCTGAGCCTGCTCTGCTGCTTTGGTTTGCTCCAGCCTGAGCCACAGGATCCTATATCAGATATGTCTCACTGTCTGGATTTTCAGGTTTTCTCCTGTTTCTCTTCATTGAGTCCTCTTGTCCCATTGTACATTTGCCCTCTTACCCCAGTCTTTGTGGAGCTGCTGGTGGTTATTGAGCCCTTCGTCTGTCCTTGGCGCTTCACAAACCTCACAGATCTTCAGAAATATGTTGGGAATCAGTATCCTTCCCCTTCTTTTCCCCAAGATTTTCCATGGATCCTCCTGCATCCCTGGTCACAGGATTTTCTGCTGTCACCCACCACAGAACTACCAGAGAGAGTCCAACAGAGGGCTACAAAGATTAAGGGAACAGAACATCACTGTTATGAGGAGAAGCTGGGGCTGTTTAGACTGGAGAAGAGAAGGCTGAGAGGGGATCTTCTCAGTGTTTATAAACATTTGAGGGGTGGGCTTCAAGAAGATGGGCCAGTCTCTTTTCACTGGTGCCCAGTGATAGGATGAGGGGCAATGGATACAAACTGGAACACAGGAAGTATCAACACAAGGAAAATCTTCTTTACTGTAAGGGTGACCGAGCACTGGAACAAGCTGCTCAGAGAGGATTTGGAGGCTTTCTTTGTGGACTTTCCAAACCCACCTGGACATGATCCTGTGTGACCTGCCCTAGGTGAACCTGCTTTGTCAGGGGGTTGAACTAGATGATCTCCAGAGTTCCAACTCCTACCATTCTGTGATTCTGTGATCCTCTGGTTCCTTGCCTCCCGGGGTGACTGCACCCACCTGATGCCCTTCTGTTTTCCTTGAAGTTCCTCACTAATTTGCTCTCCTCTCCTCTGTAGACTGCACTGAGCCGTGCCAGCTTTCCCCCTTCCTCACATTATAAGGATTTTTTTTTTTAATCCCCCAACATATTTGCTTATGCTGAATCTCATCCCACCAGCTTGCAATGGCCTCGTGCTCTGTGTGGTAGCTCACGTGTCAAGGGACAGCCTCTCACTAACTGGCACAAGGAGGTAGGATGGCAAAGGCACAGCCCAATGCCAACGCCAGGGCTCTCCTGCTGTTGTTAAGAATGGTGGCGACTCCGGCAGCAAGCAAACTGTAGTTCAAAACAAGGTCTGGGAAGGTGTAGAGAATGTTCCTCTCTTTTCTTCTGGGCTGCAGAAGTGAGCAGTGGGATGGAAGGAGTGGCTGAGTGGAGAATTTATGCCACTGCCTATCACAGGTGATGTGCACTTACATGGGTTGAAGGGAAGCCCAGACAAGTTCAGGAAGCAGAAACTCTTTGAGACATACCAAACCCGAGAAACAAGCCCTGGATCACAAGCTCTCCAGCCCTAGGCTGCTGGAAATGAGGAGATGGCCTGGGAAAAGTCTCATTAAACACTTGCCCTCCTACTATCTCCTTGACATCTCCCTTTGATCGTTCTCAGGGATGCTTCCAGTGGCTGCTCTTACCCTTCCTTCTGAGGGGCTCAAAGCCACAATGGCTTCGGCTGACATCTCTGGGTGACAAAGGACTTGTTCCACCCAGAGCGCTGATCTGGTGGCGTCTGTTCTGTCCCCGGGCTGGGACTGGGAGGCAGACAGAAAGTACTGTATCCAGTGAGAGCAACAAGGTGACTCCTGATTGCCACAATGAGGCTATTGCCGGCGCCGTGCAGGGATGATTCCTACAGGGGGCAACGCGGCACGTTTGATTTCCAGCCTCCCAAAAGAGACAGAGGCTTAGCGCACAGTGAAATGTCACCGGGTTAATGACAGGAGACCTGAAGCAAATCCCTGACGCTAATAGGATTGAGCTGCCTTCAGCAGGTCTCACTGGCAAAGGAGGATCAGTCCAAAAAGAAGCTGGCTCAAGAGCCCCTAGGCTCCCTGTGGGCGAGGGAGCTCTGCCCGAAGCCAGCCCTCAGATAGATAAACCCTTCTCCTTCCTCTCTAATCCAGGCAAAAGAGACATCAAAGGATGAGTGCATCTGCCCCGCGACCACTCTTGGGAAGCCAAGGGCAAAGAGAGCCCACAGTCTGCTGATGGAGAAGGGAAGAGCTTTGCACATGCCAGCAAAGGGGAGGCAGGACGAAGGTGATTGTCTCAAAGGCAGCACACTGCTCTGTGTGGAGACAGTGTGCAGAGGTAACATGTCCACATTTCCTTGATCTTCAAGATCAGGCTCAACAAGGCTCTGAGCAGCCTGATCTAGTGGAGGGTGTCCCTGCTCGTTGCAGGGGGTTTGGAATGGATGGCTTTTGGAGGTCCCTTCCAACCCAAACCATTCCATGATTCGATGTATATAATTTCTTTACCTTCTCGCTCGCCCCTGATCTGCTGTGTGCCTCCTTCCCTGGTATTAGTCAAGGACCTTTCCTGCCCAGTTCTGCTCATGAGGCCTCTCCGATGCCTGCCCAATCCCCTTTCTCAGGATACATCCCTGTTTGCTTTTTCATCCCTTTGCACCTCAGACATGGGCAGGGGTGGGAAGTCTAGGGCTGGAAAAGGGTTATTGTAAAATTATTGCAATGCTGAGCTCTTCCACATCCCTGCTGGAGGAGGCTGTCTCCCAGCACAGGGCAGAGCAGGCAAAAGAGGAGGTACCTGTGCTCCTGCTGCCAGTGTCCCAGTAGCCAGCTTCTGTTCTCATGTTGAAATGTTTTCCTTGTAGAAGAAGAGGAGATTTCATCCTCTTGCCAGGAAGTTTGCCAGCACTGAGTAGCCAGCTTAGCTGCCCTGACCAGCCTGACCAGCACACAGGCTGTACGAGTAGATTGGCTGCTCCAGCTGTTCCAGTTACCTCACTTCCCAGGGCTTCCCTTGGCCACAGCAGGTCCACCTGACCTCTCCTCTAGATGGAAGCCAGCACATACCTGTACCTTTCCATAAAGCACTGACACAAGCACGTTCCATTCCACCAGGCACTTATATGTATGCAAGTGCCACACACGTGCAGCCCCCCATGCCTTTACACACATGCTTATGCACATAGGTGCACCTCCTCACATGCGTGTGCACCCACATCCCTTACTGCACACTCAGCCTCATGCACACAGGTTCACATGCCTGTGCCCTCTTCCATGGCCCACATTCCCCATGGCTCATCAGCACTGACACCCCCTTACAGCCACACACAGAGTCACATGCCCCTGGCCCTCACCTGTGCTGTGCAGGGGTGACGAGCCCCTGACACAGAATCATAGAATCATCGAATTGTGAGGGTTGGAAAGGACTTCAAGGATCGTCCAGTTCCAACCCCCCTGCCATGGGCAGGGACACCTCACACTAGATCAGATTGCTCAGAGCCACATCCAGCCTGGCCTTAAGAACATCCAGGGATGAGGCTACTACTACCTCCCTGGGCAACCTGTTCCAGTGTCTCACCACCCTCATGGTGAAGAACTTCTTCCTAACATCCAATCTGAATCTACCCATTTCTATTTTTGTTCCATTCCCCCTAGCTCTATCACCCTACACCCTAATAAGTTCACATTCCCTGGCACCCGGGAATGCAGAGGGGCAGTAGGTTTGCACGGAGGCACACCACTGTGCTGGCCACACTGCTCCATGGGCTCCAAACTTCCCATGGCACCCGAGTGTACCTGGCAGCTGGCCAGCGCCTGTGCCAGAGCCTGCGCTTGGCACGGTTTGCCCTTCCTGCGGAGAGGCTGTGCCCGCTGCTGCCGGTCTGCCGCACGCTACTCCTGGCCATATGGCCTCCTCTGCCAGCCCTGCCTCGGCCGCCAGGATGTGCCCCCCAGCCCCCAGCAAATGCCAACAGCTCGCTCTGCTGCCACCGCCATCTCGGGTCCTGAAGCGCGGCGGGGACAGCGGAGGTCCCTTTTGCTGCCACAGCCTGGGTTTCACTGCTCCACAGTTGGCAAAAGCAGCCCGGGGCTGGCCACGCTGCCTCCTGCCCACTATGCAGCGGACCCCCCTTTACACACAGCAGTCTCCCCCAGCCCCGGGGATGCCCTGCACGGGGACAGCTGCTCTCATCCCTTCTCCGTTTGGGTGCGTTTTGCCCTAAATGATTGCAGTTTGAATCAGTGCCTTGCATGAGGGGTGCTCAGGGAAGAGAGCCGCCACGGGAGGAGAGATTAGGGAAAGGCAAGCACAGCCAGGGCTGCTGCCACACTGTTGATTGAGCTGGGCTGTGCACCATTATCTCCAGGTGTGCTTATATAGCCTTTCAGTGCTCAGAAAAGCTGGTGGGAATTTGATTTACAAAGGAAAGCAGAGGATTCTCAGGCTCCCTCCAGGATAGCAGCATGAACTGACCACACAATCCCAGCATGAGAGGGAGGTTTGAATCTGGGCTCTTCACAGGTACTGGTGAAGTGACAGTCCAATGCCCTGCCAGTTGCCCCAAAGCTCAGATGAGTGTAAAGGGGGCTGCCAAGACCCCACGCCCATCTGCAACACCATCTCCAGGCTGAAACAACAAAGCCCCCGGGGCTGGTGAGCTGCAGGTTACCTGCACAGAGGGAGGATTTACCAGCACGACCCCCACCACCAGCACAGTCCCTGGGAGTAATCTTAAACACAATGTCCATATGCAGCCAGCCCCACCAGGACCCTCTGAGTCACAGGTGATGCTCAGGGGGTGTATCTGGGGGTACAGCCGCCCTCTAACAGTGGCAGCTGAGGGGGGACTTTGTGCTGCCAGCCCTGATCCTGCTTGCCCGTGCTGCAGCATAAATGAAAAATAAGCCCTTGCTTTGAGCTGATTTTCTCCTGATTCCTCTGGATGTCATTTGGGTTTGAATCCATCCGCCTCTGGGAGGCTGGGAGCTTGGAAATCTCGACTTCTGAATGTCTGCAATTATGATCATAATGGTAAAGGCACATATGCTTCTGTGTGCTCTATAAGCCATTATGAGGCACGGTTGCTGTTTTACAGCCGTTTTACAGCCACAGCATCAAGCACAGGCAGGGGAATAAAATCCTTGTACACCCTGGGCTGGAAATAGGGTGGTTGGGGGCTGCTCTGGGCTCTGCTACTTGCATCCCTGTGCCCCCTCCCAGATAATTTAACTTCACCCTGCTTTTCTTCTCAGTGGTGTCCAGTGACAGGAAAAGGGGCAACGGGCCCAGACAAACTGGAACACAGGAGGTTCAACATAAACATAAGGAGAAAAATGTTTCATTTTGTGGGTATCAGAGCACTGGAACAGAGAACCCAGAGAGGTTGTGGAGTCTCCTTCTCTGGAGGCATTCAGTACCTTCCTGGATGTGTTCCTGTGTGGTTTACTCTAGGTGATGATGGTCTAGCAGGGTGGTTGGACTAGATGACCTTCAAGGGCCCCTTCCAACCCCTAGCCTTCTGTGATTCTGTGATCACTGACACCAGAAGCCCAAGATCTCCTTTGGGTTCCCTCATCTGTTGAACCCATGAGGACGTGCAGAGAGGAGCAGCATCTTATTGTGCTTTAGCCCAGCACCTGACCCTGGAGATCCCTCAGCCCAGCCTTTGACAGCAAGTCTGGGAAAATACAGGAGTTCCCAGTGGGATACTGATGGTCAAAGACCGTAGTGAAGACAAATAGAAGCAGAGCCTCTTCCCTGGCTCTACCTCTAGCTGGAACTGCAGCAGCTTCAGTAGATGAAAGTTTGGAGTGAAGCAGGTTTCTTCAGGGTGTCCTGGGGGATGGGGAGGTGTGGAAAAGGCCAGTGCCTCATGTTCTCCCAGGGATGTAAGGAGCTCTGCTTTTTCCTCTGCCTCCAGGCAGGGGACAGCGTTGCAGTGCGTGCTGGAAGCTCTTCCTGACAGCCTTCCTTCGCCTTCAGCTCTTCCCAGCTGATGATGTCGGGCTGATTTGCAAGCGGCAATACCCACTCTGGCAGCACTCCTCAGCACACAGGCAGGAGATGTTGGCTGACAGGAGCCCTCCTGCCTAAGCACAGATCTTTGGTGTGGGGCATCCACCCCACAGCAGCACTCTTTCCTCTGTTCATCCCTTGGGCTGGGGGCTAGCTCATTTTTGCGTGGCAAAAATCGCTTTCTGGATCAAATGCCTCCGATTCCCTGGCTCTAGAAGGGGCTCCCTGGGTAATTCTGGGGCTCCAGTCACCCACCTCTGGCTTTCTCCAGGAGCCGATTCCGCTCCAAAGCCTTCTGCACTTAGAGAGGCTTCCACGGCTTTGCTTCTCATTGTTGATGGTGATGGCTCCCTCCTCCGGGGAAGGGCCTGGCAGCTCTGCCTGGCTTGCACCCCTGCGATCAGTGAGGATCTGGGTCTTTCGGGCTCTCCGGCTGTGACAGAAAGGATCTCCAGATTGCTGTGCCCTGCCAGAAACAATCTGTTTACAGTGTCAACACTGGGTGTATGCCTTTCCACTCAGCACGGAGCTGCCCACATCCTATTCCTGCAGGCGCAGAGACACCCTTCTGCAGTCCGGGTGGCATTGTCACTGCAGGGGATATTTCTGTGATAGCCTCCAAGGCTGGTGGCCAAAGCCTGCAGGAGCTCCTCTCTCAAATCCCCATCCCCACCATTTACAAGCACATCCTTCTTTTTTTTTTTCTCAGGAGGTCTCTGTTGCCGTGAATTTTCCTACGCGCGCTTGCTGCTGATTCTCAGTAGGTGAGAGGTGTGGGTGCCAGGCTAGAGGATTTCCCTCCTTCAGCCCTCTCCCTTTTGGGATGCAGCTAGTGGCCCTGTCATCGATTTGATGAAGAGGAGCTGACGGCTCAGCAGGGCTGCGGGCTCCAGCCCCCGGATGCCAGTGCTGCACAGAGCCAGACCCTGCTGGGTCTTGCCCTGTGCACCAGGGATGTGCCAAAGGGGTGGTCCTACACACCATGCCCTTGGATTTGGTTTCCTTCTGGGTAGATGCAGGCAGATAATGCCTGTGAGCAATGCTTCCTCCCTCCCTCTCACTCCCAGAGACCCTTTGAATCAGCTGCTTCACACTCAGTAAACATCCTCTCTCCCTTAAAACCATTCCCTTTCTCCCAGGTCACACCAAACAGCCATTTCCCAGCAAACTCCTCAATTTTTGGCTAGTTTTTTGCTCAACCTGCTAACAGCCTGCTAAAGTCTCCAGGCTCCCAGGGAGGCTCTGCTCACACGCACGTCGGGAGCAGTCGCCTGGTGCCTGGGAAATGATTGCTGGCATCACCTGGGCAGAGAGCAAACTTTGCTTGCACAGCTTCTCTCAAGGCCTGCACTGCTGTTGGCTATTAGTGCTAACGACCCCCAGGTCTGCCACTTCCAGCCGATGGGGCTTTTAATCAGAGAGCCTTTCTGAGATTCAGGGAAAGTGTGGCTTTTGGAGATGTGCTTTTTCTTCCACCTCACTGGCTTTTTATCTCTTTTGGGAAGCTCTGGAGGCTGCAAGCTACCTTACCTAATGGATTTCTATTAGGTTGCAGCACTTGGGGGCCTATCGGACACGTCCCAGGCTCCAGCTGCTCTCCTTATCCATGTTTTCAATGATTTTAGCTTTTGCCAGCTTCCAGATGGGAAGCGGCTGGGGGCCTGCAGGCCCCAGGCTTGGTGACTGAGAAGAGGATATTTTATCCCCTAAATCCCTCCTGCAGCAAAGCACAGCAACGTTTCACCTTCATGATGGGGAAAGCTGCTCGTGCAAAGCTCTGTCCTGAAGCACCGAGTCAATGTAAGGCACAGAGGATGATGATGGTGTGTTTCATTCCCTGTTGTGGCACGTGGCACAACACTTTCTCACCTGAGCAGCTCATGATGGCCATCTCTGGCTTCATGTGCCTGTGGGAGGCTGTTCAAGCTCTCAGCCAAGGCAGGTGTCACTGCAGGAGCTCTACATCAGTGTGAGACCCTCAGTCTACTGCTTGTGGTGGACAGTTAAGACAGGCTGGTCTGCCTGGGGGGATTCAGCACTGATCTGAAGGAGGCATTTTGAGAGAGCTAAACCTCCATGACCCATTTAATCCCACCTCCATCGCTAGAATGTCCTTTTGTATCACTGCTTGCATAGGGGCCAGAGTTCTTGTGTCAGCACTGTGCAGCCCAGAGGCAGCCCCATCCCCTAGACTGAGGTACCAACAGGACAAGGCAGAATGAGGCAGTATTCAGCATCATTCTCCCAGAGCATGGAGGAAATGATTTCCCCAAGTGGAAAGAGAGTGATGGTGGATCTGCTGCCCTTCCCTGGTGCAGGTCAATAGGACTGTCCAGAGAGGATGAGCTCCCACGTGTTGTCACCCCTTGCCTTGGCCACTCTTGTCCTGGACTGCACAACATGCCAGTGCTGGGAGAAGGGCTTGGTGATGCCTCTGTTTCACCACCTTGCTCGCTCTTCAAAATCCCCAGAGCAGGGAAAGTAAATTCCACCCTTTTGGAGATGGGGCATGGAAGTGTGAATTAATGCCATCTTTATGGATGGCACCAGCCAGAGAGCAGAGCAGTTGGTGCACATCACCCAGAGAGGTCTGGCTTTTGAAGCTTAAACAAGGGTAGTCCAGTGGCTTGCTAAATATCATCATAGTTCTGGGGGTGCCCCAGTAGCCCTCAGCTTGGGCCGTCCTGCACATCCCCCATGCGCAGTTCCCCTCTGACACTCCTAGGGGTCTGGGGCTGCTGGTCTCCCCTCTTCCCTGCTTGGTCCCCAGCTGTGGGGCTGCCAGAGGACATCCCACCGTCCCGGGCCCTGTGTGTGTACCCCGCTGCCCAGCACACATTGGTCTTGCACCGCAATGTGCCAGGCTGCCGCCCCGCAGCCCCGGCCGTGCGGGGGTGTCTGGCAGCAGGGGCGTGGAGGGGTTCCTTAGGTGGACAGCGTGGGGCGGGTGCCACGTGTGCCCGGCTACCCGCCGCGGCAGTCCGACGGGGAGGGCGGACGTCTTGCCTCCCGGTGGAGGCGTGAAGCCTGGCAGAGGACTTGGTGAAGGACCTTCTCCGGTTTCCTCTGGAGGCTGCCAGGCGGCGAGGGAGCCGAGCCCCCGTCTCCTCGCTGGCCGCGCCGGATCCCTCCCCCGCCATCCTCCTCCTCCTGCTGCTCCTCCCGCTCCTCTCGCCTAGTGCGAAGGCTTTCGTGCTTTGCCCTTTTCTTTCCTGCCGTCTCTCCTCCGCGGAGCGCGGTGCCGGGAGGCGCGGGCAGAGGCGCGGGGATGGGGCGGCCGCCTGTCCCCCGCCAGCCTGCCCGCTCCCGCTGCCCGCCGCCGCGTCCCCTCCCCGACCGGCGGGAGGGGACGGCTCTCTCCTGCCGCCCGCCTCGCCTCCTTATCTAAATTTCTGCCCGTCCGCCGATCTGGGGAGAGGCGGGGAGGGGGGCTCGTCCCCTCGCACTTTTCCCACCCCCCAATTATTTTTTTTCTACCCTCTCTTTTGCTTTCCTCCCATTCACCTTCCCTGTCCCCCAATCCGCCCCCTCTCCCTCACTCCCCCCCCCCCCTCCAACCCCTCCAATCCCCGCTTCTCAACCCGTTTCTTCTCCACGGGATCTCTTCGGCGGCCATGCGGCCGGTCCCGGGCGAGAGGCTTTAACTCGCCCCCTCGCCCGAATGGCCCCCGGAGCCGCGGGCGGATGGAGCCGAGCTACGTCGTGGGTATCTGCTGCCTGGTGCTGCTGGAACCGGGCCGGGTGTGGAGCGGCGAGCCCAGCACCGCGGGGCCCGGTGAGAACGGGAACAGCAGCCAGGCACCGGCGGTGGAGTCCACGGCCCCAGCGCCCACCGGGGAGGCACCAGCGGGGGAGATCGCTGCCGCGGTTACTACGACGTGATGGGGCAGTGGGACCCGCCGTTCAACTGCAACGCCGGCATCTACCAGTACTGCTGCGGGACCTGTGGGTACCGCTTCTGCTGCCAGGTCAAGCCCAGACGGCTGGACCAGAGCGGCTGCTCCAACTATGACACCCCCAATTGGGTCAACACGGGCCAGCCGCCTGCCCGGGTGGATGAGACCCCCGAGGACCCTGCTCGAGACAAGACCAACATGATCGTCTACATCATCTGCGGTGTGGTGGCCATCATGGTGCTGGTGGGCATCTTCACCAAGCTGGGCCTGGAGAAGGCACAGGGTCCACAGACAGAGATGAACGTCTCCAGGTAAAGGGCTCCGGTTTCCCCCACCTGCCCTCATCAATCCCCCCATGGGTGGCAGCTCGTGTCTCCAGCCCCCTGTATGGGGTAAGCCGTGGCTTCATGCTGAGGATTCCAAGAGTGTGAGATCCCTAGAACCCCCATCCCAGCATGCTGAGACACCAAGAGGGTGGCCAGGACAGCCTTCATGAAAAGGGGTCCTCATACACCCATCCCCTCCCAAAATGACCTGCTCTGTCCCTTGAGGAGGCTTGTCCCTGGCTCAGGAAAGCCATCCAGTGGGGTGGATGAAAAGCAAGCTATGGGATGTGGCTCCCCCCTTAAAGCCAAAGCTGTGGTTTCCATTGTGTGGGGTAAGGCAAGCCCTAGTCCAGCTGTGAGTGGGGTGACTCAGGACTGCAGTCCCCTTGGGCTCAGCCTCACTGGCAGGGCAGTGAGAGAGTGTTGCAGTATAGATGCAAAGACTGCTCTGCCATGTGTGTGTGCACACGTGTGTGTGTGTGCAGGGGTGTGTGTGTGCAGGGGTGTGCATGACTGCCTGCCTCTGTGCGGCAGGGTGCGACATAGCCCTTCCATGGCGGGACCAGGCTGCACAGCCCCTGGGCTCAACCTCCAGTGGAAAGTTGGGCAGCCTCCACTCCTAGCCCTCACACCCTGTGGCTCCAGCCCCTGTCTTTTTAGCCCTCCACTGGGGCTGAGTGCAAGGCAGGCAGAGGGAGGCTGGGATACCAGGCACGCTTCAGCACTGTGGACCCCATACGCCTCCCCCAGATCCCTCCTGGCTCCTGTAGCTGTTGGTGCATTTTCCCCTCTCCCTCCCACACCGTTCCTGGCTCCACATAGTTGTTTCTCACCCCATTTCGGCCTCCCCCTTCCCTGGCTTCTGTCACTGAGTTGTCACGAGTGGCCAGGCCTCAGCCACGCAGGGTGCACTGCCAGCTTCCCTGGGGACAGCAGAGTTATATGCCCAACATTGGGACACATGGGAACAGGCAGAAGGGGCATGTGAGCCCCTGGCCTGGGATGGAGAGGGGCAGGGCTGGGCAGAGTCGAGCAGGGTGTGGCAGGGCAAGGCAAGACATGCAGGCAAGGCCAGGCAAGAGAGGGCAGGGCTGGTGGCCTCAGTTACAGAGCCTTGCTTTTCCCTCAGTGTCATGTTGTCATGTTGTACAGCTCCTCTGCTTAGGTAGGTTTTTCTTCTCCCTCATTTTTTTACATTTCTTTTTCCCCCCTAACCATCACATCCAGTGAATTTAACACTTGGGAGCAGCTGCTGGCAGCTTCAGCGTCCCCGGCGCAGCTCTGACCCTGTGGCTCTGGCTCAGAGCTGGCCCCCCTCATCCTCTCCCTGGTTCACACACAATGCACATGTGTGCACATGTGTGCCCAGGGGCAGAGCTAAAGCAGGTTCACCAAGGTGGTTGTGTTGTGCTCATGCCATGGGTGCCCCGAATCAAAGGGGCAGGGATGGAGAAGGTACTCAGCAAAGGCTGCAGGAGCAGAGAGGCACCAAGGGCTGAGCTGAATCCAGCACCTTGCTGAGCAGAGAGACACAGACTCTACTTTGCATCTTCCCAGTGAGGACATCAAGCCTGGTGATAACCCCATTTTTATGCCATTTTGGTTAGGGATTTTAGTTTTAATAACCCCCAAAACAGGGATGGAGGCAATGATTTCAGTGGGACATGGAGAGAGCTGCCCTGATTGCACATCCCCAGCACAGAGACCCTCACTGCTTCTCCAGGGGGTCCTGCCTCCCCCTGCCCGCCTAGGGCTTGGGCAGCCACTGGGTGCTGCACCCTAACTCTGGACTCACTGCACCCCATCCCTTCACTTGTCTTATTCCTTGCATCCACCTAGGGGAACAAAGGCTGACCCCCAGGCTTGGAGGAGGGCTGTGTCTGGGCATGGACAGAGGTTGCACAGCCCTCCTGAGCCCCAGGAGGCAGTTCTGGGGGCATTGATGATTTGGTGAGGAGCTCAGCTCGGTGCTGCTAGCGCCCGTGCCTCCCCCGCCGTGTCGCCTGAGAAAGTGCTGGCACCTTGACAGGATCAATACGGCCCCTGCCAGCCTCCCGACTCCCCTTCCACTCGCCTGCCACCAAGTCTTTTTTTGGCCTCCCCCTCCACCTCCTGGGAAGGAGATACTGCACTTGGAGAGGGACCAGTCCCTGGGACACCTAGACCCAGCTCCTCAGCCCTTCTCCCATCATGAGCTGACAGCCAGGCTGTTGCCACTCGCTGTGGGGCCGTTTGCCGCAGGTAGCCTCAATTCTGTGCTACCAGAGCCATGTGTTTCCCCATGTCCCCCTCCCTTTTGTGCAAGTCTAAACTTTCCCAGTGAGTTTGGGGAGATTGGTGCCTTTTCTCTGTAAAGCCACACATCTTTCAGGCACTGACATGCAGGCTGGGAAAAGGTGAGTTTTCATTCCTGCCTTTGTGAAACAAAATCAGAAGGGTACCCCTATAAGTACAGAAGTCAGGAGAGGTCTTGCCATCTCCCGTGTCCTGCATAAGCCACAAGCAGCTCTGGTTCTGTGAGGATGTAGACTG
This sequence comes from Picus viridis, assembly GCA_033816785.1. Classification (NCBI taxonomy): domain Eukaryota; kingdom Metazoa; phylum Chordata; class Aves; order Piciformes; family Picidae; genus Picus; species Picus viridis. The sequence goes on along the minus strand of CM066568.1, from coordinate 22,088,520 downwards.
GCAAGCCACAGTAGGGCAGGAGTGATGCACTGGGTACAGGTGCAGTGCCAGGCCAGGGTGGCCTCCCAGGTGCTTAAGCAGACAGTCTCAGGGGCTGGGTACATGGCACAGGCATTTGAAGAGGGATGATGTCACCTCCAACCCACTCTCTTCCTGATCATCCCAGGCAATCCATTTCATCTTGTCACCTCTGAGAGAGAGGGATTATTTCTACCTGCCTCACTCCAGTACCCATGCATGGCCCAAAGCATGGGCAGTGCCATCTCGCCTCCCTTACGGCGCCTCAGGTAGGAGCTTCTCATTTGCTCCTCAGGCTCCGCATTGTGGCCTTGGGCCAGCTCCTTGTTGCACGGCCGTCTTGGTAACCATTCCCATCCCTCCTTCCTGCCGGTTTTTTTCCGTTTCTGGGGAGTGCTGCTTGCTGCCCTGGACAGCTCCCACCACCGCTGCTTGCGGGTTTCCTAAGCGAGGGGGAAAGTCAACCATTTCTGCACCTCCAGATGTTCATCACAGTCCTGATCCGAGCCCAGGAGAGTTAACAGGACCAGAAACCTCACTGGCTTCCCCCAGACGGAGACACCTGAGCCCTTACCCAGTGTGTCCTGAGACCCTCATGCCTCAGCAGCCTCCAACAGAGCTCCTCCCTTTAGCTTTGGCTACTGGTCCACCCGGAGAAGCACTACCTGGTGCTGCCTTCCTCCTGCAGGGCCTTATGGCAGCTCCTGCAAACCGCTCTTCTTCCTGCTCGGCTCACTCTTGGCACTCATTCCTGGCACTCGCTCAGCCTGGCCAAACCCTGTGTTGAGTCAGGAACACCTGCCCATGTTTTTCTTCAGGCCTTGGATCCCCAGGGACATGAGGTCTTTGGGGGCCACTGGGATCTGGCTGTGCCCATTGCATGAGAGCAAGCACAGACCTGGCACCTCCCTCTGACACCTCCTGGTGGGGCATTGTTGGTTACAGCTGGGCACCTCATTACCCCCACACCTTCCTGAGTATCCCTGAGTGTCCCAGCTCCACTGGGCAGGTGTGCCACAGTGTCCTTGCACAGATGAGCACCCCCTGCCCCAAGCAGATGTGCTGTATGCCATGGGAAATGTTCCCCCCACAAGTGAAGGTGAAGCTGTCACTGGGTGTGAAGGCAGAGTGGCCAGCCAGGGTGCCAGCCCACCCACAGCTGCAGTATGCCACGCACCTCCTCCACCGCCACACCTCTGCTTCAAACCTCACCACCCCCTCAGCTGGTGGCTGCCACCTTCTGTGCTCCTCCAAGGGTTCACCCCATCTTGGGCCCATGTCACTTCAGCCACCACTCCATCATCTCTCCTCTCCTCTGGAGGCTGCACTCGTGTCTCCTCCCATTACTCCCTGTTCCCTTGCCCAGGATTTGCAGGCTTTTTCCTGTTGGGTTTGTATCTCTCAAAGGTGGCCCTGGGTCTTGCTCCAACACGGGGACAACCATTCCCTGCACCAGCAGCTCCCCCAGGGATAGTTCAGGAGCACTGAGCACTGGCTGCCAGCTCCTGCTGTGGAGCCCCCATCATCACTGCTCCTAGACCTGCCTCTTCACTTGGTCTTGAGGCTCACACCAAACTGGTTTGGGGCACCTTGGTTGCATCTGTCAGCAGAACTAGGCTGGCCACAGAGCTGGCTGCATGGACGAGGCTGTGCTCTGTCAAGCTGAGTGGCTAACAGCCTTCACAAACAGCCTGATGCACTCAACAGTTGTAGCCACTGTGGAGGATGGAGATCTCAGCGGTGCCACTCAGTGTTGTGTTGCAGATGAGCAGTGCAGGTTTAAAACTGCATCTGCCCTGTGTTCCCCACCTCCACCTCCACCCTAGAGCCATTTTGGTTCCACAGACTTCTGGGTGACTAAAGAACATGCAGCTTGACCTTACCCAAGTCCCCCAGGCATGGGAGCAGGCTGGGGGTCATAAAATCGCCTCCCCCTTAAAAAAAAAACCCCAAAGATACAGTGAGAGAGCAGCTCCTCAGTGTAGTGTCACACTTCAGATCCACCTCCCCCCTCACTGTACCGCTGGGAGACAGGGAGGGTGGTGCAGCCCCAGGGGCCCTGCTGACAGCCTTGGCTGGCTGCACCCCTTGTGGTACAAGGTGGAGGGGCTGAGTCCAGGTGTTGCCAGCGCTGAAGGCTCGTGTATCCCCTCACCTTAGCAAAACATCTCGTTAAGAGCCGCTCGTGCCACATTGCTAATTGTCATCATCCACACAACCCCGGGCAGCTGGCGTGGAGGGCAGGCTGACGAGAGAGAGATGGATTTATCTGGAGAGGAAGTCACAGATAAAGGATTGCTCAAGCTTCATAAATAGACCCAAGGGGAAAAAAAATAAAAATTAAATTAAAAAAAATAGGTCAAATCACATTGAACTTCCCGGTGAAGCAAGCCTGTTTGAGTGCTGGGCCCCAGGGACAGGCAGCAGCCAGTGGCGAGGGGGACAGCAAGCAGTGCACCCCGGGGAAGGTGGCAGCTGACAGGGCGGCAGCTCCTTGGGTTGACAGCCCGAGCCCACGGCTTCGGGGGACGTGCCTCCCCCCAGCCCTGCCTGGGTACAGCCTGCCACCCACCCACACATGTGCCTAGAGCCTTTCTGGGTGCAGGTGCCAAAGGAGCCTGGCTGGGCTCGGAGTTGTGGTCAGTCAGCTGCAGGAGGGTTCCCGTGGAGGTGCAGGCTTTGAGCAGCTGCAGGACAGAGGTGCCGCAGCCTCACCAGGCAGCGTTTAACCACACTCGCAGGGGGAAAAAAGTAGTTTCTGCTGTTTAAACAGAATTCCCGTGTTTCAGCTTGCACCTATCACCTCTTGTTGGCATGGCATGGTCCTTGTGGCACCCTTCCTTTGGGTATTCACTTATATTGATAAGAGCCCTCTGAGCTTTCTCTTCTCCAAGCTGAACAGTCCAAGCTCTCACAACCTTCCTTCATAGGAGAGATGCTTCAGTCCCTTAATTGTCTTTGTGACTCTTTACTGGACTTTCTCCAGTATGTCTATGTCTCTCTTGTACTGGGAGAGACCAGAACTGGAGTCAGGACTCTAGGTAAGGCTTCACCAGTGCTGAGCAGAGGAGAAGGATCACTTTCCTTGAACCTGTTGGCAATGGCTTGCCTAGGAGACCCATTTGATGCCTCTGCCCCAAGGGCACATTGTTAGTTCATGGGCAACTTAGTTTCCACCAGGATCTTCTGGCCCTTTTCCACCAAGCAGCTGGTCAGCTCCCAGCATATACCGGTGCAAGGGCTGGTCTCTGCAGGGAAAATGGCAGCTCCCCTCATCAAAAAACCCTGCGTTGATAGAAAAAGCCCATCCTGTTCCAAGACTTGCTGTAGAAGGCCATAATGCCCCTACTCTAGCACCAGAGGTGTGCTTCACCCTGGCATTGCTGGTGTGCCCTGTCTGGTATGGCCAGAGTGTCCTGCTCCAGCACCACCGGTGTGTCCCTCTCCAGCACTGCAGTCCCACCGCGACACGCTCAGTGCCAGTGTGTCGCGGTGGGACTGCAGCATCTCTGTCCATGAATGTTAAACAAAATAGAGCTTTATCTTATGTAATAGTCTTTAATGTTTAATGCTGTTACTTACAAGGAGGGCGTTAGGCAGGCACAGCGCATGCACCAGAGGCTGCCGCTCGCTCATCCTCATCCCCAAAGAAGCTCAAGTGGCCTCTCTAATCCCTTTCTCGGGGGCTTCTCTGCTTTGAAGGGTCTTGAGTGGAGGTGTGGCCTCCTCTGCCTCCTTCATCAGGCTCTCACTTCAACTGAGGCATTGCTTCTGTTGCCATCAGTTCAGGTTCCTCTGGCTTAGTTCATCACACCCTTGCAGCAGGCTCCAAGCCATGCATCTCCCTTGTCCCCCTCACCTGCTGACACTCCCGGACACTGCAGGGCACAGCTCCAGCCAGACCCCAATGCTTTTTTGGCAAGGCCTCACCAGCCCCTGCCCAACAGCTAAGTTGGGAGCCAGGGTGTGCTCCTTGTTTCCAGCAGCCATTTCCTAGCCCCAGCCTGACCAGCTCTGCCCCCAAAGAGGAGGGCTCAGAGCTGAGACACATTGGTCAGTCCATTGGTGTGGGCTATTGCCCTAATGGCCCTTCACCCCCTCCCCAGGACGCTGACGGATCTTCTGAAGCAGCCAGGCCATGGCCCCTCCGAGCACATGGATGGCCTCATGGGGGGCATGCAGGTCCCACTGGGCGAGGGGCTGCCCCAGGGCCCCCCAGGAACGGCACAGGTAAGGCATTCCTGCGGTGGGGAAAAATAAACTCCCTTGGGTGAATGAAGGCAGTGAGAGGACACTGTCCACAGCTAAGCCCCCTGCTTGCCTCTGTGCCCCCCAGACAAACCACCCTTGAACAATGCAGTGGCCATAGCCCCCTCCCTGGGGCGGCCTCACAGCCACAACAAGCGTCTGCCACTGAGCAGCAGCCTGGCCCTGCCAGCCCCCACCTATGCTGCCTACGCCACCCTCAAGGCTGGAGGTGAGTGCCACTATCACATGGGATGGGATGGCAGCTGGGGGGATGCTCCCTGTTGACCTCGAAGGCAGGCAGGGAGGGGTATGGGAGCTCACAGAAGAGTGTGGGCAGGATGAGCAGCCCAGTCCCCCAGGGCTCCTGGGGGGAGGCAGAGGACCTGCAGCTTTCCCATGGCTTTCCTGATCTGCTACACTGGCCAGCCAGTCAGCACACAGGATCAATCCTACAGGGACCCGCTGCATTGCTCAGCCCACTGGAATTCAGGATCCCTCACAGAGCCACTGCACTGCCCAGCCAATCAGTGCTTAGGCTCTCCCCCCCCCCCCCCCTGCAGCACTCCCCAACCAATCCACGGTCAAGATCCCACTTCTCCTCAGCCAATCAGCACCCAGGATCTCTTCCTCAGCCTCCCCAGCCCCTGCCCCGCTCGGGGTACCCCTACTGACGGACGGGAGTGTGCCTGTGGGGGTGACACCGTGCCCCTGTCCCCGCAGAAACTGCTCCCGAGGACTTCTACAGGCGGTTCGGGGGCTCAGAGGTACCCCCTGCCGGTACCTTGTCCTTCCCCGCTGCTGAGAGCCCGGCGCTGCCCGAGGGCTGCCCAAAGGTCAAGGGCCCCAAGCTGCCGGGGGCGCAGCCTTCCTGGGGGCTGGGAGGGCCCCCGCCCCCGTGGCCCCCGCCGGCCTGGCCTGGCAGCCCTGCGTGGAGAGGGGCCGCCCGAAGCCTTCCTCCCTGCCACCCCGCTGTACGGCCAGCCCGCCCGGCACCTTGCCACCAACAGCAAGACTGAGGTCACCGTCTGACAGCCAGCACCACCGGGGACCAGGGCCGGGGCTGTCCCCGCACCCGAGCAGCGCCGACGTCCTCCCACCGGAGCGAAGTAGCGCAGGTCCGACGGAAGCCACGACGGCTGGCCACGGAGCCAGCCCTCCTCCCCTGGGATGGGCGCTGCTGGCTCTGCTTCACCACCGAGGAGGCACCGTGAGCCAGGCTGTTTCTGTCATTGGGACAAGTTTCAGCTGCTCTCAGCCCACTCCACGAAGAGGCTGAGCCAGGGACACTTTGGTGGAGCAGGCTGCTTATGGGATGGGAGCTAATGCCGGACACACCACAGCCCCCCCGGGGTTGGAGGCACATACCCTGCTGGGACCGCGCACGCCAGCCTAGCTCCCATGGCCACGTCGGGGAAGAGCAAGACAAAGCACTGTCCCAGCACTGCCGGCAGAGCCCGAGCAGCCTCCTTTCCTCTCAGCTTCCCCTTTCTCACTGCCCCAGCCTCCACCTTGTCAATAAATAATGCATTAAACTGTATAGCCTTGGTATGGACTGGCTGCAGGGCCCCACACTGCTCCCAACCCCCAGCCCATTCCCCAGGGGCAGCAGACCACAAACCCACTCCTACAGGGCCCAGGAAACACCCCCCCACCCACCCCGATGTGGGGCATGGTGGGAACAGTTTCCAGGGCCAACTGCAAAACCCTTTGAGCAGCTACATAAAAACCAAACAGATCTCCTCTGTCTGAAGTTTAATGTTTCTGACAGAGTTTTACCAGGGGGAGCAGAGAAACAAAGAGATGGAGCGAAAGGACATTGTTCCAAGCAAGGTCAGGTAAAAGCTTTTCTCCCACATAGATGCTCTAAAATTGCAGGCTTCTGGCCTAGCTCTACTTTGCCTGGCTCTACTCAAGTGCTCTGGGGTTGCTTCCAAAGGAGCAGAGACACATCACACTTGCTCCACCAAGGGCCCACCTTTTGTTGCAAGCCATACAAGCTTACATTTTCCAGGTTATCTGGACAAAGAACTAACAGCTTGAGGTGCCGGTGTCGTTGGCTGTAAGGATGTTTCAGGCTGATCTATGCTTAGGAGTAGCTCTCAGTGGGATGAAGAGGACTAAGAGAAAGAGGGCAGACAGGAGGTGGTGGTAATGTTCACCTTTATTAGGTAACAGATGCTCAGGAGCCCTGGAACAGGGTTTTCAGACAGCAGATATGTTCCCTGGGGAACCTCCCCACCACCAGCTGCACCTCATTTCACAAAGCATCCCTACTCCAAACTCCATGTGGATAAATATACTTTCTCCTCACAATCCATAACTCAGTTACCTCCCACCCGCAAACACAAGAGGTTACAGTACAAACACACACATATAAAAAAGTTGTAGGGACAGATGGGCAGCAAAATTAATAAAACAGTATAGAAAAAACAGGGCAAAGATCCTCTGCCCTGGAGGGGAGGGAAGCATCAGCAGTGCTAGGACCCTCTGTGGATCACGCCATTAGCCACCAGGGTTTCAGAAGAGCAGCCTCCCACCCCCAGCCCAGCCAGTACTCCCTGCAGGTCATCCCCCAGGACTCCGTCCACCATAACTGACTAAATGAAGCCTCAGCACCTCCCTGTTCCAAAAATTCCACTTCCTCTTTTACTAAAGCACAAAAGTTCCCACCTGTTGGACACAGATCTGAGGAAATGCAAAGTAAGGTGGAGGTTCCCACAGGTAAGGAGTTTCTGAGTTGTGGGAAAAGCCCACGACTGGGATGACAGCGTGAAAGCCGCTTACGAGGAGAGAAAAAATAGGAGGATGTGATCCACCCCCAAAACCAGGATCACTGATAAGCCAGGAAACTTCCCATGGGCAACTGAAACCCACCCAGACCCCAGAACTGTTCTGCACACACAGGATACCTGCTCAAAACAGTGGCTGCCAGCAGAGCATCCCCTACCCTGATCAGACTCAAAAAAGCAACCTCTCACCCTCAATGGGATGAGCTCCCCTCTGAGTGCTGACACTGGGAAGAAGGGACCCCCTGCCTACCAGCAGTGAAAAGCACAAGCTGATGGCCATTGCAGCTGGGTGTCCACCAACTATTCCCCAAACAAAGTGGGGTGGGGAGGGAAGTGTCTTCTGGTCCCCATGCTTTTGTTCACAGCTGTAGCTCAGGATCACTGGTCACAGGCTTTGCAGGGAGACTGGTTTCTCCTGGCCCCAGTTTCCATCTTGTTGAAGCCAGCTAACTCCAGGACTAGCATTACTTGTGTTTAATTCTTGCAGCACAACCACCCCCCCCCCAGACGCTAAGACTTCATACAAAGTGAGACAACCACCCCCCTGTCTTTTTACCCTCATTCTGTAAGGAGCTCAAGCTCTCACACCCCTCTGCAAAAGCTGAATATAGGCAAAAGGTTCTTGCAAAACAGCCCAAGTTCTGATTTTGCAGGAGTCACTGGGCTGTACTGGCCTGACTGGGGCAGGATAGGACTGGGCTGCTGCCTGCACCCAACTGCTTCTAGCTGCTGACACTGAGCACACACCAGCTACGCGCAAGAAGAAAGAGCAATGTCTCCCTGACCTGCCAAAGGTTGGTTTCTACATTTGCACAGGTGAGAGGGCAACCACTTAGCACTTCTTTGGAGAGATGCAATAGGAGGGGCAGAGAGAAAGAGGGCAACCCGTTCCTTCCCTGTCCCCAATCCGCCTCCCCTCTTGGAAAGTCACAGGCAACTCAACACCTGCAGGTCAAACTGCTCTGAATAGCAATGTAAGAGAGCTGGAGACTCACACCCTGAACCAGTGCCTCCCAGTCCCTGCAGGAGCTGTTGAGCAGTTGGGGAAGTGAAGGAAAAAAACCACCTGAAGACAAGTTTGGGGACTTGGAGTTGACTAAAATTAAGGAAGGGGGAAAAAAAAAAAAAAAAAAGTTTCTAAAAATTGTTTCTGCATCAATCAGAAGGCACCAGAGAAGCATCCACCCTTCATGCTGAGTGCAGAGCTCCGGACAACCAGGAATGCCTCAGCCTTCTATGAGGCTCTGCTTGCTGTTAGGCTGCCACAACTCGGTCCTCTGCAAAAAAAAAAAAAACCCACTGGATGCAGCCATCACAGGAAGGAGGTGGATGAAATGGAGAGGAAGGGAAATTTGCTGCATCATTCCCTACATTTCTGTAAAGCCACAAACACTCCTATAAAAAAATCCTGTATAAAAACCGTAGAGAAATTTGCTGGGCAGTACTGGCCCCAAGCGATACTCCCAGAGCACCTCTGCGAGTTGGGTCTGAAGGGCTTCAGTTTACTGACAAGCAGTGCAAGGAAAGGGAAGCTGATGCCTCCCTTCCTCAGGAACAGCCTCAGATCTCAGCAGCCCCATGAGGCAAGGCTTGAGCAGATCCTCTGCCCTTCCCAAATGTTTCTCTGGCACAGAGGAAGGGAACAAGGTGCCCCTGAGGACAGACACAAGATGTGTCACTTCTCTGTGCCTCGGGCTTGCAGGTTTCTCCTGCCAGCAGGGATGGGGGCTCCAGGTCAGGGCAGCACTTCCCAACAGTCCCAGGCATGGTCACAAACCCCACAACTAGACAGAGATCTGCTGCAGTGCCTGAGAACAAGCAAGGGGACTAATAAAGCTGGACCTGGGGCAAGGTTAAAAACAGAACCGAACAAAACCAAAGCCCTCCCTCTCCCACCCCATCATGATCCCACCAGCACAACCCTAGCCTAGCACTTTTTTTTTTTCTTTTCTTTTTTTTCTTTTTTTTTTTTTTTTTTTTGACTCCTCATTCTTTTAAGCTCCAGAAGGGAAGTCCAGGCTGACAGGTGACCAGGCTGTCTTTGCACAGGGTGACCCCACGCCAGGGTTAGGAGGCAGCGATGGCCGTGCCCCCACTCAGCTTGACGATCATCTGCTGGCAGTCATTGCAGGAGCGTTTGTCCCCCACCTTCTCCAGGGTGCGGGCAGCCTCAGCCAGCAGCACCGCTCGCTGGCCCGGGGAGGAGAGGAAGGAGAGGGGGAGGTGGCGGCAGGCGAGCAGGATGGCCGTGGCTCGCTCCCTCTGGCCCGGCAGCGTGTCCAGTTCCCCTGCGCACAGAGAGCGGACAGACAGCTCAGCATCAAGATACCACCTGCAGGACATAACCTGCCACTATGCAGGGCCTTGACTGGCACCAGCCAGCACTGGCATCTCTGCCTGGCATCCCCCAGCTATGCCCAGAGCTGGGGCCACCCTGTAGACACCCAAGCAGGTCCTTTGAGCTAGCAGATGAGAAGACTCTGAGAGAGATTAAGGCAGGAGTGGCACTCCTGTCTTCTTTACAGAGACAGTCCCTTTCACTTCACTTCCTAAAGACTGGATGAGGCACTTAGTGCCATGGTCTAGCTGATTAGTTAGGGTTGGGTGATCAGTTGGACTTGATGATCTTGGAGGTCTCTTCCAACCTGGTTGATTCTGTGTGTTCTATGTGAAGGGAATGATGAACCCCAGGAATGCTACCATTCACATCTGTCCATTTTCTTAAAACCCCACAGGAGACAGCATCAAGTTTCTTGGCTCTCCCATTTAGGGGTTGGAAGGGATCTCTGGAGGTCATCCAGTCCAACCCTCTTGCTAATCCAGATAGACCTAGATCAGGTGGCGCAGGAACATGTCCAGATGGGTTTTGAAAGTCTCCAGAAAAGGAGACTCCACAACCTCTCCAGGCAGCCTGTTCCAGTGCTCTGCTACCCTCAAAATGCATTTTTTCCTTATGTTTATGTTGAACCTTTTGTGTTCCAGTTTGAACCCACTGTCCCATGTCCATGGGAGACAGTGTCAAAAGCCTTGCTGAAGCTGAGGGTGTCTCATCCACTGCTCTCCCCTCATCTACCTAGCTGGTCACAACATCCTGGATTCTCCTTTTGCATTGACTGCCCTGAACTCCAGCCTGCCAAGTATTGTGCATGCATGGCTGCACAAAGGCAGATGTTTTCCAGCCTCTGGCCCAGGGCTGGCAGCTCATGTACAGAGTGTGGCAGAGCATTGCTGTGAGCCATAGGCTGACAGCCGCTTCTTTCCCTGAGCCTCACACACGGAAGATGCTGCAGGTGGCAGCCACGCTCCCCAACTCTGCCTGAGCTCTGTCCCCTTCAAGCTTCACAGGCAGTGGGTGACTGCCTGGGCCCTGACCCACCTTGCTTATTGCTCTGTGGTGTGCGTCGCCTCAGGCTGTGCTCCAGCAGCTGGTGGGTGCGGGTAGGGCTGGCACCTGCCATCAGGCGCACCGTGGCCTCGTGGAGGAAGACCTAGAAGGGAAGGCAGGATGGGGGTGAGAGGCAGGCTGGCACAGGGGTGATGCTGCAACTGAACTCACGTCATCCCTCAGCCACCACATCTCAAAAGCAGAGCACTGACACCTTGACAACAACAGAGACCCACTTCCTCCCTCCCTCATCTGCCCACCTGGGGAATTTGCAGGTCAGGGCAACTGTGAGGAGGGGAAGGAAGGGGAAAAAAACCCCTTTCAACATGTAACTGTGAGTGGCCTGGAAAGGAGAAGGAACAAAAGCAGAGAACAGGGCAGAAAACTGGGAGAGCAAATCCTGGCACTGTGGCCCAGGCTGGCATCTTACCCCAGGCTGCTACTGCAGCGCTCTGATAAGAGCATCAAACTCTGAAACCCAGAGTTTGGACAATACGAGGACAAACCTTTTCTCCAGGCATTGGACTACACTTCCTCTCCAGAGGCTCAATACTACATAGACTAAACAGAACAGAATTGGGGCGGGGGGAAAACAGAGAGTCACCTGGGGCTCTAGAGGTACAGCATGCATCTGACTCTCCAGAGTCAACATGGCCAAGGAAGCCTCCTTTCATACTTCCTGAAGGGACTGACCCAGTCTGAAGCCAAATTAAGGGACAGGATGCCATTGTATTTGTTTGGCAACACAGCCATGCTGATGGCTTTCTAGGAAGAAACTAAAGTGAATGCCTTCTCAGATGCACCAGGCTCCTGTGGGAACCCCCTTATCACCCACCAAGAGAAACTATGGAGGCTGCTGGTGGCAGACCATCCCACCCTAGGCATCCAAACCACTCAAACCAATGCATGCCCTACACTTCCAAGGGTTGCAGCTTCCCCCCGACCCCCAACATGAAGGGCTGTAGGTAAACTGGAGGCAGAGGAGGCCCTTACCTTGCGATAGGCAGGCCTGAAGCCGTGGGCCAGCTTGCGCAGGCTGCCAAGGTCCCGCTGGAAACCTGTCAGCTCGGGGGCTGAGGCGTGGTAGGTCTCACCCAGAGCCTGGCTGGCGTTCGCCTGCTTCTGCCACAGGCTGGTGCGGAGAGAGAGCAGCAAGTCACAGGCCAGCAGCTGGATCATCTGCAAGAGCCAGGGGGCCCGGGCACACATGCTCATTAACACAACCCATCAGGTGGGCAGCAGGTCATTTGCTACACAGCTGCCAACACAGCCCGCAGGAGGGCACCTGCACACCTCCTGCCCACCCCGAAGGGTTCCGCAGCCCTCCCAGCTGAGTTGTGCCCCACCAGATGCACCGAAGGGAGTACGACTTTGCTTTTTGCCCAAGTGGTATCTCTGGGGCTTGGCACCAAGAGGTCCAGCCTAAGGAACAAGCACCTGAGAAACAGTTGTTCCCTCCAGGAGACCAAGCACCACCACAAAGCTGGCCCAAACCCCACCCCTGACAAGATGTGTCCAAGGGGATATTGGACCAGCAATGCCCCAGCCTTCTGCAAAGGCTCTCCTGCCCCAATGGTGACACCAACTAGTGGCAAACAGCAAAGAGACAGCCTTGCTACCTGCAGAGCAAAAAAAAAACAAACAAAAAAAGTAGTCTTGACACAGCCCCCAGTGGCTGCCCAAATCCCTTTTCCCCATCTGCTGAGGCCCCTGTGCATTGCTCCCTGTCCTTGTCACTCTTTTGAGGACTCTACCTGTGCTGCTGAAGTGGTGAGTGCCTCCGTACTGCACTGCAGAAACATTGCACAGTTACTGCCACAACATGCAATGCAACTACAATGCACTACAGCTGCCACCCAGGAGAGACAGAAGGGGCCAGAACTGTGTCCCATATGCCATGAAGGGAAGCTCCAGCTTTAGGTAAACCTGGAAAGAAGAGAAACAAGCCCCACACAAACTCAGGGATAGCATGGCACAGTCCCACTTTCGCAGAGGAAGGTTCGCACACATATGAATGCTGCCTGAAACAGAGCAGGCTGGACTTAATGAGGTCCTGCTTTACAGGTGTCAGCAACTCCATTTGGAGGACAGAGATGGATGGCTTTCTGTGGGCAAAATTCAAAGTTGTTAAAGCACCACCAGAAAGGGATGACAGCTACTGGCAGGAGAGAGAGCACTCAGCTCTCTGAGACCACGCCAGGGAAACAATGTACTTGCAGATCCACTCCTCCACACAGCAGAGGAAGAAAGATGTCAAATGCCCTCTCCAAGAAACTAAAGAAATTTCCCCTCTACTCCCATAAGACACAGGAGAGATGGAGAATGCAGACACAACAGGGAGCTGATACACCCCAAGCAAGACCAGCCCAACAATCAAGACAGACCATGGATTAACCCAGGGCTTAGAGCTCTTACGTTGTTGAGGACGGTGTTGGAGACACCACTGCTCATGTTGAGGCTGTTCCATAAGTGACCGCTGGCCCTCTCACAGTGACCCAGAGAGCTCTGCTGTCCATCTGCCTTCCCAGACAGTGACGCCTGCATGGCTTTACAGACATAGAAGGTGGCTTTCACCAGGGCATTCCTGAAAGAGAAAGGGAGCACTGCTTTCAAGCAGTACCATGTTATGCTGCCACAGGGCAGCCGCAGGAGCCAAGCTTGATCAAGCAGCAACTAGCATCAGCTTTCACCCTCCTACCTTCAAGGGCAGAGATATCATCATCTCTTAGACTGAAAAAAGATGACAGTCACCTACACAGACTAAAAGGAAACTGGCAAAGACACTTTAATGCAAAAAAGCCAAGATGGTGACACCAGCCTTTCCAGTAGCACATGAGTTTTGTTGCTTGCCTTTGGAAGGCAGGAGGCTGTGTAATTAGAACAAAGCTAGAAGACATCTCTCAAGAAGCAATTCTGACACTTTCAGTGCACTTCCAGTTCTAGTATCAGCCTACAAGCCTTGACCTACACATGAACTGCTGAGCACATCCACACTTGTCACGTTCTTGCGGCCCAGAGCACAGGAGGCGTGCAACTGCAGAGTGAGGCAGGAGTAGCCCTACACGATAGCATTAGGGGAAGAGCTACCCCTGTTCAGAAGGGGCAGAGGTTTGGAAGCTGTAGGAGGGGGCCTACGCACTCTGATGTCTCCAGGGTCTTTGGCATGCGCTCCACATCTGCGAAGTGTGACCTGACAGCGGCATCGTCCCCGCGCAGCCAGCCGATTGCCATCGCCACCGCTGCCGACCACCACCGGCACACCACGTCGGGGCCTGCGAAACAGAACCACAGCAGGGCTTGGGTTGGACAGGACCCTAAATATCATCTGCCGTGGGCATGGACACCTTCCACAAGAGCAGGCTGCTCAAAGCCCCGTCCAACCTGTCCTTGAACACTTCCATGGAGGGGGCATCCACAATTACTCTGGGCAATCTGTTCTAGTGCCTCACCACCCTCACTGTAAAACAAAATTATTCCTACTATCTACTCTAAATCTACTTTCTTTTGGTTTGAAAACATTACCCCTTGCCCCTTGTCCTGTCACTACACTTCCTGATAAAGAGTCCCTCTCCATCTTTCCTGTAGGCCCCCTTTAAGCACTGGAAGGCTGCTCTTCTCCAGGCTGAACAACTCCAAGTCTCTCAGCCTGTCCTCATAGGGAAGGTGTTCAGCTCCTGATCATCTTCACAGCCCTCCTCTGGACTCACTCAAGCAGGTCCCTGTCTTTTTTCAAGCTGGAGGGACCTAGAACTGAACACTGTACTCCCAAATGTAAATCATAATCTGCAGCCCAGGAGAGGATACCTGGCTCCATCCTGCTCATCAAAGTGGACAGGTATCACCTATCCTTGCCAGTGCCTTCTGCTGAGATCAATGCTAATGATCCCAACCTGATCCCACAGGAATGGAGCCATCCAGGCAAACACTGAAATGTGTATGCAGGAATACAAAAGAGCTTGGCAGCAGGCAAACACATTGCACCTGACTGCAAGCAGAGTTTTGGATGCAGAGTTTGTATCTTGTCAACAAGAGTTTACTCTATCTACTTGTCTAGAAAACCTGTTAACTTTCTCCCCAACAAGGATCTCCACTCACCACTCCAAAATAACAATTCCACTTGTGTATACTGTGCCTTGGCACTTGTCACCATCAAGCCAGCAAATCAGGTTCCTTAATTAACTTTCTCTATTATTTAGCAGCCCCTTCAAAACTTCCCAAAGCCTACCTAGAGCCAAGCCACATCTGCTGTGCTACTCTGCCCTGCTTCTAAATGTCATGACACTATTGATCCACATATAGACTTCCCTTTATACCAGAAAAGAATCCCTAGAAAAAGAAATACCTCATCTTCCTTCCCTGATTGCTCTATACATTTTAGGCACAGCACAGTTAGTCTGTGCCTAAAGCTCCAACAGCATCCAGAGATGCCAGGTGCTGTCTGCACCAACACCAAGCATAATGAATACTCCAGCAGTCTGCTGTCACCCAAACCCAGATGAGCTCACAGCTCAGAGGGAGTCTACAGCTCTCACTGTCCTGCTAAATATACATGACCAAACCAAGCACCTCACCAAGCACCTCCCAGTACATGCCCAGAGCTTGCCAACAGCAGGGACTGCAGATCTCTGGGGACTGAGGAATATACATGACAGCTGCTGTGGAAGTGAGGTCAATCTGTATTGGGTCCAATAGGTAATTAAGTGGAAAACTAAACCACCTTGTACCTCAACTGCAACACTGCTATGCTTGTTTACATTCTTTACCCTTCCTCACACTTTGCAGTGTCAGGAGCAAGCTCTCAGGTGAGGGCACAAGGTTCAGCTTGGAACGTGCCCAGCAATGCAAACAACAGCAGCCCCACCTGAGCACTCAGCATGATGACAGTCAATTTGGAGCCTTCCAAACTACAGACTGAGCCACTGTACCACACCATGGTGTGCTGCTACTCAGCAATCAAGTCCTGCTCCAGGGACTGTGCTTCTGGCCTGGAGCTGGAGAAGTTGTGCTACGTTATCAGCAATAGATACTGCTACTGGGAGAGCTTTTGTTCTGCCAGACTTACCCAGGGCAGACTTGAGTACAGAACTGCTGGCAAAGGGTGGGGCTCCACTTCCCATTGAATCCAAGAAAGAGTTGAGCAATTTCAGGTACTCCATGGCACTGGAGAACTCGCTGAAACAAGAAGCAAGGCAGGCCTTTGCAACAGTGCCAAACAGGAGGTACCAAGCCTGAAGGCATCTCTCAGCAGTCACAAGGCATTTTCATACTAGGTTTAAAACTGTCACACTTGCAGAAAGCTCAAACTTCACAAGGCACACAGCACTGCTGTACTGAAGTGACCACCCTTAGAGTGGAAGTGCACAGACATGCTCAGGGAGAAACTGCCTCTCATCTTCCCCTGCAAGATGACCAGCACAGACCTAGAGTCAACCCCAAGAGCCTCACCTCAGCTATAGAGATGCTGGACATGACATATATTGCAAGTTGATTACAGGCTCCTTTTTAATCACCACCTTCAAAAGAAGCTGAACTACACTTCTGTGGGTGACTATTTGCATATATGCAAATATGCACAAATGCAAATGACAACACATTTACAGCATTGGTCAGAGGAAGGAGCACATGCAGCAATGATCTCATTTCCTGGAACATGCTACAGCAGATCTTGAGCTCCTACCCCTGGAGGAGGACAAAAAGCCTTGCTGTGTTACTAAAGCTAGACCTTCCTACAAGGTGTCAGGACTCCCAGAACTGTATTGACAATCCACCTCACTTACACAAGTCCTGACACCTTCTCTCATCATCAACAGCAGCATCTGATTGCAAGCATTTGTATTGTGCAAGCAATTAGACCCAAGTGCTGCTCATTTCTCTGCAACAGTGCTAGAAAACAGATGTGAGACTGGGGAGGAAAAAAAAAATAGCTAAGCATGCAATATTTCCCTTATACAGATAGGGAAACTGGGATGTCTTCCCATTTGAGGCTTTTACCCACAATTTTGGGGACAGGATCCTTGCCTAGCTTCTCACAGATTTCTGCAGCATTTGCCTGCCATCAGCATATCTGGAGATTAGCTAGAAACTGTGCAGAATCACTGGTAAAGGCTGGGGCTCTGCTTCCCATGGAGCCTACAAAAGACCTGGGCACAGCTCAGTGAAAAAAAAAGCTGCTCTGATTTCAACCTATGGGCCCCTTTCAACCTATAGGCCCAGCTTAGAAACTGACAGTTTTGGCCAACATCACCACTCACGCTCTTGCCACATGTCAGTTTGATTTTTCACTGCTGGCAAATGTGGCACTTCAGTTAGCGGAGTACTCTTAACACATGAGGTAGTGAGCTGGTGGGGGGGTCACTATCCAAGCTGCCAGACCTTCACACTCTTGGAGCCCTGGATATCTGTTCTGGTCTATAGAAGTGGCAGGGGCACATTAGTTGTAGTGCTTCTGAACACTATACTTTTTGTCAGCAGAGAAAGCACAATTCCATCCAGGAATTAACCAGTGTTATGGCATGGCATAGCATAGACCAGACCAGGTTGGAAGAGACCTTCAAGATCATCGTGTCCAACCCACCATCCAACACCATCTAATCAACTAAACCAAGCACCCTATCAAGTCTCTTCCCAAATACCTCCAATGATGGTGACTCCACCACCTTCCTGGGTGCCAGCCAACACCAGAAATCTTTACTATACTGGCTGCACTTTTGGCTTCAGAGGTTTTAACAGGAAGAGGCAGAGCTCACTGTCTAAGAAGCTGTGGTGGTCAGATTTACATCGTCATTTCAAGTCTTCCACACGGACTAACCACGCAGTTTGCCCCTGAGCATATGGTCAATGGTTATGAGCTCTGCCTCAGAGCCTGCAGCTGCAGCCAGCAGCCCCCAGCACAGGACATAAACTTACCATGGCTCCTCCTCCTCCTCCTCTTGTCCTGCTACTTCTTTCCTAGTCTGAGGCTTCACAAGTGAATCCACCGCTCGCTCTAGCAGGTTCTCACAAAATGCCTGATGAACTTGTGCAATAGGATCAGCTAGAGAGGAAGAAGAAACCAAAATGTTTCATTTGAATAGTGACAGCCACCTCCTGACACAATCAAAAAGAAGAATCAAAACGCAGGAGAGGGAAATTCTTGAGGAATTAATCTAAAGACTAAGTTTTATGGCTCCTTTTAAACCCTTTAATCCATTTATAAAGCCACAGCCCTCGGCCAAACATCTCTCTGTCACTGCAGCCAAAGGGCAATGGCACACAGCCAGGTTCCTGGCACACAGCAAGACAGGCAGTGATGGCATTTCTCTGCAGAGAATCTACTTTAGTCACCCCAAAGCCACCTCCCAGACATTCAGGGCCATACCCAGGATGTGTTTCAGCATGCAGACACGAATGGGGTGACATGGTACAATATACAAAGAGAAGAGAGCTGGCAGGCTCGAGGAGATGCCTCTCAGCTCCACAACCCCTCTTGCCCACCATGACCACAAGCAGGGTGGACATACAAGAGCACAGTCTCCACCAGAAGCGCAGAGACTGCCAGGCTCAAAGTGCTGGGAGGCCTCACACTGAGGACACAAGTGGCTCTCACCAGGGTTTCTCTGGGTGCAGTACAGGCTCTCCTTTGCAGCAGACT
Source organism: Picus viridis (assembly GCA_033816785.1). Classification (NCBI taxonomy): domain Eukaryota; kingdom Metazoa; phylum Chordata; class Aves; order Piciformes; family Picidae; genus Picus; species Picus viridis. The sequence continues at coordinate 22,070,450 of CM066568.1, read as the reverse complement.
TCACTGTCCAGCTTCGCTCCACAAAAACTTCTGCCCCAGGGGGTGACACAGCCAGCGCAATGAGTCAGGGATGGCACTCCGCTCTGAGCTGCACAGGCTTTGAGCCTGGCTTAGGAAGTAGCTCTGGGGAAAGGAGAGGCTAAGACTAAGAACAGCATCCAGGGAAAGTGACACACCACAGGGGACAAAGGTCCCGTCGTAATTACAGCTCATATCATAATTGCAGGACATACTGAAATTGCAGTGCCAGCAGATGCCCTGAGCTATGGCAATGCCAGCTTGCAGGCCTTTCTAGAGCTCTGCCTGGAGGTGTGATGGAAGAGGAAGCAACAACTCACTGCCAAGAAGCCAAGTTTGCCTCCACAGCGGGTTTTCAAGCCGACTGCAGCTGTCAGGTGGATTTCTGCCATTGTGCTGGGTGGGATCTTTTCTTCTGCACACTCAGCCAGATTCACAGCACACAGGGCCATATGCAAGCCCGAGTAAGCTGAGCTGGAGGGAAGTTTACCTGCACCAAGAGAGAAAGGAACAATGTTCATTTTTAATGCAGTAGCACCAGTTACTAAATGCTATGGTGACTTTGCAGGGCTACTACCCTAAAGAGATAATGAGAGCCTACTTTCTGCTCAGGCAACAGAACAACTGCAACCAAGTCTTTCCTTCACAGATATCAAAGTTAGCATCCATAGCTTCGCTTCTCTGAGACAGCCCTGAACAGCTAAATCAGTTGTGATAAATGAGCTTGTGGTGATAGGGCAAGGGGGAATGGACTGTAGCTGGAGGAGGGTAGATTTAGACTGGATATCAGGAAGAAATTCTTTACGGTGAGGGTGGTGGGAAACTGAAACAGGTTTCCCTGGGAGGCTGTGGGTCCCCCACCCTAGAGGTGCTCAAGGCCAGTTTGGACAGGGCCTTGAGCAACCTGGTGGACAGTGTCTCATGACCATGTCTCATGGCCATGTCAGTGGGGCTGGAACTAGGTGATCTTTAAGGTCCCTTCCAACCCACACCATTCTACGATTCTATGAAAGATCATCAGCAAATTTTGTCTTGCTATATTCGTCACTACGTTAAAACTGAAGTCCTTTGCAGTCCACACCTGGACCCACACAGATGTTAAGGACAACTCCTCATCCCTGGTGGCACGGCTGCAATTCACACAGCATGATTAGGCAGAAGGAAGTTCAGCTTGGATTTCTGATGTGCTGGGAAGCCTATTAACATCGCAAATTGGTTTGCCAAGGAAACGGCAAAAACAGCCATTCACGAGAAACGTTCAAGCACTTCCTCAGAACATGTGCACATGCACAAGTTTTCAAAGCATATCAACACCAACTGGCAATCTGCACTCTACACAGCTTGGAAAAAAATATTTCCAAGCAATTAACCCCAGGCCCTGCCTCCACATCACATTCCCCAAGCAATAAGGATGACACAAGCCTTTAACAGCAGCAAAGAGTGAATGGACTCAATCAGCTGCTGCTTGGGGAAGGCTCTCAGCCACATCTGCAGACTCAAGAACATGCAACTTGTGCCAGGTTACACCCATCCTTGGAGGGGGGCTGAAAAGAACCCAGCCCCCAGGTGGACAAAAGAAACCTCATCCAGGTAGGCAGAGAGAGGGATTTAGTTTTCCCCTTCCAGGAAGAAGGGTCCCCTGGGTCAAAGGTCTATTCCACTCCCCATTCCCATCCAGCAAGCCTATTTAAAGGGGGCCATTTTTTGGTTCACTCTTTCCCCTGCCTCCCCCGCTTGACAGAAGGGTCTCTGCTGCTCCTGCTTCCTGAATTACCACATGGTTTGCCTCCATGCTGCATCTGCACTTCTAAAGAACCGAATCCATTTCCATCAAGGGAATCCAATGCCAGCTGGGCCTGGTTTTGTGTATTTTCCTATTTACCCTTTTCCTTATACCTTTGTAACTTACCTGTTACTCAAATGCTACATGTATTTTGTTAAAAGTTACCTTTTTACTTCCAAACTGACTCCAGACCATTTCTCCCATGATTTTACCTCTCCTTTCTCCTGCCTAATTTGCTTTCACCCTACCAGGAAAAAAAGGATAGGGGAAGGAAACCTAAATCTGTTCCTTTTTGGGCTTTTGGACTCATGGAAAAGCTTTAGACCACAACACAGCTCAAATCACTGCTGTTGCTTCAGCTGTTCTTACAAAGCTCCTATATTGCATGAACCTGTTGTGTTTCAGCAAGTAGCTCCTGAAATGTGTCAGGCTGATAATCAACAGCAGCCATCCCAGAGGAGGGAGGCCATCGTGCTCTCCCTGTATCCCCCAGGATCAGCTCTGAGCCTCCTCATTCAGCAAAAACAAAGACAGCAGATCTGCCACCCCTGCTCCTACCTGTTATGTGGAGCTGATGGAGCTTGTGGTAGGCTAGAGCCGCATCCCGAGCGCTGGTCTTGGCCTCGTCCTCAAAGCCTGCGCTGGCCTCCCTTGCCCGCCACTGAGGAGAGGTCCTCTTCAGCAGCCACCGCACCAGCGCCAGCTTCTGCAGGCTGTAGCGGATCACGTTCCAGGACAGGCTGCAGGCCAGGTCCAGGCGGGAGGCCGGCAGCGCTCGGCCCAGCACTGACAGGCAGGTCTGCAGGTTTGATGCAGCTGCAGCAAAATCCCCCTGCAAACACCACCACGGAAGGGTCAACAACCAGAAGCACCATCCCAGAGACACTTTGGGACCTCCTCAGCATTGGGAGAAAGACAAACTTGATGTGCAGACTAGGACAAAATGTTTAGCTGAGGGAAGTCAACACAGTCCTTCCTGGGAAGCATGAAGGCAATTCATAGCAGCTCCATCTGGCCCTATAGGTCTTTCCACATGTGGCTCTGGTCCTGCACTGCATGTGAGACACATCAGCACTAGGTGAAAGGAGCTTCCTGCCTTCTCAAACATGGAAGTTCAGGGTCCCCATAACAAAAGCTAAACATTGCCTCAACCATGGAGAAGAATTCCAAGAGGATAGAGGACAGCAGACAGAGTCACAACGCAGGCCAGATTCTGGACTAAATCCAAAACCTTGCTGCCAAACATCATTACAAGATAACAGCAGCAAGGAACAAGGACAGAAGTTAGAAGCCTCTTACAGTGCTGATGTCTATGACTCACTAATTTAGTCTGATAGAGGACAGCAATCTGCTCAAGACAACCTAGCACCAGCTTCTCTGAAATCAGTCAGGATAATCCACTCGTGGAATATCACACTCTTGCAAGTGCCAAATCATAGTATCATAGAATTGTTAGGGCTGGAAGGGACCTCAAGGATAATCCAGTTCCAACCCCCTGCCGTGGCCAGGGACACCTCACACTACATCAGGTTGCTCAGAGCCACATCCAGCCTGGCCTTAAAAACCTCCAGGGATAAGGCTTCCACTACCTCCCTGGGCAACCTGTTCCAGTGTCTCACCACCCTCATGGGGAAGAATTTCTTCCTAACATCCAGTTTGAATCTACCCATTTCTATTTTTGTTCCATTCCCCCTAGTCTTATCATTACCTGACACCCTAAAAAGTCCCTCCCCAGCTTTCTTGTAGGCCCCCTTAAGATAGTGGAAGGCCACAATGAGGTCTCCTCAGAGCCTTCTCTTCTCCAGACTGAATAGCCCCAACTCCCTCAGTCTGTCTCCATAGGAGAGGAGCTCCAGCCCTCTGATCATCCTTGTGGCCCTTCTCTGGACACATTCTGGCATGTCCAGATCCTTCTTGTAATAGGAGTCTCACTAGGCCACCCTCACCCCGTTCTAGAAGATGCACTGGAAGCAAAACAAAAGTCAACTTTACCCGTGCCAAATCCAGGTCTGCTTGATTGCGGTGCCTCCAGAAGGTGACCGAGGACCTCGAGTGCAGGCGGGTCACCGGCTCCCCGTGCACGAGGAGCTTGATGAACACGCTCAGCACAATCACTCCGTTCACAAGCCACAGGATCAGCGTGGGCATCATCCAGCCAAACCAGCCACCTGCATCTGCGGGGGACATCCCGAAAGGGAAGGTACAAAGTTAATCCAGACACCAAAAGGCTAGCAACCAGATGAACACAGACCCAGAAGGATCACAGCATTATTGAGGCTGGAAAAGACCTCTGAGACCATCAAGACCAGCCTATGACCTAACACCACACCAGCTAAACCATGCCGCCAAGTGCCACATCCAATCTTTTCTTAAAGACTCCAGTGAGGGCGACTCCACCACCTCCCTGGGCAGTCCATTCCAGTGCCTAATCCCTTTCTGTGAGGAAGTGCTTCCTAATATGTAACTTAAACCTCCCCTGTCCACAGCTTGTCCATGCTCTCTTGTCCTGTCACAGGCTGCTTTGGAGAAGATCCTGACTACAACTTCCTTTTAGGTAGTTGTAGAGAGTGATAAAGTCCCTTCCTGAGTCTCCTCTTCTCCAGGCTGAACACCCCCAGCTCCCTCAGCCTTTCCTCATACGACTTTCCCTCCAGCCCCCTCACCAGTCTGGTCGCTCTCTTCTGAACCTGCTCCAGCACCTCAAGATCCTTCCTGAAGTGAGGGGCCCAGAGCTCCACACAGCTCTCAGGGTGAGGTCTCACCAGTGCCAAGCAGAGGGGCAGGTGCCTTGCTACGTTTGCCACCTGTGCTATCAACTTCTGCAAAGGCTGCATTCTGGTGAGGAAGCATCTTTGTAGAATCATAGAATGGTTTGGGTTGGAAAGGACCTCCAAAGGTCATTTAGTCCAACTTCCTCTGCAGTCAGCAGGGACATCCTCAACTAGATCAGGTTGCCCAGAGTCCTGTTGAACCTCATCTTCAGTATCTCCAGGGATGGGGCCTCAACTACCTCCCTGGGCATCCTGTTCCAGTGTTTCACTACCATCATGCTAAAGAACTTGTTCCTACATCAAATCTAAATCTATTCTTCTCTACTTTGAAGCCATTGCTTCTCATCCTGTCACTACAGGCCTTTGTAAACAGTCTCTCTCCATGCTTCCTGCAGGGCCTCTTCAGGTACTGGAAGGCTGCTCTAAGGTCTCCCTGGAGCCTTCTTCATGCTGAACACCCCCAGCTCCCTCAGCCTATCTTTGTAGCAGAGGTTTTCCAGCCCCCTGATGATTTTCGTGGCCCTCCTCTGGACCTGCCCCATCAGCTCTTCATCCAAACTCCAAGCCACAACATTCCCAACCAAATATAAATAGCTGTTTTACAAGACTGATTTCTAAAAACAGTGAGTCAGCACTGAGTTTTCCTCAAGTACCTTGTACTCCCATTTTTATCAGGTACCCCCATAAGTACTCAAAATGTCGCTTCCTAGTCTTAATTAAGTTTACAAAACAACACTGAGGAAATTTATTTACCAGCCAGGGAAATGATATGATGCCTACAGCACATCCTGCCCTCCCCAGATGTCCTCTAAACTGTTGCTGTACTCTAAACTATGAACATTATGGGGGAAGTCTATGGAACAAGCCCCTTGCAAGACCCTAACAGCAACTGTTTCTGAAGTAATTCTTCACCTATTTATTATTTACATCAAAAAATACATTAAAAAGCAAAGAGAAAACCAGTCAGTTACCTTAAAACAAAGTGACCATGCTTCAGACTGGTGAGCACATGAGGATGCCCCTTAGCCTAAACTACTTTTCAAGAGTCTACCCTGAGAGTCCAGGCTGCTGGGCTTACAAAGGGCTTCCCCTTCTACATCACCACTCCTATCAAAGACTGATTTTGTGCAAGAACAACTCTGGATGTGGATGTAAACTGTAACTGTGTCCAAGCACACTCAGCTGGCTCTCCCCCAAGCCTAGCCCTGCAGTTACTACCCCACCTCAACCACTAAACAAAGGTCATACAACTCCGTGAACACACAAACCCACCCTCACCCTACTGCATCAAACTGACAGTCCACCTTGTGACCTGCAGCTCTGACAGCTGGAGGTGGTCTTTAGAGAGACCAAGGAAGCTTGGACACTCTGTGTGGTCCAAACTGTTGTGCTTCATTACCTGACTCAATGGTCAGCACGTTCCTGCCCGAGCCGTGGCGCACCAGGCTGTCGGACTCTGGGGTTCCTCGGGCGTCCAGGAGGGAAGTCAGAGGGTTGAAGGAAAGGCAAAGGAACGTGAGAGCACAGAGGAGCATGCGAGAGCGATCCACCATACCAAGGGCCACGGGAGGAGAGTCAGGCTCATCTTTAACCTTCAAAGGAATAGGAGTGAGAGAGAAGGAAAAAGACTTTTTAGCATTCTGTAGACAAAAAAAAAAGCTTATGTCAAGAGAGAGGTAGGAAAGGAGCAGGAAAGGAACACGTTCTAAACTTTGCTTTTAAGATCAAGATCAGGAAGAACTGCAGTGAAGCTTTCCCTAGCTTAGTAAGATAAAGCTGAAGCATTTGAGTGCCTTCGCCTTCCTCCTGCTCCCAGTCATTTCAGTTATCATTAACCAGATTAGTGTCTTAGGCAAGGATTAACCTCTGCTGCCCTGACTCTTTTGAGGATCTCCCAGAAGACCCATGTCTGTGATAGTCACATAAACCTGCCAGCTGAAGACAGCTAACAGCTTTCTGCTACTCTCGTTACTTAAGGTCTCATTTTTAACCACAGCTGATGTCACCATCCATTTCAAAGTTCTCTGGCTTTATTCACTGGATATACATATACGTGGAAAGCCAGGGGCTCTTTGGGTCATGAACACACACTGTAAGTCCACAGAGACTCTACAGGAGCTGAAGCTTAAATACAGTTCTTCTGGCAGCTACGGTATGGTTCAGATAATACCGCTCAGGTAGTCAGCTCAGTCATTTAAGACATCCATGCACTTTCTACTTGCCAAGATGTCTGCTGGTTCTAGCCTTGAGAGGTAAGAGAATTTGTATTTTGTCCCTTACATATGCCTGAAGTAGACACCTTGAATCTGACAAGTGGAGTCACAAATACCTTTGCATCATCAAGGAGAGGGCTTCCTGGTTCCGAATCAATGGAATAGGGAGAGAAGCCAGCTTGGGATCCAGAGTCGGAGGCTGGAGGAGACATCAGCAGCACATTCTGGTTGAAGTCATCTATCTTCAGATCCACATCATTGTCAACCAGACTACTTAGGTCAATGCCCTTCAACAGCTCTGCAAAAAGAAGAGTGCATTATGTCCATGTTTCTCAACCCTGCATCCTGCCAGTGCCACCAGCATAACGCTGGGCATTGTGAGTGCAATGTGCACATCATCTGCCCCGTCAAGGATAAAAAAACTGCAGGAGGCTTCCTACATTCATGCTGACTGCCTCCCCAACTTACTGTTTTTTTGGTTAGCCAGCTTCAGAACCATGTTCTCCTGCCTCAGCTTATGGTTGGCCTGCTGCAGGTACTTAATGTAATCGATGGCTTTTCTCAGGACTCCAGACTTGTGCATCTGCAAGGAATTAAAAGTTACAGGAAATTTGTATGAAGAGTGTCAGAGCATTACTTCTGCTTGTGGAGGTGCTACAACTCTTTGCATCATGTAGTGACAGGGGGGGGAAAAAATAAAAGGGTGTAAAGGACCACCCAACAGCTGCAAAGAAACTCATAGCAGGGCACACTGTGGGTAAGGTATCCTACTTGGAAAGGCACACAAGGACTGGGGTTTCTGAAAGATCTCCTAAGAACAGTACTGTGGAAACAGATGAACATCCAAATTACAACAGAGTTCATATCTAGGTTTCAGCCAGAAAGAATCCTTTGGAAGTAACAAAGCCAGTGGCTCTCTTCTGGGATAGAATAAAATGCTGGCTGTTAACCACCATTCACTTGTGAGATAAGTGGTCCTTTCCTTGCCTCATTCCCTTGGCCATCCCCAAGAAAACATTTGCTTCCAGCAGCAGTTTTGCTTGTAAACACAAGCCCACAGTGCCATGAAGCCACTGGACAGTACAGATGGGTTTAAAATGTAAGCTTCCAATTTCACCCAGCAATAGGAGGTGGCTCCACTACAGCATATATTTGTACACAGACCATGCAAGGTATCCAGACTACTTCTCCCTGCGAAGTGAACAGGACAACCCTGAGTATATGGTGTGAGAATGCTTCTAATATGCCTCTAATATGAGAGCAAGCAGGAGTTGTTGCAACTCAGTATCTAAAGGAAACAAATTGGAAAGCTCTGTAAATCCTTGTTCCCGCTGCAGTCATATTGAGAAAAACAACTTCAATTAAGCAAGCTCTGGTTAGGCAGACTTTTAGTCTGGAGAAGAGAAGACTTAGAGGGGATTTAATAAATGTTTATAAATATCTGAGGGCTGGGTGTCAAGAGGGAGGGGACAGGCTCTGCTCAATTGCATCCTGTGGTAGGACAAGGGGCAATGGATATAAACTACAGCACAGGAGGTTCCACCTCAACATGAGGAGGAACTTCTTTACTGTGAGGGTCACAGAGCACTGGAACAGGCTGCCCAGAGAGGTTGTGGAGTCTCCTCTGAAGACTCTCAAGACCCATCTGGATGCATTCCTGTGCAACCTGTGCTAAATTCTATGGTCCTGCTCTAGCAGGGGGTGGGACTTGACAATCTCCGGAGGTCCCTTCCAACACCTAACATCCTGTGATCCACTTGGGTATTCCACCTAAAGAGCCTGTTTAAGTAAGGCCTAACAGAAGAACAAGGTAAAGCTTATTTTCAACAAACAGCACAGGACAACAGTAAAACAACTGTTTTATAGGTGACCCTTCCTGAATACCATTAGCAAAGTCTCCATTGCACATGTGCCTCTCACCAGCCTGATCCCAACACACGTGTGCATACTACTAACAGTTGCAGGTGCCCAACTGCTTCATTTGGTAAAGCAACAAGCATCTGAGAACCAAGCATTCGTGACACTACATTTGCTCTTATCCCATGTCTTTACCTTGGCATCTGTGCCCATGACAAGGTCCTTCAGCTCAATGATCTTGTCATTGATGGACGACCGGTAACGCTTTTCAATGATGTTGTGAGTTGTTCTCCTCTCTCCTTCTTTAGGTGGTTCTGGTTGCTTGACACCCCCTGGAACTTGTTTGATAGGCATCTTTTCTTGTCCCACCATCACTGGCATTGTTGTTAAAATGGTGCCATTGCTCCCAACAAGGGTCTACAAAGACCATGTGTAACAGGCATGGTTTAGATAAGGTTTATAAAAGGAAACAGAGTAAGTGCAAGAAGAATCAGAAGACATTTGTACAGCTCAGAAAAGAAGAGGCATGCCAATTTCCTGTCATCTCCCTTAGATGGCATTATCACTGGCACAGCAGTACACACAAAAATTTGCCACACTGCCTCCCACTCCAGTCACTGTGGAGTAAGAGCATCTCTTAGTCAAGAGCATCAATACTCTTGCACCAATGCCATGGTCTGTTCATCTGCTAAACAGAGAAATGCACCAAGACTCCTCCTTGCTCCTAACAATCCTTACACCTCAAGTGTTCAAATCCACCTTTTCCGTGGACAAATGATGTCATCAAATCGGTAACAGGCAATGCTACTTTTAAACTGGTAACAGTAACATTAGAAGGGACAAGGCTGTGGGAAACCAAACCTTGATTGCAGCAATGCAGTTGGTCTGATTTCCGTTAAATGGGGAAAAAACCAGATCCATAAACTCTAAAAATCCCATAAGATTAGAAACTGGTGTGAAAAGCTCAAACTTGGACATTAAGGTGCAGGACAAACCAGCTACACCAAAGTAAAGCAATATGTACATTGTGGTAAGAGATGATGAACCTCACCAGAGGAGTTGCAGAAAGGGGCTCCTAGGACAGTTGGAATAAAAAGTTTAGATTGCTTCACCCAGCAAAACAAGGTTGAGAAGCGTACATGTGCTCTCTAAAGTGCACAAAGGTCACACACAGCAAGAGCTGTTTCTGTCAAAAGAGAAGGAACTAGCCGTGAGCAACTTCAGGACCAATTTTGACTCTGAAATAGTCTTCTCATTGGGATATCTTAAATTACTTCAGTTTCCTTTCAAGCCAGAACTTCACAAATAAGTGGAGTTGTCCCCTACACATTTCTTTGGTTGATTCCCACCAAATTCCAGTGTGTTCAAAATGCTTTATGGATTGTGTCTACAAACACCACCACATAAGCCTCACCTCTGGGTGAAACTGTCACCTAAAAGCAAGCAGCTGAACTGAAGACTTTGGTCTGGCTGCTAACAAGCACATAAGAGTCCTACCATGCTATGCAGAGGAAGTAAAAAGTTCACTCCACACTTGCACTTTTATCTCCCACAACAAATATTTGAACAGTGATATCTGTTCAGCATGCACAAAACTGTAAGAAATGTGTCTTTGGGGGGCAAAAGTTTCTGAGTTGATAAGCAGTAGAGGCCGTGAAGCACAGCTGCCGTCTCCAACAACTGTAGCGAATCCTCACCGCAAATGCCCTCTGGAAAGTGGCTCAACGAGCTTCCACATCCAACATTCTGCTATTAAGACACCCCTGAGGAGGGCAAGAAATCTCTCAGGTATTCTGAGTGGGTTAGCTTTCCATTTCAAGCATCTTCCAGAGGTTAAAAACCAAATGGAATTTTTAAGGTCCTACTTCTCTCCTTGTAATACCAGAAAAAGGTAAACAGAAACGTGCCCTTGGTCTTTGCTTACTGGCCATGGGAGGCTGCCAAACAAGTACAATCTGTGTGTTTAGCCTTGGCAGAAACAGGGTATTACTCACTCTGGATGTATCTACAGCAGCCATCAAAACCCCTCCCATTCGCAGCGCGGCAGAAGGTTAAAGCCCAAACCACTTCCTTGCGCTAAGAGGGAAGGACATCGGCGAGAAGAACAACCATCTGGTACCTGCAGAGCTGTGGTCTGAATGGGAGCGGTGAGTGCCGTCAGCGCTGGGTTCTGTACTGCAGCCATGACAGGATTGCCATCTGTTTTCAGGGTTGTCAGCACAAGGGAGTCCGTTTTTATGATCTGAGGTTGGACCAAAACCTAGGTTGAAAAGAGGAAGGGGAAGGGGAGATGGAGGGATAAATTTCTTGCCTGAGCTCAGCAGTGAGAGGTAAGCGATGACAGAACTGTAACTAAATATCTCGGTGGATGGCAAAGGTGTTTCTTTCACCCGGTGCCTTGCATCACCTGGATGGGTTTTGTTGGCCCCTGACACAAACTCTGACCATGGGACAGTTGGGATAGTGCTGCAGAGAGGAGAGCAGGGAATCACCAGGGCTTTGGTTTCCAAATCAGTCACCAGATGTAAACAAGTTATGTCAAAAAACACAGAAGAGATGATGGAAAAGCTCCCCTTCCCCTCTCCAATTACACCTGTAGTTAGCTCTCTACACTATCAGGTTGAGTCCAACACATCTAGGACAGCCTGCCCTGGCAAGTACCTGTAGTAACTTCCCTCCCTCAAGTTCACTGAAAGCATCTGTACCATGAATATCAAGCAGATCAAACCAGCTCTAAGTTATGTTGCCATAACACAGCTTGCTCTTGTTTTTCCAAATACCTCAAGAGCTCTCAAGTACAGAGAGCACTATGGATGGCACAATACAACTGAACCAGAGCAACCTTGCTACACTGAGTCTCCTAGCAGTACACTTTTTCATCTAATACAAAGACACAGAATACTTTTTCACTCTTGTGTGTGTTTTAAGACAAAAGCACAGGACATTGTAGCAGCAAAAAGATCAAAGAAGCCATGGCAGCAGAATCAGAAGGAAACATCCCAGTATCAGCTAGCCCATGTAAGCCATGGTGTTGATGGTGGACTTGCAAAGTAGGCAAGGAAAGTTTCCCATCTGTTTGGGCTGCACCACCTTACCAAAAGTACTTCAGACCCCGTTTACTGATGCAGCTGTTTGAGTGAAAACAGCTTCTGAACAGTGCCCACTACCTGATGTCACATCACAGCTTACAACAGGGACCCTGATGCGTGAAGTAAAACGCTTCTAGAACAAGGGTTGGCTAGAATTACCTCTCACACAAAAGGCATCCTTGCCAGGATGCCCAGCCCTACAAGCTTTACCACCTCCCCCATGGCAAGCCAGGAGACCAAACCAGCAAAAGCAATTTCTTCTTCTGCTGGATCCCTGCATCACTCCACATTTATACTTACTGGAACTTGCTGGACCTGTGGGGCAGCAACTGTCTGGACCGTGGCTGGTGCTAACGTCTGGATGGTACCGTTGGCAGCCTGCGTTAGCACTCGCTGGGCCTGCACGGTCTGCACTTGCTGCTGGATGGTAACTGGTTGAACCTGGGAGGATGTCACCAAGCTCTGGACTTGAGGCTGGAGAACTGAAAATCAGAAGGGATATCAGGAATAGCCCAGAGACACAGGTCTCCATTCTGGAGCCTGCAAATTCTCCTAGCTTCACTCTTCTTCCCAGAGCTTTTTAGTAGGCAGCATTCACCCTAACATATCCCACATGGTGGGAAGCTTCCAGCTCCTTTGGTGTCTCCTGCAAGAGGACACAGCACCCAGAACTTTTACTCTAAGGCTTTTGCCTTCAAAGAGACACAGAGGAGCAGCTAAGAGAAAATAAAGCAAAATACCTTTGGTCTGATAGCACAGGACTCATCATGTTTCAGTGACATTACACAATTCACCCAACCAGCACTTGCCCACTCCTGCTGATCTGGGGGGACTCTAGGGTCCTATTTGTCATGTAAAGGACCAACACCTACTGAAAAGAATCAAGACAACTCACATCCAGTCATCATTAAACGTCCCTGCAAGTGTCTGTACTCAATGCAAGTACTGCACTCAAGAGCTTGGTAGTTAAAGCATGCTTTCATTGCAGAGTGCCACATGGGACAGACTAGAGCTTCAGGACTGGATCTGCCTACTGGACCCATCAGTGGGAGGACAAGGTTGCCAACAACCATTTTTAGACATACTATCCTCAAGCCTCCCAAGAGGCCACAACAGGACAGCAGCAAGAAGACAACTGAGGAGGTCACACAGAATGACTTAAGATCTCACTTATGATCATTTCTCATGCTCCCCCAACTCCAAAGCCACATAGGCAGGAGGAGGTACACCTTACAGGCAGCACTGAAACAAAAGGATTGTCAGGCTTGTGGCCAATAGCACTTCTGGAGACCAAACACTGTTTCACTGTGAGTGCAGCAGGCACATCTGTACCTTGAGCACCAAGACACTGGAGGTACACCAGGCAGTCTGAACCCCTTCAAACACTACCTTGGAAGCTTGTGGCTGCATTCTGGTAGATCACTGGCTGCTGGATAATCCTGGTCTGAGGTGCGGAGCTGAACGTTGGTGCAATCATCACGGCCTGCTGCTGGAGCTGAGGCTGAGGTTGGAGTGGGGGCCGGGGCTGAAGGAGAGGGGCTGACCGTGGAGGGGCTGGAGGTGTTGCCTGTGTTGCTTTGACTGGTAGAGTCTGGAGCTGGGGGGAGGCAGGGGCTGGTGGGAAGGGCTGGAGCTGCGCCTGGCTGTACGACCGTTGTGGCTCCAGGGTCCCGCTGCTGCTGCTGCCACTGCTGCCATTGCCCTGGAAGGTGCCACACAAGTGATCTGAAAACAGATCTGGGAAGTCCCCTGCCTGGTTACTGACAAACTGCAGCATCTCTGTAAAAAGAGAAGAAATTACATTTAATGCTATTTTACTGCCTATACACTTTTGACATCTGCCATTACGTCAGGACTTGAACAATAGGCAGAAAGGAGCTCTGGGCCCTCCAAAACCTCCAGAGAATGTATCACACAAACCTTAGAGCTGCAGAGAGAAACCAAGAGGTGGCCAGCGGAAGGGCACTGCTGCTACTGCTCATGGGGAAAGGCAGGACTCTCCTGCAACACCTTTCCCAGACTACAGGATCTGACCATAGATAGGCTAGAACTTAAAGCTGTCTGCAATGTAACTAAAACATCTGAGTCTTGTTCCATCATTGTTCCAGTCTAATCCTTGCAAAAGGAAGAAACCAAGCACCTCAGCAATTCCATCACTAACTGGCCTCCCACCTAACTTCTAGGCTGCTTTCAAGCCCTCCATCTCTCCTGCCCCACCAAGTATCTGAACAATTAAGAAACAGGGCAAGAATTCATCTTAGCTTTTTTTTTTTTTTACTTTCAAGCATACCAGAAACTAGGGGAAAAAACACTAAAGAAAACAACATTTTACAGAACCGTAGGCAGGAGAAATCTATGCATGTGTTTAAACCACCAGAATAACTTCTCTGGTTTTGGTGGGGTTTTTTGCCTATTTATACCCCACCTGCAATCACTGCACTGCAGTTTCTCTTCATCCCACCTTCTCCAGGATTGTATCAGCCCACATCAAGAGGCTCCTACCACAATGATACAGCTCTCCCCCACAAGAGGGAAAAATTGCCCAACCAAGAGATCATTCTTCAGAAGTGAAGTTTCCTCTTCCCTCTGTCTAAGCCAATTTAATCCAACTGGGCACCTTAAGCCACCTGAATGCTTCCCTTGATCTGCAAGTGGGTGGTGGCATGAGGAGTCACATCCCAGCCCAGGATCTGCCCATGCTGTGCTGGCACTTTCACAGCTTTCTGAAAGTCCCTTTTTTTTTTCCCCTTCTCTCTGCAAAGTAGGAAAAAAAGGGAGGGACTCACAAACACAATAGAGGGTTTATAACTAAATCATAAACTTGGGTTTACAAAACAGAAAATAGATTTCTGATTTAGAGGGAAAATGTGGCAAAGCACTCCTGAGACCAGGAGCTTTCTCACCTACTAGCTCAAGGGATATTGCTGCTGTAGTTTATGAAGGTGGTTCAAAGAAGCAAACTTTTCACCGTAGGTTTCTCTGGGAATAGGCCCAGCAATAAAAGGGCTATTGATTTCCCTCTCCAAAATGCCACTCACATGTTATCCAATTAATTGGTCTGACATTCCTGAGGCAGAGCAGAAGGATCATCCTCCAAGTTTCTTGCTCCCTCAACAAATGTTTCATCAGACTTCCATATTTCTGTACCATTACTCTTCCCTTCTGACAGCAAGCCCTCCAAACCCTTCCACACATTCAAGCACTGCTTGTGACTGCAGCTCTCAAGAATTCAAGTCTGTTGGATGGAGGAGCCTGGGAGACGTATCCTCCTGATCTGTTTATAGCCCAACACCAACTGGGGATGTGCAGTTCCCCCAGCACGGAGCAACAGTCATCCTCAGGGACCATTTGGACCAAAACCTTTGTCTCTGTTTTTAACAACACAAATGAAAGATCAATCTTATTTTTTTTTATGCAGGGGCTCTGTAAACTTCCACAAACTGTCACCAGAGCAAGGAGTAACACTTCTGCATAGCATCCAGATGGATATTAAGTTGCTTTTTGCCCTCCAACTTGACTGCAACTAAGACCATCCCAAACAACCTCCAACAGGATAAACCTGATAATCCCAACGACATCCTTCTCAAACATTTGGTGGTACTGCTATTTCAGCATCAGACAGCACTGCTCCAAGGGAGGAATAAACACAAATTGGATGAGGCTTGCTCTGCAAGACTAAATTCCATGCAAGAGCCAAATTTCAAGTACTGTGGTTTTCATTTACAGAACATTGTGCTCAGTACAGCAGATTTAATATCTTAGTAAAAAAACCTACTCTTGCTCTCACAAGTTAGATCACATCTTTATCACTGACTAAATGCAAAGAGTCTAAATCACAGAATATTAAGGGTTGGAAGGGACCTCCAGAGATCACCCAGTCCAATCCTCCTGCCAAAGCAGCATCACCTAGGGCAGGCCACAGAGGTGGGCTTTGAAAGTCTCCGAAGGAGGAGACTGCACAACCTCTCTGGGCAGCCTGCTCCTGTGCTCCATCACCCTCCCTGTACGTGGGATCAAACCCCACCTCTTTCAAAGTGCCCAAGAGCTTTCCTAGAAGCCACACATGGGAAATCAAAAGCAGGAGAAACAGCAACAGCCAAATCTCTACCTTACAAACCACCTTTGCCTACACAGAGAACAGAGTGCCTGCACTGACTGTTAGAAAGCTTGGGTGCTTCTGGAGGACATCTCTCTGTGACAAGCCCATCCTTGCAAGATCACCCACACCCTCTGTGCTGCAGAGGTCTCGGCCCCTAATGCAGGGTGAGATGTTACTGCACAAAACTATCCTGGTCCGGCCCAAGGCTAAAAAATGTCAACAAGACGTTACGAAACTGAGCCCACCAAGGACGTCTGCTGCTTTCATTAGCTCAGCACCCAAATACTGGGCAGTAAGGTAAGGGGAAGAGCTGCCTTTCCCATGAGGTGGCTCAGCTCTCCTCCACGCTCCTTCCTGGGTATAGCGCTTTGAGAAACTCAAAGTGGTGGAGATCCCAGCCTTGACACAAACAGCCCCTCTGTCCTGAACTCAGAGGTGATTCGCACTCACAACTGGCTCAGACCTCCCTCTCCAGCACTATCCTGCCAGCAGAAAGGTGCCCACAGCTGACAAAGAAGCTTGTGCTTGGGGGCAGAGACAATGCTAGATGCCTTCAGCTCAGCACCAGGATCCCTCAGACCTGGAGCACATCCCCAGGGAGCACCAACGTCTCAGAATAATCAGTGTATCCACCAGACTGACCAACATCACTCCTCCTCCACCACAGAAAATGAAAAGCCATGCAGCAGGTGGTGAGGGTCCCTTGGCCTGAACAGGAAAGGTACACAGAGACTGGCCAGCAAGAAACTTAAAAACCAAATCAAAACCCCTGCAGAATTTCAACCCCTGAAAAGAATCCACGTCAAGAGCACACAGGAAAAAAGCAGCCTTGTCATAGACTTCCCCACCCTTCCCAGGAAAATCCACCCGGGGAGCCAGGGAGGAAGGTGAAGCTTTCTCCTAGGTTACTCATTGCTCTGAATCACACCTCCCCAGGCACGCCACAGTTCAGAGCCGGCTCTGGGTTCACTGGAATTTGTCTCCATTTCCCTACAGATCCTCAGAAGTGGTGCCTGAACAGGAGCAAACACCACACTCAATTCACACTGGCAACTTTGTGAGCAGTAACTAAGCCCTTTCCATCCTTGTAAGGGATATTCTTCTCTTACATAGGATAAAGGAAAATAACAAGTGTAAATTTGCCCCTAAAAATACTCTGCAAATCGATTACATTAATAAACTTAAGTGTTTTGAGCGTCATTTTATCCCTCAGCTGATAAACAAGGATGCTTCAGGCATCACCCCTCCCTCCCCCCACCACAAGCAAAGCTGAGCTCTGCGATTAAAGCCGAGCAGGGCAAGGGAGCTGAGCCTCCATCTCCACCCTGCAGAAAAAAGCTCAGAGAAATCAGCCCTTAAAATGAGTTTCCAGGAGCTGTTTGGGAAACACAACAATAAGGAATCATATTCAGGCGTTTCGTTTTGCTGCCTTTTGGCAGAAAACTGGGATTTTCTTACTGGACTGAACTCTGTTGTTAACGTGGTCAAGTTTTAGGATGACAGCGGGTGGAGGAAAGGAAAATTTCAGCAGTTACACCTGCTCTGGTAGAGGCAGGCGGAGAAGCACAGCCTCCTCGCATGGCCACTGCTGATGACACATCTACGGCCATCATCTCCCATTGACTTCAAGAGCCACGAGGTAACACGAGGGGAACCCGGGGTGCACCGTCTGCCCCGCGGCTCTGAGGCAAGAAAAACACGACAAGACCACTGCCTTCTTCACGACCCGCCCCGTGCCGGCAGCGAGTGGGACAGATCAGGGTTGCGGGGGCTCAGATCTCCGGACCCCCAACGCATCTTCCTGTAGCGACCACCGCCACTCTTCCCTCGCCGTGGGTCAGCCCCGCGCACGTCACCCAAAAGGGCTGCCCAGGTCCTCCCCTCGGCGGGGAGACATGTGTGGCCCTCGCCACGACAAGACGCGCCCCGCACCACCGCTCCGCGCCTTTACCCCTCCAGGAGGGGGAATTCCCCGCTCCCCCCACCTACACGCGCTGGAAATCCGTCCCGCGTGGGACGCGCACTACACGCAGCAAAGCCGCCCCGATGCAGCCACCCTGCGCTCCCACTCCCCACGCAGGGATGTGTGACACCCCACGCAGGGATGTGTGACACCCCACGCAGGGATGTGTGACACCCCACGCAGCGACAGCCAAGAACCACGCCACCCACGCACCCTACCCCCGGGCAGCACCGGCAGCCCCGGATCCACGGGGAGGCTATGAGAAACCCCCCGTTGAGGGAGCCCACGAGCGCCACCCCCACCCCTCCTTCTACAGCGCCCACCGTCGATGTCGCCGAGGGTGAGCTCGTCGCCCAGCTCTGTTAGGGTCTCCATGTTCTCCACGCCCAGCTCGCCGCCCTCCATCGCGCAGGAGCCAGCCGTGGCCGGTCGCACCGGCGCATGAAACCCCACCGCCGCCCCGGGCGCTCAAGCGGAGGCTGCCGGCGAGCGCCGCCGACCCCGCGCCATCTTGGGCCGCCCCGGCCCGGCCCGGCCCCGCCCCCACCTGCCCGCCGCCAGGGCCGCGGGGCGCGCGCACCCCCCGCGGTTTGTTGTCAATGAGACCAGGTCGCCGCCGGCCAATCGGCGACCGCGGCGAAGCGTGGTGTGATGGCGCGTCAGCGATCAGCAGCTGTCATTAGCATGCCTCGCCCCGCCTCCTCAGCTGAATATTCATTATGTGGGCGGGCCCGGCGGGGGCCGCTGCGCAGCGCAGTGCCGAGTTCTACAGACACGCGTGGGAAAAGGGAGGGCGCTGCCGGCTCTTCCCGCCCACAGAGACACTCGTCACGGCCAGAGCTGGCACCGAGCGGCCCCCAGCCCAGCTGAAGCGGGGAACGGCTGGGAGGAACGCGGCGGTGAACGTCTGGGGAAGGGGGTTGGCCCCTTCTTTGCAGCTCCCCACGGACCTTCCCTACACCAGACCCCAGGCCAGCTCCCACCAGGCACAGGAGCAAGAGCCAGACTTCTTTTATTAAAAAAAAATAAATAATAAAGTCAATTTTATTCAAGAAAAAGAAAACACACCCATCACCACCTCCCCCCACCAGATGGACCTGGCTCTGCAATTAAATGTTCAGGACATTTCCCCTTTCCCAAAGGCCTCGTTGCCCCCAGCCCGGCACACAGCACCTCTGTGTGGGGATGGTTCTTCTGCATGACCCTCATCAGCAATCACAAGAACAGAAGGGTCCTGGGGACAACTGTGCTCCCGCTGCAGCCCAGACACTCCAACAGAGGGTTACAGTGCCCCGACTGGCTCCCTCCCTGCTGTCCCCATGTGCCTTTAGCTATCTGCCCTGAGAAAGGAATTTGGGGAACTAAATTAGAGAGTATCAGCCCCCAGCAGAGGGATGGGGGGCAGGATGGTGTGACTAGAGCACAGGGCTGGCACACAGGGCTTCAGGCTGGGTCCCCAGTACCTTCAGCATCATCGGTGCTTGTGCTACAGGCACACATTGGCTGTAACGAGGGCCAAGAGCTCAAATCCCTCCTTCCCAAATATTTACCACACTTGCAGGGATACCCTATGGTACCCACCCATGAAAGCAGTATGTCATCAGGCAGGGAAATGGCACCGTTTTGCCTTTTCAACGATGGCTGACCAGTGAAATGCAGGTTGCTTGGTAAAACAACTGCTGGGAAGAGGGGAGAACTGGTCTGGCAGAGGTAGCAGCTGGGCAGAGACCAGGTATAACTGGGTTGAGGGGATGGGGGTGGGCAATGAGATCATCAGCTCAAAAAAAAAAAAAAAAGCCGACCAAATTTGAGAGAAGCAGCATTGCTCATGAGGCTGTTTGGCATGATGCACTCCACCTGCGATGGAGGAGGCACATTCAGCACGGGGCGTCCTGTGCTGTGGAGGGCTCTCTGGGCTCCCCATGGGGCTCAGCCAGACACGTCCCCTTCACCCTACCTCCCCATGGGTGGCAGAACCCAAACCAGCCCAGGGGAGAGCCCTGCTGCCTTCCCCTCTGTGCCTTGTCTCTGGGCAAGGGGCACACCCCTTCAGCTCCCCCAGTCCCGTTGGGGCAACCTACCAGCACTGCAAGGTGGCCCCCACCAAACGAAAGGGAAAGGCAACAAAACAAAACCCACAGCATGAACGGAAAGGGGATCACCATTTGGCACCGGCCTGCGGGCGCCGGGAGGCAGGGAGCTGCTCCGTGTCACCGTGGCGCCACCCCGGCCGCGAGGCGCAAGCCCCCGCAGGCTACAGCTCCGACTGAGAGCGGGAGATGCGCGGCCCCTTGCGGATCTCCTTCCGTTTTTCCTCCTTCTTTCGCCGCTTCTCCTCCTCCCGCAGCGCCTTCTGGAAGGTGTCAGCACTGGGGAAGAACTGCAGTGACAGAAAGGAGGTCAGCATGGGGAGCCCCCACAGCCTCTCAGAGGCACAACCCCTCCAATCCCACCAAAGCCAACAGACAAACCCCATGGTGTCAGGGGCTTGAGGTTGAATACAGCACGAGATGAATGGGGTCTCTACATTCTCATGTGGCAGGTGGCCACAGGAGGGAGGAGATGGCACCAGGTGCCCAAAGCTGATCTCAGCTCAACCAAGGAACTCAACATGAATGTTACAGCCATGCTTCCTTCACGCTGGGGTCTTTGGTTGTTCACCACCAGACTACACATTCCCTTCCCCAGCCAGCTGCCTAGTGCTATGACAGGGATGGGGAAGCCCCTGGGGTGAGCTGGTGGTGCTGCTGTCTTACCTCAGAGTGGTCTGTTTTAAAGGGATTGCGGTAATCAGGTGATTTCTCACTGATTCCCAGCTCCTGAGCCATCTGTGGAGCAAAGCAGAGACCATGTCTGGAAGCAGCATCTCCCACCCACACCTACCTCTGTGACCAGGGCCCCCTCCTCCCAAGCCCCCTCCACACTCTTCCCTCATCCCAAGGATAACCTTCAGACATGGGTGTACACTCCCCCTGCCCTCCTTTTACCCCCCCAAAACCCCTTGCCCCCAGCCCCAGCAGCAGAGAGAGGATGCAGTGGGAGGACCAAGAGCCATACCAGCCCCAGGACTTGGGAGTGGGGTCCCTGCTCAAACACGCCTGTCAGGTTGCAGAAGCTGATGCCCCAGCGGATGAGGCTGTTCCAGTTGGAGTTGCGGTCGAAGTAGTGGTGGACGATCTTGGGGAAGCGCAGGACGACGTCCCCGAAGAAGGCAGTGTTCTCCACCACGTGGGAGTACGCTGTGGGGACAGACACCAGCCCCATCACACACTGCCCCATCCCTCTGACACCTACAGCCCCACCAGGAAGCGGGAAAGCTGAGGGCAAACAGGCTCCCCAGCACCAATCGATCAGAGGTAGCAATAGGATTCCCCCACAGACAGGAACCAGTCCAGGTCTGGATGCAGAGGGGTTTCATACCCATCCACCCAGTCCCAGGAGGAACCTCGGCACTGTACCAGGGCACTAGATGAGGGAGGTGGGTTAGGACCAGAGAGGACCTACCATCCTTTATCTTCTCATCCTGAGGGAAAGGCCCGTCAGGAGGCACATCTGCAGCAATGAGCACGGCCCGGGAGTCCTCCAGCACCTGCCAGAGCCCTTGGTTACTGCCCTGTCCTGCTGGTCCTCCCCTGTACCACAGAGGTGCTTGCTACAGCCACCCCGCTTTGAAGCCCCATCCTCCCTCAAGGTCCTAAAGACCACCTGCCCACCCAGGTCTCTGACCCCATGGAGACCACTCAGCCCTCCCTGCTTCTCCTGCCCACTCTCCCCAAGCCTGGAGGGTGACCTGTGTTGTGGCTCACTTTGAAGAGTCCCTTGAGCATGATGTCGATGATTTTGTACTGCTGGTTGACGTCATTGAGCTCAATCAGGTTCTTCAGTGCATTCATCTGGTCCTTGCGCTTCACCTCAAACAGCTTCTTATCTGCATCGCTGTCAAGGGCACCGCTGCCATGTTCCCACCATGCTCCTATTCTCCCACTCCATCAGGCCCCTAGCACCATCCCAGTACCCCTAGTTCTCCGCAGGGTGCCTGAGGACCAGGGAGCAGTGCCTGAGCAAGGACAAAACACAGGTTTCCAGTGAGCTTCTTTGGCCATATGCCCCAGTGGGGCACTTAACAACACTGGGTACTTGTGAGGAGCCTTCTACTTGCTGGTCCCTGCTCCACCTGACAGGCTGGAAGATGAGTGTGAGCTCCCACCACCTTCCCCATGCATGTCTCCACAAGCAAACGTTTCTTCATACATTGCCTGTTCACTGGGGGACGCTGTTGTGTGCTAGGAAGGGCTTGCACTGCCCTGCCTCGTGATAAAGACCCTCTCCTATCATCTCAACTGGTGATTCCAAAGCACTGAGACAGGTGTGCTCTGACACCTGGCTGACCCCACAGCTCGAATTGCAGACTGGGAGAGGCTCTTGGTGCCCAGTGTCCTGAGTAGAAAGCAAAAGTGCACCACCAAAAAACCTGTCTCAACTCCCACACTGAGCCAAGCACTTGGTTAGCAAACCCAGGAGCACAGCAAAAGCTTTTCCACTGAAGAGCAACAAGGCAACTGATCAGCAATTCTGAGTCCTCTCTCTTCCACCTGCTCTGTGTCCCTTTCCATGCTCTCTGACTCCTTCCCTGCACTTGAGCTGCCTCTAGCCTCAGCAGGCACGAGCATGTTCGTGGGACACAAGGGGCAGGCTGCAGAGAAGGATACAGATTTCCAGACCGGAGTCCACCCTCTGTTTCTCCAGGTCTGCAAAGCTACCCTGGGACACCAGCAGCACCAGCAGAACGGGGCAGATGAAGAAAAAATCCATGTCAGTCGCAGCAGCCTGGAACAAAATGGACCAATAAAACCACCAACCAGCAAGGACGCTTACCAAAAGAAGTCACATGAGCCTCCCAGAACCAACGGCACATCAACTTTGGCACCAAGGTCCCCGCCTGACTCTCCCTTGTCCCCACAAGGGGTTTGAGGGAGGCAGTGGCCAGAGCAAGGCCATGGAGTGATGCTGTAGCTGGCCCACTCTCCCCTGCAAGGGAAGACCAGGTCTCCACCTCCTCTCCACCTGCCTCCACTGCTGGCCGGGCACTGTCTGGGCCCCCAGAGATCTGACTGAGCACTGACCCAGCAGAAAAATTAAGTCCTACTCCTTACCCCAAAATAACAGTCACCTTTTTGCTTGGTTTGTGAGCTACAGCAGCCCAGCAACTGAAGCAGCGGGGATGAAGGGAGGAGAGCCAAGCAGCTGAAGTCCATCTCTCCATCAAGCACCAGGCTTGATCACCTCACCTCATCTCTTAGGCTGCTGTATCTGGACCTGCAAGCTGTGGGCCCCATGCTAAAATGCAGCAGTTGGGTGACCTGGTGGCGAATCTCCCCTTGCCCCAAGTGTGTCACTCTCCAGGTGGTGCCTGAGGCTCTGCAGGGATGCGGCTGGCAGAGCTGCTCCTGCCTATGTGGGCCCCTCAGCATGCAAAGACAGGCTAGAGGCTCCTGGGACAGCCTAGACCTCAGAAAACAGAACAGTACCTTGGCTTCTATGCAGTGGGACCCAAGGCAGCCTGTCCACAGGGACAAGGTTTCCATGGAGCCAAGCAGCAGCCACCAACAATTAGAGAAGCAGCAGCAGCTCCACCAGGTGCATTTCCAAGCTTCCTCCTGCTCCCAAGCAAGGCAGATGTGCAAAGCCACCAGACCTGCCCTCACCCTGCCACCCTGCTCCTCTCCTGAACCTCAGCTCCCGTGCCCAGCTGAGCCTTTCTCTGCAATGCCCTAACACTGGGACAGAAACAAATCCCTTCTATCCCAAATCCAGGTTATTTTCTTGTTGGTTTTTAAACAAATAAGTACAATTTGTTCAACCTCAGGCCTATGAGCAAGGCACCATGGCCAGCACCAGCAGCTCTCCTAGCCCTGCTAGGAGCAGCAGCAGATATCACTCCTGTCAAGGAGCTGAGCACCAAGGATGAGCACCATGTGCCCTCACAGCCCCAGTGCAGGCAGGGAAACAGTGTCAGGCAAAAATGAGAAACCCTCTGTGCTATTTCACTGTTGTGCTTTGCACCCCTGGAAGGGAATGGAACGGAGCAGAAGAACCAAAACTGGTGTCACAGTGGAAGAAATGGCTGTCCCCAGCACAGGCTCAGCATCATGCCCCATGCTTTGGGTGGTGCAGAGCCAGGATGGCAGCACAAGTCTCCCACACCAAGCTCAGGGTCTTGTCCCCTCTGCCTGCTGCAGTGTAAGGCTTAAGGCATATTCCAGCCACCTTGAGGGTGGCAAAGCAGACCAGCAAACTGAGGCTGCAAGGAGAAATTCTCTAACTGGGGAAAGCAGGTGCTGGACCCAGCAGACTGTTTCACCTTGCCAAAAACTATGACCCAAAGGCCCATGGCTTGGCTCTGTGAAGGGGTGCAACCCCACCCTCTGCAGAGCCTCCCATAGCACTTGCTCCCTCCCAGGCTTTCAAGGAGGAGGAAGAGCAGCAACTCAAAAGTGCAAACTGTAACTGTCCTGGGATCTGGGATCCTGTTTGCCTCTCATATTGGACATGGCCCTAGACACCAGGCTGGCAATCTGCTGTGCTTGTGGAGAATCAAGAGAGAGACTTCAGAGGCAGCTGGTGGCCTGCAGACCACCCTGAAAGGCAAAGCCAAGATATGCTGCCTGCAACAGCTCTGCCACACTGCCTACAGCAGTCCTGGCAGGCCTGGTCAAGGCAGGGGTTCCCACATCCCCTACTTTCAATACTGGGCCCAGATGGCAGGAGGATGTCCTGCAGCTGCTCCAAGTTGGAGCTGCAAAAAACCCCTCTTAGCAGCAGCAATAGAGAAGCATGGCTCTCAGCTGAAGTGTTTGCTGGCCAGCTGGTTACTGCAGCTTGCTTGGCTGCCCTGGAGTCTTGAAACGGGGACAGGCTTTCCCAGAGACACAACAGCAGGTGCTGTGGTATAGATGAGTTTTGTTTCCAGTGAGAATGGGGTTAATGACTTTATAAATCCTCCTGCAGCAGCACTACAGATTGTGTCAAGAGACAAGGTCAGGACTGAAGAACCATACTGTACCAGGAGCCCATCACCTCTGCGTCTCACCCCTACCCTGCTGACACTCATTCTCACATCAAAGCTGCTGACCACTGTGGTCCATCAGGGCTGAAACACCCAGTGAAAACAAAGCCAACTGGTGCCTTCACCTGGAAGGAAAGTGAGGCTACTGGTATCACATGGCACCACCTTGGCCTTATGTTCCTTCACTGTCCTACCCATTTTAATGGCAAAAGACATTCCTTCCTCTCCAGGCTGGACTGTGGAAGTGCAGGGATGCCAAAGCTTCTTGCAGATGTTCCTCTATGCTTTTCCCCAAATCCCTCTCTTGTGTCTTGACACTCAGTGAGGGACAAGATGAGACACAAAGCACTGCAGAGCTGCCCCGCTCATCCCACTCCATTCCTCGATGAATTATCTCTGCCTAAGCCAGCTCTGCCTAGCACTCCCAGAGCAGTCCGGGGAGCCAGACCCTGGCCTGATGCTACAGATGGGAAGGAGTTTCCACCAATACTCCCCGGCAGCCCCAGCCAGCTGGTTGTTTCAGCAGAAACCCCACCAGGCTGCCTTGCTGTCTCACATTCCATAATTTAGATGTGTTTTTCTAAAGACACAACAACAGATGCTGTGTTATAGATGGTTAATACTTTCCATTAAAATGGTTTTAATGGCTTTATAAATTCTCCTGCGAGAGCCCCATCTGAACCCACCATCCCCGGGATTTATTGGCTTACTGAGCTCACAAGGCAGAGCCATGCTGCCACACTTCGGTTGCCAGGAGGGACTTTCACAGGACCCCCCCACACACTTCCTCTCCACAGGGCACTGAAGCACAGGGGGAATGCATCATCAGCCAGCTTGCCTCAGGAATCAAACAAAGAATAAAAACTCCCCGACCCACAAATCCACCCCTGAACTGCTCCTCCATCAGTGAGACGAGGATTAATCCCTTGCCACAGACAAATCAAAGGCTTCCTAAGTGAAACACAGGCTGATCAAACTTCTGCTGGGGCACGTCTATATAGGGCTTACAGGATCAGCTGCTTCAGTGGAACAAGGACGGTTTACACCTGCTTACCTCCAAAGTCCCTTAACGCCCCAGTGCACAGCCTGCGCACCGCAGGGACGGCAGCCAGCCAGGGTTAGGCAGCTCTGACCGAAGCCAGCTGCTTCGGTCCCAGAAGTGGATCCGTCCCAGCTCACCTCCGTGCCTCCCACCCTGCTGCAGGGAGTCAGCAGCACTCCGAAGGGCTCGGGTGGCCGTGGGCACAGGGAGATGGGGATCCACTTTCAAGCATCGCAGAAAGTAATGACAATGACACGGGGAAGGAGGCGTGGAGATCGGATTAGAGGAGACGACCCCGGCCACGCTGCGGGAAATCCAGCCACAGCCGTTTCAAGAAAACGCAGCACCCGAGGGGATGCAGAGCAACGGGACGAGACGGGACAGCCGCCTCCCGGTGCTGCCGTGTCTGCTCTGCCCCGCACACCGCACCAACACGGGGCTCCGGCAAGGGCGAGGGGCCGGGAGGGAGCCGCAGGCGGCGACGGCTGAGCCCTTAGAGTAAGGGCAAAGTCGTTTAACCGAAAGTCTCCAGCGAGGTACCTCCGGGGCCATACTGTCCGCCCAGCTTATCGGCCACCCCGGCTGCACGGGCTCCCGGGTCCCCTTCTGGGTCTCCCTCTGGCCCATGACCCCCGAGCGGGCCCTCCCCGCTGCCCCGCCACGACCGGGCAGTCCCCGCTGAGACCCCCGGGGCGAGGGGGGCCCCAGTTCCACTGGCCCTCCCCCGGCGGCTGCTCCCCTGAGCCGCGCGGCGCGGCCCGGCCCGGCCGGCTCCCCTCACCTGCGGGCCAGGTTTCGGTATCGAGGCCGGGATCGGCGCTGGCTCACGCCCGCCGCGCTGCCATGCCGCTGCCGCCGCCGCCGCCTCCCCGCCCCGCCGTGTCACTTCCTGAGCTCCCGCCCCGCCCCGCCACCACCCGCGCTCCCAGCTCGGCCCCGCAGCCCCAGGGGCTGGAGGCAGCAGGGCTCCGCGCCCCGCAGGGCTGCTCCTGTTGTGGGAAGGTTTTCCCGTCCCTGCGAGGGAAGGAGCCTCACTAATTCAAGTCCCGATGAGAAGGGGCGATTGCAGGGTTTGAGGGCAACAGGTTAGTGGGGGCTGGGGCTGCAGCCATCCGGCCAGCTGGAAGAAGTCTCCTCTTCCCAGTGGGACAAGCAGCACCTCTGCTGTTCCAGGGGTCCTGGTTGGAGACCCCAGCACCCTGTCATCCTAGAGGAAAGAGGCCAGCCATCAGCACCACCAGCTGAGCACCTCCTCCACAGCACCCTGCCACCCACATGTGACATCGTTGGTACCAGGCAGTTCTGTATCTTGATCAAACCCAGGAGCATCGACCAAGCTTCCTCCCCTACGGAAAAGTAATCAAGGAGCCACTTCAGTAGATGGGCTTTATAAACTATTTTCAGCGAACCTTTTTCCAAAAATGAGCTACAAATTACTTTGTCCATCTTCTCTCTACTCACTGGGAATAAAAGGCAGGATGGGATCTCCTGTTACGTTCTTGCCTTGCTCCTCCGCTGTGTGCCCCGTATCCTCTCATATCAGTCTCCAATGTGTGAGAGGGACACAGCCACGCTTCCCAGACATCTGTCATTGGCAGCATGAGCAGAAAGAGAAGGCATGGCTGAAACTCAAGCATGCTGTGGGAATGCCCACATTGGGCACACAGCTGACAGGGGGTTTCATTACTAAACCAACTCTCCCCGAAGCCGTGGACACCCCCCCATACAACATGTATTAGGAACATCAGCATAGATGAACCTGAAGAATGTTCCTTTTCAACAAAACTGATGTCAAAGCTTGATTTTGACCAGAGAAATCTGTCTTACATGTTCATGACCACCCAATTCAGGTAGCCATCACTGCTGCTCTTTGACTGTATCCAAACCCCTTCCTAACAATGAAGACCTGAAGGCTTCTTTACCAAGGCATCAAGACCCCCTGTTCTCCTATCCTCATCCCTGCACAGACAAGAAAAGGCAGCAGAGAGGAACTTCATGGGGCTGGATCATCTCCACCTGCTCAAGTTGAGCTTGAGTGTCCCACTACAGAGCAGTACTATCATTCTGGGGGTAAGCACCAGGACAAGATATTCCTTACAGTTAACAAACACCTCACCCTACCCCATACCCTGCACATGGCTGATGACAGTGTCCTACAGTAGAGGAAGTCCCCACCCCAACAGGAAATCACTGCCACAGACACTCCAATCACTGATACCTGCTTGAGACAATACCACATGATGAATAAAGGCAAAAGCAGGCAGTTGGAGAAATAAACAAATCCTGTGTCAGACTCCTGTTTCTCCAGAAATAATCTGGGAGTGGCCCCTGCCGCTATGCCTGGAGAAGAGGAGGGTTAATTTCTCAGGGGACTAAAGTCTCAGGGGCTCTTGAGGGCAAGGACAAAATTTAGTAACTCCACTCAGCAGTTTCCAAATGCTTGCTGTAGTCTGAAAATGCTCAAGCCATCTGTGGGTCACCACGACTTCACATCACACTGGTGCTAGTTAGCAGGAGGAAAGTGGTTAAGTGATTGTTCCTCCTCCAGGGAAATCAATACCGGGATCGTTACTGCTTTGAAGTCAGAGGCTGCCTGGCCTGCTCCCCTTTCAACAGAACACCTCCACCATATAGATCAATCCAATCAGAGCCATCTTTCATCCCAAATGTCTCCTTCTTCCCCAAATGTCTTCTCAAGTCTGAGGATGAAGAAGTCTTTCATCCCCAAAGTTACCCAAGTGTAGCAACTGCTCGAGTTTTTTCACTTCTGTTTGCCTTCAGCTGAAACAAGGGAAGGAGCAGCAGATTAAGTATCCCTTCCACCTCTGTTACTCCTACCACTCTCACATCACTTATCAAAGGTGTCTCTGCCCAGCAAAGGATACATAATGTCCTGATGCTTCATGCACGTAGTCCTCTGTCCCAACAGACGCTCCAGCAAGGTCTGAATGGTCCCTGACTGCACTGACTCCATCTGACAATGACTGCTCTGAATCTGAGCAGCCAGGAAAAAAAGAATGATGTCCAGACCAACAGGAAACTGCTGGGCTTGTTCCTTCATATTTCCCTTCTGCTTCTCCACACAGAGCAGTAAGACCTTCAAACTCTGACTAGGGGGGGACATTAAGGGGCCACACAATATGATGACGTGGTTTAAGCAACTGCCGGCATCACTCCCTTTCTGATTTCACTCTACACCCCTGAATGCAGCTGGCGCAGCTAGCAGCTGCAGGTTTTCTCTTCATCTTACTATAACCACCTCAAAAGAAGTTTATGGCTCCCCATCAAAGGCTAAGGCAAACCCCTAGAGATTCCCTTCTCATTTGCCTTGGCAGCCACTGCTTCCTTACCTGACAAAGGAAGAGGTGAAGAGCACGAGAAGTGGCCTCAGGCAGCTCTGTTAAGTTGGCTTCTGCTGCCTCCTGAAGAATTTGGCTAATTTCTTTTTGAGAAATAATATTGCTGCTCTGATATCTCAGAAACTTGAACAAAGAATAAAATAAAAGACATGAAACAGTAGAAAGACCCACAGAAACCAAGAGTGACTCATCTCCTGCAAAGACCTCTTCTACGTAACGAGATGCTGCAGCACCTTAACCACAGGCCTGATTTTTATACCACTTCTAACAGAAACAGTGCAAATGTCTGTTTATGGAGCTCTGATTTAAAACCAGACTTATTTTGGTTTAGATTGTGAAGGAACTAAAAAGGAACTTATATATATATATATATATACATATATAAAATCATAGAATCATAGAATCATAGAATCAGTCAGGGTTGGAAGGGACCACAAGGATCATCTAGTTCCAACCCCCTGCCATGGGCAGGGACACCCTACACTAGATCACGCTGGCCAGAGCCTTGTCCAGCCTGGTCTTAAACACCTCCAGGGACTGGGCATATATATATATAAAAACTTTTGAAAGTAAATTAACAAATAGTCACAGCCCCATCTTGTATTTGGAGAGAGAAGGTTAAGAATTCCTTCCCTTCAACCCCCTGCCATGAGGGCTTTATCTTCAGTAGTACTGCTGGGCAGGACCACATTTCCTCTCTTGCTTGCAGGCTCACATACAGCAGGGCAGCAGATAGCAGTAACTCTCTGCCCTGAAAAATCAGGTCTTTAAGGTCAGAGACAGGGAGACAGGCTGGGATGGTCAAGCAGAGCTCTGTACGTCAGAAAGCTGCAGCATAGTCCCTGACTAGTAACAGTCCTTACATGTTCTCTGTTGGTTTCTGCTCTTCTCCCCAGGGGTCCTAGATGATATAAATCAACTCTACAAACACCAGAAGAACAGGATGTGCACACTAACACCAGTTTCTGCAGGGTGTGGAAAGGAAGTTCACTTTCAAGTATCATTGTTACAGGGCACAAATACAGTGGCAGACAAAGCCCCCCAGGGCAGCATCTGAGATTGTGTGTGCTAAGGGGGTAAGATCCAATCACCAACCTGCATGCACTGTACCGAGATACTAGAACAAATGGACAACAGCCTGTCCTTCCCCTGCTCACCAAAGTCATCAGCCTGAGAACTTCTGGCTGCAGAAAGGACTTCTGTCCCCCACTGAGTAGCGTGAAGAGAAGGAATCGGTGCCAGGGCTGTGAAGCAACATGTAGAGCTGGGAGAGGAGGAGAAGCCAATCAAAGACAGTTTAAAAACTGGCCAGGTGACAAGCTGCACCTGGATAAGGACAGTCTTCTGTATTGACCCCAAGGTTTCTCTTCTGGACTTCATGCTGTGAAACACTAAGTGGGCATTTTGCTCTGCTCTTACTTGTGTTGTTTTAAATGTCACTCTTTGGGGAAGAGTTCAGTCACCAGGACAAAGGCTTAAGAGCTTTTTAAAGCAGAAAATACATTTTGTCCATCTTTGTGCTGGCACAGGAAGAGAAACCTCCTGGGGTGCATGTCATAAAACACTAAGGGGATATCTTTAGCCCAGGGTTTTAAAAATAATAGCCTCTGGTTTCAATATGAGGACAAGTTTCCTGACCACAGGTTTTATTTAGCTGCAGAATAGCCTTTGGGGAATAAAAGAAGGCCTATCACATGAGCTCCACACACTGAGCCTGGATCTGCACAGTATCATAGAATTGTTAGGGCTGGAAGGGACCTCAAGAATCATCCAGTTCCAACCCCTGCCACGGGCAGAGACACCTCACACTACATCAGGTTGCTCAGAGCCACATCCAGCCTGGCCTTACGAAACTCTAGGGATGAGGCTTCCACCACCTTCCTGGGCAACCTATTCCAGTGTCTCACCACCCTCATGGGGAAGAACTTCTTCCTAACATCCAATCTGAATCTACCCATTTCTATTTTTGCTCCATTCCCCCTAGTCCTATCACTACCTGACACCCTATAAAGCGAGCTTTTTAGAGAGTGGGCTCTTTAGTCTGGAGAAGTGAAGACTTAGAGGGGATTTAATAAATGTTTATAAATATCTGAGGGCTGGGGGTCAGGAGGGAGGGGACAGGCTCTGCTCACTTGCTCCCTGTGAAAGGACAAGGAGCAATGGATGTAAGCTGCAGCACAGGAGGCTCCACCTCAACACAAGGGGGAACTTCTTTACTGTAAGGGTCACAGACCACTGGACAGGGTCCCCAGAGACGCTGTGGAGCCTCCTTCTCTGTAGACTTTCAAGGCCTGTCTGGATGCATTACTCTGTGACCTGAGCTAGATTGTATGGTCCTGCTCTGGCAGGGGTTGGACTTGATGATCTCTTTGGGTCCCCCCTTCCAATCTCTGACATCCTGTGATACTGAGAGAATACTATGGGAACCAGGATTGCTGAGGGCAGCAGTGCAAACAATCAGGGGAGAAAATGTTCTTGATAAGGAGCATGTGTGACAAACAGAAGTAAGGCTTGAGGTCATTGTCTGGGACAGCCTGAGTCTCTCACTGAACCCTAAAGTTAAGCATTATTACCTTGTGTTTATTGCATGGTAGGAGCAGAGGATGGACATTGACAAGAAGTCAGCTGAGATAACTTCTTGTACCATGGCACCTCACTAGAGTTTTAGAGAGGTCCCTTTTCCACTGACAGTGATGTAACCTCCCTGCTGGCACCACAGGAATTTTTAATATGGAAAAACAACACCAAAAAAAAATTATGTAGAATTTTTTTTGGGGGGTATATCTTTTAGTTGGTGAAAATGAGACAGTATCAGCACTGTGTTTTGGGCCTGCTCTGCACATCTGGAAAAAATCTCTGAACCAAGAAAGGGTTTTGGAAAGCCTCAAGGCAGGCAACTCCTAGAGTCCAGCCACTCTTTGCAGTGTTTTCACATCTTTCAATCAAACATAGCCATGACCCTCATTCTGCTTGGAATAAGGAGACTCTTGTAATCACTGTTTTGAGCTTCTGCACCACAGCAAGAATTAAAGCAGCCAAAGTGAGAGGTTCAGCTGGTGCTGAAGCAGCATTTCGTTAGCTTAATCCTAAATCAGGGGAACCTCCTCCCAAACATGCCACTTTTTAAACTCAGTCTTTTAATAGCCTCGCTTCAGCTACTGGCTGTCACTCATCTGCAATATTACATCTTTATTCAGCCCCTTTCCCTTCTGCTTGGTGTTCCCTCACTCAAATCCCTTCTCTTTTAGAGTTTAAATGACTGAATTGAACAGATCAGGATACAGAGAACTTTCTGTCTGTTTTAAGATCACAGCCAGCATCTGGACTTTGTGTCAGGAGGCTGGCAAAAGCAGAAAGGTCAATCAATCCTTCCCCCCAGCTCTACAATGCTGTCATATTATGTTATATTGCTAACCTGGTGTACATTAGTCCTGACATGGACTCCAGAGAATAAAGTCTGCATTCACCCCTGGAAGTTTACAATTTCCTGCTTCCACTTCCTATGATTTCCTAACACTCTGCTCTCCCTTCCCTTCTCTGAGGGCCAAACTGTGATCAATGCTGTCTGTGTGGAAGACACATCACATTCAGTTCTTCCCTCCCCTATACTATGGTCTAAAGGTTTGCTACAATTGGCCTGGAAGTGAAAGACTATTCCTAAACTCCTTCCATTCCAAAACCTTTCACTCTTACCATATTGAGGGGTGGGGGAATGACTTTTTCCCTTCTGGAATGCATCCTGGTGTCTATCACCAAAGTGAGGGCTCATGCCTGCAGGGGAGCTAGGCAGAGTGATTCCATGCCACAAAGCACAAGATTAACTTTAGGCACACAAATCATTATTCTTCTTGGGCATGAACTCATTAAGCATCTGCTCCAGGGTGCTACTGGATGGAGATCAAAAAGCTCAAAATCACTGCAGGAGGGAAATTCAAGAGAAGAAAGAGCAGGAAGACATTACCAGCATCCTGGTTCTTCACATACAGGTATTCCACTAAGGTTTCCAGGCAGGCAACCACAGCTTGAGAGAGCAGCATCTCTTTCTGCAATACCAAGAGAGGGAGAAAAAGAAGAAAGGGGAAAAAAAAATAACAGTGAAGAGCTATTGCAAGAGGAAAATTCATCAAGTGGCAGGAACTGAAGAGCATGCAGCACAGGAAAATAACACCCTTCATCTCCTTCATGGCATGCAACATGCTGCAAATTACCTGTCACACCAAGAAGCCAGACAAAGGCATGACTACTTATTCTGAGACTTAACAATAAATTAAGAGCCTCCAAAAATAAAGATGAGAGTCCAGCATTACTTGAGAGACTTAAATCACTGCACTACCCCTGGAGCACAACATCACTCGAGCAAGTTACGTCTACACTGATGTGCTGCTCCCCAAAGGTCCTTGCTGGGGAGGAACTGGGATTTGTTACACTTTTCCCACTTCTGTTCCTATGGGTATGGCATCCCTGCAGAACAGGGAAAACAGAGATCATCCTTTAGTACACAGAATTTCAGCTATCCAGGTCAGCAGCAGGCAGTACTGCATTGCTTGATTTACCTTTTTTTCACTGTGCCATGCTGCAGCAAAAGCATTATCCCTCTTCCTCATCACATGTCTGCAAGGGGTGGAAAATGCAGGCAGAAGGAAAAAGAAAGGCAGCCCTTTAGGTTCTGCCACAGGGTGGTTTCTCCTCAAGTTAGTGCACCTGCTTGAAGCCCAACACAAGTTTTATTCCAAAAGTTGTGTTTTATATACCTGCAACTGGATGTGCACCAAGAGGTTCTGCAGGCTGACAACAAGGCAGAAGACCTGCTGCATGGCAAGTGGGTACAAGGCAGCATCCTGCAGTGATGATGGCTGTGGTTGCACAGCCCCTTGGGCTGCGTTTTGGCCAAGGAGCACCAGCAGAGAGGAAGAGAAGTTCTGTCTCAGGAGAGTTCTCAGGAACTGCATGATGCTCACTAGACAGGGAGTGAATCTCTTATTAGTGTGTGTCACATGTGTCAGTGCCTTCCCCTCTGCCCTGTGTGTTGGTGCCTGTGCAAGGGCATGGGAAAGGGTGAGGAGAGAAAATTTGGGCTGAAGGGCCCATTGAGGTTGCCCAGAAGCTGCTGAGAGCTGCAGACAGGAATGGCAGCACGAGTTCCCTTGTTCATCTCCTCCCTGTGAGGCACTATCCCAGTTCACAGTTATAGATGTCACTACCAACCTCCAGGGTACACAGCAGAACTCCAGACAGTTCCCGTCTGCCCTTTCTCACCACCAGTTATGTATTCCCAAAACCAAAGAGAGCAAAGCTTCCAGATTCCCACCAGCACCTCCACACCATCCCACCCCACAGTCACCAGTTCTCCCTTGTTGCCTGTAGCAGCTGCTTTCACTCAGATCCCAGGTAACAGATGCAAAATACCTAACAGCAGGATTGGCTGCTTCTTCCTGAAGATCACAGCATTCAGGACTTCTGTTAGGTCTAGAGACAGTGTCTGGTGGACCTAGAGAATGAAATAGCGGGGGCAGAAATATGGTGCTGGTTTGGAGCAGGTAAAATGCTCCCTTCCATACTTTCAGTCCTTAGGCAATATCCCACGTTGATCATTGATAAACTTGGAAGAAGCAACAGGGTTTCAGGAATGCAACCCTGAAGGGAGAGTCACATCATTGGGCCATCAAGTTTCACTCACCACCAGCTGCCAGCCCGGTGCAGCTTCCAAACCACAGTGCATCTCGTCTGCCTGTCAGGCTCTCAATACTCTCTATAGGTCCTCTGGCACTTGACTGTCAGACTGCTGAGCACATGGAGTAGCAGGAACAGCCACCACCAAACACAGCTGTACCTCAGCCACACAGCCAGTCAGCAAGACTGAGGTGCCAGGCAGCCAAAAGCTAGCTAGCAGTGACAAGAATCTGTCCCTGACCACTGGAGCTGGGAGCCTGCTGAACGCTCCGAGCTAGGACTTACAGCATGGGAGAGGGAGGCAGAGAAGGTGACAGACTTGGGAACTGAGGTAATAATAAAGTTGGGCTTGGCAGGGCAGTCTGCACTGTTTCCTGTTTCCCTCACAGAGCAGCCATCCAGCAGCAATGGCATGAAGCCTCACAGAGCAACCCTGAAGGGTTCAAGCTCTTCAGTAAGGCAGAAAGTTGGCATGGGAGAGCAGGCATAAGGAACACAGGGCTAATTCCTTCAAACCATCTTCTAAAGAGAGAAATGTTCAACAGGAGAACTGAGAGTACCTCCTGTAAGAAGGTGGCAATGGTTAGTTGTCTATGAACTGACAAGGAAAGCCTTTAACAGTCTGCCAACTATGACCCATGCTCATCCACGGGCTTCTGCTAAAGCCAGTAAGAGCAACAGATAAGATGCAAGCTGGCTATGGCCAGGCAAGTCTTTGCTGTTAATACCAGTCCGAGAGGATGTGGTCATTCCTCATAGCCATTGCTCCCCTCTGAAAAAAGAGGCTGAAGAAGACTGCCTGGAATCAGCTCATATTCACAGCTGCAAAGGCCAAAGGCTCTCCTCTTACACAGGCCTCAAGGATGCTTTATGCAGGTTCAGCTACACTGAGTAGCAGAAAGGAGTCTTTCTCTTATCAGCTCTTCTTTCTCTTCAGCAGATTAGAAACACTGAAGCAGCCTTGAACCACTTCCATTTGCCGCCTGTATCTGTAGTTTCTTTCCCCATCTCTGGTGCAAGGAGGAGTCTGGGTTGCACAGCACAGCACATTGAGCCAGTAAGGTAAGTAAATAATGGCTTCGCAAGGCACTAAATGATTGCACTTCAAGGATCAGTATCAGCTGAGAGTGTCACCCCCAGAAGATGAAGCTCAACACTAGCCACTAGAATTGAATTTGAGACTGGCACAACACTGACCACCCAGACACAACCCCAAGGTGGAAACTGAGAAGGTAAATTGTGCTCAGCAGTTAAGACAGCAGGGAACAGGCAGGTCTTGCTCTGCACCCATGCAGCTGACAGTCCATACATTTAGCCCCTGTACTCAGCACTGGTTAGGCCACACCTTGAATACGGTGTCCAGTTCTGGGCCCCTCAATTGAAGAAGGACATTGAGACTCTTGAACGTGTCCAGAGAAGGGCAACAAGGCTGGGGAGAGGCCTTGAGCACAAGCCCTACAAGGAGAGGCTGAGGGAGCTGGGATTGTTTAGCCTGGAGAAGAGGAGGCTCAGGGGAGACCTTACTGCCCTCTGCAAATACCTGAAGGGAGGTTGTAGCCAGGAGGGGGTTGGTCTCTTCTCCCAGGCAATCAGCACCAGAACAAGAGGACACAGTTTCAAGCTGCGCCAGGGGAGGTTTAGGCTGGAGGTGAGGCAAAAAGTTCTTCACAGAGAGAGCTGTTAGCCATTGGAATGTGCTGCCCAGGGCGGTGGTGGAGTCACCACCCCTGGAGGTGTTCAAGAGGGGACTGGATGTGGCACTTGGTGCCATGGTTTAGTAGTCATGAGGTCTTGGGTGACAGGTTGGACTTGATGATCTTTGAGGTCTTTTCCAACCTTATTGATTCTATGAGCCTATGAGGTTGGACTTGATGACCTTTGAGGTCATTTCCAACCTTATTGATTCTATGATTCTATACAAGTCCCATGATATAAGCCATAAGCAGAGGCAAGACACCCCTCAGGTAACAAGGTGCAGACTTGGTCTGGGTTGGCCTTCTGGAAAATTGTCTTCCCTCAGGATTGGAAAAGCAGCCCTTGCCTCGCTGTGCAAACCTGGCGGTTTTATCATCTGTGAGTGGGTGCAGCAGCTCCCAGAGAACATACTCTGCTGGGAATAACTGCAGGAGCAGAGCTCACAGCTCAAGGCATGCTGTTGAACTCCCTCTCAAGAGAGGGAGAGAGGCCTGGGTAGATACTTCAAAAGGAAATGTTATCCCCATGTGTTGGCTTCAGAAAATGCTACCCTCGAAGTGGTAATTCCAGTATCAGTTGACAGCTCCAGCTTAGCTCTCTTGTCAGACTGCAAAGCATCAAATGCAATGACAGTTGCCCACATTCATAAGAACCTGCTAATATTGAACATCTACTTGCCAATAATAGGCTTGGTTTTTGACTGTTCCACTACTGATCATTTTAGTATCAAAAAATCAGTTTACAACAGGGGAGCTGCATCTCCCATCCCCAGCCTTCCCTTGAGGAAAGCCTTACAAATGCATTTTGCTCTGTCCTGAAGAGCAAAGTGATTTGGATCAGGAGGGCTGAGTATGCACTTTGTCCCCCTAGAACTTCTGCCCCTCTCTTAACTCTCCATGATTTGGGTCTCAGCTTTCAGAGCATGACAGCTCCCAGCCCTGCTGGAGAAGTGCAGTATCTAAGTGTAACTTGTGACAATAACGAAAGAGCAAGCAAGGCAAGCAGATTCCAGACAAAGCAAGCCACTTTCCCTTGCTAAGGAAAAGTAGCTTCTGGGTTTTTTTTTAAAGGTTTTGCCATTCCATGCATTTGATCACCAGAGTGGTTCTAACCTCAGCATTGTAGCGATGCTGATACTGTAAGAGGGAAGCAACCAACAGCCATCCAGAGCACAGCAAAGCATCCTCAGGGGACAGCGAGGCAGGTTCAGAGGCAGGAGACCGCAACCAGGTGCACTCCAAAACCTTCTGCAGGAGCTCTAGCAAGGACACGTTGGAGAGCAGCACAGCCACTGCTGTGTGGGAGAAACAATATCA
Organism: Picus viridis; assembly: GCA_033816785.1. Taxonomy (NCBI): domain Eukaryota; kingdom Metazoa; phylum Chordata; class Aves; order Piciformes; family Picidae; genus Picus; species Picus viridis. Next base: position 22,032,509 of record CM066568.1, on the reverse strand, counting down.
GAGAGGTGGATGGGATGGCACAGGTCAAACCAGTTTGACAAGCAGAAGAGAAGAGCAGAGCACACCCCTGCTGCAGCAAGGCAGCCCCAGCTGCCATGGCTCATCAGAGTAAGGCTGTCCGGCTACACTAATTTTCATCTCCCACAGCACAAGCAGCCACTCAGCCAGCTAATAAAATGACTGGCCTTCAGCTAACACAGCTGGAAGGGTGGTTAGAGCTGTTCTTGATTACTGTTTCATTTTTTGAGCCATGGCAATACCAGGATGTTTCAAACAAGGCACCAAAGCCCCACTGCTGCGTTTTGTGAACGAGGAAAATGCAGTGGTCCTGTATCTCAGCAACCAATTCCTGAATCATCAGAAGGCAGCAAAGCCAAAGCAAATCAAAGCCCTCAACCTAAAAAATCCTCATCCCAAATACAGTTAGCAAAGACCATTTTGGAATGGTGGAAGGGGAAAAAAATCCACCCTACCTGCTGAGACAGTTAGAATACAGATTCTGATGGCCAAGCTACAACCTCTCTGAGATTAATTTACCAATGAATACAGTCTTGCCTCACCTCTCTGTTGACTACATGGTGTTGTCTGATGAAGGCTCCAGTACAGAAAATTCAAGGATGGCTGCAGGAGGTCAGTGTCCCTTGGCCTGCATTTTCCACAGAGATTACTGACTGGAAACAAAAGAATGTGCATAAAACAGACACCAACATAACAGAGCACCTCAGCACAGGAAAGAAGTCAATGGGGAGAGAATTTGACAAAGGTAACACAACCTGAAGTGAAAATAAACAGAGCATGGCACAGACAAAGCAACAGGCATCTGCCCTAGAGAGTGTTTGCTTTAGACCAGCTAATTCAGTGGAGGATGATAATGGGGAGGGGGAAACAGAAAAGGCTGTATTAAAGGGGCAGTATTATCACACTGGGCAGTAAACATCCAAGAACAACAGACTCTAAGTTGCCTGTTTCCACAGAATGAGTTTGATCCTAACACTAGGTCAAGCCATAAGCAGCCATGTACCTTTCTGACACAGTGACCAGGCTGGGTCAGGCATGAGGAGCTGTGCTCTCCACTCTCATCACCTCTGCTGGCATTAGCAACAAATGTGCCATGTTTGTTGTAAGGGAACACTTAGGAACAATGTTTAGTAAGAGTTAGAGAGGGAAATCCAGGACTGCAGGGCTCAGCAAAGTGTCACAGGAGATCTTTTGAAGAGCTTAAAGCCTGAGTAAGCAATTCTCAAAACCCACACCAACACGCCTCCCCACACCCCTCCCACCTATGAGCTGGCTTCATGCAGGCCTCATCAGAGGAGAGTGCCCTGCACACCCACCCCTGGAGAACACAGCCTGGAGAGCCAAGCAAGGGACAAAGAGAGCAGGGAGGAAAGGAGAGAGTTGTATTGATACAGAGCAGAAAGCAAGAGCAGAAAGAGTTTGTGACTCCTGGGAGCAGCTGAGCCATGCTCTGTAATCACAGCAGCTACAAAGGGCTGGTATAAAGAGGATGTGCTGCTTCTACACCCCAGGTTCCCCTGGCTAATGAATGTCTGAGAAATGCTGCTCCTTTACAAGGGCAACACAGGCTGAACTGAGACAGGGAACATTTCAAATTGAAGAGGATAGTCTTTCAAAGTCTGCTGGAGAGATCAATTTGTCAGAGCAGGGAAGAGATGAAAGGACAGATCAGCTGAACTTCTCTCTAGTATCTGTTTTTTTCACAGCCTGCATGCATCTCTAATAGTCAAGTGAGAAGGGAGAAGTCACCAAGCAAGGATCACCTGACAAGAGAGCAGGGCACAGTATGGTGAATAAACAAACACAGCTTTCTCTTCTATGTTTCTGTGGTGGAGGGGGCAAGTCCTGCAGCTGGTTGTGACCCATATACTCAGAACTGACACTCCAAGGAGAGCCTAGGCTCACCAGGCTGCTGGTCTCTGATGGCTGGTTCACAGGACAGCCCTGTGGCCTGAACTTCACAGGAGTAAGTTAGCAAGTGTCAATGAGGAAGGATGTTTTAGGAAGCACATCAGCAACACTATCATGTTCCAAGTCAACAACAGCCACAGGCCTTGAAACACCCAGGAGAATACCTTGGCCACCTCGTGAGGTTTCAGACAGCAATATATTGTAAAAGCAAGACAGAGAGAACCTAGGTTTTGTTGAACTGGTAACCAGAGCTCTTCACAATACTTTGGCTATGGAAGTATTTCAAAGCAACCATAACTAATGCAAGGTACATCTTCCCTTGAAGGACAAATGATCTTATGGAACAATTAACATACACACAGATCAAAGTCCTCTTGGGAGAAGATGGACACACAGAGACTCACCCTGGTGAAGCAGCTTGAAGTCTGTGCTGTCCAGCTCCCACCTACCCTTGCTCCGCAGCTGCACCAGGAAAAGGAGGCTCAGCAAAACAGGCAGGTTCCTGTTAGCTAAGAAGGATACAGACAGCTTAGCTTGTCAGGGAACTCCAAACTGATGTGGCTTACAGCATGCCAAGAACTGTTAATTTTCCATCTGAGGAATAAGGGAGGAACTATTTCCCCTTTACAGCCCCACACCTACTCCTACATGTAGGTCCAACTTCATTCTCAGCTCTACATTCCCCTCTGGATCAGGCCCCTTTCTGACACTGTGTTCTATGCTGGATCCTTCCATATTGGATCCTGCAAACACTGTTCTAGGAACAACTAGAGAAGAGGTGGGGAAAGGGAGGCGAGGGTCATTAATACCTTTGGTGAACCATTTAAGGAGCATGGACACCACACATTCAGACTGACAGCTCTAACAAGCTGGAAGTCACTAGCCCTTTGCTGGACTGCCCTCTTCCCATCTACTTGACCATCACTGGCAGCCTGTGCTTTGGCAGCAGCCCAGGACCTCAGAGACCTCAGCTGCACAGCATTTGTTGCCTTCCATCTTGTGAGGCCAGAAAGTGTTGGCCATCCCACCCCACAGTGCAGACCAAGTCACAGAAGGGAGTCACCTTGTAAGGAGGCTGAGCTGCTCTCTACAAGCAGCTGCTGGAGAATCTGTAGGAACTGACTCCGGAGGAGGTCACAGACAAGGACATCCTCATTTCTTTCCAGGAAGGTCTTTAGAGTCATCAACACCTTCCAAGCTACCTCCACAGAGCTTGAGCAGACCAAGTCCTGAAAGGGAACAAGCAAACCCTTGATCAGGCAGCAGTCACTGCTATTTAATGCCATTATGCTAATCCTGTGCCTTGGGAAACAGTCTAATAAAGCCCAATTCAGATTAAGTATGTCCTGATTAGCTAGAGAACTGAACAAAGCAGATGGGCTCTCATCAGATAGGCACCTCTAAGTAATATCCCACTTACAGAATTCATTGAGCTATTTACTTCCTTCTAGCTACATTTCAATAGCTGAAGGGGATCTACAGGAAGGCTGGGGAAAGACTCTCTTGAAGGGTTTGTAGCAACAGGACAAGAGGCAACGGTTTGAAACTGGAGCAGGGTAGATTTAGGTTGGACATTAGGAGACATTACAATGAGAGTGGTGAAACACTGCAACAGGTTGCCTAAGCTTGTGGTTGAGGCCCCATCCCTGGAGACATTCAAGATCAGACTTGATGTGGCCCTGGGTAGCCTGATCTAGTTGGAGGTGCCCCTGCTGACTGCAGGGGGTGGACAAGATAACCTTTAAGGGTCTCTTCCAACCTGATGCAATCTGTGAACCTGTAACACAATTAAGGTCAAGGTTTTAGACAAATGAGATCCTAAAGCCAAGGCCCTGTTTCCAAGAGCACAGAGCCTCAGAACAGTTCTGTTCTCCTTGTGGTTTGGAAAAATCAGGTTGCATATCAAAGATGCTCACCTAAAATCAGACTTATGACTCAGTTCCATAGCTATTCATTTTCAACAGGCTGGCAGCCTTGTATCTGCAGCAGCAACATAACAGCTAAACTGCATGAAACAAACCAGCCAAGCAACCCCTCAGTCACAGAAAATGGAAGGGTCATGGTCAGAGCACTCAGCCCAAGAACCTGCTTCTTGACTACAGAGCTCTGTCATCTGGATCCTACAGCCAGTAGCCTTAATTTGGACATCTTTTTGTTGTTGCACATTAAATCCACCTGCACAGCAGAAAATGCCTGGTAGTGCTGACATAATATGATCATCTCAGTTATTATTAAGTCAGCACTACCTTTCCTCTTCTCCACCAGTAGCCCTGGCTACTGCATTGCAAATGGTCAGCTGGCAGAGGGAAACAGAAAACTTCTATCAGCAACCAAGCCTACAGCCTACTGCCTTCTCCAGCTGCCCTCCCCTACCATACAGTAGTCATGCATCTACACTGGGATGATGAAGAGGAAATGGCTGTGGAACTCCATATCAGAAAAGAAGGCAAAGGGGAGAACAGGCTGCCTGTGCCAGAAAAACCCTCTCTAGCTCCAACAGTGATTCCTGTCTCTATCTTGAGACCTTCAGGAACAAGAGGCAGGGAGCTGTCTGCACAATTGCCTCCACTGACACAGATCTGTTCCACATGACATTCAGGTCAGCCCATCTCCATTTGCTAAGAGAGCAAGTCAGATCTGGAGCATGGAGAAGGCAAATGGGACAGTGTGAGGTCACAACTGTACTCATCCTGAGGTGAAATAAGCCACTAACCAAGGGCCACAGCCCTCCTGGTCCTGTGTTAACATTTTCCTATCAGGGAGGTGGTGGAGTCACCATCCCTGGAGATGTTCAAGAGGGGATTGGAAGTGGCACTTGGTGCCATGGTTAAGTAGTCATGAGGTCTTGGGTGACAGGTTGGACTTGATGATCTTTGAGGTCTCTTCCAACCTTATTAATTCTATGATTCTATGATTCTATTTTGTCTAATCCAGACAGTTGTTAAAAGCAGGTAAGCAAATACATCGTCCTTGGGAGGACATGAATTTTTGTTCCACTGCCTCAAACAGAGGCCTTTCCATTTTACTAGTGCATTCTTAGGCTGAGGCTGTTCACTTCAGAAGTAGTTTTGTTTACACCTGGCAGGATATTTATCCCAGGCTACTGCACTTTTTTATCAGCCCATCTAAATTCAGATCGATTATTCTCTTCCCCAACTGAAAGGTGAATTGTCAAAGCCTGTGATTTATTACAACTCACTTTAAAGACCAGGACAGAGCTAAATTAATCTATTTCTGCAAGAGCACAGAGTAAGACAGAAAAGGGAAAGCAGGAATGCTGTACCACTGAGGGAAGGAGCCACTGTTTCTCTTTTGCTTATTGATAAATCTGTGATGCATACAGCTGCTTTAGTTTACAGAGTGATGAGTTCCAGAACTACTGCCAAAGGTAACAAGGTGGGCAAGTCTTAGGGGACACTTCTCCTCCTTATTTTGCACTGATATGTCAACTCACTGATCTCTTTTACTAATGCTCTGCAATGGTGTCAAATGCCTGGATGTTGCTACCTACTCTGCAGTACCACTCTAAGTGTGAGAGAACTGCCCTGCACAAGGGCCCTCCTGTCAGTCACTTCAGTAACCTGGGACACTAAAATCTATCCCATAGCCTCTTAGAACAGAACAAATACATGTCAGTCTGTAATGCTTGATGGGTTTCCACTCAGAATCAAACCTTGTTTCCTCACTGTTTGCTCACCTAAGTTTCTAATCTCCACAATACATAGTTTTAATTTCTCTAACAGGCTGGAGAAGAACCACCACAGCTCTTAGCTTTTGCCCTTGCAGGAGGAACCACCACAGCTCTCAGCTTTTGCCCTTGCAGGAGGAACCACCACCGCTCTCAGCTTTTGCCCTTGCAGGAAAATCTCATCTTCTTGTGTGGAAATGTTACTAAGTATTTACTATGTGACTGGCTGAACAGTCATGGGACAAGGGGCCACTCGTGGGGAGAGGGGACAGAGCAGATGGGAGAGGTGGAAGCGAGAGAAGGCCTCTGAGCAGCCATCAGGACCTGGATTCTGTCATGATTACACAGGTTAACTGAGCTCCTTATGGCAGCTAAAGGCAAACACACTCATCCTGTTACTTCAAGGCCCCCTTCTCTCCTGCACTGACTAATTTTCCCTGTCCCAAGATTTTTATCTTTTAAAAGCAATAAAATCTGCTATTAGCAGTCCTGAAAACCCAAGAGTACTGCAAACACCCCCAACAAGACTCTGCAGTTAAAACCAAACAAAATTAAACCCCCAAGCAAATAGAAAGCTGTGCCCTGAAGACCTGTTCTCTGTACACTGTCTTTTCCTAGTTCTTTGTTGCTCACGCCCTTCTCATCTATCCATAGTAAATCATTGCTCCCAAATTGGCAGAACAGCTTCTTGAATGCCTGCCACAGAACAATCTGCAGTACCCAGCTGTATGTCTGGACAGAAAAAGGAGTGTTGGGTTTTTTTCATGGCAGCACCCTTCAGATCCCTTCCTAGCCAGGTCTAAAATGATCACAGTGGATGGGTGACAGAGGAAGAGCTAACACACACACAAGTCCATATCCTATCATATGAGAGCCCATCTGCTTTGTTCAGTTCTCTAGTTAATCAGGACATACTTAATCTGAATTGTGCTTTATTAGGCTGTCTCCCAGACACACATGGGCCCTCCTAGCAGAATTCTGGCCTCACAACAGCACTAAGAGCTTTGAAAACCAAGAAGTCCCTTAAATCAGGACCAGGAGAGCAGCCCGTCTTTGTGAAAGTCACATACCAGTAAAATAAGCAAAATGCTGGAATTGCTCTTCAGAATGGGAAGTAAGGAGTCAGCACTGCCCAGCTGATCAGACACAGCAGAGCCAGCTTCTTCAGTCTCACTCTGCTTGCAGTTTCCCCAGGAAAACCACAGCTGGAGGACCTGGTGTCCAAATCTCCCCATAAGTTCTGTGTAGTGCAGGAAGAACTTCAGCAGGAGAGGACAATGGACGTAGACCAAGCTCAGATCTGGAAGATTATCCAGGATTCTCCTTATGGTACACAACGACCTCTGGTAAGTGTAGGGGAGGGGGAGAGAGAATAAAATCATCACTAGAGACTGAATATCAAAAAGCTGAAGTGAAGAGAGTTTACTGTGAGAAACAGTCACACCGCCTTTTAAGTTGACAATCAAATACATCACTTAGACATCATTCTGTGAAGCCCATTTGCATCACAACAGCTAAGAAACTTGTAGGCTTTATACAGTGCTCAAAGCTGTGCAGCAGCCAAGAGCCACATGGGAACAGTAGAAAGGTTGCTGCAGAGGCTGTAGAAGTGTTCAGGAGACTGAAGCTATGAAACTGATTATATTCCATGTGTGAATTCGCAGCCTACCCAACGCATCCACACTTCCCACACACACACAAGTTTACTCAGTCAAATCTACATTCCCTAGTGGCCTTTCCCAGTTAGCTTCCCAGAGTGCAGCTGCACTGCACGCTCTGCACTCATTCACGGCTCACCACCTATGTCAAAACACCTTCTGCAAGAGGCTTGAGGGGGAGTGGGGAGAAACCTTGCTTGCAAAAAAGGGCCGAGAGGTAGGAATTAAATCTTCTTTTACCATGTCCAGGGCTTTGTCTTTGTCATGACAGACAGCAAGGAGGTAAAGTGCAGCTCTCAGGATGTGTGGAGGGGGACAGTCTCCATGCTCCTCTGCTGACAGGAGGAAATTTCTAATGGCAAAAAATACTTCTGCTTCTGGGGCAAGCCTGCATCAAAGGAAATTGGAGCGGCAACAATACCATTAGGCGTGCCTTGCCCAGCAATACCTGGCATTTAATGGCCACAAACCCACTTGTCTTGTATACCCTTGGCTCACCTGTCCCCAAGGGTGTAGGAAAAATATAACAGTAGTATGAAGCAGTGTTGGTGGCTACAAAGAGACTGATCCAAAGAGAAAAGCTCAGGGGTTTCAGCCAGGAGGAGAAAGCTTTCAGCAATGGTGTAGTTTAATTGAGGCAGACCCTTCTGCAGGAGCTCAGACATCTCTTGCTCTAGAAATAATAATAAAATGAGCAGGCAGTGATGAGGGAAGTTCACAACAAAGCAGAGGGGAACAGAAGGATGGAAGCATCTGCCTGCCCTAACTCAAGCACACTAAATTAGGGAAGCTCCTAGTGTAGGAAATATCAAAGCCAACCTACTACCCCACAGCCTGCATACAGCAAGCACACCTCTGTGATTTGGCATGAATAGGGGTGTGACACCTAATTTATTGGACCTGACTTTCAGGATGTAAAGACACTTCTGTTTGAAGTTCCCAGCTCTTTGCTGGTGCTGCCTGTGTGGTACCTAACTGCTGCCAGTGGGAAAAGTGGCTTTTGTGATGTGGAAAATGTCATCTCATTTATTTGGGACTTAACTACTGTGGAAAGTTACAGTATATTCAGGAAAGCTTTACAGAGCATGCCAGAGGAAGATACAAAGGATCTTAATCTGCAGGTGACTGTGGCAAGTAATATTGTTTCAATTAAGCCATGCACAGTTGTGCTAATAAATGTCACCATGTAAACAAAACCATAAGCAGATGAAACACATTCTTTCAGGTAGGGTTCCAAAGTCTTCAAAAGGCATTCTCTGGGTGTTATCTCTATGCTGGATCAGCTTTAAACAAATATAGAGGGAAGAAAACCAAACTCTAAATAGAGCTGATGTGGGTCCTGCCCTCCCTTCTTTGGCTTTTGTTTTAATTATTTCTGCCACTATGGCCTAACTAAAGGATGTCAGGGCCTCAAACTAAATGAAGTCCTTTGTCTCCTTCCCCAGACTTGCCTTCCTGAGAAGAAGTTTTCTCCTTCTCTGTGGCAGAATAAAGGCTCAGGCACAAGTTGCAGAGGAAGCTGGAACAGACCTGGTTCAAGGCAGGATTTCTGTGAAGAACAGAAAGATATAGTGAAGAAGGGTAGAAACATCCTCTTCATACTTCCAATATGACATATGGGCATTTCACTGAATGATCACATACAAGCATGTGCCCCATCACAACTGACTCCAGGAACCAATGTGGGCTTCCAGGAGCTCCCAAAGGACAGTCAGCTCACAGAGGTGGTGGGGGTGTGTAATGATGACAATGAACATGTTCACATAGTTTGGGACAATGTGAATACAGTGGGGTAGTCTCACAGTCACCATACCAGTTGGACTCCATGGTCTTAGAGGTCTTTCCAACCAAAACAATTCTATGATTCTAGGATTACCTGGTATACACAGACAGTCCTGTCAGGGCAGGATCCCTAACACTGCAGAGAATGGGAGGTGTTTGAAGGTGGCTCCTGACATCTGATTCCACTGGCAAACACCAGTAAGGAGATTTTTGTAGCAATGGTATTTCCAGGGATGAACAATAAAGAATGTCAAAACACTAAAAGGTAGGAACAGCTCTCTTTCCTGGTATTTCTCTCCAATTACTTCCTTGGACAAAACCAAACATCTTTGCACTGTAACACCCCATCCTTGGTGCCCCATAGTACTGTACTCAAAAGCCTAGATCACTCCCTTCTTCCTCCCACCATTTACAGGCATCAACATCCCCACTCCCGGACTAGGGGTGCTGTGTATTTTGTTTACTCTTTTAATGAGATGCAATCACAGTAAAGAGGATGTAAAATATCTCTGCAGGCCCACAGAGAGTCTCTCCAACTGTTCCTCAACTTAGAAATCACAGCCTCTACTACAGAAGACTCTGCCATGTCCACTGCTGATGTCCTTCTCCCTCCCATTTCTTACATGCTGTCACACCATGAAGACAGTGGTAAGATGTGCCTAGGAAGCCATCTCAAACAGAACTGGTGCTACTGCTACTTCTTTTCAAACCATCCACTGATCTGACTGCTCCAAAGCCAGGCTGCTTTATCCCTATCTGTACAGCTCATGACAGAGCACAGAATTCTCACGGCACTGTGTGAATCCACCCACCCCCTACCCGACTGCTTCTCCCTTCTCCCACATCCAGCTCCCACTTCTCCATTGTCAGTTACCATTTACATCTTGCAGTAAGATACAACCACTCTTGAATCTTTCAGGCTCCCATCCTGTCTAATCAGGTGCACTACATAAGGCATGATACCTGCCTTTCCATCTGGAATTTTTTGACTTGCTCCCAGTACATAATGTCAATACCTTTGTACAGAGCAGAATGTGGCCTTCAGCTCCAGTGTCAGTCGGATGAAGGAGGAGGATGCTAGAAAGACACACAAAAATGTCAAAGGAGCACAGAACAAAGGAGAAGACACAAAGGAGAAGAGCACAGGCAGGCATGACAAAGGAGAAGAGTAGGCAGGTCCCATAACCATCCCCACACATCTCCATGCAAACCTGATGAGCAGGGCAGACCATCTCAACAAGAATGCATTTATTAGGCCTTCTGCCCCAAAGCAAACTACTCAGAGCGTGGTTTGAAGTGGAGTATCTGAGATTCATTTGTTTCCTCATGAGAAGATCTGCCAGCTTCACATATTTAGACCAGAGGAATTCTCTATACCACCCCTCCAACGTGCAAAGAGTAAAGAATACACAGGGCAAAGAGGATTCCCACACAGCAAAATCCCACCAACAATTCCAGCATAATCCCTGTCTACAGGAACAGCCAATCCTGAATATTCCAGAGGAAAGGGTAAAACTGACATAATTTACTTAAATAAAACCTGTCTCATCACCACTGCTAGACCAAATAACTGTTTCATCCTGCTGAACATGACTCTGCACTCTCTTCTTACTCACATAAACATGTAACCTAATCCTCCACAGAGAGGCTCCTTAAGATCACTGCCCCAGTGATACACAGGAGCAGCAAGTTCCATCAGTGAAGAGCACCCCAGAGAACATGATCCCACACTGTCCCCATACCCAGCTTTCTGGAGAACTTAATCCTCATCTTTGGTACCACTGTGAAGAGAGTATTAAGAGCTGAGATGAAAACCTCCATCACTGATGGGCTGACAGCCCTTTCCAGGTAGTTCTGTGAAAAGAACAGATCATAGAATTGTAGAACTGTTTTGGTTGAAAAAAGGCCTCTAAGATCATCAAGCCCAACCTTCAGCCTAACACCTCTGTGGCCATTAAACCATGTCCCTGTCCCAAAGTGCCCTGCCCACATGTTTCCTGAACACCTTCAGGGATGGTGACTCCACCATCTCCCTGGGCAACCAATTTCAACGCCTGACCAAAAACTTCAGGTGCAGGGTACACAATAAACCCTGGAAGCAGCAGCTTTCTTCCAGCCCCCTGCCTGCCCAGGAAGTTAGATCTGGAGTAACAGTTCTTCTCCCAAAATGCCTCCAGCAAGTGCACAAGTTTACAGAGCACTTGGAGAGCAACTAACACTCTTATCTGCCAACGCTATGAGCTGTGCTGCTAATTCTGCAAGACATTACACCAAACAAGAGAATTCTTCCTGATTCCAGCTGGCAACCAGTTAGGTCTTAAAGCACAGTGACTGAGGCTGCTGCCCGTGTTGCCCTGGAAGTGAATGCTCTTATGAATCAGATGGACAATTCTCCAGTGTGGCACAGGACACAGGACATATGCTTAAGCGCAGCTGACTTCAGCAACTCCTGTCCCTCAGCTTTTTATTGAGTGGTGGCAAAATCTGATGTTTAATCTCTCTACAGAGTCCATCCCTAAAGTGTTTAGGATGGAATGACTCAAATCACTCTTGTGGAAGGTCACTGGATAATTTTCTCCTAGTCCATCAATTTTTACCCAAGTTCACTGAGCAAGAAACAGCACATTGGTGCCAGCTGTGGCAAACTGGACATGCACTGCACCCTCCCTTCAGGGAGAACATTGACGCCACTGCAACTGCCTACCAAGAGATTGGTTAGGAAACTACAAAACATCTCCAAGCTGGCAGCAACTGTAAGAATCCATACATCTGAACCTGGTGGCAAAGCACAAGCAAGATTACCCAACATTTGGAACCACAAGCACAGTCCCACTGCTTGGACAATTCTGCTCCAAGTGTCTCATGGACAGGTCTATATGGAGCACTAAGGCAGACATGACTCTCCATGGTTGCTTTTTAAGCCATGTCCCTGAGGCACAATGTTGAGTACTGCCCTTGCTATGTAGATTAGTCAACCTCCTCAGTACCTTCTGGAAAGAAGTGTGAAAATGAAATTGCAGGAGCAAAATACCACTGCTTTCTGGGACACAGGCAAGCTCTGACAGAGTGGCAGAAGGGGAAACAACACTTCAGGGACTCTTCATTTTCTGCAACATTCAGAGCTGCCATGGATTAAAGAGCAGGGCAGGTAGGCTATGGAGATTGCACAGCCTGAAGAAAGACACTGCCACCTACATGGAAGCTTTATGAATTTCTCCACCCTCTGAGATCATGCCTTACTATTTTGCACGGACTGTGTGATTGTCACATTTGGCTCTGGAGAGGTAGGGAATGCCACAGTTGTTCTTGGCTTACTCTACACTCTCCTCCCAAAAAAACCCCACTTGTGCAACCCACCAACCCACTCTTGGTGCTTGAAAGCACTTTTCCAAGTACTCAAGGAATAGACAAAGCTCAAAGGAAACCCTACCATGACCATGGGGATGCAGAGACTGTCACAGATCCTCAACAGGAACTCAGAGAAATTGCTCAGCGTTTCCTTGCTCTCAGAGTTGGGGGCAGTGAAAGCATTCTCCTGGGCCATGGGATCACTCTGGAATTCCACTGCTAACCTACAAACACATAGTGGATACCAGAGGAGAGAGCAATCTGCTGTATTCTGTAAAGGAAGTCAGAAGATACTACATTTCCTTTCCTTTCACCATTAAGGACCCCACAAACAGTTGACAGGTTGGAAGTACTGCAATCTAGCAATCACAGGGAGTTACCTCCAGAGTGAAGCTATTAAAAGTCAGTAATGTTGCACAACAGTGCAAGTTGGGAAAGGAAGACTTAGCTTCTGTGAAGAAACTATCTGCTGTAGGAAGCCCTAGTGTGGCAAGACTAAATGTTCTCAGCCAGGCCAGAGTGCCTGAAGCACAACATAGCCAACATCATGAAAATCACCCAAGGGATCATTCAGCTGATCTAAAAACCAGGAGTGAACCTGAGTGCCTTCTGACACCACCCCAAGACACTGGGTCAGTGCAGACAGGGACATCTGCTTCTGAGTGAATGATCTCAGCCAAGCCAAATGCAAGTGATGCAAGGCAAAAGAACTGAGTGGGCCAGTCTTCTCTAATAACAGATCTGGATTCATACACAAACTCATCATGCAGCTAAGGGTGAGAGATAGCTCTCAGCCAGCAAAACAGGAAAAGTTGGTGCCTATAAACCCACTTGCAGTGACAGGCCACAGGCATGAGCAAATCCCAGGCCAGCATCTGGTGCAAATCCACATTGGTTAAAACATTAATCCCCTCTGACCACAAGATCACAGGGATATGGTTTCACACACACCTTCCAACAGTTCTTACACAATCAGTGTTTTGGCCCTGATTTTCAAGCAGTTCCTCAAAGACCAAAGACATGAAATAAACTGATAGGTCTTCTGAAGCAAATTTCTTAGGAGATGCATACAAGTGTCACAAAATCATCACTATCACTGCCCTGTCCCTCTTTTCTGCTGCTTCATTGGCAAGGGCCATGCACTGAACTCACTGTGATATTTCAGTGGTGGGATTGGGCAGAGGAACTCAGTTACAAGCATGGAAGGATGGACAGATGTGGACACACACATCATACACCCACCCACCTCCTTGATTTGTCCTCACCTGCAAGCATTCCTGAAACTTTCCAACGTGCTGAGCAAGAACTGTCCCTGTCTCTGAGGAACTCTGCTGAGATTTCTGTTTGCTGGGTGACTTTGAGACACTGAGAATAGGCCATCACTCTGTCAAAGGAGAGAAGGTGATCAAAGCTTTATGTTGGCTGCTGGAAAAAATAACTTCCTTCTCTGACACCATCAGCAGGAGGAACAACAGGTTTCATTTCACTCATCTCTTTCACACAACTGGGTTTTTTTTAGTATTGTGTTTTCCCAGTGGAGGGCAGAGTTAAGAAGCTTTTGTGCTCTTCCTGCGGAGGACTAAGTCAAAGAGCTACTAGTTCTGCACTACCCTGTCGTTATAGTCTGCATTGCCATGGTTTGGTCTAATTTGAGTCTTTAACAGCTCAGCTAATGGAGCTTCTGGGAAATCTTGGTATTTTTGTTAATTTTGTTTCTTCCAATTACTCTTCAGACAACGTTGAACAGTTCCTCTTCCTGCATAGCAATGAAATCTTAGATGCTCTCTGCTTTGGCTCAGATTTGTAAGTAACTATCCATGTGCTAGCTCTTGCTCCCACACAGCATCCTACTGAGTTTAGCCAGAAGCCAACTGCAGCGTCGGAGTTAATCACTTGCCAAAACTGGGAACCAGCTGGAACTCAAAATCTGCCTTTAAGCCTTAACCTGTTGCAGAGGTCTTCTCTAAATACTGTCAGAGGAGAGCACGGTGACACTTTGGTGCCTGGCAGTCCAGAGCTCCTTCTCCTCCCTCTCCTCCTCCTCTATCTTCTCCATCCTCTCCTCATTCTCCTCCTCCTTTCTCCATCTTCCCCATCTCATCATTCTGCCCCTGCACTCAGCACTGGTTAGGCCACACCTTGAGTCCTGTGTCCAGTTCTGGGCCCCTCAGTTTAGGAAAGATGTTGACTTGCTGGAACATGTCCAGAGAAGGGCAACAAAGCTGGAGAGGGGTTTGGAGCACAGCCCTGTGAAGAGAGGCTGAGGGAGCTGGGGTTGCTTAGCCTGGAGAAGAGGAGGCTCAGGGAAGACCTTCTTGCTGTCTACAACTATTTGAAGGGAGGTTGTAGCCAGGCAGAGGTTGGTCTCTTCTCCCAGGCAGCCAGCACCAGAACAAGAGGACACAGTCTCAAGTTGCACCAGGGGAGGTTTAGGCTGGAGGTTAGGAAGAAGTTCTTCACAGAAAGAGAGATTGGCCATTGGAATGTGCTGCCCAGGGAGGTGGTGGAGTCACCATCACTGGAGGTGTTTAGAAAGAGACTGGATGGAGCACTTGGTGCCATGGTTTTTTTGATTAGATGGTGTTGATGATCTCATGATGATCTCAAAGGTCTTTTCCAACCTGGTTAATTCTATTCTATAAACAGCACAGGAACCCCCTGGCCAAAACCAGGGGAGCTAATAGCTTCTCCCTCCCTGCCCTTCTCCCTGTCTCCCTGCACACAAAAGGGACAAGAGACAGAGCAACAAAGCAGTGCAGTCAAGGTCAGTAAAGCCAGGAGAAGCATCAGCCAGAGCTGAAGAAGTGAAAAGAGAGAGAGATTGTTTTGTACAACTAGTTTCAGTCTGTTATCTTCTCCAGTGGGATTGTTTAGAGTTACCATTGTTTTCTTTTCACACCCAGTGGTGATTTATTTACATTCTACTACCTTCTGTTCAAGATGTGTGGAAAATTTTTAAAGGCATAGCCTAAAACTACCACAATCAGGCATTTGGAGCTCTGGTGCTCCAGCCAGATGCACTTGCCACTACTGACATGCAATTCAAATCTACATGGCTCTAAGCCTAGAGGAAGAAGGCTCAGCCCTTATCTTTTCACTATCCATCTGTAATGGGGGCTTTCCTCAGAAGTGCTTAAGTGGCAGCAGCACATCACACTAGCCACATATTCCAGGAGCAGGAAAGCATTTGCAGTTCCAAGAGTGGCTAACAGCATCCTTGCTGAGGCATCATAGTGCATGTATGATGTCCTTCTTGGTCTGAAGGCATAGCAGGAGATGTTCATTGCCAAAAAAAAAAATAGATTGACTAATACAGCCTACATGGTGGGAGCCTGAAGAAGGGGAAATTCAAATTACTTCAGAATACTGAACACATAAATAGAGCAGTGTGCTGAAGTGGTGCTCCATAAATCACTGATTCAGGAAGACAACATTCACCAACATCCATCTTCAGCTAATTCCATGGCAAAGACTGGTACCATCTTGAGGCATGGGGACCAAAAGAAACACCAGAGAACCCAACAGTCATAGGGAAAAGAACATAGACAATATCCACATAGTGTGCTAGGAGGATCATCCCTGCCCTGTTTGCTCCTAGCAGCAAACAAAAACTTTTGACTTACTGCATGACTCTTGCTACTCTGTGGTGGGGAAAGGTCAGCACATCGCTTCAGCACTGCCTCCAGCAGCTTCTGCAGCTTTTCATACGGGACTGGAGGGGAGCTCAGATGGTCCTTCCTGAACAGGAGAGAGAAAGAAAGGCAGCATGCACATTCCCTGCCAGGGACATTCCACCTGGGAAGGCAATGCCAGCAGAAATAACTCCTTCTGACAGCAATATGCCATTGCTACCTCGCTCCAACTCGGCACTCTAGAGTCCAAATACCTGAACAGTGCCTTCATCCACATTTGCCATGCCCAAATGCACCCTCACTGCACTCACTGTCCATTCCCACCACGAACATGACTATACACAGCCTTATGCTTGCTCTCACCTATCAGGATGTGGCACAGCAGCTGCAGTACAGGCCTGCCTGGGATGCTCAGTCCTTGCTGCAGCGACTTGCTGCCTACCACAGCTTCATTACCCTGGCAGCCTTCTCGGGGCGGTGGGATGCTGCTTTTGCTGCACCCACGCCTGTCTCAGCCAGGAGTCCCACTGCAGAGCTCACCCACACAGCCACAGGGGAGCCACAGAGACCAGCACAGAATCAACAGATCTAGCTGAAGAAAAGCCTGCAAACACTTTCCAGCCTACCTCAGAAAAGCTGCCACAGCTCTCACAGCCTCCACTACCACCTCCAGCACTGGGCAGTTCACTGTCTCCATCAAAACATCAATGGCTTCCATGCATACACCTCGGCTTGTGAACAATTTGATTTCCTCTGGTTGCCTGCAAAGAGGAAACAGAGCAAGCAGGGAGAATATTCTCAGAGTTAAGTAACTGTAGTGTCCTATCCTCTTTTCACCATAGGGACAGCTGAGCCATGTGGCTCCAGCCATGCTTTTCAGTATTCAGAGCCACTGCTCTCAAGGAGGCAGTCTCAAAGTTGAGCAGCTAGAGGGTTTGCTACAAAGAGTGAACTTCAGCAGGTCTGGAGCCCTACTGTGATGAAAAAACGCTACAGCCTGGATAACTGTGTAACTGTACCAGCAAACACTGACATGAAAAGCACAAGAAAAACAGGCTTTGCAAAATACAGTGAACTCTCTGCCTAGGACTCTATGCTGAGGTCATCTGCTCTGACATTTTTAAGTTCATCTGGCAATTCCTATTTCTCAGTGAACAAGCAAACACCACCACGCCAGAACAAGGACAATGCCATGAGAACATGAGTCCTACAGCACCTCAAATGCCAGATGCTGCCAGAAGGACAGAGACTTTCATGAACTTGAAAAGCAATCAGGAAAATTAATACAATCCAAAAGCTTTGACAATTCCTCTTGATAGTGAGCATTTTGTTCTGATGGCCTCATGGCCCAAAGAGCTTTGAGCATTCAGCACAGAAACAGAGACATGGCAAACCATCAATCCCATTATTGGACAAAGCTGTGTAAATGGTGGACTGTGCTCATTTGGCTCCTGGCAAGTCAGGTACAGCTGGGAATGCAGGGGGAAGGCAGGTAGCTACGTGCCTACAAGAGGCAGCAAGAGCCTGCCAGAGGGGCTCTCCAACGTAAAGCAAGAAAAGCAGCACAGTGCGACAGCAGCCAGACTTGGGAGCCAAAAGTATTCCCTGTTATTTAGTTTTCATAGATGTGCCTGACTAAAGCAAACCCAGGAGCACATGTTCTCATGCACTAAAGGGAGAAGAAAGCAAACTTCAGTAGAAATTACACTGGAGGGGCAGCTAAAGGGCAAGAAGTGAACAGAGGCAGAACCATTCCGTTTAGTCACTCAGTGGGATGAGGCCCAGCTTGGCAGTCACCTCATCTTCTGCTGTTGAGATAGGCTGAGAGTTGGGGCTGTTCAGCTTGGAGAAGAGAAGGCTCCAGGCAGACCTTATAGTGGCCTTGCTGTACCTGAAGGGGACCTACAAGAAAGCTGGGGAAGGACTTTTTACAAGGGCTTTGTAGTGATAGGGTGAGAAGAAATGGACTGAATCTTGAGGGGGCAAGATTTAGACAGGATATTAGGAAGAAATTATTTACAGTGAGGGTGGTGAGACACTGGAACAGGTTGCCCAGGAGGGCTGTGGATGCCCCCTCCTTGGAGGTGTTGAAGGCCAGACTGGATGAGGCCTTGAGCTACCTGGTGAAATGGAAGGTGTCCTTGCACGAGGTGCAGGTGTTGGGACTATATGATCTTTAAGGTCACTTCCAACCCAAACCATTTTATAATCTATGAACTTGGGCACCAGCAGCAGCCTCTGGCCCAAGCCATAAGTGATGTGCTGAACATCCAAACTGTTTCTACTTAACTGTAATTCTACTAATCCTCTGTATTTCTTTTATTTAATCTCTGACCTCCCGAAGCAAAACACATCAGGAAAAAAAGTCTTCACTGACTCACGCAGGGAGGAAGGGATGGAGGAGTATTGCTGACTCATTCAAGAGGCACAAACCTAAACCCACAGCAATATGGTGCACTATGAGGTCTTCAGGGCCTGGAAGAAAACTGACAGCACTCTTGCAGCTACCTGCAGCTTCTCATCTTTGGGCCCTAAACTGTGCCTGCCGTTCTGGTTGTGTCTGGGACAAGGGGCACTTCAAGGCAAGCTACCCACCACTCCTGACATCCTGCTTGGACAACACCAGAGTGTGGGGCTTGCTTACACAAGAGATTCCAGCAGCAAGGAAAAACCAAGAGGAGAGGTTCCGGGATGAGACCTCTTTCCTCATGCTATTTCTAAGGCGAAGCTCAGAGAAACGAAATGGATGTGCTAGAAAACGAGAGTAATTACAGAGTGTTCTCTTTGTTTTACAAGCATAAATACTGTAATTAGTGTTTCCCACGTTGTGGTTTCTCTTTTGACAGATCCCACACTGGCATCATCACACTGTTCCAGCACTGCTGCTTCTCCTTCTCCTTTTTACCCTGCGCCGCTTGCTACAAAATTGGCTACGACATTTCCAAAACGCAGCTCAAGGGCTCTCTTGGGGGAACTAAGTGGCAAAAACAAGACTCTGTCACTGGCATGACAGGACAGGAACAAGATCACAGAGCAAGAACAGGAAGCACAGAAGAAAAACAAGGCAGGGTATGTTGTTCCTCAGCAGAAAACAAGAGGGAAAAAAGTGACAGAACACATTAATATTTCAGCCGAGAATTTGTTTTTGCTGTTTGAATTTAGCTCAGACGCTGATACAAGACTAGAAGCCATGGAATTTGCATGCTCTGCTTTGTCACACAGCTACACTTAGCAGGAGCTGGCCTGCTCACATAAGCCTGATCCTTCCAAGCCTTCCCTCCTGCTCTCTCTTTCCACAGAATCACAGCATCACAGAAACATCCAGGTTGGAAAAGACCCTCAGGATCACCAAGTCCAACCGATAACCCTGCTCTACAAGGTTCACCCTTAAACCATATCCCCAAGCACCACATCCAAACACACCCAGGGTTGGTGACATAACCACCTCCCTGGGCAGCACATTCCAATGCCTGACCACTCTTGCCCTGAAAAAATGTTTCCTACTGTCCTAAACCTACCCAGTGGCAGCTTGAGGCCATTCCCTCCTTTTACCTCTGTTCCCTCTTGTTCTATCTCTTATTACCCGTGAGAAGAGACCAGCAGCAACCTCTCCACAACGTCCTTTCAGGTAGTTGTAGAGAGCAATGAGGTCTCCCTCAGCCTCCTCTTTTTCAAGCTAAACAGGCTCAGCTTCAAGATTAACAAATTTGGAATCATCTTTCCTTTAAAGATTTCACTTTTCAGGATGACAAACAGCTCAAAGAAGATTTCACCTCCCAGACTGGCAAAAACAAAGCAGGATGAGCTGATGGATGCACGCACAAAGAGGACAAGAGGGAATGGTCTCAGATGAAAAACTTCAAAAGCACCACAGCCTCCATCTGGGGGCACCAAACTCTGACTGTGCTGCTCCCTTACCGTTTCAGTATCTCAGTGAAGAGCAGGAGCCCTTGTTTGTGCAACTCCACATTGTTCAGCTGCAGGACATCTTGGAGACTCCTCACCAGAGCTTCAATGCCTGCATATGTTCAAGGGAAGTCAAGAGAGGGCCTTCAACACACCAAATTCCAGGGTGGAAGTAAAAGTAATTTTTAAAAGGAAGGAACATTTGAACAATTCTTCTTCTGAGCCAGAAACAACTGCCCAAAACTCTTGAGTGTTTACTCAGCTCCCTAGCAGGCTCCAGACTTCACTAGTGGATGTTAGGACCAGAAAAACAGAAATAATTTAGCCTTTCTTCTTAAATCCACAGAAACACCTAATAATTACAGCAGTGTACCCTGGTGGCCAAGAAGGCCAATAGCCTTCCTGCATCAGGAATAGTGTGGCCAGCAGGAGCAAGGAGGTCATTCTGCCCCTGTACTCAGCACTGGTTAGGCCACACCTTGAGTCCTGTGTCCAGTTCTGGGCCCCTCAGTTTAGGAAAGATGTTGACTTGCTGGAACGTGTCCAGAAAAGGGCAACAAAGCTGGGGAGGGGTTTGGAGCACAGCCCTGTGAGGAGAGGCTGAGGGAGCTGGGGTTGCTTAGCCTGGAGAAGAGGAGGCTCAGAGGAGACCTTCTTGCTGTCTACAACTACCTGAAGGGAGGTTGTAGCCAAGTGGGGGTTGGTCTCTTCTCCCAGGCAACCAGCACCAGATCAAGAGGACACAGTCTCAAGCTGCACCAGGGGAGGTTTAGGCTGGAGGTTAGGAAGAAATTCTTCACAGAAAGAGTGATTACCCATTGGAATGTGCTGCCCAGGGAGGTGGTGGAGTCACCATCACTGGAGGTTTTTAGGAACAGACTGGATGGGGTGCCTGGTGCCATGGTTTAGTTGATTAGATGGTGTTGGGTGATAGGTTGGACTTGATGATCTTGAAGGTCTTTTCCAACCTGGTTAACTCTATTCTATTCTATTCTAATAGTAAATCTGGTGATGTCAGTCGTGACAAGTAGTTATTAGAACAAATGCATGCTCATCAGGAAGCTATTAGGACAGTGACACTGTAAACTTAAGCTATGATGGCCATCATAAACATGTCTCATAGGTACTCATTTTCAACCCTCTTCCCATCCTGAGAATTGTGTGTATAAAGCATTGAAATTCAGCTAGAGGCACAACAAATGCCCACAGTATTACTGCAGTCACTCTGTCAGAGAGGCTGATGACTCACCATAGACTGTGTGACACTTGGAGAAGAAAAGGCGCTCTTCAGTTAGCAGCAGCAGGCAGCAGTACACTGACCAGATGAGAATTTCACTGCTGCATGAGAGACACTCGAAGAGGAATTCTGCAAACACACACACACACAAATAAGGTCAGCCTGGTAAGAGGCAGTCTGCTCACAGCTGGCACAGCTGCTCCCAGAACACAGCAGAGGAAGGAAGAGGAAAGGAGGAAGCCTAGCAACAGCCACAGCCACAGGGAGATGAGTTGTATTATGAAATGGCAGGAAGGGAGAAAGCAGCAGATGCTAAGGGGTATGCTAGCCTTCAAAACAAGGTGACTGGAGAGCAGAGTCCCACAGGCACCTTCTCAGACTCAGCAGGCAGGAGCTGAATTGTGGCTCTGGCCTTTGGCACAAACGAAAAGCCACAAAGCAAGCTGCAGCACAGATGCAGTGATCCTTTTTTTCCCCTCAGACCTTTTATATCTCCCAAAGAATTTGGAAAATGGAAGCACTTCTGCCTTTTGAGATTACAGAGATATCATAAACCATTGCCCACAGCTGCATCTTAAAGCTAAATCCTAGACCAAATCCTGTGCAAACTTAACAATATTCAGTGAGGCAAGATGGACCCCAGTCTGTTTAGGCCTCTATTTAAGATCCTGCAAGAAGGACCTTGACCTCAAGGACTTGTCCAAATTCTTTCTGTGGAAACTCCATTCTGACTACTGCCAGCTGCTTCTACACTTTCAGCTGCAAAGTTACTCTCCTTTTCTACTCCTAAAATCACATTAGCCATTTTTACTGGCCACTGTATTCATGTCATCAGTGGTTTCATGCAGCCAGACTGGTTCCTAAATCAAACAGCCAGGGAGTGCTTCGATCTTGGGAGAAGAACAGTAAAAGGCTACTGCATATCTTCACCTGGGACATCTGCATGGATAAAAGCAGGAGCATATCTGCTGGGAGAGTGAACCAGCACTGCAGCCACACAGTGGGAACTTGCTGCCTGTAACAACTCATCTTTGGTCAACAAAAGCTGTTGGGAAACAAAAGGCAAAATGAGAGAGGAAGTCAACTATGCAGATATGAGTAGGAAGCAGTTTCCTCTCCACTTTAAAACATAAATGAAGATATCTCTCTCCTTTGACACATATTTCACAGATGAAACTTGCTAAGGCAAGATAAAACGTTAGACCAAATACACTCAAAAAAATGTAAAATGAGAACCCCAACAGAGAAGGGCATGAGTAAGAATAGCTCTGCTGCCATGCTTAGTCATGCTGGCACTACAAGTGCTGTATCAGAACTCAGCTGTGAGTAAAACCAGCTGAGGCCAGGACTAAAATTTTCCCCCTCCACAATTCAGGAATGAATTTCCCACTGCAACCTCCATTGTTGGTCCTGGCAACAGCACACTCAGATATACCCTACGGGCCAGCAAATTCTTTATGTCTACCAACAGTTGACTTCAGTAACCACCTTTTTGAGAACCAGTGGCAGTGGATTTTCCCCTTCCAAAAAGTCAGGGTTCTCAGACTCCTCCTCTGTCTTTGAATTATTCATAAGAATGGATACAAATTGGTCAGATTTCAGCAGCTCCTTTAGCAAACCTGCAAAAGAAGCAGCAAGAATGAGCACTATACTGGACATAGCAAGGATTGTATTAACACAGGAGCATTTACAGACTAAGACTTGTTGACAACTTCCTCCCCTTTCCTGCACTTCTAACAAAGGCTTTCACCTACAGTTTAGAGAGCTGCTTCTCACTGCATCACCAGACACTGCCATGAGCCCTGTGTCTTGCAACTACTTGTTGCTGATGCTTTTTGCTGGGTCTGATCTGCTCCCCATTCCACCTCAGAGTCACGCATGTGCACTGCCAGATGATCTCAGGAGCACTCTACTTGCATCATCTTCTGCACTCCAGTACCCACTCCTTAAACTGTTTCTTGGGAGAGCTCTTGACCTGCATTTTTCCCCAAGTTACAATCAGCAACCCAGCAATAACCAGACATATTCTCTGGACTACCTCCTGGCAAACTGGCATTTATCTTCTCCCCCTACTTTCACAGGCTCTTATCAAAACAGCTGCATTTAGCTAAAAGATATCCACTCACACCTAAAAGCTCTAAGTATCAATGGGCAGAGCCCTGCTGCAGGTATTGATGTGAATCATCAGGACATGTCAGTACAAATTCACAAGTGGGATTGCCTGAGCTATAGAATTGTACTTTCAAAGGAATCACCATCCACTTCTAGCAGCTGAGTAGATGACCTGAGGAGCAAACCAGTTCCTGCTTACCTCCCATGATAGAAAGGAATTCTCTGGGTAGTTTACAATGCAGGCAATGTCACAAAGGCTGAATTTGTGCTCCACAGCAACAGCTAGTAAGGGCAGCTGGAAGCATAAACACAAGGAAGTGCCACTTCCACACTAGCTTTCTAATGTAAATAATATGATGCCCCATATCTGAAGACCATATTCAATAGACTCTGTCCCACTGCTCTCTAAAACCCACCTGTCCATGCATAGTGTCTGCATTCAGATATTTTAAGGTATGATCTGTTCCTAGGGTGAAACACCAAATTGAGACAGGCCAGGTCACGGTGCAAGCTCTGAAGAAACTCTGCTGATTTGCTGCTAAGCAAATGTGGGGCTCAAAGGACAACAGAGGGCTGGGGGAGCTCAGCAGCAGGTCTGGGCCATGGAGGAACAGAAAGGACTGACTGCTCCAGACAAGCAGCAAAAAGCTCCCCTAGGGCACAAACCACATTAGAGCATTTAAACCAGCCAAGGGTTTCTTCCTCATTCTGAGCCTTCCCTTGCACCTTGCAGTTTCTCTCAGCATCACCTTACCCAAACAATTAACCTGCAGCTCCTTTGTCTGTGCACATCCCAAGGTATTCAAGAAGAGACCACAGAGCCTTTCTTCAAAGTGTGCTGAGAGCCTTTCTGTGCCAACAGAAGAGGAGTACAGCTTGCCATACAAGTAGCAGACAGCAGCCTTTATGGCTTCATTTGGGTACATCAAGCCCATTAGCAGATGATCCACTAGATTACCTAGGGTGAGGAACAGAAGCAGAAAACATTCACACCAATGAGCTGCATTTTTAAAAGCACCAACCAGCTTCCCTTACAAACCTGCAAAAGGCCACTGGGCAGACTGGTGCATGCAGATTAATGAAGGCAAACAATCAGGATGATGTGCTCATCATCATTTGTGCCTCTGAGCAAAGGTACAGTAATAAATGGGTAGAGGAGCTTAGTATTCACCATATGAAGATCCACCATTCCAGCTGTTTCCACAAATAACTAAGGTTGCTGGTCAGTGGCTGGACCAAGAAAACTAAATGTGTGTTGCCTGTGAGGCAGACCATAAATCCCAGTTCACAAAGGCTGTTTTTGCCAAGTTGGCAAAAAGCATAATGACAAGCCTGCTATGAAGTTATTGACTTGCAACCCAGGAGGCTGAATGCCACTCCAACTTCTGGATGAGCTTCTTGTAGGACCTTCAGGAATTCACATAAGGGAGTGCAGGCATGCATATGTGTATTAGGGCTGTGAATAGGACTCTTCAGTAGGTCATGACACATTACTTACTGTGTTCTACCACCAGTACATCAGCAAAGCCTGGGATAGCATCTGCCAGCTTGCCCAAGAGGGTGAATGTGGGCAGGCTGCTTCTCATGCTAGTTGCTTTGCACAGCTGTAGAGGAGTCAGAGAAAGGAAATGTTTCACTGGTGAAGATATTGTCCAAAGGCAGAAATGCAGCCAAACCAGCAAGCTCTTGGTGATACAAATAGGCTCTTTCCCTGAGCTGGATTGTATTCACCACTTAAGTGTACACCACAGGAAAACCCTGAATGCACCACAAAGTCTCCAAAATATCTTCTAATAATAAAAAAAAATCTGGCTTTTTGCTCTTTTTCCTCCCTCTCCCCTCCAGCTCTTACAAGAGCAGAGGAACCAGCTGAATTTCTCCCCACTTTCACTACTTCCCAGCTTTTTGTTCCCTATGAGACCACCACAAACTTAGGAATGAAAAGAGCAGTAGCCCACAGCCCATCACAGTTTGTGAACGTCCCTCACATCACTGAAACTGTAAGATAGGAAGAGAAGAATCTGAGGGAGCTACATAGCTTCAGAAGAACATTCTGAAGCCATATGGCTCTAAGGCATCATGGGAACAATAGGAAAACTCCATGGCTGACACCATCACTGCCAAAATCACAGCAGGAGAGTTGGCACTGGGACATCCCACTGCAGCAGAGTCTGCATCCCAGCACAGTAGCTGCAGACTTGCAGGGCCCCTCCTTCCCATCTCTTCAACCTCTGAGGGACTGAAAGGTAGTGCAGAGAATTCATCTTCACTGACCTCTTTTTGGCTTTCATCCAAAATGTAGCCTAAGTACTGTTCTGACTTCAGCTCAACCAGAAGCCGCATCAGAACTAGGCAGAAGAAACAGGATCAGTAATTCACACCCAGGAGCATTCACAATTCATCTTCCACAGGGCTTTAGCAGACCAGTGAGCAAAGAGCTGAGAAATTAAATGAGCATGGAGGTGCTGAGTGAGCAGGGTAACATTGCCATTCCCAGCACTATTACTGCTGAGAGCCCAGCCCAAGCTCCCTGCAGCAGTGACAGCAGCCCTGTTCTAGCTGCACTACAAACCAAGCATGGAAATGAACTGCGAGTTACAAACTGAGCATCAGGACACCAAGTAAACAAAAGGAATCGGGAAGGGAAGGGGAAAAAAGCCCTAGATTAAAAACATTTCTGGTAACTGAATAGCATTTCTTACAGTATGAACATTGACCCCTACAAATAGATCTTTCCAGAGGAGATACCAGAACTGAAATGAGTATCCTTAGATGTAGATTAAGAGCCCCTCCTCCAGCTGCTACTGCCTCTGAGGTTACAGGGCAGCCATTCCTCCCTCCTACAGTCATCCTATAGACCTTGCCAGAAAGCAAGGCCTCAGTCACCTCTGTGGCACTGTTCACCACCTCAGCCCCAAGCAAGGGCTGTCATTCTTGGTTCACTGCAACTTTAAGAACTCGGACTGCTCTGTCTTGACACAAAGAATCAGCAAGAAACTGTTTATCAGGCAGTGGCTGCACATCACCTGGGCTCCCCTAACAAAATCACAACAGAGTTGCCTGTTGCTGCAAGGCTGCCTCTGCCTCCACACCTATACCAGTGAACCAGTTTTAGGGAGCAAAGTTCTTCTTCTGGTATTTTAAGAACTTGGTTACCTGAATGTTCAGCAAATAAGGATTTGACAACAGCCCCTTCACCGAGACACTGTACAGAACATGGCTCCACAGGTTTTGGTAAGGCTGTCTTGGATGTATCTCGCTGTCATGGCATGACTCCCTTGAAAAACACACTCTTTTCTTTTGTGTTCTAGGAGAACATCATAGAAAAACACCACCAGAGACTCCTCTTGGTATACCCAGGGCAATATTGGAGGTGTAGCTAGCTAAAGAACTACACATCTTAGCAGAGATACATCTTGAGGTGATTTATGGATGGCTCTTCCTTGCCCTGAACCCTCAGAATCTCTAAAAACTTTCAAGAGTTAGGTTGTTACTAAGGCAGAATTCCTCTGTTTGAGAGCATCCATCTCTCAACAGACTGAAAACATGACAGAAAGACTTGTCACCTTTTCAACACCACTTCAAGCAAGTGCCTGAAAACTGAGGGAGCTGGTCACGCCTCCTTCCATCTTTCATGGCAGGACAGGAGGAAATCATTGCATAGCTAACACCACTAGACTCAGCAGAGATGCCCAAGGTTAACTGGACTGCAGAAATTCCTCTGACAGCCCTGCAGGTGTTTCTTTCCTTCAAATTTCATTGAAATCTGAAAGACTGCACAAAGAGGACTCTGCAGCCTGTACAGGTAAATCCCAAATATTCTCTGTCCTGAGGAGCAAGCAATTGATCCCCAAGCTCACTAAAGCCTATAGGAGGATTTCCATTTGCTTTGAGGCTTCAGTCAGGTCCAAAGGTGACAAAGACGAGACATTGTTTACTGCTGTTACCCAATCATGGCACAGAACCTGTGAGGGAAATGCTAAATATTTACACCTGCAGGCACTCCTCTGGCCCCAAATGTTGGAACAGTCTGCTTGTCACTGCTGCACTGACAGGAAATAGCAGCTCTTGCCAATTCAAGCTGTGCAGAAGGTGAGCATCTTATAACAGTTATCAGACAAGACACAGCCTCCCTTTACAAACTGTCAGTAGCTGAGATGTGGCATCTAACTCTCACCTTCTGCAACTAGGTCCAGGGCACTGCTGTCTTCCACAGTATGCAGCATCCCTGAAAGATAAACCACAGTCATGGAACTCATTCCTGCTTGTGACTGCCAGTGCTGGAATGCCTTCTTGTAAAAAGACTTTCCAGTCTTGTTCCAGAACGGCTTTGTTTTCCCTGTTTCACAGGACATCAGCCTGGCTTTGTCAGAGGAAGGCTACTCTTCGGGAGTACAGCAAAAGGCACCCCCCGAGCAGGGCACGGGGTCACGAGGCTCTCTTGCTTCTTTTGCCTGTACTGCAGAGCTGAAGTCAATGGCTCCACCTATGCAAGCAAAAACGGTACTGCAACCATCTCACTGCTCGTCCCCAGAAGCAGACACCTGAACCAACCCTCCAGAATGGCAGAAGTTAGAACCCAGCTCTGACTTGCCATTCCTATCTTCCACTCATGCTAATACTCATGACCAGTCTCCTTCCTCCACGGCACTGAAAATCCTCAGACCAAATGTGAGCATCGAGTTTAAAGCATATGGAAACTATTCCAACGTTAAATTGACCCTGAAGGCACCACTTTACAAGTCATTTGTACAACATGAGGGTAAGACTGGGTATATTAAAACAGGCCTCTGCCTACTACACCACAACAGACTAGAAACTCTACCTTGCAGTTCCTTCCAGCTACAGGCACCTACAGCATCAGGCACCTGGTTCAGACCCCCACTTCTGCCACACCAAACCACTTGCTTCAACAAACCCAAATAAATTACCTCCCCTCTGACTTCTCAGAAACTCAATCAAATAAAGCAATGTTATGACACTGCAGGTGAAGAAATTACTTATTTCCTGCATCATCTGCCCAATCCTCATTAACATCCTTACACTTTGGGAAAGATCTGCACACAGCATTAGCAAACACTGCAACAAAATTCAGGCTTACCTCAAACTCACCATCTCCCCACAAGTAAGATTGGGTATATACTACACTGTATCTCTTCACATTACACTTGTCAACCCTCTTTCTTCTGCCTGTGCTTATCCCAATATTCTCTCTCCAGAAATGCATGTATTTTCCTAAACTCACTATTAATTATAGAATGGCTTGGGTTGGGTTGGAAGGGACCTTAAAGGTCATCTAGTTCCAATCCCCCCACCATGTGCAGAGACATCTTCCACTAGACCATGTTCCTCAAGGCCTCATTCAACCTGGCCTTGAACACCCCCAGGGAGAGAGCATCCACAACCTCCCTGGGCAACCTGTTCTAGTGTCTCACCACCCTCACTGTAAATAATTTCTTCCTAATATCCTGTCTAAATCTGCCCCCTCAAGCTTCAATCCATTTCCTCTCATCACTACAAGCCCTTGTAAAAAGTCCATCCCCAGCTTCCTTGTAGGGCCCCTTCAGGTACAGCAAGGCACTATAAAGTCTGCTTGGAACCTTCCCTTCTCCAAGCTGAACAGCCCCAGCTCTCTCAGCCTGTCCCCACCGGGCAGATTCTCCATCCCTCTGATCATCCTTGTGGCCTCCTCTGGGCCTACTGCAGCAGCTCCATGTCCCTCTTACACTGGGGACACAAGAACTGGACTCAGTGCTGTAGGTAGGATCTTATGAGACTAGAGCAGAGAAGAGTAGTCACTTCCCTCATCCTGAGGCTTAACAATTCTTTTGATGAAACCCAGGATACGGTTGGCCTTCTGGGCTGCCAGTGATCATTGCTAGCTGACGTTGATTTTTCTGTCAGCTGACACCCTGAGTCCTTCTCCTCAGGACTGCTCTTGAGCCACTCTTTGCCTATCCTGTATCTGTGCTTGGCGTTGCCCCAACCCAGGTGCAGGATCTTGCACTTGGCCTTGTTGAACTTTGTAAGGCTGGCTTGGGCTCACTCCTCAAGCCCATTCAGGTCCCTCTGGATGGGATTTTATCTCCTGTCTGTACAAATACTAATCCTGGAGTGTGCAAGCAGTCATACATTGTTGCTGAGGAAACCCATCATAGCTCCTGAATAGAAAACAAATTTTGCAAAGGGGTATGCTGAAAACCTCTGCACTTCATGCAAAGGCAATAATTGCACTGCCTTTCACTCCCTTTTGTCTGTTTGTTGCTTCAGATGTGGAGAAACTTCACACATACACAACTATCCAACACCAGGTAACTGCCTTTTCACTGCAGTCAACTGGTGTGGCCCTGGACCTCTTACCAAAGAGTGTTCCTATCAAATGAATGCAGACCCTCTCGTCCGGTGCCAGCAGCTGGACGACTGGCAGGGCCTGCCAGGCCAGAGCATCGTGGAGGCGGGAAAGGACATGCTTCTTGCGCACCAGCTACGATCAGACAACAGCCAGTTAGTGTTTAAGCACAAGCCACCCTCCTGCTCCTTCCACCTGGGGGTGGGGGGGTGGGGGTCAAGAATGCCAAGAGAGCCCAGCGCCAAGGTGATACTTAGCCAAGCACCACCATACACCCAGCCAGGCCCAGCCCCAAATTCAGTGTAGAAGAGGGGGCATCCAAGCAGAGTTGCAGTGCCAGCTCTGAGGGGCCAAGGTGCCACTGGCTGGCAGCAGCAGAGAGCTATCATGGAATCATAGAATACATTGAGTTGGAAGGGAACCTTGAAGGGAACCTCATCATGCCCAAGACAACCTCCCACACACCCTCCCCCCGACAGTGAGCAGGGACATCTTGCAACTAGAACAGGTTACTCAAGACCCCATCAGGTTTGACCCTGACAATCTCCAGGGACAGGGCCTCAACCACATCTCTGGGCAACCTGCTTCAGTATTTAGGAACTTCCTCCTCATGCCCAACCTAAATCTACCCTCTTCTAGTTTCAAACAACTATCCTTCTTCCCCACTAAACAGTCCCCAGCTTTCTTCAGGTACTGGAAGGCCGCTGTAAAGGTCGCCCCAGAACCGCCTTTTCTCCAGGCCGCACAGCTTGCTTGCTCTCTCCCAGCCTGACTTCTCCCCTCCCTCTGATCATCTCTGTGGAGACTTATGCCCGGGAAGGAGAGACAGAAGCAAGCACTGCCCACCGAGGCGCTGCCGTCGCCCAAGGTCTCCACAGCGCAGGCGAGGCAGAGCGGCGGGCAGAGCGGCGGGCGGAGCGGCGGGCGGAGCGACACCGCCCAGCGCCACCCGTGCTCGCCGCAGGGCTGCGCGCGCCCCTCCGCCATCACCGGGCGGTCGCCGTCGCGCCCTGGCGCACTGCGCATGCGGGAGGAGAAGGGAGGCGGTAGAGGAGCCACGGAGGGTCCCGCCCCGCGCTCGCGGCCGCCTGACTTCCGGCGTGGAGCGCTCGCGCCTCCGTCCGCTGCACGCACTCGGGCCCAGCGGAGCGACCGGGCCGCGACTATGGTGAGAGGGCTGGGCGCCGGCCTCCTTCTTAGAGGGCGCTGTGCTGGGGGCTCCGGAGTGAGGAGACGCTGCCTCCCCGGGGCTGCGGGGTGGGGAACGCGTGGAGGCCTGGCGGGGCTGCGGCCGGTTGTGGGTCGTCTACTCGACACGCTGCCCCGCAGGGAGAATGCCCGAGGAGCTGGCGGCCCTGGGGGTACATAGCGGCGGCGTACTCGGCTTGCCGGCCCGGCCCCTAGTCCCCGGCCTCACTGTGCCCCGTGGGGAGCGGGAGCATGTGCTCGGCAGCCTGGCAGGGCTGTAGCCGCGTGTGAGGGCGGGCGGCAGAGCGGCGCAGCGTGGGATCACCGCTAGCCGGTGCTTGGAGCGCTTGCCTTGCCTGCAGTGGTGGGAACGGGCGTCACGCTCGTTAATGCGGCTTGCGACTCCGTTGCCGTTCCACATTGATGTCAACACTTAAGAGCTACTTGTAATTTTTAGAAATAAACCTGACATCCGCTCTGCTCGGATCACTTTAAAATTCATGTCTGAGCTTGTTAGTTTGCGGCTGGCAGGGGCTTTTTTCTTGTGCGCCGAAATGCTGCATTTTATGTGGTATCCGTGGTAGCAAACGCTTGAGGGCTGCCCTGTAACTTCTCTGCTGCTAGTCTGTGGGGTGTGAGTTGGCTGTTGGTATAGAGATCCTGCAATGAGATTTTCACTATGTGCAGAGTGACTGAGAACAGTGAGGTGACTTCAGTGGTCAGTATATGTGGTGTACATCATGCTTGTGTAGTGTTGTTGAGAACAAACCCCCCTTTGCTACTGTTGTCACATTCTGTTTTTTTCTTTCTCTAGAGTGAGGCAGAAGTGAACCCCAAAGCTTACCCGCTGGCTGATGCACAGCTCACCAAAACGCTCTTGGATCTCGTGCAGCAATCCTGCAACTATAAGCAGCTACGCAAGGGAGCCAATGAAGGTGAGACCTGTGTGTTGCAAAGTGTGGTAGAAGTCATGGCAAGGAGTCTGTGACAAGCTGTGGCTAGAGTTTGTCTTTCCTCTGTAGTGATGGGCCGCTAACATTACATAAATCTGGATCTTTTTAGTGTCCCTCTCTATCCTCCTCTAGCTAGCCTGCAGATGTAATCTTTTTAACACTTACATGCACGTTGTTCTTGGTGTATGTCCTCTGATCATACATATTTTAGTGGCGTGGCATTGGGATTACCAGATGCCTAGAGAGTTCAGATTTATAAAAAGATTTGGGTTTGAGGGGACCTGAAGCTCAGCCTGCTCCTTCTTTCACAGTTGGATCAGGTTGCTCAGGACTTTGCCCAGTCAAACTTTAAAAAAAGAAATCAAGTCTCCAGAAATAAAAACTGTCCTGTGGCATAATCCCCTCTCATGAGGGGGCAGGCAGGTAGAATAAAATTCCAGTGTGTTCCTAGAATCTTGCTGAGGCAACAGTTGCAGTCTGCACCTTGTTCTTTTTCCTGTGCACTCACAAGGACATTCTGGCTCCATCTTCTCTGTAGTCTCCTTAACAGCGAACAAAGCAGCCATATCCCTGCCCCGACTCCCACCTCTCTTCTCCAAGCTAAACAAACCCAACTCCCCCAGTATCTTCTCATCTGTGGTGTGCCCCAGCTCCCTGCCCATCAGCAGCCCTGGGCTGGCCTTGCTTCTTTGTGAAGCTCAGCTA
This sequence comes from Picus viridis, assembly GCA_033816785.1. Taxonomy (NCBI): domain Eukaryota; kingdom Metazoa; phylum Chordata; class Aves; order Piciformes; family Picidae; genus Picus; species Picus viridis. The sequence goes on along the minus strand of CM066568.1, from coordinate 22,000,022 downwards.
TGCTCGAGGGGAGCACTAGACAACCTGGGGCAACCCTGCAAGTAATCCTGTCCTTGGCCCTATTGCTGCCACTTTCCTTTGGCCTGTCCTCATGCTACCACTGGATCTCCTTGCTCAGGCCAATTTCAGTATCACCTAAAGCTGCTTTTTATGAGATGTGTCTTCTAGAAGGACGTAGACTCACTCTTCCATTTCTTTCATAGCCACAAAAACACTGAACCGAGGGATAGCAGAGTTCATTGTGATGGCAGCAGATGCAGAGCCCTTGGAGATCATCCTGCACCTCCCTCTTCTCTGCGAGGACAAGAACGTACCTTACGTGTTTGTGCGCTCCAAGCAAGCTCTGGGCCGGGCCTGTGGCGTTTCCCGGCCTGTCATCGCCTGCTCCATCACCATCAAGGAGGGATCACAGCTAAAGCCTCAGATCCAGTCTGTCCAGCAAGCTATAGAAAGACTGTTGGTTTAAATACCCATGAGTTTGTGTGTGGAAGAGGAAGGTGGAGTCAGAGGGAATTGATGTCTAGCTTCAGTTGAAACCATAGTTTTGATATCTGTGTTTCATTTCAAAATACCAAATGAACTGTTTAACTATGAATTAATTCTTAGTGTTTCTGCCTCTCTTCCCCCCTCTTTTCTATTACTCCACTTCAACCCGCTCATTCTTGTTGCATTACTTCTTGAAAAGTGATTCTACAACTGTATTTCTTACTTGGTGTTTAAAGGTTAAAAAAAAAATGTCCCCCCTCCCCTTATTTCCATGTCTGTCTGCTCAGGGCTTTTTTAACCCACTGAGGAGCTTCCTATGTGTTGCAGTATTTCTGCTAAGCTTCAGCCTCTAACAGGTGTGAGTAACTGTTTCTGAATGGTTGTCTACTGAGGGTAAGGTGTGTTGGTTCCTGCACAGGGGTGCATGCAGGCAGCTGCAGTTTTCAGTGATGGAGCAGCCTAGAATCTTTGTGAGGCAATGAGCAGCTACTGTGTAGCAGCAGACAGAGCCAAGGTCAGAAGTACACATAGCACAACCTTTTTGCTTCTTGAAGCCAGAGAAGAGACTTCTGTAAGGGGTGCACAGGGAGCAGAAATCTTACAGCTGTGCACAAAGGGAAAATTCTTGTCTCACTTATTTTTGAATACTGACTTTTTAAGAAAAATAAAATTGCTGATGAAGCCAAATGTAATTGTCACTCCCTTGGGGAAGCATTTGCAATTCACTGAAGCGTTCCTAGGTATAAAGCTGAGCTGCTCAGAGATTGCCTAAAGGCTACAGCAGTGCAGTAGAAGACATGGCCAAGACAACAGAAACCGAGTAATTTTTCAGAGGAATCGACCTCTGTCTCAAGAAGAGAATGTCAAATAATGTAATGTGGAAAAGCACGAAGCACCACCAGTGTTCTGGATTAGTGGTGCTTTTTTGGAGCTAGCCTGTGTTAAATGCATGTTGTATAATAAATTCCCCTTTCTGCTCCAAGCAGGGTAGTAAACATCTCTGTTGGAATGGGTTAGATCAAACCTGTCCTCTACTGCAGGATGCCAAACCAAAGTAAGCATGGAAAGACCAATAGGTTCAACAGCAGAAGGGAAAAAGTGAGTTCTGTAATGTTTCTCCAGAGGCACTAACTTCCTACCTTTAGTACATTCAAACTGAATTAAATTGGCTCACCAGAGACTAAAGGAAAAAAATCACATCTGTATTTTTCTAAATGGCTGGTAATAGTAATACCTTTGCTGCTGTGAACTTCATACATAGGTTGAGTCTTCCTCTTTGTATGAGGTTTGGAAAGGCTCCTGTTCCTTTCTACTGATGCTGACTGTTCAGCTAGTTATGTTTAAAACCATGACTTTGCCAAGGATTTGCCCTACTGTACGATGCCAAGACAGCTGATGTAAGACAAGGCACACAAGGAGCAGAAATAAAAAGATTCTTGAGCAAGTTAAACTGTCTTAATTCTTCTGCTCTGAAGCTTTCCATCACCATCCCTTTTAAAATTCTACTTAATGTGGTAGTTAAAAAACAAACAAACAAAACACCCAAAAGCTAAGAGGAAGACCTAATAACCTAGACAAAGATGCCACAATCATCCAAAGCCTGGAACATACTGTGCCTGGGGGCTAGCAAGCTAAGAGAGAAGTTAACAAGGGCATTTGGGGAATGAAAATTCACTAGATTAAGCACAAGAGAGTCTCACTATTTTATTGAGTTCAATTGAGTGTTAAGACTCACTAAGACAAGCATTTACAGGAACTTCTTTGCCAAGGGGCAAAATAAATTGATTGCTTAGACAAATCTTTATTAAAAGTAACTACTATAATGCAGGCTCACTAAAAGCACAACAGACTTCTGTAGTTTCAGTATTGCAGAGTTCAACAAGGGCTAGCTGCTCTTTGAGGAGGAGTTGTGGAGGTGAAAGCAGGATGCTGGCACAGCTATGGTGCTCACAGTGCCAAGAGAGTGATCATGGCTGGATCCACTGTGTGCCACACTACAGCTCAGGCACAACCTTCCAAATGGGAATCCCTGAACACTAAAACCATGCAGACCAAAATGTATTCCCATGTTTCCACCCTATAAGAAGTTAATTTAGCTAAACTATTTGTACTGTTTCCTAAAGCAAGGGCAATGACTTGGTTTTAGTCACCTTATGCAGCAAGACAGGTGAGGTATGCCCAGAGCAGAAGTTCAAAACAAAGCCCCAGATGCAGCCTCCCTAAGTAAGGTTAAAAAGATGGAAATATTGGAGGTAGCAAGCTTGGAGAGTAGTCCTTGTTATTTTTCTCTTTCTGAAGCACAGAGTACAGCAACCTGCACAAGTCTACTTCACACTGGCTACAGAGGAGAAAAAGGTCTGTGCCACTTCTGTAATCTAACTGGGGTATATCCTTGAGCTTTTCAGGGAATGGGATGTTTTTTTCCCTTCCTCTTTTAAACCAGCATTTGCCATTCCTATTTAAAACTTTAAAATCTGGCTGTGCAGCTTTGTGAAGTGCTGTCTTTTTTTGCCTGAAGGATTGGCTGCTGTTTCCTAGCAATGATTTTTACCTTTACTATCTGCTGGTAATCTTTGTAATGCCAAGAGCGGAAAAGACCCCAAACACTGCTACTGAGCAGCTGTTGTGGAGAGTAAGACAACACATTTATACCCTCTACTAGCAAACAGACTTGACCTGCTGCTTGACTTCCTGTGGTGCCACTTACACAGATGGTTCAGCTTTCCCACCTTGAAGTGAGTTTTGCTGTCTATGATGCAAGGATGGTACAGCTAGTGTTGCAAAGTAACAAGTCCAAAATAACTTTTATTAAGAAACCAGGAAGGCACAACAGTGTTTGCTTGCAGTGGATGACCTGAGTTAGCAGGGAATTTAATTCTACCTTTGGCTACTGCAAACAGAATTCAACTTTGCTGAGGTGATTCACAACTAAGAATAAAAAGTTTCTCCACTGCTATATTCAGCAACATTTCCTCCCCTCCATGGCAAGATTAAACAGACACAGCACCTACATAAGATAACCAACATTTTAAGCAGATAGACATCAACCAGGGCTTCTCATCCCTGCTCAGTGATCATTAAAGTATTTAGTTAGAGCATCCATGAGCTCCTGTTTCTTCCCCCCACCCTTCAACCCACAAAGCCTGCATGCATCCTTCAGAGTGGGTACAGTGAGCTTGCCCAGAGTGCCCTTCTGCACATGACTCCGCAGCTCCTCTTCTGAGACTTCTACTTTGGGCCTCTTCTCAGTTTGACCATCAGAAGCTAGGAAGACAAATGTTACATTAACACAATTCTAAAGTTTCTCAATAAAAATATATCACTGATTCTTACACCTACCACAGTTAATGGCCATTAACTCATGATACTTTAACAGCCACCTACACACCCACAGACCTGGTTCCACTTTAAGTAGGTGTCACTCACTACGTGTAGTAAGGCATGTAGTACTTCCTTGATAGGAGTGATCTCAAACTCAAGTGTGAAACTTTTCTTTGGGGTGATCTTCCCATCAGAACACAATCCTTCAAGATAGTAGAATGCAATGATTCCTTGGGAAGCTCAGCTAACTGACACTCCCACTTCATGCAGTTTCAGACTTCAGCATTACTTAGATGTTTAGCCCTAACTATGCTCATCGTGGACTTGCTAAACAGCCCATGCCTAAAAGTCTGCTTCCTCACCAACACAAACTGAAAGCATGAACAATTTTACTACTCTGTTGCAAAGCCCAAAGTTATTTAATAAGAAAGCTTTAAAAACAAATAATATTTTGCAGTCATTCACCTGCATTGCTTCCTATACTTCACTGTGCAGCTTCTCATTCCAACAATACTCCAAGTGGATACCTCAGTATCCTCTACTCCCTAAGAATCATCACTGGGTATAAATCCACTTTGTTGTGGAGATGAGTGAAGAGAGCTGTTGCACAGGTGGCTTGTTCAAACCATCAGACAGATACTTCTCCACAGAGAAACCATATTGTATGTCTGCACCATCATTTCTTACCTTGTTTTCGCTTGACAGCCTTCTCATCAGGATTGTAGTCAGGGGGATAAACCAGCTGCTTAAACTCCTCCACCAGGTTGCCCAGCCTACGGTTCATCTCTTCCACCTTTGGCACTGTCAAAAGACAAAGATTTGCCCTCTTCAAAACAGAGTAATCACTGGAAAAAAAAAATCTAAATGAGGTGCTTCTGTAATAACTAGCATGCAAGCATGTAGCAAGCATGCAAAATGCAAAGAGCTGTGGTATGATATTCACAAATGACAAATTTACAGCTCTTGGTAACATCAGCAGTTTGCACTATGATATGTAATGAACGGACTTGCACATACTCCTGATCAGGAACAAAAATGACATGGTGGAAGTGATGTAGAAGATCTCCTACCTGGCTGGACTGTTCCTCAGGTCTCACCTCAGATGTTTAAAATACAAAATGTTGCTATCTAAGAATGGGAGTAGTTTGAGCCAGAACAGCTTGTTTCTGTAATGTGTTAGGTATCACTTCAGAAGAGACAAATAGTTCCTCTAACACTATTCCTGGAGCACAACATGTATTTTAAAAAAGGAACTTGCCCCTCCAGTAGCAGTTTTCTGTCCCTTGCCAAGATATTCTGATACAGAAACCCTCAGAGCCACGAGGTGGCATCATTGCCTCCTAGCACAATAAACGCTAAGGAGTTTTTAATTAGACTCTTGAGAGGAATTTCAGAGAAAAGATTTGTCACCACAGACAAAAATGTGATTCAGTTCAAATTGTGGACGGCAAAGTGATCTTTTTTTTCCTTTATCTTAGAACTGACAGCATTAGAAAATATGGTCTCACTATTTCAAAACAGACATATCCAGAATTCTGCATCTTGGAACTGCATGCACCGAAATATTTTTACAAGGACATTTGTAGTAGCACATGTCTGACTTAGTACAAAGTCGAGAATCCCCTACCCCACCTCCCCCTTGCACCCACCAATAATTCTCACTTGTAAGATCTTCAGCTTGTTCTGGTTCCATCATATCCAGAGCCAAAGCTTCCAGATTCCTGAAGTGCTGCTGCAAAACTGGGTTCTCAAAGCCGTCAGTCCTGTCAAGAGCCCCCAGAATGTTAATGCATACCGCCAAGAAGACAGACAAAACACACAAGATCTACCACCGACTTATTCCAAAGTAAAAGGTCCCTCTTTCCCACACAACAATCCATCTTAGCGGAAGACCTGCTTTTCCTCCTTCCAACTGCCCTGCTGAACCACTATCCTGTCACACACCAAGCACATTAGAACACTGTGTGAGACAGAGACAGTGGCATTCTGCTATCTTAACGGCTATGATACTTTCCGCATACCTAGGAGGAAAAATATCTCTCATAAATCAGAGAGTCATAGAATCATTAAGGTTAGAAAAGACCTTTAAGATCACTGAGTCCAACCATAACCCAACTACCATGACCACTAAACCATATCCTGAAACACCACATCTAAGTGCTTCTTGAACACCTCCAGGGATGGTGACTCCACCACCTCCCTGGGCAGCCTGTTTCAAGGCCTGACCACTCTCAGGAAAGAAATTTTTTCCTAACATTCAACCTAAATCTCTCCTGGCACAACTTAGGCCTACTTCCTGCCATCTTATTGCCCATTACTTGGGAGAAGAGACCAGCAGCCTCACTACAACCTCCTTTCAGGTAGCTGTAGAGAGCAACAAGGTCTCCCCTTAGCCTTCTCTAAACAGCCCCAGCTGCTCCTTGTAGGACACCCTCCAAACCCCTCCCCAGCCTCATTGCTCTTCTCTGGACACCCTCCAAGACCTCAGTGTCTTTCCTATACTGTGGTACCCAGAACTGAACACAGTTCACAGGCTGCTGGACACACTGGTTTTGACAGGCCAGGATGTCTTCTTGGCCACCTGGGCACACAGCTGTCTTATGTTCAGCCAGCCATCCACCAGCATCCCCAGATCCTTTTCCACCAGGCTCTATTCCAGCTGCTCTTCCCCAAACCTGTAGCACTGTTTGGGGTTGTTGTGACCCAAGTGAAGGACCCGACACTTGATCCTGTTAAACCTCATCCCATCTCCTGAAATTGATCCTAACTAGTCTCTCTAAAGTGGTCTCATTCAAACAATCTGGGTCTGATCTGCAACAGATTGGCAGAACTACAATAAAATGTGGTAACTCTGCACAAATGACAACAGTCCAGAGAACAAGAGCAAGTCTATAAAGAGCTCTGGAAACTGCTACATAACACGTGGCACCTGGGTATCGAGAAGGATTAAGAATAAGGTTTGGATAAAGCTACTGCAAAGGGAAACAGTTTGCATCAAAACACATTAAAAGCTCATCTTGTGGATACCACAGCTGAACAATGTGTGCAACAAGGTAAAGGAGTGTGGTTAATTGCTTGAGGGAGGTTCTCCTCTCCCTCTCTACTCTGCCCTGGTGAGGCCCCATCTGGAATACTGTGTCCAGTTCTGGGTCCCTGAGTTCAAGAAGAACAGAGAACTGCTTGAGAGAGTCCAGCACGGAGCCACAAAGATGATGAAGGGAGTGGAACATCTCCCTTGTGAGGAAAGGCGGACCAATTTGGGTCTCTTCAGCTTGGAGGAGACTGAGATGTGACCTCATTAGTGTTTATGAATATCTGAAGAGTGAGTGCCAGGAGGATGGACCCAGGCTCTTCTCAGTGATGTCCAATGACAAGACAAAGGGCAATGGGTGCAAGCTGGAGCATAGGAGATTCCATGTGAGCACAAGGGAAAACACTTTCACTGTGAGGGTGACAAAACACTGGAACAGGCTCCCCAGAGAGGTTGTGGAGTGTCCTTCTCTGGAGACATTCAAAATCCACCTGGAGGCGTTCCTGTGTGACCTACTCTAGGTGATCCTGCTCTGGCAGGGGGGTTGGACTGGATGATTTTTCAAGGTCCATTCCAACCCCTAGTGTTCTGTGATCCTGTGACCAGTGTTTGTCTTTCTTCCCCGTATGCTATCTCCATTGGAATTGGCTGCCCAGGGAGGTGGTGGAGTCACCATCCCTGGAGGTGTTCAAAAAGGGATTGGACATGGCACTTGAAGCCATGATTTAGTAGTCATGAGGTCTTGGGTGACAGGTTGGACTTGCCAATGGCATCCTGGCCTGCATCAGAAATAGTGTGGCCAGCAGGAGCAGGGAAGTCATTGTGCCCCTGTACTCAGCACTGGTTAGGCCACACATTGAGTCCTGTGTCCAGTTCTGGGCCCCTCAATTGAAGAAGGACATTGAGACTCTTTAACGTGTCCAGAGAAGGGCAACGAGGCTGGGGAGAGGCCTCGAGCACAAGCCCTACGAGGTGAGGCTGAGGGAGCTGGGGTTGTTTAGGCCAGAGAAGACCTTATTGCTGTCTACAACTACCTGAAGGGAGGTTGTAGCTAGAAGGGGGTTGAACTCTACTCCCAGGCAACCAGCACCAGAATAAGAGGACACAGTCTCAAGCTGCACCAGGGGAAGTTTAGGCTCGAGGTGAGGAGAAAGTTCTTCACAGAGGGAGTTGTTAGCTGTTGGAATGTGCTGCCCAGGGAGGTGGTGGAGTCACCATCCCTGGAGGTGTTCAAAAAGGGACTGGACACGGCACTTGGTGCCATGGTTTAGTAGTCATGAGGTCTTGGGTGACAGGTTGGACTTGATGATCTTTGAGGTCCTTTCCAACCTTATTGAGTCTATGATTCTACCTCTGTGTACCTGTACTTGAACCGGAGTTTCTGAATGATTTCCTTCATTTTGTCCACCTGCTCCTGACTGGCTGGCACCTTCTCTGTAAAATCCACCTTCCGTTTGTCATCTGCGTAGGGTAAGAAAACGACGTGGAAACCTGCACAGAAAGGAGGAAGCAAGAGGACAGTTATTCAGAACCATGGCCTCAAAACAATAATATAGAATAGAATAGGAATAGAATAGACCAGGTTGGAAAAGACCTTCAAGATCATCAAGTCCAACCTATCACCCAACACCACCTAATCAACTAAACCATGGCACCAAGCGCCACGGAAAGATTGAGATGCTTATTTAGGTCTGAGGACTCCAAAGCTAGATGTTTTGTTGTAAACAACAGCAAACCATAGTATTTCCCAGTCCCTACATTATGACACTCAATCCCAGTGTCAGTGTCTACAACCATAAGCTTTCTGAAAGAGTCAAACTAAATGCACAGCTAAGCACTGGATATTCACGACTCGCATTTTATACAGATCGGCTCATTCACCTTCTCCATCTCTTCTTGGATATGAACTTGAAAAAATCCTTATTTGAAAATGAAGTAAATGCCTGTGTTTTTCTGAAACGCCTTCCCCTGTACACAAGCAATGTTACTTTCCTACTTTCTCCCAGAAAAGGACTTTTTCAGTTAAAGAGGTGAGAAAATGCAAAAGAGCAAGGGTCTGCCTTTGCTCCTTAATCATTCCCCACTCAGTTGAAAAGGTGTGAGGTTCAGGATATGAGATTATTTATTTAACGCTTCAAAATGTACCCAAGGGTGCACTAAAATCCAGGGAAGCACATTTTGTCCAGTCAGCAAACAGAATTTAAAAGCTTTCAAAATGTTTAGGTCAGTTACTTGTATCCACTAAAAAAAGAGGTAGAAAGCAGGGAAAATAACTGTAACCATGTAATATCTAAGCAAGCACTGAGGAGGCAACTGGAGTTTTTAAAAACAGATTTAACACCAGATGCTTACAAAGACAAAACTGAAGAACGGGATGTTGGAAAGCACTCTCCTCGGTTTTAAGGCAAGCAGCACCGAGAATGTTTTCACACAATACAGGATGCTAGTATGCTGACTGCATCCAACCATGCAGGGAAAGACAGCTTCTCTTCCCATACCTGGAGGGGTTATCTGCACTTTCTGCTCATCCAGCTCTTCCTCCTGGGGAACCAGGGCCACGAAGCGAGGGGAGTGTTCCGACGGGCGGTGTATCTGCACAGTGCCATCACCTCCCTCTCCAAGCATTTCATCAGTAAGGCATTAAACAGTGTTGTACTCCCTGAAAAGGAAAGACTGTTTTGGTCAGATAGACAGCTCTAATCAAGAGAGTCAAACAGAGAGCTACCAGGATGATTAAAAGACTGGAGCATGTGCCCTTTGAGGAGAAGCTGAGATCCCTGGGGCTTTTTAGTCTGGAGAAGACTGAGAGGAGATTTACTAAATGTTTATAAATATCTGAGGGCTGGGGGTCAAGAAGGAGGGAACAGGCTCTGCTCAGTTGCACCCTGTGATAGGACAAGGGGCAATGGATATAAACTACAGCACAGGAGGCTCCACCTGAACACGAGGAACAACAACTTCACTGTGAGTGCCACAGAGCACTGGAACAGGCTCCCCAGAGAGGTTGTGGAGTCTCCTTCTCTGGAGACTTTCAAGACTCATCTGGATGTGTTCCTGTGAAACCTGTACTAGGATCTATGGTCCTGCTCTAACAGGGGGGTTGGACTCAATCTCTGGAGATCCCTTCCAACCTCTAATATCCTGTGAACCCTAGATAAAAGGTTATAAAACCTGTGTCTTCTCTGAAGTGCCTGCAACACTGCACAAGTAAACATCAACTTTTGGAAGGGGAAATCCTTGAAAGCAGCAATGTTAGTGCCTCTCCGGATCACAGCACTAAGGGTTCTAGTGAAAGAAATTAAATCACCAGCATCTGAGCAATGAAATACAGGTGAAAAATTGTAAACAGGTCTCTGCAAAGCCTCTTTCTGGACTGGTGGATCATAGTGGCAGCACATCACAGAACCTTTTGCAGAAATAACACTCTAAGAACTCTGGCTGCAGTATTCCTCTCGAGTCACACATTTGCTTTGTATGTTACCAGATACAGTGGTCAAGAAAAGACTGACAGCTAAGTAAGGTGTTTGAGTCAGGAAACTGCTAAGCTGGAGAAGCAAAAGTAAAATCTTTAGTTAAGACACTGCAAAGCATTTGGTCATAATTCAGCCTGCTTTATTCACTGGTAGAATGAGGAGCTACATTTTTTTCTTTACTGTGGCAGCTTGGGATAGATTAATCCTGTATTTCTGGATAAGCAGACTTACATAAACAGATAAAAATGAGAGAAAAAGCAGTCCTAAGCATCCTCACCTTCCCTCCTTAACAGTGCTATTAATTCAACCACGCTTTTGAAGCATTATGTTTCCACTCCTAGCTGATAGGGACTTAAAATCAGCAATTACATTCACTGATTCATGGTTTGGTTTTTGTTTGTTTCATATAACCACCTTCCTGTCAGGTACTAGGATCCTTTACTTTCAGGAAGGACAAAACCAGCTATTTTGAGGCTATATCTGCATGGGTGATTAGCTGCTTGCCCTGACAAATGAAACATGAACTCTCATCAGCAGTTCTGCTATTGAAGGAAAAAAAAATAACAGCAGCTGAGAGGGTTAGTACAAGCTGCCCAGGGAGGTGGTGGAGTCGCCAACCCCGGATGTGTTTCAAGGTGGTTTGGATGTGGTGCTTGGGGATATGGTTTAGGGGTGACCCTTGTAGAGTAGGGTCAATGGTTGGACTTGGTGATCCTGAAGGTCTTTTCCAACCTGAATGTTTCTGTGATTCTACACTTTTCAATATCAGCAAGTTTTTAAGTTAGACTTTACACTCACTCAATGATCCCCACTTAAACACACTATGAGTCAGCTGATTACCCCTGATGCAAAGTGGTGAATCTTCTCTTGCCATCTTTACTTACCACTTACTAGGGATTCCTCAGGATAGATGAACTGGGAGTGCTTGATGTGGTGGTGATGTTTAAGCATTGAAAGGGGTTTGAAGCCGATCAGAAACAAGCCTGGAGGATCAAACCGTTTTAATTCTTCCGTCTCCTCTTTCTCCAGCACGATTTGGCGGTTTCCATAGGTCTAAACCAGGGAAGAGCAGACACTAGGCTTGCTAGCACAAAAAAAATGTGGGGGTGGTGGGGATGGGAGGCAGGAAAAGGACTCAACTGATGTCTGTCACTACTACTTCCTACTACACAGGAAACTCCAGCAGGACATTAGCAAAGTGCACTTTCCCAAGACAATGGTTGAGCCCTGGCACAGAGCAGCTGCCACATCTCACCCTTGGGAGTTCTTCAGTGCTGTTCCAAGCAAACTGTGAACAACCAGATCCGGTTTAAAGAATCTTGCTCTGGGCTAGACATTCTCAGAGGTCTTGCCTGATTCTGAACTTGCTTCAGCACATCAGTTACCTAGTCCTGGCAGAAACAGTGACTGAGAAACAACACTTTTGACCCATCAGTCATATGCTACAAAAATCCAAGTTTATTGTAGCCCAGCTGCTGAAGGTATGTATCAGGACTTAATGCTCAGCTTACTCTTCATCACCTGTATTTACTTTCCAGTAAAAATAAACTTAGTATTTAATCTTAAGACAATAATTTCATCAGCCTCTTTCACAGAACACCACAGAGTGCACTTGTGACAAAACACCTAGCAACTGCATATCCTGCTTTGAAATAAAGTTGTGCCTGAACAGAATGTGACATTCAATCATCAGCCAAACGATCAAGCAGGAGGGCAAAGCAAAGAACAAAACAATAAAACCCAAAGATAATATGCCCTTTTTTTTTTGTTGGTTGGAAAGAGCTACACCCTGCCCCCATTCCATGACTCACATTTGTATATTTAATAAAAATGACCAAAAATCTGCCCAAAAGAAAACATCAGCAAAGATTGCACAAGGCCACGTAAGGTCAGGCTGTGGCAACCTAGTTCTGCCTTACAGAAAGAAATTACCTGTGTTCCTAAGGGCACTTCTACTAGCAGCTCTGGTTTCCCTTGACAGTCATGGCAGAGAAACAACCCAGACTCACTCTGTGTAGTTTACAAAGTGACCAGGTTATCCCCAGGGGCATATGGATGTAAACATTTCTGCATCTGATCTTGATAGTGAAACCCAAACAAAAGCAGCAAGAGAATCAGCATCTCACACACACATATCACAGAGACAGGAAACAGCAGCAAGATGATCAATACCTTACCTGAGCCCTTTTGGTGTCACTAGGCAGGAGCAAACTGCCTGTTTGGCTACTGAAGGTCCTTGTCTTTGTTTTAACTGGTTCATTAGTTTCCCGATAAAGCTTCACTGGGTATGGCTTGTAAGCTTTTTGAATAAGGTTGTAAACAGCAACAGAAAGTGACAGATCTTTGCTCAGATACAGATTTAACCTGTGTGAAAAGGCAGACAAAGACTTGAGACTTCTGGAAAAGTGATTTTTGTGTTTTAGAAGTCATCTCCTTAGATAAATTATTTTCTCTGCCCTTCTCTTACTCTCTTCCCCATAAATCACACCTATCTCAGGAAACATACTATGACTTGCATCATAATCTCACTTGTATAAAAACATTCTTGCAATGCTGTCACTTCTGGCCATAAAAATGATTTAAACACAAATAATTTACCCTATTTCTTTCATCTTTTTTTTTTTTTCTCTCCAGTCTGGAGCTATGCTCAAGCAGAAGACAGGACAAGTTCACATTTGGGCACCTTATCTGTGCTTAATGCAATGTGACCTCTGAATTCACACAGCTGTTCAGGCTGAAGGCAAAATTCCCCAGAAGAATCACAGAATGTTAGGGGTTGGAAGGAACCCCTGAGATCACCCCAGTCCAACCCCCCTGCCAGAGCAGGATCACCTAGGACAGGCCTTACAGGAACACATCCAGGTGGGTTTTGAAAGTCTATACAGAAGGAGGCTCCACAACCTCTCTGGGAAGCCTGTTCCAGTGCTCCACCACCCTCACCAATTAATACCATGATTTAAGAAAAGAAATCATCAAAAATTAAGAGAAAAATGCAGAAGCAAAGGTTTAAAACTGGAGATAATCTTCAAGTTCTGAGAGCAGAACATGTCCTCTCCTCTAAGAGGTATCCCTGGTACAGGATTCTTCCTCCTCAAAGATTAGAAAACTCGAGAAACATTCCCACAAGAGGAAAATAAAGCTGTGAGCAGCTCAAATGTCAGTGCCAACAGCTGAAGTTAGGATTATCTCTTCTTTTTAACATATATTAAAAAACCCACTAGCCTGTGAAGTTCATTCCCTAACTATGCTTCTGTCACGAACTCACTCATGAAAAAAACCCCAACTGCTACAGAGTATGTGGCTCCAAAAATACTTTCTATCTGCTTTGTCAAGATCCCTTTAATCTCTTTGTAAGTATCTCTAATCTTTCAGTGGGTGACCAGAAATATCAAGGCTATGTGAATTCACACCAAGTGCTTAGAGAGACTGACCACAAATAACAATTTCATAACAGACCAAAATCCCCACCAGTAACAACGAGCAGAAATGTTTCTAAGTTAGTGCTAGTAAGAAAAACCTCCTTTCAATCAGATTTCACCAGAAACTACCATTTTACAGGTTGCACATTTCTTTTTTGAAGTATTTTACTTGGCAAAAATGTAATTTTTGGAAAAAAAGATCTTTTCTGGCTAAGACAAATCCAGGAGATGTCAGACGGGGGGGGGGAAGGAGCCCTAGATTCTTTCTCTGCTCTTCTCGTCCAGCAAGGACAAATATCATTGAAGCTACAGAAGTAACACCAATCTTGTCCTAAGGAATTAAGATTGAGCACTGATGGCTTTACAGACTAAACACTCCACAAGAGGGAGGTGAGATGCAGTCTAAAAGTAACACCAGGTGCCTCCATGAAATGAAATACAACCAGGCACCAACCTGACCATAGCCCGTTTTTTTGTCTGCTTTGCTCGTACTTTCTTCATGAGATGTTCCAGTTTCTCTGACTCCTTAGGCTGGATCCCAAGGTCCTCATCCTCTGCTAAATTTATTATATCCCTGTAGAACAAGGAGATATCAAACCCTCCAGGCTTCTTCAAATTCATCAAGTCCAGGATGATACCTAGAAACAAAATAAAAGATAGGAGGAGGATCACAGAAACTGCTTTGTTTTTACATCGGCTTGTTTCTCAGCACTCTCAGATTTCTCTAAGTTGTCATCTGTGCTTGATGTGAAAGCTCCTATGGCAAGAGGCAAAACACATTCATCAACTTCAGTCAAAACAACATAGGATAGAAACCATTTTTTCCCCTAGTAACCTGGACAATATTGCTTACAAAACAGCTCTGACAAGCTCCCAGGCAACCACAGAACAAGAGGACAGTCTCAAACTGTGCCTGGGGAAGTTTAGGCTCAAGGTGAGGAGAAAGTTTTTCACAGAGGGAGTTGTTAGCTGTTGGAATGTGCTGCCCAGGGAGGTGGTGGAGTCACTGTCCCTGGAGGTGTTCAAGAGGGGATTGGACGTGGCACTTGGTGCCATGGTTTAGTAGTCATGAGGTCTTGGGTGACAGGTTGGACTTGATCTTTGAGGTCTCTTCCAACCTTGTTGATTCTATGATTAAGGTATAGAGGGAAATAATGAGTTCAGAAATTCCCCCTTCCCATTTGCAAGGGCTAAGGAATTAAAGAAGCCTCACAGTTTCTAGATCCAGCACATCTGAACTCCAAAAACATTTGTTATCTGGGCTACAGAGTTGAACCAATGAAGCATTTGCTCCCTAGTCTCTGAGGTCAGGTTGCTGTTCTTCAGCTGATTCAAAATGGGGACATTCATTTTCTTTTTATGTTAACTTAGTGTTATTTTTCCCTTCCTGGAAAATGTTGGAATAATGAAACTAAGTAGAGTTTGTTGTCCATAGGCTGTCTCAAGTTCTGATTTATGTTATCAGAGTAGAAAAAGGGATCTTAGACCATAAGGGTTAGTTGCTGGATACCAGATTAGATAACATCTTTTCTAATTTAGATTACAGGAAGAGTCCCCAGTTCAGATAATCTTACACTTTTGCCCCATCACAAACATGCAATGCAGTTAACATTTGCTGCAAGGGTGCACTGTTTTTACTATACCTGAAATTAAAGACAAAACTAATCACCTGTGTCTCTCAGATCCCCAGCTCTGGTCCTGGCCAGCTTGGCTTTAGCACTGTCATTGGCATGAGGGTCATCCTCATTGGTGAAGAGCATGATCCTTTTGTGGCTCAGTCTGACTCGGACATCACTGAAGAGATTAGAGCAGGCCCAAAGTGCTTCACCCAGTGAATAGTCAGCATTGTGGCCAAAGGTATCATGGAAGAGTGCTTGTCCTTCATCTCCCCGTACTGGTCCAGCTCCAGGACACGTTTTGCACCTAAGGGGGACAAAAGCATTCCCATGCATCAGAAAGCACCACAAAACCCTTCTAAATATGCACTGAGGTTCCCTTGCAGCTGACATCCAAGCAATAACCCCTAACACCTCTGTGGCAGTTCCCTTCCACCATCTGGCTGAGAAAACTGTTCAGCATAGCCTAACATTTGCAACAACACAAGCTGGATACTACCTGAAAGCACCTACTCAGACCAAGAGGACATAAAATGCCTTAACACCAGTGTGGAGCTCTTCTTACTGAGGGAGGGAAACAGGCAGGAATCAAAGTATTGCAAACCCTCTACAGTGAAGGGACGAGGAGGAAAGGACAGCTGTGCCACCAGAGAAAGGAGAGGAGCCTGAAATACATCCTGCATCTCCACAACACATTGAAGAGGTGAAGAATTCCTCCTGCTCCTAGCCACTCATGTCAGATAGAATCAACCTAGAGGTCAGATGCAGCCCACAAACCACCAAGTGGAGCACAGCAATATTCAGGGCAGCTGTCGACGGCCTCTTTAAAGCTCTGCAGGTTCTTCCAGCAAACTACAACTCCTTTTCCCACCTATCTAACAGCAGATTCTATTTTCTCTCTTAACTGTACAAAGAGAGACGATATTTCATTTTTCAGCTACTGCACTCTGCAGAGCTTCTTCCTTTGTCCTTCACTCAAATTCTACAGCACTTCTGAAATCTCATCTGAAAGGGTCTTTCCCTCCCTTTACTATTTTATTTTCATTTTCCTCAGCTGCCATTTAATTAACAGCATAAGTGTGCACAATTACATACTACATAGTAACTAACTTCTTCATCCACAGCATTCTGCTTTCCAGGGGCAGCAAATACACAATCCTGTTCCCTTTTAATAACACCCACCTTTCATCTGCACTGTCTTCAGCACAGCAAAGCTACTGCCTCTAACACAGGAAAAAAGGGCAAGCATGGAAGAAGAGGGGAAAAAAGATGGAGCAAGAAGCCTAAGGTGCTTGCTGCCAGAAAAGGAAGAACCTAAGCCTGTCTGGTCAGGTCCTCATCACAATTAATTCTGAAACTAGGACAAGGCATAGCACCTCCCAGGTGAAAAAATTAAACCAAACTTCCTCAGAGATACAGGCTGCTATTAAAAGCTAGTAGACAAAATCCTCCCACAAGACTCTGCTGTCAGTGAATTTGTCATCACTACCATGCATTCTTCACACCCTTCCTACTACCTTTACCAGTCCAGCAACTGGGACTCATTACCAAGCAGATGCTAGGTAAGATATCCTAAAGACCTAAACCCAAGAACTGCAAAACAGGTTAACCTATTGGACAACCTGTTCTAGCTGATCCTGCTTGAGTGGGAGGGTTGGACAAGATGACCAACAGAAATCCCACTCAACCTGTGATATTCTCCATCAGGTGGAACCTGTGGTGCCTTTGCACGTTGCATGTATTCTTCTGAAGTGCAGCAGACACATGATGAGCTTTCAAGAGTGCTGCTGAGGTCCTCTTAGGTTTAGCAGACAGTAAGTGAACCACCACTTTGAAACAGCAGACATAGGAAAGGGATTTAAACCAGCTACAACAGAAAAAGCTAAGCCCCCACCACCTTTCTTAAGCTTTCAATAAACTTCTAAAGCTACTCCCACCATCACCAATACATTTCAGTAACAAGAATTTTGCTTATCTGGTATCTCTCTGTTTTCAGAGAGATCAACTAGTGACAATGCTACTACACAGATTTCCTTACTCCACCTTTCTATATAACCTTAATATATCACTTCACTGCCTTTACCTGGGTTGTCCAGGTCCTGGAGAACATAGACATGCTTGAAATCTGCTGAGTTCTTGCTGTTTTCTGTACCATAGAACACAACACTTAACAGGTCTTTGTCACTGCTAATAATTTTGCTGGTATACACATTCCGGATGCACTGGGGGAAAAAATGCACACACACCAAAGTATGAAGAAAACCAGTTGCAGCAGGGGTGCAAAAGTTTTCTCTCTGGCAATTAGCAGTTTATACACATAGACTGGCAAACAGCAACATTCTTTAAGCTGAATAAAGAATTTGGAGTCTTGTTTTTCAAGATGCTTTTTTGTCCAGTGTACAGCCTTAAATATTTGTCATTAGCATTCCTTTTTTTTTTTTTTATGAGCAAGGCCAGCAGAATAAACATTTCTTAAACAAATCACCCTGAACTGGTCGGTTTGGTGGCTCATTCTATAAAGGTTTCCCTCATCCAACTCCAGACACGGCCCGTCAGGCGTCTTTCCAAACGCACAGCCATTTAGCAGTCCGAGCTGCTTCCATTCCCCAGAGACCTTTACAGCGACACAACGGGCAGAGGACAGCACGGTGTCCGCAGCCGCGGAGGCGCCGAAGGCGATCCCCGCCCGTTAGCGAAGCAGCCCGCCGATCTTTAAGCAGCCGTACCTGGATGGTCATCTCAAAGGGCGTCATTCCCTCCTCATCCGACTCAAACATGGCCTTGGAGGCGTCCACTAAGAAAATGAGACTGTCCCGACCGGAGAACCTGTAGTCCCCTACGGAATTAGGGGAAACAGTTTTAACAGCGGCCTCCTCCGCACGCTGACCCTCGAGGGCAGCGAGCCCATGGATGCAATCCCTGTGAGAATGGTGGGCCCTTACCGACCGCCTCAGTCCCCTCCTCCTCCTGCTGCTCATCCTGCTCATCGTCCTCCGGCCCCTCGCTCCGGTAGTAGGACACCCACTCCGACATGGCTGCCGGCGCCCCGCTAACGGCCCCGGAAGCGCGCGCGGAGAGGCAGCTCGTGCCCGCACCGGTCCCACCGCCCGCCTGCCCTGAATGCTCAACCAACCGCAACGGCCACTCCTCGGGGGACCCGCCTCCCATATTAACTCTGACCAATAGTGAGAGAGAAAGAGAGCCCGTCCCTTTCACCACCCTACCGCGAGGACTGGTTGTGGGGACGAAAAGAAGGCGGGAGTTCTGCCCGCCTTCCGCGTGGCCCCAGCTCGCAAGCCAATGACAGGGGGAGTTCCCCTTCCCCGCCCGGCTCCTCTAGCTCCGCCCGGGCGCGGCGACGCCCGCCCCAGGCCGGAACCGCGGCGCTGCATAACGGCGCAGTGACGGGGCAGCACGGCCGGTTGCCGGCTGCCGCGCATGCGCAAAGGCAGCGTCGTCCTTTCCGTTCCGTCTGTCACATCACACTTAGTGCCTCCGCATCCGGCGAGCGGCAGCGGGATCAGCGTCGGGGTCGCCCTTTCCCATTCCCTTCTGTTTCCCTGCCGGGCGGCGGGTATCTGTCAGGGTTCCCGGGTGCCGCCCGGCGGCTGTATTTGCACCTCCATGGAGGAGCCGCTGGCCCTGCACCCCGTGAAGCTCTATGTGTACGACCTGTCCAAGGGCATGGCCCGGCGCCTCAGCCCTCTTATGCTGGGTAAGAGCACGGCAGGGGGACTGGCACCGCCTCGCCTCCGCGCAGGGCCGCGCCTGGCCCGGACCCCCAACTCTCGCCGCCTCCCAGGGGCTCGTGTGCCTTCACTGACAGCTGCGGCCCGGCCCATCCGTGCTGGGAAGTGGGGCTATATTTACCCCCGTCAGCCCCGGGAGTGGCTTTCCGCCGCCCGATACCGCTCTTCCGAGGGAGCGGCCCGCTGGGGAAGGGCTCCCTGAGGGAACGGGCAGCGCTCTGCGGCTGCGAGCGGCGGGCCGCGGTGGTGGCCGATGGCTGGAGCACGACTTGGGTGCGTGCGGGGTCTGCCTTGGGGGTCTGATGGCGTGGGCGCAGAGTGGGGTTTATCAGCAGCATCCCTGTGTTCGTTGGCGGGGAACAAGCTTTGTTGGTACGGCAGCCCCCAGTGGCCAGGATCGTGCTCTTTTTTTTTCTCAACTGACCTAAAGGCTCGTTAAAAGTATTACTTAGCCCCCGAAGTGAGGGAAAGGTCAGTTGCTGACAGGCGGACTGCCTGACACCTTGAGAGGAAGGCCAGGCTGGAAGGAAGCCTTCTGCTGTTTACAAGGTTATTGAGCTCAAAGGGCTTCATGTTGTGGTGAGGCTGGACAGGGTCAGTTGGGTGGTTTGTGATGTGCAGGTAGCCACCTTCTCCTTCCAGAGAACTTGTGAGCGTTTGGGGTGTGTTCTGTTGGGAGTGTGTGCATTTCCAGCTGAACCTCGGACTGAGGATGTGAAGGAAACTTGGGTTTTCCTTGAAGTTTAGGAAGTGTGAATTAGGAGCGCAACAAGAAAGTAGTTTATGCCTCTTATGTGTAGACTCTGGCCCGTGTCAGATCAGCAATCTGTGTGAGATGAAACTTCTCAGCGGGCTCGGTCTCTGAACAGATGGCTTCGTGTAATCTTGTTCTACAGTTTGTTGGCATTCGCTTTGCTCATCTGCCCTGTGAGAAGATTCTGTGCTTTCCTGCAAGCTTAGAATGAAAGTCCAGATAATTCTTGGCATGAGGTTTCATGTACATTGATGATAGGCTTGCAAAATTGAGAAGAAAATATTACAGAGATTGTATGTGATGTTCTCTGTTAGCCAGACAGCAACAACAACTTTGAGAGATGTTTCCCTTGCTGGATAGCTTCAAAACTTGCTTTGTGTGGTCAGAGTCACTTCCATTATAGCCCTCAGGGAAGTAACTTTTCACCTGTTTTATCTTGTGCTAAAGGTTACAATATACAGGTTAGATATGTGCTTAGTGTGTTTGAGTGGAGAAGATTTTATTCAGTCTTATTTCTAAGTGTTGGTCCAAGCCAAGAGTAGGTTGTTGCTATATTTATCTCCATGCCAGTCTTCACATAGATCAAGTAAAGTCTTTTTGGCTGGATTCTTAGCCACAAAGTCAATCTTGTAGCTTTCTGACATTCACATAAAAAACAGTTTGGTGCATGACATCATTCCTGGTGCTTTTTATGTTATCCAAACAATAACTTAAAGGCTCTGTGCTTGTGAAGGAGTTTGCTGCTAAATTTCTAGAAATCTGAGTAATGAAAAGGAAGACTTAAAAAATCTGAACACATGTCTTCTTGGTAGAGTGGGAAGTGTTGTTAGTACTGCCTCGTAATTAGCTGAGCTCAGACGTGTTCATGGAACAGGGCCAACTAGGCCTGTGTGGTCACAGTGACAATGCAGACTGCAGAACAGTTGAGATTATGTGGATCCAGCAATTGGCTTGTCCCTAAACCAAATCATTGTTCCTTTCATTGTCCTTCAAGTTAAGTATCCTTTGTTCATTTGCACTCGGCTCTGTTATACCTCCAGATGATTTTAGAAACCTCCCCAAGAGCAAAATCATGGAGAGAATGCTCCTCTTGCCTCATGTTCACACCTTTTTTTTTTTTTTTTTTTTGCCTTGAAGAACAATAAAAGCTGTTGCTACTTCTGTGTGCATCAACTTTCAGATGGTCTACAGCTATCTTTCCTCTTTTTTTGTGTCAGTGATAGTCATAAACTGCACATCACCAGGGAAAGTCGTAGAAATTGAAGAGGAAGGCATTTCTTAGATGATTTAGTGATAAACATTTGTCATCCCTGCTTATGGTATTCTCCCCCAAGGTGCCAAGTTGCATCGAAACACTGTTCCTGCTTTGAGTGATTATTCTGTAACATCACCTGTATTGAAACAGATGTTTTGGAGGGAAGAAACCAATACAATAACTGTGCTAAACTTAATTCCTAGCATGCTTGGGAACAGAAGCTCAGACACCCCTGCCAGAGGGCAATAAATCCCTTCATATGGGGCTGACCTACTGCAAGAGCATCACCATGTGGTGCCTTGAGTTGTGCCTATAGGATCCAGAGGTATTATGGATAACGTCAACAGTGTTCAAGGATCAGCTCTCACTACTCAACTTTATCCTGACTTTTTCAGTATCAGTTATCTCCATTGGAAGGCAGAGCTAGAGCTGTGCAGCAGTGTTCATAGCAGATTTTAGAATGACTTAGTTGTGCCCCTTGGGGGCATATTTTCACCCTTCTTGGCAAGTTTTTCTCTGACTGTTTTTGTACTCACTTTTCTGCAAGTGTCTGCAAATTTTCAGTGACTATTTCTGAAATACATGTGACCAAATATTGTAGTTCCGTTGCTTTGATAGCAGAAGTGGCACGTTTAATCTTTGTGTGCAGTTGTCAGCATGCATGTTCTCTACAGGTACTGTTCCCCTTCTGCCTCCCATTCTCAGTCTGTGTGACTACATTTATCTGTCCAACTACATGATCTGGTAATAATAAATGTTGACCAGAATGCAATTAGATTTCTGTTTTCAAGATAGAAAACATAATCCACCTATCTTGTAGAGGGTTAAGAAAACCAGAACACTTAGCTTACAGTGCTGGTTTTGAAGTAGATGTCTGAAGGCAGAGAGAACTTTAAGGCAGATTAAAATCCTCTTGCACCATGGGCTTAAAGAAAAATGTCTTGCAGCTCTCAAAGTTCCCCTCTCCTGAAACTGAGGTTATTGCTCATGTAGATCACAGGATGGGTCTGTTTATTGTGGAGAAGACTGAGAGGGGCTCTTATCAGTGCTTATAAATATCAAAGAGGTAGATTGCAAGAGGATGGGGCCAGACTCCTCTCAGCTTTAGCAGGGGAATTGAACAGGGTGATCTCTAGCAGTCCTTTCCAACCCTTACCTTTCTGTGATTCTGTAATGAGTAGGAGTCTAGTTTACCACAGCAGCTTTGGCTTAGTGTATAAATTAATGGTGAGCTGACTGGCAGTATGCATCAGTTGAAATTTTCAAGTGGTGTGTTCAGCTGTAGGAACTTGACAGCCCAGAAAGAATTAGAGCAAAAGGTAACTGTAAAAGGAGGTACCTTCTGGTTTGTTCCTTTTTAAGAGACCTGGCGCATTGCTCTGCCTCTCTTCCATGTGTTCTGAAGAGGTTTAAATTGTAGCAGTGTGAGAATCCACCAGCTTTGTACCAGAGCATTTGCTAGAGATTTCATGAAAATCAATTGCATTACCCTCCCCCAATCTAGCCTACTTATTGATCTCTCTAGGCACCTCAAGGAGAAGGGAAGGGAAGCAGGCTTCTCCCTCTGTGTTAATTTATTTTGCTTCAGTTGAGTACCCTGGGTAGCACATGGGAGAAGATGCTTGACTAATTAGGATAATTTTCAGTTCAAAAAAGGCAGGAATCTTAATGAATTGGCCTAAGGAAATTGCTACAATATGCAAAGAAACGTGCTGCTAGAAGTATCCATGCTGGTTGGCAAAATTCTATTGGTTCTAGTTCCTCAGGAGACCAGTTTACTACTTCTTTGGAGATATTTTAGGGTCTTCTAGGGCTTGCATATCCATTGCAGAACACAGATATGCTGTTAAAAATGCCAAGCTTCCTATTATTTCTTTACAGCTCAGGAACAGGTGTTGTTCTTGTGCTGAGGGATGGATGGCTTAAGCTCTAAATGGAGTAAACTAAGTGTTCCACTCCTGAGACATGAAGGAATGATGTAAGAACTCTTCTGTCCCTCAGTCTAATAATTTGGATTGATATGCAAATGCTACTTTCATCTGATATTTAACATGCACAGGAATAAACTACACCACGTGGCCCTCAAGATAAAGAAATTAACTGTGCCAGCAAAATGGTGAGCATCTAATCTTCCTTTTGCTTGGCTTTCCAGCTAAATCCAAGCATGGAAGTAATCCTGTTTGATTGTATTCTAAAATTATATGGGCTTGCTTACTTCTTTCAAAATACCCTCATAACCTGACAATGAATCAGTTGTACAGCAACAGCAATGAAAACTCTTTAACTACTTCATTCTCCACATTCCTGTGACTAAGCTGAGGAATTGTTTAATGCATTTGAGTGTTAACATTTTGCTCATAGGTTTCTGGCTTATGTAAGCAGCATGGAAGTATTTGAGCTTTGACTGTTACAGAGAAAAATAACAGCAAATAAAAACCCAAACCTTCTATACTCGCCAGATGATACTCTGCCCAACTCAAACAATTTCGAATCTGTGAGATGCTTAAGCACACAGATCTGTGCTGAAATGGTATCCTCTCCTGAGCTCTAGTAAGTGTTTTCAGGAAAGATCCATTTAAACACCTTGGCAGGCAAAAGAGAAGAGTTAAAGCTCAGGCATGTGATCAGTTTTCCAAAGGCTGGCAAGCTGTCCCCTGAGCTCTCACAGTAACGTAGGTGGCCATGTTTGTGGTCTGTGGCAAATACAAGGTAGATTGATTAGCTCATAATGGGAGCAGATCAAATTAAGGCGAATTGCTTCACATTTACTTCGGGCTGAGAAGTAAATTCTCAATTACTGTGGTACAGCTGATACCTGGTAACTTGACCATGTACACTAATTGTTGTGTGATTAGGTGTGTATGTCTAAATTTGCAGCACTGTTTCCTGCTTAACAGCCCATTGTCCCTTGAAATGCTTCAAATCTTTAGGCATCTTGCTGCTCCTCTGTTTTTACCTAAAGACTGCCATCCCACCAGGACATCCCTGTCCTGTGTTGCATGCATGCACATCATTTGCTGTAGGTATTGAGTGAAGGGTAGTGCCTGCAACTTAAAGGCTTTTGCACCTCAATTACAAACTACTGGGGAATCAGATTTTTCTATATAGCTACAGACAGCCTCAGGTTATGAGTCAGTGTGTTGGGTTTGGTGGCAATACCAGCCTATAGTTGTGCCCACACTGCAGTGTGCCACAGGAGTGTGGACTATTGTGGCAAGGAGGGGATGTCTGTCAGTATCCCAGATGGTATTTGCAATCCCATCTTCTAGCCCATCCAGTGATTACAGGAGGTAAGCTCTACTGCTCTGCAGGATTATTTGAGGAACCTCCCTGGCAAGCTTGACCTTCTATTTATTTTAGGTTTTTTTTTAAAGCTGGACAGTGCTGCCAGAAGCACTTTATTGGAAAGTGTTGCTGCAAGGCCTGGAAACAGCTTGTGCTTTAGCAGTGCAACAGCAGTACTGCACTCATGCTCTCACTTGGGCAGCTGGATGTGGAAACAAGGTAGTGCCAGTCCTTGCTTGGCCATACAGTTGGGGTTGGTGTGCATCAAGCATTCAGAGGCTGCAGGCACCATATTTTGTGTATAGTGGACCATGTCCAGCAGAAGGCAAGGTGTAACTCCTCAGTGCAGGCTGCCCTGATTGCTTCATGTGAGCCTGTCAGGAGTGGCAGTGCTTGTGAGCTGTCACCTGTTCTGTACAGCACTGGAGAAAAGGGCAAGAAGAGTCATCCAGGATCCCAACAGAGGCAAAACTTCAGGAGGAAGATTATGGTGTCCACAAAGGCCTGTACAGAACATCCTATGTGATGCAATAGACATTGAGATTCTTGCTGAGCAGCAAGAAGGGAGCTGTCCAAGTTCCTCAGAATCTGATGGCCATTGACTTATCCCTCTGTCAGTCAGTTTTGGGGCAGAGATAATGGCAGCCAGCTGTGCAGCATGGGAAACTGCAGCAGCCTACCAAAAACTCTTAATCTTGGATGTGCCTGGGTGATGTGTGTGTGGCCAATAAGGACAGGTTTCTTAGACAGGAGATTCCCCAGCACTATTTTCATTGGAGAGCCTTGCACTGCCTCTAAGTACAGTGGCAGAAAGGGGCTTTATTTTATCTGCACCAGACTGGAGAGCTACCATGGATGCCTTATTGTCATCTGTGCTGCAGACCTGGCGTGTGTTTTCCACAGTGCCAGCCTGGTTAACGTCTCACAGGAGCCAGGCTAAAATAGCAGGTTAGCAGCTCCATTAAGATTATCAAACTGGTGCTTGGCACAAACTGACCTAGCTGAGCAGCCTCAGACAGACCTGCTTTGTGAAAATAGGCAGCTTCACTTGCCAAGAGCTGTTTTGTTATTGCCCTGGCAGTTGCTGCCTGTTGTTGGCTATGGATTTTTTGTGTAGCAGCCAGAGAGGAGCCGCCCCAGGGTTGGACTGCGGTTTAATGCAAAGTGCTTTCCTGAATCCTCTGGGTTTGTTGGTACACTCAGCAAATTGCACTGGCGGAAAGGGGCCTCTGGAGGTGCTGCTTAAGGTTAACCTGGCAAGAGCAGATTCTTCAGGGCCCTGGACAGCTGAGTTCTGAGTATCTCCATGGGTGGAAATTCCATATGCTTTGTGGGCCTCTGCCCCCGAGTTTGACCACCTTCATGGTAATTTTCTTTCTTCTGTTACTGAGTTGGGAATTTCCCATTTTTCAGCTACCACCTGTTGCCTTTCACTGTGCACCTCTGAGGAGAGCAAGGCTCCCTTTCCTCCCTACCCATGAGGTGGTTGTAGACAGCAAAAAAGGACTCTTGGTCTTCTTTAGACTGAAGAGACCTGTTCTCTCAGCCACTCATCAATACAGCAGGTGCTCCAACCCAGTATTTCAGTGCCTTTTGTACAAGGGAGACTCAAAAGTGGGCACGAGATACTGTGTCACAAACGGGACAGGAGTTGCTGCAGCTGTTGGCTGCAGTCTTGCTGGAGCAGCCCCACGTGTGGTGGTAGCCTTTGCTGCAGTGACCTTTTCCAGTAAGTGTTTGAAGTGCATGAGCAGGTCCCCAGCACCACCTGTGATATTTTCAGTACCTGCTTTCTGCACACAGAGCCTAGGTGCAAAGTGGCAATTTCACAGAAAGCCTTTCATCATCATTTGCTAGAGATGTTTGTCAAAGTAGCTATTAGGATGTTCATTCTCTACTGAGCATGCAAAAGGGCAGATACAGTTCTAGTATGTGCTGCCTTTGAAACAATGTGCTTTGAAAGAAAGTTCAAGTGTCAAGGGGGAAACAGTGATTCATTGTGAACTAATGAGGAATAATTTATTAGAAGATACACGGAACACTATCTGTGCAAAGCCAAGCAGCAGAGCCCATGGTTGGCCAGCTGCTAAAATGCTGTACCCTGGAAAGGTGAAAGCTTTTATGGGGAAGATGTGGAGCAAGGGTTAGAGGATCAAGGAGCACAACAGCATGGGACACAGTAAAGGGGCAGCAAATGCTTCTGAGATGTTGCAACATGCTGCTCCACTTCTCTCATCATTGCTGCTATCTTTTGGCCTTCATCCTGCTCCATGCCTATGTTTCTGTGCAAAGGGTTGACAGTGAATATGCTTGCTGCCTGGCTGTGATCCATGGTAGTGACAGATTAGTCCACCTACTTCAAAACTGAATGTGCTTGTTTCAGCTGATGTCTCTATTGATACAGCAGCCTTTTCCCTGCCTTCACTTTGCTACAACCCTTGTATCATACCTAGGTATCTGTCTCTGTGCCTGTTTCACTTCAGGCTTGAGTGGAAAAAATAAAGTAGTGATTATTTATTTCTTGCCTGAATACACAAACATCCTTTTCTCAGAACTGTGCAAGGGTTATCCTCATCAGTTTCACTCCTGTTTTATCCAGGCTTGATCATGACAGAAAGTTGGTTTTCCCCAAGAGGAAGAACTCAAAGAGCCACTGCTGCTTTGAAGTAGCATATTTTATTCTTGACACTCACAGACCAGAGCAGTCCTGACAGGGGAGTAGGAGGGGATAAATATCTCAAGATCCTCTGCCTATAGAGTGGACAAGGCAAAGTTTCTGCCACCCTGTAGGCTCTTGATGCTGTGGTGCTGATCTAAGTAAGGACAATCCAAGAATGTGTTTTTACAAGGGACAACTTAACCTATCACTCTTGCTGCACCAAGTGTCTTACAAGCTGGAGAAAACCGTGGAATAGATGGAGAGACTATCACCACAGATCTTATGCTCAAGT
Organism: Picus viridis; assembly: GCA_033816785.1. Lineage (NCBI taxonomy): Eukaryota > Metazoa > Chordata > Aves > Piciformes > Picidae > Picus > Picus viridis. The sequence goes on along the minus strand of CM066568.1, from coordinate 21,972,682 downwards.
TAGATCTCTCATAAGCTAATGAAAAAGAAACCAGAATGTTCTGTGCTGGTTAAATATGCAGTTATGAAATCAATGTACAACTCACCTCTTCTGGTCCTGACTGGAGACTCTAATTTTAGGAGGAGGTTTTGTTTCTTGGTCTGTAGACAAAAGCCCAAGGAAGGAGAGCACTGGCAGGATAGGATGGCATTGACACCTCTGCATGCAGGAGAAAAGTACATCAGAGGTGTGAAAAATATTAGCTCATTTGAAAGAAAAAACGTTCTGTTGCTTTAAAAGCAGCTCTGGGATGAAATCTTATGGTGAGGTAATAAGCAAGTGATTGACAGAAGGTAGGCTGAAATCTGGAAAGTGCATTGCTAATAACTCTTCTTTTCTCTGCATACAGGGAAACAGCTGGATGGCATCTGGTAAGTGGCTAGATCTACATTGCATAATGTGTGCTAAACGTTATGTGGTGTAGGAAGTATTTTCAGTATGAGATTTATAGATGCTTCAGATCTGAAGAACATTTTGGTGCTTCAGAGAGACCAAGGCACTGTTTGTTCCTGAATGCAGTAAGGTGATGTACAGTCAAGTGTGGTTAACCTTTGCCATTCAAAGTTTAGTGGGCCCTGTGAAAAAAGAAGTGTTGATAGTGGTTGTTGCATTTTAGTACACTTTTTCAGGGGTAAGATATTGTCCTTGTCCCATGCACTTAGATTTTTCTAATTGCAAGCAGAGTAAAAGAGTAGGTGGGAAGAAGGTGCTAGAAAACCTGTCTCTTAGTGCCTGAGAGCAGTGGCTGCATGAGGTTGCAAAACACCTCCCAGTTTGCTATAATTCATATCAAGAATTTTTAAATAAACTTTGAAAACTAAAATCAAAGCCTTGTCCCCATCCCTTTTCCTCTTTATTGATCCATCTCCAATGCTTGTTCAACCATCTTCTTGATGTCTATCAAACAGGCACTTCTGTTAGTGTGGTAGCCCTCTGTGATTTCTCCCTCAGCCCTTTAGCTGAAAGAGTCTGCCAGGGATCTCATGCTGCTGTGGAAGTCCCTTTCTTCCTATGTCACTTCATGCTTGGGTGCCAAGCTAAGCATGTTCTTTCCCAACCACTTAGAGAATTAGCAGTAGGCTTGATAATCACTGCTTCCATATCCATTAATGTTCCACCAGATCCTATTGCTACTCCCAGAAACACATTCACCTTTTATTTCAGTTAATCACTTCATGATGTCCTTGAGCACATAGATTTACCAGTGATTTATGTGCTAGGTTTAATGTGTCCTTTGTTTCACCTGTGTTTTGTTCTCTCTGGCAGGCACACCTCCATAATAGTCCATAAGGATGAATTCTTCTATGGCAGTGGAGGAATCTCCAGCTGTGCACCTGTAAGTTAAACTTCTTTCCTTCTTTTCTAGTGGTTTTATGATGGCATTACCTGCTCAGAAGTGCTTGTGTCACTGTGATTTAGAAAAGGTATAAAAGGCTTCTGAATTCAGTCAGAGGTGGCTGCTTGTCATGGTTGCCCAGGGCATCTAAGGAAAAGGGAGCATGGACAGTGGATTTAATCCAAACTAACTACAGGCTGAGAGTTGCTACTGCTGGTAGAGTCTATCCACAACACCTGCTGTAGCTGCATTGCCAGAGCCTAATTCTGGATCGGTAGGTATTACACATGCAGACTTGGCAACCTAAGGCATCCTTTCTAAGATTAAAAGGAAAAAAATGAGTTCAGGATGGTTTGTCAGATCTTTTTATGTTCTTGGAGAGTCAAAACTGATTTTGCTATAGTTTAGAGCTTTGAACATGTAGCCAAGTACACAAGCTGAAATATAAGCTGCATCTTACGTCTCATTCTCCAAGTGCAGAGCTGAGGAGGCCTCTTTGCTTGACAAACATACCTGGGCAAGCCACCATAGCTCTATTCATTAGAGTTCTGCAAAAGAATGTCATCTGTCCCTTGAACATTGTCTTCTGGCTGTTAATTTTCACAGGGAGGGACACTTCTGGGCCCTCCAGACACAGTTGTTGACCTGGGGAACACCGAAGTCACAGAGGAAATTTTTCTGGAGTATCTTTCCTCTTTGGGGGAATCTATGTTTCGGTAAGTAGCAGCTTGTACCATGAAACCTGCACAGCAAAGCAGCTTTTAGGGGAAGGGGTACAGAATGAAAGAAGGTGTGAAACCAGTCCTGCTCACAAAGCTTTGTCTGCTCAATGTATTACTTGGCCATCACCAAAACTGAGACTGGAACTGATGGACCAATACACAAGGAGCTACCAGCTAGGCAATCCCCTGGTGTGCCAGCCTTGAGCTAGGCTGGGAAAGCAGCCTGCCAGGAAGCCAGTCACACTGTTTCTCATGAAATGGACTAATGCTTGGAATGCCTTTGAGAGAATCACCAGGGAGGAGGAAAGCACTATATAAAATATTTCAGTAAATAACTGCTTTGCCTCATGAGTCATAGGTGAAGTGTTGTAGTAAAAGCTGCCAACTTTCAGATGAGTGAAAGCAAGGTTTTACTGCTAGAAGAGTCTAGTCTGCTCCTCAGAGAGTAGGAAATAGTAGCATTCAGTGTTCTGACTATATTTCAGTGTCAGTAATTCCTGTGATTTCTTGTTATTCTTTCTGTGGTTTTAATTGAAGAAACTTGACCTCACTTACCCTCTAAAGAACCATTGTATAAAGTCAGTAATGCAGAGAGATGTCATTTTCCACCCTGGTTCAACTGAATTTGAAGGTGAATTGATGTCTGTATTTTATCTACTTGCCTTAGAATTCTTTGTGGGGGAGGGAAAAAAAGCAGTGCTAATGTAAGGAGAATTTCTTTTTCATTAAGGGTATAAGATCTTCTGATTGCTGGATTTATTGCTTAGTGTCCTTTTTATGTTTCAATTCCTTTCCTGTGGCACAGAGGAGAGTCTTACAACCTCTTTGAACATAACTGCAACACCTTCAGTAATGAAGTGGCACAGTTCCTGACAGGAAGAAAAATCCCTTCCTACATCACTGACCTTCCAGCTGAAGTTCTTGCCACGTGAGTATGCTTTCCACTTCTCTCTTTGGTATACTGCTTCATGCTAGTGCTTAAACATTTGGCAGAGCCAGCAGTACCAGTTTCTGCTGTCTTTCTCTGAGAACCAGCATAAGATTAAGGAGAGGATTCTATTTGCTTCAGAACACTTGTACAAGAAGTGCTGACTGGCTTTACTAAGAAGACAGGGGAAAAAAAGGTTGTTCTTCTGTCTTTAATTTAAACTAGTTGTTTTGTGATGATTTCTTCTATGTGACCACAAAAAAACCCAAAGTTTCAGAAAATGGTGCCTTTTTTTTCCTCTTAGGACACCACTATCTGTTAAAGGTCATTTCTGTTACTCCAAACACACTAATTGCAGCGGAGGTGTCAGCTTTGCTTGTGAAGAGGCAGCTGAGATGTAATTTTAAAATGAATGCTGCAGTTTTAAATGTAGCTGGAACTGGATGGGGAAAGAGGAAATGAAGAATTCATGCCTGGTGGTTGAGTTTTTTGGGCTTTTTTCTTGTATCTGTTTATTTGTTTGTTTTCTTGGGTTTTTTTTGTTTGTTTGGAGTTGGTTTTGGTGGGTAGGTGGTTGGTTGTTTTTAAACTCCTAGCTGGTGAGGATCCCAGTGGGATTATTGGAGCTTTATCATTTCAATCTTACTACTTCTAATGGTCTGCAACATAATTTGAGAGGCATATGGGCTCTGGGCTCCTCTTGCCTCAGATCTCTCAAAATCAGAAAGTCTGTAACAGAGTGAGTCATATTGAATGGTAAGCCAGGTGCTACAGATTGCAACAGAAATTATTCTGAGTGTTGAACTATTGTCTTATAAGAGAGCTAGAGGCTATTCTAGCAGTCTTTAGTACTGATGAGGTACTTAATGAAGCACTGCAGTTGCATAACAGGGATTTCATTCACACACTTAAGTAGAGTGAATTACTAAAAGCCACTTTCAGGCACAGAATTACCACATCAGCAGTGTGGGCATGTTAGGACTCAGAATTAGCTTATGTAAAATCATGTTTACAATTATTACTGATTGAAGAGCAAGCTCTCTTTAATAGGTTACATTGGCTTTGCTTTAGTTTGTCCTGGAACTTTGTTCTTCATGCTTGGTTCTGTGATGCTGGTTTGATTGTGCTCTAGGCAGTGAGTGCACTTCAGTAGTTTATGGAGAAATTCATCAAGCAAGCTGTTTGAGATGTTTATTTCTTTACCTTTTCAGACCTTTTGGACAAGCTTTAAGGCCCCTCCTGGACTCCATCCAGATCCAGCCACCCGGAGGAAATACCTTCAGCAGACATAATGGACAGAGCTAACAGGAGTGACCCAGTGCCCAGCCTCACCAGGCCTCTTCCTTTTTAAACATGATTCTACCAGATTTCTATTTTGTAATTTCCCATCAGAGTTAACTCTACAGAGGTTGCAAGACAAGTTTTAAAATTTCCTAGGGAGAGGATTTATCAGGGTGCATGTGAGACAGTGTACCAAAAAAGATTGCCATAATTTCTAATAGCATTGTACTAATTTATAAAGATTGTCTTGTCCAAGTAGGCTGACACTTTCTGAGTAACTCCTGTGCTGGTAAGTGGGAATTAATTTCATGAGCATTCAAGGGCCCATTACATAATTTGGAGTAAATGAGGTGATGACCTTGCTATCCCTTGCAGGCTTGGAGCTCCTCCTTCTGTCACTGCCTAGATTGTGGGGGTATTTACTGAAGTCTTCAGGATAAAAGACAAAGGAAGTGTTGGTAGCCTAGGAAGCAAAGGTGTCCCAGGAATAATCTTCTGCATATTTCATGGATGTTATGTAATTTGCTCAGGGGAAAAAGCTCAGCTCATCTAACTGGAGTATTTGCAGTGGCTCAGCTGTGTGGGAAAAGTTATCAAGCTGAATTGTGTGCCAGAGAGAGGCTGGAGCTGAAGGTCACTGAGAGCCTTTTGATTCAAGAGTTGTGGGAAGGTACCAGCTGAAAGAACAGAATCTGATGAGCAGAAGAGGTGGAAAGAAATTTCAGGTGAAAGTAAAATGAAGTGAAATGTTTCCTTTCCTCACATGTAAGCCTCTCAGCAGAGAGACAACTTCTTGTTGCTGTAAGAGCTGTGATAGATTTTTCTTTTTTTCTCCTTACCAAGCCAGAGTGACAGTACAGCAGGACAGGAATAGCAATGGCAACTGCACATCAGTTCTGCCTTCAGTATCTGGTTGCAGACATGGTAGGAGTTCCAACTTTCTTTGATATTGCTGTCCTTCCCAAAATAATCAAGCACATCACAGAAAGGGCTCAAGGGCTCTGCTGAAGTGTGAGAGAAATAGGTGATAAGTCCCCCCCCCAAATGTAAAGCAAATGAGGAAGAGCAAAATCAGGCTTTTCAGTGGAACAATGGAGTTTATTGGGATAGATGCAGAAGCAGTCCTGTCCTTTGGCATTAGATCGTAACAATAGTCCATCATCTGGTTTAAGATTCTTACAGCTTTTGCAATTATTTGCAGTGGGGGGGGAAAAAGATCAGGGGAATGGGAGAAGAGGTACATTGAATTCTTTTCATGCATGTATAGAAACCTATTTTCCTGAACAATTTTTGTAGCAGTTACATTTGGGAAGGAACACAGGAAAGACATCAAAAACATTGCTCCATAAGTGGGGTTGCACATCCCAGACGCTGTGAAGAGGCATCTGTGCAGATACATAACCCATTGTCCACTGCTTGGTTGTGAAATGTACTGCTGCAAGCTCAGTCCTGCATCTCAAACTTCCTCCAAACCTAAGGATGTCCTTCCTCTGCTGGGCTCTTTCTCCCAGAATAATGCAGTTTGGTAGGTTTCTCACACTGTTACTCAGTGTGGACTGTTATGGCTCATGTTTTTGAGGAGACAGAATGGAGGGAAAATGCAGTTTAATCACTCTTCAAATAAATACTTTGTTGCCCTGCACCTTGTGGAGTCACTATGCAAGTGGAAATAGGGTACTGGTAGTCCATTTTGCAGGGGTGTGTGTGTACCTGCTCTCAGTGTACAGGAGTGGCTCTTGCAGCCCAAAATGTTTTGTTTGTTTGTTTTCCTTGTCGTTCTCTCCTTGTGCCATCAACTTCTCCTTTAGTGTTTCATTTGAGGGACTGGACTCAGAGACAACTCTAGCAATTAATACTGATAGGCTTAAACAAAAGCTTTCAATCTTAACCACACCAAAATGTCCTGCTTGTAAAAAGCATTCTATAATGAATCATTGATGGATGCATCTGGAGGAAGGATTGGTAGGTGTTTGGGTTTTGCTAAGCCATAGCTCAGTTTTTCTCTTTAATGTGTATATCCTCTCCAGTCTGTTCCCATTCCTATTCTGTGAAGAGTAGCCAGTCCCTCATCTTAATACACCTCTGCCTGTGCCACAAAGTGCTGCAGAGATCTTGAAGCTTCCTCAGTTTAACAGGAATACTCAAGCTGACAGAGTGCAACCCAACATCTCTGTGTGCTAATTTGGTACCTGCAAGCAGCACAGCTATGGGTGCTTGCCTTCCAGCAAGCTGTCACTTCAGGCACAGCTGCCTGAGGTGGAAGCACTTGTGCCAGTTTCTGCCCCACACTCTAGCACAGTGAGGTCCTGAGCCTAGTTTCTGCTTTGCTGCCTATTTTGGCACTTGTTACATCCTCAGGAGGCAGGAAAACAAAGCCAGGTGTTCAAGGCCTTTTGCACCCTGCCTTTTCCCATCCTGAGCAGCAAAGACAGTGTTGTTACTCTAAGGTCTCTGGGTAACATTTCATTTGACCATACACTGTTTGCAATAGCCAAGGAGCTCCTGGAGGCCTTCTGGGTTTGGGACCTATTCTGTGTTTTGTAGTAAAGGAAATGTAGGCGAGAATCCTGTTCTCTTGGTCTTACAGGTTAACAAGACCTCTGTACCCTTTAGGCCTCTTAGGAAACCCATTTTCTCCAAAGATGGTTATGTGTAAATTGCAGGGCTGTGCCCCCACCCTTCCACCTAGCCATACCTACTTACAGGAGCATAAACTAGACTTGAGAGTTGTATCTAAGTGTATATAGGTGACAAATTTCAGCCAGCTGATTGACAAAGGGGCAGGGAAACTGAATTCCTGAAAGGGAACAGAACCCTCTTTGCCCACACTTACTATGCTATATTGTATTGCTGGGTTTCTCCCATGCCATTTAAAAATTGTTAGTAAAGTCTTCAGGGGGGGGAAAGTGATGTTTTGATTTATTTGTGGGGCTTTTTTTTTTTCTATTACAATAAAAAGAAATACAGAAAATGTCCCTGTTTGAATTTGTGTCCATGCAGCTGACCAGGAATCCTCGTCTTCACTCTGATCCCAGCTGGAAAGTGCAAGGTGAGAAACTGTCCAAGTAGTTTGTGTCAGATATTGCTGCTGCAAGTGGCAGTGGCTGCTGCTCTGTGCTAGGACTGGTCACAGGCAGTATCCTTATTTAAATTTGGAAAGGTTTTCCTTCTGTAAGCACAGTGATACCTTACCAAGACAACACTGCTGAGGTGTCTGAAGGCTGGACAGTAGGTGTTTGGTCAGCACAAGTTTTGTGCAGCCCTTAAATGTGCAGGAATTAAAATGTCTCATCTGCTGTTGAAGAAGAGGCCCAACAGTCCTTAAACACTGGAAAAGGCTCTCAGCTTTTCCTGATTGTCTTGATGCTGCTACTTCCAAAAGGGGGGAAAAAATAAGGCAGGTTTAAGTAGACTTCGTGCCTGGGTTCCTCTGGAGTTGCAGAGGGGGATATTGGTGAAGATTATGTACCACCACCCGTAGTGCCTTTGCCTGTTGACTCTTGAGGAGCAGAGGAAATATCTGACTGTGGGAAAGAAATGAATTCTGCTTGGTTCTGAATGCTTGTCAATGGCATCCAAGTGATAAACCACACAGTTCACTGTTTATGTAACAGCCTGCATCAGTGTAATACAGACGAGGGTTTGTAACAGAAGGGGACTTTAACAAAGATTCATGATTCTGGTTGTTTTGGGCTGTGCTATCAGATGTGGTGCTCATTTGCTATCAAGTACCAGTACTGAGCTCACCTAAAATGCTTAAGAACAGGTTCCCCAGGGAGGTGATAAAAGCCTCATCCCTGGAGGTTTTTAAGGCCAGGCTGGATGTAGCTCTGAGCAACCTGATGTAGTGTGAGGTGTCCCTGCCCATGGCAGGGGGGTTGGAACTGGATGGTCCTTGAGATCCCGTCCAACCCTGACAATTCTATGATTCTATAACATGTATAAAAGGAAAAGCTTGACCTTAACAGCAGCCCTAGACTGAGATTAAGCCAGTGCTCACAGACACTTAACTTATAAGCATCAAAGTATTTGTGCTTGCTGCTGGTAACAGATTTTATTCAGGAGCAGCAATCAAGGGGAGGTGGTTAATAATGGTTTCAGTGCAAAGTGTTAAATAACCAAACCAGCTACAGCAGCCCTGTTCTCAGAGCTAACCCAGATGAGGGAACAAGCACAACTGGATGCAACTGTGCCCTTCACTCAAAGGCTGGCACACACTACTGGGGAAACCAGGATGGCATGAGGCCTCACTGTCTGATGCCAAGTGTCAGGGTGCTGGGAGAGGTGTTGGCATTTAAACTGAGTTTCTAGAGCAGCATGATGAATAAGCTGGAGAAATCACAGCAGGTTTGAGAATTTTGAGAGGCTCTCTGGTAGCATAAACTCGATAGCACTGTAGGAGTGCAGAAAGGCAAATGCTGACCTGTATTTTAGCAGAGTTCCCAATTCTGGGAATTGCCCCGAGGTGGCACTGCTGCCTTGCTGTGCAGGGATGCACCTGAGGCCGTAGAGAGCAGGTCCTGCTCTTGGCGTGTCCAGAGTAATGTCAAAGGAAGAAGGAAGATCTTTCCCACATGAGAAAGCTGCAGGTAGGCGGTGCCAGGAGATGAGACCGGAGGGTAACTTGAGCTACCCTGAGAACTGACTGCTGCTGCAGTGCCGGGGTTGCAACAAGAGTGAGCTGGCAGATTTTCCAGACACCATGCTTCTTCCACCCAGACTTGGGAAGTCCCATCCTCAACCATATCATGGCTCATGGAAAAACAAAGGCTTATATTCCTGAACCCCCAGGAGTTCACCATGTATCTGGCCCCATGGCTGTCTTTTGGGAGTATTGGTCATTAGCTCATGGCTCTGCTGCACAGAAGAGCAGTTCTTTGGCTTCTGGTAGTCAGGCAACCTGAATTCATGAAGGCATCTCTAGTCATTCTGTAGCATGACATGGTAGACACACTTTGAAGTATTCATATCCCAGACTAAGCGTCCACATATTAACTGAGTAGGGAAATACATAACTGCTCTTAGGCAAGTGCCATGCATGAGCCTAACCCTAAACTGAACTGAAAATTCAGCTCTTGGTCACGTACGAAGCAGCTGGGTGCTGAGCAACCGTTCTGGGAGCTTAAATTGGTCTGAGAAGTGAGTCCAGCTTTTTCAGGGGTGGAAGCTCAGAGCTAGAAGGTCACAGAGGCTGTGATTGTGCAGAATCTTCAATACCAGGGCAAATACCAGCTGTAATACCCATGCACGACTGCCTTCCTCGCTATGTTATGGGGGCAGCTCACAGAAATGATGTGGAAATAGCTGTCTTGGTAGACATTAACTGGTGGGCACGTTGAATGCTTTCCCAGCAAGGAGCTGAGGATGTTTTGCTAAACCTTGTCCAAGGCAAGGGTACAAAGGTAAATTATTAACAGTGCTTCTGTACATCCCCCTCTCACTGAGTGGGAACAGGAAAAACAAAAACCCAGGACATGTCAAGCCACCCAAAAGCTTCATTTTGAGAGGAATCTGGTGGAGAACAGGGAAAAGGGTTTGCACAATGCCCTGGAAGCAAATAATATTTGGGGGGGGGGGGGGGGGAAACAAGACTGTAAAAAACCAACAATAACAAATCTCCCTGGAGTTCTAACTTAGCTCTGCACACTGAGCCCTGGCTGGGGTAGGAAAGCAAGCTAACTCCTGAGCAAAAATAACCCCCCAAAACCATCAAGTGTTCTATGTAGGTTGTTTGTAATGGCAGAAAATAATTCAGGAATTCTTGTAGGAGACAGCAGCCAAGGAGCCTGTCCACCATTACATGTCAGGCCAGCATAATATGGATCCATGTAAGTATGAAAACAAATATAAAGCCCTATAGACCTGGTGCTTGGGGATATAGCTTAGTGGTGGACTTGGTAGGGTAGGGTTAACAGGTGGACTTGATGATCTTGAAGGTCTTTTCCAACCTAAATAGTTCTATGGTTCTATCATAGATCTGACCAGGTGATTAAATCCTAAATGGCTCGTGGGCTAATTGCTAAGCAATCAAAGCAAAGGTTACTGCAAGAAATAGCTTTGGTTTTCTGCAGGGGATTGGAGGCTGAAAACTACACTTCTCCAAGAAAAATACAGTTGTTAACAGCACCCGGTTATTGATACTGATTATTGATATCGAGGCATGGGGACTGACTGGGGCAAATGCTGGCTCCTGCCCCCTTCCTTAAGACACAGAAAGCCCCAGAGAAACTGAGTTTGCCGGGTAACTCAGTCCACACCCCCAGCCCCTAAATACACGGGGACACGGCAGTAACGTTGTCGAAAAAGGTTAGCAAATCACCGAAATGCCAGGGTTTGAGACTAGATGGGCTTGTGTAGTTGAAGGGGGTGTGTGAGAAGCAGACTTTGGCGGCACCGAGCTAATCTCAAAGCCAGCAAGAGCTTTGAGATAAGGGAAGAGTAAATGTCTGCTTTCACATGTAAAGTCAGGAGCGATGAGCTTATTCGGTCGTATTTTGTATTCAAGACCTGCCTTGTGTCTCAGAAGGGGTGCTGGGTTTGCAGGTCATCGCCTGGCACCCTTTTCTGGGCAAAACCGGAATAATGCTAATGTCTCCGTGTGCCGACTGGTTGTTGCACGGCGGGCGAAGAACCCAGATTTGGGACATCAGTGACAACAACAAATGTGAAGACAACCCCCAGACCCGCAGATCCGTTGTCGCGGCTTCAAGGCAACGGATGTAACGAAAGAGCCGAAACGCGGAAGCCGTTCATGACCGGCAGGTTCAGGTTGCGCTGGAAGGGCTGTGGGAGACACGGGGGTACTGAGAACTGGGGGTGGAGGGGCGGCCACGGCGGGTCCCATCTCTCCGGCGCGGGGGGAGGCGCGGCCGCCATCGCCGCCCCAGCACGGTCCCGCCTCCCGTTTGCAGAGGCCGGGTCGGCGGCGGGGATGGCGGCACGGCGTCGGGTGCTGTGCCTCTTCGACGTGGACGGGACCCTAACGCCGGCTCGGCAGGTAGCGAGGCTCGGGGGCGCGGAGCTTTGGGGGCGGGGGAGGAGGTCTGCGCGCCCCGGCGTTCGTCCCGCCGGCTGCGGCCTCACCCGCTGCTTCCCCGCCAGAAAATCGAGCCGGAGGTGGACGCCTTCCTGCGGGAGCTGCGGGAGAGGGTGCACATCGGCGTGGTGGGAGGCTCCGACTATGCCAAGATAGCTGAGCAGCTGGGAGACGGGGATGAAGGTGAGACGCAGCTGACGTGGTCTCCCGGGGGGGTCACCTGTGTCCTCAGTCGGAGCCCGAGGCTGCCCCCGGGGCGAACGGCCCTGCCGTGCCCAGGCGGGAGCCGCAGCCCGGCTCCGGGAAGGCAGAGCAGGCAGCCCGGTCCCCCCTGCTGCCAGCCTCGGCACTGGGTTTGTACGAGCTTCGTCTGGGCCCTGACAGCGTGCCCCCTTGCAAATTTTTGCCTCCCTGCTGCTCCGTGATGGGTTCTCGGGGGGATTCCTTATCGCGTTTATATAGGAACATGGGGTAGAGGAGGGAGTGAGGAAGCGAAGGGTCAGCCGCTGCTCCCTCTGCCACGTTTTCCTTCGCTGTCACCGTTGACAAGCGCGGCATCTGAGCTCTGCCTCCTACCTCCTTATGCCGAGGGAGGCCGAGATTTCCCGGCTGAGGCTGATGGCTGAGTCGGCAGTGCCGTGCATCCGAGTTGCGAGAGGATCTGGAGTTAGATAACCAGCAACTGCATCACCCCAGCACCCTGGCAGTGGGCAGCAGAGGAGAATGAGCAGAAGTACACGGACGTGGTTGAAAGCCTGACATTTTTGAGCCCTTATCTTAGAGGTGCCACTGATTCAGCCTGTGACCTCAGTCAGGTCATTTCCCCCTGCGTGCGTCAACTCTCCACCTGTGAGCAGAAGATAATCTCCTTGCCCACTTCGTGGAGAGCAAGGAGAGTTCGTGGCCCTTTGCAGAGCGTGACAGATGTGGAAAGCACAGCACGAAGGAACTGGGAGGATGGCTCACTCAGTTCTGAGACCAGCCCCCTTGACCCCTTTTCCAAGGCACTACTCATGTTTCCTCTTTTGTTTCCTCCCCACTCAGTCGTTGAAAAGTTTGATTACGTCTTCGCAGAGAACGGCACAGTGCAATATAAGAATGGGCAGCTGGTCTCCAAGCAGGTAGGTACAGCTCCCATAGCATCCCTCTCTTTCTCCATCCTCATGTCCCTGTGCCTTACACAGTGTAAAGAGCAGCATCTGGCCCCAGGTCAACCTTGTTTCTTCTACCCAGATGCCAGATCTGAATATCTCACGCTTCCAAGTCATGTTCTCAGGTGAGCTTCATGGGAAGTCAAGCATCCTTCTCACACCCTCTTCTTCTCCCATAGGCCATTCAGGACCACTTGGGGGAAGAGCTGCTGCAGGATCTAATCAACTTCTGTCTCAACTACATGGCGCTGCTGAAGCTGCCCAAGAAACGGTAACAGCCCAAGGCCTTGCAAATGGCAGTCATATCCCTGATTCCTAGTGAGCTTTGGACTCCAGAGCTCCCCTCAGAGCAGCTGAGCTACTGAGCTTCTCTTACTCTAGGTTTTATCTTGGTGTTTAGAGGCCCCATGTGGGATCACTGATCCACTGAGCTGGGCACTGTGGAGGAGAGTCTTTGCTCTGGAGAGCCTGCACTATTTTTTAGCATAATGCCTGCTCTTTTGCCCCTTGAATTTCCTTCCCTGGGAAGCAAGGTACAGCCACTGCATGCATCAAGGTACAGCCACTGCATGCATCTTGTACAGGACAATGGTACCAGCTTGTTACTGGTCCGGGCATCAGGCATCTTTGATCATATGAATTTCCAAGCAGATGAACAATGGCTTTTGAGATGGGAAGGCCAATGCCTGAGTACACAGTATCACACTGTTTCTGACCCACTGTCACTTGGCACCAGTGGTAATAGGGCTGGCCCTGCGCTCCCTCCAACTATGTATTCCTGTCCCCTTCCCCACATGAGAGATGCAGCAGCCACAGGGTGAGCTGGGTTGGTACAGCTCCTCTGAAGGATGACTATGTAGGTGAAGGACCACTGTCAGGAAGGAAAAAGGTACTTTGCCCTTGAATCAGCTGGCTCTGTTACTAAAGAAAAGAGGGAGAGGGAGCAAATGGCATGAAAGTGGAAGGGAAGAGCATGAGGACCCCTTTCAGAGGCAGCCTGAAGTTAAACCAGCTTGGATGCAGTGTCAAACCACCCTTCAGACCACAATTTCACAAACTTGAAGGTGGTGTGAGCCAGCAGGGTTGTTGACAGCAGTGGCTCATCCCTCCCTTCACCCTGGCTGGTTTGTTCCTGCTCTCCCCTGTGTTTGCACAGTGAAGCCAAGCAGGCGAGTTGTCTGCTTGAAATTAAGCTGGTGAAAGCTGATAAACTGTGATCCAGATTAGTTGCTTGATGTGAGTCACCACGTGGCAATAAGAGGACCGGTGAGGGGGGCCTGGGTGGCTTCTTGCAACAGGACTGCTGGCTGAACATGCCCCAAAAGTGTGGGCTGGGACCTAGAAGCCTCAAGGCTGTTATGTTACCTTATTGCTGTTTGGTTGCCCAACAGTCAGACAAAATTTCAGCTCCCAAGTGCCTCTGTGGATTTAGGCTCATGGGTTTTCTAGCAAAGCAAGGACTTTAACCCACTGTCATGGTTTAAACTCACCCAGCCAGCACTAAATCAAACACACCCACATCTGAGTCTTGGCCTGGGGTATGAGCCACCAAACCCATGGTGCTGTAGAGATGCTGCTCCCAGGCTGCAGGCATGGCTGCCCATGTGTCAGTTCCCCATCATGTTCCTCACTGTGTTAAGAGACAAAAGGTGGAGAATTTTTCCCCTGGACTTGGTGGTAAGCACCTTACAGAGAAACAGCAGGCAGGTCTGGGAGGGACATCAGAGAGTTAATGAGCTCAGGACTCCTCAGTTGGACAAAGAGGATGTCCTTGCTCCGGCTGGGTTTCTGAGAGAGTTTCAGTCTGTTTTCAGATTGGCAGTGCTACCATCCACTCTTATTTCTGCCCCACTAGTGCTGATACCTGTCTGACCCGCTGGTAAACCATCCCAAGGTGATAAGCAAACAGAACTGGCTGGGTTTATAGCAAAGAAAAAGAAGGGAGTGCCAGTTAAGTGCTTTGAACCAGCCTACTGAAGAAGTAGCAAAGTAGTGATCCCAGTGCAGGATGAGGGTGACAAGCAAGACCTGGGTCCTGGCCATGCAAGGGTAGGTAAGAGCTGCAGTCACCACAGAAGGTGTGGGGGAGGACAAATAGGAGGTACAAAAGCCCTGTGTATCCTACCTGATCTGGGTCCCATGAAGAGGTCCTGAGTGCTCATCAGGCTGCCACAGGACATCAGCAGTGAGTCACAGTGACATACTCCATCCCACTTCCCCAAGCTACTGCCAGCTTCACTCAACCCACCACAGAGGACATTTCTTACAAGCCTCCAGGGGTGGAGATGTCACAGTCTCACCAGACAGTTGATCCAGTCCAGGCAATAGCTGTCCTTGCAGTTATTGATAACCGTAGAAAAGACTTCTTGTCATGTCAGCTAAGCTCATTGCTTCCAGCCTGTCCCCAGGACACACAGGAAGTGTTTATTCCTCTTCTTCTACAGTCTCTCTTTATAAAACTATGAGCCCCTTGGAGACCTTCGGAAGATGCACAAAGCAGCCATGAGTGGGCATGACTTCTCTCCTCCTTTATGCCCCTGCAGAGGCTGCATGCCTCACTGAGCAGGCATTGCCCTGTTTTCCTCACTCTGCTCCAAGTAACCTTGTGCCCTTGCCCACCCCCAGAGGAACCTTCATCGAGTTTCGCAATGGGATGCTGAACATCTCCCCCATCGGCCGGAGCTGCACCCCGGAGGAGCGCATTGAGTTCTCCGAGCTGGACAAGGTACAAGGCCCAGACTCAGGCCTGCCCTCCCCTCTGCTGAGCTTGCACTATGCCACATCTCAGGTCTTATCTCCTTTCCCCCTTCCTAAGGAAAAAGGAGCCCAGCTTCGAGCTGTGCCCCAGGCCAACACGTGCAGCAAGGTGGAGACAGGACTGGGGGTCAGGAAATCCAAGGAGAAACACACAATGAACGGAGGAATTTGACCTCACCAGGAACTACTGATGCAGTGGGGTGGTCAGCAGGACTCCTTGTGTGAGAGCCCCAGGGAACAAGGGGCAACTCTTTGTTTACAGTAACCAAAGATAGAATTTCACTGAAAACACCAGAGACCTAAGCTTCTCAGGCTGTGCCATGCCTCCAGGCTGGCCCAGCAGCTTTCTTCTCTCCCACTCTCCCCAACCTCAACAGAGCTGGAACTAATGGACACTCCAGACTGGGAGGACCACAGTGGATCTGCTGGGCAGATCTCTGCCTGGCATGGGGGAATCTTGGGGTCCAGAGGCTTCAAGAGTTTGCAAGACTTTTTAAGCAAAGCTGGAGACTTTGGGTTATGAGCTGGACTTCTGGGAAATCGAAGGAACTGCATTTCATTGCCAAGGAAGGGCTGGGATCTGCTCTTCCCAGGAGCCTTCTGGAGCTACCCTGAGCTGGTGGCTTTTTAAGCAGACGCTCAGCAGGTGAAAACTGGCTAAGCAGCATAACACTGGGGCTTGAGGCAGGTGGGAAGGGAGCAGAGCAAGAATCCAGAGTTGCCTGGTGGATAGTTTACAGTGGATTCTGGTAGACTGTCACTATCTAGTCGCTCAGACCCTCTTTTCTCCCCTCTCCTCCTCCTCCTCCTCCGCAGAAAGAGCGGATCCGGGAGAAGTTTGTGGCTGCCTTGCAGAGGGAGTTTGCTGGCAAGGGCCTGCGTTTCTCTCGAGGTGAGCTGGTGGGGCTTCCCTGGCTTTGCCCTGGCCTCTTCCTCCATGTTTCCCATAAAATGCTGGGAAGAGAAGCAGAAACTCTGGCTGTTCCTTCCTGGGGCCTAGAGACCCTGGTAAGAGCACAGGGAGCTTCTGTTCCTGGAGAGCCGCTGTGGGGGCATCACACTGGCATTCACAGCAGAGTGACAGCAGAGAGTAAACCCTGCTGGGGATTTGCCTCCTGGGGAATCAGGCAGCCAGGCTTCTGTCCCATGATGTTATCTCTGCCTTAATTCCAGTTAGCTCTGTGGAGCCCATCCCTGCCCAGGAAGTCTGTTCTGGCTCAAGCCTCAGCAGAAAGGTGACCAGCAGAGCTCTAGGCACATGTAGCCCTCTCTGGCAATGATGTGGTGTAAGGGAAATGGTTGACTCAAGGGTGTCTTGGCTCTGAGGATTTTTGGGGAGGGTTTGCTACAGAGGAAACATCTTTCTTCCTGGAAAAAGAGGTGCCAAGAGGAAGGGTGTTTGCAACTCTTGTGCCATGGCTGCCTTCAGGGCCGCCTCTAGGGGTAGAAGTATGCTCTTGCAGCTGGCTTAATGAAAGTGAGGATCCAAAAGAGGGTATTGAGCAGTCACTGGGGGTCTGCATAGGACAGGGAGGAAAATGAAGGTGTCTGAGTGGTGGGGCTGGAGTGGAACAGTGGGTATGTGTGAGATAAGAAGGTGCCATATGGCAGCCTAGCCAAAGGTCAAAGGGATGACAAGGCTGGGAGGTGGTAGGTGACACCCAACTCTTGCACCCAGTTTTGACCATTACCAAGGGTCTGGCCTTCTGGTCCTCCAACAGCTTTCCTCGTGAGGGCTTCCCCTTGCCTTCAGCATCCTGCCAGGGTCATCCTGTGCTGCCCACAGCACTGACACGCACCATTTGTTACAGCAGAGAAAGACAAGGTCCCCACCACTGTGTCCCTGCAGGCACAAGGGATGAGAGCAGAACAATGAGCCCTTCTCCTCTCACTTTGGGAAGCTGCCATGAAGAGCCCAGGCCTGTTGTGTAAAAGCAAGAAGACAAGAGGAGCTGCAGGCCCCCCACTTCTCCACAAAGAAAACACAGGGTGTCTCAGGTCAAGCATCCAAAACCAGTGAGACGCGGAAACAGGGCTCTCCTGCCAAGCTGGCTCCATGTGCCTTGTCCCAGCCTGTGGAGGACAGAAGCCCCAGAGGTGGTAGATCTCCCTGCAGCCTCCCAGACCCACGCTCTGCCTAGGCCAGGGAAAGTGCTGGCTGTCCTCCACACCACCTCTTCTGCCTTTCATTTCCTACCCTTTCCAGCTGGCATCAGGAGCCCCTTCTTGCTGTCCATCTCTGTTTAAAAGGCCAGAACACACTGAAGTGCAGGGGGGTTGGCTTTGGATACCAACCCAGGAAGGTTTTTAATGAGGTCACCCAAGTTTAGCTCCTGCTGCGAGGCTGGAGGCATCCCCATCCCTGAGCTCGTAGGGCACTTGCTCCCATCTGTGCTGCAGTGCCCTTCTGTCTGGTAGTGAATCCTCTGCCTTGAGCTGGGCACACAGGCTCCATCCCTAACTCCTCAGGCTTCAAGGTTTGGGATCCCTAAAGCAAGAGTGACACCTCAACCACCCAGGGGAGAGAGGAGCATGGCATCAGGATGTACATATTTGAACAACCTGGGGAATCAGTGCCTCTCTTGCAGCAGAGACCATTCCCTGGGGTATCTGTCCACTCACCCCCTTCCTACAAGAGGCAGTGTTATGACCGACACAGAAGAACATGAAACTCCAGAATTTCTGGTAGCCCAGAAGATTGCCTGAGGAAGCACAAGGTCCCCTTGAAACCAGGAAGAGCAGAGACCTTAACTGGCAGGAAGGTGCCCATCCTACATCAAATCTGCCATTCCTCCCATTCTTCCTCAAATCTGCCTCCCTCCTCACTCCCTGAGTGAGACACAAACCTGCATGCACCCAAAGTGGTGGACTTTGTTCTGGAAGGAACGTGCCACCCATGTCTGTGCTGGGATAAGGGTCTGGCTCTGCAGCCTGTGTGTGCCACAGGGCAGCTCGAGAGGACAGGGAAGGTGCTGTCTGCAGGCACTCCCAAAAGGCAGCACAGTGCTGGGGTAAACTCTGCCCTGGCTAAGAGCAAGGGCTAGGAAGTCTGTCAAACCCTTGTTGGCTGCAGGTGTCCATGTGCACACCTCTGCATGCTCTCTGAGAAAGGTCTTTGGGAAACCTCTCTCTGCCCCTTCTGCCATCTCCAGATGTTGGTAACCTGCAGCTGACTCTTGTGGCAACAGGTGACAAGCCAGGACTGAGGGTTCCTGGTACCTCCATGGCAAGGTCCTTGGTCCTTGATCAGCACTCAGAGCCTGCTCAAGGTGGGGAGCACAGCCAGCTGGGACCCCTGAGCTGTGTGGTACATGGAGTTTGCTTTGTCTGTGCAGGGTGCTGCAAGGCCCTGGTCCCTGCAGGGGTAAGGAGTGTCAGCACAGTGGGTATGGAAAGGGCCAGCAGTGTCCACGCAGAGCCTAGGGAAGATCTGGTGCCAGTCTCCAAGGACAGACATGCTGATGCTGTCTGCAAGGCATGACTCCATATCTCCACCAACAGATGTATCTCTTGGGATCTCCCACCCCAGACTCCCACTGGCTCCTATTTGCCTGTGGGCAGGGGAACTGAGCTGCTATCACCCCAGCCATGCTGTTGTCACTCCAGACTGTTGTCATAGGAACAGCATCTGCCACTGTCCTAGCCCCATGTCAGAGTAGCACAGGAAGGCAGAGCTGATGCCCCACACGGGTCCAGCTCCCTCCCGCTGGCTCCCACCAGTGTTGCCTGATGCCCTCCCTCTGCTGGCAGGTGGCATGATCAGCTTTGACGTCTTCCCAGAGGGCTGGGACAAGCGCTACTGCCTCAACGTGCTGGATGATGAGAGGTTTGACACCATCCACTTCTTTGGGAATGAGACAAGCCCTGTGAGTATGCCCTGCTAGCCCCACACACGGCTGCTTTCTGCCCTGCATGCAGCTGCTCCGTGGCGGGTCCCGGGGCCTGAGTCCCCAACACAGAGCTCTAGCAGGAGGAGGAGGAGAGATGTTCTCATGTGGTGTGGGTTTGCAGTGGGCTCATGATGGTGGCAGGCCAGCCGAGTCATGGGGAGATTGCCCTGGATTCACTGTGCTGGGGAGCAGGTCCAACTCAGCATTGTTTTGCCCCCTGCAGCCATTCTTGCTGCCCACAGGACCCAAAACACAAGCCCCCAGCACCTAGGAGAGGGCTTTTCAACAGCATGAACACCTTCACCTTCATTTTAGAGTAGTGGAAGATGACATTTCCTTGCTGCTGTAGACCAACTTGGCCATCCACTCAGCTCCTTCCAGATGATGGCAACTTCTACCCCCCACGTGTGCCTACCCTACCTCCTGCTAGCCCCTCCACAGGCAGGACAAGGGTTAGCCTCAGGCTTTGCTGATCTGGGACCTTCCTTGCCCTTTCTATACTCTTCCTGTGACACAAAAGAGAAGAGGCAAGAGGAAGAGAGCAGGGATCCCAGCCCAATCTCTTCTGCCTCCCTGGGCCAGCAAAGCCCTGGCAGCCCCTTCTCAGCAGATCCCTGCTTGCCCAGCTGCTGGCTTCCACCCCAGCTCCTCATGGAGCGGAGCGAGATGCGGATCCGTGGATGAGGATGCTGTAGCCAGACCCTGCTAACACCTCTCCTGGTTTCTGTTCCCCTGCAGGGAGGGAACGACTATGAGATCTACGACGATCCCCGCACGGTGGGGCACAGCGTCCAGTCCCCGCAGGACACGGTCCAGCGGTGCCGGGAAATCTTCTTCCCAGAAAGAGCCAACGAGTGCTGACTGCTAGGTCCCCACAGCCCTGCCCCAGCCCTACCCTCTACCCTGCCCAGGAGAAGCACTTTCATTTGAGGAATCTGCTCAGGGCAGACTGCAAAACAGGAAAAACACTTTCCAGAGCTGTCCAGGAGGTACCCAGTGAGCGTGGGTGGGAGTGCAGGAGGCTGCCTCTGCTGAGCAGCCCTTTGGCACTACCTCGATATGGTTTGGGCTTGTGGGACCTCCTCACCTCCAGAAAAACTTCTCTCCTGACAGTTCAGGCCATGGTGTGTGGCAGTGAGAGATGCTTTCTTGGACAGAAAGCATTTGAAAGGGCCAGCCATGAGTGTGTGTGCGTGTGCATCCATCCTGTGCTCCCTCTCCTCTTCTGTTTTGCTGTTTCTTTTAACACTTACGCACAAGGGAACATGTGTCTCACATTTCTCTTCCCCTTGCACCTTGACTAGGGCTTCTGAGTCCCCAAGCACGCTCTCACCAGAGCTGCACTGAAGTGAGAGGCCAGGAAGGCTGTTTGGTCCAAGCTCATGGTAGGAAGGAGCAGCAGTGACCCTGTCTTGTTGCCATGATGTGCATCCTAATGGAGAGGATCACCATGTCCTTTATCTTGTGCCACACCATGCCAGTTCCTACAGGTGATCTGGGAAAGAGTTTGAAAATGACTCTGCTCCTTCTCCGAGTTTTGCTCAGGTGCAGGAGAGGATCACAATGTCCTTTACAGAATCACAGACACATTCAGGTTGGAAGAGACCCTCAGGATCACCGAGTCCAACCGATAACCCTGCTCTACACGGTTCACCCCTAAACCATATCCCCAGGCACCACACCCAAACCACCTTGAAACACATCCAGGGTTGCTGACTCAGCCACCTCCCTCTGCAGCCTATTCCAATGCCTCACCACTCTTGCTATGAAAAAAACATTTCCCAGTGTCCAGTCTAAACCTACCCAGTTGTAGCTTGTGGCCATTCCCTCTTGTTCTATCACTTAATTACCTGTGAGAAGAGACCGGCAGCAGCCTCTCTACAACGTCCTTTTAGGTAGTTGTAGAAGGCAAAAAGATGCCACACCATGCCAGTTCCTACAGGTCATCTGGCAAAGAGTTTGACAATTACTCTGCTCCTGCTCTGAGTTTTGCTCAGGTGCATGAAGAAACTAATCCTCTCTTTACCTTACAAAAGAAATTACTAGTGTGGATTTATTTCCTGTGTTCTGCAGAAGCTGGTAAATTAGACCTTGCCTAGTGCATGCCCAGCACCCTGCAGAGCCATTGGGGGCAGAAGACTTTGCAGTAGTCTTCCCACCTGCGTGCCCATTAGGTGTCACAGACGTGTCACTGTAAAATCTTACCCAGGACATTCTTAACAGGCTGAGTCCCCTTCCTCACCAGTGCTCAGCTTCCCATCATGCTGCCAGAGTAATTTTCAGAGAGGGCCAACACAGGCCAGACCTGGTTTCCTGTGTCAACAGAGGCATACACTCAACAGTGCCCTCCAAGCTTGCATTCCACACCATCTCATCCCACACGCTTGGTTCACATGGTCACCTCTGGGGACACAAGTTCTCCTGTGTAGATGTCATCTGTCATCCTGTTCCTCTCTTCTCCTGCTTCTCTGTGGGCTGCAAATCCACATCCCTTCTTTGACCCTGGACCTCCTCCCTCACACTTTATTCCCAGCTGTTACAGAATCATAGAACCTTTTAGGCTGGAAAAGACCATTAAGGTCATCGAGTCCAACCATGAACCTAACACTACCAAGTCTGATCTTTGTTATTCTGGGCTGTGTGACCACACCAGTGATGCTAATCTCAGCTTGGTGATCGAGAGGAGCTCAGGGATACAATCCAGGGAGATGTCCTGTTTATAGCTCTTAGGGCACACAAGTCTGTTGTTAGTGGACCTGGAGGGTGCCAGAGGTCCCTGCAGAAGCTCCCCACATTGCTCCCTGAGAGCTTTTCTCATCCCACCCTTATTGGTATGGCACTGTCCCACCTCTTGCTCTTGTTTTCTCTCCTCTTATTGTCCTGTTCTTGCTTTCCTCATTGCTTTTCATCTCCCACCTAGCAGCTGGGCTGCAGAGGGAAGTTTGTCAGCTGGCTGCTGCCACTCAACCAAAAGGCCAAGTTCTTCAGGCAAAAGACGTTGGTGCTCTTAGAGCCAGGCAGGGTTCCCATGTTGCCACAGGCAGAGTTTTGAGTGGACCTTGGCACTGCTTGCTGGCCGCAGGATCAGGGGCGCTGCATGACTGGCACTGGCAGGGTGCTGTCTCCTCCACCTGGCTGCACCTCTACCTACAACACATCAGGTCTGTAATGCATCACATTTGCATGAGTGCAGTGGTCTGCCCAGCACGAGGAAATCCCCAGCAAATGCACAAATCCTTCCTACCCAGAGAAGATTTCTGTGTGGGTGAAGAGGACCTGTTGGGGAAGCCCAGATGCAGGGTACACTGTTGACCGTCCACTGGTTTTGGCCCTCCACTGCAAGCTTCATGGAGGAATTGTGTGTTTTGTGGTTGCTCCTCTGTTTCACTGTGGATCAGTGTGTTTTAAGGGGGGTATTTTTCCCTCTAGTCTAAGTCGGCAGGATCCCCAGCAAGCTTAGTGGTGGGTATAGAGCAGGGCCTGGCCCCAAAGGCAGGAGGCACCACGATGTCCTTGGGGGCTGAGGTGAGTTGTATGTTTGAAGGAAAGGGCAGGCTCTGTCAAAGGCTGCTCCTGATGGCAGCACATCTCTCACTTAGGGTGGGTGGGGCTGCAGGGCAGAGGCAGGGATGAACTGCTGCTGGAGCAGTCCCAGAGTCTCAGAGCCACAGAATGGTTGAGACTGAGGGGACCTCTGGAGGTCATCTGGTCCCACACTGCTGTTGAAGCAGGGCCACCATGAGCCCCAGTTGCCTGCGCTGTAGTTTTGCAGGCAGGGATGAGGCACAGCACAGGGGTGGGAGCCCTACACCGAAGGAAAGGTGCGTCCCTGCCCCCGAGATCCCTTTGCCGTGATGCTCCTGTCCTGGGTGGGTGCCCACAGCGTGAGTGGGGCTTTCTGCCCACATATGTATGACTGAGCAGATGTGGCAGGCCCTGCACTGGGGACTGCCTTGCCATATGGTTCTGTATCTGTGTCAGATGCATGGCTCCTGTCTGGCTGATGCCAACTGTCAAACAAGAAATATATTTAAATACACATGTATGGCTAGTAAACAAAATAAAAGAATCCTGTGAAAGCTACGAGATGCAGTGGCTGGAGGCAGTGTGTGCTTCTGCTGGGCTCTGCTGGGGTGAAGAGCAGCCAGCAGGGCAGCTGCTCTTCAAAATTCCTGCAGAAGTGGGGGACCAACCCCAGTCGTGGTTCCCCTGATTGTGGTGATCACCTCTCTTGGTGAGCAGCAGCATCCTGTCCCAGGCTCAGGATTTTCTTCCACAGAGGCAGGCTGGAGCACCCTAGGCTTTCCCTGGGGCCTGCTGTGCAGAGGTGGGTGAGTAAATCCTGCTGTCTGGATAAAATTCTGAGTGCTCCAGGTGCAGCATCTCCACTGTGACGCACGCACACGAGACAAAGAGCCGTGATGGGCAGGGCTCATGGGAAAGTCACTTTTAATGGTTTATTGCCAATGTTACAAAGGTCCACACATGGTCAGACAGGCAGGAACCACACTGGAATTGTAAAAACACCAACAAGTCTAGGGGTTTAGGTTATTTTCAAAGAAAAAAACCCAGACAAATAAAAATCAAAAGTTTGCCTTGGCCAAGCTGGCTGCGTGTCCCAGGGACGCCTGTGGCCTCGGCTGGCATCGCCACAGCCCCTTGGTGAGCCAGGCGTTGAGTTGGCAGTGAGATGGGCTGTGGGGTCCCAGAGCAGTCCCCACACCAGCCTGGGATGAGGCAGCACATGGCAATTCTCCTGAATCCACAGAGTTCCCAGCTGTCCTGTGTGGCACCAGCCTTGCTCTCTTCCTCTTCCCACTCACAGCAGACTGCTGTCCCCACCACAACAGCAGCAGCAAGCGGTGGGGATTGCCCCTCTCCATCAGCACCACGGACTGGCATTCTTGCTGAGTGGGTGCCCAGGGTCTGGCCATCGTTGCCCACTCAACTTTGGGGGATGCTTATCCTGCTTTGAAAGAACCCCTTAATATGCTTATAATCTCTCTGGAGCGTCGGTGCAGGCATTTTTTCCCTGGAGTCAGTTCAGGCCCAGCCTGGTGCACACCATCCCTGTCCCGCTGCCCTCTACCCTGTCCCTCCCCAGAGCTGCAGAAGTCCACCCGGCCAGAGTATGGCGAAGAAGACCAAGAACAATGTTTGTGCTTTGTATAGGAGACCCTGCCTGCACCGAGGGGCTGGGGAGGAGGTGGCTGCACTCACCCCATAGCTGAAGCTCCTCAAACTGGCAGCCTCCTCAGCAAGCTACAGATGTGCACACACACACGCGCACACACACAGAGGAAAGGGGGAAGGGGTTCCCAGGGGGCTGGAGTGACAAAGGGTGGAAGAAGAGAAAGTGGCCAGCTCCCCAAACCCATGTCAGCATTGAGCCAAGGAAAGCCCATTACCAGCCCAGCAGCGTCGGGGAGCACAAAGGTGCCAAGTGCACCCCTGCCCCATGCCCAGGCGCAGCCCCCGGGGCACAATGTCAAGCACACAGTCAGCCTGCCAGCAGCCGTTTGCTTCTTCTAGCTAAGGGTTTTTCTTTCTGTAAGCCACCTGCCTCCCCGTGGCACTGCTGACCTGAGATCTTTTGATGGAGGGACGTGGCTCAGGTGGCTGCCGTGAGCTGCCAGCGATGGGGAGGGGTCTCAAGCACCCAGTCCCTGCACAGTGATACACCACCCCACGGCACCCCGTTTGCCCCCAGCCCCATGGTATGCCGTGCTGCAGGCAGTGGGACCAAAGGAGGTGCCTGTGTTGCTGGAGCAGGATTCAGGAGAATGAAATGAGCCCCCGCAGAGCCTCCCCTCAGCCCCATCCTACTCTCAGCATCTGCTTCAGCCTGGGGCAGCCAGGAAGCCGGTGGGTAGGACTAGTTCCCCTCCTCCCCACGGCCTCCAGGATAAGGAAGGGAACATGAGGCTAGGCACTGCGCCTGGAGCTGGGGGGTGGCAGGGGAAGGCTCTGCTTCCCCTGTGCCCCTCGACAGACACTTACAAACACACACAGAGAAAGGAAATTGTAACCTTATAAAAGACACCTAACGCAAACCTGTGGGTTTGGGGGCAGCCTCGGCCCCGCTGCCACCTCAGCTCCCCCTGTGCCCCCTGCGAGTGGCTGGGCAGGCTGCCTCTGTGGGGCTGAGGGGCTGCTGGCCCCTCTAGGCACCTAGGAGCCGATGATCTGGCCGGACCATGTCTCATGCTTCGTGTGGGGTGCCAGGTTGGTGAGAACCACCTCCACTGCCTGGAACTTCTGGTTCTTGGGAGGGATGGGGCAGACCTTGTATGTCACCTCATCACCTTCCACTGGGACGTACTCCCCCTCGATGCTGCAGGAGGAGAGGAGAGGGGAGGGAAGGGGAGGGGTGAGTGGGAAGAGAGAAGGGGAGTGGGGAGAGGAGAAGAAGGGAGAGGGGAGAGGGAAGAGGAGAGAAGAGGAGAGAGGATAGGGGGAGGAGAGAAGAGGCAGTGGGGCTGGGGCCAAGAGCTGGCCCCTCACCCCAGACCACCCAGCACCAAGGAAAGCATCCAACCCATTAGCTGTGCCTTGGCAATGGTGGGTATAGAACTGGCACCCTATGGAGACATCCACAGCCCACAGGTCTCCAGCCCCATGCTGATGGCATGGCTCCCCCAGGATGTCCTGGCAGCATGCATCTTCCAGACTTACTCAGACACGTGCACAAAAATGTCCTCTGTGCCATTCTCAGGAGTGATGAACCCATGGCCCTGGGAGCGGGAGAACTGCTTGCAGACACCCTTGAAGATGGGGCCAGCAGAGGCACGCGCTGTCCTGTGCCAGGGGAGAGAGGAGATGGGTCACCAGTGCTGCTTGCCCAGGGAGAGGCTGGCTACAAAAATGCTGTGTCCTGAGAGAGGGACTTGGATAGATTGGATCCATGGTCAACATTAACGGGATGAGCTTCAACAAGGCCAAATGCTAGGTCCTGCACTTGGGTCACAACAACCCCAAGCAACGCTACAGGCCTGGGGAAGCGTGGCTGGAAAGTTGTCTGACAGAAAGGGGCCTGGGGGTTCTAATTGACAGGCAACTGACTATGAGCAAGCAGTGTGACCAGGTGGCCAAGAAAGCCAGTGGCATCCTGGTTTGGATTAGAAATGCCATGTCTATCAGGAGTAGGGAGGTGATTGTCCCCTTGTACTCAGCTCTGCTGAGGCCACACCTTGAGTATTGTGTCCAGTTTTGGGCACCTCGATACAAGAGAGATGTGGAGGTGCTGGAGCCAGTGCAGAGGAGGGCAACGAAGCTGGGGAAGGGCCTGGAGAATAAACCTGATGAAGAATGACTGAAGGAGCTGGGGCTGTTTAATTTGAAAAAGAGGAGGCTGAGGGGAGACCTCATTGCTGTCTACAACTACCTGAAAGGACATTGTAGAGAGGCTGCTGCTGGTCTCTTCTCACGGGTAATTAGTTGTACATCAAGAGGAAACAGCCTCAAGCTGTGACTGGGGAGGTTTAGATTGGACATTATGGAAAAAAAAATCAGGGCAAGAGTGGTCAGACATCGGAATGTGCTGCCCAGGGAGGTGGTTAAGTCACCAACCCTGGATGTGTTTCAAGGTGGTTTGGATGTGGTGCTTGGGGATATGGTTTAGGGGTGAACTTTGTAGAGGAGGGTTATCAGCTGGACTCGGTGACCTTGAGGGTCTTTTCCAACCTGAATGTTTCTGAATGCATCCACCCATGGCACACCAGGCAGGTGGATGTGGTGCTGCCAGGCACCACAGTGGAGATGTGCACTGGGCATGGATGGTTCTGCAGGTGCTGCTGGCAGTGACTGCTCAGCCAGGCTGGATGTTGCCCAGGGGGCTCGCTGCATGCGGGGTACTTACGCAGAGTAGGTCCTGGTCCTCTTGGTGGGGAGGGGACTGGGCAGGTCCCGCAGCAGGAGGTTGCCCCGCTCCCAGATGCGGCTGCCCTCCCGCTGGAAGGGGAAGGTAGGCCACACTGGGGACTTGGGGGAGTGCAGAGGGGGCACTGCCGGCGGAGCGCTAGGGTCCGATGCCATGGTGGGATCCGTGGGCTCCTCCGTTTTGGGAACAGGCAGACAGGTGGCAGGAGAAAGAGCACCCAGGGGTGTGGGTCTGCTACTTGTGACCTGGGGAGCAAAGTGTGTGTAGGAAGTTACAGGTTCCAGTGGAAGGGCTTTTGGCAAGGGCAGTTTTGCTGTCAGGAATTGCGCTCTCTGCTCCCAGCCCCACGTCTCTGGGGGCAAGCAGCATATCACCGTCCTTCCGTACTGGGCACAAACCCCCCAGTGCTGGGAACTGCCCCGGGAAGTCCGTCCCAGTTCAGAGCAACCCACTGATCCCAAGGGAAGGAAAGAGCCTGGTTTGTGGCTTTGTCTTGACTTTTTTCAGGATAATCACACATATTAGAAATGAAGTCACTGAAAAGAGCACCCTGAGAGAAGGAGCATCTCTCTATGGGGAAGGGACACTGGGAGGCTATGGAGACACCTCACACAAGCCACGAGACAAGCACAGCCTCCTGCTGCTGTGGTCATTGAGCTCCAGTTTTTGGCTGGCATCAAACAGTTTGCAAGGATTCAAAGCCCCAAGGGCTTTGAAATCTTCGGCTGCTGGCGGATGTGCAAGACGTGGCCTGAGGAGCCAGAACAATCCTGGGCATGGCTGTTCTCAGTGAACCACCCCAAGCATGAAACTGGGGAAGGGAGTTGCGGGGGGGGGAGGTTTGCGTGCATTTTTAAGCCTCTCAGCAAGATGCTCTGGTGCATGATCAGCACTGCAGCTGCACAATCACAGAGCCTTTGCTCTGCCAATTACCATTCCCATCAGTCACTGCATGTGATGCCAGGTGCCTCTGTCTTGGGGTGCCTCATGTCAGAAGCTGCTTGTGGGCGCTGAGTGGGGGCTCTCCTGTCTCCAGCACTCCTCAGGCTCTGGGATTTCCCCATTGCCCAGAGCCAAGAAGCCAGATATACCTTGCCCTTTCCTGGCACCCTCTCCAGCCCCTCCCAGCCTTCTGGGGCATGCATCAGCTCTGGGGACGACACCTGCAGGCACCGGGAAACACAGAGAATGTTTAATTTGGGTTCTGACTCATCTGCAGCACCTGGAGATGCAGAGGCCCTGGAGGGATGCATGAAAGGGGGTCACCTCTGCTCTGAAATTAGCAGGCACCAAGGACATGGGAAAAGGTTTCTAGGGCATGTGAAGTTTCGCAAAGGGACCAGACAACTCCTGTTCCCCTTGCCCACCTCTACTTGCTTCCCCTGCCAGGGGGTCTGCCTGCTACTGGGTCCTGAGTGCTGCCAGTCCAGCTTGGGTGTCCATCCACACTTCAGCTAGTGGTGCTAACAGCTGCTCCCGCTCAGCCATGCAGAACTGCATTTCGAAGACCAGGCAGCAAAAGCCACACTAGAGTCCCACCCCAAGGCAGAAGCTACCACTTTCCTCCTGCCCTCTGAGATGACTTCCAGCTGTGTCTGCACACCCTGCGAAATGTCCTTCCCTTCGCTGGCTTCCCATCCACCCCCGCACAAAACCCTTCCTGCGCTTCAGTGGCTCCTCTCTGCCACGAAGCAAGTGGAGCACACACGCCTGCCTTCTGCTCCACAGCCCACCCCACACCAGCACTGCTCAGCTCCCAGCCCACTGGGATCAGCACCTCCTTCTCACATGCTGAGGCTCAGGAGCTCCTGCCCCTGTGCCCTGGCTCAGCACCTCCTCCCATTCACAGGCTCAGGCTCAACACCTCTTTCCTCCATGCCTGAGGAGCTCAGAGAAACTAAGGAAGCATCCAAGCAAGACACCCAAAAGCTGGGGCAGCCACCAAGGTCCTTCTCTGCTGCCATCTGTATCCCTCATCTGACCACCCTGCCTGTGCTGGTGGGCATGAAAAAGCAATGTGGTCCCCAAGTGTCACTGCAGGAACTGGCACCTTCCCAGGAGGTGTCAGGGCTGGACAAGCAGCACCATTTGAGGGAAGCAGCCTTCAGTTCTCTGCCACATCTTGAAGCTGCCACTATGAGAATGGCTTCACCACAGCGTGCCTCCTCTGGTCACTTCTGCTGATGAGGCCTTTAGGTTTCTCCACCAGATTAGGGACAATGGAGGGTATTTAACCTGAATAATAATGCTTGGAGCAAGCTATTAGTATGCTGAGGGGATGGTCGGTGCCAGGAGAAAGCTTTCTCTGGAGGGTCCACAAGGGGCTGGAAAAATGGAAGTTTCCAGGAGACAAAAGTAAAATAAGAGATGACAGAGAAGAGGTGTACAAGAGAGGGGACTTGCAGAGGCAAAATGGCATGGGCAGATGAAGTGGCAATCGAGAGTGGGTTTGCTCCAGTTACAGCTGTGGGTCCAGCCCAGGCTAGGGTGCCCTGGAAGGCTCCCTGGTTTGAGGATGAGCAGTGGTGTGGAGAAGGAGCATGCTGGGCATCACTGGAGAGAGAAGGCAGTCAGCCTGCTCCTGAGGAACAAGGGCAGCAGCAGCGGGTGCTCTCCTAGGGGTGCCATCTACTCCCACATGCTGATCCTGCCCTACATAGGAGAACAAGACAGGTGTGATTGTCCCCAGGCACTTGGGGAGCTCTGGCTGGCCCATGGGGATGCAGGGGAGAGCCTTGGCACTTGGCACCACCTCACTGGGATGAGCATGGGGATGGTGCAGTGAGGCTGTGGGCTCTCCATCCTTGGGGTATGCAACCTCCCCTGAGCAGCTTGCTCTAATTGAGGCATTGCACCTAAGTCCTGCTTGGGGTGGGGGCTGGAGCAGAGCCCCATCCTGTGGCCGTGCTAAGACTGACTCAGCCAGCAGCACCACCCCACTGCAGTGCCCAGCTTGATCACCCCATATTTGTGGGTCAGCCTTGGGGCCTGGTGGCTGAATGCTTGGTGCCAGTGCCAGGGAAGATGAGGCTTAGCAGGAGCTTTGGCACCACAGGGGCTCCGAGGCGGTATCCTGCCTCCCACCTCATTTAAATCCCTGCTGCAAACAAAGGAACCGAGGAAATTAAACTCACAGCAAAAGCAGGCTGAGAAAAGAGAGGAGATACAAGCATGTCCTCACTGGTATCTTCCCTCTCAGCCCTGACAGAGAGCGGGCAAAGCCTGTTTTTGTCCTTCTTTCCTCCCTATGCTCCATCCTCTCCTTAACCCATTATTCATGCTGCAGCCCCAGCAGGTGACAAGGAGGGGGCACCTGGGGCACAGGAGGCTTTTTCCCTCTCACCCCCATCACCACGTTAACCTCCACCGGGGCCAAAAGCATCTCTTCCCACTCTGCATCTCTCCTGGCCTGGCAGACACCACCCACAACATCGTGTCCACCTCACGCACATATACAGTGCAGGGATGAAATCCGGGTCGCTTGAGGAGGCGGGCAGAGGCTGCAGCAGCCTGGCTCTGCTGCAGGGCATGGGAAGCCTTTCCAGCATCAACCCCCTCCACCCCCATCGCTGGACTTTCACCTCGCTCCTCCCTGTCTCCCATTTGGTAGCTCTTCTCCGAAGGTCCCCTGAGGTGACAGTATGAGCCAAGGATATGTGTAAGCAGCACTGAGCCCACCACCCCCTGGAACGATGCTCTTTTTAAAAGCACACAAAAAAACCACCCCAACCCTGTCCATCTCCCCCCCCGACTCCTCTCAGAGCGAAGGCCCAGAGCCCCCTCATGCTAGGGGTTTCTTTCGGCAGCGGCAGCCAGCTTTGCTTTTGCATTTTTTGGAGGGCAGGCTTCCGAGCAGAGCTGACAGTCGGAGCGCTTGCAGGAGAACGCAGAAAACCCAGGCCAATTAAGGCAGACAGGCAGCAGACACATCAGCTTTTATCTCGAGATCCAAGTACCCCATTCATCACCAGCGCCTGAAAGGTCTGTGCTTTATCAAATAAAATCACTGTCTCTCTCCCTCTCTTTAAAGCCAAACACATTGACTTGGGTGCTGGCTGTGACCTTGTTTAACTAAACAGCCTTTCAAAGTCCCCCAGAACTGGGGAAGAAACCTTTGAAGAGGCACCAGCCTCTGCCTACCACTCCCCGTTCATTAGCAGCAGCAGCAAAGAAAAATCCCTTTCTCTTCCCTCGGCCGGGTGTGTGTGTGTGGGATACATCTTTAATTGGCTTAATCACCCTCAGCGAGCCGGCCCTCCCGCACGGCGCTTCTTTGTGCTCCTGCCATCCACCGGAACCCTGGGGCTGCCAGGATGGATGGACAGACGGACGGCCGCTCTGCCGTCGCTCTGGCTCTGGATGGTATCCTTCAGCTGGCTCACCGTTGCCTTAAGGGCTGTTTGCTTTCACGTCGTTGTGTCCCTTTGCAAGTCCCCAGCTCAGATGATGTCTGCCACCACGCTCGGGTCTCCCAAATGCTGCCCCTCTCCCTGCTCCCGTTGAGGAGCTGGAGGTTATTTTCCCTCGGCTGCCTTTTCCAGGGAGCTCCCGCAAGGCCTCCTGCGTGCTCCCTGCTGCTCGCCATCACGTTTTCACCAGCCCTCGTGGCTGCCGGTGGCCCCAGTTTAGGAGTCAGATTTACGTCCTTGCTCCTTCCACTTCAGTAGCAGAAAAGTCTGTGTCTCAGAAAGGCAGCCCACCGCTGCAGCTGGCTGCGGGCAGCCATCGCCTCACCTCACGGAGCAGGGAAAGTGATGTTCTGGCCCTCTGCCATCCTGGGGAGGCTTATGCCCCCAGACCCAGCCTGTCTAGACGTGGGTTGAAATGGAAGAGCTACACCCCTCCAGACGTAGGAGCGTGTCCCCAGAGACCAATGCAGGAACAAAAATCCCGTTTTTCATCTCCTTGGCACATTCGGCCGAGGGACCCAACGACGTCGCGGTGGCCGGCAGATCCCAAACCCGCAGCTCCCAGGGGCTGCCGTGAAGGGCAGGAACCATCTGGGGGAACCAGGGTGGTTTCAGGCGGAGGTTACCACAAGCAGGCAGGGCCACCGCAGTGCTGGCTGGGCTACGTTTCTCCATCCTGCCTTCCCCGGTGGAGGCTCACAGCCTCGGCGTCTGGCAGGTTTTTATAAATGCTGTCTCTGTCCGATGCTAATGAAAGCCTCTCAGCCCTCCCTCCCCTTTTTTTTTGGCTACCAGACCGTGCCGTTAAGAGTTAAATACCGAGCAAAGCAAACTCCTCGCTCACCCTGCATGTTAAAAACCCTCTTCGGTGAAACAAATTACTATAGGAAAAATAAACTAGGCGGTTTGGGGGGGGGGAACACAGACTGACAGCATCCCTTCCCCAGCTAAGCCAATCACACTCACAACTCCAGGGATCTTTGCTGAGATAGTCTCGCCTACGATACAGCCTGCTTAGCGCTAAAATATGAATGTCACCTTTAGGGATAGATTATAAAAAGCTCATTTAGTCAATGCTGGGTTGCCCAGTTCTCAGGGAGGCCATGGGAGAGAGCGAGCAGGCTGGCAGATGCAAAGGGGAAGCAAAGGGAGAAGCCATCATGGAAGCTTGATTTACCTTTTAAGCATCTAGGCACAATCATCACTCCCAAATACCAAGTTTGTGGGATTTGGTTGTTCTGTCATGTTTTCTTTGTTTGCTGTTGTGGTTGGGGTTTTTTTTGTTGGTTTGTTTCTGGTTGTTTGTTTTTTTTTTTAATTAGGTTAGTGTCTGCTCAAAGACCTGGTGCAAATGTCCTCATCTGTGTCCTTCCTTCCTCCTTTGTGGATCTAACTTGCCGTCTGCAGGAATGAATAGTGCAGCCAGTCCCAAAGAAACCCCAATTCAAGCTCCCATCATTACCAGCCTGGCTTTAATAAGACAGATTTTTTTCTAAATCACCTCCCTCCCACATGGCAACCAGAGAGCTGGGTCCCAGCTGATCTCAGCCTTCCGTGGCAAAGCCTCGGCTATTTGCCCCCAGCCAACGCGGGCGTGCAACGCCGCCACCCCCAGAGGAGTTATTGTTCCTGAGGCTGGTGGGGAATAACCACACTGGAGGAGGGAAGTCGCACTTCACCCTCGCACCTCTCCGTCGTCGAAAGGAAAAAGCAGCTTTGAGAGAAAAAGGTGGTGCACGAAGTTTAACCTCCAGCTACAATAGCCCAGGCAAGCTGGATGCCCATTGTGCCTCCCCTTACTCACCTCCTTAGCAGTGAGGGGCTCCGTGGAGCTGCTCTTTACAAAGCATCGGTGCTTGGCGGGGCCGAACGCTGCTCCGCTACCGTGCGGAGGAGCAGCTACCGCTACCGGAGGAGCAGCGGTCTCGCCTGTAGCCCGGCTTTGGGGGCTTTCTCCGGCTGCCTGCCTGCCGGCTGCCTGCTGATGGATCTGCGCTATCTGAT
Organism: Picus viridis; assembly: GCA_033816785.1. Lineage (NCBI taxonomy): Eukaryota > Metazoa > Chordata > Aves > Piciformes > Picidae > Picus > Picus viridis. The sequence goes on along the minus strand of CM066568.1, from coordinate 21,939,250 downwards.
GTGTGTATGATGTGCGCCTCGCACACACACACGCATCCACACGCCTTCCCCTGACGTCAGGGCCAGGCCAGGGGGAGCGGGCAGGTGGGAGGGATCAGCCTGGTCATTTCTGAGCTAGGCTTAAAGGAGCAAGTCAGTGTGGGGAGCTGGGGGGGACAAGGGCTGGCCTCAGGGAGCCGCATCACTTCGGTTATGCAAAGCGACACGCGTTGGTGGCACAGACTGGATGCAATAGGGCAGCCACACGGACTGCAGGGACAGAGGAACGGGGGTGGGAAGGCACAGGAGAGGGACATGGGGGCCAGGAGGTCAGGTCTGAGCCAGGAGGGATCTCCTGAGATGGGCCAAACCTCTCATTTCTCCGAGTCCCGCTGGTGCCGCGGCAGGCTCTCTCCTTGCCTGCCCAAACCAGCAGCTCCTCAGCATCCACAGGTGCCATGGTCACCCCTGGCACAGCAGGGGAGCACAGAGGGTACATGCCACAAATCCACCCTTGCTCCCTTCTCTGGGCTTGCAGCCATGACAAACCCAGGTGCTCTCCAAGTGTCTCATTTCTAGCAGGGCACTATGGCAATCCCTCGACCCTGGAAGATCTTTCCTTTCTGTTTTCCCCTGGGCTGCCCTGACCATGCTCAGAAGAGTCATCACCATAGGCAGAGGCAACATTGTACACTGGCCTGAGACTTTTCCTCTTGGGGGCAGAGAGCAACGCAATGAGGAACAGGAATCAATCTTTTGTTGCATTCACTGGGGAACAGAGTGAGGAGTGATGGGGTTTAAATTGCAAGGAGCAAGACTGATGCTACACATCAGGAAACACTTTCTAACAGAACACACAGTTAATTACTTAGGTAGCTTGCCTCAGGAAACACTGGAGTCTCCATCACTGGAGGCTTTAAGAACAGGATGGGTAGGCATATTCTGGGGGTAATTTAAGTGATATCACCCTCATTTTGAAGCAGAAAGGTGGACCATACCAGCACCTCACCACACAGGTCCCTGTGATCCTGGAGTAAAATTTACAAGAAAGCAGAACAGGTATGGTGCAGTATCAGTGCTGCAGGGAGCTGTTAGAAGCATCTTGCAGTGTGCAGCAATTGTGGACTTGTTTTGGTTTCTTAAACATGACTCTTCCCTTGACTCCTGTCTTTTCTTGGTGGCCAAACATGATGATGACAACTGACAACAGCCCTTGGGGCTGCAGGGTGGTGTACAAATTGTGTGGGAAGTCATGAGGCATAGCACAGAGTTGGAAGACAGGGTCGTGACTGCTCATCTGGCTGTATCCATCTCTCCAGGACCAGCTCATGACAAGATCACCAAGAGGCACTGGAAGTCCAAGTGCCAGTGTGTTCTGCCATTGCCCATCACACTCTGTTTGTGGCTTTTCAAGCAGTTTTCCGTGACAAAACAGGAGCCACTTTCACCCCTGTAAACACCTCTCTGAAGGGAAATGTCTACACATCCCAGAGCAGGAGGGTCCTGAGCTGGAAACAGATGGGGGCCTGGGGGTTGTGTAGTATGGGCATGTCCTCTTCTTCCCCAGGCATTTGGTTAACATTTGTGGACTGAATATCATAAATACCTGCACTTCCCTGCCTGCTCTGTGGTACACCAGGGTTAGCCACGTGCCCAGCTGCGTGCGTTGAAACAATATAAACTGAAGAGCGGAGCGTCAAAATCTGACTCTCTTAGTCACTAAGGGCTCTTGACAGAAAAGGCACAGGGAGCCTGAAGTACCTTTGACTGGAAAGTGGCTCCGGGCATGCGCTGCAGCAGAGGAGACAGAGAGGATAGATGAAGCATGCAAAAATGATAAAAGGAGAAAAGAGGAAGTTTTGATCAAACAGAGAGTGGGAGTGGGGGTGCTGGAGATGCCTGCAGAGATGGAAGCAAAGGCAGGAGGCTGGAGGACTTTGTACGTGAGAAGATACAAGAATTCCTTTGGAGTCAATCAAAGGAGGACCAAAACAGCCTAGATGCAAATTACCACTCTCCTCCTCCAGTGTCCCTGATCCAGTTCTCCCCAACAGCCATGGGGATGTGGGGACAGAGGAGATCTTAAACAAAATAATATGATGGTTCCTTTCATTTTCCTCCCGGTTTCTGAGCCTTTGGGTAACTTTGAATAGCATTTTCCAGTCTTCCTGTACAAGTGTGAGAAGGAGAAATGCCTGGGATTTTCTCTGACTGACAGAAAGACCCTTGGGTAATCCCTGGATTCCCACAGCTGAAGCTTCAAAAAAAAAAAACCCCAAACCCCCAGCCCAAAACCCAGCAAGTGAAAATCATGCTCCCAAAAGCCAGGAAAGCTCCACTGCTGCTGAGAGACTCTAGAGACTGTCTGATTATGTATGACAAGGTGTGGAGAGGCACTGCAGATTTATGGATATTCGTTGTGTCACTCACTACTGGGACAAAAAGAGATCACTCAGCAAAACCAGGCTGTTCACACAAGTTCCAACATCAAAATACTTTAGCTACAGCTATTTACTGTTAAATATAGTGCAACTCTGAGCATAATCAATAGCTGAGTTGGGACAACACCCATGCTTTACAGGGCAAAGTTTGGCCTTCGTTTATACTTCACTTATACTTTTACATCAGGGACAGCACTTATGAAACACAGAACTCCTCCAGGGCGTAACAAAGCAACATCCACCACATTTACTAAGGCCCAGGCACACAACAACCAGCATGGAACCAGCACCAGAACAAGAGGACACAGTCTCAAGCTGCGCCAGAGGAGTTTTAGGCTGGATGTTAGGAAGAAGTTCTTCATAGAAAGAGAGATTGGCCATTGGAATGTGCTGCTCAGGGAGGTGGTGGAGTCACCATCACTGGAGGTGGTTAAGAACAGACTGGATGAGGTGCTTGGTGCCATGGTTTAGTTGATTAGATAGTGTTAGATGATAGGTTGGACTTGATGATCTCAAAGGTCTTTTCCAACCTGGTTAATTCTATTCTATTCTATTCTATTCTATTCTATTCTATTCTATTCTATTCTATTCTATTCTATTCTATTCTATTCTATTCTATTCTATTCTATTCTATTCTATTCCCCACTGGTGGAGGCTGAGAAATTGCCAGTCAGACTCAGCTCTGGTCACACTTGTAGCCAGATATTTCAGGTGATGAAGCTCATCTGACACTGCCATCACTAGCTGTCACTCCAAACACCTCAATTCAGTGTCCCCAGTACCAAAGTACCTGTGAGTTTCACCAAAATATGTAGCTGTGTAAAGAAGAGGAATCCTGTCATCACTGAGGTGCTGGTGAAGGGCCTTGAAGACAAGTCACAGGAGGAATGTCTGAGGGAACTCGAAGAGGAAGGCTGAAGAGGCTGAGGGGAGACCTCATCGCCCTCTCAAAGGAGGTTGGAGGGAGGTAGGGGTTGGTCTGTTCTCACGTGGAAAAAGTGACAGGACAAGAAGAAAGAGCCTCGTGTTGTGACAAGGGAGGTTTGTGTTGGATAGTTGGAAAATTTCTTCACAGAAAGGATTATCAAGCATTGGCACAGGCTGCCCAGGGAGGTGATGGAGTCACAGTCCCTGAAGGTATGTAAAAGATGTGTGGGTGCGGTGCTCAGGGACACGGTTCAGGGGTGGTGGTTTAGCAGTAGTCATTGGACTGCAAGCTCTAGGCAAGTGGTTGGACGTGATGATCTCAAAGGTCTCTTCCAACCTCAACAAGTTCTGTGATTACTAAGGAACAGCATGCAGCATGTAGCCCTTGTTGGCAGTCATAGAGCTGATAAAGGAGCGATTCCACATGTCCCCACCCTAGAGGAATTTGATTGATGTCTGCACTTTGCTGAAGACCCAGCCACAAGATGTAAGCCCGTGCGAAGCGAGGCGTCACAAACCTGCTGCTTCCACAACTGGCTTTGGGGGACTGTGGATCAGGCTGAAGTGAGATGCCTCTGCTTCATGTTGAGCATGATTATTGGAAACGTGAAAAATGTTACCTCAAAAATGGGTAAGGAATGGAAGTGTGATATAACCCCATAGAATCATAGAATTGTCAGGGCTGGAAGGAACCTCAAGGATCATCTAGTTACAATCCCCCTGCCATGGGCAGGGACTCCTCACACTAGATCAGGTTGCCCAGAGCCACATCCAGCCTGGCCTTAAAATCCTCCAGGGATGAGGCTTCTACCACCTCCCTGGGCAACCTGTGCCAGTGTCTCACCACCCTCATGGTGAAGAACTTCTTCCTAACATCCAATCTGATGTTCTCCCAGGTATTCAGCCTACTATTCCCTTGAACCCCTGCCCCTATTTAACCTTGCAGTTCCTACATACAAAATCACCCAGAGTGATCACCTTGCCAGTATCAACAGAGTCTAACTTCTACCTCCTTGTGCAGAAGTATGTTCCTTCCTCTGCTATCAGAGGCAGGACAGAGTCAGGAGCTGTTCTCTCTTCTGAAAAAGTAGCTACAGATACCCACAAAATCTGCAGTCCAGCTAAAGGTCAAACCTCGTGCTGCCAGACCTGCATGAGGCCAGGACAGAACAGCAAGGAACAGGGCACATGTGCCAGCAAAACCGTGCCGTGCCGAGGTTAGCGCAGCCACCACTGTAGCACAGGAGAAAGGAACCTTTGTAAGGCTCCCTGAAGTGGGACAAGCAGAGCAAGATTTGGGCTGAGGTGTTCCGGTAGAGCAATGTCTGCCGCGCTGGCAGCAGAGCTCCTTGCTGAGATGGTAGATCCTGCTCCTAGAATGACGCTGCTCAGGTGACAGGGAAAAACTTGTTTGTGGCCCCCTCATTAAGACAAACACACCAAGCACATGCAGACCAGCCATCACAACCCAGCAGACCCTGGTGAAACAGAGGCAACCTTTGAAGAAATCAGCAGCTCCTTGGCCAAGACAGGTATCTTCTTAATGAGACCTAGCCCCAGTGTTTCCAACCTCACTTTCCCCTTTCCTGTTCCAAGACAGCTCAACATTTAATGATTTCTCATCTGGAACCCTCATTACTGTCCCACCACATGCTTGCTGGGGGGTGTGTGGGGGAGTGACACACTTAGCCTTTGCATCAAAGCCATTATGCTGACAGTGCAGTTTCGACTGTCAGGCAGAGACATTTGTTTCTCCTGGCAAATCTTTTTTTAAACACACTTCAAACAACCTCCTTTCATTTTTTTCCCACAACAACGTTGAGACATTAGCACACCCCCTTGTTTTCTACCATCCTTCATGCTGTTTACCTTGCTGCAGGATGCACTGAAGCCTGCAAAAATCATACCATGGTTGTGGGGTGGGTTTTTTGGGGGGTTGTTTGGTTTTGTTGGGTGTTTTGGGTGGTGGTTTGTGTTTGTTGTTTGGTTGTGTTGTTTTCTTTTTTTTTTTTTGGGGGGGAGTAATTAACACTCAGAATAAATTATTGCAGCTCTGCATTATGCAGATTTGCACCTGATAATAACCTCTCGAACTAAGCATTGGGCAGTTGCTGATGTGAAGAATACCTCCCAGGCACAGAGGGGCTATAAACACACACAGTTCTGCCACACAGGTAGGCAAACAAGTTAAATATTTGCTCTGAGAGAGGTGCAAACTTTCATCTCTCTTGCCCTGTCGGGATGGAAGCTTAGGGAAATGATAAATGGAATTACAATAACTGCAAGTGCAGATCGCTGCAGGTGAAACAACAGCTGCAGCCCAGGAGCCACTGCTCGGGGGAGGGAAGCACAGGTACACAGCAGCCCTCCGCTGGCCGCCTGCTTGCTGAGGACGTCTCCGCGCTCATATTGACCCAAACCACTCCCCTCAAGCAGGCCACCAGCCACCGCGGCAACCCAGAGCCACGGGGGCCAACCCCACAGCGGTAACGAGAGGTAACGAGAAAGAACAGGAGGGAACGGGAGGGAACGGGAAATAACAAGAGGCAACCGCACGGTGCGGGGGTGGGAACGGAGTGGTGAACGAGCCCCGGGGAAGGGCGTGGGAACCAGCTCGGGGCTGGGGCGGTGGGAATGGGTCGGGACCCCACCCGAGGCCCCACCCCAATCTGAGGAGGGACAAAATGGTCGCGGCAGGGGGGGAGGTGCTTGCACCACAGGGCTCCACCCCACACGTCCCGTAAGCGCGCCGCTCGCTGTCAATCAGTGTATGAGCCCGCCCACCGAACGCGATTGGCTGCTGCACCGGAAGTGCCCTGAGTGCGAGCGGCGCACGGCTCGGTCCCTTGCACCGCAGGTGGGTGAGAGGAGTTGCCACGTTTCCGCCGCGCATGGCCCAGCAAGGCTGAACCAGGCCGCGCCAGGCCGCTTCACCCGCCCCCGGCCCACTCGCTGCTGCTGCTGTGTGCCCTCCGCTTTCTACAAGGGCGGCTTCCTGGCCGCCTACCCCGACAACGGTTGGCGTGGCCGCCTTCAAACCTTCCTCCCTCTCCCCCACTCCGGTGACGGCCGTTGCGCGGCCGCCTTCGAACTCCACGCCACTACCCCGTGTCTACTGCCCGCCCCATTTGGGGTAGCCAGAGTGCTGCCCCACTTAGCTCCGTGCAAGACGTTGGGGTGGTTTCCCAGGCCTGACCCACGTTACTTGTGTGAGATCTTAGTTGTCCTTGCAGTGCTCCGGTTCCTGAGGCTGTTGGTGTCTCCGCGCTCCTCAGAGGCGCTTCCTGCCACCATGTTTGTCCTGGTAGAGATGACTGATACAGTAAGAATTCCTCCCTGGCAGTTTGAAAGGAAACTGAATGAATCCATTGCTGAAGAGCTAAACAAGAAATTGGCCAATAAGGTAAAGCGTGTGTCATGTATAGGTTGATGCAGACATCATGATGTTCCTGGGTGTTTCTTCCTTTTGCTTGCTCCAAGTGAGGAGGAGATAGCAGAACAGTGATACCTCACAAGTAAAATATCATAAACTCTAAACAAAGAGGCAGCCATGTATTGTCCCAAAGGGGTCTTTTTTTTCTTTTCTCTAATGGCTGGTTCTGTAATGGAAAGATACTGAAGCACCAGATGGGGCAAGCAAGCATGAAAGAAGTGAGAGTAACTGCTGGTTTTGTGTATAGAGTAGTGATCTGAAACACAGCCTGGAAAATGGCTGCAAACTACTCCATTGAGTGGGGAATTGTAAAAAAAGAAGGGGAATACTGGAAGAGAAATGAGGGTGGTAAGAGCTGACTTGGGCTGTGCCTAGTATTTGAAATGCACTGTGGCAATAAGAAGTTGGTCTTCGTTGCAGGATATAGAAGAGTGGCCTGTCATAGACCAGGAGGTCACAAGTTTCTTTTGCAGCAAATGGGTCTGTCCTTAACATAGGACTTTCAGGATGAGGCAGATGCAAAATTCAAAATGTCACTTATGAATGTGAAGGGAACCCTAAGGAGCAACCTGAAGTTATTGAGGGTTGTGAACAGCAGGTTATACAAACAGGTTATGAAAAGCAGATGTCTTCCCTTGTACACTGATGACTTGTAGGTGCCTCAAATTTGATAGGCTGTGGAGCTGCCTCAGAAGTAGCAGTGAAATCAAGAGTTCTCCTCCTCTCTCCTCAAAGCTAGTATATGTTAAGATGAAGGCAAGGCTAGAGGCTCCTGAGAGTGTGTCTAGCCTTTGGATAAGCTGGGAGGTGGTGAGTGATGTCTGTGGGCAGCTATTTACTGGCTTGGCAGGTCAAGTTCCCTCAGCTCTGATAGTTACCCCCAGGGTTTCTGTTTGTAGCAGTGCTCTTTCTAGTGCCAAAGACAACACATGCTCCCATAACACTTGAGTAAGTTAGGGGTTCCCCTGCAATGTAGAGTGGTTAGAGCTGGGGCCGTTGAAAGGAGTGTACCAAAACAGCCTGCCTCACATCTTGGCACCTTTTCTGTTGCCTTCTTTTGGAAAGGTGTATAAATGTGAGGGTTTGCTTGATTTACCCATGTGGGTTGCTTGATTTACTGCTTTTTAATATTATTTTTTTTCCCTTTGGGTAGGTTGTGTACAATGTTGGCCTCTGCATCTGTCTGTATGATATCACAAAGCTGGAAGATTCATACATATTCCCTGGAGATGGTGCCTCACATACCAAAGGTATGCATGCTTGTCCTCAGTTCTGTAGTTCTGCAGCAGCTTGGTGATCTGGAAGTGTAAACTGAGCTTCTTAGGAAAGGAAATTTAAAGGAACTTAGTGAACTTCATAGCCTTAACTATCTTCTTCTTAGAAGAAGAAGCTATCTTCTTATTAAAAGGGCAAGAGGAACATGGCAAATATCTTGTATTTTCTTTCCATTTTGGGGGTACAAATACAGCTTTAAATAGCCAGTCCTCTCTGCCTTCTCCAGCACTCCATCTCTATGCTACAGTTAGAGCCACAGGTGTGGGGTAAAGGAAGGCCTTAATCTAAAATTGTTGGAAATCTGGCCATAGAAAATAAGTTGCATTAATTGTACTCCATTTCTCTAGTACTATTTCCACACCCCCCCTTTTTGAAGCTGTTTTTTCCTAGCTTGAATGCTGAAACGTGTTTCTACATAAAACATTTGCACAGCATTTTATGCTACTTTCCTAGCTGGAAGCTTTGCTACCTTTTGGAGTCCTAGACAGATCTAGTTCAGCATGCAGCACTTCTAGTGACTGTTTTACTTAAAATAAGACAGGAGTCATTTCTTTGACTTGGCAAAATCTGTCTAAGTACAAACTGGAAGTAAAGGCTTGAAAGCAATTTTTTGTGTAGTTTTTAAAGTTAAAATAAGTTTCTTTAAACTGGGAAGAGACCTTTTTTTCCGATTTCAGATTCCAATGTGAAAGGGTAGCTTGAGGAAAGGAAATGTTTCCAGTTAGGAGGGAACTGGACTGTCACTATGTAGCTCCTCATGCCTGATTTTTAACTCAGGCAGAACCCATTCCTCACAAATAAAAGCCTCTCTAACACTGAACAGGCATGGCAGGCTTTCCTGCTTGTCTTAGTCTCCCTTCAGCTTCTTAACTTGGAATTATTCCTTGAAATGAAATGAGACTATGTTCTCTCTGAGCTTGGGAAGAAGAGGCTGCATTCAGCATCTAGAGAAGCACTTTGATACATATTGCAGTGTCTGGTGATAACCTTTTGTTTCATGTGCTGCCTGATTGCATGTAAAGGAGTAACACAGCTTAAATGATGTTCATTTGCTCATAAACTGTTTGGCTGAAGCTGTCTCAGCATTCTTTTAATGCATTCTTAAATGCAAAATGCTTAAGATAGGAACTTTCTGGGGTTTAACCTGAATGTGGAATCCAGTCCTGTTGGAGAATCTCATTTGCTGTGGGAATATTTGCTATCAGATATTTCATTAAAAAAAAAATACAGCATTGCCAACAGAGAGAAAAGGAGCAGAAGTATTACAGGAAAGTGTAGTTTCAACTGGTACTCTTGGCCAGGAAGCATTTTGCAGGAATACGACATCACCCTCAGAACACTGGAACAGGCTGCTCAGGGAGGTTGTGGTTAGTTGCCTTTACACTGGAGACATTCAAAACCCACCTGGATGTGTGTGACTTGCTCTAGGTGGTCCTTCTCTAGCAGGGGGGTTAGACTGGACATCTTCCAAGGTCCTTCCTAACCCCTAATATTCTCTGTGTGTGTGTAAGCAGTGGCCCTGCTCCATGTTCTTCAGCTTACAGTTTGATTCTGTTAATTTAAACTCTTGCCAGATGGAGGAGCAGAGAACAGGAGAGTGCTGTCAGAATTCATACAGAGCAGGAGTCAGAACTCTGCCTTTCTGATTTCTGCCATCTAATGAGTGTCTGTAGGGAAACTGTAAAATAAAATAAACTAAGGGGAGGCATGTTAGTGGGTGTGTAGGCTGTGGGGTTTTGTTTTAGTGGCAGCCACCCTGTGTAGTTCACTAGCACAGATGTGACGTTAATGAGGTGTTTTCTTTTCAGTGCATTTCCGCTACGTGGTCTTCCATCCCTTCTTGGATGAGATTCTTGTTGGACAGATTAAGAGCTGCAGTCAGGATGGTGTTCACGGTAAAACAGAGCTTGTAACCTTAGGGAGCTGCAGAGGTTTTGGGTCTTTTGAGGGGCTGAGGCTTCAGGTTGTATAGTGCTGTGTGTGGGCTAGTTAAAGGCCTTTAACGCTGCTCTGACCCGAGGGTGGTTGGTGGTTTGAGCCTGGCAGCTTCCCCTGCCCTCGACAGTTTTGTCTGCACTCCCCTTCCCTTTTGTCATTCATGTGCATGCCCAAGAAGAACAGGCAGGCCCATCTGGAGCTCAGACTGGATTCATTTTCTTGCTTCAGTTAACAGAACTTGTGTTTTTTTAAAGGGGTAATATTGTCTCGTGTTGGTCTGATGCTTCTTCCTATAGCTCTGTGCAATTTCATGATTGTTTCCTGTACCTGAAAACGTGGCAGGGAAATGTCTTTGTGAGCACAAAGTGCTGTCAGATTAATGGAATACATAATTGATGGGTTCCTTCCCTTTCTTGCAGGAGTCTTTCATGCAAGCAAGCTCCTCTGCTCAGTCGTTTAGTTAGGACAATAAGATTATCTTGGGTGCATTTGGTGCTGCAGTTGGTGCTGAATTGGGGCATGTCCACTCCTGGATAAAATTCAGCATTGTGAAAGCTCAAGGGGAGGTGGTGGGTGTGCTAACGTTATATTGAGCTTTATTTAACGTGTTACATCTGTGATTCCTAAGCTTATTTTCTGTCACAGACCTCTATAGCATCTGACTCATTCCTTGGAACGCTTTCATTTCCAGTCCTGCTCCAAGCAACCTTTTCCTTTCCCAGCGGGCGTGAAGACTGTGCCCTCTGTTGCTGTGTGTACTTTCAGCTGGGTGGCTGCTTTGCTGCCAACTGAAATTGAGCATTGTGGCTTAAAGAACAATTCCTGCGTGATCTCGGATGTCCTTCCTGAAAGGGGAAGGAGAATGAGTCCAGAAATGCGTTTTGGGAATGGCTCTGCTGCATAAATCATTTGTAGAGGGTCGGTTTAGTCTTAACCAAATTCTTTCCTCCGCAGTTTCTATTGGATTCTTTGATGATATTGTCATCCCACCAGAATCCCTGCAGCAGCCAGCTAAGTTGTATCCTTTGATCACCTTTGATAACTTTACTACTTCATTTCAAAAGATTGTGCAGAGCTGGCCCAACAGGCATTCAGCACTGCAACAATGAAGGTGCTCAGTGGCAGAAGCTAAGCCCTTGTGTCGGGCAAGTCCTGCAGACTGTTATCACAGCTAGACAGGCCTCAGGCTCGTTGGGTTTTGCAGGGTCATTGTGCCTGCTGATAGGAATGAATGGCAGTGTCCCCTGAACAGCCACCCTGTAATCCCTGCCTCTGGTCTTGGCTGCTGCTGAAGACAGAATGCTGGTTTTACCACATCCTGTAACGTCTAGCTATGTGGTGTGTCTGATACACTTCATTGTGGTAGGCAGGGACTTCTTGGGTGTGAGGGAGTTTGCTTGTTTGGGGGTGGTCTTACTTATGGGATCCACTGCTTCCCTTGGGAGATTCTTCCAATGTCTAACTGTTCTCATGGGGAAGAATTTTCTTCTGTATTCCAATGGGAATCTCCCCAGAAGTAGCTTGTACCCATTACCCCTTGTCTTTTCCATGGGACTTCTTGTAAAAAGAGAGTCTCCATTCCTCCTGGTAGCCACCCTTTATGTACTGGTCCACAGTGATGGCAATAAAGTGCCATGTATGTGGAAAAAGGTCTCCCCTGAGCCAGATGTGAGTCCTGGGCTGTGCAGGTGGTGACCTAGAACGGTACATTGTGGTTTGGTAAGCAATTACAGAGAGGCTTTGAACCGAGTTCCCAAAACTGTCAGAAAGTGAATCTGTCAGGCAGAATACTGATTGTTTCCACCCTTAACCTGTGGTGTGGCCAGTGATGAAGCAGAGCAGGTGTGGGTGTGGGAATATGAGACAGAAGAAGGGCCCACGACCTTTACATGGACATTGGGGAGGAGATCCGCTTCCGAGTCGTGGATGAAACGTTCGTTGATACATCACCGACAGGTCCAAGCTCTGCAGAAGCTTCCACTTCAAATGCCACAGAAGAAGTCCAGAAGAAAGAGGCACCCTACACTCTTGTGGTGACTATGTGCATAATTCCTGCAGCCTTGTGAATGTTGTGGTTTGGTTTATTCTGGGTCTAAAATAGCAGCCCTTTCCCAAGGAACTGATTGCTTGGACTGTGAGGCAAAGAAGTAGTCACAAGTGAAAGGAGTGGAAAAGGGGACATTGTTCGTGCGGTGACGCTGTGTTTCCTGTGTGTTTTTGTTGGAACGCTCTGGTTGTTGGTGGAGTTCCCTCTGGGAGGCTGATTTAAAGTGGGTGCAGGATCTGCAAGAGGGAGAGAGCATAGGAGGAGCACAGAGCTGGGAGAACATCAGGGTTTACACAGCAGCTAAATGGTCTTTCCCATGCAGTGGTTCACCCTGGCCCCCCTGAGTGCAGTGCAAGAGACAGATCTAAACCAGTGACAGCTGGGATGATCAGGAGGTGGAATGGGCAAGCACTTGATTCCCAAGTGTTGAACCATTTGTTGTAGTGCTGACAAGGTGCAAAGCAGTTTGGGCAAGTGCTGAGCAGGCTCTGGTAGGACAGAAGTGAGTACCTCATCCATAACTCGGGGCAGGCAGGTAGTTTATGTTTTCACACATTTACTCCTGTGTTCTCTGGATGGTTTGTCATTGCACACCCTCTTCTCTGTCAACAGGGATCCATCAGTGAGCCAGGCCTGGGCCTCCTGTCATGGTGGACAAACAGTTAGCTGCACTCAGAGCCTGCTCCACAAAACTCTTTCCGGTGGGTAATGGGGGGAATAAAGGGATCCTGCTGGTGCTCATTGCTGCTCTGGAGCTGAATGAGAAAACAGACCTGCCACTCGCTGTTGTTCCTTCAGCTTCCAACCTGCCAGACTGCGACAGTCGCTTTCAAGAAACGTCTTCACTCTTCTGTAGAAATGAATCTACAGGCACAAAAACCCTTGAGCACAGCAGCAACAAACTCAGCTGGAGCTTTGGGCTCCTGCCCTGGAGGGAAAACTCTGGGGGAGGTCTTTACTTGCCTGAATTAAGAAGGAGTTGATTTGAGTGAAAGGAGGAGAGAATGCCTGTCAAGACACATTGCTTCCTCGGGCCGAGAGCTTGATCTCGGAGGGGTAGAAACCCACCCTTCTTTTGTCAGGAAATGGAGAAGAAAAAGCAAAGGACTAGAGCTCCCAGAGGTGTGGTACTCTGGACACCTGGAAAATTATGCTGCTGGGGGGTGGGGAAGGTGGTGGTAATGTTCTTCTAAGAATGGGGATGTAAACCATGGATGAAGTCAGCCAAAAAGAATGGGAATGACAGTAGTTTTACCTAAAAGTAACTGAGACTCTGTGAAGAAGACCACTGTGGAAAGCTACAAGCTGTTGATTGTGCTGAATGGAAATACTTGATTGGGTGGGCTGTATTTATGTAGAATGAGCTAAACTTTGCAGGAGTTTGACTGAAAAATGCATAGTTATGAACTGAAATGGACCAAGGCTGCTTTGAGCAAGCTAAATACTTGTTTGTGGGAGTGTGTTAATACCAGAAATGGAATCAATAGTAAAAACCACAGAGCCTGCCTTCCTCTATAATTTGTGGGGAAACTATTAGCTTCCTGCCTAGCAGGAAGAAAAAAGTTGCCTCCTGCAGTTTATCTACTTGGATTTCAAGGCAGACAGTGTTGAGACCAACACTCTGCTCTAACAGCCAATAACAAACAATTGCCATCACCCTCCCTGACAGCAGTAAAAGGAAAGGGGGGAACAAAACAGCGAGTCAAATCTATGCAGGGCCCATTGCCAAGAGGGTGATGCTGCACATAATTACAAAGCCAGCCACATTTGGCAGGAAGGGGCTGTAATTCCCTGGGATAGAGGGGTCTGCTTAACCTCCAACTGTGAAAACAAAGCCTGAGTCACCAGCACCCTCCCTGCAGCGTTGTTAGAACCCCTTAATTCTGAACTGTTATTCCTGGTGCATTGCCCTAATTAAAAGGGAGCCTAGAATTCTTTAGGTTTACATAGTAACAGAGGTCCATCTGCTCAGACAATAAGCTTACTGAATGCTGTCTATAGAGCAGTAGTGCTCAGACATGCAATCATCTAGCCAGGGTGGAAGCAAACTGCAGAAAACCGCAGCTGTTTGTATAGGTGGAGATTCTGGGTGAAATGAGTTAAAGCTCTAACATCCAGCAAGGCTTCTACACAGGATCTTCTGGGGTAGTGCCTTGGAGTGGGCAGAAAACAGCCCTGGTACCTCCAAGTACCAGCCAATGTGCTCAGCTCCCATTTCACAGTGTCAGAGCACCTAGGAGCATAGCAAGGTGGCAGCTGCACAGCTTTACATAGTGATCTAATGAATTACTCCAAAACCCAAGCCTCTTGTTGTGGAGAAGGCAACAAACACTGTGCCTGAGGAAATGAGTTCACTGCACAGTGCTGGGAAAGCATGTAAATCGCTTGCTCCTTCTGAGTTTGTCATTGCTGCAGTAGTGGCGCTGTTGCCCTGGAGAGCAACGGAGTTGGGAAGGTGGTGATAGCCATGAGTGTAGCCTGTAGTCAAGGGATAAACAGTGCAAGAGCTGTGTGGGCTCCTTTTTAGCCATTTGTTTTTGTGCACAGCAGTGACTTGGAGAGCAATAACGGGGCAGGTACCATATCCCCTCTGTCCAAGAAGTTCTTTTCCACCCTCCCCACAGGGTAAGCAAGGGCTGAAGAGCAGCATTATGAATACAACATGAGGCAGAAGAGATGGTCACATTCTTTATTTCTTTAGCCATCAGTAAAGTGAATGGGCAGAAAACAACCAACTGAGCAGACAGACCCACCTTAGCTGGTTATTTCCAAATATAAATAACTGGGGGACAACTGAAACTGAGCCAAAATAGAAAAAAAAAAAAAAGGGGGAGCTGGGGAATTTAAAAGACAAAAGTAAGCCTAGCTGCACTCCCTGTTCATAGTGTCAGTGAAGAGGAAGTACCATAACAAAAAGGAAGCTATGGTTACATTTGATCAGACATTTATTCCAACAGTAGGCATGGAATTGCACTTTTATGAAAATGCCAAAGCTGAATCGAGTCCAGTGCACTGGAGGCATTGTACACACTTAGCTTCATTTCTGCTGCAGCTCCTTCATTCTGTTCAGGGCACTGCCAGCCTGAAACCACTCTATCTGTGACTCGTTGAAGGTGTGATTCAGCATGATTGTTTCTTGGCTCCCATTGGGGTGCTTGATGATGCATTTCAGAGGCTAATGGGAAAAAGACAGTTTTTATTTCCCCCTTCTCTTTCAAGGGAGCAAGTTAACTGAAGCTTCTCACAGGAAAATTCCTACTTGTTTTCACAGGGTTGAAAATAGAAAATTGTAGCTCAGGGTGAGCCTTAAGATAGAAGTGTGGTCACAGTTCCTCCTAGGGAACGCTTGTGCTGAGGCAGAAAGTCCAGGACTTCAGTCTCACACAAGGGTTTCTCGTGACCCTTAAGAACACCACGCTCCGATTCTGCCTTGCTCTCCAGCCCCCGGGCCACCAGTGCCAAGTGTCCTGCCTGGCTGCCAGGCCACGCTGCCTACAGCTGCCTGTGCTGCTTCAGGCCCTGGGCATACAGCTTGACGCTGCTTCCCATCAGTGTCACGTCCCTATGCCCCAAGACACACAGACAGTTACCTTTCCAGGTGCAAAGTCTGCCAGCCCCACGATGCTCAGCTTGTCCACAGGATGAATCTTGTTGTAGTCTGCTGGATCAGCGAACGTGAGA
The DNA here is from genome assembly GCA_033816785.1 of Picus viridis. Classification (NCBI taxonomy): domain Eukaryota; kingdom Metazoa; phylum Chordata; class Aves; order Piciformes; family Picidae; genus Picus; species Picus viridis. The sequence continues at coordinate 21,923,529 of CM066568.1, read as the reverse complement.
GGCAGCAAACCTTGCTTCTTCAGGTTGGTTTCTGTGGAGAACAAACCACCAAGCTTGCTTGTAACAACACTGCAGAAGATCAGGATTGTCTTCTGGCTGCCCAGTGCTGCTCAGAGTAGCATCCCAGCAAGAATCACTCTCTGTAGCAAAGTCAGCACATCCCCTGTCTGTGGCACATCTAACTAGGTGTGGAACAGGATTCCTGCAATCGGATCCGGTTTGTGCCTGTAGGTGGGGGCAAGGTGAACACCTCTTCCACTCAAACCCAATACATCCTGTTTGGACGCTCTGCAGGGGAAGTGCAACTCACCGTGGATCCTGGCAAAGCTCTTGGTGATGATGACCCTGCCCCCAAGGTGACGTGGCTCCAATGCTGCGTGCTCCCGGCTCGATCCCTCACCGTAGTTCTCATCCCCAATAACTGCCCACTTGACACCCATTTTCTGTGACACAAACAGATTTGCATTTCTGCAGTCACTCAAGTGAGGAGCTGACAATAAACATCCACCCACGCATCTCATTCCAGTGCTGCACTACTGACATTGCTGTGCTGTGGAGCAATCCTTTGTCCAGCTCTGTAGGTTGCACAGTCAGAACATGCTGCCTGGGCACTAGGCTGGCTATGTTTTACAAGACAGAAGTGTCACCTACTTGCACTGTGGCTAAGCAAGTGACCACAGAGAGCTATTGTTCCACAAAGACATGGTGAAAAGAAACCATCCTTTGGTGAAGACCACACAAAGACACACTGCATCATCCTGACAACAGTCTGGTGCTAACTGGCAAAAAGAAATTCTCTCTCACTTACAGCTGCTCTTGATCCTATTTGTAACACTATCAAATAATACATTTCCCACTTGGGATGTGGTCTGTGGATTCTTATCTTTCCTCCAATGAGCACCACGTGACACAGGTTACCATCCCATGTTTGTAGGCAAAGATCCGATCCTTCCCTTTGGGACTTCAAGTACTAACTTTACCATGTCCCCAGAACTCAGCAGCCAACTGCTAAGAGGGCTAACAATCATGCTCCTGACAGATCATTGCACCAGACAAATCCAGGCAACAGGCTTTTAACAAAGGTTCTCTTCAGCAGGTAACATTCCTGTCAATCATTCAAAGATTCCATGAAAAAAACCCAACAACCTTTGTGACACCTTCTCCCAGAAGGTTCCCCATGGTTCCATGGAACAGCAGGAGTAAAGAAATTAAGTACTTCACAGCAGTTAGGCACTGCCACCCTTCACTAGCAAGGGCTAAGAAGGATTGCCCCTGAGACCCAGAACCATTCCTTGGTCCTGTGCCAAAGCAGCATTCACACCAGCCATGATCCCTGCACCAATTCTGGAAGTGACACAGAAAATTTTAACTTCTGTCTACTACTAGAAGAACTCATCTGAGATCACTGCCAAGCTGTCCAGAGAGTGAAAAACACTTTTCTTGAGGTTCTAAGTTTTAAAGAATTAGGAGGACAAGGGTAGAATTTATTTAAATATCAGACTAGTAACAGGTGAAACTCTCCAGGAGGTGAGATTTAGCTGCAGTCTGACACTTCCTCTGCAGTGCCCAAAGGAGCTCTTCCCATTTCATCTACAGTTTCTGGTCCCCTCTAGGTCATGAAGTCCTCCTCCCTTTTTCCCATAGCAGGTAATGAATTTCCTACAGAAACTGCCACCAGCAGAGTAAGTTCCAAGAAAAAGCCTCAACACAGTGAATTCACAGAGGGAGCAGGAGAGTGAGATCCACTGTCCTGGCACAGAGTGCCCAGAGTGCAAACAACCTGTTAGAACAGATGTGTCAGGGGAAAGTCTCACCTTGTAGTAACGGGCTGTGTCTGGGACTGGCCCAAACTCCTGGGTTAAAGCATTCCTCACAGAATTGGCTTTGCCATTTTCAATGTTGATGGCACCAATGAGCAGGTTGTTGGAGATGTTGTCCAGATGGCCACGGAATTTGAGCCATGGTCCAGCTGCAGAAATATGGTCAGTGGTGCATTTCCCTTTTACCTGAAGCAGAAGAGAAGAATGTCTTAGGATCGCTGACTTGACCCTTCCTCAATGCTTTTGACTCTGAACCCAAGAGAACTCCATCTGTTAACATAATGAAGGCACTCTAAGGCACGACCCACTGGGTCATTCTGCATGTTTTGGGTAGGAAGAACATCCCTGTTCCAAAGTGTAAATTACAAAACTTAGCTTAGCAATGCCACCTCCTGCCATGTCCTCACTTCCCTCAGCAGCAGGTTGTTCAGGAACAAAAAGCAATTAAACCCTTCCTGCTACAGCTCAGCCTGCCTGCTGGGGGAGTGCAGCAAGATGCCAAGTGTTTCCTCTTAAGTTTCCAGGCTGCACATAAGCCTTCTCGGCTTGTAAGAACAGAATTCCCAACCTGAGATAATGGCCCTCCAACTGAAGGGTAAATCCTGAAGTGCTTGCAGGGGAATTGCCTGTGTCAAATACTCAAGCACAGCTTCATTATGGCCCTTGGGAGTATCTGCAACTCTGCCACTGAGAATCTGCAATGCTCCTGAAGGTCATTTCCTAAGGGACTGCACTTCAGAACCCATGACTGTATTAACTGAAGCTTTCTTCCTGTTAACTTACTACATGCAGTGAGGTGAAACCCTTGTCTTCAGTAAGAGACTGAAATGTGATGTTAACTACTGTGAAGTCATTTTCTATAAAATGCATAGGGAACACACACTGTGATGGAGGAGAAGTTCCTAACCACTTCATTTCAGACAAGATAGAACGGTCAGGTATTAGAGATGCCAATTAAAGAATCCATCCACCTTCCCACTGCACTGGGACAAACACTGCAGACTGCATGGTATGGGCAAGATCACATTACATGGAATGACAAGCTTCATTTTTCATGGCATTAGCTAACCACTAGCTCAAAGGGAAAAAGTCTCTTGGTTACAAGAAGTATCAGAAGGAACACCTGGAAGGAAGGGAGGAAGAAAGGAAGGAAGACCCTTGCTTCACTTCCCTTAACAATGTGGATGTAAGGGAAGGAATCACAGACAACAAAAAAGGCACATCCAAAGCTTCTAGCAATGGGTGTGCAAACTCCTGTTTGAGCAGTCCTGTCACAGACAGTACTCCCCTGCTTTGCTCCTGACCTTGATGAGGATCAGCATGTCTTCTAGATCCTTGCCGTCCCACTTATCGAAGGGCTCAAGAAGCTGGAGGCGTTGGCTGGTGGGGCTCACATCCACATGCTGCCCGCTGCCATCCTTGGGAGGGTACTGATAGGTGTCCTGGCCTGGGTCAAACTCCTTCCAGAGAAGAAAGGAAAGTCATCAGCCTCAGCCACCCCGAAGAGAACAACAACAGAGGAATCCAACACAGGTAACTGCCCCTCCAGCTTTACCACCAAGGCAGAGGTCAGTGTGTGAAGAGTTCCCATTACATACAAAAGACTACTAGTGGCAGGCCCTCCCTCCCTCCATCTCCAGACTGAGCAGTTACCAGCTTGGGCAGCTCATCTGCATCAGGTGCTTCTAATTTAAACTTCTTCCCATCAGCTCCTGTCAGGTAATCTGTCTCAGGGTTAAATTTCAGAGTGCCAGCAATAGACAGGGCTGTGACAATCTGAAAGGAAAAATGACAAATTTAAAGGCCTATTTTACCACCCATCTCTTCATTTCAAAGTCCTGCACCTAACAGATTCAAAGCCAGTAGACAAGCTACAAACCAAGCTACACCGGATCTCTTCTGCAGGCACAGGACTTAGCTCCCAAGACACCATGAACTATTCCACAGCCCCCCTTGGCAACTCCATTACCTCTGGAGAGGTGACGAACGCGTGGGTCTCCGGATTGGCGTCGTTGCGACCTGTGAAATTCCGGTTGTAGGATGTAACTATCGTGTTTTTCTCTCCTTTCTTGATGTCTTTCCTGTGAAAGAAACAAGCATGCTCGTGAAATCTAAAGAATAGACTAGAATTAACCAGGTTGGAAAATACCTTCGAGATCATCGAGTCCAACCTATCACCCAGCACCTTCTAATCCACTAAACCATGGCACCAAGCGCCCCATCTAGTCTCTTCATAAACACCTCCAGTAATGGTGACTCCACCACCTCCCTGGGCCGCTTGCTTCTAGATGTCTCACTGCTGAAACCCCCAGCTTGGTTTGGTAGCAATCACTATCTTTTGGAGACATGAAGTGGTGCCTGGACACTTTTCCTCCCCCTTAAGCACAGACTCAAACCCAAGGACAGCGCAAAGCCAAGCCAGACACTGAAGTTCTGGAGTAGTTTTCATTGCCCATGTAGTGCACTATTGAACTCTCCAAACAGTATCAACTAAGGACACTGCCTTTAGACATCCCACCATCAGCAATGGCATAGCCTCATGAGAACATGTCTCCTATCTCTTCTATTGGGAATTCTCCTCCTTGCCATTCTAAATAACGGAAGGCAGACCAATTCACTTTCCCTGTCTTAAAAGGACCATAAAAACTCTACAGATAATAAGTCTCCCCATTTGTTTGCCTACTCTAAGAAGCCTCCAGGTGTGGCTGCATTTGTGGCCATTTTGAAGCTTCACTCATCTAAAGGCTCCATGTAAGTCTGCAGTTTTTCCTTTCTCCTCCTCCAGGGTGCATCGGACAGCTATGGCCAATGGGTCTGTAAGCATGTACATTTAATTCCCACTGTATTATCTTTACAGACAAATTTGGTTTCACTAGAAACAGCTAGAAAATACAAGGCTAGAGTGAGGTCTGGCTTTCAGTTTACCTGTCCCACTGGCCAATGCATGGTCCACAAGCGTTGGCAAGAACCAGCCCTCCGACATCTCGCAGGATTTTTGCCTGGGGTGGGGGCAGAGAACAACTTCGTTACTTGGGAGCAAATTTCTGGGGCTCTTTCAGAGGAAGAGGACACCTGTCTTCTAGAAGGAAGCACCAAGCCTGAGAAAACTCCCTTCCTTGCTTCACTTGCAATTTTTGGGTCACTTCTACAAATAGGTGGGGCTTGATCCCAGTGAAGCTGTAAGTTAACAGAGAGGAAGAGCACAGGATGTCTTGCCGTGATGCTGCCTTTCTCTGTCTGCCTGAAATGAAGCAATCCAACTATTCACAGATATCTGCTTGAAGAGCAGTGTCTGGTATGATAAATATCCTAGCACAAGTCCTTTTCCTGGACTTGGTTGGAGAAGGCATTAAGCACTGGCTGGATGTATCCACATGTAAAGACTTGTCCAACATTCGCTAAATATTAGGACTCATTAAAATGTAGTTTTCTGCACAGAAAATGGGAGAAAGCAGAAGATGGTTCTTCTACAGAAACATTACTTTCAAATAAAATATGAGTTTTGCCTTAAGGTTAGACTAAAATGGGAAACACCTGACAAAGGGCTTACTAGCATCCTAAACTGCTCTTAAAGGAGAAAACTGGACTGCAGGTGGGTGCTAGCCCTTCATCAGCCATGGCCATCTACAGAATCCCCAGAGCCCGAGGCATCCCTTGCTATACATCCTACTGTCTCCTCAGGGCCCCAGTTCCTAACAACTGTCTCACTTCTGTCCAGTTTCAGTCCCACTCCTATAAACACAGGTAGTAAAGACAGCCAAGAGAGCAGGTCAGAACACTACCAAGGTCACAGCAGGACCTACAGGCAGAGCAGCACGAGGCTGGTTACTACAGCAGTAACTGTACCCTAATGATAAGCGAAGACAAAGTTTGAGAGGCTTCCATTAGTTACCTCCAGACTCCTGAGGTAGATTTTAGCACTTGCTGTTTGAAGTGTGAAGAGCAGCCATACTCACATAACCATCTCGTTCAATGGTGGCACGGATCTGCTCTGAGCCTGGTGTGATTGTGAATTTGGATTTGCACTTCAATCCGTGTGCTAGGGCCTGCTTCGCCACTGCTGCAGAGCGTCCCATGTCTTCATAGCTGGAGTTGGTGCAGCTGCCAATCAAGCCTGTGGTGTTTGACAGAAACAGGGAGGTGGTTATTGCAGCCTTGGTTCTAGGAGGTTCCTCCCCAACACATCTCTCAGCAGACGAAACAAGGGACAAGCACCTTTTCTGCTGACAAGGAATCTGAAGCAGTTTCAGATACCAACACTGCCAGGCCTCCAAGCAACACATCATGGTCACAAGCAATCCTTTGTCCAGCTCTGTAGGTTGCACAGTCAGAACATGCTGCCTGGGCACTAGGCTGGTTATGTTTTACAAGACAGAAGTGTCACCTACTTGCACTGTGGCTAAGCAAGTGACCACAGAGAGCTATTGTTCCACAAAGACATGGTGAAAAGAAACCATCCTTTGGTGAAGACCACACAAAGACACACTGCATCATCCTGACAACAGTCTGGTGCTAACTGGCAAAAAAGAAATTCTCTCTCACTTACAGCTGCTCTTGATCCTATTTGTAACACTATCAAATAATACATTTCCCACTTGGGATGTGGTCTGTGGATTCTTATCTTTCCTCCAATGAGCACCACATGACACAGGTTACCATCCCATGTTTGTAGGCAAAGATCCGATCCTTCTCTTTGGGACTTCAAGTACTAACTTTACCATGTCCCCAGAACTCAGCAGCCAACTGCTAAGAGGGCTAACAATCATGCTCCTGACAGATCATTGCACCAGACAAATCCAGGCAACAGGCTTTTAACAAAGGTTCTCTTCAGCAGGGCTCTCTTCTCTGTCAACTCAATCATTCGAAAGTTTCCAAGAAAAAAACCCAACATTTGTCTGCCTCTTGAGATTAAAATCTCTCCAACCATCCCAGATCTCATCCCACACATCTGGCCCAGGTAGTCACTCTCCCCATCCATGAAGAGATGACACTGCAGTAAAGTCAAAGAATGTACAGCAGTCATTGAAAGATCACATCCCAAGCTATGTGACCAACCACTTATCCCAAGACAGCAACACTTATGCCACAAGGATGAAGGCAGAGGAAAGAGCAAATGCTACCCACCAACTCTGATATCAATAGGCCAGCCCTCCTTTTCTGCCACAGCACCAATATCTGACACAGGGTGGGCCAGGTCTGGAGTGAAAGGTCCATTGATATGTGGTTTCAGCTTTAAGAAACAATGACAAAGTCAGAAATTATAGCAGCTGAGAAAACCCCCAAAACACAGCAGAAAAAACAATTCCTTTCATAGCTTTATCTGGAAGCTGTTTAAATAGGATTCTCCTACACAAAACACCAAAGCAGGAGCTGTTAGTGAGGCAGACCTGAGTGTTTGCTACCTATTCTAGTACAGAGCCAGGGGTGTTGCATCAAACTCCCAATTTGGGCCACATTCAGACAAAGCAGAGTCACATCACAGCATCCAAGATGACAAGCATAAAGGAAGTCTTACCTCACTGAGGTTGATTTCTATCACCTGGTCATACTGACAACCAGAATCTGGTACCAAGTGTTGCTGGAATTCATCTGCCAGTGCAGCTATGTCTAGAATAAGAAAAAAGGGGTATCTAAGAAGTGCATCACATATAAGGGAAAAGAAAAACCTTAGAACAGACAAAGACAAGGAGTCTACCACCTACTTCCTCAGCCACTTCATCTACAGACTCCTTGCTTGTACCACATGACTTACAGAACCATGCAAGGTCAGAAGTCACATCAGACACCACTGCAGGAGGATGCTGCTCTCAGAATACACCTTCACTTGAACACACACTTCTACCTCTTTCAACCCTCAAACCCTCTTACCAGCTCGCCCTGTCTTGCCCAAGTATTTCTTCATCCGTGCATTGTAAGGGAAGATCGATGTGGTAGCTCCAATTTCTGCTCCCATGTTACAGATTGTTGCCATTCCTAGACAATGAGTGCCAGAAAAGACCACAAGGTCAATGAGAAAGTCCAAGGCCATTCAATTCTTCAAAAGCCAGTTCACAAAAAAGACAGCAAAGCCAAGAGAGATCAGGACATCATCCAGAGATACCTAACTCCCCAGCAGAGGACACACTGACCATGTAATGGCTGGCTCAGCCCCTAGTGTTTCTGACTGATAACAGTGCCTGTGACCAGGCTTTCCTGCAAGGAAGGAAGTGAAAACTGGGCTGATTCTTGCAGATACTGGAATGGATGACAGGGAATCCCCCGTTTGCAACTGAGAACTTAATATATTCCAAGCAGTGAGCATTGTCTCTGCTACCTGCAGTGAGTGTCCTGCCCCACCCTACCATCTCCTTTATCTTTACTAGAAGAGTCAGAAATTTGCAAGAAATTTAATGGGTTTAATAAAAAGCTCCTGGTGAGAGAACACCATAAAGAAGAAAATCCCAAACACCTGCTGAGGGCATTGTCATGATCCATGCCTTTCAAGGACGGTGATGAAGCTGCAGAAGCTGCTGTTTTACATTTAGCAAGCTAGAACCAGGTGTCACAGGTCATGTTCCTCTGCTTGCATGGAAGAAAAATCCCAAGTTGCTCTCTGTTTGTAAACTCAAGCATTCCAAGTGGCAGCCAAGCCTTGCAAACGGAGAGAAGCCCAGAGAGAAGGCTGCACTTCAAGCCAAAGGAAGGGATGCTTCCCCTAAGTTGGCCCTAACTAGCATCATTATGGACAACTGCAATTTTTGGTGGCTCAAATTCAGTACCCAGGATCCACATTTACCCAGTGTGAGGCTGCACATTACAAACTGCTGCTTTCTGGTCTCCCCTCTGCCCTGCTTTTCTAAAGAGCTTTTCCTTTAGCAGCTGTCACACACGTACCCACTTCAACTTGTTTGCTTCCTCTATCCACAGCCTATTTTAAGCTGATATGAAAATGTCATCATCTATCTCTGACATCTCCACCCTCCAAGCACACACCAGAATATCTCCACCCTTATCCTGGTGCACCACCATGCAGGATTGCTCCCAATTAACCATTCAGTGTACTCAAAGTCACAAGAAGATTTAATGGAGGGAGGTCACTTCTCCACCAAGAGGGAGCTACCTTGTTTCACCTACTCTCCCAGTTTGCCACCCACTGAGTGTCCGTCCAGGCCGTGGGTTAACGTTTAATACTTCTTGTGTAATTCCCTTCCCAGCCTCCACAAACAACTCAGCAGCCAGCTCCAGCAACAATCCACTCAGAGAAGAGATTTGTGTTGCCTTACCAGTGCAAGAGATTGAATCCACACCAGGCCCATGGTACTCGATGATGGCACCTGTCCCACCCTTGACAGTGAGGATGCCAGCCACTTTCAGGATCACATCTTTAGGGGAAGTCCAGCCAGAAAGCTTGCCAGTCAATTTCACCCCAATAACCTGAGCAACATTAATGAAGAAATAAATAAATAAATGCTGACATAATTTCCTTTCAGCAGCCAACACAATTCCTCAGATTTTTTTCCCCAAGAACCTAGGTGGCCACAATTCCAAAAAGGAGCAAATTCTAAAGTACTTAAACATGTGCAGAAGGGCTGAAACCACTGACGGGGCCAAATGAAGAAAAGATCAATACTCAACTATCACTCTCAGTCCCTGAATAAAAAGGCTGGAAATGCAAGCTCAAAGCTACCAGTGAATCGCAGACCAGCAGTTTCAACCAGTGTGTGATTACAAACAAGACTAGGCCAGACTAGAATTAACCAGGTTGGAAAAGACCTTTGAGATCATTGAGTCCAACCTCTCACCCAACACCATCTAATCAACTAAACCATGGCACCAGGCACCCCATCCAGTCTCTTCCTAAACAACTCCAGTGATGGTGACTCCACCACCTCCCTGGGCAGCACATTCCAATGGCCAATTACTCTTTCTATGAAGAGCTTCTTCCTAACCTCCAGCCTAAACCTCCCCTGGCACTGTGTCCTCTTGTTCTGGTGCTGCTTGCCTGGGAAAAGAGACCAACCCCCACTTGGCTACAACCTCCCTTCAGGTAGTTGTAGAGTGCAATAAGGTCTCCCCTGAGCCTCCTCTTCTCCAGGCTAAACAACCCCAGCTCCCTCAGCCTCTCCTCATAGGGCTTGTGCTCCAAACCCCTCCCCAGCTTTGTTGCCCTTCTCTGGACACCTTCCAGCAACTCAACATCTTTCCTAAACTGAGGGGCCCAGAACTGGATACAATACTCAAGGTGTGGGCTAACCAGTGCTGAGTACAGGGGCAGAATGACTTCCCTGCTCCTTCTGGCCACACTATTCCTGATACAGGCCAGGATGCCATTTGCTTTCTTGGCCATCTGGGCAATGGTATATAGTGGTAAATACAATGGTATATAGTGCCTGAAAATCAATGTTTCTAATACATCTTTTATCTCACCCTTCACATTGAGGATTAATATTCCTTTTGCTCCTACCTTTGGGCATTTGAGCTCCCAAGGGATTCCTGCCATGACATCTACAGCATCAGCTCCACCCACACCAATGCAGATTCCTCCCAAGCCACCTCCGTTGGGGGTGTGTGAATCTGTGCCGATCAGCATAACCCCAGGGTAGGAGTAGTTCTCCAGAATGATCTGAAAATATAAATGGATTGTTTGCTTGCTTGTTTGTTGGGAAAAGAGGGGGGAAGACAACAGGAAAGATGACAAGAACAAAAATTTAGAACAGTCTGTAGTTGTACTTTTCAGTAGCATGAAAGCAATCGAATTTGGTTTGGATTGGAAATTCACTTCTGTGGCAAACTCCCTGTGGAGGATACAGTAACAGAACAAGGTGCTCATCCCAGGACATCCCCATTTTTTTCCACTGGAAGACTTCTTCCTTCCAGTTTTGGCTTCTGCTACAGTGCCACCCTTGTTAGGGCTCAAAAGTCTGATTGTTAGTCTCCAAGCCCTTCATCAAGTGCTGAGCAAGACATTTCACCTATCCAGTGCTGGTGAGACCTTTCATAGTCTCACACACCAGTAGAATACCAACAGGCTCCTCCAATCCATGCTGCCAGCCAAAAACTAACCACAGAGAAGAATCCCTCACAAATACACCAGGAGGTTGACCTTCCCTTATTGCTGCTACTAGTTCCGTGCAAGGTTCTTCAACTATTAACAAAACCCACAAAACAGTTCTTTAACAAAATAACTAGGAGTTTTCTGTGGTAGCAGCACAATAGAGCACTCAAGCTAATGAACTTCTCACTGCATATGTGCTATACCAACATTATGGACAGCCTTTCTGGGAAGCACAGAAATCACAGCATGTGCACCATAGAACAGCTTGAACAGAAATAAGGTGGGCCCTGTATTGAGTAGACAAGGCTTTGCCTCTTTGTACTTCCAGCTTTATTTGCTTGTAGCTCACATTAACACACTTGTGTGAGACAGGTCACTTTCTAGTCCTCACTTTACCAGAGTTGGACTCTGAAGCTATACAACATGACCAATTTTCCTCCAGCCAAAGAAAGTCAGCCACAAGAAAGCTGGCAACTACAGCATGGAGCTATGCTGCCATGTGACAGATGTTACAAGTAGCTTCGGAGCACAAATGACCTGAGGTGTTCCCATAACCTTTTGGGGAGCTCACCTGTTCCCTTTCTCTGTTGCATCACACTTAGTCACTCATTTTGCAGCTAATAAAATATAGCAGAGAGCTTTGACTGCACCTAGTCACAAGCTCCCTGCTGATGGGATGCTTATCAGTCATCCTTTTCTCCTCTTCGTTCCTTATGTTTTGTGCTGCACTTCATTTTTTACTGCCTGTAACTCAGAGGAACAATAAAAAAATGTATCCTGGACCCACAAAGCAAATCAACCAAGAGCAAGCTGGGGAAATCCTGCCAGAGGTGTTGGTTTGAAAAAAAAGCCTCATTAAGTGGTGAGTTATCTCGGGGCAGTCATACTCTTTAAAGGTGCAAGAGCTACAACAAGAGAAACTCATAGTTGGGAACTGTTTTGCATTTTCTCCTGTTCACATAGCAACTCGGTATGTGTTGCCATTCTTGAGCACTGAAAGTAAGCTGCTCTCTTTGGTGTCCTCATATACTCCTGGGTTTCATGGATTGAAACCAATACTTTTCTTAAGGGTTACTCTGTGTGCTCCCAAAGTGGCTTTCCTTACCACCAAAAGCAATTCACATTATCCCCATGTAGCCAGCTTCAAGATATCACTTTACCATCCCTAACTGTACCAAGAGGAGCCAGCCCACAAGCAGTTAAGATATTTCAAGCTTCTGTGATTCACATGGCATGCTGTTGGCACTACCTAATCATGCCTTAGGTTACAGGTTGACCTTTAAGAAAAGGCACCGTTGTCATGATAAGAGAGCAAGCAAGAAAGCTCACCCGCCCCGAGGAGCGCAGACTGCGTCCCTAAGCTGCTGAAATTCTCTTAAGGTTTTGCTTTTGAGCTCTCTTCACCATAAGGTAAAAAAGCCACTGCATGCTCAAAGACTGCAAACATCTACACAGAGGCTGTACCTGGTGAATGATTCCTGACCCAGGTTTCCAGAATCCCACTCCATACTTGGCACCAGCCGTCGCTAGGAAGTTGTACACCTCCTGGTTTATGTCCTGTTCACGCAGGGAAACACAGAGCGTTAGTAATACATTTTGTCCTTCCATACATCAAGAGCTCAAATGCTTTCCTTTCCCTCCCATGCCTGTCTGCAGTTTGCTCCACAGTTTTGGAGCGGCTAGAGGGAGGTGCACATCACTTCTTTAAATCCAAAAGGGGGCAAAACTGTTTACCAGTGAGTTGTAAGAGGCTATTTAATTTCATCCAGCTTGTAGGTCTACTAAGTTATCTTTCTGTAGTCTCCAATTCCAAATGGCACAAGGGAAATAGCACAACTGCAGGAAAACTCTGCCAATAAAGCATTTCAAAATGCTCACTTCTGGCATTCTCAATGTGAGTTTTTTTAACCTGTTTCTCTTCCAGCCTCTCCTTCCTTCTATACCAGCTGTTCCTTTTGCTTTACAGATGCTTTGCAGACATTTCAACCCCCTGAGATAAGCATTTTGGCTTTATTTTTACAGATTAAGACATACAACTGAAAGTTGCTCGCTGCCAGGGGTGTTGGTGGGTCTCATTTCTCATCCTACCAAATCCTCTGCTTAAGACTCACACAACACTGCCTTTCTTGCTGCACCATCACCGTTATTGGTGGAGATCACACCATGAAAACTGCTTGTGAGAATAACCATAGCTGCCACAGAAGTATGACACTATGTCCTGAGAGTTCCTGGCAGAGAAGTGGCAGAGGAGATAAGATAAGCACTAGGAAAGAGTTTCTTAAAGTCTGCTCTCATGCAGCTACCCTTCAGAATAAAGAGAAAAGGGAAACTGGAGATAATGGAAGAATTGTCTCAGCAGACATTTGCTGAAGTTTCCCATGAGGCAGCAGCAGTTCTTTAAGCCTCATTTTCCACTGGGAGTTGGGTCACTTCACTCTGTTTGTGCATCCCTCCTCCCAGTAAAGCATGCTGATGTGCCAGGAGCAGATCCAAACCACTCTCTGGCCTGCCAGCATTCATTGTGTGCCAACTGGCAGCAGCAGAAGCAGAACCTAGTCAGAAGGTGGCAGGACCTTTATTTGCTCTGCTCAGAGTGGATGGCAAAGGAGGGACTCAGCTCAGCTCAGGGCTGCAGCAAATAGGATTGCTCTACAGAGAACAAATGCAGGAATAGGGGAAGGCAGGTAAAGAATAGAAACTGGCTTATTTAGTAAGCCCCAAAATTCTTAATCACACCACTTTGGCACAATTTAGGACTGAGACAAGTGGAACAATAACTCCCCAAATTCACTCCTGAGCGGAATAAGTTGCTTTACTGTGACCTGAAGGAGGAAGCCAGGAACTGTTACTTCAACAACAGGAGTTTCTGAGAAGAGGTATGGTCTAAAATCTTAAAATGCAGGTAAGCCCCCACAAAGTGTTTACTGTTTGTCAGTTTTGGGATCAATGCCCAAGGGACAATTCCTGCTGGCTCGGACAGCGAACTCAGGCTAGGTCCACTTGGAATAACAAGATTTTCCCTGCTTCCCTGCTATTCTAAGACCACGTTCTTCCTTGGCAGAACCATTGTGGAATGTAGGACAGAGGTGAATGTGTTTATATTTAACAGAAGCCCCTGTGGAGGAATAAGCAGTAAAACAGCAAGTGGGAAATTTTGAAAAGGCAGTGAATCAGCAGTTGGACAAACACCACATTGAAACTCCCAAATAGAAACCAGCATCCTCCATGCTTCTATACACATTTATACCTGCCTTCGCTGGCTCTGAAAGCTTCAGTTAGTGGTCTTCAGCTAGGCACTAGCAAATGGTTTGGGAAAAGAAAGTTTCCCTCTCACAGGATCCACCAGAGCAACACAAACATGTTCAGGAAGTTTTTCACATTCCTCACTGCAGCATAAAGAGCACAACTCTCTAGGGTGATCTGTCTTCCTTTATTTCCTTTGGAAGCAGATTGTTCCTCTTCCCTTAGCTGAAGTATCTTTTCACTCTGCAGAACACACACATGACCTGGGCTTCTACCCTTAACAGAGCAAGACTAGCTGTCCTTACATTCATGGTCATTTAAGCCCATGTAATGGATGAATCTCAGCTGGAAAACTCCAGAAGATCCATTCACTCTGCTCTTTTGCTGCAACTCACCTACCTACACAGCTGACCACCACGGGCAATCTGTTACCATATCTGATTCATGGCTGGGGGAAAACAAAACCCAACCAGACCACAAACCAAGCAACCCATCTTCCATTGACTGGAAGGAGGTTTTCAAACAGACAAGATTCAAGTCTCTGCAGGAGTGACCTTGGCTCTTCGAAGATCCTTTTCACCGCCGGACTGGGCTTCGATGAGGTGATCACAGTGGATGGTGGAAGGCACAGCCACTTTTGGCAGCCCGCTGCTGATGAACTGCAGCATTGCCATCTGGGCGGTGGCGTCCTGCATGGCCACGCGGTCCGGCCGTAGCGCAGGTAGGTCTTGCCCCGCTCAATCTCCTGCTTTTCTGGCTCATCCAGGTGTCCATACACAATCTTCTCAGACAAGGTCAGGGGACGATCGAGCCTGGGGAGGAGAAGAATTTTAGCATCTGCACCTTGTGTGCTTCAGTATTTGCCCTTCTGACCTCTGAGCACGTGACAGAACGCTCCCCTGTATCACTCAGACTGTGAAGACCTATCAACACACAGAAGCCTGCATGTTCTTCTCACAGCACTAAAATGTCAACAGGTAGTTGGCTAAAACAAGGGCCCAGTCCACAAAGTTCAGAAGTATATGGATTGATGTCACTGAATGCTTTCTTTTATAACCTTCCCATAACATTGACTCTGCTAATTCCTTGAGTCATGCCTCAGGACAGCAAACGTGGAGGTGAGACAGAGGTCAGACTCAATTCAGAAACACCAGATCCCTCCGCAGGCAAGTACAGCTAAGTGGGAGTTTCGTGACCTCAGACCTTTCAACCTGCAGCTGTACCAGTTGAGGAAACTATTTATGTCAGTGGAGAGATCTTCTGAGAAGTAACTAAGTAGGTGCAATGACTTGAAACGAGAGCTCCCTCATGTAACAAAGGACACAAAGACTGAAGGACGTGTCATACAAACCCCTGCCAAGGAATGACAACTTAGCAGGCACACAAGCCTCAATCAGCAGATTAAGGTCACTCTATTTACATGTGCTATGAATTCCTAGCCCTCCTTTCTGTGTCTAATGCCTAGAGTGGAACACAGGAGAATGTTCACCGCCAAAACAAAAGGAGCACTAGTCTGTAATGACCACTGCTCACACACTGATGCCCCAGGAAGGAGCAAGGGCCAGTATGAAAGCTTCTCACGGAGGACACTAAGCAAAGAGGACAGAGCCCTTTTACAGCACCTCCTCTGCACTGGCCTGGTTCTCTGCACATCACAGTGCTTCATCATAACCCTCAACTCTTCCCACAGTGCCCCACCACTACGTGGAGACACCACAACTCACGCTTCCCTACATTTGCCTCTGCCCAAAGCGGCCCTCCCTAGTATATATTCCCTACGCAAGAGCCCCATAACATTTAGTTCCTGCTGTCCTGTTGCTGCAGAGCTAAATTCTGCACACTGACCCCTTCCCTCTTCCCTCCTCCCCTCTCACCTCTTGCGGACGATGTTGATGTTCTTCTCCAGCTTCTCGTAGTTGATGTATTCATTGGGCTCAAAGTGGCTCATGGCCACCTTGGCCCGCTGGCACAGGACAGGAGCCACATGGTAACGTCGTATTCCACTGTTCAAGGCATGCTGCAGAAAAGGAGAATTTTAGTACTGGAACCTTGCAGAGTGAATTCCTGTAACATCCATAACCAATGTTTTTTCAGTTGTTATTCCTGGGATTTCACGGGCTGAGGAGTAGAAAAACTGCAGAAGTTTTTAAAGGCACCCAAAGAACATTCGATTGTACAACACTATTGTGTTAAACAACGAGACACCAGGTTACCCAGAACAGGTAGCACTTACTAAATTGCTTTACATTCCTATTTATAGCACCATATGCAGGGGGAAATCTGCTTCTAGGCAATGCAGAAATGTTTTTTAAGCAAACAGCAGTTTGCTGTACTGACACTTTACAGCCATTGTGGAGGAGAACCCACGCAGTCTCCAAAGCAAGCTGGTATTGAGCTTATACTGAAGGACTGGCAGGTGACACAGAATGGGACTGAGCAGACACCCATGTGTTCCACCATCACAGACCATGTTCCCTACGCAGGGTCCCTGCACACAGTTACAAGGGTTATTTTATTTCCCCATAAGATGAGCCATGTTTCAATGCTAGCTAGGGTAACTTCAACGCATGTACCTGGTTGGTGAGGTAACTCAGAGCAGGAGAGAGGCAGGATGTGCAACAAACACATCAGCTTCACCAACCTGGCTGCACAGATCCATATGCTACCTACCTTCACTCTCACCTTTCCCCTGAGAAAAGCTTTGCACTTGCCCTACAGGTGAATTAACAGCAGGACAGAACAACTGTACTGTGAGCTGAACACAGCAGCAGCAAATAGCATGGGAAAACCCCTACATTTTGCTTGGCAGCTTCCACAGCAGAACAAGTTCCCTGGAACATGAGAAAAGGTCAGGCTGTGGCAAGGCACTTTTACAGCACCTGACCTGAAAGAGACAGGTCAGTGCCCAGGGCTAAAAAGCTCTCATACAGCTTTGAAAATTAAGTCAGACAGCTGCCTCCAAAACACTTCCAAGGACATTGCAACATGCATTTCTTACATCGTTTGAAAGTCTCAAAGGATGGCACTAGAAGTCTGGAAGCAGAGTGAAGAATTCAGAGTTCTTTCTTCTCCAGTATTACACACTTTCTCAATCTTCTTTTTTCTACACATTCTCTACTTCAGCATTACAAGGCTTTGATAAGTACAGGTTAATAAGCACAGCAGTACTGCACTCTTGTGTGTGTGATTGGCTGAGCTGGGGTTGCTTAGCCTGGAGAAGAGGAGGCTCAGGGGAGACCTTATTGCTCTCTACAACTACCTGAAGGGAGGTTGTAGCCAGGAGGGGGTTGGTCTCTTCTCCCAGGCAACCACCAACAGTCTCAAGCTGTGCCAGGGGAGGTTTAAGCTGGATATTAGGAAGAAGTTCTTCACAGAAAGAGAGATTGGACATTGGAATGGCTGCCCAGGGAGGTGGTGGAGTCACCATCACTGGAAGTGTTTAAGAGAAGAATGGATGGGGCACTTGATGCCATGGTTTAGTTGATTAGATGGTGTTGGGTGATAGGTTGGACTTGATGATCTCGAAGGTCTTTTGCAACCTGGTTAATTGTATGCTATTGCCAATCAACAAATATTCCTTGCACAGAACACAACCACAGTACCTAGCACTGGGCTTGGTTACTTAAAAATGCTACTCAATTCTTTTCACCTGTACAAGCATTTTTAATTTTTCCTTGCCAATTCAACACTTTCTCCAGTTTTCCTGTTAACAGCATTGCATGTACTGTCTGAAACACTCACAATCAAGGAGACATCACCAGTTTTTATCTAAATATCTTGTTTTCCATAATATTTGTTAGTATTTACACAACAAGAAGTTCAGCAAATCTAGGTGAGATTTAGCAGCGTTTGCTGGCAATAAGGGTGTAGTTTGCTTCTTCGCTCAACAGTCCTCAGCTTTAGGTATTCAGGTTTAGATATTCAGACTTAGAGCAGCTGTATACCACTTTAGTTAAGAACATCTGAAGCAAGTGAACATGGCAGTACATGAGAGGGCACTGCTCCTCCAGAAGTGCAAATGAAACCCAGTGATTAAATTTCACCGTGGTGCACTTCAAGCTTAGAACTTCCAGAATGCATCACAGGTGTCAGGGTTGAGACTTTTCCTTTTTCCACCAGCAAAAAAAAAGCCCTCAACCACCAAATCAAATAAAGCAAATGAAAGCAAACACCATCCAGCTTCTCACTGTTTTAACATGCATAAGGTGGTCTTTACATAGCAGCCATTTAACTTCTGTTTCTTTTTTCTGCTCCCTCCCCTCCCTTTTTTTTTCTTTTTGAAACCCAAGCATTTAGCCAGCACAATTTAATGCTGTGGAAATGTCTTGACCTTACAAGATATCCACTATCCTGTGAAAGTCTCCAGTTCCTGGAGTGGTTGGAGAACACAGAAAGGGATTTCATCAAAGTTCACAGAAAAAGAATCTCTTCCTCTGACCAGGAAAAGACATTTTGGTTTAATGCAGTGACTCCTTTTTACACACACATCCCCCTTCCCTGCAACTAACCCTGTAACACAACTGACCAATGGAGTTCCTCACTGTCACCCAGTAAACTGAAAGCTGTTTTAGAATAATTCAGCATAAGAAAGAAAAGATCTGCAAATTAAACTAATGCCAGAGGCATCACAGCATTCTAGTCTTGTCTAGGACCAAAGCTCATTAAGATAAAAATCTGAAGCAAGGCTTTCCAAAGAAACTTTTCTGATAAAATTCAGATTATTTTTTTCCCCAGTTTGGACATATGTATCTTTTCATTTCAAACTGGAATGGCTGGATGAAATGTATTATTTACTCAACCACTACATAAATATTCAAGTGGTAATTGCAGAAGCAGCAATACAAAGCAGTCGACTCCTGCTTGATCATAACTACGGGCTAGCAGAAGTGGAGAGGGAACCTGTTTAAGTGAAGGACCCTGTCTGGGCATGGAGGGTGGCAAGAGAAGCCTCAAAAATAGTAGGTCTGTTTCTGTGATGGCCAGTAAGACTGGGGAAAAAAAAAAGAAAAAAGAATCATCTAGGCCAGTCTAAGAATGATTTCTGTCTATATAAGACTTTTAAAAGGCACCTATTAAAAAAGTGCTCTCTTCATTTTACTGCAATCTAAATCTCCTCCCACATCTCTCTTGGGAATTAATTTCATCCAATATGATTGTTCTCATCCCAGCACCCACCGCCCCTAAGGATCCATCACCAGTGATGAGCAAGAGCATAAAGCATCTGGTTCAAAAGCCTGATTTCTCCTCATATAGATTCTGCATTTTATCACTCATCACACTTGTCTGTTCTCTCTGCCTGTCCTTTTGCCACTTCATCTGCAAAAGCTGAGTGGCAGAATTATAAGATAAAGGGAAAGCCACAAGCCTAACAGTTTCCAGCTTCACACCCACTCACTCTTCCCTGATGCAGTAGGTGCCTTGCAGAGCTTCGGTGGTGTTTTTTTACTGCATAGTGAGAAGTTCCTTGAGACCAACAGCCAAGGCAAACTGGCAGCCAGCAATCTATACATTTTCCCTTTTATCTAGGAACTGATCACCCAGCAAACAGCTGCCTAGTGATGCTCCCTCACCTTGCACTGAATTTGTTACCCCAGAAACTGAGTGTCCTCATTCAGATTTCAGTAAAAGAAAGCAAACATTACACGGCTCCCAAATCTAGCAGTGTTCTGACTGACAGGTGAAAAGCTTTCTTAAGAAACACAAAAAAGCCAGCCTACTAAATGGGTCATTATTTTTCAAATGTCTGTAAGGAAGCCAACACTTATCTTTAGAGATTTTTAAAAGCTCTTTTTGAGCAGCTTGCTGTCTTGCATGATCCAGATGCAAAGGGAGTCTGAATTCGGAACCTAACTTACCTTTAGACGAGCACGGTAAGCAAAAGGTCACGTTTGAAATGTACTACATGCACTGCCATCTGGGAAATCAGTCCTAGAAATCCTAGCTGAAACCCAAAAATACCATCTTTCCTCATCCTCCCTGAGCTAGGAACACTGGCCAAGTTTCCAACATTCACCATGATTCAGCCTAAAAAAAAAAAGCAGTGTGGTATAATCAAATTGTAAATGCAGTCTAATGTTCCAGATCTACCCACAAAGAGCAACCCAAATTAGGGCTCTGAAGAGCAGTTTAGCTCTAGCTGATATTGCTTTCTGCCAAACACACAAAGCTTCCCATGCATAATTTCAGCACTCACCTACCAGACCTTCAAGAAATCCCCGATACTTCAAATGGTTTAGAGTTTTACAGTACTACTCTTTTCAGTCAACCCTCAGCAAGCATGGCTCACAAAATGGGATGCTACTAAAAGCATCCCTCAGATAGGAATGAAAAAGATCTTGACCCTTTGAGGCCATTAGAATTGTACTTTAAGTAGGCCAGTCAGCCCAAACAAGGCTAATTCCAATTAATTTCCCTCAGAGGTAAGCTTCCTATGCAGTTCCAATTCCAGAACAGTTCTAGGATGGGAGATGAGTAGAAACTATGTTAATAACACGTGCCATGGTCAATGCTGGCACTATCACAGCAACTGGCAAGGTGATTCTCATACTCATTAGTCTCTGGGCTGCTACACATGGGCAAAAAAAATTGCCTCCTAAGAAGATCACTTATAAGCATATTTACCATCATGGATGCAGCCCTTCACAATGGAAAGAAAAAAACCATGTATTCAGAGCCTGATCACAGAAGGCAGCCTCCCAGAATACTAAATCCCTCATATTCACTGTGCTAGCAATGCCTTTGCTTTGCATTATAAAACATTAACCTCAGCAGATGACTCTTCTCATGCAATGACACACCATGAGAACCCATTCACTGTCCTAATAGAGAATTTGCCTTCTTTTTATGAGTAGGCATGTGTGTGTCAAACTAAAAGCTCTATAACAATTAGGAATGAATACACCAAATTAACTTTTGCTTCAATTTAAAAAGCTTTACTTTACTAAACACCTACCTCTGAGGAAGGAAGAAAATAATACAAAACATGCATTAAGCTTCACAAAGTACTCTCAAAATAGTAGAAGCCAAGTTCTTACTTTGGCTCCCTAAGAAAAGGGAACAAGCTGGCCAAGGTCACAAATGGAAAACCGAGAAGTTAAATTGCCTGAGTTATCACATGCTTGATTAAGGGTTACACAGGCTTTCTTCCATCTATTAGCAGCCCTGAAAGAAAATGAATGCATTCTGATATTTGTCTTCTAAGCTATAAAAGATCATGACATTCTACTATTGAGTACACATTAAATGCACTAACATCTCAAGTAAGAGAATGTCCGTGGTAACCTCATACTGCAGACAGACGTGATTTTTAGAGGTCATGACAGAACTACGAGAAACACTATCACTGCCTAAGGGGGGGGGGAAAGGCAATTTATATGTGCATCTAGGCTGCTTTTCAGCCTTCCAAGGTCTTCTTAATATAGAGACCCTCGCATATTTTCACCCAGAGACCTCTGTACATACTAAAAGCAGGACTTCTGAAGCAAAGTATAGAGCCTTTTCGATCACTCACATAATGGGGAGTCACCTTGTGCTACTGAACACTGATATGGGGAAGAAACAGAAAGCGAGAGGAAGACAAAAGCAGGCCCTCGGGAAAGACTTTTTATTCCACCGTTAGGGCCCATGCCCTCAGGGTCACCGTCCAGCCAGACACCCCGCTGGGCCCACCGTTTGACAGGGACTCTAGCCCACCAAGGCGGGGTCCTGCCGCCGCGGGCAAGGCGGTGAGGCCAGGCCGCGTCCCCGCCGGCCGTTCACCTTGTCCTCACCTTGAGGCCCGACCGGGCCCGGCGGCGGGACGCACCCTGCCCCGGGGCCCGGGAGGTGGCAGCGCTGCCGCTGCGGCCTCCCCACCATCGCCATGGATACGTGGCGCTGGTCCCCACCGGGGACACGTTGACCTACACGCGGAGGCGGGACATGCAGGGACGGTCCTGATCGAAGGTTGAGGTCACCCGTCCCCGCGGCGAATAACGGTCCTCGCCCCACCACGACTCTCTCCCTCCCGCTCGCCACCCGCTCCGCCCGCCGGCGCGCCGCTCGCCCGCCCCGCTCACCCGCAGCCGAGCCGCCAGGACGCAGTACGGCGCCATTTTGTTCACTGACAAAGATGAAGTCGCGCCCCGATGGCGTCACCCGGCCCCTTTCACACCTCCGGCGCGCGGGGGGACGCCGCGGGGCGGGGACGGCCAGGTCCTGGCAGGGGTACCAGGGCCAAAAAGGCGGCCACCAGCCGCGACAAGGGTCCGTCCTGGTCGAGGGGAGGATAACGATTGGAGTAGCTCCGCGGAGAGAATTTTTCGGGTAGCGCATCATACGCTCTAACTCCGCTCTTTTGCATTTAGGGCAGTGCTTTTTCAGGCGCCGTTCTTGCCCCAGCCAGGACTGTGGGCGGTGGAGAGTGCGGGTCGGAGGTGAAGGCGCGAGGCGGCAGCGCCTGGTGCTTGTCGCTGCGCCATGGCCAAGCATCATCCGGACCTCATCTTCTGCCGCAAGCAGGCGGGTGTGGGTGAGTCCTAGACGGGGCATCCCCTCGCCCCTTCTCTGCCTGTTGGGTCAGGGGAGGCGCGCGCGCCTGCCGTTAGAGGCCGTTAGGCGCGAACGCGGCTGTTAGGCCTGGCGGGGGGAGGGGCGCTCGCATCCCTTCTCCTTCTCTGTTTTATTTAACTTTTATTGGGATGTTTTGCCGTGTTTGATGGGCTCTTCCCATGCAGAGGGAGAGGAGGCTCTGTAAGGAAAGCGTCTGGCACTAATTTAGTCCTGGGTGCTCCCCCCAGAAAGCGGATCCTGGTGTGCAAGGGCTTCTGGGCCTATCTGAGGACCGAAGGGCCTTAACTCGTGCGTAACCGCAGCCTCTTCTTGCTGTGGTGAAGGGAAGGGGAGGTGAAGCTGATGACTGAACACAGGAAAAAATTATTTTAATGTACTTTATTCCTGCTGCGTTGGCCATACCAGTGCAGCCAGGAGAATGAGCTGAAGGCTTCAGCCAGCACTGGGAGCATCTTTCTGGCTGCTGGATGAAACTGTTCCTCAGTTTATGCCGTATACAGATAGCAGGCTTTATTCTTGTCCCTTGGTTCAGAATTTGCTCTCCTAAGGGGTCTATACAACCTAAAAAGTTGAGATATCTCCTCCAGGCAGATTTCCCCCCCGCCCCCTCCTGGGAAATGTAAATTTAACATGCATTTTTCTGAAAGAACTGTGAATGCAAAATATTTCATTGCACTGTCCCTGTGAAACTTATTTTTAGAACAGCTGGTGCAGCTAACAGTCTGTCTAGGTTGCAGATTAATTTCCAGCCTCATGAATCCAAAACTTAAACTGAATCACTGTTTAGTCTTTGGAATGTGGACATCTGATCTGTAGAACTTGATATTTATGGCATTTGTCCAGGTTACTAAAATCATTGTTGTGAGTTCCCTAGGCAAGTGACAAGATGTTCAAAATGCATTTAACTACTTTCATGTTCTAAATTAATTATTTGGGCTGCCTTAAACCAAATAATTGATTGATTTCATTTATCTCATTAAAACCAGTGTAAGGGCTATGCCAAGACTCCTATAGGATTTCCTTCAATCAGGTACATTGGCTATGTTTGAAATGGAATCATGAATCTAGGTTTTCTTATTTTCAATGAGTGTCATGGTGCATTTCATAGGGCACTTAAACTTTCATCATGGTAAATGTCTCCAGAAGGATATAGATACTGTTTATCATAAATGTTTGTATTTATGCTCAAAGTGTTTCTGTGGTTTATTTCTTTTAAGACTGCTCACTGCAGAAGAAAATGATTTGACATTCAATCTTGCAGTTACATTTTTATCTTGCTTCTGCCTCAAATAATTTCTTTCTCTTCTTTTTCTTCCTACAGCAATTGGAAGACTTTGTGAAAAATGTAAGTGTAGCTTCTATGTATGGTTGCTTGAGAATGTGATTCTGTGTTTAGAGCACGCAGTCTGGATTTAGACACTGGATTCTGATTTTGTTTTACCCCTGAGCTTGATGCCCTTCAAGATGGGACCAATTACTTGTGTATTACAAGTGTAACTCAACAAATACATAAAGTTAGATGCTCAAATAGGATGCATGCTGTTCCAGAATATACGCTACCATCATTTTCAGAAGCTACAGTGAGTTCTTGGTCGGTTCCTTGTAATCTGTAATACAAAATGATCAGCCTGATCATTTCAAAGCAGGAAAAAAAGAATGCACTTCTGGAATTTGACTTCTTTACACTCGGGAGAAATGTTCCCTTCAGCATCCATGAGAAGTAAGAGGTGTTGGTAGGGGTGAGCACCCACAGAAATCAAATACCAGTGCTCAACTATAGAAGGGAAGAAAGAGTATAATCTGCTGTTAGGTCTTTGTAGGAAATGGAACAAATAGGATGACTGTGGCTCAAAAATAGTATGAAAATAAGCAAAGTGGGGAGAAGCCCAGTCTGAAGCAGCAGGATTGTTTTCAGGAGCACTCAGCAGTGAAACAGATTCCCATTGGTAGTAGTTGAGGGCTGTTGTGCTGAAGATTGGAGAGCAGGTTAGGTGAGCTGTTTATGGGATTCAGAATCAGATGCCTTGGGAACTGGTAATAGTATCTGAAGCCCTTTCATCCCTAGGTCAGTGTTTTGGATAATGTCCAGCACAGCAGATACTGTCAATGGCATCTGATGGCTGCTCGCCTGTATGATATGAGTGCTTGAATTTCACTCAGTTCTTTGTGAGAAAGAAAGAAGGACTTTTGTGAAATGGCTGTTTATGCCAGTGTGCCCTTTCTTTGGCCTTCTCGCAGATGAAGGATTAAAGGGACCACGAGTACAGTCTCTAATCTCATCTCATGGAGGATAGTAACTCCAGACTTTTGTTGATGTGTCACTGCGGGAGAAGTTTACACTGCTGCTTCTGTGTAGGTAAGGACACTGGTCCTGTCAGTCCAGCATTCTCTTCACAAGCGAAAAATGCAGGAAAAGTTCTAGAGTGAAAGGAACTGTACGACCTAAGCAGGTGCTGACTAATCACAGAAGTGACTTAGAGTTTCTTCTCTGATTATGAGTGCTTAACTAAATAAAACTCCCACAAATAGTGCAAGCTGCTGCCCTTGTTCTTTTCAAGTCACGTGTGCAAATACAAAGTCGCACCCTGTGCCTGCCAGACAGATTTCTGCAGTTCAGTTATATTGCCTTCAAGTGTATGGGCAAGTTCTTTAGCTAGGAAGCTTTTCCTCTTCGTGTGGGGTGGTAGAAAGGATGCTCTGTAAGCCAAGGCTCTTCTGTACTTGCAGGTGATGGCAAGTGTGTGATCTGCGACTCCTACGTGCGGCCTTGCACTCTGGTGCGCATCTGTGATGAGTGTAACTACGGCTCCTACCAAGGGCGCTGCGTGATCTGCGGGGGTCCAGGAGTCTCTGATGCCTACTACTGCAAGGAGTGTACCATCCAGGAGAAAGATGTATGTTGTCATACAGCCTCCTGTTGAATTAGCTGAGGGGGGACCTCGTCATTCTCTGCAGCTACCTGAAAGAGGAGGGGACCAGCTGCTTCTGCTTGGTGTCAGCTGAAATGGTTTCAAGCTGCACCAGGGGAGGTTCAGGCTGGGTGTTAGGAAATATTTCTTCAGAGAGAGAGTTCTCAAACACTGAAATGGTCTGCCCAGAGCAGTGGTGGAGTCACTGTCCCTGGGGATGTTCAAGCAGCGTGTGGACCTGGTGCTGAGGGACATGGTTTAGTGTTGACCCTTCAGCACTGGGTCAGGGGTTGGACTGGATGATCTTTGAGATGTCTTCCAATCAGATATGTTCTGTGATTCTGTGATTTATTTAGCAGCTGTGCTTGATCTTTAAGGGACTTGGAACTACTGAAATGAGCATTGGGACTTAAGATGTGTGGTTTCCACTACCACTGGTTTTCATTACCTCACACCTTTCTTCCCCAGTTAGTAGCTCCCTGTGTGTGCAAAGCATTTTGGGAGTTCACAGCTTTTTGAGGTATTGTACCTCTTTCATCTCCAAGGATCTTTGACTACTTTGTACTGCATGCTTAGGGTTTGCTTCCTCCACACACTGCAAGTTACCATTTAAAGTTACTATTTTACTAGATCTCTTAGCTAGTTTTTTATCAGTCAGAGATACTCCAAACACTGCAAAGGCAGTAGTAGGAGCAGCTCCTGGATGGAAGTCCATTGTCAGCCACTGTCCACTGGTACATACAGTACTGTAACGCCTACAGAATCACCACTGGTTTTCCTTTGGATAACAACATAATGTTAGACTTTGCATCCAATGTCTGCACTCCTAATTGTGTTTTAAAGTTTCTTACACAATTTCAGTGGAATAGGATTTTTCAGTTATTTTCTGGAATGGTTTGTATTGTAGATATCTCTTTTTCTGCTAACACTTTTTGGTGTAATGATCCCTTATTTCTATACCCAGTGCTACAGTCTTTTTATAATCTTCTTGTTCTGCTACACATGTGAAATGATGCTCACCTCCTACAAGGTGTTAATATCTAACACAATGAGTGCAGGACGTGGAGAACTGCAAACCATAGAATCACAGGGTTGGGTTGGAAGGAGCCTCTGAAGGTCATCCAGTCCAAACCTCTCTGCAGTCAGCAGGGGCATCCTCAACTAGATCAGGTTGCCCAGAGCCCTGTCCAGCCTCACTTTGAATATCTCCAGGCACAGGGCCCCAACCGCCTCCCAAGCAACCTCTTCCAGTGTTCCACTAACCTCATGGTAAAGAACCTGTTCCTAACATGCAATCTAAATCTGCTCTTCTCTAGCTTAAGGTCATTGTCTCTCATTCTGTTACTGCAGGCCATTGTAAACAGTCTCTCTCCATCCTGACTTTAGGCCCCCTTCAGGTACTGGAAGGCCACTATTAGGTCTCCCCAGAACTGCCTTCTCTCCAGGCTGAACACCCCCAGCTCCCTCAGTCTGTCCTTGTAGCAGAGGTGCTCCAACCCCCTGATCATTTTTGTGGGCCTCCTCTGGACCTGCTCCTTCATCTTAGTCCTTCCTATACTGAGGGCTCCAGCCACGGACACAGTACTCCAGGTGAGGTCTCACCAGAGCAGAGCAAAGTGGCAGAATCACCTCTCTGGATCTGCTGGCAGCACATCTTTTGATGCAGCCCAGGATGTGATTTGCCTTCTGGGCTGCAAGCACACACTGCCTGCTCATGGCCAGTTTCTCATCCCTCAGTATCCCCAAGTCCTTTTCCCCAGGGCAGCTTTCTATCACCTCATCCCCTAGTCTGTATTGATAGGATTGTTCCAGCCTGGGTGCAGAACCCTGCACTTGCTCTTCTTGAGCCTCATGACATGGTAGAAAGGCCTTAGGGAGAAGCAAGAACATGGTGCTTACAGTTGCAGTATCTGCAGAATACAAACTTGATTGCTGTGAGAGTGTTAAAGGTTGTTTGGGGTTTGGTGCTTTGCAAATGCCATCTCCAGCACCACCCTAATGACAGTGGGGAACATGCTGGGAGAATACTTGGATTGATTTAGAGTAACATGCTCATCTGGGTTGCTGGTTTAATTCTCTGCACTGCCTACATTTTCTCTAGAGGCCTACAGCCAAATTCAGGACAGAGGGAGGTCCTCATCTGAATTTAGCCATTAGATCTGACAGGACCATAATCTTTCTTAGTATCTAAATAGGGATATGAGTTGTGATGGCAGTGCTGCTTCCTACTTTAGGAATGCTGTGAGAGACAGTAGTTTTGTTCACTTGCCTTTGGAACCAAAACACTTGGTTTGATAAATCATGAGTAAAATAGGCATGGTTTTATTTTGCCAATTCACATTGATTGCCAACAGGCTTTTTTCATAACCTAAGCTCACCTGTAGCTTTACCATGTCTGGTTCAAGTGTGAAATAGCCAGCTGGTCTGCAAGGGAGGATTGCAGAAAACAGCTGGAGGAGTATAAGAATGGCAAGTCAGAAATGAGGTATTGTGATAGCTGGGTGAAGGCTGCTGTGGGTGAAGACAGTTGTTCTGTGCCAGTAAACTTGAATGTTGGGGATTATTGCAGATGTGAAGTTGCAGATCTGAAATGGCAGATTTAACATGATTGACTTGCAGGATTGAAAAGTGCTGGCACAGATGTAGGGCCCCCAAAACAGTAAAAGTTAAGTTTGCTGCTGGTCACGATAATATGGTAGCTGGTGCTAATGTGAGTAAGAAAAACAGGTGGAAAGAACTCTGTACCTGAAGCTCTAACACCAAGGCTTCAGTAACCACTTCTGTGATCCTCAAAGACTGGAGTAGTGAAGCAAGAAACCAAATACCAAAATGGAGAGAGGAGGTGGAATGCTGTTGGATATGTAGCAAAGGGCCTGGTTACTCTTAGTTCCTTTGTTCTGATGGAGGGAGGAATTAAGTAGTGTTTTACCCCATGCTGATCTGGGGGTAGGGGCCAAAATCTCACCTTGTCACCCCTGACAGCCCTGAGTTGCAAACAATATGTTTCAAATGGAATATGTTGCAAACAATAATATTTTCTTGTGGACAGGAGCACGTTCATGTGCTGCCTCCTTAGGAGGAGGTGGAAGAATGAACAGAGCCCTACAACTATGCTGTCAAGATTGTCACAGACTCCCTGAATTATGGGAGACAAGACTTGGAAGAGTCCTACTGTTCAGGTTCAAAATCAAATAAGGAGACAGTAGCTAGAGATGGGTTGGGGCAGGTGTATGGGGGAGGGATGACTTATTTTCCCCTCCTCTCCAATTATTTATACCATACAGCCCTTCCCCACTGAGTTGCATCTCCTGAACAGGAGCAGGTAGCAGTGGGGAAGCTCGGATTCAGATTCTGCAGTGGCTGACATCTGCCTGGAGGCTTTCTAAGCCTCATCCACTTGAACTTACACAACAGCCGAGGACGTGTTCCTCTGCCTGCTGGGCCCCTCACAGTTGCTGTTGCCTGCCACAACATTTTGCCCTCAAGAGTTATGTAGATGCTGTGCTCAGGTGGGCCATGAACAAGTGTGCCCTAGTACACCAAGAGGTGCACCTCTGATTTGTTTCTGCAACCACACCTCCGAGGTGGGTCTCCCCTACTCCCCTTCTTGCCTTTTTGGTGGCTTTTTTCTCACTCTACTTGAGTTCAGGTACAAGTATGTATTCACGTAGCTGCTGTGAATAGCTGTCCTCTCCCAAGATGACCATACAGTCTCTGAAGTAATTGATCTAAGATGCAGGAAATCTGAGATTCAGTTTTGCTGTCACAGCGGAGAGGGGTCCCTAAACATGAGAATGGCTTGGTGACATCTAAAGCAATAAGATTCTTTTGGGCAAAGGAGGGGAAAGGTTATTCCTCTGAGCTCTATAAATCCTGTGTATCTTTATTTAGAAAGAATCCAGTCTTGAGGCACTGAGCATCCTTTTCATTAAACTGCTGATGTTACCCGAGCTGTTTTTCATGCTCACCCTGAGGAAGAGAATGTCCTAGAGTAACGTTAAGATGGTGTCTATCCTCTTCTCTGTTTCAGTCTTTTCCTGGTAGTAACCAGAATTGGAGGGCAGTTTGTATACACAGGTGTTTGAAATGTGTGGTGAGGACAGGGTGGGGAGCATGGGAACTGAGAAGCTATCAGAACTGTGTAAGTGGTGATGTCATTCTGTTTGCCTATCTCCTAATTTGCTTCCTCTTCTCTTCTTGCAGAGAGATGGTTGCCCTAAAATCGTCAACCTGGGCAGTTCCAAGACAGATCTCTTCTACGAAAGGAAAAAGTATGGCTTCAAGAAGAGGTGATCCTATCTGTACGTGGCTACACCTCCTGTTGGGTTGGCAAGAGGGTCTTGGAACACCTCTGAACTTCACTGTTGTTGAAAATGGCTTGATTTCCTTCTAAAGCAGTACAAATTCAGTAGTATACTTAGGGTTGGATAACTCATGAACTGAGTTACTGATTATCAGAAAGAGTAAATGAGAATTACTGTGTCTTGCCCTTTCAGAAGGTCTGCTAGTAGCTGCCCCAGCTCACTAGAAAAATCCTGGTGGGCACGCACTTACCCATGGAGGAGACCAGCTTGGTAATAAGTGAGTGCCCTTCCTGGTGTGGGGAAGCACCTTGAAGTTCTTCCTCCCAGGTCTCCTCCCAGGTTGTTTGAAATCGCCCTACACTTCACTGTTGAGGAACAGAGCACCAATCCCTTGTCTGCTCCCCAGCCCGGCTCCCTTTCTCCAGTATATTTCCATGCTGTCCTGTTTTGTAAGGAACCTGCTCATGGCTGGTGCCTTCCTAGGGAGAGCACAGCTGTTCCATGTTTTCTTTGACAGATTAATCCAAGGCCCTTTCTTATAATCATTTTTGTAGGATGGATCCAAATAAATCTGCTTCTTTTGTCTTTTGAGTTTTTTTTTTTGTTGTTGTTTTTACAACACACACACACACCCCCAGTATAATAAGGATTTCTCTTTGGTTTGTTCTGTGACTAGCCTCTCTGGAGCTTTCTGGGGACATGCAGGATTAGCCCAGCTAGAACTGCATAATGGGTTATCTGGTTTCTGACAGTGTCTGCTTATGGCCATGTGACCTTGCTACAAGGAGCTTCAGGGAATGGCTGTGGCTTTTGTCTGCCTGTGATCCCAGCCACTGATCATTTTGTCCCGTAGTGTGAGGATCGCTGAGCTTGTAACCCTTATCCTGGCTAATACGGCTGTGGATGTTGTTTCACCATGCAAACATTCAATCCCTTTCTAAAACCTACTAAGCTATTTGACTCGCTATCCTGTTCTTGTGAATAAGTTAAAGCCTTCCCTGCTGTAACTGGAAACCAACTATTGTGCTTTAGGCTACCAGCCGTGTGCAGGCTGAAAACCAGAGGCTGCTTGTTTGTCACATACCGCTGGCTAAAAGCAGGCTGTTGGCTCAGCAGAGGTCTGGGAATGGGCACTTTTTGCAGAGACAAAACTGAGTCCCTACTAGTGCATGAGCTTCTCAGATGGTTAAATTAGAGTTCAGGCTCAGCAAGCCCTGTAGTTCTTAAAGTCTTCATAGTCTGAGCAGGCCCTGTGATACAGTAACAGGATTCCCTTTGTGTGGTTCTGGGGTGCAGAGCCCATTTGTACCCCTTCTGGGATTTCAGATGCTCTCTTGAGGTTAACACTGATTCCTCTGGCTCCTCTCTGGCTTAAATGCCACTTGTACCTGCTCCAGTCCTTCAGGTGTTTCAGATAAGAGTGAAAACAAGTAGACAAGTTGTGATTGTCCTTCCCTTAGAAGTAATTTCTTCCTGCTGTAGCTGCTCCTCCCAGATACTATTTCTGTCAGGTTTCTCTTCCAAACTTCTTGCAGTCCTGAGACAACCTGTAGGTCTTCTTGCCTGTACCTTAGTTCCCTTACACAGCTTCTGGTTAATTTTTACTAATGTATATGGCCATTTGCCAAGATGTTCAGAGCAAACTGGGATTCTGGTTCCAGCAAACCAACTCGAAGCATTTCTGCCTGAATAAGCAGATGCCCCTTGTTCTGTGGAAGTCCATGTTGGAGCCTTTATCAGACATGTCAAGTTCTGTGGTTTTTTTAGAAGCAGGGCATGACATGCAGATTTTTTTTGTACCTGGAACTTTATCACTTCAACCAGAATTTATCACTTGCTCTCAGTCAGGCCACACAAGTTATCAGACTAAGAATGCATAAAGGTTGTACTTATTTTTTTTCCTTCCTGGAAAGGCCTAAGATACAAAAAGTTGTTTGGTGAAGGTAGAGGAAAATGAAGCTTGAATTATTTCTTCTGTCTTGGAGTCCCTGGTGCAAGGACCCCTAGAAAATCTAATTTTAGAGTAGCCCTTGTTCCTGATCATTTGGCAGGATCAGCCAGGCAGGGGTTGCTATAGAAACATGAGTGTGCCCATCCCTCCCCCACCCCCAAAAACATACTTACATTCTTGGCACTCCCGGTGCCCTCACTCTGACTGCTGGGTGTATTGGTCTGTGCTCTGGCAGTAGTGAGAGTTAAGCTGCCATTTCTAGTTGTTCTGAGTCACTGGGCAGGTGGAAAGAGGGAGGGACAGGCTTTTCCCCCCTTTTCCTTGTTTGCTTCGACAGCTCTGGGGAGAATGCCAAATGCTGCTGGTGCTCCGATCAGTTCAGCGCTGCTGCCTTTCTGGTACTTTCAGAGCACGGATGGGACATTGCCCTGAAGCTGCTAATTCAGACAAGGGTAATGGATACAGTTAGGTTGCTCAGAAAAACTCAGCCTTTGTTGCATGGTAATGATTTATGTTCACCAGCAAACGAAACCCAGGCAGGGCCCCTAGAAAACTGCAATATTTCTTACCTAAATAGGATTTAAAGTACTTGTCCAGCAGAAGGCCATTTTCTGGCAGTGCTGGAGACCAGAGTACGTGCTAAAAGGATGAGCTTCCCTTCAGGAGGGAAATGAGACAAGACCTGTCCTGCTGCCACATTATTGCCAATTTCTGTAAGGGCTTCAGCAGACCTTGGCGTCATAAGCAGCCAGATTCAGAGGTTACCTGTCTGCCGGCTTTGAGGCACTTGGATGACAACTGCAAGGAAGGAAGGATGGATGGGACGGACAGTTGCATCTCTCTGGCAGTTGAACCCCTATGGTGCTGCCTGCAAGCCCTAATTGCATGGAGCTAAATATGTCTTCCTGCTGTTACTTTTCTAGGTAGGGTTAGGGTTATTGCTCTTTTTTTGTTTGGTTTGGTTTGGGTTTGTTTTTTTTTTCCTCCCATTTTTGGTCAGAAGGATGTTGTATAATAAGTAAAAGAAATCCTTTTGCTTCAGATATTTACACTGGGGGAAAACATGGGATCTCTTGGCCTGTTAAGCAATTAGCCTCTTTGCCACCAGTACTGCAGCTGTGTTCTGAAATGTGGATGTTCCCTGCTACATACCTCTTCAAACCAGCTACCAGCCACAGCTAGAACCAGGCTTAGTGAATAGCTCTATAACACGCCTTTGGTCCTTTGAATCCTCTTGACCTTGTCTTGACAAAGCCCTTGATCCTGAAGCTTTATCTTTCTTTAAGAACAGCCCTGAAGGTAGGCAAAGGCCTCAAGTCTGCTTTGTGAGCTTTCCCTGGGGGAGCTGCACAGGCCAAATCCTGCTTCTGAAACCTTACCTGCGCAGGAGCTGTTACTTTCTCATTACAGGGATCAGCTGGAGATGTTGTTTGCCTGTTTCAGTAGCAGGAAAGAATTTTTCATTTCCTTGAGGCTGTCATGTGATGTGAATGTAAAGAGGATTCAGGGTATGGTGGTGTTAATTACACCTGATTATAGCACACCTGACCGCCCTTCCTTGGCATTAAACAACCCGGCAAAACGAGCTGGGTCCCGGCAGGCTGGCGATTCCCTCCCTCCCTCCCCACGCACACGTGATTTGGTTAGCTTCGCTTTGACGTCATAGCCAAATGGCCAGGAATGCGTGAGCGGATACGGTGACAGAATTCCTCTGCCTGCATGTGTAGCAGGGCGACGTGGTAATTAAAGGCACACGGTCAAGGCACAAGTATTTTAAAGAGCCCTAATGTGTAACACCCTCTTAGTAACCCCTTATTAAGGCAACAATAGAATTTTAGAAATGTAATTGCCCTTTTTTATTCTTAATGCTGCTAAAAATAACACGGTCATTTTAATTCCCTCAGCTTGGGCTGACAGCGTAATTTTGTTTCCAGCCAAGCAAGAGAGTATTAGAAATAATAATAATAATAATAACAACAACAATAATAATAATAGCCTTCTTTTGTCACTCAATTCCTCTTAAACTAGGCATGATGAAGATAAGGCTGCTGATAATAGCCCTCATAAATCTTTTCCTTCTCTTCCTTCCCCCTTGCTCTGCAGGAAAAAATATTCCAAAAGTTGGTGGGTTTTGTTGGGTGGTTGGGTTTGGGTGTTTGGGGTTGTTTTAATCGGTGTGAAAATAAGCAAGGCTGGCTGCTGTAGCACCAGGGCTAGGATTGCCAGATCTCTTAATACCTGATGTTTGTTAGCTTCAATGAAATCCTCTTCAGTGGCAAAGGCAGTACCTAAGGTGAAGTGAGTGAGGAGAAACCAACCCCAGAATGATGCTGAGGATCTTTGGAGCCACAGAATAAGAGGAACTTTGTATTTTATCACTTGATGGATGGTTTCTGCTGAGAGTTATCTACACCGTGGGAGACAGAGCTGCTCGGGAAGTGTCTGTGGCCTTTTGTGCCTTTTGAAAAAGAGTGATAAGTGCTACTGAGGAGATCTGACTCCAAATATGGGATGTTACTCCATGCTAGGATTTTCTTGGGAATTCTTCAGAAGGAGCCCTTGAACCCCCCTCTGGTGCGGGACCGGCGCCGCCGCTTCAGGGAGGGCTGCAGCCGCCCTGACAACTACAACTCCCGACAGCGGCCGCGCCGCGCCCGGCGCCGCCCCTCCGCGCACACCCCTTGTGCTCACTGGTTGGGGCAACACACCAATCCGAAGGCGCCGCCGAGCCCGGCCAGCCAATGGGCAGGCTGTTGCTAACATGCTGTAGTTATTTTTAGCACGGTCACAGCTCACGCAGCTTTCGAGTCCCTCGCCTTCGCTGCGGCCGGCCTGGCCCTTAGCTGAAGGCGGAGGCGCACATGCGTGCTGAGACAAAGTAGTCCGCCGATCGTACTCTGTGGGGCGGGGAGCGTGGTGCCAGCGGGGCTCAGGCCCCCTTCCTGCTTCAGGGTGGTGTGCCTGCTCCTGCCTCCCTGGGATGGCTGACACCAGCAGGCCCCGCTCGACCCTGCCTCGTTGTCCCCAGAGGAGAGGGGCCTGCAGCCTCCCCACCCCTCTCTCCCCTTTTGTCGCTGGCCAAGGGTCCTGAGGGGTTTGCAGTGGGAGAAGGAGCTGGGGTTGCCTGTTGTCCTCACAACCCTCTAGGTGCCTCACCACAAAACTCTCTTTCCACTAGCGGGACTTCGGGGCTTCCACCACAGTTGCTCCCTGGGGTTGTGCAGGCAACTTGTTTCCTCTGCAGCCCGAGTTCCCCCCGCCACAGCCCTCCTCACGCTGGGGCTGGTCCTGCCGCGGAGCTGGGCCCTGACAGCACCAGCCCCCTCGGCCTGCTGTGGCAGCTGCTGCTGCCAGGCACCGCCGTGCCGTTCGATCACCTCCCCGTCCCTCTCCGCCTCAGGCTAAGCCGCTTGGGAAAATGCTTAGGTCAAGCTAAAGCCCCCGCTCCTTCCTCCCCCTGTCGCCTAGAGTCAAGGCAGTCCCCGGTGCAGCTGGCAGTAACCCCGGCTGCGGCTACTGCACCGGCAGTGGGGGTGGAGGGAGAAAGGGGAATTAAAGCACCACACACA
Organism: Picus viridis; assembly: GCA_033816785.1. NCBI lineage: Eukaryota > Metazoa > Chordata > Aves > Piciformes > Picidae > Picus > Picus viridis. The sequence continues at coordinate 21,888,149 of CM066568.1, read as the reverse complement.
CACACACACCCCCGTCCCCGAGGTTCTGCGGGAGGCGGCGGAGCCCAGCGGGCGGCGAGGGGAGGGGGAAGTAGTTCCGGCCCGCCCTCCGCGGCCGCATCACGCTGGGCGGGAGTGCGGATCCTTGCGCGGGGTTGCTAAGGGTGAAAGTTTGCTGTGAGTTGGCTCACTTGGGGCCAGGGCACGGGCGGCTGCGGGCTGGTGGGGCGAAAAAGAAGAGGCGGCGGGGACACAGACACCAGCACCCGTACCCCCACCTACGGGAGTTCTGCACCACCTCCGGCCCGCCCCGCGGAGGAACTACACTGTTGGGGATAAGACGAGGGAGGGGACGGGACAGGGTAGAGACCCGCACGCACCGCCCGTGCTTCACGGCAGCGCTCACGGCCGACAGCCGCCACCAGCAGCCGGCCCTGGAGCCGAGAACGAAGTAAGTGGGACTGGGGGCCCTTTCCTTCTTCCCCACCCCTTCTCGGGCCGAGTTGTCCCGTCTGTCGCCCTCCTCCTCCCCCCAGCCCTCATCTCCTTTGCGGGTTCGGCCTGAGAGGGATCATCGTCCCCTTCACCGCCCGGGGGAGGTAATTTAGCTATCCGTGGATCGACTTTGCGGATGCCGGCCCCCGCGGGAGATTAATAGCGTTTCAAGGGATGAGAAGGCATGAAAGTCATTGGGTCGGTGATGATTTGCAGTGCCCCACTTCACCATTTTGTTCGGTCTGCCTCGGTCTGACGGGGTGCGGCTTCGCCCGGGAAGCTCAGGAAAGGGCAGGCTGGGCCCGGGGGCGGCGGCGGGCACCCTAGGCTGCTGGAGGAGGAGTGGGAGATGTCGCCGGGGTGTCTTCCTCAACTGCACATCGGATCCAGCCCACGCAGGGTCTGGGAGGGAGAAGCCCGGCGACAACAAAGGCGCTGCTGAGGCTGGGTTGGGCTGGGCGCCGCCGGGCCCTCTCCCGGCAGAGGGGCCCAGCCCCCGAAGTACAGCAGTGCGGGCTGGGGGAGGAGGCCGAGGAGCTCGCGAAGGGGTCCTGCGGCTGTGGGGTGAGGTCAGGCCCGGGTTTCCTTGGGGGAAAGGTGTCGAAGCGAGGGTGCTGTGTGTCCCGGTCCTGTAGGCCTCGGGGCCCGCCGCGATGCCTCTCTGGGTGTGTGGGACCAGGAGCTCGTCCTTGAAGGGAGTGGAGGGTGAGGCTTATTCCCTCCGTTGAAGGGCTCATGAGGGGACATTGTTTGCGACGCCGCGTACCCCACCGTGGGGATGGGGACAGGCAGCGGCAGGGGAGGACGACACGGGGCTTATGGTCTCCTGGGGTCCGTCCCGCGGCCGTGCGGTAGTGGGGAGCCTGCTGTGGGGTGGAGACGCGCCTCTCCATCCTTGAGAGGGAGGGGAAGGGAAGGAGGGGGCGGCTGCCCGGCGGTCCCGAGCGCCGGGCCGCGGGGCGTGTTCCCTGCCGTGGGCAGCGCCGGGGCGGGCGGGCTGGCAGGGAGGGCGCATGTGCTGTGGAAAATTTTATACCCTGCCCCGGCGAGCGAAGCGCCGGGCCGAGCCGGCTGCGGGGAGCGACGGGAGCCGTAGTCCGGGGCGAAGTAGGTCGCGGGGCGGGGAGGGGGCGAGGACTACAGGTCCCAGGGTGCCCCGCGGCCCCGGGAGGGGGCGGGGGTGGTGTCCGGCTGGGTCACCAGAAATGGCCTCTCTCCTGGGGAGGGGGCAGCTGGCCCACCGCCTGTCTCGGGTGTGTCCCCGCAGGGCTCCTCGCCTCGAGCTGTGGGAGCCCTTCCATCCCTCGTGGGTAGGGGTTGAAAAGGGGACCCTTGTCCTGTGCGGGCGTGGCTGTTGTGGGACCACGCCGTCGTGGCGGTCGGCTTTTAAAGCCGCTGGGAGCGCCGCTGGTGAGGGTGAGGCGGTAGCCGGCCGGTTCTCGTGGGCTAGGTCTCTCGGGGTGGGAGCTCAGAGGGATAGTCGCAAGGTCACCTGCTGTGCTTGAGTAGCAAGAGGGAGAGGGTATCGCTCCCGCGTTCGCTCTTCTCTGATGCAAGTGATTCTTTGGCTGCTCAAGCGCGTCGGTGTGCTGACAAACGAGTGGTCTGAAGGGGCTCCTGCCTGCCCTCCACAGCAGAAGAGCATCCCTTTGTTCCGTGCCGGCGCCTCCATGGTTCACTAAGCTTTTACTTCGGAAGCGCTGTCGATGTGAACGAGCCCGTCTTTATGGAAGACTTGTCAGAATACCTTTAACAATTGATATTTACTTGTTTCCTATGGAGCTGTGCTGCTTCGGCTGGGTGGTGGTTGTTTGGGTATTGTTTGTTTGGGGTTTTGATTTTGTTTGGTTTGTTTTACTATGTTGCTACTTTTTGGTGCACTAGAAAGAGGTTGAAGGGATCCTACTGGAGCACATCTTATTTGTGTCAACAACTTGAGGAGTCAGTGGTATCTCTGACCTTTGCTGCCTTTGCCAAGTATCAACTATAACCTTGGCAGCTGTTGGTATTATTAGGCTAACTCATCTTTTTCATAGTCAAGGTACAGAGTATTTCCCTTTTAGGAAAAGAGGGGAGTACTTGGGAAAAAAAAAAAAGATTTATAATTGTATCTACCCACTGCCTTTTGCAGAAGGTTGGTGAGGATGTGGGCACCTCCAAGTACATTGAGGCATTTATGTTGCAAATAGAAGTGGTAAAAAAATTTGGCCTTTGCTCATTCTCCGGTCTGTGATTTCTGACTTCGTAATAGATCTCGGGTCTGGATTAGAATTTCTCACATGGATTTAAAAGATTTACAAACTGGCTGTTCTCTTCATGATTAATTTGCCAGGATCCCAAGCTGTCCTTCCCCTCGGATGTCTCAAAGCCAAAGGAGCAGGAGTGCTCCATGTAATCTCTTTCGAGGTAGTACGGGCCACATAAATCATCTCTGAGCTGAGAATGTTGCCTCTGAAAATGGCTTCTCTTTGCTGTTCTCTGAACAGCTCTGGTTGTTTATTTCTTTAATGCTCATCTTTTGTTATTTGAATTTGGTCAGGTTTCAGTGACCTACCAAAACTGTAGTAATTTCTTACAGCAGGTTTTAAAGGCAAGACTTCTTTCCTTCTTTTCCATCCCCTCGTTAATCTTTTCTTTTTTCTTTTTATGCTCCTGAGTCAAACCCAAAGGGGATTCCTTCCAGAACAGACTACCTTGTTACTGTGGGTTTTGCTTCTGGTTACCATGATTTTGAAGCCAAGCCTCTCTGAACTCAGACTAGTAGAGATAAAGCATAGATTGTACACCTCTGGTTTTTTTAATAATGCCTCAGAATACTTGAGCGTTTGTTTGAAATATACTTAATCTTTCTTGTCCACTAAGCTAGACCAAGCAAACCTGTCTGGTCAGTCTTTTCTTCCCCCTGACCTAGGTCAGCGTGGATTCCCATTTGTGCTGCTGGAATTCCTGTTTTTTTCAGGGGAGTGCTGACACTGTATGTTTGTAGTCTATCCCCACCCCCAAATAATTGGCACTAGTCATAAACATTGGCTTGAGAGCTGCATGAGAGCATCTCCAAAGCCCATTTTAGGAAGACAGTTGAACACGGTGTGTCTGTTTGAGCAAGGTGAGGGCAGCTGCAGACGGAGTGGCCTCTGACTAAGCTGCCAATTAAAAACTGGATATTCTGCTTCCCCCTGGAGAGGTATGGAGGCAGTGGAAGTGTGCTTCCTCTTAATTTTCTTTGGGTGAGTGGCAGAGCACAGTGTTGGCCTACCTGGGTTGTTTTTTTTTGGACCCAACTGAGTGTTGTTTGCAAATCCGTGTATAACAGAGGAGTTGAGTGTTGTGGTTTGCATTGTGCTTCTGTAAGCTCTCTCCATTTCAGTGACTTCCTCAGAACGGAGGGACGGAAAGAGGATTACTTCAGTCTTTGGCAAGCAATCTCAGTTTTTATTAAGTAGGTACCTGGTCCTGGCAGAGCTCAGCTTTCCTCTGTGAGGGGATAAACGATGTGAGCTGTATTGGTCAGGCTGTTGGCACGCATGTATTTTGTGACCCCAGCGTGTGCTTCCTGCCCCCCTTTCCCCCCACAACTAAATTAAACAGGGATTTCAGGCTTGCAGCTAGGCAGAACCTCAAATGGGTACACTTAATAAGATATGTGCCTGCCAGTCAAGGAGATAGTAAACATGGGCTGGCAGCTGGTGCCTCAGCACCCTCCCTCGCTCTTTCTCATCCTGTCTATGCTTGTGCCAGTGGGACACAGCACCCAGCATGACCACCTAGCCTCACAGAGGAGAGGCTGGCCCTGCCATCCCGAGTGTGAGCAGTCTCTGCACAAGCTGCTGAGTGAGTCACGAGGCTGTTCAGGTGGCCCTCTGTTACGTTCTGGAGAGGCTGGTGCAGGTGAGCTGTACTGGAAGCAGCAGAGCGCCAAGGCAGAAGGAGGCATGTTAGATGTGCTGAAACAGCTCTGCCAGAGCAGGCAGTTGGCCTGCCAGGTTTCAGCAGCAGTACGTGATAGTGAGGTGAATCTGATGTGTTTACCTGTGTGCAGGTAGTAGCTACACCCTTATTTCTTCCATAGAGGAGCAGGGAGACTCTTTCCTACCAGCATCTGTCTGTTTTGAGGACCAGTAGGTTTTGAGGTGACTCTCCTAAAGAGTATGATTGCTCATTAGGTTTTGTGTAAACTGCTTGTTTTGCTTTTGCTAATGAAAAAGCATGTCTGTCAGGTCGTGGAAAGTTGTTGTGTTTCCCTTTTCTTCATCCATCCTTTTATCTCTTTTTCCTTAGGTGTGTTGGAGCCAAATCCTATGTGTGTGTCATTTTGTCTCTTTTAATACGCTGCCCTGACTTGCTTGCTGCGAAGGGAGTATGCATCTGGAGATCAAAGTTGCTCTTAACTTCATCATCTCATACCTGTACAACAAGCTTCCCAGGAGGCGGGCAGACCTGTTTGGTGAGGAGCTAGAGCGCCTGCTGAAGAAGAAATATGAGGGTCACTGGTACCCCGAAAAGCCTCTGAAGGGATCTGGCTATCGTTGCGTTCATATAGGGGAGACGGTGGATCCAGTGGTGGAGCTGGCGGCCAAGCGAAGTGGGCTGGCCGTGGAGGATGTGCGTGCCAATGTGCCAGAAGAGTTGAGTGTCTGGATTGATCCTTTTGAGGTTTCCTACCAGATTGGTGAGAAGGGCTCTGTTAAGGTCCTCTACCTGGATGACAGCGAGGGCTGCAGTGCTGCAGAGCTGGACAAAGAAATCAAGAGCAGCTTCAACCCTGATGCCCAGGTATTTGTCCCCATTGGCAGCCAGGACAACTCGCTGTCCAATTCTCCGTCCCCCCCTTTGGCCAGTCACCTAGTCCTACCTTCATCCCTCGCTCTGCCCAGCCCATCACTTTCACCACTGCTACCTTTGCTGCCACAAAGTTTGGCTCTACCAAGATGAAGAAGGGTGGAGGAGCTGGAGGAGGGGGTGCTGGAGCAGGGGCTGGGCAGCAGCCAAGGATGGTCAGGTCTCCCACCACCAACCTGCTGAAGCACAAGGGCCTCTCCCTGTCTATGCACTCTCTGAACTTCGTCGGGAGTGCTGGGAGCCAAGCGCCGCAGTCACAGCTCTCCCCCAATGCCAAGGAGTTCGTTTACAGCGGCGGGTCCCCAGGAGCCAACAGTCTCTTCTTCGATGGTGTTGCCAGCGAGAGCCAGGCCAGCAGCATCCCACCGGCATCGCAGTTCAACACCGGCACTGGTGGTGCCTTTGATATGGCTCAGGTCTTCGGTGGCAGCACCAACAGCCTCTTTTTGGAGAAGTCTCCCTTCGTGGAAGGACTCAGCTACAACCTGAATGCCATGCAGTATCCCAGCCAGTCCTTCCAGCCTGTCGTCCTGGCCAACTGAACACAAAGAAGTGCGAGTATTTTGGGGTGGGAGGGTGGGGGAGGGGGAAACAAGAACAAAACAAAACAGAGGGGAGAGAAAAGAAAAATAGAAATATACAGAAAATATTCAAATCTTATAAATATAGCTTCTTGGGGGGAAAAGAGAGAGCCCAGTGTTGTTGCGCTGTGCTGGCAATGCTCCTGAAGCACTGACTTATTTTTAACTCAGTCCCTGTGCTTTTTTCCTACTCACTTTTTTACTCCTTAAATGAGTCTTGGAATTATTTCAATTTGTGTTTTCCCCCTTCTCCCACCCCAGCCAGGACTGGTGCAACCATAGGTCACGATGCTTCTGATTCCATGCACCACCATCCCCCATAAGTGCTGGACACAGGCTCCTTGCACCTGGGTGTAGGGATGTCGTCTTTGTGCCACCTCAGTGGAGGAGGAATGGGGAGAGGATGAGTCAGTGTCGGTGGAGATACACACAGTCCTGTTGCGTGCTAGCCAGGAGCGGGTGGGTGAGCTTGCTTTTGCTGTTACGGTTCTGCATGTAGACAGAGACCATCTACTGTGCCCACGGGCGCAGACCGCTGTGCTGTCTTTGCTCCAGCCTGGCCTGACGTCAGCTGTTCTGTCTGTGCTGGAAAGCACCAACTCTTCTCCTTGACCGCCTCCCAGCACGCAGCGTGGAGGGCAGAGTGTTCCTGTGAAATGGCTTCTTGCTGCTCCCTTCCTCGTCTGCGCTTCCCGCGCATCCCGGGGACAGGGGATGGCGTTTAAGCGACTCAGGTGTCGTCCCCTTCTGCACGTGAGCCAGGGGCCCTTGCAGTGCCCCCTCGGGGCTGCCTGGTTGATCCGGCTGACAGCCCTGTGGTGTAGAAACCCACCTGTCCCTGCAGTTGGATCCTGCCCTTGCTTCCCAGGCGTACTGTCCAGCAGCAGGGGCCACCACCCAGCTGGGGTGGCCCCTGAGGTCGGAGTTCTCATTCCCTGCTGTGAATCCATCTTCTTGTCTCAGAGTGGGAGTTTCTTCCTCCTTAGTCGGTGAGGCAGCACTACTTTTTGAGGAAGAAAATGGGCTGTGTTTTTGAAACTGCTTTCTTGATCATAAGGGCTTGTGTTTTCAGTCAGGCACACACCTGACTAAATCCCTTCCCCTGCCCTTCTGGGGGAATGAGAGGAAGTGGTTCCTCTGGTGCAAAAGGGAGGCACCTAGCATAAATTCATCATTCCAGCCAGGTTATGTCAATGTGGATAGTGGCAGGCTTAGAGCAGGGACAGCTAGCAGCCATGCCGGTGTGTGACTTGGTGCTGCCCCACCACAGGGCTGGAATCTGGGAATGCCCCTGCAGCTTTCTCTGGGATGATGTGCTGCAGTTGGGTGGTAGTGGCTTTTCTGCTAGGTCACTTCTGCATTCATGACTCCAAAACCCACCTCCACAGGAAGCCAAAGAAGGGCTGTGTCTTGCCCAGGCAGAGTGGAAGCTCTCCAGGTGGGAAGGAGGTCTCCTTGGAAGCTGTTGTGGGAGTATGGAAGCGTGCAGAGAGGAGAGAGATGGAGGTGATGAGACTCCAGTCTTTGAAGTTCTCAATTTGAAAGAAAAATAAGCTTTTTGCTGCCTCCCAAACTTGATGTTTGGTTTTCTTTTAATGACATCTCTGGAGCACCTTCTGAAACTTACTTCTCTTGTATCTGTTGAATCAACATGCTCTTTTCAAGACACCCGTTTCAGGGGAGATGGGCTTGGACTCATGCTTCTCCTGCTCCATTCCCTTGAGCTCAGACAAAAGTACTCTAGCCCTTCTGTAACTGTGTTGCCAATGAGCCTTTGCAGGGGTAATGTACTGTCCCAGAGAAACTGCCACTGCCTGGAGCCCTTCAGGGAGTTTCCAGCACACCCTTACCCTCACTGGGTGACCAGGAGTGACACAGTCCCAACCTTGCACCCAGTGGAGGTTCCCAAGCAGGTTATTTGCCATTGAGCTATGACCAATGCAGTGGGTGGGCAAGGGGAGCAGAGCCCAGCTAGCTTCCTTCAAACCAGTGCCCGCAGCCTTGACTCCACAGGTTTCCAGACTAGGACAAGTTGCTGAGGAATGGCTGAGCTCTGGGGTTCTGCACCCCCCCCTTTTTTTTTATTTTTGGTTGGTTTGGTTTGGGGGGCTTCTGTTGTTGTTTTCAACCCTTTACGGATGTTACCACTGCCACCCCATCCTTCTCCCTGGGAGTGTGCTGCTGACTGCCAGCCCATTTGCCACACTGGACTTGAGGGGTGCTCAGCCCCTGATGGCAGGACCTAGTCCAGTTGCCCCCCACTGTCCCCACACCTGGCAAAGCCACCCGTGAGCCGCTGCCGCGGGACAACAACGCTCTCCTCTGGCACAAGGGAGAGATGGGGATGCTCCCCTCCGGCCACCCGCTTATGTGTGTGAAGCTTCGATGCTGCTTTGCCCTGCCACACTTATTATACCCGCTTTCAAACTAGTGGTGTGAGTGGAAGGAGGAAAAGAGGGAGGGACCAACCTCTTTGTATCTCAGAAGGAAAAAAAAAAAAGAGTGCTTCAGAAACGTTCCTCCAGCGACAGGCAGCGATGGAAACTTTAAACGGCCTTTTGGGGTCTTTTCTAGTCTCGGATGTAGGCGTTTGGCTTCGAGTTTATTTTGTGAAAACCTGCACTAATTTACCTGGTTTCCTAGGAAGAGAAGAGAGGGAGAGAGAGAGAGGAGAGGAAAAAAAAAAAAGGTTTTCTTTTTCTTTTTTGTTTGATTATTTTTTTTTTCCAATGGGTTTGTGTTCTCTTCTTTTTCTGTTGTCGTCGTCGACGTCCGTTTGTATGGAATAATTTGCTACCTTTGTAAAATGTTAAGAGGGTATATATAATATATGTATATTTCTAACGGAAAAGGAGAAAGAAAAACAAACAAAACCAACCTGTAATTTTTTTTTTTTTTTTCGAGTTTTTTTTTTTTCTTAAAAAAAAAAAAAAAAAAGGAGAGAGGAGGGAAAAAAAAAAAAAAAAAAGCCACACAATATTTTTTCAGGAAAAGAGAAAAAAAAAACCACAAAAACAACTTTAAGACAAAAAAACAAACAAACCGACAACAAAGGAGCGGTGAAGATTCCTTTCTCCCCACTCAGCCTCCCTCCTTGCCCCTCTCTGAGGAGTGAACCGACTGTTGCCTTGTGGGAGAGGAGGAGTGGAAGAGGAGAGAAGTCTGAATGTGCTCTGCTTGGGTTTCTTTGTGAGCAAGGGGGCTGCTGAGGGGGTGGGGAGCCAGGTGAGGTTTCTGTCTTTTTATTCCTTTCCTTTTTTTTTTCCTTTCTTTTTTTACCCTTTCTTCTTCCCCCCCCTTTTTTTCCTTCACCCCCTCCTTTTTTCCCTTTGTTTTCCTTTCTTTCTTCCCCCCTTTTTTGTTTCCCTTTCTTCCCCCCTTTTTTGTTTCCCTTTCTTCCCCCCCCTTTTTGTTTCCCTTTCTTCCCCCCTTTTTTGTTTCCTTTCTTCCCCCCTTTTTTGTTTCCCTTTCTTCCCCCCTTTTTTGTTTCCCTTTCTTCCCCCTTTTTTGTTTCCCTTTCTTCCCCCCCTTTTTTGTTTCCCTTTCTTCCCCCCCTTTTTTGTTTCCTTTCTTCCCCCCTTTTTGTTTCCCTTTCTTCCCCCCCTTTTTTGTTTCCCTTTCTTCCCCCCCCTTTTTGTTTCCCTTTCTTCCCCCCTTTTTTGTTTCCCTTTCTTCCCCCCTTTTTTGTTTCCCTTTCTCCCCCCCTTTTTTGTTTCCCTTTCTCCCCCCCCTTTTTTGTTTCCCTTTCTCCCCCCCCCTTTTTTGTTTCCCTTTCTTCCCCCCCCCTTTTTTGTTTCCCTTTCTTCCCCCCCCTTTTTTGTTTCCCTTTCTTCCCCCCCCTTTTTTGTTTCCCTTTCTTCCCCCCCCTTTTTTGTTTCCCTTTCTTCCCCCCCCTTTTTTGTTTCCCTTTCGTTTTGGTCTTTTTTTTGTTGTTGATCTTTAGCGAAGGAGGAATACAATCAAAGGGTTTTGTATTCAGAATGTTGTGCAATATTTTGGAACAGGACATTGGTGTGTCTTAGAGATTTAGTTAAAAACAAAACAGAAAAAAAATACAAAAAAAGGGGAAAAAAGAAAAAAATTAAAATAATTACAAAAAAAAAAAAAAAACAAAACACAAAAAGGTTGATCAAATCTGTACAGTTTCTATTGTTCCAGATTTTTTTAAGTTTGTATTAAAAGCATGATAATAATAACTGGTTGTCCTGTGGTGTGTGCTCAGGGGGGAGAGAGCACCTCTGCTCTACCTGTGCTGCCTTCCCTGCCCACCTTTGGCTGAAGCAGTGCTTGGTGTCGTCTTCTCCCAGGCAAGGTCGCTGGTCTGCGGTGGGCACTGTGGAGGTTTCCTTGTGTTAGGAATAGCTTGGTGAGGGCAGCTGCCTTCTGCTGCCGAGAATAGCAGTGGCATAGGAAGAAGTGGCAGTTTGCCGGCTTTTCTGGGTGCTGCCATGATTCAGCTCCCTAGAGAGGGGGTAGAGCTGGCCCTGCTCCCTGGGGTGAGAGGAGGGAGTTGGACGCTTTGCCTTTGGCACGTGGTGCCTTGTGGGGGCCTTCAATAAGTCAGCAGAGTTCCTAAAATACCCAGCTTCTGCTGCAGCTTGCCAGGGCCAGCGCCTGCAGAGCTGGGCTGGGATCTGTCTGCTGTTGGTATGTGGGGTGGGCAAAGCCAGCCCAGGCAGTGGTTTCTGCAGAACGGCTGCTCTTTGTGGGGAGACCTCTTCCCTCTCAGTAGTCCCCTCAGGCCCTGCAAGCCACTTTGCATTTATCCAGGGGCAGCTGGGGTACCTGTGAAGCAAAGGAAGCCTCAAGGTTGGTGCAGCAGGCCATGCCCTCCCTGCTGTGAGTGTTCATCCAAGGTGACTTTCCCTGTCAGGGTGGGCTTGAGGCTGGATTTGAGAACAAGCAGTGATGCTAAAGCTCTAGTTTTTGTTTCTCCTTTTCTCTTTTTCTAACTTCTGGCTTCTCAGCTTTAATCAGGATTGGAGGGAGCTGTTGGAGGGAGCTGCTCCTCCTCAGCAAAACGAGATGAGATGGCTTCTCTGCACTGAGGAAGATGCTGGAACACCTGTCCGGCTTCACATGTGCTGGCTGGGTGTGTGACCCAGCTTCTCCAGCCCCACCATGCTGCTGCAGCTTGCTGCACTGCCTCCATAAAAACCTGTTGAAGGGAGCTGCTCTGAATATATTTGAGGAAACCACATGTGGAGCTGGTACCAGGTGCTAGCTCCTGCTGGCATCCTTACCCATGCCCCCTCAGCCCCTCTAGCCTGAATTTTTTCCCTGGAAGAGGTTGGGCAGCATTGCCCTTGGCTTTGCAAGCCCTGGGAGCTGGGCTGCTCCTCATGCCTGCTGTGTGCCACGTGATTGTCACACTGCTAAGCAACAAAACTATTTTTTTCCCCTTTGTGTCTCAAACCCTTTGTAATCGTTTATCTAAGGCACGTGCAAACTCTTGCCCTTAGACGTGTTTCTGCAAATGGAAAATCCAGGGTGAGTGTGTACTCTCCTGATCCTTGCCCTGCATTTGCTCAGCTGTGATGTGGGGAGGTACAGAGTCTTTGCCTTTTTGGGCACAAGTACGTGGAGCAGTAGGGCCTGGAGTTGGTTTACAGCTGATAACTCTGCAGCCTGGGCAAGAGATTAGGGCATAAGCTTAGTATAGACTCGTTCCTCCTGAGGTATTTGCTGTCCTGGGGAGCCTGAAGGGTGTGGGGAGGTGAAGCACCCGGCTGGGAGCAGTATCTGGGGATTTGCCCTCTTCTAAGCCTTCAGAGAGCAAAGTAGGTGCCAGAACTTGGCTGGTGTGGGGTGGTGCCTGGGTGTGGGAATATTTGCCGGGTGCTTGGGCAGTGACCAAGTCAGTCCCCAGAGAGGGTGCTCCAGCGAGTCACGACAAGAAGATGGGACTTGTCTCCTGAAACCTCCACAGTGAGGGGCGTGGGGTGCTGTTTAGACACTCGTCACAGGGGACTCCGTTATTAAGAAGGAAACTTGCAACTTGAGTCACCAAGCAGGCGGGCTCCCACCTGAAAGGAGGAGACAGCTTGGTTAGAAAATGCCATGCTTCAGCGTTGGGCTTTTCAGTCTGTGACAGCAGCAGTTTCTGACAGGAGTCGGGATGTTCTGGGAGAGGGAGTGGGCTGGCAGCCGAAGGAAAGCCTTAGGAAAGCGTGAAAAGCTGTCTGTAAGGCAGCCGAGCCCTGCGCCCTGTTTTAAATACAGGCGCAGCAGAGCAGCCAAAGATTGCTCTGGCATCAGAGCGTCTCCCGCTGCCCCAGAGCCCCGGGGCGACTAGAGATGATTGGGATTGACTAACACACGGCGCAGGCATGACCCACAGCGGGGCCTCCCTGCACCCTGCCCTTTGCCAATGCGCCAGGACCGGGAGGTGGAAAATCACCACAGGTGGGGGGGCCGGGACCCACCGAGTCCTTGGCGTCCCCGAGGAGCATTCCTGCCAGTGCCACCTGCTCCTCTCTCACGTGGCTGCCGCCCTGCGCGCCGTTGGCAGCCCCGGCGGCTGCGAGGGACGAGGCTGACGCCACAGCCGTGGAGGGACGGCCAGTTCTTCTCACCCCGCCTGCGGCCGGGCACCAGCCCAGGGGCCGCCTGTGGCCAAGGTTAGCTGCGTCCCAGACCTTCTGCTTTTTCCTTTGGTTTCTATGGCCAGCGTCCAATGCAAACATGGCCGGGAACATGCTTGCCCTGGCCCTCACAGAGCTGTTCTTCCACTGTCCCCCTGCTGCTGCCTGTGTTGCCGTCTGCTTTGTCACCTCCAGAAACCTGCTTTGCTTTTTATAAAGCTGCTGAACAATGAAGCTTTCACCCCCACTCAGTCCCAAAAAGCCCTGGTGAAGGATAAGCCCTGGATTGCACAAATGGTGCTTTTGAGTTTGCTACTCAGTCAGTGAAAGGCCACTTTGTGTGTGGCCATTCACACAATCACAATTATTGAGGATGGAAAAGACCTCTGAGACCATCAAGTCCAGCCTATGACCTAACACCATGCCACCAAGTGCCACATCCAATCTTTTCTTAAAGACCTCCAGTGATGGTGACTCTACCACCTCCCTGGGCAGCCCATTCAAGTGCCTAATCCCTTTCTGTGAGGAAGTGCTTCCTACTATCTAACCTAAACCTCCCCTGGTGCAGCTTCATACCATGCCCTCTTGTTACAAGTTGCCTGGGAGAAGAGCCTGACCCCCACCTGACTACAGCTTCCTTTTAGGTAGTTGTAGAGTGATAAGGTCCCCTCTATGTCTCCTTTTGCCAGTGGCAAAAGTGACTCCAGCGTGGCAAGTGTGTGTGCTGAGGATGGACATGGGGTTTCTTTATTACGCCATGTTTTTTTTTATCAGGGGCATGGCAGCAGATCAGGAAACGAAGATCTCTCCAAAGAAGGTTCAGGGTCAAGTTTTGATGCTTTGCCTCGATGCAGAGGCAAGGAATGGTGCAGGTGGAGGCATGGAGGAAATTTCTCCCTCTTCACCAAAGGCTGAGGAAGTGAGTGTGGTCTCCATGTTGTTCCACAGTTGCTGGGACCTAGCTGAGGAGTTCTTTTGCTTATTTTTGTTGGCCTTGCTCAGCCTGCATGCTGTTGGCACAGTCTGACTGCTGAAGGAAGCAGATCCCTGGGAGGGAGTACATCCCTCCCACTCAGGAGGGTGTTTCTACCAAGGACAAAGTTTAGCTTTCAGTGAATCAGCCAGAAACTGCTTGCAGAAGGTGCATCTGGGGCTTTCACTAGGAAAAAGAACCAAAAAGGAACTGCACAAGGTGATGCATAGAGAGGGCAAGGAGCGATGTCACAGCATCAGGACGCGCTTCTTCGACAGGCCTGGCTCTGCCTGGGCAGCTCAGCAAATTCGTGCCAGGGCCAAGTCCAGCTTCCCTCAGCAACAGGTGCTCCTGCATCTCCTCAGCTTCCTGCACTCAGGTTCAGTGTCAACACCTGCTGCTCTGGCTGCCTGCAGAGGCCCGAGTGACGTCGGCACTTTTCCAACATCTATAGAAGTTGCCTTTTGTCCCATGCCCGTGCCCAGCACCCCTGTACAGCACCTGGCAGGATGCACAGGCATCGACTGCAGAGCCTGTGCCTGCTGCTGCTGCAGCAGCACTTGCACCATGCATGGGGCAAGTGAGGGGCCCATATGGACATAGGGGGAAATGGGTGAGGGGCAAAGAGGCCTTGTCTGCTAGGGCAGCACTGGGATTTACATCCTTGAGGGGACAGAATGGCAGCATGGCAGAGAACACAGGGGAAAGGATCAGCAGAGGTGTCTGGAAGACCATGATCACAAGTCAGAGAAGGACCAGGGAGTAGAGGGAAGGAGGACAGCACCTTGGGGACATCTGAGGTGTTTACACACAGGTGCAAACACTGGAGGGATGCAAGGGAGGCTGGAGCTCCTCTCTTCTTTCACCACCCAGTGAAACAGTGCATGTTTCTGGGCAGCAGCTGCACGGACCTCCTTCATGGGTAGCACAGACCTTCTTCCTGGGCAGCACAGCCCAGTGTCACCCATCCATCACCCAGCTCCTCGCGTGTCACACTCTTGTGCAATCATCCTCTGACTCTCCCTCTGGGCTGCTCATGACATGGTAGTTCCCCTCTGAGGACACAACCAGCTCTTGCTGGATTCCCATGAATCATACTGCTTCCATTGCCTCCAGCTTGGACATCAGGATGTTGAAGCTCAGGGAGGGGCTGCAGCTCCTGGGGACCCTGGGTGCCAGGGCTAGCATCACAGACCCCATCAGCACTGGGAGCTATTCCCAGTGGAAGAGAGATGGTGCAGGACAAGATAGAGACAGGTTGGGGGAACTCTTTACCTCAACCCAGAGCTTTTCGTGTTACTTTCCCTCTCTTTCTGTGTTGGAGGTAAGCAGAGGCTGTTAACCCCTTACAGCGCCTTATCCATCACAGCCACACCATTACCAGTCATCCAGCAAGGAAGGGAAAGAGCTTAACAAAATGAGACACAAATAGGCTCCAAGAAAATAAACAAGGCAAGGATGCAGGTGGGCCATGGTGCTCCAAGGCAGAGCTAAAGGTGTCTAGTGCTGCCAAGGAGAGAAGTCCTGCTGTGTAAGCAGTAGCTGTTCGACAGGGCATTGAATGCTGTAACCTACAGCCTAAGTGCTAACACATCAGCATGGGGAACCACAAATTGCTGATTCTTGGAAACATAAGCAAAGAAACTTTCCATATTCCAGATTGTGAATCACAGCACAGATCTAGTGTAGCAAACCATGCAAGAAAGACCTCACTTGGTCCTTCAGACTAGAAACTTCACCACTGAGACTAACTGGTCAATACAGAGCCAGCTAAGAAAGATGATTTTATTCTGATACAGAGCTTGCTTTTTAATCTTGGAGTTATTTTCTTCTCCAAAGGCACAGCATTCTGTAAAACATTCTTTTTTCTCCATGGAAATAACTTGTTCTGGGAATTCTTTGACCGAGAGAAGTAGAAATCTTCCCAAAGTTAATGCCTACAGAGGTGATAGCGGGGACTATGATAGCTCCATAGCAAGCAGAGAGTAATCCAGCATCTAAACAGCATCCATTCCACCAAAGTCATATTGGATTGGCATTTATTGTAGGAGGGAGCCACTGACCACATCTTTTCATCACACAATATCCAGCACCCAGACAACATCACAGCTGAGGGGATTTCCCTGCTTTATATTTTTAAGACAAACCTCCAGGCTTCCCAAATCTGCACCTTGAAATTCTACAAAAGGACCTCAGTCCATCCAACCTTGGCCCCAGTGTTGGATACTGTGGGGTGCCTGAGTCAGACATGCTGGCTCAGCTGAGCGCACACAGCAACTCCTAAGAGCTGCTGTGGGGACCTGGAGGGTCTACCAGCAGCACCAGATTGGTTTCTGCCCCCTGTCACTGAGCATTCCTGGAAAGCAGGATAAACTGGTTGAACAAGGTCGTTTGAGGACCACAACAGTAATCTGCAAAGCATCGCTAGGAAGTGGAGATCTGTGTTAGTAACTGCTGTGCTGACCCTTCCCTTGCCTGGCCAGTAGAGCTTCATTGTCCAGAACCGGTTAGAACTGGACGTCTTTAACACACCTGGAGTGTCCTGCAAAGTTGTGCAAGTGTCTTCCCCAGAGCTGCTCTGCCCATGTAGGATTGCAACAGCTGGTGGGAGCTGCCCATTACCATGAGGAAAACACAAAAGCAAGACCACAGGACCCTGCTGGAGGAGCCCAGGTCACCTCAGTGGTGTGGCAAAGCTCCCTGCAAATGGCTGAAGGTGCCTCCTGGCTTCCACAACCTGGGAGGTAAAAGGGAGGGTCACTGTGTTTGGCTGGTTTTATCCAGTGTGACCTCCACGGAACTGGGTGCAGGGCAATGGCTATGAACTCACAAAACCAAACCCTGCCCAAGCATTTTCTGTGACAGAGCTCTGCTGAGGAAGGTACAATTAGGAGGCTCCTCCATTTATTTCACTGCCTTTAAGTTTGCCCTCTCTCCCAGCAAGTTGTGCAGACAGAGAAGGGTCTTCATCACAGGCTGTGTCACTGCCCTGCAAGTTGAATGCACAGAGGGCTCTTCTTTTCCCATGCCTGGTGAGGCTGTTGGTTGCCCTCTTCTTCACCTGAAGACATTGATTGGGGAATTAGTAACTGCTGCTCCTGGAGGGAGCTACATTTCCTTCTGGAGGTAATTGTCACTTGGCAGGATCTTACTCATCTTGTGGTGGCAGTGGCTGCCTTTCCAGTCTGTGCCACCAGCAAACCAGGCTGCAGGCCCGCGGCTTCCACCTTACAGCCACTCAAAAGCCTCCTGCCCAGGGGTACAGCTGGCTTCACTCCTGCCTGAAGCCTGCCCTGCCAAAGCATTTGCTCGTGCTGGGTGGATGCTGGCCTCTTCACACCTTGCCAAGCAAAGCAGGATGGAGCTCAGGCAGTTAAATGCTCATGCTGAGCCTGTCTGCTCTTCCTTGCAGATGCTCCTCAGCAAGCAGGCTAGAAGGGAAGGTGAACAGATGCAATGATGTCTCCGTACTGTTTGCTGTTACAGGCTATAGGAAGACCCCAAGAGTGTGAAAATGTTTCTCTGCTCTCTGACTGAGACCAACTAATGCCACCATGGGTGCTGGTATTCCCTGGTGAGAACTTATTCACCTTGGGAACTTGGGAAGCACTCTTCTCTAGAGCCCCAGCCTTCTCCTCTCCCTTGCTGTCTTCCTTACTCAAATGAATTATCTTCCTTAAATGCTGTGGCCTGATGCTGGGAGCAAATAGCAACCACCAACAGAGTGCAAGGGAGAGTTCTACCACCACTGATCAGGCATATCTCCCTCTGTAGTGCCTTTGCCTCCAGCTGGACCCATTTTTCCTGGGCCATTCACCTGGGCTGATTCTCCTCTTTTCTCCCTCCACAGCTCCTCCTGGTCATCTTCTCTTTCCACACATGCCCCTCCTGCCTGGCACTATCTGCCCTCCATTTTGCATTTGCAAAAGTAGCTGGATGGCACACAGCTGTGAGACCCCATCACTGCCACTGTAGTGCAAGGGGCTCCAAGCACAGTGAGGGCACTGGCTGCATGCTGGTGCATCTTGGACCAGTTGGTTTGGCTGGCAGAGGAGCCCCAGCTCTGTTAGCACTGCTGCAATAGTCCAATTAGTAGTTCAGGTGTTGCCATGTCCTTGGCTATGGCCCAAGAGCTAATGACAGAGCAGGTGGCAGATGTGAGGATTGCATAAGCGTGGCTGGAGATGAGGGGAGCTTGTTCTGAACAGCTTGTTGAGACCAGTCTCTGCTGACCAGCTGGGACAATGGGTTTTGCAAGTTCTTGCTTTGTGAAAGTCTCCCAAATACCCTTCAGCTTCTGAAGGATGTCTCAGCTGCATTTGGCTCTGCCACTCCTGCATGGATGTCCAGAATTTTCTTGGTATTACTGCAGTGACCACACCCATGACCACTGGTTTAGAGCATGAGGAAAACTCATTAAGCCTCAGAGGTGTTTAATCAGAAGCAAAGCAGCAATGGGGCATTGACACACATGCACATTGATGCAATATGGTACCAGAGGGACATCCGTGTCATTGTCTGATGAAAGATGGGTCTGTCTCACCAAATCCCTGCACTTCATGGCTACCACAATGGCCTGAGGCACCTGGGAACTATTAACCCCAAAGCAAAGCTATGGAGGGAAGCTGGGAGGGAGGAGAGCAAAGCCTGAAGAGTTCCAAGGGAAACGAGAGGTGTATGGGCAGCGTAGGGAAGAATGTGCAACCTGACAGAGAGAGCTGGAGGAGATTTTTCCAAAGCAGGCTGAAGAACTGGTTGAAAAGGGGCTTAGAGCTATAACCAAAGAAGCTGTGGATGCAGATTGGCTCCTGCTGTGCCTACAGGAGTTTGTATATTCTTTGGAGGCAAACAGGATTATGTGGAGCTACCTGATGTCGTCATTCAGTTCATTTACTAATGGAAACAGTGAGCATGGGATAATTGCCCAAGCCAAAAGGGAGGCAGGTTTTTTGCCATCACCACACTGTGTCATCTACAAGTACAAACTGCTCCTGCAGTGCCCTGTGAAATGCAGGACTACAGATGTAGCTCCCTCGCTTACATGCACAGAGGAATCACAGAATCATAGAATGTTAGGGGTGGGAAGGGACCTCCAGAGATTACCCAGTCCACCCCAGGCAGGGGCCGAAGCAGGATCACCTAGAGGAGGCCCCACAGGAAAGCATCCAGGTGGGTTTTGAATGTCTCCAGAGGAGGAGACCCCACAACCTTTCTGGGCAGCCTGTTCCAGTGTTCTGTCAGGATAGATAAAGCCCCTGAATCTTTCCCATCCCAAGCTCTCGTCATTGCTGTTCTTTTCCCCAGGGCCTGCTTCTGCTTCTGTTGTGCTCAATATGAGAGTTGACTTCGATAGGACTATTATGGCCTGTGAGTGTCAGCTCCTAAGTGAGCTGTGAAGAAAAAGGGTCAAAAGGTCTGGTGTTGGGTCTGTGTCCACTAAGTTGATGCCTTCTTTTTTCCCCCCAGTGGCTGCAAAACCACCTTCAAGACTGCTGAAAGACATCCCTGTCTTGAGCTGTGTGCCAGTGGGTGTCAGGGCAGCCATTTTGTACTAATAACAATAATTTTGTGCTAATACCGTGTGGCAGCAGGGAAGGCAGAGATGACTAATTAAAATGTTGGGGAGATAGTCAAGTCATGAGAGCATTACTCAAGTGCAGTTTAGCTGGGAAGCTGCAAGTCACAGCTCTGCTATTACAAAAATACCACCACAGGACTTAATTCACCAGACATCACCGTCAAGGTATCAGGTTATCAGCCCACCTGAAAGCAGCTCCAGGCTACCCACCACCCAGCCTGAGCATTGGTTCAAAGCCATCCACAGAGCACAGCCCCAGCTCCCACTTGCTTGCTGCCATCTCCAGCAATCACCTTTTTTTTTTTTTTTTGGCTTAATACCTGGCAAGACCAAGATGTCTCAGCCCGCAAGCAGGCTGGTAGCTCAGTGTGGCCTTGCTCAAGATCAGGGTAACATTCTCAGGGATGGGGAGCAAAGCCCCAAAGCTGTCCCATTCCTCATGTAAATATTTCTTCATGCACTATGCAATTTTGCAACCATTGCTCTCCGTTCTCAGCCCTCTCCATATCCTCTCATGAAGAAGATGGTGAAGAAACTACAAGAGAACAGCCTGGTGCTTGTTATTCAGGGGTCAGACCACACAACCCCTGAGTGTGTCCCATCACTGCACTGATAGTTCCAAAGTGTGCAGGGCCCTGCAACGTGCACTTCAGGCAGCAGAGGGAAGACAGGCAATAAATATCAGCCTGTGTGGCCTGATGTAGATTAACTGGAGAGCTGGTGCATGAAGCACGTGTTTCAGCTGCAAGGATCCCTCCCCTGCTGTGTCAGTCCCTGTTTTTACAGCTGTACCAACAAGTAGCAGGGGTCTGGTGTAGTGGAGATGGGGAGGAAAAGGGCTTAGCTGAGAGAGGTTCGAGCCACAGATGGCTTGGAGCCCACAGTCTCAGGGTGGAAATGGTGCTTGGGGCTGTAATCTGGTTTGTAGGAGTAGGAGGGCTCTTTTATTGACAGCTCCAGCACTGCTTTGGCTAGTGGCCACCACTGACTGGTGAATGAAGGGGGAGAGAGATGAGGCAGTGCAGGGAGAGGCAAAAGGACAAGGAAGAGAACAGAGAAAAAAAATGTGAAGATCAAAGTCTAGTCAACAGAAGAATTAAGCACAGAAAGCAAATAACATGGAAAGAGGGGAAGATCAAGGAAGTTACAAAGGGAGAGAAAAAAGACAGCAGCCCTCTAACAGGCTAGAAAAAGGAGGGTGGAAGGAATTGGGCTTGGAAAGGACAGGTCCCCCACCTGGCACATTTCTGCCCTGCTGTTGCCATCTTGGAAACGATGGCTGTGGCTTTTTCTGGAAATGCTTAATGAGCAATTAGCAAAAATATCTTCCCTGATACCTTTTGTGACATTTTAAAGCTAAATGGCACATTACAGGAGTGAAAAGTGATCCTGTTTGGGCTCA
Source organism: Picus viridis (assembly GCA_033816785.1). Lineage (NCBI taxonomy): Eukaryota > Metazoa > Chordata > Aves > Piciformes > Picidae > Picus > Picus viridis. The sequence continues at coordinate 21,867,718 of CM066568.1, read as the reverse complement.
AGGAGGCATTGCAACCCCTATGAAAGGATCCTCTCTGAGAGGTTAATGCAGGGTCAAGCCTGCACAAGAGGCAGCAGAAGCAGCCAGCCTCTGGAGAAGGGTTGGAAAACATAGAATCATAGAATTGTCAGGGTTGGAAGGGACCTCAGGAATCATCTAGTTCCAACTCACCTGCCATGGGCAGGGACACCTCACACCAGACCAGGTTGCTCAGAGCCTCCATAGGAGGAAACACAACTGAGATCTGTCTAGCTGGCCTGCACCTGGTCCCCCTGCAAAGCTCTGCTCTTTCAGCTCCTCACCACTGACTGCCAATGCAAACACCATGCTCACCACTAACACCTCCTTTTCCACACACTAGAAATGCTTGGTCTTGCCTCAGCTTGGCCAGCAGCAATCCCTCCAACCTCTTGCCAGGGCACGAGGTGAAGGGCCAGTGGTTGTCACTACTTCTCCTCCATGGGGCAGGATGAGGTGGCTCATCCTAAGCACGGTGTGTGCCCAGGGTGCCAGCAGGGTGCAGGGGGAAGAATGAGTTTCCCTGAGCCTGGTCTCATTCAGAGGTCAGCGGCTTCGCAGCAGGTCCGGCTGAGTGATGCAGAGCCAGGGAGGACAGACTGAGACTTACTCATTGCCCTGGGAATGTCAGTCCTAATGGAAAGCATTCTCACATAGTAATTAGAATATGCTATAAATATTAACTGTCTGACATTCATTTTCCCAACATTTGTTAGAAGTCTACAGCTGTATGAAGTTTCAGGGTTGGACACCAGCTCCTGCTCCAGCACTGGGAGAACCCAAGCATCATCCCAGCACCATCCCAGTGCCTCCAGGTCATGCCTCCTTTGCAGCAGGTGGCTACATGGCTGCCAAACCAGCCCCAGGCTTGCCAAACCCCAGGTGCCAACACAGTGAAGCATGGTTGGTTTGTGGTTATGGAAATAGCTTGGCATTGTTTGAGACTGGGATGAGCTGCATTGTTCTCCCCACTGAGGGTGGGGGGAAGCTGCTGAGAGATGCCAAGATTTGCCTTTTCTCCAAGAGAAACTGAACAGGTCTCAGCCTTTCTTTTAGTAGCCAGCCCTCTGCCTGCAAACTCTGGGTTCTGACTGTGCTTTCCTTCTCAGCCTGCGCAGCACAGGCACGTGGCGGGCGCTCAGAAGACACACTTTAAATAACCACACCACCATGACTCATGCCTTACCCAAGGCAGTCTGGCTGCTGGCATATAAAGCATGAAAGCCAGTGATCTTTGGAAGAAGAGAGAATCCTACAGTGAGCAGACATATGGCTGAGTTCCTGGCCAGAAGGTGGGAGGGGTGGAAATGTTTCTAGATGAGATAGGCTGGGAGGCTGAGGCTCGCAGGTACAAAGTGGCAGCCTCCCCACCGCTGCCCAGCTCTGTCCTCCTGACCTGTTGCCACATGTGCAGCTTCTTGCACCTGGAATGTCTCCGAGTCAGCAGTTTTTGGAGCTCAGAGAGGCTCCGACAGGTAATGCAAAGGCGTGTGGGAGCAGTGCCCGAGCACAGCATGGAGTGCTCTTTTGCCCTCTGCAGTGTTTGGCCGGTAGCACCGGGGAGGCAGACCTTTGTTTGCCAGGCAGCCCTGGTGGCTCAGATGAAGCTTTGCCTTTTCCTCAGGCATTTGAATCACCCTCTGTTACTCCAGCTCCCACCGGTCCTAGCACTGCCCTTCTCACCTTGCCTCCCTCTCAAAATTCTCATCATACACTCAGACCCCTCAGCCTCCTCTTCCTCACACAAGTTCCTCCAGCACTGTCCCTCCATGCACTGCCTGTCCCTTCCCTCTTCTCTCAGAACCGTCCTCCCACGCCTCCTGCTCTTCCCTTCCCAGTTTCTAATCTTCCCCAATAAGATAAGAATCTCTGTCCTCCTCCACTTTCCAGTGGCATCTCTGCACCCCTCCTTCACCACCTACAGCCACCTCTTCCCCTCTGGTGAACAGTAACTTCTAAGGGCTTACCATGGCGTTTCCCCCAGCCCTCTTCACAGCCTCTCATCCTTTCCCACAGCTGTTTGCCCCAGAAGCACCACAGCAGCTTGGCAGCTCCTGCCCTATTTCTGCCCACAGCCCACACCAAGAGGACAGCCTTTGCCTTTGGCCTGCACTCCGCTCTCCCTCACCTCCTCCCCAGCCCATGGCTGCAGCTGGGCTGTCCCTGCCAGCCACGCGAGCCGCAGCCCAGAGGCTGTTTCCAGAGCCTGGGCTCCCGGGAGCTGCTCATCGGCTTTGGCAGAGCAGCATAAATGTCACGTCCCTGCCTGTTCCCGGCCTGGAGCGGTGCCCACGTGTCTCCCATTATGTAAGGCACAGTGTGTAGGGAGCTGGGAGGCCTCGGGCTCACTTACGCACCCGTGAATGACAGCTGCAAAAATGAGATGAGAACTATTTTAGAATCTCCTCCCTCCCTCCCTCCTTCTCCAGCTCTTCCCCACAGCCCCAGCCAGGCTGTGCGGATGTGCAGGCCAAGGAGGCAACCAGTACTGCTGGACTCTGCTGAACCGGTCCTGAGCACAGCTTTATACTGCCCCAGAGGGACATGCAGCACCTCAGCGTGGTACACACACTATCCCGTCTCTCCTTGCTCATCGACAGGCCCTTGACATCTTCTCCTTCACCTCTCACGGCCCTGCTTGCCGGCAGGACCCGCAGTGCCCTTTCTCCTCCCCCTCGCCTCTCCCTGTAACTTTAGAAAGGTCATTCCCTCCTCTTTGAGCCGCAGGGTTATCACAATGCCTCCGAGCAAAGCGGAAGGGCTCTCGAGGGGGTAAAAGAACCCTACCTTCTTCTGCAGAAACCTGATACCCAGCACCGCCCTGCCCCTCAGAACAAGGGCAGAAGACAGACCGGAGCAGGGGACTCCACAATGTGTCATCTCCCACTGAATGCTGCTGGCATCGGGACCAGCAAGGAACAAGCAAGGCAGGTGAGGAAGTGGCTAAAAGAGAGGCAGCGTCAGTCACAGGGAAAGGAGAGGTGTCAGAACCAGCAGTATTTTGCCCCAGAAAGCTGTAAGACAGGAGCCCCTCAAGCTGGAGGGATGGAAGAAGATAAGCAGTGCGTGGACGTTGCCCACAATGCTGCCGCTTTGTCTCTGAATAAAACCAGTCAGTTCAAGGATATGCCCACCAATGAATTGTCTGGAGAGAACAAGTATGAGCTACCACTTCTCCAGGCATTGTGGATGCTCCTCTAGACATCCCTCCTCAGGGAGGATAGAGCTGACCTGCAGCAGGTACAGAGCAGGCCTGTGAGAGGCCATTGTGAGCGTGTAGCTTGTTAAAACCAGGAGAGGCTGAGAGGAGGAGAGGATCTATGCACCATAAATATGTGCTAGGGCAAAAGTCTAATTCGTGCTTTTAAAGCTCATCTGGATCACAAATATATTTAGACTGAAAATTAGAAAGAAGTTCCTAGCCAGACAAGGTATAAACTTCTGCGACAGCCTGTCAGGCTGGAAGGTGGGCAGAGGAAGCCTAATTTGGTAAGAGATCCAGCCAGCTGGTAGTCACTGCATGGCAGGAGAGAAGGGAGCTCAGAATGAGCCATACATGTCTGAAATAAAGCTTGCAGTCATGTCCCCGAGCTGGTCTCCAGCAGGATTGGTACAGAGATGAAACCTCAGTGTGTTGCCGCCTCTTTAGGTTACATGTGCTTTGGGGGTGCTCCCAGATGTTTGAAGAGGCAAGCAAGAGGTCACCTCTTTTCTTTCTGGGTTTTTAGGAAATTCTTTCATGTACTTCATCTCTGTGACCTCTCTGGCCAGGGATAGCCACAGGGTTGGAATGAAGCAGAGACAAGGAGTAGGGACACTGCTGCTGCTCTTAGTCATGCTTTGGGTGGGTTGATTTGACTTGCTCAGAGGCTTAAGACAAAACCAGCTCTTGGGCCAGAAGGGCATTTCCCTTGGGCTCGGTGAGCAACCGGGGAGCTTCAGCTATGGTTCGCTGTGAGAGGCAGTGCTCTTCTGGGACTCCTTAGCTGCATTTTCCCTCTTTCGGGAGCTCGGGGACGCTGGAGACACCTTCGCTCTCTCCTGCTTGCTCCCTCTGCTGTGTTTGTCTCGGCTTCCGTGCAGCTTTACCAGGGGAAGTGAGGGGGTGCTCCGGGGCCCAGGCGGTCAGGACATTCTCTATGTGCGGTCTCTACGTGTCCTGATTTGGGCATTACACTATGGTGTATGGTCAAAAGGGCAGGAGTCAAAAGCCCCACGCCTGTGTTTCTGTGTGGCACGGAGCCCGCAGCACCACATTGCCGTGACAAGATACTCTCAGCCCCGTGACTGCCGCGCCAGCTATTTTTGCCAGCTCCAAGCCCAAGTGCCAAAGGTATCTGGGCAGAGCCCCAGGCTAAGCTGTCCTGGAGCGGAAGCCATGGTGAGGGGTGCGGTGGGGTCAGCCGGGGAGGCCGTAGAGATCCACCAGAGGACAGCACGCTCCTCAGCAGGACGGCTAAGCCTCCTCCCTCCCGGATCTCTCTCCGGTCACTCGCAGGCCACGGCTGTGTCCCACTCAAACCCCTCGAACCGAGTCCTGATCCCTGCCCCGCTTCTGGCCCCACCAACGCAGAGGATGTCTGCTTTGCTGTCGAGCTGCAGGGATCGGAAGGCAGCCGTGCCTACCGCCGAAGCGGCGGCCTGCGGCCCCTCTTGTCCGCCCCGGTCTGTCCGGGTGCGGAGCGGAGGCAGCGGGCCCGGCCGGGGCGGGGCGGTGCACGCTTCCGCAGCGCCACCTGGCGGCGTCCTCTGGAAGGCGCATCCCCCGAAAGAGGCGGCGGTGGACGGGCCGGTGGCTGCTGCCGCCGGGCAGACCAAAACCGCGCCGGGGCTGCGCAGGCAGCGGCCCAGCTCGTCCGCGGGGTTGTGTTGCCTGTGCCGGCCTTTCCCCTGCCTACCGCCGGAGCCAAGGTGGGCCACGCCGAGTGTCGGCACCCCGCTTGCGAGGCATCCAGCCGTCTGTGGGTGCTGAGGCCTGGAGTAGGTGAGAAGGGCAGAGGTTCAAACGCCTCCTTTCAGCCCCAAGCGGCCCTGTCTGTGGCACACAGGAGGCTTCAAGGTACAGTGATGCTAAGCCAGAGGGGTGATGTGCTCCTGCCTGAGTGGCATAAGCAAACACACAGCTGTGTCATGGCTGCATGGACAGGAGAGGTAGTCCCCAGCTCCTGCAGCCAGTACTTCTCACCAGGCCCATGGTTATGTTCAACTCCCAGAGCTCAAAAGCAGCATAAACACAAACAGATTTTCCTTCAGAAACGTAGGGGCTGCAAACAGCCAAAGCCTCCAGCAGCACTGCTGAGATGTGGGCCCCTGCCAGCCATCTGCTGCCCAGGTACTGCCCCAGCCTGAGGACACAGGATGGTGCCTTGGACACCCTGTTGAGCACTACAGAGCCCTCCTCTCCCAGGCATCAGGACCCCTGCCTAGGCTCTGATGGAGGTTGGCTTTCTGCCCTCACCCCATTCCAATGGTGGCTCACTCAGGAGGCCTTGGCAGTGCAAAGAGTTGGGAGAGCTCCTTGTGGTGAAGCCATTTGTTAGGCTTGTGCTCTCAGCTCTGCTAATGACCCTGATCTCAGAGATTCTGATGCACCAGCCAGCCCCTAAACTTTGTATCCAGAAGTAAGCCTGCAGTCTTGTAGCTTCAGGATGAGAAGGATTTGGAAAGGGCACCTTTTCCTGGGCTGCAGCAGTTCCCAAGCAGGAGCAGTACACTGGAACACCTGCTGCTTGCTGGATTGAGGCAGTATGTAAACCTAGAATGGAGGAAGCTACTTCTCAAACTATGGATTTTTCATTTATAGACAGCATACAAAGCCTTAGGAGCAAGTAAGCAGCCAGAAGGCTGACTGGTGACAAAGATTGAAGCTGGCTGAAACATTTGCTGTTCGTGAGCCACAGGCAAACTTCTCAAGCTTAAGTGGGTTGGGAAGCACTGCAGCACAGGGCACACCCTCAGCACGAAGTCTGGAGCAGGGCAGTGCAGTGCGTCACCTATTGCCACCAAACTGCCACCATGGAGTACACCCAGGGATTTGGCTCAAAGGTTGGCTGCTCTAGGGGTCAGCTGGGGGTGGAGTGCTGAGCCTGCTTTTGCCAGCTGGAAGCACATTTCAGCATTAAAGCATCGAAGAGCCAGTTTGACCATCAACTTGTGATCAAGCACCAAAGGGGTAAGGTACACGAACTCACCTCTTGCCACATCTGGAATACTGCCAGTACCTTTCCTCTATACTCCACCTAGCTACCTCCCAAGCCAACCTCTTCTGTCTCCTCCCCTTTCTAGAGGTCCTGCATTACCCTTTTGCAACTGCCTCAACTGCCAGCTTCTGGCTTGACTCCCTGGTCAGTTTATTCCCAGTTCCCTTCCACTGCTCTCTCACGCCTCAGAAGTGTGATCAGGTCTTTCATGCAGCACTTATCTCCCATGCCACCTGCCCTCCTAGCATCACATGCTGGACAGCTAGGCCAAGGCAGAAGACAGCCTCTTGCTCCAAGGCCTCTACACAATCTCTAGCCCAACTGCATCCCCCACTTGCAGGATAGGAGAGAGGGTCCAGTGTCATACTGCAGGTGGAGACTATGCTGGCTGAAAGCATTCTTGCAACCAGCTTTTAACAGAATTGTATCACTTGAAAGACACATAAGACACTTGAAATGTTTTCTCAATGGCCATGTCTGGCCAACAATCACAACCAACAGGGAGCAAAACCCGTAAGAGCTTGGTGGATGCAGCATTTGCCAGCCAAGGCATTCCAGTTGCTGCTACAGAATGCTACAAATCAGACAGGAGACACAATCCTTTCCTTGCTCTTCTGTGGATTTGGCGTAGCCAGGAGTAGTGTGAAATGAGTACAAAGGAAGTCTTGAGGTCAGCAGATCCCCCCAGCACACAAGAGGAAGGAGGCTGTGTAACATGTTGCCATTTTTCCCAGTGCCATCTTTCAGATCACTCACTGCCTGCAAAATCTCCGGAAGGCAACTAGTAGCATCATGTGCAGAGTTAGCACACTGACAAACTCACTCCACACCCACCCAAGAGAACACAGAAGCTCACTGAAAAGAAGGCACTGCATAATAAACACCCGTGCTGCTGCCAGCTGCCATCACAACAGGGAGAAGATACCAAATATACCTCGCTGATTATATGGTAAGGCTGCAGAACACCGGAAGGATCCAACACGTCCTTGAAGCCACTCAGTTCCTACTGCAGTTCCTCTTGTTTTGGCCATGTAAAGCCATCACATGGTGTAGCTCAGAGCCCTCCTTCTAAATTGGGTGGGATTTAGCTTGTATACACAAATTGCCTGGGTCGCTAATCATGCCATGGCTCTGGAAGATAAACAAAACATGGACATAAATTTTCCCTTCTGCAAAACCCTATGGATTTATTGTCTCCTCTGCTATGGTAGGCTGCAGGCAGTCATCTTCATAGACAGGCTTCAAATTAGACTGTGAACAACCACATGAGATGCCAGACCAGGCTTCACAGATCTTCTACAGTCTGGATACCTCTTCCTCAAACGTCAGAAAACAGCCATCCAGTATCTTGTAGATGAAAGCCCTAGCTGCAGAGCTGGATCAGAAATCCTATCTTTCCCCCCCACTTCCTCCTGTTGAGAAATGGATTTCCTTCCAACCACCCCCATCAGTAACAATACAAGATACCTCTTACGAAAGAGCCAACAAACTCTACCTTGCTGTAGGTTCTAGATATGCTAAAATATTCCAGATAAACTAACGCACCAGTGATCTGTTTTTCCATGAGAGCAGGCACCTCAGGTAGAAATATAATGGACTTTAAGGGGCCAAGGAAAGTGAGCACAGCCTTATCTGGAAGCTGCCTTTTCCTGGCCAGGAGCAGTGAGTATACAGAAGACATACAGGTCTCAGCAGGCTGAGCTTCACCTACCACCCCTTGAAAAATAAACCAACATTCTGAATCAAACAGTCAAGGTTTAGGCTGAAAAACGGGGTGGGGGGAGGGGGGGAATGGAGAAAGTTGTCCTCAGTCAAAACTTACTTACTCTAGACTCTGCTTCTTCCCATAAAAGAAAGAAAAACTAAATTCTGGTTATTTTGTTGTTGTTGTCAGCCTCAAAGTAACGGACAAAGCAAGGTCTAAGCCTCTGTGGCTCACTATTACCTCTCAGGATTTCTCCCTTTACCTGAAACAGCTCAACCTGGAGTCACCACGGGACCCAAAACCTTGAGAAATTTTTAACACCAACTAATCCAGAAAACAGAAGTGAGGAACTGTCAACAGCACACTTTACAGTTAACACATGGGAAAAGCACAGCAAGAACCTAATCCTAGGAGGTGATCAGCTGCTTGAGCTTCTACCATCTTCAATGCAAACTGCAGGTGTAACGCTGGCAGTGGAGGTGTACAAGCACACAGTATGCTATTAGATTGGATGTTAGGAACAAGTAGTGGAAGTAGTGGAACACTGGAGCAAGTTGCCCAGGGAGGTGGTTGGGGCCCTATGCCTAGAGATACTCAAGGTGAGGCTCGACAGGGCTCTGGGCAGCCTGATCTAGTTGAGGATGCTCCTGCTGACTGCAGAGGGGTTGGACTAGATGACCTCCAGAAGTCCCCTCCAACGCAGACCATTCTATGCTATCTAGAGAACAAAATTACTGGATGTCAGCATAGTGGAATATACATTTTATTTCTTAAAAAGGAAGGGTACTAACAGAATTCAATACAGTCAAAATTGTACATTTTAAACAAAAGCTTTTCTTTTTCTTAAAAACCAGTTACGAGCAGAGAGGTGAGAGGATTTAAACAACTCACAAAATCCAAGCTGAAGACTCTGAGAATTCAAATCTGTGGTTTGTACAGTTTAAAAAGTGTAATAAATGGAAATACAAAATAATACCAACTCTGCAACAGTGAAATGCCCTTTCCTCATTAGGTCGCTGATTTAAGCACCTTTATTGTTTTCACCCATCAGCTGCCAGGAGTGTGTAGGTTTATGTACAAAATAAGCAGTTTGGGACCAAAAAAAATATATAATATATAAATTAAAAAAAAAAAAAAAAAAAAAAACACCACCCCAAAAAAAACCATTTATGGCAATACAGTTTTTAGCCAGCCACTTCATAATCTTATGAGCTCTTTCATTTCTACAGAAACCCTTCAGTCAGGATGTTCTCAAATGCACTTGATGGCCTGCTTCAAAAAGCAGCTACATTTACAGGAATTAGACAACCTCAAGGAGCAGACATCCAAGAGATTAAACAACTTAACATGCAGTGAAACTAAGATCAGATTTGTATCTTATATAAATATTGTGCAGATTTAGCATCCATCCCACTGCATGAATGGGACAAATCAGTGTCACATCTGAAGCCAAAAAAAAGCCAAAACAACCCAAACACCTTTTATCCAAGAGGCAACAGAATTTCAGGCCAAATATAGCAGTTAGGAGCTCCCTCAAGCTACCTAAAAACTGTATGTCTCTGAAAAAGCTTTACAGGAATAAAGTTTGCTGAGTAACCTGCATATAGGCTTAGCTGTTTCATAGCTATTTTTCAGCCTAGAGACACTGAAAGGGGAGGGGAAAAAAAGAAAAGGGGGGAAATAAAAGAGATGTCACCATCTCTGCCCAGTACAAAAGATGTTGTGGCTTTGTCGTTTATGGAACGCTGCAAGACACAGGTGTTACCAGAGAGGAAACGGCTCCAGTACAGCACTAAAGACAAGGAAGTTAGGTTATGGCTGGAGAAAGTGTCATCACAGGCTAATCTCTTTAGGTGAAGGCTGATGGAGATCAATTTCACCTCCTCCTCAAAACTCAAGTGCTCCTATTTCCTAGCAGACTGCCCATGAGTCTCACTCCACTGTTTTGTTCAATACCAAATAGAAAAGGTCATGAAAGCTGATGAAAGCTCCAGCTGTGCAGCACCCAGTCAACACACACTCAGCAAAACCTCAAGTCATTAATCACTTTCTCTCTCCACACCACAACAGGATAGCTGTGTCATCTATGTGTCTATGTATATCACAGAACTAATAAAGATGTAGACTACCTAGGTTACAAATGAGCTTCAGCAACAGTCACTCACTGTTTCATTGCAACTTGCTGCAGTCTGGCTGAAGGATGGAGTTAAGTTCTGTTTGAGCCGAAAGAGAGAATAGTTAAAAAACCAAAAAAGCCTCAATCACCAGCAAACCAACTTCCATTCTCCTCAGCCACTAATCTTTATGAGCAATTTAATATTGCCACTTTCCAAATGCTGTTCACAAAACCCAAATCAACTGTCCAGCTAATGAGGCAAGTACAAGTATGAATGCAATGACTACTGTTAAAGAAAGACTGGAACTGAATCAATTCCTTCAACTTCTCTGTTTCTCTGCTTAAAATAGCTCATTATTACTATTGAAAACATTTTTGTTGTTGTTGTTGATAAAAAGCATCACAACTAGACTAGGATTCCACAACATCAATCTTGGTTTTGATCTCTGTTAAGTTCTCTAGGAAAAAATATAATCCCAAATCAAGCTACATGAAGCATTAACAATATTAAGGTATTACAATGGAAGCACTTATTTATTACTTCATAGAACAGATCCGTTTTAAAAGTGTATTTACATGATCTAAGTTATACAAAATACAGTATTCCAATAATCATGTTAATCACTATATTTCAGACAACTTCACATAAAAGTGCAGAGGATGCATCCACCCCCCCAGGATCCTGGCCAGCAGCAAGCAGTCACCTGCAAGCGTGACAGATGAGAGCTCCCACTGTGCCCCCTCAGGTAAACAAATCCAACCTTCTCACTGAGACATAGCTGCAGATCTAAGAAAACATTCAGGCAGGTACACGAGCAAAGTTTGGTGAGACCCACAGACCAAAATCACATGCCTTAATTTACTAGACATATGTGAAATACTTCTTTTTTTTTCTTTTTTTTTTTTTACTTTTTAGCTTTTTTTTTTTTTTTTTTTTTTTCTTTTTATTTTTTTTTTTTTCTCCACAGATGCTGTACAGCAAAGGGCTTCTGCTCATGCCTTAGTTGGGAAAAATGAAGTACCAAGGGTTTTGGCTATGTAACAGGCACCCAAATCACACTTAATATCAACAGTCTTACAACTACAAGAGATTTGTGTGTTAAGGACACAATTCCACAGCTGACTGCCTGGGTGGGCAGAGCTTCACGTTCGCAAACGGATCCCGTGAAGTCCACCTGGTTCTCTACAGACACAGGGCTCAGCCCATGCAGAAATGACAGCAGAATTGAGGCCTTAAAATATTGGGGCCTCAGATAGTAATTTCCTGATGACACAGCACTCTCGGTTCACATCGGCAGGTTAAGTCCCAGTGCAACAGCACACGTCGTTAAAGCGACAGCTCTTTTGTCATGCCTTCCTGCGGCAACTCTCCTCCCCATCTCTAGATTCCTGTTTCACTTCTTGTCTGGGCCGTGGAAACGAGATCAAGAAAAGGAGATTCCCAAAACCTAAACAAGTGCATGTCTTCTCTATGATGCTAAACTGAGAGGATCCAAATTAGCTTCAAATTGTAAACAGTAAGGCTTCAGTTTCAGCAACACTGCTGAGGTCAGAGACTCTTGCATTGCTCTTCCTAATTCTTTACTCCCCTTGCCAAGTATCTATGTCTAGCTGTATGTACATGTCCCTCAAAGGATTCCTTGTCCCCTGGAGCTGTTGGGACCTTAGGAAATTTGCACTCCCAAAGCAGCTCACCAGGAGATAAGCACACCATCAAACAGATTACACTTTGTATGACAAATCTGCATTCATTACATCACTGTAATTTCTCCATGAGCATTATGTTAGCATGGCCACAGGAGTTTAGTTACTGCCTGTCCTTGCTGCCTTCCCCCCCACACACACTCTTTGACTGTGACTTTATCTATCTTCACCACGTCAGAGTGGCAAATACACAGATTATCTGAACATCTAGAAAGCCACTCAGTACTGCTGCAAAGTCAACACACTAAGCATGAACAAACTATTTTGCTGTTTATGGATTTAGGCTTAGGTTGCCAAAAATATCAGATTCATGCACGATGACAAATTTGCATGTCTTGTTGTGTGCTCAGCAGCCAAAACCACAGGGGTGAACAAAAGCCTATCTGGATCTTCAGCTCTGTCTGGAGGCCCAAGATACCTCCACTCTCACCAAAAAGGAAGGGAACTAAGGTCCTGTTACTCTGAGGCAGCATATGAGGCTGAAGCAGCAATATTCTCTTCTGTGCAAGTCCACTCTTTCTGCTGTCTGCATACAATTATTTTTCCACACAAGTGGTTTTATTACAGTATTCCCAAAGCTGCTGGCCTTCCACTACAACTCCCAGCTCAAAATGAATTTGGTACAAGTAGCAGCACTCCTGCAGATAACGCTGAAATTGATTTCTACAGCTAGAACACCTTGGGCTTTCAAACAGCACAGCAGGGAGATGGAGAATTGTCAGGAAAGGCATAAATTGTTACTAGAACAGCAAAAAAGCTATATTCAATATGTAAAAAATATTAATTTCTTCTCCCAAGCACAAGTTTATAGTACACTACTTATTCACCCTGTTCATGTAGGGTAAGAAAAACAAAGAAAAAGGCAGAATTCAGATAATCTGAATATCAAAACTATCACTAACTGTAAATGAACAAGTGCTAGGACCAGTTTACCAACATTATACCTGCAATCTGAAATACATCCACTCTGATCCCAGCACAAAATGCAGAGTAAAAAGCAAAACCACCCAGGACTCCACTGCTTGCTAAAACTTTACAATAACCATGTGAGAGTAAAGACTTTTTCCTGTGGGAGTTAATAAGATCTTTGTTACTGGCTTGGGTGGGAGCAGATCTTGGCAACAGGTGAAAGATTAAGCTTCTAGGGAATTTTTAAACACAACCCCCCCATTATTCTAAGGAGATATCAGAAGACCATGTACAAAAGCAATACTGTATTAAATGTCGCTCAGCATTTATTCATAGTCTGTCCCCTATGTAGAATAAAATGACTCTCACTGCCCATTAATCTCATTAACAGTTTATGTAGATTCCAGGCCAGTACTGTGCAATGCCAGTTTGGTGTCAATTCACACTCTAATGAATGTACAGCTGCACCACAACCTGCTCCCTGCAGTGATCTGGAAAGGTGCACTCCCTTTATTCTCTCCCCTGGGAGATAGTCCCTTTATGGCTGGAATGGGGTACATTAGCATCAGGCACACATACGGCCTCTACAGAGCACTTCCCAAGGCTAGAGAACTTCAGACTGACAGAGTCAGTTCAGCATCTTTTAGTATTCAAATTGAGTTAAGAGAATATTGTTCTTCTTATGACCACTATGAGAATGTACCCAAGCTATCATTGGAGAATAAATCTTATGAAGAGTGACTGAAGGAGCTGGGGCTGCTTAGTTTGGAAAAGAGGAGGCTGAGGGAAGACCTCGTTGCTCCCTACAACTACTTGAAAGGATGTTGTAGAGAGGCTGGTGCTGGTCTCTTCTCACAGGTAATTAGTGATAGAACAAGAGGGAATGATTTAGACTGGACATTAGGAAATTTTTTCTCACTACAAGAGTGGTCAGGCATTGGAACGGGCTGCCCAGGGGATGGTTGAGTCACCAACCCTGGATGTGTTTAAAGGTGGTTTAGGGGCGAATTTTGTAGAGCAGGGCTATCGGACTTGGTGATCCTGAGAGTCTTTTCCAAACTGAGTGTTTCTGTGATTTCCAGACAGGACTGTCATCCTAGTCAAAGAAACAAGATTATCTAAATTAATTGTTCTGAGAGGAGCAGAGAGCTCTGAAGCAGTAAGCTTAACTTCCTGAGTCTGCAAAAACTGAGAATGGAAGTCAGCATTGCCCTTTTTCGTTTTGTCTGGCAATGCCTGCACTTCTACAAATGGTCACTACCTTCTCCTCTATCTTTAAAGATGTTGCTTCTTAACAAAACTAAAAATGCTTCAACTACAAAAGTTAAGCCTCACTCACCCTAAAGTGCAAATTGTCCAGTTTTGCAACCCGTAGACACCGTCCCTACTGGGAAGCACAAGAGTTGGCTAACAGTCTTCTCTGAAAGAAAGATCTCATGAACATTCACTGTTCATTTCTATTGTGTAAGGTTTTAATACCACAGGAAAAACAAAGACCCAAACAAAACCCTAATTAAAATTGCACAGTTACAATACCCTGAAGCTTGGTGATTTACATGGGAAGAACAGAAGACTGGATGTGGCACTTGGAGCCATGGGTTAGTTGTCAAGAGGTGTTAGGCGTTAGGTTGGACTTGATGATCTCTTGAGGTCTTTTCCAACCTGATTGATTCTGTGATTCTATGAACAGCCAAAGACAACTAAATTAGAAATTATAAATGCAAAGAGAATTGCTACATTTACATGCTGTCAGGGTTGGTTATTTGTTTTGGGGGTGTTTTGTGGTGGTGGTGTTCTTGCTTCCCTTCCCCCCCCCGTGTGTTTGGAGTTTTTTAAATGATTTTGTTTGTTTGTTTAATCCATGGTTTGGCTTTTAGCACCAAAATAAAACAACAACAACAACAACCACCTCACCCACCCCAGTACATACCAAAAATATCAGTCCAAATTAGCAACACTCGAGGCAACAGGGAGCTAAACTCTTCATCTATTGCAAGATAGTAGCCCAAGATTATCTCAGAGCTTTAGAATCCCAAATTGCAATAATACACTAAGTATACTTTAGTAACCAGTAAAAAAGTTAAAAGCTTTTATTTTTTTGTTTTACTTCTGAATATATAGTGCATTAAAAATAATAGGTCAAACCCTGCATTTAATGTATATGCTCCTTACAAAGCTTATGCCTTCAAAAGGTGAGTTATGAATTCCGGGGTTTGAGACTTTTATTATGTAAACCTCTAATGAAGTTTACAACATTAGCTGCTTTGCACCTTTTGTTGTTTTTTTTTTGTTTCCCCTCCCTTTTTTTTTTTGTCTTTCTGCTCTGAAATAGGGGTGGAATCTCTTTGAGTAAATTGCAAAGTCAAAGTACTCGTTCAACAAGATAGTGTTGAGCTTTTGCTGGTAACCAGTTGTGCTGCAAAACGTTTGGCACTTGTGCTTCTGAAAGCTTTCAGAGTTATTTTTCTTGAAACATATGCTGTTTATCAGTCTCCAGGCGTAAGAGACACTCCTGTCTTACAAGCTCCATTTTGGCTACAAGCATGGCCCTGTACTAGTTCCCCAGAAGTTAAGCACTCCACTTCTTTCCCATCAAAAAAATTAGCTCTTAAGTTTCCTTAGTATCAAAGAGTAAAGTCTAGGTATGCTGATGAAACTCTTACAAAGGCAATTCCACCTAATTCCTTCATCTTCTACACATCCCTGCCCAAGCTTTCAGCTTGCTCTCCCACACCAGCACAAGGGTCTTGATACTTAAGCTGCATGATGTAACTGTGGGAAAGCACTGGCTGTTTCAGTTCTATAAGACAGATGGACAAAGTGCTCTTTCACCACCACAGTCATGCATTCAAGAGACAGAAAACTGGAATATGGCAGCTAACAGCCACTGTTCTGATGGAGCTAATACTTGTTTGTTAGTTTCAGACTGCCAAAAGACAGGGAGAGCAGCAGCTCAGACTAGCACCATTGCCATGATTGCTAAATCATTAACAGAAGTCTTGTTTCAGCAAGATCCCATAAAGGAAAGAGAGCCTCATGAAAGAAAGAAGTAGTCAGGTTACAGCGGTGTAGCTGTGCAGCAGGAAAGCAGCCAAAGTGTTTTACTATGACATGGGTCATTTGGTTAAAGTTCATTACTGCTCTTTGCATGGCACACTGTGGTGCTTTCTGGATTGTGCCAATCCATCTGCTGTACTTTTCTGCTCTGGAAGTCTCACACATCACAGACTGCTGTTTTCCCAGCATCTTTAATTCTGCAGGCACAAGATGCTAACGCTGTACCCGATGTGAGCTGCAGTATTAAGTAAAATTCATTCTACTGCAGGGACAAAAAAAAAAAAAAAAAAGTCTTAAAATATAGCAGTTCTTTATATATTTATATATATATATATATATATATATATATATATATATACACACACAGACACTTTGATTTCAAACTCCCTATCTTCTTCCACTTGAGTGCCAAAACAAAGAGTCACTATTCACACAGGCTGTCAGCAGACTTTGAGACATGAACTTTGAGTGTCTTGACAAAACCCCAATACGTAAGCTTACTGTAGTTCATAGTTACAGTGAGAAAGACAGATAAGAAAAGCCATATACAGAATTAAGGAGACTTTGCACTTTTCATCATGCCCAGCCCTGGGTAGTTCAGATGGGGTACTTGCAGACAAGCAGGCAGGCAGGGTCATCGGTCAGTTGTTTGTGTTGGGACACCTCCTAGATTTCACTGCTCACTCTGAAGACTGCCGATTCGTGTGTGCTTTTTAGTTTCTTTGTTTCTAAAAGTCTTTAAAGTTGCATCACTCGGAATCAGATAAGTCACTTTAAACAAAGCAAAGTGTTAAGTGTGACAATTTATTTGTTAACACGATTCCCACCATCACCACCACACACCACCCTGTGAAAGAAAAGCCCCTGCTGAAAAGGTGACAATTTGCAGTATGTTTGAAAGGAATTAGACCAATGCTGTGTTAAGAGCCACTCAAATTAAGAGGTAAGCAGAGAGGGAGATAGTTCCAAACATACATTTACTTGAAGCTTTCTGGATTAGCCTGCTTCTCCACTTCCTTTAGAAGTCGACACACAATTGGTCTAAACTCATACCAGTTTCCACATTAAAAGACAAGCTAGGCAAGAAGTCTTCAGTATAGACAAGAAACCCCCATGTTTTGTTTTGTTTTTTAATATACTTTTCAGATTTCAATAGGGGAGCTGGAAACTAGCCTGAACATTTTCTATCCCACATTTACTCCCTAATATAAATATTAGCCCCAAGAAGTGTAGCCTAAGCGTTCTGACACAGGCACTATCTTAAGATAGCTTCTCTTGTTAAGAGGACTTCTAGACATATAGTTCTGTTAAAGCTTCTGGTTCTTGCAGGTCATGGAGAAGGTCCCAACAACACACAACAACATATTTTTTCCTTTAACACCACATACTGTTGAAGCAGTGCTTGGTGCTGAGAATGGATTATTTCCAAGAGGGCAAGTCTTGTGTGCTAATTTTGTAACAGGAAACGTGCTGGAGAGAGAACCAGCAGGCATGGAGAGACCAGATATGCTGCTACAGAGGAGACAGTGAGGTCTGTTCGTGTTTAGAGTGGGTGTAGGTTGTTCCATTGAGTGTTCACAAGGCAAAGGACCAAAACTCTTTCAAGAGCTTCTACAAGTAAGGTGCAGTAAAGTAACAGTGGCTTGTTTGCTTCTTAAAAAACAACCTTCTTCCACAGCATAAGGTACTGGCAATTCCTTAACAGACAGGACTCAAGGTTCAGCCTAATAAGCCAGACCTTTCTAAATCGCTCTTAATTGTCAGCTAACTAAGATTCTACTTTAGCAGAAGTTCAAGGGGGTAGTCCTTCTCAGGTAAAAAAGGAGGAGTGGTGGTAGAAATACATCCTAAACCCCACAGCAAATTATTTTGTCTGTGTCTGTAAAGTAAAAGATCTCCTACTGTTCTCTCTCCTTGATTTCTGGAAGTTTTCCAGGGTAAGAACCAACCAAAATGTTTGAGCAGTATTTTAATCAACACTGCACTGACTCTGGTCTGCACTAACCTCAAGATATCTTTTTTTTTTATTATTTTTTTTTACAGGAGGAGTATTTTCCTGTCCTCCTGTCCTAAAGGTTCCCCTATTCCTCCTCAACAGGAATAGAGTTCTGTACATCAGGTGCTTTCTAGTGCCTCGGAATAGGAGGGGAAACAATTTCATAATGCTGCCCAGCAACATCTACTTGCATCTTAAAACTGTGTTTCACAATCTGACTGGGAGTGGTGGTCAGTGTGGAAAAGAGCAGGGGTTTAAAAAAAGAAAAGAAAAAAAACGAGCGAGAGAAGGGGGGAAAGAAGAGCAAGAGAAGGGGGGAAAGAAGAGCAAGAGAAGGGGGGAAAGAAGAGCAAGAGAAGGGGGGAAAGAAGAGCAAAAGAAGGGGGGAAAGAAGAGCAAGAGAAGGGGGGAAAGAAGAGCAAGAGAAGGGGGGAAAGAAGAGCAAGAGAAGGGGGGGAAAGAAGAGCAAGAGAAGGGGGGAAAGAAGAGCAAGAGAAGGGGGAAAGAAGAGCAAGAGAAGGGGGGAAAGAAGAGCAAGAGAAGGGGGGAAAGAAGAGCAAGAGAAGGGGGGAAAGAAGAGCAAGAGAAGGGGGGAAAGAAGAGCAAGAGAAGGGGGGAAAGAAGAGCAAGAGAAGGGGGGAAAGAAGAGCAAGAGAAGGGGGGAAAGAAGAGCAAGAGAAGGGGGAAGAAGAGCAAGAGAAGGGGGGAAAGAAGAGCAAGAGAAGGGGGGGGAAAGAAGAGCAAGAGAAGGGGGGGAAAGAAGAGCAAGAGAAGGGGGGAAAGAAGAGCAAGAGAAGGGAAAAACTAAACCAAGGAAAGTGTCCTTGTCTCTTTCTCCAGTTAAAATGGAGATTAGAACAGACAGCAAAAGCCCTGTCCAGTCAGGAGGGATCCACATCTCCTCCAGACAGGCGACTCTGTTCTATTGTATGACATCAAAAAATGCTCTATCAGCACGAAAACCAAAGCTGTAAATGCAGACACTAAGATTTGGGGCAACACTACGACCAAGAAAGGGCCTGAACAATTTGTGCCAACAGAAACAGGGTTTGGGCTATTATTTTTTTCCTTGTCTGTGTGTAGATGCAAAATGGCAAAGCCTCCTCCACAAACTTTTATTTCTGGGAGTCTCCACAGAAGGCAGAGAAGTCTAAGAGGCTAAACCGAGGAGCCCTAACAAGGAAAAGGGGGGTGGGGGAGGAGGGGTGCTTACAAGGGTCCGTATCTGGTCTCGTATTTAGAAACAATGTTCTTGCACCGTCCCACTTCCTTGCGCAGCTCCGCCACCTCCGTCCGCAGGGCGGTGTTCTCCTTCTCCAGGAAGGCAGCCCGGATGGTGATCTGGTTCTCCTTCAACCGCCGAGCGTCGCGCGAGCGCTTGGCCGCCACGTTGTTCTTCTTCCGCCTGGTCCAGTACTTCTCATCCTGTAGCAGCCAAAAAACAACAACAACAAAAAAACAAAACGGGAAAGAAGAGATGGCAGCCTGATGACTACGTGCAAGGGCCACCTCTTTATTGAGCTGCGGTGCTCGCACCCTCTGCTCCCCTGAAGGTTCTCCTTCGCGGGGTTTGCGGAGCGCCAACGCCAAAACGTGGGCAACGTGCTGCTGCAAGGTTTCATCCTTATGGGAGCCTTGGTTTAGGACAAACCAAACAGACACAGGCTCAAGCTGCACCAGGGGAGGTTTAAGCTGGAAGTCAGGAACAAGTTCTTCACAGAAAGAGCAACTGGCCATTGGAATGGGCTGCCCAGGGAGGTGGTGGAGTCCCCATCGCTGGAGGTGTTTAAGAAGAGACTGGATGGGGCGCTTGGTGCCACGGCTTAGTTGATTTAGGTTGGACTCAATGATCTCAAATGTCTTTTCCAACCTGGTCTACTCTGTTCTATCCTATCCTATCCTATCCTGGAGAAGAGAAGGCTCTGAGGAGACCTAATTGCGGCCTTCCAGTATTTTAAGGGGACCTACAAGAAAGCTGGTGAGGGACTTCTCAGGACGTCAAGTAGTGATAGGACTAGAGGGAATAGAACAAAACTAGAAATGGGTAGATTCAGATTAGATGTTAGGAAATTCTTCCCCATGAGGGTGGTGAGACACTGGAACAGGTTGCCCAGGGAGGTGGTAGAAGCCCCATCCCTGGAGGTTTTTAAGGCCAGGCTGGATGTGGCTCTGAGCAACCTGATGTAGTGTGAGGTGTCCTCGCCATGGCAGGGCGGGGTTGGAACTAGATGATCCTTGAGGTCTCATCCAACCCTAACAATTCTATGATTCTAACTAGGGAGATTAAGAGACTTGGCTAAGATGTCCAGCTGCAATGCTCATTTTATTTAGTTTTAACAGAGAACAAGCTGTTGTGTAGTGTGAGCTGCTTAAAGCTGGATCAGAGATGGGGCTGGGCAAGTATGTACCCTGGCCTTTCAAAAGTGCAGTTGATGACAATGCAACTTGATAGTTCTACTTCTGATTTGTGTGTACAGCACAATGAGTTGCTCCTGCCCTGTAATTATCTCATGATACCAAAGCAGCAAGAACTGCTGTTGACTTGCCAGTTCTATTCTTGGCAGTGCTTCTGCCCAGTCACGTAGGTATAGTGTGTGAGCTTTATGTTGGGGCAGAGTCAGAAACTTTGATCAAGGCCTAGAGGAGTTTGCAGCAATAAATCTGTTACCTTTTGCTCATCTGGGACAAAAACCTTCTTGGCTTTTTTAATCATTGGTTGTGGTTTCAGGTCTTCTTCAGTAAACTTGTGCTTGCGAGGATTGAAGAGCTCACCACCAGGCACGCTGGACAGCACTAAATCAGCAGGGTCAGGGTTAAAATTCACCTCAACTTCTACGCAGTCAGGATCAATGGGGCTGGGAGTATTTCTCTCATTTTGTGGTGGGGACTCTGGCAATAACAGGAGAAGTTACAATAAATTCAACAGGATTTGAAGAGAATTAATTAAGAAGCCTAACTGGATACCTCTGTTTATGACACTACTGTGGGCAATATTTAATCCTATTATTTGGTATTTCCCTCTGGCTTTCTTGGTGCTGTACAGCTGCTGGTAAGAGAGAAGCTACACAGTCCAGTTTGTAATACAAACTCTAGGAACATATCCCAGGCTTAAAGACTCGAGCAGATAGAGGCAGGACAGGAGTGATCACTTCCTTGGCAAAAACAACATGCTTTGTGCACCTTCCCCAGAAGTAACAAGCAAGAAATTTGTACCAGCCCCAGTTTTGTGCCAGAGAAAGACTTAGGGAAACCAGCTTGCTCAAGGACCCTGTTTCCTGGGTCCTTCAAAGGTCAGACAATTGTATTTCCAAACAAAAGAGTAAAGGTGGGTTTGTTACAAATGTTACTTCTTTGTCACATGGAAATGAATGTCCCCACAGACCGTCCGACACCGACGGTGTCATATGGATTTTGTTGTATTTATCCATTGCTTACAAACTCCACACACATGAATTGCAGATGTCAGTGCAATTTGAAGCAGTGATCAATGAATTTATTGTTTTTTTCCATATTCCACCTAGAACAAACCCCACACTTTATGTCTTATTGAAGGAAAGCCACATTTTGCTTCTCTCTTGGGGATTCACTGTCAAGTCTGCTCATAAAACAGTACTGCCAAAGACCAGTGGCCATCATGTTTAACCTCAAAACGTAGGGCAAACTGGAGCTGCTAAACTCTTTAATAGAGAAGATCTCCATACAACAAATGAGAAGTTTGCTAGTACAGTTTAAGTGCAGTTTTGTTTCTTTGTTCCTCCATTCCCACTTCAAAGCACCACAGAACATCAAACTGCATCATTAACACACCTTTTCCAAGTGCCTGTTCTCACATTTCACAGGCTGGCTTGAAAAGATTGCTTCATTGTTATCTGAGCTACAGTAAGTTCAGCCATGCAGATCAAACCACCAAGGTAGCACGAATGGCTTGTCACAAACTATCAAATCTGTTGTAAAATTACCTGAGAAACTATTCTCTCAACATGTTCAGCTTCTCACTAGATTAGCAACACCAAGAGGGCAAATACTTTATGTTGGTGTTTCAGCTTTTCTAATTTCAAGACAGGCACAGACTGCACTCTGAGTGACACTCAGCTCATTTTTTTTCCAGGAGGGGTAGAGGGAAAGAAAGAAGAGGCAGCACCTTCATGATATTGACACCTGGACTGAGACTACATAGAGCATGTTTGTGCTATTTTACCTTCCACAGCCAACACTGACAGGTTAGCACATCTCCTTTTCGATCTAAAGAGGCACTTTTTAATATGAGAACAACAAAAAGTCCCTCAAAGCTTCATATTATTCCATCTACCTGTGCTGGAGGCTGCTTCAGATTGCTGGTAAACTGCAGTGGAAGAGGATGATGCAGGAGAACCAGTGGAAGCACTGGCAGACTCTTTTCCTTCCAGCTCAGCCACAGGCAAGAGCGGATTCTGGTTCAAATCCAGGTGAGTAGGGCTGGAAGGAATTCCATTCTCCAGCAGGAACTCATCCAGATCCATGTACTCCAGGTGGAAAGATTCGCCATCATAAGGAATAGTTTTGTCCCAGATGGGTGGCATAAGGGAAGCCGAGACTGCCATAGTGCTGGCAGCTGCTGCCTCATCTTCCTCAAGCTTTATCTTCTCCTTCTCTTTATCTGAAAGATACAAGTAGGTCAGTGTATGTGCTGTAACACAGGAGAGACTCAAGGCTTAAGAGTCTAACAAAATTCCTATGAAAGGAAATTTGGTAATCTGTATTTCTGCCTCGTGACATGATCTGAAAAATCAGATGTTGAAAGGCAACGTTCATCCATTCACCTGTAACTCAGCATGGAACACTCTGACTCCCTGTGATGGCCAAACCACAGACATGTGGGCATCCTTGAAGACCAGCATCTTCACTGTGATAACTTACCAAAGTGTGGTAATTGCTTCTAGCTCATTGTTAACTCATCACTGCAAAACAGCCTGGTTTCCACAGGCTCTTCTTGGAAGCCAGCAAAAGTGAGTGTCCATTACGTAGGAAGCCATTAAGAGAACTCTTGAGGAAGCAGAGTAGTTTATGATATGTACAAAGGAAGAAGGTGCAAAAGAATAACCCAGATACAAACAAGAAAGGTCCACAGGACACCAGAGACCTGGATGTCTACTCTTCAGTATTTTAGGAAGCATTTCTTTCTGAGATGACTCAGCATGTCCACACAAAGCAGTAGCTCCAAATGCCGTTCACTATAGATAGCTCAGAGTACCTACACACCATTTTCACTCTTTGGGGAGATGTCTAATAAGGCTTACTCCCACAACCCACCCCCAGGCCACAAGAGACTGATGAAATTTTATCCATTTACTGTGCTACAGTGCACATATCACAGAAAAAATGTCTGTTTCTATGTTCCCCATAGCTACTGAATCTTAACAATTGTCTGGGACACAATCCAAGCAGAAAACTCAAGTTATGGAATAATTACATAATTTAAAAGATAAAAATAAGCTGGCAGAAAAGTAAGAAAAAAACCTAAAATCCAAGTCCTTTTCCTGATCCAATTCACTGTGTAGCCATGCAGTTCTACTAGCACTAAGCCAGCACTGCCATCCAAAGGAAAGGTCACCAGGGATACCCAAGCCAACAGCAAATTTGGTCTCACCATGGAAGCTGACAAATATTCTGCTCAGTGGAAAAAGGACTCGAGAGACATACACAGTTTGGATCTCCAGTATTCAACACAGGTTAGCCCAACTAAATGCACCAATCTTTGGCACTGGGGTTTTCAAGACCGCCTACAATATACTAAAGGATGATTTATGGTTTTTACTGAGGGTGAAAGTGGGGATGAAACTCTACTCCAAATCAGAAGAGCCTATTAACATAAAAGCTATTCTAAAGGAACTGGCATTCCTTCCGCTGTTGCTTTAGCTGGTGTAGAACTGAAAGCGCTTTTTATGGCTTAAAGAACAGTGCTGCCATACAAAGCACATTATCATTTCAACCTACCATACTCTGAACATTTTATACTAAAGAAGGATTTTAAACTAAACAGCTGAGAAAACAGTCACCAGCCACTGACTTGGGACTAAGAGTAAACACCTAAGGAAAATGTTAAGCTCAGACCAGTGGCTCCTGGACCTGAGCTTTGTTACCATCATCATGCAACTTTTGGCCTTCCCTTTTGCTGCTTAACACCGTTGCTTCTGAACTGTCATCTCCCAACTCTTATTCCTGCTATATAAACTCCTTTTTTGCAACCTTCCTACCCTTTGCTTGGGCAAAGCAAACAAGCAGGTTAAAAGTCATGATCCAAACAACCAGAATGTTTCTAAACAGCTCCTACTTGAAGCTAGTAAAGAAACAACATCTACTCCACAGATAAGACTGATTTTACTTACTACTGAAGCACACCCCCACCAAACTGGGACCACCATTTTACACCCAACTTGTGACTCAAGGATTATGCATTTCCCCAGGGTCTGCATGGTGCCCAGCAAAACTATTGGGGGGGGAGGGGGGTGGATGATATCCTAGTAAAGAGATCACTAAAACAAATGCAAGTCACAGTAATGAGTTATTCATAAAGATCTTTATTTTTTGTAATCAAACTTGTGGACCTTAAGTCAAAATGTAAACTAAAGAGAGAAATAATAATTAAAAAATCACCATTGGGGAAAAAAAAAATAGCATTCCATTATAAGCTGTGCTGATTTAAGTGCAAGCCAGCAGTGCTTTTGTTTGGTAACATCTAATGCAACATCTCCGACAGACGTGAGAAGAAACCTTAAGTCATTAATAGAATAAACACAAAGCTTAAGGATGTTTTTCAGAAGGTGGATGCCAGAAAGACTACACTACTGGCACACGTGGCTCTTCTCAGAGCTTTCAATGCCTTTTAGATGCACACCATCATCCTGCCGTCCTTCAGTAACCTGAAAAAGACTGTGGTCCCTCCAGCTTCCTTTTTGCTGCTGTCCCTGCCTCGAACCAGACTGGATCCTTCCCGCGCATATGAAATGTTTTGTCCTTTTGCTACAAGTTGACAACTAGCAGGCGCTGAGCGCCCAGTGTTTTTGTTTAGCTATGCTCTCTCTCCCCTCTCTCTTCTAACAGCAGGATCTGAAACAAAGCAGCAGAAGTTAATATGCATCTTGGGTGCCCCATGTACTTCAAATGTGAGATGCAGAACTGTTGTATGGGAATTTTTTTACGCTGACATTTTCACATTGGCTTTCTTTCAATTTAATCTTTCTTTCTGCTACACAACATTCTGCTGGGAGCACACTAATTAACTTCTTGCGTTTTGAGGGGAAGTTTCCACCTGCCCCAGCACAGGGACCTGAACCATTAATTCTCTAAAGATATTTATAGTGTAAACAGGTATTACCTGACAGCAGAGCTGCAGTATCCTAAGAGGCTCCATTTGCAGTGATTCAAGGTCACCCTGATAAATCTGGACTGTACTTCTGCAGCTGATAGCTCATGTCTGATTTAGCCCCCTCATTCTGCTACTGTGACCTATTAACTAGGCTGTACATCTGCTGTTAACAGAGAGGTCACTAGTTTATGCTAAGTAATTTAGGCAGAGCATTCCAATTCTTGAGCTGTTGGAAAAACTGCTGGTTTAGCCAAAAGCAGCAGCCAGGAAAGAGCTTTATTCCACATCCTGTTTTTTCCCCTCTAAGAAAACCACCCCAATAAACCAACCAAATCCAGTCCAAAAGACATTTTGGCCACGACTCTCAAGTGCTATCCCAGCCACAAACAGAACAAACACTTCTTTGACAAAGTTCCCCTCATCCATCAAAAAATATTGTCAGATTATCCTGAAAAGACTATATAGACTGAGGCTGATTGCTCCATAAATCCTTAGTCCCACTTGTGGCAATGGAACAAGACAGGTTACAAGGTTCTGTATTCCTGATGCCCATTACTGTGATGTTTGTTGAGGCATTCCTCCTGCCACAGCAGCTCACAACTGGTGATTAAGGCATCCTTTGAAGAGTATGCAGCAGCTTGTTATTAATGGGAGAGACCTACACTTCTGCTCTAGAATATTAATTCTCTTCCCTTACTCTACAGGATTTTTAATGTAAAAAATTATTTATTTAATCCCTGTAATGACAACGAGTTACAACAAGGCTGGCCAGATCATACTTGGTATGTGACAGGGCGTTCAAGATGATGGCATGTAGTTGGAACTGGATGTCCCCCTCTGCCGCTCAGAAGGATTAGAAAGCCTGCTTGCTTACTGGGTAGTCAAATTACCTACAGCAGCTGGAAACCCCACAGGTAGCTGGTGGAGACTATAAATGGACACCACAGCTAGCTGATACTGTTTCTCACAGAGTAAGACAGAAGACTCCAATTTTTGTCCACAGGCACTTCAGACAAGAGGCACAGGGGCTCTTCTCAAGAAAGCTTGCTGAAAATGCATCACTGTATTAAATAAATTAAGTGTTTAACATTTTGGCTGTCACTGTACCATAAAGGAACAGAAAATAAACAAGGATCCTCTGAAGTCAGTTGAGTCAATTCTACCTCCTAGCACAGGTGTTCTATTGTCTAGTAAATATGCAAACAAGAAAAACAGCAGAGATCAAAACAAACAGAAAGCAACAAGTTCCACAAAGTGCCAAGTGAAACAGCACAGAAATCTATGGGAAAATTTTAAGAATGAGAACAATCCAAACTTCACCGCAGCCTGAATGGAAAGGGGTAATCAAGATGCAATGGACATACTAGCAAGCATTAGAGAATCGAGCCGAGCACCTTCCCTAGCTGGAACAGGGGCAGGGGTAAAAGGTAAAGTATCAGATGCTTCTAATTTGACCAAAAAAATGCACCACCTCAAAATCATATTAAATTATTAACTCCTACATCTCCATAAGCCAGACCACACAATTCCAGACAAGAAAACTGCTCTTAAGTGTAAGTTACCATAACCCAGTCAGCTACCACTGTAGGTCCTACACTCGATCTTAAATCGTTCCTGCTAACACTATTGCCTTTAACAATAAAAGATTGGATGCAGAAATAGCTGAAGAAATCCCATAACGTTGTAGATTCAAGATGCTATGTGCTGCAGCACCCTGCACCATAGCAACATAAAAAAAAAAAGCCTCTGATAAAGGTTTTAGTTAACAGAAAGAAGAAAAAATACTTGCCAGAATCACAAAATGGATGCATTCACACAATACTGTGCAACATTAGATATACATAAAGTAAATGGAGCTTAACCAGGATCCTCACTGGGATGAATCTTGCCAGCCTTACTTGCCCTGTGGTCTACCCTGGATATTGCCTGATGTTCCAAAAAAAAAAATATATTTTCAAGATTACTCCACGTAAGGACTTATTTTATTAACCACCAGCACACTGGACATCACAGCAATGCAGATAAACTTGAGCCTTCCTCAAAAAAAAAATAAATAAAATCAAACTGATACTCAGAAAGGCAAAAAATACTACCAGATAAGCACCAGAATTGCTATTTACACAGCTGCTGTCTGCACAACCAGGGGGAAAGACAGCTCCTGCCTATCCAGGATTGCCCTTATGGATTATAACCAAACCTAATCTGAAGGGATCTGCTGTTGATGCACGCCATACTGCAACTTTTCAGCAACTAAGGTCAAGAAAGCCTCGAAACCTTTTCATTGCTACTCCCAACTATGTGTCTGAAGGTAAGGGACGCTTCAAACCTTCTGAAATAAAGCCAGCGTGGCACGTCCTGACTTCTACCTATCCCTCACACCTGACCCGCTTTATTTTGCCCAGCGCAGGCACTTCAATACCCCGTAAAGGTCGATCCCAGCTGCTGGATTTCCCAGTCGCATCGGATCGCCCGGGAGACCCGGCCCGCGGTGCGGACATCGCTGCCCTGCGCCTCTGAAGCGGGGAGCCGCCCCAGCTGCAGACCAGGGGGCCCAGCGGTCGCCCCATGAGGCCGAGCCCTCCCTCCCGGTTCCAGCGGGCCGAGATCCCGTGCTGACTGCACTTGGCACGGCCGGCCGTAGGGGGCGGAGGACGTCAGGCCCGGGCGTGCGGCCTCTCCAGCGGGTGCTCACCCCCCGCGCACACCGCAGCCAGTCCCACCATGACCCGTCGGATCCCGCCCTCCCAGGCACGGGGCGGGCAGACGGCGAGGGGAAGGAAGGGGGAGGAAGGCGTAGGGGGTAAGCTGAAGGGTGTCGCGCGCTCCCGCCGCCCCCGCGCGCGCACCCCGCGCTCACCTAGGCGCGCCTCCCGCGGCGGGTTCTCCATCAGTTTCTTCAGCACTAGCGGGAAAGCGCCCGCCAGGCCCCGCTGCTCCTGCTGCGCGGCGGCCCCCGCGCTCCCCCCGGCTGCAGTGGGCTCTGCTCCTCCCGCCGCCGCCGCCTCCTGGTGCGCGGCGCGGCCGGGCATACTCCCCGCAAGCCGGCGGGCGGGTTGTCAACGGTGGCCAACGGCCGCAGCGCCCGGTGGGAGGCTACGACAGGTCCCCGGGAACCGTCGGCAAACGACGAGCACAGAGCAGACGGCGGGCGACAAGCCCAGGACGCAGGCGCAGCCAGCTGACGCCCGGTACCTGTTTCAATATTCATGAGCACTGGCACCGCCTGCTCCTCCCCCTCGCCCCTCCGATTGGCCCTCGCCTCTCAGGGGGCGGACCCGCGCAGGCAGGCCTCGCCCTCCCCGCCCCTCCGCGGCCGGCGCGGGCACGCGCCCCCCTGCCTGCCGAGGCACGTGCTGAGGCAGGCTCCGGCTGGTCATTAGCATGCGGCGCCCCGCCCCCTGCCCTCCCCACGCCTCCTCCCGGCGCTGCGTCACCGCCAGCTACTGCTGAAGGCGGGGGCGGCCCAGTAGCGCCTGCCCCGGGGCGCGCGCTCGCTACCCGCCTGCTGCGCGAGAGTTGGGAGGAGGGGGGCTCGTGTCGCCTCTGCGCCTGCGCGGGCTCTCTGCACTGTCCGTTACCGGCTGAGGGTGGCTCGTCAGCGTGCCTGTGCATTTACCGGCCGCCTCCACTGCCTCAGGGCAGCTGGCCCGGGCCCGGCTACGGGTTCAGAGGTCGCGTCACTGCGGCGGTCGTCGGGGTGCGCGGGGCGGTAAGCCCACCGGTGCCCAGCCACCGCAGGTGCCAGCGCTCCAGCCGGTCCCTTAAATATCTTCGTTTAGGATCCTGAGTTCACCTTTCCCTCATGACCTGGATTTAATCTCCCCTCTCCTACATCATGGCAGCAGCAGCCGCAGCGGTGTGCCATATATATAACGTTGTCGGGGAGAAGGCCAGGCCGCTGGAGGGGGGAGCCTCCCCAAATTTTCATGATCACAAGCGATTCCTTGTGATTCCCTAGCCAGTCCTTTTCCAGGAACGAGGGTGCCGTTCAGCTTCTGAACACACAAAGGGAGCCAGTGTTGCCAAATTCATCCCCAGGAGCACAGCCGGATACTGAGGAGCTTCTGCGGAATGAATAAGCTCGCAGACGTGACAGACCCTACAACCGCAAGCTTCCCCAGGCAGCAGCTGCTGCCTCTTGCCGCAGCAGGGCCGGCCGCAGCAGATCCGCTGCATAGCGCTGCAAGCAGGGAAAGGAAAGGGTGCGCAGCCTCCCTGGGATGGCCGCCTGCACCCAGCAGAGCCACAGGTGAGAGCTGTCGCCCTGTGTGCCAGCAGAACAAGGACCCCTTCTTCCCAGGTAGACGCCATGGCATGCGCTTGGTTCAGCTGCTCCTACACAAGCCTCAGACGTTTCATTTTGGTTGCAAGGGACAATTTGATCTGACCCTCACTGATAAACCCTGACGGTCTTTGCCACACAAAATCAGGTTGGAGCTCCTCCCCATGCACCCCAAGGAAAGGAACAGACTGGAAGTTGTCTGGGGTATGTTTCCAATGTCACCTTACCGCAACGAGGACCAGGGGACATCTCTGTCCAGTCTGGGCAGACAGGGAGCTGCCCTACCTGCAAGTTACTACTGCATAGGCTGGGAGACTGAATCTGCCTCCTTCACAGAGGAAAGGGGTGGGACTCCTGAGGCAACCCCTGCACATGCTGCCAGATGGAGAGCTTGGAAAGGACCACTTTACTCATACAGGCTGGAACAACATGGCCTAATGAGTTCTTTATCAAGACTGATAAATCCAGCTGTAAGAAGTAGGCAGAGCAGGTCACACTTTGCTATACAGCATACTCCAGGACTGTCAGTTGCTGTCTATGGACTCTCTCTGCCTTGACAAGCTCAGCTGGCAGAAGAAAAAAGCACATGCATGAAAGGGAGATGCCACTTCATGCAGGGCAATGAAACACAGATGTTGGACCACACACTACAGAGACAGCACACACAGCTTGGCAAGGGGCAGTGGGCCCGCAGTGATGCTTTTGCCTGGGAAACAGCTAGGAAGAGGTGGTAGACAGAGAGCACAACGTAGTGAGGTCAGAAAGGAGCAGCTTCTAGGAACAGGGTGATGGGACCTAGCCAGAGTTGGGCAGGCTGCAGGCTCTCCATTCAGTTATGGCTCTTCATGGCTGCTTTGTTCCATTGTTGTTTATGCTGGAGGCCCCCAGGGGTGATGCTGTGTCTCAATACTGCACAGCACTCCTTCAAGGAACAGGCTCTGCTTGCACCCCCCCTGCAGATCTTAATGGCAACAGCTTTGCTGGGTAACGTCCACATGAATGGAGGTTATTAAAACCACTCAGCAGCCTTTACTCCAGGGCTTCTCCCTTTAGACCAACCATGTTTTTCCTCCAGCACATTTCCACCCACGCTTTGCTGTGCTGTTTGTTCTGTACCACCACTCGGCTGTGATTTTGCTTGGAGAGGTTTTAGCCCGTATAGTGTTAACTGCTCGGCCCAAAGGCAGGAGGGAGGGAGTTCCTGGGGAACATTCCTGTGGGTTCTCTTTCACATCACACTGCTGGGGCATCGGCTCAGTCCTGCCAGCTAGGAGGGAGGCTGCTTGGAGAGCTTTTCCTTACTGCTTATGGGGATTAGGGGCTCAAGCCACTGCAAGCAGAAAGTGGCCACTGCACCATCAGCTGTACCTTCTTGGTTAAACTGGGATCTGTCTGGATTTTTATAATTTCTCCCCTCTTCTTCCTCAGCTACAGAGCAAAAGAGGACAATGAGATGGAGGAGAGGAATGCAGCAGTCTTGGCTGTTCCTGCTTGGAGTCTTGTCAGTGCCAGATGATGCAAAACAGCCCAGCTCTGATGCAGCAGGGAGGCAAGTGAGAAGCAGCCCAGTGCTAGGCATAGGGTGGAGGGGACACATACAGCTAGCCCCACTGGGAGGGTTGGATAGCAGAACACATTTCAGACCACATTCAGAACACATTTCAAATCCAGACAACTGGTGTGTAGGTATGGAGACCTGCAGGGTGAGAACTGAGCTCTGTGGGAAGAGGGCTGTGAGAGGAATGGTGGCCTGGGGAGTGAGGAAACATAAGCACAATTCTAAGGGTTTCAGGAGTTGATGCTGAGGGCCAGGGTGGTCCTGGAGCTGAGGAAGAAAGCTGCTACAAAACAGCACCCTCAGCTGCCAAATAAACCATGCTAAGACTAAATTATTCTCTCTGCAAATCACTGGTCTCCCCTGTACCCCCCACTCCAACTTTTGCCAAACAGATGAAACTTCCCAGCACCCCTCCCTTGGATTAACTCAGACCACTTGGCTATGGAGACCAGAGATCCCAGAGAGGCAGCAGCAGCAGAGCTTAGCCACAGCAAGGCTCAGTACTACGTGAGCCTCCCTTGGCCATTAGTGCCTGCTCCCAGCCAGGTCCATTTTCTACCTGGGTATCAATCAGCTCAGAAAACATGCCCTGGTCCACACACACAGCATCAATACTGTATGATATGTAAACATACCAGCCTCAGCAAAGGAGAGAGCCAGCAGCAGAGCAATGTGACAAAATGAGCCCCTTAAGGGGTATGGCAGCTCCCCTTGCCCTGTTAACCCCCTTCCCATGGGGAGCTGTGTGGGGCCACAGGGCTCATTGTATTCCAGCAGGTGTAGGCAGCTGCCTTTCCTGAAACAAATGCTTTGCTGCTAGAGCAGCAGCCTTTTCTCTCACCGACCCCGTGTAGGAGCACACACGCTCCCTTTCCACACTCTGCATCTGGCTTTTCTGCTCCCACGTCTTGGAACATGCTGCCCTTCAAGGCTGCAGAACCATCTGCATGTCCTGGTAGCGAGTCATGCTACCAAGCTCAGTGCATGTTTGTTTCTGTGAGTTCAACTCACTCATGCCTAGACACGAGCTAGTTGAGCCAAGGTGTTCGCACGCACCTCTCCAGCACTCAGCAGTGAACATTAAAGCACAACAACCAACAAGCAGCTTGCCAAGGGCATGTGGCATCCTACCCAAAACTGGAGCCCTCAAGTTGTGGGATGGGCATTTGGAATTCCAGCAAGAGCAAAGCGTTCATCACAGCAGAAGCCCACACTAAATAATCTCCTGGGCCTTTTCCATTTGTTTTGGATGTGCAGGATGCTGCACAGAGAGCAGGAAAGCCTAGGAGTACAGAATTGTTCATGCAAAGGAAACACTACATTTGCTGTGTTCCCTACCCCAGCATTCCACTGGTAAATAAACTGCAGCACCAAACACAAAGTTTGCAGGGAGCCAGCCTGCCCTGGACAGTCTGCATCTGGAAAGAGGCAATGTCTGGAGACTCAACAGTCATTAACCATGGGACAACCTGGATGGCAAGCCTGGAAGTTGCTCCTATGTGAGCATGGAGATTTGTCCGCAAGCCTTCTCTGTGCACAAAGCTTTAAGGGTTTCCAAGAAGTAGCTGAGCATAGAGATTAAAAAGGATCAGGAGCTCAGCACTCAACTGATTTTGTAATCAGCTGGTTGCTGACAGTTTTTCTCCTAGCTGTACAACACACAGTGTGTCAGAACTCTGTCTAACTTGGACATTTGAGGGAAACACACCCTCGGAGGGCTTGCAGCAAACAAGATCTTCTGCCCCCTTTTTACCTTGCAACTTGAGGAGGGGAAGGAGAAATCAAACCAGAAACCCTAGTGTGCGTTCCCTCAATCTTACCTGTCATCTTGTTGGTCCAGGGTAAGGAATACTCCAGCAGGGACTTCAGGACTTCTGGAAAGTCCAGGGCAGCAGGGCCCCCGGGGCTGTTGCAGCTTGACATGTCCTGTCCTGGAGCTCCGCTAGCACGGCTTAAGGGAGGGCCAGGTGCCTGGCCGCCAACGCTACACCCTGCTCGCCTGGGCGTTGCGAGAAGGGCTTGGAGGCACCCGGAACGGGTTTGCCAAACTACTCTGGCTGAAAAAAAAAAAAAAAAAAAAAAAAAAAAGCACCAAGAACGAAGGGAAACAGCCTGGCGGAGATGCAGTTTGCCCGGCTGTCTTCACCTCCCCCTTTCCCACTCTGAAGTGGCCAATTGTGGAAATAGCTTGCAGCCTTGCAGGGCTGGGCTGGGCTGCTGGCCAGCGTGGTTTTACAGGACCTCTCCCAGCCAATCCGGCAGCAAAGAACTGGGCCAGTTATCTAACTTTGCAAAGGCAGCACCCATTTCCTTCCCAAGGTGTTATAACAAATACACACATTGGGAGGGTAGGAGTGAAAAAAGGCAAGTTACGCACATCAGTTGCAAATGCAACAGGAAAGAGATCCTCTGAAGGGCTCTGGGGAGCCTCCAAGGATCTCTAAGCTGTGCAGGCTGCCTGCTGGAGATACAAACACTGTGTGCATCTGCCTGCTAACTTATCAGCTGTCTAAAATGCAGGTAATGACACTTAGTGCATGTCCCTTCTAAGTCAGTATTGCTAACAGCATAAGGCATCTTTCTTAACTAGTGTGCATCTTCCCCCAAAAGGCAGCATTTCTCTTCATAAGTGATACAGAGTTTTATCAGAAAGCTGACAGCCTCCTCTCAGAGCAGTAATATAAAGCAAGAGAGTTCATGCACTCTGCAGATACTCTGATAACAGGTGGTTAGGTAAGACCGTGCAAAGCCCCTCCTCTCCTGTTAGTGAGGTTTTCATCATGGAGGGGTGGATTTGAGACAGGAGGATAAAGGTCTGATCTTCTTTATGGGGATCTGGTGTAGGATGGTGCATCTTAACACATCCCAGGGTCTTCTGTTGCCTGTGATAATTAGAACAGAAGTGCCTTTATTTCTCAGTTTACTCCTGTCCTTTTGCCAGGCTCGGCCGTACAGCACCAGTGCAAATTGATAGGAACCAGGTATTCCTGCATTGGTCTGTGAGCCCTAGCTATCAGGGACAACCCAGCAAAAACAGCATTAGCTTTAAGCATGGAAGTGTCCTGCATGAATGTTATAATATAGATTACCTCTTCCCACACATGAAGTCACAAGGACATCTCACTGGCCCAGCTATTTAGAGTCGTAAAAAGCGACAGGGTTTTGCTCACTCCTGATACCACGTTGTTTGGTACCATAAGGAAATGTATTTGATTTAACCCAACAGAAATCCAAAAGAAAGAATTATCTAGCAAGGTGGGGTGGTTAGGAATTTCAGATTGATTGGGGGAAGTTTCATGATCTAGATCTCAGTCTATTCACGCTAAAAAAATCACACAGTAGATGCTCTGGTAGAATTCTACATTACAGGCTCTTGGCACGAGGACACAGTCTCAAGCTGTGCCAGGGGAGGTTTAGGCTGGAGGTGAGGAGAAAGTTCTTCCCAGAGAGATTGGCCATTGGAAAGGGCTGCTCAGGGAGGTGGTGGAGTCTCCATCCCTGGAGGTGTTCAAGAGGGGATTGGACGTGGCACTTGGCGCCATGGTTTAGTTGTCATGAGGTGTTGGGTGACAGGTTGGACTTGATGATCTTTGAGGTCTTTTCCAACCTTATTGATTTTATGATTCTATGATTTTTTCCTTGTAGTTTTCTCCCCCCATTTCACAGAGCTTGTTAGAAAACAGCCAGTGATAGCCACCAATGGTGAAGCCAATCAGGAAGAAGAGTCCTTTACTGAAAAGCTGCAGGTTTCTGAAAAGCTGCAGGCATGGCCACAGAATGCATCATTCGTGCTGTCTGCAATGTTATCAGATCAGATCATTAGTTATTATTGCTGTAATCTCACATTAGTGGAGGTCTCAGCAGCTCTGCTCCAGCACCCAGAAGCCCTGTCAGCCCTGCAGACTGTTACAGTGTTGTCCAGTCATCAAAAGCTGGAGCCAGCAGACAGACCCTGCAGATGGCCAGTGCATTTCTGTCTGCTGGGAGCAAGAGAAACCATGGCATCTCTCCTTCCTGGAGCACACCTGCCAGCCAGGAGGTCCAAGTCCTTTCCTGAAATTTTCCAGTCCATTCTGACTGGTCAAAGCAAGCATGGTGAAGTCATTCAATCCTGCAAGGCATCACAAATGTCTGGGAGAGCTACTGTCACATATGCCTAGGTCTGCTTCTCATCAAACGATGGCAAGGTAAAGTGACTGGGAATATGATAGCTACCATGCCAGATACAGGTGGACCTCCTGCTTTTGTCCCAAGCTCAGACTTCTGAAAGCTGGGCAAACATCCACTGGGATGGAGGGACCCAAGGATTTCACAGCAGCTGCTGTGGCAGTTGACTGACATGTGTGGCTTTAGGAAATGAGGAAGGTCATTTAGAGGAAATCTGTAGACTCTTACAATGGTTTAGGTTGGAAGGGACCTTAAAGATCATCTAAATTGTCACTTAGCATTTTGAATTATTAGCCCACAATGGACTTCTCTGAGTTTTTGTCTAGAGATCTGGGAGGACATCTCTCATCTGGTGTTTATCATGTCCACAAGTCCCCTGACAATGCTGTATGTCCTCCTTGATTCCTAATCCCTGAAAACTGAGTTTCCACCCAGGAGAAGAGCTGGAGTAACATCACTAGCAGGATGCATCAACACCACCCTGACTTTGAGCCCTGGGGAAGCAGAAGCCACACCGTAGAGTAGAGTCATAGCAGCAGGGAGTGTCCATCTGCCCTTGTGTCCTCATCACAGAGAGCACTTGAACTGCCTTAGTGAATGGAGTTGAAATGTTGGCCCTGCAAAGCTGCAGGCATGGCCACAGATTGCATCATTTGTGCTGTCTGCACTGTTATCAGATAAGATAATTATTTATTGTTGCTGTAAGCTCATGTTAGTGGAGGTCTCAGCAGCTCTGCTCCAGCACTCAGAAGCCAAATCAGCCCTTAACAGCACATTTGCTCACAGACTCAACCAGGCATGAACAACTTACGCTGGCCCTAAGTGGATGGCACGGAGAAAGGAGCACCTAACACAATGGAGAGGGCCAAACCCCAGTAAACCAATTGAAATGGCAGAAACCAGAGCTACTCTTCTGCAGGTTCCTGATGCAGCTACCCACACTGCCCAAGAGTGTCCACTTTTGCCCAAGGAATGTGTTCAGCAGTGCCCTGGCAGCACACAGTCCCAAGGGGAGGAGTGAAGTATAAGTTATGAAGAAGAGAACTGAATAAATGCTTCCTCAGATAGGAAACCTTTTGTTGTTTGTTCTGTTTGATTTGGGGCATGTGCTTTGGCAGCCAACAGCCCAGAGCACGTGCTGCCCCTGGCAGGCAATATTGAGGGGACAGGCAGAAGCCAGCAGTACCGAGGGGACATTGCAGTGACAGACAAGGTAGGTTGTTCCCCTGAAGTGTATCTGGAAATAAGGGCAGAAGCCTGTAGAACTCTATAGAAGCTTTATAAATGCTGCTGCTCTTGAACTGGCTTTCTTCTTTTCAGTCACTTGAGACCATTCATCTTAGCAGCAAAGCCATTATTCAGAAATGTCCCTTTCACCTCACATGGGGATGTCTTATCCTTACAGGTCCCACAGATGAGACCTGTTGATTGTCTGTGTGAAGGTTCCAGGCCCACCCACAGGGCCTGTCTCTTGCACCAAATCCAGCTTGGTAAGTGGTTTCCTCTTTTTTCTTTGAACCAAGCAAACCCTTTGCCAGAGGTCAGCACTGCCTCTTTGCAGAAATTGCTAATGTTTGTGTTCCTGTTCTAGCTCCTAGAACAAGTGGACATTCCACAGGCAGCTTCCAGATTTAGCTATACATTTGTGTGGTGCATTGTGATAGGGGTTTTTTTCGCCTTGGCAGGGACTGGCAGGCTGAATTTCACTGTGCCTCTTCTGAAAGGAGCCTTGCACCTTGTCTTCTAGCTGCTGCTAGTGATGACAGACATCTCTGGAGCTCAAATACACCCAGAATGGCAACAGCAAGCAAGGCTGTGGCCAGACCAGGGGTGTCTGCATCCACAGCAAATTACATTAAAAGAAAAGAAGGTGGGAGGAGGAGTGACAAAGCCATCCAGGAGGTTGGCCAAAGTGGGACTAGGGCTCTGTTTTGGCTAAAGACTCTGCCTGGCACCTGAAACACAGTTGTGTCACCCTGTAGGTACTTTTGATGGTATCAGCATGGGGCATGGACATGCAGGCTTGGTGAGACCTTGCACTGAGCCCCCTTCCCAACTCTGAGGAGGCTTCCCTTCCCTGGGCAGGCCATTGGGTGCACACACCCCCATAGGTATGTGTAGGCAGGGGCTTGTCTGCTGTGTGGAGGAGCAGTGCCAGGATCCCTTGAGCGAGCAGTGCAGCTCAGTGGAAGGAACTGCCTGCACCTCCTGCCTGAGGCCAAAGGATTTCTAAAAACTAATTCCCCCTAATGAGTGCCAAAAACCTAATGAGCTTTGCTTCCCCACACCCCCTGCCACCCCCGCTTCTAATGGTGCTCACGTGGCAGCTGGGCTCATCACAGCTCTGCTCCTCTGCACATGGCCTTCCCCTGTGAGGTGCTATTTGCCTGAAAGATAGGTGCTAGGCAGGGGCAAAACGTGAGAAAGACTCGGGATCACCAGCAGTTGTACTGCCCTGGGCAGGAAGGACACCTAGAGCTGCATTTGTGCACTTCCCTGCTTCAGAAACCCTTTGGGAGCCTGGGCAGAGCAAGCTCTGGGAGCTCTGAACAAGCCTTGGCAGATGGCTGAGCCCAGGAAGTGCCAAGAGCAGCAATAAACCAAGGTGTTTAAAGCAGGATGGGGAAATCCAAGGGCAATGAGTGCTGAGCCTTTGCCAGGGTCCATGGACTGAGAGAGCAAGGAAGATACATACTCCTCTGGCCACTTCTCAAAGTGTAGAGGCTAGCTATAAGGACCTTGGCTGTCCTTTGACCATCCCTTCCTAGGCTCATTCAGCTCTCCCAGGAATGACACTCCTGGTAGGAGCAGGGATGCTGCAGCATAATGGTCCAAGAGGTCAGAGTGTGATGGACAGATACAGGAATCAGCTGAGCCTAGGGAAGGCCTGTGGACTGAAAGAAAACAAGCGCTTCTCTGAGAAGCCTGGGCAGTTTGGCTGCTGCTGCTCCCCCAAATGAAGACATGAATGGTCTCACACAGGAGAACACCCATTCTGCTGATTGCTTCTTTTGAAACACGGCTTCTGTATTGAGTTCCCATCACAGCTCCCTGGGGCAACATCCAGATATGTTGCACTTTCCCCTCAAGCAATTTGGTGGAAGAAAGCTGAGGCCATCTCACTCCCATGGAAGCAGGGCTTTCCCTCTCTGCCTCTGAGCTTTGTTGGGGTACGGACAGGGGAGCATGCCTTGGTATTCAATTAGAGAAACTATGCAGCTCTTCATGCTTCCCAACCATCTGCCTGGAGGGCCCCAGCACTGCTGAAAACCCACAGCTAAGGCAGACAGGAAATCCACAGAGAACAAGGGAAATACACCAAAGAGCACCTCCAGCACTGAATATTTTTCTGTTTCCAAGCAAACCAAATCTACTCTGGCATCTGGGCTTAGAGATTACCACCCTAGCCTTGGGTAAATGTAATTTTTGTGAGGATTAATCCAGATAGTAACAAATAACCCTATTCCCTGGGACTCTGCTATGCCTGTGCCTCCTGGGGCTCTCAGGAAAAAAGCTGTTTTCCAAGGTGCTGCCAGCCACCAGCTAAACTGCAGAGAAGAGTACCCCTGAAAGGGGCAGTCTTGGGAGCTGCCAGGGCCAGGACTGTTGCTATGGGGAAGGAGTCAGCTGGAGCTGTCATCTCCTCTGATACTTGGCTTAGCCTTTGCTACACTTGGATTTGCTTTCAGGAAACACCATCCCTGCCCTAGGGGCTCTGGGACTTGCTGCTTCCGCCTTGAAGGGGAGAAGCAGGAGGTGACAATCCACCTGGGAAGGGAGAGAGGTTTTGGGGAATGGATGGGCCCCATCCTGTCCCCTCCCATCTCGGGGAAAAAGAGGTAAGGCTGTGTGAGACATGGCACACAGCTCCTGAGCAATACCCTTGGCTTTCCAGGAAGCCCCAGGACCAAGCTGTCTGCAGAGGACCTGCGCCCAGAGCCACCCGATGGGCACCCAGCCAAGTCTGTTCAGCACCTTCCTCCACCTCACACCACATGGCTGCCTGCTCCAGCCAGTGCTCCTGCCACCTTTCCTCCCCCACTTCCCTCCCATCAGTCACTCCCATACAGGCCTCTTCCTGTGAGCACATGGATTGCTGCCTGGTGTTTTTCCTCCAGAGTGCCTGCTCCACGGTGTTACCTCCTCCTTGCCCTCCACCCCAGTCAGTGACCAGCACGCCCCCTCAGACTACAGCTCCTGCAGGGCAGGAACTCTCTGCTGCTGTGCCTGCACAGGGCCCTGTTCTTGGTTGCAACTGCTGCAGCAAACACCATGCAGTGATGACAACATTTGCATCACTACCCAGAAATGTTTTCCTGTAGTGTGGGCAGACAGACTGGATCATGGAATTGGTTAGGAATCCCATCTGCAGTTTACTCGCTTTGCAAGGCAAACTCCCCTGCCAGGCTGCTGTGTGATGCCATTAAAGGCCATTAGTATGAAGTCTTCCTCCCACCTCTCAGGGGTCTCTGCCCCTACTCCTCTCAATCGTTCATCAGACCTGGATAATTCCTGGCTAAGCTGAGGCTCTCCCCCTTGCTTCAATGTCTGTTGAAGTTCCTAGGAGGACATGAACACTGCAGGTACTTCTCCTTTCTCTGCTGCCCCAAAATTCAAGTTAATTTTCTTCAGTGAAGAACCACCAGTGAGGAGGGGGTTCCAGCTGAGGCTTCAACCTGCAAGGAACACTGTTGTTTTTCTCCTCAAGCTTTGTCTGCCTTGCACTTTGACAGTTTGGTCCCCATTGTACTGGACAAGCTACGCTCACTCTTGCCAGCATGGCCTCAATAATCTGTGGAGTGTAAAACAAATGCCTTGCACATTAGACACAGTCAATAAATGCACCTTAGAAGTGCACCAGTCTCCTGACTCCCTCTGCACTACAAGCTTGTGTTCAGGCCTCTCCTCCTCTGACCAGTTTGTATCCAGGCACGCTGGGGCTATGTGTAACAAGCCTCTGCTCAGGTCTCACTACCACCTTCTGGTCACTCTGCCACTTCATGCAGAAGTAGCCAGGTGTTACCTTGGCACAGGAGTCTTTGCTGCATTTCCAGTTTTGGCTTCACCCAGAATCTCTGATTACTCTGCATCATGATAGATTTGAAACTCAAAACTGTTGAATTAGTGTTTTCACAGACCCCTTTGCCCAGATGTGATCTTCACCCACAGCATCCTCTCCAGGGGAAATCTGCACAGAAGCTTCTGATGGCCCAAGCTGCATGGGGCAAAGGGGGTAGGGCATTTCCCCCTGGCAGGAAAAAGAATTGGCTAACCCAACTGAACAGAATAGTCTACAGGGTGGGACAACCTCTGAGGCTGAGGGAAGTTGCAGAACACAGATTACCCAAACAGCTGAAACTGTGTGTTAATGCAGAACATGTAGATTATTTGTGCTGGGGGGTGGGGGGGTGGTGAAAAAATAATCTTAAATACACCTTAAATTCACCAGAACTGTGTGTCTGATGCAGAGCTGGAAACTATTAATACAGACACAGGAGATGGAACTGGAGTCAGCATCACTGGAGTCACCATCACTGGAGGTGCTTAGGAAGAGACTGGATGGGGAGAGGACACAGTCTCCAGCTGCCCCAGGGGAGGTTTAGGCTGGATGTTATGAAGAAGTTCTTCATAGAAAGAGTGATTGGCCATTGGAATGGGCTGCTCAGGGAGGTGGTGGAGTCACCATCACTGGGGATGTTTAGGAGGAGACTGGATGGGGTGCTTGGTGTCATAGTTTAGTTGATTAGACACTGTTGGATGATAGATTGGACTCGATGATCTCAAAGGTCTCTTCCAACTTGGTTAATCCTATTCCATTCCATTCCCTTCCATTCCATTTCTGTTCTCCACACAGAGAGAGGAGCACTGGATTATACTGCAAGATGGGAGAAAGCAAGAGCGAGCCACTGCTTGAAGTGCTCCCTTTGCTTCCCTCCTCACTGCAGGGAAACTGGAAAACACTTCAGGTTTTTGCTGTTTGAAAGATGTGACCACACACGGGATCGGGAGAGGGTTTAAAGTGCACACTTTTATTTTCTATTACAAAGGCTAAAAGAAGCAAGTCTGGTTTGTTGTTGGTGTTGTTGGTTTTATTTATTTTAAGAACAAAAACAAAAATGTTGTTAAAACATCTACATTATTATCCTGATACTAGACCTTATGAAAGATACTAAGTTCTTTTTTAATAGTAAAGCGTGGTATTCTTAAATTATATTAATACAAAGACATATTAAAGGACTCAAAATCATTACTACCCAACTCAGAACTGCAGCATCCCCTTGCTATCTGTTCCTTT
The DNA here is from genome assembly GCA_033816785.1 of Picus viridis. Lineage (NCBI taxonomy): Eukaryota > Metazoa > Chordata > Aves > Piciformes > Picidae > Picus > Picus viridis. The sequence continues at coordinate 21,826,366 of CM066568.1, read as the reverse complement.
CACGTGCTAAAACCCATCCAGTTTTGACATACAGTTTCATACAAGCTAAGCAGGGTATTTTTTTTGGTGTGGTTCACTTTTCTCTCCAAAGGTCAGGTTAACTCCAAACACCAGTGTCACCTAAATCCCTGCCCCTACCAAAGGATTTGGGAAAAGATTTTCACTGAGTCTCTCATCATTTCACAACTTGATCTAAATCCAAGTCTCCCCTCAGAGTGATTTGTGTGCCTGTGGTAATTGTACAGGATATGAGATTTTCTTCTAATGTCGTAAAATTAAAACATCCCTTCTTTTGTGAAAATCCCTCAGATTTGGTTCAGTGCTGCAAAGCTTTCTTTTCCCCACACATGAATGAAGAAAAGAGAGAGAGTTATCACAGGGTCTTGTGAATGGGCCACTAAAGCAGCCTTACAACTTGTGGTTTGTCTGTTGTAGAGCCACCACAAGCAGTTCCGCTGGGAGGTACAGAGCCTGCTGAAGAAAACCCTTCTGGCTTGACACAGCGAGCCTGGTAAGTTGAGTGTGAAGCTTCCTGCCTTCCACAACAACCCTCCAAATAATAAAAGCAAAGTCTTAGCGTTAAAACTCGTTAGCAGTATAATAATCTCTCACTGAGATGGGTCTGCGAGGACATCCTAGGGGCTTTCAGAAATGTGAACAGGGAAACCTGCCCCATCTCCATATTTATACCTATCTATATAAAACCCTCCCTTTGTTATTGCCCTTTCCCTCATCCAGATAAAAGTCTGCATATTTAAACTGGAGATGCTGCGTTTCCTGGCCTGAGTCCTTTTCCTTTACCCTCATTAAAAGATTCCTTGGATACCACACACATATAATATTATATAGAGCGATATATTTAATACCTGTGTATATATGCTTCATGGCAGGGGTCACATATATACACACTAAAACGAGTCTGGTGACAAAGTACTGCAACACCACAGACCAGGTTATCATATCAGGGAAAACAAAAAGATACTTGATGCAACCCCGTGACCATGGACTTCCCTCATCTTGCACGGCCTCGCCCCCTCTCCCTGCCTCAGCCCCACCCCGAGCCGCTGGAGCGCCAGCGAGCAGGGGCAGGGAGAGGGGACAGTTACCCACGCTGTAACCCAACCGAGTCCTTGTATGAGAATCGCGGCACAGCGAACGCCACACTCCTGCTAGAGATGCAGCTTGGATTGAAAAACAAAACCCACATTCCAACGTGCCCAGAGCCAGAGCTGTTTCCTTGGCATCTCTGCCCAAGAAGAGCAAAACAAGATAGCCCAGGAGCTGATGCCTACCTCCTCCCCCGTCTCTCTCTGTTTGTAAATTTGGCCAGTTGAGCCCAAGGGGCAAAAGGAGAAGGTACAATCTGGATAGCTATGGCAAAGAGCAGAGGAGAAAATACAGCAGCTGACCACTCAAAAACTGCCATGTCAGATAGCGTGTTGGTCACCCTCTTTCCCTACAGCACTATAGATCCTTTCTCATCTTGTTCTCCTCTCTACATGTGGGCCGAGATGCAAGTAACTGCTTCTCTCCCCTCTTCTCCCAATAAGCTACCTGTGTAGCATCAGGTGTTATGGTCCTGGTCCCTTCCAGGCAAGATCTCAAGGTGCTCTACAGCCAAGAACAAAGCTCATACCAAACTGCTGACCACTATACACATTTTAAAGGAGAGTAAACAATCTCAGAGCAAAATCAGCTTGGAGCACACAATATGCTTGGAGTGAACCAAGACCATCGTGCAGCTGGGCCATAGTGACCCCAGTGGAACTGATGCACCTACCCGGAGGCTGGCTTAGAATAGTGCTGGCTGCCCTCAGCATCTCCTGCATTTCCCCATCTTCTCTATTACCATATCCCATCTCTCCTGAAAATGGGAACCCTAGGTATATGGCAGCAGGGAGGGAAAAGGGGAACCCAGCAATGCCAAAGTACCAAGTAGTTCACAGCCAGATTGTATTTACTGTGGATACGGCAGTACCAGCCCCAAGAGCTCTGAGGTGGCTGTCTTGGGAGACTCTGTAAGAAGGCATCCCCCAAGAGGCTGAGAGGGAGACGTGTTTGTGTTTGAGTGGATAGTACCATCCATGCATGCAAAGTACAGCTGGACTGCAGAAGAGAGGAGGAAGGGGAAGCTCATGACAGGACACTAGTTTACTGCTTACAGGATGAGGCTGCCAGAAAGGACAAGGCTGGCACACAGAGCAGTACTGCCTCTCACTGCTGCCACTAGAACAGCCAAAAATCCTGGCACAGAGCTCGGCATCACTGGTTCCCCTATCATGGTGCCCATCTGGTGGGACAGGAGCAGGCATATGGCTGGGTTCCACTGTGCCACTCACCCTCCATTGTGGTCCCTGCTCTGGGTCACATCCTGGCTGCGCTGTATGTACACAGGCTCCCTGCCCTGGGTTCAAGGAGAAGGGGGCTGGACCTCTGGTACTGGTAACCCTGCACTTCCAGCTGGATTCCCATCAGTAACTCATACACATGCTGCTCAATGGTGTCCTTTTCAATGTGTCCCCATGCAGTTCTTCTAGCAGTGCAGGTTAAAAAGCAGCTCTAAATAAGCAGTAACACATGCCATTTAAAGAGTGAGAAGGGAATACTATTACCTCCCTCTCTCACTTCAGGACACAAGATAACATAAAAGCACACGCTCCTTTTGGTTATAGCTTTTCTCCTGACTGATGCTGCTCTGTGGACAGCAGTGACACAGGCTGTGTCACAGTCTCCACTACACCTTCTAGATGGCTTCAGTCTTACCTGTACCAGTCACACCGACCAAAAAACCAAACCCGAACTACCCACCCTGAATACCTGTTGTACACCAAGAAAGACAACTAATGAGGAGTCACCATTTGCTTTTTGGATACAGTCAGCTGAAAGAGTCTGAAGTCACCTACAATCCAGTTCCTGCTGCTGCAAGCAGTTTTATTACTTTGCTACTTTTACACCAGATGGCTGATACCCTCCTCAGCACCAGTTGATGCCTCAGGGCAACACAGACAGCAGGAGCTTAAGCTTAGATGTTTTAAGCCAGATCTAGAGGTTTTCCTTCTTCTGCACCTCAATTGCTAATCCTTCTGATGCTGAGCTCGCAGGAGAGCAGGCCAGCTGCAGCAGTGTAAGTGGAGCTTGCTCTGCAGCACTGAGAAAAGGAGCACATGAACTTCATGGTCACCTTTTCACCTCACGTCTGGCCCTTTCTCTAAGCTTTGTCCTCTGGGCCTCTGTGGCCACACTGCAAACTGAAGGGCCAGAGAACGACACACACAGAAATTCCCTGATTCACAGGCCAGTACAGACTAGATCCATTCCTTTGAATGAAGGACAGCCAAAAGAGAAAGACGGAGTGGAAGGAGAATTTGGGGGAAAGAAGAGAGAGAAGACGGATCGCAAAGTTAGTGAGCATGGCGTTCGCTGGCCAAGGAGAATCAAATTCACAATTTCATTCATCACTAATAAATCATCATCTCATCATCTTAAAATGAAAAGAAAATAAAAGGTTCTCTTAAGCAAGACATAGCTTTTGCTCTCCCTGCTACTGCCACTCTTGGAAAACCCGCCCCGTGCTTCTCCAGCCGACAGGCTCCCCTCCAGCTCCAGCCCTCACTATACCCCATCCCGCAATAGGAAGTTGTATTTCCCGAAGTCATCATCCCTGGGGCAGAGCAGCATGTCCTTGCGGGCTTTGGCCAGTTTCTGCTTCAGCACCTCTCTCCTGTCTAGCCACTCTGTCAGCTCGTCCTGGCCATGGGCATAGCGACACTCCTCTCCTTCGGGACAGCTCTTGTTCTTCTGGAACCTGCCGGCACAAGGAGCACGATCAGGAGGGCACCCCAGGGCAGGGATTGGGGCTCCCTGTCTGCCATGCTCTATTGAGGCCCACCAAAATATGCTGTGAAGTCTCCTTACTAAGGATGAAACAATTCTCCTACAAACCCATGTGCAGCCTGGGGAAGGCAGCAGAGGCTGGATACAAAACAACAGCAAGCAAACAGAGAAGGGGATTTAGTCAACAGAGCAAAACAATGTGAGCTGGAACTGGACCAGCAGGGATGAGGAAAAACCACCACACGAGAGGAAATGCCAGGTAACAGCCACAAGATACAGAGCCTTCTCTCTAACCAAAATGTCATTTCTAATCATCCCAAGCCTCCTGAAGACACCTCAAGGTGTTCACTCAGAGCGTGTGAGGCATTCAAACCATTTAATAAAGCACCTGGGATTCCCCCAAGCACTGGGCCAAGCAAATTGTTCAGAAGCCTAAGAGCTGAGAGCATCCTGGCCATGGAGGGCACAGGTGCAGAGGTGAAGCTCACTCTCCTTTCCTGAAGATGTGCTTGGGAATGTGTTTGTGGTGTGGCTAAGCAGCTCTGGGCTCCAAGACCAGCCTCGTCATCACCCAAACCTGTCATCTTGTCGCACTTCTCCAAGCAGAAGTCTCTGGGGACTCTGTGAGAGAAGCAGGAGGTGGTGAAGGAAGAGGAGGGATGATGTGGGCCCTGGACCTGTTGCCCTGCCCCTGCAGCAGCAGCACAGGAGGAAGACCAGACAAGGATACCTTTCACAGAGCCGGAATTCCCCCATGGGGAAGCGGTAGCTCCAGCAGCTGGAGTCACTGTCTGAGGTGAAGACCTTCTCCTTGTGCTTCTCCGACTGGATGTGCTGCTGCCATTGCTTCTTGCTGTTGCTGTTCTTCCCACAGAGCCAGCAGTGGTAGCCCATCTAGCAGGTGCAGGGCAAAGGGCCAGTCAGTGCAGTAACAGTCACACCTATCAGCCTTCCCCATGCTGCCACTGTCTCTCTGCTTCTCCTTCCAGAGCATCCTGGAAGCTCCACTCAGTCTACAACCTCCTGTAATTCGCTGTCACATCATCTTTAGGGCACTGTGCTGCCACTTAAGGTGGAGTAGAGATGCTCAGTCGAGGTCTCCTTACAGCTTGGACAGGCTCAGAGAACAGGGCAGCTTAGTTCACTGACATGGTCCCCCTGCCCATGCTGACAGCCCAGGTGGGGTCTGGCTGCAAGGCCCCCAGACAACGCAGGACTCTTCAGGAGCACAAGCCCTCACACCAGCCACCACTCCTGTGCTAAGGAGACACATCTGCCTCCAGTTTTCTTAGGCCTCTGTGCTCAAGACTTAATTCTTCTTCTTTTCCAACAGACCAGCTTTCCCAGGAGTGGGGAGGAACTCTGAGGAGAGGCTGAGCCCATGCAAAGGGAACCTCAGGTAGACTCCTACTTGAGGATTAACAGAAAAGCCACTGCAGAGCCTTGTTGACCCCAGGTCAATCCCTTCCCACCTCATCTGTGCTGCCCTTACTTTGCTGTTCCAAGCTGTCAATTTAACCCACATTAGCACAGGCTCTTTCCCACATGAGAAATGCAGTCCCTGCTAGCTCACACCTGAAGCACAGGAGAGGGGCAGACTGTGAGCACCAAGGAGGAGGGATGAAGGACAAGAGATCAGCTGATTACCATGATGTCAGCGTAGTCAGTGGGCATCTGGATCTGTTTCTCCCCTTCTCGCGAGGTGAGCGGTGTCCCCTCTCCAGGCTTCCCAGGATTGTGTTTCTTCAGCCACATGTCATAGGTCTGCTGCATATCTAGTACTGCACAAAGGCAACTCATGAAGTCACTGAGACAACCTCTCAGGCAAAACCCAACCGAGGAAAAACTGTAAGAAAAGGATCAATTCTGGGGCCCTGTGCCTGGGAGGCCAGATGTCACCTCCCCAGATGACAGCTCTGTGGAGAGGAACCAAATTCACACCACACCACATGGGGTGCATGGGTGTCAAAGGGTAACCATGACTGCACCCAACCAAAGTATTCAGGAAGGAGGGAAAGTGCCACAAGATCTCCATGGACTTCACCCCACAAGGTGATTCTCCATCAGGCCCGATTCTGCTTGGCCTCAGCAGACATCTCGCTCTGGCCAGGGAGCTAAAGCAGAGGACAAATTCAGATCTGCCCCTTCCCTCTAAGCCTATACTTCATCCTCAGCACCTGAGAGGTAGAAGAACCCTTAAGCAAACTGGTCACAGGAAACACTAAGGAAGAGGGCAAGATCTAATGACAGCTTGCACCATGTTCAAAACCTGCAGAGCGGGATGCAGTCCTCTTGGTGCTTTTGACTTAAAATCCACTCAGGATAACAGCAGGAAAGGAAATTTTGAGTGGAAGCTTCGACTGCACATCTGCTCTTCCAAGATCAGCTCCTGAGAGAGCCTCTGCAAACATTTATAAATGCCTGCAGACAGTGATGCAGTGCTGGAAGTGCAATGTGTTGGTGATTTACTCCTTGCCAAATGGGTAATTGAGGAACTCGAGGCAACTGGGGATAATGAACGCAAATTCCCCCAGACTGGAACAACACTGTCACTTGAAGATTCACATTGGTGCCTCAGCAAACACACCCAGACTAGTCTGATGTGCTTTAAAGGCCTCAAGTACTTTACCAAGTACCAGGCCCTGGTCCAGCAGAGAGAAAGACCCTTTGGCCAAGCACAAACACCAGGCTCACTCCAGGCATGCCTGAAATCCCCTTCAAGCTTTCCAGCATCTCCCCACAGAGCTAGGTCAGCACCTAGACAATTTGGCCTTGCTATGAGCTTACTGTTAGTCTGAAAAAACAAGGATTGCTGCCAGAGAGATAACAATCCAGGACATGGGCAATCCCCACCCTCCCCCAAAAGGTAAACTGAGAGCCTGAATAATTCCAGAAAAGCTCCTCCACAAAGGCACTGGCCAAGATGTTCTCATTATCTTGGATCCATCCCCTTGAATACAATGACATAAGCAGGTAGTGTTGCAGCCCAGGAGCAAGGGATACAAGCAGAAATGGGCAAGAAAGACAAGGCAGATACAGGACAGACAAGAAAGAAAATGGAGCAGCTGCAGGTCAGGCCCAGTGCTTTGGCAGAGCTCCATGCAGACCTGGGACAGTACAGGCAACTGAAGGGACAGTGGATTCAAAGAGCTGCAGAAAGGGAAGGCAGCAATGAAGCAATGCAAGACATGGGACCAGTGTGCACCATGTCTTGAGGGACTCGAGATACACATTCAAGAAAACAGCAGCTCTAAGTTACTGTGGATAGACCTGCACCACAAACCCACCTAAGCTCACAATAGCAGCTTTGTCCAGCTGCATTCTGTGACCAAGAGTATGTCTTAACAGACCCTGCATCCAGGGCCCAGATGTCCTCTTGCCACTCCCCAGACTCTCTGGCCCACGTTTCCCCCACTCACTTTTATTTTCTTTCATGAAGGTCCACATGTCTCTCTCCTCAGGGCTGTGGGCGAAGGAGCAGTTGCCCACATACTGGCATTTCCTGCCATTCTGTGCATGGATACACAACTGGTAAAAGACAGAGAGCAGAACTCAGCACCTGCACAAACACTCCTTGCTAGAGGGGAAAGTGGGTTCACAAAACCAGCTGGGGTATTAAATTGCATGCAGGAGAGGTCACAAACAGGACACTTTGTATGTCATTAACTCCAGCTTCTTTTCCTATGGCAACCTGCTTTTGCTGCATGATCTGCAGCTTACCTGCTGGCCTCACGTCCTGCTGCAGCAGCTGTAAATAACTATTGCTCCCCTCTCCAGCTTCTAACAATTGACCTACAACTGGAGAGTGCTCAAGGCCTCATGCATGGCCTTTTGCCTGCCCGTGAACTAATGGACAGCAGATGCCACAGGGTAGGGGAAGAAAGGAGTGTAAAAGAGAAACTATCAAACACTACACTCAGGGCTGGGGCTGGATATTTGCAGTTTTCCTCACAGCAGCACATGGCTTTTTAGCTGAGTTCTTAGTTTTGCTTTCAAAACCATGAGGAAGTTTCACAATCTGTAGCCACCCAGCCAAAGGAAGGGATAGGTTTTTCCCAAGCTCTCCCTCTTGGCCTCTCACCCACACTGAGAAACCCTGACCTAAGGGGAGATTTAAATCGAATTCCCAAACCCTGTGTCAGCCATTTTTTCAGATGGTGACTGGATCAACAGCAACAACACAAGCTCACATAGGAGCACAGAGGGGTTTGAATGGGTGCTGCTCCTTGTTCTGCCCCACCCTTTGCTGGTGTGTTGAGATCTGGCTGCCATCAGCCCATCCTTGCCTCTCACCTCAGCTAACACATACCTGCCTCTTTACTAAGCCTACAAGGGACCAGCCCTCCAAGCAGGGCACCATGGTGGGAAGTAAGGGGCACCTGGGCGTGCCAGGCCTGGGTCTTACATCATATTGCTGTGGGAAGTTGCGGATGGAAGGCAGTGGCCGGACAGACACCCACTTCTTCTTTGCTTTGGACATCACCAGCAGGACACGACGCTCCTTTGTCCAGCTGAAGAAGAGAAAATTAATGAAGAGAGACAAAAGGAAGAGCAGAACAAGGTTTTCTTTTCCTCAGAGGCCCTTAAATATCAAGAGATAACCAGATATTCTGGCCCAGCTTGTCCCTGCACTACCTGGCTGCTCCTAGGTATGCACATCCTTGAGAGGGAAGCCACAAGAAGGGGGTTTTAGGAGAATTTTCCCCTCTACTTATCACATACTTCCTGGGGTATCTCTTCTTATAAAGCCACAATAGTCTCTCCCAGGTCTCGCATGGCATCACTGTGCTAAACTGTGCAGCTGCATGCCACCCTTTGACACAGCCAATTCTTGTGCAGTCAGGTCCATAAAACCCATCTGGGAGTATTTTCTATTTGAAATGTGCAGTAGAAAAGCCAGTTATCACCAGCTCTTTCTTATGAACAGGTGCCAGGAAGTGTTAATTCTCCTTCAGCACCAGTGAGTGAGCACCAGGAGATACCCTGAGCAAAACCCCAGCTCTGTTCAGCAGCTGCACAGAGCTGTTATCCTCCCCATTCCAGGAAGTGACCCTCACAGGCTCGCTTCCTCCAGCAACTGCTGCTTCTGCCTCTTTCATCAAAGGCCTTACATCTGCAACAGGATACTGGACTGTGCCTTTGGGGCTTGTGTTAGGGGAGAAGTAGTCCTAAAAACCTTTTCATCCTATCCTAACAGGCTGCCTGGGTGAGATGGGCCAGTTTCCATGACCCTACTCATGACATCATAGCTGATATTCCTCTTCTAGAGGGCTTATAAGAAAGATGAGGACAAACTTCTTAGCAGAGCCTATAGCAATAGGACAAGGGGTAATGTTTTTGAACTAAAAGAGAGCAGGTTCAGAATAGATACAAGGAAGACATTTTTTACAGTGAAGAGCGGTGACACACTGCAACAACCCAGAGAGGTGGTAGAAGCCCCATCCCTGGAAACATTCAGTGTCAGGCTGGACGAGGCTCTGAACAACCTGATGAAGTTAAAGATGTCCCTGCAAGGGAGGTTGGACTACATGACCTTTAAAGGTCTCTTCCAACACAAACGACTCTATGATTCTATCACACCAAACATCTTTATGGGCCCCAAGGAGCCAGGAGGTGCAAACATACAAGATGTGTATCAAAGAAGAGCAACTAAAGTAACAAAAGAGCCAAGGAAAGCAATCTAAAAGGAAGCAGAATAGCCTGAATCATTGCTAATAGTGACCTGGCAGACATCTGCAAAGCTAGGAGTGCAGATAAACAAGTGCAGAGAACTCTACTAGTGACCTTGCTAAGAAGAAATGATAGCAACTGGGAAAAAGGGAATTGTGAGAGCTGAACTGTATGCACCAGGAATAACAGTCTGGCACAGCGCTGGCAGCAGGCACAGACAGTACAGAGCTGGAAACTGAAAAACAGCTATCTGCAATGCTTGCTACAGTGATAAACACCTCCAACAGCAAGAGGCTGCTAGGAAACTTTGCAGCCTCTTCCAAAGAGACTAAATGAAGCCCTGGAAAAGGCAAGAGGAAAAAACCCTGCCCTTGAGGAGAGGTGGGGAGAAAGAAAAAGTTGCATTGCTCACCAGTGACGGGCTTTGGCACTACAGTACTTGAGGTCTTTATCTGGCTCCACCAGCTGCCCGTTCCTCCAGCACTGGCCACACACAAATTTCATCTGGAGGTCAAAGGTGCTTGATGTGGGAGCCCGGGGAGAAGCCTAGGGAAGAGCACCATAACATCAGGTAAATGGAGCCAGAATGCATCCCTCCAAACTGCCACAGAGATGTTGGTGGCTCCCTGCACACCCGCGTGCCAGCGCCAAGCCAGATGAAATCAGACTCGGCTCTCCTGTGCCAGTGTTAGCTGGTGGCCCATTGAGATATCAGGCAAAACCACTGCTTGCTTCAGCACGATTTCCTGGGCTTTGACATCTGGCCAAAAGCACAGCCTAGCTGTGAAACCCCTGCAGTGCACCTCCGTGTACAGACAAGCTCTGTGAGACCTGCCCCAGTGCTTAATCCCCACTTCCCTGCAGGGAGGGAAATCCACATCCCCCTCACTACCTCTGGCCAAGACAGCCCCCTCAGGAGGGAGCCAGGCTGTGCTACTGCACAGGACTCTTGCTTTTGTACGAAGAGGCTCATGCCACATGTAGCATTTGATGTATTGAAGTCAGAGCTGGGTCCTTTTGCTGATACCCTTCCAAACCATTTTTGGACAGGTTTCCATCTCTTACAGTTCCTTTGCAGCGGGTTTCACGGGTAGTTCATCCTGATCTCTGGACAGAGGTACAGCCATGAATGCACATATTTCATATCCTTTCAGCCACTTTGCTTGATTGGTCTTCTACCTAACCCCATGGAAGGCTGTTTTGGGCTTATGCCAAACAGATTTTGGAGGGGGGAAAAAAACACAAAAACCCCAAGAGCCAGTCCTGTATTATCACTGCCTTGTGTTTTCTGGAAAGCAGATTACATTCTGTGTCACCACTGTAAGACATGAGGCTGGTGTTCCCAGCTCATTTCCAAACCAAAGAGCAAGCCTGACCACACACCAGTGGCTCTGGGCTTTAGAGTGTGTGAAGGTACTAAAGAGCAGCCTGAACACATTGAGCTGATCATGATGCACAAAGCTCATGCACTAGCAAAACAGTTCTCTGACTGCTGACCACCTAAGCAGCCCATCCAAGCTGTCATGACTTGATTTCCAACCCTAAGCATCTAACAATGAGCAAACAGGGAAACCATGACCCCGAGGAGCAGGCTTCTGCCAGCAATTGACTGCCAGTAGCATGGACCCTACAAGCACCCCTTGGGCAAAGGGAAAGCAGCAAGTAGAGGTCCTGCAGAATCAAAGCACCTCCCAGGAAAGGCCACATAAACTATTGCTTGACTACCACTCTGCATCCTCTTGTCCTAGTCTTTTGGAGAAGCAGAACTGACATATAAAAGGTCCTCCACTGCTGTGAAAAGCTGACTGGAGAGCTGACCTTTGCCTGTGCTCACAGGAGGCCATCACTGCTCTGGATGTCCCAGGAAAAGGTCCCCTCCAGAGAACTGTGATCTCTCTTGAAAAGCAGCAGTGACTCTGGCTTACTTGCCCACAAGACAACCTTTCTGGTGGCATCTGTCACATGAGTCACTCAACTGTCACCTTTCACCAGGGCTGGTGAGCACCAAGATCACATCGAAGTGAAGGCCTGCAGAATGAGACCTGGGATGCCTCCTTCTCTGATGTGTGGCCTTTGAACAGTAGTTTTAATCTCCCTTGGTCTTCAGCTTGCCAATGACCACCAAACCTACAGGCTTAAGGTGACAAAATGACACTGCTGGCATATTCCCTTTCATTAGTCTTTCATATATCTGCCATATTCCCTTTCATGAGCCCCATGCTATCTGCCACATAACACCTCCAGGTGACAGATCTCTCAGCACAGCCAGGCAGGTTGCCTCCAATCTAGTGATTAAGTAGAAATAAAACCTGAGTGACTCCAGAAGGCACAAACAAATCAGGGATAAGGCAGATATTTCCCAGGTAATTCTGGTGATCTGGGCTGCTTTGTCCCACCGATTCCTAACCAAAAGGAGCCCCCTGCATTTCTCCAACAAACTGCTGGTCAGTCCAATGGGCATGTGTGCTCCCAGGGCACTAGGGCCAAGCCAAAAATCAAAGCTGCTGCCGTTGCTGCTACATGACTGTATTTGTAAAGGCAAGACACATACCTGGCAGGCTGCTGATAACCAACAGTGTGGAAATTAGTATCACATGAGGCTCAAGCAGACAAAGCCAGGCTGAAGTGCCTGGGGCTGTGGCACCGCCCCTTGCTATGAAGCCAGACAATATAGTGTTAGCTCTGCACTATGGCAACCAAATAAATACAAGTCTTTGGCATGACAGCTCTCCACTTCAGGCTTTGCAAAAAGCAACAGCCTCAGCACAGCCACTCCTGTCTCCCTATTTCAGCAACTCCTCTTAGCGACACTGAAATGCTCTCTGGAGGAGCCACGTGCCTCAGGAGCCCAGGTTACCCAGCCCCCAAACAGAATGAGCTGTACTTAGGTACAAGTACCCCTTGTGAGAGACTTTGCTCTCCATGCCTAGACTGCTAATTCTGACACCAGCCTTTATAGGGGTTCTGCATCTGGCTAGTACAGTTAATACAGATTAGCCCTTGAAAAACAGAAAAAACAAGGGCTAAACCCCATTAATTCCTAGGGATGTGATGGAACAACACCCAGCAGCCTACTACAGCCTCTTCTGCTGACTGCCTCTTCAATCTGCAGCCATTGGCTAAACTCCTCCAGCACCCACTATGGGGCCACATTTGTGAGCCCAAGTGTGAGGTTCCTGGCAGGTGTTTAGCAAGCAGTGTATCTTCATCTCCCACTTCCTGCTATGTCTCCCGACCTGCACCAACACAGCTGCTGTGTCCTGCCTTTTTATCTCCATAACTGAATAGCCCCAGTCACTGGGTCCAGCTGGCAGCTGTGACAGAACTGCAGCAAAATCCCTGGGAGGAGTTTTGCTTCCGCTGACCAGAGGGCACCGGGGCGAGGGTGGCTCCCCCAGGAGGGGTCTGCTTTTACAGCACCCTTGGGAAGTTGTCTTTGCCAGGAGGCCAACTTCCAAAGCTGGAAGGGTACTGAGAAAACTCTGAGTCACATCAGCCTGCTTGGATGGGGCAAAACAATGACAAAAGTAAACCTCTCTCAACAGATTTGCTAGTCCTGCCCCCGGGTCTTTGGTAGCAAGCCAGTGTCTGATCCCCGAGCACAGCCCTCTGGCTGCTACGTGCAGATGCCCAAGCCATGGGCTGCTGCTGCAAACGCATGTGTCTGACCCACCTGCCTCCGTCTCCCTGCACAGTGCCAGGCTGCCAGTCCCTACAGACAACTGATGATGCTGCTGGTAGCACTTTCTGACTGTATCAACAAGGCTGATGCTTTGCCTTCACATAAATTGATGACCTGGAAGGGTGGAGGGTCCAGTTCATCTCTGTGACAGGCATTTGTAAAGGCACAAACAGACTTTCCTGTTGGCCATCAGCCCTAATACTGCCCACAGGGCCAGAAACTGTGGTTCTCTGCCCATGCCCTGACAGCTGATGTAACAGGTGCTGGCATTTCTTTTCCTGATCCTCTGCCCCCTGCAAGCCCCAACAGCCAGAAACAAAACCCTTGCTCAACATCCAGATCCTACACACTTCTGAGGACATGCTCTGACCATGCCCACTGAATAGCTTGTCTTTCCAACAGCAGCACCTCCAGACAAAGGTGAGCATGAAGCTGCAAGGCTTACAGGAAAACAGCTGTCCATCAATTTTGTGTTTTTTTAAATCCCCAGAGTATGCACAGAGAATGTCAAGACAGAGCTTTCTGGAAAACAGAGACAGATCCACACCAGGTGGGACTGCTGAGGGACCAGGTGAGTCATCTGACTTCACTCCCCATGGTGGGGTAGGGATCACTGATAGAAACCAAACTACTATCACAAACTGTGCTGCAAATTCACACCTGGTTTCCTCCACTGTGGAATGACAGGCAGCTGCCTGTCTTCCCCTCTGTAGAAAGGAACCATATCCTGTTCTGTCTGCAAGGGCCATTCAGATCATCCAGACTGACTTCTCATATAATACAAATCTCATATTAATACAGGTGTAGAAACTTGTCCCCTCAGCTTCATGAGATGCTGGAACATATTCCTTAAGCCAGTCAGACAGCTTTGGAAACTAGAGACCTTGGTGACTCTGGACTGCTGCTTTCCATTCCTCTCCCCACAAGCATTTCAGACCACAACAGCAGAATGGACTGCACAGATATGTTGCTGTGCAATATCTCAAAAGATAACTCCATGTCATGTAGCAGAACCAGTACACAGGTGGACACAAAGCCCATTGCAAGCATCAGTGTAGTTACCTACACCTTTCCTGTTCGGAATGCTTATTAGATCTGATTTTCCTCAGCATCAGTGCCCTACAGCCTTCAGAACACTTCTGCAGGCCCATAATGCAGCCAAACAAAAGCTGCTACAAGCCATGTTGAGTTACTCAGATGCCTTCCCTATAAAACACCTCCTCTACAGGGTGCTTACAGGCTGCATTCAGCACTGGTGTCTGCAGAGGGACTTGTGGGTGAGAGATCCCAAAGAAAAGTTAAGCAGCAGACTAAGAGGTGGTGATCTCCGGCCTCTACAAGGGAAAGCAAGCTGTCAAGTGGGAACAAAAAGGATTCACAACACTTTCACCTCCATTTTGCAAGGGAGAGAATTGCTCCTACACCTGAGAGCTTACTAGGAGCCGTGAAGTTTCTCATCTCATCAGCACTATCTTTCAAAAGTAATTAAAGAACAAAAAATTCCTGTTCAACACTGCCTTAGATCAGCTTCAGGGCTGGGATGGGAATTGTCCTCACTGGGTGGGCTCTGCTTCTATATTGGAGAACATCCCCTTGGGGAAAAAGGATAAGGCAGTGTCACCCATAGCCAGCACACCAGAAGAAAGCAAAGAGGCGCCCTTTGTTTGTAACACACCTCTCCAGAGAGAGCCGTTGGCAGTGCTGGAGGGTCTCTCCCACACTGAGAGACTGGCAGCACAAAAAGAGGTAAAGCTCACAGCCTCCTGCTGGCAAAGCACCACTAAGAACTCTGCCCAGCCTCAGCAGCACCTGAGCTGCTAGTTCCACCCACTCATGCATTTAGGTCACAAGTCACTTCGTACTCCCTCAAACTGCTGTATCGTCCCTTGGCCACTAAAGGGCAGCAGGACACCTTTGGTCCCCACTCTGTGGGGCCATGATCCTCTAAAACCTCCCAGCTTCACCAGCGAGGTGCAGGAAGCACCATTCTCTGCATGTTGCCCTCCCTGTTCTGGAGCCTTCACTCCACCACTAAACAGAGCAGATAACAATGTCGCAAAACAAGGCACAAAGCTCATCAGTAGCACTGCAACAAGGAAAGCTCTCAGCCATCCTCCTCCTCAATGGCCAGCCTGGTCTGCCTGGGACCTGTCAGGCACAGCACAGAGAGGAAAAGAGAGGAAGTGCTGGAAGAGCTGGGAGCAAAACCAGGCCACAAGCCCTATATGTACCTTACTTACCATGCTGTTGGCTGGTTTGCTGGCATGTGCCTCCATCTGCTGCCAGTACTTCTTTGATTCCTGCACAATATCTTCATGGGTCATTCCTGGTAATAAGAAGAAACAGGTCTGAGCCACTCTGCTTTGGACAAGAGAAAAGAGGGAGGGAAGGGTTGCAGGACTTCCTTTATTGGGACTTAGAAACCCTTGTGTGGCTAACAGCTCCAATCCAAAACCATTCTATGAATCTATGAATAAGAAATGCAGCATCACACAAGAAAAAGGTTTGGTTTTGGTTTGGTTTTTTCTTAGGAATTAGCTCCTGACCAACTCAGGTGGTGATGGAGCAACCCCCCTGCCAGCACCAACCAGCTAGATGAGCTGTATGATTCTCTGAGCAATCTACAGCAAGAGAAGTCTGCAAGAGCAGGAACTGTCAGGTCAGTGTGAGGACTCTTACCAAAAAAACCCCAAAGGTTATTTAAGTGCTAATAAGACTTTGGAGAGCTACCAACCAAACCAAAGCAAGCCTTTTACAATGTCCAGCTGACTGCAACAAGGATGGCCTTGCTGCAGCACCCCCAGCACAGAGAAGCTGCAGAAGTGCTTGCTTTGGTTTTCACTTCTGTATTTGTTACAGAGTGAGGTGTTCCCCTGCCCATGCCACACTGACATGATCTTTGATCTGGAAGCCAGCATGTTTCAGAACTTAAAGGCCAGCAAACACAAGTTTTCATCTCAGCTTAGGCTGTGTGTAACTTGGATCAGTCACAGCATTCCTGACTTCAGTTTCCCCATTTGAGATTTTAGCTGTGCAGGTCCCTGCCAGGTAGCAACACTGCTACTGTACAGGGCTTCGACAGGATGAAAAGCATTCAGGGAACTTCACCATTCTAAAAGAACATTTGCCCAGGCCTCAAAAAATGGCAGCTGCAGCACAGCTGGTACTATTCCCAGAGCAGAACTGTTTGTGGATTTTCTTCTTCTTAGCCATTAATCCTAGAGAAAACTGTGTGGAGTTAGAGAAACTGCAACATCCTCTTTGGTGTCCAAGTATTCTGCAATGGACACGTTGAAGGTCTGCGCTTTAGGAGCAAAAACTACAAAGCTGGGAAGACCACGACAAAAAGTTAACACGCTGCACTGGATCTGGCAGAGAAAGAGCAGAAGCAGATCCTGTCTCCTACACTCTGCACACCTGCACTGTGATTCTTGAGGTGCAGATCCAATGAGAGAAGCACATACAGCTCTTGTCAGAAAACTGAATTCCAAATGAGTTTTTCAGCAAGTGAATGCCTCCTTCCAGTCCCAGAGATCTGAACTAGCTCAACAATACAGGCTAGAAATGTGGTGGTTGGGGAAAAAACCAGCCTCCCAAATAATGAAAGAATGTTTTCCAAGACACCATCTTTCCAGAGCATGAACTGTCTGGAAGAGATGACTGGAGAACCAAAAAGCTCATGAGTTGATTACTTAGAACATTTCGGCATCGCTTGCAACATCATTAGCGAGGACAAAGGCTCTGCGATTTCCACTGATGGAAGAAGTTAGCAAGATATGTCTGTGCAAAGCCACAGTGAACAAGAAAACAGTCCTGCCTGTCCACCTTTTCAGATCTTGGGAACCTTTCACTCCACTAATACAATCCCTTATCCCCACAAACAAAGCCACAAGCTCTGTGAAAGCTCCAATGGCTGTGAAAAGCAGCAGCCCACTGGTTTCAAACGCAAGCTGCTAGGAATGATGTCTTCTTTCTATTCTTGTCAAGCACACAGCACCCAAATCAAATTCTCTGCTTTAGTAAAAGCATTTCCAGAGAATGGCAACAACCACCTTTCATCTCTGTTTCCATAATAAGGGCTACACTTAAGAGAAGTAATAAACTACCACTCCAGGAAGGTGAACTCACAAGGGAAAAGGGCCCTGTAGAAAAAGAAACTAAAAGATGATGTCTTTCCCATTGCTGGAGAAGATGGGAATAAGCACAAGGATTACTGACCACCTCTGCAGCTTAACTCCTCGCTTGTTTCAGCTCCTCAGCTTCCCCTTTGAAAAGCACTACTTCAGATAAAGAAGGCTAGAACCAAAAATCAATCTAACCATTTCTTCTACAGGCTGATGGGGGGCTGGGGGGAAGAAAGAAGCAATGTTCTAAAAACCAAACAACAAACCAAACCAACAAAAATAAACCAATCATGGAGTGGGGTGAAAAGCAAGGTGCTTGAGTACCCAGAGTGCTACAGGCAGTAACACAAGCGTGTAGGGCAGCTCACAGGCAGCATAGGGTCTTAGGAACTCTGGTGGTGTCATTTTTTAATTTCCTGTGGCCAGAAGCAGGTGAGGCCCAAACAGGAAGAACAGAAAATGGCATTTGCCACAGTGTGCTCCTTGTTCATCACTGCCCCTCACAAGCCAAACCGAGGCCACAGGCTGCACCGAACAACAGGCCCTTGAACAATAAATTAAACAAGTTGCCTCCAATTACATCAAAGAACGGTGAGAAACTCCCATAATGTTTCCTCACTGAAGTGCTGCTACCACTGGGATGGGTCCTGCACTAAACAAGACTCTGTGGTGCAAAAAGATGTAGGTGGACCAGTTTCTACTCAGCTAGCAGGAGAGCACCAAAAGAAACCTTCCAATATGTCAGAGAGACAGAGGACTGAAAGTTCCAGACGTGGCAGGGTCATTATATGAATGACCTTAATATAACTTATGCAATAGATGGTAGGTTTAAGTTGGACATAAGGAGGAATTTCTTTACAATGAGAGTGGTAAAATACTGCAACTGTGGTTGAGGCCCCATCCCTGGAGACTTTCAAGATCAGACTTGCTGTGGCCCTGGGCAGCCTGATCCATTTGGAGTTATCCCTACTGACTGCAGGGCGGTTGGACCAGATGACCTTTGAGGGTCCCTTCCAACCCAATGCAATCTGTGAAAATTCCAAGTATCTTGTAATTTCCCACTGCTGGTGCATTTGTTTGGAGAAACTGGAGATACACATTTACATAACTGCTTTGTTACCTCTGCACACTACCATTCTAGCTGCACCAGATGCTCACTCAGGGGGCTCAATTGCTGTCTAGGGTCTTGCACAAGATTTAAACACCAAAGCACCTCTGGGGATTCAGTCCTGCCTAATAATCATTTTAACTTATGCAGCTGGTCCCCAGGGAAAAGCTTCCTGATCTGCAAATTACAGTAGCACATGTAAAGGGACAAGGGCCAAATAATCTCACAGAACATCTTTGCTGTGTCTCTGAGAAGACAGTGAGTACATGCAAAAGTGAGTGACAGCTTCTCAGTACTCCTAAATCACCTTCTTCCCATCTCAGCTGGCCCTGGGGAGCGTATGCATCACCAGCCCTGTACCAAGTAACACTCACCTGAATACTGCTGCAGCAGCCAGACCTTGAGCTCAATGAAGCTGTGAGCGAAGTGGCAGCTGTCCTCACGCAGGCAGCCGTAGCGCACCTCGTGCCGGCACACGTCGAACTGGAAGTGCTCCTGGAACTGGCGGATCTTGGAGTACTTCAGCGAGGTGGAACGCACGATGTGGACCAGACACCTGCAGCCAGGACAAAAACATGAACCACCAGAGGGTCAAATCTTCACTTACATGTGACTTTCTGCACTACGTAAGACTTTCATTTGGCTGGGCACACAAAGGACACAGAAAATCAACCCTAGGAGAGGCAGACTCCCACCAAACGCCTGTGTTTTCCCACCCTCTCAACCCTTGGTAGGTATTTTCAATCTCCTCAGCCCATGGGTGATGCTCTGCTTAAGTTCAGGTATCAGACACATTTCAAAATAGGCAGCAAAGATACCAACTCCTCTGGCTCAGCAACTCCCTTGGTCTCAGGTTGCCAGGAACCAGAAGGGAGTTGTGTTACTGTGTACTTGACATGGTTCTTAATACTTGTTTCCCCAAACATGCATTACCAGCCAGTTAGAGACAGGATCCTGAGCTGGAGGATTTTTAGTTTGACCTTTATGTAAAGGCCAAACTGAAAGGCAGATTAAGCCAATGGAAAATTTAGGCTGACTCCAAAGGGCTGAAATCCCTCTGCACCCGGAGCAAACACAGAGGGTGAGGCATGCAGTACTATTATCATGCTTTGAGCTGCCCTCTGATTGGAACCCATGGAGAGGAAAGAAAGAAGGAGACCAGGATCCTGGAGTTAAACTGGCTGGACTTGTGAGAGATTGCTTCCATCACAGCACAGAAAACATTCACTCACTTGTTGTCATGGAAACTGTGCTTGGCAGAAAGGTTGGAGCAGACAGATGGTGTGTCCTTGGTCCCTTTGCTGATAATCCGGGGTTTGCTGTCAAAGCAAATCTGAGAAAAGAAGAATTAGCATGCTGGGAAAAATCTTAGAGAGCAGTGAACCAGAGCCACTTCACTTGGAAGGGGAAGAAGAACCAGAGCCAGCCTATTCTAATGTTCAAAGTCAGAAGAAGCCTGGTGAAAACTTTGTGGTAGGGCTTTAAAATAAAGCAAGAATATTTGTGGAAAAGCTTCTGGACAACATTTTTTGGCTTATTCTCAACAGTATTTTCCATTGTCGTTGGAAAAATTTTGGTCAGAGCCACATATTCTTTCCCAGTTAGCCAGCAGAGCAAGAACAAAGAGGGGAATGATTAGGAGAACTAGAAGAAGAGCCAGTTCACAAAGAACATGGGCCTGAACATGTACCACTGCCAGTGTGGGGAACTCTCTGCTGCAGAGCATCAAGATGGTACAAGCCAGGCTTTAGCTGGCCAACTCAGTGGCTCAGCACAAACATCAAGTGGAAATTTGTTGCATTTGGGGGTTTTGATGTCTCACGTAGCTGGGGCCAAGTTACAATTCAAAGCAACATCTCGAGACAGAAGAAGAGACAGGTGAGCCTATGAGGATGTCTGCATCTGGTTCAGCTGCAGGGCTAAGAAGCAAAACAACCTCTTTCTCCCACGCAGCTGCATCCACTGCTCACTGCTCTTCTGAGAGCAGGGCACTGCCTGGGACATTTAGAATCATAAAATTGTTTAGGTTGGAAAAGATCTTTGAGATCATGAAGTCCAATAATTAATTGAACACTGCGAAGTCCCACTAAACCATGTCACAAAGCACCACATCTACACATCTTTTACAAAGCCACAGAGATGGTAACTCTACTACTTGCCTGGGCATCCTGTTCCAGTGCTTGACAAGCCCTTTGGTAAAGAAATTTATCCTAATACCCGACTTAAACCTCCCCTGGTTCAACTTTCCTCCTGTCTATCACTACATACTTGGGAGAAGAGACTAACTTCTGCCTCACTATACCTCCTTTTCGGGCAGCTGTAGAGTGATAAGGTCTCCTCTGAGCAACCTTCTCTGTTTGTGAAGAACAGGTCCAGAGGGGCACCTTCCCTAGTTGGCTCACTCACCAGCTGTGTCAGGAAGTTATCTTCCACACACTCTAGGAACCTCCTACACTGTTTCCTCTCCTCTGTATTGTATTTCCAGAAGACATCTGGTAAGCTAAAGGCACTCATGAGAACAAGGGTTAGTAATTGTGAGACTTCTCCCAGCTGCCTATAAAATTATTTCACCTGCTTCTCAGTCCTGGTTGGGTGGTCTATAACAGATTACCATCATGATCTCTGCATGGGTGACCTCCCTGATTCTTACCCATAAACACTCATCTCCACCACCTCCATTGTTAAGCACTAGACAGCCAAACCTCTCCTGAACATACAGGGCTAGCCCATCGTCTCTCCTTCCCTGTACATCCCTTCTGAGGAGTTTCATAGAATCATAGAATTGTTAGGGTTGGAAGGGACCTCAAGGATCATATAGCTCCAGCTCCCCTGTCATGAGCAGGGACACCTCACACTACATCAGGTTGCTCAGAGCCACATCCAGCCTGGCCTTAAAAACTTCCAGGGATGAGGCTTCTACCACCTCCCTGGGCAACCTGTGCCAGTGTCTCACCACCCTCATGGTGAAGAACTTCTTCCTAACATCCAATCTGAATCTATCCATTTCTATTTTTGTTCCATTTATAGCCATCCACTGCAGCAGTCCAGCTGTGGGAGTCTTCCCACCATGTTTTTGTGATGTCAGCTATGATCAATGGTCCAGGTCCATACTGAGGAAACAACGAAGGCTGCCTTCTCTGTACCTCACAGAGGAAGGTGAAGATGCCCTGATGTTCCTTGAGGAGCTTGGCAATGGTGAGGCTGCTCTGCTTGATACCACCTAGCGGGTCAAAGAGGAGGTCACGGTTGAGGGTCCCCTTCCTCTCCTCGGTCCACACGTCGATCTCTTCCTGGTGGTACGCGAAGGTGCAGTTATCTCCGTACTTACAGTCCTGCTTGTTAAGCATATCTACAAAGCAACAAACAGCACACACCACCACTCAGGGAGGGCGGCCCAGTCAGAATCTAAACTCTCTCTCCTGTCTCCTCCCACTGCCCACACCACACAAGGAGCTGAAAGCAAGAAAACACAGAGTTAAATAACCCCAGCAACATAACCCACCCCAACAAGTTTGTCTATACCAAGACACTTGAAAGTCAATGCAAACTGCTGAGTCATGACAATCTCAAGTAGTGCCATCTGTTCTGGAAACTGTCTCAAAATGGGGGCCTGCCTCTCAACATTCAGTGCCTGGCCACAATTTAACCAACCCCTGTTATCCTGGACCTTGCAATCTCCCCACCTCATTATCCACTTCATAATAACACTGCCTCATGAACCAGTCCCATCACATTGCCTGCACATAAGGAGAGGTGGGCTAGAGCAAAGGAGAAGGCAGAGAGGGATTTTCTCTAGGAAGAACCACAGCCCTGCCGTGGGGCTGCTTGGTGGAGAGGGATTAATGAAGGCACATATACAGGAGACAAGTACTCAGGAAAGCAGCAGGGCAGCTCTGAGGGCTTGGCTGTGCACAACTTTGCTATGCCTTTGCAACTCTTCTGCTCCACCAGTTTAAAAGCTGCCTGCACAGGAACTCATTGCCTTTCTGAGGCTCTCAGCCCACAGGCTACAGAAGGGACAGGAAAGCCCCAAAGACAGTAGAAGATGGCAAGCAGAATTCTTCTCCCAACCTCCCCTGGCACACATCGTACAGCCCCTTCCTAGCCACTGACAGCCCTATCCCCTCCAGATCACCTTTGCACAGGTAATAGGATCCTACAAAGTTGGTTTTGGTAGGGCGAGGACGGATCCTCTTCCAGGTCTTGTCTTCCGAGTTCTTCAGCCTGCCCAGCAGGATGTCGCGCTTGCACTTGTGCTCCAAGCCTTCCCGGTAAGTGTAATCGCCAGCCTTGGGCCCTGCAGGACAGAACAACCCCATCAGCCTGGGGAGAGGCAGACTCTCCCCAGGCCAGTGTCCTGGGTGGCAGAGCAAAGGCATCACCTGTTTTGGGGTAGCAGATGTGACAGGCTTGTTTGAAGACGTGAGTAGCTGCCAGAGGGTTCTTCACCAGCAGGGCTGTGTTGGGCATTACGGGTTCTGGCAGGAGCTCAGTGACCTTGGGTGCAGTTGGGTGACTCACTCCACCAAGGCTGACCTGAGAGAAAACACGGGTACCTCTCTTCTGAGCTCTGCAGTCATATGGGTAAGAAATCTCTCTCATCCCCATTCTGGCCCCTCCAAAACCTTCCCGATTCTCTCTCTCCTCAAAACGTTCACATCTGAAACTATGTTTCCAAAAGAGCTGCATGCAACCTTCTCACAGACAGCAAACAGCGTGGTGTACTAACTTCAAAGACAGACCACTTCCTCTCTTAGTAAAGGACCTCAGTTTTCCACCAAGAGCCATGGAACTACACAGCCCCCTCACCCCTTCTCATTCCTTCCATCATGAGCAACTCTGCATGGGAAGGCTTTCAAATCAACCTTACCCCACCCTGGGGAAAAAACACTTATTAGTGGGTCTTCAGGGACCAAAGGACAATCTGAGGACAGAGACTTAGCTACGTGTTGAGGTGGGAGGAGCAGCAGGACATCACGAATTTAAGCATAATTCATGCTCCAGGTTTGCTAACTGTAGATAATCCTCCCCTTTTACCTCCAGGACTGGAGACATAGACAGGAGCAGGACAGTGTACCTGCAAAAGCCTCCTGATGGGCAGAGAGGAACAAAGAACCTCACTAGTTTTCAGACAAAGCTGGCTTACTCCAGCCTGCCCTTTTTGTGGTTTCCAGACACAGTGGGACCCTGTCCTCCATGATCCCCTGTTGAGCCTACAACCTAGGTCACACCTTGTTTACCTTGGCAACACAAACTGTTGCTTACAAATGAAGATGGAGCAGCCATCTTCCTACTGACTCTGCCTTAACACAGCATGGGAAGCAGCACTCACTGGGGGCAGGTTAAGAGGAGGGGCCCAAATTACCTACATCACCCAAGTCACTACTACCTTGGTTCCAGTGCACCTTGGGACATCAGCTCGGGGAGCGGCTCACTCACCACGGGGGATGGTTTTTGGCTGCCAGGTGGGTGTCGCAGTTCCTGAGGGCTAGTTTCTTCTGGGCAAAAGAAAGGGAAAAGAGCCCCACAGAACAAAAACAATCATTTCACTTTCAGAGGCAGTGATGCTCTCAAAGACAAGTAAATGCTTACTAAATCTATTTGCTTTACTTCATGGCATTCTAATATTTTTTTGCCCAAATCACCTAAGTCTCAGAAAAACTGTAGGAAAGGCCTTCCTGTTCCCCAAACCCTGCTGAACTCAACTCTATGCTGCTGAGCACTGATGTTCCCAAGGTGGCAATTCTAAAGCAGCCCAAAGCTGAGGTGGATTTGAGGGTTGAAGTGCTAACTGGGCAATCTCTGCTCTTCTCAAAATACTTTTGTTGCCAACTGCTGCAATACTGGGGACAAGTTAGCCGAGAAGAAGCCTGCCTTCCCTCCTGGGACAGAAGGGAACTTACTCTTTGCCCACCATCCTCCACCGCTTTGTTCCTTGTGACATGAGAGTGCAATGCCCCATGCAACATAACACTCATCTTCAATTCCTGTTGGCTTCTACCATTCTGCCCAGGTCCCCAGGATCTCGCTCATTTGGTCCACAATGTCAGAGTCATTGGAGAGGGTGGAGGAATCTCATTATACTCTAGCAAATTCTGTGAAGGGAGGTGTCCTGGACACCAAACTAGATTTAAATCTCACTGCTCATCATTATACACCTTTACTTTCCTTTCTCCTTTAAGATTTCACCCCATGCACATACTGGTTTCCTGGGATTACACACACCTATAGCCTCTCTCTTTACTCCTGAGCTCTGTCCAAGACAACTCTCTGCCCTCTTCTACATTTATTTCTCTGCTGTGGAGCACTGGCAGATAGAGCTATGTGACAGAAGCCCTAGCACTGAAGGAAAGAATTTGTCAAGAATTCACAAGTGAAGCAAAACAAACCCCCCTCAGCCCCACACCTACCAATGGCAAAGGAATCCAAGGCATCCAGTGACCCTCTGCTTGTCCCAAAGGAGTCCAGCGCATCGAGCCGGGAGTCTGTGTAGGGAAGCAGGTCCAAGGAATCCAGAGAATCCAAGGTGGAGCCACCGCTGCCTCCCGGCGGAGCCTCGAAGGCATCCAGGACAGAGGAGGAGGAGAGCTGCTTGGTGGGATCCATCACCAGGCCAAAAGAAGCAGGTGGCAGCGGGGTGGAGACAGGGATGCTGGCTGTCACAACTGGAGGCAGCAGCGGAGTTCCCCCGGAAACACAGGGATCAGCTGGGGCATCTCTGTTGGCAGGTTGGTAGGAATGGTGCCCTGGACCAGAGACTGGGGAAACGGGGAGGGGGAAATAAACAACACATTAGGAATGGTGAGCAGAGAATGAGTGAACACAGAGAGCAACAGACTCCCACTCGAGTATGTGCTGTACTATCTGAAGCAAACAGGTATGAGGCAGCTCTGGCCACCTGCAGACTTCCCACAGACCTCCCAACCTATCCACACAGCACAGTCTGGATCAAGGGTCCCCAGGATGTGTTGGGCCGCCTCAGTCTACGAGTCAGAACCCCGTGCCAGGCACTTAAATCAGCTCAGGTCGAGCAACAGTGCAGCTAAGTGCACACAGCACTGAAGACAATTATTCACAGCACCTCTCCTCAGAGATTTTTGTCTTGAGAGGTGTGTACTGGTTTCGTACCAGACAATGTGGAATTCACCCTCCAAAAAAGAGTAAATGACAACACTTACTCAGAATTTGGAAGTTAAATGAAAATAATATTCACAAAAGTAAATAAGCCCCCTGGACGCTCAAATACTCTGGAAAACTTTTATTTACAACAGTGCATTAGTCCTAAACCTGGCTGTGACACATGAATTTGAGTATGTTGCTTCCAGACCTAAGTTGGCTCACATAACATCAGCAACACACAACTAAGGGTAAGTAAATACAGATTTGTCTCTGCTTCTCCCAGACCTGTTCAAAGAACTTAGACTGAATGCAACCTGCACAGAACACAAGGAGATGAGAGCATGGCCACTGTACAAAACACAGCTGGTGATTCCTGCTTCAGCACACTACTACCCGCAGGTCTGCTTCAACTCCATGGACAACAGAGGCCAAGGGGAAGGTGATGGTGGAGGAAGGCTACCTCGGGTACCCTTAAGGGGAGCTCCATGAAGCTGCACACAGCCAAGCAGGCTTGGAGGTGGGCTCTTTAGCCCAAGCCAGTTGTAGAAATAAAGGAAGGAATGAATTTTGCCAGAGGAAGAGCTAGGAGGAAAGTGACACAGAAAGAGAAGCAGCAAGCGTATCCACATTCTCTAAGGACCTGTTTGGAACAAGAAGCAGGGAACCCAAGGGAACCCATGCAGTGCCCACTCTTACTAGGGGATATGGTGACCCTTCAGCAAGGGAGTCCAGGAGGGAGTCCAACTCTTCCCCAATG
Organism: Picus viridis; assembly: GCA_033816785.1. Lineage (NCBI taxonomy): Eukaryota > Metazoa > Chordata > Aves > Piciformes > Picidae > Picus > Picus viridis. Next base: position 21,800,072 of record CM066568.1, on the reverse strand, counting down.
ATGTCCCCATCTGTGAAGTCCTCCACACTCTCAGGCGCTGGCAGGGATCCGCAGTCTGGAGACGGGAGCAAGCTGGCAGCAGGGAGTGAGGTAGGCAACCCCTTTGCATCTGAGTCAGAGGGCAAAGGGGCCAGGCCCTCGCTCACAGGGATGGAGGTGGCCACAGGAGCTGGGAGGCACTGCAGGTCCATAGCACAGTCTGTGATAGGGGAGAAACAGAGCCAGTCACTCAGGAGAGCCTTTTGCAGTGCACAGGCAGAGTGCAGCCTGGCAAACCCCCTACTGCACAACTCCACCAAAGCACAAAACCCGAGATTGCCAATCTCACGAGAAGAAGCATTCTGGTCTCAAGAGTTCTTGCACTTTCACGTTTGTTCCCCACCTCCAATGGCTCACCAACAGTTGAAATATGCTCTAAGGATGAGTGCCCAGACTGCTGGATTTGGCAAACACATACAATAACCAGGAACAACATGAAACTTGTGGCTCAGCAGTTACTGAGTTCACTGTGGCCAAGCCTAAAGGCTAGAGGCACATAATCCAATTTATCTATTAACCCAACAGCTAGTGTTTTCTTTCATGGTCCTCACTAATGCATTTGCAGAGATCACTGCCTTCTCTGTTCCTTGGAGCTTGGATAACCTAGCTGAAAGGGTACTCACACAACACTCCCTAAAACCTCTGGCATCCTAAATGGCAAGGGACAGAAAACACAAGGTCCTGCTGGGAAGACAGTCAGAGATCAGGTGCTCAGACTAGGCTGTGCTAACAATGTGTCCCCCAAAAAACCATCAGACTCACTCAGCTGTCTCCACCCAAGTAAATTCCCTGCTCATGAGTGCTTCCTGATGCCTGCAGGTGAGAAGTTGCTGCCCACACTCCCCTTCAACACCTTAGCAGGAAGCATCCCTTGGGAACTTGAGTGAGTCAGGGCTGGGGCAGGAGAGAGGCAGTGACTTCCCTTAGGTCTTCCTCGCCTGTCCGATACATTACTGCAACAATAAGGCGTTCCCATCATGCAATATAAACCTCTGTTAAGTGAAGTTAAGGTTACAAGCACATATTCTTCACAGAAGAGCATTTTGATTCTCAAAAAATATAAAGAGGTTAAAAAAAAAAAAGGTCAAATGTTAGAAACTTGGAAAATGCAGCATTACATTTGCAGTTCTCAAACCAAGCACCCAAACTACCTTAATTCTGCCCCTGTGCAGATGTCCTGGAATAAAAGAAAAGAAATAAGGCAAAGATGCTACCTTCTCCATCCACACAGCCAGTGGCTGCACTGTAGCTGTGAGTCTAAGGCTATAGGCAAGGCAAAGTTTGGAAGGAAAGACAAGAGCTTTTATTGCGAAGTCTGATAGGAATGGGAAAGAAACTAGACAAGCTCCTGAGACACAGATCTTGATACACTGAGAAATGCTGCATCCTGTCTGTACAAGCTCTGCTCACTCAGCCCCCACAAGAACACAACCATCCCTCTCTAACTGGGACTGGGCAAGTGAACCACGTTGCAACCCTCCACACTGCATGTTCACTGATCTAGGACTGTTGCTACCCTGTGGTACCCTTGTTAAGAGAGCTCAGCAAATCAGCAATTCCTGCAAACCCCCAAGTACTGAACCAAACAACATCAGAGACCACGCACACACAGACCCCTTATCCCTGAACCCACCAGGAGCACACCACCACCACACCCTGCAACCTTTCTTCTGGCATTTGTGGTGAATGGTCCACAGGGATGGACCTTGCAGGGCACAGGAGCCTGAGCTGTGACAAAAGGCAAGGAAAGCAGGGGGAAGCAGCAAGGGGCAGTCAGAGGTCCCTCTCCACAGCCTCATGGATGTGACTGAAGGCAAGCACAGGCATGGTACATCCATTGAACCTTATGGGATCCAACACAGGTTTTCAGCACTGCAGCTGGACACATTCCCCAGAGGCAGCAGCTCAAATGAAGGATGTAAATGTATTTAGTTTTGTAGCTACCCCTCAGATCAGGCTCAGCTCCAACCCCATGACCCCTTAACGACCACTTCTCTCAGCTCTTTGGTGTGGGTCCCCCAGCCTTGCTCAGGAGCCAGCTATCCAGCCTCCCTCAGAGCTGGCCTCATTGCTGCTGGCTCAGCCAGACTTCCCTCAGTACAAAGGGACAGTTTGTGCCTTCCCATTTTTCTGATGCTTAAATTTGGAGTACTGTCAAGATCCCTCCAGGGGCCAACAAGAAGTTCAGGACATGCTGGAAGGGCCAAGGACACAAGCAGCAGGGAGCAAAATGGTTCACAGTGACAGGGCCCCAAAGGATCCAGAAGTTCAGTCCTTTTCCAAGGAATGAATGAGGCCCTTTGGCTCCCACTCAGACTGAGAAGCAGAGGAAAGAGGCCCTCACACACCCTAAGAGGCTCAAAACCCTGAAAAGCTGAACACAACTGAAAAGGCAGAGAATGATATGGGTGGTATGTGACCCTTCACAGCTTGCTGCATGTGAAGGGTTAGAAGAACAGGGACCAAAAGATTTCACTGCTTGCAAGGGGCAGAGAGGAGATGTCTGCTCCTCTCTCCTCACCAGCCAAACCTTCTCATTCCTTCAGCCACTTCCTTGCATTCCCCTCTGTCCAATTTTTTCCCTATCCCTCCTTTCCCATTCCTGCTTTCCTCAGGACACCCTATCTGCTGACCTCACTCACCAACCACGATGCCCATACATCATACTCTCCCTTCCAGAGAGCTCATACCCCTTCTGCATGCACCTCATGTTTGCTCCACCTTAAAACAATACAACCCTGATGGAAGGGGTCCAGAGGAGGGCCACAACAATGGTCAGAGGGCTGGAACAACTCCTGAGAGAGTTTGGGTTGTTCAGCCTGGAGAAGAGAAGGCTCCAGGGGAGACCTTATAGCAGCCTTCCAGTACCTGAATGTACTGGAAAGTTGGGAGGGACTGTTTATAAGGACATGCAGCAATAGGACAAGGGATGATGGTTTTAAACTAGAGAAGGGCAGACTCAGTTTGGACATTAAGAAGTTCTTTACTACAAGGGTGGTGCAACACTGGAACAGGTTGCTCAGGGAACTGGTGGAGGCCCCAACCCTGGAGACATTCAAGGTCAGGGGGCTCTGAGCAACCTGATCTATTTGGATCCTATTTACTCCAGGACTGTTGGCCTAGATGACTTCTCAATGTCCATTCCAACCCAGTGCATTCTGTGATTCTATGATTCTGTTCTATGAAAACAGACTTCTTTGAGGAGCAGATCACATGCTTGCCTCCCCCTGATTTCTGCCACTGCCATGCCACTAAACCCCATGCATTACTATTAGAAAATCAATGTGGGTCTTGTCCACCTGCTCACCTGACCAAGTCTCTCTATAGTTTCTCTGGCTATACAGCAGTCTGTCCCAGAAGAACAAATACAGTGCTTTTAAAAGCCCTGTTTCTAGCTTCCACTTGCCATAACAGCAGTAGTTCCCTGGTGCATTAGCTGGCCAAAGGCCAAAATGAGCCAGAGATGAGCCATGATCTGTACAGGGCAGGGCTGACTTAATCAGATGACTTCAAATGAAGCGTGGGGGAAGGGACTTCAGGAGTCTGCATCTTAAAAACCAAACCACCAACAAAACAAAGAACCTTGCTGAAGAAGCTTTCAATCTGAAACTCTCGAGGTATCCAGCACCCACAGCCTCCTGGTGTCACACCTCTCTCAGGACAATGGCATAACATGGAATTTCAGTGCTTTTGAAGATTTCCAAGCAGTAAAGGTTTCTCTGTTTGAGAGAACAGCAAAGGTGGCAGGCTACTCTTACACCAAATCCTGATTAGATAAAGAGCTGACTGGATGTAGTCACTCTTTACTCTGCAGCGGGAGTGCAGCTCAGTTTAGCACGGCAAGAAGATGGGAAAACCTCTCCTTAATCCACAGAACTCAGGCTCATGATTGCATGCAGCTTTCAGATACTGAACTGGCAGTCAACAGATGTTTTCCAAAGCACCCTAATAATGAAATTAGTTTCTTTCTAGAAAAAGAGCAATTGCCACTTGCAGTGGTAAGTCTTCCTACTTATCTTCACACACAGAGATACCTTTCAAAGGAACAAAGACTGGTGTGCTCAGAGGCACAAATTCAGTGCTCCAGCACACAACAAAGGGCAGAGCACGTAGCAAACCTTTCCACAGGGGCAGAGTTAAGGTTACTTGTTTCCCAGCATGAGAAAAGCAACCCCAGAGCTCTCCTTCTGCTCCTCCTGGGTGCCTAAGCCTAAACAGGGCTATCCCTGGGTCCCTTCCAACTCCCTTCATTTCCTCCACCTTACATCTTGGAGGACCATATGCAATGAGAGCACAAACAGCTGCCTACAACCTTAACTTGACTTTATCTGAAGTGTTTTGGCTGGGAGCAGAGTTTCAGAAGCTTTGCCAAGGCCAACTTTAACAAAGCACAACTGGAGAGAGCTGTGTACCTCAGCAGACCCTTTTAATTCCCAAACGTGTCTCTCACTGGGCCTGGACAAAAAGCTTTTCTGCAGGAAAAATACTCCTGCTTCCCACTGGCTTCTCCTCCTCCCTAGTTACCAAACCCAGCAATGTGCAGAAGAGACACACATGAAGAATGACAAAGTCTGGCCAGATACCTTACAAAAGGCACAAAAATCAGAGAAGATGTCTTTAGAATAGAACAGAATAGAATAGTCTTTACCTGTTTCAATGTCATCTATTGACCCCAATCCATTGGAAGTGGTCTGAAAAGAGGGTATAGGAAAGGGGAGAGAAAAATACCAGCAGAAATTAGTATTAAAAAAATATATCCACATTTCACAGGTGAGACTCTTTACTCCTCCCTAAGTGCATCTCACCCCTTCTTTTCTTTCATGGCCTCTTTCAGTGCAAGAGCAGTGAAACCAACAAACATTAAGAGGCCATTAAATACAAAGTGCCTCTTCATTTTTGCCTCCATCAGTGGACAAACCCTACTGCTGTAAAGGAATACCTGCCCTGCACAATAGCCAAGCACGTGAGCAAATCTGTACCTAGAAGAGGTAGAGAAAAACGCTGTGTCCCGAGTGCCAGGACACAGCAATTGGTCAGCCCCATGCAGCGTGAGATCTGATTAGCCTGACCTTACACAATGTTCCTTTCCTTAGCTCACATATTTTACAATGTACCAACCACAGACTTTTACAGCAAACTCAAAACAGGAAAAGCTTTCCTCTGAGACAACTGCTGACTTGGGAGCTCCAGGCAAGGAATGTAATGACATTATATTTTACAGAAACATAAACAGAGGGAAGTACCTCTTCCTGCAGCTTAAGCTTCAAGAGGCACAAGTAAAGCATTATCACTCTTGAGATACTGCCTCTGCTGCAACAGTTTGTGCAGCTTCTGGATTGTGCACTCTTGCAATTTCTTGCAAAAGGCAAGATTTTCAAAGGGAAAACTAGGCTGGACTATTAAAGCAAGCTGAGTGGCTTCCCTAGGAAGATGTGAAGACAAGGCACTCAGCCATGGGAGGTAAAAACTAATTCTTTAGTATCTCCTCTTGTACAAAATTACAGGTTTTATGGCTTTATAGTTTGTTTGCTTTCAGGTGTAGTGTGAAGTATCCAACAGCCTGCAAGAATAGCAGGAGTTTGGGGTTGTTGGGGTTTTTTGCCTAGTGGTGGAAGAAGAAAATGCTGATTTTCCTGTATTTTAGCTTAGTATTTGTACAGTGCCCTGCCCAAGCTGGATCTCCCAAGTGCCAGGATGATACCAACAGCACACAAACTGTGCACATACCTTGCTCAGTACATCACATGATTTAATTTTGCATGTCTCTTCAGCATTTGCACTTTCTGACTTCTTCTATGGAGCACTGCCCTAACTACACCCAAACCTGAAAAGTAAACCTTTAAAGTGCAACAGAAAGCAAACATTTGCAGTACCTAAGAAAGAAAACCATTAGATCACATTGAGTGATCTAATCGCTGACAGTAACAATGTTGTCACTAGAAAGTATTTTCAAGGAAATGAATTTTCTTGGCACTGTTTCTTAAAGAAGAAAACACTCACTAGGACATTCAAGTCCTGCAAGGCAGTTTTCATTTTGCATATACTGTGAAGCATTCTGGTAGCTCAGTGTGTGAACAGTAACAACCACAGGATGCAAACTCTACCTGGTTTGACAAATTGATTGATGTGCCGTTACTGAGGAGTGAGAATGTTTCCAATTCCTGCTGCAAGGAAGAGAGAGGTCTTAGAACACAGACAGCCCAAGAGTGTTTGCAGACTCAGTAAAGCTGGGTTACAACACAGTTTCCTTCCAGGTACTGCCCATAAATAAAGGCCTGTGCCATTCTCAAAGGGCTATATGTTTGGCCTGGACACCTCAGTGCAAAACACCCAACATCCAACACACAAAGGTTTCCTGAGGAACAGAAGTTTGGGTCTTCTCTTTAAGAAATTACTGCTTTGGATTACAGCTCTGGCTTGAAAGCTGGAAGTCAACACAAGGACAGCAAGGTGTTATCAATCACTGTATTTCAAATAATAGAAAGCATCTTGGAGGTTTCTTTTAGATTTTAATTATAGCATAGAAATTGTTTAAGTCCCTCACAGCTGAGGAACATGACAGCAGCAAAAACATGGCAGGGCCAAGACAGTGAGTAGATACAAAAAATATTTGTATAAAACTTCCCTTTCATAGAATCACAGAATTGTATTGGTTGGGAAAGACCTCTAAGATCATTGGGTCCAACCATTAACCTAACACCACCATAGCCATTAAACCATGTCCTGAAGTGCCATGTCCACATGCTTCTTGAACACCTCCAGGCGTGGTGACTCTACCATCTCCCTGGACAGCCAATTCCAGTGCCTGACCACTCCTTCCATAAAGAAATGTTTCCTAATATGCAACCAACCCCTCCCCTGGCACAATTTCAGGCCATTTCCTCTCATCCTATCACCTGATACTAGAGAGAAGAGACTGACCCCCACCTCACTACAATCTCCTTTCAGGTAGTTGTAGCGAGCAATGAAGTCTCTCCTCAGCCTCCTCCTCTCGAGACTAAACCACCCCAGTTCCCTCAGCTGTTCCTCATAAGACTTGCTCCCCAGACTCTGCCAGCTTTGTCGCCCTTCTTTCTTTGAGACAGAATCATTTCAGAGTATTGAGAGCTGCCACAATCTCAAGGGTTTTTTGGGAGCAGGCCAATCATTTGTGAGGTTAGTCAGGGAGAGGAGTAAGATATTAGAACCAAAACCTCTCTGTGAACTGGATGCCCACCAATCACTTCGCTACATCCTGCAAAGGTGTCCCTCTGGTGATGGAACATTCTGGCTGTTTAACATCCCTCCACGTGGGAATGAGGATGCAAACATAAGCCTCAACTACAGGCTAACATTCCCTATTCCTGAAAATTCATCCTGGGATTTTGGGTGACCAAGGCAACTTCATCCCAGACTGCTGGCAGTGGCCTAACGCCCTCTAGCTCCATCCCAGGGTATACATTTAAACACCAACAGTGCTCCAGCCACAGCAGCACTTTCTTGTAGAGCCAGGTTAAGGTATCCCTGGCACGCTTCTAGGTTTTGACCAGCTGTGTACCTCCCGCTCTCCCAAAGTCCAGGCCTTTCCCCCACCACACAGAAGGTGTAAATATGGGGCAGGAACCCCTCATAACCATGGGATTCCATCCTCCAATCTCATACCAAGGCAAGGACCATGGTGCAAAATTTCCTTTGGGATCAAGCCACAGTCCTGTCTTGCTCCAAAAAACACTATCTGTGCATCAGAGGCCTCTCCTGCAGCACCAGCCTGGCTCTGCTTATCTTAGCTGGCGACTCAGGGCAAAGCGAGTCAGAGGGTCAGGACAAGGAAGGTATCCAGCAACCTGCTAGAGGGATTGCAATGTGTGTGTGTGTGTGTAGCTGCAGAGCCAAAAGTAAAGCTGACAGAGCCAAAGAGCAGCTTCTAAGAAGAAGGAAGTCATACCTGAGGTCGTTTGTAAGCTTTTCGAACCCTCAGCCCCAGCTTCTGGGCAAGCTCCTGTCCCAGCTGCGTGACGCTTTCATCCTGGGGACAAAACCATTGGCAGGACACTGTCAGTATTGCCTTTGTGGCACACACAGTGAAGTAAACAGGAATACAGTTATCCACACTGGGCTGCACCAACAAGCCTCGCTTGTAGACAGCAGCAAGTGGACAATGCCAGAGCAGCCCTAGGAGACCATGCAGATCTGAGGTCTTCTGCCTTTCAGCCCTGCTGAGATACCGAGGTTGCACCATGAGCTCTCTGCTACTTTCTTGATGCTGTAGAAAACAATAATCAAATGTCTGCACCCACTCTCTGAAAGCAGTGCTCATGAGTCTTGCTGCTAAGGTTGCTGGGCTGCCAGGGCTGGCAGCAGGGGGCTGATACAGCTTCCACAAGGTCTCTGTGTTGGAAGATTGACTAAGACATTTCACAAGATAAAGCCTTAAGAGGGAATAATGGGAAATTAATGTTAAAAGAATGCAGAGTCTTGTGAAAGGAAGAGATAAGTGTGGATTGCTGAAATGGTACCTTGTTCTCTTGCTAATTACAATGTGAATACCCTATCCCTTGGACAGACCCAAGGTTTTCTATTTCACAGCCAGGGGTGGGGAGTGGGAGGTTGTATCACACCTGAGTAAGCACCAGGTGGTCCCAAAAGACATCAGGAGATTGAGATAAGGGAAAAGGTAAATTTCTACCTTCCTATGTGAAGTTAGGAGTGATGGAATGACTGCCTTGCTTTGTTACTGTTTTCTATATCAGACTCAGGTTACGTCTCAGAAGGTCTGCTAGCTTCTTCACATCAACCTGCTAGCTCCTGATCCTGCTCAGGATGGTAATAAACTCAACATCTTGTCTCTATGTGTGGGTTGGACTTTGCACACTGGGTAAGAATCCATTTTTGGGACAACACCTGTGTATAGGAAGGTGTCTGCATGCCTTCCATCTCTGACAGCTACAGAGTTAATAATCAGTTTCAACATGCAGACAGTATTTGCTAGCCTGTTATGTTAGTTTGGTTTTAAAGCTGAAACCAAGTCTCAGCCTCCAACTCACTAGATACAAGGCATTTTGTCTCTGGCTCTGGTTAAACTGTCTCAGTTTAGTCAAGCAGATCTTTATGCTTTCCCCACTGCATGCCATTTACCATCCTCCCTGCTCACTGCTCATGCCCACCACTGAGCTTTAGACAAAGTTCTGGGCCACACTTCATTGACTTGCTCCAACCTCTCCAGTTCTGCCTGGACTAACAACCTGCCACAACCCTCACTTATTTATCAATGGCAACTCTTTCCTTCTGCTTTCCTCTCTCTCCTTATTCACAAAAATATTGGACTACTTTAAGTTTCTTCAAAGAAGGTGAAAAATAGGTACCCAACCAACTGCAATATCCCTCCTTAATGTTACAACATCTCCTCTTTCAATTCCAGCCCTGAAACTTGTTTTTTTCTCTCTACTTGCCTGGTCTTTCCAACTTCCTTCTGCCTGCAGTTCATCATTTTCCTTTCAACTCCTCCCTAATCTCTGGTTCTTCCAGCCCACAGTATCAGAAATTTCTCCCTTCCATTTGGAGTGCCATTTTCTGACTGTACTTGCTTTCCCATACCCTCAGCATTAGTCTTGTCAACATCTTCTCTGACTTCAGTGAAGACAAAACCTATCTTGTCTGTTTCCTCTTCTTTCTCCACCTCCTGTCCCGGCACAAAGTTCCTTCTCCTCCCGAAACCATCCCTGCACCTTCCAGAGACCTCTTCTTGGTCAAATCCATGGTCACTGCTCTTTCCTCATTTTCCTCCACCTCTCAGACCTTTCTAACACCAATCATGTTTCATTGCTCTGATTGCCTCTGGTCATTCTGCCTTCCAAAACACTCTCTCAGTTGTCTCCCAACATCAGACATTTTCTTGCTCCCTGTGGAAAACTCACCAAAAAGACCTCTGATGTAACTTCTTTTCATTAATCTCATACTCGCACCTACCAGGTTTACTCTATCCAACTCCACATGCCAAAGTAACTCTGAGATATCTCCTCAGATTTCTGGACAAGCTCAAGGATGTTTGTCTCTCTAAACTGCCTCTGCTGCCCTTCCCAATAACCCATAGTTAATTATTGTCCTTTCTGTCAGCAGGCCTGAGGCTTGGGGGTGGAGGGTTATTTGCTTGTCCTGAGGGATTGGCACAGACTCCAATGTAGTCACTGAAAACACTTTATTAACTCATCTGAGGGCCTCATATATGCCCCAAATAGCTGATGTAACATATGGACAAAGACATGAAACTGCAGCTGAGCTAATTTAACAATCACATATTCTTTGCACTACTCAAATTTGTTTCTGCTTTCTTATCTACAAGGTCAGGACAGTCTTGGGTAGCTGACCTAGACAGCATTCCAGAAAGCTTTCATCCCACAGTTTCGAACTTACAAGTACAACACTTCTTTGTTACCTGCCTGATCTCTTAAAGGGGACTTAGATCCTGCTGGTCCTACTCCCCCATTTGCTCTTTGTCTTCCCAAGGTCTTCCTTTAGCTTTCTCTTCCCTCAGCCAAATGCCACCTTCAGGTGCTTACTACCTTCCACCTAAATGAAGGGATGCTCTCCTCCAAGACCCTAAAAACCCCCAAGCCATACCACACACAAAACTATCAAACAAAACCAAGCATACAGAGGAGAATCAATTCCATCATGCAAACTAGCAGCACTCAGTATCTGGACCTAGAAACAAGTTAACTGCTAGAGAGTGAGCCAACTGAGTGGCAGAGCCTTCACCACCAGAAGTTTTAGTACAGGCTCTGCTTTGACTACAATGAAGTTCCCAGCTGTTACTGCAATGCAGCCTGGAAGTATCCATGTGCTCCAAAGGAAGTAAGAGTGAGATGATGGATAGCATGACTTGCCTTTGATGCAGAGAAGGCTTATGCTTTCTGGTAATCAGGTAATAAGGCAATGGAGTATGTTAATTACAAGCCTGAACTGTCTAGAATAGGGAATGCAGATCACTTGATATGGAGTTTGTAAGGCTGAGCTTTCCTGCCACAGAGAAGTCTGATAGATTGTTTGTAGCCTGATAATTGGAGTAATAATAATAATGGGAGATATGTAAATGTAAGCACATAGTTAAAAATCAATTCAATTCAGTGGCTGGCTAAAAATCTACCTAATAACAGTTTGGTTTCCTGTTCAATACTTGGCCTAAAAGGACACTCCACAAAAGCACTGTCAGGAAAACATCTAGGGCCTTGTAGATGCAGATAGCTGCCCCCAAAGGCAAAATAATTTGCACACCTGTGAACATAAAAATAACTATGACATCATGTCAAGGATTCTCTTGCATGTTCTTCAAGAAATATAACACTTTATCAGTTTGCCCTAGCAATCAGTAAGAAAAACATGAGACACTTATCTAACCTCCCAAAAAGTAGACATGTTTTCCCTCTAGTGCTCCAGCTTGCATTTCTCCCATGCTCCTAGTCACTCCCACTAGACAAATAAAAACAGACTTATTGCCTTAGCTCACATTTTGTTAATGGGTGCTTGTGTTCTTCACAAACAGGCCACCAAACATGCTGCCACTAACCAATGTCTCTGGCTGGCACTATCTGTAGAGGGTGACTTGGACTGAAGAGACTTGGGAGGTCAAACATCTTCTTCGAGTTGGAGAGACAGAATTTCTGGGCACAAGCATGTTCCCAGGAACAGCCAAGTTTCCTCTTCCACCATTCTCTGGCCCCATACTAAGCATGTTAGAGAGGAGGAGCATGGTGGGCCACAGAAATCAAGAGGAGCTGCATGTCAAACACTTACATGGGGGAGGGAGAGCAAGCAGCGGCTATTGCACTCGTATGCTTCTTTGTGTCTTCCAAGCTCGTTCAGGGAGCGAGCCTTCCGGAACAGCGCTCGGATGTTCTCCTTGTCAAGGCTTAAAGCCTTCTCACTGTCTTCCAGTGCTTTCTCATACAGCCCCTGCATGGAAGAGACCACTCTGAGTCAACTGAGGCACAGCAGACCAACTCCTCCTTCTGTGTGAAAGCAAAGGTTTTATTTCTCAGCAGAAATGAGGACTGTAACAAGGCAGCTGGAAATACAAAACTGACCTCACACACAGACCAGCACATGAACACTCCAAACCTACAGCAGCAGAACATTTGGTTAAGTCTTGCAATACTCAAAACATTTCAAAGTCAGTAAATGCCACAATTCAGGCTGAGCAACCCTCTACCCTGGCCACGTTATATTTGACAGTCTTTAATTAAGTGGCTGCTTACTTACTGTTTTTTTTTACTGTTTTTTGTGGGACTCAGCCTCATTATGAACAGGATGGACCTGCTCTGGGACCTGCTCAGGAAAGCTGTTAGATTCCTCAGCAAGATGGAACCATGCAGCCTTTCAGAGTCTTTCAGAATCTTTTTCCATTTGTGTGCTGAAAGTTGTCAAGACCCAAAGCCTTCTCACTGACTTCCGGTGCCTCACTTGAAGAGGCAGAAGCCTCTAGAGCAATAGTCACTGGGTACTCCAGAGAAATATCCAGTCCTTACTGGAGGGCATTGGATTGTACTAACTCCTCACCAACACGGACCACTACAGCTTTATCAACATTATTAGACCTGGCCTCCTCTCCTTCACATCCTTCTTCTGCTCTTAGAGGACACAGTGGGGAGATACCAGATTTTTCTATGTCATCATCTCCTCCACCGTTAGAACAGAGAGTGGACAAAGCCAACTGAAACCTCTCTTGACATCTTTTCCAACTGCATGGCACTGCAACCATGATGTCCTCTTCCTCGGACCCTGAAGGCAAGTCGGGAAGGTGCTCACCATGGCGAAGTAGCAGGCAGCTCTGTTGACATGCAGCTTGCACAGGAGTTCCTTTGGGATGGTCACCTCATCGGAGGCTGCGTAATCTGCCACGTTCAGTCCTTCTACATACTGCACCAAGGAAAGCTTGAAATCCTTCTCTCGAAACAAATCATTGCCCTCTGCAAACAGGTTTCTCACCAGCTTCTGCAAAAAGGCCTGGGCAGAAAGGAGAGAGCAAACCCCCTGAAGTGGTTATTCAGAGACAGGAGAGGTTTCCCAGCTTCCCATTCCTTTCCACACGTTTCGGCAAACTTCCTGCCCACTACAATTCTCTTGCCTCCCCATCCTCCTGTAAAACATCAGTCTTTTGACAGGAGAAGAATCCAGGCAAATTTCCTTTCTTCTTGAAGAGGCAAGTGTCTCCTCCTTTCCCTGAAAGTTGTCACTGCCAGAACTGTAAAACTTTTAAGTTACAAATTGTGACAGACTATCCCACACCCTCCACTTTTGGTATGGAAATCAATGGCTGTGCAACAGAACAGATCTTGCTAACCAGAGGACTCCCTGCTTCAGAAAACAAATTCTTCATTACCTCATAATCTTCTTGGCTTAGGGGTAATGTGGACCTAAAAAAAACAGAAGAGAAAATGCTCATGGAACAGGAATCCATGCAAACCAGGGCTTTTCTCTGGCAAATAAATCATCTTGCTGGTTCTGTGTTGACCATTTTAGTGAGTCACCGAACATTTTATCACTTCAAAGGCAACTGGGGCAAAGAGAACACAATTAGAATCCCTTCATAGAATTGGGGTTTTTGTGGTTGGAAAAGATTTTTAAGATCATGGAGTCCAAGTCTGGTGCTAAACCATCTCCCTTGGCACCACGTCTGTGTGTCTTTTAAATGTCTTCAAGGATGGGGACTCAACCACTTCCTTCAGGAACCTATTCCAGGGAGCATGATGCTCAGTGATAGCCACAGTGGTGTCAAGAGATGGTCAGGTCCAAAGGCATGTGAGACTGTAGGAATCTTATTCTCAGCCATTTTCTGTGCATACATAATCCTCTGTAACACACCTTCAGATAGCCACTAAAAAAACCAAACATCTTTGAGAAAGTCCCATGAGAGACTGCCATGGAGAATACAAGTGTATTAGACAGGTGTATTTTAATAAGTGCATCTGGCTCTAATGAGAGGCATCAGACTCCCTCAAAGCACTGAGAGTCCAAAGACATACAGTGGTAAATGCACTCACTTTCCTTGGTGTTATCTTAGTCAAATGCTTTCAGGCCTGCATCCAAAAAAAAAAGGAAAGGAGAAAACAGTGCAGGTTCAGGAGGACATTTAACTCCATCTGTCTTGGCCAAGGCTGCCAGGCTGTGCCACAACACTGGCAGTGCTTGTGTGGGTAACACCTACCCTACAACATTTAGGAGAACAAGGCTTAGGAGAAAGGTTTTGTTCTTCAAACCAGACCACTCAATTCATCCTGGCATTGGTCCACTTGTATTTACATTCTCTCTTCAAGGAGAAAACTACGGGGTTTAGAATCCTTGTCACCTTTCACAGCCCTCCTCACCTTTGAAATACAGCACTATGTATGATCTTACTGATCAAGGAATAAACTTGGCTTAGATTTCATCTAATCTAAGCATTGTCTGCACTACAGGAAATGCCATGGCTCTGTAAGAAGCATTCATTCTGCTTACAAAATTGAAGCACCCATCTTTCACATCAAAGCAAGCAGAGGACACTGCCCCTGGTTCAGAGTTCAAGGCACACTCCAGAAGCATGAGAAACATGCCAAATTTCCAAATTACTTCCTTTCCAGGAATCTTGCACATTTTTATTGTTACCAAAACACACCTCACAACTGCCTCTCTGAAAGTGGGTTATCAGCCCCATTTCACCTCTGACTGGGGTGAAAATATCATTGCCGTGCTACAGGCTATAAACATGTAACATGGAAGATTTGCTTGATTGGTTGGTTTGGTTTGGTTTGTTTTTTTCACATGGCAGATGCACAGATTTCAGCCACAATAACTGCAGGACTTAAAGGAGACCTTAAAAAACCCAACCAAACCAATCTGAATTACAATCTTGCTACTTCCTTACTCACAATGGAAGCTGGGCTTGAGTCTGAGGCCTTTGCTAATTCAAAGCACTGGAGGGGAAAAGAAACACCCTACTTTATTTTATATGGAAGTACTTAAGTCTTGTAACTACTACAAAAGCAACCACTTTGAGCTACAGAAGGCCACGTGATGTTCACAGAAGAGTGACCCGAGGCACCTAGCAGGTTGGCTACTATAAAAGATCCCAGGTTCTCTATTTCTCCAATAGGTACCATATGGCGTACCTGGCAAGTCATTTACCTTGCTTTCCCCACTTGCAAAATCAAAACACTATCTGCTGTCCTAAGAAAAATGGGACAACCTTACTGAGAGTGCACTTTGAGATCTTCACACTGAAGATGAAGCAGAAGGTCCAAATACTATTAGCATTATGCTGACTAGAAAGATCATCCTGGAACTGCAGAGGAGGGCAAAATCCAAGGAAATTAAAGTGACAGGATTTGAAGTCTAGACAGCAGGCAGGACAAGAAGCACACTGAAGAATTACAGTAAAAATCCTCAGGACTTTCTCTCTTCCTCATGTTGCAAACCCAAAACAGTGAATAGAAAGAACTCAGTTCCTACAACCCTCAATACAAAAACAACCACCTCCAAAGCCACAGGAAACAATGAGGTTGTCCACTTACTGAATGAACTGGAGTCCTTTCTCTATTTCTTGTTTTCTCTTCTGTCTCTCCATTATAATTGCTGCAGAGGAAGAAGAAAAAGAAACACCACAAAATTAGTCATTTGAGGTCTTGCTGGCAATTAAGAGGCCCCGTATTTTGTGTGTGCCCGAATTTACTATAACAAAATGTTCCAGACCAGACTCCCTGAACTCTGAAGTCCATGATTTATCTACACTGCAGATACAGAATGGCAAGCAGCTCACTACAAAGTTTCTGCTTTTTCTCACATGCCACCTCCAGGATACATGGGCAAAAAGGAATTAACTTCAATTTGAGCTCTCTGCTTAGGCTGCCAGTAAATAAACCAATGGGAACCAACTGTTACCATGAGCATCTTCTAGGAAAGGGGGAAAAAATACAAAGTACAATAATAAATCAACATTTCCCCTGCACTGGCAGTCATTGTAGGAATTTGTGCTGGGACCCTCCCATGACATGCAATTCAGACCATTATTTATCTGAACTGGGTTTAGGCTGGTTTGCTGTGTGGCATATGAAACAAGGGACCTATGTAAGGCATATGGAGGCATATCACAAAGAAAGATGCAAAAGGAGGAGATGGAATTGCTTGCCATGGCCCATGGAAAAGGACAGTGATAAATCTGTGCAATGAGAATTTCATGCTGAAAACCAGCAGGCAAGAGCAGCACAGACTTGGGAATGCTCCTTTGGAGAGGTGGTAGGGCCACATCCTGCAGTGTTTTAAATTGGGGTGGGCAGCACCTGAGAAAGGCTGAAGAGAGTTATCAGCACTTAGGCAGGGTCACAATGAGCACAGTCATTTGTCTGGGTTTGTCCAAATCCACTCTGAGTCTCTGTGAGCACAGACAAATAAGTAGTATGATGAAACATATTTTGATCAGTGTCTCAACTGAAACGGGCTTGAATCACACCATTAAATATATGAGCTGCATTCCCAGCAGTTTGGATGTACATCTTGGAATAGCTCCTCCCTGACTTCTCCCCAGGGTACACAGGTCTGCCACACAAGAAAAGAAGGCCTTGGAGAGCACTGTAGCCCAGCTTCCTTTTCCATTAAAACCATTCCTATCATTCTAAGATAATTTACAGTATCTATGGCATGTTCAGCCCAGACAGGGTGAAGGGACCTTCAAGGTGTGTGAAAATCAATCCTAACAACTCAGCAAGCCCTTATTGATTGTGTTCTGTGCCAAGCAAAATGTAGAAGAATTGATACCTGCCCTTTTATCAAGGAGAGTTGGGGGAAGGGGCAAAAGCAAGAACAAGAGAAAGACCAGGAAGAAGTGGTAGCAGAAGGAAGCAAGAGCTTGAAAGTGACACTGTGCACTTTGCGAGTTATCAGGCATTACATTTGAGAGCAATCTGGTTTGAGCAGCAGGTAGAAGATTTTTAGCAGCTGCATTTGCAACAGGATGGGCAGTGCAGCAAGAAGGGGAAAGCCAACAGACAAAGTGAGCGATGATCAGTATCTTCACCAAGGCTTTACACAGCAGTGATGGAGGAGGTAGACTTCAGTAGAACACCAACAGAAGGCCTGGAATGATTTATAAATAGCCTGGATAATGAGCAATCAGGAAGAAAGAAGGAAATTTAACAAGGAGACTGTGAGGTTAATATGATCACTAATGCTACAGGCAGGCAGGCTTGAGGGGTAGAAAAAGAGACAGGGGCAATTCATTTGACAGTCCTCCTTGCATGAAATTCTGCAAAGACTGAAGTAAGAGAGAACAGGCAAGGTGAAGAGGAGCAGCAGGAACCATTTCCAAATAGCAGTGAAAGCAACAGAAGAGGACAGAGCAACCCGTAAGAGAAAGATCAGGTGGGGAAAGAGCCACCACAGGAAACTACAAGAGAGAAACTGGAGGGGGATTGGGTAAGAGAGTCAAGTGGACCTACAAAAAGCTCATGGAGGAAAGCACAAAGAGGAAGGAGGAATTTCTGGCTGTCTGGTCCCTAAGTGCACTAACAGACTTTATATGCCCCAAACAGCCATAGCTTGCACCCCCACCCCATGCACCCTCTGCCCATAGTCCAGGAGCCCCATTTCTGCTCGCGTCCAGGCATGCTCCGTTGTCTGAGCTACACTGTAGGTGGATCTGTCAGTCCTATGTCCTGGACAAACCTCAGACCTACACTGTAGGCAGCTTGTCTCCAGTCCTTTTTCTGGCACTATCTCCTACCACTGGGAGGACCGTGGACATGATTCATCACCTCATCTTCTTTGGGACTGTTGGTAAACCTCATGTTCTGCCTGCACTGTTCAGATGTAGTGCAACTGTACCCTAGTTAGTGAAGCCCCTGCTGGTGGCTGTCATCACCTTTGGCTCCTAGCTTGTCCTCCCTGGAGGAACAGCCCTGCTCTTGCTGCTCCCTGATGTGAGGCATGCTGGAGAGGACAAAAGTCAGGGAAGTGAAGCAGCACCCCACAGAACTGATGAAAAGGCAGATTATTGGGAGAGTGGTTGAACACAGGCTAGTCACCACAACATCAGTGGCTGCAGTCCAAAAATGCTGCGGCACACATTCACAATTGTCTATATCCACAAAACAGATCCTCACCTTGAAAAGCTCCTGATATGCACAGCCTACTAACAATCTCTGCTTCTGAGCTCAGCTTTTACAGCACTGCTGCAAGGAGTGAAGAGATCTGTACCTGTTCTCACGGCTACCCTGACCCCACAGCTAAAACACACTAAATAGCAGGATGTGGGTATGTATTACAATGAGAACTGGTCACTGCTGCTTGCCCACAGAGAAGGGCATTCAAACTTCACTAAGCAAAAGCTGGAGTGGAGCCAAAGGACTAGAGGGAAAGGCTCCAGAATGTCTCCTTCCTAAAGTTACCCAACTCTTCTTGCATCCTGCAGTTCTCCTGGGTTTTTTGCCTCTTCACCTCCACTGCCACTGCGTCCAACATGCGTATTTCCACCTTTGCTTCACGTGGATGGCTGACCAACCATCTCTGCAAGTCCCACAATACCCAGCTAGTTTTCATTCTTGCTATAAAACCTTCATTAAAAAAGACAAAACCTCTGTGCCCTGCATGCCATTCAGTCTATGCAGTCCTACCCTCATCTTCCACAGTGAATGTTCTCCAACCCAAGACCTTCTATTGCCTTCTTTAGACATAAACCACAGGCCCGATCTTCCCTCCAGACCACTGCTTGATGATACTGCCCCACGTTCTCCCTCCTTGCAAGAGGGTGGCCAGCTTCTTCCTTTAAAGCTCTGTCATGCCTCAGCTTATGTCACGACTTTGCACGTAAGGCTCATCTCAACACCCTCAAAACACACCACATGCTGCTCCCTGGACAACTTCTTTCAGGTCTCTTGGAAACAACCAACTTTCCCTTTTGATCCAACTCCCCACCTGCATGCTCCTCCAGGCACGACAGACCTCTCCACCATCCTGCCTGCCTCACCACTGCTGGAGGCTACCATTCACACTCCTCTCTTTGCTCCTCATGCCTTCTCCCTTGCCACCTTCTCAGAAAACTCAGTCACTTCTGCCTCCCTTCATCATTCCAACCTCTTCACTGCATCTCATTTGACCCTCAGACCTTGTCACATGCTCATGACCCAACACACAGTAAGCCACCCATACCTGTAACACTTCAGTTCTGCTGCACACCATGCCACAACTGATGCATAATTCATTTTAAGAAGAGAGCCTGTTTAGCTTTTGTTTTCATGGTCTTTTAAATCTTTTTTGAAAAATGGTGGAAAACATTCCATGAAGCAGAGAGCCTAAACATCCTTTTTCAATTCCACCTCCCAAATCTCTCTGTCCAGACTCACCTGCTCAAAACACCAGCAGAAATCAACTCCAAAATATTTATACCCCCACTACAAAGCTTCATCCCTTCAGCCAAGAGATATTTATCCTCTCTGGTCCAGCATCTAGAGAGGACTTTATTCATAATTTGTCAATGAGTTACAAACTATTTGCCAGACAGAAATAAAATGCTGCAAAGAGGTCTTCTTGCCCTCGGAATGAAGCATGAGACAGTAAACAGGGCAATTCAATCACAGACTGGGCAGATATGCTCTACAAGACACTACAAGATGAACAGAATTTACCTTATCAAGAACAGGAATATTATTCCCAACCTTGCCAGAGCAGAATATGGGCAAAGTTTTCCATACTGTATTTCTGGGATGAATTCACACTGGACTCACTTCCAGGCTTTGACTGCAACATTTCAGCCAGAAATAAAAGCACCAAGAGGCAAATGGCAGGTTGCAGAGCTGAGGCAGAAGCTCAACCCCAAGCTATGTGCACTCTCTGCCAGGCAAAAGGCTCCAGGATGCACTTAGTCTGCAACATGGGAGTCTTTCACTGGCTGCAGCGTGCCCACTTCAGTGGTGCAGCAGAATGAGTAACCAGACTCACATCAAACACAGGACAAACCATATGGCCCACTACAAACATGAGTTCCCACTCAGTCCTGAGGCTGCTCTCTGCCATGCCCTACTCCCTGGCTTTGAGCGCTTCCCCCAGCCAACAGCTCCCAGAGTCCCCACCACCGTGCTGTGCCCATCAGGTCTCATAAGCCTGTGCCTTCACGCACTGACCACCCCAAGGCACCTCCATGGCCACCCTCTCACACCCCAGCATTCAGCTAGCTAGCCCCAGTCCTGCCCCACGGCACCACTGGGGTTGCTGTCATTGAGGTGCCACCAGCTTCACCCAGCAATACCTCCAGTGAATGCAGGGTAAAGTGGAGACAACGGCCTCACCCCCAGCTCGAAATAAAAGCAGTGACCGTAAGTTTCCCCAGGAGGGGGGGTGGAGGTGGTGGCAAAAGACTCAAGAGACCACTCTGGTCCCCATCGCCCCATTTTCCACTCCCTCCAGCCTTGTGTCCCACATTTAAACACCCCATGTACTGCCGGCCACGCACAACACCCCCACGCAGGCCATTCTTCCTCCTGCCGCGGCCCACCAGGCCCTGCTCGAGGGGTACCGCAGTGCAGCCAAGGTGAGGAGGGGGAAAGGGGTGATGCTGCCCGTCCCTCAGCCACCTGCTCTGGGTTTCCTGCCCACCCAGTTCGCCGTCCCCTGCCTCACTTTAAAAATAAATCCCGGGACCGGCTCCCGCACGGATGGAGCGGGAGTCCCCGCTCGCCTCCTCCCCCTATTCCCAGCACCAGGCCGCCGATCCCCGGCCTTGCGTAGCGGCCACCGCGGACAAAAGCGCCACCTCGGCCGGCTGGGGCTGAGAGGGGCCGCCGGCGCCTTCTGTGCTCCCCGCGACTCATCTGGGCGCCGGCACCCTGGCACCCCGGCACCTCCGTCTTGCTGGGAGGGGTCTCCCTCGGCTAGAGAGATCCATGCATCCCCGGGAAAAAGGAAAACAAACCAAAACATACTCTTCCTCCTTCCCCACCCCCATCCGCTTAAATAAAAATCAAACATTTTTCTGGAGTCTAGCAGGCGGCTTTAAGATAAAAAGGGGGAAAAAAAAAGGAGACAACCTCCCCTGCCACCCGGAAACTGTCGAAAGCATTAAAGATTTTTTTTTTTTGGGGGGGGGGGGGGGAAAAATCCCACAACCTTCTTATTTGATAAACTTTAAAAGCCCCTACGGAAGGTGCATCTGAAAAGCTCTTCCACAAGGGTTTCTCTGCTGCTTCATAGGGTTTATACCAAACAAGAGGGGGAACTGCAGCCTAAATACAGACCCAAACACAGCCCTCAAACCTACAAACCACAAACAGGCACAAATGCAATTCATACTAAGTTTTTCATACAAACCCAGGGGCTTTTCCCCTAGCTATCCACTTTTAGACTACTACCACATTTTTTTTCTAGGGGTGGGATTAGGATCTCTGACAATTTTTTTTTTTGCAAACCCCACATTTTGGGCAGAAGAGGGGTTTAGCTTTAAAATCTCGCCCATATTATTTTTCCGCCACTTTTCCTTGTTTTTTGGGGGTTTTTTTTTGGTTTTTTTTTTTTTTGTTTTTGTTTTTTTAATTTGCAATTACACAACGTTTCACCCATGCAGTCACGATCCGAAACCTTTACTTTCTAATGAAGCAACATCCAGATTTTCTTGTTTCTCAAGTCCACCCCTTTCTACATACACAAACACACACGCACATACAGAATTGGTTTAAGACAAAAAATAATCCCCCGAAAATAATAATAAAGGACTCACCTCTCCTTGCGTTTCCCCCCCACACTATGTATAAACTTTCCTTGATAAATGGTATTGTATTACTAGAGATATTATTAATGTATTATTACTAGAAGTAATAATAATAGTAAGTGCTATTTAATTATAGAAGGCAGCATTCTGCTTCTGGATCGGCTGCCCCTGCAGCTCCCTCCATGTGCCTCCTGATCTCTTTACTTTCATTTCCAGGTCTCGCTCGCTCGCTCGCTGGCTCTCGGCTGCACCAGCAAGAGAAAATGCCTCCCTGCATATCCTCTGGGCCCTAGAGGCTACCGCTTTCCATTACAAAAACTCACAGATCTTTCCCTTGTGGTTGGTTTTGAGAGTCTTTAAGGTGAATGAGGCTTACAAAAAAAAAAAAAAAAGAGAGAGAGAGAAAAAAAAAGAGACAAAACAAAACGAAAGCACTAAGTGTTCGAGGCTTCGTTCTTATTTTAATGCAACATTTTTCTCTTTCCCGCTGATCTTAGCCAATATAAAAAAAATATACCCAAAAGGAAGGAAAGCTGCCTCTGCAGAGTGATTGCATGCGTGCGAAGTGCAGCAATGCACTGAATTACAAGATACCCCCTCCCCTCCCCGAGATTATCACACAGGTGAAGCAGTGACCATTTTGCCCACCCAGAGATGTTTGCTGGAAGGGGACCAGAACCGTTGCGTGCAGCAGGGCAATTCTCTATTCCAGCCAGACCGGAGTTACTCCCCACATTGCTGAGGGGGTTCCCTGTAAACAAGGTAAATCTTTGGGTGGAAAGGAATATGAAGTATATGTGAATATAACTATTATATTATATTATATTATATTATATTATATTATATTATATTATATTATATTATATTATATTATATTATATTATATATTATATTATATTATATTATATTATATTATATTATATTATATTATATTATATTATATAGTAGTTACTATGCAATATACCTATATTATGCATAATATATATGTGCACATGCATGGTAATGGCTGGACTGTTACCATTAACATGTACATCACATTAACATGTAGTGGTTGGACTTCACGATCTTAAAAGATCTTTTCCAACCAGAATGATTCTATTCTATGATTCTATGTACATGCATAGATATTTATATGCATGCATGTAAGTTTAGGTAATTTTTTTGGAACCAGATTTTTGGTTTGTTTTCATTCTAAATCCCTCAATATTTCCAAAAGTGGACTGAATCTCCACAGCAGCCCACACCAGCAGGCCCAGGAATGGCAAGTGGGTGCCCAGCAGCACAGGTTACTCTCTCATGGGAAATGGTTGTGAAGACAGAGAGAAATACACTGCCTGAGGTGGGGGCTTCATCCATCCCCACCCAGCTACACTTCTAATTACCCTCTGAGATGAGGTTTATGCTGTTCCCAGACCAGCCTCCCCTGCAGGACAGATTTTCCTTTCCCTAAAGGATTCTGTCTACTGTCAGATCATCATTTCCAGACTGACACTCTTTTAAGTTATCAGCTCTTTTCCAATGTCATCAGTGACGTGTTCACTCCTCAGCATCTCACTTCTCTATTTCCAGTGACCCTACAGAGTCTTATGTGGTGCTTCGGAGTTAAGCAACTCTGACAAGATTCAGAGGGTATCAAACTTGTGTAATATTTCAAAGTTGTTAATCAGAAAAGGACTTTATTGAGTAGGATTGGCTTCTGGCAGGTCTGTCAAGACAATAAACTGGTAATTTATGAAATACAGGCTGTGAATTGTATAATGTACCATATGACACTGGAGAACACTGTCTTATGCTTTTCACAGTATTTAATCACAATGCACTTTCCCCCCCAGATATTCATTATGAATTATTACAGATAAGAGCTGATAAGATGGTGTTTATTTTTATTATCTCTTCAGCAGATTTGTTACCTCTTGTTTGTAGGCAACAACACTGTGACAATGAGTTGAGTCTGACCAAGATGGGTCTCCGCTGTGGAAGTTGCTGGGCAAAGTGTACATTAAATGACAACCCCTGTGTTGAAGTGTGGCTTTATGCAGAAGAAAGGTGGAGCAGGCCTGGGAGTGGGTAAGTAAGCACAGAGAGATCTGATGTGCTACACCTAATCGTGAAGGGTATCGTCACAGAGCCATTAAGCATCAGATGAGTCACAGCGCCCAGGATATCAAACTTGCAGGACCTCTGGAAGGAAAGACATTATAGCTGGATGAGAAGAAGAGGACTTAAGGAGAGCTGAAGACAAAGAGGAACAAACCCAAAGTCTGCAGACAATCATGAGTTATACTGGAGTAAGCACTAATTTTCAAGACTGCATTTCCCAATTGAATCTCATACTTTCCTCTGTCCCAATTTTCCTTCACCTGTAAGACTGAGAGGTGTCCTGCAAGATCGTGATCTAGCATGTATAAATCCTCCCACCAAGTAACATCTTTCCTTAGTGGTTAACATGAAGATTTTCACAATTTGCTTGCATGGTTAGCAAGGTTTCTTGTGCAGGTAGTCGCCAGATCCTTGCTACAAACTAGCTGCAGTGTTGTAAATATTACTCTGATTTGTAAAGCTATTCTTTTAGGGAGAATGAATCTATGGATCTATGCTAGGATGGCAGAGTATGCTTCCATTCCAGTATAGCTGCACCCACAGTTAAAGACATTATTCTCATCCCTCTGGTCCAGGTAATTAGCAAATATTTAGAGGAGCAACAGAGAAGTGAATCAGATATATTTGATACAATCCTGCTTTTATTCTGTCACATGCTTGAGGTTTTCTGCAGCTTTATGCTTCTCATATACAACTATAATGGAGTCAGTGTCTTACTTCCTTAATTTTCTTCAGTTGCAAGGGAAACTTTTGTTAATTATGAGTTAAATCTTGCTTAAGTTTTCCATCTGGTTCCTGTACTGGCTTTTATTCCTTCAGCTGTTATGCTCCATAAAGAAATTGAGTTAATTGGTTTTTGTATTCCCCAGAACAAAGGTGGTCTCCAAAGCCCTGCAGCCTCAATGCAGTCTCCCAGGTTAGGCTCAATGCATTTTCTCAGGTCACCCACCACTGCCAATTAATGATGTTCTTGACTCCATAAAAGCATTTGATATTGTTTCTTAAACCCATAGTTTGGAGAACTGTGAGAGAATTAAACATAACTCTTACAATGTTTTGAGACCAAATGGCAGAATAAAACTGGTCCATTACCCACTTCACTACAGATTCCACCAAGTATCTGCAGCTACCACCTGAAATTGTACCTGCCAGTGCCTGCAGGTTGCAACTTGAAGAGATTGGGTTGAGGACCTGTGCAAGCACACTGCAGTCAGTGGCAAGCAGGTTTATGCACAGCTCACCTAGTCTTGTCACCTAGTCCTGTACTCTAGAAAAAAAAAGAAACACACAGCATACACATGGAACTGCCAAACTCCTGCTTTTTGCATCCTTAAGTAGGAATGACTGTGCACTCCTGAAGCACTTTCCTTTGCAGAAAAGTTTGACAATACCATGTAAGTACTGACTTAATTTAAAAATATTTTTCTGCTCATCAGTACGAGATCTGCAAACATTATCTGAACGAGGCTTCAGAGAAAAAGGCACTCATGTCCCAGCTGCATGGGTGGCCTGCAGAGCAACTCTGAGCTTCTCTGACAACGTAGAATCATTAAGGTTGGAAAAGACCTCTAAGATCATCAAGTCCAACCATCAACCCAGTAACACCATGCCCACTAAACCATGTCCTGGAGTGCCATGTCTACACGTTAACATGTTCCCTGAATGCCTGTAGTGAAATGGGCTCAGCTGCAAACCACAGATCCGCTCCAGCCCGAGACCTGTGGCGTGGCTGCTGCACGTCGGAGCCTGTGCTCTGGAGAGGAAGGCAGAGGTGGCGGAGGGCAGACACAAAGTCGTATTATACGGCTTCCGTCGCACCATGCAACAGCGGCCTGAGAGGGCCCGGACAAAGCCCAGGCCCAGGCCCAAGCCCAGGCACTCGCCAGACGGTGACCCCGCGCAAGGCATGTCGGGTACCACCCCCCACCCCCGGCCTACACGTCCCGTCGTGCACCGCTGCGCGCCCCCATAGCCCTGCCCCTGTGCGGCACGCCGTCCGTCAGCATCCGGCGCGGGGCGCAGGGGGCGCCTCTGTGACGTCACATAGCGCAGCCAATCCCGGAAGGGAGAGCAAAACTGCCGGCTTTCAAATCCTCCGCCTCCCCCGCCCGCCCTTCACCCAGCGTCCCCGGCGGCGGCGCGAGGGCTCGGGCCGGGACCACGCCATCGCTTCCCGCGGCCTGAGGTTAGGGACGGGACGGGACGGGACGGGGAAGCGGGGGTGATAAACGCTGCAGCCGTTGGTGGCCGGGACAGGGGGACTTTGTGTGGTGAGGTGATCCTGCGGGCTGCGTTGCCCCCTCCGCAGCCGTCCCTGCTCCTTATGGCGGGGGTGGGGAGGCGGGAAGGGAGCGCTGCGCGGCGCTCCCTGGCGGAGGCGAGGGAACACCCCCTCCCATGGGTGCGGGTCACGGGAGCCCTTTCCGCCCGGCTCCGGCGGTACGGCAGGGGCCATCCGCGCGTCTGGCGAGGAGGGGGGCAGCGACGCTGTCTCCGGGGTGGCGGGGTCCGGAGGGTTGAGGGGGAGAGCAGGTGGCGGTGTGGCTCTTAGCAGCTTCCTCTAGGGATGGGGGCGAGCCCTCAGCCGCCATCGGGGGTGCGCTGTGCTAAGAGGCTGTCAGAGGCTGGCCGGAGGGTAACCTTGCGCTGTTATCCAGCTGTCCGGTGAGGCTGAGCCAGCTCCTCCTTAGGGTAGCACAGCAGGTAGCCGGTGCGATGTCTGTTGGCATGGACCAACTTAAAGCATTCGGCTGAACTTACTTTATTTGACTATCGGTTAGCATACAACTTCATACAGCCTTTAAGCAATGAGGAAACCTCTCTTCTGGCACTTCCAGACCTTGGCTTTATTTGTCAAACATTATTAATTTATTGTTTTTTAAAGCTTTCCTTGCGGAAGGATTAGCAGTGAGGAGGGGTCTGGTAGGTTGACAGCTGGGTGTGGCTGGCACGTTTGCAGTAAAATGTGCTTCGGGATGTGATGTTGAAATTGGGAAGTAGGCAGTGTGTAAGGTGAAGAAAGTGTAAGGAATTTTAAGGGAAAGAAGCAAAGGGAATGAGTACATCTCTAGGGTATAGGAGAGCAGAGTACTTCCCAGCTGGGTGTCAGGAGGAAAGGATGCATGTGCAGCTTCAGGGGGTGCTTTAAAACTGGTGCTGTTTGGTTTGGATGTGGAAGTGTGGGGCTGCTTCTGTGTCAGATGATAACAGAAGGGAGACAATTTTCTGTTGTAGGAAGGAACCTTCATCCCTTCTCACACCCCAAGTCTGCTTTATAAGCATGCTGCTTCTAAGCACTAGTTGTGGGTAGTCTTTTGTAACAGCAGAGGTGCTGGCATCAGAAACATGCTCTGTTTATCCTGAGTGGAGGCTCATTACTTCATGCAGTGATTGATACTCATTAAATAATGGTGTGCAGATGCCACTAAGCATGGCTTAACTTGAAACTTTTGTCTCAAGGCAAAATCCATCACCAGTGTAAGGTCATCCTGTTTAATGTGTGTAGTGAGTCTTTGTGGGACTTTGGAAAGGAAAGAGGACCCACAAACCTGAGAGTTTTGACTGCAGCACATGTGATGTTTTCAGCAACTCAGTTGTTCCAGAACTGTGCTGACAAGGGCACTACGGGGGTTAGCAGTGAAAAGGAAAAGCAGCTGTGTACTCTGGCTTGCTTTGGACAAGAGGGGAAATGTACAGTGTGTATAATTAAAGGATGGGATTTGTTACTCTTTGTGCAACACTTTAACAACTAAAATTAGTGTCTTAATGTGGTCATAATGCATGGGTTTAACTACTAGTTATGAATTTTAACAACTCCGTGAGACCTCAAGTACTAGAAGAAACAACACCATTTGACTGGCTAGCTTTGGAATATTAACCTATCTTAACTTCCATAAGTCAGCTATGGTTAAAACACTAGTGGACATTGAATACTTAGGAACAAACCCCACAGTGTTCAAATAAATACAATTATATAGAGAGATTGTGTTGTAGCTTGCTTTGTTTAATGTTAACAGGTTTTGTTTGGTTTGTTTGTTGTCAACTGACAGCATTTAAAGCCTGGGAAAACAGGAAAATGGCATCAGAAGATATCACTAAGCTTGCAGAGTCGCTTGCCAAAACCAAAGTGGGTGATGGACAGTTGAGCTTCAAGGGCCAGAGCCTGAAGCTCAATACAGCTGAAGATGGTAAGAGAAAACATCCTTGAGTTTGGGAAGTGCCTCACTGAAATAAAGTCTTGTGGTAAACCTCCTGTTAATTCTGCATGGACAAGTTGTCATAATATTAGCTGTGATGGAAAGGTCTCTCAGCTATGGCTGCTTCTGATAGAGATGTTTCCTTCTCTTCTGTACCCTGCTTTGACCTGTTACACTGGCAGTGCTACAGCTGGCAGAACAGAGCAGTTTAGCTCTCTGCTGTGTGGGTTTTTTTTGTAGTCTTGCTGCTCTCTTCAAATGCTTTTGATAGTCACTATGTGTTAGAAGTCAGCTCTCCTTTTAAAGAGTAAGCAATGCAAGGCAGCACTTGGAACAAGGAAATGGCTTCAAAGACCTTCACAGAGGAATGGGCTGACATGGTAGTCTGCTGCAACAGCCCAGTTTCTTTCCGAATGTTGATCAGTTGGTTAAATTCTTGGGTTTTCCTCAAGGATACCTCTCTTGCTGGTGTATGTGTTTCCCAATTACAAATGTCTTGGGTGGCTGCTAATGTAGTAAATGTTTGGAAGCCTAGGTGATATATTCTTAGATCAGCATTTCTGCCACATCAAGAAACAGCATGTTCTTCAGAGTTTATTTGCTGTAGTGATGCCTTTCCAGCTGATTTCAAAGGTGGTGCATTTTTTGGATGTTGTTTTACTATAATTGAATGGCTTGTGTTGGAAGGAATATTTAGAGGTCATTTAGTCCAGTGTCCCCTGCAGTGATCAGGGACATATTTAACAAGATCAGATTGCTCAGAGCCCCTTCCAGCCTGACCTTGACTATTTCCAGGGATAGGGCACCTAACACATCTCTAGACAACCTGTGCCAGTGTTCCACCACCCTCACTGTAAAGAATTTCAGTGTGGTGCAAAGCTTTGGAGCTTGCAAATAAGTGCCCAATAATAGGAGAGAGTCTGTGGCCTGCTCCTGTGTCTTGCATAGAATTTGTCTTGAGTTAAATTGTTGCACTTACATATTTGTAAGCAAGCACCTACTTTTGCTGTCAGTGGGAACTTTTCTTCAATACCTCTCAACTTCTAGCTTAGTCCTTGCATCTTTGTTAGGTACATATGCTCTAGCTCCTAAAGCGTGTGCTGGATGGCAGAGGAATCTTGCTGAGGAAGTAAGGAAACTTAGCCTTGCAAATAGGAGGATGGCTGTCACAGAATAGAACTAGAAATGAATAGAGAAGGCAGGGTGGGGAATGGAGAACCTTCTCTAGTGACCTGACACTTCAGCTGTTCTCCATTGCTGTTTCAGGGTTCTTTCAGATAATGTTGCTCAGCTGTTTCGATAAGGGTAGAGTTGAGTGTTACTGTGGTACCTAAGAGGATAGAAGGCTAAGATGACTGCTTTTTGCAGCTGAAGAAGTCATCAAGCAAATTGAGGAATTTGATGGCCTGGAAACATTGTGCCTGGAAGGCAACACAGTGGGTGTGGAGGCAGCAAAGGTCATTGCCAAAGCCTTGGAGAAGAAGTCAGAGCTCAAGGTGAGATCCTCATGAAGAGAAAGAAATGATGTAGAGAAATACTGGAGGCCTATCTATGCTTTCTGTAGCAGCCTACCTTGAGTTAGCCTCAACATTTTCTTGGTGGTTCTTTCAGCAGGAAGAATGATGGTAAGAAAATATGGCAGAACCTGGGGACTTTAGGATAGTGGGAATGTGTTTTGCATTCCTGAGTGTTCAGAAGTCTTCCAGTCTTAAAGCTGTGAAGCTGCCCAAAGAAGAGTCTCTCTGCAGAGGAAACATCTGTAAATAAAGAACTGTGACAGCAGAACTTAGCTTTTTCCATAAGAACTTGTATCATATCTTCTGAAGAATCAGTCTTCAGAGAATACCTGAGAATGGAGGAAGTGCACCAGGAGTTTCTACCATGTCCAATCTGTTTTCCCTGCTGCTGTTCTAGCCTAATGTTAGGAGGATGCTTTGCTGCTAGAGGCATTGTCCTTTGGAGGAGAGAAGTATGGAACACTGATTCATGTTAATCACCCCGGTGAGGCTTTTCAAGCAAGTCCAGATTGTTGAGCTCCTTACCTCAGTAAAGTCTGCCTTCCTAATGCATCTTTCAGTTTCCTGCTGCTTTTTCCCCCTGTGGTAATGTTCTCAGCAGAAAAAGAATTCTAGCTTGGGTGCAAGCAAGAACTCTTGCATGGTGTTACTTAGTGTGCATTTCAGTGACTTCATCCCTGCAAATGAAGTCATTGCAAGATTATTTCTGTAATGCTTTTTAGTACAAATGACAAGCCCAAGGGAAGACAGACAGCATTAAGCTGTCCCTAGTACTGTATTACACCTTGAATATGTAAACCTCTGTCCTTTGACACCTTTGAATATATATGAACTGTTATCCTTTAATGTTTTTAAGGGCTTCTCTCTGTATGTTTCTTATTTTAGAGGTGTCACTGGAGTGACATGTTTACAGGGAGACTAAGGTCTGAGATCCCTCCTGCTTTGGTAAGTGAAAACCAGATCAGACTTCTGACTAAACTTCTTTCCTCACCTGTCATGCTTTCTGTGGGAGTGTGGTTTTTTTTAAGTACGGAGCTGATCTTTCTCCATGCTGCTAACACTGAGTGTCTAAGAATAGGTGAGTGATTGGGTTTTTCTTCTCTGAGGGGGAGAAGAGTTGATAAAAGGCCAAATGCAAGTCCATGCTAGCAAAGAAGCTTTTTCACTGGGGAGAACATCCTCATGATCTGACAAATAGAATGGAAACTAAGCTTCCTAAATAAAAGCATGTGACTGTCTCTTCCAAGCACGTTACAAAGCTCCCTGTGTCTGAGTTGTCTGAAGCAGGAGCGTGAAACACTCAGCAGAACGAAAACAGTTTTGGCAGTGTAGAGTGGGGAAACTCACTTAGGAAAAAAATGTGTTTTCACCTAAAGGCATGGGCTAACTTCTTGGGGATTGTCTTATGGTTATCTTCAGCTTAATTTGCACAACTTGTTCTCTGGCCTTAGCAGTGAAGTTTTATTTCCCCATGTGGCTTTGCTGAATTTCTTCAAAATGGGAATTCTTGCCGCATCACTGTCATACCCAGCTACTGCAGCCATGCTGTTGCCAGAAGTCAGTCCACTCCCTCCTACTTACTGCCATCTGTTTCCTCACAGATCTCTTTGGGGGAAGCACTCATCACTGCTGGAGCCCAGCTGGTGGAACTGGACTTGAGTGACAATGCCTTTGGGCCAGACGGTGTGCGAGGCTTTGAGGCGCTGCTGAAGAGCTCTGCATGCTACACCCTACAGGAGCTCAAGCTCAATAACTGTGGCATGGGCATTGGTGGTGGCAAGGTATGGGCTGTCTCCTTGTTGGGAGTGAGATCAGAGGCAGAACTTGAATTCAGACTTGCCCTGTGCAGAGTCACAGAATGTTTGAGGCTGGAAGGGATCTGTGGTGATTCCTCAGTTCAGCTTTCCTGCTCAGGGCAGCTAGACCAGGCTATTCAGGGCTGTGTCTAGTCAGATGTTGAATATCTCAAAGGATGGAGACTATGATTCTATGATTCACAGGGTCTCTGGGTAGTTTTATCCCAGTGTTTAAGAACCCTTACAAAATTATTGTTGTGTTTAAATGGAATTTTCTCTGCATTAGTTTATGTACATTTGTCTGGCTCAGCCTTCCTTATCAGCTTCCAACCCCATCCTGTTATGGTGGCTTTTCCTATGCATGGATGAAATCCCCCAGAGCACTCTCTAGCCTTAAATTCTAGTTCAGCATTCTCCCAGCATGTAAAACTTAAAGTCCTTAGTCATTCTTGATGCTCTTTGCTGGACTCACCCAGTATGTCCATGTAGGAGCCTGGCACTGGGCACAGTGCACAGATGCATTTCACAGGGCTGAGGAGAGAAGATTCACTTCCCTTGACCTGCTGCCAGTACTTTTCCCAAAGCATCCCAGTAGACTTTCTTTGCAAGTGCATATTGGTAGCTCATGGTCAACTTCTCATCCACTGGGACCCCCAGATTCTTCTCTACCAAGCTATTTTGCTCCCAGTTGACTTCCAGTTTATGCCAGTACATGAGGTTATTCCTCCCTATTTGCAGGACTTTACATTTCCCTTTAAACTTAATGAGATTCTTTTTGGCCCACTTCTCCAGCCTCAAGATTCCTTCCCTTTATTTTCATGGATGAGTTTCTGAAGTAGGAAAAGCCCATCTGTTTTGCCAGGATAGGAAAACAGTTCTAAACATCATATTCTATGTCAAGGGACCCTGCAGCCTTGGATTTGAGAGAACAGTGCTGCCAGGCCTAGCACTGAAGGGATGTTTGCTAGATGAAGCATAAAACCAGGACAGTCATTATCACTAAGACCCTACATGTCAAAATGCTGCTGATGGAGTCTAATATGATCTAGTGTTGCAACATTAGTGTGCAAGTGCTGTAGTTAGACATCTTTATTGCATACCCTGCTGCAGAAACTTAGGTTTCAGTGGTGACCAACCTGTTTCTTGAGGGCTGGGTACACAAACCAGAATCTCCTTCTGAAGGAATCCAAATGTGAGGTTGTGTAAACTGCTTGTCTTATCTCTAGATATTGGCAGCTGCTCTGAAAGAGTGTCACAAGAAATCAAGTGCCCAGGGCAAGCCTCTGGCTTTGAAAGTATTTGTGGCTGGCAGAAACCGTCTGGAGAATGATGGTGCCACAGCTCTGGCTGAAGCTTTTGGGGTAAGTACCAGAGCAGAGCTGCCAGATAGCAAATTGGAGCAAGGTGTGCTAAAGTGCTGATGTTGAAGATAATGCACATGGAGCTTGGCTCAGTTTGGAAGCAGTGGCTGATTGTTGGTTCACTACAGTCTCAATGTTCCCTGCTGGAACTGGAGTCTTCAAGTGTGGTGAGCATTTATGACTCTGTGACTTTAAATTTCCAAACACATAGCTGGTGGCTGTTGTTACCTGAGTGAGAAATAGGCATCTCCTGAACAGATTAATAGTCCTATTCCTCCTTTTGGCTCTGTGCTAAGAGAGGTTATCTGACGGTGAGGTAAGTGTACTAGCTGACCTCAAGTGCTCCTCTGCCTACTTGTTCAATCATCTGACAGAAACACTTTTTCACTAGGATCATCCTGTGTGGGTCCTAAATGCTCCTTAGCTTTCTCTGGCTGTCACTGGCCAACTTGCAGTTTTGTTGGAGAAAGAATTTGCTGTGATTTGGGCCATCTGCTTTCTTTTTTCTTTCCTCTACTGCTGCAAAAAGCAACTTCTTAACTACAGTGCATGTTGTCAGGTATACTAACAGTGATACTGTGAGTTAGAGGTGGCTATTATTCTTGCAGAGAGCTGTCTGGGTGTTTTGCCTAATGAGCAATCATGGCTAGGATAAGATTAAGTACTTGAGAGGCACAAAGTGATCCATGAGGAATTCAGACTGAGTGGCACTACCGAAACAGGATTCATTATTCTGTTTTGTGACATGCTGTTCAGTGCATAAACAGTGTTCATACCAATTTTCTTAGGGGTTTGCTTCTGCCATAAAGGCAAAATGTAGACTTCCTTTGGGGAAAAAGTGCCCAGTGATGGTGCTCAATCTGCTTCAGAGGTGTTGAGCCACAAGTGAAGAACTTCTGTTCTTCTCCCAGGTGTGCTGGGAGGATGCTGCCTGTTGCTATTGAATCAAGGGCTTTTTATTAATCTGATACTTGCCATGAGCCTGCAATTTCATTTAGATTTGTGCCATAATTGCCGGTAAATAAATATGGGAGTGCTAATGGAGCTTTGAGTTGGAGGGAAACAACTTCAGACAAATCCTAGAGCAGAGCATTATCTTGAGAAATGTGTCCTAACAGCTGCTTTTGTCTGCATCCATTCCCAGATCATTGGAACTCTGGAAGAGGTCCATATGCCACAGAATGGGATTAACCATCCTGGCATCACAGCACTGGCTCAGGCTTTTGCTATCAACCCACTGCTTAAGGTTATAAACTTGAATGACAACACCTTCACGGAGAAAGGAGCTGTGGCCATGGCAGGGGTGAGTCCTTCTAAGCAGTTGTGTTGGGTTTGTCTTCTGCTTCCCAAGCCTTCTTAAATGGAGGCAACATTCATGCCTCTGTATTGGTGGAGCCATATGCCACACTGTGGTGAGCAGGATGACCTCCAAAGCACTTTTGTGCCTTCATGTTTGTGCTGCCTTGCAGACTCTGAAGTCGCTCCGGCAGGTTGAAGTGATCAACTTCGGAGACTGCCTGGTGCGTTCCAAGGGTGCTGTTGCTATTGCTGATGCTGTTAAAGAAGGGCTTCATAAACTGAAGGTATTGTCATGTTCCTGCTCATCCTTCAATCTGGAAAGACCTAGTTTCCCACTTCCTGTTTTTTCTGTCCATTCTAGCATTGTTTTGAAGTGGAATTCACTTCAGTGCAGGTCCTGCGCTCACAACTTGAAGGCAATGAGCTGTGAGGAGAAAGCTCTTCAGAGAGAGTTGTTAGCCATTGGAATGTGCTGCCCAGGGAGGTGGTGGAGTCACCATCCCTGGAGGTGTTCAAGAGGGGATTGGACGTGGCACTTGGTGCCATGGTTTAGTAGTCATGAGGTCTTGGGTGACAGGTTGGACTTGATGATCTTTGAGGCCTCTTCCAACCTTACTGATTCTATGATTCTATGTTGTAAATTAGTGGTGTCATCACATCCAGCTAAGGCTGTTCTGTGTGGAGGTGTGCCAGAGACCAGTTCAGACTCTGATTTTTTTGTTTTAGAGCTATTGGTTTAACTGCCCAGGGGTGTTGTGGAGTTTCCCCCTCTGGAGATACTCAAGAGCCACCTGGATGAGTTCCTGTGTGACCTGGTATAGGTGATCCTGCTTTGGCAGGAGGGTTGGACTGGATGATCTCTCAAGATCCCTTCCAGCCCCTGACATTCTGTGAATCTGTAACTTGGCAAGTGCTAGTCAAGAAATAAGATAATGGAAAGATCTGCTCATGGAACCTCTCAGAGGGCTGTGAGCAGGGACTGAGATGTTCTTCATGACCACCTTGTAATATCTTCAGTGTTTCAGAGTTCATACAGCTGGTACCTTTTCTTTGTGTTAGGGCACACAGAAGCTGTCTAAGATCCAACTTGTTTTAGGGTTTAGGCAGTACCAGTCTCCTACATGAGTGTTTGCACAGGACTTGGATTTGAAACATTCTGTAGGCCTGAGTTTGGTCAGTAATGTAAACTGGGGTCTCTGGAAACACCTGCCATGGGTTACAGCTGCCCCAGGGCAGATGCTGAACACAATTCCTAACTTTGCTGAACTTTTGACTTTGACTGTAAACTTTTCTTCCTATCTGAATCTCCCAGGAAAAATTAAGTCAGAATTCCAACAGGAGCATTGATGTGAACAGTCAGAGCCTAACATATTTTTTCTTTTTTAGAGCAGATGTGGTTAAGGGATTGTAGGATGAAGCAATTGCAGCTGATTAACTCTGTTCAAGGACTGCTTGGCTTTTGCTGTTAATATTAAATCCTTTCTCAGGAAAGGATTGATCAGTGTGGCATGCTTGGGGGATGGTGCCTGGCTGTTTAGTAACTTTACTCATACTAGTCTAGCCACTCTGTTTGTCTTCTGTCAAAAGTAGTACTACTCCTAGTTTCTTTTGAAGGCCTTTAGCTTGCACCTGCAATGTTCAAAAGCAAATGTGCAGTCTTAGTACAATAGGTACCCTTCTCACTAAGACTTGCTGGTGTGTGAATTCTGGAGTGTTTTTGTAACCCTTGAATGTGTGAAGGTATCTACCCAGCTGACTGCTGAGGACTGAAGTGTCTGCTACCTTTTAGGTGAGCAGTCAGAAAGGTTTGGTCTCTGTGGCTATTCCAGTAAAGTTACCTTCAGTAGTATTGCTCCTAAGGATTTTCTGTCTCCAAGTGCCCCTTTTAGGTACAAGCAGGAGGACTCTGTGTGAAATTTTATTTCTAATTTAAAAATATTTTATTTTTAATAAGAGCCTCTCCCAATGAGTCTCTGCAGAACACTTGTAGGCACAGGGGGTGATGTGAATGACAGATGTTGATACATCCTGCCAACAAATCCTTCTGCTTAGGAACTGAATTTGGCCTTCGGTGAGATCCAACGAGATGCTGCTCTGACTGTTGCTGAAGCTCTTGAAGATAAGACAGGGTTGGAGAAGCTGGATCTCAATGGTAGGTAACTTTGCTGCATCACTGTGTCTAGTCTGATTCCAATGAGGAACAAGTGACAGTATCACATTCTACCCTGCCAGTTGTCAGCGTTTAGAAAGTGGAACTTAGAGTAACAGAATTTCAATGACCTCAGGCCCAGAAGCACTTAGATCCTGCAAGTTTTCTTAAGCCATTAACTGAGTTCATGGTTGGTTAAGCTTTTTGATACCTATTGTAAGGTGGAAGGATTAACCTGGTGTTTCATGCTTGGGAACAAAGCTCTGTGCACATCTGCAGAAGCCTGGGAGAGCTTTGATGTTGGCTTTTACTTTTCATCATGTGGGTCACTGCATTTCAGTAGTACTGTGCCGTGTGTCTTTGTTTCAGAATGGCTGAGAACAAGAGCTCTTTAGAGAACTATCAGGAAGTCACAGTATTATCAGGCTTGGAAAGGACCTTAGGGATCATCTAGTTCCAACCACCCTGCCATGGGCAGGGACATAGCATGCTAGATCAGGCTGCTCAGGGCCACATCCAGCCTGGCCTTAAACTTCCAGGGATGAGGCTTCTATCTCTCAAAGACAGTCTGAAATATTAGGAGGTTTATTTGCCTCCATCCATTGTGTGATGCTGCTGAAATTCAAGTGCTTGATTTTTTTGCATTGCTGCCTCTAAGGTGTTGTGTAGAAATGGCTGATAACTATTCCATTTCAGAAGTAAGATAGGCAAGACTGTACATGCTCAAGAACAGATTTGTGTGCATCTGTTAAGTCTTTGCTTTCTTCTGTCCACCTAGGTAACACTCTGGGTTCTGAGGGCTGTGAGCAACTCCGGGAGATCCTTGAAAGCTTCAACATGGGAGCTGTGCTGGGACCTTTGAGGTTGAGAGTTTACATTGGAAATTTGTTGACAGTTTTCATCAACAATGTTGTTCACCCATCCATTTTCAAATAAGAGCTGTAGCATTGCAGGTGGCTGTTGGTCTGGGTGTGCAGTGTGGATGGAGCACAGCAAAGGGATTCTGTAAGCTTTCTGTCTCGTTCTCATTGATGGACTTAGTGTTGCTGTTGATTGCATTTCCTGCTCTCTGCTTGCCATTGTCAACTGGCTGACTGGAGCCTAAGTGTCCTCTCTGTTGTAGACATGACCTCTTGCAGTAAGACTTGAGGGGAGGCTGTGTTTCTGTTCTTGGGGAAAATGTTTCAGTTCTGCTGTACAGGAATTGCCAATACTGTAACATGCAACTCTTAATCCTTAGTGATGATGAAGAGGAGGACAATGAAGGGGAGGAGAATGAAGAAGGGGAAGAGAATGAAGATGAGGAAGAGGAAGATGAAGAGGAGGAGGAGGAAGAGGAGGAAACAGCAGCAACAGCTGAATGAGAGAAGGCAGGGAGAAGAGGAGTTACTGACTCATACAAACATAATTGATTCACAGGTAAGCTTATCTCCAGATACATTCCTGCTGCTTTCAGCTGGAGGAGACTGAAGGGGGAAACGAGATTTGGAGTGAGTCTGAGCTTGGAGTGCTGGCAGGTGTTTCACATTCCTGTGTGGGCTGGCACTGTAGTAAGTTAGGGATATGACATGCACGAAAGAGAATTGTTAGTGTGCATGTGCACACATGCATGGAGGGGAAGGCTGAGTGGTGGTGGCTGCAAACAGTGGGAGAAAGTTTTGCCCTGTCCAGAAAATGGTGGGAGCCTTGTAGATGCAATGCTGTGATAGCATATTCTGGGGGCTTATTCCAGGCTCAAATATTCAAGTGTAGCAAGTCCTGAACTGAGGCATCTGTGTCCTGACCTGTCCTACATGCATTTGCTGCTGAACTAATAAACTTGAGGTGAATCCTGCCTGTTTCAGAGTTCAACTCCAGTGCCATCTCCTCCTGTGGATGTTGCCACATTCCTTGCTTTCCCATCACCAGAGAAGCTGCTGCGACTAGGACCGAGGTGCTCTGTGCTGATAGCCCAGGAGGTATGTGAGCCAGGAGTCTTCTGTGCTTCTCTTTCAGAATCATTTCATCCCCAGAGCTGACAACTTTCTCTTGAGACCTAGATTTGCATCTTCTCCCTAGTGATCCTGAGGAATCTTGTGGAAGCAGATGCAATTAAAGCTTATAGTGGCACTCTGTGTAGAGTAACTTTGTGTTATTGCTTATGCCTGTGTGACCGAGGCAAAACAGATGTAGGCCAGCTGAAGGCTGTAGTTCTTGTCCCAGCTCTAGCAGAGACCCCTGTCTTCTGTAGCTGGTGAGCAGTGGACTGAAAGGCCTTTTTTAAACTTTTCTTGTCTTTCAGACAGATACATCTGATGTAGATAAAGTAGTTACAACTCTCCTAAGGATATCCTCTGTCTTCAAAGATGAAGCCCCAGTGAAAACAGCAGTCCATGAAACAACAGGTGACTGGACCTTTCCTCACTTCCTTCTGTGACCTGCTTCACCATCAAGGACACCAGTGCAGAACAGAGGAAGGCCCCTGGGAGCCAAACTGTTTTGTCCCTGACAGCAGGAAACCTTAAAGTGCCAGACTGTGCCATGCTGTTGTGTAGAGTTTCCTTCTGAACTCAGCACATCTTATTTTTCCCAAAGCTTGACAAGAGGTGTCTGCTGCTGCTTAGTGGATCTGTGCTGCCCTTACTGCAACTCCTTGATGCTGGGTTGTCAATAGTCAGTAGTTCTCTGTTCCAAGGTCAGTTAATTTTTGAATGCAACAGCCTTTAAAGTCTTCAAGGCATTCAACATCTAAAGTCTTTAGCAGGAGGTAGCCTTTCCAGTGTAGTATTAAGAGTATAAGAAGGTACTGTAAAGAGAAAGCTGTTAGTGTCTCTTACCAGTTTGAAACATACTTAATTCCTTCTGGAAGCTGAGATTTGTGACATGAGACAAGGCATAGAAGCTAATGTACAGGTCAGGGACTGGCACTGTATATTGTGGAGCAGTGCTTCAGGTGAGGTCTGGGTTTTCTTGTCAGTTAGTAGTTCCCCTTCATGCTTTCACCTGAACTGCAGTTTCCAGCTGCCACTGACAATTCCCCATCAATGCAGCCCTCCCACATGTGAGCTGCCTGTCAATATTGTGCAGAAGACCTGGAATCCATTTTTAAGACCAGGGTGTGCTCCAAATGTGCCTTTCCCTAGTTTGAAATGTCTTAGCTTGGAATGTATAGACATGGTGAAACTGTCTGTGAAACAGTAATGTAATAGAGGTGCAGCTGATTGTGGGTCTAATCAGCCAAAACCAATCAGTTGGCATCTCATTTAACTACTGCTGGCCTCAGCTCATGCTCACTGAGCTGTCTCCAAGAGAAAATGGAGCATAGGATATTCCTGTTGTCTGAAGTGTGCTTGTGTATGCATTTGTCTTAATAGCTGTTCCTCACTGCTACTCCTTAGGGGAAGGTAGAACCTGGTAATTACTTTTTCCTTCCAGAAAAGTAACCATCAGCTGTGACCAGTGAGGGACCTGGTTAAGGTCTGGCACTGTCCTACAGCAGTTCTGGTGGGTTCTAAGAAACCAGACACTCGGATGTCAAAATGGGTGCCTTGCCTGCCTTACAGGCATGAGAGGCTAAAACACTGGTTTGCCTGTAACTTGTGGCAGAATATTGGGTCCTGAGGAAGCCCAGAAAACAACTGAGCCAGTTTTCTTGTGTTCTCATTCCTTGTGATTTCAAATGAAAGGGTGAGTTCCTGATGGATGTGAGGAGGAGGTTCTTCACCATGAGTGGTGAA
This sequence comes from Picus viridis, assembly GCA_033816785.1. Classification (NCBI taxonomy): domain Eukaryota; kingdom Metazoa; phylum Chordata; class Aves; order Piciformes; family Picidae; genus Picus; species Picus viridis. Next base: position 21,760,199 of record CM066568.1, on the reverse strand, counting down.
GCCCTGGAATGGGTTGTCCAGGGAGGTGGTTGGGGCCCCATTCCTGGAGGAGTTTTAAGACCAGGCTGGATGAGGCTCTGGCCAGCCTGATCTAGTGTGGAGTGTCCCTGCCCATGGCAGGGGGTTGGAACTAGGTGATCCCTGTGGTCCCTTCCAACCCTGACTGATTCTATGGCCTTTAAAATGTCAAGGTTCTAGCTCTTGCTGCTCTGTTTCACCTGATCATATTTATATGCATGCTCAAAGACATGGAGGAGAGCATTTTGTGGTGCACAGGACTGAGATCAAGTTGCATCTGAAGCTTGGCAGTGTGGGAATTAGTTTTGGGTGGATTTTTCCTTTTTTTTTTCCCCCCTTCTTTCTTGTGTGGTGTTTTTCCTTTGTATCAGGCTTCACACTTACAGACTGGGTTCCACCTATTTCAGGGCTCACACCTAGCCCCTGCTAGGAATGAGGTGGTATCTTAACAGAACTCCTTTAACAGCAGATATTCCCTGAGGTTCTGGGTGGTCAATCTTGATCTTAAAATCCATAACAGTTTCCCTTTCTCTGCTTAATAAGATATGTTTGTCTATTTCTAGATGCTTTGATGAGAAAAGCCTTTGGTTCTGCCACATTCAATTCAGATGCATTTCTCACAGGCCTCTTGATCCACATGGGACTACTTAAGGTATGAAAGAAGGAATGAGCTAAGTTATGGTCTGTTTAGGCTGTTGAAGACCAGGACCAGCTGGGTTTGGGGTAATTATGTTGCCATGGAAGCAGCTGGGTGCCTGTGTATGCCTGATGCCCAGGGACAATGGAAGGCAGCAGGTCTGGCAGAAATTGCAAGGTTGCTGTAGGATGAAGGCTCTTTGTATCTTTCCACTTAATATGCTCTGTGTTCAGTCACCCACTAAAGGTAGGGAGGGTCTGGTAAGGAAATAGTGCTGCTGAGCTATGGTGTCTATAAAAAGCCATGTCCAGGAGCCTAATCTACAATATTATTAGTTAATGTAGTCCTTTAGGGCATGGCTCAAAAACATTCCATTCACTCATGCTAAACCAGCAGCAGTCAACTTCATGCTTTGGAGTATCTTTGCCAAATATTAGTCAAATATGTAGTGTTATGAAATAAACTCTCATGTGAGAGGATGGAGGGGTCAATATGAGACCTAACAATTGGGTTAGAATGCCTGTAGCTGTACTCGGGAGAGCTGACCTCTCCCCACCCATCTCACTGAAAGTACATCTACAGGCATTCTAATGCCTCTCCCTTGCCTCCTTGTGCTGCAGGGGTTAATGTTTCTTACTTCCTCGAGACCTGGAAGCTGAGAATGGAAACTTGGACCAAGGCAATTCTAAACCACAGAACAGCCATAGCATGTTAAAGCTGCCATCTCTTAATTAGGTCTATAGATATCTTTCTGGTATCCTTCAGCTTGGGGTACAGGTAGCTGTTGGCATGCTTGGATAAACCTTAATTTCCCACAAGTCAGTTAGCCTTTCCTTGGGCTGAAGCTGAGCTTTCCACTTCTCAGACAGCTCAATAGAAGCAGAAATGGCTTTGTTCTGCAGAATGCTTGTTTTAGTGACTACCACCTACCTCTTGTCCCATACAGAAAACAGCAAGTGTGCACGAGGTGTTAAGTCACAAGCTTGTGCTCTGGAAGAGTTTTCAGACCAGGAAGTGGCATTGATGATAAACCCTTGAGGAGCAGCCAAATGATTGTTTATCCTCTGTAACACAGAGGACTGGTGAATTAGGCATATGTGGAGAGGAAGCAGCTTCCATCATTTTCTGTCTCACATAGCTGGGAGCACATAAGCAACAGATTGTTCTTAGCAACATGAAATACAGAGTAATACTCCCAGGAATGCAGGTCCAGATCCTGCCTCCAGAATGAAGGGTTTAGCTGAGATGGCAGTGGAAAAATTAATGCAGATGAGTAGGGCCCTGTAGGTTAGCATCATATTAGGAGTAAGAATAACTTAGGCATGGTGGCAGCAACAGGGATGACTTTAGCTTTATCTTGTGTGTAATTGAGGGACTGGTTCTGGGAACACAACATCAAGTTCTGGAGGAAGCCTGCCATAGTGGAGATGGGACAAAGATGAGCTACAGAATTATGCAAGAAAAATAAGGCAACTGAATTCTTTATTAATTGAATGTGGGTAGAATTCCTTAGAAGAACACTTTGACACAGGGCCTCTGAGAAGGTTTGGCTGTTGCACTTCAGTTCATTACTTCCCTTTCCCCATTGTTGCTGCTCTCAGTGATTAGGCTCTAACTGGTAAGTGTGGGAATGTTCTTCATGCTGATTTGTTTCAGATGCTGGGAGGCTATGGAGTTGGCTGTTACTGTCTTGAGGGATGTTGCCCTTGATCTAGGGAGTAGGCTTTCTCTCCTACAGTATGGCAGCACTTCATTCAACAGGGAGTTTGTTGCTTCTGAGCTAGAGTGGGTTAGATAAAATAGTGGCTGTCTGCCTAACTTCCTTTTCTGTCCTTTTTTCAGAGTGAAGATAAGATCAAAACTGTCCCAAGCCTCTATGGTATCCTTATGACATTGAACCACATGGTCCAGCAGGATTATTTCCCCAAATCCCTGGCCCCAGTTCTCTTAGCTTTTGTCACAAAGTGAGTATTGTACTTGCCATGCAGTCACCTCTGTGGGAGCTAGTGACACCGAGGGTTAATAGTTCTGTCCACTAAATATCTGTTCTGAAATTAAGCATTAAGTTTCATGGGCCTCTACTTTTCTCTTGCTCACTCCAGAATGCATGGTTTAAAGTAAAATGTCATGATCCTAAAGATGAAATGGTGGAAAGCTGGCTTTGCAATCTCTGCTTCAGAACCAGCTAGTTAAGAGACTCATGCCAGTCACAGAAGAGGTGATTTGAGCTTCAGGAACTGGAGCTTAACCTGCTCAATTTCCAGCTACTGCTTGAGTGAACTGGATCTTCAAATCACCCTTCTGAGTATGAGGGTCAGCAGAGCCCTGCTTGAATTGTCATGCTGTGTAACACTGAACACTTCCACATCAAAACAGTGGAAAAACAAAGATTGAAGTTGTTCCTAGAGAAAAGTGTTCCTGCTGGGACAGCAACAAGGCCAGCAGTTGTTTTGAGAACTGAACTGGGAGCATAGGTGAAGAAGCTGCTTCTACTGCCTGCCACTGATGTTCTTACTTCCAGTGTACATGTGGTGCTCAAGGATATGGTCTAGTAGGGGCTCTGGCAGTCAGGTAATAGTTGAGTCTTTTCTAACCATGGCGATTCTGACAGTTGATAGAGCCCAGCCTATCATCCAACACTACCTCAAAGGTCTCTTCCAACCCAGTTAATTCTATTCTGTGATGGATATAGAATCAACTCCTGCCCCCACCAACTTCAGTTTCTTAATGTCTTAAAGCACAGCCAATGCAACAACAGTGGAAGCTGTATCTCTTCTAGATTAGCTTCTTCAATGGAAGTTATCAAACACTGGAATAGGCTCCCCAGGGAGGTGGATGAATCACCATCCCTGGAGGTGGTTAAAAGATGCATGGACTTGGTAGAGGTAGATAATGGTCAGACTTGATGGTCTTAAAGGTCTCTTCCAACTGCAAGATGCTATAATTTCAGCAAGAAATATCAGGACCTTGCTGTGTGAAGCTGTCCAGACAGATCACTGGATTTCTGCTGCTTCCTCCACTGCTGCCTGTGATCTTGCCTGCTGATCAAATAGATCAGTGTGAGAATCCAACACCAGCCCCAAAATAAAAGGATGAAGAAACTGATGCCTTCAGTTTGTCAGGCGCTGGTGGTCTGAGACCCAGCTTGATCAAAACAAGTGCTACTTGGTGTCTGTCAGCTCCAGCTCTCCAAACAGAGGGTTTAAATCACTCAAAGCTGAGACTACAGAAAAGGGGACTGTGGTTCAGTGCATTTGACCCTTCTAATGCATTCTGTCAGATTCCAGTGCCTAGAGTAACTCCTAACTTGACATAGCCTTCTAAATGTCTTGTGTGAGCAAATTCACTTACACACATTCAAGGAGAGGGGGATGTAGGCTCCAGGCCTACAAAGTACCAATAAATATATGTCTAATCTATGGATGATGCTGTATATGGCAAAAGTAAAATTCTAGGCTTAATGTATTCATCAACAAAAATTCCATGGATGCCAGAGGTACAAGAGGGGAAGCCTGAGATTGTTCTGAGAGCCAAGAGCCTCTCACAGTAGAAGGCAGATCTGCCTGCCCCAGGAACGTAGGGGCTGTTCATGCCAAGCCTGCAGTGTCCTTAGTCCTGAGAAATTCTTGGAGCCAAAGTGTTCTGATTTGCAAGCCCCTCTGTTGCAAGCTCTGATGTCCCAGAGAAACTGAAGCCCTCTGCAGCATAATGAAGCCAGCCCTAAATACAAGCAGTATTAGCTTTGTGCTTTGTAAACACATGCATTTCTTAACATGTGTGCTTTAAGGAAACAAAGAACAGCTGTTAAATCCTTCTCAGCTGTTTGGAGAGAACAGTCCAAGAACCACAGAGTTCAGTTCAGCTTCTCAATTAACTTACATCCTTTGTATTTCCTTGGAATTCAGTCAGAACAAAGTCACTTCCAAACCTTAAATGTCTACCTGGTTAACCTGCTCATTTGGGCTCTTTCTGCAACAAACCTACCTCTGGTGTCACAGGATGTTAGGGGCTGCAAGGGACTGCTGGAGACTGAGTCCAACCCCCTGCCAGAGCAGGACCATAGATTCTAGCACAGGAATGCACCCAGATGGGTCTTGAGAAGGGTCTTCCACAACCTTTCTGGGGAGCCTGTTCCAGTGCTCTGTGACCCTCACAGTGAAGAAGTTCCTCATGTTGAGGTGGAGCCTCCTGTGCTGTAGGTTATATCCACTGCCCCTTGTCCTATCACAGGGTGCAAGTGAGCAGAGCCTGTCCCCTCCCTCCTGACCCCCAGCACTCAGATATTTATGAACATTTATTAAATCCCCTCTCAGCCTTCTCCAGACTCAAAAGCCCCAGGGCTCTCAGCCTCCTCTCATAGGGCACATGTTCCAGTCCCTCGATCATCCTGGTCGCCCTCTGTTGGACTCTCTCAAACCCAAGAGTCTCTCCCTTGCAGCTAACTGATACATGGTGGTTTCTAGGTTTTGCAGTTCCCTCCTGAGCTTCTTGAGCTGTTAAGTTCTTACAGCTGCCTAGGCCAGAGCCCTGCTGCCTTTTGCTGCACGGAGTTTACCTTGGGAGTGGCTGCTCTTCTTTCTTTTGTGACAACTTGTGATGCTGCTGTTGATAGCTGTTCTCCACTCAGTAGTGAAGTGATGGCTGCAGACTAAGCATCATCCGTCTTGCCCTGCTGATGTCAGTCTGTGCTTTCTTTTGGGTGGACACAAGAGGGTGCTGTGAATCTTTTCCATCAGTTTTTGAGGTGGAAATGCAGGAAGTGGCTGGCTGCTTGCCTGCTTGTCACTTGCTGGAGGTGGTGGTGTGGTGTTTTAGTAAGGGTTGGGTTTGGGGTTGTCTTGTTTGGTTGACTTGGGTTTTTTTCTGCTCTTTGCTGTTGGGTTGGATGGCATTACTGTCATCTTTCAACAGTTCATAGGCAGACAGTTAAACTCCACAGCAAGTAAGGAGGCTCTCAGTGTTGGAGGAGGCTTGGTGTTAGGAGCAGAAGCTGAGGGAGCTTGGCTGTGTGATCAACATCAGCAGCTGAGGTTCTCCATTTGCAAAAATGAGGAGCTGCCTATACAGAATCAGCCTCTCCTCAGTGCACACAGGGCTGGCTCTTCCAAAGATGGTGATTGGAATACCTCACCCAGCCACTTTGAAGGTAAACTTCAAGTTGGAATTGTTCAGTGTGGGACACTGAATGACTCTTGGGGGACTAAAAGGGGTAACTCTTCTCTGGGATGTGCTTCTGTTACACCAGAGCAGACATGGAGGCCTGTACCACAACCTCAGGAGCTGTTGGCCATGTGCATTAATCCAAAGATGAGTTTCATGCTCCTGCTTAGACATTCTAGTCTTTATTTCAGCACACCCTTCTTTCCCAAATTGAGTGGACCTCACTGCTATTAATTAAAGGTTATTTTGCTGTGAGGGGTTGGGAGAGAGGTTAAATCAATTATTTCCATTCTCAGAACAGAGGATTAGAATTAATTTGGAATTCCCTAATGAATGGCTACAGAGTGTGTGGTTTCAGTGGTGCTTAGAGAGCAGCTAACCTGTAGAAACAACTGTACACTACTGGGAGGTGATGGAGGTATTAGGGACATTTTTAGCCCCATGTTAACCCTGCTGTGACTATTTCTGTTGTCTAGTTCAAGGAGTAGGTTACTCTGCTACTGTAACCTCTCTGCCAGGCCCTTTCAGAGGATGCCCTGCACAGGTTCTGTGCTCCCTGAAAGGTGGCCTAGCAAAGCCAGTCGGCTGTATACTTGATCTCAGGGCTGGGAGGGCAGGAGGTTACATTGCCTCTTAAGGACTTCAAAAGTCCTGAGATCAAAGTTACTGTTGGGCCACAGACAGCAAATGGCTTGGTAAGAAGAGATTTGAGTATGAGCAGGCTTGTCTTCTGTGTTTTGGGGCCCTAAGCAGGGGGTCCATGTGGAAAATCCCCTTGCCAGGGAGGGAAGGGGGTTTCCACCCCTGCTTGCTTTGTTCTACCCAAAAGGAGACACTGAATTGCAGAGATCAACAGCCTGCTCCTGCTTTTTGTACCTGTGGAAATAAATGCTGTTTGTTGTCTTCCTGACTCTGGCTTAGCAACAGGAGAGAGTTCTCCACAGCAGGCTCTGAATGGAGCAGGCCTAGCTGCAGGAGAGATAAGATGGGAAAGGATGCAGACTTTGGGCATGCATGCTCAGTGCATTTGGAGCAGTGTTGATTTGCTCATTCCAAGCCAGATAGAAAGCAGTTCTTAAAGGTAGTGTGTTAAGTTTGGGCTGCATCAAGAAAAGCATAGCCAGCACGTCAGGGGAGGTGATTCTCCCTCTCTGCTCACCTCTGGTGGGACCCCACCTGTAGTACTGCGTCCAGTTCTGGAGCCCCTATTGCAGGAGGGATATGGACGTGCTGGAATGTGTCCAGAGAAGGGCCAAGAGGATGTTCAGAGGGCTGGAGTACTTCTTATGAGGACAGACTGAGGGAGTTGAGGCTATTCAGTCTGGAGAGGAGAAGGCTCTGAGGCCTTATTGTGGCCTTCCAGGATCTGAAGGGGACTACAAGAAAGCTGGGGGGGGGGGGGGGGACAGACTTTTAGGGTGTCAGGGAAGGATAGGACTAGGGGGAGGGGAGCAAAATAAAAATGGATAGATTGAGATTGGATGTTAGGAAGAAGTTCTTCCCCATGAGGGTGGTGAGAGCCTGGCACAGGTTTCCCAGGGAGGTGGTGGAAGCCTCATCCCTGGAGGTTTTCAAGGCCAGGCTGGATGTGGCTCTGGGCAATGTGATCTAGTGTGAGGTGTCCCTGGCCATGGCAGGGGGTTGGCACTGGATGATCCTTGAGGTCCCTTCCAGCCCTAACAATTCTGTGATTCTGTCTCCTCTCCCCACAGACCAAACCGTGCGTTTGAGTCCTGTTCCTTCGCTCGCCACATGCTCTTACAAACCCTCCACCAGCTGTAAGAGATGAGAGCTGCTCCTCTGCCCTTCCTCCTCACAGGACTGCTGTCAGCAGAGAACTCAGAGCTGCCTGGTGGGAGAGGATTCCAGAGCCCATGAAGACATGCTGTCCTGTCCTTTGTTTGTTTGTCTGTCTCTGTTTTCTCCCTGTAGAAGTTCTGTCCTCCTGCTTTTTATAAACCTGAACAAATCCTGCTGAATTATTATTTTTTTACTCCAAGTGACTCCCTTGTCTACAGGGTAGGTTCTTTATGCTAGGGAAAACATCAGTGCTGCTCTGAGCTCTGTGTGACTTGAAGAGTTCTCCACTTTGCTTGCATTGGTAAGGGTATGCCAAGAGAAACATGGGGCCTGGAAGTGCTCCCACCACGATCGACCCAGCTGTGCATTTTATTTGATTAGACTGACTCCTGCCTGACAGCTTTCAGTACAAGAGAGGCTCTGCTGCTGCCTCTGCTTCTCCAGGTCGGTGGAGTACTTGACCCCTTTCTGCTTCTGCTTGGTCAGAGGGGTGAGATGTGCTCCTCTTGTTTCTTTCAAGTCTATTTCATGCAGGCAGTGTTGGAGTTGTATTTCATATTCCTCTGCTGCTGTGGCTGGAAAATATTTGTGTTGTGTGGCTGACCCTGGTGGCCACTGCTTAAGGGAGCAACCATTGCTATTGTAAATTTGTTTTGCCAGTGCTTGTGTTGTTCCCTCTTCCTTATCCTTCTCTTACGAATAAAATAGACTTGATTTGGAAGTGAATACAACATAGGAAATCCCTGTGGAATGTGTTCTGTTTCTCCTCTTTCTGACAAAGCACTGGGACTCTGCTCTCTCCATGTTTGGAAGCTGAGCCACTTGTAAGGGTACAAAGGATCAGGGATGTGCTGATCACTTTTTGGGTTACTTTTTCCCTTGTGCTGGAGTAGTAGCAGCAGCTGCCCTGAACTCTGGAAGGAGGATTGTCCATGTGCTCATGCATTTGTGGCACCTATTTGTATTACTCCTATGCACACAAGCTCAGAGGCTGGTCCTGGTGCCTATTTCAAGCCTGGGAGAATGATAGAATGACTGAGGTTGTGAGGGACCTTAGATGACATCTACTCCCCCTCCCTCCCCTGAGCAGGGATACCTCTCAACTAGATTTAGAGTCATAGAATCAGTCAGGGTTGGAAGGGACCACAAGGATCATCTAGTTCCAACCCCCTGCCATGGGCAGGGACACCCCACACTACATCAGGCTGGCCAGAGCCTTATCCAGCCTGGTCTTAAACACCTCCAGGGATGGGGCCTCAATCACCTCTCTGGATAGAATCATAGGCTGCTCAAGGCCTTGTCCAGCCTGGCCTTGAACACCCCCAGGGAGGAGGCCTTGTGGGCAACATACTCTAGAGTCTCACCACCTCCTACTAAGACCATCCCCTTCTGCTTAAAACCATTCCCACTTCTCCTGTTGCTAGACCCCCTTGTGGAAAGTCCCTCTCCAGCCTTCCTGCAGGATCCCTTCAGGTACTGGAAGGCAGCTCTGAGGTCTTCCCCAGAGTCTTCTCTAGGCTGAACAACATTACCTCCCTCAGTCTAGCCTCCTAGCAGTGCATCACCCTCTCAGGTAGCAAAGAGCTGTTCCTTCCCTCTGTTTTCAGCTGGAGGAGACTATTAATCTTTTCTCACCTGACCTTACAACTGAGATACAGTATAAATAGGGCTGATGCCAGGAAGAGCCAAGAAGGGGAAGTTAGCTGTGCCTTTGTTGTGAGAGGCCCTGTGTACCACAGCAGGCACAGGGCCTGTGCTTGGCCCAAGTGCAGGAGAAGCTAGTCTTGGCTTGCAGGGTGTGCAGGCAGCAGGGACAGGAAAAGGGCTTTGGGGCACTGTTGAAATAGTGTGTGGTATGTGCATGCACACACTGCTTCAATTCCTCCCAGCTTGTAGGCTCCTTCAAGGCAAGCACTGATGCCACTGGGGTGGCAGTGATGTCAGCAGGCCCAGGAAAGCAGTTTTCTCTCCTTGCTGGCTTTCATTGGAGGGCTGTGTCCTCTCATTAAAGGACAAAAAGGCTGCTCTAAGGCTCAGAATAAGATGCATTTTCTTCCGGTTTCTGGAACTGAAGCTAACTCCTGTGTCCAACTGAAGTGAGGGTGCCTGCACCTCCAGGAGGAGCTTCAATCACTGCAAGCTGAGTTCTGCTTGCTTCACCTCATTCCATCCTGGTCCTTCAGCTGTCTGTTGCAAAAGCAAATCAGCTGTTAACTTTTGTCATGAGCTTGAGGGGAAAAAACCAAGACAAGGAAGACTTTTTCTGTAACGCCTGAACCTAGTGTAGATTTCCAAGGTCTTGCTATTCTCCATGCCCATTTGCCCTGGAGGAAGCCAGGAGTGGGCTCCTTGCAGACAAAGGTGAAGCCTTCTCTTTGATGGAAAGTGAAGGCTCCAGAGGGGCGGATGTGTGTAAAACTTCACCAAGTGGAGGTTCAAGTGTGCTGCCTTCACAGCTCAGAGGGAGCAAAGACTGGCTGCCTCTCTGCAGCCTTGGCAGAAGCTAAAGCTGGCAGGGTTTTCCTGGATAAATGAACAAACTAAAAGCCTAACCAGGGGAAAGCTGGGGAAAGGGCAGATGTGGCCCTCTGCCTCGGTGCAGAGGGCCACAACCTTGCCAGTCTTCCAGCAGAGCCCAGGCCACTGCTGTGGAGGTGCTGCTGCCCAGGAGAGTGCAGGGTCTGTGGGAGAGTGGTCAGAGTTGGGGCAGGGGTGATGGTGATGGATGGGGTTGGTACTGAGGGTGGCTAGGAGCATGGCAGAGGATGTTCTGCTCCTTAAGTAGAGAGCAATGATGTCCAACAAGTCCAGGAAGAATTCAGCCTCCAGCTTCTTGCAGCAGAACCTCCAGTGGAAGAGGAGCTGTTGCAAGATCATCTTGGTGATGGACTGGCATTGGGGCACTGAACACAGCCCTGCTGGACAGAGTGGGAGCAGCTTGGGAGGGGCAGAAGGGCTCAGTGACACCCACAGCAGAGGCAGGGTGAAGACCACCAGCCAGAGCACCAGAATGTGGCTCTAGTATAAAATGGGCACTGCTCCTCTCACATGATCTTCCCTGAGGCCAGCCAAGACCCTGAAACAGGCCTTGGTCATTTGTAACAGGCTTCTCAGGGTAACTTCTGCCAGTCCAGGGCAGGTTCATCCCTTCTAGACCTACATCCCCAATGGTCCTCCCTGCACGGCAGAGCAAGCTTAGTACCTGTGAGCTGTGTGTTGTGGCTGTGCAGTTGGGTGGACAACCTGTACCAGAGGAGCAATGAGCAGCCCTGGGAGCCTGCAGGAACAGAGGGGATGCCAGCCCAGGGCAGAGGCCATCTGGCAGGGGAAGACTTGCAGGCTCCAGTTTATTGCCCACAGGTGGCGCTGGGATGGGACAGGCTGATTCTATAAACTGAGATTGCTGAACAGGGGAAGGGGAGAGACATTCAGACCAAATCTGCCAGACTGTCAGGCTGCAGACTTGCTTGTGGTCCCTGGGAGAGTGAAACACAGAGAAAAAGAAAGGAAAATGACAGGGAGGAAACCAAAGACCTCCATGCCTGTCTGTGCACAGATCATGTTTAAGTGCTGTTTTGCTTAGGCACTGCCACCCCTGGCCTTTCCACAACAAGCAGAGAAGTACATTTGCAACAGAGGGCTGCAAATGTGGCATGGTCCCACAGCCTGCCTTGCTACCTGCCCCTCTCCTTTTGCTCAGGCTAACCACCACCACTGCACTTTTGGCTGGATGTCACCTTCCTGCCCTGCACCTCCACAGCTCCAATAACTTAGGCAGCCAGGAAGAGAGGCAGAGCCCAGGAACCAGTGCCAGTCCCGCACGGGCTCTGGCCGGGCTGATGCTGTGCCGTGCCAGCCCTTGGCTCCCCGGAGCCGGTGCTCCCGGCCGCCTGTGTTGTGAGGGGAGGCAAGGTCTGGGTAGCTGCCCTCTCTCCAGGGGTGCTCTACCCTCCCTCCTCCGCCTCCTCCTTCTCCTCCCGCGTTCCTGGCTCCGTCCGGTGAGCGCTGCTGGGAAAGCAACACAACGGAGCCCATTCAGCTCTAGGCTCTGCGAGGGAGCAAACACTGGCACGGAGCTCGTCAGCTGCTGAAGCCACTTTCCTCTCTCTCTTAGCTGCTTCTTAAAGTCCAGGTACCCCCAGCTCCTAGGTGAGTGACTCTCCCTTTTGTCTGTGGGAGGGGGTGGCAGGATGATAGCTGGCATGCAGCGGTGCCCTTGCATGAGATGGAGACTGAGCTGGGGGTGTTGTGTAGGTGGCACTCCCCAGTGGCTGCAAAGGAGGGCTGGCTGTGGTGGTAGCAGGAGGGCACAGTAGGAACATGGTGGTCAAAGGGATGGGCAGCATGGTGGCTCCATAGATTTGAGCCTTGCAGACCCCATTGCTGCTGGTCCCCAGAGCTTAAAGGGATGAATTGACTATAGTTGCGGCCCCACTGACCCTCCCCTCAAAATCCTCTCACTTCTGCCATGCTCCTGCCAGCCTTGGCCCCTCTCTGGCATCTCCACCCCAGGGGCTCACTCCTGCCTGGCCAAAACCAACTCTCCCCTTCCGGCAGCTAAACAGTGGTGATCTATTCCAGAACCTGCTATGAATAGCTTGGGCGGGGGGATGTGGGAGCATGCAGGGTGGGAGGTGCAGAGCTAGGAGGCAGGATGGGACATTTGCAGTTAAAAGAAAGGTGGCAGCTCAGCCAGCCACCACGCTCATGTGTGGCTATGACAGCCTTGATTGCAGGAGGAATACTGATGCCTTGCACAGAGCCAATTTTATGTGAGTGACACCTGAAGAAAAAGTATGGGAGGTGTATGTGAGTCTGCTTCAAGCCAGTTCCCCACAGCTGCCTCCATGCTCCTTCCTGCCAAGTCCCTCACAGGTGCTCCCCACCACTCTCAGGGAGTCTAGATAACCCAGGTGAAAGCTGTTCCCATTTAGAGACTTTCTGTAACCTGCACTTTTCACTCGGCATATTTTTTTTTCTCCTCTTTTGTAACCTGTAAAATCATGGTGTGAGAGCAGGAGACGGTGAGCTCTGCCCCACTAGCTCCCTGTACTGTCCCCCTTGGCATCTGGTGCTGGTAAGAAATGCACTCCTGGGGTACATGGGAGCCTGACCCCCCACCCCCTCCACCACACACACCTGGCCTCACTGCCATCTTTTCTTAGCCACAGGTACCCTGCACCATGAGGCTGTTCTGGGGCCTCCTCCTGCTCACAGTGGCCCTGGTGCTGGGAGGGACGGCTGCCGCCCGCTGCCCCGCACCCTGCGTCTGCGACAACCTCCGTGCCCATGTCCTCTGCCTCAATGGGAACCTGACAGCCATCCCTGGCACCATCCAGGAGGTGGGCAAAGGGATGGGCAGGGGAAGAGGAGGTAGGGAATGGCAGCTCTGGGGTAACTTGGTCTTTTGTTTGTGGGACTGACAGCTCACCAAGAAACTGAACTTTCGGGGCAACAGCTTCACAGTCATCCCAGTGGGAGCCTTCCTTGACACCCCCTACCTCACCCACTTGGATCTGCAGCGCTGCAAGGTGGAGAGGCTGGAGGAAGGAGCTTTCCGTGGGCTGGGGAGGCTGCTCTACCTCAACCTGGCCTCCAATGACATAGCTCTCCTCTACCAGGAGTCCTTGGATGGGCTCTCCTCCCTCCGTCAGCTCATCCTGGAGGGGAACCGTATTGAGGAGATCCAGCCGGGTGCTTTTGGCCATCTGGGCTCCCTCACTGTCCTTGACCTGAGGGCAAACGCCTTAGTCTATCTCCCAGACATGGTCTTCCAGGGTCTGCAGGCCCTCAAGTGGCTGCGGCTGTCCCACAATGCCCTCCACGTGCTGGGCAGCGAAGCCTTCACTGCCCTGCCCGCCCTGCGCAGGCTGAGCCTGGACCACAACGAGCTGCAGGCACTGCCCGGTGAGGCTCTGGCCAGGCTGGAGGCGGCCACCCGCCTGGACCTGGGCCACAACCCCATCACCTACATAGCCGAGGAGGCCCTGGCCATGGCCTCCCTGAAGCATCTCTTCCTGGACCACGCTGCCCTCCAGGACGTGGCGCCCGAGGCCTTTGCCGGCAGCCCCCAGCTGCGCACGCTGGACCTCCGCCAAAATCAGCTGCGAGGGCTGCCCCCTGGCTGGGGCTGGGGGCCTGGCGAGGGTCAGCCTGGCTGGGAACCCCCTGCTCTGCTCCTGCCTTCTGCGCCCCTTCCACAGCTGGCTGGCGAGGGCGCGGGTGCAGGCAGAGGGGTCATGTGCTGCCCCCGCCCTTCGCGGACGGCCCCTGGACTCCCTGAGGCTCCCTGAGATGAAATGCGCTCAGCCCCTGCCTCCCCCCAGCTCCCCAGCCCCCTCAGAGCAGCCAAGGGTGGCCAGCCGTGGGCAGTGTCCCCGGGGCTGTACCTGCTCCGCCGCTTTCCGCCACGGGTCCTGTGAGAACAGGGGGCTGCGCGAGATCCCCCGGGGCTTCCCCAGGGCCACTCGGCTCCTCGACCTGCGCCGCAACGGCTTCGGGACGGTGCCGCCGGCTGCCTTCCCCGGCCTGAAGGAGTTGGTGTCCCTGCACCTGCAGAGCTGCGGCATCCGGCTGCTGCGCCCCGGGGCGCTGCGGGGGCTGGGCAGCCTGGTCTACCTCTACCTCGCTGACAACCACCTCTCCACTTTGTCAGCCGCCGCTTTGGAGGGGGTCCCGCAGCTGGCCTACCTTGATCTAGACCACAATGCCTTCACCCACCTGCCCACAGCTGCTTTCCAGCTCCTGCCCAACCTCATCTCCCTCCATCTGCAGCACAACGCTATTGGGGAGCTGCTGGAGGGTGCCCTGGCTGGGGCCAGGAAGCTGCGCTGGCTCTACCTTGCAGGCAACACCATCAGCCACATCGCCCCCAGTGCCCTGGCTGCTGCCAAGATGCTGGAGAAGCTGCACCTGGAGGGGAACCGCCTGGCAGAGGTGCCCACGGGAGCCCTGTGGGGCCTGCCTGCCCTGAGCGAGCTGAAGCTGTCCCAAAACCCCATCAAGCACGTGGGGTACGGTGCCTTCCAGCCAGTGGCCTCCAGCCTGCAGCACCTCTACCTGGACAACACGGGCCTGGAGTGGGTGCGTGTGACTGGGACCTCAGAGGGGCAGGGGACACAGCTGTAGGTCCCATTCCCTTCCAACACCCAGGGCTGGTGGTCTGTAGGAGCATCCAAATGGATGTCCTGAATTCCCAAAGGCTTTCACAGTCATAGAATATGGGGCTGGAGGGGCCCTCACGGATCACACGGTCCAGTCTTTCTTGGGAATACCCCAGTCTCGACTAGATGGCCTAGCACCAGCTTTAGCAGATACTCTACAGCCTAGCTGGGAGCAGAAGTTGCCTTGGCCTCTGCTGGAGTGCTGTCTTGCTGCAACCTATCTCCCAGCTCCCCTGCACAGCCTCACCTCCTCCAGTGCTTAAGGACATTCAGTTTCAATGGAGTCCAGACTAGTCCCCAGGCCACCACCTTGCCCCAGCCTTATTTCTCCTGCTCTTATTCCGAGCTGTCCTGCAGGACTCTTCACCACTAGCACCCTGAATTTCTCCCTGCTCTAGAGAAAGCCATGGCAGCTTGCTCTAAAAACCTCCTGCATGTCTCCACCTTTCCAGGAAGACTGAGCTAACAAGGGGCTAACAAGGCCCAGGTTGTGGCCAGAGCCAGTTGAGTTCCTAAGTCCCCGAGCACCTCTGCTGCCTTTTAAAGCAGCTCTTTCATGGGGCTGCAAGGTTCAGGACAAGTTCTCTCAGCCCTTCAGGCTGATTAGCAGTGCAGCTCCTGACCCCCATCAGGACTCTTCGTGACCCTTCCTTGCTTCATTGCAGATGTCTCCTGGTGCCTTCACTGGCCTTGGTCCCAAGATCAGAAGTCTCTACCTGGAGAGCAACAAAATGAGCGACATCCCTGACATGAGGAACTTCACAGGGCTGGAGATCCTCAACCTGAGTGATGTACCTTTCCACTGTGACTGCCAGCTCCTTCCCCTGCACAAGTGAGTGCTGTGAGGGGAGATCAGCCCTAGTATGGGATAACCCAGGGAACAGCTGGATCCTGCCATGCTAGCAGCACAAGCCCATGGCACACTGCCCATTTTGGGCTTTCTCCATGCATCTGCATGCAAGGGTGGAAGCAACCTGGGCTTTGCTCATGTAGGGAAAGCAGGCACCAGCTGGTGTGGGCATATTCTTACTCAAGGGCACCAAGGTCACATCCTGAGCAATCTGGCCTGCCTTGAAAGGGACCTGTGCCCACTCATGGGCAGAGATTTTTGTCTCTCCTTTTGCCCCATCCTGTTTCTTTCCCTGATCTCCTGCTGTTTCCAGGTGGATCAGCAAACTCAACCTCCATGTAGGGGCCACCTGCGAGTCCCCTGCTGAAGCACAGGGACTGAAGGTGAAGCTTTCCACCACTTTCCAAACCTGCCCTGGCTGGGGCAGAGGCAAGGATGGGGGAGGCAGCTCTGACAAGACCACATCTGCAAGCAAGCCCAGCAAGAAAAAAAGATCAGGAAAATCACCAGCCAGAGGTTTCAAGAAGAGCAGAGCTTAGGAAATGTGTGCAGAACACACCAGGGCCATCCATAGCTAAGGTGTGGTGAGAGCAGTTTTTCTAGGCTTGTTCCCACCACAGCACCATGGATATTGCACAAAGTGCAAAAGAGAGAGCCTGGTGTCACCAAAGTGATGCTGAGTTGCCAAAGATGTGGGGCTTGGTTTTCAGGATGCAGAATCCTGTTACCCTGGGAAGAAATGGTGCGAGAAGCTTCCGCAGCGTTTGCAGCATGCTCTGATGGTTCAAACAACAGAGCCCAAGCGTTTGCTTTTTCTTTCCATGGCTCTCTCCATCCATGAGGAAAAGATGGAATCCACAAGTTTGTTTTTAAGAGTGTTCAGAAATGACTGAAGAGCTCTGAGTAGGACTGCAACCAGCATCAATGCAAGATCCTGCACTGGCTCAAAATAATCATCAGTGAAACGCTGCCTGAATTCCCAGCAGCTCCTCAGAATTAAAGCATCAGCAGATCAAAACCTCTCTGTTCTTTCCTGCAGAATTTGATCAGTGGTCCAACTGGTGGAATGGGATCACTGATCCCATAAGTGATCCCAGCACAAGTGATGTGCCCAACCTCTTCCCCATTAGCAGCCCAGGCTGGGACTGCCCCCACAGGCTCACTTTAAAGTCAGAAGTTGTAAAATGCTGGGTCCTGCACCTGGGCTGCAACAATCCCATGCGATGCTGCAGCCTTGGGGCTGGGTGGATGGAAAGCTGCTCAGCAGAAAAGGACCTGTAGGTATTGGTTGCCAGCCAGCTGAAAGTGAATCAGCAGTGTGCTCAGGGGGCCAAGAAGGTCAACAGTATCCTGGCCTGTATTGGGAACGCTGTGACCAGCAGGACTAGAGGTGATTGTCCCACTGCACTGGGGAGGCCAAACCTCAAGTGCTGTGTTCAGTTTGGAGCACTGCAGTACAAGACAGACACTGAGGTGCTGGAGCAGGTCCAGAGAAGGAAGCTGGTGCAGGTTCTAGAGCACGAGTTTTATGAGGAGCACCTGAGGGAGCTGGGGTTGGTTAGTCTGAAGAAAAGGAGGCTGAGGGGGAGACCTTCTCACTCTCTACAACTCCCTGAAAGGAGGCTGCAGAGAGGTTCATGTTGGTCTCTTCTCACAAGTCACAGCTGATAGGACAAGAAGAAATGGCATCAAGTTAAGCCAGTTAAGGGAGGTTTAGGTTACACATTATGAAAAACTTCTATACTAAAAGGGCTATCAAAGACTGGAACAGGCTGCCCAGGGAAGTGGTTGAATCATCATCCCTGGATGTATTTAAAAGCCATCTAGATATGGTGCTCAAAGATATGGGGTAGTAGTGGCCCTGGAAGAGTTAGATAATGGTTGGATTTGACGATCTTACAGGTTATTCCCAAGCATGGTGATTCTGTAGGGGGAAAAAACACCCAAAGCACTGCTAACTTAAAGCAATGACTCTCAGCCCTCTTCTCCTTGGGTACCCCTGGTATTTTGGTGACCAGGAAAGCAATACACAAGCCTTTGGCCTCTTCCTAAGTTTAATTCATAGGGTTTTAAGGTATTGATTGTAGGCAAAATTTACAGTAGGACTACTAAAAAAACTAAAAAACTGTGCACCATGTCCTCTGCAATTGAGTTCTCAAGCAAGAAATGATGACACTCAGTAAGGTCTTTTGCTCCCTCAAGAGGTATGATCATCCACTGTTTTCTTACCTCTTTCCACTCTTCCACATCCTGACTTTCTTGGGGGTTGCAGGGCCCGGACAGGGACCACACACAGCATCTGTCCTATGAGGGCAGCTGATTTGTTGACACATGTGACCTGCACACATCTCCTCAGACTGCAGCTCACCACCTGCAGCCACAGCCAGGAACCCAAACTGCCCCTTTGTGCTCTGGAAGCCTCTTTTCTCACTGGGAGCTCCTGCTCAGAAAGGTGCCATCAGAGCCAGGCACGTACAACCCCAGCAGCCACCCTGGTCGTGCTCCTCAGCGTGCCTGCAGCCTTTCTGGAGTCTGTTTCCCAGGGCTTAAAGTTACAAGTCTGGGGAAAATTTCCCTGCACACTAGGAAGGCAGAGCTGTGATTCTTCAGGGTGGCCTCCTTAAAAGGGAAGGCCCTTTTAGTCTTCTGCTCCCCTTCACTGGATCTTCCCCAGAGAGCCACAAGATGAAGCAGAGGCTGCTGTGGGCAGCTGAGGGATACTACAGGATCATTCTGTGACCTCCTGCTTTATGCTGCTGACAGGAACAGGAAGCTCTGTGGCTCCAAACTCTGCCTCCAAGGGGTCAATGGTTTCTTCTTTCACTTGCACAACAATGACTGGCATGAGACAGAAAGACAGAGGAGAAATAAATAAGTAAAGTCAACACCTGCCTCACCCTACCTGCAGCACCCCAGAAACAGCTCTGTTTATCCAGACACTCAAAATACTCCAAGGTATGCAGCTCACTTCTTGAGGGTCCCTTACCACAGACAGCTGTCTGTACATGTACAGTACAGTACATCTGTGGTCACAGCAGCAACCAGGGCAGGACTAAATCCTGTCAGCATTTAGTTGTCTGCTCCCAAGAACGAGGGCCAATGAAGGAAAAGCCAGGGTGGTCCATTCTCTACCTGCCTGGGTCCACACAGGGGAAATGAAACCTCTATGAGCAACAGGAACCTTCACGAGCCTTCACCCACGTGTGCACTAAGCCCCTCGCCCTCACTCTTCGCCAACACCTACTAAAGGTGGCAGGTGACCCAGCTGCCAGATGCTCTTCTGGTCACCACACCCCTTGCTGCTCAGCATGATGAGCTGTGTTCACATGCTGCAACAGCCCTCACGGAGAACAGGACATGGCAGCACACCTTTGACACATCCATTTGCCACTCCTCCCTAACTGACCTCACAGAACCAGACTGCTCAGGAGGGCAGCCAGACCCTCAGCAGGCATCAGCAGCATCAAGACATCTAAGCTGCTGTACTGCTGCCACCAAACCTCAGAGAAAGCAGGTAAAGGCTTTCCTCCACTCTCCCTTGTCTTTAGAGAAGTGGGGATGGGCTTTTGTGGCTTTTGTCACAGTGCTACCTTTCCCTGCCTGGACTTGGCAGCCAAGAGGCAGCAGAGGCCTCAGGAGGGCTGGAGAGCAGGGGACATGCAGGGTGTACATGGGAGACTTGCATGTGGCTGCTAGGCAGAGTAACTCAGACCCTTACTCTCATCAGGTGTGGGCTCTGGCAAAGACCTGCTGGCAGCTTTTGCTTCCTGTCTTGTCCTCGAGGCAGGGGGCTTCTTGGCAGGCTGCTTGACGGTGCGGGTTCTGGCAGGCAGCTTTTTTCCTAAACAGAGATAAGGGAGCATGGGGTACAGTGTGCTGCTTCTCCCCTGGAACACCAGCAACCCTGCTCCACCGAGACACCACAGGCCAGGGACCAGCACAATGCAGCAGCAACCTACATGGTCATTAGCTGCCCACTGGTTACTCGACAGAAATGGCCTACTGGAGAAAAGTTCTACAGTCATCATCTCAAAGCATGCTCCTCCACGTGCTCCTTCATTAAAAGCAAGGCACTTCAGCGTGTGCTTAGCTTCCAAGGAGCAGGTCCTGTTGGAGTCAGTCTGGAATCAGCTTTGCTTACCTGTCTGGGTCTAGTCCTAGGTAATGGGCATGCTGGCTGCCGGCCATCGACACTGTGGCACTCGTGGTTTTGGTTTGAGCTCATGTTTTTGTTTAGGTTTTAGGTATTCCATGATCTTTAGCTGTCCCTTTCTGTCCACCCCCCAGGAAGGAATTTCTCCCCTGCCTACACATGATTTGCCACAGTTACTGCAACAATGACGACGACAATGACAAGATGAAACAGTAACATGGTCCAGCCACACTACTGGCCTCTTCATCCATCAAAAGGCCTTCTTTCCCTCAGCACAAAGCTGGCAGGGTTGCTCTCCAGCTACCCTCCGGCTGCAGCAAACCATGGACACAGTAGGGACAGCGGCACAACCTCATGCCTGGAAGCAAGCGCCAGCTACACCTCAGCCAACAGAAAACAGACCGCAGAATGGATCCTTCCCACACACACAGCTCTCTGCTCTTTTAGGTGACAGGGCAGTTAGGAAAGATGAAGCTGTGTTGTGAAACCCACAGCTGACTGAGGGCATCCACAGCAAGACAAGGCCTCTCTCTCCTGTTCATGACGGGACACGGACAGGGTTCCTCTAACTGGGCCCAGCCTGCGAGTGAGCGGGAGGGCACTAATCAAACATCACTCACTCTTCTTTCCAAAGGGTTTCTTCTTCTTCTTCTTGGGCACCTCCTTGGCCTTCACTGGAGTTGAGGGCTCTGTCATGGAGACGAGAGGGAAACGAAAGCCAAGTCCCATAACCAGTAGGTAACTGGGATGAAGTGACATAAGCGAGAAACAAGATATCCCCGTCCCCCGAGCCAACGCCCTCTTCCCACGACAACCAGCTGAGGGGAAAGCAAGGCTCCAAGGGGCTGCTGTCCGTGCTTCCAGGCGAGGGCCCGGGCTGGCAGGCTGGGGCAGCACAGGGGAGAGAGGCCCAGTACAGATTTGGCAGGGGCAGTAAAGAAATAAGATCTGTTGCTTGGGACAAGAAAGAAAGGTGAGGCAGTGGCCTCCCTGAGCCAAGGGGAAGAAATGCTTGAGAGGGATGCTCTCTGCTCTTACCTTTTACAGATTCAGAGAACTGATGAGAAAAGAGAGCAGGGGCCAAGCTCCCCCTGTGACCTGGCTGAGGCTGTAGGTACACTTAGTAAAAGGGAGTGTGCAGGGATAGGACCACCTGGAACTCTACTTGGCTTCATGAGGAGCAACTCTCTGACACAGGGGAAGACAGGGAGAACAGCCAACCTCCAATCTCAGGCTGTTTTCTCCCCACCACAAACTCCTCCCTCTGCCAGCTGCTACAACGTGTGGCAGCAGAGGAAGACCTGTGGTAGCCAGCACAAATCAAGAAGGCAATTTTTCTTCTCCTTACAAGGCCCCAGAAAAGGAAACGTTGCTCAGAGAGCAGAAGGAAGGCAACCTTTGCCTCCAGGGCTAGAAACCATAGCAGAATCTTCACTCACCTAGAGCAACAGGTGGCTGAAGCTGGTAGCCTGTCAGCTCACACCACCCCACAGGATAAATGTCTGGAGACTCGCAGTCCACCCACTGGTCATACTCATTGTCCCAGCCATCAAAATGGATGCTGAGGAGACGGTGGACTACGCGCTTCACCGTGGCCACGCAGATCAGCCGGGGCTCCATCAGGTCCACTGCTTCCACCTTCATGCCTGCCTTGAAGCCATGGTTTGGGCAGTCCTGGGTGCAGAAAAAAGTTGAAAAAAAACCCAAAAAAAAGGCCATTGTACCCATATCTGGCCACCAGCACCCTAGAAGAGGCTTGTCTCCTCCTTAAAGCTAGCAGAAAGAGAAAAGGCAACAGTGGTGCAGCAGAACTAACCAGTCACATACCAGGAGGCACATATGAACTGACCCAAGGCCAGCTGTGTCTTTAGTAAATCTCAGCTCAGCCTTTAGAAAGGAGACCCTGACCAGCAGGCAGCAGTTAAGAGACACCAGAGCAAACCCATTAACCTCAGACAGCCCTGAGAAATCAGAAAATGAGCACAAGTAGCTGAGGTGTAAAGCAGACCCACTCTACCCACAAGCCACCACGCTCCTGGAAAGACTAGAGAACTAGGTCACACTTAGAGGGATACTGCTCATCCCAAGCAGACAAACAGGGCCTGTATACAGAGAGTACATATTCAAGTGCCTTGGATTTTCCCTAGAAGTGCTGGCTGGCTGCAAAGAAAAGCCCAGTAGAGATACTGGATATTGTCTATCCTATCTTCAGGAAGACTTTTGACATTGTCTCCCATAAGAGCCTCAGTGAGGCTGATGGAAACATAGTCTGGATGAGAAAACAGTGAGGTGGATTGAAAACTGGTGGAGTAGCTGGGCCCAGAGGATGGTGATTAGTGGCACGAAATCTAGTTGCAGGCCAGTAATTAGCAGTGTACCCCAGGGGTCAACACTGGATTCAATCCTGTCCAACACCTTCATCAATTATCTGGGTGACATGATAGTGTCATGTCAAACTTGGCAGGTTTGCTGGTGACACACAGCTGGGAGGAGAGACTAACGTGCTGGAGGGTTGTGCTGCCAACCACAGAGACCTTGATAAGATACAGAAATGGTCTGCTGAGAACCTCTTGCAGTGAAGTCCTGCACCAGAGGAGGAACAACCCCAGGTATCTGCACATTTTGGGGACCAAGGGGCTGGAAAGCAGCTTAGCAGAAAGGAACCTAGGGTCCTGCTGAACACCAAGTGAACGTGAGCCAGCAACATGTCTCTGGAACAAAGAAGGCTAATGGTGACCTGGGCTGCATTACATGGTATGTTCCTAGCAGACCAAGCGAGGTGGATCCTTCCCCTCAGCAGCAGTAAGGTCACACAAAGAGTGCTGTGCCCATTTCTGGGCTCCTCAGTAGAGGAGACATGGACATACTAGAGAGAGTGCAGCAAAAGGCCAGGTAGATGAAGGGAGTGGTGAATCTTTTGTATGAAGAGAGAGCTAAGACTGTTCAGCCCGATGAAAACAAGGCTCGGGGGGGTTCTTATGAATGTGTATAAATGCCTGAAGGAAGGGTGCAAAGATAGAGCCAGTGGTGTCCAGGGACAGACCAGAGAGGCCACAGGGATGAATTGAAACACAGGAGATTCCCTTTGAACATCAGGAAACACTTTTTTTTGCTGTGAGGACAACTGAGCACTGGCACAGATTGCCCAGAGAGGTTGCAGAGTGTCCACACATGGAGATACTCAAAAGCTGTCTGGACATGGTCCTGGGGAACCTGCTATAAGTGACCCTGCTTGAGCAGGGGTGTTGAAGAAGGTGACCTCCAGAGGTCCCCTCCAATCTCAGCCACTGTGTGACAGCCAGAGCTCTTGTGCTCCTCTTTGCAGACAGCAAGCATCCCTACACATCTTCCTGGCAGCACTCACTGTGTTGAAGAGCCGTGCTGGAGCAGGTCTTGATTTAGTCTTTTCCAAGTAACTTTCCCAGCTGAAAGTCTTTGCATCTTGCCCTGCAGCAGGACAAAAATGGAAAGAGAGAAAAAGGCAGTCACTGGGTAGGCCAGCTGGAGAAAAAGGCATAACAGGCAGAAAGAAGGCATAGCAACTGTTTGCAAAGTAGTTTCATGGACCAACAGGTACGGCCTGATCTTGGACACAAATACAGTGCACAGGTCCCAGCACAGTTCAGCACCCCCCTCCAGTGGGCAAACACGGAAGAGCAGAGAGCTGCAGCACAGCGCCCGTGGCAGCCACATGTCCTGATCTCAGAGAAAGGCCAGGGGAAGCAGCAGCCAGGATCTATGCTCAACACACACCACTAACATCAATCCTCCTCCCACCAGCAAGGACATCAAAGGAAGGTAGAACTGCACTGCACAGAAGTGCTGCAACAGAGAAATTCAGAGCAGGCCTTCCTGGGTACGGCCAAATGAAGCAGCAAAAACACTCCCAGGGTGACTGCCTCTCAGAACTGTGCAGACAGATTCATACAAGGGCAGAGGTGACTCCTTGTCATGGCTTGAGTTGAACCTGCTGCCGTTACTCACACCATGCCAGCTTTGAAAAGTGCTGACTGGAGCCAAGTATTATGGGGCTTGAAGTTCAGATTGCAACATGGGAGCCTTCCTGTTCTGCTGGCTGTTTCTGAGTTCCAGGTTCTCAGGTGTGGGCAGCTCTGGAGGCATGGAAGCAGAACAAGTGGGAGTTGGGCAGCTGCTGATTTGGGTTTTCAGATTTATGCTGGGTTTCTTTTCCCCTCTGTGTATTTCACTGTGCTAAGCTAAGGTAATCATGCACTGTATTTTCAGTCAATTGGTGATTATGATACCTCATGTTGTATTAAACTCTCACCTCTTTATCTCAACCCTGAGTTGCATGTGTTACTCTGCCCCTCACTCCTTTGTTGAGGCAGCAGGCAGCTTAGCCCTTGTGCTAAACCATTACACTCCTGACACTTTTGAGTCATGCAGCAATGGCTCTGCTTGTCCCTTCTGCCCTGGATTTGCTGGGGCAGAGTCATGCAGGCCACTAATAGTTTTGATTCAGGCAGGGCAGCTGACCCAAACTGGCTCACAGGTGTATCCCACACCACAAATGTCACACTCATCATAAAGGGGGAAGTTTGCTGACCATAGTGGCTCCCTCTCCCCTTCCTTTCAAAGGTTGTCATCCCTGGAAGCATTTGCTTATCATTCTCCTTCCAAGGACTGCTTTGCCACTTATTGTGAGCTGTACATTAATGGGCCTGAGTATAACTTTGTATACTCTATAATAGCATCAACATTAGTTTGGCTGTTTCACTAAAGCTGTTTTCATTTCAACCCAGGTGTGTCCTCTCCTTTTCCTAATCCTCCTCCTTGGCTGAGAAGGGGTCACTGGGCCATACAGCAACTACTGCAGTTCAGTCCTGGATACAGGCTAAACATAGACACCTTTCTACCTTCCTTCCACACTGTCCTTAAAATCTTTGATTCAGTTCAGTCTGGAGATCACACAGCTCTTCCACTGATCCACCAGGAGCTAACCACTGTGCCATTAACATCCTCTGGAGAGGTTACTTCTTTCTACAAAGTTCCAGGATTCGGATATATGGGCAGAGCTCGAATGGACTGGCTCTCTGAACCTATCTCCTTGTGGATTCAATTCATGTGAACCTGACACCTCTCAGAAAAGCATGGCCCAGCAGGTTCCTCACGCAGGTTTGTACCACAGGGCAGAGTCCAAATCTCACCTTTTGGAGGGGTCAGATCGATGTTGTTCTTCTGACAGAAGTTGACAGGGAAGATAGCGTGTGAGGAGGCGTGATAGCAGAACCAGTCAGAGCTATCATCAGATGTGGCTCCATCAATGCTGATCATGAGATACCCATCCAAGAGGATCTGAGATGGGAGTAAAGCCATAAATGGTCAGGAGCTCTGCTCTCCCTCAGAAACAAACTTTACTGGCAGCCCAGAGGCCCTCTACACCACCCATGTCATGAATTTGTCCCTGGGCAGATGGGCAAGATCCCATCTTCAGACTTGTCACTTCCACAGCAACACTTGTCCCATCCTGTCACTCGGTGGCAACTGGTGCCTATCAGATGTGGTAGGCATGTCTGCCCCAACCTCTTCCCGTGTCCAAGCAATGGTGGAAGGCATCACTTTGAAGACACAAAGAGCTTTCCTAGCATTCCTCTGCTTGGGCTCTGTGAGAGCAAATGGCTTCTTGAAGGAGCAGGAAAAGCCCAAGCTGATGCTGTGTTTTAGGACATGAGGGAACCTGGCCAATCCACTTACTCCCCAGCACCAGCACCAAAGGAAAGCTCACTACCACCTCATCCAGACAGACTGGCAGGAGATATGTCCACGCTCAGCTTCCTACACCGGTGAGTGCTGGCCACACAGACACATCCCATTCCAGAGGTCACCCCACAACTATTCCCCCTTCCTTTCTCTCCTCACAGGAGCATTACAGATGCCTCTCTTTATGCTTGGCAAGAACTGGGGAACGAATCTTCCCTGCTGCATGCCCAAGGCTGAAGGAAGGGTGGCTGGTAGTCCTACACACTGGACAGTTAGCCTGCAGACCAAGCATGCCCATCTTCATGCTGTTCATTTAGGTACATGTGGACAACTGCTGGTCTCATCAGATCCTCAGACCTCTGAGGTAATGCCCCAATTCCCTCCACACACCAGCTGGCTACCTCTTCTGACAGCCCTCTCCTCTCCCTTACACAAAATCCTACCCAGTCTTAATCATTTGCAAAGACCTGGGGAGAGGCTGGGCTACCTAAGGTAAACACTGCAGATCCCCTTCTGCCCACTGACTTACCTTGCAAACAGTGGCCACACAAATGTTGCCCAAATTCAAGGGGTCAATGGCCTCCAGTTTCATGCCTTCCTCAAACCATCCACCTTCAGCATAGACAGCTCGTACCTAAGGGAGACTCTGGTATACCACATGCTCTTGGGGGCAGGGGACAGCCCCAACCCAACACCAAGCACACCAAGTGCAAATTTGGCTCAACCCAGTTTGGCAGGAGAAAGAAGAAATATTACAAGAAATACAAAGAGGCAGCCAAACCAGCACTGTTTGTGTCAGCAACCTCCTGCTAAGGCTCTGGTCAGTCAGAGAGCCAGGCCCAGCACTCAAACACTACTTCAGAGCAAAGCAAACCTCCCTCTCATCTCAGTCCTTACCAATATGATCCAGCTCCTTGTTGGAACTGGTCTCTCCTATGCAATCATCTTTCCTCTCCAACTCAAAGCTCCAAGCAACTGTTTTTCCTTCAGTTGAGTCCCTCAATCTGCTGTTGCCATTTAGTTTTTCCATCTTTCTATCCTTCCCTGCCCCTGCCCAAGCAGAGCCTCGACACCCCAAACAGCTCACTGCCTTACAGCTGTTAGAGAGGCAAACAGCCAGCCTCAACAATCCACAAAAGGAAGGAAGGAAGTGGTATCACTGCTCCCTTTGCTCTGGCCAACATAGAAAGGCAGACCTGTCCTACCTTCTTAAACAGATAGGGGACAGCATCACAGTAGATCTTCCGGAAGGTGGGATGATTTGCCATGTCACTTCGTTTTTCTTCTGTGAGGCATGGAAGAAACAAGAAGAGGTAAGAAACCTGCAGCAACTGCAGTATGAAGACACCCTGGTTATTAATTCTCTGGTGAGACCTTAGCTGCTGTAGAAAACCTAGATCAGAGACCATGAAAGTAATATAAAGAACTGGTCAGTCCCTCTACATCTTCTCATAACGTGGGCTGTGGTGAAGGGCTTGCAGCAGGCAGCTGAGTTTCCCAGGCACTAGCAATCATAGAATCATTTAGGTTGGGAAAGACTTTCAAGATCACCGAGTTCAACCACTAACCCCACTCTGCCAAGTGATATCACAAAGCATCATGGAATCATAGAATTATTAGGGTTGGAAGGGACCGCAAGGATCATCTAGTGCCAACCCCCCTGCCATGGGCAGGGACACCTCACACTAGATCAGGTTGCCCAGAGCCACATCCAGCCTGGCCTTAAAACCTCCAAGGATGAGGCTTCCACCACCTCCCTGGGCAACCTGTGCCAGTGTCTCACCACCCTCATGGGGAAGAACTTCTTCCTAACATCCAATCTGAATCTATCCATTTCTAGGTTTTTTCCATTCCCCCTAATCCTATCACTACCTGACACCCTAAGAAGTCCCTCCCCAGCTTTCTTATAGGCCCCCTTAAGATTTTCTTAACATCCAGCCTAAACCTGTCCCAGTGCAGCCTGAGGCCACTCCCTCTTATTCTATCCCTAGTTACTTGGGAGAAGAGACCAACACCCACCTCCCCACAGCCTCCTTTCAGGTAGCTGTAGGGAGCAATGAGGTCTCCCCTGAGCCTCTCTTTCTTCAGACTAAACAGCCTCATTTCACTCAGCAGCTCCTCATAAGACATGTTCTGCAGACCCTTCCCCAGCTTAGCTGCTCTTCTCTGCACCCACACCAGCACCTTGGTGTCCTTCTCATACTGAGGTGCCCAAAACAGCACAGTATTTGAGGTGTGGTCTCAAGTATGCAGCCTCTATATGCAGCTGTAATCACAAGGGAGAGGCAGCAAGGAAGGGAGACACAACCAAACGGATCAGAAGGGCTCAAGTCTTGTTTTTTGCCTTCCAGACTGAGCTGATGAACAATTGCCCTCTGTCAATCCTGAAAATACAGCCTGATGGCATCCAGTCCTCAGAAGCCATCAGGAATTTCCTCAAGACTACAAACACCTGTGATGTGGCAAGCTCTGCAGTCTCACACTGAGGGGACAGACTACCTGTACCCCGGTCCTGACCTGTAAGAGCAAATTGTTGGGCTTTTATTCATCCAAGGGGCAAAGCAACAGACACACAACTACGTAGAGTGTATTTGTCAGGTCCTGAGGATTCCAGCATGTGAGGACTGGTGTCAGCAGCAGGATCCAATCAGTTCACAGCAAGGAAGAAGATGCCTGTGGTGGCCTGATCCCTACCTGACTTCTTCATGCTGTGGCCCACTCTTCGTGACCAGCCCACAGGATGGATGAGGGGACTCCACATGTGGCACCAGAAGTCATCATCGCTGTCCCCATCCTCGTAGAGGAGCCTCAGTCTGCCCCCAATGACCGTGTCCACCACCGCCATGCGCGTCTGGGACACGTGGTTCTTATCCACCACCTCCACTCGCATGCCCTGCCGGAAGGGGTACTTCATGCTCTCCGCCATCTGGCAACCAACACGAGAGGTGAGATCAGCTGTGCTTGCTGTTCCCCCAAACACTTCAGAGCACCCCCTGTGCTGCCCAAAGCTGACCGAGAGACTACCTCAGGCCTTGAGGTAGTACTGAGCCATTCCTCAGTACTGAAATGGAGCAGGGAAAGGCCGGGCTGGAGCTGCATTGTTTTTTAAAGCCCCTCTCTGACCCAAAGGAGAAATGGTATTGCTGACAGGGAACAGGGGCTGTGATGTTACCAACAGCATCGTGACAGGTGTCTCACCACCCCTTTCCTGCCCAGGTTTCAAGGGGACACAGGAGCTGCACAGGTCAGAACCTGGCTTCAGCTTCACCTCCACACATAGAATGACAGCCTCCCACATTTACCTTCATGTGGAAATCCACTGGGATGGTCCTGGCTCCCACCAGTTTTTTCATGAGGTAACTTCTCCAGTCAGTGTACTTGGAATGGATAGCTACACACACAAAGAGAAAAAGCACATCTTTATGATCAAAGGAATGAGAGCATCACACTACACCTTTCTTCCTCTCTGAGAGTCCATTTGCATTAAAAGGCCTTCTTCACATTCAGGTCCTGTACCTGCTCTTAGACAGATCCCATTTTGCAGGCTCGCCCACTCGGACGGCTGCAAGGGATCATCATTACAGAAGAGACTAGGCCAAGGAGTCATCCAGCTCCACTGATCCAGATGTGGAAGTGGTAGTTGGGCAAAACCACATGGGGCATACCACGCAATCCTCAGCTTGCAAGAATCCACTAAACTGGCATCCTCCAAAGTGCCAGCTGAGCAGGAACCAGATCCAGTGCACTCCTCAGAGACACTGTCCAGTATGTAGGACCAAAATGTTTCCCTACAGGTTAAGCCCTGTGTGGGTCAGAAGGAGGAAGTCATCTGCATTAGCCTCTGTCCATAGGTCTGACACCACCCTTGCATACAGCATCCCCAGATCAACCACAGGGAGATGCAGAGGAAGCAGTCTCCAGCTTCCCACAGAACTGTTCCTTGTAACCCAAGAGCAGAAACGGAGCTGTGGTCTCATGCACGTGTCCCACCATGCTAGGTATAAACCAAGGCTCCTCCATGCCCAAGCACGAGCCAACCCCTCTCCCCTGACACTTACTCTGTGGTGGCACCAGAATTTTGCTGTTGATGGCACACCAGCCAATGGGGTGAAGATCCACTGTACCCAAATTGCACCAGAAGTCATGGCCAGCATCATTCTCAAAGCCCTCATACCGCAGAAGGGCCCTGTACCCTGCAGGACAGAGCAGACAACCAGAGAAAGGCATTAGAAACAGCAATTCCCCGCCTCTCCCTGTTGGGCCCCACAGGAGCAGTCTCCAAAGCACGGCCTTCAGAGCTCTGCATAGGTTATCAGAACTTCTCCAGCCATTCTGGAAGTAGAACCATCCTGGCAAAGAGCCCAGGAACCAGAAGAGGAACCAGACTCTGGTTTCCTCCCACCCCCACACTGTGGTATTTCCTATTCTAAAGTCTCTCAGTGGCTTCTGGGCTCCGAAGAGTTGAAGTTTTGCTTGACCAGCTCCTGAAACTTCCCTGAGAGGTCAGCCACCCCCAGCTGTCAGGAATTACATTGCAGACATACCTATAGTCTGGATGACGGACGCGATCCAGTACACGCGGCTGGGCAGCACTGCATCACTGTTCAGCACTTCCACCTTCATACCTTTCACCACATCATCCCACTGATCAAAGAGTGGCACCTGAAGGATTGAGGTAGCCATGTTGGGAGAGGGACACTGATGGTTACAGCCAGCTCTCAGTCACATTTTAGGCAGCTGCACTTTCACCTCAGACCCAGGTTTTGCATGCCTTACCCTTCATGTGCCAACAGCTTGAACTGCAGTCGAACTGTCCCCACACTTCACTGGGCTGCTCACAGAACATCCCAAAAGGCAGAATATTGAATAGCAACACTTAACTATTTCACTCCCAGCTGTCCTATTATCCCAAAGTAACTGCTGCCATCAAAATCCCTAACCATCAAAGTGCCATGTCTTCCTGATCTATCCTCCAGAAAATGCTACTTTTTAAGTGTCATCCCAGATCACAACTCAAAAGGAACATGACAAGTGAGTCAATACACAGAGAGGCTGGGGCTGCTGTAAGACCTAAGAACTGCCATTCTTCCACATACTTGCCTCAGCTACTTGGCACACAAGGACTAAAAATCAGTACAGCAGGAAGCAGACATCCTGGAGGGGAGGCTACTGCTAGGACAACACAAGCTAAGCTCCTCCATGAACATCACCCTGCCCTGTGCTCACTCAAACAAACTGCAGAGGCAACTGGGAGCTTTTTGCTGTCACTCCTAGTCAGAACTGATTCTGTCCCCAGCCAGCACTGGGCCTTTGCCACAGACAGTGCTTCTACCAAGTTCCCCTGTGCTTCCTCTCCCAAGACTCCTGGCCCCTCTGTTGGATTCCCATCCTCAGCTGTGAGAAGCCCCAGCTTCTTTCCATCCATCATCTGGGGCTTAATAATCCAGGCTTCTCCCCATCGCTTGTGACAAGAGTACAGGAGAGCCCTGTGCATGTGACAGGTCCCATTCACACTACAAGGCACAGCAAAGAAGAACTCACATGTTTGAAGCAGCTGACAGGAGCTGCCTTGAAGCCATGCTCCTGCAGGTACTTTCCCCAGTCAAAGCCCAGGACGAGTGCTGTAAGCAGACATGAGAGCAGAAAATCAGGTGAGATAGTTGTGGAGTGCTCAGTTACTCTGGACTGCAGCTTGCAGCCATGCTGTGGCCTGCTCTGAGGCAGAGCTCTCTGCCCCAGCACACAGGGTACTCCAGTGCATTTTTCCTGGTGGGAAACTAGATCCTATGAGTGCATGGGGACCAGCCCCTGCAAGATGCACGAGGTATTATTAATAAATCCTTCCTGTAACTTGCTTTTGGGAAAGGTGGTGCAAAAAAAGCAGGTGAAATCCAGCCCAGGGCTCAGGCACTCCAGGGAGAGTGGAGACTGCATGCTTTTACTGCTAAACTGCTTAGAAGCTTTGCTTCTCAGCAGCCACACTGCAGGGTCTTATCAGCAGCACTTGCTTCCCCAGAGGGTGCCAGGAAAATCAGAGTGAAGCACTGGGATACTAATCCCACAGTCATTCCTGATCCAAGGCTACAGCTCTGCTCCAGCAGCAGTCTGCTCAGGGGTCAGTGCCTCCTGCCACCCCTGGAAATCACTTTTGCCCTAACACAGCAGCCTGCTGTTCCTCCAGCAGCAGTGACTGGCTGCTCAAGTTGATCTGTGAGTGACTTGGCTTAAATATAACTCCAGAGGCCTTTGGGCAGCAAATGGTTTGGAGTAGCAGGATACTTTTAAGTCATTTCTGCCAGCTGAAGTCAGAACCTCACGGGAACATGACTGCAGAACTTGTGCACCAGGCCAAGCTGCACAAGGAGTGAGGATGAGGCTGCAGTAGCGGATGGACAGCAACCCACCAGGGCTCTGTTAGCACCAGCAGGAAGAATGTCCTGCCAGGCTGTCTCAGAGCAATTCACGCACATTCAGTACAAGGCAGTGTACCAGAGGGGGAGGAAAGGTAGACTGTAGAGCTTACAGCCCTACAGGTGTCCCCATTTCCGTGGCTTCAGCAGCAACTGCACCTTCTTCCACCTCCTACACTCACCATCCTGGCCTGTCAGCGTCCCATCTGCCAGATGTCCTGTGCCCTGTGAATGGAGGAAGGCCCCAATCTTGGCTGACCAGGCTGCTTTGTGCAGGACTTTTGCTTTCTTTGTTGGTGGCTTTCCCTACAAAAGAAGGAACATCAGGACTCTAGTGGTACAGGAGTGGAAGCCAGTCCCTGCAACTGGCCAGCAGGGCATGCAGTGCTTCCCTGAGGCAATTTGCAGTTTTTACTAATGCTCACAGGAACAAGAATAAACAGTAGGTAAGATACCAATGTGTCCGTCCTCAGCTTCTAGGAAGCACCACCTCTCAGCTGGCATGCATTTTCTGGAGACTTAAGGTAGGAACAGAATGCCATTGTTAATGGCAGTCTGATTCTTTAACTGGAGAGCAACCACCCACTCCTGCATACAGGCACATCCAGCTTCATCCCCAGGAAAGAAGGAAGGGTTTTAACTCACCTGCAGTCTAGCTAGGATGCTGGCCTTTTTGGAGTTTGAGGAGTAGCTTCTGGAGCAGGAGACACTACAGAAACGTTTGGTCTTGGAAAAGAAAGCTTCCCTGGTGCCCACAATCCCACACATCTCGCACACAGCTGAGAGAAGGAAGGCACAAAAACACGAGCAGTTGGCAGGGCAGCCCAGAAAATGCATTCTCAATCCAGTGCTGCTCCTAAAGCATACACAAGGTGCAGCCATACACCCTTCAGCTCCCCAGCCCTTGCTCTTTCCATCATGCAGACATTTTAGGTTCAACAGGTAGGTAGTGCAGTACCTGGCTCTGAGCCACTGTCATCTGTGGGCCAGCCTGTGGATGGCTGTTGTACAGGAGAGGTTGGAAGCTCTCCAGGTTCCTGGTTTGCCACCTCATCATCACTGGACTCATCCAGACAGGAGCTGCTGTCACTGCCCATGCCGTTGTTGAAGCCTTGGAAGTTCTCATAAACCCCAAAGATGTCCAATTCGTCCTCCTCCTCGTCATTATCACCTTCCTCCTCCATCCGCTCCAAGGATGAAGTCTTGTGGCAAAGAGTAGATGCCAACTGAAACGAGAGCCAGTCTGCTTTAACACAGGCATTTTATACCACACTCCACAATGAACCTGCCTTCTCGGACCAGGGAGAGGCCTCAGGGTGACTGGTGAGTCCACATAACAAGCCCAAAGGCAGGAGTCTGAACCCTTATCAGGAAAGCACTACCCCTGCAAGGGGTCCCTTCACAAATATTTCACAGGCTGTATCCTGCTTCCCAAGAGGAAACAGTCACAGAGCTGCAGCTACACAATAAAAAGTTGGGGGAACGTGGCAAGAATACAGGGAACTACAGTGCCATGCCAACAAACACAGTGGAGACAGTGCCCTTCCAAGCACTGTCTCGTCCAACACAGCTGTACAGCAGTGCATCAACATTAAAGTCACTGTAAACTTCCAGTGAAGAGCTGCGCACTCCATCCACCATAGCTCATAAGACCAGTACAGCCTGGAAGTCAGGAGGACAGACTTAACTCTAGACAGAGTCCATAGCTGACCTCAGTTCAGAAGCTGCATCAGCAGGATGACAAAACAATGCTTGTTAACTAAACATCTTCGCTAACTCTTCATACTTGCAGTTACAGCAAAAGAGCAGAGAGGCAGCAACTGAAGAAAGCACAGAAAGCACAGGAACCCAGTGACTGTTTCTCATATTAGAAGAATCTTGAACTGGGTTCCAAATAAGCACACAGGAAGTTGGGAAAAGGTGTTTGCAACTCATGAAAGCGCTGCAAGGAGTCAGTGATGACTTCTGTCACGAGTGATGAAATAGGTGAACTGCACAGCCATATGAGGCACCAAAATACAACTGTCCATCCAAGTGAGGTGAACATCTCCACAACTCAGCAACAAGCCCATCACCTTCTAGTGCTAAATTCCCTCTGATTCTTGACTTGTGGATATTATTATTGACACATGAAGATCAGACTTCACTCACTGTTGTCTCCTCACACCCCCCCCTGACTTACACAAACAACAGAAGCAAGGTACCAAGCTTGTTCCCTGAAGACAGAGCTGCTCTCCTGAGATCTACGGCTTCAAGACAGTATTCCTGACGTCTGAAAGGCCTAAGCTCCTCAAACTCAAGTACACTGATCTCTTTCTCACCCCTCTCTGGGGGTGCACCTTCCTGCAGCGCACAGGAAGTGAAACGTGAGCGTAACTTGCGGACACGTTTCAAGTTCCCAGGACTGTCGAGCAAGGACAGCACCAGCCGCAGCTGGCTCAGAGAGGCGACGGGAACGCAGAGGCCATGCCGCCCGAACCAGACCCATTAACCCTTCCTGCACCAGCCGGGCCCCACAACAGCGCGGAGGCAGGGACACACGGCCACGACGGCAACACCACTACGGCCAAGAGACGTCCCGGAGCTCTTTGCCCCCTCCCGGCCGCGGGCACCACACCGCAGCCGTTACCCAGCTCACACACGCGAGCCCGGGCCTCGCGTCCGCCCTCCCTCAGGGCACCGCCGCCCCAAGGCTTTCCCCAGCACCCTGCGAACAGCTCCGTGGCTGACGGCCTCCTCCGGTACGGTTCTGGCCCCAGAGGCGCCCCCGGCCCGGCCACCGCCTCTCACCTCCCCCGATCCTGCTCCATGGTCTCTCGGGACGCCGCTAGCCCGCCTCACGCGCGGGGAACACGGCCACCCTTCAGCGGCGCGTCTGATTGGCGAGAGCCGGGAAAGGAAAGCCAATCAGCGAAGAGCTTGTTCGCGCCTGTGTCCCCGGGGAAGCCGGGAGCTGTGGTTCTCCGCCCGCCCCGGCGGCGCGAGCAGCGGCCATAGTGCCTCACCAAAGAACCACCCCGGGGCGGGGGCTGGGCCGGGAGCTGCTGCCGGCTTCCTGGGCCCGCTGCTGTGGAGCGCTGCCGAATGCTGGCGGGCCTGCTCCGTCTGTTGGTGTAGTTCTGGATTAGTTCTGACTGGACTGAGTCCCAGGAGTTTTTGTAAAGAACAAAACAGAACAAAGGAAAAAAATAATCAATAACCCCCAAACTTAGCCGCACAGGCAGATTTGATCCACAGTAACCATCAGCGTGTGGGTGTCGTGTCCCCAGAACAATGTGAGTCCCACGGAGCTGTGTGTCTTGCACATAACTGAGGATGCTCACAGTTTCCTAGAACCCTTAGCAAATGAGTAAGGATTTGGTTATAGACATTAGGGATGGAATGCCTTTAGCGTGGCAGGTACCTGATGTCACACTAGCAAAGCCTTTGTCCCCATGCCACCCCACTGACATAACCAGCACGTCACGCAGGTTGGGGAGCCATCAGTGGATGCTGGTAAGCCTTGCCAGGCAAGCAGGGTACAGAGGAAAGAGAGCTCACTCCTTCATGCCCACCATGTGGGCAGTGTGCCCAGGCAGCCAAGAAGGCCAATGGCATCCTGGCTTGCATCAGGAACAGTGTGGCCAGCAGGAGCAGGGAGGTCATTGTGCCCCTGTACACTGCACTGGTTAGGCCGCACCTTGAGTACTGTGTCCAGTTCTGGGCCCCTCAGTTTAGGAAGGATGTTGACTTGCTGGAACGTGTCCAGAGAAGGGCAACAAAGCTGGTGAGGGGTTTGGAACACAAGCCCTATGAGGAAAGGCTGAGGGAGCTGGGGTTGCTTAGCCTGGAGAAGAGGAGACTGAGGGGTGACCTTATTGCTCTCTACAACTACCTGAAGGGAGGTTGTAGCCAGGCAGAGGTTGGCCTCTTCTCCCAGGCATCCAGCACCAGAACAAGAGGACACAGTCTCAGGCTGCGCCAGGGCAGGTTTAGGCTGGATGTTAGGAAGAAGTTCTACACGGAGAGAGTGATTGCCCATTGGAATCGGCTACCCGTGGAGGTGGTGGAGTCACCTTCACAGGAGGTGTTCAGGAGAAGACTTGATGGGGTGCTTGGCTGTATGGTCTAGTTGTTGGGTGGGTTGGATTGTTTGATGGGTTGGACGCGATGATCTTGAAGGTCTCTTCCAACCTGGTGTATTGTATTGTATTGTATTGTATTGTACCATGCCTCTCCAAAATTGCGTGGTAAATAATCCACACAAGTTAATGCTGCAGCTCCCCGTGCCCTCAAATTATCAGTCTCAGAGTTCACACATAAGCAGCTGTTTTATTTGGCAAAGATTGTATTACCTCTGCAAAGCAGGTCTTGAAGTGCTTACTGTGCTATGCAATTGGTTTAAAAAATTGTACTCATTTATAGCATAGCTTCTTCATAGTACAAATGCCTCTCTCCCTTCTGGCCCCCCCACCCTCAACAACAACAACAACAACAACAACAAAGAGTTGTGTGGTCTTAGTGGTACTGTTAGCAACATCCCTCACCCCAGCTTGGTGTCAAGAACAGCCAAGAAGCAAGTAGCTCTCTGCATGTCTCTGGCACTGAGTCACTGTGAAGTTAGTGAACTGTTTCCCATTCTGCCCTCTCTATTTTGTTATCACCTTCATTGTGCTGACACAGGGGAAGAATTTTTAAAAACAAACAAATCAACCTGCACTGAACCTTGCTGCCCTGTACAGAGTAGCTAAACAAATACCACAAGAAGCAACATGCACAGCTCCTCTCTTGTGTGAATCACACAGCCTTAACTGCAGGTGAAAGTAAAGGTTAATTCCAAAGGCTTACCTGTGTCACAGATACAATTGCTCTTCTAACAGGCTGCGGCCTGCTACTCTAAATGCAAGAGAGTGTCACTATCAGTGTGAATCATGCTGAGAACCCTTGTGTCCAGTTCTGGGCCCCTCAGCTCAAGAAGGACAGGGAACTGCTTGAATGAGTCCAGTGCAGAGCCACGAAGATGATTAAAGGAGTGGAACATCTCCCTCATGAGGACAGGCTGAGGGAGCTGGGGCTCTTTAACTTGGAAGAGGCTGAGAGGTGATCTCATTAGTGTTTATATATATGTGAAAGGCAGCGTCAGAAGGACGAAGCCAGGCTCTGCTCAGTGATGTCCAATGATACAGCACATGGGGCAATGGGTGATAGCTGGAGCAGAGAAAGTTCCTTGTGACCATAAGGAAAAACTTTGTGAGGGTGACAAAACACTGGAATGGGCTGCCCAGAGAGGTTGTGGAGTCTCCTTCTCTGGAGACATTCAAAACCTGCCTGGATGTGTTCCTGTGTAATCTACTCTAGGTGATCCTGCTCTGGCTGGAGGGTTGGACTGGATGATCTTTCAAGGTCCCTTCCAACCCCTGATGTTCTGTGATTCTGTGATTCTTTGTAATTGGGTTGCAACCTAGTTACAGAGGGACAGTTGTGAGGAGCTGGTAAAGTCCACTGCATGCAACTCTCTCAGCAAATTGCCATAGTGTCAGTGGTCCTCCAGGTTCAGGCTTTCCAAACAATCCTTCAGCGCTTTCAAGAAGCAGATAATTGCTTTTAAAGTATTTAAACAACGTAGTTGATATTCCCTTGTGAGTACTGCTAGACAGTGCACTGCATAACAGACAATAAAGCTCTTTCCAGAAAAGATGCAGATACAAAATTAAAGGTGTATTAAATCCTTCCACTGCAATAATCGTTCATGTAACACAACATGAGCTATTGCTGGTGTGCCTCCCCTGCTTCCCTCTCAGAGCTGAACAAGCAGCACTGTTCCCTTAGGTCACAGACAGATTGGCTCAAGGCTTCTCGAGAGCTTAAGCTAAAAACAAGTTCTGCCTTGACAAAGAACAGGCTTAAAGGCAATCCCCATCCCATGGCTGTTCCTCTGTCACTGCTTCTCTTAATAAGCCTTTTAAATAAAGAAAAGTATGTAAATAGTAGCTTTTTAAATTTGAATCAAATGCAAACTGTTTAAGGAATACTTATATTCTCTTTAATAACAAAAACTTTATTACATAGCATTAATTGTAACATCTTTATAAAGCCAGCTCCTTTCTTTAGGGATATAACAGCACTGACAATCTCAAGAAACCAAGTCCCAGAACTGAGATTACATTTCCCTTTTCCTGTCTTCTTCTCTACTGCTGCTCTGGGCCTGGTCTCTGCTTTGATGCTATCTGGAAAAAAAAAAAAAAAAAGTAAAAATAGACCATTATGAAAAGGCTGTTGTCAGGTGAAAGCACAGAAGGGATAATTCCTGCAGGACATGGGCCAGACTGCTTTCCCAGAGCTGGACACAAGTACTCAGCTCCAAGTTGTACTTCAGCAACAGCTCTGTCCCTCATCACCACGACTTCCTTTAGGGCTATTGGCATATTGGCTTTTGGTGCTTGACTGTTGGCTCTGTCCCCTTACACATGCTCTGGTATGAGGAACTCATGTTCCAGGTCTCCAGGCTTTATAGATTCATCTGCTGCTCAGATTAACCTCTGCACAGACTTGTAACTTTTGGACATACATTCACAATACTGTCTTTAAAGAAAGCAAGCAAAGTAGAACAGCAAAAGAAAAGCAAATGCCTGAAGGACCTTTAGCTTAGGGATTTGCTCATTGGTATGAGCAGAAAATGGACACTGACTTCCAGTGCTGTGTTTGCAGACCCCACTCCTGCCCCACAGCCCCTTATGCCTGCAGCCACTGCCCCTGGGAGTAGTGCAGAGAGCCAGGCTCTGCCTTACAAGGCCTCCTTTCCCAGGAAAACATACCACCCAAGTCCTCACTTTCAGCCCTTGGAGATCCTTTCTATATCATCCCAGGGATGCCCCTGCAGCTGAGCTTTGCTCCAGCAGTCCCATTCTGCCATGACTCTTCCTCCACAGGATATGCAGAATCACAGAATTAACCAGGTTGGAAAAGACCTTCAAGATCATCAAGTGCAACCTATCACCCATAAAATTCTACAGCTGTACCTGTATTCTTTCTCCATTTTCAAAAGACCACAGTGTGGAAAACAAAAACAATGAAAAGCAAAAGTGAAGAAAGAAATAAACCAAAATGAAGGTCTCCTTGTTTTTCTGGGCAGCAAAAGCTGTGCCCCTTCAGACAGAGCAGGGTTGGCAAAGAGCTTTCTTCTTGCCACTGTCACTGCCTTACAATTCCTGCCATTGTCCTGGGCACTGCAGGGGCACAGGAGAAACAAAACACTGACATGGCTCACAGTTGAATCCCACATAGCTCTGTGCTGCCAAAATACACCAGAGCCTGCCACCACCCAGCACACCTGGGGAACACAACAGTCTGAGCCCTGCCAGCTTCACCAGGAGCTACAAAGAGCTTCAGAGATGGCTATGGGTGGTGGTGGTGCCCATATTAATTCCTCCACCCTCCCTAAATCCACCACGCTCCCTACAAGAGGGAGTGTAGACTGGAGCCATGGCTTGTTGCCCATCAGCTACCCACAGCACTGGTTACAGAACTGGTTTCCCTTTGAGACATCCACAGTGTGCAAGGAGTGACAACCGAGACTCTGATCTAAGAGAGGGCAACTAAGGCAACTGAAGCAAATCATCAAACCCTTGTTTTTCCAAGTGAAGTGCCAGATCAAAGTCAGGCTGGCAAGTGCCAAAGCACACAATGTCCCTACAAGACTGACAAAGCAAATCAGTGTCTTTCCAACTGTGATGCAGACATAGATGCTGCTGAAACCTCTTCTGGAGTACTGTGTGCTGAGGTTTCATCTGGAGTACTATGTCCAATTCTGTCCCTGGTTCAAGAAGGACAAGGAACTACTTGAGTTGATACAGCAAGAGGCTGTGAAGATAGTTGGGGGACTGGAACATATCTCTTATGAAGAAGGCTGAGGGACTTGGGACTTTGGGGCCTAGACAAGACTGAAGGAGGATCTTATCAGTGCTCATAAATACTTAAAGAGTAGGTTTCAGGAGGATGGGCAAAGTCTTTGTCAGTGGTGCCCAGTGACAGGGCACGAGGTAATGGACACAAATTGAACACAGGAAGTTCCTTTTAAACACAAGGAGGAACATCCTTCTTTGAGTGTGGTAGAGTCCTGGAACAGGCTGCCCAGAGAGGTAGTGGAGTCTCCCATTTCTGGAGCCATTCAAAACCCACCGGGGTGCTCTCCTGTGCAACCTGAACCTGATCTGGCAGGGGGGATAGACTAGGTGATTTCCAGGAGTCCCTTCCAACCTCTGTGATTCTGTGTGAAAACACTGCAGATGGAGGCCATTTTGTTCACACTTTCAAGGGCTGGGCTAGGCTCTGTCTCAGGCTGGGATCTAGAGCATGTCATCTGTTTTGACAAGCTGAGAGAGGAAATGTCTCCTTGTGCAAACTGACAGTAACCCAAGGGATATGCTGTATGGAAGCAGCTGCTAGGAGGGTTTGCACAAAAACATTCCCCAGCCAGGGCAATCTATGCCTGTTCTTCAAAAGAATGCTTATTGTCATGTGTAAAAAGACCATCCTGGAAGCAGGAGGTGGAGTTTCTTGCAGAAGAACTAAGTGTCCATCAAACACTGGAGAACCACTAGAAAAGCAGAACAGGAATGGCTGTCACTTGTCACATTGTGTACCTCAGCCTTGTCTTGATGCTGCCACCACTTGTAAGAGGCCATAAGCTCTGCTTTATATGAGCAACTTGGGCCCTGTCAGGCTTTGTCTGGCCTTGTCTTGGCCTGCCAGGAGCTGCTATAGCTTGTTTTGCTGTTACAGTTGTCTAACGACCAGGTCACTGCTACCAACTTTGTCTTAGTTTGTGTACAACTATCTTGTGCAGCACTGCCTAAGCATTGTTGTAACTCACAGACTGCAAGTTCCAGGGAACAGCCTGGGGAACTGCTGGGCCTGCACCACAGCTAACACGTGCAGGGGTTTGCACGGCTGGGGGCACAGAGCAATGGTAGTGATGTGCCACGGCCTGCCAGAGACACTGGAACAGCGCTCCCTGAGCCTCCACCAAGGCTCAGCTCTGCTGGGGGAGGATACAGCTTTGCCAGTCTTGCACTGCAGGCAGTGCTTCATAGAATGATAGAATGTTTTAGGTTGGAAGGGATCTTCAAAGCTCAGCTAGTCCAGTTGCCCTATAGGGAGCAGGGACATCTTCAACTAGACCAGGTTGCTTAGGGCCCTGTCCAATCTGACCGTGAATGTTTCTAGGCATGGGACACCTACCACTTCTCTGGGCAGCATGTTCCAGGGTTTCACCACCCTCAAGCATGTGACATATGTCAACCACCCCATAAACAGTAATTTTTTACATAACGTGGAACAATGAACCAGGGGTGACCAAGGTGTGAAGTAATTTTTACACATAAATGACCCCAGACTGAAAAAGAAGCCAGAAGTGTTATGCTCTTCCCTGTGACAAACTCACTGTAGGCCCTTTGCACCTGCAACTTCAGTCACTAACACCAGGATTCAAAGCAGCATTAGAAGAGGTAGGCACAAGAAAGTTTACACCACTGAGCTGCAGATTATTTTGACTGTAAGAATTAGCATCATTGTAACTGGACAAAAAATCTTTGACTAGAACACTAAAACTTAGTGTGCAAGTTCTTTTTGCTGGTCCTAGAGTCAAACAAGTAAGTGGAAACAACCTACCCTACCTTGGATGCAACTGACTGGCAAAAGCACTCAGCTTTATAGACAGTATTACACTCATCATTAGACAGTACTCTAATATTGTTGCCATCCTGAAGTCCTACCGGTTCCCCACTCAACCACAGTATTTTGCCAGCTGGTGGGTTTCTGTGCTCCAGTAGCATCAGGGAAAGCAAAAGGAATACAGGGGGAGGAAACCCCATCCAAATTCAAAACCATCCATCATCCACATCACCTCAATAAAACGCTTGAGCTTGTTTCAGAAACAGCATTCACAAAGAGGGACAGAACAGCTGTGCTGTCACACAAAAAAACGTGTGGCATCTTTTAAGCAAGTCACTGTATTGGCATTCAAAGATAGAAGAGCTGCAGTTCTTTGACTCAAAACTGCTCTGGAGGGTCTTGAAGTTTCCCTGCTTCAGCATGGGTCAGATGCTCCCAATGCAGGCCAGGAAAAATTAGAACACATTTTGTGCAGTAACAGAAAGGCACAAATGGAAGCTGTTTGCTCAGATAGGACACATGAAACTCGTACCAGTCAGAAACATGGCCACACTTTACACCTCACCAGCCAGTACAGGGCCAGAAGCAACTCACTTTCTCCTCTAGCCTGAGAAGCCCCTGAAGGCTGGGTAAAACTAGGCCTTGTACAGGGTCGGGGGGAAGATGAGAAGGAAGAGAAAAGCTTGCCATGAGTGGCATATAAACAAATCTAATCCCAGGCTGCCACCCTGGCATTCAATGTTTTTGTGGTGGTTTATTTTGTTGGCTTTTTTTTGGTGTGTGTGTGCTCTCCTTTAAAGCAGCCCCTCACAAAGCAGATGAGGTAACTGTAGGCTTGGTGCAGAGCCGGTCTGTGCCAGGCAGGGGTAATTGGTATGAAGATTAGCCAAGGGCAAATACCAAAGCACAAGGCTGCACTTCCTTAAGCCTCTCAGGAACTTTCCACCATCTTGCTGAAGTTCTG
The DNA here is from genome assembly GCA_033816785.1 of Picus viridis. Classification (NCBI taxonomy): domain Eukaryota; kingdom Metazoa; phylum Chordata; class Aves; order Piciformes; family Picidae; genus Picus; species Picus viridis. Next base: position 21,717,672 of record CM066568.1, on the reverse strand, counting down.
CTACCAAATGCCCGTGCTCTGCCTCTGGCAGACCAGCCTGACTAGGGGTGATGGGGCACCCCTGTGCCATCTCAGTGCAGCATGTCTGAAACATCTACAGGAGCTTACCTGACGCTCACACTTTGGTGCCAAAAAGCATACAATATATTCCAAGTGAAACAGAATTTCTTAATATCACATATCCAAACAATAGTTCTCATTTCAAAATGCAAAACAGGTCCTTTGAAGATCAGCTGCTCCTAGGCCATGTGAGCAGGGTGGGGTGCAGCTGACTGGCACAACTGCTGAGGTCAGACCTCGTTTCTTTGGTAAGATACATGCCGGGAACAAACGTGAATGCAGAGCTGTACCAAAACCGTCCATTTAGAAGACTAATTCTGACTCCACGTCCCCTCGCTGAGAGATTTGCGTTTTAAAACAGCCAATGTACCTTAAATAACTCTCCAACATCTAAATAGCAAACGTGTGAAGCAGCATCTCTTCTGCTCCCCTCCCCCCACCGTTTATAAGACCAAGCAACACCTGGGAGAGAAGGGAAACATTAAAAACAGGCTGTCTGTCTCACACAGTTTATTTAACAATAGGTAATAAGAAATCAATTTTTAACAGTCTATACAGTGATCGAAAGTTCATATTTATAAGTAATCAACTTTAATTGCATGATTTACAACATTTGAGGGTTTGTTTTGTTGGGTTGTGGGTTTTGTTTTTGTTTTTTTTTTTTTTTGTTTGTTTTTGTTTTTGCTTTCTATGTTCAAGTTTTACAGAAAGTGGAAGAGGGTGGGAAGAAAAGGGGCAGGGGAGGGGGGAGAGAGAGAGAGAAAGCAAGCATAAAGAAGAAACCCCAGGGACTCTTTATTTTCTCCTCAGGTTAAAATCATCCCATCGGAATTGTTTCTTACCCTCTTTTTTTTTTTTTTTTTTTTTTAATTATTATTTTTTTTTAACCTTTTTTTTTTTTTTTTTTCTCCTTTGTTAGCTGTAAAAATAACAACCAAAAAAAAAAAAAAATTTCTTTCAAGAAAACAGAAACCACAATATATATACTACATCCATTTGGCAGCTGCCCCTGTGTATTTGCAAAAATGTTGTCTTCTCTCTACATGTACAAATTACTTTAATACTTGAAGTTTTGTGTTTTTTTTTGTTTTTGTTTTTTTTTTTTTTTTTTTTTTTCTTTAAGCTCAGACTCTTGTATAGAAAATTCTTGGAGGACAAAAGTAGACTTCAGGAGGGGACTGAGTTATTTAATATTTTTTTTTTTTTTACATTATTTTTTTCTTTCTTTTTTCCTTCTTCAAAGAATTGACGTTTTTTCCAACCAAAGAGGAAAAACAAAACAAAACAAAAAAAAATCAGTATTTTTATATATATATATTTATATATGTAATGTATTTTTTTTTTTTTCTTAAAGCAACATTAACCCCTTTTGTCCTCCGGTTTTAGGAAAAGTTTCTCCTGTGGTTTGGTTTTTGTGGGTGTGTTGTTTGTTTGTTTGTTTTCCTTTTCCTTTTTGTTGTGTGTGGTTTTGTTGCTGCTTGTTGGTTCTTTTTTTTTTTTTTTTTTCTCTCCTTTTTGCAGTGACACGAAGCAAAAAAAAAAAACCAGAATAGGGAAAATGTTTACCATCTGCCTCAGTAAATAATAACTATCAATATTACATATTTTCATTAATTTAAAAGAACAACAACAACCAAAAAAAAAACCAAAAACAACCCCAACCCTCCCACCCACCCCCCAAAAAAGAAAATAAAACCTATTGGAGGCCTGAGTCCAGGGCATCCTTTGGTGAACAGCCAAAAGACCACCCTCCTCCCCAGACCTCCCCAACGCACGCAAGGAGGAAAAAAAAACAACCCATAAGAACGAAAAAAAACCCCAAACCACCCCAAAAAGGACTGGTTATGATTCCAGCCATAACAAAAATATATTCTTTGTACTTTACTGTCCCTCAGGTTCATTGTTGGTATGTTTTGTGTTGGGTTTTTTTGTTGTTTTGGGTTTTTTTTTGGGTTTTTTTGTGTTTTTTTTTTTAAAACCACAAACTACTGCTGCAGAGTTCTCAGATGTGTTCCAGGGAAAAAAATGTCGTTTTAGCTAAGAAAGATTCAAAAAATTCGTCTTCAGTACAAAAAGTCTTGAGAAAATAAGTTGTTTTTTTCTTCTTTTCTTAATTTTTTTTTTAAACCTTTTTTTTTTTTTTTTTAATTATTTATTTATTATTATTGTTTTGCTCCCAAAATGCTACAATGTGTCTAGTGTATGTCTAGTGTACTCTGTGAAAGGTTTGAATTCAAGTCTGAGTTCTCGGAGCTGAGCCCCAGTTCCGTGGCGCTTGTACCATGGAGGCCTGCCATGCCGGGATTGCTAGCAAGCTGGGAAAGCATTGCACTCTGGTCCGGGCTGGCAAAGTGCCCTTGATCCATGGGGTTAGCCTGGGCAGCTACCAGTCCTGGATGTGGGGAGCTGGTCTGCGGGGAGACGTGGTGTGGAGAAGGCTGAGGTTGCATCCGAGGGGATGGGCTGGAATGGGGGGCTGGGACTGGGGCCGCGGGGAGGGGACAGGCTGCGGAGAACGCACTTGATTGGTGAGCGATGAAGGGAGCTGCTGGCCCTGTAGGTGTGGGGACTGGGCCTGATTGGGGAGCATGTGCTGTTGGGGGCTCATAGGATTGGGCTGAGCTGGGGACCCCATCTGCTGCTGAAGTAGCCTCTGCTGGAAAGCCTGCTGCAAACTAGCTCCTGTCTCTGCACTCATCGCTTGTGGAAGCTGGCTTATTTGTCCCATGTTTCCTTGCTGCATCTGCTGCATGTGATGCTGCATTCGCTGTTGCTGTTGCTGCTGCTGCTGCTGTTGGGGATACCCGACACCCTGGGGCTGCTGAAACTGGTTGTGGTTGGCCATCCCTGGCCCCAGTGCTGGTCCTGCTCCCTGCTGCTGCTGTTGCTGCTGGTGGCGCTGCTGCTCAATCATCTGGTGCCGCCTCATCAGGAGGTCTCGGAACTGGGGAGCCATCCCCGAGTGATTCATATTCATCTGCTGCGCCTGAGGATTCATTCCAGCCATGGCCTGCTGCGGCTGCTGCTGCGGCTGCTGCTGGGTCATGCTGGGTCTCTGCACGCCCGCTTGCATGGGGTTCATGTTCTGCATGGCTGGGTTGGGATGCACCCCTCCTTGCTGCCCTTGCATGGCCTGCTGTGGCTGGAGACCCGGCTGACCCTGAGGGATGCCAGGCTGACCTGCCATCCCCTGGGGGTTCTGAGAGCCGGCGTACTTGGCAGCCCGCTGCTTGATGAAAGCAGCCAGCAGCTGAGGATTGGAGTGAAGGATGTTAAGCACCTGCTGCTGCTGCATGGGTGAGCTGGGAGACCTGAGAGTCCGCAGTAGGTTTTGTAAGGCTGCCTGAGGCAGAGGTGGTTGCTTGGGTTGCGCAGCGCCAGGTACCTGACCCATCCCTGGCTGAGGTGCCATATTCATTGGCTGACCCGGCTGGGCTACTGACATCATGGATGGCCTCTGCATTCCTGGCTGCAGCTGAGCTTGGGGTAAGCCCCCTGCACCCACGGCGGCTGCTGCTGGATTCCTGCTGGCCCCATTCCTTGATCTATATGGCCACCAGGACCTCTGCCTATCTGCGGAGGGTTCATTCCCATAGGTGGCATCTGGGGCATCTGGTGCTGAATTGGCCTTTGGAAGATCTGAACCTGTGCCATCTGACGCTGGGTCTCTGCTGCCCGCTGGATCTGCATGGCCATTTCCACTGCTGCTGGAGGAGGACCCTGAACTGGCGGTTGAGGTGGCTGGGGTGGAGTTGGAGGAGTCACCTGGCCACCTGCCTTGCCCTGGGACACAGCACTGGGGGCTGAGTTCTCGGCATGGTGTAGGGTGGCATGCTGTTGGGAGGTGCAGGTTGAGGCTGTGAGGCAGGCTGAGGAGGCGGCTGCGGCTGTGGGGTTTGCGGTGTTGGGGGCTGCTGGCCCGTTGGAGTTGTTGGAGTGGCTGGTGTGGGCGAGGGCAATCCCTGCTGCTGGCCTACCACACCTGTCCGCTGCATGCTTGCCATCCGCCTCCGGAGCATCTGTGCCTGCTGCAGGCGGTGCTGAAGCTGCTGTTGACGAAGCTTGTGTTTGATGTTGAGGCAGAAGGGCACCGGGCACTTGTTCTCTTGGCAGTGCTTTGCGTGGTAGCAGCAGAGAGCGATGAGCTGCTTGCAGATGGGGCAGCCTCCGTTGGTTTTGCGTTTGCAGCCTTTGGTGTGCTGGACAACCCGCTTCATCTTCTGGCAGGAAGGCAGCGAGCAGTTGGCGTTCCGACACTGGCAGGCGTGGACCAGAGACTGGATGCAGCGCTGGATGCTCAGGCGGCGGGAATCGCCGGGGCTCTGCGTGGTGGCGGTCTGCTGGTTGTTGCTCTCGTCATCTAGACCGAGGCCTAATTTTTCCATCTTGTGGTCATGGTTTTTAGTGTTATAGCAGGTGATGCACAGGTCATAATCCTGGAAAGACATGGGAGGAAGAAGTTAGCAGCGCTCCTGAAGCTCCATACAATAACTAACTTTACACCGCCTCGACAAATTAGTCCCAGTCTGTTTCAGGTAAATTGTTGCTCTAAGGAAAAACTGAATCTTTCATTGCCATGCTCAGGTACTACAGAAGGAACAGATCCGAATTGTAGCCAGGGAAAAAGTGTGTGGGTGTGAGGATGTCTGAAATCTATACAAATACATATACGTAGCTTGAAAAACAAGTTTGCTCTGCACTAATAAGTCACACTCATCTAGGGCAGAAACATCCCCCTCTTTCCTGACAGGAAAGGAGAAGAAAAAGGTAAAGAACAAGTAGCTGTCCACCTGCTGCTGCTTCTAGCAAAGAGGGCAAGAGAGGTGCCAGTTTTCAAAGTGAAAAAAGAGAATGAAAGCTGCATTTTCTGTTTTCAGGTGAGTTAAACAGCAAAGAGTGCTGACAGAGGAACAGAACAGCATTTACATTCTGTGAAAGCAACAGCACACAACTTTGAGCTCCATAATTGATCTTCAACAACAACAAAAATTCAAGTCCTCAGGTTTCAATGATCCACAGGAAATTTAGAATTTATTTTCTGGTATATAGAAGGAAATGGGAGCATCAAATTTTAATCAGAGGTTTTCAGAACTGCATCCGAGACAGTCATTGACTTCCAGCAAGCAAAGAAATTAAGTTACAAGCCCAGTTCAAGGTTAGTCCAGTTTCTGGAGGACACAGTATTGACCACTAGGCTTGATCTTCAAACACACTAGTATTGCAAGCACTTCTGAAGATCAAAATGCTGTTTAGAGCTTTCTACAGAAACCACAGGGTAGATGAAGAGGCCCCTAAGTGTAGGAACGACTTCTAGCAAAACAAAACCTCTACACCATTAAACCAGTGGAGAGTCCCTAATTACAGAAATACTGTACCAACACCACTTCTGACTCTGGAAAAAGAAAGGACATGCTGCTCTTCAGTCATCAGCAGCTCCTACTATTACAGCTCAAGCAATTGCTACAGCTCTCAACTGCTTAAACAGCAGCACCTTAAACGAACATCAGGAAATACAATTCTGCTTCAGTTCTCCACAGCTTTAAAAGCAAAAAACAAAAATCACACACCAAGTAGTGGACTAGTAGAACTGCTTGTTATGGAAAACATTTCTTCTCCATTCTTTCTGAGCTGAGAAAATAGTTTGGGTAAAGAACACTCTGGACACAAAGACACAGGGACATATGTAGGGAAAACTTCACCAAGCTTACCTCACAAACAGTGCAGTGCCATCTGGTCTCCACATGATGCTTGCACTCATTGCAGGTGTAAACAAAGCGGTCCTGGCTCTGGGTATGCAGTTCCACCAGCATGCACATGGTAGACCACTGAGCCCTTCGTAGTGAGGAGAACTCGAGGTGCTTGTCTCTAGCGAGGGTCAGGAAAGCATCACGCCCATCCATCAGGTCACACGGAATGAGCGGGTCAGGCTCAATGATGGGGGGCAGGGAGTTGGCTGTAGGGCCAGCAATGAGACGAATGACAAAGAAGACCTGCAAAGTAAAAAGACAATATTCAAGCACTTAAAGATGCTAGGGTCACCAAGCTTTGTAACACATAGCATACAATTCCAGGATCAGCTAACACTTGAATGATGTGCTGCCAGGGTGATGTGCTTTTGAGGGCTGGGCAATTTCAAATATCTGAGTGCCCTGCAGGTTCACCTTCTTTAGAAGCACTAAGTAAAGAACACTAGACTCAACAGTATCAGTAAAACTACTGTGACCATCTAGTCTGTTAGAGAGTTCTGTACAAGGACAGTTGTATTTATTCCCACTGCACTCAACAGCAAAGAGCACCAAGACTTACTGCTACTTGTCTGCTGTGCAACTCAATTCTCCAGCCAAACTTGTATAATTTACAGGGCATGACTCTGAAGTATTAAAGCTGTTTACAGCTCTCTACCTAAGTATTTATTTCTCATTCTGTCAACTCTTACCTCCTTGTGCTTCTCCATAGTGGCATACAGCTTTTGGGAGAGGTCATTGGACACGTTGGGCATGCCAGGCTTTTTCTTATTGCCACGACTCAAGCTGCTCTTGTTCTTACTTGTCTTCTTGTTGTTCTTCTTTTTGGCATTTTTGCTGTCTCCCTTGCTCACCTATTAATTTTAAAGGCATATTATGTCAGGCATTTAAGTCACACCACATCAGCACTCAATTACTTTCACAGCTTCTGTAACTGCAGAACATGAGGCACTTCTCAATAATTTACTCTGAAGACACTTACCAGGGTGCCCTGAAACATTAAACAGAATCAGTTCAGAGGGTATCAAAATCAGCAATACATAGTTCTAGAAATATTAAAGGATAAATGCTCAGGAGGTGCAAGGGAAACAATTTACTGAAACTTGTTTGTCTGCTCTAGCTGCACACTGAAAAGCCTCTTAGATGATCACAAAGGGGTTCAGCAGATGGCTCTGCAAGCAACTCAAAACTAAAAATCAACTGTAAAGTACAACTGATATTGCACTAAATAGAGGTGAGAAAGACCTAATCCACCTAGATTTAGCTGTTACAGCTCTGACAGATATTTAGTTTTTAACAGACTGCATTAAACTGATTTTGTTATGAAGCTATTCTGAGTCCAAAAGGCATTAACAGTTCAATTTCTGTATGTACCTTCCTCCTGTCATATCCTGCAACACTCAAACAAAACAGGTCAGCGTAATTTCAACCATAATCAACTAGTAATGAACAGTTTATTCTCTGTGCTTCTCAGAGGACCCATCCAAACACTACAGCATATGATGATCAAGGATCAAAGCAATTCTTCTCCAAATAAGCATTTTTCCTAAGCTTAAAATAACTTTGTCAGGATGGAAATTTCCAGTAAACATGAATGACTACCTCTTCATTTGAGAGTACAGTTTATTATTGCCTCATTTTCAAGAGATGAAACATGGGGGTCAATAAAGAGTTACAACAATTTCTAATAATAAAGGTTAAATAGTAACAATGTTGCAAGCTTCCCTCACCACAGGTTTTGGGGGCAAACTGCTGTGAGGGATCAACTAACAGCGTTGACCAACCTCGCACATGGAACTAGGGCAATTCCTCAGGGCTGGTTTCTGGTGTATTACTAAGTTGAAGACTTGCAGCTATGCCAAGTGGAAACCAAACCTTTAAATAATACCGTCCTAAGTAAGAAGTTAGTCAATGCAAATTTGATATCAAGTTGCCCAATTCTCAGGTTATTCTTGCGCTTCATTTAATCAAAGACCTTGGAAGAAGTATTGCAAATGGCATCACAAGAGAGCCACAAATTCCAGTTTCATGTTAAACCTAACTTCTTTTTTTTTTTTTTGATCCAAAAGGAAGAAGGCTCATTCTAAATCCCAATAAAAATCTAATAAGGTGATGAAACAGCAGTGCTTAAACAGAGTTAATTAACAACTTCTACTATCCTTAGCCTAGAAACTCACTCCCCCTTCCCTAAGAACTCAGAAGAATCAAGGAGAGGCAGATGCATAAATTCTGCATCTGTTAATTTCCAAAATTACAGTTCATTGAATAGGCAGAGGAATGTGAAAGCACAGTTGTTGCATGTTCTCCAAAAAAACCAACCAAACCAAAAACCCACAAACCACCCAACACACAAAAAAATGCTCAAGATACAGGAAAGAAATTACTCTGGGTTAAGCAGTAATTTCTGCTTTGGATTCTCAACGGTTTACATCTTTCTACTTCAAAAAAACCCCCTACAGAATAAACTACTAAATTACAGCACTCCTGCTTTCTTAGAATATTCTGCTAAGATTGGTATTATAACATCCAAGTTAGAAAAAGAAGAGTCAGCCACTATTCAGAAGCTAAAGCTTAAAGAAAAAGCTTCCAAGTCAGGTTGAAGCATGAACATTGATCATTGGCTTTCACATGTAAAATATTCAGCTAGCAGCTGTTTCAGTCTAATTGGCTTTGGTAATTAGTTAGGCTTATAGCCATATGAACAGCCACTGCTCATATGAGTGCAGCTTAGTGGCATTTTAACAGCTCTGACTAATAAAATGTAAAACAGAGATGTATATTAAGAGTGAAGCTAGGAAGGTGAGAGAAAGCCAATTAACCAAAGCGCCTAAGCCCTCTTATTTTTAAAATCAGCCATATGTAATCACAACTTATACATCAGATCATGAAATAGCAGAAGCATTCTTACATCTGTGCTTTCATTGCTAGTGTTTTCTTCTCTCTTTCGTTCTTCTTCCTCTTGCTCTAACTCCTTAATACTCTCCTCTAGAACATTAGGCCAGAAATCCCCTTCAAAGTAAGGTAGCTCTTTTGCACTTGTTAGACGATCTTCTGTTGCCTGCTTAAATATATCCTGAAAAAAAGAGCAAAACACTTGGTTACTACTATTAAAAGTCACCTAAGTAAAAGCAACCTTTTCAGTAAGTGACAAAAGGCCTCAGCAGATCAAACAAAGGAGAGCTTAATACTTCAATTTTCAGAGCATAGTAAGCGCAGATTTAACACTGCATTGAGCGCAGGAAGTTTGTCAAATACGTTTCAAATGTCTGGAGAAATAAATCATTACCATGTGCTAGCCTTCAGTACACATACTTACCAAATGGGACAATAAAAGCTCTGGAACTGTTGGCACACTCTAAAGTCCTGATAATTCCAAAGCATTTTACATGCTTCTAATTACGTCAGCAGCCTAACTTTGCCATTTCATTTCACACAGGAAGATTAAAGAGACCATACATTTTCTTTGTGTTAATGAAATTGGAGTTGTTGTTCTTTATTCTTCTTCCTCAATAAATTAGTTTGTTCTATGGAATCCTTTCAAATCTCTCTCTAGAACAATTTCAAGAGCTACATGCCTTGAAGAGGATGCAGTTTAACTCTAAACTTTTAGTGCTCAATTCACTTTAAACCAATACAGTAAACTTCAAGGAACAAACACATTTCATAGGCAAGGAGGGAACCAAGACAAAGCTGATGAAACCTCCCCGCTCTGCCCCCAGTACAAACACTTAACAAACCTTGTAATCGTGGACAATGCGCTCTGACACAGATTTGTCCAGCATCTTTTTGTACCACTCTTGCAGTCGTTTGGGTTTGGGTATCTTTTGGTCAGGAGGATGGCAATGGAAGATGTAGTCATCTCCTTCACTAGGTGGGCATGCCCAGATATGTCCAGTAGTATACCTAGTATCAGTAGACAAAAAAAAAGCACATATGGGCTTTGACTATTAATGTTGGAGCTTGCTCTCCTCTCTGCCACGAGATGGAGCCACCACAAAGTTGGCTGGTGTTGCCAGATGGACAATAATTACAGCTCTCCAAGATTTAATTGCAGTGTTCATTCCAGCTTCAACTCATGTGACAGCGCTGCCAGCTTTTCACTAATTTTCAAAAGTTCAGTGCTATATGTGGAGTAGTTTACATTAGTGTGCATGGTTTCCAGTCTGGATAAAAACCAAGGCCCGATAGAGACCTAAAATTGCCGCTTCCCAGCTAACTACTAAGAGAAAGACAGACATTAGGTAGTAAATGTCAGAATTCCTTTTTCCACTAGCAGCTGCAGAGAATATAATGCAGCAAAGATCACTTCTCCATCTTCAGTTCTTCTCTATTAGTTTTGGAGAACTCCAGTAGGAGGAATAATCAGATCTCAAGTTAGAAAAAATAACCATCCTTGCCACGTTGAGAAATGTCTCTGCAGAACTCTACCCAAACCCTAGCAACTGCAGCCAGTTGCCATTCCTTCTGCCTGAGAAGGGAGAGATGATACTGTGCAACCAATATTGTTTTCCCAAAATGAGAACCTGATGTCATCCATTAGCACAGAAAACAGCATTAAGTAAAACTGAGGCCTGAGCTCTATGCAGCAACTTTACAGGCTCACAGGTTAGAAACTACACAATAAAAACAAACAGAAAAAAAAGCTCTGAATTATAACATAGGCTTCTGGATCACTATGGAATGTATCATCTCACTGAGGTACGGACAACAGTACCACCCATCTCTGCTCTGACTTCTCTAATTTTTCTTATGCACCTACTCTAAACATAGTTCCTAACATTTTTTCAGTAATAACTCTTTGCCAAGCTACCCTGGATACCTCTGACAATAGAGTGATGTTTACTTGACTGCCTTTTCTACTTCAGTAATCATGATCACCTTTCTCATTTCTTCAGTTCTGTGTTTTCCTTTGTGCTGTCCAAAGAACACTTGCCTTCCTCTAACTTTTCAGTTTCTCACTTCAACTACTGGTTCTGTAAGAGATTTCTTAGAGGCCTATATACAGCCATCACAGAGTTAATCAGTACAGACAGAATTCTCCCTATAAACATGAGTAAGAACTTGCTGGCCCAAAAGAATGACCCGATTAAGGCAGCAGCATTACAAAAGGACTGCACTATCAACAAGGCCAGCAAAATTTTATGGTCCAGGTAAAAAGGATCACTTTTTCTGCTTAGACTTAAAGAAGTTTTAGGTAAGTCTGGACATCTAAAAATATCTGAAGTATAAACCTTGCCTGCAAGGCCTGCAATCCCCTTTTCCTCTTTTCTCAACTGTACACAGTTGTTGCCAAGTTATTCTGTTACTGGTTGATATTTATGCACCACATTCCGCACAACCAGGATGTACCAATTACATTTCCAATAAGAACCACCTAGCACAAATGCTGCACAGAAGAACACATTTAAAAATGCTTACCCTAGTTTCTTGACATATTCTAGGTATCCTATTAGTATTTCATGATAGACAGCAGTCCTCAAGCATTTAGGGCGGAAGAAATGAACACTATCAAGGTAAGATATATACACACGCCTGAAAAACAGAAAGCAAACCAAAAGAAGGCATGATGAGAAGCAGATTTCAAAGCAGTTCTGCAAGTTTATCCATGTTATTTCATACATTTGAAGCATTTAGACACCTTCAAAGCCTCTGATCCTAATTTACTCTCTAGAAACTCAGCTTTCTTTTGATAACCTAATATCCTAACCTCATCTCTCTAGAACTATCCCTCAGTTCGAGGAGGACAGGGAACTGCTTGAAAGAGTCCAGCACAGAGCCATAAAGATGATTAAGGGAGTGGAAGCATCTCCCTTATGAGGATAGGCTGAGGGAGCTGGGGCTCTTTAGCTTGGAGAAGAGGAGACTGAGAGGTGACCTCAATGTTTATAAATATGTGAATGGCAAGTGTCAGGAGGATGGACCCAGGCTCTTCTCAATGATACAGCACAAGGGACAACGGGTGCAAGCTGGAGCAGAGAAGGTTCCAAGTGAACATTAGGAAAAACTTTGTGAGGGTGACAAAACATTGGAGCAGGCTGCCCAGAGAGGTTGTGGAGTCTCCTTCTCTGGAGACATTCAAAACCTGCCTGGACACATTCCTGTGTGACCTACTCTAGGTGATCCTGTCCTTGTCGGGGTTGGACTGGAAGATCTTTTGAGGTCCCTTCCAACACCCAGTGTTCGGTGATCCAGTCTCTTCTTTGAGAATAGTGACATCTGATCCTTAAAGTCAACACAGTCGGCCTGCCAGCATCCCCAGCAATCAGTGACTCTAAGGACATACTCCCTACAGAAGCTACTTTGTTTCTAGAAGCTAACAGCACTAGCAGCGTTCACACAGGCAACACTGAAGCTCCATACCCAACTTCAGAAGGTTGACTCAGTTGAGAGGGCACCATAATGAAATACACTTTCATGCAGCTCCTCACCTTTGATTGGGTGGAGGACAGTCTGAGCCATACTCCTGTACGTGCATCCCAAAGAAGCACAAGTCCACTCCATCAATCTCCTCGAAGGCAAAAAGCGCTTTTGTTCGGTAAGGGAAAGATTCGGCCATCTCTCCGCTGTCTACGAACCTGCAGGTAGCACAGGGTAGAGAGAACACCAAATGTATTCACATGTTAGAGGATACCTGTCACTAGGTAAAGGGATCAATGACGAGGGCTACTCCAAGAGTAACTTTTGTGTCATGATTTCAAGTTAAACACAGACTACTCAAATACAAGGCACCCATATTTTACTATGATAAAGATGATACTTCCCACAGCTAATATATCTGCCGTTGTAACATCTGTTAAGAGCTGGTCCGTGGGGAACTTCTGAATACAACAGCAATTTTTTTTAAACAGTGGCATGTAAGCCAATCCAGTATCTTCCACCTTCCCCAGAAGAAAGCACAATTCAAAATGGAACGAGCATACCTGGCTTTCATTCCTGGTTTTACTTCGACAGTTTTGTCTGATGCGTGCACCACCCTAACTGTAACCTCTCCTGCCTCAGGGTGATTCTGTCGTCTTAGGAAATCATTGACTCTGTTCTCCAAAAAGGTACCAAGTCTTGTAGCTGGTAACCCTGCAGAAGCAAAATACATCTCTAGATATATACAAAATGGAACTGTGTAAATGTGATTTCTCTCTTCAGATGTTAAACGAGAAGCGACTCTCTCTTGCATGCAGTCTGTTATCATAAATTAAAGCTTTATCTTTAAACACTAAGATTTCTGGATGGGGGTGAGCTGCTTTTCATCTGCAGGCATGCATATGGTTTATGCATTATTTAAATCTAGAAAGAGTCTGTATTTCAACCCAATTTCTATCTGTATTGAAGTCAATCACAATTAAGGCTTCTTCTGAATAGAAGCTGTTTATTAAACTGGATTACCAAAGACTGCTCTCAGACAGCTCCAGGAGCAGACACTGCATTTGGATGTATGTTCTGTCTACAAAGCCACACTAGTCAAGTTAGTCTCTCCACTTGTCAAAAGAATACATTTCAATAAAAGAAAGAACAACTAAATATAAATGTACTGTAAGTAATGCAGTTAGTTTAGAAGCTTCTTCACCATAAGGGTGGTGAGACACTGGAACAGCTTACCCAAAGGGATGGTGGATGCCCCATCCCTTGATGTTCTTAAGGCCAGGCTGGATATAGCTCTGGGCAACCTGATCTAGCGAAAGGTGTCCCTGCCCATGGCAGGGGGATTGGAACTAGATGATCCTTGGGGTCCCTTCCAACCCTGACAATTCTGTGATTCTAGTTTTCAAACAATTTTCATACAAAGGAAGTACAAGCATAAGTAACCAACAAAATCTCAAGCTGAAAGGGAGTTTAAGACTTCTGGTGTAACAGGTCCTGTCTCACTGCTGTCCATTACTGCTGGTAGTTACACATCTATCTGCTTTTCATACTTCCATTTTGACAGCTTTCAGCAAAACCTCGCTATATTAATACTGCAATACATAAAGGCTGCTAGAAACAAATGGATAAAAATGGTCCTCTTCCTGTGTTCTTGATGAATCTAGGGAGTTTTGATTTTGGAGATTTTGGGAAAAGACTCTGATGTGGAAATCATTCATTGAATGGTTTGCTGAATCTTGATGCTATTGGCTGGCCATGGACTTTTTTTTTAAGCAGCAATGTAAATTTTCACTATCTGTAAGACCTGTACCAACCTAAGAAACTTTTGAAAGACTCCTCTTGTCTACAGAGCAGATGACTGCACAAATTTCCCTCTAGACTGCCTTCAGATCAGCTGTCTTGATCAAGAGGAAATGTCTACAGAGTTTTGTTACCAGGTGGCACAATCTTTACTACTTTTAAGAGAAGCAACAGTCACGGTGATTTGAACATGTTATTATGAATTTAAGTCAGACTGCAGTCGTAAAGCAACCACTTCCCAATGCTATTAATACTGCAACTGAGCTAAAAGATGCAGATCTTGCATTAGCAGTGCTTTTAAGCAGTACCTGAACCTCCTGCAACAGATTCTTAACCAATGACAATACCTGTGAATGGAAACATTCTGACCATCACAGAACTGATGGTCAGCTCAAAGCTGACCAAAAACATCCTCCTCTAACTCAAACAAAAACATAAATACAAAAACAGTGTAAAATCCACATATCCCCCATTCATAAGAAATTCTTTAAGATTTATTGGTGCAACTGTCAGAATCTTACTTTTAGCAGAGAATTTGTTCTCTTTCCTGGTTCGTCCGGTTTTCTTTAGGCAGCCATCACAGACAAAACTGAAGCAAAAACAGTAGAAAGTGAAAAACCACCTCAAGTCAGATGGTAAAGTTCCTTAGCATCTTACCATTACAATAAAAATATTTCACCAGATCTTATCTGGTCTGGAAAATACTTTCACTGAAATGTGAACTAAAAAGACAACACAAAGAACAGCGCCAACAGACTGTTTCAGAGCTGCAGATAAGGATCTAAGCTCCAGGGGAGAAAAATCTCCTGTCAGTCACCCATGTCACCACCTGCAAGCCCAGGAAACAGGGTCTCCACTGGCAGGTCTAACAATATTAGCTAAAAGTATTCTTGGAATAAATAAGTCTCAAAAACTGTTGTCTCTGATGGAGATACCACAACACATGAAGCAAAGGGATGATATTTTTTCTAAACGCCCAGGGATGCTGAGGCATGAAACAATACACAGCTTATTCCTCAGCTACAGCATGCCTACCCTTTTCTGCAGCATGGA
The DNA here is from genome assembly GCA_033816785.1 of Picus viridis. Classification (NCBI taxonomy): domain Eukaryota; kingdom Metazoa; phylum Chordata; class Aves; order Piciformes; family Picidae; genus Picus; species Picus viridis. Next base: position 21,702,658 of record CM066568.1, on the reverse strand, counting down.
ACAGCAGAATGGTAGAAGTTAAAGCTCCTTGTCAAGAACAGGAACATTTAAGCTCTTACAGAGCTTTATCTTGGTTTAATTTTTAATCAGAAGAGTCATCAATTGAGAACTGCAGACTATCTAAAGAAGACTAGACTGTCTTTCAGACCCAATCTGATCATTGAGGTCCAGAAAGTGAGTTTACTTGTTAAATTGCTACAAAACTTTTTTGAAGATGAGAAAACAATGATTTGTACAGAAAATAAGATCAGTGTGGAATTGTTACTAGAACTAAAAACATTTCCATTAAGTGCCAGTGTCTTTAAGCATAAAAGGCAGAAACACAGGGCTGAAAGGCCCTAATTCCATGCGAAGGAATGTGAGAAACATTCAATTCATTAATACACAACAAAGATATGGTGTCTAAGGCTGATGTTAACCTACATATTCTGAAAATATTCATGTGGGAATGCAACTTCTTCCATTGGACACCCTTTGGAATGCAACCAATATAAAGTAGTTTATGCACTAACTCTTGTGAATGTATCAATTTGACATAAACTCCCTACTTAAAGAAGGGGAAATTCCTCACCCAGAAGGCCAAATTGTCTCATTATGAAGAACACAAATCTGGTGCATTTTTCTTCCACACTCTATACATTCAACAAATCTGTAGAAGGAAAAAAATAGGGGAAGGGAAAAAAGGTTAGTAGTTGCTTGCTTGTGTGTTTTATCAGAGGAGTTCCAGGACTTAGACCCTTGACTCTGTTTAAAATAGAGGGCTCATCTGTGCTGAAAACAGCCTCCAGAATGAAGGAAGAACTTAAGTCAGGTAGACTATGCAGGGACACATTACCATTTGCTTGCCTAAATGCCACCCACTTCACTCATTTTTTAAAGTGAGGTCCTTCTAAGGATAAAAGCAGTGAACTGCTTGTTGCTACAACACAGGGGAAAATGGATTTATCCAGTGTCAGAAGCAAAAGCTGGCTGTTAGTTGCCCCACTATGCTAAAACCTTGCAACTATACTGCAGAAAGGTGGGAAGGAATCAGAAACAGTATCAGTCACTTCCAGAAGATGACCAGAGATTTAAGGACAACTGATGTGAGTGATATGGTCTGCTTCACAGGTGTTGGTGAATGTAATTGTCCAAAACACCTAAAGTTGCTTCATTCCTCATGTGACCGTTTTAGGCTGTGCCTTTAAGAAAGGGACAGTTGATGGAACACTCTGGCTGAATGTATTGAAAACAAAGACAAGGTCTAAACGAATTTCATTGGTAGAATGCAACTTTTAAGTTTTTAGTTCAGTCAGTTCAGTCTGTGTTCAGTCGGTACTTTCTCTGTTACTGTGGGCTTGTCGGCTTCTCTCTCGATGAAGCAACAGCGGCTGGACAGAGCGACCTTGAATTAACAAAGCTAACCAGGTAAGAAAACTAATTCTTGCACACACTTTGAGCTAACAGAATTTCTCTCCTTAATTGCCTTTCTCTCTCTAACCCTTTTTGGGAAAAAAGGGGAGGTAGGGAGGGAGAGGGGGTACAGGGGTCGGGGGGGCACACCCTCCTCTGGCTGTAGGTCTTCTGTATTACATTCATTGCTGTATATTTCTGTATATATTGTAAATACTGTATATATTGTGTAAATATTCATTGCATTCCATCCCTGCTTGTAAATACAGCTTATTTCATTTGCTCCTCCAACTGAGTTAGCTGCGGTTTCTTTGTGTGCGGGGGGAGAACTTTCTCACCCTGCCACACCTCAGGACAATCTGACTGCTTCAGAACACATCTGAGACTTTGAATGAATAGCTGTAATTCATGTAGAGCATATGGCATCATACTGCAAGTTAGGCTTCTCTTCTAGTGTTAGGCTGTATCTTCACTATAACAAAGGGAAAGAAAAGTTATGAATTGAGTTACTATTCTCTCCTTCCCACAGCCCATGTAGAACAGCAGAGTTGGCTGACCCTTATGCCCCTAGAAGGATGGTGTAGGAAGAACACATCCTTTTTGCTCATTTATTTGAGAATAAGATAATTTTGCAGAATAGCAGCACAGGTGTATAATGCAGGACCATGTAAAGTGGCTTCAGAAAAGTCCTCAGGATTAAAAAGAAAAGCAGCTGAGTCACCATCATCTTAACTTTGCTGAATGTCTACAGCCCTGCTTCTGGAGCAGTGTAGAACTATTTTAACAACATTCCCTTCAATGACAGCTGCCTGTAAAGTACGACAATTAGAAAAGCCAATAGCACTAAAAGGGCTACCACCAAATTACTCAATTCACTTCTGAGATGTCAGCATTTATCACAACAAGGCTCCACAGAAGAGTTCTCTACATTCATCATTCTGTTTGATCCACATTCAGGGCAACAAAATGCAGTAATTTTGGCCCATACAAACAGCACTAGGGAAGTCTCAGGTACAGGTGTGGTGGTTTGGGTTCTCAGCACAGAAAGTAGCCCCTGACATCTAACAGCAGCACAGGAGAATTGAAGCAGCTGTTTGTGACAGAGTAAGCTGTCTTTTTGACAAAATACTGATAATGAAATGAGGATCATTCAGAGTGTAACAGCATTACTTACAGTTCAGGGTCCAGTGTATCGTTTTTTCTTTTTGAAAACTGCTCTTTGTTTATTGTGCTATGGAGAAACAGGCAATAGATAAAACTCAGTTTTAACACGAGGCAAAGTACATCCATGCCACACCACACACATCCACACGCCAAGACAAGACGTGCAAGCACTTACAATTCCTTTTCCAGACAGTGCTAGTATTTCACAAAGTGACAGACAACTAAAATATATGCCACCACTGACTCTGTCCATGGAAAAGAGAGCTTGCAGAGAAACACATGGCTCCCTTGTTCCAGCTTTACTACAGGATAAATAGTAAAACTTGCTGACACTCACGTTTTGGACCAGTCTGAGTATTTCATAGTGTAAAGACTATCTGATACTCTTCTCTAGTATTCTGAAGGCAGAGATTTCCAATTATCTTTGATGACTGAGATAGGCAGATTATTTTATTTCAGATTCCCCTGTCTTCCAAACTCTGTGTAGAGTCATGGCCAGGCTGGAGTTACAATCTTTATGGAGTTACAGTCTTTATCTACTCTACAGCATTTGCAAGGCTAGAAATTCCATCTTTTTGACAGTGAGATTCCAGGCACCTTTTACACCAGTAGATTAAAAATATTCCAGAAAGGTCATACAAAAATACTTGTATCTGAAAGTGTACCCCAAAGGGTGAGGAAATCAGCATGTGCCCCTCTGAGAAGCAATGAGAGTGGCACAGTCCAACCTGAACAAGGTGCATTAACCTTCCTATACTTTTATTTCACTGTTTATTCACAATAGTCACACCTGCAGAATGTGTCAAGCTCATCAGATAAATGATGAAAGTTCAGTCTCCCAACTGCCTCTAATTATTTATATGGAGAGTAGAAGGATAAATAGGACCTGACATATATAATCCTTTTTCCTTTTGTCCATTCTAACTACAGGTTGTGAGAAGAGAGGAAAGGAGCAGGATCTACATGCACCAATAAAATAAGTTCCTAAGAGAAATCCTGTAAGCAGGTGAGAGAACAGTCACAAATGTAGCTGCTCCCCGTATGCAGCCTATAGCTTCCATTTTCACTACACAGCAACCAAGCATTTAAATCAGCTATGAAAAATAGTACCAAGAACTGGAAGTGTCTTAACATTTCCTGTGCTCAAAAAGCTTTTGATTGTTTTTATTTGGAAACAAAAATTAAGAGGTTGTGTTTCCAAATCTGGTGTAAAACCCAAAAGCATTCTGTTCTGCCTTCCACCCTGACTCGAAGAGGTTTGTGGCAAAACATTTCAACCTGAGTGCATGAGAAAGATGGGAAACTCTTTGCAGATAAAAAATTAAATCATATATAACATGAATATATTTGGTGCTTGGTTATGTGCAGATTTACATCTATACAGACACTTGCTTCTCTCTCATGGGACTACTTCATATCCCACATCCCATATTAACAAAACTGGACAACACTGATTAGATTTTGGGTATTTGCTTCTACTACAGGGGATATAGCCCTTTGTACTGATCAGCATATGAACATGATTTCTTGCTTTTTCCTTTCAGGAAGGCAGATGTACTTTTACATCTTCCTAAGACCCAGGGGATTCTTTCACTACTGTTCTAGATACATCCATCAGTGCAACCAGGATTTGGTAACACGCTGCTAAAGACAACTTCTCTTTCCTCCATCTTCAAGTTCCTTACTTGCTTCTATCAGCAGTATTCCTGCAATGCCCTTTTCCAAAACCCCTTCAATAGCTCAAAGAATAACTGCTTGGCACTCACTTGTCCCTCCCCCTTCAAGGGCTTCCTTAGTCTCCTAAAAATCTGTTTCAAAATTTTTGGGAGGTGTGAGGAGGGACACAGCAAAATGAAAACTGTCCCAACAGTTTGCCACCACCATGAGAAAGGCAACCAAATCCATGCACAGCCTTTTACCATGATCTCCTCAACAACTGTTTAACATTGCTCATAAGCAGATGGGACTCCAAATATTTGTATGGCAAAGTGAGGTTGCCTGCTTCAGAGATGGATAAATAATCTGAAGCTGAATACAAGTTTAATAGCATAGCCAGTCTATAAAGAGAAAGGTATATTTGACTATTTCAAATTATGTCAGTGCCTGCAGGTATGGTTATTTTTCTGCAGAAGAATACTTTCACTTTTTTTCCCAGAGAAAAAGCTCTTCTCTTCTTTCCTTTCCATCTGTATAGCTGCAATTTTAAACACTAAGTGCTTATTTTTCAGTTCAGTTAGTCCAGATTTAAAAAAAAACCACCAAAATCACAGAACAAGACAAAACCAAAACAAAAATATCCCCCAAACCCCTCCCAGATCTGTAACACAAGTTCAGGCTTTTATGGAGAATGTCTGGTCCACCTTTTACTAACCTACAAGCAGCATGTTACCCAAAACTAAACTCTTTCCCTTTGAGAAAGCACTCCAGACCAGGCTAGAGCTCATGAATACACGGCCAAAGCGAGCACAAAGCACTCACGTTTGAGGTTGTGAGGGGTCATCTCCCAGAGAAACGCTCTCCCCTTGGATTTCGTTGAAGCACTTCTCACAGAAATGATACCTGTCAGCAAGAAGGCCATATTTGGGTGAACTGCTCCATCCACACAACACAGCCCAAGTCAAGCAACGGAGCCACCAATCACAGCAGGCCAAGGAAGGGACAGGAGCAGAGAGCAGGTCATCAACGGCGACAAGGATATTCAAATGATGCAGATTTATGGGCCCCACATTGTGTTTGGTTGGTTTGGGTTGGTGGTGTTTTGGTTTGTTTTGGGTTTTGTGCACAATCAAAGCCAAGTGCAGACAATAACAAGCATGAAGAGAAAAAAAAAAAAAAACACCAACAACACACACACAAAGAAAGAAATAGGGATTTGCAGGACAAAAACAAAACCACAGAAGCAAGACAAGACAACACAAAGCAGAAAGCCAAGGCAAAGCACAGATTAGCATTAAATCTCTCAAATGGGTTGACAAGCAGCGAATGTTAAAGCAAATTAGAGTATTCCATTTTAGTGTACCCATACTCTTTTCATTTTAATAATCCATGCCACATACAGCAAAGAATTAAAATGAGAAAGGGGAAAGAGCAGAAGGAAGGAGGAACTGCTACTCTGACTGGCACATCAGGACAACAGTTCTGTTGACTGAAGATTCTGCAGGAGATCAATGGAAGGACAGCCTTCTATCTTCAATGTATGAATGCTGAAAAGGCCACAGGATTCTTTCCCAGTTGAAAAAGAAAGCTAAACACCAGAAGCATCAAGAACAATAAAATCTGTCCTCAAAAATCTTACAGACTTCAGTAACAGAACTGTCAAATTGTATGTAAACTGAGTACCTCACATGAACTACACACACATAATGACACACACACCATATCAATCTACATTGATATGGTTCTGCCACAGCCCAGCTGAGTGTAGAACAGTCCAGGCATCAAAACAGAAAGTATTGCAGAGAGATATTTAATTTCTACTTGAATAAAACAGTAATTCAAGATTATACTCTGGCCTCAAAAATGTTCCTAAACTGTGGCTTCTCCATTACTAAGGCATGTTAATTGAGTGCACAAGACATCCAAAAATAGAAAGAAATCAAAGAAAATTTGAACAAGTTAATAATAAAGCCATACAAACTGCACAATAGCAGCTGTTTAGGCTACAAGGAGAGGTTTCTTAACCCTCTCTCTCAGTTTTCACCTCAGATAATGCAGAGAACAGTACTGGAATTTGTACATTTCAGTCTAGAAGAATACATGCATGTATGTAACAGTTTACAAGTCACATATATGCACACCTCCTATGGTTCAAACATTCCCTTCTAATGTCTGAAAGCACGTACAGCATGCCAGGGTTTGAATAACAGTGCTTGTAACCGATCAACATAAAGCAGAAGATATTGACGCACTGAGAAAAGCCCTACACTAAGTCTAAAATTACAATAGTTATTGTGGGATACTAAAAGCTTATTTTCTACTTCTTCACTCCTACAAAACTCCATTCACTGCTATAAACTGTTATGAATATAAGACGATAAAGGATGTAACTCTTTGGTTGCTTTCACCCGACCAGGTGTTTAAGAAAATTACAATTACTGCAAAAATCTTCTTGGTTTTTAGGGAAAAATGGTTTTGTTGTTCTAGGAGGTTGTTTAAGGTGCTGGAAAGAATGGAGGGCAGGAACTAAATTGATGGAGGTGACAGTTTGGAAGCAGCTAGCCCTCTGCTGCTCAGGCCAGGTGGTATCCGAGTGTTAAAATGTGTGTTTTGCTGCTCCTTCCTGCATTGCTTCCTCAGTTGGCAAGAGATACCTAGCAAGAAACCTCCTTTCATCATAGGTTTAATAAATACTTTAAGTCTCAAATTTAAAATTTCAAAAGAGCTGTAGAAGTGGCAGCATTTTAGAGAGCTGCTGACAGCTACTGCAAGACAACTCCTTTAAGGAAACTTCAGGAGGAAAAACATCCCTCTACTGGAGATCTGAACACAGAAATCTTCCAATGAAGGTGTGAATTCCAAAAATAAGTTTGGCCTTCCATGTTAACACCAAAGAGCAAAACCAAAGACTTGCCAAGTATAATATGTATTATGATCATTAATATACTTGCTGCACAGTGTACTCAGTGTTCTGCATGAAAAATACTGCTGTACAGTACGAAGCAAAGAGTTGTATATATGTTTTGCAGGTAACTAAGATTTAATTAACTGCAGGATAAAAAGTTCAGTAAATCATATTTCTGTAAACAAAAAGAGGAAAAGCAAAGGCTCTCTGGCAGAAAGGTAAACTACTCAAGGGCACTTTCAGCAAAGTTTTATCTTAAAACACAAAGGAGCACACATATAAAGAGGATGTATACGTAAATACGTGCACACTTTTAACACACTGATTACAACATGCACAAAACAGCACCAAAGGACTTTTCCTTACCTGTTCTGGTAGCTGTAATAAGTGGCATCTCGAGGGATTGTGCATAGCTGTTTGCCATAGCAACACAAAGTCTGTGGTGAGAACTCCAACTGCAAAGAGGAATGGGTTGCTTAGTACTCATACGTGTTTCTGCATGCTCTCCATGGGAAGCAAGCGTGACCTAGACAATCACTTTCGCCCCGTGATCTGCACAGATCTCCCAGCACCACAAGTGTATGAAAAGTGCTAGGCATAAATAAAATGTACAGTGGGCTGCTATTCTCAAGCTAGCTCTTCTCCAAAGATGGATAGCATATCAAATCAAGACAATGGAAATACAATCTCAATGTGCAGCGAAATAGAGCATGCTTCTTCTGCAGCAACAAAACCACATCTGTTTAATTTGCAATAGCAAATGAGTTGGCCCTAACCAAAATAAGCCTTCAGTTACTGACTTTTTCCCCAAAGGGCTTATATATAAATAGATAATTTAAGCACCAGATAAAATTAGAAGACCCATAAAAGCCACAAAATCAGATTACTCAGGATTGCTAAATCCTGGTAAACTTGCAAAATTTGTGACAAACCATCACTGCGAACAACTGCAACTGCTGTATTTTCCCTCCTTCAACACAAGGAAGCAAGCAACAAACTACCAACCAAAAAAAAACCCAAACCACCACCCACCAAACAAACCACAACCATCCTTCCTTACCTTTCTTCCACAGCAATAACCAAGGCTCTGCATAACTGGGTCAATTTCTTGCTCAAAGACCTCTGCCAGTTTGGAACAGTACTTATATACCCGGGATGTCTTGCGGTTATAAAGCCAGGCATTATTGAACATGAGCCAGATGTCATCTACATACTGCCATGGCTCCTGGTACTGTCCTGTGTCTAGCTTCCTCTTGATAGTAGAAAGGTCCATGGGGTTCTTCACGATGTCAAAATAATCCTGCAAGAATCACAGTGTATCAAAACAGTGCTGCAGAACTGTGGTGTGCCATTGAGAGCATGTGCACTCTCAGCATATAAATTCTTCTGCAGTGCATCAAGAAAAACAGGTTCCTCCCTGACTTGATTCTCAAACTGATTGTGACATACAACGCAATCTCTAAGCAATACCATATCCCTCCTCAGTGCCTTCTTTTCATTATTCTCAGGCTTTATTGCTCTTCCACTCCTAAAAAAATAAAGCCACTCTAATCTTAATCAGCAAAACAATTACTACATCAAGCAGGGAATGGCAATGTTTTTGCAGCCACTGTGATCTAGAGCATTAATAGACAGAGACTGGTTTTAGCAGACCAGACAACCTAAGAAACAAAAGGCTATTTTTTTACCATCTAATAAAATTATTTCATGTCTCCTCTGAAGAATACCTTTTTCCAATTCTGTCCTTTGGTTATGGGACTGCTACTACAGAAGCTCTCGGAATACGGCAGCCCAGTAAGAGCTTATTTATGCCTGCTTGTAAGACATAAGGCTTTATATTTTTGTAGTACCTATCCTTAAAGCCCACACCTAAACCAAACAAAAAAACCCTTTCAGACAAAAACTGTTGTGCAAAGCACCTAAGTAGAACACCTATGTATACATGCTTATGCTTAAATAGTGAACTTGTGTGGTCAATTAAAACACAGATTCCTTGAAAGATAGTAGTAATGCCTTCTGAAGACTATTCTAACACAAGCCAAGAAATTTAACCTAAACACAGCCAGTAACTTGAATAGTCTCTTGCTTGTAACAGATTAACAATCATTGAACAATTTATTTTCTAAGTGGTCATGACCTGCCGAATTTCCCACTTATTCTAGTAGGTTTTATAAATGATGAGAAGCACCTATGAAATTTGGCAACAGAAGCATCACCACATGAAGCAACACCCATAAAAGCCCACACAGCACTGGGGAATGTGTTGAGAATCACTTCCACGTATGGCATAGCTGCTTATTCATCATAAGGAACACAGAACCAAAGAAACCTGTGAAAAACCGAACTTCCCTTAGTCAGGCGTTGCATGTTCCACTGCCTGAGCTAAACCCCTTCAAAGGCATCAATATCAAAACATCAACAAGACAGAGCTAAGCTGCTCTCAAACAGGTATGTCATAACGGAGTGGCTTTGAATTAAAGCCAGGAAAGTAACTTGCTAAGACTCACAGGAATTCCTAGTAGTTGGGGATCCACAGGCTGTCGAAATGGAAGAGACTCTGGATCCTGACGGTAAAGTGCCTCCAGCGTTGGCATAAGCGCCTGCCGCAACTCTTCTGGCTTGAAAACTTTGAAAAACAATCAACATTAGAAAGACAGCAAAAACAGCTGCAAGGAAGAAAACTGCTGGAAAATGTGAGGTCTGTGGAACAAAGACTACAGACAATGGGTGTAAGTTACTTAACATGGCTTGTTTATCCTCTGCAACATTTAGTTCTGAAGAGGATATTAACGTGATCATCTGGATGGCCAAAATGCTAACAAGAATTCTCTTTTCACCATAGGCAGACCCTGCAAAATTGGATAGAGCCAGTTTGTATTCTTAGATATGGCCCCTCTCTGAAGTCTCAAAAACCAACACCTTCTCCAGAAAATCTGTAACAAGAGTATGTCAAATCTGTACTGCATCAACACTTTTACTACAGCTTAATGTCTCATACTGAAGCCTTGAACTTGCTCAAGGCCAATGACACGCACGTGTACTAAGTACTTCCATCCAAAAGTCACAGAAACCGACCCATATAAGCCTAATGAACACTAATGAAGAAAGGTCAAGGGGCTTTCCCTTGAAGATTTCTCTAGAGAGATGCAGTGAATTTGTCAAAACACTGTTCCCCTGCTCACTTTTTTTTTTTCTTTGACTGCCCAGCTGCCGGAGATGACTGAGTAGCTGGAGTAGTAGGTCTTTCTTCCCCCTCTGCAACTTCAGTCTTCACTTCAGATTTCTTCTCTTCTTGCTCCATTGGGTCTGGTTTACATTCCTCCACAACAGGTTCTACTTTAACCTGGAAAGTAGTTCGGAGTTTATCACTTAGTTGACTACTCATGCATGCTTATCTCCTTTGAACCTATCTGCCCTCCTGCCCACCACTCTTCCCTGGGATTAAGGGTATCTAGTTTTAAGACAAAACTTGCCTACAACTTCAGCAAATGTTCATCTTTAACCATTGCAGCATTAGCATTGATGAACTGCTAGCCAGTTCTCAGCTGCAAGTAGACACACAGGTACTCATCCAGCTCTTCAGACAGGTGTGAGAGTCTCCTGCACGCTGGGACTGCTAAAACAATGCTGCTGACAGTCACATTCCTAACTGTCATCAGTGACAAGGAGTCCATCATTTACATATAGAATCATTTAGCTTGGAAAAATACCTTTAAGGTAATGGAGTCCAACCATTAACCTACCACTGCCAAGTCCACCATTAAGCATGTTGCTAACCACCCCATCTACACATTTTCTAAATACGCTCCGGGATGGTGACTCAGCCACTTCCCCTGGGCAGCCTCTGACAACACTTGACAATAGTTTTGCTGAAGAAACTTTTCCTAATATCCAATCTAAACCTTTCCTGGCACGCACCTTGAGGCCATCTCCTCTCATCCCAATATATGCAATTCCAATATTTAACAACTATCAGTAATATCCAAAGGAGTGACCCAAGTGCCCTCTTTACACTGTTATTTACCAAAAAGCCTCAGTATTATGGTCTTGTCTGTGGCCACTGGCTTCTACCACCATCTCACCAGAAATCAGAGCTCCTTCTTTAGAAAGATGATGCCAAGAAACAAAATAGCAGCAGCAGGTTGAACTCTGGGAGGAATGATTTGCATGGAGACAGAAAACATGTAGCAGCAGTAGATGTTTTCTACTCAACAGCTGGCTAACAATCTTACCTCAGGTTTCTCCTCCATTTGCAGCTCTGTTTGTTCTGGTTCCCCTTCATCTGTTTTAATATCCATTTTCACTTCCTGCAAGGGTGGCTGCTGCTGCTCTGGGACAGTCTGCTGGGAGTTCACCTCTGTACTGCTGGTGGATGGGGGTTGGATACCTGCCCATCAATGCTTACAGCTGGCTGTGAAAGCTGAGGGAACAAAACATACATAACAAACAGGCTTTTAATGAGCTTAGTTTTAATTTCTCTAATCTACCTTTTAGCTATACTGCATTTCCACCAAGTTTCAATGCACTCTATCTAGTCCTGCTTGCTTCTCCTGAAGAACAAACTTCAGTTATAGAAAAACATGCAACAGACAGTGGAAGGCCTGGGATACAGAGAATCACATACTGTCTCCATGGGTATGGAGACATAGCTGAAGACCTCAGTCATGTTTCACAGTGAATTTCAAAACATGCACTACAGTTCTGGAAACACAGACTTGGCTTGATACAGAAAAAACCCACAGCTCATTTTGACATTAAACATGCCAGGAGCTGCTGTGCTAATCAGAAACTCACACAAAAATAAAAGACTGAAAATTAAAGTTTACATGGAACTGTTAGCAGGGAAAGCACAATTAAAGTATTTCCTTACAGGTGTTGTGGGGTGCTGAGGCTGCAGCGGTGCTGTTGGTGTGGGAACAGATGCAGTCGTGCTCTGCTGTGACAAGGGCTGCTGCTGTTGCTCTGCAGAAGGAGTAACTGGAACTGGAGGCTGGACTTGTGGGGGCAGCTGTGCCTGTGGAGGCGTTGGAGTCTGCCTTTGAGGGGGGTGCATAGTTTGTGACTGTGGTCCAGGTGGCATTGCCTGAGGAGTAGGTGTGGGGGCAGTAGTGGCAGCTGCTGCTGCCTGCTGTTGCTGCGAGCCCAAGCCTGGGGGTGTGTGGTGAGGTGTTGGGGTTCGGCTAGGTACTGGAGAAGGAGAATTACGGTGCATGGGAGGCTGTGAAAGAGGCGGGCAGTGAATGTGGCTCCCCTGAGAACCTGGAGCCATTGCAGGAGAATTCACAGGACAGGAAGAGCTGGTCATTTGTGCCTGTGGGATAACAAGTAAACATTTGCAACGACTTGAAGTAGAAAAGTGACAGAAATGACTGTCAAATAGCTACTTTCCTACAGTTATTGGCATACTTCTAGAAATGTGACAAACTTGTTTTTAAAAACTCTTGTTTCAAAAGGAGAAATGGTCTATTCATTTTATTTTGCTCCACATGAACAAAAAGCTGCTGAAAATTTAGTCAGCTCTAGAAGAAGTTCCAATGGAATGACTTCTGCTTGCTGATACATTTAAAGAGTGGCACCACCTACACTCCCAGCTCATAAAGCATTTCCAAAACTACAGATTTGTACATCCTGAACATGGAACAATGCACCACAGTGGAAAACTGCATTCAAATACCCTTAGTGGGCCCATGCCCCCACCCCAAAGACTATAAATTGAATTTATCATCAGAAATAAGTACAGCTGTAACTGTACCATTAAGAGATTACATAAAAACTGTACTGGTCAAGGGAAAAAAGATGACACTCCACAATAATCTTTCCTGCAAACTAGGAAGAAGTGTCAGTGAGAAGCAAACTGATGCTCCCTACTTCTTCCTGGCCTGAAAGGTTCCGGCTGAAAAGGGAGAGGAAAAGGACAGAAAGGAAACTGCCAGGCTGTAAGCTCAGACTTTCAGTAGTGATAACCCTCCTATGCCCCAAAGCCAGCAAAACACATTGCTCCTGGGATAGACATGCCTTTTAAAGACCACCATCTCTCAGGCTCTTCTGCTTCGCTGTTCAGCAAGAAAATCTTAACAACTGCATGCTGAGTAACAATTTCTTCTTTGCTCCATAAACCCAAAGATTCATAAGATTCCTCTCTGTCACACTTAAACTTAAGCCTGAGAACAGCCAACAGCCAACCCTTGCCATTCCCAGTGTTACATCAGAAAAATGCAGAGTCTCATTAAATTAATTCAGGTGACTATAATTCCAAAAGCATGTTAAGAAAAATGAGCTGCTCTCCATTACTACAAACTGAGCAATGAAATGAGCATATGGCAGAGCCCACTGACACCAATGCCAGAAATCAGCAACTTACTTGAGAAACCGGTGTCTGATTGCCAGGCTGAGTCATTGGCATGCTGGCCGTGTTCATTCCTGGGGAGGAAGCTGGGAACTGGGGCTGTTGTAGAAACTGGTTCTGACCAGAAGGCTGGCCAACCCCTGGTTGCTGCATACGTGAAGGAAATCCCATCTGCTGCAGAAGAAAGGAACTCTTTTCACACAGTGTGCTCATACCTCCACAACATATTACCAACCAACCAACAACACTGATCTTGTTGCAGAAATTGATGCTTGTCGCTTCTCTGTAGGATACAATATGGAAAACCTCTCAGAAGACAGAAATTATGATGATTTCCCTTGTAAGCTAAGGAAAAGGATATTGATTTCAGACTGCAACTGTGACTTATGATTTATTTTTGTTCCTTGGACGCAACAGCACAAAGAGCTACTTAAATGTAATTTTTAGGTCACTTCTACCGCCGAGATCTGAAGTCTTACCACAGACCAGAGAGATCTTTCAGCAGAGGTACAAAAGGAGGAAGAAAATAGTCAAGAGAGTGAAGAAATGGTGCTTAATTTAAAAAATAGGGAGGTTACTTATTTATTTAAAGGCTATCAGAGCCAAGAGAAGCAAACCTGTGAGCTCAACAGCCTGGACCAAACACACACTGACCTGGTTCATGGCCCCAGCCTGGCTTAGCTGTCCAGGGTGCTGAAGAGGAGGGGTTTGCCGGGGTCCCATCGGTGACAGCTGCATATTCATCTGGCCAAACTGATTCATTCCTGTACAATTGTGGCCCAAAAGAAAATCACTTATAAACAAAGGCCTGAATTCTCCTCTGGGCACCGTTCAACATTTGGAGAAGAAATGCTGTCACTTTCTTATTAATTTCATTTTCCAGTGAGCAGTTTTCAAGCATGCAATACTACAAAGGTGCTATTTCTATCAACCAGTTAGTTACATGGAATAAATTTACATCTAGAATGTCCAAGCTACCACACTCCATGAGAATACAGACTAGGCTTTTTGCCTCAAAGGCTTGTTTCCACTGTTATCAAACCTCCGAAGACCAATTTTCTGCAGAAGTTGCATTGCTTTAATTACATATTCACTTACTGAATCCTAAACCATACCTTCACTTCCTGAAGTACTGCGTGTTGGCTACAATGATTCATGAACATGTAACAATGGTCCTGGCCCTTCCTTCTGAGCAATAATTCTTAACCATCTTCCCTCTGCCATCAACATGCTCTCATCTGATTAAGCCCACGTTTGACTGACCCCATCATACTATATTCGCACAATCCAAAGTTCCAAAAGTATCAAGTTCTTTATTTAACAAAGCAAGCAGCTGAAGTATAGACTGTAAAATGTTATTAAAGTATACACAGTCTTTTTCAAAAAAAAAAAAAACAATATAAAATATAGACCAGAATCATTAAGCTTGGAAAATACTCTTAGGATCATGACATTCAACTATCAATTCAACACCACTATGCCCATTAAACCATGTCCTAAAGTGCCATGTCTACACAGTGTTTTTTAAACACCTCCAGGGATGGTGACTCCACCACTTTCCTGGGCAGCATATTCCAATGCTTGACTACTCTTTCAGCACAGAAAATTTTCCTCATACCTAATCTAAACCTCCCCTGGTGCAACTTGAGGCCATTTCCTAATATCCTGTCACTAACTACTTGGGAGAAAAGACCAGCACCTAGCTTGCTATATATTTCTGTGAGTATTATATAATACAGCTAGCTATTTTCTCAATCAAATTAGGAAACTACAGGTGAAGCAAGGGCTATGACACTTCAGCAAGAGTTGCCCAATTCAAAGACCCCTTTGAAATCACAGCAGCTAATTTTCTTCAAGCATTTACCTGTCTGTGCCTGCATGCGATTCATCATCTGGTTTGGCACATTGGCACGTATCAAGGATGGGTCTGGAAGTGGACCATCTGGAAAAATAAAAGATATTGGAATAAGATGATGGGATTTAGAAGACCACCAGGTTTTATCTATCAAACATCTTAGAGAAAATTGCAGTTAGAATCCATGTGTAATAGACAAGAAAAACAAATAACACCTCCGCTCCCCAGAGTACAGATAGTCCAGTAACTCGAGTCAAAGCATGAAGCAAAACCAAAAGTCACCTTGAAAACATAGGCATGTCCCATTGACAGAAATAACTTCAAACTCAGGATTTCAGAAATTGAGTATTAATCTGAATTATGTTATCAAATTATGACAAACTCAGTAGTTCTCAAACATTCCAGAGCACAAGAACATCTGCCAGACCCCTTTACACTGTTATTGCACCTCTCGATTTAAAACACGATGACAGGTTCAGAGTTGTTTATCAAAGCTCTGGAGTTCAGAACTACTGGACTACATTATAAATAACCTAAAGTATCCCATCTACTGTTGCAGACTAACTTTCTACAGAAGTTAGAGCAAACAAAGTCACAGCATCAACCTTTCTTGAATCTTGGTAATGCATCTCAGTAGATCCTGTTCCAAATTCAAGCATAAGACGACCCAGAACTGGATTTACCAAGAAATGTCAAAGTTTAGGCAGGAGAGCAAGAACTGATACAAACTGCTCATAGCATATGCCTGGAGCTACTGGACCTTATTGCAGTGTTAGGGGAAAAAAAGGCAAAGATTTTGCAAGTACTTTTGAAGAGGAGAAAGTTCTAACTTTGAGCAAGCCAGTCCTGGTGAAACAAGAAGGGCAACCAAATTGCCCTACCATGCCTACCAAAGTGACAGTACACAGTTGCCCTGCACCAGGTAGTCAGCAACCCAACTGCTCTTACTTGCAGACATCCCTGGCTGAGGCTGTCCCATGTTGGGCCCTTGATTCATGGGAGCCTGTGGCATGCCTGGAGCATTTGGAATCATGCTTTGTTTCTGCAGCCTCGTTCTTCGTTTCTCCTCCAGCTCCTTCTGAATCTTATAGATCTTCTCTGCTAGCAAGTGATAGTACTCTGCCTGTTGGGAGGAAACACAAGCCAGGAAAGCTGACAGTAAGTAAAGACTCCAGTGATTTAAGCTTGGAAAACAGCCTTCCACACATTTCTGCTTGGGTAGGGATGGCTCTCCCTTTGTAGGGGCTGGTCAGAGAGAGCAGAAAAGGGCACTGCTGGTGGCCATCAATCAACACCAGACATTTATCCTCTCACATCCAACATTTCTTTGAGAATCACAGTCAAGAGCTTCATGATGCCTTCAGGGAACCCCAAGAAGTTTCCTGCACAGCACACCCAAACAGGCATCACCCTGATGGCAGGCACACAAAGGGATAAGCCAGCAACTGGCTGGGTAGACTCCATTCAGCAGTCCCTCAACACACTTCCTCAGCCTGGGCCTCTCATCTGTGCTTTCATTCTTTTTATTACTATGGGACTAAGGCAGAGATACACATAACTGGACAACACAGGATGGCATCTCACCCTGCTGTTTGCTGATTCATACATGTCCCCTTCCACTTTCCGAGCGTATGCCACCAGATTCTCCATACGCCGATCCTTCAGTGCTGCTGGGTCAGGAGTGGGAAATATGGCTTGGACTCTGAATAAAAACCAAACACACACACAAGTGATTAGGATGTTCCCAGTATGGAACATCAGCACTAATGCCCGTGATACAAACACAAAAGCAGCAAGCAAACCTGGAAAACTCTGGCACTGTTATTGCTCCTGGGGTACACTGTCCCCATGTAGGCTTTAACTACAGAGTGGGACAACTTCCAACACAATAGCTCCAAACCAGCAGACACAGCTGTGTCTTTCAGGTTTTTGCCTTCCCTTCTCATGGACCCTGAGAAAACTCACTTCTCATCTTCTAATCGTGGAAGTCATGCCCCACATGTATGTTTCAGAAGCAGCAACTCACCTAACAGGAGATTGTTTTGCAATTTGCTACTCACAGTTTATGAACAAGGTGGTTTCGGAGATCCTGAGTAATGTCTTCATGCCACTGCTTTCGAATCCCGGTATTGGATGGTTGAGCTGTTGGCATGGCTCCCAAACTGGCAACGTTGGTGCTTTCACTCATCATGGGGCTTCAAAAACAGAGCAAGAACTGAGGGCAAAAGTCTAGCCCAAGCTTAGTCATCTTACAGTCATAGCCTCTTTCAGAATAATGTTAGGACAAAGTGCTAGTTCAGCCATTCCCTAATCAATGGACAAACTCTGCAGAAATAGCTGTACCGACACAAGGCCATGAAAGAGTACATGCTGTCCTACCCAAGGATTTGGAAAACTGCAACAAAAGCTACAAAATCCAAAAGGCAGAGATAGCCATCAGTGGCATTTACCCCACTGTTTATGCAAGTGCCATGAAATCAAATCACTGGGGTGCAAAGAATAATTCAACTTACTTTTGAGAATTCATGGTTGAATGTAACATTGAGTCAGGCAGCAGATTAGGGGTTTGAACCCCCACTCCTCCGTTCACTCCCATTGGATTTGCACCTAAAAAATAAATGAGTAAGAATTCTTACATGAGCAGCCTGTTTGCTGTGCAAAATCAGCAACTGCTCAGCCATAACAAGGACCTTGACTATTGAGTACTTAGACTTTTGTGAAGGGAGTTTAACTGTATTGCTCTCCTTACCTTCCTCTTCTTTTGCAAACAGAAACTGAGGCACAACATGGGTGAAGCATCGCATCACATCACGGTACTGCTCTGCACATCTTCCTGAACTTCTCCACAAACAAACAACTTCAATTTGGTGCAAGTGTTATGGACCCTTACTTTAAAGGGAGTTTTGTTTAGAAGCCAGTGGGTTTGGTGGTTGAGAGGTTTTTTTGGGTTTTGTTTGGATTTGTTTTTGGCTTTGGAGTTTCTGTTTGTTTTGTTTGGGTTTCTTTGGTCATTAAGGCACTTCAGATAAATTTCACAAAGTCTTCAAAAACTTAAAACATCAGCTACCACCTACATCTGACAAGGGCCCTCTCCCACCCATTCTTGACTTAAGGATCCTACAACCAACTCTGATGTTTGTGATAAGGGGGAAAATCTGACAATCCTTTGCAGCAAAAATCTCTACTAATTTGTTAGTACCAAAACCTGGCTTTCTGAATCAGTGCAGATCTCAATCATAGGTAAAAAATAGGCCTATTTTCTTCACACACTATAGTTAAGGCTCAAATAATGAAGATCCAGCATATTTCTGTCTGGAGATTCTGAATAGATCAATTTGTGAAGCTGAGTAAACCATGAGAGCCATTACAAAGCTTCGCATATGTTTAGGACATCTGAATCCTAGAGCATCTGTATTTCAAGTGATATCAGGCACTGTGCACAAGAGAAGCCTGCTCAAGTATATCAAGCCTAATACACACTTCTAATACCACAACCAAGTGTTTTAAATAGTCTTTTAATATATGTGACTAAGGGAAGGAAGGCTGAAGGCACTTTATTCTCCTTCCCAAATTCCTTTTGCCATGTGAGAGCAAGCTGGTGTAGAAAACAACTATTAACCTTTGCCTTAACTCTCCCTTTCCAACTGCCAAAACCAATCATTTGTTTGATCTGCTTAGGACTGCATCTTTTCATATTGCAGCCCTCACCAAATCCTGCTATTTCCCTTTTGTCATGTAGGCTGTGACCTGGTAATTCCTATCTCACCTGCTGTAATTCCCACCTGCTCTTAAAAGTGAAACAGCAGCCAAAAGGCTACACTCTCCATGCTGGTTCTTTCTACATTACGTTTCAGATCTTCAGGCTCCAAGAGCTTTTTAACCCCACCTCAGTGTTCTTATCATTGATACAAGCAGTGTCCAATAAGAATGCATGGGCCAAACTCTGTCTACAAATAAGAAAAGAAGCCCACAGAGAACCATTTTGCTTCAGAAATGTGGATAACATTCCTTTCAACCTTTCAAGGCCCTCACTATATTTCAGAGCTTCCAGAAACTCATTTATTTGTAAAACATTCTAATTCACAGTAGAAAACCATATTATTTTATTCTGATTGTTTTAAGACTAAGGTCTCAGCAGCCTACTCCCCACTTGTGGGGTGGTTTATTGCTGTTGTTGCAGGGTTTTTGTTTGGTTGGTTTTTAAAAGCTTTACAGACTGGAAGGCAGACTTTTAACAAGTCACGTGCAACCTGTAAGGACCAGCCAGAAACTTGCATTGCAGTACAACTATAAAGGCACAAAAGAACATTAAATAAAATGTTTTGGAAAATTGGTTCTCAAACACCCAAACAACAGAAAAACAAACAAAAAATCCCCATAAAATGAAACACCAAACCCTTCTTCCAAAGAAAATACTTTTCCCAGAGAACTACTTTTCCAAGGGAAGGATCTGGGTCCTCTAATGTTCCCAGCTCCACTGAGCAGCTTGCTAATCAAGTCTAATATTGCAAAGCCATACCTTTTGCAAATGAACTAGCCTTATTAAGCTAGTAGGTTAAGAAAATTTGCATTAGATACAGCCTGGGAAAGTTGCCTGCAGTTTGTATTTTGACACTAACAGACAAACTTACTCATAGGATTCATAGGGCGCAGACTCTGTGGTGACTGTCCTTGTTGCTGATTCTTCACTTGAGCCTGGGGCTGTGTCTGCATCTGGTTCCCTTGATAGGTCAGTCCCAGGGCTGCGTAGGCTCTCTCAATGGAGCTGGGGTCTATCTGACTGGTAGTGTTTATGCTGGGCGTTGTCTGCTGCCCCACACCCACGGAGCCAGTATTTGCAAGTCCTACTGCAGCTCCGCCCAGTAGCGCTGGAAGAAACCCATCAAATTAATAAGGACAGCAGGAGGTTGCCAAAGGGGTCCACGAGAACAGGTAAAGAGCATAAGGAGTACACTGACTACTCTGAACTAAGCCATCTCTCCTCCTAGGAGCACACAGTAAAGAGGAAGAGGTCTGGAAAACCTGTCATGAAACAGAGACAAGTCTTGACCCAAGCAGTCATTCCAACATGCTGCTGAGAGGAAGTCCAAGTATTTAGGACACATCTGTTTTCTTCAAACTGAAAACAGAGGCAAACCATGTCACAGGCTAAAGGCAGAGGGGTACATACAGCTCTTCAGCAGCCACTGCAGTGCCTTTTAAAAATTTTACTTTCTTAAAGCAAGGAACAGCTCACATTAGTCATGAGAAGAGCCCAAAGTAACATTAAGAAATGAGACGAAAAACCCAGCCCACAGAGGTAACGTAGTGGCAAAAATCTTGCCCAAGATTTTGGCAGGAAGACCAAGAGGACACAAGGAAGAAGGAAAGACACCTGATGCAAACCAGTGATACCATATATAATCAGGGCTGAAATGACACAACCCTCTGTGTGAGTGCACACCGGTCTCTAGAACAGGGACACTGAAAAGCCGAACACTCGGCTGAAAGAGCTATGACTTGTTCACTCTTATCACCTTCCTGCCAGCAAAATTAAATGAAGTTAGCTATTGTTTATGGAAGCTTCCTATCAGCAACAGAAAAATACTGACTACAGATTTAAAGAGCAAAATGATACTACACGCCCCCTGGTTTGAGAGTATCACCAGTATCAGCTGAGTACAAGAAAGTCCATCTCCTGATACACATCTTATGGTTTACTCAATATAGGGATTCCCCCAGCAAACTCACATTGTTGATTTCTTTTGTCCCCAGCATTTTTGAGAGGCAGACATACAGGACAGTCATGTCTCGTACAGTTCTTCCAGTGTGAGATGATTTGTCGGGAAGACGCACAATGTGCCACTGAGAAATGGAGAGGAATCAAAAGCTTTTAAAAACCACTGCCAGAATCTCCACATGGTCAACACAGTAGTATCTGAAATAGCTCAGAACTAGCTAGCCCTGGAGAGGCTTCTTCAAGTACTATTGGCTCAACTAAAGCTTAAAGCTCTATATTGCACACCCAAGCCTGTATCTCCTTAGCTCAAAGGATAGCACACCATATACATCAGGCAGACTGCACCACACAATTGAGATGTCAGCAACTGGCACAACCAAAGTGAACCTAGGCTACCAAAAAGGCAGCACACATTTTCCTTGGCTGCTAGGACAGACTAAGAATTCTGCAGTGCCAGTAGCAGTTTAATTCCTGGCTAGCAATTGCATGAGATTGGTCTCTCTCATGCAAGGAAGGCAAGTAGACTCCCACTTCCAAATTCCTGCTTTGTGTCCACCCTTGACAGAAAGTAGCATCCAGAAGATCTTACAGTGAGATACAAAGTTAACAGAAGATCTTCACTTGCCTCTCATTGCTATGTTGTCCCCTCTAACTTGCCTAAACTAAGTCTCAAAAGAAGTTTATGACTCCCATTCTTTAGGGGTTTTTAAAACAATAAATTCTACTTTCCAAGCCACCCACTAGCTCTCTTTCTAGGAGCCCTTCTCATTCTGCAAACATTGACCACACATCCATGTAACATCTCCTCTACTTACCCTGGCAAGACTTGCCAGCCTGGCAATGTGTCATGTGGTTGAGGACATTCTTCATGGTTCGGCAGTGAGGGAGGTTGCACTGCCTCACCTCCCCGTTGGCCTGCTCTCGCCGCTGACACTTGTGAGCGTGCAAGAGCAGAACCAGCTGCTGCTGAATGAGTTTGCGCTTTTCTGGATCTGCTGTCGGTGCTCCAGACCCCATTCCTTGAGAAGCTGTAGGCCCCATCCCAGCTTGCTGAACTTGGGAGCCTGCTGCTGGCCCTGGAGAAAGTGGAAAGGAAATTCCCAGAGAATAAGCCATTTAGCAAGCAAACAACAACATAATTAGAGAAAAAAAACAACGGCATTCTGTGGTTAAAGGAATAGCCCACCTATCACTAGTTCTGAATGACTCTCATTAAATAAACCCCTTAGCAACAGTCCTGCCAGCCACAATTTCTTCTCCATATCACTCTTAGTCCTAGCTCTCGCCTTATCAAAGAGCAGCAGAACTTTGCACATGTTCCCAGGTTAATTTGCAGTGCTAGACCATCCAGAAAATATTAATAGCACTTTAGACCTCAAATCTCCTCTCATTTTGGGAGGCTAGAAAGCTGCATCCACAATTATTACACTAATGAAAGAAAGCACCTTTTGGAGTGAATAAGGTTTTCTCTGTTTCAGTATAAGATGCCTCAGTTTGACTGTTCCTAGAAAAGGAGAATGAAGGGGAAGTTCTGGGAACCTTTTTCCACTGGAAACACACATAAGCATTCAAAACAAGCATTTCGTAGTCTCTACTACAGATGAAGCACAACTTCAGGATAATACATGTCACAGAACTAATGTCAAGTACAGCAACATCTAGCACATCTGTTTATTTCTCCAGACTTCTTTGTATTTCTTCCAAGTGACATTTGAAGAGTACTCAGCAAGGAAGAGAGGCTCAGGGACTGTATCTTGCTTGTCTCACTTCAGTTTAACAGTGTTCAGTTTCTAACAGACTCTTCACAGCAGGTTGTAGAGGATGTTTCTGGAGATGTCCAGATTTTTTAGAGTTTAGCTACCTGCAATTCCTAAGCCACACTTCTCCTGTAGCTCTCCAATATTAATATTAACCTTTCATTTTACAAGGAGACTTCACCAATTACTCAGACCCCTCAGGGTTTATGTTCCAATATGACTGTAACAGCCTTGTTTGCAGCCTGTGATTCCAAAAGACAACTGAGATAGCAGCAACTTGTCATTCCTTGGTTTAGCTAGGTGGCAGTTCAATTTCAAAAGAGATATATACTCTGCACTGAACTTGACAGCTGGGGTTCTGAATAGCAAATTTTGGCAGCTTCTTTACTGGTTCAGACAACCATCCCATTGGCTAGACTTCCAATGTTTCAATCTCAACTTAAAAAACCCAATAAATAAAACTCAAAGGATTGAGCTCCTTTAATTCCAAGGTACAAAAGTTACCTGGAAATGTTTGTGTTTTCTGCAGGAGTTACTAAGATCAAGAGCGATCCTCCTGGGGCATTGGGTAATGGAATTTGAAGCAGAGAAAAAGACAAGCTGTATTCAAAAATGTGAATTTGTTTCCCAAATTGAAGAAGGCAGGACTTGTAGCATATCCTACCCCTGAACAATTTAAGCTTCTAAAATAACGAAGCAAATCACTGTTAAACTCAAGCTAGGGAACCTAATGTCAAGGCCTGGCATTTTGGTTATGAGCTTGGGCCTTCCACTTTTTCGCCATCCACTTTTCCCATCACTCTTACCTCTCTCTTTCCTGAAGTCCTGCTGCAGTAACAGTGTAGGGAGAAGAGGGGAGGTAACAGGTCTACTACAGCAAGAACTAGTAAGGAACATCTCCCATCAGGGCTGCTCGTGTTCATGCAGTTTCTAACAGGAACAAACACACAACTGGGGTTTCTAAGCCCTGATATATATAATACATATTTGAAAAGGGACACTTCTCTCTCCTACAAGCAGTGAGTACAATCAGGCAAAAAGTCAAGACAAAGCTACAGTGAGAAGGATACCAAATACATCAACAGTAACAGCAGCAATGGGAGAGGAAAGCAGAGGTGTCCAAACAGGTGGCAAAGCTCACTTCAGTTTAATTTTCTCTGCTAACAGGGTTTGAAAGGCAAGGAGTGGAGCTGCAGCTTATCAACAGTGAAAGCACAACTCAGAACTCTCCTTCACATCAGCTTCTTCAGGAGCTGAATTAAGTGTGTTGTGTGGATTCAGAGCAGACATTCACACTGGCTCTGACAACTGCAAAAACTTGTAACACGGCAACACCAGAGCATATTGCTCCACTTCAGTCCACTACACCATTTTTGGGAGGTATCTTTCATTCTGCTTACCATGTTAGGCATTCCTGCCCCAGGAACTGTCTTCTTATCCATTGGAAACTGTGGTAAGCTATTCTGCAGTCCAGCTTTATTCTGCATCTGAGGCGCAAGTCCACTGGCTCCGATCTGCTGCCCGGTATTCTGACTGTACGGCTGGCCATAAGGGCTGGGATTGCTCATCATCCCCATCTAGGAATTGGAAAGGTAAAGATGTTCAAGTAAAATAGCTGAAGTTCACAATGTAAAAGGCAAATGACTACACCTCAGAGAAGCAAGAGTGATCACAGCCATGAACTAGCTGCAATGCAATACTGATCACATTTTCCCTGTCCCTTTATGTGCATGTCTTTAGCCAACACATAACATCAACTCCTCAACCAGACAGTTCCTATAAACACAGAAAAGCTAACTCAACAACCTTGGAGGTCCAGCCTGGTCAGAACTGGCCTGATGATTTATTTATGAAAGTGGGGTTTTTTAAATTGAATTCTCATTTCAGCTTCCTCAGTCAGGAATTTGTACCATGCTCTATACAATTCATAAGTCCAAAAGAATTTTTCTACTTCAAGCATCTGTGCTGACTCCAAAAGCAGACAAATACCACCTTCATTCATATGAGCAGGGTTTATCCCCAAAACCTCCTGCCCAGCTGCTAGTACTCCCACAGCTCCTCTCCAGACAGTTGTAACAATACATGTCTGCTTTTTCAGTGCAAACCATTTTCAATTAAAGAATACACCACAAGCATAAGTAACACCAGGCAGTAGCACAGGCACACTAACTTGTTTGCAGTGAGTGCTAAAGGTCAAAGGAGATGGTAGAAAGGAACTCTGCAAACAAAACAAATCTATTGAACCATTCATCCACAGGGGAAGTAGATTGGTATTTCAAACAAGCTATATGCATATTCAACAGTTTCAGCATACCAGAATATACCATTTGTTGCCTTGGAATGCCCTAGAACCTAAAGAACACTTAGTAGCAATCTTGCCAATAAAGTCGTTTGTCCCCTGACTTTTTTTTTTTCCCATTCCTTTCATTCTCATCTATTTTTCATGGGAAATCTGGCATTCTAGGACCAAAACAAGTAGCCATAAGGGACCAAGAAAACTGGAGATCTTTGTTAAGATTATCCAGTTCTCACCATTACTGGGGCAGGAGCCTCAAGGAGCCATAACTCATAACAATAAAGGCACAAAAATACTGTAGAGCACTGCATTGTTTCAACCCACATTAGCATTTGACTAGACAATGTTCAGTCTCCTTGATGCTTTCTCTGTTCAAGTCTGGGCATTTTCCTGCATCAAGAAGTGCATACAAGCTCCTACAGTAGGTTTGTTTCCAACCACTCCTGGTTTTATACTCAAAGAATCCCTCCCTACTAGAAACTCCTTGTTTCTGCTCCTTACCAAGCCCCTCCACCCTGCACGAAGCAGTAACCTACGTGCCATGAGACTGCACACAACTAGTCAAACACTTCTTTTTTCCAGGTTGTAACATCTGCCAATACATTTATAACAGCCTTCAGTTTGCACTTACTAAATAAAGTAGAATCAAACCCAAGCCACAGGAAAAGGAACAAATTTCACTGAAGAACTTGCCACTTTAAGCCTTGAAATCCCTTGAGGACAGCCCCCCTCCTCCACACACAAGCAATAACCATAACCACACAAGTAATTTATTAGAGAGCAAGGAAAAGAATCTCTACACATGGCGGATAAACCATGCAGTCATCAGGCAGAGAGAAAAAAATCTTCCTCTCCTCTGCCTCCTCTGGCACCATCTCTCCTGTGTCTCGAATGTGATGAACACATACTTGGTGATCAATGAGGCAGCTGCTGCCAGAACCAGAACAAATAAGACTCAAGCCCTTGCTGCCTCTCTCTCAAAAGACTAAAAAGATCTGATGGGCAAGTTGAGCAGAAAGGAAAAGAAAAAAGTAAGGAATCAAACACTTTCAGGACTCCTCCCTGTTGTTGCTGCTGCTTCAAATTGACCAACGGGTTCAAGGATTAGTGAATGACTGAGTGAGAACTCACTCTTTATGGAAGGAAGGAAGGGGGTGTGTGGGAAAGGATGTTTTCCTGCAAGGTAGCCTTATCCCTTTGGCTCCAAAAAAGGTTTTGAAAGCAAGCACATCCCCAAACCCATCAATTTCTAGGCGAAGTTTTCAAGTTCATTAATAACCATAGCTCCCAAAGCTAGCTGACATCTGAGAGCACACTAAAGCACAGACTATGTTGGCCATCACTAAAACTATCCCCCTATGACTCCTGCAGCTTATGCTGCTATCAGCCTTAAAAGAAAGTTTTAAAAAAGCAAACAAACCAACCCAAACAATTCATAATTGAAGGCTGAAAGGACATTTGGTGTCACTGTGAGAAATCAAGATGTCCCTGGACAGCTGTGGACCTTACACTGATAGCAAAGGATTCAGAATGAATCCTCATGAGCCAGCTCTGTCCTGACTGCAGGAAGAAACACAAACCTAAATAAAAAAACCCACCTTTACTATGTCACCCAAACCAGAAGCTTTCTAATGAAAGCCAAGGACAAGATTTAACCATGCCAGTCAACTTGTCTATCTGCAACACAGCTGGACACAAACTTTATGTGAAGCATCTGGCTTATTCAAATGTACTAGTTGGCCCAGCACAAAGACCTGATGTTTTCTCAGGCATGAGCCACTGGCACAGCATGGGAAAAAAACAGATCACTCGACCAAGCCTCTCTCCATGGCACAAACACAGGGCTTCACTCACCCTAGGGCTGAGGACTGTCCTCCACCCCACTGT
Source organism: Picus viridis (assembly GCA_033816785.1). Taxonomy (NCBI): domain Eukaryota; kingdom Metazoa; phylum Chordata; class Aves; order Piciformes; family Picidae; genus Picus; species Picus viridis. Next base: position 21,675,681 of record CM066568.1, on the reverse strand, counting down.
AGCCAGGGACCTGGCAAGCAACAGATTACATGCCCAGCTCAGCCCTGATGCTCCTGGCAGGGCTAATCCTCAGTTTCCCATCCCAGCCAACAGGAAAGGCAAAAACCAGAGCAGCACAGGGCAGATTGGAGGGCAAGAACACCAAAATTACTCTGAAAGCCACACACTCAAGCAATACCTAAGAAAGATGCATAAAACCAAATGTCTTAAGGTCTCCTGCAATCAATTATCAGCCATCATTGGTCCAGGTGAGACTGACACCTGCCAGAACCACGTAGCAATTTTTCCCAGTCCTGCCTCACAGACCCACTAACCTGACACCAACAACCTGCATGTAACTGTAAACTGAGTTAAGTGAGGGGTCATTTAGGAGATGATTCACCTGACACAAGCTGGCCTTGTCAGCCTCACTGAAGAAGCTGGAACACGCTCATCCCATTTGCTGTGACTTGGAGAAACATGAATAAAACAAAACAGAAAGAAGATAAAAATAGTTCTGTATAAATTTATCAGTAGGAAACAACCAGAAAGACCAGCACATAAGTCTGATATGAGCATATTAATGATCTTTTGGGAGTGCAGGGTAGATAATCAACTGAGTGAAGAAGAACCAGCCAAAGAAAGGTGGTGTTAGTGTCACTGCAGCAGACAAGTACAAGGCTTCGCCTGCAATACCATGTGAAAACACACAAAGCTGAATCACAGCTCCAAGTGCAACCTCTGCTCACTCTGTCCTGGCCACCACTTCCTTCCACTGCTCTTTCCATTTCTCTTCTTATCGCTCCCATCTCTTTATCCATCTCATCTGGTTTTATTCTTCCCCTTTTCAAGTCACCGCCTCAACTTACTTTCATCATACATGCAAAGACTTGCACACAAGGGAGAGCAGACAGAAATCCACATCACAGTAAAGGGGAAGAAGAAGAAACAAAGAAAATAACACAAGATGATGATGCATGGCTAAGAGATGGCAAAGGTAATCTCAAATCATTATACTTTCTACACACACAGTGGAAAACAACTTGAGCTTCCTGCCTCAAATGGAATCAGAGGCTGTCATTGCCAAAATGGCGGAAGATGTGCACCTCTCATGACATGAAGGGAATGGATGACACGAGTTCAGGCAACATCCCAGTTCACAAGCAGCATCAGATCTAAGGCTGTTCAGACCCTTCTCCCACATCTAACAAGAGCAACTACAGAAGCAGAGGAAATTCCCTGAAGTTTTGTTCCAATGCCATGAAACACAGGAACCTCCAGCTCAGAAGGGGGCAAGTAATTAAGTCTGCTTCTAGTTTTACTGCTAATACAGAGTCAAAATTGGAGAGGACTAACTGTTACAGGTGTGCACATGGACATTACAAATATTGCTGTTTTTCTATGAAAATAAGTGCTTCCCTGACAGTCTAGTATTTGAAAGACAATCAGCAATATTATTGAATAATGCCCAGTTCATAAGATTCACAAAGGTAAATGTAACTATTGATAACAGAAACAATGTTGGAACATTTAGAAAAATGTTATTAAAACATTTGCACCATCAGTCATGCCTAGCCACAGAACAAGGAGGAATGGGGTTTTAAGCTGAGGGAGAGTAGGTTGAGGCTGGTTCTTACAAGTTCTTCAGTACGAGGGTGGTGAGACTCTGGAATAGGTTGCCCGGGAAGGCTGGGGATGCCCCATGCCTGAAGGTGCTCAGGGCCAGGTTTGATGAGGCCTTGAGCAACCATGTCTAGTTGAGACGCATCCCTGCCCGTGATGTCTGGCAAGTAGATGATCTCTTAAGGTCCCTTCCAACCCAAGCCATTCTATGATTCTACATATCTCTGTCAGGGTAACCACAACGCATTAACAGTTTAAGACCATATTGATGGTACCGAGTGTCTTCATAGCCACATGTTTGTAATTGGAAAGTTAGTTTTACTAAATTCCATCTGAGACTTAGAAAGCCAAGATTTATAACCAATAAATCATCAGTTTCTAGTGCCACTCTACTGACTGCTAGAACTTTGCTAGACCCAGACACAACCAACTAACAATATAGTTTTGCAAGTGGTATCTGCTGGGTTCTAAGTACTACTAGCAATCATTACTCTTTGCATTTGACTCCACAATGTTGTAAGATACCTACTAGAAGACACTAGGATTATTTCATTCCCCTATCCACACCAGAAACTTAGACTAAGGACAAATCTTTACTGCTCCATTTCTTCCTCAAATACATCTTGGTTCACCAAAGAAGAATGAAAAGTGTAGTTGTGTGTTCTGGTCCTTTTCTTAGATAAGTAATTGATCATATGGTGCCCTCAGTATCAGAGTCTAAATATTTACAGGATACATCTACCTGCTGACTCAAGCAGCTATTGAAAATAAGGCAATCAAGAACACTGACCTTCTACCTAAAATGTGATACTGAATATGCTAACACTAAGGAGCATAACTTGGCAATTTGAGAGCAAAATCTTCAATCTCTCTGCAACTTTGATCAGGACTTTACTATTCTGAAATTTCATAGAACAGTTTGGGTTGGACCTTAATCTCCCCTTGCCATATTCAGGGACAACTTCCACTAGACCAGGTTGCTCAAGGCCTTGTCCAACAAGGCCTTCTTACAGTTTTACTTAAATGAAGTTACAGTTATTCTGAAGAACTACATTTGCCTATAAAACATTGCTGCTGGCTCTTCTTAACAGAGGTTTAACTGATAAAATCAAGTGTATCCATTTTAACAGGAGAGAACCCTGTATGTACTCAAATGATAAACCAAAAGACAAGAGTTACTACTCAAGACTCTGAACATTTCAGCTAATTTCACAGAATGTTAGGTGCTGGAAGGAACCTCGAAAGATCAGGATGTTAGGGGTTGGAAGGGACCTCTGGAGATCGCCTAGTCCACCCCCTGCCAGAGCAGGATCACACAGGAACATCTCCAGGTGTTTTTTTAATATCTCCATAGAGAAGATACTCAAATTCACATGTAAGTGAAACAGTCACAGAGCAGAGATAGTAGTAACACCTAATCTGACCTGCCTTCAGGTCTGCTTCATTACTGGAGTAACATGAACATGTCTTAAATCTGTGGGAGGTGAAATCTAAAATGACCTGAAGGTCAGGTGAACTTAGTCACTGTGATGGAGCATTGCTATCACAGAAAGGCACACACCAATTCACAGAAAAAAGACCCTCCCCCTGATAAGACTGGACAGAAAGACCATAACTGGGTAGTCTTGACAGAATCCAATGGAACAAACTAAAGGTTTTAATTAGCTGTAATTCCAGATTAAGAATGGTTCAAAACAGGAAGCATGATTTTGCTCTTAATTTAGCAAATCCAAGCTCTGTAATATCTGTTTACTTTTAAATTAATCAAAGCTGTAAAACTAGTGAAACAAAGCTTGAAAAATACTTCAACTCTGAAAGGATCAAAGCATTACAAACAATTTCCAAAACTATTTTAAGAGCAACAGGCATGTCTGTCATCCTCCTAACTTGCACACAACCAAGCACATAGGGAAAAAAAAAGCTATTCAAGAAAGCAAAACTTGTTGCAATTCCTTTCCCCTCCAAACTTCGGAAGCTCCTTTCAGTCTATACTTTCACACACATTTTTAAGCTGGTACTGTTACCAAAGTAGGGTCCATACCTTCCTCTGACTGTGAGTATCAACTCCTTTAATATGTTCCCTCCCTAATATCACCACCAACTTTCCAACTTATGAGTATAAACTGGGCCAGAAAAGCAATTCAAATGAAACTCCTCTCTCCCCCAGCCCCCTCTCCCAAACCCCGCTATGGCCGTGGGACTGCCAGATTTTCAGCACAGCCTGTCATGCAAACGGCAGAGAGATGGCATGTAGACAGAATCAGTTCTTTGTATTTCAGTGACTGCTTACATCATGCATGAAACTACTGCATTAGACCACAGGATGCAAGCAGCAGATTATGACACTGCAAGTTAATGCATACCAGGTGACCCCAAATCAATAATTTACACAGACATTTGGGATTTTGACTCCTGAAGAGTAGCACAGACAACCAGACAGCTTGGGAAGCACATGGCTAAGGTGTAAGGCAAGTGTTCCACTCTATTGCTAGCCAATGTTTCAGGAGGAGCGAAAAGAAAAGCCTTCAGTAACTCCATAGGACAACAGAGCAAAGCAGAAACGTAACTGATTTCACTCAACACATTCACACTAAGTATTTGGAGCTCATCTAAACCGTTGGAAGATCATAACAACCTCCCTCCCAACTAGCTAAGATCACAAGAAACCTAAGCTACTTCTTCCTACAAACCCTTACAGACAACATAACTCTGTTGCACTGAGGGAGAAAACTCTAAGACAACCCTCCCATCACCTAGAAGAGCTGACTTCAGCAAGCTAACATGAAAGTGAACACAACCAAAGAGTCTGGTCTAATTTTTCTCTCCTACTGAAGGACAGCTCCCAGATAATGCACATTTTTTGCATTGATGAAGGAAACTTGCAGAAGTTACTACACAAACTCCCACATTAATGACAACACAGCACTAAATTTACCCATTACAAAAGAAATATTTTAAAGAAGGCTTTTCAAAACAACTGCTTAAGGTCTGTTTTCATCTACTTTTTGAAGATTTGTAGGTGGGAAAAAAAACCCAAAAGCAGATGGGTGGAGAGATAAAACGGTCAGACGTTACTGTTGTCAGATTTTTGCTAACTCCACTGCATGAAGTAAAACACAGGCTCCCTGCCAACAACCTAACCAATTGAAGACATGCCGGAATTTCAGCCTCCATTTCAGACTGTTCTTTTCAACCAGCAGTTTCAGCTCCTTTGTGAGGGCTATACTCATCATACTTACACTAAAGTCTCAAGGTTTTTCATCTGTAATTAAATCACTTAAAGTATTTTGAACCAGTCTGAGACTATGAACTGAAAACCAGAAGACATCATGCGTTTGGCCTGAATATTCCCCCCAAACCAGAAAAAGTTCTTAACTGAGATGTACAGCACAGTTCAGAATTTAAGTAAGCAAGGAAGAAGATTTAATTTTGGACTGTATCAGCCAAAAAAGTTTGTGTTTGTGTCCTTTAATTCTCCTAGAGAAATGAATTCATTATAGTGTGTAACCCTACTTGAGCTGTGATAAGTAAGGATTAAGAAGTGGCACTTCACCTAAATACCCAATACATCGATTTTTGACCTCTGAATACAGCTTTCTAAAGATGAAAGTAAAATTTCTCTTTTTATACAGCCAAGGAATAATGCAGAAGACATTATATAATCCCAACCTAAGAGTTCTTCTAATTAGCTACATATTTCTTCCTGCTGTAAAGTCCATACAAGCAATAAAGCTCTGCACCAACCTTCCTATCAGGCAAAAGTATCTGAAATGACCAAATCACAGAATCACCTCATCACTAGACAAACACACACACATATATATATATATGTATCAGAAGCACTCTTAGCAGCACACTGAGCTTAATAAAACAGCTAAGATCAAAGAAATATCTAATTAACATTCAAAAGGCACAAAAATCATTTTACTTCATACACTAAAGCACGGAGAAACCATAAATTACAAGTACGCTGTGCATTAATGTTTCAAATGTATTTATAGACTGTGCTACTTATCATTAAGAACCCTCCAAGTGGACTGACTTTAGGCATTGCAAGAGATCTATTCAGGTATTGCAAACCACTTGGGAAAAAAACTTTCCCTTCATTAGCTTAAAACAATCCAACAAACTACCCACCTAAAGTGAACAGGAAGGGTTCAGTATTTTCTCAGCCTTTGATCAAAACACTAGGAACTTGAGAAGAAATACTCAAGTGTCTCTTCTACTCTAAAAAAGCTCATTGTGCATTAAATTTAGGCATCTCCCTGTCATTTAAACCACTACCCCTTCTCTTGCCTTTTCAGTGCCTCATGACAGCTATCTTCCAACCTCCTAAATGACAAAGGCACATCTATTTCCCCTAAAAAAAATTAATATTTTTTTTCAGCTGATTTACTCTCCTAAAAGGTAAAGCCTTTGTAGATTTTAAAAATAGAACTGAGTTGGATTAACAGCCTTTTAAGAACTCAACATCTGTCTTCAGCTGCTTAAGCAAGCATTCATTCTCCACCATCAACTACAAGGCCTACTTCTTACAAGTCAAAGTATACCTCAGCACATACAGTGCAGTTCATTCAAACCTGTATGTGCTTCTTAGCATCTTCAAGAGCACCAACACTCAGCTCATCTCAGACAATACTCTCATTAAGCATCACAAAGCAAAAAGCATCATAATATCTAAAACATCTATCACGCTCATATCAGATGAAAGAATACATTTGTGGACAGAGCATAGAACAGAATAAAACACAATCAAGTTACTTTTCAGCGTTGTTGGTGATCTACACTGCTACAAGATTTCTAAATCAGGCTAAAATAATTCAACAATAGCCTTGCCTGACTTAGTTTTCACCTCCCATGACTATCACTTCAGCAGCACATAAACTATTTACCGCATGATCCCGGAGTCCTAAAAAGAAAAAAACTCTTATAGAACCTGTACAGCAGAATAATAAACCTTACAAAACAAAGTCAACAACAAGGAAGGAAAGTAATAAAGTCAAGTTAACGTTGTCTTACCTTGTTCATGGCTCCAGGCTGTGGCCCTCTCAGTCCAGCCTGTCCTCCCATCTGCGGAGAGCCTTGCTGCAGTGTCTCAGCCAACAAGTTACCAGCACCACCCATTCCTGGGTTTGGGTACGGCATGTTAGGTCTCCCTCTGCCTGCTCCAATTGAACCGTTCATGACTTGCCCCTGCATCATTCCTTGTCCGTTGCCTGCTGCCAGCATCCCAGGATTCATGCCAGCATTCATCCCTGTGTTCATTCCCATGCCAGGCTGGTTAACTGGACTGTTTACTGTTGGCATCATTCCTGCTGTGGATTGGGTTGAAGGACCCTGGTTTGGCCCACTTGCACCCATTGCCATACTGGGAGAAGTCAACCCAGCCTGTGCCATAGGGCTTTTCACCATGCTGTTTAACATTCCCATTCCAGGACTATTCTGCTGGGTTTGACTTGCCATGCCTTGGCCAGGGCCACCAACACCCATATTGAGATTTGGGGAGCTACCAGCCCGTAAAAGTTCAGACAGCTGCTTGTGTTTAGAGGCAGCATCTTGTGCCAAGCCGAGGCTGGTCTGAAGCTGATTTATGTCACCGCCATTGGTGAGTCCCAGTTCTGTGGAGCTGATCAGTTCATCTGGCAAGTCATGTTCCAGATCGAAGAGCGAACCAAAATCTGAAAAACAAACCGAATTTTGTATGAGTTCAGAGTAATCAGTAATGTCTCAAAGAAAAACGGTGTTCATTGGCTTCTACTTGTTTCAAGTATCCAGCAAAATTTCACTTTATGTTCCAGCAAAATTCCTGTATCAATTACTGAAAACCATCCAATTTGTTGTGATAGAAGTGATTTCTAAACTTCAGAGTCTACACTAGAGAAGACCATTCTACTTCTCTTTCCAATAACAATCAGTGTCAAAGGATCACCAGGTATCTCAGACTATCATCTCTCAACTGCAGAAATTTGACAGAGAAGAGGGGGAAAAAAAGTATTAAAAAAAATATCCCAGAGTTAGCCAGTGGAAGGAGACAACAACTACTACAAAGCATTAGAACACTGATAGGAAAGCAATGTCTTTAGTTTTTAAGTTTCACTGAACTCTGTCATTTTTAGGACAGACATAATATGGTTTTAAAAAAAAAAGTTTACTTTTTATAGAATAATATAGTGGCTTGGTTGTGGGAAGTTTGTTTGTTTGGGGTTGGTTTATGTTTGGCTTTTTCTCTTTTTCAAATCTTCTCTATCTAGTCATTTTCAGCAGTGAACAACAAAATTCCACTGAACTTCAATGGACAACCAGTATCTTCCTACAGTGAACGCTGCCTGGCCACAAAGCTGTGAAAAGACACTACGATGGATAACCAAATTCACTTCTCAAGAGTCCATGCAAAGCAATCCCCAAGATAACCAAGTGGAAAAAGATTACTATGCAAGATATATAGATACAAGAATATTATACAGTACCCAGAACCAATGTGCTGTCTGCAGAAGGAGCACGCACCTTGATCTGTATATTTCATCTGTGGCAGTTTCAATAATGTAGGAATTGTATGTCTGAAAGCTGAGCCACCATGTGAAACAGCTCTGCACAGCTAGGTTGTAAATCTTATTATCTAGTAAAGGAAGGGTTCTAATGTTAACTATTGGAACATTTCAGCACCACCTCTGTCAAAAAGGTCATTTTATGGATGCTCTGCAGGGGGTACTGCACTGCATTTTCAAAAACTTAGATCTAGACAACGACCTAAAACTATTCATTACCTCAGCAACTACAACTGCATTTAAAAGGAAATACCAATTACACTGAATTCTGTAGTGATGGCACTTGGTGCAAATACTAATGGAAAGTGACTATAGTCAGCACAGAAGTCAGAAAAGCTCTTCAGCATTAGGTATCTGTTCAAACTGTTTCACACAATACCATATTAAAACTGCCAAACTCCAGTACTAGCAAAGTTTCTGCAGCTTTGTAACTGTTACCACAGATAAGATCATGAGTTAAGAATGCTAAAAATATGGTATGAGGTTGGCAAGAAGGCAGGTATCCCACAACAGAAGAGATTTTAGAACTCAATTTATACAGTCTTCATTACTGAAAAGCACCAGAGACAGAATGAAAACGTTCACTAAAGAACAATCAAAACCTGTTAGCCCACTCTTCAGTAACATAAATTTAAGACTAAAAGCTGTTTTGCAACTAAACCAACTCCTGATCTTTCATTTGCATCACTGGCTTTCTTTAGCATGATGAGTGTTTTTCAAGATTCAGATGTGAAGGAAGAATCCAACAAAGTTTTCTCCAAGTTCTCCTATATTTAAAATGAATAATTTAGAGTCAGCAAACTTTTCAAAACACCCCACCCCCCAAAAAAACCCCTTATGATGCTCAGTGATTAGCTTAAGAATTAAATACCGATGAGTATAGGAAGAGTTACAATTGAAGAGACCCTGAAAATAGAGGGGCCATCAAGGAAATACAGAAAGCAATCAAAAAATACACGACAGTTTAAAACAGCCTCAAGAGGTGCCTTAAGACATCCCTTAGGATGCCTTTTACAGGCAACTGTTGAAACACTACATCCGGAAAACACTCTGGCTAATAGCATGAAAAACAGGCCATACATGAGGAATATGAACAGTAATTCACAAGTTAGTCGGGGGGGGGGGAGGGGCATTATCCTCAATGATGCACAAAACATAAAGGCAACAGTTAAGTGTCTGAGAAGAGCATCAGCCAGCACAAGCCCTGTGCTTCAACAGAACTCTAAGGGCAGCGCATAGCAACTTCCCATCTGCAAACCGGGAAACAGCTACTGAGGCCAAGATGCCCACGCAGCTCAAACAACAGTTTTGTGACTAATTGTAGCTGGGAAAGGAACCGCTGTCCTTCAACAAAAACAGCTTCCAGGGCAGGGGGAGTCCGAACCCAAAAGTCCCCATTTCACCTTTCTTGTTATCAGTTTTCTGTTTAGCCTTTCACAAGTGATCAGTCAATGCCTAAATATGAAGAACTAATTCATTTTCAAACCACCACAGAGTGTTTGCTCCAGACTAATTCATATGATCTCAGATATATCACTGCAAGGAAGTAGTGCAATTCTTGTTCTGGAGACAAACATTTGCTCATCTTTCTTCACAAGAAAATGTTAATCTGCTTTTCTCATTTCTCATTCTTTTCAAAATTCCCCCCTCATAAATGAGAAAATTCAAACTTTAAGGTCTGCTTGCTCATATTCAACTGGAATATTCAGGTACAAGCTACCTGAGCTCCTTGGTCTGGTCACTCTATGCCACCCATGAACAGGAAGAAAAATATCATAAAACCTCAAAGTGGTTTTATTTCTTTTTGTTCAGGTCTCAAAAGACTACGAATCAACAGCTACACTCAACAAAACAAACAAAACCCCCAAACAAACAAAAACCCATAATGAAATGTTTGTGAGGTTAGATCTTTACATTAATGACAAGCAAACAAAACCACCACCACCAAAATGTTCTACCCATGTAAGAGTAACTCGTTAGGATTTTTAATCCTATAGAATGCACAACAGCAGATTTATCATAAAATACTGTCAACTACAAGCAAAAATTGTGAGTAGTAAATAGCAACAATAAAATATGCTGGTAGGAATTTGGTCCTTATTATAAAACTTTCCCCAAAACTTTTCCAAAACCAAAACTTCCAAGTCTTTCAGTTGGTAGATCAACAATAACACAACAAAACTTTCAGTTGCCTGGTAAACTATGGAAATCACATTTTTAGTCAACTGCCAGGAGGCAGAGGTTCTCAGATACAGTGCTGAAACATGAACAATCTCAAAAGCCCACGAAGATCAATAACATTTTGTCTACATCTAGCAACAGTTGTCATCCATGTCAGTCTTCTACACATAATACCGACCCTAAAGCCCACTGCAGAGAGTTCTAACTATGACCAATACAAAAACTGACAAGGCCAGATAGTTCACAGACTACGCAAAAACAATGGCACACAAGAGTCAAAGGCGTAGCTTAAGACAACAGCGATAAACTTCCAGAGAACTAACTGACTTTGCAGCACACTGACTCCACTGCTATCCCTGCAAGCTGTTTCATTAGGGACACACCAAGTTTTCTTACTAACAAAAAGCTTGTGGGAAGGTGAGGGAGGCAGATCAGTCCTGAAAAGGCTTGTTTACCTGTTTCATTATCTCTAGAGATCTTAGGGTATAATCGGACACAGAAAATCTGAGATGTAACAGAGCAGACAGTATCTGGCCTAAGAGCTCAAAACCACCCAGTAATATGCAGGCAGTTAAGTGGTAGAGCTAAATCTTAATCTCTAGAGTGGCCCAGAGTGATCCTATGTTACGTTATCTGTAATATTACTAGTGTGTTTCTTTCCATAGGTAACAGGGAGATACAGAATAGATTGCTACTGCCACCTAGGATTCAGAGGAATTAAAGGAAAGCACCTCCACAAAGTACGTAATCAGAAACTCTTCACCTGAGCTAGTCTCAACACACAAAGGCACAAAATTCCTTTTAGGAACTGCACCACTACTGAACACTCAAGCAAGTTTTATTTTTTTATAGAGTCAAGAAACTGGCCTGACTTGCCCTGGCTACATGAAATCTGTACTGAGAAAGTGGGTCAGAAAAGACAGTAGATAAAGCAGGTCCTTTTCTTTACATGGCAGTCCAGTTAGACAGGATTAAGTAATATGAACTGCATCCTAAACTGTTAGAAAGTAACTTTAAAAAAATCAGTGTGGTAACTTGTGTTGCATATGATGATTATTCTCTTAGTTTTAGACCTTACTTCTAAGCCTTTGACAGTGTCTCATCTGCAAGATAGAAAAACCTGCAGCGTGTGGATTGAAAACCCACCCGGCACCAAAGTGGACTTTAAACTAGTACAGGTTCAGAGGGTGCAATCACAATTCTGAAGTCAATAGGTGCCTTATCAAGTAATCAATTTTCAAATGACTTACAAGTATTTATTTCCAGCCATTTATACTGCAAGTGCAGCTTGCAGCAGCAGTGATGTTCACAACTCTCACTGCATGCAAGGCAAGGTGGAGATTTTTGACAAGGCTTACAAGGCAAGAAAAAAATATAATAATCCATACTAAGTACTTAGCAAAGAAACAGACCTGTAGCTTCATTTCTTTTGCTTGTTTTTTAGCCTTCAGTCATGATTCACATTTCCTCCTTTCAAGATTCAGACAACAGACCTCTATTTACTTTTCAGAATAAACCAGGCATTTCTACCAATATGGAGATCACCTGGTTCTAGCCAATGGGCTGCAGCAAATAATACTAGATTTCTAAAAACTTGCCCACATGCTACAAAATAGCAAGAACACATTACTGGAATGTATACTGTATCCTCAGACTCAAGGCATTCGAGCATTCAGACTCAAGACAAGAGCTGGTATATCTGAAGAAACATCATGTGTGAAAGAGAATCACACCTGAACAGCTCTGCAACAGTAACACGACTTACATGCTTACCTCATTACACAGCAAGAGACTTGACAGTTCCCGTCCCTGCATCCCATTTATATTACATTCTGAACACAAACATGACAAACTAGAAAGCTGCTGAATAGCCACCTCTTTGCAAAAATGTTTCCAAGCTCCAGAAACCTATCAGTGGATCAAATTATACCACAGTCGTTGGGTTCACAATTAAACAAGTGGACAAGGTTTAATACATGACACTGAATACAAAGTATGCATGTGACAGGGTTGACAGGAGGCACAGATGACGTTGGACTACACAGAAAGCAAGATACCTTTGCTGTGCTTTCAGACAAAGAGCAACAAATCAACTGCTGAGGTATCTTCCCTGCGTGGTGACAGGAAAGCGATCCAAGAGTTGAACAGAGCTTAACTCTAACACAGGTAGTACCCAGAGGATACAACCAATATTCCAGAGAAGCCAGCCATTCAGGCCTGCAGTCAAGCCCTGACATTACAGGCCCCCAGATATATTGTCTGAAATGCCCTTGAAAAAGGGCAGAACTCAAAAAGTTTAAAAAAAAAAAAACCACAACCAAACAAAAACCAACAACCAACCAAAACAAAACACCCAAACAACAAAAAAACAAAGACAGACAACAACACATCCTCACAAGATGATTCTCATGCATGCATGAAAACGCAGAAGCAAAGGAGAAGCACAGACCTGAAATAAAGTGCTAATAAAGTCACCAATGCCCAAGGCCACTACAATGAAAGAAAATTAAGCCAGACATGTCCAGGCAGTTTTATCGGGCAAAAAAGCCCCAAAACCGACCAACCAAAACAAAAGAAGAAACCCCAACAACCCCAAAACAATTCAACACAGCCCCACCCAACCAAAACCAAAACACATGTAAGAAAAAGACAAAAACTGCAATTCCTACTAGGTAAGAGTGAAAGAACTCTGCTACACAGCATTTTGGAGATCATCTTTATTCTTGCCATTAAAGCACACTGAGGAAAAGGTTTTCATTTTTCAGAATTATCCAAAGGTTACAAAAACTCTGACTAAGAGGTTTTTCTCCTGGCTTACAATGTTAAGTTAGTCTATTAATTTAATGGAAAACACAGGGGCAAAAATTCAACATCAGCCTAAAATATTAGGGTTTGCAGTCATGACTGCAATTGCACCTTCCAAAATCCTAGAACATCAGTCCCTATGTAACCCTAACGACTCACCCCGAAGTGGAAGTAGGATGCACAGGTCTTGACTATTGCTTATGCAACAGTAACTGAGAATTCTTACTCTGTGTTAATGCTGTTTGGGTAACAATGTCGCCAGTATTGGAGCTTGCTATTAATTCCGTTCCCTGCAAGAAACTGAGGAAGCACTACCTCCTGTCTTCCCTGCCAATCCAGAGAAAACCTGAATGTGTTCACTGCATCCAGAAACTTAGTAATTTGAAGACTGCAAACAAAGCTAACAGAAAACACATCTAAGGAGGACATACTCAAAACCCTTGGAAGATAACAAACATGAGGGCACAAGAGATGTTAGCACATCGTGGTAGTACACAACTCCAGGCACATTTTATTTAAACTGCCCAACTTTTTTTTTTTTTTTTGCCAAAGTCTAATTCACCATCTAGAACACACATGATTTCTTATGATTTCTTTCTTTATTGCAACAACCAGGTATAAATGTTAAGTATTTTACAACCAATCAAAACCAAAACCATTACTCTAAAGAAGCAGCACCTTATTGTTCAACATCCACTGAAGTCCTAAAATTAGGACCTCTCTTTTTTAAGCTATCCTAATTCCTCTTCAAATACTGGTGCCAAACATTAACTTTTGCTTAAGGAAGAAAAGTCAGAATTTTGCAAAGCCTGAATAATCTCCAAGCTTAAGTCATATCTGTCCTAAACTACTATCAACTGAAATGCCAGTTTTAGTTGAAGCATGGGGTTTGTAACTTCAGAAGCAAATTGTATTTATAAACAAAATGCTTTCATTTTCATTCCCTTATTCAAAGTTCTTTTTAAAAGCAGTGTTTAGAGATATAGATAACAGGTGATTACCACTGAAAACCATAGTGAAAATTCTAGGTTTATGGAACATAGAAGAGAGCTGTTCTAGGGAAACAGAAGCAGTGTAATTATATGGGAAAGACTGGGCACAAGAATCAAGATAGGGTATGTTTAAACTTTCAATATTACTTAATGATTTTCAGAGGCACTGTTGCTTGTGTAGCTGTCTATTGATGACATTACCCAACACAAGGCAAAAGTACTAGCTTGTCATTGCTGAGGATGCAAATAAGACCAATTTGTGAGAATTCCAAAGTGCTGAAATCACAGTTGTCAATTTCATTGTGAAGAATTGCCCATTTGCATAAACTTCATGGGGCTACCTACAACTTGACTACTCTCTAAATCAGTATTCTGGTTCCAAAGATTATCCTGCATTTGCCCCTGAAATTCCCTAAGACCAACCTAAGTTGCCTAGTGTTGGTCCGTGGGATCAGTAAGCAGGAACAACGGCACTTCCTCTGGGAGTCTGATAAATTGTGGATCACTGCACACGAGTCAGGAAAGTTTGAGATGCCTTGCTGATCTGCTACACTGGTGGGCAAAAGAATGGGTACGTGCAGCTAGGCAAGGAACATCAGTATGTGCAAAACACACTTGAATCCTTTTCATTTTCAAAGCTATTAAAAAATTGGTTTTGAGACGGTAAAAGTTAAGGACAACTTTGAAATGATGCAATCTGAGTATTACAGACCTGGTTTTGTTCAATATTGTTCCCAGGTAAAACCAAAAAGCAATGCTGAATTTATGTACCAAAAAAAAAAAAAAATTTATATATACACACAGGTAAACAAAACCCAGGAGTCTGCAGATCAGACTTCTTCGCCTTGAAGAAGTAATCCCCCAGCACTCCTGGAATTATATTCAGAAGCATGTAAAAGGCAGTTAAGCTTCAGAAAAATTTTTACTGACCAAGCCCTAAACCAGCATTTTGTCGATTTTCTTCTTATACAGAAATCTACAAAAAGGAAAAGCCCCTGAGAATTAGATTATTTTAGTTCAGCAACTAGCTATTCACTTGTATTTGGGAGGTCTACAAAGCAAGAAACAGTAAATGATGATTCTGCAAGCAGTTAAGGTTCAAAACTCTACTTGGATCTCTTCTAGAAGTCACAAAAGGTTTTTTACCCTGTCAAATGGGAAAAAAGCCAAATCTCTCTCTGCTCCATCTCACAGCCACCTGATAATAAAAAGTAACCTGTCCTGTACTTGAAGGTCCTGTACCAAACTTGCACTTTTCAATGAAAAGTCTAGTTCAGAACACAATTTCATCTCCTTGCTGTTCTTGTAAATACACCTGACATAGTCAAGCAAACCACAAGTTACTATGATTTGAGTTCATGAGAATTCAACAGTCCTTTGGTCGATTTTCTTCAACACATTTTGGAAGAAACATGCAGGAAGAAGAACACAGCATGTCAAGTATTTAAGAGAACTTTACATTCATTCATATGCCAATCCATTTTAAGGAAACTTGTTGATATTTAGGAAGAGAACAAAGTCATGCTGTCAGATAGGTCACACTGCTCAGGCAGAGGATTTCTGTGAATTGCCCTAGTTCCAAGATCTAGCCCAAGTTCTACAAAGTCAGTGTAAACACTGAAGTTTTGTGTCAGTGCATACAACCATATGCAGAGACAGATGCATGTTACTTCAGCCTGCTGCTACAGTTTAAATCAAGACAGAAAAGTCAAATCCTTGGAGGCAGGTGTGCATTGTTTATCTGCCAGGGAAATCTACTCAGCAAAATTACTCCATTTGTCAAATAATACATCCAAATTACTTTTGGCCAAGCCTGTTCAGAGGGGGCACTAGCGATGTGAAAGGTTAAAGTAGGATCATTACGTTATTGGAACAAGCCCCAAAAGGCTGCTCCCGCTAAAGCAGCTGAGAAGACATAGAGCTGGCACAGTGGAGATGATCAAGCAGCCTAGAGAGAAGATGCAAGAAATACACACTAAATCATACAAAATAAAGAAAATCTAATAAAGTAATTTTCTCCAATTTGGAAATGTGCAAGAAACCAGAATCCCTACAAAAGTTCTCAGTACCTTATGAAACATGCATCTAAAAACCATCCTCTAAAATCTAGAGCTCACTAAGTCTTCCCAGATAAACTTTGATTTTCTGCAAACACACAAGTCACCAAAAACCTGAACTAGACACCCTCTAGACTAAACCCAAATCCTGCTTTAGGACCGTGTCCTAGAGATAAAACACATAAATGAGGAGGTTGGGGGGGTGTTTAACCTAGAATTTACACTCCCAAGTTCAACAGCAAAGATTTTCCCTGCAATATCAAACTTGTGAATCTGTACTTTAGAATTGCAGCTGTGTGGACATATCACAATAGGTACATTCCCTGTGCTGCAGTCGGTATTTCTTTGTAAAAGATGAGGCACTTTTATAACATTACTCAGAAAAAGTTCACACCTATGTCAGAGACAATTCACTTGGTGAAGGGAGCAAAAAAACGGCAGAGAAATAGCAGTCTGGAAATCTCCACTGTTCAAAAATATCAGAGAGATCATCGTTTAAAAGTTCCTAAGCACCATGTGAACGATCCGTTTACTTTTTAAAGACAATCATTCACACTTAAGTTTTCTTAATTTACTTTAAGAATCCACTTGCTTCAAGGAACAGATGGCCGGTTTTGCCACAAGCATCCACCACTGCAGTACTCAATTTGCAGTGCATGCCACCCATCAAACCATCTTTAAAAGGCATCTCTCATCTCATACCTAATACTTGGATAAAAGACAAAACCAACCAACCAAAGTGGCTCTCAGTAAGGAGAGGTAAGAAGAGTTAACTGATGGCTGCAAGTCTAAGGACTTGGTCTTAAAACATTAGCCATAAAACAGATTTGTGAATAGTATTTTATTTTAAGAGTAGGATATACAAACACCGGGGGGGGGGGGGATCCATAGCTGTCTGAAAATAGAATTGAAAACCACACATGTGCCTCTGGAATAGGCAGTGAGATAAGATTAATATGATTCCTCTCAAAGAAAGAAGCATCCTGATATATTTGGAACAAATGAAAGATGGGTATTAGTCAAAATTGCAGCAGTCCAAACGAGAAGTTTCATTACAAGTCTTGGTCCTTTGATGTAAAGGAGAGTAAAGTTTTAAAGGTCAGAAGCCGTGCCAGGGAGGGGAGGGGGGGAGAGGGGAAGAAATAAAAAGGAAGAAAGAAGAAAAAAGGAACATATCAACTTTACAAAAGATGGGTATTGAAAGGGAGGTTGAAGATGTACTATTACTCAAAGCAGTGCTTCTGGCTATAGTGAAGTAAAGGATGTTAAAGCGCATACCACAGATGTACACTGGTCTCTGGTACCAAAGACCTGCCAACTAACTATAGATAACTGAACTCTAATGCTACAGCAAGAAATACTGTGCACTTAAAATCAACTTTTCAGATCTAGCAACCCAATACCATGCAATCATGAGAGAATCTACTCCATTTTTGTTCCTTCGCAGAAGAGCAGTTCTGAACAGCTCCACTAGTTCACAGACAAGTTATTTCTAAGAGAGTTGGGCAGTAAAATATGATTAAACTCTCCCTCCCTGAATGTACCACATGGAAATCTGTATGTGACACTTTCAGCACACCTGCATTACTGCAAGAAAAATTAAGATGGTCACAGATAATTTAAAAATCGTATTAAAAAAACATTGCTTTAAGGCATTGTTTAAAACATCTCTATATAAAACTTCTGCTCATCTACTCAAGGAGACAACTCTTCAGCATGCACTCATCTTATTCTGTTATAGTGGTGGGATGGAGGGAATCAGACTGGTATGCACCAGTTTGCTAATACAGTATTTTAAGAAAATAATCTTGTTAGATTAGGGGCAACATATCACAACTGTTTCTACCAGTATGGCAAGGTAAGCAAAATGAGCTACACTGGCGAAGTACTTATGTCAATGTAACCATGCTAGTACAAGCTGTGAGGGCAGCAAGTGTCACAAGCTTACATCCCATGCTGAGGATACTGTACCCAGCAAAAGGTGACCCCGCTGTAGAGTTGCAATAGCCCTCTAAGAAAACTTAACATCTGGACAACGTGTATGTATAATCACCATTCTTCTTTGCAACAAATGTAACATTTAAATGGGGAAAAAAAAAAGGTTGTAGAAAAATCTTTGGTAGTCGAAGGGAGTCCACAGCATCCTACTCCTGAAGCTATCTTAGAACTACACAACATTTAAGAAACAAATGAGACCCTTCAAAAATTCTAGCATGCCACACCACAGGTACAACACCAAGGTTCCTAAATGACTTCAAAACGTTTGTTACAGAAGGTGTAACAAACATTTCAGTTTCTCTGTAAGCCTATGTTATTTTCACCTTCTGAAGAAGGAATCTGCGCTAATAAAGCGACTCAAAACTACGGCAAAACCAACTCTGAGGAGAAAAATGTATGAATCATTCAAGACTTTTAAAAGAGGAAGATGCAGCACTGCAACAACGGTATGAAAGGCTGGTATGTTTGGCTGCTGCAAACACATCAAGCATATTAAGACAATATTGCCAACTTATTTTTAGAAGAAAACCACCAACATCTGAGTTTAGTACATTCGATGCCCAGAATATCAGCACCATCCAGGTCTACACTGAAAACAAGAGTTAATTACAGACAACTTAGTCTTCAGTATAAATACACCTAACATCTGCAAGTTTTAGCTAGAGTTAGTCACTTGGTTTAGGTATTTAACAGGCTAAAACAGTACTTCAGGTTAAGAAGTTACTCCAAAAGGGTACAGCAAATGAACACATTGAAAGATCCACTATGCACATGTGCTGGGAAAACTTTCATCAACAGTGCAAGTTTCCTGCCTTGCTCCTTCCCTCTCTCCAATGATGCTGTGAATCTAACAGTTTTTCAAAGAGTGCTTGAGTAAGTACATAAGCACCATGTTATTTATTATCTATAATTAACTATGGAGTGGGGGACAACAGCCAATTCTATAAGTGGAATTTACTTAATGAAAGCTGCCTGCACTATTTCAAAGCAAATTTAAAGAGCTGATAGGTTAAAAAAGGTAAAACTTCAAAGCAGTTGCCCACAACAGTAAAAGTGGGTCAGAAAAAAGTGCAGTCTCAAGCAGCAAAACACACTTGTTGGTTAAGAGGTTTGATTTCATTGAGGGAAACAGATACGATGTCATAATAAAAAACAGAAAGTGGAACTGTCCCGCATCCAGACAAGCTGTCAACTGAAAAATCCAGAAGAGTAACAATCCTTTAATATTTTCTATGCAGCATACAGGAAGTGTGTGCAACATTATAAACCTCTGCATAGCTACCAGCTGATGACAAGCTCAGTCGCACTGAGAAAAACCTCTCTCATTTGTGCACTACTGAAACCGTTCAACAATCCCTGTTAAAACTATAAAAAGTTCATTTATTAAGCTGCCCAGTACACCAACTAAGTAGGCTGCGAAAATCTGCACCTGCTAAACAGGAAAGCATTCACAAATTATCCAAAGTTTATTTGATCACAAATGTAGTTAACTTGGGATACCTGGGTTCATCTGCCATCAAAATCTGCCTTTAACTTCCAGATTTTTCAAGTATCAGGACTTCTCTCTCCAGGCCCCGTCCCTGAAGGTGTTTAAGACCAGGCTGGATGAGGCTCTGGCCAGCCTGATCTAGTGTGAGGTGTCCCTGCCCATGGCAGGGGGGTTGGAACTAGATGATCCTTGTGGTCCCTTCCAACCCTGACTGATACTATGAAAATACATTATTTAGCCTCTCTAAACAGAGCAAGATAATCACTGTTGAAACAAACTACAACGGGTTAGTGCTGAAGAAAGTCTGGTTTCCAAGTCTGGCACAAAACCTCCAGCAGCTAACTCTAGTTAAAGAGCAGCTTCTCCAACGTTGTTCCACTTTTTCACTAAAGACCTGTTGATATTAGGAATAGTCACGTCCTCCAGTTACAGCGTACCATTGCCTGCATCTAGCACGCTCTTAAAGTTACACACAAACTCTTCAAGACTAACACCTCATTCACCAAGAACAGGGAAGGGAAAAGCAGAATTCTGAAGATGATCCCAAGCAGAATCACATCCACTGCTCAACTGACAGACTACTAAGACTTTGTTTCCTGTAAATAAGAGCCTTTTTTAAAAAGGCAAAACCACCAGAAAAAAGCAACAAAGCACACACCCCCCCCCCCAAACAAACAACAAAAAAGACACCACAAGAACACAACAACAAATACAAATAACTGTTCCTTTTTCTTGCCAGCTGTAAACTGCATTGAACACCACCACTGGTGGCTTCAGAAATGCCACCACTCACCAGACTCTGGCAGGAGGAGGCTTCCTCCATAGCCCACAGGCTAAGAAGATCTAAAGTAAGTTCAAAGAAACTCCTGTGGGACAGGTAACCAAGTACTCTCGTGGCAAAATAACTCCAAATACTCATCTGCTTCACAAGAAGCATTAAAAACCTCAACAGCCCTTTGTTCCTCCATCCCCCTTCCCAGTACAACCAGTTCATATTTACCAGGGATCGGGACACCTAAGATTTCCAACCTCTAGCTTGCCTTTGCAGCACGACCGAAGACCTTTGCAGGATTGCAGAGAAACCCCTTCATCTTCAGAGCCTTTAAGTCTACAGGGTAATTTCAGACATTTTTGTCTCGCAGCACAGAACTAGGAGATGCAGGATGAACTACACTCCATGTTGATTCTTAATGCAAATAAGGTGAAATAACATTTCATATCTAAAAAGAGAAGAGCCTCAATAAAGCTTAAAGCCCTAACTTTGGGATCTAGATTTTGCCTTTAGCTGTTTTTAACTCAAGTCGACAGTCTATATGAATCAGAAATGCAGTTTTTAAATATCCTCCTGCAAAGAGGATTGTAAAAAAAGTAAATCAAATGTAAGGGGGAAAAAAAAGCAAATAAAGAAATAAACCTCGGATCTAAACAAGCTACAAAAATAAACTTAAGTATATACGAAGTAAAACAGAAACCAAGACGCATTTGTGAGTGTGAACTCACATATATTATTCAACACTAAAGTGATAAAGTGCACAAAAGCATCATCTTTAGCACTAGTTCGTGTTTCTGCAAAGGGCATTAAAGGCAGATGCTCAGCGAAGAGCTCAGTAATGACTACTATTGTGAAAGAGACGAAAATGACGAACTGTTAAGTCTTATCAGCAGCTGATCAAAAGCCCACTAAACTGAACAGCTTTGCTTTCAATCACTTCCAAAAAAACAGAAGAGCAAGAACATTCAAACACCCTCCGTATGCCATTAACACCGATAGGTTCAAACGGAAGGAAAACGGGAGAAGCAGACAGAGAAAGGACGAAGGCAGGCACGAGTTAACAGCGGCAAAAGGGAGGAGGAGATTTAGGCAGAAGAGGGGAGAAAAGGGTAGTAATTGCAGCACCGAGAGGTGGGGAGGGCCTGGGCCCCGAGACTGACCTGTGCCGTCGCTGGCGGACACGGAGAGCGCCGGTGAGGAGAGTTTAGGCCGCTTGGCTGAAGGCGGGCCCGGCTCCACCACATTCTCGGCCATTTTTAATTCTTTTTAGACAATCCCTCAGAGCAGAGAGACGGTGGGGGTGAACCCCAAAACCTTCACCTTCTCCTCGGGCCTCGAGTCAGCTGAAGAACAACAATAACGCCGAGAGCGAGCGAGGAGGATCTGACGGAGGAAGGGGGCCAAGTTCCCCTTTTTCTGCCCCTCGGGCTCCTGGAGGGCTGCAGCGGAGAAGCGGAGAGAAGGTGGGAGCTGGGGCGGGGGAGAAAGAGGCCTCTTCCCCCAGGCGAAAGGGCTGAGCGAAGATGGGAAGAGCAGGTAAAGCCCCCCGCCAAAAACAGAAAAAAGAAAAAAAAATTTAAAAGAGGCTGGTGAGGTTGATGGGTGTTTTTTTCAGTAAAATTAATCCCGGCTGTTGTGCTGCTGGTGCTTCCTCGCCGTCACCACCATCATCATCTTCATCCTTCGGGGGTCTCCTCCTCCTGCTGCCTCCTCACCGCCGCCATCAGCCTCTTCCTCCTCGGCGCCGTCCTCCTCCTCCTCATCGCCACAAGGAGGCGGGCGAAGGAGGGGAGAGGAGGAGGAAAAAAAGAAAAAAAGATCACCGTCCTCTAGCAGCAGCAGCTCCTTCCCCCTCCAACACCACCCTGTAAAAAAATACCCACCACCAGCGACAGGGCTGGGGGAAGCGGCGGGCAGAGAGGCAAGGCGTGCGCGAGGTCCCCAGCTCCACTCGCTTCTTCCTCTACCGTCGTTAATGGCTGCAGAAAGGGGAGCTGTAAGGATGAGGAGGGTGAGGATAAGTCCCAGGAGTCTCCGCTTCACATCTTGTTGTGCAGGGAAGGAGGAGGGGTTGTTGTCCTGATGGAGGCAGCACCGATCGCGGGATGGGAAGGTGGGGGGCGGGTTTCAACACCCTCTTTGCACCCCCTTTCTTCTCTTCTTTCCCCTTCCTCTTTCTCTCGCTTTCAGTAGCGGGCTACCCCCCTTCAGCGCAGGCAGAGACCGATCCCGAAGCAGGAGGAGGAGGAAGAAGCCGGCCCCTCCCCTCCCCCCCTTGCCTACCTTCCTCCCTCCCGGGCAGCCAAGGATGGTTGCGAGCGCTGGCGCCGGGCAGGGAGGGGGCTGCCTGTCTCCGCTCCCGCGGACTCAAGGGCTAAGCTAGGCGCGGAAAGCAAGGGAGAAAAACCTCAGCCGCTTCTCGGGCGCGGCAGGGACTCCCTCTTCGCCTCTGCCAGGGTGGGGAAAGAAGCGGAGAGGTTGGTAGTCGGGAAGAGAGAGGCCGGTCAGCGATCCCTCTGAGAAGACGAGGGGGCTAAAATTAAAATAATAAAATAGGAGCAAAATTACGCCGGGGGAAGGCGGGGGACTCGCCCCGGGGTGGGTTAAATAGCCGGGGGGAGGGGGCCCTCGGCGCTCCCCGGTGGGGGGGGGTGGGGGCGGGCCGGCGCAGGCTGCGCGGGGGCCGAGCGCAGGCTCCCTACTGCCCCTGCCTGGCGCTCGGCGGCGGCCCGCCTGCGGCCGCTCTTGTGGCGTGTGTGGCGGAGCGGGGAGAAGCGGGGGCGGATAGAAGCGGGGGCGAGAAAGAAGTAGGGATAAAGGAGAAGAAAGAAAAGGAAAGAGAGAAGAGAGAGAAGGGACGGGAAGGCTGTCGCGGCGGCGGAGGGGGGGTGGTGGTGGCGTCTCGGATCCTCGCTTCTCTCCCCGTCCCCTGGCCGTCCCCTGGGTCTCTCTGCGTTGCCCTCCCCCTGGCTCGCCCCGTCCGGCTCGGCCTCTCGCTTTCGCTCCCTCCCTCAGTCGCTCACACACAAACAAAATGGCGGCTGTTGTTTCTTCACTCTCCCGAGTCCTCGGAGGGAAGCGAGCGGCGGCGGCGGCAGCCGGAAATGAGCCAAGAGAAAAAAGGGGGCGTGGTCAGCCGGGGGCGGGGCCCGGCGCGCGGGCGCACACAATGGAACGCGGGGGCTGGCGCGCCGCGGTGGGGGGCAGGGGCGTGAGACCGCCCAGCTGCCGTCACAAGCCCGCGCTCGTCCAATCAGCGCCCGCCTTTCGCCGGGCTCTTCCGCAAACTCCCCAGGCCCCGCCCCTTAAAGGCGAAGGAGGTTTTTTAGTATTTAAAAAAAAAAAAAAAAAAAAAAAAAGCCTCTTCGTTTCCTTTCTTCCTCCGCCCCTCACGCTCTTTTTCGTCGGCCGAAAAGTGCACGGCCATGGCCCCGGAGGAGACCGGCCGTAACCTGCGTCCCAGGGCAGGGAGGTGGTCACTCCATTTCGCTGCGCTCCCCTTCCCGGTCCCCGCTGCCCAGCCCGGTGGGCTGAGGAGCCGGGCGGGGCGGGCTTCTCCCGCTGCGGTCCTCCCTCCCCTCGGGGTCTGTTCCCCGCGGTGCCGGCGGGCGGGGCGCTCCTCCCGTCGTCCCGGTCCTTGCTGCGCCACAGACATGGCAGCCGGAGCGGGGAACAGGCCCCGCGGAGGCGCGGCGCCCAGGCATGGGGTACAGCCCTCCTTTCTTCCTTGGCCTCGGAGATACGGGGACGGGGAGCAGCACCCCCACCGGCTCGCAGCCGGGCGGACCCCAAGGCCCGGTGAGCGGTGAATGTGAGAGATCCAGCGACAACGCAACGCTCTCAGTTAACTCGGCGATGTGGGAGCTGTCGCAGGTCTCCATCGATGTTACGAAAAATAAACACAATAAAGCCCCCTTGATGCCGAAGAGTAAATAAACCCACAAAACCTACACTTCATGCCCAAATCCCCTACGTGTGCTGGAGAAGGAGGCAGGAGGCGTTACGTGTTACAGCAGCGTCGGGAAAGCCTTGCCCTGCTGAGGCTGAGCACGGACTGACTGCTGGGTAGGGACAGGTAATACTTAACGTTCCCCTTCGTATGCCTTCACGGCCTGCGAGCCATTACCGAGCTTAGTGAGAACTACCCGACAAGAGTTTTCCTCAAATCTTTAAGGACTCGTCAATAAAGAAATAACCCATCCCCGGCTTTTCCCTTTGGTGCGTTTTGGCTCTTCCGGGCTGTACACCGTTACGGGGTAGGAGTGGAAAGGAAATGTGGGCAGGTGTATGTTTTTAACGAGGAAAAAAGGCAGTTTCGTTTGATCCAAGTGGGACATTGGCAAGGACTTCTCTCACCACCTACCCTGAGGGCTGAGCTCTCTGCAATCCAGCATGTAAGAACCGAAGCAGGTATTTGGGAAGAGCAAACAGGCGATGAGAGAAGGCATGAGCAGAAATTCACAACCCTGTAACAGTTACCCACTGGCTCCCTCACATACTCCCACACTGCAGCTTTCCTTCTTTGGGCTTTATTTCCAGCAAGATTGTTGTCTCCCTCAGCACATAATAGGGTTACAGTCTAAACCACTCCAAAAGTGCTTAGAGACTGTATAGTCTTGGAGCCATAGATAGTGCACAGATGTATATGTTTTAAAGGAGAGGTGGAGGGAGCCTTCCGAGCATAAATGGTAGGAAAATATTCTGTAGAGAAGAAAGTTTCAGACTAACCCGGTGCATGTCAACAGCAAATCTAACTCCATCACCTTAGAAACAAAATTACTGTTCTCACTGGGCTTTGGCCTCTTGTTGCTACTGAGCCCCTCAAATATTCCAGTTATAGAAGACTTGTATTACCTAAATTTATTTTGCCAGGCTGACTGTTCCCCTTGCTTGTGAAGTATTTTTTTCTTAATACAGCTGAGACTAACTTTAACTTTTTTTTTTTTTTTTGAGGTCTTATTAGAATTAAAAGTTGACTGAAATAAGTCCATATAAGGTTTTCAGACTCTCTAGAGGCCCTTAATCTGTAGTTCAGTAAGGAATTAGTGCCAGCTTTATAAAGACACCAAGGTGCACGTAAACACCTAAATGCTTTCAGAAGCCAGACCCTTACTAAATAACAAGCTTAGAGCAAAGCAGATGTTTCAAATAAGAGCTTCATGACACTAGTTGCTACCTAGAGACTTGATCCTACCAATAGTTTCATGTATGCTTGGTTTTGTACAGCACATAGTTCCACTGAAATCGTGATGTACTACTGGCCATAGTAAAACTAAGCACAGGTGTGCTTGGTGGAGCACAGCCTGAGAAGTAAAAGTTAAAGAGCTGGGTAGTTATTTACTACTCCAGAGACCATTTTATGGATGAGTTCATTTTGTTAAGTACAGGAAAAATCTGACAAACAAAATCAAGTCCTTGTGTGTGTGTGAGTGTGCAGCTTCCTATCTGCCCTAGTTACCTGTTTATCTACCCTTTGAATGAATTCAAGGAAGCATACCCGAACTGTGGGAATCATATACTCTGTCATGAATGCTACTGAACTGTATCTTCTGAATATTAATTGCAGAGATAAGTAAGCAAGCAATATATTAGTAAAACCAATACTGCTGCCTCATAAGCTTCACAACCAGTAGAATATCTTACTCCTTTACATATTTGAAAGTCATATTCAATTGGCTTTCCATATTAGAGACTTAAGTGCAAACTGAAGTGTATGAAAAATAAATAGAAAAGAATGCCACTTATGTGGGGCTTTTTTTTCTGAAAAAGGTCATCTGAAACATGAGATGGAGGAAGAAAAAAGAAAAATAAAACCAAACAAACCCAAACCAGAAAAATAGGGTTAAGATAAATCATATATATATTTATATAAAATAATAAAACCCCTCAAATCCTGCAGCATCCGTTAATTTCTCTAAAAACACTGCGGTTTTCTTAAATGAACCTTAAGATATACACACAACCCACTGTTGCTAAATGCTGTCTGCCAAAACAATAACACACAACATTTCTGGAAGTAATAATAGAACAGAAAGCATGCTAAGAAGCAAATACATAAACCTGTACAAATAAACCCAGGAAAGGATTATACCATTTAAAGTAAACTATACCTGTTTATCCAACAATTGCTCCTCTTTACCTGAGTTTCCTCATTCTTACAGAAAGGAGAGTGGTACTTATCCCTTGAAAATAATACCCAGAAGAATTAATTAGCTCATTATTGCCAGTAATTACAGTAGTCATTATGTACTTTGAGATAGCTGGATGAAAGTACCATAAGTCTGATTAAAATGAGAATCTGCTCAGGAAAGCAATAATAAGAGGAATGCAGGGCCTTGAATTTTTATCACGGGATCTAGTTTGGCTTTAGCTGGTAGCTACCAAAAGTTATAAGCATGCCCAGCCACTCTGAGGGCTAAAAGGAAGAAGATAAGGTCCCCATGTACTGCAAGGGTCAAAATGATGCCTGGAGCTCAGCATCCTAGCTTCGGTGAGACAAACAGGCAGAGGAATAATCATCTTCCTTGCCTTGGAGAGAGACAGGGCTATGACCTTCCACTTCCAGCTCCTGGGCAGAGAAGTAGTGTGTGATCTGATCTCAAAGATGCTGGACCAACCTCCTTCCCTCCCTAATGCTGCCTAGGAAATCACTTACACTAAATAAAACTTCCCTGCTCCCTTGCATCAAGGCTTGCCCTGCAGGCCTGTGGCTGTGGAAGCTTCTCTAAGAGTGGAGCTCATGGGATGGGGTTCAGGAGCTGGGTATGGGGCACTCCTGTATTTTCAGTCCTGTTTCTGCCTGCAGTTTCCAGCTGCATTCTCTTCCCACCCCCGCCAAGCTTTCCAGGGCTGCTGCTGCTTGTGTCTGGCAGGTAATTTCTCCTGTTTCCCAGCTACCTCCGGCCACCACAGCTCTCTACTTGCACAACACCGCTCCTGGGGAGTGAAGGAAAAATGACCTCCCCATTTCCATACCAGCAGGGAGATCTGCGTGTGGAGGGTCCTTCCCAGCACAGGTCAGAGGGGTGTGGAAATTACTTAAGGCTGCAATTTTTGCAAGTGATGCCAGGGCACAGCTATATTTCTGGAAAGCAAGAGCCAGCTGTGCCGGAGCAGAGAACATTGCTCAGCACGGCGTCAACATTAAAACCCAGCAGCGTTTTGATACGAGACAGATTTTATTAAAACCATAAGAAGTAACCATCCAATAGCTGGTTCTTGCATCTAGTGTATACATAGAAGAAAGGGCTGGCTTTCTGACAGCAAGCAAAATGCTTTCAGTCCTCAGCCCCAGAAATGCAGGCTTCCTCAGTCACACAGTTTTCAATAGCTGCAAACACAGAGTTATGTTGCTAAATGTTAAGGGCTCAGCTGTTTACCAGAAGAATGTTTCCTCCTGGAACACATGGTTTTGCTTAAAAGAAGTTCTCCAAATTAAAAAAAAAAACAACACCCAAAACCCAAACCAACAACCACCACCAACCACCCAAAAAACCCCCACAACACTTTATTTCATTAACAGATGCAACATTATAGTTCTACCAAACATACCATGCAATCTCCCCTTGCAAGAATGAAAAGGAAGACACAAACTGACCTCTTGGTTTGAGAGAGGAGCAAAGGGAAGCTTTGCCTAGGAAGTACTGCAGCTTTGAGGTCTGGGGGTCTAGGTCAGAATCTCATAACCCTGAAAGGTGTATATGTATGTTGTTTTCACGTTCTGGTTCATGTGGAAAGCACAAATGTGGAACAGGAGCAAGAGGTTTGCATGCTCCCCTGGCTTCACCACTGCCTTTCATTTTCTAGGCTTAGGTCTCCCCTCTGTAACAGGGAGTTGATGCTAAGAGGCTACTCCCCCTTTACAGAAAGCACATCCAAATCACGAAATGAAAATATAATAGTCATGTATCTTCTAAATACAATTACACTGAAATGAATGTGTTTACATCAGCAGTGGATTTATCCCAGAGTATTATGGTGACACAAGCAAGATGTTCTAGAGTTAAAGCATAATATTTTCAATTAAGAGCCCTTGAACTTGCCACTTGCTTTGATACTGCAGAAGGTGAAAGGATGGCAAATTTCTGAACAACTTGTTCAGCTCAGCACCATATTTACAGTGATCTGCTAAAAATGATAATTGTGCTGTGGAGCTCAAGCTAACATGGGAAATGTGTGCTGAAAGAATTACAGTTATTGTAATGACCTGGAGGAAGCATGCTGTTCACATTCCTCTTGCTTCTTTTGACTCTGGTATCTAACGAGAAAGTTCTTGATAAGCTTTATTGCACTGCAAAAGGTATTAAAAATGTGCTCTGCAATCTGCTGAGCCTAAATCCAAAACTTATCTCTTGGTTTGTTTCCTGGATTTTCCCACAGACACGAATCCACATGTGCTTGCAAAGAACAAAACACAGTTGTTTCTGTTATACCTCCCCTGCCTTCGCTGTTTTTTCACAGTGTTCCTTAATTCAGATTATTTGTTTTAGGTTCTACAACGTTCTCCAGTATGCTGAACTGCAGTGTGTTGTTTGATGTCTGCAAGCAAAATGCCAACAAAGAGAAAGTAACATTTTCTTCTGTTTTCATGCTTCAAGTTTTCATGCTTCAAGATGTGAGGCAGTTCCTTCAGCGACATCAGGCCAGAATTTACTCTGTGGCTAAGAAATTTACTGAATCGAGAGGTTTTCAGTGCAGAGGCTACTGGCCCTCTGATGGAGCTAATGGGGCCCTGTTCACAGGGTTGATCAGTGCAATCTGAGCTGCTTTTACAGTTGCCATGAAGAAATATTTTCATACAAAAATTGTCCAGAAGGTAAGGTAGGTGTCTGGTTGTGGGGGTTAAAAATTATTTTTCTGCTTCTCTCAGAAAAGATCTTGTACTTTCCTGGCTTTTGAGCATGCTAGAAAACACAATGTCCTTACAAGTGCTTTCCTTCTACACACAGATAAAAGTCAATCATTAATGGCCAAAGCCAATTGATTCTCATGTGACAACTCTGGGTAAAACAATAGGGTTAATCCTCAGTTCCTTACCTTCCTAATTTATATGAGTTTATTACTTCTCTTCCCAGAAGTTCCCTCGTGAGCCCTCATGTTTCAATGCCCATGGGGTTTTATTCTCTTGGTCTCTTCTATCAAGGGATGGTGACATCAAGGGGCTCTGGACTTTCTGTTTGCATCCTTTGATCGTCCAGTACACAAGATTGTGAGCCTTGGAGAAGGGAGCATCAGCTGCTGGTGGTGCTACACTATTAAAAGCCACCAAGAGAGCAACAAGAAGGCAAAGGCTGTAACGGCCCCCAGCAACACACTTTTCCTCCCGGTGCTCTCACATTGCCTGAAGTCCTGGAAAGATAATTTCTGAAGAGCAAGGCTGCTTTATGAGCTGATCTGTGATATTTACTCCAACTTATTTTGCTGTCACAGACTCTTTCCCTTCGATTTCTTGACAGGCATAGGAAAGGGATGCCACAGCACACCCTAGATTAAGTGTCTGGAGGTGGACACAAACAGCCTCTTGGTGGCTGGGCCAATTGCCCAGTCCAGTGCAGGCACTGCAATAAGGATGCAGCCACCTGTGAATAAAGCTGAAAACTTTTGAGATGGCTGGACTGGCCAGCTGGACTGGCTGGACCTTCTTACACCAGCAGACCCTGATGGGAAGTGAAAGACATGGTTGGCACAATATTTTGGCAGCAAGGACTTGTTTATCTTTTGTTAGAGCTGAAGAAACACTTGGGTAACTTTTGGGGGAATGCGGAGAGCTTTGCTAGTGATCAGAAGAGCAACAGTTTCAAGGTTGATGTTACTTCTCTTTTTTTTTTGGTCAATATTTAAATGACTGTGAATGTGTTGCTATTTAAGAACTATAGTCAAGAAAGCAAAATGCAAAGTGTGGGATGCACAATTGACATCACACAAGAACAAAGTTTGGTTCTTTCAACATAGTATATGTGATGAGTACATGTTTTGTGCAGATGTGTATGAAGGGGGCTGGCTGTGGTCATTCTGCATGTCTGTGTGGTGTTGCAGGGCCAAGCACCAAGCCTCAGGAGAAGCTTTGCTGGGTGACCAGAGCACTGAGCTTCCCTGGACAGAGAAAAATGATTTCTCTCAGCAGGACAAAAAAAGAGTTGTAACATTTACTCCACAACGGCTCCTTGCAACAGTCCCTGGCTTCTGTTGCTGCTGCCCTGCATGAGACCGTTGGCCCCATGTTTGAGAGCAGAGAGAGAGGACTCTGCCTGCCCACACTGGATGTGCTCCCAGTATGCCTGCTGCCTGCCTCCCCTGGGATAGCTTGGTGGTGATGTCCCAAACAGCCTCTCTAGCAAAAAGGTGAGTGCCTCTGGGCAAGAAGAGATGCAAAACTTAGAACACCAGCGTGAGCAGTACGGTGAAAAGTCTGGTGACTGGAAGTGCTGGCTGTCTTGGCAGCTACACAGGGTTTTTTTTCTCATTTGCTCTGCTAGATGTAG
The DNA here is from genome assembly GCA_033816785.1 of Picus viridis. NCBI lineage: Eukaryota > Metazoa > Chordata > Aves > Piciformes > Picidae > Picus > Picus viridis. Next base: position 21,644,759 of record CM066568.1, on the reverse strand, counting down.
GCATCTGAAATCCTACTTGAAAAGAAACAGAGGTGCCTGAGGCTTCTTGTGATTTTGCAGTTTGCTGGTTCATGTGACACTGCCATATATATATATATATACACACACACGTGTATGAATGCATGTGTATATTTAAATACCTATGTGGGATAGAAATGAAGTATGTTTTGTTGAGAATATCCAAGCCATCCTGATGTATTTAGCCCCTGCAAGAAACAATTCTGAAAATTATTTGCACCGAGGTGAGTGTCTCTCTCTTCTCAAAGGAGGTGAGACACACGTGGAAGCTTCCCTGTTACCATGCAAAGATGCTAAGGCAAGGGCTAACAGTGGTGGCCTGACTCTACAATAAGAAAGGCAAGAGCTGTGCTTGCACACAAGCACCCCACATCGGTGCAAAATGAGCCTGTGGATTCCTCCGTCCCTCCCGGGTATTTCAATTAAAAGCCGAGGAGGAAGTCCAAGAAAATGCCTAAAATGGCTTGAGTCCTTCCTCAGAATCTGGAAATGGAAGTCAGCGGTGACTAACTCCAGCCTAGCCACCAAACCCCTCCCTCCCTGACTCTGCATCACTCTGTTCATTCCCAGCTCCTCTCCCGCGTTTGCAAACAGTCGGCAGTGGAAACAGTGAAGCAGCCTGGCTTCGAGTGCCAGGAATGCACGAGCAGTATGCAGTTGCAGCCGTGGCTGTCATCCACCCAGATCCAAGTGTCTAACCTAGGAAGAAGGGATAAAAAAATGTGATGGGGACAGGTCTTGATTCTAAGCAGTGGAATGATTTTAAAAGAGGCTGGCTCCCAAGCCTGGAAACAAAGCCCAATTAAACACTGCCATTGACTTAAATTGGCTTCAAACGAGGCTTCTAACAGCTTCTCCAATAAGGAGAGAAAAAAAAAAAGAAAGCTTGTTTATAATGTTTTAAGCCAGTTTAGGTGATGTCTTCTGGCCTCCTTACAAAGCAATATCCATAAAGAACAAGATTAGTTGAGTGGTCAGGAAAGCCACATCCCTTATTCACTGGCAGCATGATGGCCTCTGTAATATGTGTGGTTTTTTTTCTGGTGCTTCTGTTGTGGTTATGCAGTTGGTGTGAATTTGAAAGCATCAGCCCTGAAAGAAGAGTCACCTGGACATTGGAGCATCAGGAGCACATGCTCTGATGGGTGGTTATTCCATGGGTGCCAGCCCAGTTCTTTCTCTGTCTGTTCAGTCCCACCCTGTGCCAAGCATGAAGCTTCAGCCCTTCTGCTCAAAATTTCTAACCATCTGGGTGCAAGCACCCAATGGAGAGTCTTTTTGTGGGATTTCAGCTGCTGCTTTCCTTCCACCACCCATCCATCTCATGCAAAAGTCCATGTGCATGGTACCTACCTCATGGGGAGTGCAAGAACTATGGTGATGCAAAAAACCCAAAGAACAGAATGGGACGCTTATGATCCTACAGTTTGAAATCTCACCTCCTCTTTCAGTTTCCTCTGGTCACAGCTCTTTCCCTAAGAACTTGAAAGGAGTCAGAGATTTGAGTTCTCACACCTGAAAGCTAAGGGAGGAATTGAAAGCTGGTGAGGCCACATCTGCAATATTGTGTCCAGTTCTGGGCCCCACAGTTCAAGAAGGACCTCAGGGAACAGCTTGAGAGAGTCAAGCACAGAGCCACAAAAATGATTGAGTGGAACATCTTCCTTATGAGGAGAGACTGAGGGAGCTGGGGCTCTTCAGCTTGAAGGAGACTAAGGGGTGATCTCATTCATGTTGATAAATAAGTAAAGGGTGAGTGCTGAGAGGATGAAGCCAGGGTGATGCCCAATGACAGGACAAGGGGCAATGGGTAGAAGCTGAGGCATAGGAAGTTCCACGGAAACAGGAGGAAGAATTATTTCACTGTGAGGGTGACAGAACACTGGAACAGGCTGCCCAGGGGGGTTGTGGAGTCTCCCTCTCTGGAGATATTCAAGGCCCACCCGGATGCATTCCTGTGTGGCCTGGTCTAGGTGATCCTAGATGATCTCTTGAGTTCCCTTCCACCCCTAACTTTCTGTGATTCTGTGATAAATCATCCAGCATGGTGCCCAGGAAGCCCTGTGCTCCCCTCCTTGGTAGTGCATCCTGGGGAAAGATGTCCTTGAAAAGTTTGTCTGTTTCTGAGATGAAACTCTCCATGCCACTCATTCAGCAATGCAACAGGGTGTCTTTGGGAGATGCTGGAGACCAAACACGCTTGGAGATGAATCTATTCGCAGGGGGCGTGAGGTGTCGGCTCAGCTGCAGAGCTGAGCTGCCTGTGTATGCCCCACCTGAAGTTACCACTGCCCTCAGGTTTGTCACCTCAGTGAGTGTTCAATAGGGTAAACTTACCTTGCATATTCCCTGCAGAGGTGATTAAAAAGGAAGAGCAGATGAAGGCACACCTGAGCAAGGATATTGTTAAACGGATTCATTATTTTTACTAAGCTAATTAAAGGCAGGCCAATGAAGTGATCACACTGAGATCATAATTAAGATCAAATCAATAAACCAATAGATCCGAATGATTGGTTGTCAGATTATATAGCCATCTATCAAAGTGATTTGTGATGTTGCCACTGAAGGAATTATTTAGTTTTAATCTTGCCTAGGGGGATTTCAAGGAGGAGGCAGAGGCTTTTTAGGCTAAAACCCCAGGAAGCTTTCCAGCAGATGCAGTAACTCCCCTGGTGAAGAACATAGGTCTCTGAAGGAGATAAGGTTATATACCCTCCCCTTGAAGGAGACATCTCACCTCTTTCCAACGGGGATGTCCAGTCCTTGGCTGTTTTTTGCCAGTCATGCTGTAATCTTATCTCAGTTCTGTTTGGGGAAGTAATGTAATAAATATCTCCAGGATAACCTTCCTTTAACACATCTTTTTTAAACCTTGCACTTAAAACATACTAATATTTATTGTCTGTATAGTCCCCATTTCACAAAGGTCCTAGTTTTCCTCCACTACTAAAGCAGACAAGGTAGTTAGGATGGTTCTGAATGATCTTGTTTTCAGCTCTGCAGAGTGCCACCTTCATTCATGTACAACTTTATTTTAGTAGTCTTCCAATAGTGTTTTTCCCACCAAAGCACTAAAGCACCAAACACTAAAGGCTTCCTCCAGATGCACAGCACGGAGTCTGACATGGTCCTGGAGCAGCCTGGAGCCTGGTGAGAGTCTTCACTCAAGTCCAGTTCATCTTTCTCTGCATGAGTCACCTAGTACAAGGCAGAGAGGTGATGCTGGGGTTTTTGTTTTGGGGAATAGAAGAACCACATTTCTCACATCACTGACATTTGTATAGGTGTAACTTCTTGGTGTAAATCCATCTTGGGTTCAAGCTGTGGAGCTGGCAGGCCAGTTGTGAACCCTGGTGACATCCAGACCCCTCACAACTTGTGGAAAGTCCTATCAGCAAGTGTCCTTTAATTTTACCTGACCATACTATCATGTATGGGAGGAAGCCTTGCCAGTGAGGCAGGTGCCAGCCTGGCAGTGGAGATAAGAAGGGACACCAAGTGCTGTCAGCAGAAATCAGCTCTCAGAAGAACACCTGGAAAATTCTCTTTCCTTTCCTCATGCCAGTGGCTCCTGCAGTGTTCTTAGCACTTGTTACAATACTTTTGAACTTTTCAATGGAAAAATATCGAGGAGCTAACTTTGGGTAAATGTTTTACTTACTTTCATGGCTCCTGACCTAAAACTACGAAATGCTGCTACGTTAGTGAGCATTTGACCACTAAAGTTTTCTCAGGGTTGACTCTGATCTGGGTTTATTTTCATCCCACAATCTCCACTCGAAACGAAGGGTCAAAAAGTATTTGACTTCCCAGTTCCTGGCAGCTCCAAGGCTGCTGGTAGCACGGTGAAGGCTTTGCACATTCCCTTGTCACTGATGTGAATTACAGCCTGCCTGAGGCAAAACGGGGGCCTTAAAAATAAAAAATGAAAATATAAAAGAAAAGATGCTCTGGTTCTCCTTTTGCAGAGACAGCACAAATCAGGAGGTGAGCTCTGCACAGTGCTCTGGTAGAAAGCAATTTCCTGATTTAGGGTGATATGTAGCTAAGGATTTTGGCTGATCTCATCTATATGTATATTCAGGCTTTCCAAGATGCTATTAGGAAGCACACCCAAAATTTGAATGACTTCTTTTATTTTATAAAGTCTCTTTTATATTATTTTCAGGGAGAGTTATCTGTGTTACTTGCAGCCCAACACAGCTTTGGGTCATCTGCAGGTTTAACAAACCTAATCTGTCTTCTTTCAGGCAGATAATTTATATGAAAGCCGTGTAGGGGCCGGTGCCCCGAGTGGATCCTGGCTCATCCTCACTCTGTACAGCCTTTCATTTGGGAAAAGAATCACTGCTAAGCACCAGAATAGCACAGGGGTTTGCCACCCGTCCTCTGCTGATTTGCTCCAGCAAGTTTCTCTGCTTGAGATTGTGCCAAAGCCTGGCTGGAGCCGAGCTGCAGCATATCTGGGGCTTCTCCTTTTGCCTGCCGCTAGTCTGCTTTAGGAGACAGTGGATTGGTTTGGTGTGGCTTGCTCTCGACAAATACAAGCTGGCTGCTTCTCATCTCACTGCCATCTCCTGGATGTTTACAAATAGATTGATTATTTGTTTCCAGAGAGTTACATTTAAGCTGGCTGGTCAGTGATTCCCTTGGCTCCTCACACCTCCCCTCTTCTATTGGTGGGAACTCTTTTGCTCTCTTTTAATCTTGGGCTGCCTCAATGTGTCTGACAAATTCCCCAAATTAATCACCTGCCCTTCTGAGGTAATGCCAGTTGGTTCTGGGTGAAATTCCTCCTGCACAATGGGATTCAAAACATTTGCCTCACCCAGGTGCTCTCTAACCACTTCTTTCTTCCAGGCTTGCATCTCATTCCCTTTTTTGTCTGCTCACTCAGCAACAGCATATTCACTGAAGACTGATCACACAAAAAGTATTAAGCACTTTGACATTATTTATCAGTAGTATCTGCCATTTATTGGGTAGCAGAGCAACACTTTTCCATAATCATGTTCTTCTTATGATATGAGATGAAGTCCTCTGTGAATTTTGCCCTGTGCTGGAGCCCTGCTGGTCCAATGCTCATTTTTTAACTCATTGTATGACAGGGAAGGTTGTGTGGAGCCAAGCTGGTTCATTCTGCTTTCTGTTTGGTTTATATATATATATATATATTTAAGTTCTTCAGGGCTCACTCAAGTAGAAATTTGGGCTGGCAAAGACTCAAAGGTCACCTCCTGTGCCCAGCCCCCACAGTAAGCCCAGATGACTTAATGGCTGTCCTGTGGCCATCTTTCTGAAGACGCTTCCCCAAGATCCAACCCCCCAAATCTTCCCAATGGCTCTTTTGGCAGGGGGGCTGGCAGGGAGGACCCTGTCTGCGCAACCTCCCGCCCGCCCCCTGAATGGCTCCCTGCAAAGGACAAACCCAACTCCCCTTTTGGGATTCGTGTGCTTCTCCCTCCTGGTTCTGTGGAGGCTGCTGATACTCCTGAAGGCTGAGGCTTCCCTCCATCCTTTTGGAAGCCCTGTCGCTATGGAGACTGTGTGCAGCTTTATGATCTGTTTGTTGTCCACCTATTTCAATCAGAAACGCTTCTGGAGCTTTTATGATTTCAATTCAAATTCCTAGTAGGTGGTTTTGAATCCAAGAGGGAAACTGATAAACTACAAGGAAAAACTTTCAGAAATCTTTGTGGGCCACTGGTGCATTGATTTATTTGATTTTCTTTTAGTGATTAAAAGAAACTTTTTGTCAGTTCTGTATTCATTTTATGTCTTTGTCACAGTGTTTGGAGAACATAGGAGAAAAAAGAGACAATTCTTTACTTTGCCCTCTGGTTTGGATGCAAAACCCACCAAGCTGTTCATTATGACCCAGACAAGGTGGTCTGTGGCAGCTGGAGGAGTATCAGAGCTACCCAGGCCTGTTCCCCAGTCCATGGAGGGCTGGCAGGACCCAGGCAGGATGGGTCAGGAGCTCTTCAGGGTCTGCAGTGTAAAGGCAGTTTTGGCCTGGAGCAGACCTGCATATGGCTTGGGACAAATTGAAAGGAGGAGCAATGAGGGTGAAGCCTGAGAATGTGCACATGGTAACTGCACTCACCTTTGCTCTCCTGTGGACACCTGTTCATCACTGAGGGGTATTTAAAACCCTGGAGGTTGCTCCTTTCAGCTAAGGAGTTAATGCTTTTACCTCCCAGACTGTAGTGCTTCTGATTTGATGACTATTTTAACAAATACACATCAATACAACTGTGAGTTGGTGTCTGCCAAGACTGGCTCCTTGAAGAAAGTCCCTTTCCTATTTACACCAGCAAATACCTGGCAGAAGCTGGCCCTAGTGGCTGTACCAAATGCTGCCCCTTGGAGGGGAAATAAACAAATTGCTGAGATGGCACAGAAACGCTCAGAGAGAAAACATCACCTTAAGTTAGCAGACAGAACAAATACAAATGTGGAAAACCTGGCTGGATGCCCAGGACTGGTCTGAGGTGCTCTGAATGATCATGCCCCCACACATCAGGCATTCTGATGGGCATCAGCAAGTCAAAGCACAAAGTATGTGCTTTGACACTGCAATTGTGGTCCAGCCCTTGGCCTGAGGTTTGCAGGGAGCAAATCTGCTGTTCTCCCTTGCTGAAGAAAGTGGCAGTGAAAAGTCACCTCCCTGTTCTGGTGGCACCATGCTGACTCGAGGAAGGCTGTTCCTATCAGTGATGAGCATGCCCAAGTTGGCCTGGACCTTATTAAAAAGTTAGTCCAAGTGCTCTGGCTGGCTGTATGCACTAGTGACAAGGTTATTAGCATCAGAAGAAATCCCAGCTTCTGTTGGGAAGAATGTAAACAACTGCTGCTCACAGAAGAGTTGCTTCATTTAGCATCCAGGAAAGGAAAAAAAACAAACCCAAGAGAGAACCCCCCCCACCCTGCCTCAGGCTGATGCTGCATGGCTGGCTTTCACTCAGCACAACCCTCCTTTGATGCAGAGAGTCTGAAGGCTGCTTAGGGACAAACAACAGGGAAAAAGATGGAAACTGTTGAACTTGTTGTAGTCCAGGGTGCCATACTGGAGTTGTCCACCCCTCCATGATCTCGAGCCAAAGCTCAATACATTGGCTCAGCATTGCCCTTATCTTCTATTACTAATAAAAGGAGTCCATCTGAAAAACCCCCATTATACTGCATTTTGATCTTAGGGAACTGAAAGGGCAACAACAGAATTCAGGACAAAACAATCAATTACCACCTTATTGAGGCCTGCTGCTTTCCTCCTATAAATAGCCAGTATCCAACTACAAAAACAATCATCTTCTAGTCATCCATGTTTGCTGGAGGACCCAATTTCAAACTAGTGCTAGCTCAACCCCAAATCACCAGTTAACTAGGTTGAGACACAAGCTTGCCTTGCAGCAGCCCCTTCTCAGATGGTTGTTTTCTGGAGCAACAAGCAGGTACCAGACTGGTGTGATCAGGATGTCCATGATCAGAGAGCAATGGCTCTGTGGTGGTTAGTAAGCCCAGCTTTTGTGGCACATCATGGCATGAAACAGCCCTGAGGATCCAGAGGGTGCTGCACAGAGCAGAGGACACATGTCCCATCCACATAGTTTAGCAGCACCTGTGCCAAGCAGGGAAATTATTTGCAGAACACTGCCAATGGGAGACCTCAACTATGACTGTGTTTGGCCCCTTACTGCCTGGAGATGTGTGTTGGTTTGGGGTCATTTATGCAATCAGGACAAAGCAGGGCTGAATTGGGACGCTGAAATCTACATCTCGAGCAAATATCTAGCCTCTTCTGCCCCAAAACACCCTGTGGACACTTTAAACACAAGCACCAGTCAGCAGGCAGAGATGCAGGCAGCATGTGAACAGGTTGTGGAACTCACTGGGTTTTTCATACACCACTCAATCTCACCCCTACCTTACGACCCCTGTTTAGGGGCTTTTCTGAGAGAGGCTGATCCCACAGCCCTTTTTAACTCCGGTTGGGAGTCACTGAATTCCTCTGCCTCCCTGAAGAGTGGGGGCATCCCATAGCGGCAGATATTGCAGGCACAAAATTGCATGGGCTCGGGGTGCCCAGCAGCTAGTCCATACACTCCCCATAAGACCTCCCAGCTACACATTCTCTCTCCTGTTTTTCTGGTGCCATCTAGTAAGCCCATGATGATGTCCCACCACACCAGACAGGCTTTGACCACCACACCAGAGCCACGAGGAGAGCAGAGCGCTTGAGGCTCTGCAGTACTCACGGTGCTGCTGCTGCTGCTGGATAAAACACCACAGGAGACGGGAAAGGCCACAGTGAAGGTGATGGGAGGGCTCTGGCAGCGACAGAGCAGTCTGCTCCCTGCTCCGCTGCAGCTGCCTGAGGTTGCAGCAGCTCCAGGGTGATTCACCTCAGCCCGGGAGTAATTGGCGTTGGCTGCCAAGCCCTGAAAGTTGTTTGGTCCTAGTTAGCATTTCCCGCTATAGGACATGCGACTTTGCAAAGCGCTCTCTGCTCGTGTGTTTGTGAAGCCCTTAGTCACCTCCCGGTCCCCGCAGCGCTGTGCCGGTCCTGGGGAAGGAGCAGGCAAATTACTTTCACTTGCTCAAGGAAAAAATACTTAAAAAAAAAAAAAAAAAAAAAAAAAAAGGCGGCGGCAGCTAAGTAAGAGGAAGTGAGTCGTTTAAAGCAGCAGAATCCCAAGCGAGTTCCTTTGTTATAGAAAAGCCTGAATCATCTCCCGGGAAATGGGGGCTGTGAGCGCCCGAGTGGTGACCCAGGAAATATTTCTGTGCAAGAAGGTGCACGGCCTGATGGCAAAACAAGGAATCAGGACTCTGCTAACTAAGTGCCTGCTTCAGTTTCTTTTGCCCAGGCTGCTTTGGTTTCATCTGACCTTATTCAGAGCTGAGAAAATGACTGCCCTGAGGCTGGCTTTCCCCAGTGCACCTCCACAGGGCTCTGAAAACTGACATGTCCAGGCTCTGACATGCTTTAAGAAGAAGATGGTCCTAGAGAGAAAATTTTCTACCAAGAATGTGTGTTTTAAGATGCTTGGTTGCCTAAAATCTTGGTGGGTTCATTTTCCAAGCTAGGCATTATGCCCACGGGCACCTGGAGGGCTTTGTGAGAGCAATTTGCTTCCCACAGCACCCCCTGGGTCACCGACCCTGAAAAATCCATCCCCAGGAATGAATAGGTAGAGGCTGCAGTGATTGCAGTACTCCTGATGGGAAGCACAAAACACCCTTGAAGATTGCCAGATATTCCTATAAAGGACTTCCTATACTGCAGCTAGCCCCAGTGAGAAGCTGCAGTGTTGGCCCTCAAGCATGGAATGGTGCATTTGTGGGGCTCCTTACCCCGGGCCAGCAACCAGCTGCAAGCTGCCATTTGCCTGTATCCTCCAAATCATCTCCTAAATACCCCTGCAGATCATTCAGTGGTGGAGCATCCACCATCTGTGGTACAGTGTTCAAACCTATATCAAGCTGTGAGGTTCCTACATATCTGGCAGTAAGAGAGACCTCTGCTAAATCTCCCACCCAGGTGCTGAATTTATGGGTTGGCAAAAGGCTGGGCCTGCCATGCTCATCTCCAGCCATAAATCAAGGAGCCCATATAGAAATCAGCCTTGTCATTAAGTCCTTGTTGAGATGCATGGTACAACACATCTCGTTTGAGCTGCAGCTCCAGCATCTCCACGGACTCCAGCTGACATCTTCTAGGTGATGTTTTCAAATTTCCTCTCAGTATGATGAAAGTCTGGAAGTTTGATATATTAAAAGAAATAATCTCAGCTCCTGGAGCTGAGATTTCAATTCCATCACCTCGTTCCAGGAGCTGGGACTTTGGCACAGATGGATAGTGCCTATCTGTTAATCCAGCGCTGGAGAGAAGAAGGAAGAAAAAACTTGGTTGTTTCATAGCAAATCAAAAACAGAAACGATCTTGGGGCCCTGCTCTTACCTGAGTCTCAAAGAGCACTGGTGCATTGAGACCTTAGAGCGTTGGGTTTTTTTGCAGAGGTCGAGCTCACGTCCCCAGCACAGGATGATGAGAATAAAAATTGACATTAAATTCTGTGTGACTAAAACCTTGATCCAGAGTCACTGCGAGTGAAAACCCCAGAGAGCGTGAAGCACTGTTATAGTTGTACTACAAGGCTTTGGGTTATTATTTTTTTCCTCTACTCCTCTGCTGCCTGATGTTCCTGCAATTAATTTAGTCTGTGTTTCTAACAGTGTGTGAGCAGGAGGAGGGGAAGCAAATTGTATTCTGCTTTTCCTTGTATCCAAACAATATGACTTGTAAAAGGAAGAGCTTACGTTTTAGGCCTGGCATAAATCTCTCCTACGTTCTGGATAACCCATGAAAAACAACCCAAAGAGTATATTTTAGAGAGGAAAAAAGATATGCAAGCAGAGGCATACAGTGGGACCCATGCACTGTGACTTGCAGAAGACAGGTGAGGACTGGGACCATGCACATGGATGCTGCAGCTGGCAGCTGCTGGCTGCCTGGAGGCCACCTGCAGGATGCTGAGTGACTGCTCAGGACAGACAACCCAGGATAGGAAGTCACCAATAAATTACTTCTGATCTCACCACTACAGAAATTTTGCTACCTTAGCTTATCTTTACTGACAACTAATTCATGGTGGTTCTCTTCCTTTTAACAGCAGTGAACAGTCACCACTGATAGACTACACGTTTAGCAGCTACAGAAAAGGTACTTGCACTGCAGCTTTCTGATCGAGAGCACTGTAGACTCGGAGTTATCATTTCAAACCACATACTACTGATGTTCACATTGCTTTCTCAGGCCTGCTGATGAGAAAGCTGAGGTGGAGGGTCCTGGAAAGCTCTCCCTGCTGCACACAGCCTTTTGAGAAAGAGCCAGGACTCACTGCCTGTATTCTCTTCCTGCTGTCCCTTCGATTGCCATCCTGTGCACAAACATGTCCATGGACTAAATATCTCAGAGCTCATCCTTCCCAGGATATGTTGACCTTGTCTTCTTCAAGCCTTCACACGCCTTATGCCACTGCTGAACCCAAAGCAGCAGTGTGGGGAAAAAATGGTGACAAAGATACTACCAGGAGAAAAAAGGAAGCCACAGCAGCTCTGCCAGCTCTTATATCTCCTCCTAAAGTTGTCATGAACATACACAGCTTTGAGGAAGCACATGCTGCCATGGTCATCACTCACAGCTGTTTTGAATGGGAGTAAGAGAATCTGTTGCCCTGAGAGCAAGCAGTTTTCAAGCAAGCAGCAAGGGGCTGCTGTGTTGGAGAGTTGGTGGCTCAGCCTTGCACACCATGGTGCCCATTGGGATGCTCTCTGTGATGGTTCCTGAAGCTGTCAGAGAACTTTGGTGCTCACATCTCTTAGCCACCTCCCAGCTAGGGCAGGTGGGCACAGGGGTCCTCTGGTAGTGCATGCAAGTGCACAGGATGTGAGCGAAGGCACAGCTGGGGAAATGGAGTGGCATGAATCAGGGCAGATGGACAGAATGTGCAGCACATGGAGACAAAATTGAAACCTCACAAAGGGGGTGGGTTCCTCACTTGGAAGGCTGTTTAAAAAGATTTCTCTGGTGGACTGAGGAAGAAGAAGTTTTGGGTGTTCAAGATACAGCACATGTTGCTTTCAGGTATGCTCATGGGGGATTTAGGGCAGCTTGATCTACTTAGGATGCGAAAGATAGTCCAAGATAGACTGAAACTCTGGAGCCAAACAGAAGGCCTTCATGTTGTTACAACCAGATAAACACTCTGTTCCTTTGTCAAAGATATGCAGATTTTACTGAAGGTCTTTCTACTTTTTATCCTCATGCTTGGTACTTCCGATGATCTGTTCTGTCAAAGGAAGGCAACACCTCCATGTCCATGTTGCTGGGAGAGCTGCTCCAGGTCTGGCAGAGGAATGAAATCTCCTTGAAATAAATTTTTCCATAAGCAGTGAAAAGACTTTTCAAAATTGTATGGGGAGCCTATTTTAAAATAAAATAAAGTAAAACAAAACATTAAAATTTGATTGTGGTAGTCCCACGATCAGCAATTCATCCTGCTCTTGCTTTACTCCACCTGCAGTTCTTCTGCAATGGCTGGGAATGGAAACACAAATTCCATGCCACTCCTGGTTCCAGCGGTGTAGTCAATCCAAAGTGTAAAACCTCTTTGGTTAATAGATTTAGTTATGACCTTCTTCAGTTTCCATCCTCTAAGCACTCACTCATCAGCGAAGTGCCAGCATTCAGCCCCGGCTCATGTCTGGAGGTATCTCCTTGGGTGCCAGAAGTCTGCACAGTCAGATGTCAGACAAACCCATACTTTTCAAGGAGCCTCTTGGAGCTTTCTGAGACTGTTTTGTCTAAGAAAAATTATTTTCACTCCATAAAAAAGGAGTTTATTCCAGGTCTTTTTCTATTTTGTAGGCAATGTTTTAGTTCTGACTCTACCCTTGCCAACACCATGGACTGCTATTTTGTTGTCTTTCCTGCTAATGAAGTAAACAGCTTTGTGTTCTAGCTCGTGATAATAACACAGCTCTAGTCCTAGTTGGCCTTAGCCAAGACAAGCTATTAAAATCAGTTTTGTTTTGTCATGTTTCATTTTCTGAATCACCTTCAGGAGACATAGAGTTGGTGGAAAGACACCAAACAGGCTGAGAGGCAGAGGCAGGAAGAAAACATCTGAAATGAACCTGCCGTGCCAGAATGCACCAGGACAAAAGCAATAACATTCCTTGTCTCCTAATGTTGTGCAGGCATGTAAGGAAAGGCTCATTTCTCATGTGTGTTTGAAGTACAGCCTCTGTTTTCTTCAACCTGCCACTTGGAGCTCGTGGTGAGATGCCTGCACAGACTCTCGACGGGCTTTTGCTGCAGGCAGGTGGGCAGTGGAAAATGCAGTGCTGGGTTTTGCTGAGTGCTTCCCTGGTACTGGAGCAATTTTGCTCAGCAGCATCTGTTCTGATAGGGGAAATAAATAAATACATTAAATAAATAAATAAATAAATAAATAATTTCACATGACTTGAACTCTGCAGCCTGATACCATCATTAGAGAGCTTTGACTGTGTTATAAATAACTTTTGATGCTAGCACAGCTTTGTGCATGCTCCTCCTTGAAGTGCCTACCTTGGCAGCCACTGTCAGCAGCCTACCCAAACGTGAGGGGAGGCTTCCATGATGGAAGTTGCTGGTGGGGATGTTGGGATGAAGAGATCTTTGTGTTCATCATGTGACATTGCCACCTTCTGCTTTGCCAGAGATGAGGGAGGCTTGAGGTCTTTCCCCATATCCACCAGCCCACATGCTCCCTGACACTGGCTCATTTCATTAGCTATGTAGGGTTGCATCTGCACCTGGATCCTGTAGGACCTTGTTATGGACCCAGCATCGCTTATTGCATGGCCAAAACCTTTCTTGAAGGAGACCAGAACATTTCAGTCCAGCCAGGAAAAAAGCCTTCTCCTCAGCAAAATGAACTTCTGAGCAGCTGCCAATTAGCTGCTGCAACAGCTCATGATGTCAGGTAGTGCTTGAAAGCCAGAGATTTATCATTCAGGGTCATGTAAAGTCTATGGCAAATCCAATCTGTGATGAAAAAAAGAGCCTCTAATGAAAAGATTCAACACAGGAAGTCTGATAAACTGATAATTTTACTTAAGATAATTACAGTGTTTACATCTAGGTAGCACTGACAGTTCAGGACTTTGATATACTCTAATGTGATTTACGGGCAGCAGCAAAGGAGCTGGGTTGAGGTCATCATCTTCGCCCCAGGAACATCCACCCTCTGTGCAAAGCAATAATGAGCATGTGCTGCCCCATCAGCTATGACTGACCAGGGGTGCCTTCTGCCTGAAGCACATCATCTTTGTGGGTGGCTGCTCAGAGATGACCCTACGTGGTGCTGATTAAATGCTAATGAGGATACTCCATAGGCAACTCCAGTTGCTTGACAAAGAGCCCAAAGGAGTGAGCCAAAGACAATGTACTGACCACAGAAGAGACAAGTGGGAAACGAGAAAGGAAATGAGGCTGCTTCGTCTTCCAGGAGCTGCTTTTGGTGCTTCAACAGTGGCCACAACTCCAAATATAAAAGAAGTCACCATCATCACCTCTAGCTCCATTCTGCCAACACAACTGGGCTGAGGAGACAGCCACAAAATGAGCAGTGGCCGGGGATCTGATGATTTTCAGCACGAATGCTGTGGCCGCTGTGGTTTTGATGATTTTCTTTGTCCCTTTCTCTTGGATGCCACCCTCCCCCCAGGAGTTCTCAGCTCAGAGCAGGACAAGCCACGTTGATGAGGTGGTGGAGACAGTCACAACCCAGGAGAGAAATATTGCATGAGCACAGTGGTTGCAGGAATAGTAAAAGCAGTTTTTGAGGGAGATGTCATCTGTAATATGAGAGCAGAGTAAGGACGGGCTTCATTCCTTCATCAGCAGAAGGAGCACTTCTGGGTGCCAGTCTCAGGTTTTAAAGGTGTGTAGCACCTGGACCAAAAAGAGGAAACTTTCATTTGGGTTTATCAACAGCTGGTGACTGTCTGAAAAGAAGCTGATGCTTGTGAGTGACACCAGAGTGGACAAGGTGAAGATCTGGGAAACAGACAAAAACCTCCTGAAGCAAATCCAGCACAGGCATTTCTGAATTTTACCCTCCTGTAAGTGTTATCAAGTAGACCTATTGGGGTTTGCATTTACCTCAACCCTTTCATGAAGATCCCACATGGATAAATGCAATCTGTTCTAGAATGACTGAGAAAGGATGAGGTATCTTATTCTGCCTCCTACCTGGGAGCAATATCTCTTTGCCATCTCACTGCCCTGCAGGAAAGGTACACACTGATCCTGAGAGGCACCCAAAATATCTCACTAGGTAGACAAGTCCGGGTTGTTGCTCACACCAGACCTCACAAAGTGGTTTATCTTGCTGGAAGGTTTCTGGAGAAACCAGAGGCTCAGGGACAATCTTCACAGAACCTTTGTCTTTTTTTTTTTTTTTATGGGCTTTCATCTCTGTATGGTTCAGAGATCAGTGGTTTATGAGCATTTTAAATGGAGGATGGATGGCCCCTTGCTCTGCATGGAGCAGTGTGAGATGCCAAAGCCTTGGCACCTGGAGCCAGCTCTCACCCCCAGAGCTGACCATCCGTGAAAGGGTTTCGTGATGAGCACGACGACTTCCACACTGAAACCATGCAAAGCCAAGCTCACATTTTACAGAAGAGGCTGCATCTCTGGGATGGATTTTGGCTATCACACACCCTTCAAGAGCTCCACAAAGCTGACATTTGGGGGAGGAGGAACACAAAGCAACCAGCCCATGTTTTTCATTAAAAAATGATAACGTTTCATGTCTAAAATGTCAAAATGAATCCTGTCACTGCATCTGATACAACTGGCATGAAGAGACTGCTCCAACAGCATGCCACCTCCCTTAGCCCCTTTTGATTTGCATTGTAGCTGATGTCTTCCAGGATATGGACAAGGAAGGAGGAGGAAAACGATACTAAGCAGGCTGCCTCTCCCGAGCAGAAAACCTCTGTCATGGGGTTATATCCATCTGCTCTTTAAATGAAGACAACCTCCTGTAATCCCCTTCCCCAGCATGTAAGCATCCACCTGAGACTCGGCACAGGAAGGCAGTGAAGAGATGGGAGTGAACAAGAAAGAACAGCACAGCCAGAAGAAGAGAGCATGTTCTCAAAGGCACCACCAGTGTGCCACCATCTAGGATCATCTGCCTGTGACAGCAGATCAATTAAAATAATACCTTCCTGATACCCATGGAGAGAAAGTCCTCATGTGCCAGTGTCACACTGCTTTGCAGTCCCATCCTGAATTTTGATACCTACCACACTGGTAGCTCTGCTGTCTTTCCAGAGGCAACAGCTGCACCCTTCCTCCTGGCTTATGCGCTGGAGCAGCAAGGCCAGAAGTCACCTGTGATGCAAGGACCAAGAAATCAGGTGATGAGCCCTGCTCACTGTCATACAGAAAGAAAAGGAGGCAAACAGAGAAACTCCAGGCTGCTGCAGTGGAGTGGGTAAACTCAGCAAGGCAGCAGGCAGTGGTGTGTCCCCACCCCCAAATCTGGCCTTTCCAGAATCAGCTGGTACTAATTTTGAGCACATTTTTAAGCTGCAACCTCAAATGTTTGTGTTTGTTTTATTTAGTTTTGTTTTGTTTTTTTCCAAGGCCCCCCCTTTTTTTTTCTTTTTTTTCTTTTCTTTTTCTTTTTTGCAGCTGGGACCATTGCTGGTGATGGCATGGGGTGAAGGCCTGGTGAACCACTGAGCTGAGTTTAGGGTAGCATCCCCTTCTGTGTCCGATGGGGAGAGGCTGGAAAGCAGCTGAAAAAAAGTGAGACAACAGGCCAAGGTTCTGTCATTGTGAAGGAGTCAAGTGTCAGAGAAACAAAACAGACCTTCCAGCAACTTGGAACTTTTCTTCTGGAACTGGATGCAACTTCCTCCCAGGTGAGACAAAAATCATCCCCTTCCCTCAGGCTGAGGAGGAAGAAGCATCACCACTGATGCCTCTGGATCTCCATGGGAACCAGATCAGAGAGGGGGAAAGTGAAAGAGAAAAGCAGAGAGCAGATGGAAAAAGGGAGGGGGTGGTGTTGGGATGAGAAGCCCTCTGTGCACCTGAGATGCCCTGTGGAGAGCAGGAACAGGCTTGTTGCAAAAGCTGCTGCCTTGGGGAAGACAATGGAGCTATGCATGGAGTGTGTGGTGGGGGAATGGCGTGTTTCCTCACGGCAGATTAAAGCTGGCAGCGATATTGGCAGAGCGAGCTTGTGAGAAAAAGTAGAAGCAGGCAAGAGGGACTTGCTCTTCCCACAGGTTTCATGGGGAGCAGAAGAACAGGGTGATCAAAGAAAGGAGACAAGGGATGCTTCTCCACACCCATCCTCCACCTCCCCTCCATCCCTCTAGGGAGCCTGTGGTAGGAAAATACCCTCAGCAGTGTCACCTGCTCCTCTCCAAGCATAGCCTGGGGGTCTCCAGACAGCAGCGGCTTTTGTTCAGGCTGGGGTAAGCAACCTGGGGTACCAGTGGCCATTGAGCCCACCCAAAGTTCACTGCTGAGAAGCTCACCCCTTCACTCTGTGGCAAAACATGGGAGAGCGGCATGGGAGATCGTGGTGAGCCAGGGAGACCAGCAGTGGACTGGCCAAGTATTGCTCACAGGCATTAGCTCTGCACCTTGCAAGTGCCTCTCTGCTGTCCCATGATGGCACCAGGTTTCTGCTGCTCAAGAGCAGTGTGAGAGCATTTCCATGCTGCTGAGGGGAAGAGAGAGTGCTCTCCACCAAGAACGGTCCCCTCCTGCTGGGACATCTGCTTGCTTGCCTGCTCCTAGGAGCAGTGTCTTGGACAAGCACAAGCAGTGACTTAGTCTTGGTCTGCCTCTCTCCCTTTCTTCTTTGAGTTATCTACCCAAACATTCTTCTTGAATGCTCCTTTTCAGCTGAGAGAATGAAACCCACAGTTGGGGAAGTCATGTTGCTACCATCTTCTGCCCTGTTGCCTTTGGAGGGGGGAGTTATCCAGAAAGAGCACAGGTCTCTCCACATGGGTGCTCAGCTCTCTGCCTGCACTGACATTGCTCCAGCTCACACAACGCTGGTGCTGTTAGACTCAGCCTTACAGTAACTTTAGTGAGCATTTTGTGGCCCTGGACCGCCTCGGGATGCCATTAGCTTCTCCATTAGGAACTAGTGGGAGAGAGCTGGCAGATGTTGGTGCCTTTACTTGACCAATCACACAGATCATAGACTCACAGAATCATTTTGGTCAGAAAAGACCTTTAGGATCATTGAATAAAACCATTATCTAACTCTACCAAGTCTGGTGCTAAACCATGTTCCTTAGCACCACATCTATGTGTGTTTTAAACACCTCCCAGGATGGCAATTCAACCAGCTCCCTGGGGAGCCTATTCCAGTATTTGATAAACCTTTGAGTGAAGAAGTTTCTTCTAATGTGCAATGCAGATGGTGCTCCTGCCTCCCCTCTTGAAGGTGTATTTTCCAATGTATGGGTGGGATTTCACCATCATGCCTGACTACACAGTGATGGAAGCAGCTCCTGGGACTCCCATGTAAGGGTTGCATGCACAGGGCCACCCAAAGCAGTTGCAAAGCTTCTTTATTCCAACCCAAACATCTGCATTTCCAAATATATTCCTTCACTATCTGAGGCAGGAGGACACAATCGTGAAGGTAACTTCATGGTGTGGTGCTACATGCCTGACAAACTGGTTGAGGCTTCAGCCATTTCTCTTAGACAACAGACACTTTTTAACCAGCAGACTCCTGCTGACCTGACATTTCTTTTAATGTATGTCCCCGAGTGGGAAACTCCTACCCATTCCCTGCTTCCACACACACCAGCATGCTGTCTCCGTGCCACATTGTCCAAATTCTGGCATTTCAGGGCAAGAGCAGTGAAGGATTTGGTGCACAAGGTACAGCCAATGCTGCACAGCACCTGGAACTCATTGTCTCCTTTCTGGAAGGAAGAGAAGGAAGCTGTGGTCTGGTCACAGTATCACAGTATGACCAAGGTTGGAAGAGACCTCGAAGATCATCGAGTCCAACCTGTCACCACAGACCTCACGACTAGACCATGGCACCAAGTGCCACATCCAGTCCCCTCTTGAACACCTCCAGGGACGGCGACTCCACCGCCTCCCCAGGCAGCCCATTCCAATGGCGAATGACTCTCTCGGTGAAGAACTTTCTCCTCACCTCCAGCCTAAACTTCCCCTGGCGCAGCCTGAGACTGTGTCCCCTTGTTCTGGTGCTGGTTGCTAGGGAGAAGAGGCCAACCCCTTCCTGGCTACAACCATCTTTCAGGTAGTTGTAGAGAGCAATGAGGTCACCCCTGAGCCGCCTCCTCTCCCAGCTCCCTCAGCCTCTCCTCATAGGGCTTGTGCTCAAGGCCTCTCACCAGCCTTGCTGCCGGGTCATTTTGGCCTGTCCAGAGCACTCGCCACCAGGGCCTGCTCAGCAATGCAGCTTGCCTCTGCTGATAGATTTGTGGAAAGCATCAGAAATGTTGAGCTTGTCTTCTGCTCCACAGCAGAGCTACCAGTGCTTTGTTTTGCTCTAAGCTGGGCAGCTGCTGGCTACACTGCTCTCTGCACTTGTAATGGTCATTGTCACAGCATCATGGAATCACCTGTTTGCAAAAGACCTTAGGCTCATCAAGTCCAACCATAGCCTAACACCTCCCAGTACACAACTGTTAAACCATGTCTCTAAGCACCTCATCCAAACATCTTTTAAACACCTCCAGGAATGGTGACTCCACCACTTCCCAGGACAGCCTGTCCCAGTGCCCAGTGACCCTTTTGGAAAAGACATTTTTCCTAATATCCAGTCTAAAGTCTAAACCTCCCCTAGTGCTGCTCGAGGCCATTTCCTCTCATCCTATCACGTATTACATGGGAGAAGAGGCCAGCCCCCAACTTGCTACACCTCCTTTCAGGTAGTTGTAGAGAGCCATGAGGTCTCCCCTCAGCCTCCTCTTCACCAGGCTGAACAACCTAATTACCTAATTTTATTTGTGAGTCCAGAGTCCAGATGCATCCTCCCTTTTTAGAAGGAGTGAATGACACCGACACAGCCATCAGTTCTCCCCTGTACACCTACCTTCCCCTGGGATGCTTAGAAAGGTGTCTGAGCCCTCCTTCCACTCCATACAGCTCTCTCTTTTTGCAGGAAGAGGGGAAAGCTGTACTTGAAAATGATTGTTCCTTCAGGAAAAAAAGAAAGGTGGTGGGGACAAATGGGTTTTCTCCCTCCCACCACCATGTCCAGCGGAGATGGAGGTCAAACCATGAGAGTTAGGACAGAGTGATGCCAGCCTGAGCATGCAGCAATGCCCTGGGGAAATGGGGCACTTTGTGTCTCTGGACAGAATATTGCCTCTTACCTTTGCTCAATGCTGCCTGTGCCACAGAGCTTCTCTCTTAGGTGGCTTGCTGAAGCTTTTCCTCCTCCCCCCCAAACACAACCCTTAATGTGCTACAGTAAATGGGGCTGCCCTGGCTCATCACAGAGCTCAGGCCCTTTGCCATAGGAGAAGCAGGAGTAGGGCTGTTTCAGCGGGCAGGAGCTGAAGAGAGATTTTCTTTCCCGGATCTGTAAGCAATCGCTGCTTTACAGTCTGTATTTTTCCACTTGGGAAAACCAGGTTTGGGACAGATGCTACAACAGCAATCTGAAATCAGATTTAACAGTTAGGGCTTTATGCACTGCAGCAGAACAGAGGTTCAAAGGGGAGGGAAGGAGAGTGCCTGCAGCTTGCCAGTTGGAGGGATCCATTTAAAGAAGCAATAACAAAAACACACACACACACTCGCCCCAAAGAAAGCCTTCTTGCAGGCACGGCCTCAAGTAGACGCACATGAAGCCACAAAAGAGAGGGAAATGCCTGCACTGATGTGCCTGTCCCCAGCCAGAAAAATATGCTGGGCAATATGCACAAACTGAAGAGAGACAAACCAGGATGATACTGCTGGACCCAAAACAAAAGTCCTCAAGGAAATAAATTCCCTGATCAGTCGGCATCTGGGCTCTAGGTCCTGTACAAACAAATACGGCATACAAAATGGACAACCATAAACAAGGACATCTGACATTCTACTCAGCTGGATGGGACATTAAATGGGAGCTCAGATTTCAGGGAATGGCATTTAACCTGGGTATCACGCTGCCCAAATGAATACTTTCTCCACTGCTGAGGTCATCTTCTCCCTCCTCTTCTGTTTCAGTCCTGTTTCCATCACCAAAACTGTCTTGCAAATTCAGGATGAGCTCTCTACCAACAACACACGGTAAATAAATCATCTAGCTTTAAACTCTCCTGATTCAGGCTGTTCCTCTCTTCTTCAGGGTGGAAACCAGCAAACCATATCACTTCAGAGCAGAAACACCAGCTGATAACATAATCCTGACATTTGCTTGCTGCAGATTAAAGAAAGCTCTAGTAATTACTGGAAAACCTGTAAGTTTTGGTTCTGTCAATAGCCATCTGTATTCTCTATCACTAGAGTACGCTGATGTTTGACGTCAGATTTCCCACCCTCGGTAACTAGCAAAGTGTTGGCCCAAAAGTAGCATTGTGAACAGTTATTGAAAGAACTTCACTGTATGGATCACTGCTGACACCACAGAACACTGCTTTTTGTAGCAGGAAGAATTTCTGGGACCTTCTTTGACTTCCCAGCATCTGCTGAGGCTGTTGACAGAGGACTCCCACTTTGATGCAGTGAGGATACCAGGCCATTTGGTGGAGAAGACAGCTAAGAAAACATTATGGAGCTTTCAGGTTTTGGCCAGTAAGAACTACAGCCTGGCCTGAACTGGGAAGACACCACTAGAAAGCCAACCAAGAATTAGTTTATTCATAGACTGCTTACTTTTAGCTTTGGAGCCAACCTAGCTTGTAAAGTTCCTGAACTGACTTTCACCTGATGCATGGAAGTGCTTTATGAACCCTGGTCAAAACTAACATTCAGTTAATGGCCCACAAGCTAAACAGACAGAACTGGGACACTTAGTGAAATTTTCCTCTCCAGGGAAGGTGGTCTGGT
The DNA here is from genome assembly GCA_033816785.1 of Picus viridis. Lineage (NCBI taxonomy): Eukaryota > Metazoa > Chordata > Aves > Piciformes > Picidae > Picus > Picus viridis. The sequence goes on along the minus strand of CM066568.1, from coordinate 21,623,113 downwards.
CAAAGCCAAGAGTAGAGGCAAGAGTGAGCAGTTTCTAATAATGACACAATCCCTAATTGTGTAAGTCATCACTTTGACTCAGCTCCAAGAAAGCATGTCCACACAAAATGCTATTTGCATTAACTACACTTAGCCAGGCCAAGTCCTGCACCCACTGCACTTACATGGTGGAACTTAATGTTGACCTCAGTGAGTCACAGGCACGGTTCTCAGTTGTGTGGGAGTAAAACCAAACTCACAGTCAAAATCTGGGCAGAATAACAAAGAGCTGCCCATCTTGAGTTGTCTAGCTCAAGCCCCTGGTCTGCAGGTAATTCTCCTCCCTCATTCACTGACCGCCCACTCCTGAACACAAGACAAAAGACTTTGACAGGAAGCTCCAGCAGATTTTATTCAATGGTATACAATAGGGAGAAATTAAGATTACAGAAGAATTGTACACACTACTGATGTTTCAAGTTGCTAAAACAAACCCATCGTGACAAGAAGGACTGAGGCTGACAACGTAACAAGAAGCATGGTGACCATCTCTCTAGTGTCCATACCTGCAAATACACAATATGTTAATGCCTTTTAAAGAAGCATGTTTCTTACTAGTGCTGCTAGATTTATTCTCATTCCACCACAAAATAATTAACTGGTAACACAGGTGAAGATGCTGTGGAAATCTTAGGAAGAGCTCCACATTTCAGTTCCCCCAAAGACTATCCAGATACTAGTCAGAAAAAGCCTCAGCAATTCCCCAATATTACATGCAAGAGACCCTCAGTTTAGTCATCTTTTGCCTTGAGTCCCATGGTAAATATAACCTGCATGGAAACGTGGTCAAGGCTTGCCTGAGCACCAAAGGCCTTACTGCACACCCTGAAGATGATGTTCATCCATGTCTCCATTTCTCATCATGCTGCCTATGCAATATTACGTCACGAGCCAGGCAATATGGGCTCAGTTTTCATTATGTGTTCATTAAAACATCTTCATATCAAAACTATAGTGCCTGTCATGTCAATTTGCACAGCTGCCTGTGAACCAGATCCCAAAGGTAATCCTGAACAGTTATAATACTGGTTTTGCTTTGTTTTAGTTTGAATTAATTATTAACAACAACAACAACAAAAAAAAGGGATGGGGAGAGGAAAAATCCAGTTGAGAGAAGATTCATGGATAAATGGTGCAGAATGATGCAAGTAACTGGCAAACTTCCTAACTGCTCTCAACATTACCATTCTCCCTCAAAATACAATTAGCCTTCCAACCCATCCATGGCTCTCCTATTATTATTCTAACAATAGACCTTTGAAAAACACAAAACAAAATAAAGAATACAAAAATGATGAACAAATGGGCCAAGGCTGTAGCAATGGCTACATGGACATTTGATTTCCAGATGCTAGGAAATCAGTCTATTAATCTCTGAGCCTATTAGAGCTATAAAACAAATCACCAAGATACAGAGGGACCCAATAAGACTTCTGGCACCTCAACAAAAATGGTCTTGAACACAAGCAACTAAATTCAGGTCACTCGAATTGCCCATGTGGCAGTACAGTATTCACCTGAGGCTTCACTTGCAGCGAATTCTGTTTCTCTTCTGCTCTCCATTCTTTGGAGAGAATGTCAATAGAAATCACTGTTTTGTAACAACTCTCACTTACCCCACAGCTATTTGGGCTTCCTTCAGAGCTCATATAGCACCAGGTGACTAAGGAAAGGTCCTTATCAAGGAAGGTGTAGAAAAAAAATTTCTTTCTCAACAGCAACTATGTCCTCAAGCCCACAAATGAGAATGACTATCTGCATATCTGACATCGATCATTCCTATTAACAGAAGGAGAACTGGATTTCTCATCTTGAGATCTGTGCAGGATACCTACTTTTGGAACTCCCATTCCCTGTTGTCCAGCGGACATACTTGGCGAGTTTTGAGCCAGCGAGAGATGCAGTGGAAGTGGAAAGCATGCTGGAAGAGAAAGTCCAGATCACATCATTTCAGAACACGTGAATGTATCTCAATGTGAAAACTACCATTGAAAGCACCGTGGTAAGAAGAGTGCATGCAAAGGTGGGGAGGACTAATCAGCCAGCTCACTGGTAAACACCAAGGAGTTGATCCACATTTTCAGGGAGGAAGGGAACATTAGGGAAATGGCAGCAGGGAGCCTGTTCCACAGTGCATGCAATGGCAACTGACTCACTTCTGATGAAGGAGAGAACAGAGTTTAGCAGCTGCTAAAATTGGCAGAGCAGATGCTGATAAGAAGCATAATCAGAAAGACAAGAAAAAGGATTTCACAGTGAGTATCAGGGATGATATGTATGTATAAATGCTGAAGCTTTCTGCCAGTCTTCTGGACAAACCAAAGCCTGAATAAAAATGAGCTTGCAAAATTGCAAAGAAAAAAAAACCCCAAACCTATTAAATGCTTAATAAAAACACCCTTTTCCACATCCCATACAGCTACTCAAAAGCAAGGTTCCACTTGGTAACTCTTTGCAGACAAAAACCTAATTTTGATACTGGCATATTCTGACATGGTTAAAAAAGTTGCTCTTGTTCTTTACAAACAGAAGTGGAACATTTATAATCCTGTTCCAACATTATCACGCTGTAACTTGATCCCATAGCACAGTGAGGATGGGACTGAGGAACAGGTAGTTATTCCATTATGGAAAATTTTATCTTCCAACTCAGGCCCAGGCTAGCTAAAAGGTATGCAAGTTTGAGTTCACATGCTAGTGGGACCACGTACAAAGGAGTGCATATGGCAACGAAGAGCCGGAGATTATACACTACAACTGATGTGCTCTTCCTCCAAAATGGGAAGCAAATCACCTAGTTACCCCATACTGACTCCTTGAATCAGCCTGCACAAAGACAAATCAAGCATGCTGACACCCAAGTAATCCTATTACCAGGAGGGAAAAAAAGGCATAGCTCCCAGGCAGACTCTTGATCAGGAAAATCATGCTCAGAATGAAAGATCTATTCTTCTTAAAAACAAAAAAAACTACGGGGGGAGAGGGGAAGGGAGGCAGGGTATGTGTATAAAGGTCTATCTTCCTCCCTTCTCTTCTTCTCTATTACATCTCTCCCAACTTCCACTCTTGCCTTTTGTTTCCCCTTCTCTCCCTCTTTTCTACACTCTACTAAACATACAGTGTTTATTTTTTTCTGGTGGGTTATCTGGAAGATTCCATAGAACTTGTTTTGTCCAGAGTCATGAAAAAGGGGGAGAGCATCATTACACACAAGCTCTGCAGTAAATCAGATTTCCTTACATTGCAGACACCCCATGCAACTGTGCACTCTTCAGAGGTAGCTGATGCTTGGTTTGCTTGACATTCTATGCCTGTGAAAATAAACACATATATGCAGGAGCAGACGCACATGCAACACCCAGTGGTAAATTGCTTCATAATAAGTGAAAAGGAGGAGGAAAGAGCAAGTAGTTTCATTTAATACATCAGAAAGTGTCAAGAGCTATGGTTTAATGTGTACTGTTTTCCCAAGTGTATCAGAACAAAATACACCTCATCCTGCTTTCCTCCATCATCTGCTTTTTCAAAGTTCCAGGGGACAAGGCTACACAGCTCATCTAAGGACGACCTGTGTCTGCTTCCCCACTTTTACAGATAAATATTTTTAACTTGGTTTTCTCCTCTGTTTTGAGAGATGTCTTTTGATGATCAGGTGAGGATACATTTACTTAAACTTCTTAGCCAGGTTTCTCTAAATATCAATTCACTGTCCTCTCAGACATTTTGTACTACCAGTTGTATTTACAAATTCCTTTGCTCATGTACTGCTGGAGTTTGTCTTTCTTCTGCAGACTTGTGGCAGGCACAAAAGGAAATACAATTTTAAAATGTATGCTTAAAACCTTTTGTATCTTGAAGCTGAGGACACAGGATGACCACAAAAAGGATAAAGATTACAGGTTTGGGTTATAGTTTGGGGGTTTTTGTCAGGTGGCGTGGGTGAAGATGAGAAAGAGTGAGGAAAGAGGGAAGAACAGCACTGAGAAAATAAATGCAGCAACCTGATTCTTTATTTCAGACCCTGAACAACTCACTTCTGCTCCAGCTCAAGAAGAAACTTCAGGAGGAAAAAAAAACTCCTTCCAACTCCTCAGTAATCAACAGCACAAACCTAAGACTAACATTTTAAAGGATGGTTTCTTTAAAAGTCAAGCCTAAATGACTTAAAAACATGTGCTGATAGATGATCAGTTTAGAACTCAATACATGGGCTTGTTCCTTGCTTGTTTTTCAGATCTTATTTTCCTGGCAAAGAAGATGTCTGAATGAGCTCCAATTCTCTGTTCACTGTTCATGTGGCCAAATATGCTCAGAGGAAAAGGAATTTGATTCACCAATTAAAGATTAAAAAACCAAAACAAAACAACAACTTTAAAACCTCACAGGTTTGGCTGGAAAATGTGATTAAGAAAATGGAAGATGGTCAAGAATCTTGAAGGGCATTGGACATTTGTTTAAAATGTGACACCCAAAACTGCTGCAATAACTTTACTGCTACTGCAGTGTAGACTCATGATCTTACTGAGTTCTAAATAATTGGCACGAGCCTCTACAGTAACAGAAAACTGTGAGAGGATGAGTAGTAGGAAAGGGAGGGAAATCAATTTGAAAGAAGAAAAGTCAACTGGTAAGCAAACTTTAACTCAAGAAATCTCTGCTGAAAGCAAGGGAAGTATTTTAGCACGTAATACCCTTAACTTGGTTCTTCTCCTCTTTCCCTGGTGGACACAGGATATTTAGCATATTAGATCTGAAGTCCATCTAGCCCATTTTCATTTAATTTTCCCCAGGCTTTTAAGGCATCTCTAGTTTGACTTGGAATGAGAGGTTTGGCCCTTTGAGGAGCTGCTAAGGACTTTGGGTTTGTCTAGTCTGGAGGAAAGGAGGCTAAGGGACAAGCTCATTGCTCTCCACAGCTTCCTGAGCATGGCAAGTGGAGAGGGAGGCACTGATTTCTTCTCCTGGTTATCCAGTAATAGGACACATGGGAATGGTTCAAAGCTGAGCCAGAGGAGGTTTATACTGCACATTAGGAAGCATTTCTTTACCAAGAGGGTGGTAAAACACTGGAATAAGCTTCCTAGAGAGGTGATTGATGCTCCAAGCCTGTCAGTATTTAAAAGGCATTTGGACAATGCCTTTAATGAAATTTTATCTTTTGGTCAGCCCTGAACTGGTCAGGCAGCTGAACAAGATGATTGCTGTAGGTCCCTTCCAAATTAACTGGTCTAGTCTAGTCTAGTCTGTTCCCCCAAAATGCAGAGTGAGCTCTTCAATTTAGTTTTTCAAACTTCAGAATTTTACCCTTGCAGTTCTCTCCAGTTTCTTAGGAATTATCTGCAGATTTCACTGAATACTTACCCTAAGTTCCCCCCATCATATGACTCCTTCTACTTATAACACCCATGTAATACACTCAGTATTTCCTGTTAGTATCACACTCTCAAAATATATGTACTCAGCTATCATCTTCCATTCCTACTTATGACTTAGCAAACTATATATACTGAGTTCTGTTCTTTTATTCTTCTCATCAATTCCAAATCATTCAACCTGTTAAGCATCCTGAGACTCTTCTTCAGATTCTATGCAATATGTCTATCTTTGTGAGGCTGGAATATCAAATGTGGTATATCAATTGTGGCACCAAAGAAAAGAGATGATATTTTGATGGCACATTTTATACAGTTCAGAACAATGCCAGTTACCTTAATCCAATACTACATTCCACATTGTAGGCCACAAGGTAATCCACCATACTCAAAGTGTTTAGTTAACACTCCCCAACTTACCATGTTGCAATGAGAGTACCAGAGAGCAAGCCTTTGAAGAAATCAAGGGCACTCCTCAAGTAAAATCTAAGCAGGATCTGGGTCTTTTCAGAGAAGACTGAAATAAAAACACTGAAAATCTCCTCATTCCTCCTGTGCACTGAATACAAACCTAATTGAGGGTAGGGGGAATCCTCAGACTGTATTATTATTGAATCATAATGTACATGCATGAGAACTGCATAACACCTTAACACTGATGCCTGACTTTATAAAGGTAACAATCTCCTGTTAGCACAGCTGGCATTACCTATCACTCTTTTCATGGCTTCCCTTTCAAGGTTTCTCTTCCTCACTAGGAGAGGGAGCTATTTGCATCCTGCATTTTATCAAATTGAATCTTGTGCTGTTCTTCCCTGCACATTCTATTAATTTTTCCTCAATTTCCCATCACTTCACATCTTATGTTTGAAAATCTAATTAAAGTGCTGTTTAACAACATTAATGATCTGTTAACAAGGAAGTAAGTAAAGCCAGAGCCAGCACTGATCTCGGAACACCAATTTAGATACTCCTTCTACTCTGTACACTGTCAATATTGGTCTGTCATTTGCAGTCCAAGCTTTTCATAGCATTGCTCATACCCAAATTAATAACAAGTTATGCTTGAGGAACTAAAAAAAATAACACAAACAAACAAACAAAGCTACCTATGTTATTTTCCCTTTACTGTTTTTCCTAATCTACATGCAGGCTCTCAACCCCACTCCCATGTTGGCAGGATCTTGGGGTTTTTTTAAGAACTGACATGCAAAATTCATTACTGGAAAACAACATTGGTCCACTCTTTCTCCAGGTCCTCCACACCTCTCTTTCATCCTCATATGTCCTATTTGCTATTTATAAAAAACAGCAAGTAAGTGAGACAGCAGTAATTTTGAGGCAAATCCATAGAATGAAACACATCAGCATCCACTATTTTACAACACAGCCCACTTATTATGAATAATTATCCTGAATGACAGGATTATATATATATTTATATAAACATATATTTATATACTTATATAAATATAGATATATAAAAATGCTTTAATGCAACTTCAGTTCTACACAAACCTTTAAAGATTCCATTTGCCTGTCAGTGATGTGCTTTCCTTTCCAATATATCAAAATACAAACAGATCTGTCCCAAAGCAAAGAGGTGAACTGGCTTAACCCATTTTCAGCCCTGCATGTTACAGTGTGTTTTCATGAAGTAAAGCAATGTATCTGAAGGGGGCTTACAAGAAGGCTGGGGAGGGACTTCTCAGGCTATCAGCTAGTGATAGGACCAGGGGGAATGGAATGAAGCTGGAGGTGGGGAGATTCAGGCTGGATGTGAGGAGGAAGTTCTTCGCCATGAGAGTGGTGAAGGGCTGGAATGGGTTATCCAGGGAGGTGGTTGAGGCCCTGTCCCTGGAAGTGTTTAAGACCAGGCTGGATGAGGCTCTGGCCAGCCTGATCTAGTGCAGGGTGTCCCTGCCCATGTCAGGGGTTGGAACTAGATGATCCTTGTGGTCCCTTCCAACCCTGACTGATACTATGATACTATGAATGTCTGAACATAGCTGTGTAATTATTTAAATATGAGGTAAAATCAGGTGCATCTCTCACTAGCTAGGACTATGAACTTGAGGTCTCCGTTTTCTGAAGCAGTTTATTTTCATACATGCTTCCTGACAGCAAGTTACCATTACCAGTAGTTTCAAGGGTGACTGCATAAAATCAAAGTGCAACAAAACCATCACAATGTACCTGTCTCCTTGTTTTGGGGGTTCCACAATCTTCACATTTTAGTAATACAGGTGAACAAGACAAATTTCTGTCTTGGGGATATTAAAGTGTCATAAATCCCTCCTAACTGAAACCAGATGGACAGTAACAGTGTCAACAACATCTTGTCAATTTTGAGGGAAAAATAAAAAGGTTTTGTACTCATTACCAATTCTTTAAAGGACTGAAATGCATGCATACCTATTTCATGACAGAAATTTCTATACTTAGTTGCATTATCACTTTCTTTTCCTACACAGCAAACATGACTACACAGCAAGAAATCAAACCGATACTAGCAATATATTGGTTTTGATTTAGGCATTTGATTATCTTCCTTTGTAAATGAACAATTAATTCTCTAGGTGGCTACAAAACTCCCCATAACATTAACTAACTTATTTATGCAAGGTAGTTTTTATAGCACGAGGACTCCAATGAAGTCACTGCTCCAAGCCCTTCCTGGCCAGACACAGAAAGTGTTAGAAGATTTCATCCTAATAACTGTTAATAAAAAGTTAATACCCATAGCAACATCCCCAACTCTAAAATCTAATATCTCTCTTTGTGAGCAACAGCTGTTGGGTCAATAATTTCAGTTCCTCCTGGCTCTTTATTATTACTCCCTTTCCTCTCTGTTGCACCTGAAACAGACTTAGCAGCATCATTTTGTCTGAGGATGTGGTATCAAGTGATTCTACTCTTTACAAGAACAGGGCGAGGGAAAAGCAGTAGGGTTACAGAGGTCACAAAACCAGGTTATAGGACTTCAGCATTACAAAAACTAGAGCTTAACATTTGCACTGTGAAGAGTTAGTTCCTAACTAAAAGATGCATTTCCTCAATTATACCCTCAACAGGGAAAGTTTCAGCTGTGCATCACATGCAAGTCCAAAGTGTCACTGCCTTCCCCACCATTTACTTACATAGATCCATAATATGGTTTCTGCAAATGGCACAGTTATCAACCACAATGTCCCATGCCCACAGAGCTACTGCGTTCCACTAGAAGGGAAAAAGGGAAGAAAAACATAATTTTGATTCAGTTTACAGCACACAGAAATTCTTCTTATTCCTCAAGAGCCCATGTAACTTTTAAATTTAAAAGTGGGGGTATTTAAAAAAATATTTTAGAACTTCTGAGTAATTATTTTTCATGATTCCTGGTTACTAGAAAACAGGGGTTCATTCCTCTCACAAACCTCCCAGACTCTCCTTCCAGCCACAAGACCAAGATAACTCCCATAGTTGCCCCTTTTTTTGTGAAACAAATGCAAACACCTCCATTTCTGTTCAAAATCCAGAGGCAAGGATGCAGCTCATACATCCTCAGTTCTGATGGAAAGGGCAGTGCCTTGCAGAAAGGCCAATCCAGGTGTCATTTTGTTAAGGGAAATTTCCATTATTTGCAGCACTTTTTATGGTAACCACCACCACCACCCCCCTGGAGCAGCTGGGGTCAAGAACTAAAATAATCTCTAATGCTACCCTTCACTGGCCCCTAAACAGGCTCCTCTGCAAAAAGGTTGCTAGACAATGACCTACCAGCAAGGGTGAATATAAAGTTCCTGAAGTACTACTAAATTAACCTTTCAAAGACTTTGTTTATAAAAAAGAAACAACAAGGAATATCTCTGTCCCATGCTACTTCAGGGGAAGGGCTGGCTACAAATTTCCATGGCAACTTTAGAAAATTGATTCAGAATAAGGACTTTAAGAAAAGCTATGCAGAAAAGCACAGCACCTTTTTATTCCTCCATAAAACCCATAATCAGGTGTTCTGTAAATTCATTAAATAAATGGGGCTGCCTTCAATACTCAAAGCAATCCAAAATCACATTGGTAGTCAGGATAATCTTCATTTATTACTTTAGTGGTGTAGATTTTTTTCCCCTTCCATTTTTTCAGGATATCATTGTACTATCTACTGTGTGCCATTTATGCCTCAATGTTTTCACTGCTTTCCCCAGTTATGAATTCTGAAAGAGGAATGCAGACTGCCAAGTATTGATGAGCAGTATCCATTTTGATAAGCACTTCCAATTTTTCATTAGTAGCGATATAAAAAGTCATCATAATACTACCAGATCAGTAGTGATCTCATTTTTAATCCCCCTCTTCCAACTTCAAGTCTGGCCAGCTTTCTGACCGAGGTACTCATCTCTCAAGGACTTCATCTGCACTCAACAGCAGCTAGGATAAAAGCTCCCAGCACCCTTATCTGTCTCACAATCTCAGGTACTTAATCTCTTGTTCCAACATAAACCACTCTGGTGACCTACAGACCCGTATTGAGTCACACGTGTAACAAGTACCCCTTAGTGCGTTGCTGGGGAGGAGCAATGCTACTGACACACAAAAAGCGTCCCTGCCTGCTCCTTTCATGTGCTATTATATCTGTCCCTGTTTCCAAAGAGCAAGCGATCATGTCACCCTAACACCTTCTGCATAGGCCTGCAGCCCTGTGCAGATAAGGGTTTCCATCATCGCTGACGGCATCCACATTTCAAACCACATATACAAGCAGGAATCACACGAAATGTGTGCCAATATCCAATCAGAGGCCATTTCTCCTCAATTTCTACCTTAGTACAAGTCCACACAGCCACCCCACTTGCTCTGCACAGGCTTGGCCTATCACCACTATCCAGCTGACACACTGGTGGCACTGGACAGAAAGCTGTGTTATGGCTGGTTTGGGGAAGCAAAGCCAGGTTGAGAGGAGTGAGCTTACTGACTACATAGATATTGTTATAATTTCCTTTGAAGAAGGGGGGTGTGGGGGAATAATCAACGACACAAATTTGTGCCGAGTGTCTTACGCAGCACATGGGCTAGCTCAGCCGGCTGGGCCAGAGCGGCCGCGGCTGAGGTGACAGCAGGATTCCACCCCTGCTCCTCAAGCCGAACTGCGCCGAGGCTCCATGCAGCGCGGCTGAACCGGTAAAGAGACCGAACAGCCAAGGGCGGCGGAGCCCCTAACACGGGCAGCCCCCAGATCTCCCTCCTCCCGCCCGCACAGCCCAGGCCTCCCGCGCCCGCTGATTGGCCAGCCTCTGCTCCACGTGCGGCGCCCCGCCTCAGCCATTGGCCCGGACGCATGCCAAGACTCCCCACAGGCACCGTCCCACCCCTCCCGCCGCGCCGGTGCGGAACCGGGCTCCCGGCTCCGTGAGGGGAGCGGGAAGTAGCCTCTACCGCGCCCCACAGGCCAGCCCTGGCCTCTTCCCCCTCTCTGTGGCCAGCTGGAGAAGCGAGCCGGCGGGCCTCACTTTTTCACTTCGAAGCGCTTCTTGCCGGCGCCGCTGTTGGTGCCACTAGGAGTATCCACATCCATTGCGGCCGCCATTTTGGATGCGTGAATCGCCCGTCCTGCTCCTCGCGCGTGCGCGCAGAGGAGGGCGGGGCACAGAGACAGCGAGCAGAAGGAGCGGGTGGGGTAAGCGAGGGGGCTGGGGCTGGCGTTCGCCCCGCCCCGTCGCCAACAAGTGCGAGGCAGGCCGCGAGAGCCGCCGGGGTAGGCCGGGAGCACGGTCACGTGAGGCTGGTTCTTAAAGGCGCCGGCCGGCCGGGGCGGGGCCGCGCGCGTCCTTCCGCCGTTACCTCATCGCACTCTCCTTACCCCCTCCCGCCGCGGGGTTGCACAACCCGGGGGGAGCGGGAGAGCGAGGGGGCGGTGGGGGAGGCGCATTTAAAGGCCTGCGCCGTGCCGATTTTGCCTTGCGCGGTGTTGCTGGGCGAGGCCCGTTTGCCCGTCAGGCGAAGCAGAGAGCGGTTCACCGGAGTCTGCGTTGGCCCTGCGACTCTTTCTCTCCCTCCTTCTTTCTCCGGTTGCATGGTAGAAGGATAAATTTTAAGCACAACCTCAGACCCTACAAACCTGCTGTTCATACTCGGGCCCTGAGTTTCACGTAGCACATCTCTAAAAATCACTTGGGATTTGTGTGACCTCATATGAAGGGCTTCGGTCCTGAAACTTCCGTCTTGCTTTCATCCGTCGTAATTAGCAAGTGTAGAACGAGGCAGGATTTCTGGTGTTGCTGCTGTACCACCAGTTTGCTGTCGTTCGCTTGCAGCTCGGGTTTTATTTTAAACAGAACATCGAATTTCTAGAGACAGAATCCGAGTTGTTCAGACTGCTCTTTCAGCACGCAAATTAGACTGACAGTAGTTATAATCAACACGAGATTAACTTGAGTGGCTGGAGCTGCCCCAGTCCTGCCTATTCTGTAGCAAAACTGGAGACAACGGGCAGTGGAGTTCATATTCAGAACTGTCAGTACAGCCCAAAGCACTCTTCTGAGAAGGTCAGTGATAGTATACTCCAGAATGTGGAAACTGGGGGTATGATACTTCCCAGCAGGTCCTGGAAACATCACCCAGCTTTGCAGATCCTTTTAAACGTGCTGCCTCGGCAGAGTCAGCTCCTTTGCAGCAATTTATACGCCATGTAACTGCATGGATGCAGAAAGGAGGAGGTAATATATGCATATGGGCAAGCAGTATCTGTCTCGAGCCTATCACAGGCATTTGGGCCAAACAGCACTATTCCAGTCTGCTTCTATTGTTTCCATCTTGCTGAATGCATGGAGGTTTTACCTGAGATCCAGTGACCACTGGGATGGGATGTCTAGAAGTCTCCAAATAAAGTCAAGTCCTGTGGTAAGAAGATGACGATGGTGGTATTCATATCTGAAAGACAGCACATTTGTGCCTTGACTTCAGTTCATCAATGTTCTGCAGAGTCCAGCTGAGCATGGAAGTTGCACACGCAGATTAATACACCTTTTAACACCTCTAGTTGCCTACGTGGAGAGCTTCCATTTCACTTAACTGCCCCTTTCCCCAGATGCTGCTCAGTAATGGTACATCTCTTATTGATGACAGTACAATGAAGTTTCACAGATTGAGGATTTTGTCTCAGCGCTCCTTATTCAGGACTGCAGTGTGAAGGCCATTGCAAAGGAGAAGATTGAAAATGAGAGGTAGGGTGCTTGAGAAAATGGGTTTTTCACCTTCAGGAAAATAGCTCTTTTCAAAGCAGAATTTGCAGGGGTTTATTTATAATGGCAACATTAATTTTAACTCTAAATCTGTGGGCAGCAATGTCCCTAGCAGGACATTGCTCAGTAGGAATCTGGGACAATGTGGAAACATGTACACTGGGACATATGCATACCAGAGAAATGTTAACAGTCATTTTCATTTTAAGTGACTACTGCAATACAAAAGTGTAGTCTGGCCACTTCAGCTGATGCCACCACGGGGTGATGGCATCACCATATAGGACCATATAGGCTGGATTTATCTTTCTGGCAGCAAAAAGAATGTAGCAATGCAGATCTTAAGTCTCACTGAAGAGACAGTGGTGTTTTCAGAAAAGAAGGTAACAGGCATGGTGCAGAAGAGAATTTATATCTGCATGCTTATTTAATTAATATTTACTGAATCACATATGCAGATACACAATACATGCAATGGGAAGTGTATTCAGAGCTCTCCAGTGTGCTTCCCAAAGTGAAATTAGTGATTATAGTCTTCAATAGTCCTGCACTTCATATAAAGGTCTAAGCTACCCTCTTTACATGAAATAATCTGGGGTTTGTTGATTTTACTGCTATCTCTAATTTCTTTCCTCAAAGTGCAGCCCCTCAGACCTGTTTCCCTCCTCCTAGGGCTATATGTTAGAGTGTCAGTAGCTGCTGCAGAAAGAAAGGCTGCACCTTTGAAAAATGTCAGCCTCAAAAGAAATGAAACTCTGTGGTCCACATTACCAGGGATGCTTTGAGGAATGGCTCATTTTTCAAACCATCAGGACATGCAGGGGAAAAAGAGGAGACTGCTAAGACAAAAAAAGCAGGGAGACAGACAGGCTAGGTGACACATAACAACTGCTCTGAATGTGGTTAGTCCCAATTAAAATGAGACAAACTCCCTCTCCTAGTTGTCAAAAACTGTTCCAACAGACAAGGTACCAACAACCTGATGACTCTAGTGCAATTACCTTCCAAAATTAGTGTATTTCATTTTGGTCATTGCCTTTCTCCTTTACACTCATTCTGTTGGTAGTTTGTTGGGTGTTGGTTGGTTGTGTGTTTTTTGGTGTTTTGGGGTTGTTGGTTGGTTGGGTTTTTTTTCTTTCTTTCTTTTTCTGCAGCCACCAATATTTTTCTATATGGGATTTGTCAAAATTATTTGACAAATGATTCCCCCTTCCCCATGCTCCCTTTGAAAGCATGTGCCTGGCTGGGCTGCTGTGGAACTGCTGCTGGAGGGGCAGCTGCTTGGGGCCCTGGCTGTCCACAACTGCACCCATATAGCAGGGATGGGGTAGAAGGCCTGGTAGTGATGCTTCTGACAGAATTTGTCCCTCCAAGGTGCCAGGACAGAGGCATCCACACAACAGTGGAAAGATGCCCCAGAACTAGCTGGGTCAGAAGGAAAATGCACACAGAAAAGGGTCCTTTGCTTTTAAGTCCTCGCTGCCTGAGCCCTTTGCATTCCACTTCCCAGATCTGCTGGAGCACCTCCCCTATGGCGACAGGCTGCAAGAATTGGGTCTGTTCAGTCTGGGGAGACCTTAGAGCAGCCTTCCAGTATCTGAAAAGGGCCTACAAGAAAGCTGGGGAGTGACTTTTTGCAAGTGCTGGTAGTGATAGGATGAGAGGGAAAGGACTGAAGCTGGAAGAGGGTAGATATAGATTGGATATTAGGAAGAAATTCTTTACAGTGGGGTTGGTGAGAAACTGGAACAGGCTGCCCAGGGAGGTTGTGGATGCCAGCTTGGACAGGGCCTTGAGCAAACTGGTCTCATGGAAGGTGTCCCTGCCCATGGCAGGGGGTTGGAGCTAGATGATCTTTAAAGTCCCTTCCAACCCAAAACATTCTGTGATTCTATGACAAGATGAGCTGTGCCCCCTCTGTGCACCCTCAGCATACACTCCAGTGCCACAGGATCTCTCTAGAGCCCTCAGGTCACTCTCAGAAATGAAACTACTCTGAAAGGGAGAACTGCAACACTTTCAAATGCTTTCGAGGACAGCAACTATACTGTAACAGTCATGAGTAGGGATGGGCTTTCCAAGACTACCAGCACCAGAGTGGGGGGAAAAAGAGAGGTGGCCCCTTTCTGAGTGCTTAGAAACCTCAGGTTTTTCTCTTGCTTTTCTGTGCTTCACCCTTTCAGTGCTGCCTGCTTGAGGTGTGGTTTCTGTGGCACCCTAAGCAGCATCGAGCAGGAATTACCTGGTACATGAGACTAATTCCCATTCAATGGTTCCAAACCAAGGAGTAAAATTCAAGTGCATTTTATTACTTTTTAAAGCACTGTAGGGCTGTCTCTGGCTGCTCTCCAGTTGCTGATGCTAATAAAGCCAGCTGAACTGAGTTGGGATTTCTAGTACCCTTTGCTTTTGGTTGCCCAGATCCACAGACAGCATTCACAAATGGCTATTGGGGCAAAACTGAATCTACTGTCTTTCCTTGTTGCCACAAAACTTCTTGAAGTTCACAAAGTAAGCAGACAGTCTCTCATCAAGGTTCTGTAGTATCCCCAGCTGATTTAGGATGCTTAGCATAGGAAAGCTGAATTCAAAGAACAGAGCTAGAGGGATAGATTAGGCAATATATCCCAGAGATTTTTGGACCAGGCTGTGCTTGGTTTGTGCAGAGACCCAGCCCCCCCGCCTCTGTGCATGTTTTCCAAATAATGGTTACATTATACCACATATAGTACCAGGGCTTTGCAATGCATTACTGAAACCTCAAGAGACAAGTGGAGCCCCCAGTCCCCAGTAATCTAGGTAAAAAGAACAATGAGGTTCTGAGAGAGGAGCAGGTTGTAGCATTTACTGAGAGGGTAGCGAGTTGTTGCTCTTCCTTTCTCACAGCATTTTACTTAAAGCTGCTTGATAACTTGCAGATAAAATAACACACAACCAGCATGGCAGCTTGAGGTAAGTAGGAGCTTGCAAACCCCAGGATATTTAATGACTGTGCCTAATCTCCTGCAGACAGCCTTTCCCCACACATAAGGGGGGAAAAAAGCAGCTGGGGATGTGTGCCAAGGCTCAGTGACTGACACTGTCTCCACAGTGGGCATCTCAGCCCCACACCACACTTGACAGTGGGCTGCAGCTGATATAGAGAAAGATGATCAGAACAGATGGACCCCAGTGCATTAGGTGAGGATGTTGGGCTGATTCCACTGTGCTTAGATAAAAGGTTTCAATATATCCCTCCTATGCATCAACATCCTAGTGCTCTCCATTCTAAACCTCACCCCCAATGAAGGAGCTCCACCTCAGAAGGAATCCAGCACCATCCCCACCTCCTCGCTGCCGCCCCTTTGCAGTGCTGGGCGCCAAGCTGCAGATGCGGATCACATCTGGCTGTGCTGCCACCTTCCGAGAGAAACCAGCATCCCGGCTTCTGCTCCGAGGAGAGGACATGTTCTGCAGCCAGGCCTGCAGCCTACGCCTGGGTGCCCGGGGAAGCCACGGCTCTCCACCCTGCCCATAGCCTGGGGAGGCAAGACGGGGGTCCGAGAGTCACTATACCTCAGCTGCAGCCAGCTGCCTCTTTTATTCACAAGGCTGAAGAAGAGGTGGAAGAGAGAGACTGCATACAGCAACTGAGACAAAAAGTGCACATGTGAGAAAGAGTGAGGGCTTGAGAGAGAAGAGTCCTGCCTTAACCTGAGCTGGAATCCTGGAGAGATGTCAGAGACAGACTGGGATTGTAATTCAGAGAGGGGGCGAGTCTTTCAGAGGGTAACAGGAAAGTGCTAGCAGGGAAGTGATTGTTTTCACTCTGAACATACGTCCCAGAAGAACTGCATAAGGCAACAAGAGGCTATGGGACAAAGAGGCTACTGTCCAAGTGCAGGAGACAGCCTCACTAACCACAGCAGAGACATCATTTGAGCACTAGGTCACAGTCTGGATCTCTTTTGTTGCTTAGACAAGAGTTTGCCAAGTGCTTTTTATCCTTTTTCAAGAGAGTGCAAAAAAAGGGAGAATGTTATGATAGCTCAACACAAGTAGTTATATTCATCTACTACCGCATGTAAGCAACATTGGAAGATCTGCCAGGCTACTTAACAGTAGCCAGGAAAAACCACAAGAGTAACCAAAGTAGTAGCACAAACTTGCCTGCGTATCAATGAACTCCTACTGATTTGAGAAATCCATGAACCTTCAGTAACACAAGGAGAGGCAGTTCCAGACTGCTGTGTGGGAGACATTAAAGCACTGTTTACAGATATTCTTATCTACAGCTTCTCCCTGACAGTCTTGAATGTGAGAGTCACAGAGGGAATAAGCACTCCAATGAGAAATAAACCCCCACATTATCAACAAAAGGAGGTCTGGGAGTTATCTCCACTGAGTCAAAGGTTTTGATGTTGTTTGAAAGGAGGTGAGAACTATTGAGCTACAGCTTTGCACTTGTCTTCCCCAGTAATTCTCTGTCTTAAAAAAAATAATAAATATACAGTATCCCAAAATTCCTCCAAAGATCTCTTCTAGCTGAATCAAGTTCCTAACTGTAGGCCCTGCTCAACAAGACACAATTCACAAGACACAAAGAAGCTTTTGCCATCCTGCTTTGTCTTAATAGGAGAGATGCTGCTAGCAGTAAAAGCATTTTGTTGAAGCTCCTGGTAGTCATAGCAAAGGCACCATTTGGCAAATGAAAACTGCAAAAATCCAAATCCAAGTTTGTCTTTTTAGGGTGGAGAGTCTTGATGGTGGAGTTCAGATGTGATTTTAGGGGGGAAGAAAATTACACCACATCTTGGAAAGACACAAACAAATGGGAGAAAGAGATGATGTGACCCGTGGACATGGCTATTACTAGTGCAAAAACTATATGGCTATTACAAAATAAGCCAAAAGTGAGTGAGTCAGCAATCCCCTGCCTCTCATACCACCATAAGCAGGAACAAAAAATTCTGGTACCTAACTTGGACAGTTCTCAGAAGGCAGGATTCATGCCATTTGATGTCATGAATGCCTAAATAAAGGTACTATACTGAGTTTAGCCTTACTTTGGATTCCACTGGAAAGTTCATTGCAGCATCTAGGTCAGTGACCCCCACCAGGGATGGTCTGCCTGCCAGTTCTACACTGAACAATAAAATGAATTAATAAACTGTCATATTTCTTTGCAGGTTCATATACCTTGCATGCACTTTGCTGTGTCAAGTGTCCTTTCCTTTAATTTTAAAGCTGAACACAATTGGATTTTTAGAACCCTAATGGAAAAAAAGGGACATATGAAGCAGCGAGCTTTCACTGATCATAAAGCATGAGCTCCCAATCCTGACAGCTTCAGGAAAAGCAGAAAATAGGAGCAAGCAGAGAAACAAGTGTAAGGCACAGGGCTGGTGCTTTGCTAAGTTTTGCTTTTGGTAATTTACCACTGCAAAGTAGTATAGTCCCTTCCTTTCTCCACTTCAGTTACTGGGGTGTGTGTTAAGTGTGTTGGTTTTTTTTCCTTTTTCTCTCTGCTCACCATGTTCATAAATTTTATTTCTCAACTCAGTGAAGGATTAACTGATTCCTGTCTGTGCTAGGAGAAAGAGGAAAGAGCTATATCCAGCACTAGGAATATTCTCCCACCCACCTGCAGTATCATCAAGACTTTAAGAAGAACAGAACAAGATGCAACATCTTCAGGGAGGTTTCAGCATGACAAATAGAAAGTTCTGTACTGAGTGAGAGTTTACTACAACTATCAAGGGGTAATTCCTTTACCTCAATATATGGAAATACTCATGAAGTTATCATGGAAGATTCTTATGTTCAAGTTCATTCTCATCCCATAACCTTCTTCACAACTCTGCAATCATTCAGACCACCAGTTGCACAGATTTGAAGGGGAATATTATAAAGCATTTGGAGGAACCACTAAAGCTGGAAAAAGAAAGAGGCCAGAGATCTGGCAATACTATACACATCCAAACCACCATCACAAAACAAAGCCCTGTTCTCTTACCTTCCTTTGTTCAGAGAGTGACAAAGTACCTACCACTGCATTTAGAGACATTTTTCCTGCTGGGGGTTGGACTGGCAAAGACAGCTTCTGTAAATGCACATCAAACAACAGCCTTTGGGTAGAAAGGGGTCTGAACCTGAGGAGGAGGCCTTAAAACTCTTCTTTTGTACAGCAAAACTGTCAGTTGGTTAAAATACTTTGAAAAGGGCAAGAAAACAATTCTTCAGTTCCAGGACAGGGGAATATGGAACAGATGACAATTTATCAGGTTAAGAGTGAGGTGGGGGAGGTTGGAAGGCCAACAGCCTCCAGAAGCAACTTGCATTCCCATGTTATTTCATAAATAATTAAGGTGGCTGCTCATGCTAAACCACTTGCCCATTTCCTTCTGTTTTCCCCTTCTACAAATAGCCCTTTAATTCCATCTTCTTTGCATTACCAATCAAAAGGGAGCATGGATCATTTTGCATCTCCCATTTCTTTGCTGTGAGAGCAAAATCTCTCTGTGGAGAGAGATTTCTACAGAAATTTCCCTATAGATTTAGAGGTTGTGAAGATAAAGGGGCTTCTCTGCAGTCCTCCAAGCACCTTTAGTGAAGCCTCAGGAGAGGGGAACAATAATCTACTCTGTGAAAACACCAGAGCTGCTGTGAAAGAAAACTAAAAGTAGGAAACCTTAGGTGTCTCAGTCTCTAGCAAACACAAACTAGAGGGGATTTCCTTTAAACTCACTTTGGATCCTTTTAGCCTGTGATACTCAGAGGAGGCCTCCTCCTGCCACAGTCTGGTGAGTGGTGGTGTTCCTGATGCCACCCATGAGTAAAAAATGTCCATTGTTTGGCAGTGAACAGCTTTATAAACACAGCTTTCAGCTGAACCTTCGATGTTTGGAAGCTTCTTAACACAGTTCATAGTCATCCCTCCTTTCCTGACAGGGATGAGCAGATTTCACTCCATTAACTGATCTCCCTCGGGTTCACTGTTTAACTTAAAAAGAAAGTTCTTAAAGAACCTGGAGATATCATTTGGGATTTGTGTACAACACAACAGTGGTTTGCTGGCAGCAGCTTAATTTAAATTGGATTTCACATCAATTCATTGACCAGCTGAGGAACCCCGTGTGGACACACTGATGTGCCTTAAGACTTGGCTTAAAATCAGCTCCTAATCGATTTAAGCTCCACTGATCAGATTTAAATATGTATTTAAAAGGTCAACACGGCCTTGTGCATCGATTTAATGAAATGATATTGAAAGCCACGCTCGGGTAAACTGCTGTAGCTCTGTGTAAGAACTGTCCAAGTTAGTGTAATATGGATTGTCAAAGGACAGAGAAACATTCCTACCCCTTGAAGCTTGCAAATTCATTCTCCTGATTGAATGCTAGCAAGACAGAGGCTGATGGATCTCTCCTCTGACAGAGCCACATATGGATTTTATCATTAGTTATACAAAACAAATGCCTGATTTAGTAATAGGCATCTTTTATGCCTTCTCTTGGTGGTGTTGGTCTTAGCCCTACATATGTATATTTTAACTTAAAATCACAAATATTCCCTCTTCCATACAAAAGTTTCAGGCCAGGAGATGTTTTCAGGTTATATGGAATGGAATGGAATGGAATGGAATGGAATGGAATGGAATGGAATGGAATGGAATGGAATGGAATGGAATAGAATAGAATAGAATAGAATAGAATAGAATAGAATAGAATAGAATAGATCAGGTTGGAAAAGACCTTTGAGATCATCAAATCCAACCTATCATCCAACACTATCTAATCAATTAAACCATGGCTCCAAGCACCCCATCCAGTCTCTTCCTAAACACCCCCAGTGAGGCTGAGGGAGCTGGGGTTGATAAGCCTGGAGAAAAGGAGGCTCAGGGGAGGCCATATTGCCCTCTACAACTACCTGAAGGGAGGCTGTAGACAGACAGGGGCTGGTCTCTTCTCCCAGGCAACCAGCACCAGAACAAGAGGACACAGTCTCAAGCTGTGCCAGGGGAGGTTCAGACTGGATGTTAGGAAGAAGTTCTACGCAGAGAGAGTGATTGCCCATTTGAATGTGCTGCCTGGGGAGGTGGTGGAGTCACCATCATTGAAGGTGTTTAGGAGGAGACTGGATAGGGTGCTTGGTTTAGTTGATTAGATGGTGTTGGATGATAGGTTGGACTTGATGATCTTGAAGGTCTCTTCCAACCTGGTCTGGTCTATTCTATTCTATTCTATTCTATTCTATTCTATTCTATTCTATTCTATTCTATTCCATTCTGACAATTCAGGTATGGATTTCTATAGCTGTGGAAGGAGGGACTTCCAGTTACTATCCAGAAGTTGTGGGTTCCCACCTTTAATATAAGACCTGAGTTTGCTGTGTGGAGTAATTGAGCTGCATGACAAACACAGGCAAGTCTGGCTCCTTGAGAGTGTTCTGATATGAAAGAAAAAAGGACATCAATAGCAGGTTTACACCTAGGAGAAAAGATTCAAACAAATGTAGGCCACATTCCTTGCAGCTGAGGAGCCACAGAAAAAATCCCCAGCCTAAATCAAACAGCAGTAAAAGCCAGTATGAACTGTGTTATATTAAAAAGCTAATACCAAGAGCTGTGAAAGCTTTAGAGTTTACATGAGCTGCCTAGAAAATGCTAATGTAGCTAACACTGGGGAACTCTGCAGAACCACCCCTCTGCAAATCCCAAACTATATTTAAAAAAAAAAAAAAAATAAAAATAAGAAAATCAGCCTATTTCCAGGACTGGAAGAACAGCTCTATCCAAATTTGCAAGGTTATAATTTGTTCTCTGTTCCTGACTCAATGGTGTATGTCACCGAAGTCTACATATCACTGAGATGAAAGTGAGTCCCGGTATAAACTGCCTCTGAATTTTACTTCAGAGAACTCAAACACCAGTAGTACAATTGCCTTGCAATCCTCTAAACACTGTGGCTATGCAGTGGACTGCTCACGCTAATCTGAACTCCTTTAGACTGGCTATGAACACTACTTAGATTATCGTTGCACAGATGGTTGTAACAGCATTTGGGATGTTCATGCTTTATTCAGACTGCATGGAAAAGACCAGGTGCACATGGCGGCGTGTGTGGGATTTGACTCTAGGCTGAGGACATTTTATTTTCTGAACAGTCAGGGAAAGAGTGTGAAGAAGCAACAACATTTATTTAGTTATTTATCTATTTATTTATTTATTTACTAGAAGAGAAGGCTCTGAGGAGACCTTATTGTGGCCTTCCAGTATCTGAAGGATGCCTACAAGAAAGCTGGGGGAGGACTTTCTCGGGTGTCAGGTAATGGTAGGACTAGGGGTAATGGAACAAAAACAGAAATGGGTAGATTCACATTGGATGTTAGGAAGAAGTTCTTCACCATGAGGGTGGTGAGACACTGGAACAGGTTGCACAGGGAGGTGGTAGAAGCCCCATCCCTGGAGGTTTTTAAGGCCAGGCTGGATGTGGCTCTGGGCACCCTGATCTAGTGTGAGGTGTCCTTGCCCTTGGAACTGGATGATCCTTGAGGTCCCTTCCAACCCTAACAATTCCATGATTCTATGAAACAAACAAACGAAAAAACCAACAAACAAAACCCCCAAACTTACTTCTTCACAGAAGAGAAGCTTCTTGCAGGTCCACCACATACAAAAACTCACCTAGAGCTTGCAGCCTCACTGTATCCAAGTACAGCAGTTCTCACATGGAGAATGGGCCTTTGAGTACAAGAGTGGCCAGATCAGTTGGGAGAACTTTTTGTTTCCATAATTTGAATGCATGATGAATATTTACATGTCAAATACTCATTAGGGTACAACAGTCACTTCTATCAAGACTGGAATTCATAGGAGCAAAAGTCCTATCCAAACAACTAGAAGATTGCTAGGATAGCTGGAAACACTTGTTCCAGTTCCCAAAGGCTCAGAAATACTTCAGCTGGCTTTTGTATGAGGACACTTTAAAACTTTTACATCTTACACAGTTACAAAATTAATTACAATCTGTCCTGTTAACTTTCTAACTATGTTAATCTTCTACTTAAACTTGTGTTTATTACTTTTATTGTTCTATTGTTTATTTCTTTCATTGTTTTAGTGTTTGTTTTATTATTAAAATACTTCATTTCTTTATAAAAATTAAGTTGTTTCTTGTATTTAAAAAAAAATCAATTTTCATCTTGCTCAGATTTTTATAATTAAAAAAATATGGGTTAAACCTTCTAATTTATGAGGTGATTTCACAGTTAGAGGAAGAGGATATATCTGCAGCAAGCATTAATGTCAATAATGGCTCTAGTTGCCATGTGGTAGTTAAATAATATTCTTTTGGATACAAAAATACACATTATAAAGTAGATAACGAAAATTGTTGTTCCTTGACTCTGGTGCCCTCTGAAAACTTCCTGAAATAGATTAAATACTATCATCAGTCCAGCCACTTCCAGATAAAATGAAATAATTGTTTGTGTACAAGCAGGTTGCGAGAGGCTGCGTGGAAAATCCCAAGCAGAGCAAAATTCAAATGGAGTAAGGCACAGTAAGAGCAAAATGTTGATATGACCAACCTGAAAAGATAGAGGAAATAATGAATTCAACATAAGCACTACAGACTGCCCATTGCTGTGTGCTGCACAACACAGTCACTTCTCTTGGACTAATTCCCAAAGGGAGGAATGTAGGTGGATACCTACTTCCCCCAGTTTGATTGGAAAAGAAAACAAGTAGAAAAGCACACCGTGGGTGCTCACAGGCTCACATCCCTTCCCCAGGCATGGAGTAAAGCTCTCACAAAGACATTCTCCTGGTCAGTGCTTTGGGTCAGGACAGGCTGCCCGGGTCAGTCACCTGCAGACCTTTTCCAAGCTTTTTTTCAGGGCAAACCCAGGTTACAGACCCTGTCACCCCTCCTTTTCACTACAGTCAGTAGCATTCCTATCTTCCCAGCATGCGAACTGGAGCAAGCCTTCCAATGGAAACACTGTTCGGAAAACATCAGGTGACAGGATGGAAACATCTCCTGCCACAGCATGTTTGTCACCTGTTAGATCTATCACAGCTGGATCAGTACAAGTTTACCAGCTGGGACAAGACAGAAGTTGGAGGTCGATAAAATCTGTATCATGCCTGTTAAATTTCAAATATAAAGCAAGAACAGTGGACATAGAGGATTTCAAGGGAAGGTTTTTGCTATTGAAGAGGTTGAAGTGATCAAAAGTAACAGAAGGCAGGCAGCTGCAAGAAATGGGACTTTTCTAAACCACCAGATCCTAAGTCCAGAGCATAACCTAACCAGCAACATCAGTTCACATGGTTACTCAGTTCTCTCTTCTACACTTGCTCTTCATGATCTGGATTTTTCCTTTCACTTTGTGTTGGCATGAGTATTCTGAAATCTGCAAAGCCAGGTGATTCAGGGAATAAGTGGAAGGCTTAGATAACACCTGGACTATGCTCATGTCCTGCACAATTGCTTGTTTTATGGGAACAAAGAGGATGGCATAAAAAGGGGCAGGCCCCAGTGCTGTATGGATCCAAGTCCAGAGGAGCCCTTTTGCAACTTTACATTTAATGTTTTAAACACAAAGATTATCTTAGGTACTAGGGGAAAAAAGAAAGAAAAGAATGAAAAGGAGATGGCCCTGCTCACTGGAAGATTTGCTTCCTTGATAAATTGTGAATGGCCCTGTTATGCAGCTCCAGGAACTCCGAGAAATACAATTGAAGGAGGACATGAAGTTCAGAGTTGTAGATATATGGAAGTACAGACAGTTCCACAGTTCAAGGCTAAACTGAACCAAGAGCGGGTGTCCAAAGCTCTTCATTAAACATATAAAGGTTCTCCTTGTCTTCCCTATAATGCCTTTGGGGGTGCAAGGGGGAGGCAAAAAGAAAAGGTGCATAGATTTTTAATGATGGGGTGGTTAATAGCTGGAACAACTCCCCACCTCATCCTTCTCCCTCCCCCACCCCTCAGATCAAGGCTTGATGCTTTCCTGAGGGATCTACTGTTGTCACACACCAGCTACCAGGCTCAGCACTAAATTGAGGAGGTAAAATGCAATGGCTGTAATAGGAAGGTGCTCAAGCTACTTGATCAAAGAGTGGCTTCTCCCTTTCATTCAGTGACTCTATTAACTGAAGACAGGCAATATTCTAGAGGATTTTCAGCAGTCCACTATTAACTTGTGACTCATTAAAAATGGAGGCCTTAAGAGGTGTAGCATTTGGTGCATTTCTTGTCTTAAATCAGCTTAGAGACACAGCTTATCAGTCTTCTAATTTATTATTAATATTCACTAAAATTTCAGAGAGAGTTGCACACTGGAGGCAAATAGCTCTCATATGTAATTGCTGAGATTAATTTGCAGTTATCAGTATATTAGGAATTTAGACTTGCACTACAAGCCTCGTTTTCATTAATTGCTACACTTGTTCTGTTTTATTTATCTAAGAAACTAAGTTAGAATTATGCATTTGGGTTCAAAACTCATGTAGCTGAAAGTTCTGGATTGCAAGAGTAATAATCACATCCTTCAGAAAGCACATTCTTACCTTTTGGGAAAGGCACTCCTCAGGTGAGAATCACAGAATGCTGTCACCTCAAAAGCCTCAAACTGCAAGGAAATTACATTACAAAGCTGAAAAAGGAAACCCTGAAGATGAAGGTAATGTTAAGGCTACAGGACAGTGATTTACAGTAAAATGTGTCAAAGAGATATTGCAATTATTCAAACCCTAGGAATTATAGACCCTGGACACCCTTAGGCAAAATGAAATTGAACGACAAGTCCAGATAAAGCATAAAGAAACAAAGAGTTAAATACCTAAATAATAACTTAGCTTGAGAAAATCTCTTCTAAACTCAAAGTAGCTAAAAGTCACAACATTTGTTTGCATAATGTGTGTGTGTGTGCTTGTATTTAGCATGCACGTGCTTTAGAAGATGATTCACACCTTTTCACTTGGGAGTGTGTAACTGAGAGTTCATGAGAAAGTACTGTCTGCTCTGCAAGGAAGGGCAGAAAATACAGCATGCCTTTAAAAATAATAATAAGAAGAATAAAAGAATAAATCTCTTATTCATAACCAAGTCCACAAATGTAGAACCATCTCAATATGAACTGGATGTTTTTGCCTGGTTACAGTCACCACAGTAACACTCATGTAGCTGTTGAGAAGCTCCTCTACTGAAAAAAAAAACACAACAGAGAACAGGGTAAAGCATAAAATGGAAAGCAATCTACATACCAGAGAGCTGCAATGCATCACAGGAGCCTCAGCAGTACCTTATGGACTCTGACAAGAAACAGGTCAGTACAAGGAGCACTCCAGAGGCTCTTTTGGCTGCAGGCTGGCAGCTCTACAAGTTCAGAGGGGAAAGACAACTGGAGATTTAGGGCCTCTGTGCCAGGGGCGGTTGCACGGGGATGTGAGGACTGGAGATTCCCGAGCTGTCAGTAGGGCCCTTTCTCTCTGCCCCTCTGAGAGCAGGTACAGCTGGGCTGAAGGAGCACAGGCACCTCGTGTGAGGAGTCAGCCAGACCAGGCTCCACCGCACTTCCGTCCTGCGATGGGAACTCTCCTAATCCCTGATGCTACATCAAACCTTGTCTCTCCCAGAAGCAACGTGAAAAATGTTAAGCTGGTACTGGATCAAAATGGGATCCTGATGGCACATTAGGACAAGCACAGAAATGTCAGCACAGAGAGGCTACTAAATAGAAAGGACTCATCTGGCAAAAGGAGGTAAGAAAGGGTGTTTGTAGGTAGCATTCACTGCCTGTTTATGTAGCCTGGTAAGATACTCACACTGAGAAAGCTTAAACTCCCACCCCTTCAATACCATCAACAGCTGCACTTCCTCTGACTACAATGCTGACTACAATGTCCATAACCAAAATGCAAGTCTACTAATTACAGAGATACTGCTTGTAGTTGCCATAGGCAAACCTGATGGTATGTGTTGCCCTCTGTGTGCACACAGACTAGAAAAACAAAGTTTATTATCCCCAAACTTAAAGCACTGCCTTTCTGAGTAAAAGGTTCACATGATATTAAGTTACCTGAGATCTGCTGTTTCCTGGTACAATAATCAGACTGCTCAATCTTAAATTGAATCAGTGGCCAATCCTGTTTTGTATTAATCTCTCAAAAGGGGGCATGGTCACGGAAGCCTTGTTTTGCCTAGGAATGAAAAGAAGCTGAGCCTCTGTCCACTTCACACAAGAGTCTTCATAATGGCCCAATTTACTGACAAAACAAAACAAAAGAAGCAGTGAGCCTACTGCCCTAAAATTAATTGCATTTCGATCAGTTTTTGCTGGATTGACAGCTTCTCCTGGTCCTGATCATTGAATCACAGGCTGTGTCCCTGCCTCCTCATGCCATGATATTCCTGCCTGAATCATAAAAAAGAAAGAAAAAGAAAGAAAAAGAAAAAGAAAAAGAGAAAGAGAAAGAGAAAAAGAAAAAGAAAAAGAAAAAGAAAAAGAAAAAGAAAAAGAAAAAGAAAAAGAAAAAGAAAAAGGAAAAGGAAAGGGAAAGGGAAAGGGAAAGGGAAAGGGAAAGGGAAAGGGAAAGGGAAAGGAAAGGGAAGGGAAAGGGAAAGGGAAAGGGAAAGGGAAAGGGAAAGGGAAAGGGAAAGGGAAAGGGAAAGGGAAAGGGAAAGGGAAAGGGAAAGGGAAAGGGAAAGGGAAAGGGAAAGGAAGAGGAAAAGGAAAAGGAAAAGGAAAAGGAAGAGGAAAAGGAAGAGGAAGAGATCCCTTAAAAAGCCACAGGCTCTTCATTGTTTCGAGAAAACCAACAAAGAGCTTCAACCACTGTCAATTCTGGCCCACCACAGCATGTCTGAGACTCAAGGAGTTCCCAAACCAAGACTGCACATCACTCCTGCAGTGCTACTTGTTTTTCAAACATCAAAGGGGAAGGAGCATATCAAACAGTAGCCATTCTTACTCCTGGGACTGCAATGAGCTTTCTTGTTACTTCTTCCTTTGCTCAGAGATCTGGTCATCAGGCTTTCCCACACAGGTATTTACATTTTTTCCTTTGCCATTGCTAATGGATAACTCTGTCAGAGTAGTTAAAAAGGCATAGTTGGTATGAGTCAGCAAGAGAAGGTAACACTCATGGAGGACATGGAAATTCTTTCATGTTCTTCCCATCTTCTGAATAGTCTAGTTTTGGTTAGCCAAATGTCAGATGGTGCTTCAGAGAAACAAGTAGGTGGGCTGAGGCATAATTTGTCACAGACAGGAATTTATTGCTCCGCTTGCTGCTAGTGAGGAAGGCTCAGAGCTGGCAGCCAGTTAAGAGAGCAAGAAAAACTCCAAGAAGCTGAGGAGAGAAACAGTGCCACTGAGGTTACAGTGCCTCACAATACATTTTGATTATAAGTTCTGCTTTAAAAAAGTAACTTAATGAATTTTGTAAGTCAGGCCCACTCCTAGAGCCAGTGCGGAGTGAAGTGTTTAAATGATGATTTTTAATCAAGTAGAGGCTAAGCATGCATGTAGGGAACACATATACCAGAGATGCTGTAATGATCTCAGAAGATGATAAACTTAAATGCAGTTTAGATCTGCATACTAATGAAGAGATGCCTACCTAGGCTTCTAGACAACTCCATTTAAAAGAAATCAAGAAATGTCAATTTATTGCAGGGCAGAATTTCATGATCCAATTACACAAAGTATTAAGCATCTCATCATAATTAAAGCATTTCTGCCAATTATTTCACACTCCCCCCCTCCCCCCCCCCCCCCAAATCTAGCACTAACTCTTTGCTTTATGTTAATTCTCCTGGGAGTAATTACTAACTTTCTATAGCAGTTAATCTGGGTAGCATAAGAGCATGTAAACTCAGCCTTGCTCCCTCCGTCACAGTGAACGTCTTGCCCAGAAATGTACTTCCCCACCCCCTCACATAATTTAAAATATGACACATGATCAATAATGTGAAACTATAGGAAACTTTCTCATATGATAATTCTATATTGATTTCAAACAGAAATAATTAAACTAACTGTTAAGACCAAGTTCATCAATACCATTTGACTCCTTTGTTCCCCCACCTCCTGAGTAGGAAAAATCAATCAGGATCTCCTGGTTAGCATAACCAGTTTCCTGGAGCTATTGCACCACCCTGACAACACACTGAATAGCTATTTTACACCCTGTTGTTCTCTCCTTGCTTTCACATCCACCTGCACACATCCCCACAGCTCCAAATCAGCCCCTTCTCCTGCATCTCCTTTATTGCATTGTACAATCCCAGGCCCCTCCGTCTCCATTCTCTTTTACGTGCTCGCTCAGTTTGCCTCTTCCTACACCATCAGGTTCCTTTGCAAAATAATGAATGCAATTTTAGGAAAGGCATATTCTATTTTTCCCCAGATAATAGAGACAGAATGCCAAATTGTGTTAAATGCCAAGTCCCTTTTCACACTGATGACAGAATCACATCTGCGGATTAGCACCACTGCTCAGACTGTTACTTTAACAACAGGACTTCACTGCTAACTAGTTCTCTGCAAGGCAAAGCAGGCCCCTGGTAGAAAGTGAAATGGGAAAGCAAAGAAAAAAACTCCTGGGCTTCCTCTGAAAGCAAAGCAGCTTCTCTACAGGGATGGCTGGCTTTCATTTGGAAATTTTCTCCCTTACTCTGGATTTCCTTAAGACCTGTGCCATAGCTGCAATAAAAGAGAACTTGCATGTGTCTCAATTTCTTTTTCACTTCCAGTGACCCCACCAACACCCTTACCATGCACCTGGCAACTTGTGCTGCCACCAAGAGCAGCTCCTGCACCCAAGTGGTGGGAGTGAGGAATCTCTTCTGTGGCAGAGACCCTGGAAATCCAGCAGTATGGGACAGGCCATCAGGGAGGTATGCCACAGGTACGTGCCAGTGGAGAAGGGATTCTTTAAAGTTTCTTGATGAAGGTCACGCAAAATGCTTAAGGATTTAGTTGTATTTAAGGGACACTGCACCATGTGTATTGGCCCCAAATGGCACCCCGATTACCCATTTCTGCAACAAGTGAGAAAAAGCCTTAAAAAATGTATGCTGGCAAGACTCAAATTTAATATATTCTGCAGAATGCACTCTTCTTAATGTGGAACAAGAGATTCACAACATTAGCAGCAGTTCATGCTGAAGAAATGCCTGAACACTGTGGAGGAATTACAGCCAAAACCAGACACACTTGGCGTGGTGGTGTACAGCAGCCCGAGCAGATCCACTACTCCCCACTCAGCAGGGTTACAAACACTTCTTTACTGACAGAAATATTCTTCCACAACATCGCTGAGATCTATTGGTGTCTGCACGTTGCAGGATTTTCCTGAGAGGAGTAGGAATCAGTGTGTGCAATGACAATGTTATTTCAAGTCCAAGATAGGCTACAGAATTTGTAAATCTCCCTGAAAAAAAGAATGTTTTTTTTTCCCCTGGAGGTGCCTTTACCTGTTCCACAGCCGTGCAACTTGATGGCCCAAGAGAAATAACTTCATACAAATTGTTTTATTTTAAAACCAATGGGTTTTTTTATATGTATTTCCAAGGCTTATTTACAGTAAGTACAATCTGTTGGCTCCATAGGCAGATGTGCTGATCAGCACACACATGTAACTCTCAGGTTAATGTGATTTTAAGCTTCTTACATAGTTCACAACTCCAGGACTTGTCCCACTTGACATGGCTCTGACAGGTGTCACTGGAACAACAAATGTGTTGACAGATCATAACCCCAAAAGTATTCATCAGTTCTGTACCCACACTTACCAAGCCTTCCTTCTAACAATTCACACTGTACATGTCACTGTAAATATGCTCATCTAACAGAGGCCTCCATCGAAGTTTAGCAGATTCTCCTAGATAGGTGAAACTTGATACACTGAACTGTGTAAAAGCATTTACTTTTTGTCATGTTTAAAAAATAAAATGATGGCATGTCCTGGCTGCCATTCAAGTGCCAAATCTAAACCTCAGTGCCAGCTCCCATTAAAAGCAATGAGAGATAAAAGACACTGTCCAGTTGGCCTTCACTAAGTGAAAAGAAGCATTTGGAAAAGAAGGGAAAAGGAAAAAAAGAAAAAAAGGGGCAGATTTCACTACAAGTTAACACAGCAACAGAGCCAGAGCCAAACCTTCCCTACATGATTCTGGCAACATCCACTGTGGAGAATTAAGGCAAACTAGGGGGAAGAGGCAGTGACATTACCTAGAAAGCAAAATGGATTAGAAATCACTGACATCATAGTGGGTCAGTAATAGATGATATGAGAAGAGAAAAAGACTATTGAGAATAACAGACAGAAAATACAGAAAGCTACCATCAGGAAGGAAGTAGGATGATATGTTGCAACAGCAAGCATAAATAAAAGGAGATGCACTGATGAGAGGCATTTTTCAGACATGTTAAACAGCTGATTGTCAAAATATTGTCAGTAAATACACAGACACCATATTTGCCTTAACAGGTGTATTTACTATGGCATACAGTGGCCTGGGTGGTGGACTGATGTTGAGAGAAGGCAACTCTTCTCTTAATTCCTCATCCACCCTAGCTCCTTATCACATTTGCAGCTCCCTCAAAAACATTATCACAGAGTGCTAGTTACTGACTACACTTGGCAATACCCAAAAGGCAGCTCTGATCATGGACTTGAGACTTGCCATAGGGCAGACTTGTCAAAAATACACTGCTGAAGTTGCTGGCACTTACAGCACAGAACAGAAAGGTGCTGTGACAGTCCCACCATCAGGCACCTCACAACTAGCAGCTGACCAGTGGGGTCCAGCAGAGCCAACCAACATAGCCCTGATTCCCAGGACAGAGACAGGTTGAGAACAGGAGACTGGAATGGACACTTGGGACAGAAAGAAGGGAATGTGGAAGACAGCAGAATGGGTCTGTCCAACCTCCTGAGCTCTATCTGTCCTTTTTGAAATTACCAAGCACTCCAATAAACTGAAAGATCACAACAGATGCTTTTTCCTGCTGCTGGCTTATTTTGCATATGTTTGAACAAGGTCCAAACATGTCTTTATCCTTAAAATACTAAAAACATTCTCCACAGGCTCCAGATAAAACTATCTCCCAACCAAACCCATCTTTCTGACTTCCAAAACCCTTCCCTTCAGAGCTCTGTGAAAATCAAAGCTGTTTGATGAGACTTTCTTTCCCCAAGGCAGCATTTATCAAAGCTTCATTCTTAAAATCTGTTGTGAAAAGGGATTGTTGTGTCAAGGGGGAAAAACAGGCCCTGGTTTCAGTGCTTGCACCTGTGCGTCCCGGGAAGGACCACGCAGAAGCCCCGCTGGTGGCACTGACAAAATTCAGCCCTCTAAAGGCACCAGAAGAGATGGATCCACACAGCAGAGGGATGAATTCACTTCTTCATATCCTACAACAGCTCAACATTAGCACTAATCACATCAGGAGGAAAATGCACGCAGAAAAGGTTTCTTTACTTTTTCATCCCTGGGCACCCAAGCCTTTTGCATTCCACTTCCCAGCCCCTGCTGTAGAAGGAGCCATCAACTGTCCACATCCTCCACCTCTTGACATCCACAGCCAGCTACAAGAATCTGCATCCCCAGAGGGTTGAGGGCTGTGTCTCCCAAGGAAGACAAAAGAGGCAGAGAAGGAGCGTCATGAGCTGCGACCACAGATCTGCTCGATGTGGTAGATCTCCTTGGGACAGTCAGCAGACAGGACGAGAGGAGCATCCTCAGTTATCACAACATCATCCTCGATGCGCACACCAATGCCACGAAACCTCTCCGGGGCACTCACATCATCCTCAGGGATATAGATGCCTGAAAGAAGAAGGAGAATAAACCCATTCAGCACCCTGCAGAACAACATCTTTCCCTTACTGCACCACCATGAGAGCAGGGCTGGATTTTCAGCAATCTGAGTGTGATCCCAAAATTTTTTCAGCCCCTCTCTTTTATCCCTCACTCATGGCAGATGGTAGGCAAAGGAAGAAAAGTGTCCCTCAGTGCCTACAGACACTAACATATTAATAAAAAGCTTCCACAATTACAGCTTGTCTTTCCACACTTCTTGCTCTCAATGCTATGTTCACAATGATGATTTTTAACAATGTTCTGAATAGAGAGAAAGAGAAAAGAGCCAAGCATTAAATACCAATTTCCAGCTGACAGCTCCAAATCCACTGGCAAGCAGAAAGAAAGACTCATCACAAAATACCCAACTTGCAAAGCTAAGTTATGGAAGCCTGTAACTGCAGACTGCAAGTCTTGAAACGCCACCAGGGACTGGCAGTAGTTCAGTCACAGTAACACAGGACACAGCACAAGTGAATTGACTCTGCTTCTCTGCACTGCAGTTGACCTGTACTGCTGCAGGTCAGACACTATCAGTTTGAGGTCTTCATTGCTCTGCTTTCTGCTGCACAGGCACTTTCTGAGAGCTTGCTCCCATCATTTGTTACCATGACTGTACCTGGGAGGGAAATACAGTACCGACTTTGGGTTGGGGATAACTTCAGGTTTTCCAACTCTGTAACCATTTTCAGTTTCAACAGAAAGGACCTGAATGCTTTGGTCTGAGGGACCAACTAACTACTGTTAGTTGGCAATACTGTTATCCTCAGTGCTGCATGCTTTTGTCCACCACTGGCTGCATATCTTTTTACCTGGTTCAATGGTTATCACCATGCCTGGCTGGAGCGGGAGCGATCGGGACATGTCTGGCGTGTCATGAACATCCATGCCCAAGTAATGGCCTACATGATGTGGGCAGTACTTTCGAACAGCCTAACAGAAGACAAAACAAGTGTCACAGAGGCAGTTAAAACATATCCCAGTCTCTTGTTCTAATAGAAAAGATGGGGAGAAGAGGCAGAATAGTTGTGTTTAACTAGCAATCTTACTGCCATGACTAAGTCATCAGGGGCTGCCTTCCATTTACCAGAGCTGGATGGCCCTCAAAACACATCAGTATCAGGTGCCTGTTGTGAGACTTGCAGACTGCCTTTTCCCCCACTGAAAAGAATAGTCCAAGCCCTTCAGTGTGTCAGGCAAGACTTTCGTTTTCTGCTCACTGAGCTTTGCTGCCCCAACCCTTTATATTCTTTAAACATCCAGGTGCTGTGCTGCTCCCAGCAGCAGACCCTGACAACCAGCGGTAGCTGATAGAGCTGCTACGTGATGTGGCAAAAAGGTCTCCTATGCAGGACAGAGAGAATGCTGTGCCAGTTTCACTCAGCAGCTACAGCAGGATTTTAATCCACCTCTGCAGGGCACAGACACCACCTCCCCCTGCAGCATCCTAATCCCCCTCCCTCCAGAGAGCAGCTCCTTGACAGCAGGAATCCAAGAGCTAATTCCTCCTCTGTCTCACGCTTCTCACATTCACTGGGAAGGGAGCTGCAAGCGCTGGTCTCATCTGGCTGTGCTGCCGCCTGCCGAGAAGAGCTGGCGTGGTAGCCTCCCTTCATGTTCTGCACTGACACTTGTAGGACAACCAAATCGGGTAGAAATCTGTCCTGCTGCCAAAGGGGTGGTTCCATCACCTGGTTCCACCTTCTTTCTTGTATTGGCATCAGCAGTCATGCAGGTTTGCAGTGACTGGGACTGGATGAACTTCTCTAACCACAAGCCAATCCTATTTTACCTGCAGGTTCAGCTCTAAGGCAGACCAGTTTCCCAGCCTCCTTCACCAGGTAGTTCTGTGAATCCCAACACTGACACAAAATAGCACAAAAGAGACAATAAGTGGAAGGACTGAGAAGAATGGGCTGCCCCTCTTGGTAGCACTGCAGATTTATGTTGCTACACAGATCATGAAACTGTGACTAAGTGCCTGCAGCCAGCCGTGGACCCAGAATTCTGTGTTAGTGCCAATGTCCCGGTAGGTCCCTTCAGACTGCCTGTACTCTAAAGCTGCATCTACACTAACAAGTAGTGTCCACCACCAGGAGTGGACCTGCAGAATGAAATAGCAAGTGCAGAGGAACACATCACAGAATCACACATGTAATCACAGCACTGTGGGGGTTGGAAGAGACCTCTGGAGATCAAGTCCAACCTCCTGCCAAGGTGGTTCACCTACAGAAAGTCACACAGGAATGCATCCAAGCAGGTTTTGATGCTTCCAGAGATGGGGACTCCACCACCTCTCTGGACAGCATGTTCCAGTGCTCCATTATCCTTAAAGAAATTTCTCCTTATTGTTTAGATGGAAGTTATCACATGTGCATATAAGACTGAGGGGGTTACTTCACACCAAACTGATCAAGTTTAGCCTTGTCTGAGACAAATCCAGTCTTGATACCAGCCCACAGCATGAATTAAAGCACAGTGCATGGCAGCAGATAGAAGATAGACCTGAAAAGCACATTCCTGAGCCAAACTATAGCCCCTAACATAACCCAAGGAAAAAACAGTCAGGCTGAGTACCTTGAAGTAATGGCTGTCAGTGACACTGCTCTTTAGGATCCCCAAGTCTTTCAGTTTCTGTCCAATAAGACTCAGCATGAGGCTGTAGATATTTTCTAGGCTCATGCCTGGGGAGCAGAGGCTCAGGCAGGACTTCTGGATATCCAGGACAGCCTGGTATAGCTCTGCTTGGGGTTTCGTGAACCTGTAAATCATTGAGAAAAGGCACAAATGACATTTCTCACAACTAAGCTTCTACCTAGAACCCATTCTGGGGACAGATTCAGCTCAGCTTTGGCACAGGGAAAGTCAGAAATGAAAGCAATTGGCTCCTTATATGAAGTGCCAGACAAGCATCACTGCAACATGCCAGTCAATACACTGAGGCAGGGGTTCTGAGCTGACAACTTAACCCCAAAGTAAAGCAAGGCAAAGCTACTGCTTGAGCCAAAACATCCCGGATTCAAAGACACAATCACAAGGACATCACAGCATCAAATTCAGAACTGACAGAGTTGTATGTACAGGTCAACTAAACTCCTGTTTTCTTACACACAATCTAAGCCAGTCACAGCTGAATGCACAAAACCCCTCCCTGCACATTAAGCATGCTGCAATAGCTGAAAATAGCAGTAACCACATACATTCATGCAGCAATTAATAAGGCAGAGGGGAATACAGCTTCTCATGCTGAAAGATTAGTTTATATAATTTGATTACTCCGAAGAACCACAGAATGGTACATGTTGAAACTACTCACAAGGAATACACACATATATTAAACCCATCAATTATTTAAGAGCTTCTCAAAGTTCTTCAAAGCAGCCTTATCACAGCATACCTTCCATTGACGGGCCAGGTACGTGTGATGTCACTCACGTAGCAGGAAGACTCACATCCACCATCTAGCAAGACCAGTTCACCATCCTGGAGAGTAACAGGAAAAATGCCCTATGAGACAGTCCAGCCATTGACTGAATTGATTTTTCTGCCTGAGAGCATGAAAGGAGATTATGTATCTATTTTTGCAAAGCAGCTGCAGAGATGTGAATTCCTTTTGCAGACCAACACTCCAGGTGCAACTGTTTCAGAAGTAGGCTAATTCCAGTTGGATCCTTCCTCTGCATGGCAGTCTTTCTGTTATGCTTACCACTGATTTTCAAACACTTGAACTATTCTGTGCTCTAAGACATCAGTCCTATTTATACATGGATTGCTTACTCCAGCAAATTGAAGCAGTGACTCCTTTCACTAGAAATTCTCTGCTAGTGACTGAGATAGAAGAGTTTTGCAACAAAAACGTAAGATTTGTGAGCTACCCCCATGATCACTGACAGCTAAAATTGAGCTTTGTCACAAGGTAGGAGGACCCAACCAAATCACCTCTCTGACAGTGTATCACTACTGTAAATGTAATTTTGAAGAGCTTGTACCATCTTCCCATCTGGCACCCTTTTGATTGCTTGAAGATATACTTCTGAATCTACCTGGTGATGAAGAAAAAGCTTTTGGAAGTGTGAACTTCCAATTCACTTCAGCAAGACTGTTCCATGTCAATTAAATCACTGACTGCACATTTTCCAGAAAGCCATGCCAAAAAGACAAAGGGCTAGGAACAAAACTGCTGCCTTGCCTTCCCTCTACAAAGAGGCTGAAAACAAAGGGAGCAGCAAGATCTGTAAAAGGTTTGAATTAAACTCTCTAAGGATTTACACTACATGCACTCCAAGGCCTTTTATAGAGATTCATTCCACAGATCCATGACTGTGCCAGCAGCCATGATGTGGAATGACATAGCACATTAACAGAAAAAATAAGAAGCAAATGTAATTGCTAGCACTACTTCCAGTGCTAGCTGCTAGCATTGTGTACAGTGAAGTGCCACAAACACCTCCCAGTAGATAAACAAGCAGTGAACAGATCTCACTTTCCCAGTGAATAGACAGAGCACAAACTCTTCCATTTAAATTGTTGGGGTTTTTTAATCAGAATAGCTGAATCATTTGATTCTTTAAGTAAAATACAAAATTATAACACCTGCCCTCTTCCAAGCAATTAAACAAGCTAAGTAACAATTGATTGGCTAAGTCAATTCAGCCTGTGGTTTGATTGTCCAGTAAGTGCCTTAAGTCATGCATCTTGTCCTCTTTCTTTAAAGCTGAGTCCACTAAGTGGTGGACTGAATAAAGCCCACATAAGGGCTTCAGGTGCCTTCCAAATTAGACACTTTGTTAGCCCATTTGGCAACAAGATCTATAGGAAGTGTCACACAAAGGAAGAGTCAAGTTTATGGGTTTAACCTCCTACTTAACAGTCCTGAAAAAACCCAAGTGACAGTCATTTAACTGAACAACTTTAACAGAAGCAACTGGAGTTACATGAGCACGCCTGACCTTGGATGACAGTACAACAAAGGAGGCTTCTTTCTGCCAAAAGCAGCCTGTCATATCTTTTGTATGTCTGTCTCTGCAGATCATTTCAAGGTCTGCTAGCATGCCAACTTCAAGAAAAGACAATGCTAGTGGGAAAGCTTCATCCTGCATTAAGGCAGAGGAAAAACATGCTTCTCTGAAACATGAATCGTGAGTAGAACAGTAAGGGAATACTGCTTCTGAAAATACTTATCTGAATCTAAAGGTGTATTGTTAGGAAAGCTGGAGAGCATTCAGTTCAATAATGTGAATTTTCAAATTAAGACATGCTAATTTACCTACAGCCACCTAAGCCACCTCTCACCACTTAACACTAATCCTTTCCCTCTTTGTTCCCCTTTTCTGCTTTGCTGGCCTACAGAATCCAAACTGCTTTTTGGATTGACGGCACCCAAGGGGTGGCTGCCAATGGGTCCATGTCCAAGTGGAGGCCAGTGACAAATGGAGTCCCTCAGGGATCACTACTGGGACCAGTCTTGTTTAACATCTTTGTTGGTGACATGGACAACAGCATTGAGTGCACCCTCAGCAGGTTTGCTGACAATACCAAGCTGTGTGGTGTGGCAGACACGCTGGAGGGAAGGGATGCCATCCAGAGGGACTTTAACAGGATGAAGAGGTGAGCCCATGACAGCCTCATGAGGTTCAACAAGACCGAAGGCAAGGTCCTACATCTGGGTCGGGGCAATCCCAGGCACCAATATAGGCTGGGCAGGAACTGGCTCGAGGGCAGCCCTGAAGAAAAGGACCTGGGGTGCTGGTGGATGAGAAGCTCAACATGAGCCACCAGTGTGCACTGGCAGCCCAGAAAGCCAATCACATCCTGGGCTGCATCAAGAGAAGCATAGCCAGCAGGTCAAGGGAGGTGATTCTCCCTCTCTACCCCACTCTGGTGAGACCCCACCCAGAGTACTGCATCCAGTTCTGGAGCCCCTATTACAGGAAAGATCTGGAGGTGCTGGAACATGTCCAGAGAAGAGCCACAAGGATGACCAGAGGGCTGGAGCTCCTCTTCTATGAGGACAGACAGAGACAGTTGGGACTATTCAGTCTGGAGAAGAGAAGGCTCCAAGAAGACCTTATTGTGGCCTTCCAGTATCTGGAGGGGGCCTAAGACTTTCTTGGGTGTCAGGTAGGGGGACAGGGGGGACAGGACTAGGGGGAATGGAGAAAAACCTAGAAATGGGTAGATTCAGATTGGATGTTAGGAAGAAACTCTTCACCATGAGGGTGGTGAGATGCTGGAACAGGTTGCCCAGGAGCTGGTGGAAGCCTCATCCCTGGAGGTTTTTAAGGCCAGGCTAGATGTGGCTCTGAGCAACCTGATCTAGTGTGAGGTGTCCCTACCCCATAGCAGGGGGTTGGAACTAGATGATCCTTGAGGTCCCTTCCAACCCTAATGATTCTATGATTCATGAAGGCAGGAATGCAGTAATGCACCTTATGCTGCAAAGCAAGGTCAAGTAATGCAAGAGATGGCAGAAGACATCTTCCACTCCCCAGCACCTTCACTCTGCCTGCTGCAGAGGTCCTCTCTTTTGTGAGGTTAGTAACCCACAGAACACTGCACACTGCTGCATGGATTTGGAGCAGACATGCTCACTAAATGAAGTATTTGGAAGCTTGCATTCAAGTCCTTCCACTTCTTGAATAAACACTGCTGAGTTAGGAAACAGTGTTGAGGAAACTGCAGCAAGTGCAAACAGGAGAAGAGGCTAGATGGAGTGAAGTTAATCTGTCACTGACAGTAATTCTAACCAGGACAGGAGTCCTTTCCCCTGCTCACTTGAAAATACTTATTTAAGTGTTTTGATCTGTTTGGTCCAAACAAAGAGCAGCTTGGGGACTTATATGGGAACAGTGTATCACAGCACTGCGTTTTAAGTTACTGAACTGCATATGGTTTACCTTGATCAGCTGATTGTTCTTCACATAGTGCAAAGTGTTTGATCTGTTGCCACCAGCAACAACAGGGGGTACGCCAAGATGTCAGCACCACGAGCTCGGCACTCAAATTCAAACTGGAATATCAATTTAGAGAGGAGGAGACCATTAGTGCTGACTCAGGTGATTAACTGCCCTGGGGCTACTCTAATTCATGTCTTACAATGATTAATTTGTGTAACACAAAAGTAAAACTGGAAGGACAGACAACATCCACCCCCATCTATCTCACCTCCAGCTACCACACACTCACCTTTGCATACAGAAAGGCTTCATCCACTGGGGATTTGCTTGCAAACATTGTCTCTATGAAGGCCTAGGAAAAAGAACAACCTTTCAGTTAGCAAAGGAGCCTAAACTTAAGGGAAGTTTGTTTTTTACCTGCTGTCTTTTTAGGAGGGTCTAAAATACAATATACAATACAATAAACCAGGTTGGAAGAGACCTTCAAGATCATTGTGTCCAACCCATCAAACAACTAGATCATGTCACCAAGCACCCCATCAAGTCTCCTCCTGAACACCTCCAATGACGGTGACTCCACCACCTCCCCAGGCAGCCCATTCCAACGGGAATCACCTGGCCCAGAACAGACCAGAGGTAGCTAAAGATGCAGTCTTGTCAAGACTAGAATCAATTAAACTCTGTTTCCTGTGACACTGTATTTAGAGGATGACTGATTCTAGTTTTTAAAAAAGGATTAGATGACTGAAGCTGATCCCAAGGGTTGGCATTTTACAAGGTGCCTCACCTATGGAGTCCCTCAACTATAATAGGAGTGCCTTATCTTTCCTTCAGAGAATGACAAGCTGTGCCTCCCTTTTCTATTTGGCTATCTATTGTAGTAATAGTTACAAAACTGTAACAGCATTTCCAGCATCTCTCGGATTTGTTTAAAGTTGGCCAACGAGTTCAAAAGGAGTTTTTGAAGGAGAAGGGAGAATACAGACACAGGCAGTGTGTTCACAAAAGCCCTGTTTCCTCAAAATCAACTGGATAAACTGGATAAAGAAAATAGTGTGGGGAAGGAGAGGGGAAGGTGGGGAAAAAGTGAAGAGGCTACCCTTGCTCCTGAATAGATACTGCTTTTTCTCCAGGCTTTGGCTGGGACAGAGTTAATTTTTTCCTAATAGCTGGTACAGTTCTGTGTTTTGGATTTAGTGTGAGAATAATGTTGATAACACACTGATGTTTTAGTTGCTCCTAAGTAGCACTTGTTCCAAGTGAAGGATTTCTGATTCTCCCACGCTGTGCTAGCCAGGTGCACAGGAAGCCGGGAGGGAGCATGACCAGGACAGCTGACCCAAACTAACCAAAGGGATATTTCATACCATAGGATGTTCAGTAGATAAATATAGGGGGAGTTGGCTGGGAGGGTCAGCAGGTTGGTGAGCAACTGCATTGAACATCACTTATCTCTTCTTGGGTTTTATTTCTTTCTCTTTTTGCTGTGATCATTTTCATTACTGATTATTATTATAGTTATTAAACTGTTCTTATCTCTACCCGTGAGTTTTGATTCTCCTCCTCCTCCCACAATCTGGGAGGAGTGAGCAAGTGGCTGCACAGTGCTCAGTTGCTGGCTGGGGTTAAACCACAATACTTAAAAGTCAACCAGCTGCTAGCTTGTCTTCGATGGAATTAAACTCATTGGGAGAAGCTGGCAGTCCAAGCAGTCTTCTTGCTTCTCCTTGTGACATGCAGGGAGCTGAGTCTAGCCAATGGTTGCAACAAAGCAGTTCAGTAACAGATTAGACCAAAGCTACCCATGCTACCTCACAAACAGCCCTCTCCCTTTCTTCTTTAAAGGAATGTATTGGTTCATTTGGAGAGCATACAATCCCTTACCTCTGCTGTCACTCGTCCAGCTATCTTCATCCTTTCAATCTCTGCAGGAGATTTGATCAGCCGAAGGTTTTGCACTAGGTGTCGGATGCCCTGGATAAGGTTTTTGCTCCTAGCTTTTATCTCAGCCAGTGGCTGCATGTAGTCAGAGTGTAGCTCTGCGTGCACAGGTTTTCTCATGTCATACCAAACAACGTTTGACTCACCTGGAATACAAAACAAAAGCTGACACAGATGAAAATAAATGTAGAAATGACCTCCCCATATTGAACAAACTCACTCCTGAACTAGACCTGTTGCTTTATTTGAGACATGAATTTCCCCTGACTCTGCATTTACAGACCATATAGATGCTTTCCCTGTCACAGGACATTAGCAATCTCTTCAAAATCTGGAAGATTACCAATTAATAGCCTGCACATCTGACAAATCCCCACTTCTATGCAAATCAACCTCCAAGCCCCTACCATTCAGGCCCTGCAAATCACATCTCATCTCCTTCTCCCTCCATTTTTTGTTACCTTTCAGCCTGGCCACCAAGTGCCTGAACTCCTCGATGGTGTAAGCTTCGTCCACTCCTGTGAGAGCAATTGCCCCATCCGTGCCTGATCTGGGCCCATCCCAGAGCTCTCTGCTTGGGTCTCTCCGGGGCACAAAAAGTATGGATTTGTGGGAGGGCGGCGCCTTGCCAGGAATGCTCTGCAGCACCAGGATACTGTCAGGCTCCTGGAACCCACAGAGGTACAGAAAGTTAGTGTCCTGGTGGAAAACGTAGGGGATGTCATTGCTCATGTAGTAGGTGGGGTTGGACAGCAGAATCACTGTGTGTTCCAAGCCATCCCAGCCACGGCCCTCTTTCTGGATCAATGCCATCAGCTTGTGTCGGCGAAGCGCATATTCCGCTTGTGACAGTCCTGGGGTTACCTCTCCTACAAATACAAAACAGAACAGATCAAGAAATTCAAGGCATCCTGCATGTTTTGCCTGATTCCTGCCTAACCCCTGATGTCTTTCATTGTGGCTCCTCATTAGCCTTTCCATGCTTTCCCATGCATCTCTTCAGCTTCCATCCCCCTACAGCACATCCTCACTCAAACTGCTCCTCCATCATGCAAAGACAGCCATTTGTTTTAACAAATTGGATTTTCTGTTATGCATTCCTGTGCAAAAGCAGAAATCATAAAAACCTGGTAGATTTAGACATACATCCAAAACGGATGTTTTCAGACAGGTGTTTCAAAAGGGGAAGGGGCAGAACAAACTGGACTTTGACTGCTGAAAACTGATGGGGTTTATAGTACCTGAACATTGAACAGAAGATTATCTCCTGAGACACTAATTTCCTCAGATAAAGCTAGAATGTCTATTCAAATACACACAAAGTCGACCCATTAAGTAACTAGTTCTAAATCCCAAGGGGCAGTTCGAGTGTTGCAGATACTGGGAGATCAGGCAGAAACACAGGGGTTGCAGAGTCTAACCAGTCACAAGATTCCAGGCAGAAACAAACCACCAGCTGTAGGCTGGTGTCAGACTCTGAGAGAAGGAATTTTCTCCAGGGCAGATGTAGCTT
Organism: Picus viridis; assembly: GCA_033816785.1. Lineage (NCBI taxonomy): Eukaryota > Metazoa > Chordata > Aves > Piciformes > Picidae > Picus > Picus viridis. Next base: position 21,580,276 of record CM066568.1, on the reverse strand, counting down.
TTCTCAATAATTAACACTTTGGATTTTTCCAGAGTTGGATACTATTACTTCTACTGACTCTAAACAAATGATCTCTTACGATAAAAGTACATTTTAAATTGCTGCAGTCACAAAGGATATGAAGTACAGCAACCAAGACACTCACCAAAAACAAGCCTGAAGCTGGAAGAACAGCCAACAACAGACAAAGTATGTATTTTTAAAAACATGAGACTGTGATTTCAGCTAATACATAAACCTTAATCAATACCTTGGCTAATACCCTCTTTTAACACAGGCTGCATTTTCATACAGCTAATTGTCTACTTTCATAATCTTTTCTTCCACTTTAATGCATTCGTAGTGACAATTCTAGAATCAAAGTGGACATTTGACTTGTACTGTAAGTAGATTCTTCCATGGGTGGGGTGGGATGGGCAAGTTCTATCCAGAATACTTTCCCCTCTAAAAAGAGAGTTTCAAAAAAATCATGTATGTGGTATTTGCATTTAAGTTCACACCATACAACCCCAACACCTATTTGGTGTAAAAGGTGGTGGGGTTTAAGAAAAAAGACAAACCCACAAAGTCTGGTTTACTCTGCAAATCTAGACATTATAGAGAACACAAAAACTGGTTTATTGCAATCTGATCCCACATTTCTACAATGTTATGCTGTCAAGTTTCTTATGCTCTGCTGCATTTCAGTCAGCTAAGGACCACAAAAGCCCAGTGAAGCTCAGAAGCTGCAGCAGGGTGGAACATGGGAACTGTGTTTTTCCTTTGATTGCAATGTCTGGGAATTTTCCTTGCCCTAAAAGCACTTGCTTTTTAAAACAACAACTGAAATAAAACAATGTTGTATGATCTTAAGGAAAACACTTTATTAATGGAAAATTAATCTCCAGTGTTTCAGCTGTGAATACTTTCCAAGTGCCAGCCTCATTTCCAGTGAGCTGTTAATTAACCTGATCTAATATTGAAGTTAGCTCATCTTTGAGCAGAGAGTCATAGACTCATAGAATGGTTTAGGCTGCAAAGGACCTTAAAGATCATGTAGTTCCAAACTCCCTGCCATGGGCAAGGACACCTTCCGCTAGACCAGGATGCTCAAGGCCATCCAACCTGGCCTTGAACACTTTCATGGAGGGAGTATCCAAGACCTCCCTGGGCAACCTGTTCCATAATCTCACCCCCCTCACTGTAAAGAATTTCCTCCTAGTATCTGCCCTCCTCAAGCTTCAATCCATTCCCTCTTGTCCTATCACTACAAGCCCTTGTAAAAGTCCCTCCCCAGCTTTCTTGTAGGCCCCTTCAGGTACCCGAACACTGCCATAAGGTCTCCCCAGTGCCTCCTCTTCTCCAGGCTGAACAGCCCCAACTCTCTCAGCCTGTCTCCATAGGGCCGATTCTCCAGCCCTCTGATCATCTTTGTGGCCCTCCTCTGGACCTGCTCCAGCAGCTCCATGTCCCTCTTATGCTGCAGATACCAGAACTGAATGCAGTACTCCAGGTGGGGTCTCATGAGAGCAGAGGGGGAGAATCACCTCCCTAGTCCTGCTGGCTACACTTCTTTTGATGTATCCCAGGATACAGTTGGTCATCTGGGCTGCAAGCAACCATTGCTGTCTCATGTTGAGTTTATCATCAACTGACACCCCCATGTCCTTCTTGAGACTGCTCAAGCCACTCCTTGCCCAGCCTATATTTGTCCTTGGGATTGCCCTGACCCAGGTGTAGAACCTTGCACTTGGCCTTGTTGAACTTCACAAGGTTGGCTTGGGCCCACGTCTCAAGCCTGTCCAAGTCCCTCTGGATGGCATCCCTTCCCTCCAGTATGCCACCTGCAAACTTACTGAGGGTGCTTCAATTCCACTTTTCATGTTGCTGAGAGAGATGTTAAACAGCACTGGTCCCAGTACCAATCCCTGAGGGACACCACTTGTCACTGGTGAGACTGACTGACCTACAGTTTCCAGGGTCTTCCTTTTTCCCCTTTTTAAGATTTGGGTTATATTTCCCCTTTACCAGTCAGCAGGGACTTCACCAGATTACTGTGACTTTTTGAATATGATGGACAGTGGTTTGGCAACTTGATCAGCCAGTTCCCTCAGGACCTGTGGATTGATATCATCAGGCCCCATGGACTTGTGCACCTTCAGGTTCTTTAGATGCTCCTGAACCTGCTCTTCACTTACAGTGGGACCAATAACTTCTTAAATTCCTTTTGACCTGAATTATTCTACATTTAAATAGGTAAGTATGTATTTAGATATTAATCTGTTCTCTCTGTATACCTATTTAGGGATAAAGAACACAAACCCAGAATATCTTCCTGGACATATTCTGGAACATATTTTGACTTCAAATTTCTTTTAGATTAATCATGATCCCCTCATACCCACATGCTCATTTTCATTAATCTCATAAAAGTTCACAACCTCAAGTTCTCTTTCATCACCACCTTCTAACTTTATAGCCACAAATTTCTTTCTTCTTTTCCTCACAACTTAAATACTCTTTTGCATGGGGTATATACTTTAGACAAGAGCTGTCCAACTCTCAGTATGTCTTCCCTGATCTCCTAACATCTTTATTCTGTGACCCACAAGACATTAGATACAAAGCAGTTCAGCTTGCACAAAGGACTCCTTAATATAAATTGTATTGTATTTGCAGGACAATGAGCTCCTAAATATGCCATTGCCACCAAGCACTCCATAAGAAAAAGGTAAAAAGCTAACACATGAAAACTATTTTGGGAATCAGTATCATCACAGACAAGGAAATGAAATACTGAACATAATTACTGTCTAATGAGGCTAATCATAAACAGCTGAAATCATGGACAACTGTATGATGCAGCAAATCAATACTCTGTCCCAGACATCTCAGAAAAATAGAGGCAAGAAAGAATACCAATAATCGGCTTATACAGGGCCTGAACCTAACCTGGTTTGAGAAGGTGTGGGTGTGTGAAGGGGCTGGGCTGGCCCAGATATCGGCTTGGAATCTTCTGCTGAGCAGGCTGGATGGAAAATCTTCGGCGAGCGCACGACCCACAAACTAGAGAAAAAGAAATGCACCACATCAAAGTAAAACACCTTTCCAATTAGCAAGATGAAGAATTACACTTCAGACACCTAACTCGGTAGCATTCATTCACCTTGCATCACACAAATAGCCCCCTTCTCAATTTGTTGTTTACCATAATAGCTTATGAGGTGATGTGCACATGACTCAACTAATGATCAAATATTCATAAAACAGATTACTATGCTAAACCTAACAATCCAGCAAGAAAACTCAGAAAGCTATGCTGGTTTGCAGAGGCCTCATTTATGTACTTGGTGTTTATGCTGCACTCAGAGCTCTTCCTAGCTCACTTCACTCAAACACTGCAGGGCTTGACACGCAGTGCTTTCTGTAAGATTCCCTGTTGATGTATTTACTTGACAGCAGCGTTAACTGAATTGAAAACAGTTCCTCAGAAGCATACAGTTATGTGTCCCTCTTCAAATCCACACACAGCCAAAGCAGACCAGTTTGAAAGAGAATTACAAGTGTGCATCTGGGAGTGTGCATGATAAAAGACAAAATTATATCTGTCACAAACTTTACCAACTTTGGAATTCTTAGTCACAGCCTTTTGCAGCTAAAGAATTGCTTCTTCCTACAGACAAATAAGCACATGGAAGGAGACAGCTTTTGCCTAGAACCAATTAAACACATGGAAAGAGACAGTAATCAATCTCCTCACATCAACCAGCTGATGTTTTGGAATATGGTTCTCTATTATGCCACTTGCTACGTGCCCACGACAAAAGGAATTCATGTTGCTATAGCATGGTACTGGATTCTTAGAATAAAATTTAACCAACTCATCACTAGCACACATAAGTACAACAAAAGCAAACCAGCTGCCTGCCTTTCAGGGAGCTGAGGCTCAGAGACAGCAGAATATACAGGCTGTGGGTTTTCTGTGGGAGCTAGTATTATTAGCCAGTAATTGAAGAGTACTTATGTATGACAAATGATAGTCATAACAAAGTATTCACTATGTAATGACTGGCGGCATTAACAGTCTGGAAGCCCAGGCAGTGAAATGTAATTACAGCTTTTTGTGAAGTTTTAAAAGTGTTTTCACTGTTTCTCTCCACCTACACTGAAGACAAACACGACGGCTTACAACGAAACACGTGAACACAACAAGCACTAAATAAAGCAGTATTCTGAAGACAGCAAGAAGTTTTCCATATCGTTGCTTTATTTTTCAAACAACAGGCTGTTCTTTCCTCGGACTGAACCGTGACTAGGGCTATAACTTCGCTTCCGGAGGGAGCTGCCTTCCCGTGCCTCTCGCACCTAGAGCCTAATGAAGGCGAAGGCGGCCCGTTCGCCTCTCAGCACCAACACTGGGGCAGAAGGGCGGGCTCTAACCGGCAATAACGCTTAGCGTGTCCCGGGTTGTCGGTTACCAGAGCCCTGAGGTAGGAAACAGACACAGGCGCGGGGCTGGACGGGACCCGGCATGACCGAGCTAGGCTACAGCAGTGAAGTACGGCGCGTAGGGGGAATAGGAGTCTCTGACCTGGGAAGCCGCGCCAGCCCCGCACCGCCGCCACAAGCCTCCGAGCCGGAAGGCGCGACATGCCCGAAGGACACGGCAAGCGCGGGGCTCGCCCACCCCCACGCCGGCCCACCCCGTGCGTGGCAGGGCCTTCTCGCGCTGAGGCGCTAAGCGCTGACGCCATCAAAGAGCGCGGCCGCCGAGCACCGCCCACTTAGCCACCAATGAGCGGCGCTACACCAGTTTAGGCGCCCGACAAGGCTGCCTGTCTCGCTACAGTGGAGACGCGAAGAGGAACCCGGCCCTCGGCAGAGCTCCGACAATGCGGCAGGGGCGGGCAACAACGCCAAGAAGAATAATGTTGCCGCTTCTAGCGGGACCGGGCCGCTCACCAGCCACCTTCCCTTCTAGAACGTTCCCGCCACTACCCGGCAGCGGGGCGGGGTGCTAGGCCCTGGCGGGGGCGGAGTTCGGCGGGCGGGGGCGGTGCCTGGGGGTAGGAGGGGCGGGCTGGAAGCTTCCGCGGCGCCGCGCGGCGGTTGGGTCGGGAAGCAGCGGGCAAGTGAGCTTGGGTTGAGTGGTGTTGCTGCTACTGCTCCGCCATGGACTCCCGCAAGCTGAGCGAGCTGCGGGCCTTCGTCAGGCTCTGCAAGCAGAACCCGGGCCTGCTGCACACCGAGGAGCTGGCTTTCCTCCGCGAGTGGGTGGAGAGGTCGGTTATGGGCCGCGCCGTCGTTCAGGTGGCCGTGACGGGAGGTGGTGGGCTTAGGAGGGGGAGGGGTGGTTTGTGGTTTCGCGCGGGACGCGGAGGGGGAGGAGGGGTCGCGTCTCGTCAGCGGGAGAGGGGGAGGGGGTGGCGGCACGTGCCGGCGCGCAGCCCTGCCGTGTCGCGGGGAAGGGAGGCGGAGGCGAGGGTAGGGGCTGTCCCTGCAGGTCCGCCTCGGTCCTGTGCGGCGGGGTCTTCGCCGGGGAGCGGCTGCGGAGCGCTGCCTCCTCCTCTCTCTTGCCGCCGTAGGGCGCGCCGGTGTTACAACTCGGGCATTAAAAAGACTTATTTTTGTCTTTTGTTTTGCTTTAAACTCTGGCTATTCCCGTTGTAAAAGCCTGCCCCCGGCCATCTCAGTTGCTTAGCTTTCCAGGCTGGAAAGCCCCAGAGTAATACTTACCGAGCCTAATTCTCGCATTATGCAGCAGAGTTGGCTAGCCAGTCTGTCTTAAAAGGAGCCGAGTTTGCGGGGAGGTGAGTGGCGTTGACTTACATCCTGGTACTCAAAAGCATAAAGTACTTGACGGTTTAACGGGCGGAGTAGTTTCAGGCCAGAAGATGGTTCGCCCCTTCAAGTTCCGCGTGTCGCGTAGTTGTAATCTTGTTCTCCTGCGAGGTGCTTCAAACGCCTGCTGGTTATGCTGCGCAGCGCCTTCGCACGTGTGGCCTGTCATAGCAGAAGCTTCTCTGTAAGCAAATCAGCCTTGGTTCCATCCTGAGCACCCAGAAAAGCCAGGCTCGAAAGGTCCTTTGCTGCTGGCAGGGAACCCATAAACACACTGTATTCAGGTAGCGTCCCACTGCTTGGCTTTAGTGGCTGCAACCCTCCTTATGCTGAAGAACTCGGAGAAGTGAGGAAAGTCCTTGCAGATAACACTTTTTTTTTTTATGAAATGGGAAGTGGAAAGATTATTATCTAGTGGTGAACTGAGATTTGTTGTAGAAAACGTGCTTTACGTTTTAATCTGAAAGTATTTTATCTGTACTTTTTCTGCTGTACAGTGCTTGCAGTTAGTTGAAAAACTTGCAGGGCTTTGTGTATATATATATAAGTAGATACTGGTATTTCACAGTATGTCATGTCATATCAGTGGCCTGCAATGGACTACTGTTGTTTAGAGGGGGTTTTTTTGTTGGTCGTTTTTTGTTCGGTTTATTTTGTTTGTTTGTTTTTCCCAGTGGTGTTTAAACCTTTTTATGCATCCGAATGTTAGCATGGCTATGAAACCACTCCTGTTCAACCTCACTTTGAAGTGCTAATAGTATCTGCACGTACGCCTGGGAAGGAGAGGCACGTCTCTTACCTTCCTGCAGATCTTTAGTTCCTTTTGCTACCGTGAAAAAAGACTTAAGTGCCTCACCCTAGATTGAGTCCTTACTTCTGTTGTGTAATTCTGAAGGTGTGCACAGAGTATTTTGGAAGGGAGAGGAAGAATGCTAACTTCTTTTGGCCAGAGAAAGCATTAGGGAGCAGAAAGCTGATCACTTGATTTCTAACTTTCTTTGTGTTAATGGGGAGGACTCTAAATTCCACATAAATTTTGTTTGGTTAATAGAAGGATGCTTGTAATACAAGTATAAAAATCAGAGTTTGAACTGTGTAGTGTTGTGGGTCCCCCCCCAATAAAGTCTTCATTGGGTATCTTTATCTCAGAAACTGAAAAATATTTCAGAATAGAACCTTCTGTAGCCTTCTCAAGGTTTCTAGTTTCCTTTACATATTTTGGAATGGTGAACAAATAAATTTTCATGTCAAAATGGAAGTGTTGAGTTCCCCTTTGCCCTTCCATAGTAGTGCTGTTTGTGGTAGGATAATTAAATGTATTTATAGCATCTTCTCATTCTTTGGAAACTGCTTGAAACCTAGCATGGCTGGGCTTCAGGGGGAAATAAACTCTTCAAGTCTTATACCCCTGTCAGGCTGACACGTATTAAGAAATGAAGGTATAGACTTAATCACTGCTGTGGGTGGTTACAGAATAATAACTGAATTGTACTAGAATCCATCATTAAAAGTTTCAACTAAAATTCTGGTCTTTTTTTTCCCCCTTAAAGCTAGCAATTCTAGCTTAAATGATGCTAACTGCTCATAAACCCAGAATGGCATGCTGTTAATATTGCATCAGAAACATTGTCTTACCTGTTTTTTGTGCACTTGTTATCTTCTAAGCTATCTGTCTAGCTGTTGTATTTGATTTCTGTATAGGAAAGCATACACTAGCGTAAGGTCTTGTTTGGAAAGTGTTTTGACATCCCTTTTAGTCATGCCTGCATTTTCATAATTGCATAAAACACAAATATTTTGACTTGAATTGCTGTGAGGTGAGTCATTAAAGGGAACACGTTTCAAAAACCTGCAATTCAGTGAAGAAACAATAGCAGTCCTTAAAAGTAAAGCACAGAATCCCTTCGAACAAGGCTTTTTGCTTTTTTTCCTCCTTCTTTGGTGGTTGCTTTGTTGTTTTCTTCACCTATTTTGGCCACTTTGAATTCATGGTAATTATTTTTTAAAAAAAGACAACTTTGTTGTCAATTACAAAAGTGGCTGCAGAAATAATGGTTGCAATTCTTCCAACCAGTCGTAAAAGCAGCAGTTTTCCTCACTGATGAGTGGAAGTATGGAGTCATTGTTGTATTAGAGCCCTGACAGCTCCCAAGAGTTGTTACTAGAATTGCACAACTTTGTTTTAGCTCAAAGGTTTCACTTAATTTTTTTCTCCTCTCTGTGTGTACTATTTATATAACTCATTACCTGCCTTTCCTACAAGTGTCTCGAACATCTTGAGGCTAAATACATTGCAAACTTACATATATGTCCTTGCTATGCATTTAATCATTGTAATCAATATTGATTTAAGGAATTTTAGGGTAACTTGTGTTTGAATTGCTCTGGGATTGTAACTCTAGTTTAAATAGATAGTAAAAACACTTTCAAGGACTAGGAGTCAAACTGTTTAGCCTTTGCACTTCATGAAATAGCATGTTATAAAATATGCATGTGTATTAGTAAAACACATGTTCTAAGCTTGGGTGCTTTTGGGTGGATGTGAAGCAAGTAGAGATGATGCACACATCTGTCTTTGAGATGATTCAAGGTGTCAGGCTTAAAACCAGCTGATCTTGAGAACAATAATTTGAAACTGTTCAAGAATTTGTTCTCTGTGTGGTTTTTAGCTTGAGGTGTTCTTAAATACATGATTGGAAGCTGTGGATGTTACTGACCTTTCTGAGTTAGAGGGTTCTCAGTCTTTTTTTCAAGTGAGGCAGGCTCTGAAAGGCTCTTACTGTTAGAAGACGAAAAAGAAGTGGTGCCAACAGGCATTAGATGACTTCTAATTTGTGAGCATTGTGTTGCACTCTTAGCTATCAGCACTACTAAAATTCTTCAGAATTCATAGTTTCCTTTGTGCAGAACAGAAATTCCAAGGCTTCCTTAGACAATCCTTCTAATCCTAGAGAAAACTTCTAACTTTTACAGACTGGTAGAGAACTGTGTGCCCTACTGTCAGCATGTGAAGGTAAAATTTTGGTAGGAACAGTTATTCCATGTCTTGTGTGTTACAGTTTGTCAGACTATGGTTATTTTGTCCTTCCAGTGTAACTTGATTAACTAATGTCAACATTCCAAGGATACATCTTGACTTTTGCAATAAGTTCAGAAGATGCCAGTTTTTGTAGCTTGTGACTTTTTCTCAACAGTTTATCCTTGTAAACTAGAGGTAATGTAGTGCTGTTTGCTTGCTTTTTGCTTCAGAGCCTTGTGCCAGGACCTGTCAATCTTGCCACCTCCTCTTCCTTCATCTACTCTCTCTCCCCCTATTCATCCCTGTCCTCATTCTGTCTCATCCAGGTTTGTTTTCAGCCAGTTTAGGGTCTGACTTTGGGATGGTGTTGGTGATGGGAGGGAGGAGAGCGGAGAACAGGATGCCAGCAGCCTGACTTTAGAAGCTGTAGAATCTCATCCATAGGGTATAGTTTTATGTTGCACTATTGCCTGAAAACACACAGTTCTGCACACTTTTAATTCCTCCTGCCCACTCCTGTTTGCCCACATCATTCTTCCCTCCCCTGCATCACACCTAACAGTGCTGTGGGGCCCCAATGAGTTGGCTGAGTCTGTTGAGTTTGTAAACTGTTAATAAGTGGGAATATGGAGCAGAGGCTGGGTGGGATTGGCAGTCCTTGTGGCAGCCTGCCATGAGGTGTGAGTAGATGTTGCATGAAATAGCTGGAGAATTCAGCCTGTGCTTATTTTCTGGCTGCTCACCAAAGTGGGTATAATATAGAAGTTATTCTATACTGAAAGCATGCTGTGTATACTGGGGGTGCTCTTTAACTTGTAGCTAAGAAAAGGCATGAATATTGCAGTACATGAGAGAAATTAATTTGTGTACCCTGGGCAGCAGTTTAGCTGCATAAGCGTTTTAGGCTGTGGTGATTCCCTTAACTTGTTTGATCTCTGTTCCAAACCCAATTATAATTTTAGTACCACCTGTAGTACTATTCAGTTTTCACTTTAAAGATAAATTGTATTTTCAGGAGAAAATTAATTTTGGCCAGGGAGGCAGGTTTTCCTTGTGAGAATGGGTGGGTGGGTGATGGGTGAGGAGCATTGAGTACAAGTCACAGTGGAGCTGTAGGTGAAAGAGCCAGCAGACAGTGTGCACTGTTATGCTATGAAAAGCATGGTGGATATGTGCTTTTCATTTGCTGGTTTTACAGTGAATTGGATCATCATGTTTCTGTCACTACAAAAAGCTGGGATTATCAGAAGGATTTGAAACAGTAAAACACATGTCACTGGTTTGATAATCTTACTGTTTTGTGGTTGTTTTTTTTTTTTTTCCTCTTTGTTTTGCTGAAAAGTATGGGAGGCACAATACCACCTGCTCCAGCCAATACCTCCACAGAGGACACAAGTAAGGTGAGATATGAACAATTTATGATTGCAAACTAACATTTGGATTCTCTGCAGATATAACTGAGCAGCAGGAAGGGGAAAAAGTGCTGTCAATTTTTATTCAGATAGGGTGGGTGAATATACTAGGGTGAGTGAGTGTGACAGTTCAGTTTGAAGCCTGCCCACTGCATGTTGTAGATGACTTGTTACAGATGGCTTCCTAGTTTATTTCAAGTATTATCATGCTCCATTTCCTTAATCCTGAATGCCTGATGTTCTGTGCAATGCAAATGCAAAAGAAGGTCTCCATTTCTCTGCTTCTTTTTGTTTGTTGTGTTTATGCACCTCCTCTGTAGTCTCCAGTGGATTAGATAATAATCTTTGCATAAAAAGAAATATTAATGAGGCTGATAGATCATGAAGTGAACAGTTAAACTGCCAACTTTTCCAGGGAGTATAGTGGAAGGGTTTTTTTGTTGGTTTTTGTTAATTTCTTTTATGGGAGATAATAAATTTGCCATGTAGATATTTATAGCAACGTTGTCCTAAGACTGAAATTATGTAGGAAGAATTCTTGTTTTGGATTTACTAATACAGTGGATGCTGGAATTGCTGGCTAGTGAGGACTGTACAGAGGGATTGTGTATGTAGTGAGTACAGTCTGTGAACCTGAAGACAAGCAACTTCTGTCTGTGATTAAAGCAGGATCTGCTAAGTTCTGGGATTCAAAGGAAATAAGTAATATAGTTAGAAGCTGATGGGAAAGTTATTTGAAAGACCTCTCACTATGGCAAGTGAAAACAATATTTTCATCACTGACACCAGTTTATTGTTCACTGCTAAAGGACCATAGTCTAATAGCATTTGATGGAGAGAATTTTTGATCCAGAGAACATCTGATGAAAGGCAGAAGAGTTGGTTAGTATTTATTGCAAACCAGGTTCTGAATTGAGCGTTACCTGGATTTTTGTTTGATTATTGAATTACACAATTTGAAGGACAGGCTTTACCAATAATAAAAGTTCATAAGTCAGAATCTGGGCTCTGATTTATTTGCATGCATGATAGACTTAATCTGAGAGGAGGAAAAAGGGGATTTGTAGCTTAAAGCAGTTTAGCCACAAGGCAGTCTCCTGCTTTGAAAATGAATTTTGGGATTTTTGATGCATTGTTATTTATTACAGTAGCAATGGGATATCAGTCAGAAATAATGTATATTTAGAAACACATTTTTTTTTTCTTTCAGGGCAAAGCTGAGCAACAGCCAGAGGAGCCAGTTAAATCACATGAACCAGAAAGTGAAGAGAGTGACTTAGGTGTGGAAAATAGATTACTTTATCACATTTCACCACTTTCAGCATGGTTCTGGAAATCCTTTTTTCTGTTTGTAGAAGGAGCTTAATCTTGGTGGTGTTTTGTTTTTTATTTTCCATTCCCTGCCAGAAATTGACAATGAAGGGGTGATTGAACCAGACAATGATGACCCTCAAGAAATGGGAGATGAAAATTTGGAGGTAAGCACACTATTTTCAGTGTCCATGGCTGTAGGAAGGATAGGGAGAGGTTTCAAGTTTAGTGAAGGATAGCAGCTGAGGGGTGATGAGTACAAGGTTAGCTGTGTAGCCAGATGTTGCTTTGGCTCTAAGTAGAAATAGAAAATGTAACTGTCTTAAAACCTTCTTATTCAAGGTTAAGAGTTCATCAGAGAGCTCAGTGAGGAAAATCAGGTCAGAAAACACACGCGCACACACACACACACAAAACGCCAGTGAGAAGCAGATACATACAAATGTGCTGTTATTCAGCTTCTTTTAAGCATTTTCTGGCTAAAAATAACGGTGGCTAATGTCTCCAAGCTGAAAGCAAAGATGTGTTTTGTTTCTTCCTTAACAAAACCAAGGTTCTGGAATCACAAACTGAGCTCTTCTCTTTGGCAGTGTCGTTCTGGCATGGACTCTACAGCTTCTGTTTTGTGTGGTTTTAATTTTGTGTTCTTAGGTAACGGAAGAGATGATGGATCAAGCTAATGAGAAGAAGATGGAAGCCATAAATGCTCTAAGTGAAGGTGATCAATTGTTTTTTAGTACTTAATCAAGGACATTTAGGTTTGGGTCTCCTTTTTTTAAAAAAAAAAAAAAAAAAAAAAAAAAAAGAATTAATATCTCAGACCATTTTGAAGGCTTTCAAGGAAGAGAAAACCATCTTCCTGTTGGATAGTATCTGCAATTAGGCCATATCTGGGGATAAACTGTAGCAGTTGCTCTGTTGCATGATGACCCCTCCCCAGCTAAGAGGAGAAATCAGGAGGAGGAGACCTCTGTGTTGAAATCGGAAGGATTTGGGGAAATGGCAATATTAATATTAGTACCAATATAAAGTATATGAACCTGTGTCCAGCCTGATGAATATGTGGCAGTTAGAATAAATGAGCCACTCCAGGAATGGTGACCCTTGAGAGGAGGAGCCTCCATCCTCAGCAAACTTCCCTCTTTATCATGAGAGTGGTGTTTGTGGTATGGGATACACCACCTATGAGCCAACTGAAGTCAGCTGCCCTGGCTTTTGCCTCTCCCAACTTAAGCTCCTGGCTGATTTGAAACTGTTAATGGCCTGCATACTACAGCTGGCCTATGGTTCTGTCCCAGTGAAACCAGGGCAGACAGGCAAAACTAACCAGAATGTGAAAGCTTCTTTAGTATTGTCTTTTCAATGTAGCTATAGTCCTGGGCAAGGGGGAATGAGGTACAGCAGCATCTCTATTAGATTGTTACAGTACTTCCCTTTATATTCTTAAGAATGTCTCTAGTGGGTTGTCTTAATACAGTGAAAAGCTGTTTAATGAAGAAGTAACCTCCTATTTAATTCATACAAAGTTAAATGTACAAATTCAACTGGTAAAGTCTTTCCTCCCAGCCCTAATTTTTAGAGCTTGTACTTCAGTAACATAGCAAGAAGGAGAGTGATTTTTCTTTTGTTGATAATCTTCTACTGAAGAAGTGCCCAGGGATGTAATACCCTGTCAGACAGGTTTGGCAATTTGGATGTAATATGATATATGTATAATGATTGAAAATTAACTGTAACTCATGTTTAGGTGAACTTCAGAAGGCTGTTGACTTGTTCACAGATGCTATCAAGTTGAATCCTTGTTTGGCCATTTTGTATGCCAAGAGGGCAAGGTGAGTCATTGCAAACCAGTGACTTATATTCCTGCTTGTTCTGTGTTTTCTCTCAAGAGTCTAAATATAATGGCAACTTCAGGATCTATGTAAACTTAAACTATGTGAGGGAAAGAGAAAAATACACTTACTGCATTTTTTTTCCCTACATATGATTAACCAGATTTGCTAAAGCAGCCATACCTTGGACCTCTGCAAGGCCTTTGACACCGTCCCCCACAGCAAACTCCTGGCCAAGCTATCAGCCCATGGCTTGGACAGGATCACACTGCGTTGGGTTAGGAACTGGCTGGAGGGCTGAGCCCAGAGAGTGGTGATGAATGGCACCACATCCAGCTGGCGGCCAGTCACTAGTGGTGTGCCCCAGGGATCAGTGCTGGGCCCCATGCTCTTCAACATCTTTATTGATGATCTGGATGAGGGCAATGAGTCCATCATCAGTAAATTTGTGGACGACACCAAGCTGGGGGCAGGAGTTGATCTGCTGGAGGGTAGAGAGGCTTTGCAGAGGGACCTTGACAGGCTGGACAGATGGGCAGAATCTAACGGCATGAGATTGAACACATCCAAGTGCCGGGTTCTGCACATTGGCCACAGCAACCCCATGCAGTGCTACAGGCTGGGGTCAGAGTGGCTGGAGAGCGGCCAGGCAGGGAGGACCTGGGGGTACTGGTTGATGGTAGGCTGAACATGAGCCTGCAGTGTGCCCAGGCAGCCAAGAAGGCCAATGGCATCCTGGCCTGCATCAGGAACAGTGTGGCCAGCAGGAGCAGGGAGGTCATTCTGCCCCTGTGCACTGCACTGGTTAGGCCCCACCTTGAGTCCTGTGTCCAGTTCTGGGCCCCTCCGTTTAGGAAGGATGTTGACTTGCTGGAACGTGTCCAGAGAAGGGCAGCAAGGCTGGTGAGGGATTTGGAACACAAGCCCTATGAGGAAAGGCTGAGGGAGCTGGGGTTGCTTAGCCTGGAGAAGAGGAGACTCAGGGGAGACTATTGCTCTCTACATCTACTTGAAGGGAGGCTGTAGACAGGCGGAGGTTGGTCTCTTCTCCCAGGCAGCCAGCACCAGAACAAGAGGACACAGTCTCAAGCTGCACCAGGGCAGGTTTAGGCTGGATGTTAGGAAGAAGTTCTATACAGAGAGAGGGGTTGCCCATTGGAATGGTCTCCCCAGGGAGGTGGTGGAGTCACCATCATTGGAGGTGTTCAGGAGGAGACTTGCTGGGGTGCTTGGTGCCATGGTTTAGTTGTTTAGGTGGGTTGGATTGGTTGATGGGTTGGACGTGATGATCTTGAAGGTCTCTTTCAACCTGGTGTATTGTATTATTGTATTGCATACTCTGAAGTCTCTATGTTGTGATTAAGGTGATGACTGAAATCATGTCCTTTTTAAATGCAAAATTACTTGTGGATCATGTGACTCCTCTCTGTTGCACCTGCTAATCAGTTAGTTGCCTGTGAAAGAGACTTGTTTCTGTTCAACAGTCCTACATTTGAGCAAGACACCCATTTTTTGACCCATTCAATACCCACCTTGGTGCTACTTCCATCTTCCAGACCGCAAATAATGCGTTGGGACCATTGTCAGGTTTGGCATAATGCACAAACAGTTCTATATTCAGAATTCTTGAGCAAAGGTGGGCAAGCATGGGTTGAAGAAGCAGAAGTTCCCAAAGATTATTTTCTATTATTCTTCTGTTTTCTCCTTTTACACGAAGCCACCCCACCACTAAACATGGGTGATTTGATACCTTAGTTGATCTCTTTCATAGCAAGGTATAATTCAAAGAGACATTTGGCTTTTGATTACTTCCATGTGATTCATTAGTGTCCTTTTAACTGTTGCATTCCAGTACATCTTAACTGGTAAATTACGCCTTACTGTTCTTTCACTTTCCATATCAAAGATTTTGCATGTAGCACAACTTGAGTACCTAAATACACTGTTGTTGTCACCACAGTGGTATTTTTACACCACCTTGCAGTGCCATATCTTCTCAGGACTAGAATTAGCAATGAAAAATAAGTGTGTTAGGAGAAGCTTAAAAGTTCCCTCAGTTTGGTCTGTTGTAGAAGTAAACAATGTATTGGGATATTGTAAAACCTGCAGTGTAACCGCAGTGAGGATCAAGTGCTGTGACTAATCTACATCTCTGCTTGGGGTTTGGTTCTGAGGGAGTTGTTCATTTGGAAGATTAGGGGGTTTATGCAGTCAGCAGCATTGGCATGTGTAGCTTTGAGACAGTTTCTTGACACATTGTCCACCTGTTTGTTTCTAGAAGGGAATGTGACTTTGCTTGCTTTCTAACAGGCCTTAATGATGAAGCTGCTTAGGGGCATTCTTAGTTGCTGATTATTTTCAAGTAGATGTAAAAGGGCACAAGTCCTGACTTGGAGTATATTGAATATCAAATACTTCTGTTAATTCAGGAATTTATTTTTTTTTTTAGTGATTCCTTCAGAGATTTTTAATTTGAAATGCCTGAACCTCCTCAAATACTGCTCTATTCATGTGATAGACTTCTGCATTGTAAAATTTGCAGTTATTTTGCTTAACTGTCAAGGGATTTGGGCTACTCTGTAGGTTTGTGTTTTATTTTGCCTAGTTTGGTTTTGATGGCTCCTCTCCTCTAGTAGATCATTCTAGCTGTTGATTCTTGTAGCCTGTGTGATAACTCATGCTTGCTTTGTCTTAGTCTTTTTAAAGACTATTATTTAATACAGTGTTTGTAATGTTATTGTTCAAACTGCTAGTTGCTGTTTGCTTTAAGTGCCAAACACCATGAAACTGAACTGCCCGTAGCATTTATGTATCCTTTCCTTGTGCACTGAAGCTACTCTTGCTGGCAAGGCTTGAGTCTGAACAAGCAAAGCTTCTGCAACTGCAGTGGTGGGGTGGAGGAACTCAATTTCAATTATTTCATTATCACTACAAAGTCTTTTTGAACTCAGCTTTTCAAATGTATTATCTCACTAGCTTGCATGTTAGTCATGCAGAATTATCTCTAGCTTGACTTAGTAAGTTGTTATTTCAGTATATACATTGAATGTTCTCCTTCCCACAGTGTTTTTGTGAAGCTACAGAAGCCAAATGCTGCCATTAGAGATTGTGACAGAGCCATCAAGATTAATCCTGACTCAGCACAGACCTACAAATGGAGGGGGAAAGCACACAGGTAATGGCCTGCATCCATACTTGATAATCACTGTACTTAATGGGGCTGTACAGCTTTGTTCAGAGACACAGAGAAGGTAATGCATGAACTATCTGTCTTGCAACTGAGAGCAGTAGCCAAGAAACCATTTTGCTGAGTGTGTGGCTTGCAAAAGATTGTAGTGGTTTATTGATGGCAATTTATGAACAGTCTTTCTGGCACTGTCCTTCCCCCCCCCGTTTTAAACCTTCTTGTAATGACATTTTCTAATCATTTGCTGCAAGATTGAGTTTGAGGATTGTGGATTTTATTTGTTTGGAGGTCTTTTGTTTTCACTTAGGGTAGTGGTTTTTTTGTTTATTTACTAACCTATAATTCTTAAACAATTCTCTGCTGCCTTGATTTCATTAGATCCTAGAGCTCTTACATAGTAAATTGAACTGCCTAGTTGTTAAGGGATCCATTTTGTTGTGATTGAAGAGTGATTTTAAGCAAGCTGTACTTATTTTAAGTAGTATTAAGCCAGTGTGCATCCCCCAACTCTAGTTAAATGTGGGTTTTTTTTTAATGACAATAGATGAGTGCAGAAAAAGACAGTTCTTACAGTGTATATATAAAAGTGGAAGGAGTAAATGGTAATAGAACTTAACAAAATGGATGTTTTGAACAGTGCTCAGAGAGCAGTTTGCTGATGTCTAGAGTTATAATAAGGGACACAGAGCCTTAAAGTGAGAAGCCTGGAGCACAGGTTGGAGTAACACCTCTGTCCCTATGCAGAAGTGCTTTGACCATTTAAAAATACCCCCATTTGCTTATTTTTTTGATTATCAAGAGTTAACATAAATAGTGAAGTGTGCACAGTAATTCATATGACCTCTTCAGTTAAGACATGGTGCCTCTTGTTAGCTAGGATATTTTGAGTGCAGAGTAGAGAGGGTCCTTAATCTTGGTGTAGAGTTGTACAAAACACTGAATGTGTAGTTTTAATGTGAACATGTCCCTAGTGGTGCAGAGTGTTTTTATTAGTGTCCTTCATGTGTTTAGGCAGGTACCTTCTCCTCCTTAGACCTTTCTTGTTTATAACAGACGACGACACTGGCGAGGGAATTTTGTGTTTTCCTCTGTTACTTCATGCAAAAGTTACTGTAAGGGTATAAAGCAAGCAAGTTGCCTCTAGTGGCACCACAGTGTGTAGGTTACAGAAAACACCGAGACCATTAAACTGCTGCAAATCCATACAGCTGCAGGTAAAAATACTGGATTGGATGCTGCACGGTTCTAAATAGTGTGAAGAACTAAGAGACTTCAGTTTGCTTTTTCCTTCTTCTGAATTGCAGACTTCTGGGTCACTGGGAGGAAGCTGCTCATGATCTTGCATTAGCTTGTAAACTGGATTATGATGAAGATGCTAGTGCCATGCTGAAGGAGGTGCAACCAAGAGTAAGTGGAGAGGCATAATGGGGGTCTCTCCTCTATTTATTTGAGTGACATTCCTTGCCTTCAGGGTCTTCCAGTATGTATTGTCATGTGGGAATGTGGGCATGTCATGTGACAGATCAAACTGCATTTATAAATACCTCTGTCTTCGATCACAGTTGTTCATGGCAGCACATAGAGGAAATTGAGTCTCTGGTGCTGAGCATGTAACCAGACAATGAAATGTGATTCTTCCAAAATACCTTAGCAGAAAAATCTGAAGCAGGCTCTTTAGAATATAGCCTAAAAACATTCAGAAGAGCAAGAGAACACTTAATGGTTTGGGTTTGGTTGGTGGTTGTTTTCCCCCTCCCCTCAAGATGTTTGAGTTGATCAAAGCTTCATCCTAAATGTGCTTTACAAAGGAAGCCTTCATTGCTTTGATTTGTACTTTCTTTAGTCTACCCGGTGAGGGCAGCACAGCCCTTTTAAGAATGCTATTGGCCCCGGCATTCTTCTAAGGAAGAGCTTTTGTGTGACAAATGTGGCAGTGTTGATAGCAGCCTTTCTTCTTCACCTGTTTTGTGTATTATTTTAAAATGGTCGACAGACCACAGATGGCAGCTGTTGCACTTCATCAGATTTACATGGCAAGGTTTAGGGGCAGTGGAAACTGCAGCATTGGTCTCCTGCAAGAAGAGATGTAGGGCTACCCCTGTGTCATAGAAAGCCAGTTCCATCTGGCTGCAAAACAGACCCTGCTGGCCAAAGCTGAGCCAGTCAGTGATGCTGGTAATGCTTCTGTGGTAGCATGTGTAAGGAAGGGTTACAAAATGCAGTGTAAGAGCTGTGAGAGAGATGGGAGTAAAGTAAGAAAAGAAGCAACCCTACAGACACAAAGATAAGTGAAGGAGAGGGAGGAGGTTTGCCAGGCACAGGAGCAGAGATTCCTCTGCAGCCTATGGAGAAGTCTGTGGTTAAGCATGTTGTCCCCCTTGAGCCCAGAGAGGTCCACAGTGGAGCAGATTTTCACTCTGCAGCCCATGGATGATCCCATGCTAGAGCATGTGGATGTGCCCTGAAGGAAGCCACAGCCAATGAAGAGTCCACAATGGAGCTCATTCCTGTCAGAAACGGGCCTGTGGAGGGGAGACCATGCAGAAGCTGGTTTTCTAGCAGGAGATGCAGCCCACGGGGTAGCCATGCTGGAGTAGTCTGTTGTTCAAGGACCATACTCTGTGGAGAGGACCCATGCTGGAACAGTTTGTCAAGGGCTGTATCCTGTGAGGGGGACCCCACGCTGGAGCACAAGAAAAGTGTGAGGAGGAAGGAGTGGCAGATTTGCAGTGTTCTGAACTGACCACAGCCTCTATTCCTCTGCATTGTTGCTACTGGTTGTAGAGAGGAGGTGAAAGAGTGGGGAACAGAGTGAAGTTGAGCTTTGGGAAGGAGGGGAATAGGGTAAAATGTTTTTTAGTTTTGTTGTTGTTTCTCATTCTCCTACTTTATTTGTACTTTGCAATAATTGAGAGTCTATTTTGCCCATGATGGTAGCAGATGGGCAGTTTCCTTGTCTTGAGATAAAGCCAGGAGCTTCTCCATCATCTTTTCCTCTCACTGTCCTGGTGAGGAGGATGAGTGAGAGTGCAGCTTAGTGAGCATCTGGCAGCCACCCAAGCTTAACCCACCACATAAATAAACATTCCTGTATTGAATAACTTCAGCTTTCAGTTTTCCTGCCACATCTTTGTAGAAGATTCTGTCTCCAGGAAAACAACAGTGAAAACCATCTTACAGCCTATTAGTCATTTATGTTGGTGACTATTGATCTGTGGTAAATCTAATTAGGTCTTGAATCCTAGCCCTCTTTGTAAGAGGTATTCTTTATGCTTGGCTAAGGGGAGAAACTGTTTTATTTCTCTCTTAATCTGCTGATGTACAGAAACAGCAGAATATGTCTGTGAGACATTGATGTGTAGTTGCAAATGGGAATTTGTCTGTGTAGCTCAAGGAAAAGTATATGACCATCTTATGGGCGATTTCTTTTTTCCCCTTTAATTAAAGTGAAGATTATCCATTCACTTCCAGCTTTCCTAGAACTTTGAGACTTTCATCTTCAAGTACAATTCTCAAAGTACTTGGTTCATTTTGAGAGATATTTAGAAACAATAACAATCAAAACTTTGGAAAATGTTCATGTTTAATTAAAAAATCACAGCAAACAAATCCCCCAGAAAACCCCAAACCACACAAAAGCAAAACAAATGAAAAAAAGCCCCACACAAACCCCAAACCCACTTGGCCTCTCAATGAATTACTGAGTGGTTGTAACACTGCTTTTTGATAACAGAACTGCATTCAATATCAGTCAGTCTGCTGTCTGCCCTGTGCCTTCTCTGACAGAAGTACTTCCAGGATTGGATTACAGTACACTCTGGGGTCAGAGTGGCTGGAGAGTGGCCAGGCAGAGGTACTGGTTGATGGTAGGCTGAACATGAGCCTGCAGTGTGCCCAGGCAGCCAAGAAGGCCAATGGCATCCTGGTCTGCATCAGGAGCAGTGTAGCCAGCAGGAGCAGGGAGGTCATTCTGCCCCTGTACACTGCATTGGTTAGGCCACACCTTGAGTCCTGTGTCCAGTTCTGGGCCCCTCAGTTTAGGAAGGATGTTGACTTGCTGGAACGTGTCCAGAGAAGGGCAACAAAGCTGGTGAGGGATTTGGAACACAAGCCCTATGAGGAGAGGCTGAGGGAACTGGGGTTGCTTAGCCTGGAGAAGAGGAGACTGAGGGGTGACCTCATTGCTCTCTACATCTGCCTGAAGGGAGGCTGTAGACAGGTGGAGGTTGGTCTCTTCTCCCAGGCAGCCAGCAGCAGAACAAGAGGACACAGTCTTAGGCTGTGCCGATGTGGTTTAGGCTGGAGGTTAGGAAGAAGTTCTACACAGAGAGAGTGATTGCCCATTGGAATGGGCTGCCCGGGAGGTGGTGGAGTCACCATCATTGGAGGTGTTCAGGAGGAGACTTGCTGGGGTGCTTGGTGCCATGGTTTAGTTGTTTCGGTGGGTTGGTTGATGGGTTGGACACGATGATCTTGAAGGTCTCTTCCAACCTGGTTTATTCTATTGATGTTGTGTGGAACAAATACCTCCTAGCTAAAGCAATTTCTATCAGAACTTAGAATGTACTTTAAACAAATGATTTTTATGGAAAAATAGAGGAGTAGCCATTGTAGTTATTGTCCCTTTTCTTGAATCTTGATTTTGCCATGTTACAGGAGTAGACATCATAACAATTAGTGAAATCCTTAACCATTTTTTTGCAATGCTGTCCTGGTTTCAGGAATGCAGCCCTATGGTTAGGGCTTGTTGTAACAATAGAACCCTGAGTGAGGAGCCTTGAGGAGCTCCTTGCTAACTACTCTCTACTGCTGGGGTTGTAGATCTGACAGACTTGAGAAGAGCTTATAATAGGAAGCAGCCTTTTTCCCCATTGGCCCTTTCTTGGTTTGGTTCATTAATTCTTTGGTCTGCTTACATCTAGCTGTATATGCTGCAAAGACACCTGGAACAGCAGTAACGCTATCTAAAACATTTGTGCAGGAGGAGTCATATTTCCTGTGGTACCAGTGAAAATCCCCTTTTGGGGGAGAGTTGCTGTTTTTAGCTGTGGAGGAAGTAATATTTCAAACGGACATGGAATCATAGAATTGTTCAGGTTGGGAATGACCTCTGGGATCATCAAGTCCAACCATTGGCCCTACTCTACAAAGTTCACCCCCAAACCATATCCTTAAGCATCAGATCTAAATGACCTTTAAACACATCCAGGGAAGGTGACTCAACCACTTCCCTGGGCAGCCTATTCCAGTGTGTGACTATAAACTTTTCTGTCTAAACCTACCCTGTTGCAGTTTGAGGCCGTTTCCTCTTGTTCTATAGCTAACTACCTTTGAAAAGAGACCAGTACCAGCCTCTCTACAAAATCCTTTTGGGTAGTTGAAGATGATAATATGTTGAAGTTCCAACTATGGTGCAAGCCCCAGAACTCTAGCAAGAAAGCATGCCGAGTGCATGTTCCGGTGAATCCAGTTAGCGCCGAGTAGACCTGGATAGCCGATTGCCTTAAAGAGCAAGTAGCAAATGGCTCCTAAAACAAAGGGGTTTCTAGGATGTGAAGTCAGATCTTTTGTAAGAGAAACAAAGTAGCTGTATACTCTTGCATGTATTTGGTGTTGAAGTAACACATTTCTAGCATGTTACATGACGTATGCAATTGTGGTGTGGTGTTGTAACAGGCTCAGAAAATTGCAGAACATCGCCGAAAATACGAGCGGAAGCGCGAGGAAAAGGAAATCAAGGAAAGAATGGAAAGAGTGAAGAAGGCACGGGAGGAGCATGAGAGAGCACAAAGGGTAGATACTTGGGCTTTAATATTTTAGTCATTTGGAGAGTGTCATCATTATTTTGGTTAAAATGAATTGCAGAGAAGAATTGCTTTAAGTCTTAGAAATCAACTCTCTAAAATTTCATTCTCTTTTTTTACTTGATCACTAACAAAATAAGGAGGAAAGAGAGTAGTCTTGCATCTGCTGTTGCTGCTTGTGACAAAAGCAGGCTCTGGAATCTCTACTAACCCTGTATTTTAATGCATTGGTGGTTGTATAACTGCACCAGAATAGTTTTTGCCTAGTGTGCTTCCGTCTTCCAAAGTGGGAGGTTTTTCTTATTTCAGGGTAATACTTTGTTTTTCATCCTGACTTCCTGACACAGCTTGGTTTTTTTTTCTCATCATGCTTTCTGATATATTTTAATATGCTGGAAGTGGGAGTTCTGTAAATACAGGTTGAGGACCTAAACCAAATGATACAGTTTGTATTCAAGGAAAACATAACTCTGCATAATTTATCTACTAAATGGACTAACGTAAGCGCAGATGGGATGAGTTCTTGTCAGTGGTTCTGTGTGTAGTGGGATGCTCTGTTTATTGCCATAGCCTGCCTGAAACAGTCTCAGCTAATTTTTTCCCTCCTAAAAGCAGTTGAGCTGTAGAAAACAGGCTGCAGTTCCATTACTGTCTGTGGAATGATGTGCTTTCATCTGTGCAGGAGGAAGAAGCAAGACGACAGGCAGGAGGAGCTCAGTTTGGTGGTTTCCCAGGTGGCTTCCCAGGTATTTTATTTTTAAGCACCTATATTTGAGGTAGAGGTGATTGTTGTTTCCATGGGGAGTATTATAAGCACAGCTTTTACAGCATTTGTTCTCAGTACAGGGAGAAGAATATTGATGAAGTCTAGAACATGTCTGCAGATAAGTCTTTGAGCACTGGTGGGAAGAGGGATGGGATTCTTTCCCTGAAAGAGGATGGATGCTGGGTAGCAAATAGAGCAAAGATGGAAATCAAAAGTTATGAATAACAGAAAGAAAGGATTTAGGTCTGAGAATAGAGATGCAGTATTTGCTTAATATGTGCTGAAAGTGAGTCTAAAAATGTTCTCAAAATTACCCAAAGTGCCTTGAACTGCTTAAGGAGTTCTCAAGTTGGAAACTTTGATGGAATATTAGGGAAATCTCTGCTGATTGCAGGCTACTCTTGAACAAAATAGATTCTCATAGGAGGTGGTGCAGTTCACCTTGTAGAAAAGCTGTCCTTGGAAAGTTCCACCAAACTCAGGCTTTCCATGTTATTTTGGGGTACAATAAATTGGGGAGGAACAAGAGTACTTGAAGACTGAGGTGTAGTTGAGGTAAGCAGTGTGCATGCTTTAACTGGATCAGCTTGCAGGGAAACCAAGTAGAGACCATATCTGCCCTGTTTAGCGTAGCTTGGGTAGCTGCTGATCATAGACTGAAAGACAGAACCTCAAGAGTTTTCCCTTCAGGGATTTTTAATTTTTTATTTTTTTAAATTTGGTGTTAGAATGTCCTCAAACTTAAAGTTCCAGCTGAAAGTGAAATGTGTCTGGGACATACTAGTGCTGCCCTGCTTTTTTTCCCTGAATTGTTCACCCCAGGTATTCAAACTCCATGCATTTCTGGGTTTGAGATCCACCTGATTTAAGTTAACCAGGAAAATGACTGCATCTCTTCACAAGGTGATAGAACCCAGCCCTCATTACAAGCCTCTTGCTCAACTGGGTTAGAAATAATAGGTAAAATAAAATTTATGTCTTCACAGAAAGAAGGTGAAGACTAGCTGCAGCTTTATGGAAGTCATGGCTTTAGAGGTGTGACAAAGGAAGTGAGCTTCTTGTATAGACAAATGTTTATCATCTTTCATTATTCTTGTCTTTGGTTTTCAGGTGGATTTCCTGGGGCTATGCCTGGAGGTATGCCAGGAATGGCAGGTATGCCAGGTCTCAATGAGATTCTCAGTGATCCAGAAGTTCTTGCGGCCATGCAGGTGAGTATTGGTTAAAATCAGAGCTAAGCATTCTGAACAGTGGAACAGCACCTGTGAGCTAAGGGAAGGAAGAAAGATGTGACCTTCAGGTGTGACTATCCTGGGAGATAGTCAAAAGTGAGGCTTGAGAGGGCTCTGGGAAACCTGATCTAGTTGAGGATGCCCCTGCTTACTGCAGAGGGAGTTGGACTAGATGACCTTCAGAGATCCCTCCCAACTCAGACCATTCCATGAAAATGGGATGCTTGCTTGTTTCTATTGGGAAAACCCCTCCTTGTGTGTGTGGGATCACTGTCTGGAAATAATGTTAGCTGTTTTTCAAACTGATGGGAACTTAATTAAAGATCCACCCTCATACTTGCCTATGATAGGCAAAACTCTGCTATATAGAGCTCTCAATCTCTTTTGAGTCTCTTGAATTGTTGTTTTCCACTCAGTATAATTCACTTGCTGCTGCTTTGAATGGACACACATTGTGGTGAGATAATTATGCCCAAACAAAAAAACCCCCAATGATTGTTTATATTGTTGCAACACAAATATTACAATAATAGTGAGATGAGTGAGCATTTATTTTCTCCTAGGGGATTAGTGTTTGGTTATTGCCAGAGGCAAGGAAGCATCAGAATAGTTCTGCATCGGCATTTTCTAAATTCATGTTCAGAAAGCTTACTTCTCTAGTGGGCTAGCTTAATTGTTTAATTAGCAGATTGCTCAATGTCATGGCTACTTTTACACAAGCAAATTCTTCCAGCAGATTAAATAGAGTGTATCTGACATCAGTTTTAGGGGCAGGTGGGCTAGGAAAAATCACAGTATCACTAAGGTTGGAAGAGACCTCAAAGATCGAGTCCAACCTGTAACCACAAACCTCACGACTAGACCATGGCACCAAGTGCCACATCCAGTCCCCTCTTGAACGCCTCCAGGGATGGTGACTCCACCACCTCCCTGGGCAGCACATTCCAATGGCGAATGACTCTCTTGGTGAAGAACTTTTTCCTCACCTCAAGCCTAAACTTCCCCTGGTGCAGCTTGAGACTGTCCCCTTGTTCTGGTGCTGGTTGCTAGGGAGAAGAGGCCAACCCCTTCCTGGCTACAACTACCTTTCAGGTAGTTGTAGAGAGCAATGAGGTCGCCCCTGAGCCTCCTCTTCTCCAGGCTAAACAACCCCAGCTCCCTCAGCCTCTCCTTATAGGGCTTGTGCTCAAGGCCTCTCCCCAGCCTTGTTGCCCTTCTCTGGACATGTTCAAGTGTCTCAATGTCCTTCTTAAACTGAGGGACCCAGAACTGGACACAGTATTCAAGGTGTGGCCTAACCAAAGCAGAGTACAGGGGCACAATGACCTCCCTGCTCCTGCTGGCCACACCATTCCTGATGCAGGCCAGGATGCAGTTGGCCTTCTTGGCCACCTGGGCACACTGCAGGCTCATGTTCAGGCAGCTGTCGATCAGCACCCCCAGGTCCCTCTCTGTCCGGCCGCTCTCTAGCCACTCCGACCCCAGCCTGTAGCTCTGCATGGGGTTGTTGTGGCCAAAGTGCAGCACCCGGCACTTGGACTTGTTGAATTCCATCCCATTGGACTCCGCCCATCTGTCCAGCCGATCGAGGTCCCTCTGCAGAGCCCTTCCACCCTCCAACTGACCAACATCTGGGCTATACAGTTGCATTTGTGTACAAATATGATCAAGTGTAAGAGTCTTGTTACTTTTTTCTGGATTGCTCTGCTGTTTCCAGCTCACTGGACAGCTGTGATCCCCATCTAAATCAAAGCATCACAAGGGACCCTTATGTGCTGTGCTCGCAAATCACAACGAAGGCATCACTTTCCATGCAGCAGCTCATGGGTTCCCTCCATGTTTCCAAACACCAGCAACTGAAGCTTTATTTAGGCTGCCACAATTGGCAATGTTAACTTCCATCCAAACCATCTGGGGATGATTTAAAAAAAAGCTCATGACTTGTAGTGGTATTCATGGCATGGCTAATTTATGCTGCAATGCAGGAGTTTGAAATTCCAGTTGTTGAGAACAGAGCTTTGGGGTGCAGCTCACATGCCTTTAAGAAGCCTCCACTGCATGCTAAATATGCATAGCCCAGCATAGTGTAGGCCTCTCTTGCAAGAAAATGTTGATGGTGTTTCCTGATAATAAAGGCAGGCTTTAACATGTAGAATCTGTCAGGAAAGACTTGAGTTTTGCTGATCTCTTTAAGAACTTTACATCTAGATACTATTTACTCATCGTTTTGCCTATGTCTGCTCTGCCATCTTCTGAGATGTCCAACTGACTATATTCTGGTCCTCTCTGAATTGGCAGTGCAAACTTCAGTCTTAAAAGAATGGTTTCTACTGCTTGGCTTCTGCTCCACGTAGCTATGGAATATGTTGATGGATAATGGTAGCAGGCAGTTGCTATGTAGCTTATCTCTGAGGTGGTGTGGAAAAATCTGAAGATACTAAATCACACAAGCCTCTCCCAATTGCTAATGTTAAGATAATGTTTTAACTGACAGTAGGTAGAAGCTTTTCAAAGTGAGGAGTTACTGCTGAAACTGGAGCTGCAACATGGTGTGATGAAGGCTAACAAGGTTCTCTTCCAAGTGTGATTTCTTGGAGGAGGTGGGGAATGACTGAGAGATTTATTGATTTATTTACTGCTTTGTTTGCTTATTTATTGGTTGGTTTATTTAAAGTCAAATGTTGCCACATCATCTGCTTCCAGTCCCACAGGTGAAAGTTTCTGCTGCTCAAACAAAAAGAGTTGAAAGGGATGAGTAGCAGCTGTTGCTCAGAGGAGGGTTATTGTTGTGCATGCTATGTGCAAAGCTCTTCCTTTCCTCAAAATACATTTGAAGATGCCTGAAGTAATCCAGTAGGTGTGGCTGTGATGTTTGGCTCCTGTTTTGGGGGAAAAAACACTTTATCCCTCCTTCTCACTCGTGGAGCTATTAGTGTAGCAAGTTCAGTAATGATGGTGGTGTTTAGTGATGCATTGTTAACAACATGCACTGTATCATTGGGCTCTAAATAGAGACCTTGTGCCCAAAACTGTCATTGAAAGCTGAGCCAGATTAGATTCATGTTGGAAGCACATAACCAATAACTTTTGTGGACTAAATGCCCTATTTTTTGCTTTTTCTCCTGCAGGATCCAGAAGTCATGGTTGCATTCCAAGATGTTGCCCAGAACCCAGCAAATATGTCCAAGTACCAGAATAATCCCAAGGTTATGAATCTCATCAGTAAATTGTCTGCCAAATTTGGCAGTAAACCATAAAAATCCCTGGTTCTTAAAAATCATATCTGAATGGGAAGGTTTGGATTTGGCTAACCAGTGTTGCAATAAAACAAACCATTGTACCTCTGATCTTCTTACGAAGAGAAACGGGGTGTTCAAAGGAGACTGCTCTTTAGCCCCAAGTTTTGACTTTACTCAATGATTGGTTTATAGCACTCAGATTATATTCAGATGGCCTAGTTTCAACCATCCCTCCTTGTCCTAGAGTTGCAAACTTTTGCTGTAAGTACTGCAGACAGTTTTTCCTCTGAATTAACACTCCTGTAAAACATGTAATATTCTAGGAGTGTAAGATAAAAACCTGCTGTTGTGTTGTTTGGGATTTCTATTATTAATTACTCTCAGTGAGCAAAGGGGAAGGAACGTTAACAGTTGAAGCCTGTCTTAATCCTCTTAGGACAGAAATGTTGGCCTAGTCACAAATAGCAAAGGTGGGACAAGTCTGAAGAATTAACTGGATAAAGGAATTGTCTTCAAATACAAGTCCTTAATTATTTTTTTAAAATGGGTGACTGACTTTATGTAGCTGTTTAAATTGTCAGTGTAACCATGCTAGCTAGATACACACTGGAACTTCTGGCAGTACTGCAAGTAATGTAATGTTTTTTGATCACATCTGTGCAGCAAAGGTACAGTTCTATCCTTTGCACACCCTGGCATGAAGTACATATTGCAGAGGCCACAGAGGTTTTGTTACTTGCTCAATTTTTGTCCAGCACCTTTATGTAACATATTATCACTTTGGGTGTGGGAGAGCAGCTTACTGTCTGCTTGTGCTCCTGTCCTTTCCCAGTTGGCAGGTCCTCCACTGGTTGCACTTGCCCTTCCTTGGGGCCGTGCTTACCAGCTTTCATCTGTATGGAAACTTTAGGGAAGGAATCTTATTCTCACCACTACCTCTGTCCCACTGAATGCAAGCCATCCAGAGCATGTAAATGCAGATTTACAAATCAGCAAAAGGGAGAGAATACACAACAAAATTGCAGCTCTGTGTTCTGAGTCAGTTTGAGTCCTTACATGCTTAGTGATTAAAATATTTTGGCCAAAGCCCTGCTGTCTCTGTAGAAGTGATGACTCTTCCTTCACCACATACTGTAGTCTTCCATCTTTTCTTGTATCTTTTTCTTCAAAAGGCAAACACACACACACACACCGGGGTGGGGGGAAATCACAAATAACCCACAGAAAGCCCCAAGAAACCACAAAGCTGTGGTCATGGGTTCACGCTTATGTGTTTTTTGACACCTGTGATTTGAAGAAAAAGGTTGAAGTATTTGGAGCTGACAGAACATTGGTCTCACTTGTGGATTACGAGCAGTGGGTATCCTTGAAGCAGTGTCTGTTGATGAGGTTCAGTTGATTTGTCTACTGATAAAAGACAGTTGTTGCTTCTGTTTGTCTTAGCTAAAACATAGCTGTTCCGTGGAAAAACGACCGTAGTTACCTGTTCACCACTTGAGTCTCAGCATTTGTGTTAACTCTCTTGTAATTCTGTATCTTAAGCCATAACTGATGTTACCATTTTAAAACAAATCTGGATTGATGTAGGAACTCAACAATTGCAAAAAAAAAAAAAAAAAAAAAAAAAAAGAAAGAAAAATCCCCAAATGCTTTTTGTCACACTGATGACCCTGCAGGAAGAAATGTGAATTGATTTTTGCTTAAGAAATATAGTTCTGAATACTTAGCCTTTAAAAAAAAAAAAAATAAAGTATGGTTTTGAAAAATAAAGCTTTTTGGCTTTGTGTAACTTTCTGGTAAAAACTATTTTGCTTGAATTAAAGATGGAAGTGCTTCAATTAAACTGGATGTGTGACTTGCAGTTTAAATTGGAACCAAATGCTGAAGGGCTTGTCTTTGTGACCAAATGAACTCGAGGACCGAGTGTTGCTGTGTGCCTGGCTTTTGATTTTTATTTCTCCTGTTCCCCAGAGGAGATCATTTAAGTAGGTCCTTCCTCTGCATGGGCTGACACTCAGCTTCTTTGTTCAGGCATGAATTTAGAGTATTTTGAATATATAGATTTACTCTCTGGAGGTTCCTGTTGCTGTCTTGGCCATTGATGTCTGTGTATCCATGACGAGTCAAAAGTGGGAAGTTGCCCCTAGCTAGTAAAAGTGACCCATTATCTGTGTCCTCCCTGCTTGCTTACACATCAGTTGCCCTTATTAAGAGTCAACTGACTCCAGGAAAAAAACCAAACATTTTCCCCAATTTTGGTGTCAATATTAGCAGTCTAGCTGAACTCTTATTCTTTGGGAACGCACGTCCCATGACTCCCTTAGTGTGGTGAGGTTTATGGTGTTGTGTTTTCGTTCTTGCCTGGTAGGTTACTTGAGATAGTTGGACGTCAACTCTGTTCCCCAGACTAGCATGTGGGCATCTAAGCAGCTAAACTGGTTTGAACTGAAGTGTAGAAAGTTAACTGCACAGAAGGTGAGCTATGATGGTAAGTTCCAAATGTAGGATATAAGTAACTATATGAGGATATTGTTATTTTTCAGGGCCTGCCCTGGTATTTATTGGGAGCTCCTTTAGGTGACATGTCTCCATTGCAGCGCAGTTAGGTGTGGCTCTTGCAAGCATAGTGTTAGTAGCTCAGCTGACTATTTGACTAAAAGCTGCCAGCATGTATGTGTGAATGGGTCAGGTGGTGCAGTGTATGTTGGAGGTGCTGACCCAGAGCCAGGTGTGCATTTCAACTATCAAAAGCAAGTCCTGTACTGTTCTGTTTCGCCAATCCAGTGCCACAGTTTAGATACCCTCATCTGCCAAAAAGTAGGATGATATATCTGCAACTGGCTGGTGGTAGAGGGTCATAACCTTGTTACTGTGTTTGTCTGTGTTGACTTGTCTGTCCTTTGTTGTCCAGCTGCTGCTCTGAGGAATAATAAATGTCAGGTCAGATGCCACTACCAGGCTCTACTACTGTACAGTGCTTCTCATTGCATAGTAATGTGGAGAATGCAAGACTTGGTGCCTTTGCCAGAATTTGTCTGAAAATTTCTCTGACTTCACTGTCAGGCTGTGAATAAAAGCTATTTGCTGAAATGGTTTGGTTTGTCTTTGTTGGAAGGCAGTGATCAGATGGGTAGGAGCCTGACTGTCTCCAAGTGAAGCCATGTGGGACAAGACTGGGCAGAGCAGTGATAGGCCAGAGTCAGCTTGTGTCAATGAGTATTAAAAAGCTATGCAAAGGTAAAACCATGTAGAAACAGCTCATTGCCAGTGGCCAGCAGTAATATCTGTGGTTTAAAATGACTCTTTTAAACACCACTTCATTATTCGTTACCTGCAGGCCTTTTGCATAAAGGTCGTATAAGCCACACTTGTATATGCTTGTACATAGAGTCACAGAATCACATCCCTCTTCTGTATGATGTAAGAGCAAACAGTACTGCTGTGGGAACTGCTGTCTGAATCCTTTGCCCAAAGTGATAAGAAGTTGTGGAGCCAGCTAGGGTGAGTTGGAACCAGCTTGGCTTTGGCATGTACCTTCCTGCAGACCGTTGCATTTTCCTTACCTGAAAGTATTTGGCAGCTCTTTGAAATCCCACAGGGCATCTAGGCTGAGGGATATGGCAGTGCTTTTGGGGTTGTAGGGCAAGCAGGTTGTTGGAATAGTGGTAGCCTAGTGGATTGTTTTCTATTCTTTAGCAGCAGGTTAGCCTGGTATGGATGTGGATTGGCATCCTCAAGCAGGAAGGGGGTTCACTGAGGTAGGTATCTCAAACCTCATTCAGAGCTTTGTAGAGGTGGGCCTCAATCTTGCTTCATGCATGATAGCCTGAGGATAGTGTTGTAGGAAAGAAATTCTGGATTACCAAAGAGGTGAAAAAAGGGGCAGCTTCCAATTAGACACAGAGACCTCTATGCTGAGTACTACAGGACAAGTCATAGGAGGTCAGTAGTGTAATAGAAGCAAATGCAAATCTGATGAAGCAGGAACAATTTTAATGTAACAAGAGATTCAGTAGGTTAGGTGGTGTCACGTGGATCTGTGCTATGGAGCAGCAAAAAATTCAGGTGACTTTGGGCTGCAAGTTACTGATCACCTTGTGGATCAGAGCTTAGGTAAGTCATGTTTTCCTGCTGTCGTCCTTACAAACAGGAACTTTATATGAGACATCTCTTTCTTCATCCCCACTAACTAGAGGTTCTACTGAATGTAAATATGGAGGACTTTCCTGTAAATCTGAACCTTTATGACTAACCAAGATGTTAACACTTCATTAGCAAGATTACAAGTTATTACTGTACTTTCCTGTAAATCTGAACCTTTATGACTAACCAAGATGTTAACACTTCATTAGCAAGATTACAAGTTATTACTGTACCTGTCCTTGATGGACAAATATACTTTGAAATGTATATTCTGGATGGATGGTCTTGGACAAGCTTGAGGTTTTGTCAATAAATGCATTTGCAGAACGTGTTACGACTTTTTGTTAAGTAGGTAACAAAGTTTAGCACCTACTGCTTCTACTGTTACAGAAATGAAATGCAAGAGATTACAGGATTAGGAGTAGCAGTTTATCTTGGAATTTCTGAAGTACAGCAGCTGAAGCAGTCAGAGGGTAAGTATAATTTGTATGGAATAAAGGTATTCAGAAAGACAAGCTACTTACTGAACTGTAAAGAAAATCATGAAGTGACATCTAAATCAGTTAACACTTGGCCTAGATTAACACAGCCCACTCTCACAAGACCCTGCCTCCCCACACAAATGGGAGGGAACGTAGCACACAGAAACCTCTTTGGGTTGGTTTCAAGAGTTGAGATAGTTTTGTTTTGATGTCTTTGTGCCTGTATGAAGTATATTGAGACGACTCAGCAGCATTCCAGAGGCTCAGTCAAAATCTGTTCAGGCAAAGTGTGCTCACACATGTGCTTTAAAACTGTGCCTTTGAATACATTTGTGTTTATAATACTTGCTCCTGGAATAGTCTGGTCTTTCCATGGTCTCACACTGAAGCAAAATCTTGCTGTTTGTGTCATCAAACACCGAGCTATTTAATTCAAATTGTCAACACAGTGTCATATGTTAATCTCTAGTTGCTCTAATGTGTGGTGCACTGGGAGTATGATCCAGTTTATCAGCATTTTCTGAAAGATACAGTTTTGCAGCAGAGTCAAAGTCCTTTTGAAAGTAGTAATTAAATCTGCCTTAACATGTTTTTCCTCTAGTGAATTGAATTACTAAGCAAAAAAAAAATAGTAAAGGGAGGCATACCTGTCCAAATATATATATATTTTTTTTTTTTTTTTTAATTAATACTAGAATAAGGTAAAGTTGGTTTAGGTTCAGAGTTCATCTTTTCTTTGCTAAGGAAAGAGTGCAGAGACAGCAAATTTGACCTCTGGAGCAATTAACTGTGTTCTCTGTCATAAATCAGAAACAAAGCTGTGGCCTGTCCAAACAAAATCTGTCCAGCTTCAAGTTTCTCAACATCTGTTACCTGTGTACAGGAATCTTCACCATTAAAATTACACAAATAAGGAATTACAAAGATGGAGTTCATGTACAGAGAATGTGTTTGTATTGGTGAGTGTTTAACTTGATTCACTTTTTCTAGCAGGATTGACAAATTTGAGGAAAAAGAGAGAATTTGTGCCTTCTGTCCTTCAGTAAGCTCTGCCTGCACAAATTACATGGTTACCTGGAAAACTGTTGAATTTGCAGTGTTTGTATGAAGACCAAAGGCCATGTCTTCATTAAATTTTTTATGGGTAGGTTCCATTGCTTTTCCTGCAGAACACCCTGGCATGTTATAATATAACCTGTATTTTTTCTCAGACAGCTTTGCTAGGTCTGTATGCTGCAAAATTGAAGTCTGTTCATTTTAGAGTATTGCAGTTTTTGCATTACCTGTTAACGTTCTGGTTTTCAACACATACAGGGCATAGTGTTGTATGAAAAATGCTGGTAAATAGGATAGCAATAGTACAGAATGAGCTGGGTGCACATGATGGGAATCTAGTCTGCAGTACAAACTGACTCTTGGTGAAAGTGTCCCTGGGGACAATTGAGGCAGAATCAAGAACAGCAGTAATCTGAGCTCGAGTCTTGCTTGGGGCATTTCTCCTGAAGTGCATGTACCTAACTATGCAAAGCCACACTGTGTAATTGTTCCCAGGGTTTGTAAAACCTGAGGTGCTCCTGGCTGCTTTAGTGACAGGAAGCAGCCAGTGAAATAGAATTAGGATTACAGAATTAACCAGGTTGGAAAAGACCTTTGCGATCAACACCATCTATTCAACTAAACCATGGCACCAAGTGCCTCATCCAGTCTCTTCTTAAACACTTCCAGTGATGGTGACTCCACCACCTCCCTGGGCAGCCCATTCCAATGGACACCTCAATCCTAAACCCTAATAAATTTGAGTCTTTTGCATGTAGAGGGGTGTCACAGATGAATTATTAAGAGAAGTCATCATTTGGCATTAACTAAAAGGATTTAATTAATGATTAAATGCTAGTCAAGTGATAAGTGATTGATGAATGAATGCAAATGAAATGGTAACTGGTTATTAAGCAGTAAGTGGTAACTAAACAGTGATTTTTGACAATGATTTAAATGACTAAATAATAATGTAGACACTGGTCAAACACTCTACTGCTTCCTGCAATTCTAATAATTATGCTTTAGCTAGCTAGGTATATAAATGCTGCTAGCATGCAGTGTACCTTTAGGCCTAATTTACAATATTGGTTACCTCATTACAGATACCAAATCTGCATCAAGGATTAACTTTGAGAGGCATCCCTACTCCAGGAGATCATCACCAAGCAGCTCACTGCCATATAGGAGAGCTCAGTTGGCTCATAGGGGCTACAGTAATTCATAGTATGAAGTGATTAACTCATAGTTAACCCCTCTTTTGGTGTATGCACAGCTGTGCAGCTGTAGCAGTTTCAGTTTGGGTATAATCCCAGCTCAGGCTGGTAGTACTGGCTTCTGAGAAGTACACAGCCCAAGCTCCTTAGTTCCTGAGAAGATACGATGTAGAATAATTCTCGGAGTTTGTACTTCAGAGCTGATTTCTGACAGGTCTGTGTGTTGGTGCTACCTGAACTAAAGCTGTCTTCACTCTGTGTTCATCTGTCGCAGGGACTCTACTGGGGGGGAAGTAAAAAAAGTGGGACTACCAGTGGTAGTCAGCCTGGCATAAAAGAACTGACAGTTGTGGCCTCTTGGGTTGCTCATGTCAGCACCCAAAGCTGGAGCACAGAGATGTTGGAGCACTGCACTGGAAGAATGTTTTTCTTAAACTGAAAGGTTTGCTTTAGGCAGAGTATCCTATGTTCTTTAGAGACCCCTCCTTCACAGAAGATCATGGGATTTTCCTCACAGAGGGGTAAAAAAAGACAAATGGTCTGTTATTAGGTCACCTGATGAAAGAATGTCTTCCCAGCAGGAAATGTCTTACCTGCCTGTGTGGTAGTGAAGCTCTTGGGAAGTGTGTAATGTGCTCTTGTTTAGGTAATGTGATTTCTACCACAGGTGTAAGTGCTAGAAGCTTTTGCAGCTCAGGTGAAAGGCAGCTGGTGAATTGTGGTTGAAGAACAAAGTATTTCAAAAGTATTTTTACTGCTAATTATAAGTCTTTCCAAAGTACAGGTGAAGCTAAGAAGGATTGTTAGCACAGGCAAAGCCTTGAAGCTATCTGGAAACTAGTATATGTATGTCATGAGACTGGGCAAAAAACACCAAGGCAGGAACAGACAGATCATCCTGGGTGTGGCATCTCCAACTTCATTTCCTCAGCTTCTTCCTACCTTGCAGAACCTCTTCTACATAAAAGGGGGCTGTAGGATTCTTGACACTTTCTAAACTGTATTTAATAGCCTTGGCACTGTGTGACCTAACTGCTGAGAGCTGTGGGTACCCTGCCCTTGGCCATCTACCAGTGCAGCTACTCGTTGCAGCACTTCTCATTCTATCTCCAGCTAAAGAGAACGACGTACCTGGAGATGCTGTTTGTAAGGGTGTACTCTGTCTGTGGGCACCGGGCAGCCTCTCAGCTGTGAAGGCAGAAGAGAAGTAAGGGTTTATGGTCTGGCAATAGGAGAAAATTAAGTAGGTGGAAAAGGCAACAGGCTTGGCTGGTCCACATGGAGTAAGAAATCATTGACTTGAAAAACCGTTTTAATTTTAAAGATACTGGGCTTTAGCTAGAAGGGGCTGATAGAATATTAAGTTAAATATTGTCTCCCCTCCATAATTAAATGCTTAAGTGTTTGTGAAAGGGAAGCTAGAGATGAAAGTCATTGTTGCAGTTTCAGAGAAGGAACAATGAAGTTCCTCAGTATTCCCACGGGGTAACTACCCTGATTTTCTATATATTTTTTTTTTAATACACATAAATTATTCTAAGCTTTTATGAGGTAAGGACTACTCGTAATGGGGGAAAAAAAAACCCCAACAATCTGACATACAAATCTAGATACAGAAAAAGCACTTCAGATCTGAAGAGTCTTCCAATCAACCAGCTCTTCAGTGCCCAGGGTATCCATTAACCCCGCATCTCCCCCGCCTCGCTGCTTTACAGCTAAAATTCGCGCCTAAGGCTCTCCTTCCACCCGCTCCCGCCGCGGCTCTCCAGCAGCCTCCGCCGCCAGCCTGCCCCACAGCGCGCAGGAGCTGGCGGCGGCGGGCGGGGCAAGGCGGCACGTGACGGGAGGGCGGGCGCCATGGCGGGACAGGAGGTGGAGGCAGGCAGCCCGGCTCTCGCCGGTGCCGAGGTGCGGTCGGACCGGCTGGCGGCGGAGACCGCTAGAGTTGTGGCCATGCCTTCCATCGTCTCTTACGAGAGCCTGGTGCACGCCGTGTCCGGCGCTGTGGTGAGTGAGTGGGTCGGGGCTCGTTGTGAGCGGCGCCGGGTTGGGGGAGGGGGCATCTCGTCGGCGGCCAGCGATGGGGCCGAGGTCGGAGGGGGTGGGGGAGGTCTGGTTGACGAGTGGAGGGGAAGGGCAGGCAGGTGGCCTGGCAGGGGGCCGCTGGGGAGGTCGCAGGCCTCCTTTAGCTTTTGTCTGGGGGTCCGCGCCTGAGGAGGCGGCTTTGGAGGTGTGCGGAGGGTAGGGCGGTGCGGCCTGGCAGGGCTGGGGTAACCTGGCTGAGGTACGACCCCTGCGCGGTCGTACCTGAGCTCTTCGTAGTCATAAGGAGAGGGTTTGGGATGAAGGCTCCCCGTCACTGAGTCTCTGGCGCTCATCCCGTGTGAGCACGCCGCTTGTAAAACCCTCGTTTTGCTGGTCACTGATTTTGTATGTGGGTTTTGACAACTGGTTGAACGTAATCCAGCAGAGTGCTCAGGTGGCCAAGGCGGCAAACGGCATCCTGCCTTGTACAGGGAACGGTGTGGCCAGCAGGAGCAGGGCAGGGATACTCCTTGTGTTCAGTACTGTTGAGGCTGCACCTCGAATACAGTGTTCAGGTGTGGGGCACTCACTACACGAAAGACATTGAGGCTGCAGTGTGTTGAAAGAAGGGCCACGAAGCTGCTGAAGGATCTAGAGAACAAGCCTTATGAGAGGGTGGGTGAGGGAACTGGGGTGTTTAGCCGACAGAAAAGGAGGCTGAGGGGAGATCTTACCACTCTATACAACCACCTGAAAGGATGTCAGTCTTTTTTCCCAAGTTAGAAGCAATAGGACAAGACTCTGTTTGTTTGTTGTGCAAAGGGAGGTTTATATTGGATATTACAGAAGATTTCTTCACTGAAAGGGTTACCAAGCACTGGAGCAGGCTGCCCAGTTGATGCAGTTCTACTCTTGGGTTATTCCAGAGTGACAAGAACATCTAAATGTGTATTTTAGGAATTGCTGATCCATTCTTCTGGCAAAGCTTCCTCTTACGAGTCCTTAACTCATAATGCCTTAAGTAGGATGTAAATCACTAAATGTTATTGAATAATTAAGGTTGGTTCTAAAACATAAAAACTACTCTAAAGTATTTTGCCTTATCCTATATAAATAAATGAGAGATTGTCTGTTCTTTAAAGTGTTTACATTTGCTCATTTAAGCATCAAAGGGCTTTTGTTTCCACTTTCAAGAAGTGATCACATTGAAATACTTCTTGCTTTCCTTTTTCTGATTTGTATGGAGTAGGTAGTAGTTTTTAGTCCTCCCTGGTAGTTTCTTGCTTTCAAACGCAGGACACTATAATCAGACTGTGTTCTGGAACAGATTTTGTGATATAACCCAAATTTATGAAATCAGCCATAAACTTCAAATTGGTAATGAAATGGCATCTCAGGTTCCTTGGCAGTGTTAGTAGGAATTCTTTATTGTATTGATGATGCTTCCATTTCAGCGGTGATGTCATTATGAAGGGATAGAACACATTTTGGAGCTGCGTAGGTTGTTTTAGTGGTTGTGTTGTTTTTTGGGGGATGGGGAGTTGGTGTTTGTTTGTGTGTGTGTGTGTATTCACACAACCTTATGCTGGAAACCTCAATTTATTGATTTTTTTTTTTTTTTTTATAGTAAAGGTTTCTGTTTGCTGCTGTAATACTTAAATTTTGGCAAGACCTTTGTCATGGGTATTAACTCTTCTGATATTGCCTCACCATTTATTTACATTATTATGAAGCACACTGATACGTGGATGTGATGCAAGAATTAACCCACAGAACTGTGCTGAGGTAACGAGTCAGAAGAACATATCAGATCATATGTGATAATTTTTTTTCTGTTCTAGTATGGTGAAAGTTCATTATCTTCTGGGCTAACTAATTAAGCCTGAGACAAATGAATATTTCAGTGAGCAGCAAAAAAAGAAGTTATTGACTTCTGTGAATGTTAATTGAATTGCATAAGTATTTATTAACTCTGCTTATAAAGTGACCTTTATATAGCTATAAAGTAACCTTCCTCCTACACAAGCCGTAGGAAGGAGAGTTTTGTAGGAATGTCACGCAGTAGTCAAGCTGCATTTTTTGACTCTGAATGTTGTCTGAGAACATTTTTTTTTCTTCTAATATGTATTAAAATGTTTATTATTTAGCAAATCAAACTTTAAGCCGTGCTCCTGTGCATCACTTTTTGGTAGCAGTAGCCTCAGGCCATTTGTTCTGGCCACTTACTGCCACTTCTTGGCTACTGCACAGCTGTTTATGTGCTGCTATGGCTGATGAGGGAACTGCTCTGACTGAAGTAACCCAGTGGAAAAAGTTACTTTTCTGACAAATTTGTTTCCTTGTCTGTATCATCGTGTAAGTGCCCAGAAAGCAAAGCCGCTAAAACGCAGGAGGCAGGAGCACAAATACAGCTGACCAAGACATGGGATTGCTTAAGCCAGTTTGTACCTGTCCTAGTGATTATTCAGCAACAGCATGGCTTGGCAAGCTACCAAGATTAGGCACAGACAGGGAGGTGGTGGGAAGGCTGACTGTGAACATCTCCCTTTCAACAGTACAGGGCCCTACATTTTCAGGATATGTTCCTGCAACCAGTAATATGAGTTACTATGGAACTGTTGGTCTCAAGTGCAATTCATTAAGGAATCTGAGCCCATCTCAAGGACTTTTTTTGCTGCAGGAAAAGTCCTCTCTCATCTAGCTATGAAATCCTGTCTTCTCCCTATAATGCTTCTGGCAATCTTCTCGCCATGTAGTTGAGTTGTTACTTTTTTTCCTGGGTTTATAAACTGAACTCTGCTTTTCCGAATTTATTTTTGTGTTTAGAAAAAGGAGGGTAGAAGGTACCATTTATCTTTTCCTGGCAGGGATCTGTTAGATCAGCAGTTATTTCACGATTCTGCTGATCTGTAGCTTAATACATGTTTTAAACCAGTTCAGGCTTGTGCAGGAGTGGTTCGAAACTGTGCCAGGGAAGGTTTAGACTGGACATTAGGAAGCATTTCTTTACTGAGAGGGTGGTCAAACACTGGAACAAACTTCCTAGAGAGGTGGTTGATGCTGTAAAACTCTTAGTGTGTAAAAGGTGTTTGGACAATGCCCTTAATAGTATGCTTTAACTTCTGTGCAGCCCTGAAGTGGTCAGGCAGTTGGACTACATGATCATTGTAGGTCTATATTTGTTCTGTACCTTGTGTCTACCCATTTCTCCTTTGTGCCATTGCCCAGACTACTTCCCCATTTTCTCATTTTGAGTGCATGTGTGTTGCTGTAAAATTGATTGCATTGAGAGTAGGACTTAGGATAAATACCACTTTGGGAGGGTGGAGATAGGATAAATGGAGCAGCAGAATGCTGGAACTTGCAGTGACCGTGCAGTCATGTGGCTGTTTTGTGTATAGCTGTGTGTGACTGTTTTGAGATTGTTTTCAGGGCTGCCATAATGCAGCTGTCATTAGGAATCTGTTTTGGCTCTTTCTGGCACTTTTTTTGTCTTCTAACTGAAATTTATTTTTTGTAAATTTCTAGTCAAATGGGTCACTAGTCCTACTGGCTGTCCAGCCTGTGCACAGCAGATACTGAGAATAAGCACACAGGAGTATATGGGAGAGCAGAACCAACCTTTTGGGTTAGAGCCCTAAGTAAATGAGTTAAAAGAACCAGGTAGTTATGGCCCAGCGTTTCTTTTCATCTGCTACCGAGTGTTATGAAAACTGGAAAAACTGAAGTCTTGTTAAGATTTCAGCCAAGAGTTGTCTTGGAGGAAACACCACCTGGAAAATATTCCTCTGTTGCTGGTCGCAGAGATAGGTCCAAGCAGCCTACGTGGGAGCTGGAGTGTTTCCAGAGGCAAAGCTTGCTTAAATGCATGGCATAACCTAGCTCTAGAAAGTTCAAGTCAGACTATGCCTTGTGCTTTAAACACAGTGCATGTGTGGCTTGTGGTACCAGACCTTTCCAGCATTTAAATGGCTGGCATGGCTGATGATGGGACAGTGCCACAGCTTCAGCAGCCACTTAATGCATTTAATACTACCATGGAGTGTTAACAGGCTTACACCAAGCCAGGGTCTTTTTGAGTTTGAGATCTTTTCCAAAAGCTGTGCAATATTAATGTTGGAGTGCTAGAGAAAGATGAAGCTGAATGCTAGTGGAGAGAGAGAGAGGGAACAGCTGCTTGATGAGCCTTTGCAAGTACAGTATTTAACCCTGTTGTAAAGGAGAGTGGCTGCTGCCTCTTGCATTTAGAAGCTTCAGTGGTTGGATAGCACAGGGCGTGAAGAAGGTGTTAGATTCACAAGGAGTTAATCTGGTGACATCTAGTCATGATTTCATGTCACTCCTGCCAGAGTGTGTCTTAGTAGGCAGATCTTCATTGCCTAAATTGAAATTTCAGTATAAACCTGGATTAAGTCCCAAGAAATAAGTACTGTCAGTTTTCAAATGAACAGAAGTCTGTATGTTGGGAGGGTTTTTTTAAGTCAAAACAAGGTCATTGTAATACAATGTTTGCTTGTGGCATAGTATTTTACTTTATTTTTTAAACCAGAAGTTGGGGACTGAGGCTAATGTGAGGTAGAGAAAGTGCCATATGATTGTCTCCTGGTGCCCACATTATCACCTCTCAGATTACAAAAACTTTCTCTTTGGGCAGAAAGCTTCTAATGGTTTTAATGTCAGCTTGATCTAATACAAGAGGCGAAAAAACTTGTTTGTAAGCATGGGACCAAACCCTCCGTTCTGATAGATGTTGTTATGCATAGAGTTCATCCTCCTTTTAAACTTACTCAGTGACTGGTTTCTGGATGAGAAGTGAAGAGCTACGAAGGGGAGTACAGAGCTACCAATATGCTATATAGCCAGTTTATTTTGTTTTTCAGGGCAGTATGACTGCAATGACTGTATTTTTTCCTTTGGATACAGCTAGGCTTAGACTTCAGGGTAAGTGTCAAACTCTAGTTTCTTTATATGGTGGTGTTTTTGTTCATCTTGGCTTGGGCACTTGTAAGGGTGGTTGCAGGGGGACCTATGAATGGGATGAACAAGAATCTTATCTGTGTAACACACTGTTTGATCACTAATACCATTTTTCTAGCTGAGGGGTAATTGTCCCTTTCAAAAGTATTGGGCAACCTTCTAATTAGCTGAAAAGGCTGTGTGATCTATTGCCAGGCATGGCTTTTAAATTGTTATCTAAGACCAAAAAGAAAGATGTGAGACTACCCAGGGTTACATGTGTGTTGTTTGCTTTTGGCTGCTGCTAACACTCCAACACGCAGGGGCAGCATCATGGAAAACAAATCTAGAATTACTCCTGAGAACAGCTTAAAGGGAAAAATGAGGGTTAAAAACAGGAGTAGGAACATCAAGTATTTACAAAAATACATCTGGGTATGAACTTTTTTGTTCTAATGCTCTGTCTAATAATCAAAAGTCACAGAATCACCAAACATTTTGGTGCTGTCTCTAAAGTACTGTTGAGAACTAGCGCGAGATCATCAACCAAATCATTAGAAATACGTGGTTGAGAAATGAGCACCATATCACTATTGAGCAGCTTTCAATGCAGGAAGAGACAGTGTTTTGTTAAGGCTTAGCTGTCTGCAGATTAAGAGATTGCTCTGCTAGTGGTGCTAGTCTGGAATCCAAGGAACAATTCTGTGAGCAGCTAGGCAGGGCAAATTCTAGTCTGTTACCTAAGGGGAGCTTGCCTTCAGTTTATGTCACAACAGTT
Organism: Picus viridis; assembly: GCA_033816785.1. Lineage (NCBI taxonomy): Eukaryota > Metazoa > Chordata > Aves > Piciformes > Picidae > Picus > Picus viridis. The sequence continues at coordinate 21,538,018 of CM066568.1, read as the reverse complement.
AGAATTGGTAACCACAGATGCTCTGGTGCACAACAGAGCCAGCTAGCCTGGGGAAGAATTAAAGAAAAAACTAAAGGAGGAAGTAGCCTTACCTAGCAAATTAACATAAGGACATGCTTCCTGGAATTGCTGCAGAAGGAGGGAATGGAACGTCTGTCCTTTATTAGAAAGAAGAAATGTGCTTCTCTGGGGTATGGTCAGAATAGGAAGGATTAGGACTTCAGAATGCATGCTAAAAATAAAAATAATTTAAAAGTTTGATTCTTCTGTTTTCACAGTTGATGAGAAACGGAAGTCTAAGACAACACCAGCAGTTCTCCTGGAAATAATCAAAGAAGAGGGCCTGTGAGTAGATGCTAATTTTCTGCCTGTCTTCATGTAGACAAGCTCTGAAACTAATTTGAATTTGCTTTTAAAGTGTGGACAGGTTTTTTTATTCTGAATTAAAATGTCTACATGTAAGTTCAATAGGATTTGCATAATCTTGTATCCTTGACTTCAACTAATTTGGATTAAGTTTCTTGAGCACTTTATGCAATTGATCTATTCGGTGATGTAACTGTGCCTCCATGAGTGAAGTAGCTGTGCCTCCTTGGAAATGCAGGTTTGTACACAACTGTCCCTTCAGGTACCTGATAAACCAGCTTCATCTGCCTGGATTCTTGGGTGTGTCTGTTTCTCACAACAAGGATGAAACTCCTGGGGTGGCTGAGCCACTTTCAGCAGGAGAATTGAGATGGTGTCCCAGTTAGAAGTTTTGTTGTTTTTTTTTCTCCTGAGCACGTGGAAGTAAATAACAAGTGGCTCTGTGCTGGTGAGATTCAAGATCTATCAACTTTCAGCAATGCTGTGCTTCAGTATTTGTCTTGTAGCCTGGGCTGAGCTGGCCGGGAAAAACAGTGGTTTGTGTGTCCTTGTTACAAGTATTTTCCCAAGTAAATCTCTGGAACTCAAGTACATCAGAGGTTTCAGGATGCAAAAGTTGACAAAAGTTTAACTTGGCCAGTAATGTTGTATCACCTTTTAACTTGAGCAGTTGGCAGTTGTGTGCTCGAGTACTTCTCAGAGATCTGTTTTGTTCACATTCCTGCATTACTTTTGCCACATGAGGGTGGTAAGTAAACTTCAATTATTAAAAACCAAACAGAACAAAACAGGTTAAAAAGGAAAGAGCCAAGAAGTTAACTGAAGTGGAGAGATTGCAAAAGTGCTCATCCTCCCTTTCCTGTAAAACAAAACAAATTCTGGTAAATGGGGAGCATTGTTTCTTCCAAAAGTATTGGGAAGGCCTGACTAAGCAATGAGAGATGTTCAGAATAACCAAAAAAAGCCACAAATGACAACAAATCTGAAATGTGATGCAAGATCGTAAACATCTTGTTTGCAATATCTTGTAGAGTCTTGTCTCACATTACACGTGTGACATTGCTTTTCTCATATGGATAACGCAGATGGACTTTCTGTGTTTATCAAACAGCTTTACTTTCTTCCCTATGCTTTTGTCCTTTTCTAGGACTGACATCTAAAATCAACCAGATCACATGAATACTTTGCTGATCCTTCCTGTGACTTTTTCCTCTCCGTTAGGTTGGCACCATATCGAGGATGGTTCCCTGTTATCTCCAGCCTTTGCTGCTCCAATTTTGTTTATTTTTATACATTTAATAGTCTTAAAGCCCTCTGGGTCAAAGGTCAGAGTTCAACAACTGGGAAAGACTTGGTTCTTGGGGTTGTTGCAGGTAATTATGAAAAATCTCAATTTCATTTAAAATGTGTTTTCAAGTGTATTATAGCTGTTTTTTACCCTTTATGAACTCTACTGGAGGTCACTTTGAGTGCTTACACCTCCCACCGTGTGCACTGCTTCATTGTAGAGTTCCAACTGCTCTTCTGTGCCTTCCCTGCCTCATAAGTAGATAGGTAAATTGTTGCTGTTGTGAATTCTGGCACAAAGCACAGCACTGTTGTCATCCAGTATTTTATTTGTGTTTGAGATGTAGTTTACCATGGTCTCTAAACATCATTATTTAGATGCTGAAGACAAGTGGCAGGGAGAGATGATGTTTTTTTTTCCAGAGGTATAAAATAATTCTATTTCTTGTCTGTCAGTTCTGAGATATTTTCAACTGCAATAATTTAGAGTTTTTAATGTGGGTGACAGTTTTCAGGCTTCTTTTTGGGTTGTCACCTTAAGGTGACAGTAAATCCCTACTTAAATACAGGTGCAGTGGGACTATAAGTTATTATTCATCCCTTCCTCCTACTTGGATGCTGCAGTGGTTTCCTTGAAGGGACAATGACATTAGTGGCTTTTCTAGCAAATCCATTGTGACAAATTGCTATTCTGTGCCTGCTAGAAAAGTCTGCAGGAACAATTGCTCATGCAAGGGTACTGATAAAAGCTGATTTAAAAAAAATCTTGCAAAAAAGGCCTGGGTTATGGGCTGGTTTTGTTTGGGGTTGGTGGTGGGTTTGTTTTTTTTTTTTTTTTTTCTGTTGGTTTGTTGTTTGTTTTGGTGGGGTGGTGGGTAGAGGAAGGCTCTTGTTTCTTGTAGGCGTAATGAATGGTTGAATACTTGGGGGAAGTAAGGAAGGAAATTGTTACGTTGGCTTTTCTGGCTTTCAGGCTTTTCTGTTGGGGTTTATTACTGTAATCATGTCATCTCTGGCCACTTCTGAGCCTTACTTGAAATTTTTGCAGAATCCTGTGTTTCCCTCCTTAAGTATACTTATGCTGTGTCATTTCAGGAGTGTATGAATTGGGGTAAAAGGGTGCAATAAAATGTTTAAAACCTTCTTCTGGGTCTTGCTGACTTTCTTTGTGCTGTATTATGCCTTAGGTGTAGTGAATGTACTTTTGACTACTCCACTTTGGGTAGTGAACACACGTCTGAAGCTGCAGGGAGCAAAATTTAGAAATGAAGACATTGTACCAACCAATTATAAAGGCATAATAGGTAAGCACCTGTTCTTGTCTTCAAACAAAAGAGAATTTCATCACATGAAATACACCAAAGCCTCTCAAGTTTGAAGACCTTTATTTATGTAATAGATTTCACTCTGGAATCTCTGTGCTTCCCTGTGACTTCGCAGTCACTGAGTTTCACAGGGAGCTGGACTTAGCCAGTTCTGATGGTAATTAAGAGTTTGCACTATACACACCTGTACCTAAAATACCTTTTGCATGGGCAGGCATCTTCTAACAAAAGTTACATGCTCACTTTTGGAGCAGAGTAGCTTCTGGTAGCTGGGAGTCTTGAGCTGGGACAGATAATCTGCAAATTAAACTTCACATGCCTCAATCTCTTAATCACCTGCATGTTCAGGCTATCTTCCTTTTGAAAATAAATAAAGATTGATGATTTGAAGAATGCTTAGAAGACCTTGATGTTGATGCTGAGCTTGTACTAAAACCAGTGTAGTTTCTAAAAAGAGCTTGTTCTAAAAAAGAGCAGATAAATTTTGCTTATGGTAATGTGAGCAAGAACCTCCTTGGTCACTATTTTTTCCATTACCATCCAGATTAGAATGGAAGCTTAAAGTCACATAAGACTACAGTGCATTTTTATACACTTTGAATATTAGGCTTTAAGTGTAGCTTGTCATCTTCTGCAGTTAGAATTTGGTACCCGGTGGGTTTTTTTGCTCTTTTAAAAGATTTTTGTACACTTTTTTCCTCAGATGCCTTTCATCAGATAATAAGAGATGAAGGAGTCTTAGCTTTATGGAATGGTACTTTCCCCTCCTTGCTACTGGTCTTCAACCCTGCCATCCAGTTCATGTTTTATGAAGGCTTCAAACGCAAGCTTTTGAAAAAGCAGCAGCAAGTGAGTATGTTTTGAGGCCAGGTAATGGGACATGCTCCTTTATAAGACAAGTTCTTTGACATATATTACTTGAGCAAGCTCAGGAATGTAGGTTTGGTTTTGATTCTTGTATTTTTTAGTTTCTTTTGAGTTAATATGGCTTCTAAAAATTCCATCATTGTGAAGTGAGACGTGAGTCTTTCACATCCCTAGGGAATGTATTCCAAGGATGAATTCCTCCTCCAGTAAAAATAAAAGTTCACTTCTTATCCACATTTGTTTAGATTTGTTCACAGGTCTTGATTTAAAGTAGAGAGTTCAATTCTAATATATCTGGGTGGGTTTTTTTTTTATTTTTAATATAACTATGGATGTACAGGCTGTTCAGAAGTCACCTCTTTAACCCTTTCTCCAGTAAATCAAGTACATAGAGCCTTTGAAATATCACAGATTTGTTCTGGACTCTGTCATTTGAGTAGTGCTTTTCCTGAAGCCCTCAATTTTCCAATTTTCTTTTTCCAAGGATGGACACTAGAACCAAACATGGCATTGTAACCACACCTCCCTGATTCTTTAAACTGAGGTAGAATCACTTTTCTGTCCCTGATTTGCAGTGCCTTTTTTCTTGATTCTTTTTCCTTGTATCAGATATAGCAGCTCACCTGAACTCATGTTCCTTTTATGTTCTAGCAAACTGAACAGCATTTGGTTATAATTTATGATATTGTCATAACATATGTATGAGCTGCAGTGCTTTGCTGTTCATTTGTGACTTCAGAGTGCATTTGGCTGTGTTAAATTGCTAGATCATATCAATATGTTAAAGCCATTTTGGTTCTTCTCAAGACATAGTGAAATTATTTTTACATGAGTTCATGCATCATGGTAAAAACCCAAGCCTCATTTTTCTGTAAGTCAAGACTACAGCTGTAGCACTCTGTACCTAATGGCTCTGTCCAGCTACAATGGACAATACATTTTTTGAGCAACAAACTGAGCTTCCCTCTGTGTTGTTGTTTGTCTGTTGGCCAATTGCTATGTTTATTTCTTGTGTTTCTTTTTGGTTACTTAGTTCTGCCTTAAATTAGGGCATGTTTTGTCCCTGATCAGTGGAGAGGAAGCATACTATTTTTCCCCCCTAGCAATGTTAATTTTTATTTTGGACAACGTTTTTCCTCCTATTTTCCCTTTTCCTGATTAAATATATCAGATTGTCTTTTCAAAGATGGGCCTCTGTGTGTGTATTTTTGGTTGAAATCAACATAATTTACAGATTTGGGGCATGGTTTGATATGGGCACCTGCTTATTTTCAGTGATAATTCACACTGTTAGACTGAGATGCAATGTAATTATCTTGGGTGTATTTGGTGCATCATGGAATGTTGTGGGCTTTGGAGATGAGGATGGGTTTTCAGCAGGTGTTCTTAAGGGATGAGACTTTTTCTGTGTCATCAAGACTAAGATTCTGCCTGACAGCATGATGATTATGTATCAGGGCTATAGAGTGATGTTCAAAGAGTCTTTTAAATGTCACTTTTTCCACAAGTGATGTGTAACTTATTAGTTCACATGTTGCAAAAGCTGAAATGCTTGTTGATTGGTGGTATGTTGAAATGCTACTCCCTTATCGGTTGTCTACTCTTGGTGCTTTAAACTGATCTAGTCATATAGCTCCATCACCACTTTGTTTGAGTAACCTAGTTATAGTGAGGAGTGCAAAAGCTTATGAGCAGGTAGAAGTTACAAATAAACTTTAGTTGGTTGAACTATAACTAAATCTTTAAAGTGAGAAGACTTGATGAGATCTTTATGCCAAGGCTATTTAAATAACCTGGTAGCAGGTACCAGAACCCTCAAACACATATGGGTAACTGACTGGTTTGGTACTATGTGGAAGTAATATGTTCTTTATCTGTTGAACAGCTCACATCTTTGGATGCTTTTGTCATTGGTGCAATAGCCAAAGCAGTTGCCACCACGCTCACTTATCCTCTGCAGACAGTACAGTCAATTCTGCGGGTAAGTAATAATTCCATTTCAGGGCAACCGCCTCTGTCTTGTTCTCTATAATGCAAGCCTTGTGTGTATGGCTTGTTTTCCTTTTTTGTTAATGAACCCATCACTTTGGGAGCTCCTTTTGCATGATGCAAGTCATTGATAAAAATGCCTCTCTTCTCTGATCCTGTACTGACAGATTCTGATAGAAGTTGGAATTCCTGATGCATGTTTGTTGCAGGTGGCTGCTAGGATTGGCAACATAATGCATTGGTACAGTGTCTCACAGAAGCTGATGTTTCATACTGCTTCTGTGCATTACAAAAATGCACATTTAGTTATTTGAATATATATTTTTTTCTGTCAAGTGGGCAGTTAAAATTAAATCCTCTAAAGCTAGTTTGTTTCTAGATGACCTGGGGTAATCCAAAAAAGTTCTCTTCTTAGGTTTTGTTTTATTTGTGTGATGGCCTGCCTTTGTCAGTAGCCAGGATGTGAATCATCAGGGGAAGCTGAGCTCCCTCATAAATGATATCTTTAACCACTTGCCTGGCCTTGTACACTAATTGTAGCGGTAATGGAAACACTGGAATTTATTCTCACTTGTAATTTGTATGTGTGATGGATAATGCTGCTGCCCTCAATATGTACCAATATTGTTGTAATATTGAAACAAGTTGGTGAGTGGAGAAGAGACCTGGCCGTACATGAACAAGCATTCTGTGCCTTTAAATCTGTTTTTGTAAGTTGCTTCTTGATGACTTTTGTACCAGTTAAATATTAATAAATGTTTCCCCATAAAATTTAGTGATGTTATCCAAAGTGAGGAGAAGCCTTAACTTGCTTGCATGGTGAAACCATTATCATGTTCTGAAATGTGCATAAATTTGCAAAATTAGTAGAATTATTGAATATGAGCCTTCCATGCTAAAGATACCTCTTCTCAGACTCGTTTAATTGGAGATTTTTCTTGTTAATTGTTCATCTGGTTTTCATGCAAGTGGCCTTCATGCAAGTTTTCATCTGTGATTAATTTAGTTTTTGATTAATTTAGTTTTTCTTCTCTCTAATTGGAGTGGACTAAATGTATTTTGATTTTTTGGGATAGTTTAGATGCTCTATTTCAAACCAACAGGACTTGAATATATTTACTGCGTGTTTGCTGCTACCCTAAAAAGACACTAGGTAAAACTTTTCTGTCTGCAAAGCTTTCTGCCTCACCACCCTAATGGTGCCCAGAATGGCACCTGCACCGTTGATGTGTCAGCCACACTGTAGTTTTGTCAGCTTTCACCTTTTCTGAAGTTTGATGATAGCTGAGCTAGCACCTTCATTTGGTGTCTTTGCTTTTAACAGCCTGGACACATCTCAGAAGTTAACCTAGAAGTTAACATAGACTTCTACTGAAGTAACAGATACAGAAGAACATGTGAACAAATATAGCTGTGTTTGGATAAGTTGCAGCATCAGTGTGTTTTAAATCTGTGCTGCTTTCTCTGCTCGTGTGAAGCAGGACTGGAAGAAAGTTGGAGTGGTCCAGTTTAGCTTTACATTGCATGACAGGGCAGTTTTCATAGGGCTGTGTCAATGTTACAGCTTCAGCCTCTTGTTCTTCTCTGTGCTTGCTGTAGAAATGGTTACTAGACTTTTCATGTTCTGTCTGTCTCCTTTTGGCATTGTGAAAATTCTGTCTCTTGGTGACATTCATTCTTCAAAACCAGGGCAGTTCTGTTAAGTTGTGCTGCCAGCTTGATCTGCTAACCAGCTGCTGCATATTGCTCACCTCAGCTGAAGTCAGCTAGTTCACTGCTCACTTTCCTGAGCAGTGATGAGCTTCCTTTCTGCTGGAGCACAGCTAGCCAGCAGTGTCATGGTGGTAGGATTTTTCTCCCAGCAGGCCACTGTGAAACGGGGACCTATATGCTACTTGTCAATACCAGTCCATCCTCTCCCTGTGATAATGTGGAATACAAGGACCTTGTCTGTAGTTCTGCAGTCACTATGAGTGATTTCTTTCCCTCTCCTCTGTGAAAGAAGAAATAGCCAGAAACCCTGAACACTTCTGTCCAGAACAGCAGAAGCATGCATCTGTGACACTTGTGCTGTCCAGTTCGGACTTGCACTACTTGGCAGTTTGCTTTCTAATCTAAAGCTGCCATTGTTAGATTTGATGAAATTTTTGTTACTCACACTAACTGACTTTAAAAAAAGAATTATGACTGGAGGTGTAGTATTTTCATAAATAAAATGCTGCATGAAGTATATTTTATATAGCTGTGGGCTTTTTGAAACAATTTCAGCAGATTCACAAGCTAGTAGAAACTTCACATCATTCATAAAAACTTGCACATCATCATCATCATGTTCTGTCATTGAAGTATGAGTGCAGGACTCCTCAACCTGAAAACATCAGAAACTCATTGTTTGAAAATTAGTAGGGTTCTCTGTAATGATGTCTCTACACCTTTTGCTTTCACCATTTTGACAAGGCACTCTTCTGCTTCCTTATAATGAACAGTTATTCTGTGTAATGGATAGCGGGAAGCAGCTTCCAGCTTTGTCATTTGGTATGTCTATCTCCTTTTCGGTCATTAAAAATAGATGGCACTGGTGTTACTCATTATGCAGTGAAATTGTTCTTTAGCCTATGTGTCAGTAAACAGTAGGTAAATTAAATTTGCCTCCGGAGAAATAGCAATACTGTTAATGTTCTTACTGATCCTGGGTGAAAACTTCTCTTTAAAAGCCTCTTTTCTCTAGTGTAGAGAATTCTAGTTCCTTTGGGAAATCTTCTGCAGCAGTCAGTGAAGTATTGATGTCCTAGGAGAAATTAGCTTCCCCTGGACAAACCTTTGTTTGCAGTACAAAAATAGTGTGATGGTGGAAAAAGAGGAGGAGGAGGAAGCACCTAATCCTGGTGTTGTTTGGAAAACTATGAGTAATCTGGGCAGTGGCAACTGGCATTGTAATTTGAAACCTCATTAGCAATGTTTTTGGGCATGTCAGAGTTTCTGGCAATAACACCTTAACATTGATTTATCAATATCAAATGAGTTAGTTGCTGATGATAAGATAGTGGATCATGAGCATGTATTTGCCTAATAGAGATTTCCAGTAGCATTCTGTTGCTGCTGTTTCCATCTGGGTTCTTAAGACATTGGCAAAGGATCCTGTGTCATCCCTGTGTTTTCTTACAATTTCTGAATTGCCTAAATTTGCTTGTGCACTCAGCCCACTGCTGATCCTAATTTCTTATGCCTGAGAAGCAGCAGTTGCCTAAGTTTTGGGAGAAACTCATCCACAAGTAGTTGCTCAAGTTCACCTCTCTTAGCAAAGAAGCATAATAGAGGCTTCAAAAGCTATTTGGCTATGTTGTTATAAATACAAGTGTGGCAACCCTTGTTTGTTAATAATTCATATTTGCAGGTTGCTGAAAGTACTGTTGATGTGTTGTTGCTGAAATTTCTGGTTGAACTCCCAAGACATAAAATTACAGCAGCAGCTATCATACCTACTGAAAAACAGTTTGGGGATAAGAAAACACAGTGTGTAAAAGAGAAGTAGTATTTAGGCCACAGGTCTGGATTCTTCCAAAGCAGTTAACCTGTAAATGTTTTCTTCCAAGACCATTGTTGGGCAAATAAGTTCAGGGTTGAACTATGCACTCTCAATGTAGTAATGGTTTTCAGACATTGGAGGCTTTGGATCTTTGGTGAATGAAAGCTGAATAGAATAGAATAGAATAGAATAGAATAGAATAGAATAGAATAGAATAGAATAGAATAGAATAGACCAGGTTGAAAAAGACCTTCAAGATCATCAAGTCCAACTTATCACCCAGCACCATCTAATCAACTAAACCATGGCACCAAGTGCCTCATCCAGTCTCCTCTTAAACATTTCCAGTGATGGTGACTCCACCAGCTCCCTGGGCAGCACATCCCAATGGCCAGTCACTCTTTCTGTGAAGAACTTCTTCCTAACTTCCAGCCTAAACCTCTCCTGGTGCAGCTTGAGACTGTCCTCTTGTTCTGTTGGTGGTTGCCTTGCTGTGAATGTCTTATCCCTACTAAGAGTCAGCAAATTATGCTTCGGAGATCATGAAAACTCTTTCCTCCAGAGCAACTGGAAGAGAGCAAATAAGGCCACGTGTAAAACTTTCATAGAATCCAGAACAAACTATTGCAGTATATCCCAGACCATTTTGATGTCTACTGTGTAAAGGTCCATAGTGTCAGCTTTGGCCTCAGTTCTTCACCGATGGCTAGCGTAACCTGGAAGATGTTTTGACATGTGTTGGCTTCTCTGCCTGGCACCATGGGGAAATAGCACAATGAAACACTCTTCCTCTATTTCAGTTTGGGCGCCACAGGTTGAACCCAGAGAACCGAACACTAGGCAGCCTGAGAAATATTCTCTACCTTCTTCAACAGAGAGTGAGGTGAGCTTTCCAAGGTGTTTTTTCCTAATGTGACAGAAGACTTGATTCTTGCTGATATATTGAAAATATTGCTGGATCTGACTTGGGGGTTTTTCCTCCCTGAAAGTTGACATTTGGGTCCATTTGGCTTTCCTTATATGTTGCAGAGTAAGTACACAAAACCAAATTCTCCTAAATATCTGTAGAGTAAGCAGTATCAAGGATATCTATGGCTACCGATTACTTCACCTCTCATCTTTAAAAGAAGCAAGTTTCTTGCACAGAAGACTTAACTTTCTGCAGAATTTTCTCTTTAAAATACGATTATTAAGCAGCTGTCACTCAGACCAAGAATGAATTTAAGATTCTTACAGTTGTCATTAACTTGTGATGTTGGTTTTTCTTTGTATTGTACTGATTTACAGAAGGTCGTTCACACTTGCTTCCATGTTTGTTTCTTTCCTCCTTAGGCGTTTTGGATTAATGGGACTCTACAAAGGCCTTGAAGCAAAGCTTCTGCAGACAGTCCTTACTGCTGCTCTTATGTTTCTAGTGTACGAGAAACTGACTGCTGCCACCTTCACAGTCATGGGATTAAAGCATTCACGCAGACAATGAAAAAGGAACCGATGCCAAAGATTATGGGGCCTAGAAAACACATTTCCTTTCTGAGACCAGGCTGGGTAGCAAAGGGTCCTCACTGTCTCTGTTTCTCTTTCCGGTTAGCCACTTCCATGTCCAGTATTTGAAGGAATTTGGAACACACTTTTTAGGACCTGTTGCCATGAATTCAGGGATAGCCCATTCCCTGCTCTTCTGTGGACTTGCTCTGTTACAGAACAAAGCAGAGACCTTATTTAAGCACTTGACATGAAATTTTGAGTACTATATGATTTGTTTGACATTCTTGGAATGAATGAATATCTCACCGTACCTTCCTCAAGTCATCATCAGCTATTCTTCTGTCTTTACCTTCTGCCAGCAGCTGGTGGGGCTGCTTTCGTGTTATTTTCCTTGATCTGTGTTTATGTTGCTTCATATTTGATTCATTAAACTAATTCATAATGAATAAGATTTTGGACATAGTTTTCTTTTAACTGTAGGATATTGCCCCAAATACCTGTGGTGAGATTTCTGACCTGCTAGAATGTACATTACCAGTGAGTAGACACACTGCCTTCTTGGATCCATCTATTCTGAATCTTGGCAATTTTGAATGCATGTACTGGCTAGATGGGAGGAACAAAACTTCTTGCTTTGCCAAGCTGAGTACTTCAGGCTGCTTCAAGAAAATGGGCTTGTGACACAGACATACATGAAGTTCTGCAACCCTGTCCCTTGTAAGAATATGTGAATTCATGTCAGGCAGGGAGCTCAACCTTCTGCTGCAGAAATGGCATGCCCTCTCAAAAATGTGCTTTAATTATTTTTCCAATAATCTTTCCAGACATTTTCCTGACCATAAAGCATAAAAGTCATAACAGTTGTCCCAGTTACTGCAAGTTTCTATGTTCTTTTTGCATAGTTTTAGTCAATAGTCCTTGCCCATAAAATCCAAATAAGTCCTGCTGTGTCCATCATGAAGTTCGCAGTAGGATTGTTCTGAAGGAGAGTTTTACAGAATCACAGAATGCTAGGGGTTGGAAGGGACCTCTGGATATTGAGTCCAACCCCCTGCCAGAGGAGGACCGTATAATCTAGTGCAGGTCACACAGGAATGCATCCAGATAGGTCTTGAAAGTCTCCAGAAAGGAGATTCCACAACCTCTCTGGGGAGCCTGTTCCAGTGCTCCTTGACCCTTACAGTAGAGAAGTTCCTCCTCACATTGAGGTGGAACTTCCTGTGCTGTAGTTTATATCCATTGCCCCTTCTGTCAAAGGGTACAAATGACAAGAGCCTGTCCCCTTCCCTCTTCAAATAATGAGAAATTCCATGGTAGTTTTGACACCAAAGATATCTGGAGGAAGAATGAAGTGCTGCAAGAAATGTGTTACTGAATTGCAAAATAGCATCTTTTTGGGTCTCAGTTGAGTTAGCTCTAAGTATGAAGTTGGAATGCAATTCTGCAAGTAATGCTGGTTTTGGTCAAGAATAAACCCTTTATACTGACTGGGTTTTTTAAGAGTATTTGGAGTATCTGTACACAAGAAAAGTGCTCTTCATTAAGGGCTGGATGTTTTTCAATCCACATGAGATTTACATACCAAATAAGAATGAAAAAAGCATAATGAGCTATAATTATACTTTGATAGATGACATGAAATTTAATGAGAGACTACAGCCCTCACCATGGGAAAAGAAACAATCTCAGTTCTGAAAATTTCAGTGAAAATACTCTTGACTGAACTGAGTTATCCTGTGGAAAGACACTCTGCTGTCTTTTTGATGCCTTTAATTAGAAATTCAGCATCAGTAGTGTGTGGCTGCTCTTGATTAGCCACCTCATTTTGAAATTCCTGCTGTGGGGAAATGGAGAAGCTGGTGGCTTTACACAAATACAAAGTGGTTCTTGTTGCTACTTTGGCTGGAATCTGTGTGGCTCCTAGAAGATGCAGTTCAGTATCTCTTAGATTTTTCTGGCCTGTGACATGAAAGAGCAATTCCTGCAAATGCAAAAAGATACCTGAGCTAGTTGAGGATGTCCCTGCTTATGGCAGGTGTTGGACTAGATGACCTTTGGAGGTCCCTTCCACCCCAAACCATTCTATGATTTTTCTGGTTGGTATAGCTGTAAGAAGAAATTAGATGATTGCTGTCTAGACAAAAAAGCCTTGCCTGCTGGCCAGTGTTGTTTCAAAGGGATAAAGGAGTATCTCATTCTTGCAAAAAGAAAATAAAAACAACAACAAAAAAGGCAAAACCAAACAAAAAGCTGAATACAGAAAAACTGTAGAGAAGAGTGCTGGCCTTGGTTGTGTCTGTGTTACTGTTAAACCTGGAACAGATATCCTGTATTAAACTTTAAAATGTTGTTACAGCTTTCATTTGCTTCCAACTGAGCTGGTCTGGCAACGTTAAGGTGTGTGGGTATGTCCGTGTGTGGAATTTCATCCTTCAGTTTGTGTTACGAAATAAACAGGCTCCAAGACTTTTCTGACAAATAATAACTAAAAAGAGATCCATCTACTGTTTGCCTAGCAAGTTTGCTGTTTGTAGCAATGTAGTGAACCTGTCAAAACAGCTGTGAGGACAGTGCAGCCCCTGTAAGGTGAAGGGGCAGAAGCCTGCACAAAGATATTTATTTCTGTGTCCTCTGCAGTCCAAGAGGTAACCAGCGCAGTTACTGCGGCTGGAGGAGACAGAAGAGCTGTAGCGTGGTGGTGGAGTGGTGAGACACAGCTAGCAGTGATGCACAAGTGATAGCAAGGGTTAAAAACTCTCGGTGAGGGCTTCCCTGTACATCTTCAGCAGGTCAAAGGATCCTGACGCAGCACTTGCGCGGCAGCGCCTGGCTCACGGGGGTGCTGTCGCAGCGGCAATGAGCTACGCAGTTCACATCATCCCCTCGGCTGCATCGGTGGCGAATCTTCATTTCTCATAATAACTGCCTCATTTGGAGCCCAAATGGTCTGGATAGGATTTTTCCCTTGTAGAACACCCCTTAATTCGGTGCTTTAAATTTGTCGTGTTTCTTGCTCTGATTTTTTTTCAAAGCAGCTGAAGAAAATAATAGGCATGTCCAGGTTGCTGGTATTTTCACTTGGATTTTGGCTGCTAAAATCACATTAAAAGGCTTAGGAGGTCTCCCGACTGATATGCTAAGTTGTAACCAAGTCAGAAGCAGTTTAAAAGGCACAGGGTTACCGGGCATGTTGGGAACAGCACCTCAGAGGAGTAGGTTTTAACAACAGTGAAATCCTCTTCACATGGTTGTATGTGCGGCTTTATCTCTAATGCCAAATGACAACACGTGTGCTGGCCTCAGGGCTATCTATGCAGAAGGGGCCTGGGGTTGAACCCTGCCAGCCTTGGGGCAGTGGGATCAGCCCCAGTTTAGCCATAAGAAACCATTTTTTTCTGACTTCCCCCAGTGCTCAGCTGGGAGAATTGCTTGTTTTCCAGCTGGCGTCACAGCACGCGTTCATCTTATTCTTAGTAACAGCTAATCTCTACTGAACGCTTCCATCCAGATACGGAGGACGTGGTTTGTTCCCTTTTTCTGATAGGATTTATTTGGAATTAGAGACAAATGCCAGCCAGGCTTTGGCAGGCTCCACTATGGCTTCCTTAGTGAAAATCATTGCTTTACAATTCTTGGCTTGGCCTTTCTGATCTTAATCTCTGATGGACAGAAGATTTCAGCATGTCTGGATGGAATAGAGATGCGATAGGGCCCTGCTGAATGTCCCCCTAAGCTGAGTGGCGCTGTGCCAAGACGCCCAGAGTTGCTGTTTTGAACCAAAAAAAAAATCTCCTCTTGCTCTTAGGAAGTTTGACGTTCTTTTAATGTCCTTGAGGAGCTGTGCTGACTTGCTGATGTGAAGGTTTTATGAAGTGCTGCCTTTCATGAATGCTGATGTGAGAAAACTAATTTGATGGATTTTTCTCATCATCTTCTCCTGTGCACGTGTCCATGCAGTCCTAAGCCTCAGAGTCACCTGTTGCATACAAAATAAACGGCTTCCTTTCTTCTGAATTATTCCTCCTCGGCTTGCCTTGTGACCATGAACCAAAAATGCTTTGACACCACAGTTTTACAGTTTTGAGACTCCCCAGATGACAGCAGGCAATGGATGAGGAGCTTAGACATTTTTTTTTCCACAAGGGAAGAGAGCCCATTATCTCCCTGTTGCATTTTTTACCCTTTTATAATATTTTGAAAGAGAACAGGTTAGAGACTTCATGTGCTGCTTTCAAAAGTCTTGAAGTATTTATTAAGAATAAACCAAAATGTTTCAGGAAAAGTGAAATACTTTTGCCTGTAAGTACTTTAGTGTTAAGAGGATAAAGGGGGAACATTTTCTGCTTTGCTCATAAGGAGGGAAGAGGACAAAGGAATGGAGAAAGAGGTAATAAATCCTTTCCTCATTGGCAATAAGAGGAAATTTCCTACTTTTCCCTGGAGCAAATCCATGTAAACGTTAATGCTGAAACAGAATTCATGGAAGTCTTTCTGTAATGGAGTAGCATCCTGGCCTCACATTTGAGAGGGCGTGTGTTTGGCTGACCTTTTAAAAATGAAAATTTACTCTGGAGACTTTATAGCTCCTGTCTGGAAGATGTTAACCACTCCTGCAGCATTCCGTGAGCTTTCATAGCCAAGCCTGGAACTGTATTACTTTGTGAAGCTCAGCAACCTGATCATACACCTCTTGTGAAGTCTGGTTTATTCTTGCTGAGATAAAGGGGGCTCTATCTGGGGATGTGTCTGCATTTCTGCATTTTTGGTGTGTCGTGGGCTTTGGTTTGTTTTTTTTTCCCCGGTATTTCTCGCGGTTTTTCGTATGCCTGGTAGAGGAAGGAGCTGGGCACCGGCAGATGGCAGCCGAGCCCTGCTCTGCCTGCCGGGGACCGAGCAGCGCCAGAACCGAAGCGGAGAGGCTTTTACGTGATCCAATGGAAATCAAACTACAATCTGAAGATTTTGAACCTTAGCCTGCAGAAGGGGCACACCAGGAGCTGATGATGAGGATAGGGTCAATGCCACTCTGTGTAGAAAAGCTGCACCCCTTGCAGAAGGAGGCTCAGAATCACTTAGGTCAGTGTCCTGGATTTGCTGGGACATAATTGTAGGCCAGCCATGGTCTCTAGACCATCAGCAGTTTCAATTCAACCAGGACAGCTGACCCATGCTGGCTCATAGGTGTATCCCATGCCATAAATGTCACACTCGTGAAGTGGGAAGTTTGCTGAGAACAGCGGGGAGGCTTCCCGTGCGGGCCCCCGCTCCCTCTTAGTTCCCTCCTGCTCCTGACGGCTGCTTTCCTGTTTATTGTGACCACCGTGCATTCACAGGGCTCAGTATAACCTTGCTTTATATTGACATTTGGTATTTCAGCTATAAGGTTCCCCAAGAGTCTTCTCTAGGCTGAACAATCCCGGCTCCCTCAGCCTGTCATAGCAGAGGTGTTCCAGCCCTTGGATCATCTCTGTAAAGCGATTGTGGCAAGGAATTGTGTTTAAATTCAGGATGCTCCCGGGGTGTGGTGGGATAATAGTTTCATATTGCTGCCACCATAACCAAAAGCTGCTAGGCCATTTGAATGCAGTTTTTATTCTGCAGATTTGGTGTGATTTTGTGAGATGGAGTGAATTACATGGGTTGGAAAAGGTCGATGTTGTTGCTCTGTGTGATTGTTTGCATTTTGGGCAGATTTGTTGCAAGCAATTGGCTTAAAGCTATCACCAAATAATTTCACAGTGCCGCCAGCAGTCATGGTTTCAGCCTCTGCTTTCTGGTTTGTACAACTGAATCTCTTCTGATGAACTCAGCCTAAGCCATACTTCCTTCTGTTCATTTACAACTTCAACAGAGCTGTCATTCTGCCTAAATATACTCCTTTTCCCTGAGGAGTTTGCTTTCTAGTTGCATTAGAAAGTCAGAGGTGAATGAATGAATGCAGGCTGATAGCTCTGGAAACCTGCTTTTTCAGTTGTAAAAGCCTGTGCAGTTTGTAGGGTGGTTGTAGTCATCTATTTTCTTTGTTTGAGGCAACAGATGAAGACTTGGAAGTGCTGTTAAGAAAACTGACTCTTTGCAACAAGAACTGTCTCAGGCAGCCACCTCTCCAGCCCATTTGCTTCCCAGAAGCTAGAGCAGTTTAAGTTAGCTCCCACAGGGCAGTTATCTAGTGCTGTATACACTGAAAGAAATGGGGAGGAAGTATCAAAATCATCTGTTAACTGGACAGCACACTGACCACAAACCCTTTTATTCTGTCCTGATAGATCTTAGTGTGCCATTGTTTACTGCTGGTGGAAAGATGTATGTGGTTCTGGTAAGCAAAGGAAAGGAAAAAGTGATGTAGCCTCACCCTGCTGTGGCACATCAGCCAAGGACAGACTTGCTTGTCAGAAGATCTCACTGCAACACTGCTCTGCAAAGGTAATTAACTTTAAAGCCCCACTAATGAATCTTGACTCTCCCTTCCTAACTGCTTGAGCAGCTAATGTGATATATGCTGTGATGCCTAAGCATGAAGCTTGGCTTTCCAGTGTAACACTGAAAGACATCTGACTGTCCTTGGCATGGGATGGCAGCAGCAAAGCTGCAGCTGAACCTCCCCAGACCCTACTTAGCCAGCTGCCTTCAAAAGCAGAGGCACTCACTAGCTGTGTCTGAAGGGCAGACTGTGGCCCCTGCCTGGGGCTTCCTCCTGGCCCCTCTCCTTCCCAGTCATCTTTCAGGCACAGGCTGAAGGAATTGCTCTCTAGTGTTTCCCCACTGCAGCCCTTCTTTGCTGAGGGACTCTGGAGCTCTTTGGCTACTCTTTAACCAGAAGTGGCACTGTGGCCTGTGATGTGAGGATGATGGGTCCTAGTAAATGACCATCATCTGCGTGCAAGCTGGACCATGTGGTGAGTTGTGCATGTCATCACCTAACATCTAACCAGCTCTGCTGTGTGATCCAAAAGTGAGCATGGGGCATACAGTGCAGTTTGGTCCATGTGGAGAGACTTTGAGTAATTCCTCAAGAATTATGGGTTACCAAGCTCAATAGTGTGGATGGCTGTGATCTTCCAACCATCTTAAATTTGGTTCAGACCATGTCATAAGCCTTTCCCAGGTGTCTCAAGCTGTGCAGAAAAGGGAACATTCACTTTATTTTACAGTAAAATGAGGTCCTTCTTTCTGTCTCATGATTGGTAAGATGGGGATAACATCTGACCATGCTCCCCAAAAGGAAGGGACTTTATAAAAGGAATTTCCTTCTTTAGTGCCTTGGGGTCAGTGCACTGCAAATACGACCTGCTTTTAAGCTTGAAAATTAAGCTGGTTCAATGCTGACATTTGCAGTGATCACTGCTGACAGAATACCCTCAGCTTGCAGAGACATGGCCAAATCAGGTTCAGGGCAGGTTACAGCAAAGTCCTCTCTCAGCTCACAAAGAGATATGCTTCCATCACCCTGTCTACCCTGGTAGTACTTTTAATAAGATGAAGCAGGAATTACACCTTGGTGCCCACTTATAGTGTTGTCACTCATCCAACCACACACGTAATGAGAGATGTGAACCCAATGCACCTCCTGGTTTTGATAACCACAGGCAGAGGAGCTTAGAAGAGCCCAGTATTACCATCAGGAGAGGCTCTGAATAACCTGGAATGGCAATTTAACATCTTTTTTCTCATGGCCATGAGGCACCTTGTGGCAGGGATGTGTGCTAAGCCCTCTTAACTAGTGGGGGACGTTTGGGAGACTTCCCAAATCTCAGCTCAGAGATGATATAAGCCCAGGAATTCCCTGTGTGATGGCTGCTTTGATGAGCTGGGCTGAGTTGTTTGATGCAGTCACCTGCTTCTGGGCACAAGTCTACACTGTACCAGCACCATTACAACTGGGAATGATTAATTCCTGCCCTGTCTTTCAAGGAGTTTGGTAAGAGAAGCCAAAAATTGCAGGAACTGTAAAAGCTGCCTTCCTCCTGATCTCCTACTGACTGCCCCTTGTGTGATGCTGCATCTTATGCTGGGCTTGTATTTTTTGTCTGCTGTTGCAATCATCTCTTCTGTGGAATACAGGCAAGAAATGCAAGTATGGTTTGAACTCACTTATGATTGTTTACAGTAGAGGAATCCCTGGAAAGATAAGTTTGGCATGCTGGTTATGCAGAAGACATCAAAGATCTTCTTACTAGCTCTTTTACTGAGAAAAGATCTAGCAGGAATGAGGAGAGGCTCTATCAGGCCATTATTTTGTAGTTCTGCTCTCTAGTGTTGATCATTTAAAGAGATGGAAACAGAAAAGAAAGAAAGGGCCTCCTTTCCTCTTCCACAGAACCACAGAATGGTAGGGGTTGGAAGGGACCTCTGATGATCATCTAGTGCAACTAGAGAGGATCATGTAGTCCTGCTAGAGCAGGGTCACCTCCAGTAAATCACACAGGAACATCTCCTGTCAGGTTTTGAATGCCTCCAGAGATGGAGACTCCACCTCTCTGGGCAGTCTGTTCCAGTGCTCTGCCACTCTCAATGTGAAGGAGGTTTTCCTTATGTTTACATGGAACCTTCTGTGCGCCAGTTTGTGTCCATTGCCCCTTGTTCTGTCACTGGGCACCACTGGGAAGAGTCTGGCTCCATCCTCCTGACACTTGCCCTTTAGATATTTCTCTTTCTGCCTTCACTGTACAAACACTATACAAACTGCCATGGTGAAAGGCGGAAACCTTAAGCTTCAGACCCTTTCCAGTGGTCCTGGCAAATGTGAAGTTTCTGCTTTACTATCCCCTGTGTTACTTTGCTAAGATTGGTACTAGGCTGAAAAGGAGACAAGATACACAGAGTGGGGAAATAGTTTTCTTCTCAGTGGCTGGAGTTCTTTGTGCAAAGTAGGGGTGCATGCTTTTCAGTCTTAGGATGCAAAGCTGGGGTGAGTGGGAGTCTCTCCTGAGGGGAGAATTATTAGTTTTACAGAGAATGAGTAATCCTTCCCCTCATCCTTTTTCACAGTGGACTCAGAAGGAAAAAAAAAAAAAAAAAACAAAGAAGAAAGAAGTAGTATTGGAGCTAAAATGACTCATTTTTCTTGTGGTTGTCCTTATCTGGGCTACAGAACACTCAAGGGACTTGTAGCACTGCAGATGGATCTTTCATAGCCCAAGCAGGATGGGTCAAGGGATGATTTTGGTTGGGAGTTCCCAGCAGTGGAGGGTCCCCTGCTGCTTTGCCTAAGGCCTGTGATCCAGGATAGGAAACAACTGCAGCCCACTGAGTGCAACCAGCAAACAAGTTCAGGCTGACTTCTGCACTCATGCAAGCAGCTGATAGGCAGTTTTCATCTTTCTCCTTCCTGCAGTCGCTACTGATGTTTCACATCCGACTTAACTGTATCCATTTTCCCACTCTCCCAGGCTTGCTACTAAGCTGGAAGAGGTAGCCTGGAGAGTCTGCTGTAGAGTTGGGTGGTTTGTGTGCAGACAGGAGTTGAACAGCATCTTATTCTGAGTATAGGGGATCATCATCTCTTCTGCCTCCTTCCACCACCATTGGGACAGCCTTACTCCAAGGTGGGCTATAGCCAGAAACATCTGGAATCACTTAGGATGGGGTTAGTGGTTGACTTCTAACACTTCATTCATACATCAGAAAACAAAAGGAAGGTAAACCTGGTTTCTAGAGCACACAAAAGAGCTTGAGACTCTAATCTAGGCTGACCGTGGGTCTTGCAAAATTTGGGCTGTTTGGTGAAAAATACTGGATGGCTGCGATTTGTGATGAGAAGTTGTGGGGTTTGTGTTGATTTTCCAGAGAAAGTTCCTCTTGCTGTGGATCAATTCTCAGGCAGGTCTCTGGTTTGAAATCAGAGAGCAGCCACCCATCCTGTATTCAGTAGTACACTGGGTAGTTTAAATATTGTTTTAAATGAAAGATTACTCTTATAATTTCCCTTGTGGGTCACATACATACAGTTTCCATCTCCCTTCACAACCTAAACCAGGTCTCTAAGCTTTCATACGTTTAATTCTTGGATAGATTGGTTGTTCATTAAATTGGATTGAAGCCTGAGGCAGGGTGAATAGAGCTGGTACAGGTGGAGTAGGAGAAGCCGTTGCTACATCCCCTTGAGCCAAAGGATGTTAAGATGGAGCAGTCCCTGACGCTTCCAGTCAGGACAGGCAAGGAATCCGGTTCTCCCTTACATAAAGGGCCTCCACTCATGGTGGCTTCGTAAAGTGCCTTCGGGGTCTCTCAGAGAGAGCTGCAGCCCCTTTGAGATTCCTCAGTGACAGCAGAGGAAAGAGGTCCTGCCAGCTTTTACTTGCACAGGAAGGTATTTGGGAGCAGTTAATAAAAATGAATTTTCTGACTGTGTAATTGTGGGAACAAGCGAGCTCCTGTCTGCTGCTTGGATAAATCCATGTTGCTCTTTAATTCCTGTCAGCTTTTGCAGGTGGATTTTTGCAGAGGGGACTGATGGCCCTGTGGCAGGGTGAGCCAGGGACTCTCTGGCTGCCTGAAGGAAATAATACATCTGCCCCTTCTAGGCCCTTTCTTTTCACAGCACATACTTAAAGAAAGTGTAAAAGAAAAACAGAAAACCAAACCAACCAACCAACCAAAACAAAACAAAACAAAACAAAACAAAACAAAACAACCACAAAAAGGCCAAACAGCCCCAAAATGGAAAAAAAAATAATCGACAACCCAAATCTTCTCCCTAGAAACATTCAAACATACAGAAAAAGATATAATAAATAAAGAACAACCAAATCCACCTTTCTGGAGGCTGATTTCCTGTCACCAAGGAAAAAATCAGCAGTGACACCCCCTCCTGCACAGGTAGGGATGGTGCTGGGCTGAACCCTCAGCCTTACATTGCACCCCAACTGTGCAATGTGCCTAGATACCACCAATTTCCTGCTCCTCTGTGCTTGATGAGGGGGCTGTGGAGTTTCTCGTTGGCTGGCTGCTCCTTCAGTGCTCTGAATGACTTTGCTGGCCCTTCCAGGGGTGTCAGTCAACCCAAGGGGCACCAATTATTTTTAAGTTTGGAATTTGACAACATGGACATTCATGTCCACCAGTGGCCTCAGCAAGTGCAGATGGGTTACAGGTGCCAATGGATGGGCTCCTTTTCCAGGCTTTGAAATTAAGAGATCAGTCCCTCCCTCTCTTTTAGCTGTTCTTAATAAAACCCCTTCTTACAATCTTAGAATCAATAAGGTTGGAAAAGACCTCAAAGATCATTAAGTCCAACCTGTCACCCAAGACCTCATGACTACTAAACCATGGCACCAAGTGCCACATCCAGTCCCCTCTTGAACACCTCCAGGGATGGTGACTCCACCACCTCCCTGGGCAGCACATTCCAATGGCTAACAACTCTCTCAGTGAAGAACTTTCTCCTCACCTCCAGCCTAAACCTCCCCTGTGCAGTTTGAGACTGTGTTCTCTTGTTCTAGTGCTGATTGCCTGGGAGAAGAGACCAACCCCCTCCTAGCCATCATTTGGTGCTCCTGGCATTTCATGCCCATACAGCATTGCTTCCTCCTGCCTCCACCCCAACCCACTCTCCCACTAATTCTTCTTTATGCTGAAATATTTGTCTGTTGGGCATTTGGCAGCTTCATCCGCCTCAACGTATCAGCAACCCTTCAACCAGTGAGAGGGGCACACTTAGAGAAAAGGGATGGCTTTGTTTTAGGAGGTGTCAAGACACCCTGGATGCATAAAAAACTGCTGAGGGAGGCACTGTGCCAAGGCTTAGTTATGGGAAAGAAGGAAACGTAAATCTGGTTTTTGCAACATATCACTTCTCATTGTGAGTGTGTGTATCAGGGCAGGTGGGCAAGAGCCTATGAAGCCTTTCAGAGGAGGTGCTGTGAGGACTGGTGGCAGGGATTGCTGCTCTCCTGCTTTTCCCACCTCTGTTTTCTCACTCCCTCTCTTGTTTTCCTCAGTTGATTCTGTGCTGACTCAGCTCTTTCTGATGGGAGCTCAGGCTAAAGTTTTAGCAGGACCTAGAGTGCTGGCAGGGAAGCGTGATCTCTTCTCCTGCTGGTTTTCTCCTTTTCCGTCTTCTTGGATCAACTTGCCTAACAATACTCACTTACTGGCAACAGAACCCCCATCTTTTGGTAACAGTTTACAGCTTCTGTCAACTCCCAGCCCCATGACAGCTGCTGGGACCCGACAATACTTCAGCAAAGACAAAATAAACCAGTGAGAGATGTTCAGGAGAAAGCCTCAGCAGTGCTGGGGGACATGGGAACAGGGAGCTGCATGTAGGCTCTGGCCACGGTCCCAGCCCCAGACTGATGATGATGTCAGATCCCAGCCCCAGGCTAATGATCAGTCAGGACTGATCCGTGGCTTGGATGTGAGGATTTTGCTGTGACTGAAGGAATTCCTGTCCTTGTCCCATGTCTGGCAGTGCTGTCTGTGCCTGCCCCCATCTTGGGATTCATTCCCACATTGGGGATCCTGTAGGAAGGGAGTACTGTTATCTTGACCTCTCCATGAGTGGGTGAGAGTTTCCCTAAAGCCCACTCTCCTTCTGATAATCTTGTACCAGGTGCATCCCAGAGCACCACAGTGGACACCAAAGCAATGTCCCACATGCTCCCTCCTGTCTGCATCTTAAGAGGGAGTTGTGCACATTGCCCTATTTTATATTCCCCACTCACCAGGAAGTGAGTGGAAGAGGATGCATGGAGACATCCATGTGAGTGGGATGAGGTGTCACATGTCCATTAAATGGCATTAGATACCATCACCAGCCATTAAAAAGGGGCCAAATTGCCATTTCTGCTCACAAGCCACTCTGCTTGGTCTCTTTGCTTTCAATGCATCAAGGAATCCTTCATGTCTGATGCATGAGCAAATGATCCAACCGGCCCCTGAAATGGGGACAAACTCGTCGTTTTTTGAAGGAAATCTTTTTGAAACAGAAGGGAAAGGTGATTGTTGCCCTGCCTGAAAATGCTGCTTTTCCAAGACAAGCGTGAGCAAGGCTGCTGCAAGGTTGTTTCTGTTTAAGGTTTCTTTTGCGACAGGAATTGCAATTTTGGCTTCTTCTTCGGAGGAGAATCTGCACTCCAGCTTGTCCAGGATACAGAAATCAGCAGGATATCCTGCAGAGCTACAGGCAGGGGTGTATTCTCTGGGCTACAAATGCATCACAGCCAACATGTTTCCAGTGTTTATTCCAGAGCGAAGCTGCCCACTGGGACTTTCAGCCCTCAGTCACTGGTAGAGGTCACTAAGGTGGTAGTGTCTCCAGCAGGCACATCGCTGGTGCAGATGCTGTTGCAGTGGCCTGTGTGGTTTCTCAGG
Source organism: Picus viridis (assembly GCA_033816785.1). Lineage (NCBI taxonomy): Eukaryota > Metazoa > Chordata > Aves > Piciformes > Picidae > Picus > Picus viridis. Next base: position 21,513,859 of record CM066568.1, on the reverse strand, counting down.
TGGCTTTTCTCCATCTGTGTCAGGTGAATGGAAACTCTTGGCAGGGACAAGTTTGCACCTGAGGCTTTTGGGACACGCACCTCTTTCACCTTGTTTGCTTCCTTATTTTGCTTCCTGATCACGTCTGACTGAACTGAGCAAGGATGTTGGCTTTGTGGCATGTGCAGGCGGTCACCAGGAAGGCTTTTCTCTTAAAATCTCTTTTTGTTCTCAAGGGCAAACTGTGTGGATGGGTTTGAGGTGCTGATGGCACCTGGTGCTCACAGAATCCACCCTGCAGCATGCTGCTAGATGCATCTGTCCTCAGGCTCTCTTCTCTTTCCATAAGGACTGGGCCGGTGCAAGCCAGCAGGCTTCCCTGCCAAGCCTAGTTCCATTCATCACACTGTGCCCATGGCAGCTGGTTGACATGCTAACTGCATTTCCCAGCACTGTAAATAGTGTTTTCCGTTGCCCGTCCTTCATTGCTGTAATCACAAGTGGAGGCTTTTGCTCTGTTTTTGGTCTGTTTTCCTCTTGACTAAGAAATAAACACATTTCTTAGTTTCCTGCTTGGAGCAATGTTTCTAAGTCAGGACCAAAAATGCCTCTGGGCGCCTTCTGGGGATGAAGGTGGGAAGTGGGTACCAGGGTATGGCTGCAGTATTGCCTTAGTCCCCTTTGCCCCCAAATTCACCTTCCTGTGTGCTTCAGACAGGATTTTTCAATAGGCCATTCCTATTCTTAGGCTCCCTGTCTTTTCCCTTGACTTCTTGGAACACTGGCTGCAGCCACTGCCAGCAGCCAGTCAGACCTGTGAGCACCACTTCCAACTAGCATTCTGGACTCTTTTTCTCCTTCTGAACTCTTGCACCTCTCAATTTTTCCAGTAAAATCCCCTCATCTCCCTGACAGACCATGAGCTTTGCTTGGTCCCAAGTGTGGTGCAGGGCTGGCACCTCAGGAACCCTCTGACCTCTTGCAGGCTCTGTGGAAGTTGCTGGCTGCTGCAGCCAGAGCCTCAGTGAGTGGAGAGGTTTGATGGCTTTGCAGACAACCACATTTGAGTCTGCTCCTTTTGGAGGGGCCTCAGCCCCACCAGCTCTTACCTGTGCCAGCCATGTGCAGCACAGTGCACAGCGAGTGCTGCTATGGGTGATGCAGTGAAGGAGCCACACCATCCATGGGAGCTCCCCTCACTGTCAGACTTGTGGCTGTGTGAAGGGACACTGATGGCTGAGGGAGGAAGAGCATGGCAGCCAGACCATTGAAATCGCATTCGTTTCCTCCCTGGAGAAACTGCAGGCAGAGATGAATGGCTTCAACCCTCTGAGGGACACAAGTAAGGGGTTGAAGAGAAGCTGCATGTTTTACAACAATAATTAGCAATGTTTCAGGGAAAAAGGGCAAACATATCTGACCCCAGGGCTGCAGACAGCCATTTTTGTCCTGCAGCACATGAGAAGTCCCCTAAACTTTCCAAGGAACTTCATTGGCAGGTCTTGGGGAGCTAAGGTCAGCATCACCTTCCTTTCCCTAGCTGTTTATTCCCTGCTTCAAGCTGTCCCAAGCATTTATGTGGTCAAACAGCTCAGGACACTCTGCCTCACCTGGTTTATTTTGCATCCAGTGTCCCTTCCTTCAGGGCTTTTTATCACCTGGCCAGCAGTCAGCCAGGGCCAGGGTAGGGGCCACGCAGCACAGGAGCAAGTGGGGCCATTCTCAGTCTGGTATAATCCTCACTGAAGCCTTTAATATGCCAGTGCAGGGAGCAGATCTGACAAGAAAAGGAAAAAAAGAAGCAGCAGCTTTTTCTGTTTGTTCTTTTAAAGCTCTGCTTAATTAATTTATTTTTTAAAACAATGTTTTTCTAAATTCTACCCACTCAGATGGGTTCTCCATGGGATCAGATGGCAATGTTGTCATGGGTAGCACAAGGAGAGTTAGCAGGCTGGCTTCTCTCAGTGGCAGAGTTCTCCTGCCCAGGCCAGGGGACTGTACCACTGGCTGCAAAGCCAGTTTATGATGGAAACACAGATATTGAATCACCAACCAAACTTCATGCCTGCAGAGCAATGGACATCAGCGTTCTCAAGACTTTGCAGCTTTGTTTTCCTCTGCCCCCCATCCAACAGAGACAGACTTAGGCCTGAAGCAGTGCTTCTTCCCTTCCCAGTGAGTGACTTGGGTCAGTTCTTCCTGGACTTGGTTTGATGCAATCAGACCTAACTGCCCTAGTGAGAAATGGTTGGGGCCATGGGGATTGAACTTTATCAGGGCCTCTTGAAGAGGTTCTCGCTCAAATAAGGCTTTCAGGCAAGGGCTGGCTGAGTCATGGCTGTGGGAGAGGCTGCAGCCGGCAGATAGGTCTGCATCAGCAGGAGCTGTCGGAATGAGTGTTAAATTAAGTGTAAGAGAGACATGCTGTGCTTAAGGCTCGATTTACTGTTCCTTTTCACCATGAAAGCTCTCACTCATGCTTTTACTATGTCCCATGCTTGTTAACTAAATTCTGGTTTTCACCAACTACTCAGCAGTGATATCTGCCTGGGGCTCAGCCCACGTCTGTGTGTGGGCAGCTCTCTCAGGGCTGTGGTTGAAGTGAATGATGAACTTCAAAAGGACAACCATATGCAACAATCTATTTCACCAGTCGAGTAAACAGAGCTCAGGCTGCAGGAGGCTCTGGTTCTGGGGTAGCCATCAGCTACAGTGGCAGTGTGAAGCCCAGAAGCCATGTAAGAGGAAGCTGAAGTGCAAGTAGATCTGGGGTCCGTGGCTGTGGTTCAAGGGAGTGGTGTTGGGGCACAACATGGTGAGTGCCATCCACTCCTGGGAGGTTTTGTATTTGCAAAGCCAATTTCCCTGCAATGTCCTGTGTGATGATTGCTTCCCTATTGCTCTTGGAAACTTTACCTTTCATTGTTTCTTTCTGCCTCTTGCTTATTGGTCCCCCTCAGTGGCACACAGAACTCCAGGTGGTCTTGAAGAACTCAGTTCTTCCTCAGATTCCCCCTGAATGTTGCTGCAGCTGGTTGCTCACAAAACTGCTCCTTCTTTATCACCAGAAGCTTTTGAGACCTTTTGCTAAGACATAAATTTCTGACACATTGGAAAAACTGGAAGGTGAGGAAGGGCCCTTTCCCAACCACTTGAGAAAAGTGGAGGCTGAAAGGCACACTCCCCCTCATTTTTGTCCACATGAAGAATATCTCTGAACACAGAAACAGAACTGGTCAGTAGAACAAAGTGAAGCAACCAAGAAGATGGGTTTTGTTTGGCTTTTCCCACCTCAAAAGGTTGTCCACATGGCCCATGGGTTTCCAACCCTGAACAGGCTTCAGGGTGTCTGGAGGGACCAGTATGGCCACAGATTGTAGGTTGCCTGATGCCCACCAGCTCTGCTGGGGAAAGGCAGGCAGGACCAGGAGGGCCCCATGCTCACACCAGTCGGTTATGCTTGTGGCTGGCTGAGCTTCAAGGTCTGCGTTTTCCTGGAGGGCTTTCTGTAGCAACAGACATTTAAAAAGGTCTGGCCCTCTTCTCTTCCTATTTTATTGTGCTTTCAGCCTTGATCATTTACCTGATAGGAACACATCATGCTGCAGAGGTGACAGTGTGCTGAGATGCACCTGAAGGAAGGAACAGATGGAGGTGTAGGGAAGCAATGATTCCATGAGTATCAGTATTGCTAGTGAGTGCCTTCAATCAGGAGATGATGGCCTGAGACTTCTGTCCAGAGATCTACTACATAGGCTACAGAAATAAAGCCACACAACTGGATCTTTTTCCCTTGAGGATGGCTGTTGCCAAGCCCTTCTCCAACAACCCCTTGGATGGCTCTGCTGATGGAGATGTTCTCCTGCGCAGTGAGGTGCACAGGAGCTCACGCTGCTGGGTCACAGAGCTCCACTCACAGCAAATCCAAACCACAAATAAGCATGAGATGGCCTGATCTTGCTAATGTCTGCGTTTTCCCATGTGATATCACTAATGAAACATCTCTTGAGCTGGCTGACATAAGAACACTTTGCCTAGTTAGGACAGTACCTGGTTTGTTTGGGACGTGGATGTCTGAAAAGACACACAACCACCTTTGCTCCTGCTGAATCTGATATAGGCTTTGTTCACCTGCTTCCATGGTCACATTTTCAGTGGCAAGGAGAAATCCTATTGGTGATTCCCTGGTGCTACACATCCATCGCTAGCAGCAATGGAGAGATGGATGCTCACAGAGACTGTAGGTGTTCTTCCTCCACTCCACAAGCCATTGTGCTGGATATCGCTGTCCTTTCACATCGCTGCCTCGGCCACAAAACAAATGGATAGCAAAACACTGCAGCTTTCTGCAGGCACGTGTGGCTCCTCCAGTGTCACAGCTAGCAATAAAACTGCTGACCTGGAAAGATGAGCAGGGCTAGATCTCACTATGAGAGGTGCAGGGAGGAATACAAACAGCTGAGTTTACCTGACCCTTCCTCTTAGCAACTCTCATTTAAAGTTGCTGATAACATTGACTAGTGGTATGGGCAAAAGTTTGCCTGTGGTCTGTGTTGTCTCTGGGAAATTCCAGATAAAGAGACTTCAACCCTGACTATGGGAAACAAGATCTGTTACTGTAAAAAGAAAACCACATCCCCTTTCCTTAAGATTTTCTAACACAGCCCCACCCTACTGGGACTTCAGACATGATGCTGGGCTCTGTACTACCCCCTGGTCCATGCCTGTTGAGATTATAGATTATAAATATTTAAATAAAAAGACAGAGCACCACTGACTTGATTCCTACATCTCTCTCAGCATGGGCAGGTGATGTCTCCACAGCATGTGCCGTGCTTGGATGAAGCAGAGCTTTCCTGGGGATTGTTCCTCTCAGCAGCAGGACACTGTTACATTACTGGCATTGTTTTGCCTGGTTTAGATATGGTTGTAATTATTATATGGCATCATGTTCAATATTTGCATGAATATCAATGATACTCATAATGATAATGAAACCAATGATGGTAACCATGATGATAACTATGTTGAGAGAGACTGCACTTAGCATGTTTAGTGTATTTATGTTGAAGTGCAGGAGCTGAGTATCACAGTGTCACAGTACATTAGAGGTTGGAAGTGACCTCCAGAGATCATGGAGTCCACCCCCTGCCAAGGCAGGATCACTTAGGGAAGTCTGCACAGGAATGCATCCAGGTGGGGGTTGAAAGTCTCCAGAGAAGAAGACTCCACAGTCTTTCTGAGCAGCCTGTTCCAGTGCTCTGTCACCCTCACTGTAAAGAAGTTTCTCCTCGTGTTGAGGTGAAAACTTCTATGTTCAAGCTTGGACCCACTGTTTGTTGTCTTATTATTGTACACCACCAAAAAGAGCTTGGCCCCATCCACTTGACACCCACCCCTCAGATGTTTATACACATTGATGAGATCCCCTCTCAGTCTTCTCAAGACTAAAACAGCCCCAGGGCTCTCAGAGGAGATAAAGTGATTAAAACAAAAATCAGCAGGTATGGGGAAAATATCAGTGGTAGAAATTTGGGGAGCAGAGGATAATAAACAGAACCAAATTCGAGGGAAGGATGGGTCTTGGGAGGGATAAGATGGTGCAGGACTTGGTCGCAAAACAAGCAAGAGGAATTAAACCAGGGCACTGTAGTTCATCCTCCCAGCCTGCATTGGCTGAAGCAGTCCAGAGTCTCCACTAGCATATCAGCAGTGCTGTCACACCGAGGGTTGCTGTGGAGCAGAGAAAGAGCAGAGCACTGCCGGTACGGCACGGCACTGCACGGCACGGCACTGCACGGCACTTCTGCCCCGCCGCTGAGAGCTGCAGCAGGGCTGCGGGCTCTGGCCCGGAGCCAGCCGGGGAGCCTCTCCTGCAAACAACGCCAGGCACCTCTGAGCACTGATTTCTGCTGTCTCAGATGGGCTGGCAAGCAGCAGGCCCGCGGGCTTTGTCTGAAGGAAGACTGCAGACGCTTGTGCTTGCTGGTAGTTCCTGGGCTTCTGATGTACATCCTGTGAAACACGCCGAGCATTTTCCCAGTTAAAAAAGGGCACATCACCTGGCAGTTCCAAACACACGTGAATGAAAGCATTCCGAGAGCACTGCCCTTGAAACAAAATGCCCAAACCCTCAAAAACATGGGGAGTGCTCTGATGGCAACACATTCCTGTCACCTGCCTCCTCCCTGCAAGCAACCACTGTTCTGCTCTGGCTTCAGAGCACCACAGAAAGATGAGCGCTGGGCCAGGTGCCTGTGGTGCAGAAACCAGGGGTGCAGGAAGGAGCAGAGTCATAGCCTAGCCCTGCAGAGGGCCAGGCAGAGTGGGGTGAGGTGGTGACTTGCTGCCTGGCACTGCATTGTGCCCTTTTAAAACTGTCATCCTGCTTGCCAGCAGGAATCCCAGGCTTTTTGATCACAGCATAAACACGGAACAACGAGTGCTCAACGGCTGCATGTTTGTTTGGTTTAAGACCCAAAGTTTATATAGTTTAAAACTTCCACATACTGCTTTCAGGGGTGCCTCTGCAGCCTGCTAACTTGTATGTGACAGACAGAAATAAGCAGCAGAGCACTTTAGCATGATCTAACATCAGAGTTATTTGATCTGGGGTTTGGTATGTACCGAAAATACCAGTGGTTAATGTACTGTGGACATGGCACAGCAGCTCTTTGCCTCCCTGCTTGTGTAGGAGTTAATCCTTCAAAAAGCTGACAAGGTTGCTCTCCTTTGCAGCATCTGTCCCACTGATTGAGAGACCAGCCTTGTTTGACACTCATCCACCAAGGTGCAGCCATACAGGTATTTCTAGCCTTCATTTTAAGAAACCTTCATCAGAAAACAGAAAAAAAAATTGACCTGGGAAGCTCTGCTTTGATCTCTGCTTTTGACCCTTAGCCTGACTTTTTATTTCCACACCTTTAAACGTTTTGTTTAGCTACTGCTACAATTTTCTAGCACAGTGAATACATTTAAAGACTGTTTCTGTTCCTGCCTGAAGTTTTTAACATTTCCTCCACATGCTTTATCACATCTTCTAAACGCCAGGGACACTCCAGTGAAGAGAGGGCACTGTCAACATGAAAAGCAGTGACATTTTCTCAGTTTCAGACCTCTCATCTGCACCAGATTCTTACCCAGCTCAGACACCTTTTTTTTCCCTCTCCACCCCCCTCCTCCTTTCTGCACTAGAAAACTCACCATGGAATGGAGGAAACCAAAAAAAAAAAAAAAAAAAAAAAAAAAAAAAAAAAAAGAGAGAGAAAGAGGATGAAATCTGTAATAAGAAGATAAATCACTCTTGTGCAATTTATTTCTCTCCATAAGTGGAAGAAATGCTTTTTATAGGCTTTTCAGTTTAGACATGGAAAATGATGATGTGTGTGTCCCCTCTGTGCAATGCCCAGCAGAAGGTTGTGCCATTCACTAGCTGCGTCACTTGCCACACGTGCCAGCTTTCTGCTCACTTTAAATTTACTGCTTCTGAGGGGTTTCAGCCTCTCCCTTTTGGGGATTATTCAAATCAAGCAGCGATTATTATTGTTGGCTCTTTCCATTTTAGGCAGCCACCATCACCACAATTTTTTTTGAGTGGCTCCCATATAAAAACTCACAACAAGAGTGAAGCTTGCAGAGAACTCAGTGTAGTATCTGGTACTTTTCCTCTTTCAAAATAACTACTTGGAGGAAAGGTTTTGTTTGGTTTCTTAGGCTTTGTACAGTTACTTATTTTAGTTTGCTTTATTTAGTTTATATTTTTGTTCCTTGTACTGAGCCAGAATTTTTCCTTTTCTCAAACCCACTTGAGTCCTTCTGGTTATCACACTAGCACCACTGTAACTATTCCTCCTTCCTCCACTATTTATATCCTCCAAAGTTTAGTGAATCATTATTACCATTCTCTTCTAAATTTATATAGCTGTCATCCAACCAAATTATACAATGAATTTCTTTAAACATTTTAAAGCCTGGACTCACCAGGGAAATTAAACACCCTTTTGAAGTCTTTCTTGAATCCAGGCACCTGCATGCAACACTCAGTATTCCCTTTAGTTCAAATACTTTTAATCTTTGGCTTGCTATTTGCCTCCTGGGAAAAATTGTGGTCAGTCCCTGCCTGTCCTGGACCACTGACCTGAAGAGAGATCCACCGGCAGCTCTTGTGACCCTCCAAGAACATAAGCCAGCTCTGTCCACAGCCCAGGGTGATGTCCACATTTCAGGTGCAAGAGCTGATGACAATCAGAGAATATATGTATCTACAGAAGCAACTGATACCATGTGCAGCAGATAAAGAAGACCAAGAATACAACAATTGCAATTTCTGTGGCTCATTTCACCTAAAGGTGGGCACTCTGCTGGAGGAGAAGAGACTTAATCTCTTGAATTCTCTGTTTGCAGGTAGCACTATGTGAGGAGTGAAGGTCACTCACACAGGATGCAGCCAAAGTAGGGACTGTGAATGCCACAATCACTGGCACCGTTAGAGCCAGGATGAGCCTGCCATGAAGCCATACCAGGGTAATGCTGGTGAGGACATGCCCACTGGAGGCAAATGTCCAAGTCAGCAAGAGGAGACTTCCAACAATTGAGGGAGAAGATTGGTGAATAGTGTCTAAACATCATTCTATGCATGCAGAAGTGAGAACAGGGGTGCTGGGGAACTGTGACTTCCATAGCAAGGGGATTGAACATGGAGTTGCCCAATGTGATGGATCCCACTGCCCAGGCACTGATAGACCCCAAAGATGAACTGCCATAAAAAGACTGAAGATGTCTGGAACATGGTGGCACCAGAGAAAGTTGGACTTCTTCACTACAGCAGAAGTGGCAATTGAGATGAAGACAATGTCCAGAAGATAGATGATGCTTAAGATACAATCTTGGGCAATACTAATCTAAGAGATGCTCTGAAAGCTGGGTTGCTGTGTAAAAAATCCCACATCTGGGATAGAATTGAATGGTGGAAAAATCATGTCAGTCAGTATACCCCTATCTACATTTGTCACTGCTTTTCTGTCAGTGAAAAGGGGCCTGGAAACAGTCTTTGAAATTCCAGCTCATACCTTTGCTAACACACCCTGCAGTAACAAACATACTGAAAAAAAAATATATATACCCTGCAGGCTATCCTATCTATGAGACAAACCAGCAGAAGATTACTCCAGAAAAGTTCAAGAGAAGAATAGGATAATTTGGCCACACAAGAAGTTCATTCTCAGCCATGAGTTTTCTGAGGTTGCTCTATGCCTTGAAGGTAGTGGGATTTTATCCCTCAAACGTGAAGGAGAGAGAATAAAAGCAACAACCTCTGATTATCCTCTTCTCCTCCAGCCCCTTCTAATTTTATTTAAGACTTAAGATGACTCCTGTCCTCAGTGATGCCCTGTGAAACTCTCCTTTTTCTGTAGTAAATGCATTTCCTGTACACACATAACATAACTCTGTGTTCTCTTTTCTGAACATCTCCTTGTAAACTAAATATTCATAGGGTGCTTCGGTATAGCAGCCTCTCCTCCCTTCAGTCATATCTGTTCTTCAAATTCCAACCTACCCCTTCCTCCAGCATCCATTTATTTGAAATGAGTTCTCCTGCATATTTCAAGCAAAGCTGTCTCCTGATATTGCACACTGGAACCATGCACATTTCTGGAGAAATCAGCTCTGCAGAGAGCACTCTATCATCAGGCCCTTTAACCAGACATTTAACTCTAACTCTGACAAATGGCTCCATGTGAGCAGAAGGAGTTGGGGAGTGTTGGCATCCAAGATGCTGAGCAGTCCCCAGTGCTAACCAACTGCCCACAGGCACTCGTCTGGTTTATGTGGGCTTCGTCAGGAGAGCCCTGGCCAGGAGCCCATCACTCTTGTTATGTTGCCAGCAGTTGGAAGAGTCCTTGGTGTCAGCCAGGCAACTCTGCTACACAAGGATATCTTTCTTTGGGAGCAAATTAATCTGCTCAGTTTCAGTGTTGTGCTGCAGCAGGGGCAGAGGCGAATGGAAAGCAGCTCCACTTGATTTTCATTCCTACTTCCTTTGTTCATACCTCTTTTTTTTTCTCCCCACTTTCCCCCTGGGATGCTCATTTCTAGATCTGTTATTTTTAAAGGAGTATCAGGCCTGTCCAAGAGAGCCTGCTGCTGTGCTTCCCAGACAATATTAAACACTTGTTCTTCTTTTCCTTTCATTTGATCCCTCTTTTCTCAGACACAATTCAGCATACTCTGATTTCCCTCCAGAGCTTTCCCTCCACTGCTTTTAATACATATTTCAAATCACATTTTAAAATGTTTATTATCACCAAAAAAAAAAATCATGTTATTAAATCTGGAAGGCTGAATGTTATGTTAACAAGCCCTAGCTGGACTAGGGAGATGGAAATACCAAGCATAGTAGCTGGCCGAGGTGAAGAGATAAATGTAAATTGAAGCAGAAGAGGAGCTTGCAGTCAGGTTGCTGAGTTCCAGCATGCTCTGCCATTGTGCCACACAATTTCCTTGTGGACCACCTTCATCTGTGCACTGCCAAATTCTTGCTCCATGGACTATGTGATGCAGCTAAGCTATGTGAAGGTGATTGGCAAGACTTAAATGTCGAAGCAACCATTTCCCAGCAGATGGTGACTACTGCCTTCTACTCATTTCTGCTGCTGTGGTCTGTTTGCTTCGAAACCCGTGGGGTCATGGCAGTAGTGTCCAGTTTTCACTGAGCCTCTCAAAAGCACACTCTGTGTCTAGCACCTCTTCCAGAGAGTAGGACCCCACACTGCAACTCCCTGGTGCAGGCTCTGAAAATAGCTCTGAACTTTCCCAGCCTCTGCATGTGTTCCTTGGAGCTGCAGCCCTGCTGGATGAGTCAGCTCTTTCGGGATGATATCGCAGCTGAAATCAGACCCGGGCTTTACAAAGAGAAATCCAAAGATCCTCTTGTACTCATTTGCTCCACGGGAAACATCTAAACAAAATAATGATGTGAGTGTCACACACTTCCTCTACCCATGCTGATTACTCACCTCTCCGGGGAGCCCCAGGGTTGTGTGGGGCTCAAATCTCTTCTTCACAAATCCTTCAGCTGCACAATCTCTAGCAATGAAAGAAAGTTGGAGTCCTTTGAGAGCAGACTTTGGACTTAGAATGGCAGCTGGGAAGTAATAGCCTAGATGAGGATTTGCTAAACCAGAGTGGGCTCCAGCACCTTTTCATTCTTCACAACAAGCCACAGGAAGAGAAGGCTCAATCCGCAAGACTGCTCTGTCCCCAGAAAATCCCTCCCAGCCTCCTCAGTTGTTTGACTGTCACAGGCTCTTGCTGCATGCTGCATGTCTGTGAAACAGCTAAAGTACAGGGGCTGCTGCAAATGCAGCTGTAGGCATAGAACCACAGGGATATAAAACTGGATGAAGAGCAGTTAGTTGCACGTATGTGTTACTGGGATATTACTGACACACAGTCTCCATGTTTCAATTAGTCTTGCATGATTCAGTCTGAATGCTGAGTAACGCAATAGTGAGACTGTCCCTTTAAATTTAATGATCTTTTGAGAAAACTACCTGCCTCAGATGTTTCCACAACACTTTCAAGTCTGGTGGAATGAAACTAGTTGCCAGGTAAGTAAAATCAGTGTGGAAATATTTACTGTTGCCCTTTACTGGGACATAAGCAGCTTTGCGCTGTTCTGAACACAGATGTTGAGATGCCTTCCACGGCTCTTGAAGTGAGCAGAGAAAACAATGATTTGCAGTCAGGAGCTATGATTTCCTACATTCAAAGGTAGGAAATGCTCACTCCTTACCCTGTAATGCTCTTTTCTCTGTTTGGCTGATAGTTGAGTCTCTCTTCTTTACACATATTTTTTTTAAATCAAATTGCTGTAATTTAGCCATCACTCTGCAAGTGGCTGAGGCTGTAGAACTCTCTATTCTCTGAAGTTTCTGCTTTCATTTACAAGTCATTGTACTGCATCTGTAGATCCCAAACATTTTGCAAGTGGAAGGCCAGAGTCACAAGACCTGGTAGAGCAGAATTTTGCCCAAGATCACAGTGCAGCAGTGGAAGGAAGAAGCCTCCAAAACATATTTCCTAAGACCCTTTCCTAATGCTTTATCCATTCAAGAAGCATAAAAATAGACCAATAGCCAAAGCTGTGCTACAGCATGTAGTAAGAAAGGTAATATTTATAACATCTGAAAAACATTTCCCCTCGAGCTGAATGGGAAAGTCAGTGTCATATCAGTGCTTTCATGTGGCATTGCTTGCTGCTGCCGCACTGTGGGAACAGACCTGAGAGAGAATGAAATAGTATTAGGGAACCGGCCTAGGGGAATGGGCAGGAAATGGGGCTTGGGGACAGACACACGATAAACTCTCCTACTACAGTTCTGCTCTGTGTTTCTGGGGGATCTGCATTCGCTGGCGAGTCCCCTGAATGTGCACGGTGTGGGTTTGGCTCCACCTATGGGAAGCAGTAAAATACTACAATAACCCCCAAAACGCGCTGGCGTCTGTTCCAGTCCTCCCAGACAAAAAGACCATGGCCAAACTCTAACTTTTCTTATGCACCACAACGTAGCTTTATCACTGCACTTTTGAATCGATCAGTTTGTAAACATTTTTCTACCCACGTGGATCGCAACTTGGAAGCCACAGACTTAAGTTAATCATTTATGTGTTTTTTTGACAGAAGACACAGTAGTTACTATGCCTGAACTCTGATACTAGTCCACACACTTTGGACATGCACTTACCACTTCCTCCAACAATCTATCAGAAATTCTTGTGCCTGGTGCTTGCCAACAGGACATACTTTTAAAAGGATGTCAGTTGCTTTTGCTCTCCTTTTCCTATATGTTACTCTTTCTCTGAGCAGCTAAGCACATAAAATCCTCTTTTTGTGAAAAACAACAGATCAGAAGCTTGATTGTTTGCCTAGCAAAGCTTACAGTGATAGAAATATGTTGATGTTTACCAGACTGAAACCACTGAGCCACTTCAAAACAGAAAATCCTCAGTATGAGGAAAACTGGTTGTCTCTAATGCTTTGAACAGAGTCATTGAACTACCCCTGTAAGATGTTTATCCTCTCCTAACTCCTTTCCCAAGAGGCACTTGTACTGAGGGGATTATAGGACAGCAACCAGCTGATGATGTGCAGGACGTGGAAAACAGGAATGCAACCATAGAAAGAACATTATTCAGTTAGAAGTGCAAACTGCTGACCTCTCTGAAGGCAGGGAATCATGTCTGGCACTTCCTCTGGTTGTATCTTTACTCTTACTTGTCAGGACTCGATAAACAAGGCTGAGAACATACCATCTCCTCCCAGTTTTACAACACAACCCCATGGTCAACTACTGCCTTTAAAGCTCCCACATAGCAGGACTGCAGTGCTACCCGAGGTGGCTGCAAGCAGCTGCTTGCTCACAGCTGGATCAGGCACAGAATGCAGTCTTCACATCCATTTTCTATCCATTAGGAGCCCAGTCTCAAGCATCTACACCCCACTACTCCTCCTGTGTACTCAAACACACACACCTGAACTCCAGTAGCTGCTTCTGCACCCTCCTATTCCTTTTCTTAACCGCCCCTGCCAGGCACACCCTCCTTGTCAACTTCATCCCTGCAGCTTGAGAGGGAAGTGTAGGCTTTGGCTTGAGGCCATACACAGAAGCTGAGCTTATCAAGTGACTGACAGTGCTTGGTCTGGTGGAAGAGCTCATCCAGCCTCAACGCAAGCAATTACCACCCAGGAGAAACCATTTACACGCCAATGCTTGCCAGGGCTGCTGGGGGAGAGGCACTACAGAGGTGGCTTCCACTGTAGCCCAGGCCAGTGACTTGCCTGGCCATAGCAGCTGGCATACAGGCCCTGCCTAAGCAAAGGGCTGGCAAACACCTCTGTTTGGGGAAATGCCTCTGGGAGGAGTTTTTTCTGGGCCCTGGAAAGCCCCTGCATACTCTTGCTTCTGCATGCACATACGTGAGCATCTGTTGCTGTGGCCTGGACAAACCACTGGAAAACCTGGGATCTTCCTGAGCTGCTAAGATGCATACAAATAGTCAGAAGCCAAGTTAGCAGAATTCATCATTAAAAAAACCAAACAAACTAACCAAAAAAACCAAAACAAAACCCCCCCAAAACCCCACACCAAACAAAACAAGAAAAAAGAAGCTGGACTAGGTAGCTGAGCTGACCCAGCTCTTTCTCCATTGGGAGATGATTTGTCCATCAGCCTAATGTCAAGACAATAAACATCATTAGGCATGTTCTGAGTTGTTGAGTCATTAAGGTTTCTTTATTAGCTCAAGGTTTTAAGCAGAGTCATCTTTAGATGGCTGAAGGCCATCCAGCCCTTGAGGTTAAGCTCAGCACTAAGTCATTTTAAGAATTTTACCTTTAGAAATACTCTTAGGGACACCTTTTAGCTTTGTTATAATTGCTGGTTTTTTCCACATTCTTCTTGCTTTTCTTTAAAGAAAATCCAAATGCAAAACCAAATGTAATGCTAAGAAAGTGATGACTAAGCGAACAGGATAGGAAAATCAAATATTTCTGTGGAAGATCTAAGCTTAGTTGCTCATGGTAGGCAACCAAAGTAACTTCATTTTGTAATTATACAGTTGAACTCAGAATTAGTCTGTACTTAGAATTAGTGCCATTGTATGTAGATTGAATTCTGCTGTGTTCCATCATACCTCACCAGTGTTCTCTTAGTTCAGGGTAAATCTTCTAACATTAAATCAAATGGAAGTCATTTAATATACTTGATCTGCTGCCTTTACCAACGCTGCAGACTGTTCTTATACAGTTCTTAATAAAATGTTCATTTAGTTCATTCATTATAAGCCTTAAGGTAACTGGAAGCTACTGAAAATGACAAAGAGGTCTTAAAGAATAAGACAAAAAAACACAGCTTGCATAATACATGTTCTTCACGTTCCATTATTCCTGGTGAAGACAGAAGGCTTTTATGGGCAAGCAGATCTCTTGATTTCTCTTTTTCTCTTCTGTATCTTTACCAAGGTCAGTAAATACCTTTGGAACTTTAGTAAAATGTAGTAGGAGGTATTGAAAACAACCAGTAATACGTAGAACATGTGTATCAGTAAAGACATTAGCATAGAAAGAGGATAGAAACTAAGGGGAAGGCTTCCATCTCTGAAACATTCATCTGTTTGAAGGAAGATACAGCCTGGTGAGTAGGACTCTGGCTTGTGAATTGACAACATTGGCATAGCTGTGATTTTTGTCATCAGTTTGTGGTATGCCCTCAAAGACATCATCACTCTGCCCGCATGTAAACAGACCTATTAATGAGTCTCCTAAGCAAAGGATTTCAAGAACATGCCCCACATCATTCTAAACCCAGCATTGTAAATGAGAGAAACCCATGCTCTCTCATCCACTTGGAGCTTTTCTCTCAGATCACTGAAGAGCTGTTCTTAACAAACATGGGAGAAAAGGAAAGTAAATATCTCTGAGTTGTCATTAAACCTAAACCTCTCAGAATTACCATCATGCCTGAGAATGTTTCATAGTTTTGACTTTACTCTTTCGCTAAACTACCTCTGGAGGGATAACCCTGTCAAAGAGCACTGAAAAGAACTACATTACATCAAGATTTATGTGTATAGCCAAAGCTGAACGAGATCTCTGGGAATGAAACACAAAGAGCTGTAAATGTCTGGATTAGAAACTAGGGTGAGATAGCAGCAGACTGGCTGTTTGGTTCTTCTTGTATCATGAATTTCATAGGTTAATTGTACATGGCACATTTTTTCCTATTTCACATACACTGCTTTGCAGTTATATCATGTCCTCTAGTTCTTTCACTACAAGAGGATAAAGGTCTATCTTGCCTTCTTCACATGTCCCTCCTTGCTCCCCTTTTGTTTTCAAAGGCAACCCTACTTTTTTTTCCTCAACTTTGCAGTGTGAGATAATCCTTCACTGAGCATCGTTACAGCTTCTGTTATGATTCATGCCCTTAACATTCTTTTAAGATACAATAAGCAGGGGTGAGAACAATGCTGCAGGTAGATGTTCACCAACTATTTATAACAGCATTGTAATAGTCTAACTATAATCCTCTGCCCAACTCTTTATGTATGGCATCATTGCTTTATTTTCTCAACCATCTTTCCCGAGTTAACCAATTTTTTTGCTATGGAAGTTTCACCCATTTACTATTTCTTTCCCCAAATTAAATCAAGAAACACCATGCTCCTCCAGGAAAAGCAGACCCCGTCATCCAGCCGTGCAGATGTTTCAGCCAGCAGAGGTCACAGGTCGGACAACGATGGCAACATGGCTGCTGGTCTCTCCCTCCCACCACTGGCAGAGCTGTCCTGTTCCCCCAAGACCAAGCCCCAGCCCAGGCCCACCTAAAGGGACAGGGGTGGGTGGCATTGGGTAAGCACGTCCCGGGGCTGGGGTAGGCAACAGAAAGGGAGAAGGTGGCAGGCTGGCAGCCCGCTTGTCCTGGACTCCTAGCACGCCTTGTCTGGTCCTGCGGTGCTGTTTCAGGGCCAGGGAGTCTCTCACTTGCCCACTGACGCCAGCCAAGAATTTGCCACGCTATTCCCATACTCCCACTTGGGAGAAACAGCCCCCAAGAAATACTAAAGAAATAACCCCCAAAAAGTTAATCGCTAGTCTAGCCCACTCCAGACACACTCGCCCATTCACACCGCTGTCCCTTTAAGGGCTGAGCCCGCCTCTCCCCGCCCCCGCCCCCGCCCCCACACCCCCGCGATGACATCACTTCAGCGTTCCGATTGGCTACTAGCGCCGTCAGGCACAGAGGGCCCGCCCCTTCCCGCCCCCTCGCCCTGCCTCGGGCCTGTTAGCTTCCCCAGGTGCTCGCGGCCTATTGGTGAGTCCCGATGGCGCTCACCCGCACATCTCCGCTCTGACTGGTGGAGCCTGGCGCGTGTCGCCGAGACAGGGAGGCGCGGGGCGGGCGCTTCCGCGGTTGCGAGGCGCCGGTCGGCTGTGGCGAGGCCGGGTGGCAGTGCTCGGGGAAGCGCGTTCTCGGCGGGTGGCGGCGGCGGCTCCGCCAGCGACGGGCGGGGTCGGAGCGAGATGGAGCCGTGACCAGGTACAGTACGGAGCTGCGGCTCGGCCAGGAGCTGCGAGGCGACCTCTGCGCTCGGGGGCAAAGAAAGGCGGGGGTGGGCGCGGGCCCGCCCGCGGGGACCCGCCCCAACGCGGGTCTCGCGTCGCCGCCCGGCCCTCTCCTCAGCGGCGGCTGTTGGTGTGGAGCTGGAGGGGGCACCGCCTGTCCCCTGCCCACCCTTCTGCTCACCACGGCCTCCGGTCGCGGGGCGAGGCAGGTGCCCCGCGCGGCTGGACAGCTCCGCTCCGCGGGGCCCCGGACAGCCTTGAGGGGCCTCTCCTTGCTGGGGCATGGCCGCTATCTTCAGCCGTGGGCCGGCTTAGCTCCTTCCGAAGCCCCCGCGTCAGTGTCCCTTCGGCCACTCTCGCTCCGACCGCTCTCCGCTTTCTCCCTCTGCGAGGGGCTCGTTGCATCGCTTCCCTCTCTGTGGTCCCGGTCACCTCGAGTTCAGTAGGTCGGTGGTGGCTTTATCTTCGGTGCTGTCTCACCGATTTTACAAGCCTGGTAGCGCTGACGGTAGCTTACAAAGGTTCGTGCAGCAGCAGTCGCCCGCGGTCCCCACCGCTCCATGCACACACCAGATTGTGTTAAGCAGGGCTGATTTTCACCACTGGGAAGATGCTTGTGCGTGCTATAGCTTGATGTGTATTTGAAGTAATATCAGAGTGTCCCAGACGCCGGTCCAATGGGGACTAGATCGCCCCCGTCTGTGACTAAAATTTTGTATCCAAGAGGGCTTTAATTTCATGTAATCTCAAATCAAGGATGAAAACAGACCTTTTGCCGTGTAAGTGGCAATACACTCCTGAGGCCTTTATGCTCTTTATCTGTATACCCTTATGCTGCATCATATGAAGTTTTTGTTAATATGATCCTATGGTTCTCTTTTGCAAGATCAGCCTTGAGTGGGCTGAATAAGAGTTTTCAGGTTTGCTGCTTCTTACAGCTCTTCCTTTCTTGTATCATGTTCGTCCAGACAGTGTCAGGGTCTCTGCCATGAAACTGTATCTTAGTCTGCCATCAATAGAAAATCCGTTTTGAAGGCATTAAAAATATTTCTGTTTAAGTCTGTAGCTTCTTTGCTGGATTATGGAAACAAAAATGTGCTCCTTATTTCTTGGTGGGATTTGAAGATGCAGCTCTCAATATTTGGAGATGAGAAAATGTAGCTTCTTTGAGCTGAGTGTGTCTGTCCCAACATTTCCGATATGGGCATGGACAAAATTCAGTATGCAATTCTGTCTTTGAAGTTGCATTTGACATCAGGGCTAGTTAGGCATGGCATGGCTATCTTACTGGCAGTGTGTTTAATTGTGTGTGTTGATTTTACTGTCAGGTAAAGACACCGTTAAAATCCCTGCTGTAGCACTACTAGAAGTGTAGGTTAGGCCTTTAGTTCTTCACAAGTATTTCCAAAAATACCTCAGTCGTTTCTGTGTATGAACTAAGAGGGACACACATTTGTTCCCATTTGCTGCAGTGATTAAATGAGTGATCTAATAGTTGTGATTAAATAGGATCTAATAATAGATTTAAAAATAAGTGTATGATCTTAGGCTGACTGTGAACTCCTTTTCTGTTCTTTAGATTTTTTGCTTTCTGCTAAAAGGAGAGATGCAGGGCTGAAAGCAAATGCCATAAGCTTTTCACAAGTGGGTGAATTTACCCTTCTTCACTACCAGATATTAACTTACTGAGCCCTTTTCAGTCCTTTCTCACTTATAATTTAGATCCAAAATGTGATTTCAGGCTAAGAGTGAAATATTGGTAGTTATGGCTTCTTGGACATCGTAGTGGCTGTACAAAATGCAAGTAGTGCTGTGTTTGCTGGTTCCAGCAGATGTGGAAGCAGCTGTAATTAAGGCCATCCGCTCTGACATTATGTGGGAGACTTCCAAATCTTGAGCAACAAGCAGATCATGAAGTAAAATGCAAAGAGAGGGGGTGCAAAAGACATTTCGACATAGGCCTAAGAGAATATGGGGTTTTCCCGAAATAGTGGTTTAGTCTTCTTCCCCTTGAATATGAACTGATTAGGAAAGTCTTTGGTTTAGGGAGGAGTGCTTGCTTGAGACTGGTTTTTATAACTCTGGCTTCTGTTGGCATGGCATAGCAGTAACATTTTTCGCATCCTTGAACCTTCAGGTAAAATTCACATTCAGGCAATCAAAATACCCCTGAATTTAATAGTATTAATAATAAAAAGCCCTACTGGGTTTCCTTCACTGTTGAGCTGTGATCACACTGCTGTATGGTACTAGGTGGGGGGCAGCTGTACTGGATGCAGATTAGGATCAGAGCAAAATTGATTTGAATGTTAGAGCAGAAAGCAGATAAATTCTTAGGATGTGTCAAAACATTATCACAAGATTAATTGTTGCACTCCCAGGGAATGTTTGAGGTGTCTCCATAGATGCCTGTTACCTCAAAAGCACAATCTATAGCACTTCCAAGAGTCTTCTGTCTTTACTTCCTATGCTCGGCTGTCCTTCTTGTGTTGTGGGTGACATAATTGGACTGTCTCAATGTCTGTTTACTTACTGATAACTCAGGCTGATGGTTATGATCCCTTTTGAAGAATACAGTTAATTTCCTTTGTGTGAAAAGAGGTAACAATTAGTAAATCTTATTAGAGTTACACAATGCTCTTCCTGTAAGGATTTTTTTTTAAAGTGTGTCCTGAGGGTCACTGTCTTTTCCTGAGAAACTGTTGAAGAGGAAGCAGAAAAAGAAGCAACTGTTCAGCAGTCTGAAGCCGTCAAACACCTACTCTGGGAAAGCCAAATCTAATTATTTCCTGCTGGACACATTGCTGAACTGAGACTGAAAACGGAGGATGTGGTTACACGACGTTTCTTTTAGTGGTGGGGCTGTCTTAAACAGCTCATATTCCCATCTGCCTTTTTTTTTTTTTTCCTCTTCTCATTTTTTTTTCTTCCCTCCCAACCATGTGCTGTCACCTCAATAGTGATGGTATGTCTGCGGGGCTGCATGCTGAGCCAGGTTAGAGACCTGATTTTTAATTCGTGCATGTTCGGTTCTTCTCCCTCTCAGCCCCCAAAATAAAAGATGGAGGAGGGCCGAAGGAACGCATAGCTAGGGTGGAGGGAGTGCAGGAGCCGATCAGTAAGAGCTGAAGCTGAAGGGAACGTTCGCTTGTTGAAAACTGTTCTGTGATTCGTCTTTTATGTGTGTGCATCAGATGAAATGGATGAGTTTGTGTGAATTCAGAAACCCGTTCCTTTGTCAGATACTCTGCTCACTTCTTCGGGGACATAATGTGTGGTTAATGTGTCTGTTTTACCTTCCCTCCTTTGAGTGCTTTATGGAGTACAAACAGTGTTAAGTGGCTTCTTCAAGGGAAATGAATGGCATTGGGGTGAGGGCAGTTTACATTACCGGGCTTAGGTATGCCATAGTGGTCAGTCAGTGCCTTCAGATTTTTAAATGCAGGTTGTCCTTGTGGAGGGCAAATGGTGCATGCAGCTTATAGCAGAAGCTGCCATCGGTCCGATACTATGTTTTCATAGTATGGTTTCATGCTGGTGACAGTATCTCACTTTCTTAGATCCTTTTCTATTTCTGATATGAGATGCTTGTTTTCCACACAGATGGATTTTAGAGTTTGTCACTGAGCAAGGTCAGTACCTTGTATAAATTGTGTACATTAAATTGGCTTATATTTCAAAAGCTGAAGTAATGAATTTTGTTTGTGCAGCATTCCTCTCCCCTTCCCTCCCCCATTTTCTTGTGTGTGCAGCAGCATCATTATTCCTGTGTGAAGAAATATTTTGGATTTAGGCACACAGCCATATTGATAACATCTCTGTATGATGGTGAAATTTAACACACAGTCACAAGTCTTTTTAAGTCTTGAAAGCTAGAGGCTGAGCTTTTAATTAGAGATTTTCTTTTGCACCTTAACCTCATGCCATCCATCTACTTTTGCTCTTCTACTGCAAGCTAGCATGTCGACTACTTGTTCTTATCCTTCTTAATTAACTTGTGCTCCCTATTTCAGCTTGTTTTGGCCCTGCTGATCCAGAAAAGCAGGGTTTTTGTGGAGCACAGCAGAAGAAAGCGTGGTAGCTACTGCATGCACCAGCATGTTATTTCTTAACAGCTGATCACTGGGGGCTGCTGCTGTGGCACTGAATTTATTTCCCTTCCCTCCCCCCTCCTGGATGTGGGCAGAAGCTGCTGCTGCTGCTATTGTCTCTGCTTGCCACGAGTGCATTTTGAAGTGTGTATGTACCACAATGCAGGCGCCTCTGGCATAAAGCAATGCAGAAAGTTCCCTGGTTTGCCATCTTCCTGTGAGGCAGATGAATGTGCTGACTACACATCATCCTGCATGCTAGGGGAGCAGGAGACTGAAATGCTCTATCTAGGTTTGTGAAATTGGTTCTGTTTTGGGACAGAACTCGACATCACAGATTGTTTCAACCTCAAATTAGTGCTTCCTGTAACATGTGGCAATTACAACTAGTTGTAGCCACACTAGGGAGGGGCTGTATGTATACTGTGGTTCCTTGAGTTCTGCCCTTTCTGTGGTCTAGTAGAGACACTGAGGATATGTCTTCACTGCACGATTGATCCATTGGTCTGCACTATTTAGGCTTACTCAGATGAGGTCATCCTTTACCCACAGCCATCCCTATTACGATGAACTCATTCTTTCTTTGTATGCGTGAAGGTATAGCTCTGAGCAAAGGTAAGACGTGATTCACTTTCAATTACAGGGAAACTTTTCCTTCTTCAGGAAGAACCTTCTGGAAAAGCATTGAAGGGCTCTACTCAAATGATTAAAAAATAGTTTGTTTCCCCCCCCTCCCCCTTTTTTATTTTTGCTTATCAATAAGTTTCCCATAGAATGTGATTGCAGTCTGCATTGTAACTTAATTACTATTTCATTGTATAAGATGGACCCAGACCCAGGAGAGAGGTTTCTGAGTGTTTGGTAGAGCCAAGTTAATGTAAGGCCTAATAAAACCGTGTCTCTACATTTGCTCTTGTATGTCCTGTCAGGCATGCTTTGCAGGAACAGATCACTTGGAGTCTGAAGCATTTCAAAGGCTCCCAGAGGTAGCATGGCCATTAGAAAGATGGGATATGGAATCTGCATTGCCATGTTCAGATCAGACTTGCAAATCATGTCAGTGAGTTTCTGTGTTGTTCAGACATGCTTAAGCTCCAAGTCACCAGTGAAGGCAATAAGCCATTGTAATCACTGGAATAGCAGCCATTTGGCTTGAACATGTAAACACTGACATATAAACATTTCCATTGGATGGAGAAGTTTATCAGCAAGATGAGACTTCTGCATTTCTTACAGATGACACTACTTTTTTTTTTTTTTTTTTTTCCTCAGAAGATGTAGGACAGTAGACCTTTGGCTGCATTAACTGTATAGTGAGAGGAAAAAGGAGTGTTGGAGGAGTGTTTTGATTGTACTATAAGCAAAGAATAATAAAAGCAGTTTAGCTGTGGAATTTTGCCAGAAAATGTTTCAGTTATCAGATTAATCTTTGTTCACTTGCTGCAGTATAGAAAGAGCAGTAAAGAGCTTGTCTTTCATTACAGTTGTGAGGCTCTTGTGCCACAGTTCTGTGAAGTCTGACTTGTTATTTTGAAGCGGGAGGGCGCATCTGTGTTTTCTGTTGTTCCCTCTTCAAGCTGGGTTGCAATTCTGTAGGATGACTAAATAAGGATACTCATAGAAATACATTATATCTGCACATCTCTTAGCTTAATGGCACATGTATATTAGAAAAAAAAAGTCAGTGACTGTCCATGACCTTTGCAAGCCAGTTTATCTCATAGTTGGGGTTCAGGTGACTAAGCAGTAAATTGCAGGATGCAATACTTTAATCGCCTAAGATTGAGCAGGAACTTCCTTGATAAATAGGACTGAAAGTTTTAAAGCTGGCCTCTTACTGGACAGACTGTCTGGAATACAACTTTAGTTCTTATCAGGGAAAGAAAGATAAATATATGCTGTCCTGGAGGATGAGTTATGTGTGGGAGGAAAAGGATCTCTGGGCACCTGAGAAGTGTTGGAAACTCAGGAGAGGCAAATAAACTGAAGCAAGAAAGTTACTGAACCAATTTGTCCTGTTTTCTGAGTGTGTTTGCATCTACACATACACAGTCATGCACGTTCTTTTCTGAAGGGTAGTGCTAAGTTTTTTGCAAAGATGCCGAAGATCACTGAGTGTATGTGTGTATTTATACATGTACTCTTCATCTGTATGCATACCTTTAGAGGTAAGACTTCAAAGTCTTCTATAATTGTGCCAGGTGAGATGTGTCCAGTGTCTTGTGTTGGCTAATTGTTGTATTGAGTGCCTTAGAAAGGATGTAGAACTGGGGGTCTACAGAGAGGTTTTTTTACTGGTTATCTGTTAAAGACTAGCAGATGTCATGTACCAGGTAGTAGGAGAGGCAGACCAAGAGAAGGCTTGTTGGAGCTGCCTTGTCTTGGCTCTGAAATGAGATTCAGGAGAACATGGATCTTATGTGCTGCAAATTAAATGCAGTAATATGACGATTGTCCAGGTTTATCAGTGCTGCTGCTGTCTCAAATTGGGAGAGAATATCCAGGGAAGCAGGATTACTGAAAATGTGAGATTGTCCAGCAGAAATCTTCAGATGAAATGCATCTCTAACTTCTTCACACTTTCATGTGTGAAAAGCATTTTCAAGGGGTGTCTCAAAAATCATTCAATGGAAAAAAACCACTCAGATAATAATAATAAAAAAAATCCCACTCAAACCCAAATGATGCCAAAAACTTGCACTGGACTAAAGAATTAATATACAGACAGATTTCACTTGCTTGTAATTTGTGATTAAAACCCAACCAAACAAAACCAAATCCAACACCCCCTTCCCTCCCCAATCCCACCATCACAAGCAAATGTTCCATAGCTAAATTTTGATGTTTAATTTTATCAGAAGAATGCTCCAGCAAAATTATTTTATCAGCTTATGTAGAGCACTTTGGTCATCAGATTGGACTGTCAGACTTTTAAGAGTGGTTAATAGAATCATAGAATCAGTCAGGGTTGGAAGGGACCACAAGGATCATCTAGTTCCAACCCCCCTGCCATGGGCAGGGACACCCCACACTAGATCAGGCTGGCCAGAGCCTCGTCCAGCCTGGTCTTAAACACCTCCAGGGACGGGGCCTCAACCACCTCCCTGGATAACCCATTCCAGGGCTGCACCACTCTCATGGTGAAGAACTTCTTCCTCACATCTAGCCTGAATCTCCCTATCTCCAGCTTCATTCCGTTCCCCCTAGTCCTATCACTACCTGAGATCCTGAGAAGTCCCTCCCCAGCCTTCCTGTAGGCCCCCTTCAGATACTGGAAGGCAATGAGGTCACCTCGGAGCCTTCTCTTCTCCAGACTGAACAGCCCCAACTCCTTCAGTCTGTCCTCATAGGAGAGGTGCTCCAGCCCTCTGATCATCCTCGTGGCCCTTCTCTGGACACGCTCCAGCACGTCCACATCCCTCCTGTAATAGGGGCTCCAGAACTGGACTCAGTACTCCAGGTGGGGTCTCACCAGAGCTGAGTAGAAATAATTAATAATTTATTGTCTTTGGGGAAGGCTTTCCTAGAGTTCTTGAAGTCTTTTTGCCTTGCCTTTTAGGAAATCAAGGGTCTGCAACTGTGTAAAAACTACTTTCTAAGTGTATACTTGGTTTTGTAGCCTTGCATCATGATTGAATTTTAATTACAGTTGTATCAGTTTGGCTCCTTCATTAAAGCAAAAAATAATTGCTCGTTATGGGTTCCCACATTAAGTGGTTGTAAGTAGTTCTAAATATTGACTTGATGACAAATAGTGTAGGAGGTGACAGAATGACTTCTTAATTCTGTAGCAGAGCCATGTATGCTGACACATTTTATTCAAAGAAAAGTTGAAATATTCCCTGAGAGGGACTGTAAGGGAAGTTTCTAAAGTAATGGTTTCCTTACTTTGGGTGGTAGTTGTTTTTTCTTTTTTCTTTGTTTTCTCCCCTTTTTTTCCCCCTCTTTCTATTTAGTATCAGTATTCCAAAATCCTTCTCCTGCAAATGGTTAATTGGAGGGGAATTGACCAAGCAGATGTGCAGTTCCTTACCTGTAGCTGGTTCTGAGCAGCTTCCTTTGTTTATTTGTTGGGGGTCAGGGAACTCTTTCAAATGTTGTGGTAGGGTAATTAACCAAGTGTCTAGGTGTGGTCATTTTTTTCCTTCAGAAGAGACTAATCAGTCTAGAGAACTATTTCTCTTTTTACTCGCCAGCTCTATTAATGCTTGTGTCTTAAGTCCATCTGCTCTGAAGTTTGTATTTAGGGAGGTGCCTGGCTTTCTTTTATTTTC
Source organism: Picus viridis (assembly GCA_033816785.1). Lineage (NCBI taxonomy): Eukaryota > Metazoa > Chordata > Aves > Piciformes > Picidae > Picus > Picus viridis. Next base: position 21,488,390 of record CM066568.1, on the reverse strand, counting down.
TCTTATGGACACAATACCATGGTATCTCAGCTGTAGTTCTGTGGTTCTGCTGTCTAGGAAGCCTTCAAGTCTGAGAAGCTCAGATGAGGGAATAGAATAGAAACTTGGTGTTAAAATCTTGATATAGTGATTTGTATTTTTTTCTTAAAAATAGCTAAGGAAGTAGTAGTGAAAGTATCAACTTCTGACCCTTTCTGTTGCCATTTGAGACAATAGTCTTCCAGAATCTCCAAAGTAATTATTTTCTAGTCAAGTGTTGCTGTGCATACCTATTAAAATTGTACTGACAGAGACAAATGATGTGTTACTTCAGTACATTATGAGTTTTTAAGGTGTGCAGGATGTTTCCATCCACTCCCACCTCCAAAATGGGATTCCCACTGCCATCTTGACAAATGTCTGAAATGTACTTTTTCCCTCCCCTTCTCTCTTTTGGTTTGGATAGATAACATGGTGGAATGAACTAGTCATAACAGTCTCCAACTTCTACTATCCAGTGTTTAAGAATGATTTCAGTACAAGGACAGGAAGATGGAGTGCAGTATTTTGTGAATATTTTGGCTTAGTAAATCTCAAACAATGCATTCTTCAGAACTGACAAACCAATAGTCCTAGAGCAAAAGTTCTGCTCTCCAAGTACCATGGGTATGTGTATACAAGTGTTGCAGTCTTTATGGTATTTCAGTCTTAACTTCCCTGGTGTGTGCCAAGTCAATTAAAGATTATATGAAAAAATAATCCTAGGTAAAAAACTTTGCTCCCTACTCTTAATGGAGAAAATGGGCTGGGTTGGAGTTGGATTGATTTAGTATTATTTTTTTAAGATTTCTGAGCATTTGTGTCCTGTTTTCCCTTTTAGTGACTAAGGGAAGAGCTGCTGGCATGGAAGTGAGCTGGGTTTGTCCATGGGAACTGTGAGTAAGGTATGTATTGTGTTCTCTTTTCTCTCTGTAGTCTGCACCTTAAAAATTGCTTATAGTCAGTAAACATAAGAGGTAGTAGTGTTAGGCATGGAGTATTTTGAATTTGTACAGATGTGACAGCTGTCCAGCAAGGACTTTCTAGTGTAAGAGTGTAAATGGCATGCTTGTCCACTTTTCACTGCTGCCTAACGATTAGTTGGACTTGTTACAAGTCAGCTGTTACTTATGTGCCAAACCTTTCAGTGGTTCTCTAGACTGATTTATATAAAACACTTTCTTGTCCCAGCCTGCCCTAAATCCACATTCAACATGAGTTCCTGCAACTTTCAGTCCCTGAGTTTTCTGCCATGATTTTCCAATTCAAAGTTCATATCTGGCTGCAGATTGTCAGCACTTTTCTAGTTTGCTGCAGCCTCCCTGCTTCCCTTGGCCATTGGCATCTGTTGCCCTGTGCCATAGCTTCATCTGCTTGCCCCTCTGGGATGGGGAGGCATGCTCTGCCTCCAACATGAAGGACATTTTAAAAGATGCATCAGACAGCAGTTTCAAGGAAGTCAGTCAGAAGGTGGTGGAAAACAAGCAGTCATGTTCTAAACACACTGTAGTTCATCAGGCATTTTTTTGGCACCATTGCAGGCTTAGACAGCTTGCTCCCTTTCACAGCTCCCTGTGTTTTGCTGGCATAGCTGTTTCTGTGGCCATGGTGAGCCACCCTGGGGAACAGATCCTCTTGGAAAGAAGTGGGTTTTTTTCCTAGATTATTTTTCATCTGGTCCAGTACATGTTGTCCCTCTGAGATTTATACTATCTTTACAATGAGGAAGGCATGAGAGAGAATGTGTAGCAAACTGCCTAAGTTGGCACCACTGCTAGTTGTTTAAGTGTGCTCTTTGATGTTACAGTTAAGTTGATCTTTCAGTGAGCAAAGGCTGGTCAAACCTCTATGCAGCTGTGCATTCCTCCTTTGCATCACAGCTAGTGATTGTGCAGCCACAGGGCATGTCCAGCTAGCTGACTGATCCTGTAGAAAATGGTTTCTAATCTTTTGCAGAGTTAATTGTCTGCTGGTTCAGCTGACCTGAGTCACCCCCGTCGGTGCACACTCATTACATCAGACAGAAGGGAAGCAGCAGGAACCAGTAACTCAGTAGCAGAAGGCTGGATTCCTCTTTTAAATCTGATGTTAAGTTGTATCATGACCAAGACCTAAAATGTACAAGAGTGACACAAGACCTGAAGAGTACATCTTTTTAACTCTCTTTTGTTCTTTGAACTTCAATGGAACTTACTACTTCTTTAGTAGCTATCTTTAGTCTCACAAGCTAGGTGATTAATTCAACAGAGACTGAGAGCTATGATAGAATTAGGTATCTATAAACTGCTTCACCAGTTTAAGGCTCAGTGTCCTCTGAAATTAGAAGAATGTCTTCCACCATGCTTTAAGCTTAAATAAGAGCTCCAGAAATAGGTGGGCAGTTCATTCTTTTTCAGCAGGGATTGTTTATCACAAATATCATTGTGATCCTCAAAACTAGCTTTGGTATTATCAGCTCTTCTGTGTGTGTAGACTTCCATGAGCTTAAAAGCCACAAAGTTCTTACTGAATCATGGAAAGTATTTCTTAAAAAACATTTGGAATGCCAAACTACATTTTCTTAGCCTGCTAGATGTGGTTTTAAGAAGTGGAAGTTGGATGATGATTTTTCAAGACATCATAAAGATTTTCTATCAGCGCTGTACTGGGCGAAGCAAATGCTGATGTCTTACGGAGGAAATACTTAGGGCTCGGGAAATAGGATTCTTTATGAGTGGCTGTTAAAGGCATGTCTGAGGCTGTGTTTGTCTGCAGCAGAAATGATGCAGTCGATTGCTTTGCACTAGATGTATTCTTTGCATCTTTTCTCCCTCAAGTCTTAACATGTGGAGTCACAGTATCACAGAATCACCAAGGTTGGAAGAGACCTCAAAGATCATTAAGTCCAACCTGTCACCACAGACCTCATGACTAGACCATGGCACAAAGTGCCACGTCCAATCCCCTCTTGAACACCTCCAGGGATGGTGACTCCACCACCTCCCTGGGTAGCCCATTCCAATGGCTAACAACTCTCTCTGTGAAGAACTTTCTCCTCACCTCTAGCCTAAACTTCCCCTGGTGCAGCTTGAGACTGCATCCTCTTGTTCTGGTGCTGGTTGCTAGAAAGAAGAGACCAACCCCTTCCTGGCTACAACCACCCTTCAGGTAGTTGTAGAGAGGTCTCCCCTGAGCCTCCTCTTCTCCAGGTTAACAAATCCCATCTCCCTCAGCCTCTCCTTGTAGGGCTTGCGCTCAAGGCCTCTCCCCAGCCTTGTTGCCCTTCTCTGGACACGTTCAATTGTCTCAATGTCCTTCTTAAACTGAGGGGCCTAGTGTAACCATGGCTCTTCAGGGCATGGTTTAGTGGGCATGGTAGTGTTGGGTTGATAGTTGGGCTTGATGATCTTAGAGGTCTGAAACAATTTTATGATTCTGATTTTAGCTCTATACAGCTGTTGATGCCTTTTTGTCTGTTAAAAAACATGCTCAGGCCAGCAAGAAAATGGCAGGAAATGTTACTAGACTCTTGTACTGATAGATTTGCTGGAGGTGGTAATGGAGAGAGATTTCTGGTGATAATTGAAAGATGTCTTCTCTTAATGTAGTGTTACTGGCACAGTATTTCTACAGACTCCGAGTATTTATTGCGGGTAGGAAGTTGTGCTCATCCATGTTTTACCAGTGGGTTTTGTTCATATATGTTGCAATCTTTGAATTTTTAATAGGGGCTTTGTAGGGTAGTAGTTTGTGGCCATGGTACAATGGACAGTTTACACCTTCAAATCAGTGGTTCTGATCCAGAATGAACTTGGTCTAAAGAGAGTCTAATGACTCTTTCTTACTCCATTAATAGCTTCTCAAGCTAATGTCACATTTTGGTTTCCATCTGCTGCAAACTTCACTTCTCCTGGGTTATTCTTTTGATTTGTGAGGAGCTGGGGGTCTAGTTGCCTTTGGGTATGTCATGGCATTCTCTTTGTTGCCTCTCATTCATTTCAAAGATTCATCCACTTAAAGCCACTTTGCCACAAGGTTGCCTCTTCTCTTGGCTGGATGATCTCAGCTGGCATAATCATTTAACAGAGAGCTGCTTCTAAGTTTGAAATAAAGGAACCTGACGTCTCAAAATAACCCAGCTGCACACACATGCTGTTGCTGTTAGGTGCTGTAGGTTGCTTAGCAATTCTTATATTGGTAGGAAATTGCTATTCCCCTGGCAACTCAGCACCAAAATGCAAACAGGGGAAAGTTGTTTGTAGGTATCCTTGCTTGATTTGGGAATTGCGCTCTTCCCCCTCCCCCTTTTTTTCCTCTCTCTGCTACCAACTTCTAAATTCCTTTTCTTTCATGTTTAATTACTGAGGTTTCATGTTAGGGAAGATGGTATTGCTCTTTGGTTCATTTAAATACTGGCTGTCAAGGTCTTGATTGTGCTGTGAGTATGTGAATATTGGCAAAATTGGGAGCAGTCTAACGCATGAGGACCTGCTGCATGTGTCCATGTCCAACATGAATGTTGGATAGAATAAACTGTGTAACTACACCCCAAGGTGAACACTGCTACCAAAAGCAGCCATCTCAGTTTCTTTTCTAATTCCTTGTGCCTCATTCTCCCTCATGCTAGCCCAGGGTTTTGTGAGGCTAGGTGGCAAGCCAGAGCAGGAACTGCTGCAGATGAAAGCTGGTAATTGCGTGTGTGTGTGTGACCAGATCAGATTGAACACAGATCAGTTCTTTGATCTGGTTCAGCCTGTGTTGGCCCACAGGAGGTGAGGAATGAGCAGGCTGGACTGCTCCTCTTGTTGGCAATGCCAGTTTAATGTCTGACCAGAAGATGTGGTCTTGTGATACAGCTGAATTGATCTAAGGTAGCTCTTGCCAAAAGACCAAAAGGTCTTGGATGCATGCCTTTTTTTTTTTTGCTTCCTTGTGCCAACATTGGTGATTGTCTGCCCTTATGATGGGATGATTAATGAAACTAAAATGGCAGGAAACTAATCCTAATCCCTTCTTCCCCCTCCCAGTGTTCTTTTCACTTAACACTGTGAAGTAGTTTACTGTGTGTCAGACAGGTTTCAGTACTGCACGTGTCTGTCTGTTTTGTTTCCTTTTGACCTCTCTGAGCTATCTTTCAGTGATTCTGGACAAGCAGATTTATGAGAAATTTCTTTAAGTAATTTTGTCATATGGTAAGCACAAAGCAAATTTCCACCAAGGAGTGAGCTAATCAGGTTTCCTGTGATACGGTGTTGTCATGGCAAGAGAATGTGCCTAAAAAGCTACCATGTAGAGGCTGCAGAGAAATTGAATCTTCTGTAACTTACAGGCCTGATAGTATTTTCCTAGAAGTTTTTATTAGCTAAGGTTCTTAATCCATACACAAAACTGACTCTGCCTTGTTTATCTGAAATGGAACTTTCTTAGTTGCCCCAAGAAGTTAGAAAGGGATAAAGTTTATTATATATTTATAAGTAGTTGTCTAATGTCTCTTTTGAACAGCTTCATCTTCTCCCCAGTTGTGGTCCATGTTTATATTGTTGTGACAGTGGTTTTTTTGCTGTATAGCAACATAATTTCAGTACTCCTAGCTCCTGAGGTCTTGCTGTTTCCCCTGCATTAGGGTGACACAACTGTGTCAATGGACTAGACTGGGGAACTGATTTTGCTGAATACCCAGGAAAAAATGGCTGGTTTTCATCTAAACTGATTCTCGGGTTGAAGAAAGGGCAGTCCAGGTACAGAAATGAACAGCTGGACAGTGGAGGACTTGTAGGTTGCTTAAACTGATGTTACTGCTATAGAACATCTGTGGGATCATAGCTACTCTTGTTCCAGAAGCAGCTGGCTCAAAGTAGAAAAATGCCACGATAGGAAGCTGTTTTCTGGTTAGGCAACAAATCCATGAGGGCACTCACCCTGAAACCCTTACTAAGGATAAGTAATACTTGCTCTTAACACTGTCCATCAGCTTCTGGAATGACTCACTGAAAGATCATGGTATGGGGCTTTTTTTTTTTTGGGAAAGTTTCTGGTCTCTTCAGAAATGACTGAAACCCAAACATTTAAAAATTTTAATTAGGTTCTAAATATTAATGTATGTCACTAACTGGTTGATCCTTCTGCAATGACAGTTGTAGAGTGGGTAGTGTAGAGTCTGGGAAGTCTAAAAACAGCCTTACTGCTGGTTGCAGAAAATGATCCCATGCCTTTCACAGGACTTCCAAATAACGTAGCATGGATGATGATAAATCTTTAAAGCATCTTCCAAATCCCCCTATGTCCTTATCAGTCTTTACATTGAAGACAATAAAATCAAACTCATCCAATTATAGCTTTTACTGCAGTCTTGCGGACTGGATGCTTTTTGTTGTTGTTTAAAGTGGGAATATGTTGCTTACTAAGACTTAACATTGATCTGAAAACTCTTCTCTTTCCCTTAAAAGGTGGCGAGATGTTTGGATGTATAAATGATGTAAGCAGGTTCTCCCCCTGTGCTGTGCTGGCACAAGTGTTGGTGTCTGCGTGGCAAACTGCACCAGGGTCCTGATCTAGCTGGAGTGTGAACCAGAAGACTTTCACACCTGGGTCAGTTTGCTCATTCGTTTATTATGTGTCACTGTAGATTGTTGTGCCAGCCTGAAATGGGAGGGGGTGTGGAGGAAGGAGAAGGCAGGAGGTCCTAACGTGTTTAATGGTTCATCCCAGGCTAGATTTGTTTGAGCAGCAACCCTGCTTGCAGTAATAGATTTGTTGTCCAGGCTGGTTGAGATGCACTGAGTCAGACACTGAGTTTTTTGCATTTTGTGGCAGTGTCCTCCTGCATTGTGCTGGTTCAGCTGTAGCTTGTGTAGTGGAATTGACCCAGCAAAAAAATAATGTAGGAAGAACTGCATTTCAGCCAAATCAGCACAGTGCAGGATGCAGTGGCAGGCGAGGAATGAATGTCAAGGCAAGGTTTGCTTAAGCTGTTCAGCCTCTGATGTAGGACAAACATTGTATGACATGCAACTAGAACTAAGAAGAAGGTACCTTCCATCTGTGTCATCTTCTGCACGAGTTAGGAAACCTGCAGGTTCAGGTACAACTCCAGAAAATCCAGCCTCTGTGCTGAAGTCTTGTTCAACAATGTACTGGAGAAACTCTAACTTGTAATCAAAGTACCAGTTAACACCACTTGGTATGGTGCTGCTCAGGGTTACATAGCAGCGTGTGAGTACTGATGTCTTGCTCCACTTTGTGCTGTAGCTGGCTGGACTAGACTGCTTTCAGTGCAGCTGGATATGGTGCTTTTACTCTGAGGATATAGTTTCAGTGGGCTGGCTAATGTGAATATACCTAAAGTGGTGTTTGGAATGTGATTTTTCTTTTTTCTTTTACAAGACACAAATTCCTGTTGAAAAGAAAACCTGGTATGTCAGAAGTTCTTAAGTGCATCTATGGTTTAGCTGGGTGTGGTGGTTTAGAGATTTCCCACTTTTAAAGGCATAGCCTAAAACTGCCACAGTGGGTGAAGCAGATCTTACGTATTTGAGGCATGTCAAGTCTCTCCCCCCCCCCCCCCCCCCCCCCGATTTTGGGAAAAGGAAGTAGCTGCTTTTCTAGGGTAGCTTGAGGAGGGAAGGTTGAGTCTCTTGCCATTCCAAGTCCTTGTGGGTAGGGTAGATATGTCAGACATACATGTCCTTGGGTTCAGGCTTGGCTACCTTTGTCTTCTTGCATGATCTAATGTAACCATCATGTGGTACTAGCAAAGTGTAATGTCTCCAGTGCATCTCCTTTGCTAAAACAAATGGCTTTGGCTCCACTGAGATGGTGACAGCACTTACCAGCCTGCCTCCTCACTGAGTAATTACTCTTCCTTTTAGCCCCTTTCCACAGGCCTCCCATCCTGCAGGGACAGGGCCTGATGACAATTATATTGGTCATGATTTAACTCTTTCTAGCCTTTTCAAGGATTGTTATACTTGGCAAACTCTGTAAGTCTGTGGTTTAAGGGTGTATGTTTCCAGGCTTCATGTATCCACTGTAAGGAGAAGGGCACAATCCCAATTTTTTCTCTTTGCAGATCTCACCGTTACAGTTTGCTGTCAGATGGATGTGAGGGATATTTGCTTCGGACAGGAAATATATCAAAGAGGGAGTAGGCACTTTCTAGCCAAACTGTAACTGAAGTAAAAGCAAATACTTCATATGGCAGTAAGGGTTGGCTCAGTCTCATTTGTTTTGCTGTAGCAAGCACCAGCTTCAGTTGGTAGGTTTGCTTTTCTTCTCCCCCTCCTTGTTTTTTTCCCTTGCTTCTCGTCAGATCATGACATAGGGTCCTGGGAATGGAATGTATGACAGTATGGATGAAATAGTGTGTATTCATTACCAGTAAATTCTGGCTGTTGCCTTGCATATACACTTAAGAAATTTTTGAAACAAATGTACTACTACTTATAACTTTGTTCTGAGCATTGCTGAGCAAACACTACTAATCAACTCAAGTACAAAACTGAAATGGAAGTGGGGAAAATGACTGTTTGAGCTACTTTATCAACTATTAATGTGCTGATGTTCTCACACTTATTCAGGTTAATAATGAGTGTTAAGTGGGGAATACTTAATAAAAACTATTGTTACAGAACGTTGCCCCAGGTTTAGGGTTTCTGGTTGATTTCTGGAGTCTTATCCTATGTTTTTTACTTTGCTTCTTTGCAGCTTGCTTTACTTGAATTTCTTTGAAGTTGAAGGTTAGCCTCTGGAAATACCTTTTGCTTGATAAATGACTACAGAGCAGCAGAGTCCTGTAGTGGTAGTCTTCTGAGTTCAGAGTGGTTGAAACAGCAGCATACTAAGAAGCAGGAGACTTCCATCTTCATTAATCAAACCCAAATATGATTGCCCTTGTATAATGTCTGTTACTGTTTGAATGTTGACACAGTAACCATTAAACTGGAGGCTTCCAGCTGGTTTGTTTCTGTTTAAATTACTGAGCATAAAAGGACTATAATTTTAACCTAGTGATGGCTGGTGGCCTTGAAATACTTATTAAAAGAATTATGGAAATATCTTGAAACATTTTTAAATGGTTTGTTTCATTAAAGCCCTTTATCTATTACACATTTCTGATACTGTTGCTGAGCTTTTAGATGGGAAAGATCATTTTTGTTTACTTCATGTGGAATATTTTTCTTCCATTCATTTTCACTGATAGTGAATGGGGAAGGGAGAACGGAGCAAGGGAATTAATTTGCAAAATGCAATTGATTTTCATTGAAAATCCTCATTTGTTGTGCTCTGCTGTCCTGCCAGGTTTATTATGAGAAATTACTTTACCTGACTGGATTTCCAGTTGCCAGTTGTCCTATTAGAGCACCATTGTTGGTATAAAAGTACGGTAATCGAGAGTTCAGCAAGGTTCCAGATAGGTTGACTTCATTGGAGCAACTCAATCTGTGTCTTCTCAAGACTGTATTTCTAAAGTACCAGAAATTTGCCAATGTTCTCATTCTTTTTAAGAAAATGACAATAATCTGTAGTTTTGGTAAGAGTTTCTGTGGTGACACAGTTGGAAGTTTATGCAAGAAACTGCTGAGTTTTAGCAACTTTCAGTCATTAGTTGGGTTTGAATTGGTGATGCCACAAAGACTGTGCTAAAGAGCACGTTTCTCTGGAACATGGAGACACCATGTTGAACTGGCCTTATGGGTTAAGGCTCTCATGTGAGATTTCAAGTGTGGTTTTTGTCTGCTTTGTCTGGCAGGTAGCCATCACGAAAGCCAAAGTGGATTTCTCCGGTGTGGTGTGCCTGCCCCCTTCCGTCATTGCTGGAAATGGGCTGGACGGAGGAGGGGCTGGCGAGAACGATGACGAGCCGGTGCTGGTGTCACTTTCGGCGGCCCCCAGCCCGCAGAGCGAAGCTGTTGCCAATGAGCTGCAGGAGCTCTCCTTGCAGCCCGAGCTGACCCTCAGCCTCCATCATGGCCGAAACCCCAACCTTCCTCCACTCAGTGAAAGGAAGAACGGTAAGTGGTAGAGTGCACTCATGGCCCCTGTAGCAGTCCTCACCAATGGAATACTGTGGTATTGTCATGGTATGCCTTGTGATGACAGGGCTGCCACCTACTGCTTCAGACAGTGTTTTGTCTGTATGAAGAACTAATAATAATCTAAGTTGACAAAAGTGATTTACACTGTTTGAAGGGAAGGATGGATATTGCTGGCTGTGGAAATTCCAGAGAGCTCCAATGAGAAATGCTTTAGATTATTGTTTTAGTTGAATACCAGGAACAAATTCCATGTGGTTTGTGGTTACTGAAATGGTACCGAGCTGAGACAGTCAAAGGAAGTGTTAGCTCATCTTCACACCATAGCCATCTGTAGATTTTTCTTTGCCACCTTGATCTGTACTTACCAAGGCTGAGTAACTTTTTCACTGCAAATGTCCAAGAAGTACTGTCCAACTTGTTAGAAGGAGGAACCAGGCCTGGAGTTAAAAATGCAATGTCCCAGTAGACCTTCTCATCCTAGAGTGATAGTGACCTGTTTCTCAGTTTGTGGGTAGCGTATGGGACAACTATGGTATGAATTCCCCTAACTATTTGGTAGGTGACAGTGGAATGACGCAATATAGGGTCACTTGTAGACCAGGATTCCTGAATGTGGAAGAATGTGAACTCTCTGAAACTTAGGATCACCAGGCTGCCATGGAAGCCTTTGCGTGTTCAACACCATCACATGCCAGACCGGTGAAACCATTTGAGAACTGCTGCCTCGTCTGTGAATTCTTCTTGGTGATCTCCCTCTTGTAGGGTTGGTGGCTGGAGTCGGAATTCTTGCTGTCAACTTTAACTGACAGATGCTATGGATTTGGGCATGGTTAAGTCCTGGGTGCCTTACAGTGTTGGGCATTATATGTCACATTATATGCATTACATAGAGCTGTTTGGCACAGCACGTCAAAAATGCTGGGGAGCTTTGGAGTGGCTTTGCAGCCAGAATGTAATGCTTATGTTAAAGTGATTACTATGGGACAGTAAACTGGATTGGAGGGAATACCTCACTTGACGTGCCTGGTTCTTTACCTCCAGAAACTGAGCATGCTCTTCTCTGAACAGTGTATCAGTGTTTTGCTAGTTGGAAGAATGAATTAACTTCAACCAAAACTGTTTTTTTATCAGGATGATAAAAGGAGTTTCCTCATTCATATACATTACACTGTCATGATTATAGTCAAGTTACCAGGCCTTAAACATGGAGAAGCTAGATACTGCAAAAACAGAATAAAAAGCTTCTAATCCTTAATGTTTGCAGTCCTCTAAGTACAAGATAAAACAACAGATGGATATAAAGGTGGTAGTAAATAAGAGAAGAAATTGGAGTATTAGTCAGCGTGGTAGAGTGTGGTGTCAACACATTTCAACTGGTGGTAGACTTCAGCATTTTATAGTTATGAAGGCAAGAAGAGATTTCAAATAGAATTTAATTGAGGTGGCTTTGAAACTGCTAGAAAGCTTGAAGCCAGCATGGGAAAAACACATGAACCTTTATTTCCAAAACCTGACACCTAAAGGTGACATTGTGGATTTACTGGAGGCAGGGTTCTCTCTTTAATGAATACAGCATGATTAAGGGCCCTGAATTGGGAAGAAGCAGTTTATTCTTGACACCACAGGGTAAGGGGAACTAGTGTTGGCGATAGGTAGAGTACCTTTTAGGAAAATGAAACTTGTAGCAGCACTTAGAATGGATACAAGCAGGATGCAACAGCATTTGTTACAGTCAGGGGAAATAAATGAAAGAGTTTTTATATGATTCAGTTGTTTGGGTAGGCTTAAAAATTGGCGTCTTGGGAGTATTTTACATAAATAGATTGTTTTCCTATGTCAGAATAATGTTATTTTTATGGACTGGACTTCAAAGCTGTATCATTGTGGGCTGCAAATCTGCTGGACTGTAACAGGTAAAACAGAGTTGGCTTTTAAAAGTATTTGAAAAGGAACACCTCTGCCCATACTTTTTGCCAAAGAAAATGAGGATATTCCCGGAAATGACTCATTAGGTGGGTCTCTTCAGAGCTGATTCTTTATCAGGCCTCTACACAATAGTGGGAACTTTACTGCTGGAGGTGAAGCTTTTCAGTCAAAGCATAAAGTCCAAAGTCCCTGATCTTGGCTACCTGGAATATTCCTTGTCTTCAGAGGCATACAATGCTGTTTTCTCCTAGGCTGCAGTATGTTGTCATATGTTGTTTGCATGTACACTCATTAAAGTATTGTGGGACATGAAAGTGCTGTTGAAATATGGTTATCTGCAAACTCTCACAGCAAGGAGACTTGGCTTAATGAGCTGTTGAGAAACTTAGCTGGTGCCTTTTAAATTAAAAAACTTGTTCCCTCAAATGGGGAACTTTTCAGTTTTATCTTGGGGTAGAGGTTGCCCAGCTGTTGAAAGCTGATGAGCTTGTTAAAGCTCCTTTTTCAAGTATGGTGTGTCTTTAGTGTTGTGCCTTTGGCTTCAGACATGTTAAAAAACCTTTAGAGATTATCTGGCAGTTGAGATGGCAATCTGCTGAAACATTTGAGCAATCCAGTGTAGTTGTAGAAGCATATCTTGTGCAGTGAAACTGCTTCTGTGACAACTTGCCAAACTCAGGGTATGAGGAAGATTCAAACTGAGGGGCAGTGGGAGGGGAGGAGATGGTAAATAAGAGACTTGCTGGAAGCTGTCTATCTGTGTCAAAGGGTCTCCTCTCTGCAGTTCTAGACAGGCATTGCTGACTCACAGCTGAAGGAACTGCTTAGGCTGAAGCTTCTATCAGGTTAACTCTTTGTGTGTAACTTCTGTTTATGGAAGACTTTGTTTATCTGCAGATGTCTGTAGAAAAACATTATGTGGTTTTGTACTGATTTTTTTTTTTACTGGTTCTGGAACATAAACTATTAACTGAGTTAAAATAGAAATTGATTTGGCATGTGAAGCACCAAGGAATTATGTATCCCATGGGAGAACTGGGAATGAAGTTCTGTATGCACATGCTGCCATATGTCCTAGAACAGAAGATTCCTTTTTTGTTTTCCCCCTGCTCTCAAAGAACTGAAGAGCAGCAAGAGAGTTTCTGGGGGATTTCTTGTTGGTTTTGGTTTATTTTGGTGCCAGACTCCTCTTCTTCTTGTATATGTATGTACCTACAAAAATAGGTATACAGAGGTAGACAGGTTTAGAAACTTTAAACATCTCAACTGAGTATTTGTTAAGTTACATTAAATTAAAAAGAAATAAAAGCCATTAAAGATGTGTGTGAAGTAGTGGCATGTATCAGAGAGAAAGGAAACAATCTTTTGTCACTTCAGTGGAAGGAAACTGTATGTGGTAAGGTGTTAGTAAAATATTTTGACACAGTCCTTAGGTACTATTGAGCCATCAATGGAACATTTAAAGTGTAGTTTTAAAGTTGTCTACTACAAATTCCCATTCCTTCTCCTTTTTTACCAATGTTCATCAAAGCCTCAACTTTCTTAAGCTATGAGGAGTTACCTGTGACTGACTCATTCGTTGCCATACAAGTCAAATAAAGGTCATTACTGAGTTATCTGAAGCCCTTAAGTTTATCTTGATTTTTCTCAGAATGTACTAAGATGCCAAGATAACTTTTCCCACCCCTTAGAGCAGGATTAGAGCATGTCTCTGATGAATGTTACAAAAACCAGAAAACCAGAAAAAAACCTGGTGATGAATATACAAATCTTAGCAGTTTGATAATTTCTGATCAAAATTGTCCTTGTATTTAATTTGAGGTAATTTCTCCACTAGCTCATCGATCCTCTTTCTTAACCCATTTTCCCCAGATGAATTCATAGTTAACTTTGTTAACTTTTGCTATTAGAAGGTTAGCACAGTCCTGGTTTCTTCTCACTGTAGGTTTGTTGAAGATGAGGCAACATTCTTTCAAATGAAGTGTTGCGTTTTAGGTTTGAACAAGACTTGTACCAGCTTGTCGACTTTTGGGGTGTCCTGGATCTGGGATGCTTGATGTCTACAAAGTACCATACGTGCTGGGGGAAGGAGACTAGCTGGAATGTATGGAATTTCAGTATGACTAAGTCATATAACAGGCATGTGCTTTGGGTATCAGAAGGTACTCCTGTTACTGTATAGACTGAGTGCTGTGCAAAGCGTGGGATTAACTGCTGCCACATAAGCTGTGGGTGATTATAGTCACGAACAAACTACAAAGTTGAACTCTTAAAATGGTTCTAAGGGGCTGATTTAGTGCTGTTGTGCCTGTGCCCATTTACTGTTAGGAGTAAGATTTTGCAAGTTTCTTAGGGCACCCTGGTTTATTTTAAAGCATTATGTAGGTGATTGATCTTATAAGTCTTCTTATTAGTTTATATGCTCCTATCTCCCTCTCCTTTCCCTTTCCCACCTAGATTGTTGTTATATTTGAATGTAGTCAGATTCAGGATTTATTTAAAATAGCCCTTCTTGCATTGGTTTTGCAGATTTTATGTGGTACTGATCATATAAAACACTGATGATGTTTTCTTAAAATCATGTCATAAAAATGCCCTTCTAAAAAGTGAATATTGTGATTTGGAAACTCATTTAAGAAGTCAGCTGTGTTTGTTTATCAATAATGGTGGTATTTTATTTCCAGGAAGAGGTTTTAAAGATATAGGAATTATTCTGAAATTATTTTCTGAGGTTTTTGGTGTGACTCAAAATTACATTTAGTTACCAAGTAGTGGTTACTACCTCATCCAGAACTTCTGGGTGAAGAAGATTGTCTGTATTGTAAGGAAAGGACCAAGACAGGAAATACACAGCATTCTCAGATCTGTCCTTCACACACATTCCAATGAGGCTTGCTGTTTTCTCTTGTGTGTGAGTAAGGGGAATGCTTGTTAGAGTGAAAACAACCAGTCTGTCTTGGATAGATTTGTGTTAAGAGACTTTTTGTCCCAGGAGGCTATAAATTTAGCATGCTGTCTGAAAGTTTCTGATAGAGCCATGAGATTGTTGGGAGCTACTAAACAGCTGAGAAGTGGTAATCTCTTGAAATATTTAAAACAAACTTTTAAATAGTGATGGGGGAGTAGTTGAGCTGGAAGGGGTAATGCCAAAGGCAGGCTTTAATTTGGTGGCTTTAACAAGTTAGCTCTCAATGCAGTTTTTGTTTGGTCCTGATCAAGTTAAGAAGATTAAAGCCCTTCTCCAATCACTAGTTTGTAATATTCCTCTCCCTTCTGTTTCTCCTTTCCAGGTTCTCGCTTACTTCCATTTCCCTTTGAGGTTTCGAGGTTCAGGGCTGATAGTTTAGACACATAATTTCATAGCTATTTAAGAAATATTCCTTTTCCATGAATTTAAACTGCTTGGTAAACAAGTCAGGCCCAGATCTAGCAGCTGGGTTGCCTGTATGAGTAAGGACTTCTGTTGCTAACTTTGCTTTTTAGGTATTACAGGTAGTAATGGGAAAAGGAAATTTGGTTCTTTAAAGAGAGAATGCCATTCTGTTCTATTTCTATCTCTGTTCTATTTCCACAGTGACTGAAGGGCTGCTTCGTGCAGGAGAGGTTGCACTATTTCACAGCAGTCAATTGCTGCTAATACTTAGCAAACTGAATCCTAGGTTTGGGTGGTAGCCTGCTCCTCCAATATGTGGCTTTCCTCATGAAAATATTGTTTTCTATAATTCATTTTTATTGGGATGCTGCGAGCCAGTTCTGCAGGCTGTAACTCTCCCTCTGCCACAATCGATATGTTACTACAAAGTATAGTGAAGGAATCTCTGTCCAAAGACAATCAGAACTGCAGTCTTCATCATCTTTGCTGGTCAATTAAGCAACATATCGATTAATTCTTCAAATTTCATCTTATCTGTTCATGGTCACTGACAGCGCATATGTACATACTGCAGGGAGTTAAGTGATGTCCCTGGACACTGTGGGAAAGATTACCTTTCTGCTTTCTTTTTGCTGCTTCCCATTGTATTTTCACATATCACAGCAAAAATAAGCATGGGTTCTGCTGAAAACTGATGGTTACCTTTGTGTTGAACATGGATATTCAAGCTGGGTGTTACAGCGACTTTTCTGTCACTTGTGTCTCTGGATTCTCAAGATAATGCACCGCTGGAGTTCCTCTCATTCTTTTACAGCAAGAATGAGCATTTAGGCCTGCAGTTTTTGTGGAGTCTGGCTGCAAATCTAGGACAGCATAGGTGATGTTTCAGTATGAGAGAAGCCCAAATGAGCTGATTCATGTCCTTTTACAGTATGCTACTGGTGCAAGGAAATCGGAGAAACGGTATAATACCATCACTGTAAGGGGACTTGCCTTTATTGTTTAAAGCTGCCACATGAGTTTCTGCTGCCTCCTTTGAAACCCCAGATGTGTTTGTGTGGGGGAGGGAAGATGTTGCTAAAACCTGCCATACTCTTCTCTCAGCTGTGGTGCAGCTGTTTGGAAGTTCTTGCATCTGAGTGCTATAGAGAAGCCCTGAAGTTATTTAAGATTTGAGGGCTCAGAAAACGGAGTTAAGCAGTTTTACACACTCAGTGACTTCTCTCCATGAATACTGTAGGGACAGGAGAGGGATTCTAACTTGCTAGAAAGGAATTTAAAATCTAGAAATTGGTCTGTATCTTTGATGCAGTGCTTGGTGCAAGTATGTGCAGTTACATACTTGACCTGCTGAGAAATCACAATGAGCCTTGGGGAAAGATGGGGAATAAGGAAAAGATGCTCTGGGGACAGGAGGGTTGGAATTAGTTTAAGATAATTGAATTATCTGTTGGGCAAATTACTTGAGACTCTTTAGAGACTGAAATTGAATTTCCTTTCTGTTGGGAGCTAGAGTTATCTAGTGAAGAATAACTTAATTCTATTTTTATCTTCGATTCAAGAAATACTTGCCTAGAAAAATTTTGTCCACTATCCCAAACAATTGGAGAATAATCATCAGGATGTGGGAAATAGGGTTAAATATTTTTTTTTTGTACACCTCTAGACAGGTTGGATGAAGGGTGTGATCCACAATGGGAAAAGTCTGAAGGAGAAAGGACATTTGATTTGTTTTAAGAAACAAATCCTACCATGGAAGAAGTTGCAGTCCTTTGTTACAGTAGCTCAAGTTTAGTGGTCAGCAAAGGGAGCTGATAGGGATAGGGGAGTAGTGCATTTATTAAGAAAAAGGGATGATAAAGATTGAAGAGTAGTGACTGATCTGTCAGCAAGATGGATATGGTTTGGCCAAGCTGTTGCAGAGCTGAGGATGTCTGCATGTTTATGTTAACACTGGGTCTCCTTGTCCTTGGAATGAGATTGCCTCATCAGCAGAGCCCCTTAGGGAATTTAAAGTCTACCCAACACGTCATCCTTCCCTTTTAAAAAGGGAAAAAAACCTGCCAGTTCAGTGTCTCTGACCCCTTCCTCCCCCTCCCTTTTACATACAGAGCATCAAGGGGTGGACCTTATTTTTACAAACTACGTATCTTACATTCCCCTTTGAGTATTCTTTTTCCTCCTAGCAGCAATTTGATTTGGGGCTGTTCCAACTTGTCTCTAGCAAATAAGCAGAGAACTGCATGTTGAAAGACCGAGTCTTCTCAGTAGGCAGAGTTTTCATCATCTAAAGATGAGAATTTCTTCCAAGTTTTGAATGAGATTAGAATTGAGAAGGCCTATTGAATTTTTTTTAATTAATTTTTTTAACATAGCTCTATCTGTCTGCTTATAAAGAAAGATTTTTAAGGGATTGTAACTGTTGAGAAAAGGATCAACATGACATTGCTGGCACCAGAAATGCAGATGACAACACTCCAATCAGGTATCACCCCAAAGCTATCCCATGGGCAGATTTTGCTAGGGAATCATGGTTGCTGAACTATATATGGAGTGCCTGGAGGCTGTGTGACTTTGAGTGAAAACAAATTAGAGAGCTGTGGTAACTTCATGTGCAGGTTGCAGGTGGGTACTAGTTGGATGTTAACTACTGATCACTTTAGAGCTTCTTCAAAGATAAAATTGTCTTTCTGTTCTTGGTTTGTTGGCCCCCAGTGTGAAATTTAATTGTCTCACGAAGATCAGGAAATCTCAGTCAAATCTAGGACTTGTTCTGAAGAAGTTTCCTCTCTTAGCTTTTGGTTGGTATATGTGGGCTTACTGCAAATTATTTTCCAGTGAAACACATGCTTTATGAGAGAGAGATGGAGAGATTTTCAGTTGTGTCTCTTTGGAAAAACATTTCTACTTTGAAACATCCCAATACTTGCTTTATATCCTGCAAGACTATTTCCTTGAGAGTGATGATGATGATGTTGTGTTTCTATGATTTTGTCCTAAATACTATGCTGATTTTCGTGCTTATCTGGTAGATACGTTGAGAGCTGCATTTCTGACGTGTAAAACATGCTAGAGTGAGAATTATCTGTTAATGGTAATGTGGTGCAGTTCTGTAGGGCATTATTATCTGAGGCTTTGGAACATTCTGTAGTCATGAAGCTTAACAAATATGTATAGATATGAGTGACCTCTCTTCTGTGGTTGGGAACAGACTGTAACCTTCGTAAGATCTGACCTCAAAACTAGCAGTAGCTTAGAAGTTTAGGTTTGCATTTGTGTCCTCTTCAGCTGTTGTACAGTGTCGCCTGAAAAGCTGCACATGTGTAATGCTGAAGGTGTCAAGGCAGACTTGTTTCTGAAAGTTAAATGCTTTTTCTTTTCCTTAAGTAGTGCCTTGGAAAGAGAGAACTAAAGCAATAAGTTCACAGTTTAATACAGCCTTTTCCAGAAGTGGCTGTGTGGCTTTTTCTCTGAATTAGCAGCACTGATTTTCCTACCTTTAAGTTTTGTAAAATATCTGTGAAGGCTGTGTCTGCCTGTAAAGATCTTGTCTGACCTTTATTTTATCCTTCTGGCATACAGTTGTATTCTTCATTATTTAGAGAAGCAAAGTACATTTTTTCCCCTCTCCCCCTTCCTGTTGTAGATAGGAAAGGCAAGAGAGGTGTTATGGCAGGAACACTTTTGTATGAAATACATAGATTCTGTCTGTATTCAAAAGGGTGTTGGGGCATAATACAGCATTCCTCTAGTCATTCTCTTGGAGTCTCTGAATTTTGGAGGTAGGATTTAGACTTTGTCAAGGCATTTGGTGTTGAACAGGATGTGTGTAGCAAGACAGTGCCTAATCTGTATTCGTTGTCAAGAATGTTTTGGGTTTTTTTTTTCTTGATCAGACAGTTGTAACATAAGGCCTGAAAAAGATGCTTAACTCCTTGTGCTTGGTTTCTAATAGGTTTTGTAGTTATGGTAGGGTTTAGTTTTGCAGACAAAGAGGCATGCAATTTGTATTTTCAGGGTTCTTAAAACTGAATTTGTGCATGATATTCTTGGGAATTTCACAGGATAAATTGTTAAAAGCCCTTCGTATTGGTATTACTTTCCCCCCCAAACTTTTATTTGTGGCTATTTTTCTCATGTTTTCCAAATTATGAAAATTCCTGAGGCTTGCATTTAATTCTTATGGTGAGAGTTTCTCCCACTAAAGAGTACTTGTGTGTAGCTTCCGCTTAGGTCAGCTAACCCTGGTCCTAGATTATCCAGTGGCCTTCTGCAATGTTGAGGCAATTTCCTGGCAAGCTGAGCATACCTAATGAGGGGTACAGATTTATTGCACCTCTTCCATCAGTGGCAAATCTCTTTTCTCCTGGATCAGCCACTGCTGGAAAAATATTAAGTAAGAAGCGGACAAATATTTACTTGAACAGATCCACAAGATTGGTGGGGAAATTAAGTCTGCCAACAGGATGTAACCCATGTGCATAGTGACCTGTAAAGATCAATCTTGAATAATGGAAGTGTATTACAAGCATCTAGATAAGGAAAATGGCTACTTGATGCCAAGATCAGAGGATGAAACCTTTTTTTCAACAAAAAATATTTTGTGTTAAGCTGCTGTTAGTTGCTACTATTGTTTTGCTTAATGAAGCAATTAAGTTGTCTGTTGGCTAAACTACTTAGGACTTCTTAGGGACTGAAACTGGATCTCTTTTCTGTTGAGAGCTGGAATCATCTAATGAGAAAATGCCTAACTTCTCAAGGCTTCTTGGTTATGATGCTTGCCTCCAGAAGCCCTACTGGAAAGATGAAAGCTGGAAACAGCTGTTCCAGTCAACTCATCGGGTTTCTGAACACCCATTAGAAAAGTATGGTCTAAGCTAGGTAAAGAAATTATCGTGGTAGACTTTACACAGCCTGTATGCCACAGACCAAGCATTCTTAAAGCAATATGGGTCATTAGACTGTACTTTTTTTAATGCTGGGGTACCATTCAAGAAGCCACAGCATCTGAAGCTGTAGTTGACTTACGAAATAATGTTTGCATTCCATGTTAACTGGCACATAAAAAGAAATGCCTTTGATGTGATGAGGAGTTGAGAAAGCATTCTTAATAGAGAAAGAACTGAGGGAAAGAACACAACTTCTATTCTGGGAGCAGAATAGCTTAAGCAGGGAGGGACTATTTCTTCAGAACAAAATGTAAGTGAAGCAGGAACAATATGATTAGTGAGGTGCACGTTGTGTTAGAAAACATTAAACACCTTTCAAATCGAGAAAGGGAAGAGTAGAAAAATAAAAACAAGTGATGACAGCCCAGGAAGAAAAAGTGAAAGTGAAAAGTCAGGCTGAAAAGACGTGAAAATAAGAGTGGAAACATAAACTGCTGTATTTGACATCTCGTTGGGCTACTGAACTCATTTGAAGAACCAGTGTTAGCGACCCAGTCACTCAAAAAGTGAGTGCCTTTTTGTCCTCACTCATACACAGTGAGGAAAATTCTACATTCCTATTCAAGGATATAGTTTTGGAAACAGTGTGTGTTTTCATTCTGTTGAAAATGAAACTCATGTGCAGGTCTATATCGAGCTCTTAGCAGAGGGAGCTCCCTCATTTGCATTTTTCTCCAAGAGTCACTTGGTCCTTTTTGCTGCCTCGATTTTTAGCATCTGACTCATTTTGGTTTTCTTGTATGTATTTGCTGACTCCAAAAGCTTGCCAATTCCTTTCCATTATCTACTTCCATTATAATGTCCCCGTGTAGCCTCTTTTTGTTCCCTTGAAGCCTTTGTGTTTTTCATGTCACTGCCTAATTATCCCATATGGAGAGCTTGTAAATTCTTTTGCTGTTGGTCACTGCTCTGTCAAGATATGGACTGAATAGTTTGTTGATATGACCTGTCTTTGTTTTGTAATAGGCTGCTTGACCCACTGAAAGAATGAGTCATGAATATTGTTGGTTTTTTCCCCCTCTCTTTTTTTTTAATGAAGAGGGCAGAGTGTTAGAAGGATACTCCTGTTTTAAATACAATCTACGATCTGGTAACACTTAAAACTCTTTTTGAACAGCTGAATGAAAGACTCGTGCAAGAAGGGGAAGTCTGAGGAGTTGTCCTGCTGGCCTCTCTGTGCAAATGTTGTGCTTAAATGGCACATACAAACTTTCCAAGAGAATTTTCAAAAACACTAATTGCAGTTACTATTTTTCACAAGTTTCTTTTTATGACTGCTAGTAGGTGGCTGGGCAGAAATATATGTCGAGTACCCATACGGAGACGCGATCAGCCAGCTAGATAAACCTTCAACATCAGCTCATTTTTTGCAGACATTTTGCATGGGTAGACAAGAGTTATGGCCTCTTAGGGTCACTTAGAATCTAGCATTGTCAGAATGAATGGGTGTTAGCACTTTGCCAAATGGCTACTTTTGTTAATGAATTCTATTTCTCTGAAATTTCACTCTACTTAACCTTCTTCACTTACTCTTCTGGGTGGCGCTGGTTTCTGCGCACTATACTGTGGTTTGCATCATCTGTATTGCATGTTAATAATATTCTGTCTAAACTTAATTTCTTTGTGCAAATACAGTGGGGGAAAAAAATGAAGATCTCTTCAACACAGAGTGATCTATTGCATAGCATCTTTGGGTTTTAAATATGTTGTTCCATTGACCCGCAGAAAAAACAATCTTAGAATCTGTTAGGGATCAATCTGGGTATGCAAAGCAGACGCAGATGGTTCTAAACCGTTGGAAGTGCAGTTTAGATGGAGAAAGTCCTTTCCATGCACATTTAGAGAACAAAAGAAGTGTTGTTTCGAACTTAGCCCTGTAAATGGGCATAGACATAATTCAGTTCTCTATAGTGGATAAAATTTGACTTCTCTGGTCTAATTTGCTTTGTATCCAACTGATTCTGAGAAGGGAACAATCATTTTGGCTGAAAACTAGTGTCGTCTTGAATCAAATGTAAAACTTCACTCCTTTTCAGGGGAGAAGTTGCATTTTTGTGCTGCTTCAGTTGATTAGGGGTATATTAAATTCAATTTAGGGCAAAATGATGCTGATCACATTCACTCTTTCTCTCAAAACAGCTCCCGGGCTCTTTCTCTTCCTTCTTTAAAGTGTTTAATTTGAAGTGCTTTTAGGGATGACAGTTGCTAAACTACTGTTAATGGGAAGAAAGGGGGCAGCTTGTCTCTGTATTCATAGAACGGAGGTGTCCCCCTCTTCAGCTTTCAGGAGTGACAAATGTCAGAGCTGCAGTTTTTGTGGTTGATTTTTATCACCTGTTTTAAATTAAGTTGAAATGCCCTGCTGGCTTTCATGCAGTGGAATGCTTTGTAACTTCACTGTGTCTTTGTCAAGCACCTGTTAGTAGGATCTTTGCTGTGCTCTTGTTTTTGTGTCCTAGTTTTCTAGTCGTGATTTCCCGCCCCCCCCGCCCTAATTCTTGGCACTTCATTTTGTTTGCATAGTAGAACATAAAGAATTAAATATTTTTTTTTCTTCTCTCTCTCTCTTTCTCTTTTTTTTATTTTATTTTTTTTTTTATTTTATTTTATTTTATTTTATTTTATTTTATTTTATTTTATTTTATTTTATTTTATTTTATTTTATTTTATTTTATTTTATTTTATTTTATTTTATTTTATTTTTATTCTTACTTCTCTTCTCCTCCTTTCTCCCCTCCCCCCAGCTTGCAATTTCAAGATGAGTTCTTGGATTAACACAGTCAGGGTTTTGGTTTTGGATGGAGGGTGGAGGTGAAGGAAAAACATTCCTAGCTTTATAGTTTGCATCAATCACCACGTTAAAAATAGAACTTTTTATTTCAGTTTGGAATCTATGGCATTTGGAAATGTAACATTTTGTATCTAGGTAGCAAGTTCCCGGGAAGTCTAAAATGTTCCCTGGACGCTGGTGCAGTTCCCTGAGATGTGTATACTCTGACTAGTGATAAAATGACTCTTCACTGGCTTTTAACCAGAATCCTGCATGTGATCCAAAGACTGAACAAAGTTATGTGAGCTTCATCGTCATCATGCAGTGGGAATTCTTTCCGAAGCAGCAAATGGGACGTTCCTGAAGTCAGCTTTAAATATGGAAATTTTTATGCTGGAGCTACTAACTGCATGAGGTTCAGAGTTGGCTGTTAGAAGATGTGGAGTGAGGAGTGCACAACTGTAAGCTGCACATTACCAAGTTATTCCATTCATGAAAGATTTGAACATAACCTTTTTCTGCCTTTTATCCCTCTGATTAACTACTGAACAATCAAATCACCGTGGTGGTGTGTTAGCCAAACTAGAGTTAAAGGATTGTACCGAAGCTAAGGATATAAAGGTTGCCTTTTTTTGTGTGTCAAGAATGACAGCCTACAAAAAACCCAAACTGAACCCAACAACAACAACAAAAAACTTCACACCAAAACAAAGAAAGAGATTACTCATTACAATCATTTAGTTGAGCAGTACCTTTTTGCCTTTCTGCCTGCCTTTCTGCCTGCCTTTCTGCCTGCCTTTCTGCCTGCCTTTCTGCCTGCCTTTCTGCCTGCCTTTCTGCCTGCCTTTCTGCCTGCCTTTCTTTCCCCCTCAATTTAAACAAGAAACTGTTGGAAATCTGTTAAAACTTACAGTATTTGTGGAAGTCTTAAATTGCCTTTTAATAATACTGTTTTCTTTTTTCCCTGTCTGCTTTGAAAATACTCTTAATTCATTTTATGCTGCAAGTGTTACACTACAAGTAGAGAAAGAGTGAGCATGAAAGAACCACCCAGGCAGATTTTTTGTCTTTATCCATTCTGTGAACTAAGATGAACTTGCAAGGTCACACAGGCTGCATTTGTTCTAAGCCAGTAAAAATGTGGTAGACATGAAACAATTACTCACCAATTGCTTTCTTTTCTAACCTTTCTTATGGCTCCAGCTTACTTAAAAATGTAACTATGGAGAAATAACTCTGGGGTGTGTGTGTGCATTTTAACCAGTTTCCAGTCTACATACCAAGATTCCAAGATTGTCATCATCATACTTTTTTTTTGTATCATTCACCAAATGCTATTAAAAACTAAATGAGAGTTTAAAATAGATGTAAACTCATGACAGGGTTTATATGGTGTAGCTTTAATCAAAGTGCTCCTTGCTGTGAAATCAATGCTTTGTATATAATGGGTCCTGTTTAATTGCTCTCATCATATTCTGTAAGTTACCTGTTCATTTGCATGATTAATATGAGTCAACTTTTCTTTAGGAACATAGTTCAAGTGTATGAGCAAAATGAAGTAAAAAGGAAATATTTAAATCAGTTCTTACTTGGGATTTTTAAGCATAGCTGTGTAAAAATTGCTTAAAGATAATTAAAATATGCTCAGACTGATCATTATTATCTTTGTATCTCAGACCAATCACAGTCATCTTTGTGGCTTGCCACTAATTCAGGTTCTGAACATGTGTTGTGCTGACTCTCTCCAAACTGGTATGATGATTACATCATGCATGCTTTGCCTGAAGGGATACAGTGTAGACATACATCCGTTCTGCCTTCCAGTTACCTGGTTACTCCTTGCTATCCAGTGTTTGCCAGATTTGAGATGAGTAATGTTTAACAAAATGCTCAAGTTTCATTCCTGTGTGATAGCAGAAGTTTACATTAGGGTTTAGATTCAGGATTATTATTATTTGTAATAATGGAATTCCTGTCCAGTCTACCTTTTAATTACAGGCATTAAAATATGATAATTTTTTATATCTAAGCTTCAACATGAATCTATTTCTAACACATGCCTAGAGCTGTTCAGGTCGGTGGTAGGGATTATAGGTAACTGTTGAGATTTTGGGAATGTCTGTGATGTTATTGTTTGATGTTATGTGGAAAATGACACTGATACATTTTAGTATTTAAATCTTTGCCATCTGCTTTTATCATTCTCAGATGACTCCTGCAGCACAAAAACAAAAGACAACCCCCCCCCCAATACCAACCAACCAAACTATACAACCCAAACACAATCCCCCACAACAAACCAAGCTCCTAAACCTGAGTAACCTACTGCTTTGTGTTGCATCTGGGTAGTCCTTGTTGCTGGGCTGATGCACCTCGCTTCAGACTTACAGCACCCTCTGCTGTTCTAACCTTAGGGCTCTTCCAAGAAGAGACTGACACTTGTTTCAAAATGTCTTTGCAAGTACAAAAACCTCAGGTGGTTGTCCTGAGACAGCCTGAACTTCTGGTCATTTGCAGCTAAGGAAACGTGTGCCCTGCTTTATGGAGGTGAAAACCAGAATCTTTAACTTAATGGAAGAAATATTGCGCTCCTCTCCCCTCAATTTCTTGAAGAGAATTTGACTAACAGAATCAATATGGGAAAGTAGATTAATTACATTGGCACAGCTCCCTTCCATGATTAACCTCAGTGTTGTTTTAGTAGGTAAGGAGCCATGAAGAAACAGAACTCAAATTACCCTTGAATTACAGAGCCCACTCCCCTGCTGCTCCAAGCAATCAGGTCATACCCTCCCCTTCAGAATTTTATCCAGCACCACTGAAAAAATATTTGATTTCACTCTTACCAGCAACTCCTATTGGAAAGCTGTCCTAGAATGTGTATCTCTCTTTAAAAATCTTCTAATTTTCACTATTAAATGAGCACGTGTGTCACTGTCTTTTAGTCCAAATAGCTTTTTGTAGTTAAACTGATGTAAACCTTATTGCAAGTGAAATACTTTTCTGCAGAAGAATCTGCTTCCCTTCAAGAAAAGCAGGCAAGTGCTATAACAGTGTCTGCTAATGTGACCTGCTGAATACTTTCTCTTTTTTGTTTTTGTCTTTCTACTGTGATGCTTATTTGAAAGCATATCCTCTAAGTAGTGTTGATATTTCCTAGTCATTATATACAGCATTGGAATCTCAGCAGGTTAGGACTCTATTAATTATCCAGTATGAGAAGTAGGTTGAGAACTGTGTTTATGGTTCTTTGTAGTCTATTCCACTTTCTTTGCCCTGATTGTTTTTTTCTCAGAAGTGAGTGTATCCCAAATAAAGAAGTTGCAGCTTCCAGTGAAGCAGAAGCTGGCTTGATCAGTCTGTAATAAGTGGTCTTGCTGAGCTTTAAAAATATGTGTATACATATTATTTTTCTGCTGCTGATACTCTCCTTGAAGCTGGTTTTCTTTGTCTGTGTCTCTCAATACATGGGATTTGGATTTGGGGTTCACTGCTGTCAGCTCATTGAATATATCCTTTTTAAAAATAAATTGGGTAGTTTTGGTTTATTAAGTTACTGTCTGACTCTGAGGTACCACCAGTTAAAAAGCACAACTCCCCAGATTTTTGGTTAAGCTCTTCAGAAAGTACCCTGGACTTGATTTACTGCAAAACACTCCCCAGACGTAGAGCCTTCAAGATTCTTCCACTAAAAGATGAAACAGAATACACTTTGCAGCATGCCTTTGCTGTGACCCCATCTTACCTCAGCCTAAGCAAGAACAAGATCCAGATTAGTAGGCTCTTTATGGAGAAACCTCTGCTGCTAATCTAATCTCAAAAATCCAGAGTCATGCATGTGAGTGCATGGAACACTGTAGTGTATGAAATTTGTCTCTCAGGTAGGAAAAATTCAGCCAATTTAAAGCTCAAAGCATCTTTGAGTTTAAGCTAGAAGGTCACTGGCAACCTAAATGGACCAGGAAAGAATAGCAATTTTACACAGCGGTGCAGTATGCTACAGAAATTTAAGTTTGGGGGTTTAAAACTATTTTACTTTTGTTTAAAATGTTGATTCCCATGTAACTTTAAATACACTGCATACAATTGTATTTCTGCAGTGTGTTTTGGTTTGTTTGGGGTTTTTTCTCTTTTTTTCTTCTTTCATTTTGCTACACTCTCTTTTCTTTTCCTCCTTGCGTTGTGCTTTTTTGGCTTTATGGTGACAAACTAAGTGACTGCTTATAATAAGAGACTGCTCCACTCCTCCCAGTTTTCCTCAGATAGAGGCACTTACTGTTTGCTGTGGTGGTTGATTTAGTGCCTGGGAAGAATGAGTTTCTTTGGACCACTTCCTCATCTCTCTTGCTAAGGGAGTCTGCGTCATTGAGAAATGTTTAACCTTCTGGCCCTGAAGCAGGGCCTGGAAACTTTGCTGCGAAATCTAGAAGCTAAAATGAGATCTTGAAAATGTTTTTTATGCAAACTATTCTTTCCTGTGTCTTAATTAGGACAGGAGATTGCAGAGCTTGATTTAGAGTTTTGAGCAGTTAATAATTTGGAGAGTGAGCAGCAGGAAAAAAATTAGTTCTTTAGTGAAGGGTGGTGAGTAACTGATTTAGGGGAGGAGGAGAAAAGAGGCAGAAGACAGAAAAGTGTGGGAGGACTATGTGGGGAAAGGTTGGCCTAATATAATTCTGGCATTATCTAATGCTTAAGCAGTTCTCTCTAATTTGTGTAGTGGATGACTGTGCATAATTTCATGCATTTGACATGATGGTTTCAAGATGCTGATAGCTGAAGCACATCCTGAATAAGCATTGTGGAATGGGAGTTATCAGACTTAAGCTTGAAGCATGAATTGGTTGTGGAGACCTAGGGACCTAAATTGTGTTGGGAGCTTTCATTTCCAGAGGCTTGATCTAACAACAGATAATTGCATCTCCTTGTAAACTTTGGTATGACTCCTATATGTCATATATATATGTTCCCAGACTGTCCACTTCCTCCCCTCCCATCTGGACCATGAGAGATCTTCTAAGACTTGTGCAGAGTTTCCAGATGTTTGGCTGCCCTGCTGGAGCTACACCCCATTAACTGTCAGGGCAGAAGACATTCAGAAATCCCAGACATTTCTGCAGCATTATCTGTATCTTTGCTTCCACCTTGTGCTCCCTTTCGGGTAACCACACGCAGTGTTTTATTGTGCTTTCCCCCTCTCCCAGGTCTCTTGCCAGCGATGGGAGTGTCACTTGAAAAATTGCAGTCTTGCATATTTAGAAAGGTCTTTGGGGCAGAGGCTTGGAACATGGATAATGTGCAGGCTAACTCTGGGAGATGAAGCTACAGCATAATGTTTTGTGGCGATTCCTTGTATGGGTGAATGTAATGCTGAGATCCCAAACAGGAAAAACAAGGTAACCTCACCCCAGTTTTCACTGAAGGGAGCTCTTTATGGCTCTGTCTGTAAAAAATGACTGATTCTTTCTTTGGTGAGCTTTTTTACCATCCAGAGCCTGGGCTTTGGTGAGCTTTTTTCTGGGGACCATCCAGACATGGTTCTTTTCAAATGCTGGGAAAATAGGATTTATTGTGAACTACATTGAATAGTTTGGGTTTATATTCAGTTGTTCTGGGAAAATACTGCATTTTGGTCTGGTACCTGCGAGTGTTGTGAGCAAATCACTAGGGAGAGGTACAAATGATGTATAAAATGGGAGAAGTTGTACATTTCACACCAAGAGTCTGTCTTTTCTTGTAGCCTTGAACAGCTTCAGGAAACCTTTGGTTTGGTTAATGCAGTATAGAGTTTACTGAAAAATGCAGTCTGTGGAGAAGGAATAGTGGTCCCATCAAAACCATAGCTTCCTGAAGTGATAGGCAAGCAACTCCCATGAAGTTGTTAAAGAAAGGACTTTTTAGCATACCCAGACTATTTTTCCTGCTAATCAAAACCTGAATAATTTAGTAGTATGCTGATTAAAAACTATCCCAAATCCAGTCTTATGCTGTCTCTCTTGACATTCATACTTTGTGTTGCACTGAAGGTCTGACATGTCTGCACAAGTAGAGGGGAAAGGAGTCCATACTAGACCCTGGAAGCCCTTTCCAGGACCAGTGCAGTCCATTCCATGAGTTTAAATGGTTGCCTACCTTAACATTTTTTGTCTTATTTTATGATGTAGTTAAGGATTGCAGCTCGAACATACCATACCATTTTATATTTGAAACATAAATTCAGCTGTTGAAGCTGCCATGAAAGCTTGAGATTGGCATCTATCCAGGGAATAGCTGAGTTTTGGCACTAAAGGAGAAGTTTAGGCATTTGGCATTGGAGGTGATTTATAGGTCTTTGGCAATGCAAGAAGTGAATTTTACATTCCAAGGACAAAATGATTTCCTGTCTCTAATAATCCTGTTTTTTACTGTGGGGTGAGATAAGCATCCGTGACTACGGAAAAGGAGACCACCATTTTCAGTGGCAACTAATCACTGGCTTGGCTTAGAAGTATGATAAAACTTCCTCTCCTATTTTACCTCATCCAAGCCTGCACTACTGCCTGACTGTGAAAAAGAACTTGAGCCATTTTTTGAGTAGAAATTAAGAGTCAAAAAAGCCACGTGTCTAAAATTCTTGGCATTAGTTCCTTATTAACAAGTGGGATGGTTTAAACAGAATAGAATAAACCAGGTTGGAAGAGACTTTTTTAAAAGGAATTTTATCACCCTTAGTGCACAGTTGTTTCAAGTTGGGAAGCAGTTTGCTGCAACCATAAAGAGTAAATAGACATTTAAATGAAAATCCAGATTCTGGGATTCTGTATCAGATTAACCAAGGATAATTGCCGTATTGAACCTCAGCAGTGTTGTTACTGCCCATGTAAGTGATGTGTCTGGAGGAGGAACAGTAACTTCGTGGATAAAAGTCACAAAGCTGTAAGAAGAGTTTACCTAGCAGCTATTGAGCTGGTAACAGAAGAAAATGAAGAGTTTGCTCATCTTTTCATGAGCAGTGCATGAACATCGAATGCAGCCTGGCTGTTTCCCAACTTGTTTAAGTGGTTTTAAAATAGACTGCGTTTTCCAGGTGTTTGCAGGTAGCTCCTTTGTGCAGCAGAGAAGAAACTTTTTATTGCCAGGAGCTGAAAGGATGTGGGAGGGAGAAGTGCAGGGTATCCTCTGCTCAACAACCACAGGAATTAGTGACATAACTTCTCAAACTCTTAGACATGCCTTAACAGGAGAGCAAGGGTATCTTTCTTTTGTCCCTTCCCAGTTATTCCCTCCTAAAAAGAAATTGCTGTTTTAAGACAAATTTGATTTTCCTCCTTTTCTGCTCTGTCCTGCTCACTGTTCTCCTTGGTCTGTCAGTCAGAACTTTCTTTTCTACTTTTGAGAGCAAACCCAAATGTTTTGGCATTTTTCATTGTCATTTGTTCACAGTGGTTTAAATTAAAGCTTGGAATATCTGCGAGATATGTTTTGAAAATTCTGGATTCCTGTGCTTAGTGTTCTTCACTGAGCACAGTACATACTTGCATGTCAGTCTTTTTGCAGCCTCTGGATGTTCCTGCCTCTCTGCTGTGGTGGTAGTGGGGAAATACGCATCTGTATGTCTGAGCACATCTGCCTACCGCTGGAGTGGTTGAAGTTATTTAAGGTGCATGTGGGTGGATTAGCAGATCTAACTGTAGGTGGGAAGGCTGATGAGAACAATTCTAACTTTGTTGAATCTTGTGTGACTGTCTCTGGCTTGAAACCTTTGATTCTTTTATAAGAGGTAAGCTATTGCTCTTGGGTAAGAGCAGGGAACTGTTACTCTCACTTCCTTTGATCTCAAGTGATTATTTTAGAGCAAGAGGGGTAATAGCTGAACCACTTCTGTTGCAATTCCAGCTGGAGCAGCTCTCGCTAAATCCCCTCCACTACAGATACCCACTCCACATTTGAGATGCTGTACTTCATCTGTGAGATCTCACTGTGAAGATTGTTGGCTTAGCAAAGGTAATTCGAGCTAATCTTTCTAACTTTGCCCTGGAACAGGGTGAGAGCATTCATACAACCCGTTCTGAGGGCTCAGCACAGGGTGTAATTTGAAGAAGGGCTAGTAACTTTGAACTATAAAGATGCATGCAACAGTGTTTGCATCTAACAAAATGGTAAAAAAACCCAATATGTGCTTCTAATTTACTTGTTTGGTTTTATTGACCTCCTATGTGTAGTAGACTGCAGTTGTTTGGCAACCAGCTATAAAACTTCTTTCTCATAATCTCTCCACTTTCCGCCTGCTCTCTGCTGTTCCATTGTCTGTTGTGGACAGAGTCCTTTCACTGCATTAGCTAGGGAAATCCACCTATTAGTTGCATTTCTTCTCTTGGATAGAAGTATCTACCTAGGCAATGCTGGTTTGTAGTCAAGAAGCATATGCTCAGCACTGACAGAACCATTGCCAATGGATGTCAAAAGAAAATGCAACAAATGCACCACTTTCTGTGTCTGGGTAGACAGCACATTCTGAGAGGATGTTACACTCCAGTGTAGTAATATTGGGGAGCATGTGCTGCATAGCACTTCTGTTTTGGTGTGATCTTGAGTAGGGTAGACTTCTGGACCATTTCCTTCTCTGAATCATAGAATGGTCGGCGTTGGAAGGGACCTCAAAAGGTCCAACCCGCTCTGCAGTAAGGAGGGGCATTTGCAACTAGATCAGGTTCCCCAGAGCCTCAGCTTCATCAGTACAACAGGTCTTGGAGGGAGAGAGGAGGGGAGACATGAACCATAAGCAAACCAACATCTCTGCTTCCCTCCCTCTTTTTCCTGTCCTTGTAGCAATGTTGCCATAGTCTTCTTGCAGATGACCTTTGGTGAGCAACACTGCCCAAATGAGTTCTTGGTTTGTGGAGGGCAGAGGTGAGAAAAGCAAAGGTTTCAGTTTCCTTCTACCTCTTCTTCCTCCTCTGGTCTGCAGAGGCAGAGCTGAATGACTCAGTCATAGGGAAAGGGGGATGGGGCATCGCTGCTGCTGTCTCTCCACGCCTCACTTGAGAGGTTGACTTGCCTTGCTGGTTGGAAACGGCTTATCTGTGGAGTTAATCAAATGCAGATCAGTGCTGCATTCCTTGGGCTGAACGGATTCTTCTCACTCCTTAATCAAATGCAGATCAGTGCTGCATTCCGTGGGCTGAACTGATTCTTCTCACTCCTGTGTTTTGTAGATAGGGATCGTGGATTTCATGTGCATGTTTTCAGGGAAAGACAAACTGACATCTTGGCTGAATCCCAAGGAATGGGGTGGGTGGTAGAGTTTATATATGTGCTGGGGGGTGATTTGGCTTTAGCTGCTGTGTAAAGTTCACTACGGCAGCTGAAAGATGCAGAGAGAAGCACTTTCAGAATTAGAGACAGTGAGGTAATGAGAAAGTGACATAGGAAAGGAAGTGGTGAGGGGGAGGGGAGGGCTCAAAACACGTCTTGACATCATCTGATCGGTTTTCCAGCCTGTGCAGTAGCTATTTTTATGCTTTCAACTCGAAGTATTTACAGCTCAATGACAGCCAACTTGCCAAAAGTGGGGGTGGTGGTATATCCCAGAGTGGGTTGGGGGACTGAAGAGCTGTTCAAAGGCTATGACAAAGGCCCAGGTTCCCAGGCATGCCTGCTGCTGTTGCCTTTTTTTGTTTTACATTTGCATGGTGGTTTACCTTAGGCTACCTGTTATGTCTAGGAGTTTTGTGCATGTTGACTGGCAGTGATAGCTGTCACCAACTAGTTGAAAATAGTATGTAAACTTCAGGCTCTTCCTAAGAACTGGAGAAGTAAGAATGTACAGTGCTCCCAGCTTGGCATTTATACCTCTTCCTGAAGGTCACTGTTGGTGGGAGGCAGGATCCTGGGAATATCCAAAGCAAACTCACATTACATAAATGTGATCCTTAGCTGAGGAAAAGTGACACAAGTGTCAGTGTGAAGACTGTGTTTATTGTGAAGTATAAAATTAATAGAGTCATGAGACATCAAAGCTTTACAGTGATGTAGGTGAAGCTTTCTATTATTTTTCCACCTTTTGTCTGCTTGCTAGAAATACCAGAGACAGCTCATCAAATATAGTGGGCTCATACCTCTTTCTGAGGGTTCTTCTGGCTTAGATCTCAAGTGAGATCTTGCTCACATTGCCTGAGTGATCATATGTTGCAGCTGCTTGACAGTTTTTAGGGGAACATTGTTTGTGTTTGATCATTAAATTGTGTGCATGCAGATCCTTGCAGGCATGGTGTCGCCTGAGGACATTATTAGTGGGGGAAGAAAGACCAAGAACCTGCATTGGGCTGCTTGGAGGAGTAGAAGTGCAAGGTGGGAAAAAATGCACATTTTAAGTAGATGTGTGGGGTGTAAGTGCATTTCCTGTCTGTTCATTAATTTGAACTTAAAGAATGCATTAATTTGGGGAGATAAAACTAGTGATGCAGCTTAGTGTTACAGCTGAACTGATCCAAAGTCTAGCCTGTGCCAAGACTGGTGAAGCCCCTCTCTCACTTTCCGGCAGGCTTCAGCAGCCATCAGCTACCAGCTGTGCTGTTCATCCCACTTGTTGGTAATGATACTTAGTAGGTTGAATTGGCTCATTAAGATACTGTATGAGTGACAGAACCACTATTAAGGGGGCTAAGAGAGTGCATGGCTGGGAAAAGGGCAGGAGAAGGTGAAGTGGGAGTGATCCTTTTGGTGGCAGCAAGGTTTAAACTATAGCACCTTGCAGTTCTGAGGCTAACTTTGCAGAGGCAAATGTTTGTGTGCTCCTGGACATTAAAGGTTCCAATATCTACAGTGGGGCTTGAATTTTACCAGGAACTGGTTCACTCTACCATATTCCTCTTCTAGCACAGAATGGGAATTTGAAAAAGCCACTGCTTATGTGCTGCCTTGGTGTTGAGGATAGGAAAATCAGAGAAAGTTATTAATGAATTAATTCAAAATTATAAGTAATGGTAATTGACATCCAAATGCAAGTGTTGCATTCTGTGCCCATCATTCCTCAGAACTAGCAGCAGTATCTGTGCAAGCCATTTCCTTTCATTTCTGTATAAGGGTATAAATAGTAATGCAGTGTCTCGAGGAACAATACATTTCTATAGCCTTCCTCATTTCACACTTGAAAGCCACAGGCTGTAAGTTTCAGTAGTGGTCTCATGGACAGGTTATGAAAATTGGGCCAGATGTTTTCCAAAACATAAATCTGTGGCAAATACCTAAGTTCTGGTGGTAAAGGTGACCTTTTCTGCCAGCAGCACCACTGCCAGTTCCAGGGTGAAGGGTGTGCAAGACTCTGAATGTTGGCATGCATTGATGTGGGTTGATCCTACTTTCCTGGAGTGGTTAAGCAACAGAAACTGTTGGAAATCATACCTCTGCCATCAAACAGACCTTCCCATCTACCTTGCTGATTTCCAAAGTAACTGTCAAAGGTACACATCAGACCTTACCTGTGCTTACAGTCCACTGATACTTCTATCCATGTGATCATTGACCAGAATTCCAGATCTCTTATCAGGATCCTATGTACCAAACTTCGGTTTAATTTTTTTGTTGCTCATCAACATCTGGTAATAGTGTCACTGTTTTGTACAAGACAGTGTCTTGGTCTTGACTCACCTATCAAAATCTGTATTTTGCAAAGAGATAACCCACAGGTGCTTGCTTATGTGCTGAAGACCTGGGCCCCTTGGAGTTTGTGTTCTTACAGCATGAAGGACGTTATCCAAGTCCTTTTTGGAGTGTTCTGCCACATATTACTCTGTTTTGAATACTTGCCTCTAATTTCAGACCACAGAATAATGCTGTAGGATTAATTTGATACTGTAGGCAAAATTTTAGCATATCTTGCAAAATATTTATCTGTCTACCATTGAGCCAATCGAGAGTTTTTCTTTCCAAGCTGTTTTCTACATAGGAAGAAAGAAAGGTGTGTCTGCAGCTCTGCAATAATGCATTGAGAGGCTCATAGCTTCCTCAAGTTGGAGCTGTCAATTATAGCAGCAGAGGATTGGTTATATCTTCAGATTGCCAGGACTGGCAGTGTGTTTCATATATCAGTAGCTATTCAGTGCCTCACTTCCTTAAGTGTTTGAAGTTTTATTCATCAGAACTCAGGCAACATCTTAGGACTGTTTTGGCAATACCAGGACATTGGTGAGTCAGCTGGGTAGAGCAACTGACTCTCATTTCCCAGGCCTCATACACTGTAGTGAGCTGCTAGCTTAGAGCAAAGTAACAGCAGTCTTTGACCTCTGTAGCTGAATCTTCTTGTTTCGACCATCCAGATGGTGTATTGCTTGCCAGAAAACATAGGACTCAGTCTGGCATAGGATAGCTCTTCTTTGGTTATTAATTATGGGACCTGTCTGCACAGAGTATGAGGCCTAATTCTATGTCAGTTTTTGTGTCATTGCTGAAAGGGGAGATCCAGAGAGTGTGTTTTTCTCTCTTCTCCTTCGTCCTGGCGTTAGCACTCTTATGGCCTGCCGGGTCAGCTTCCCGAGGCAGCTCTCTGCAGTGTCACGACCGCCAGTGCTCATGCAAAAGCAGGCTCATCTATTTGTGCAGTAATTTGACCTTACTGGCCAAAGTTCATTGTGAAACTGAACCTTTACTTGACTTTTACAAATCCTAAATTTAAGGTGAGAGTTAGTGTTGAGTATACATTGTTAGTATTTGAGAATACATTGTTAGTTTGGGAATGAAGCTATTGTGGAGCTTTATATTATTATGGCCAAAGGCATTTTTTTAAACCATGGGAATTTTGTGTGAACCCGAACTGAGTGTGGATTCTTCTCTGAGTCAAGGCTGAAAATTTCAGAGTAAGAGTAGTATTCCTGAAGGTGCTCAGAAATGTTACTGATGCCGTCTTGCATAATTATGTAGTAAATGTGTAAAATTCTGTGTATTAGTTTTCAGTTTGCAATTTAAACATAGGTTAGATTTTGTTCCTCTAGTGCAGCTTGTCACAGAATTAAAGTCATATTTTTTTAAATCTGATTGAACACTTTTCTCAGCTATGGTCTTCAGTATTAGAGACTTTGTTTCCCTTTTTACTCCAGCCCTATTTGATAAAATGACTTGGATGTCTCTCAGACTATTTGGAGACAGGAAATTTCTGTCTTGACTGGGGTGAGTGTGTGTGCAGAATCTGAAATGGAGACTGTTTTTTAGACTGTTCTTAGTTTTGTAGTGTCCATGAGGCTGTCTTTGCTTCAGGTTGCATCATGGACCTGATGGAACAGGTTCAGAGCAGGGCCATGAAAATGATCAGGGGATTGGAACACTTCTCCTATGAAGACAGGCTGAGGGAGCTGGGGTTGTTCAGCCTGGAGAAGAGAAGGCTCTGGGGAGACCTAAGAGTACCTGAAGGGAGCCTACAAGAAGGATGAAGAGAGACTATTTGCAAAGGCCTGGTGTGATGGGACGAAGGGCAATAGGTTGAAATTAGAGAGGAGTTGATTTAGATTGGATGTTAGGAGCAAGTTTTTTTACCAGGAAGGTGGTGGAACACTGGAACGAATTGCCCAGGGAGGTGGTTGAGGCCTCATCCCTGGAGATATTCAAGATGAGGCTTGACAGGGCTCTAGGCAACCTGATCTGACTGAGGATGCCCCTGCTTACTGCAGAGGGAGTTGGACTAAGTGACCTTTAGAGGCCCCTCCCAACCATTCTATGATTTGTAAGATGACACTGGTTGCTATTAACCTTTTTGATTTGGTTGTTTTTCTGGAAAGACACCAGAGTACTTTTTGCAGGTCTGTATCTTCATTGGATGACTCTTTTTCTTCTTCTTCTTTATATCCTTCCTTCCCATTGTCCTCAAATTTCATGGCACCTTTTGTGCTGCACGCTGTGAGATCAAACCCAACACAGCCACCAGCTGTGTTGGTGAGAGTACCTCCTGGCTGTTCTTCAGGTGGAGCATGCTTTTCCTCAGTCAGTACCAGTACCAACCTGGGCAATATGTGTAACCAGAACTGGTCAACCATATGACATCTATTTGTGATATGCATTAAATAATGTCCAGATGAGATAATCTGCCTCTAGAGAAGCACAGATTCTGCAGCTTTAGTGCTTGCAGGAGAGGGTTGTGGATTGGAGGCTGCAGATTATCTTCAGTTAGTCATTTGCACTAGGTTGGGAGAAAGGATTTAAAGGAAGAGGTGAGAGTATGTGCTTGTACAGAAGTAGCCTGCTGTTACCCGTGTGTGGTCTCAGAGCAAATGCACAGAAGAGCTCTGTTTTCCAGAACTATCAGTTTAGATTTCTCCACAACTGAAATTTGATTTCTAATGTTTTCAATAGGAAGGGAAAAAAGGCAGCCTGGCTTCTGCACGCAGAGTGGTGGTGTTCTCTTAGTTGTGTGCACAGTGTGCTTACAGTTGGGAGGTGCAGAGGGAGGGAGGGTACTGCTCAATCACATGATATGGCCTGTCTGGCAGGTGTCTGTAGTGTGAGTAGAGAAACCAACTGTTCACTATTTTGGGTGAATGAGGTTGGCTGTTACTGCAAGTGGCTGCACAAAGAAGTCCACGCATCTGTTGATAAGCACCGCTCTGCATACTGGGATCCTAAACGCTTATAGCCACTTGCTGAAACAGTAAAGTTTCTGTCTGAGCCTTGAGACAGAAGGAAAAAAGTTTTGCTAAGAGCTTTGCTGATTTTACTCTTTAGATGTTGGCTATCAGGATTTGTCTGTGCCTTGAGTACCTCTCTGTTCCTATGCAAGCACAGCCTTGGAATCTAGCAGTAAACTAATTTTTTTTTTCCCTACTCTGCCCTTGGTGCAGTGACTGAAACCCGGTAGAGAGGGATTGTGGTTGGGTCTCGTGTGAGGATTAAGCATCCCTTCCACTAGCCTGGAACACCTCCTGAGTTACAGCATCTGCCTTCAGGTCCAAGAATTTCCTCTAATATGTTGGATAAAGCCAAGACCCTCCAGCCTGCCTATGTCGGAATTGTGCCACTTGCAGAGACTGTGTCAAAGCAAGGGAAGAGCTGTTCAAGCACGTATCAGGATTCATACCACAGCTTACGAGAAGGTTAGCAGGCTCTGCTTTCTTTGTTGTAGGCACTGTAGAATTGGGGTTTGGGTTGCTTTTTTCTTAATCTTTTTTTATCTTGCATATTGAGTCTGCCTGCTTTTCCTTTGGTGGGCAGTAGTCCAAATTTTGGGTTTCCCTCTGACTTTTGTGACCTGTTGTTCCCGAGGGAGCTCATCAGCGTGTCACAGGACAAGGCTGGAGCCCTGCATCTTGTGATTTACAGTGCCTGGACCTTGGAACAATTTCACTTGCACTTGGAAATTTTAATTTCATAGTGTAAATTACTTTCAGTCTGTAGGGCTCTTGTGAGCAATGTTTTAAGGCTGTTTTAATAAAGGTGTAAAGGGTTGTTCTGGAGTGGCAGCTCTGCCTTTAAGGAGACAGAGTATCGTGTTTTAAGTTTCAGGCTATTGTTTGCAGAGTGTGAAAGGACTGGGGTGTGTATATCTAAATGTGATTCTGGTTTAGGTAAATAGTGCTCTTGTGCAAGTATGTGTGGTTTTTATGCGAGGGTTTGACAATTCTGAAGGAATTATGTAGACAGAGGTCAGATTTTAGGGAAAGAAGAATATCCGGAGGGAATGAAAAAGATTGAGAAGATGAAAACAGACAGTGATCCATTCATAGCACCCAGCATAAATAATAGCAACAAAGAGGAACTGGGAGAAGATTACAGGGAAGAACAGCAGAACATAACAAAATGCCAGTGGCAAATGTGACAAGGTTTGTTTTATCAGAAATACTGGATGCATCTAGCTACAGGTGACATTTGAATGGGAACTTGCAGGAATGAACAAAGATCTTGAGCACAGTAGCTTCAGAAAAAAGGTGATGATTGGTATAAAGAGCAGGTAATGTGATTTGAGGGAAAATGACTTTCAGTGACATTTTGGACAGAAAGGTAAAGTAAAGGGTGGTCAGAGTTAAGGACAAAAAGCCAGACAGAATAAGGCTATGCTTGTTGTGGAAAGACAGCCAGGGTGGGGAGATGATTGTAGCAGTTGCATTTAGAGGTTTTGTCTCTCATATGAAGCTTTAGGCCTGCTGAGGCTTTCAAAGCAAGCTGCTAAGTTTCTACCTGCTCCTCTCACTCCCACCTACCAAGCCTCTTTAGCATGTATCAAGAGTCAGTTTGATGCTGGATTTAAAAAACATTATTATTTTTTGTTGCTCACTTTCATTGGAATATTTGTTGGAGATGGAAAGGGAAAAGAAAACTGAAGTCACAGTCCTCAAATTTATGTTCTGGAGTTACAAATCCAGTAGTGTAGGCAGTATTTCCAGATTATTTTGCTTTGTAGGCAAAGAACTGCAGCACAGAAAGAAATGAACAAAAGAGAACTTGCAGCTGCCTTGTACTTGCAAGGCATTGATTTTTCACAAGGTGAGTGCTCTTCATTTGGGTGTGCCAGAATGTATCTTTCATCCAGTCACTACATATCACAAGTACTCCAGTAGGAATACATGTAGAATGAGGAAGATGCAATTCTGTAGCACTTTAATCAATATAAAAATGTTTGCTGCACAATATGTCAAGTTGAAGTGAACGAAGGTCATTGAATTTGTGTGTAATTCTGATTATCGGAAAAGCTGTGTTGACTCTGCAAAGTCAAGCAATATCATCAGCCTACCCCATATCTAATTCATGCTACTCTAATATTATATGTGATGAGGAAGGCTGCTTGCTGCCAGCTACCAAGTAGGAAGAATAGGGAAGAGAAATAGGTGCTGACAGATTCTTGCATGTCTGAAGAGAGAAAAAACCAAAACCTTTTAGCTTTGCTGCTGCTGCACTCAAGTCTCCTGCAGTCTTGAGATGCCTGCTGTATTTCTGCTGTAGCATGCATTGTGTCTTGCAGAACCAAATCTTGCAGGCAGTGGAAAAGCAGATGCATGCATGTGAAAACCCTTTGAAGCTCTGGAAGTCCAAAACTAGCATTAAGCTGATAGTGTAATGACTGCAACGCCTTAATTTTGATCCCCCTACAAAGGAGATGGCTTAGTTTTGTTATGGCCCAGGACAGAAAGTGGATGCACTGCTCTTCCTTGCTCTTTACCACACACAGGTGAATGGGCACCAGTCTGCCTTCTCCTCTCAGTAAAGCCAGGCAAACACAGGCCTTCTGCACCATGCTAACAATGCTCATACCTATTCTCTTAATGAATCCAATGAATAGACTTCATGAATCTGGAATAGACTTCATCTTGTTTCCTTGCCTCGGGAAACCAGATGGTCTCCTAAATCAGATCAATTTATTATTATCATTATTTTTTTAAATTAGGACTTGACATTGACGTTTGGGAACTGCTGATCCTTTCCACACAGAAGTGGATTTGACATGGACATATCCTCGTCAAAGGACATATGCTTGTATTTTTCAAAGTGTCTTGGGGCAGTTATTTGTAAAATTCCTAGAATTCAAGAATCTATAAACATGTTTTCTATTCAAGAATGCCTTGGAATGATTTAGTTTTCAAATACCAGAGCCCAGTTTACAGTTCCTAGACCAGTTAACGCAACAGTGTTGGTAGCCCTTGATGAAAGTCAGAAATCATAAGCTTTAGAAAATTTCAGAAAGCTACTCCAAAGCCAACTAGCATTTGTGTGAGTCTAGTTTAGAAGTGTTTCCAGAAGCAAATTGCACCTTTCCATCTCTGTGCAATGTCTTTCATTCATTGCTCTTAAATTAAACACTTCCCCCCCCCCCCCCCCCTAAAATTCTCCCTTCAAAAATGCTCAGTGTGCTTTGGGGGCTGACAGTGAAACTCACCTGTCTTTTTCCAAGATTGTGTCTGAGGGTCCAGACACATGAACAAGTTCCTGCGTGTGCCATCTGATCTGCAGTAACTGTGTGCACATTCTTGGTCCCCAGCAAATGTGAGGTAATTTGAGTTAGCTTAGCCTTTGATTAAACTATTAATATCTGTTCAGTACTTTGAAGAGATCAGGAGTCATGCAAGTGCTCATTACCATACAGCTTTCTTCACGACTGAGCTAGACCTTGCTGTCATAACACCTCTGGGCACCTGGACGTAAAGCTGGTCGGTAGCCCATCCAGTAGAGGGCAGAAGAACCTGCCTGTGTAAACTTGGAAGCTCTCAACACCGAGGAGATGCCCAGCAAGAGGGCAGCCCCTGCCTCCGAGGCATCTCACAGGAATGCAGGGTGACCTTTTTCTGTAAAGGTCTTTCTGGTGCAGAGTGAACCTGAAGATGCTCTTGGGGGTGTCAAAGCAATGTCTCATGCAGATGCACGAGGGAGGAATGTCAGAAATCAGTCGCAAAATCTAACAGGCACACCTCTGAATTATGGCCAGACATATCCCACAATTCAGAATTGTTTATGCAAACAGTGCTGTGACATGGAGAACACAGAACACACACTGAATGTCTGGGGAGCTAATCTGCTGGCATTTCTTGTGACAAATCCTGAGGCACACTGGATGTGTGGAACTGGACTCCCTGGAGCTTCATGCTGCAGCCACTCTTTGCACGTGGGGCACAGTGATTGCAACTCTGCTTAAAGGATAAGAAGTGCAGTGGAGTTAAGATAATTATATATAACTGTGAGGTAGCATGAAATGGGCAGTAAGATGGCAAGTTATTTATTTGTTTGTTTATTTTTCTGAATTCCCAGGGTGCTTCATTTGACTGGAAGGCCTAGAGGTGTTTCAGGGCATTTGTTAACTTTGTGACATGATTGGGAAGCTTAGGGAAAGGCTTAACACTGGATGACCAGGGTTTTTATAAGTTGTTATCAGTGAAAGGAGAGTCATAGCATTATCCCTGGAGTTGAATTCACATATTTTTGGGGGCCTGCTGCCCTAGTGTGTTTTTGGGTTTTTTTGGATGTGACATGTTTTCCCCTCTTGGAGTTTACTGACCTATTCCTGTCAGTGTAATGATCCCCAGCTGTTGCTTTAGCCCTAGCTATTTTCATGCTGGGAATGGGAGGAGGAGAAGGACAGAAGCTAGCTTGTTTACCACACTGTGATCTACTTCATATGTCAAATAAATGGCTACTGTAACACTTTCTTTTGCACTAAGTCACATTAAATTGAAGAACTGTAGACTTGGACCCGCAAGAGCAAAGAGATGTAAGGACTCAACACATGCAGAAAACAGAAAGAAGAGAGACTGGGTGTGGTGTGATGAGTACAGCTGTCAATAGCATTTATGCAGACAGTGCTTTGAACTCGTAATGATACCAAGGAACAGTTGCAGTAAGCACTTTTCCTGCCCCATCAACTGAATTTTCTTCACAGCTGAGCCGAGCTCCATGTTCAATGGCAGAGTTGCTGGGGTATTGATAATCCCAGCGACTGGGAAACGTGTTAATAAAGCTTGAAAAAACAGGGGTGGCTTAGGAATTATTCATTATTGGATAATTATCTGTTGTTTGTATTTGAAAGAAATTATTTGTACTTGTAACCAGCAAATGACTGATGCTTAGACTTCCAGGGAGCTTTTGAAAAGCAGATGCTTTTTTGCAAGCAGAACTATGATACATAAGCTCAGATTGCCTGCTTTGCATCCATAAACAATTTCTACAGTTGACATGCTTGTTCAGAGCCCTTGCCAGACAGATGTCACTGTAACTCTCCTGCCCAAAGACGATAAGGGGCAGTGACGGTTGTGGTTTCTGCTCATGTTTTTTGGATCCACATCAGCCTGCCTGTGTAAACCATATCCCACTGCTTTTATCACCTATAAGGTCTGCCACTAGTCGACTCAGATTTTTCAGCATTCTGTCACACCTGCAAGTCATTGATCAACAACTTAATGAATATCTATACCAAAAATAAGTGCCTCCTTATATCTTTCCTTTCATGCCCCAACTCCCATCTATCCAGTCTTTTCAGAGCATTGAATTACTGGTCTTGTCACCTGCTACATCAATAAATTTTGATCCAAAATGTTAAAGCAGCACATTTCTTGGCAGGAAGCTGTGCAGCCTATGGTAGAAAACAGGTTATGACCCCTGAGAGAGGTAGGTTCAAACAAAAACATGCACTGGAGCCCATGGGGCACATGGTAGGCCTTTTTCTTGCAGGGGACCTCTAAGTAGATGCATCATTTGCTGAATGGCATAACATGGAGCAGAACTCATGTTTTTTTTTTTTTTTCTTCCTTGGGTTAGTGGAAGCAGATACTATGTTCTTCCCTGGCAGTATGTGAAATTTGCTAATCTGATACCTCTCCAAACTAAAAGCAGACTTGCAGTGGCTGAAGTACCTTGCCATATAGTCATTACTAACAAGAACTACCAAAAGGTTTCTTGCTCATCAGTGTATTGAGGATTTTTCTT
This sequence comes from Picus viridis, assembly GCA_033816785.1. Lineage (NCBI taxonomy): Eukaryota > Metazoa > Chordata > Aves > Piciformes > Picidae > Picus > Picus viridis. Next base: position 21,444,974 of record CM066568.1, on the reverse strand, counting down.
GGGGTTTGGTGAGATGGGGAGAAGAACTGTGCAGGTGACCTAGTGTCAAAGTTTATTGTGTCTCTAATACAGTAAGCATTCAGCTAAGGAAACAGTCTGCAGTTCTGCCATCTAGAGTTAGACTCAGCCTGATAAAGCTAAAAAGAAATATGAAATAAAGTCAGTAATAAGAAAGGGGACATAGATTCTTTCCAAAGTTGCTGGTGAAAATTGGTGAAATCCAGGCTTTCCAGACTGTCTAATTTTAAAACAGCCTTTGAGAATTAAGCATCTGTAAAAAAAAATTTTCACAGTATCACAGTATTACCAAGGTTGGAAGAGACCTTGAAGATCATCGAGTCCAACCTGTAACCACAAACCTCACGACTAGAGCATGGCACCAAGTGCCACATCCAGTCCCCTCTTGAACGCCTCCAGGGACGGCGACTCAACCACCTCCCCGGGCAGCCCATTCCAATGATGAATCACTCTCTCGGTGAAGAACTCTCTCCTCACCTCCAGCCTAAACTTCCCCTGGCGCAGCTTGAGACTGTGTCCCCTTGTTCTGGTGCTGGTTTCTAGGGAGAAGAGGCCAACCCCTTCCTGGCTACAACCACCTTTCAGGTAGTTGTAGAGAGCAATGAGGTCGCCCCAGAGCGTCCTCCTCTCCCAGCTCCCTCAGCCTCTCCTCATAGGGCTTGTGCTCAAGGCCTCTCACCAGCCTTGTTGCCCTTCTCTGGACACGTTCAAGTGTCTCGATGTCCTTCTTAAACTGAGGGGCCCAGAACTGGACACAGTACTCAAGGTGCAGCCTAACCAAAGCAGAGTACAGGGGCACAATGACCTCCCTGCTCCTGCTGGCCACACTATTCCTAATGCAGGCCAGGATGCAGTTGGCCTTCTTGGCCACCTGGGCACACTGCTGGCTCATGTTCAGGCAGCTGTCAATCAGCACCCCTAGGTCCCTCTCTGTCCGGCCGCTCTCCAGCCACTCTGACCCCAGCCTGTAGCTCTGCATGGGGTTGTTGTGGCCAAAGTGCAGCACCCGGCACTTGGACTTGTTGAATTCCATCCCACTGGACTCTGCCCATCTGTCCAGCCGATCGAGGTCCCTCTGCAGAGCCCTTCCACCCTCCAACTGACCAACATTTGCTCCTAACTTCGTGTCATCTGCAAATTTGCTGATGACTGTCTCAATCCCCTCATCCAGATCATCAATGAAGACATTGAAGAGGATGGGGCCCAGCACGACACAAAAAGAAGCCACAACCCCCCCCAAAAACCCCAACTATTTCAAAGTTTTCATTAGAAGTGCTCATAATGAATTTTTCTCCATGGTAGGGACAGAGATCATCTGTTGCAACCATGCTTCTGAAGACCTCATTCTGTGGTCTTCATCCCCAAAGGCAGGTCATGTGCCTGTCACCATTCTGAGGTTTTTACCAGAATAGCTCTGCTGCATCCCATCAGCTGACACATTGAACATCTTCTTGGTAGCTTTGCTCACTGAAACACTTGTCAAGGCACAAACATTGCACGGCCCAGCTGGATTCTTGGCACAGGGGATCTGAGTGGTGCACGCTGCATGACATAAGGAATAGATCCACTTTGACTTTGTGTGGAGTTTCCTCAGCTTCCTTCTGCTGTATGTCAGATGTATGGAGACAATAGCTGTGGGGTGTGTAGAAGTTGAATGTGGCAGTAGCTGTGTTCTTTGATTACTCATCTCTGCAGATTTCACAGCAGTGCTGAAAGCCAGGATGTGCAAGCTCCCTTTGTGGAATTTGGTCAGTATTACAAGCAGTACATAACCTCTCCCTGCAAACAGTTGTGGGGTTGCTTTCTTATTTTGGTGAGTGCTCTTTCTGATGCTCTTTTGATGCTCTTCACTTTCACTTTCCTAAGCTTTCATGCCTCTTTCTGCATTGTGTTTATGTGTGAATGTCCTTCTAAGCCTGCTTGTAGCTCATGACCCTTTTCCATGCTCCCGTGTCAAATCCTCCCTTTTCAAAAGTGCAAGGCAACATTTTAGATGTAGATGCAACTAGTAGCACCTTTGTGCCTCATTGAGAGACTGTTTTACTGCTGCTAATAATAGGTGTCACATTGACAGTTTAGAATGAGGATTGTACCTTCAGGACTGTCATGTGACCACCAGACTAACTACCGTGGTTGCAAACACCACGTAGCTATCTCCCCAGCCTCTTTCCTGGAGGGAGCCACAGAAAGGAAACGTGCCTGTCCTTCACTTGCTTTTGTTCAATGTGTTGGCTAAAGTGCACGTCTGCTAGAAGTGGGAGAGAATCTTCCACTGCATGTAATGAGTGCAGGAGTACCTGCTGCTACTGGCCTTCTCTCTGTGCCCTTCAAGCAGAAGACTGAGCCAGCAGTAACACTTTAAACATCTGCAGAATTTGTCCACCAGTCTGAAGTCAGTGGTCATGCAAGCCATTCTGGACTGCTGGGCTTTTTTAGTTTGCTGATTGACCTGTTACACAGAATTATACTGTTTAGATATTTATAGCTATGATAGCATGTAAGAACTGCATTAAGCCTCGGAGCTGGATTTGTTTTCCACGCTGTGGATCTTGCCTCATGGAAAAACCCAAGCAAAGTCAGCCCTGGAGATCTGTAGTCCAGCATTTTGAAAGGAAGTAAAAAGTAGCAGACAGACTTTGAAGGAATCTGATGTGCTTTCTATGTGTAATTCATATTCTGGGGATCAGCTTCCACACTGGGCTGCTGTGAAGGAACTGACTTCTAATGTAGAGGGATATGATGGTCATAGCTGAATCTTGTAACTTTCTTACAGGTAGAAACAGAGTTGTAATTGTTATATTGTAAAGAAAGTGCCAGAGTGTCGCAGTACAAAGGCTGGGATCTTTATTTGAACCTCAGATGCCATGACTGTGGCATGTGTTCTTCATAGTCTTTGAGAGGAGAGTAAAGATCTTTTCACTATAATGAGTTAAAGAAATATGGCAATTCCCTGTAGCATCCACCTGAAATTCTTGCTAAGAGAGGATGTTTGGACTGGGACAAAAACAGGTGGCAGGAGTGGTAACTACCTGCAGTGGGAATGCTTTGAGTATTTTGCATGTAATAGGCATGTTGGACGTAGCTACTTTTGTTCCATCTCCTGTGAAGTAACTGCAAGCAGAATCATAACCAGCTGAAGCTGGGAGATGCCCCAGCTAGCTAATTTAAAATTATAAGGGCCAGCTTTTTGAGTACCTTGTAATAACTGGTTAATTCCTTCTTCTAAAGAAGTGCTGGGTTTGTATTTAGATTTGCATACTTCTAAGTTCATTTTTTCCCTACCACTTGTGGAAGAACACATTTGCTCTCATTTGCATTTGGTTTCAGTAAACCAAATGTCTTTAAGTGGTTAAGAATCTGAAATGGTCTTGGAAGTAGAGAATCACTCCATGTTTAAGTGGGAAACCCCAAAATTACAGCTCTTATGTCAAAGTGTCCCAACTGTTGCCACAGAAGTTCTGTGGTATCTTGACCATTAGGAGATTTCTGTGAAGGAAGCTTTTAACTTCTGCCTGTAGAGGGTGCCCTGTGGCAGAAGGAAAGCTGGATCACTGGGCCAACACCACAGTCTCCAATGAAATGTTTGAGGAAGCTTTTGGCCTTGAGGTGAGAGGCTTAGTACACTGGAGCACTCTGCTGTAGTACAAGTTGTAGTATGGGAGGTAAGCTATGAAGGAAAAATGTTAGACATTGTCTCTTACTGCTGAAAGAGTCATGGAATGATTTCCTCATCAATATCAGTATTGCAAGCACATCAGTCATGTGTTTTATGGATGTGTATCGGCACTGTCTCAAGACTTGATTTTTTTCCTGCATATTAGAAATACACAAAGAACATATCCCTTGAACCCAGGGCTTTAAATAAAATGACAGATTGTTCCAGTTCTGATGTATCTCCACACTGTACATTTCCTCCTTTTCTTCCTTCTGGATAGTTTTTCAGAAAAGATATGTGAACAACTCATGTCTCATCTTTAAGGAAAGCTCTTTCTTCATGTAATCAGAGATACCAATGTCTTTGTAAGAAAAAATGAACATGATTCAAACTTGTTTTTCCCCTGTGCAGCTTGTCTTCCTGTTTCCCCCTTGTGTAGCTTGCCTTTTGTGCTGTCACATTAATAGACAGCTGTAGATCTGATTGTCAGGATGTGTCTACCCATTCTTTCTTTTTCCTTCATTTGTCCCCATCTGCCATGTCATATTAAATCATCTTGGAGAATTTATTTCTAGGGTCTTTGCAAGGTGGTTCAGGGCATTGTTAGTTCCTCCTTGTTTGTTCTTCCATGGAAACATATAAATCAGTGTAGACTGTGACTGAAGTTTACATTTGCCCTTTTCCCCACCTTAATGCTTCTCTTCCAGCTACAGATTGTAGCAATGGATATGTAGATGGCACCAACAAGCACTGATTACACATAATCTTTACTGTCTTATGATGCTAGTGTGTCAATTTGAGGCAGACATTTCCATGTAGGTATTTTGTTACAAGAAGAGACTGGATGGGGTGCTCGGTGCCATGGTTTAGTTGATTAGATAGTGTTGGATGATAGGTTGGACTTGATGATCTCAAAGGTCTCTTCCAACCTGGTTAATTCTATTCTATGCTAGTCTATGCTATTCTGGGCTATTCTGTTCTAGCATGCAGGGTAGCCAGATGTGGATATGTGCCTAGTTATTCACATGCTTAGTTTTCACCTAACCAGAATTACTGGGATAAAATGATTTTACAAGAATCAGTCCCTTGCACAGAAAGCAAACCAACTTTTCCTGTTAACAGGCATGTTGCACATTTTCACATGTTGAGTATCTTACTGAATACACCAGGTTACATGTATTTTAGGTGAATTTCTTAAAGTCCTATTATAACAGTTTCAGCAAGTGCTGAGATGGACTACTGGGTGTACCGAGCTTCTATGATAAAAGTGGGCTTCTGAGAATTGAAGAGAAACACTTGTGTGATACTAATGGTAATACATTTCTCTGATCTTGAAGTGTTAGTATTAAAGAAGTCAAAGCTGGCATTGACAGAGTAGCAATGACTAAATGGCATTAACCCCCCCCCCCCCCTAAATTTTAGATGTTTCATGGGAATGGCAGGAGTTAAATCATGGAGGAAGGCAAATGGTGTCAAATGCAGAGCAACTGCTAGTCTTTGTTTTAAATAAACATGAAAAGAACCCCACAAAACTTAGCATAACTTTGCTGGTAGGAATCATTTGCATATATTTAGAGCCACATACATGAGTAGCACCCATGAAAGAATATTGAGAACTGAGACAGTAAATTCTAGACTGTGAACCGGGTCTTCCTTTTCTGTCTGCACATTTTAGCAGCCCAGTATGCAGATGCTGGCTTGAGCCTTTGAGAACCACTGATAGGAGTAACTATTCTATCCCTTCTAGAGGTTAGATGGGGACCAGGGGGACATAATCCCTTTCACTGTAAGTAAAGGCAAGGTTCGTGATCACTTGAAGAGCCAGAACATGCACAAGTCTATGGGACCTGATGAGATGCATTCCAGAGTCCCGAGGGAACTGACTGATGTAGTTGCCAAGCCACTCTCCATGAAAAGTCCTGGCAGTCAAGTGAAGTCCCTGGTGACTGGAAGAAGGGAAATATTACACCCATTTTTAAAAAGGGTAGAAAGAACTCTGGGAACTATCAACCTGTCAGTCTCACCTCTGTGTCTTGGAAGAATGTGGAACCTCCTACAAGCCCTGATAAGGTGCATGGAGGACAAGGAGGTGATTTGACACAGATAGTATGGCTTTACTAGGGGCAAGTCTTGCCTCACCAACCTAAGTGGCTTTCTACAATGGAGTGACTATGTCAGTGGACAAGGGAAAGGCTTTCAAGGATGTCATCTGTCTGGACTTCTGCAAGGCCTTTGACATGGTCCCTCACAATGTCCTTCTCTCTAAGTTGGAGAGGTATGGATTAAATGGGTGGACCGTTTGGTCGATAAGGATGGTCGTATCCCGAGGGGTAGTGATCCATGTCTTGATGTCTAGATGGAGATGGGTGACAAGTGATGCCCGTCAGGGGGTCTGTACTGGGACCAGTCCTGTTTAATATCTTCACCAGTGACAGACAGTGAGATCAAGTGCAAGCTTAGAAAGCTTGCAGATGACACCAAGCCGAGCGGTGCAGTCAATAGGCCAGATAGGTGAGATGTCATCCCCGAGCGACCTGGACAAGCTGAAGAAGTGGGCCCAGGTGAACTTCATGATGTATCAACTTCATTCATGATTATGTCATGATACTTGGACCGTGCTACTGCTTTTGTTTGTTTTGTGATGTTATATCCTAACAAAACTAAAATTGCTGTAAATGGCGGCTTTATCTTCTACAGTTTTTAATTAACATTACTCAATGATTTCCATATTGTATCAAATTTGATATGAAGCCTCAAAAATGACCTGCAGAAGCCACTTGTTCTGTGTTCATGGTGTTAGCCTTGTGGTAGTATGTGACCATGGAAATAGAGCCTTTTGCTTTTGATTTTGTCTTTGCTTCTGCTTCCATATTCTTTGGAGACCAGTTTCTTCTGTAGGTTGGAATCTTTAATTTTGCTAAATTAACCATATCAAAGACTCTGTCTGTCTCCACTGAGGGAACTCCTTAATGCTTCATAACACCGACTCATTAAAAGATAGGACAGGGAAGTAGTTCATCATCCTTTGAAAACATTTTTTTTATATTATTCCTATTTCTTGTTTCTCTTGAACAGTATCCTTCCTACAAGAAGGGACTATTGTCCTGTACCTGGGTTGTGGGTTTTTTTTTAAACCTTTCTAGTTGCCACAAGTGGTCTTCTGGAAAACAGCTATATGAATGAATGCAGTGCTTCAGCAGGGATGTGTAAGCTGCATGTCATGTTGATTTTAAATGACCCAAGAACATTTTGAGCTGTAGAAGCTTTGAGGAGTGTGATTTCATCAAGAAACAAGCCCTTCTTGTCCTCAGGTTGAGAGTCAGTTAATTTTCTCTCTTCCTCCTCTTTTTGTGTTCTTAAATGATGAGTTGCTTCTTTTTCTGTACTTCTCAGCTGCTGGGCATTTGAGGGCCTGAGGGCTTTTGGAAGTGCTGAATGGAAGAAAGCATCCCTAGTGTTGTGTGACCCACATTATGTTCTAAAGTTATTAGTAGCGCATCTGCTGTGAAATGTTTTGAAAGTTGTTGCTTTGCAGGTGAAGGAGCTGTTCTGGGTTTTTTTTAGGAATCTCTTGATAGAGGTAGAATTGTACTCTTGTTCTCAAAAGCTTACTAAGAAGATAAGAAGGAAAAGGTGGCCATGGAAAAAGTTTCAAGTCCTCTATACTGCTTTTGATGCAGCTGTATGGCTTTCTTGGTTAAACCTTCTGTTGGCTTTGTGCCTACAATCGTCTCTGCTGGCCAGCCCAGCTGGGTATGGAAGGAGTTTGTAAGTGTTCCCCGGACTGATCTGACACACCTGCCCCTCCAAGTGTGTTGTGGCCTAACATGCTGATTTCTGCAATGCTGCTAAGAAACCCACATTCATCATTCATGTGACCTGCAACAAGGAACTGTTCCTGATCCTGGTTTTGTTTCCTTTTCAGATCTGCTTCAAGCCTCCTCTTTGGCTGTAGGAAGAATGATCTCAATCCTGGTTCTCATGAAAAGTCTATATAAATCTATAGCAGGAATATAAAAAAGTGGCTTTTGCCTCCAGTATGAAAGTTTAAGGGACCAAAACAAATTATCTTTCTATTCTTTACCCTCCTAAACTCCATTTTTGCCATAGTATGGTTGCTAACGAAGAGCTGAGGAAATTGCCTGCATTTTAATAGCAGCCATTGTTGCTGCAGTGGAGAAAAGGGGTAGTGGAATGGGAGATAGCCACAAATAGTAAAGAAAGAAACTTCTGCTTAACTGTCCCTTTGTCCAGGCTTGCTCCAAGCTATTCTTTAAAGTGCATCAAGTTAAATAGAACTGTATGCCTTCAATTCCCTACAAGAGTGGCTCCTTGTAGACTGTGAGGATCAATGGTGTGTGTATCTGCTGCTTCTCCTTCACCCCACAGAGGGACATGAATTCTTGGCATCCCCTTCCCAGGGTAGCAAACTGTCACATAATCCCTGCAGTTTTGATGTCATTTGCAGTCTGCTTCACTTAAATGCTTCTCTGTTAACTGCACAGTCTACTTAAATGCAAAGCCAGCATGTATTCCCCATCAGCAGTTAGTGCTGTTAGGCTCAGAAAATTGCCTTTAAAAAAGGCTCCAAAAGTTGGCTTTTCTTTGCTGGTAACCCCCATTCTAGCACATTCTGTGTGATGTGGGGGATGTTGTCAACAGCACCAAAAACACGCTGCTGTAGGGGGGAGAGGGGAAAAAGTTGTCTGTCTCAGCAATTTGAGTTATTGTCAAAATTTTGACCATTGTATACTCACTCATTGATTACCAACTATCACACCTGGGTTTTTTCTTACAGCTTCTTGTGGACACTACAAAACATTTGGTAATACTGACCGCCCCTTGCTGCTTCTGCATTAGAAAAGTGTTGCAACCAGAGTGTAGCAGATGCTGCTGTTGCTGGTGTATGAGCCAGCATGTACTCTAGCTTCTTGTAGATGGATGAAAGAGCTGGTATGAGTCAACATTTGTTTTGTAAGCAGGCACAGCTGCAAAATGTTCAGGTTTTTGGTGCCAGGGGAAGATTTTCTTGCCACATTTCCAAGGGACTGAATTCAGTTACAAAGGTATAACCTTCACTGAAAACTACAGCTGGTGTGTTGTGTATTGCAAAGCTGAATTTGGCATTGGCCCCTGGTCAGATATGACTATTTAATAAGAAACTAGGAAAAATATTACTTTCTCAGTGAATGAAACGGGCTTCTGGTGGTCAAGTGGTAAGTGGAAAGGTGGCTTCACCTTTCAAAGCAGTAGATACATGGCATTGTGATGTTTAAGACAGAGGACCTAATTCTGCATGAACATCTGTGGTGATTTCGTTCAGCAAATATCCCATGTCATCAGAGAAAATGTTTCAGCATGAGAACAGTTAGACATTGGAATAATCTCTTAAGGGAAGTAGTGGATTCTCCTGCACTGGACAGTTTTAAGACTCAACCTGACAGAGTGGTGAACCATCTCATTTAAACTATACTATCACCTGGAAAGGTTAGCCCAGATGATCCTTGGGGTCCTTTCCAACCAGGCATTCTGTGATAATCTTTTATGGTTGCATATCATAATGAAGGTGGTTGCACATAAGGCTCTTGGCTTAATCTCGTGGTGTTACATACTCTGTACTGAAAAATAGATGTGGGCTGCAAATGGCAGCCTAGTGCCATGTTTCTTTAGGCTGTGGTCTCAGACCCTCACAAACTAAACCCAGTCAGACCTACTCAGTCCTAGGGCAGTGAATATTCTCCTAAAAATCTTCATTGCTACTGAAAGATTTTGGTGGTGATGATCCAACTGGCAGGTTGCCCTCCCAGCTCACACTGTGTTAGTGCTTTGCTGTGAGCCAAGTGGGTGCTGTAACTTTCAGATGGGGTGTGCAGAGCTGCTCTACAGCCTGGAGAGTAAATGACCCTGAACCCTCAGGGGCATTAAAGTGCACAGTTTGCTTTTTACTGCTTTTACTTACGCTTGCAGTTTCCTCATCTTAGATAATGAAGTTAGGCTAATTTCACTTGTTCTTCAGTAGTTTCTCTTTCTAATCACATGGCTTATTGATTGGGTTGCAAGGATGATTTTTTCCTGTCAGGCAGACTGCTTTCACCGAATTTACAAAATGAATAAATCTCATCTGTGAGCATACAGCCTATCTAGTTAATATGTGTTTTATGGCTTGCACTCTCCTGTTTTTGCATGAGTATCCAGGCCAAGTTCCAGGGAGTTTTGCTTCCCTCAGCCCCTCTATGGGATTTTGTTTGGCTGTAGCAGCCTTTTTCCCTTCCTGTTCTGCACTACTGCTCCTGCTGTCCCTGTTGTAATCCACAATATGGCTCTGCTTAATCATTGCCTTGGTTGGGTGGCCTTGAGAAGAAAAGATTTTGTAGAAGTGTGAACAAAGAGTCCCCTTGGCACTAAGTCTGTGTTGAATAGAACAGCACAGGGCCTCACCACAAGCTGCAGTTGAGAGCTGTGTGTTTTCCTTCACTAGTTTTCTAAAAAAACAGGAAATGCAGAATAATTTTTTGATGTGCTGTTGTAAACCCATCCTGGTATGTGACATAGGCTCTGAGATGAGATTATTGTTTTTGATTTCTCCTGAGATGCTGAGATGCAGAGGCTGCAGTCTAGTTTCTGTAGTAGTTCTAGTCACACTATTAAACAGGAATTGTGGTTTAGAAATAGAAGGGCTTTCAGGGGTGTAAGGGCAGGCATGCTGTTGCAGATTTAGATGACGAGCTGCAAAGAACAACTTAGCTCATCATAAATATCTCTTCTTGCTACTGCCTCTGCTATTGATGCACCCCTGTACTACAACTAGAGGTGTAATTGGCCTGAAAAGGTCCTTATGGGGCAGCCTCTGTACATTAAGAGGCAGTCTCTGTACTGCTTTCAGCTGCCACCAGCCACGAGTAGGCAAGTAAGCTCTGGGTTTGGAATATGCCAGTGGGTTCCCTGTTGAGGCAGTTTTATGTTAAGATGAACAAAAATAGTCATGACTTGCTGTATTTCACTGCCAGTGTAACTGTTGATAGCAGCTGTATCGCAGTGTTGTTTTTCTCTTAGCACGCTCCCCCTCGTTTCTTCTCTACCTCTCCTCTTAAACAGCTGGCAGCAGTCCTGTGTGCCAGTTCCCATATTTCTCTGCAGTGGTTTACTGATTCTTGGAGCAGCTCATGAGAGATATAAAAGCCTTGCTCAAACTTCAGCTGCATTTCAGAATTTTGAGTGCTGTTGAAGTAAATAAATTACACCCAGTTTTGACTGGGAAAATCAGACAAATAGACAAAGCCCACAAAACGTTGCACAGACTGTGACACAAGTTAAATGAGAGAGGTGAGTAGAAGGGTACCAGCATGGAACTGATTTTTAAGCCAGCAGACAGAAACTCTCCTTTGTCTGACCTAATTTACTTCTAATTTGAAAATTAATTTAAAGTTTAAACACAGGGACGGAGGAAACAGAAGGTTGTTGGTTTGTGATTGAGGGACTTACACTCCAGTCTATCTTTGAGTAACTCTGCATTTCTCTGGTCGTTCTAGCCCTTTGGCTGAGCTCCACGTACAGCAGGGTTGGATTGGCTCTTGGGACATCTGTTAATCTATATATAGGATTCACACACTTGCAGATGTAAACAGGTGATCTCCTAAATATATGAAATCGCGTTGGGAACTCCAAGTACTTATTTGAGCCAAAATGGATTTAGGAGTGAAGTAATCCTTGTTGCTCTCCTCCCTGCCACAGAAATAAGCTGTCTTTGGAAAGAAAGAAAGGAAGAAAAAAAAAAAAAAAAAGAGTGCATTGTCTGCTGGTTATAAGTTGTGCTCAATATGTATGCATACACATTTATGAATCCCAGGGAATTAGTCAGTGCATATTAAAGGTATTCTGAAAATTACCTTTTTCCTCTTCTCCACTTCAGGCCTCTTGACAGTTGCTGGTTTCTTGCAGAGAAGGGACATAATGTTTAAAAATTTTAAAAAAAGAGCATATAGTGGGTAGAGAAAAAGGGTAGTAGATTATAACTGATACAGAAATAAGCTATATTTAGAAAATCCATAAGGGAAGCTGAAGTCAGGAAGGGAATTTTAAGTCATTTGGTGAAGTCTTTTGCTGCCCATCTGAGACTGATTTCTAATAAGTCTGGGAACAGCAGGGAGACTTCAGAAGAGCGAAAAACCAGTAACATATTGCACCAAAACTGAAAAAGAGTAAGTGAGCAAAGAACAGCTAAAGTGGTGTAAGTTCTTGGGAAGAGGCTATGGAAAATGTGATAGAGAATGTAGGTGGGATAAGAACAGCAGTAGAGTCACGCTATTCAGCTTTTCAGTTTGTGAAAGCAGGTCTGCTCAAATGTGTTTTGTCATTTGGATACACAAAATTTGGTTGCTGAGGGGTTTGTCTGGGTGTAACAGACTTCTATAACGTCCTTGACTGAGTAGCCTGAGTAGGTATAGTTTGGTTTTCAAAAGTATCTTTGAATGTGATGAAGTACTACTGCCTAAGTGGATTAAGTATTGACTGCAATCAAATGAAGTAGAAAAGCTTTTCCAGTTGGGATCAGCCCGGTGCAGTCTGGAAACAAATGCTAGATTGTTCCATCCACTGTGGATGGAACAAAGACTAAGCAGAGGCATAGATGATGACATTAAAAGAAAGTGGTTTAGAGCATTTAGGCAAACAGGTGAGGATCATTTAGGAGACAGGTGAGGGCAGTTGTGCACCAAGGAGCAAAAATGCCAGCCACACCTGTGTGGGGAAGTTTCTAACTGAAAATCCCTTACTCTGGGATGTGAAAAGTAAATAGTAGGTGTAGTTGGAAACGGGAGGAAAGTTAGATGGTCCTAGCATGTAAATAGCAATGTGGCACAAAGGGCTGGCATGCACAGCTAGATGTGTAAATGGGAAGACAGGAGTAATATTGAGATTATCTGCACTTAAAGCTGGTGAGATGAACCTGATGCTGCAGATCTTCTGTGCCTTGTCTGTATATATTTAGTGAGACGTGCTATTTAAGGTATGGAAATGAGTCCCTGAATGGCTCACCAGTGGAAATAATGCCATACAGTGAGACATTTAATGTGCCGTTACCTAATAGGTACTTAGTAGCACACTGCTGCTGGAGGGATGAAGTCTCACTCCCACCTTATGTTAGTGTTAGCAAATACCTGGCTGTAGAGTGTTCTCTTCAGCTCACTGAGCCAGAAAACTATTCCCTGCTTTGGATGGGCTGTGGTCTTTGGCATGTCTCTGGGGAGACCTTATAGCCACCTTGCAGTACCTGAAAGGGGGCTACAGGAAAGCCAGGAAAGGACTTTTCACCAGGATTTGTAGTAATAGAACAAGAGGGAATGGACTGAGGCTTGAGGAGGGCAGATTTAGGCAGGATATTAAGAAGAAATTCTTTACAGTGAGGGTGGTGAGACAGTGGAACAGGTTGTCCTTGGAGGTCGTGGATGCCCCCTCCCTGGAAGTGTTCAGGGCCAGGTTGGATGAGGCCTTGAGCAATGTTGTCTAGTGGAAGGTGTTCCTGCCCATGGCAGGAGTTGGAACTAGGTGATCTTTAGGATCCCATCCAACCCAAACCATTCTATGAATCTGTCAGAGATTCTGGCCACAAGTTGGGGGAACATATAAGACAGTGTGGGGAGCGAGCGATTTGATTCTGAGGCGGCAAGCTGTTAGTTCAAATGCTCATGTAGATGTGTCATTCCCTGATTAACGTTTTGATCACCTCAGAATGAACCCAGTAAATGAAGAACTCTGCGAATAGGTCAGTCAGGAGGCTGAATTAGCTCTCGTGCTAGCACAGAAGTAGGCGTGCGATTGCCGGCTCGGTGGGAGGAAGAGTCTGGGACTATCACTTCTGTTTGCAGTTTCACAGCCAAATGAAGGCCCTGTTCCTTCCCCTCTGTGTTCCCTCCTCCTTGCTCTGGCTCTTGGCTGATCCCATGCAGAATTACCATTGTTGTCTGTACACCCTCCTCTCTATTCCCCATACTGAAGGAAGTAGTTTTCTGCCCCAGTTGAATATATTAAGAAATCCTATCTTGGCTTAAGAGCCAGAAGAGAGATGACTTGGTTGCACACTGTGGGCGCTGAAGGAAATATGGGTGGGAAATACAGGTAGGAAATATATTCTTACTGTCAAAGAAGGATACATCAAGAGACAATGAAAGTGGACACTAGACAAATCCAAGTAGAAATTTATGTGTGCATTTAAGTGAGGGTGATTAGCCACTGTACAAGCAACCAAGGAAGAGGCGGATTTCTTGTTAACTTCACATGAGGACCAGAGCCCTTACTGGAAGATGTAGTTTAGTCAAATGCAAACTGCAAATAGGAGGTTGAAAGAAACAGGTAAAATGTGATGATGTGTGTAAGTAGATGAAGTGGCATCTTCTTCTTCGTAATTTTTTGGGTTTTATATCTACTTTAGGGAGTGTACAGTATACATTTGGGTATAATGTGTGAAATGAATGTATTGGACAAACAAAGTACTTGGAAAGGAAGCATAAGAGTTACCATGAGATTGCTCTCTCATGGTTCCACTACATTTGTGTGGACTTCTCCTGTGTGGACTGTACAGCAGACATAAGCTTGATGAAGAAATGAAAATGAAAAGAGGAAAGATGACATGCCATTAATTTAGTAATACTTTATGATTAGTATGCTTAGAAGGTTGGGCTTGATTGCAAATGGGATTCAGTGTCTATGGATGCTGGCTCAGGTTGTGGGGGGGTTGTGTGTACGCACATGTATGTGGCTTTTTTCCTTCAGTTTTGGAAAGTCCCTTTCATATGGAAGCTGTCTTTGTCTAAGAATAATCTCTAGAATGTTGCTTTGATTGTATAAATTAAAGAGAAACTGCTGTCATAATCTTAGTGTTGAAATAATGACTAGTCCAGAGATTTGCATTGCTAACAAAACGATGGAATTGCATTTCACAGGGTCATGTGTGTGTTGTGTTATGCTAAAATAAACAGGAAAAATTCTAGTGATAAGGGGTTCCTTCCTTTTGCTGTGGAACAAGGACACTTGTGGCTAGAACCATGGTATTTCACTTTTGTGAAGGTGAATTTCTGGGTTGAGGAGGGAAATCAGCCTTGTAATTTAGAGTAATGACCAATAATTTTGTCCTATCAGTTTAATCTGCACGTGGTAATTAGAGCTTTCGGGAGCCATTAGCAGCTGGGATGTCACTCTGTGTTTATTGGAGGACTGTCAGCTGGTGTTTCTCTTTGTTTGTTTTTTAATATTAATGGTTTGGAAAGAAGTTGATGCTCTAGAAAGAATTGAGAAAGAGGCCTGGCGTTGCGGATTTTTATCACCCTGCCAAGACCCTGTGCAACTTCCTCTCCCTGCCGCCCGCAGCAGAATACGGAAACCTGACTGCTGAAGGCCACTTCTGCAATTGGCAGTGGGGCAGGGTGGGAGGGGGACTTTTTAGTTCTGCTCCTTGCTAGTGCCTTGGCACATGAAGATGAAAATACCATGAATTTGAAAATATTTCTTGCACTGATGGGCTTCCTTCTCTTCCCTCTCCCTGCTGTCGTGCAGTGCTGCAGTTGAAGCTCCAGCAGCGACGCACACGGGAGGAGCTGGTGAGCCAAGGGATCATGCCGCGTAAGTATCGCACCAACTCTTTGTCTTGGTGGTTTTATGCACGTTTTTGGGTGGAGAATGGTTTCACATAGGGTTTGAAAGATCAGATTCTTCATTTCTGCATGGAAAACATCATATATGAGAGCTCCACCCTGTCCCACCCAACTTGGCTCTTCTGAAGTGTTGGTATGCAAGGTACGGGGCCGCCTCTGATGCTGAGGAAGGGAGCAATGGCTCCAAGTGTAACTCTGCTCCAAACCAAAGTTTGTATTTGATCACAGTGCACCAGAATTTTCAGGAGAACATACGATGTTGGAAGTGCTTTATATAATTCATGGGTGCTGGTAATCGCTCTTTTAACAGGCTTCCTGCCTCTGCTGTTTCTGTTCTTGTTTGTCAGCTCTCCAGACCTCTGGGGCAGTTGGAACTTTGTATGTGCATGTTCCATAAACCCACTGACAGCAAGCAGTGCATACAACATGTTAGCCAACAAGGAGCCCTGTTTCATGTTTGCAGCTAGAAAACATAGATAGAAAGAGCCCTATGGGCATCAGTCAGTCTCCTTCCACCAGGTGAAGGCAAAATCTGTTGGTCAGGAGAACTGAACTTTTACTCTTCTAGGTGTAACACACAGGATATACCCTAATTCCAAGCTTTAGTGAATTCACTGTCAGGTTAGTGTTAGAGAAGGTATTTTTTTGTTGTGTTACTTCCTTCTCCCAAAATGCAGACAGATATCTGACAAATAGTTTTATCGTGAACTAGGTGAATTCTAGGTAACAACTTGAAGCAAGACCAAAGAGTATGTTTTATTCTTGAGGTCCTCTCAGTTTCATTTATCAGCTTTAGTGAAAGGCAGTAGAACAGGTATGTGTTTTCTTCTTTCAAAACCTTTTCCCTTTCCCTATTTCACAAGCCTTACTTGAAGACACTGTAGTAATGAGCAGTTTCTCATTCCTTCTATTTCTGGAGTGCACACTGTAATATGACACAGTGATGTGACTTAGACTTTTTACTAAAGGTGTAAGGTTAGGCAGTTATCTCTCTCTGAATGAAGACCTATCAGCAGCACCCTGTCAGCTGAAGTGGCTTGCTGGAAGGTAATGTCATGCTCAAGATGTCTCTGGGACCCCTACTTAAAATTCTATTACCACAAAAAGGAAAGATTGTCCTGTCTGGGTATAGTACATCATGTCTGTCTTCTTACTTTTACCTGGGGGACTTATATATGTGCTTCTCCAGAATACACTTACTTGCTTTTGGATGACAGACTAGTGTCTCAATGACTGCCCTTTTACTAATGCTTCCCAGAAGAAAATGTTCCTGGCTTCTTTGTGGTCTCCTCCTTCAGGTGGATATGTATGCAAATCCTGTATTAACTTATGTTCAGCACTGGCTTTCTTCAAAGTGTAGCTGGCCAGACTTGTGATTCCTGAGAGGGGTCTGTTTTGTGGGCCCTTTGAAAAGGAGGCCCTTGCAAGTAATTCAAGTAAGGCACCCAGAGTAATTAGTCTTAAATTTGCTTAAAATATAGCTTAAATAAGTAGTCTTTTCAGACTTGTGCCTTTTATTGCTTCATTTGTCTCTCTTACATATGAGTTTTATGGCAGACCAAAGAAGAATGCTCAGTGAAATATCATTGTGAAACTATTGGGGACAGGTGCAAAGGTTCTTTCTGCAGTGGAGAAAAGCCACTTTAGCAGATCTGTTCTGAACATGATTTGAAATTGATTCCATCCAAGTCATGGTATCATTTACCCTTACCTGCCAGCTGGGAATAACCGCACGTAAGGAAATGCTTGAAACATCATTTGCCTGGGCCATTTTTAATGAGATCATTAGCTGGGAGATAAATTGTGATACTTAAAATTAAAGTCCTATTCTTAACCCAAGGAGTATGGAGGATGAGTAGGGACGATATTCCTCCTGAATGTGTCTCAGAACCATGCCAGCTTTGCTTCTACTTCCAGCAGTTCAGAATACACATTTTCACTTACTACTGGAAATATGCAGGTATCCTGTATTCTTTCACCCCTCTGCCCTGTACCCCTGTCTGTGAAAACATTTAGGTACTTAGCTTGTTTCCCTATCATCTACTAAGCATGGCTATACTGGGACTCACGTCTCCCTTCTGAGTTTGTTAGTCAGGAACCAAGCTCCAAACAAAAATTACCAAAGCAGGAATCTGGAGGGTGGTTTGGTCCTGAATTAAGTGGCCTGGAGTGCTCTTTCCATGTGAAATGCTGTCTGCCTTCTAGTCTTTATTTTCCATCTGAGGAGCCATAACATTCTTGAAAGAATTGTGGTAGTTGCTGTTGTATCTACATTAGCATTATCGCTTGTGTCAAGAAGGTGCTTTTGAAGTGAAGCTGCTGATTGCCCCTGCCTACTGTACCTTGCTTTGCACCATGGAATGAAGTTTCAGAGCTGGATTGAAATGGGTTGTAAGTAAACTTGAGAATAGTCTGCCTACAGTTTATGTTCGTTCCATGAGACCAGAGTACAACTTGTGTGGCACTACACCTCCTGTTTCACCTTCATGTGTGGAGTGTGGATGCCAGTTCCTCAACATCAGCTGTTTTTCTTGCTATCACAGTACACTAGAAGTTGGAAGGGACCTCCAGAGATCATTGGGTCCAATGCCCCTGCCAAAAGCAGGATCACCTAGGGGAGTCTGCACAGGACTATGCTATGCTATCCTGCGTGTTCATTAGACAGCACAGATCGGTTCCTGGATCTTGTAGCTAAACTGACATGCAAAAATCCATGAACCAGCTGTGAGAGAAGTAAAAGTTTTTGCTTTATACTAAAAGCTATTTAGTGTGCAAACTCATTTTGGTAGTGTTGGTTCTCCTGACTGCAGTATAAGTCTTATTTGGTATTCAGATTCAGTTTGGTGCCCTAAAAGAGAAACTCTGTTTCAGGCTTCCCTCAACAGAAGGGTTTGGGGCACTGTAATTCTGAGGAGTGGGAGAAGACACATTTGTGTCACATCAAAGTGAGAGTTAGTCACACTATGCCTGCTTTGCTTGTTCACAACAGAAATGCAAATTGCTTGCTTCATTCCCACGTGGAATTGTGTTTACATGGAAGAGCAAAGGCAAATGTTTCAGCGTTTTCTTACCGAGTACACTTAATCTTACTTGAATAACCTTTCCAACCCACCAGTCACCTACCAGAGAGCTGTGCTTCACTGAAAGATAAGTGCGCTGTAGTAAGAAATAAAGCATTTATAAGCAGTGACAGAGGATTTGGAGTAATTGGGATTTGTGCTTCATTAATTCTTCTTGCTTTTCTGTTATCACTTTGCATAACCTTTTCCTAGTAGCAGGATTCATTAGCTGGGGATTAGAGTTCTCAACTGCCCATACAAAAGAGGTGAGAAGCAAGTCGTCAGCATCTGATGTACCTGTGTTCTGAGCTAGAAGGGCTGTCTGGGCTAGAAGGGCTAGAAACAAGATCTGAGTTTTCATACTTATTCAGGCTTTGGCCTATTTTCTGATAGTTTAAACAGAGAAGCTGTTGTGCTATTTGCATTTTTTTAATAGCTATGCAGAGGTGATTTTCATCTTCACAGCCTCATAAAATGCAAGCTAAACAAAATCTGCCGTCTGTGCTCAACTCTTTGAACTCTGCCATGCTATGAAAGAGCAGTCAGATGCTCTCAGTTCTTGGAGTGTCAAATCTAAAGGTTATAGCTATTGTAAGTTCTTTTGGGGGAGTATTAAACACCCAGGTTTTCACCCTTGAGTTTTTGTAACAGTGGGTAGTGTGCATCTGCACAGAAAGATGTGGAAAACAGGAAAAACTTTGAGGGGAAAGACATTTGGCAAATGTAGCAGTACTCTGCTTTGCAAAATAGGTTGTGCTTTCTCTCTTTTGCAAGGTTTAAAGCTTCACAAACCTGTTGTTTTATCCATCAGGATTGCGATCTTTGGCTTCTGGCTGCAAACACAAAATATGGGCAAGCATACAAGGTTGTCGTGTGGCACAGTCCTGCAAGGAAGCCATTGTTGTGACCATCAGATTCACCTAAGCAGGAGAAACAGAAGTAGAAGATAATTTCTGGGAATGTGCCTTGTGTTGCTCTTTGGTGCTGCTTTGTGAATACCTGAAAATGACACAAAGCAGCCTTTGAAAAAGGGCATTGTCTAGACGGAAAGCTAGGAGGAGTGTGGCTGCAGCACAGGCTGAGGATTTCCAGGGGCTTCTTTTTCACTCCAGTGTACCTGATGTTTGCCAGGGTTTTTGTGCCCCCATCCAAGTATTCTGCCTTTATGTTTGTGTTCCAGGACACACAGATGCATAGAGAATCCTAAAGGGATGGAGTTTGTGTTGCTTTTCTAATGTGACTGTTTTTACAGGTGCTGGGGTGTTGCCATGCTGTAGGTCTGTATTACCATCACTCTGATGAAGTTTTCTGCTAGTTAGTTGCTTGAAAGCATTTCAGAATATGAGAGTTGTGCTGCTGGGTTTCAAACTCTCCCAAGGGGAGTATATTTTATCTCTGGACTACAGGAGGGGAGCCATAGCTCAATTGCAACATAGAATCATAGAATCTACCAGGTCGGAAAAGACCTCAGAGATCATCAAGTCCAACCTATTAACTAATACCTAACACCTCCTGACAACTAAACCACAGCTTCAAGTGCCACATCCAATCCTTTTTTGAACACCTCCAGGGACAGTGACTCCACCACCTCCCTGGGCAGCACATTCCAATGGCCAATTACTCTTTCTGTGAAGAACTTTCTCCTCACCTGGAGCTTAAACTTCCCCTGTAGGCAGTCTGTATTTTAATATCTTAATATCTCTGACTAATATCTTATTATGCCTCTCATATCACTAGCTGCAATTATTATTATTATTATTATTATTGGGTTTTGGGGTTTTTTTTGGTGGCCACAAGGCTAATGGAGAAAGTTCAATATTTGTTTTAAAACTAAAATACGGTCTTTGCCTTTTTTGGGCTGTGAGACATTGCTTAGAGTCAATGAGCTTTAATTCTAAAAGAGTTACTATTTCCTGGGGGTACTTAGGGATTTAAGGAGACAGAACACAGACTAGGCTTTGGCACATCAGTGTTGATCATCACCTAGGCAAAACTTGTAACTGGTCTCCTAGTGCAGCTACCATGATGGGAAGACAAGGGTCTTTGAGGTGTTAATTCCAGGAAGCAAAATGCTTTCCACCTGGCAGTCTCTGAAGTTTACCATGTCTCTAGATTTCAACATCTCAACCCCAGAATTTGTCCATACAGATCCACACATGTGTCTGAGTGCGGTACTGCTGCTTTAGCCTTTACCTTATAGTCTAACCACTTCTCAGTTGAAAAAACAATTGGTTGATGAAAATTCTGCACTTCAAACTTAATTCCATAGCTCTCTGGTTAGTCATTTATTCATGTCTATATTTTCTTACTAAGCTGCCATTGTAAACCTGCAACTTGTCAATATTGTATATGGTGTGGCAGTTGAAGGAGACTTGTCCTTTGAGTTACCTCCATGTGCAGTATTTTTTGAGGCAGGAACTGTCCTGCAGTCGTGCTGATGACTTCAGATACAGTTCTTAGTGTCATAACAATATTTTATCTTCTACATAAAAGGTAGGACAGAAGATGAACTGCTAGGCCTGTGTGGAGCTTCACTGATTTGGAAGTGCTGCAGTGTGGCTACACAGTCAATATTTCAAGACTGTTGTGTGGTATATTTGAACTGCAGATAAACCAACTGCTTGAATACCTGGAGAAAGCTCTGCCTGCTTTACCATCTCTGCTGCAGAACATGTTGCTGTCATTCTCTTGCTGCTTTACAGATCAGGTCTTGTAGTGACATTCCCTTTAGTTCTTGTGGGAATATATTTATAGCACCAAAACAAAAGGAGAAATTTCTGCTTCCCTGCCATCTAGTGTCTGCTATTCTGCTTATTGGTGACCACTTCGTAACTTGTTTTCTACAAAACAAGCTGAATCTACTTTCATTTAGGATAAGGAGTTAAGGACAAGCTTATTGGCTGCAAATACTGTTACTCCTAAACTTGTTTAATAAAATTGCCAAACCTATAAATTTATTTCAGATCTAAAAATAACACAACCTTTTATTTTCTTCTTTAATACTTCATTTAGCTTCTGAAACCTTGCTGTATCCTGGTTCATTGTCTACAGAATGGGACTTCAAATACAGAGATTGCAGCAAGGCTTTTGATACACTTGATATCATGGTCTGAGAGTAAGGCTGGAACACCAAGCAGGTATCCTAAACCAAGCAAAACCTGCAGAGGACACTTGCAGCTGGTTGTTGGGTTTTGACTTTTGGGGTTTGGTTCATGGCATGTAGCACAGAAATTTTATTTTAATTTGATCATCCACCTGCAACTTGTCTCCCAGGAATTGTTTGCTGGTCCTTTGATCTCTTGAAGCACGATTTTGAAGCCTTAAGGCTTTGTGTGGAGGAGGAGTCTGTACATTTAAGCTAAGAGCCTCGTTGTCAGGGGCCTAATAACTGCATCTGGTTTGTTTATGTTTGGATAAATGTCTGTGTTTGTTTTCCAAGTGTTCATATCATCTTGATTAATAAGACCTGGTTGGAGTAGGAATGTTCATTGTGTTAGTAATGGAAATGTGCTGTTTCCCACCTCCAAACTGAAGAGGAAAAGGGAAGCAAGGAACAACAAGGGATTTGGTAGGCTGCATTTAGTCCTTGATCCCTGCAATGATAAAGATTTAACTTGGACTGTTGCAAGAGAAACATAATAATTCAGAGGAGTAAAATCTGGTATGTAATACAGCTTTTTTCCCTTCATGTTCCCACAGTTATCTTGGTTTCATTCTCACTTGCTGGCTGGGAATGGTCTCTCTTTTTTCTTCTCACGACCCCACGCCTCCTCCAGCTTGGGCACTCTGTAAAGTTGTCAGGAGAGTTTGCAAAGGGTGATTATCCATCCAAGAAGCAGAGATGAAGTCTGGTCTAGGAATATGTGGATCAGAGGGCTTCCAGTAGAAGTCACTTGTTTCCCTTTTCCTCTTCAGTTTGAAGGTGGCACAATCCTAATTGCAATGAAGCTATATCTTTAATTTCTCATTTCAGGATTTGAATGCCAATGGATGGAGTGGGTTGTACATTATCTCTATTTGCTCTAAATGTTCTTTGGCACAAAACTGTAGCCACAGTCACCCAAAGATCTGATAACTGTTGCCATGGGTGACAATTTCTATTTTGCTCCTTAAGAGGACAGACTTTCTGAGAAATTACACACAACTGCTAGAGTTTAAATTAATTTCATGTTGTGCCGTGAAAAATCTTAGTCTTTTCTGTCAATAATGTCATGTTTCCTGTGGCAAAGCTACATGTTAGGCTTATAGCACTGTTTAAACTAAGGACAGTCTTAAACTTTAGTTGCATTGTAAGGGAGATCCCACAGTTTGGTGAGTTGTGGATATAGGCTCTGGAGTGATGCTTGGTTCAGGTGCTGGAAGCAGTCAGCTGGTGCATGGCTCCACAGAGAGCTGTGCTGAAGCAGGGTCCCTCAGTACCACCTGTACCTGGTGCTCATGCAACCAGGGCAAGCCCAGTTCAGGGAGCTGAGAAGTAGCCTTGTTTGGGGAACAACCAGCTCCATGAGCCAGGATGCTGTGCTGGCTAACTAACTCCGTCAGTGTTGATGCAAGAGAAGGGGTGGCTCTGTAAGGTAGGGTGTCAGGGAGGTAGGGCCTCTTCAGCTCTGGCTTCCACAACAGCCTGAGTCTCATCAAATGATCAAGCTAGCATGGCCTTTATTTGGCTGCCTTCTTCTATGCCCTCTCTCTATTGATTGTAATAGCTCAACAATAGGACAGACTTGGTGCCAACTGTAGCACTGTAACTGTGTTATGTGTTTGCAGTGCAGGCAACAGTAACAATGTGAGGAAGGACCTTTGCCCAGCTTTTCTTCTCTTTGAGACCAGAAGTACTCGTAATTCTTTAATCAGAGTGATACTGTTATTGAAGGGTGTCATTGAAGGCCAAAGATGTGTTTGTTTGGGTACCACAGATGTGTTTGTTTGGGTACCACAGATGTGTTTGTTTGGGTACCACAGATGTGTTTGTTTGGGTACCAAATTTGTGTTTGTGTACCAAAGATATGTTTGGGTACCAAAGATGTGTTTCTCACCTTCATGAAAGTATTTAGCTTGTGGGGTGGGGTTTTTTTAGGTCAATCTTAATGTTGAGCTTTCTAGGTTTATGTATTTTAGAGTTTGAATTATCACAATTTGCCAGTTGTGGCTTCTTTTTTTATCCTTCACTTGATATTTACATCTTAGTCTTAATCCAAGGGCTCTTACCAACACCAGGAGTCTGAAATCAGCAAGAATTCTAAAGTATGATCAGGTCCGTGTATTGGCTATGGAACTCCCTGGAGCTGTGTAAGGAGAAGAAGGTGCTGATGGGAGATCTCTTTTCTCTCACTTGTGTGTTCCCTGCCTCCTTTTCATATTTCTAAAGGTTACTGCTCTTTGATACTGTCCCACTAGCAAGGCAACAGCTCCTTCTTGCATGTAGCTCAGTTTTTGAACACTTTTTTCTTCCATGCCATGAAAAGCTTTCTTGGAAGTGGAGTGAAGATGAAGGGAGGAGCAAAGTGCCAGCTGCAGTGCTCTGTTTCAAGCCTTGTGTCTCTTACCAAATGCTGTGGGCTGGGAGCCCCACCCTGAACCGACAGAGGAAGTCGTGGAGCCTATTTGCAGCACTTTATCTCATCTTTTTTACGAAAGCATAGTAAACAAGAGAGAGAATCTAGAATTTGGTGGAGAGTGGGGGTGAACAGCTGCAGCAGAAGGCTTTCTGCCATTCTGCCTTCAGTCAGCACGTCTTTGTTGTAGCAAAGGAAGATCTTACCTTTCTTCCAGGAACTGAGGAGCAGAATGCTTGGCTCAGGGTTTTGAATGTAGCTGTTGCCTTTCTGCAAACACTGCATGTTTGACCAGCTGATTTGCAGTTATAGTAGCGCCTTGTCTGTGATGAGCTAGACACTGCAGACAAGGGAAGCTCATGTGCCATGTCACCTGTCAGCCCATATCTGATAGCTTCTAACAGTGATCTTACTGATAGCAGAAGGTGTTGCAGTCTCTCCTCCCCACCTAGAGCTGTGAGGACATGTGGAGACCCCTTTGCCTTTCTTCCCTCTATTTGGTTGCTTGCAAACCTTGGTGCCTTCTGTGGGCTACATAAACAAATACAGGGGATACAGATATGTGAACCTTGTTTTTTTCCTCAGCAGTTGAGTCAGCCTCCCTCCCCTGCTATGTTTCATTCTTAGAGTGACTGAATTTGGTTCTGATTCCAGTTATTTCTCACAGTAGGTAACAGGAACTTAAAAAATCTGCATATGACCATCTCTGGAAGCTTTGCAAAGCTAAAACTTGGTTTTGTGCACTGCAGGGTAAACCCTAAAAAGAAATGTTCAGAGCATTTTGTCTGGCTTTTGGTCTCTGCTGTCATATTGGAGATTTGGGGTTGGTTCCTGGGCATTGGTTCACTCTGTTCATAGCAGCACTAGTTGGATGCTTTGCAGCAGTATCTCTCTTCATTCACACATTGCTATCCTCAAAATGTGGCTTGGACTGAGTGAACATTGAACTCGTGCTTTGCAGTTTTGGACCCTGTTCCATTGGAATTGATACATTGCTTTGAAAGGAAGATTAGTAACCTCCATCTTTGCTTTGCATAAAGTGTGCATCATTGTAGGTAGTCCTGTGTGCTGCTGCTTAGCTTTAGGGGTCAGATGGAAAGACAGTTGCAATGGATAGCTGCAAACTGTTTTGAAGCAGGGTGGAGGCACGGAACAGTTGCATCATTGATCTCCAGGAACATTTCTTATGGTAGCTAAGGGTGTGACCACAAAGATACTAATGCTTCAGGAATTCTGGTGGTGAAGCACCAAAAAGCTCCACAACAGCTAGTACAGAGACTAAAAAGCCAGTATATATGTGGTGGGAATTGCATAAGATCCTTGCTAGCCAGCCTGGCTGTGGTAGGAAAAGCATCTCTTGCTGTCAGTCATCTAAAGGTGAGGGGGAAAACTTATCCTCCTAACTGTAGATGTTGCAGACTGCCAGATGGTTGTCCAAGTGGGACAAAAGTATGTACAACTCAGTGACTGGACTGTGCTGGACTGTGCTGGACTGTGCAGTCCCAAACCCTGCTGGTGATGCCTTTGTCCATTCTGTCACTATCCATTTTTAGTGTTTGGCTATTTGTGACATCCAGCTGTTTTCCTGGGGCAAACGCCTGAAGACGTAGGGGCTGTGGTTCAGCAGCACGAGGGCGTCTGCTGCAGCACTGGTCTCAAATCCAGCCTGTCATTTCTGACTCTGGCAAGGCAGTTTTTGCTCAGTTTTGCTGACACTATTATTTGTGAAGCTGTGCTCTAAACTAGCATACCAGTC
This sequence comes from Picus viridis, assembly GCA_033816785.1. NCBI lineage: Eukaryota > Metazoa > Chordata > Aves > Piciformes > Picidae > Picus > Picus viridis. The sequence continues at coordinate 21,419,286 of CM066568.1, read as the reverse complement.
CAGGTTCAAATAACTCTTTCCAAACAACTGTGTTCCGAGGCCACAAATGGTTTTGTCAGCATAACTGAGGGCTAACATGCTTTGTCTTAGGCCAAGGTACATGAACAGAGGCAGAAAGTGTAACTGCAGTTTACTGACAGTGAAAATGCCATGCACATGTCATGTAGAAGCAAAATCTGAAAGGCAGGCAAAAGGTGTACCTCACTGAAACTGGGCATGGCAGAAATTACTTCTGCAAAAGAAATGTAAGGGAATTTTCTTCTGCACACAGAGTACAGCAAGAACTCTCAACAGCTAATACTGCTGTGGTAGTTTGGCAAGTGTTAGGTTTTCTTTTTTCTCTCTGACAGCATGCAATTCTCACCAGGGATTCACCCAAAGTTCTGCTGGCAAAGCTAGATCAAGGATTGGAACTGAGTTAACTTGTACCTCCTTCTGGTGAGAGGCAAGTGCCATGGGGAGGTGCTGGAGTTACCTTATGGAGACACTCCCCTAAGAACATGCTCCCCGTGTGGTACATTGGAGCGTTAATGGCCAGGCAGAAATGTGTGGGACGTGGGGGAGGTCATTACTTAAGCTGGACCTACCACCAGACTAACTGTTAAACTGCCTCCCCAGGAAGTCTGTTTGCACTTCTTGGGTTTAGTAAGGTGTGTGACACAGGCTCACCTGGTGCTCTCGTAAGCACTGTGTTTGCAGCTGGTGAGAGGACAGTATTGGAATACAAGCTTGGTGCCAGACTGGCAGCATGTGTTGAGCAGGGCTTTTGGGTGGGGAGACAAGGTTGGTGTCTGATACTGCTCAGGAGTTTCAGTCATTTGATGTAAACAAGGGAATGGTGTCGTATTTATTAAGCCTGCAGGTTGCAGGCTGAGAGGAGGACAGGTCTGAGGCTCACAATATTTACAGAAGCTGAGAAATATAGGACAAACCCCAGCTAGTCAGTGGCATGAATTGAGGATGAAGAATGACTGGCTGGATAGCAGCTCTGCAGGAGGGGATTGGACCTTTCATGGTTTGTGAGCCCAGCACAAGGGAGCATTTATGTACACAAAGGGCAGCCTGGATGGGACACATCAATGAGAAGTGTTATTTAATAAGCATTTAGCTCCATGAAAGCTGGTAAAGCATAGGCTGAAATATGATTCCCCATCTTGAACACTACACTTCAAGAAAAATGCAGGTCAGATGGAAGGAGTCCAACAGAGAGCAAACAAGAAAAGATCTGGAAAAATGGCATCTCTAAGCAAAGGTTGAAGCTTTGGTCATTTTGTGTAACAGAAGACTGGGAAACCCTAAGTTTTCAAGTATGTACAGCTGGCAACAGGAAGAAAATAAGTTGTTCTCTGTAATGACTGCAGGTAAATTAGAAAATAATGAGAATAAATTGTTGGAAGGGAAATGTAAGTTAGACATTCAGAAAGGGTTTGGTTTTTTTCCAAAGGAAGGACATCTATGCACTGGGATGATTTTTCTGCAGTAATACTACATTGTTAAAATGAGAGCTCTTCAGATGAGACAAACCTACTGTAAGGAATAGTTCAGTGTATTTTCTAGTTTAGTATATTTTATCCAGCAGTGAGAAAGCACTGGGTGATTGGAATGTCTTCACCCCTGTTTTCTGTGGTTGCATCTGCTGCTTCAGGTACCAAGAGCTGTGGATATGAATCCTGTCAGTGACAGAAGTGCTGTTCCATGCCTACCTGGTTACTACTGCTTCTGCTCCACCAGCTAAGCCACTCATTTGTGTGCGCTGCCAGAATAGCTCATATGGCTGAGAACAGTGGAGCTTTGTCACTGTGGGTTGTTTTGAGTGGAATGGATGAAGCAGCACTCAGGTGAACAAGCCAGAAGGGTGCAGGGGGCAGGAATGGTTCTGCAAATACCAGTGGCAAGTGGCCAGGAAAGGCAGTGGTAGGAGCTGGAAAAGGGACATAGCTCCACAGCCCTGGTCTGTGCAAAGCTTAGTTAATTTCAAATGGACTATGAATTCACAGCACCCCCCTCTTCTGACATCTCAGCCCCATCCGAGATTGCTGAGGGAAGCAGTGAAGGCTTTGTGCCCTCTTTGACATTTTCAGAGGTCGAATATGAAGTCCTCTGTCATGTTGCCAGCCCAGAGAGCTACAACTCAGTGTTTGTTTCCTAGTCATGAGAGACTGAAATTGTTCTTTACAAGATTCTTCCTGCAGCACTGTTGCATTACTTACTATTTAATGTATAGGTGCTTGGGGGGAAGGTTGCCTGGGTTTTTCCCCTCATGGATTCTTTTCTTCTTGTTTTGTTGTTCTGTATGCAAGAATTGCCCTGGACTACCTGTGACATCAGCTGAACTCTTGCAGTTGACTTTCCTGACCATTTGCTGTGGTCAGGGAAATGTCATTTAAAGTTCATGTGCTGCCTCTTACTGACAGCAGAGGTAGGCAGAAGGGGGAGAGTCAAAAATGACTGCCAGGCCTGCACATTCCGGTGGTAGAGCTTTTAAGGAATGAAGATGAGACCTACTTCTCTTGTCTCCAGGGTAGATCTTTATACTGATCTATAGACAACTGTTGGGGTTGGAAGAGACCTTTGAGATCATCAAGCCCACACTGTATGGTGTCTTTGCTGAAGTGCACCTGAACGTTTGTTTCCGATTTCTTTCTTTCTCTTGTTTCTGATTTCTTTCTTTCTCTTGTTTCTGATTTCTTTCTTTCTTTGTTTCTGATTTCTTTCTTTCTTGTTTCTGATTTCTTTCTTTCTCTTGTTTCTGAACTTTTCTGTGGTATGCATACAAGGAAAGAACCCCAAATTTAAGTTCAAGCACAGGAGTGCTCATGCAGCTTGGCAAGAATGTTTCCCAATATCATTTGTGGCTTGCTCTTCATTGGAGCTGGTGTCTCAACTAGCCAGGGAAGTTTTTTGTGTTATTTTTGCAGTTATTGCAAAACCATATTTTTCACTCTTGCTTTCATTTATCCCAAAGTGCAATCAGTGCCCTCCCATTTCACAGTTTGTGTAACTTTCTCTGGAGATTTCTCTTCTTTGTAACCAGATTGTACGAAACTCTCTTTACTCTGAACAGGAACTGGTTTTCCCCATCCTTATAGGGGTACCCACTCGCTATGATTAGTTTCCAGTTATTGATAATATATTCTAAAGATTGGTCCTCATTCAGTTCTGTGGCCTGACTAGGAAGAAGTTCTTCACCCATGAGGGTGGTGAGACACTGGAACAGGTTGCCCAAGGAGGTGGCGGAAGCCTCATCCCTGGAGGTTTTTAAGGCCAGGCTGGATGTGGCTCTGGCCAACCTGATCTAGTGTGAGGTGTCCCTGCCCATGGCAGGGGGTTTGGAACTAGATGATCCTTGAGGTCCCTTTCAACACTGAGAATTCTGTGATTCTATGATGCCCTGCTGTGTTCAGAATTCCTGACATGTGGGCTATGTTCAACTTTTTACCTCATTGATGTGAACCTAGAGGGATTGTCTCTACTTTGCAGAACACGTGTTGGTCTCAACACTTTGTCTTTGTTCCATTTTATTCCGCAGGAAAGAGTTTAGAAGTTACACATGTGTCAGAAGTTGTTTCTTATATTGTATTTATGCAAGGGCTTTTATTTTTTAGTAGTCTTCTGAGATTTCATCGTGAAGTTACACTTGAGAAATATTTAATTGTTGATCTCAAGTGAAAAATAGCACAAGTAGGGCCTAGATGCAGTACTTTGGAGTTACTAACTGTACGAGTTTAGAGTTGTCTTCAAAAGACATGCAAGTTATCTTTAAAGCTGAAGGGGTTTAGCTCTGCTGTTTAGCTTGATGGCAATTTAAAAGCTTCATCAGGCAGTTTCAAATTTATTTCAGAAATATGAAAATAAATTATGTTCCCTCCAGCTAGTTCTGAATACAAGCCACAATGTGATTGCTTTAAAAACCAAGCTGCTGGTGGATTCAGGAAAGCCTTGAGCAGCTGGTGACACTTAGTTTTGTCACCCTCTTTCTCTGCCTTTACTGTGGGACGTGAGCTTTGTGTGCTCCAAAGGAGCCAGGCAGAGTGAGAGATTCCTCCAGGGTTAGTAGGGTCCTGGACAGCAGAGGATCAGTTTCTTAAACATGATCCATTTTGGCTATGGTTTTATACTGGGCCTGAGGGAGTGAGGAGATCTGTTATACAGGGAGCTGCTGTTAATTCCTCAAGTCTTGGTTTTCTGTCAACAGACAGATGTACTTTCCTGTCCGAGTCTTCCTCTTCTCACGATAGTTTCTCTTACAGGGAACAATGTGTATGTCCTGTGGACCTGCAGAATTTGCAGCCAGCCTTTGCATGCACTCAAAACACAGGTGCAGACTAAGGAAAGACTTGCAGCTTCCTTTGACATTAAAAGATAGTAAAGAGGATTTACAGTTCATTAGAATCCTCCTCCATCCTTCCCACCATTTCATGAGTCTCTTCAGTGTTTCACTGCCATTCCCTTACGTAAGGATTCTGGATATCTTACTTTACGTTAAAGCTCATAAAAGGCTTTTGGTTTGACTCATGTTCTTGGACCTGACTTTGTTAACAGCAGTTAGTTTGGCTAGAAGTGTACCTGTATTAGTCTCTTCAGCAGCCCACAAAATGTCCAGGTCAGTTCCTGTAGCTTCTGTGCTGTCAAACGGAGTATGCCAGTTCACATTGCTGTATACCAACTGGGCAGTGTGTTGAAAGATGCAGGAGGCAGTTGCTGAGGTGTATTTGTTAACTTAGTTGGCCTCAAGGGACGTGCCGAGGGAGAACTTCCATAATTCTAATTCACTCTCTGAATGTTTTCCTCTCAACAGCTCTGAAAAGTCCAGCTGCATTTCATGAACAAAGAAGGAGTTTGGAGCGGGCCAGGGTAAGATGGAGCAGTCTTTAATGTTTGGGGAAAGTCAGCAGTAGTGTGTCTTATGTTTTGGGACATGCTGTAGCTGCCAGTGAGATGCAGAAGGGAATCATTCACGTTCTGGGTGCAATACAGTGCTGTGTAGTCAGCAGTATTGGATGGGGTGTTCCTGTATCTGGGGGTGGTAGTTAACCCTCAATGAACTGTTTGTGCCTCAAAACCATTGAACATGGTGTCTGGATTTCCCCCTGCAGTCTTCTTTGTGGGAGTCACTGATACTCTTCTTCCCCACTGCCCATGTATTTCTTATTTTTATGGTGTCTGCCCTTAACTGCTCCTATCACGGGGAGCTCAGCTTTACCTTCGAACAAAGTGTTTGGTTTCTCTGTTGCCTGCACTTGCTTACCCAGGACATTAGAAATTGAAAACTTAATAGAGAGACACCCCCTCCCCCAGTCTTTCACCACTGAGATCACACAGACCTCTGGCCCTGCAGAATGAGGAAGCCAGGTGTCACACTTCATGTGGCACCTCTGCTAACTTGGGGGGTTCTTGATGATTTGTGTTCCTCAGGAGGCCTCTGGGGATAGGGTTTTAGCCTACAGGGGAATAAAACCTGTTATGACTGCTGGGCTAAGTTTTGGGTTGAAAGTGAAAACAACATCACTATAAAAATAACAGCTGTAATTAAAACCTGTAAGGAAGTGTTAACACTTTAAACTGTGGAAGGGCTGGAAGAGTGGACTTTGTGTTAAAAACAGTGTCCCAAAGGCTTTTCCTTCTTCCTCCCCCCCTTTTTTTTTTTTTCTTTGCCCTAAAGTGTTCTTAATAATTTCATATTTTGGTGTAGTCAGCTAAGAAAATATAAAATCAGTTTCTGATTGACTTTAATGTTTATTTTCTCTGAAGGCCCATCCTGGTGGCCAGTATTTACCAGTCCATTACCTACTGCTGCCAGATTCCCATTCCTGGGTGGTGTAAAGAGTAACATGCTCAGCCCAGACAGGGTCACCTCTGTCCATTGCTCTGTAGGGCATTCTCCAAAGACAGACCTAAAAGCAGCTCTGGAAATGAGATGAGTCTTGTTCTAGCATTTAGATTCTGCCTGCCAAGGGACTGCACAAGGTCTTTAGCTTAATAAACAACATATCTTTAAACAAATAAAAGAGTATGCCCAAACCACAAGTCAGCCCCGAATGCCAGCAGTATACGAAAGTATTTGCTGTGAACAATGGAAGCACTTAATTTATCTTCTGTGTAAAAAGCAATGTCTTGAATTTAACCCTGACACAAGTATAGTGGTGCTGCATAAAAGGGGGAAAGAGGGCTTCAGCTCTTGAGGAAGTCCTTTCCAGTTTCTGTTCTCCAGGGCATCAGTGCACTGTTAGGCTGAGGCAATTACAGTGGAAGTTCATCTTCAGAATAAGCTCATTCTCTGGGTGCTCTGGAACAGAAGATATGCCCCTTCTCTGTTCTGTATTTATTTAGAACTCAGTAGCAACTAAAGATGGTTGTTTCTCTTGTTTGTGCTCTCCAAGATTACATCACTCTTGTGTCTGATCAACTGAAACTGGTTCCTGCTTGTCTATTTTTGCTGCAGACAGAGGACTATCTGAAACGGAAAATCCGGTCCCGGCCAGAGAGATCAGAGCTGGTTAGGATGCACATTCTGGAAGGTATGGCACGTGCTACACAGGAAAACAGCAACAATAAACTTTATCTCAATGACTTACTTAACAGCTTTCTAGTTTGTCTCTGACCTTCAAGTCTCTCTTTCATTTGGGAGCAGGCAGAAGATCATGTCTGTTGCATGAGTTCTTGGGAGGGATTCAGCTCCGCTTGAATGGAGATTCTCAGAAGAATCTGTGATGTGAACTCAAATTGAGCAATTTTGTATAGCTGAGCAACTGTGACATAGAATGGCCATGGATTGCTCTTCTGCTGAGGGAAGACACTGCAAAATATACAACAGGCAGTGAGGCAGATCTCATCTACTTAGTAAGCACCTCCATACTGTGCTGCTGCTCAGGACCACATCATAGGACACAGCTGAAAGAGATGAAAGCGATTTGGATGACATCAATTTTAGAACAGTGACTGTGTCCTATTCTAGAGTCACCAGGGTTACTGCAGTTACCTTATCACTTCAATATCCATCATATCTGGAATACCTTTATATTGCATAGTTACCTGTTGGTATCTGCCACTGTTTTTGTGTGCAGTTAACTACAGTTACCTTTCTGAACCATTGACCATTGCTGGATTAATGCCATTTTACTCACTTTTCCCTGAACAGAGACCTCAGCTGAACCCTCCTTGCAGGCCAAGCAGCTGAAGTTAAAGAGAGCCAGACTGGCAGATGACCTCAATGAGAAGATAGCACAGAGGCCAGGTCCCATGGAGCTGGTGGAGAAGAACATCTTGCCTGTGGAATCCAGCCTGAAAGAAGCCATTATTGGTAAGGCCAGAGGAGAATCTGTGTTGAGGACATTGCCCACAGGTGGCTAAGACTTCCTATCAGTTCACCTGCCTGTCTAAGAGAAAGCAGTCCCATGGTTGGTCTTGTTTTCCTGTCTCAGAATCACAGGTTTTCAGCCCCAAGGATTCTGAAAAGCAGAACTTGTTCTGACACATAGTGCTGCAGAGACACAAAATTATAGGCAGTATGGACATCCCAGAATAACATGGAAGCAATCAAACACCCTAAAGACTTGAAAGACTGTGTAAGATTGCATTCTCTAGATTCTCTCCTTAAAAATTCCTCTCTCTCTGTATAGCATGTCCACAACCTTTGCTCAGGGAGAACCCTCTGACTTACATCAGGGAGAAGAGACAGAACATAAACAGGTGTGATGAAACAAAAGCTGTCTGTGAACTTAAAAACTTCAGAGGATTCAACTCCTTTAAAAATAAACCAGAACAGATGTCATCATGCCAGTGCCATTCCAAGGGCTGGAAGGAATGCTGAGGAATACCCTTCCCACTGCCTCAGCACTGCTCTTTCCCATCTCCCCAGACTGAGGCTGTGTGCCTCTGTGGTTATTCATCCCCTCAAACATGCACAGCTACTTTTAAGACAAATGGGACACAACTGTGAGCAAGATGAAATACTTCTCATGAAAAAGAAGGAAAAGGACAGTTTGGGACAGTTTGGCTTCACAATTGCCAAGAAGTGGTTGAGGAAGAGAAAGAATGGACTTGTGAACTGGAGCATTAGAGATGTGGCTTCCCCCTGACTGAGCGAAGCACATCTGTCTGGGGTTTTGTTGCTTTTGCATTAGGTGCAAATGAGAGCATTTTCCTGCTTACCAGGACTGACTTGAGAGCATGTGGTCTAGAAACCATTGGTACATCACAAATGTGCACTCAGATGAATTTATCTGCTGGACATGTAAACCAACAGAAATGCTAATAGCAGTCAGGGCCACTGCTAAATGCTTTGCCCTTGTTGCTTGTGAAATTACAGGAAAAGTTGGGGTTCTGTCTTGAGGAGGAATTCTACCTTCCACCACACAGGATGAACACCAAAGAAGTCATGACTCACCCTTACCACCCTTACACTGTCTAGCCTTCTTCAGCCTCACATCTGACTACCTTCTTTTGGGTGCCAGATGATAATCAAATAAGCCATGCCCCAGAGCTGGGTTTGGGCAGAGTTAAGTAGCTCTTGTTAAACTTCCTAATCCTGGCTCAGAAGCAAGGGAAATGGTTCACTCCAGTCTGCATTATTTTATTCTACTGATAGCAGGGATGAATGCAAACACTTAAAACTGATGCAGTTTGGGCTCTGTTCTCTCAGTAGCTTTAAGCACAATTTAGACACAACTCTCCATTCCTTCATTATCTTTGAGAAACCTCTAGTGGCAACTGAGCTTCTTACTCCACTTTAAAGACCACAGTTGATGTTTGTGTTTTTAGTTGGACAGGTGAACTACCCAAAGGTTGCAGACAATTCCTCCTTTGATGAGGACAGCAGTGATGCCCTCTCCCCAGAGCAGCCAGCCAGCCACGAGTCCCAGGGGTCTGTCCCATCGCCGATGGATTCCCGGATTTGTGAGTCTCTCCCTAGCACCACTGGCACATCAGTAGCTCAGGTGAGAATGTGATGACCTTCTGCAGTGCCCTGGAGCTTCCCAGCTTCTGCTGATTTGCAGCAGAGGATCCTAAAAAGTGAGACCGAGGATCCTTAAGAACTGTAGTCTGTGAGGTTTCACAAGGGGCTTAGCTCTGTGTGATACTGGTGAAGTCCTCTGGTTCTTGAGAAACCCTCCTAGTGGTGCTGTGTGGATGGGGGCACTCTCTGCTTGGTGACACACACCCTGTGTGTGACTGAGTCTGGCATTCAAAGTTGGGAGATACGGGAGTGGGATTTTGATGCCTTTTCTGCCCTTGAGGAGTTGTGCTACTTCTCCTGGACAGATGCAGCGTGTTAAAGGAGTCTGCTTAATGACTTGAAATCTATTCTGCTTTCCTGGACACTTTCTGCACTCTCTTAAACTGATTCCCTCCTTGTATGTGTATTCATTATGCCGCCTTCTGTCCCTGCAGGGTACATCCCAATTGCAGATTAATGCAGATGCCACCGAAACACTTTTCCTACCTGAACAGCCACCCCCACCTCTGCCACCTCCACCTCTTCTGCCCCCTAGTCTTACAAATGGAGTGGCTCTTACTGCTGCCAAGCCCCCAACACTCATTAAGGTACCATTCTGGATGATTTCTTCATGGGTTCTGGTCTGAAGGAAGTTACTTTGAAGAAGATTTGGAGTTGGAAATATGGTGTTAACGGATGCAAAGTGTCTTCCTCAGACACTGGTTGTGGCATATTCAATAGGTTTTTCTATTCCATGATGTATTCACCTTATGTGAGATGGGTCCTGAGTGCATTTCAAAACAATTAGCACTGCATTGAATAAGGTCTTGGGTGCTGGGAGAGGTGACTTGCATCATGGTGCAGTGTAAGATTGTAAGATGCTGCCACTATACTGTTGTCTGAGTTAGAGAAGGATGGAAAGACCCTGAGGTCAAATCTGGAGAATTTTGAAATGAAAATCCCAGTGTGTGTAGTTGACATGGGGTGTTATATCAGTGTTTCCATTCTTACTTGCTTCCTCCTTTTCTTCTCAATAGCAAAGCCAGCCCAAGTCTGCTAGTGAGAAGTCTCAACGCAGTAAAAAAGCCAAGGAGTTGAAGCCGAAAGTCAAGAAGCTTAAATATCATCAGTATATTCCCCCGGACCAAAAGCAGGACAAGGGAGCTCCTCCCATGGATTCATCCTATGCCAAAATACTGCAACAGCAGCAGCTCTTTCTCCAGCTTCAGATCCTCAACCAGCAGCAGCAGCACTACAACTATCAGACCATCCTGCCAGCCCCACCAAAGTATGGGTCCTAAATGGCAGCTCTCTCTTAGGAAGCCTTTGCTTCCCCAGTACTGTTATCAGAGACACTGTGTTCTGGGTTTGAGGTGTGGTCACTGGGTGTAACTCACTCAATCTTGTTAGGTGACAGGGGGCCTGCTAAAGGGCTGGTATCAGATAGATCAGACAAAAGTAACTGCAGTGAGTTGGTTGGCAGAGAAAGGTCCATGGATACAGTCGAAGACACCGGTGTGCTGCTCTAATGCCTAGGGGGTGGCACTGGTGACCCAGGTGTTTCTGACTGTATGTGATTGTTTACACTGAGGGCCTCTGGGGCCTTTTTGCCTCGGTTCTGATGCCTGTGTTTTTTCATTCCCTGCAGGCCTCCAGGAGAGCAGCAGAGTGGTGCCAGTGCCCCTGCTGTGCGCAATCTCTCTGCCACAGTCAGCAGCACATCTTCAGTATCCTCTGGTTCCAGCGGGCTGATGCGACAGAACAGTAATGCTGCAGTCGGCAAGCCTGGCCCTCTCCCTGCCAACCTGGATGAGATGAAGGTAAATGTCTTGTGAAGCTGCACAGCCCCTTTTTTGGCATGGTAAGGGGGCATTACTGAGCAATCTTGCTGTCCAGAGCAGGGCTGAGGCAAACTTACAGCAGTTAGTGCTAGCAGCTGATATTGCTAACCTACAGTCTGTACCCGAGGTGAAAGCTTGCAGAACGGTCAGTTTAGTCGCCTGCACTATGGCTCTGGTGGCTGTTAATAGTTGTTCTGGTTAGAGTTTATGCTTTCTTAATGTTGCCCTCTTTTGTAACTCACATCAGGTAGCAGAGCTGAAGCAAGAGCTGAAGTTGAGGGCCTTGCCTGTCTCGGGCACAAAGACAGACCTGATTGAGCGTCTCAGAGCCTACCAAGAGCAGAATGGTGCAGCCAGCCAAACAACCCCCACTCCCAAGCCCAGCACAGCAGCTGTCCTCCCAAAAGCTGCTGAAGTGGTGGTAGCTTTCCCAGCTGCCAGGCTGAGCACAGGGCCAGCCCTGGTCACCACTGGCATTGCACCAGCAGAAGTAGTAGTGGCCACAGTCACCGGCGGGAGCGTGATGAAGTTCGGCAGCACAGGCTCAACTCCTCCTGTTTCTCCAACTCCTTCTGAGCGCTCACAAATGAGCACAGGGGATGAGAACTCAGCCACTGGAGATACCTTTGGAGAGATGGTGACTTCCCCCTGACCCAGCTCACCTTGCAGGCATCTCCAGTACAGTTTCTGGTGAAGGAAGAAAGCTCCAAGTCTGCCTCCTGCAGCATAAATGCGATGACCAGGTCAGAGCGGTGTAGCACAGGTAACAGCAGAGATGCAGAAGTTAGGGACAAAGACCAGATGCTGCAGGAGAAGGACAAACAGATTGAGGAACTCACCCGCATGCTGAAGCAGAAACAGCAGCTGGTTGAGATGCTCAGGCTACAGCTAGAGCAGGAGAAACGCTCTCAGCAGTCACTATCGGCCCAGGCAGCTGCAGCAGAAGGAACAGCCATTGCCCCCAGCCCAGCAGCGTTTGACACCCAGGTCAAGAGTGAAAACGGATTCCTGAGTTGCCAGTCTGCAAAGCAATCCAGTGGCCAAACAGACCAATTCAGCCCTGCACCAACCACTAGCCAAATGGACACTTCGAATCCAAGCCCGGTGCCAAAGAAAGCCGTGATGGTGAAGCAGGAGGTGCCAGCCACGGAAGCGGAGCCACCGTGCCAGTCCCACAGCCCGCGACTTGTCCTTGGCCAGCAAGGGAGTGCCCTGAGCGACCTCATCAAGGGCACCCCTCCCCCCACCCTCATTACGGACTCCACAGGGACCCACATCGTCCTCACCGTGACCAAGCAGAGCGCCGAGAGGCAGGGCCTCTCACCCCATGGGAAGGCAGGGAGTAGCTGCCCAGCCTTGCAGGTAGGCAGGGCTTAGATCACATCCCTGCTCTTGGCAGTAGGGTTCCTCTCTCCCTCTTGCTGCTCCTATGGTTCAGGTTACCATGGGATGACTTAACACGGTGGAGATTCCATGCAGTAAATACTCCAATGTCTGAGCTGCCTGCTCGGGTGGCCGGCCGATCATGGCTTTGTGCAGCGGAGAGGTAAGCAGCTCTGCAGCAAAGCGACAGGAGTTTGACAGTGATGAACCGTGTCCAGCGATGCTCCGCTGCCCATGTGCGTCACAGGCTCTTCAGCCTGCTTCCAAACACATGGCTCTGCCTTTTGTCAGGCAGGATCTCAGGCTTGGAGGACAAGGGCTTGCTGCCACGTTCCACTACTTTTTGAAAGAACAACTAAACGATGCCTGCCATGATAGTAAAAAAAGCAGAGTGTATTTCACCTCCTGTCCTTTACTGGAGACATCATCATCAAAGTGGTAGTAGACAGGTCACCTTATCTACTGACAGCTGAAATCAGACCCCAGGAGCAGACTCTTCCTTTTTGACAGCTCTTTGTTTTAATGCATGTCAGCATTTCAGTGTTAACAGAGTCTTTAATCAGAGATGATCTCCTATTCCCCTGCTGGCATGAGCTCAGCACTTAACAGAAATGTTCCAAGTGTTTCTTCCAGGAAGGGATAAATATGCCTGGGTTTTATGGCCTAAGTCAAACCCCAGCAGGTTCCATGGCATCAAAGAAGATTTTTCATTCTCTGCTGCTACTTTTCTTGCACCTCCTGCAAAGCAAGTAGCAGCATCTACCATTGAGGATAGGCACTGAGCAGGCTGCATTTGCTGTGTAGCAGGTGAGATGCCAGGCAGCTGTTAAAATATCAACATCCAGTGTCATCCTTGACACCCTAGGGTATCTCACCTGAACTCCAGCCACTACTCCAGAAGGGCACAGGTTAGGTCTGCTAGCACTTGAGGGATGCCATGGATAGTCTAGGGATTCAGACTGGTACTACCTTCTCTTTTAGAACTCTGAATCCCACCCCAGCCTGATTTTGCTGCCTGGTGAAACACAACAGTTGACTAAATTTCCTAAAGCGTAAAGAGTGGGGGAAAAGAAACTTCCTGAAGCCTTTAAGAAACACAAGCCTTGCTCTGTGATGTGGCTGGGCAATCACTTCTCACAGATACCCTTCTCTTTCCAGAGAGTACAATCATCACCCTCTAAAGCTTCCAGCCAGCCACCGTGTCAGCTACCCAAAAGCAGCCCTCCACAGCCCACGCAGCAGCAGAAGCAGCAGCAGACCCTGCAGCAGCAGCAGCAGTCCAGAGGACTAAACCAATCTGTCAGGAAGGTAGTTCACTGCCTGCTCACTTCTCTTCCTTGTTTTTCTTTGCCTGTTGCTGAGGGTTTGCAGCAGTGGTGGGAGGGGGCACACATGCACAGGATGGTCAGTGACCATCATGATAGCAAGTAAGGGCTCACAGCCACTTCTGCCCACCCAGTGTGTCAAAAATACCCTCCCAGCACATCCCACTGGTCTGTGTTAGCTTCTAGCCCTTTCAGGAAGAGAGCAGACACCAGAGCAGCTCTGCTGGCCAGGATCTGGGGTTGCTCCTCTACCTGCAGGTCACAGGAGAGATGAGCAACTTTCCAGGAAAACCAGGATGGGGACCCGCATGTACAAGGGTTGGAGCTGGCATTCGGCTGCTGCCCAGGGATCACTGCTCCAGGGGATCAAGCTTCAGTGTGGATCATGCATAGCTGCTGTAGAGGCCTGATCCACGTTTTAACTTTTCTTCTGGGCAGTTGTGTGCTGATTCATCTGGTAAAGCTGAGTCACCAGCACCACTTCCTGCAACACTTGGGGTTTCCTTTGGAGGTCTCTGGTGCTACTGAGGGCTCTAATGCTCTCCACCCACCACCAGGCTGTGAAACTTGCTGCCAGTGAAGCATGACTGTGTCCCCCAAAGCAGGCACTGCAGAGGGAGGTGGGTGAAAGATACAGAGCTGGCTGAACAGAAAAGGGAAGTGCCCTCTGCCTCCAAAGTGCTAGAGGAATTCCCCACCTGGAGAGATGAGGCTCTCCCCATCCAGGAGCAGCCAGGGGCTGGGTTGTGGTGTGGTTGCTTTAGTGTTTGAAAACTCAACAAAAGACTTCCAGCTGTGAGTTGGAAGGGAAATCTGTCTGCCCCTCCTGCAGCCAGGGCAGAGTGCTCCAAGTGCACAGAGGAAGCCAGGCTGGCTGCTGGGAGCAGAGTGGTGCAGACCTCTGCAGCACTGACCAAGAGAAGGGCTGATTGTCTGTCAAAGCAGCTGTGAAACAGGTGTTGATGTGGAGTTTCTTCCTTCTAACCCCCTTCTGTGTTCATTCTAAACAGCCCTCATCCCAGCCTGGCTCTCCTGCTGCCCATTCTCCATCCCAGATGGACCTAGAGCAGCAACAGCACACAATGCTCTTTGGAAGTCCTCCACCTCCTCTCCCTGTTCCCTCAGCCCCCATGAAAGAGCCACCAGGCTATGAAGAGGCCATGAAGCAACAGCCAAAGGCCCAGGTGAGAGCAGTTCTTCTCCCTGGTTTACTTGGAGATTGTAACTCTGTGTAGATTCCTGATCTGGGCCTGCAGTGAGAGAATGGAGACACAACTGTGCCTCCCTAGCAGAATTCCTTCTGGAAGGTTTGGGGAAAACCCTAAACCATGGGTAGGGATCCCAAGCCACTCATGGCCTGGTGAGTGTTAGTAGTACAGAGTTGCTTTCTATCCAGTAGCAGCCTGGGGTTATGGGGACTTCTGGTGCCATGCTGCCCTGTGCTCCTTCTTGCTAGATAACAGAGGGAGGAGAACCAGCCAAGGGTGTTGCTGGAGGTGAAAGTTCCTCTGGTAAATAGGAAGCTAATGCTGTGGTTGCTCTTCTCAGGAGAATGGCTGCTCCAGCCAGCAGATGGATGACTTGTTTGACATTCTCATTGAAAGTGGAGGTAAGGAGACAAATCCAGCATTTCCCATAGTCCTTGGGTTTGAGCCTGGAGATCACAGAGCACTGGGGAAAGAACTGATGTGCCTAAGGTCTGTGTCCCTGCTGGTGTCTTCAGTAGTGGCAGCAGTCATTAAGGCCCTGAGGGTGATGTCGGTCAGGCATGAGTATGCTAGAGAGCTTCTCAGCTCTGGGCACACCTCTTCTGCAGTACTGGGCAGAGCTTGAGCTCCCCAGAGACAGGCTGAAAGCATGCAAGAGCCGGCCAGGCATGGGCATAGGAGGAGTTTCCTTGTCCCAGTGGTCGATGGTAGCTCAGTCTGAGAGGTCCCTGTTTCCCTGGGGGTGGGAGGGATCCTTCTGGTGTTTGACCCAGCTCTCCCTCACTCTGGCCTGCCTCTTTGTTCCTTGCACAGAGATTTCTGCTGACTTCAAGGATCAGTCATCCCCAGCTGGGAAAGAGCCACCCGTGGCCCCGGTCTGCTCCCCACCGCCCAGCAGCCACCCTTCCTCAGAGCTGGCGGTGCCAGTGTCCTTGGGGCAGCCTGTGCCCGTGGGGCGGCTGGAGGACTTCCTGGAGAGCAGCACCGGCCTCCCGCTGCTGACGGCAGGCCACGACGGGCCGGAGCCTCTGTCCCTGATTGATGACCTCCACAGTGAGATGCTGAGCAGCTCGGCCATCCTGGACCACCCGCCTTCGCCTATGGACACCTCCGAATTGCACTTTGCTCATGAGCCGTCCGGGGGCATAGCCCTGGATCTGGCTGAGGCTAACCTGGACAGCATGGACTGGCTGGAGCTGCCAGGGGGCCTGTCATGAGCTTGGCTCCCCTCAGCACTGCGGCTCCCAGCCTCTTTTCCACAGACTTCCTTGATGGACACGATCTGCAGCTGCACTGGGATTCTTGCTTGTAACTCTGTGAGCAGAGACTGAAGGGAATGGGGAGTGGGAGGGCACAGGCATGCAGGGGGAAAAGGCCAGTCAACCAAAAAAAAGAACAAAACAGAACTGAGCTCCTGGTATTTGTACTCCTCCCCCAACAGTGTCCTTCCTGCATGGAACTGGTGCTGCTGGCAAAGGCAGACCTGCTGCTCGGGCAGTGGGCCAGGCCAGGGCAGGGAGAACCACTGCTGGGGGGTAAGAAGAGGCTGTGTGAGCTCTGGGGCTGGTGGCCTCCTACCCCCTCAGTGTGGCCTGACCCAGCTGGGGTGAGAACCCTGCCCTTCAGGGCAGGAGTAGCCATGGCCTCATGCAGGGTGCAGTGAGGCCAGGCACACGTTCCCTCAGAGCAGGGCAGAGCACCACTGGGCCCAAGCCCTTTCCAGAAGCAGCTCCCACACCTCGCTGGGACTGGGCAATAAAGGGCCTTGCACTGGTTGAATGGTTGCAGAAGGGGATTCTACCTGTGGAGCGGCACACAAAGGCAGGAGTGCTGGTTGGGAGCCCAGCACGGCTGCTCTCTGCACCACCTGCCATCTGTCAGGGGAGGGTCTGATCTGCCCCAGGGCTGTGAGGAGCTGGGCAGAACAGGCATCTTTTCCAAACATAGCCAAAGGGAACCAGGGTTCCCCAGCAACCTGGTACGTGTGTCCATGCCGGTTTCCCAACTCCCGCCGAGCGTGGCAGAGCCCTGCCTCCTTCCTTCACTGCTTTCGGCTGCAGAAGAGATTTTTAAAGGTGCTAAAATCCAGGTCCTTATATGTTAAATCTATCCTTCAGTGCCCCAGACCTCTGCTGTGGCTCCAGATGAGCCTTCAGACATAGCCCTGTCCCTACAACTTCTACATCACTTGTGCCACCTCCAGGTGAGCAAGGCAGTCTGCCTTGGTGGGGGCGAGGGACGAGAAAGTGCTTTTGAGTGCTGGAGAGCGGCACAGCTAGTAACAAACATATCACATGGGGCCATGTGCAATCTGTCTCCTGCCTTCAGCTATGCTGGTGCCTCCCTGTAAATAGATGCCCTAGTGGAAAGAAGCAGCTGGGCCTGTCACCCAACAGGCAGGGAAGGGGAAGTGGCACTGCAGAAGGGGTGTTTTGTGGCTCAGTAGCACGACTGTGAGAGCCCCTTTCTGGGGAAAAGTAATGGGCAGCTGACATCTGCACTTCCTTCCCTCCAGCCCCATGGGGTAACAAAATCAGATGGCTGCCTACTGTGAGCTGCTCTGTCCGGGTAGCTCCTGCCATGCGGGTAGCTGCTGACTGCCGAGGGGGCGGACAAGGAACGGAAGCCCAGCGAGCCATGGTGATGATATTCTCTGAGCAGGGTTTTGGGTTGGAAACCCACATTTTGCTATTACTCCTGTCACTTGTAAATTCCTGTCTTCGTTAGTAGCAGCTCACCCCCACCTTTACCAGGGGAGAGACAGCCCAGCTCTGCCCCACCTGGCCTCCTCACTGCACAGCTGTTCCCACTTAGGCCCCAGCTGGGTCCAGGCTGTGTGAGCTGTGGGAGCTGAGGGAGATAGTTGGCAAGGGCAGGGCTGGAGGCAGTGCCTTTTGAAACCATGCAGCCCGAGGTGCTGACCCTGCTCAGGCAACAAAAGGATAAACTACCATCCTTCCCAGTATCTCCTTGAGGATGCTGTCTCCACCTTTCCCCTGTGCTAGGCTGCAGTGCTGCTTGCTGGAGAGAGGTAGTTGTGGGCAGGCTGCTCCCCTGCCCCTTTGGTACCTGGTGGTGCTCTTCTCCGTGGGGAGGCCTTAATGCAAAGGTGCAGGTACCTCTGATTCACTGCCAGGCAGGTGAACATGAGCCTGTTTTACAGCTGGGAGAAGCTCCTGTTTTTTCTGAGCTTGTTAACTAACTGCATGGGGAGCCACTTTCTTAATCATTCGCTGGGGGGAGCCTGCTGGCAGCTTCCTTCCTTTCTGCCCCCTTCCCTCTCCTCTCACCTACAGCTGGAAGCAAGTCAGAGTATCTTCTCTGCCTCCCTCAGTGTCTGGGTTGGAGAGGATAGCCCCTCCCTACCCGCTTTCTGTTGCCCAAGCTGCAGTGTTGAGTCCTAAAAATGAGAATACCTGGGACTGGTGGACTCTGGCTTCACCCTGCTGAGCCCACTCTCATGTCTCTCCTGAGCCCTGCTGCTCACTGGGAGCAGAGTGCATAAGTAGTTGCCTTACAGAGCTGCCATCAGCCCTTCCTAGGGCAGCTGCCCAGCTTTGGGATCAGGTGGGCACAAGAGGGAAGAGGTTCCTCAGGAGGAAAGTATAGTGGGGGATCTTTCAGTATTGTCACACTCAAGCAAAATGAGCTTCTTCCAGCCCATAATGAGCAGTAGCCTCCTCACACACCACCTGTGTGATTTGTTTTGCAATCAGCAAAGAAAGAATGACATTATCAAAGTGCAGTGAGTGCTGAGGAAGGTGGGAGCACTTCACCTGCAGCCTGGCCTCACCCAGCCCTGGTTCAATGCACTGGGCCAGGCACCCCACAGTCCTTGTTGGCAGAGATGCCAAGGCCTGTTAAGGATTTAGTCGTTGCCCAGGGTTGATGGTGAAGGGCTGAGCTCACAGCTGCTCCCTTTCACCTGTCCCACCCACCTTTCTTTGTGGAACTTTGTAGGAACTTAATTACATTAATTTGCCCAACATACTTGAAATTGGCTGATGGAGCCCAGCTGACACAGAACCATGAGCCTCACCTCCTGAGGAGCCCAACCAACCTGCCAGAGCCCCTCTGCACAAGGGGATTCTGCCAGGAGAGCCAGCAACAACCCTATGCTCAGGGGCAGAGGGGAAGATGGTTTCTCATTACAGGACACACCAGAAAGTCTTTTCCCCAGTCACTGCCCAGAGCAGGCTGAGCCCAGTTCTCTGCTTTCTTACTATTATTTGTTTGAATAATAGTTCAGTAGTTCTTTGTTGGAAGAGATATTCCCCTGGACATACATTTTTGCACCCTTTTGGGATTAAAAAAAAAAAAAGCAAAGTCTGATGTTCTGCCTCTACCTTGAATGTAATCCTGAATCTTTCTGCTGTAACCACTACTTGTTTGTACGGTGTTTCTGACGAGCACGCGCTCTCCCTTCCACTATGCAGCAAAGGGCGAGGGTGATCGGCACCATCCGAGGCAGATGGTGCTGGGGCAGCGGATCCAGAGCGAGTATTCAACTGGAAAAGGGTAAAAGTGACAAGTTAATGGGGGAGAGAATGGATCTTTAAATTGAATTATTTTTTTTCAGTTACAAATATTTGAAAAGGAAAGAAAAAAAAAATCCATTTTATTAAAAAAATTCCAAACAGCCACCTGCTCAAAAACTTTTCTGCTATGCTGGTGGGAGGGCTTGGGGCTACTCTGCCTTTTCCAGCTAAGGGTGGGTGATCTGTCTGGGTCTTTCTCAAATCTGGAAAAAAAAAAAAAAAAAAAAAAAAAAAGACGTTTGAGTGGTGGTGCCTCCTCCTTTCTTGGCTGCAGGGAGAGTCCCTCCGTGTTTGGAAGTTGCCTACCCCACAAACAGAAGTAGGTCTTCTGGTAGGAGAAGCGTGGGCAGCTTGTATAGCCCAGTAGGCTGGTCTGTAGCCCAGCTGTTAGGGTGGTGAGATGACATGACAGCCTTCCTCAGCTGGATGCCAAACTGGAATTACTTTGACAAAACCCACTGATTTTTCACATCAGTAAATATGCTGCAGCTGCCAACTTCCCAGGAGCTTGGGCTTCTGACCATGGTGCTAGGGCCGGTGCCCTGTTACTGCCCCGCTTTGCAGATGAGACTTCCCCTGCTTTTCTGGAGAAGCTTCTCATACAGACACCATCATGACCCACTACTGCCCAGCCCTTTCTGCCAGCCCCCTCCTGCAGTGTCCATAGCCCCTGTAGTTTTGAGAGCATCTTTTCTGGGGCTCTGGAGAGCTGCCATTTGGGGAGGGCTGGCAGCAGAGAGAGGCAAGGCAGGGCTGCTACTGCTGGCTGCACAACTGCTCTAGCCCCAGCCACTACCTGGCCTTGTGGCCTGCTCTGATGCAAGAATGGTGACAAACCCACCTGCTGTCAGCACCTCAGCTTGGTGCTAGGAGGAGTCCGCACAGAAATGGGGTCACAATTATCAAATGGCAGAAATGAAGAGCTAGATCTAGCCCTGGCCCTGTCGAAGCAGAAAGCCAAAGCCAGACACTCTCCCAAGACGCAGTTTATTTACAAACCCACCGAATAAAGGAAAGTAATAATCTAGTGTCATCTCACGAGTAGTTTGTGCTCACAGACAAGTGCTTTCAGTAGAAAGTCACAGACTTCATATCCAGAGCCACCACCACAAAGCAGCAATTCTCCACTCCTGACCTGCGTCCCTGCTGCCACCGCAGGGCGAGGAGTTAGTCTCCCTGAGCCAGCTCCAACCTGAACCCCGTCCTGAGCTACAATGGTGCCAAAATATACACGTTCCTGGAGTTAATTTACAGCTTTTTGGTTAACAGTAAAAATCATCTAGAGACTAAAATGACAGCATGAAACACTCTTCTTTAGGGGAGAGGTGGTTTTTGTCTGCTCCTAAACTAGGAGACAAAGCCCATCCCCTAAGGCTGTTGCGGTGGTAACAGGCTGGTGTGATCGGGCACCTCTTGTCAACACCCTACACCCCACTGCCAGAGAGGTAGGAAAAAGCTGATGCTGGGTTCCCCCTTTTCAGCCCTGTTTCCAGGACAGAGGAACTTGGACAAGTGCTTCAGGTTTTGTCCTCCCTCTCCCCAGCAGAGGTGAGCCCTTGGCTGGCAGCAGGGGATGTGCCATCCTTGCTCCCACGCAGCAGGGAGTCTGTCACCAGCCCAATTCCACTTGCACCTGCAGTGCCACCTGCCAACAGCAGCAGCTCTCACTGTTCAAAGCCACCCCACAAGGGCTGCCTCTTCCCCACAGCTACAGCAGATGCTGGCCCATGGGGCAGTGGGCCTGGCTGCTTCCCCAGGCACCAAGGGGTAGGCAGGGCTGAGGCAAACAGGACATGGTGGTGGCAGAGATGGGCAAGGCTGGGAGGGGGCACTTGCTTTTGTGGCCAGAACACACTTGTCACTTTGCAGTATCAGCCTCAACCATCACCTCATTTTGGGTTTGTAGCTTGGCCTCTCAGAACTGTTGCCATCTGTCCAAGGTGGCCTGGCAGCGCCCCCTCCCCCAGGGGGATTTTGTCACAGATACAAGTGGGTAGGGTGGGGAAGGGCAGGGGTGAGACATGATGGGAGTGGGGGGAAGGAGTGTGCGCCACTGAGAAGGTTCCCCAGGATGGGGTGGAGTGGGGGTCACCCATCTATGTCCCAGCTGAAGAGATGGTGCTTCACGAGCATGTCCTGCACACCTTCCTTCAGTGGCTTCTTCTCCTTGTCCTGCAGGATGAGAGAGACCCAGGTCAGTGCACTGCACCCAGAAGAGGGAAGGTTGTGTCTGAAGGCAGACCCCCAGCACGCTGAGATCTCCAGCAGCTTTCTGCACGTCCCACCTCCGTGCGGCTGAAACAGGGAGAGGCTCTGTGGTTTAGAATGCTGGGGAAGGGAGAGGCCTGATGCTTCCCTCTGTCCCAGCTAGGTAGCGGCAGCACCTCCACACAGCTCCTGTGCACAGCCTGATGTGGCAAGGACAGCAGCCCCATCCATGGACTGGCTGCAGACCAAGAGGCAGAGGATGGGCTAGAGCACAAAGCTGGGAGATGGAGGTGGTAAGTGAAGCCTCTGGCTGAGGCAGAGAATGGGAGATACCACTTACTCACCTCCCTCTTGATTGGCAGCTCCCAGTCCTGAGAGAGGCTGAAGGCAAATTTGCAGAGGACTCTGCAATGGAAGACAATGATGGTAACACCCCCACACACTCCCAGATGACACTCCCAGACTGGGCCCACAACTGCTGCCCCCAGGCACACAATAGCACAGTTCCTCAGCTTGCCTCGGCAGTCACCAAGCTTACAAGGATGAAATTCCTTGTTTGTTTTTGTTCAAAGGGCAGCCCAGCCCAGCCATCCTGTTTCCCCCTCTGTGGGCTTCACATCCTGCCATGTCCAGGCTGGAAAGAGAAGCTTGGAGACGTGACTCAAGTGCAACCCCTACAGAGCCTGACACAGCAATGCAGGGAGGCAGAGGCAGCCCTGGGCATAGGCCTCTGCTCCTGCTCCACAGACTCCACTCCAGTTTCATCTGGTCCTTTGGCTGTGCTGAAGTAGCAGTGCGCCCATGCTGTGAGACAGAAGCCATGGGACAGCACAGAGGTGGAGGGGACTCCCATCCTCCTACTCAGCAGCAGCACAAGGAGAACAGGGTACCCCCTGTACACACAGGCACACTCCTGGCTACTGACTCTCCCACTGGGCCAGAGGCAACCAAGTGGTGTAGGAAGATACAGGACAGCATCAGCAACAGGGCTGGAGGGGTTTCTTTGCAGCTTTCTGGGGCCGGGTGTGACTTTGCAGAGTGAAAGAGCGCTGGGATGTGTGCTCTGGACTCTAAGCAATGTGCTTTGTGTGGGCTCAGCTGCGTTCAGCCCCTGACACAGCTCCCTTGCTTAACCTAGAGGAGTCAGTGACAGTCAGACTGTCTCCCAGCACATTTCCTGTTGCCTGCTCAGACTAACAGTGGTTGGCAGAGGACTTGGAGACCAAGGATTGGAAAAGGCACTACCGAAGTAGACATGGGGGACAGCAGAAGGCTGCTGATAGCAGAGGCTGCCTGCTTGCCACAACAGCTCCCCAGAAGCCAAGCTCTGCTCTTGATCAGGCAGGCACAGTGCAGCACATTAAACTGTCTACACAGCTGCTGCTGCCTCAGCACACAGAAAGAAATCTCTGCAGTGGGGATGCCTCAGAAGCCCTTGCTGCTACTCAACTCAACGGAGAGGGCCCAAAGCCAGCCATCGTGAGGGCCACCTCCTCTCCACCCCAGACCCTGTCAAGGCCCATGGGAACGCTCACCGCAGCTCGCATTTGATCTGCACCCAGCCAGGACTGCGCAGGAACGACCAGGGATGAAACCACTTCTCCACAGTCTGCAGGCTTGAGCACAGCACCTCCAGCCACAAATGCAGCACCTGCTCACTGCAGCCATGGAGTAGAGGCACATTACTCAGCTGAAGTCAGCAAAGCAGCCCCATCCCTTTGGGACAGTCTATTTTCAGTCAGTGCCATGATCCCAACCCACAGCCCTGTCCCCAGTGGGAACAGGATAACCCAGTACACTTGTGTGAGCCACTCCATTCAGTATGAGCTATTGCTTAAAGCCAGGAGCCAGGCCAGCAGGAAGTACAACAAAGGAACAGGTCCCACTAGGTGACTGCAGTGAGAGGAAAAAGAATGCTGTGGCCTAAGGTGTAGCAAGGTAACTGATGTCCTTGAACCCACTCTGCTCCCTCCCAAGCTCCTCACATCCACCAGCCCCTCCACCCTAGGGCTATCAGGCCCATATGACTCACTTGAGCCCAACACAGATGAGGGAACGAAGCTTCACATCCATCTGTGCATGTGCAGCGTCATGTGTCATGTTCACAGCCTGCACGGCCTGCAGGGAGGGAAGATGTGGTCACTGTCAGCTCAGCATCACAGCCACATGCTCCACTCCCCAGAACCCTCCACCACTATCCGGTGCCACCTGCAGGATTCAGAGGGGCTGAGCCTTCCTGATAGCTTCACTTTCTGCCTTTTCCCAGGCACCTGGGTGTCTTCACTGCTTCCCATCAGGGAAGGGCCAGGAGACTCTCAAGCATCTCCCAGGAAACAGACATTGCCCTCCAGAAGCCTCCATGGCAGAATTCCCCACTTCAGAAGCTGGGCTCTGGCAGGAGGTAGCACTCACCCGGTAAAGCAGCTCCTCTGGAGTGAGAACTTTGCCATCTTCATCAAGCCTGCAAAGATCACAGAAGAGACCTGGCTAGCTCCAGAGCCAATCCAGGCACATGCAGGCCTTTCACCCTCCATACCCCAACCCCTCTCTTGCTGCTGCTGAGCCCAAAGGTGATTCTGCAGCCATGAGAGAGCAAGATACAGACCCAGAAAGAAACATGGGGGCCAAGGGAAGCCAGCCTCAAACCAGGACAAGCACAGCAGCCCGCTGACACCACACCCACAGGAAGATGGGGTGGACCACGGCCCTTGTCAGCGTGGAGAGCAGCAGCAGTTTGATGAGCACATGAAGCAGCTGGGTCTGTCCCCTGCCCTCAGTGAATAATGTGGCCTCACCTGTAAGTCTTGCAGAGCACAAGGCGAGAGTACACCGAGTCAAAGTCCCGTTCCACTTCCCGGCCTGCAGCCTAGTGGGGCACAAGGACAGTCAGCACTCAGTGCCCTGCCCTCACCCCAGCCCTCTGGCACCCCAGCCCCATGAAGGGAACTGAGACCTCTCACCTCTTCAATGAACAGCCAGGGATGGCAGGCCCCCCCAGCAAAGATGGCTTCTTCAATCCATGTTCAAATATGGACTTCAAGGCTGGACACAGTGTCCCTCGCACCAGGTCTGTCACCCCTTCTGTCACTGAGTCATCTCCAGCGATGGAGTACTGAGGAACATGAAGAGCCAGCTCTCAGCATACTGGAGAGGGGGCAGAGCACAGAGGTGGTCCACTCACCTCACCTAGAGCTTCTCTGTGCACATTACTCCCAGGTGCCCACCAGCACCCACTCCCTTAACCCCTTGTGCTTTTGCTGGCTTCTGCTTAAGGCATGTTTGGTGCTACTCCCTGGAGATGTGCTGGGACACCAGGACCTTTGTGCCTAGGTGCTGCCCAGGAGACCACACAGGTGACCCCAAGCATCATCCTGGCAGCCTTCAGCACGTAGGAACTGTTGCAGTTTGGTGTGAAGATAACTGAACTAAGGGGAGAAGGAGCTGCACTGAGAGTCTCTGGGACTCTTAAGCTGCTAAAAGTCAAGATGAATGGGGACAGACATGAATTCCCACACCACTCTGAAGTATCACCCTGACACATACATTCCAAAATTAGGATGAGTGAGATCCTCTCCAGTTGGGAGGAGGACTGCTCAGCAGCTCAGGCTGTGTTTATACACAGAGAGATGATCTGCATCTAAAGAACCAGCCCTGAGAACTGAGTGAGGAAGCAAAATGAGCTGTCAATATTGACATCTCTCAAGGGACTTCTCTTGGTGGGGGTGTCACAGGTCAGCCTCTAAGCCCCTCGTCAATCTCCAAATGCTGAGGAAGAGGGAAGACAGGGTCTTCTCCACTTCCCCTACACATAAGGCAGCAGCTGGTGGTGTCTCCTATCCCTTACTCCTACCCCTTACTCCAACCTTGGGGCCATACTGAGGCATCTGCTCTAAACAGGTGTCCCCTCACCACTGCTAGTTACTAGATGAACCAAAACAGAGTGCATCCTTGGGCACAACTGCTTAGGGAGAACCCTCTGTGGCCACCACAAAGCATGAGTGGGATCCACAGGCTCCAAGGAGGGAGAGAGAACAGGCAGCATCAGGCTGGCAGAAACACTGCCCACAGGATTCTCTTGTGCACCTGCCTGCTGCTTTCTCAGCTTTCCCGAAGTTCATGTCTAGGGTCCTTGCAAGCCCAGGCATCACACTCAGCTACCCTCTGCAGCCTTCATGCTCCCCTTGGTCAGCATCAGGAAGCTGAGCAAACAGGCTTAGGAAGATAAGCTGCCTGATTACATCACTAAATGGTCAGTAGCCAGAGAGAGCAAACAGACTGAAGGAGGGAAAGACAGGGCTCTCTTCTTTTCAACTCTGCTTGTTCAGTTATGCCATAATTCTTTGTTTAATGCTGGGGGGTGTTGCTGCTGGTGGTGGTGGTGGTTTTTTTAATTACCTCTTTACTCCTCTCATCCAAGATCTCCACAAATTTTGCAGGGAACCAACCTACAAAGAGTGGACAAAGAGGTGAGCCTGATGGACACTGAAAACCCCCTACCTCCAGACAAGAGCAGAGCTCAGCAGAAGCTGAGAATAAATCAGTAGGGTCCAGCCCCAAAGGCAGCAGCGAGCAGACTCAAAATCACAATTAAGGCATCTGCAAGCGGAAGCCAACTAAAGGACATTTCCCACAAGCAGCAGAGGTGACATGCACCCAACCACCTTGTGCTGTTTGAAAGAAATAACCAGGCAGCTGCACCCCTGCTCTCATACCCTGCCTGCTTCAACATTTCCCTCATCCCTGGTAGAAGCTCAGGTAACTGGCAGAGCCTTTGCTGCAAGCCTGCCAGAGCAGTTGCTGTGGATCATGAATGGATGCTCTACATTCAGCTCCATTCTCCCCAGTGCAAACCATCCTGCTCTCACCTCTCAGTCCATTCAGCTCTCCCACCCAACAGTGCTCATCCTTCTGAGAAATGATCTGAAAAAAAAGAAGTGGAAAACACTGGTTGAAGAGAGTGCTGTGGCAGGAGGTCTACAGCTGCCTGGCTGTGTGTGGACAATGCAGAGCTGCTTTCTTCTCAACTGTTTGGCCAATGTTCTCTTCTCGTGCAACCCAGGGCCTTCAAGGGCAAAAAGCTACTGCAAATGTGACCCCTATTTTCACCAGGGTTCAGGTGGGATACCCACAGGTAAAATGGAAATGGATGCTTGTACACTTTTACCACAGCCTAGTGCACAGCTTTAAACTGGGACTCAGCTTGGGCCAAACCAATCTTTTGCTCAGCTGTATGGTAGCCAGAAAAGGGACTTGGTGGTTATGCTGAGAATAAGCCACGAAGCAACACTCACAGCAGTACTGCCTCACCCCCAGGAAACCCCCAGGCACACCAACTGCTCCTAATTGAGCTCTGAGGAGATGTCCCCCTCCCTTCCCTGTGGAAAAGGCTGTGTGGTGTCCCAGCTAAGGGGGGCCTGCCCCAGCCCCTGCCCCAGCACACCGTGATGATGTCGTTCTTGCGGAAGCCCAGCTCATCGTCGTCGTGCCGCTCGAAGTCCAGCAGTGCCTTGGCGCGCCGGCGGCGGTTCCGGGGAGCAGGCCACGTAGTTCTCGTGGTCCCGCTGGTGGCTCTCCATGCTGTAGTCTGGAGTCAGATCCTAGCACACATGTGGACGAAGAGCAAAAAAGGAATAAAAAGCAACAGGTCAGACTCCCAGATTGCAGAATCACAGACACATTCAGGTTGGAAAAGACCCTGGGGATCACCAAGTCCAACCGATAACCCTGCTCTACAAAGTTCACCCCTAAACCATATCCCCAAGCACCACATCCAAACCACCTTTAAGCACATCTAGGGCTGGTGACTCAACCACCTCCCTGGGTAGTACATTCCAATGCCT
Organism: Picus viridis; assembly: GCA_033816785.1. Taxonomy (NCBI): domain Eukaryota; kingdom Metazoa; phylum Chordata; class Aves; order Piciformes; family Picidae; genus Picus; species Picus viridis. Next base: position 21,392,008 of record CM066568.1, on the reverse strand, counting down.
GACCACTCTGGCTGTGAAAAAATTGTTCCTAATGTCCAGCCTAAACCTACCCAGTCACAGCTTGAGGCCATTCCCTCTTGTTCTATCACTTAATTACCTGTGAGAAGAGACCAGCAGCAGCCTCTCTACAATGTCCTTTCAGGTAGTTGTAGACAGCAATGAGGTCTCCCCTCAGCCTCCTCTTTTTTCAAACTAAACAGCCCCAGCTCCTTCAGTCACTCTTCATCAGGTTTATTCTCCAGGCCCTTCCCCAGCTTTGTTGCCCTCCTCTGCACTGGCTCCAGCACCTCCACATCTCTCTTGTATTGAGGTGCCCAAAACTGGACACAACACTCAAGGTGTGGCCTCAGCAGAGCTGAGTACAAGGGGACAATCACCTCCCTACTCCTGCTGGACATGGCATTTCTAATACAAGCCAGAATGCCACTGGCTTTCTTGGCCACCTGGGCACACTGCTGGCTCATATTCCATTGCTTGTTGATTAGAACTTCCAGGTCCCTTTCTGCCAGACAGCTTTCCACCCACACTTCCTCAGGCCTGCAGTGTTGCTTGGGGTTGTTGTGAGATGATTTGCCAAAGCTTACATGCCCCTGTTCCCAAACCCCTTCCTGCTCTTTGCAGGCAGACAACCTCACAGAAGAGCTCTCCTTCATAAGGGATGGGTTGAGCAACCCTCATCCTCTACCTGTTACACCTGGAAGGTTCTTTCTTGAGCCCATGCTCCAGGAGTATTTGATCAGCCCTATCCTGTGATGGACACTCAACACTCATGCCTAGAGCACACAGCAGGGCAGATCCAGATGTTCCCACTCACAATGCTGCAGTTCTTGGGATCCACACACTGGAAGTGCCGTGCCACCTGAAGAATGGCCTCACGCAGGTCGGCCACCAGCTCCGTCTGCTTGATGTTCTTGGCTTTCAGTGCCTCCAGATCATCATCCCCTGGGAGAGCACACATATCCAGAGGAAAAGCAAGGCAAGGAAAAGAAGTATAAGCTATCACAGGTAGCAGACTTAAGTTTGTTTGACAGTTCCCAGTATAAAATGAATTTATCACATCCAAGCTTTACTTCCCCTCATTCAAGCTGAAGTTTTCCATGCTGGTCATCTGCTGCACAATGGCAACTTCTCTATTTTCACCAATATTTTAAATCCAAACAATAATATTAGGTAAAAAACATGCCAGTCACTGCACACAAACATCAATAAAACCAGAAAACACTGTAAATCATGTCAGTTCTACCGCTTTGAAGCCGGAACTTTATCTTTTTGCATGGGTATAACTAAAAATTGCCTTCACAAAACTACTCAAACTTGGTGAAGACGACTATCTGAGACACAAGAATGATGCACTGGGCAGCTAAGTTCCCTGCTGCTTCAGCCTGTACTGATTGTATGACAACATTATATACAAGAGGCCTGAGTTCAGGTTGCACAAGCAACTTTCCTGCATTTCTTCACTTCTGTGTGCTTGAATTAACAGCTTCATTGGTCTTCTACCAGAACTTTTCTGTGTAATGCTGTAAGCACCAGTAGCAAGCCTGTGACAATGTATCAGCTTCCCAGAGACTATCAGAAAAGCTCTTCTCTGAAAAGAGCAGTAAACCCCAGCTCCAGACTTATCCAGGCCACCCCAATCACAGCAGGAACACTATTTGAACCCTGCAAATTCAGTGTGTTGTCTTCCTCCGGAGAATCCGCTTCTGTGGTGAGATGTGGCAGTTTCAAGACAGCTACCCAGCTGCAAGGAAGATGATGACAGTGAGGCCTACAAGGGGAATGGCTACGTGCTTTCTGGACATACGTTGGCTGAGGCCATAAGTGAAGAAAATTAAGATTCAAAAGTGTTCACATCAGGCTCTCAGAGCAAGGAAGAGCATCACTGATGTCTGCATTTATGAATTTTGATAGCTGACACACTGGACCACCCTGCCCTGTCTCGGGTCCTGAGAGAAGTTCCTGAACTGTGCAGAGTAAAGTCAGGAGAGTAAAACATTCAGCCAAATGGTCTGCCAGCAAATGTATGACCTGTTTGCCAGTGCAAGAAGGACATCAGAGCTGGGCTGAGCTGCCACCCACTGCCAGTCACCATTAGAATCATAGAATTTTTTCAGTTGGAAGAGACCTTCAAGATCATCAAGCCCAACCATTAACCAAACACTGCTAGGTCACCACTGAACAACGTCCCTAAGCGCCACATCTACACATCTTTGAAATACCTCCAGGGATGGTAACTCCACCACCCTGGGAAGCCTGTTTCAATGCTTTACACCCCATAAGAATACTAAATATTTGAGCCTTGAGAAACACCACTTGTGACCAGCCACCACCTGGATTCAAGTCCATTCACCACAACTCTCTGGGCCTGGCTATCCAATCAATTTTTTCATCCAGCAAAGCATTTTCCCATCCAAGCCATAACCAGACAGCTTCTCCAGGAGAATACTGTAGGAAACAGTGTGAAAGGCTTTACTAAAGTCACATTTGCTAATGTCCAGTCAGGTGGAGGATGGTCAGTCCATTCAAGGACTATCTAACCTAAAATTTACTTTCTGACCAAAGCAAGCAAGTAGAAAACTGCACTTCTTCCCTCTCAAACCTCAGTTCTGTCTCTCTTCCGTCCTTTCTCTGTACTGGTGTTTCCCTGCTTTGCTCACTCCCCTCCTTCCTAGGCTATTCTATCCATCAACACCAGGTGAAAGGCATAGGATTGCCCTTACCAAAAAGCAGAGAGGTGATGCCAGATTTCCTGCGCTGAGTCCTGCGCCGCACGACCTGAGGGAAGAGGAAGAGAGAGAACAAAGTGCACACATCAGGGCAGCTATCAGAACTGAAAAAAGCAATCCCACACATGGCAGTTTTGGGCAAGGAGTCCTGACAGCTACTACTGGAGGGGGCAGGCAGATGAACTGGCAGTTCTAGACATGAGTTGTTCTAGTTCTAAATGCAATGAACCAGCTCTAGTGCTTGATCTGCTCCATGTGCAATGAGTTATTTATAGCTCAGCTGTTACCACAGCAAAGTTCAAGAATCAGCCAGGATTTGACTCAATAATTTTAGTTCTGCTTGTTGCCAGAAGCAGTTCTCCATGGAATTACAGATACATTTCTAATGCCTACTACATTTTAGAATTGCAGGAGTGTCATGTGATTAGCATACGGAGAAGCATCAAGAATGTATCTTCCACACAGGCTTGACAGAAGCTACTACATCTGCAACTGCAGACTGCAGTCCAAGAGGAGACACAGGTGGGTCTTTTATTCAGCTTCTCAAAGGCTGCTGCTGTTCTCTGACTGTACCTTCCAGAGTTATTTTAGTGCATCGGTTTTCCACTAATGGATTAAATCCAGTTCCTACTCTGCATGCTCCAAGCAAATTCTGCCAAAAGCAGATATCATTACTTTTAGTTTCCATTAATAAAATGCATCACTTTCCAGCATAACTCTCATTACTGAGAATTACAATCCATGTCAATATCCCTTGCACCTGGGGATTCATCAACCAGGACAGATCTGGCAGTGTTTCTGAGCACAGACCTCCCCCTCACTTCCCAATACTTTTGCTCCACTTGACAACACAGTCATCCTGAAGCCAAAACCCTCTCAGACAAGAAGACCTCTTGCTCACAAAGAGCACCTGGCAGGGAGCACATAAGGGAACAGTAAAACCAGAGCAGCAGAGGCAGATGGGACGCTGCACACTCACTTTGGATAAGTTGTTGACAGCAGTGGTGGAGCTGAGCAGCTGCCCTTGGTCAGCAATGAGGTAGGCCAAGTGTTTGCGGCGCTGGGTCTCCACCGCCACATCCGTCAGGGAGCCGGCCACGCGCATGGCCTCCCGCAGCAGCACATCTGCGTCCTCGATCTGGCTGGGGATGTCCGACAGCGTGTTGAAGATCGAGGCAGAGTTTTCAGACTGGATGAGTTCATCCTCCTGCAACAAGTGCAGTCATTACACCACACAGAATATATACAGAATTAACCAGGTTGGAAAAGTCCTTTGAGATCATCAAGTCCAACCCATTGCCCAACACCATCTAATCAACTAAACCATGGCACTAAATGCCTCATACAGTCTCTTTTTAAACGATTCCAGTGATGGTGACTCCACCACCTCCCTGAGCAGCCCATTCCAATGGCCAGTCACTCTCAAAAACAGTGAGAGCAACAGCTCTGCTCCTGGGGCTGCCAGCTGCAATTTGACAGAGTACAGCCTGGTCCAGCAACAATGCAGGAACCACTGGATAATTCCATCAAATCTTCAGCAGGAAGAGTCTAAGCTACCTATGGGAGGGGAACAGCTTTTTACTACTCTATGCCCTCAAAATTCTAGCTGGTCTCTTTTTGAATCACAGCATCTATCACTGAAATGAAGTCAAATCAGCAAGGAAAGACAAAAGAGCAGGTGTTCTGTACCCATGGCCAGGACTGGGCACAGCAGGGATCTTGCTGGGGACAAGAGAATGGAAGCTGCTCGGTCTCGCACACTGTAAAGCACCTACCACGTCAAACTGTGCTCCACCTCCCCATTACTCCCAGCAGGCTCACCCTTGCCTTTCCCACAGCATAGTGAGCCACATTATTTTTTGCATAAAAAGGAAAAGATCAGGCAGTTAAATGTAAGCTAAATCAAATACAGTCAGGACAATGCCAGTTTCTTGGTGCACTCAATGGTGCCATCAAAAAGCTTCCCAGTTAACCACAACCATGGCTTTTTACTTCTGTTCACAGATGGTATAGAATCAAGAAGCATCTTGGTTTAGGTAAGATTCTCAGGATGGGATCTAGACTGAATGGAGGAGGGCAGCTGATGGGGTTTAATTATGAGGGGAAAACAGCAATCCCTGAACCCTATGAAGTGCCTTATAAGTTCTTCATGGCCAGAGCATATTCCCAAACCACACACAGAAAGTGGATAAAAATCTTGCCCCTAAAACATTGACTTAAACACCAAAAGACTACACAAAGGAAGAGGAGGAGGTGGAAATTACCTTCATACTGAGCATGCCTAAAGTGACCTGGAAAAGCACCACAGAGCCCTGGTAGAAGAAGAGGTCCCAAATACGAAGCAGCAGCTTGATGTGGACAACACTAGCGAAAGAGGTGAGGAACCAGTGCAAGGTGATCAAAGAGAGTTCTGTGACACAGAAAAGAAACATGACAAGGGAAGTCATCCAACCAATGAAGCTGGACTCTCTTCAGTACTCTCTTCCCAGCTCAAAGATGACCATGCACTCCCCACCTGAGCCAGGAGGTTTGCTCCTAGCCCTGCTGTCCTCCTTTCACAAAGGCAGCACAATAATTTTTGTCTGGGTGTCACCCTGGCAAGACAAGGGATGATTGCTAGGGCACACTTTTACCAATGTCATGCTCCTGGAGCAGCTTGTCCAGGCGGGGCAAGTACTGCACGATGAGCTGCCGCAGGACACGCTGGTCAGTCTGCACGCCCATCAGGGTGGTGCTGAAGTAGGAGGCAGGAACCAGTTCCTCAATGATAGCACACATCATCCAGAATGCATCTTCCTCCTCCAAGAAGAGCAGCAGAGAGGCAGCCACCTAGGATTTTGAAGGAAAAAGAACTGGATGTCCTACGAGAGCCAGAGCTCTTTCACCATTTCCTCACATGGACAGATGGATCAGTATCTAGGTGACCAACAGCTTCCTTCTTCCACACCAGCTCTCCCGCACTCTCCCACTGAAGCGATTTCTCCTCAGTGGAATGCCTATGCCCCCTCCTCCAGCAACAGATGGACTGAATTCTTTCACATTTTTGGACACATGGTGCTACTCTGTTCTCCCTTCCCGTCCTGGAGGTCCTCATGTCTGGCAGTACTGCCTCCAATCACTTGCCCCAGCATAATGACAGACGGTGACTCAGACAAAGTGATGCCTATCAGGAAGGCTCTGAAAGCAGATTACCATGCCAGTACCCTGGCAATACCCAATGTCCGGGTACAGCCAGGCAAGTCCCCGCAGTATCCTGCGCAGCCGCGGCACCCCGATGCTGTTCATGTTGGAGAAGCAGGCGTTGCTGGGCATCGTGCGGAGCAAGTCCTTTTCAATCTGTTACACCACGATAAGCAAGGACAGAGTCAGCTAGCAGCATCTGAACAATGGCTTTCTTCTCTCTGCACTTCCCCATGGCCTCTTGCCTTAAGGAACTCTGCTTCCCCACACTCACACAAGTCCTTGGGCACCAAAACAAATCACCCTATCCAAGCACTGGGGCCAGTTAACATCCTTCACTGACCTGTGGGAAAATGCCAGTGCAGATAGTGACTTGGTGAAATCTCAAGAAATACTTGCCTAAACTCAGCCTCCAGCTTTACCACTGAGAATAGGAGACATACTGGCTGGGAATTTCATCTGCTTGTATTTCAAGCAAGGCTTCCAAACAAACATGTTCCAGAGAGAAACCAACAATCTGGTCACATCCGTGACAGAGGACGTGGAGATGAACAGACCACAGACCTTCCCTGGGCAGTGTTGTTCCTCCTTCCAACCATTTTGAACCTAGCTTCTTGATAAGAGCTGAACACGTGCAGAGTTCAGTTTCTTTTGTCATGGCCTTTGCTTCCTTCCACAAAAGGAGATGTCAGAGGAAGAGGGAAAGCACCCTGTAACAGTCTTTTTGGTGTCAGACTTTGCATTTGAGGGAACAAAGACAGTCCCTGGGAGCAGATGTCACTACTTTAACAGAGCTGCATCTGTCAAGTCTTTCACCCTTCAATTCCCACAGCAAATATCAGGATATTTCCTGAGATGCAACTGCAGCACTGTTTTCTAGCCTGCAGGTAGCATGGGTCCAACCCCTTTCCTGCTTGTCCTAGGAAGGAGGGGAGCTGCACAGTTGCTATTCCAGTGAAATCAAGGATTCAGCTTTAGAAGGATTCAACCACACACGTGCTCTCTACCACCACTGCTGTGGGCAGATACCCCTTCCTCATCACACAAGAAATCTTGCCCTTCTCCCCACTGCTTTGTGCCCAGTCAGCACTAGGCAGTGTGTCCTACCTGTTTGGCAGCAATGGTTTCATCATTAGAGCTGTTTTTCACAATCTCTCGATATGACATCTCTGAATTCCTCTTCTTCTGCAAGGCTCCCGACAGGCGCATCCACAGCTGGGGGGACAGGATGAACAGAGGTCAGGAGAGTCACTAAGCAGCCACAGAAAGCCATCATCTGGCACCCACTCAACCAAGAGGAAGTAATCTTTCTCCATGATCTCTTACTCCAGGCAGGAGGGCCTGAGCAGAACGGCAGCACTCTCACCTGTGGCCTCATGCTGTGCGGAATGCCGGCTAGCACCAGTGAGCGCAGCTTGTCTGAATGAGGTAGGGTGACCTCGATTTTGTCCCAGGTGAGGTCACCCACGTCATGGTTGTGTGTGAATTCCAGATGAGCCTGCCACTTGAGCCTCTGCTGTGGCTCCTCTGTCAGCGGGACCCCCAGAAGCTTGCTAGAGTTTGGCTCAGCACCATCTGCCTCAGCAAACGGAGGAGAATGAAATGGAGCAGTGAGGGAACAGGAGAGAGAACAAACATAGGAGAGGGCGAGGAACAAGGGAGCCGTTTGAAGAACGTACATTAAAACCGTTCACATCTTCCAGCCAGAGCACAGAAAGGTAAAGCTTGGTTTCTAGCCACCTCCTCTCTGCAGCAAATTTTATAGTCACAAGCAAAAGGCACTGGGGCTGTAGGAACTAAGAAGCTGCTAGCAGGCATCTAGTCTCTACTTACTCATGATTTAGAGCAGAGTGTGGCTGGAATCAAACAAGGCCCCAGCAGCAGTCACCCTGCCAGGTTTTGTATGTCAGGCTGACAAAAGCACAGCGAGGCTCCGAGAGGGCAAGCAGAGGCTGTATGCTCATGCCAGTCATGAGGTGCAAAATGTTAACTTTGGGATATTTAATCACCAAAACTGCTTTAATAAGGATGCTTCCAAATTCACAGTGAGAGAACCTTAACCTGAGGCTGGCTTCCTAAAATAGACGCTTTAGCACAAGTACAGGCTTGACGTAAGGCACCCTGTCCTTCATCATGTAACACATCCCAACAATGCAGTCCAAAGCTTTCTGCTGATTTTATAAAGCATGAGTCTATCAAATGATCTGGCTGAAGAAAATTGGTTTGTCCTGTGCTCATCTCTGGGTCATTGCTTCAAAGAGGATCCTCTATGACTCAGGGTGCCTCAGCACACTCACACAAACAACTTCTGCCCTTGTACTGTATAGCTCGAGCCCTGGAAATGTCCTCTCAGAGCACAGAAAGCAGTTCCTGCATCCCCCACTCCATTCTCTTCCTGTTTGCACAGTGAACCAGCTATTGCAATTCCACATCTATCTGCAATAGCTCTCCACACCCTCCTTCTATTTGTTCACCTTCCTCTGTCTTGCATTAAAACTAGGCTGTGCATTCTGCCCCTACAATGTGCCCTACACTTCACCAGCTGCTTGCATGTTTAGGACACATACTGCTGCCATTCATCTTGGCTGTGGGTTCTTCAACAGACGGCACGTGTCACTGTGCCTGCTACCAGTGCTTGCAGTGCTACTGAACACAACAGAGACTCCACTGTGAACTGGGAGAGTTGCCCTTTCCCAGCATACAGCTGCTAATGGAGACGGTAACGTCCTCTTTTCTCTGTCTTACCTAGGGCACATGCATAAGGGGATAGAAATGACTCTGCTGCACAGTCTGTGCTCCACATTTCTGTAAGGCCTCAAGTGCACGATGTGCTCATCTAATGAACTTGATTACAATGGCAGGATGTGGATAGATGACAAAAGGTGGGTAGATGAGACCTAGGACAGAATGGTTGCAGTATCACATTGCCATAGATGCAAGCATGGGAAGGGCTAGATGCAGCAAACAGTGGAAGGGGTGGGGATGGGCCTGGCTTTACCTTCCTTATCAACTCGGAAGCCAAATTCATCGTAGCGGAACTCTGGCTGCTCGATGGATTCTTCTTTCTGGGAAACACAAGGAAGGACAGCAGACACTTTCATCAGTTTAGCACTGAGTAACTGAACAGAAACATGGATATTATCCCACTCCACCACTGTCTGCACTGTGCTGAGTCCTTTTATATTCAATGCCACCCACCGTAATTTCAAGCTGGGGAGATGTTGCATGCCGTTCCCACGTTGGTTTCTCTATGGAAGTTGTGAAGCCCTGCCTGCATACTTGCACACATTTTCCCATCAATCCTTTCTAAAACATCATGTCAGGATCAGAACTCTGCTGCTGACGTGAGCTCTCCTCCTGGACGTACCCACCCCTCAGGTAAAGAGGTCTCTACTCCCTGCAGCTCTAATCCGCTGCAGCCCTCTGTTACCTCTGCACACACTGCAAATTCAGCTCCCTGCACTGCTTCACCTTCTGCCTGTTGCTTTCAGATTTCCTCTGCAAGACAGCAGTCAAACCCAGGATTTGCACCTCTGAAGCCAGCCCAAATTATAAGACAAGGGAAATTAAAGTACATGACCTAAATCTCAACTTTCCTCGTTTATGTTCATGGCTTCCATTGAGGGATACACACTGGAGGTTACAACCAGGATTTTTTTAATGAGTAAAAACCTACAGATACCACATCCCCTTTCCTGCAAGACCACTTGTGCCTCCTGTGGGGTGTCTCACGAACAGTGTACTCAGGCAGCACCCATGAAGCATGCTTCTACCACAGCCCCCCAAAACAAACCCTTTAATCTGCTTCACTGGGTGCAACTCCTTTCAGCAAACACTGCGGGTTAAGTTATGAAATCCCATGGCTGCTTCCTTCCTTCCTGCTCTGTCCACCTGGTCACAAGTCTAGAGGCCAGCGTTTCCTGCCATGCACAAGCCAAGAGTAGCCTGATGGTGACAGAGACTCCCTGAGGGTGTTGGTGTTTTCACATGGAGCAATAGTTGCAAAACAGCAGGGCAATAATCCACTCAAGTCTCTTTGGGCTCTGCAAGACCCTCTTGCAAGAGCCAGGACACAACCACAAAGCACATCAAGTAGCAAACAAGCATCCACAACCAAACCACTGGAGACAGAGTGCACCTCTCCCTCCTTTTCCCTGGGGCTTTCAGAGACCACCAGAAACTACCAAGGTCCCTTTACTTTCTGTGCATATCCAGAGAACACCTGCTCCCTGCCCCACACCATACCTGTGTGTATTTTGCCAGGATCTCCTGAGGCCAAATGCTGGGAGTGAGTGCTGAGAAGGGACCCCCAGCAGAGGGAGTGTGATGGCCTGAACAGAAGAGATCAACATACAGCAGTGAGAACCAGGAAGTGCCTTGGAAGACACACACTCAAATATAGACTGTTCATCAAGAGAAGGACTCTCTCAGCAGTTTGTCACTACTGCCACTCTAGAAACTGACACTGCTTCCACCACACCGAGGGAGTAGATAATTTCAGATGGGTTTGTCCCTTACCGTCATGCAAAAGAAGCAGAAAAGTCAGAACCTTCTGAAAAAGAGACTTTTAGGGAAGAAAAATAGTTCCATGGCATAATGTAAACTTTCTTCTGCTTGGAGAAGCTGTCTGGTCAGTGCCAAGCCAGGGCAATCGGTAAAAAAATAATAACTGAACTCAGCACCTGCAGCACTCCAGAGTTCTCTGGAACTTTTTCATCCAGGCACAAAAATGAGACATCTGAGCCCTAAGCAAGAAGCTTCCTTTGCTGCAGAAGGACTGGGATATTTCTGCAAGGTTGTCAGACCATGCATAAAGAGCTGCAGCAACGAAAGTACACCTATCATCATGGTCTTTTGAGTACAAGCCTCAGGTAGTGTCCCACTGAACAGCTTCTTTTGCAGTAATAGCAGAAATCAAGTTCTGCAACTGAAGCAGACAAGGGCGTGGCAGGCCTTCTGCTGCACGTGTCAGTGACAAAATGGTTTACTGGGCTTTGAAGGGAAGTCCTCCTTGGGGTTGCCTACCCTGAAATAACCAGCTGAACTGGGATGGAAGATGTACACAAGTATATGGGGTGGGAGAGTGGGCCACTGTCAAAGGGGCATGCTGGAGGAGACCTAGTTTTAGCAAAGCTTGTATCTCAGCAGCTCACAGCTTATCTCCAGTAATTCTTCTGCCTGCCTTAGTGACACCATTTTACAGCAAAAAAACCCAATCTCTCAGTTCATAAGTAAGCCACCTGTTCTGGGGCAAGTCTTGGGAAGAGAACAGAACCAAGCAAATCTCATCACAAATGGGGAAGGGAGACTACATCTCCTTCCTCCTTTGTGTCCAATGGCTGAAGCAGCTTCTGCAGGCTTCAGCGCAGAGTTAAATAAAGAACTGAGGTCACCCTGAGTGAAAATGCAGCTGGGCTACAGAAAATGGGACAGTCTTTTCTCCTTCAATTTGACCAGACAGCATGGCTCTTGGAATCAGCAACTGTCTTTTACCAAGCTGCAGCTGAAGAAAGAACAAGCAAACAAGCAAGACGCTGTGTCCAGTTTTTTCTGTTCACCTGACATTGCGCTCAGAAAGGTTGAGTAGCAGAGGCTGTCAGCAGGTCCAGAAAGGCTGTTCCCAGAGGTCAGAGGTCACTATCCTGTTACAAAAAGGAAGAAAAAAAAATAGTGATGAGAGAATTCACTTAGCATCTAAGAACATGGTGGGGGACAGACAAAGCCCTCATGCACAACTTATCCACAGGAAAAGTATATCCTTGAGTGTTCCACGGCAAAATTCATTTCCAGAGACTGGAATTTCCTCTTGGTTTCATACCTACCCATCAGCTAGAAAGAGCACACTGTCATATCCCAAATTCCTTGTGACAGTAACAGCATTGCTGAGTGAAAAACTCAAAAATCCAGTCAACTTGCATCACCCTTTCCATCACATACTGAGAGTTTCATATTTCACAGAACCATAGAATTGTTTGTGTTGGAAAAGGTCTCCAAGATTGAGTCCAACCATAAACCTAAAACTGTGAAGTCCACCACCAAACCATGTCACTAAGCACCACATCTATATGCTTTTAAAAATACCTCCAGGGATGGTGACTTCACCAACTTCTCTGTGTAGTCTGTTCTTATTTAATTATGAAAACACACTACCCATCATTCTTTGAATATGCTGCTCATGGAGAAGGGAAAGGAATAGTGAAAAGGGTATAATGGGGGAACAGTAGAGTCAAAATAAGCCTGAGAGAGATTTTAGGGGTAGCATTACAAGAGCAAAAGGTTGTGAAATACATCTCCCTGAAGGGAGCTGGGAAAGCTTCTGACAAGGATTTTCAGTGGTGAACTAGACTAGGATGTGGACAACATGCAGTTGAGTACCTCTGCAATGAGCCAGGCTCCTCTACACTAAATCTGGTGATCAAGCTCAGATGATGAAACAGCCCACCTAGCCCCCTAGCCTCCCTCCTTAGTTTCCTGACATCAATTCACAGCAGATTTTTATAGGGGTTTTCCAAGACAACAGTGGAACACTTCAGTAATCAGAAAGTATTTTGGATTTTCAGATCAACCTTGTAACTCCATGGGTCAGAGACAACAAGAGCCACCTCTACCAAAAGGATAAAGCCAGTGCTGGGATGTATGCACTGGTCACTCTCCTTTACTTGGGAAAGATCTGGGAGAAACTGACATTGTTACATCTGGGATGGGTTTTCCAGCTTCCCCTTTTCAGTAAAGCTACTTATGACTGCAAATCCCTAAAAGGAACCCCAGGGATTCATCTGGCAGGCCCTGTCCAAGTTGTTTATAGTGCTCAGTAGGAGAGGGTTATATTGCCTTCACATCTCAGTGAGCTTTCCAGCAAGCACCTGCAGCCTGGAAGTGGCTTGCTACAGCACTCCAAAATAAGCAGCTGTGAAACACTGCTAAAGCACAAATGCATCTGTGTCAGAACACAAACGATAAGGCTTCCTCCTCCCAGACTGCAACAGTTGCATGAGAAAGGCTGGCAGGGCTGGACTAACACTGATTTTCTAACACCAACTCACAGGGGGAAAACCAACCAACCAACCAACCAAATGAGAAACTTCAGCTTGTTTCTGAGAAGTATCATTGTGCACGCACTGGCCAACCACTTACACTTGAGTTCTGGAACCCCTCTTCTTATCCTTCCCATCACTCCATCCTCACTTGTTCTCTCAGAACCAACATTTCCCTCAGTAAATGAAGACACAACAAGGGCTACAAAATGAGCACCTGCACACTCATGGCAATGCACACAGCAGGCACATCAAGCAGGTAAATCTGCTAACATCACTTATTTCCCTTCCAACATCACTGAGTGTATTTTGATTTCATTTTTTTCCCCCAGGTTTATCACTGCTCTGTAACCACAGCTGCTCTGCTCCTGAGACTGCCGTATGTCCTTCTCCTCATCTTCTCTCTCCGTTTCAAATTACTTTTATAAGGAACACAGTCACTATTGCAGCTCTGTGGTACTTCTGCCATGCTCCTTGTTACCTGTGCTCTGAATCCATGCCCAGGGTCTCGGGCTTGTGAGCAGGGACCCTTCTCGGTCATTATTAACCTTCACAGCACACACAATCACTGCTGAACCAACCTTCTATGGTGGAGCCAGACCAGTGTGCTAGGCACATAGAGGAGAAAAGACCCCATAACAAGGGAACTAACCACCATGCTTGGGAAGCAGAGCAGGACAGTGCTGAGGTCAGAACTCAGCCCTCATCTCCAGACAGCTGTAGCAGAAGGGAACACCTACCCTTGTCCACGTCATCACACGCTGGCCTCTTGCCTCTCTGGAGATCACTCCTCTGCTGCTGCCTGCTGCCTGCCATTAGAGCACTGAACTCGGTGGGCAGGTTTTTCCTGCCCCTGGTTCCCATAGAAACCTTCCCACAAGCAGCCATCTGGGACAGAGCCCAGAGAGAGCAGGAGGCTCACCTTGCTGCTGGCACCAGGGCAGGGTAAAGAGTGGGAATCACACCAAGACAAGGCTCCTGCTGTTGTACGATGAGGCAGTGGGCTGAGGCCTGCCCACAGAGCCAAGTGTCTCCAAGAGAAGGTGCTGAAGCTGCTAAACTAGCCCTGTGGCAAGCCACCTTGCTTTCTGTCCCACTATTCCTCCAGTAAAGCATAAGAGGAACTGGGAGGAAGGTTTCCTGACACAGCCAGGCACTGCCCAGTGCAAGCCAGGATGAGAAGGAGGATATATGGCATATGGGATAGGTACAGTAAGTACTTGCCTTTGACTGAGTGACTCTCAAACTCTCTGAGACAGGAGACAGCAAGTAACATAAGGGTCTCCCATGAAGCCTGGGAAACTGCATGCATGAAATTGCTACAGCTAACTTAGCTGAGACTTAGCAGACACTTCTGGAATGAACAACAGCAAGGGATACAAAGGAAAAAAAAACATATTAGAGGCAACAAATATTAAAGGCAACTCTCATATGCTCAGAACTTTGAAATTAAAACCAGTTTCTGCCCATGTATTGAGAAGCATCTCTCATGTTGAAAGGTAATTTAGGTTTCCTGTATGAATGAATTCTGGTCACTCAAGAGGTAGCCTTCACACTTTGAAAGAAACAAAATGTTTGTTAAAATGCAAATAGTGTCTGTTATTTGTGGTTTTACTTGTTGAGTAAAACAAAGGCTGGAAGAGAAGTACACAGTCAGCATCAGATACTGTTCCTTGAAACATTCCAGCTGCAACACCTTTGTTAGAGTTGCAAACACACACCATGCAGGATTATATCCAACTAGGTTGTTTTCCAGCAAAGGTGTCCTTTAGAAATGGATGTTTGCAAGGGAGAGGTGTGAATTTACTTCCACTTGGCAGTTCCAAGCCTCCTCTGGATGCACCTGCTCTTCCACACAGCTGTGACAGGAGAGATTTCAATCACCTGGCTTCTTACAATCACCAGATAAATCATCTCCTGCTGCCTATGTTTTACTTGCTAGGCCTCTTTTGCCATGTGATGTCCACTGAAGCCTGCTGTGATAGTGCCTGGATATGCTAGGCATGAAATCACACTGTCCAAAGCCTTTCCTAAAGTAGGATCTTTATTGTGGGACAAAACCTCCTTCCCAGGAGTATTCCTCCCCTGCTGATTTTAGCAAAACCCAAACCAAAACACCAAAAAGCTACCAAAAAAAGCAAAAGGAGACATTTTACAAAGCAATGGTTTTGTATGCTGAAAATACTGTAACTAGCAACCATGCAGGAACTGTCAGTAAACACCATCAGGAGAACTAGAACAGGCATAGAATTATTTTCACCCACTATCATAGGAATAGTGTACACAACAGTAAGGCAGCACATGGAGAAGCTTAATTTGACCATGAAGCAACACTGCACACAGTAAATGCCATTGCCACTTCTGATTACCAGCTGCTTTCCACTGCTCTCTGTTCTCTTCCTTTATTAAAAAAAAATTAAAAAAAGGGGGGGAGAAAGAAGAAAAAGAAAGTGTGTTTTGTAAGAGAGAAAAGCAATTGCAAAGCCACTGTACTCTTCCAGACATCATGCACCTAAGTGTAAGCCTCTTCCAGCTCAGCTTTTAAGACCCCATGGAGATTGCATCCAATTTAACATTCGACTCTTCTTCTCTCAGAAATCAAACCCTGCACTGAATCAGGAAATTCATTTCTGTCCTCTTACACTTGGGAAGCTTTGATTTCCTAATCAAAATCCTGATTTGCTCAATGAAATGCACAGGAGGAGCTCTCAGCAGGAAGCCCTTCACCTTCCCTTCCCCCATCAATTTCTCCCTGAGGTCAGGCAAAGGCATATCCTGGAGCTGCAGATGCCATCAGGCCCACAAGTCAATATTTACTTTGTATGTATACAGCCAGAAGAAAATTCCAGCTTCACACACAAGTGGGTAAGTGAGCAAAAAGCACAGCCACATACCTGACCAAGGGGCAGACAAGATGCAGACAGTATATGCCACTCACACCCTGACACCTTGGCTTTTGAGGTGATGCAGAACCCCAGAGAGACACAGATATGCACCAGCTCCTGGTTAAGGAGTCAATAGGGTGCTGGTGAACCTGGGTCACACCAGGAACTATCTGTTTAAGGCTTACAAACCACAACCAGCCTCACACTCCTTTGGGTGTTGAGCAACTACACCCTACACTACAAATGCAGGAAGAAGGTGCTCAGGTAGCTTTCATCCTTGAATTCTACCATATGACTTGGAATGAAAAGTTGGTGGACTTCAATGGCCCTCAGACCACTTACTCTTTGCAGAGGAAGTAAATCAGAGATAAAACAAAAGCCTACAGAATTCCTGAAAAGCAGCAATGGTGTGAGGGCCTTGCCAAGCTAGATGGGCAGGCAGGAAGAATGGAGCTGATGGTTGCAGAGCATCACTCAGGACTCACTAACTGGGAACTCAAACTGATTGCAGGAGTGTGGTGGGGGCAAAGTGCCTCCTCCCACGTGCCCCAGTGCTATAAGAGCAACATGTAACAGAGACAAAAAAAAACCTAAACTGGAACTCTGTGTCTCCTGCCATAAAGCATCATGTAGACTCCTGGCCTCACTGGAAATGCAATTCTGTGCAGCAGTGTAACTAAAAGGTATTTTCACCCAACAGAGCTTGATCTCTGAACAGTGTCCAACAAGTCTGCCTGCTGTAATGACAGAGAGCCCCACTGGGGCTGAAGCTGCTGAATAATTTCCAGCTTATACAAAAGGAACTTAACAAGTAACTTCAAGTTTTGTATCCATTTCATCTCCATTCTGAAAACAAGGATGTGAAAACACAGAATCCTGTTACCTACTGCTTACACATTGGACAGAGAGGCCACAGATGGACTTCCTGATTGTAGTTCAATGTGTCAAGCTTGCTTCTATAAAACCCACTCCCCATTACCTACTTATGTAGAATGCAAATATGCTACATGTCAACCTGTATTTTCTTTTCAGAGCTGAACTGCCTTTGATTTATCTAGCTCCTAAGCAGACAGCTGATGCTTTATGCAGTGCACAGATTGAAAGGGCTGAAGCTCTTCTAAAATCTGGAGATAACAAAGTCTTCCTCCATGTGGCTTGTGAAAAAAACCCAACAAACACCAAACAAACCAGAACCAAACCTACTTATGGCTCTGCTGATTCCCTGTGTTGCTAACACAAGCTCTTTTAGCCCTAGAAAGGCTTATCCTTACACAGCAGACACTTGGTGCCTGCTAAAAATGAACTACACTGCTGTGAAGAACCTTTTGTTGCTGTGGAGAACCCCTTGGGATCAAAAGAGGAGGAGTTTCCCCTTTCCTGGTGCTCCCATTATTTGAGTGGCGAGAGGAAATGTGATGGGAATACAGAGTGCTCCTCCCATCTCACACAGGAAGATTACAATAGGACAAGCACTGCAATAGCAGTTGCTGGTGTTTGTTTTGTTTTGTTTTGCTTGTTTGTTTTTTAAAAATCTGCACTGAATAAGGGTGGGGGGAAAAAAAGGCCATGACAGAAATCAGCAAGGTGCCCACTCTTACTGCACAGCAAAATTCTTCAGAGTCTAAGGGGCCCCAAACGTTTTCCACGAGTCAGTTTCTGCACAGTAAATGGATGGGGCAGGGCCAGAGCACTTCTGCAGAACTCTACAGGAACTCATTTTCCCCCAAGCTCTCCAGAAGCAGTTTTTTATCTTTTGGTCCATGAACTTCTGCAAGTTTGCAAACTATTTGTCAGATATCTGTGAAAGGTAACGGCAACTGCCCAGGTTCATTTGCTACACAGAAGTCTGAAAGAAAAGGTTTCAGAGATGTAGGGTTGTACCAAGTGAAGAAAGGTTGACAGACACTACTGACAAATATTTAAAGACAGATATTATTAAGTCTTCTACATGACATCCTAAGCAGTGACAAGTCATACCATCCAAGGGTTAACATCACCTCCAGATCCAGCCCCTGAGTCTCACCCACAGTGAAAGTTTGATTCCCAGGCTGGTCTCATCCACTGTTCCCAGTGACAAAGGAACAACAACCTGAAGAACAGATCCTCCCTGACACAGCCTCTGATGGATCTGCAAAGTTTTAGCTGCAAGGGTTTGCCATTCATTTGGTGAGATGAAAGAAAGGCTAGATTCAGGTCACTCTCCTGTAGCTCTGTTGCATTAGTCTCTGCTCTAGTATTAGCAAACCCCTGTCAGATTCAGCAAGCAGAACTCTAAGCAGGTCTCACTTTGTTTCCAAAACTCAGCTTTTTAAGGGAAGCATATTCCACAGCACTCCAGATTTTTCTCCTTCAGGGTGCTGTTTTTCCAGAACTCAAGTTTCTGAAGAGGCTAGTAACACCCAAAACACCTCTCAGGACTGTTTGAAAAGCTCTTATCCAGCATGTCGTGTTAGACTACTTATGTCTTGCTCCTGCAGAAATTTACAGGCAGAGATAACTCAGAGTCAAAAAAAAAAAAAGGCAAAGTTGTTGTCATTTCTCCTACCTTTTGTGTGTGTTTGTTTTTCTTAAGCCAGGAACAGAAGTGCTCTCTTATGGATATAACTTGTTGCACTCCAGTTAAAAAACATAAACTGAGACTTCCTCAGAGACAAAACAGATGTGGCAGGACACTCCTCTTCCCTACCCAATGCCAACAGTGACACAGTTGACCAGTGAGATTTTCCCTAGCATTCTCTGATCCTTACCCTGTGCAAGCTTTACACATCTAAAATCTTGACTGTGTGATGAAATGTGGTACAGAAAGAAACTTAAAGGTGTCTTTGTGCTGCTGAGGATACAAACCTGAAGTACCAACACCTCTGCATCTCTTGAGGGACATTTGGGACACTGCGCTCACAACATACAATGAAACTATTTGTCTACCTCATCTTACCTGACTGCTGCAGGCTATAGGACAGGATATAGGATTACCAATGTGATCCAGATCACCACCTAGGACCACCCCTGACTTAGCCAGAAGAGCTGTAGGACCACATACACAAAAATATCAGGTACATTACTTTTAGCACTATTACTTGGAATAGTTATGATACTCTTCAGGGTTAATTTTTCTAGCTTTGTTTTCTTCTTATCTTTTGCTGAAAAGGTTTGTAATTAACAGAAGACATCATCCCAATCATTTCTAAACCAGTTACAACCTCAAGTGCAGCATCACTTGGGAGGGGTGAATGCACCAACCCCTTTGTTACAGCATCCCAAATACGGGAAGCAATTTTGCAACAAACCAATCAACTCCCTGAGAACGGGGCCGAGACTGGCAGCTCGTCTCATACAGATCCCTTAACCAATAATCCCTGCTGTTACCACGCCACCTCAGGTAAGGGATATCGAGTTTTAAAAGCTAATCATAGAATCATAGAATCATAGTATCAGTCAGGGTTGGAAGGGACCACAAGGATCATCTAGTTCCAACCCCCGCCCATGGGCAGGGACACCCTGCACTAGATCACGCTGGCCAGAGCCTCGTCCAGCCTGGTCTTAAACACCTCCAGGGACGCAGCCTCAACCACCTCCCTGGATAACCCATTCCATGGCTTCACCACTCTCATGGGGAAGAACTTCTTCCTCACATCCAGCCTGAATCTCCCCATTTCCAGCTTCATTCCATTCCCCCTAGTCCTATCACTACCTGAGATCCTGAGAAGTCCCTCCCCCCTTCCTGTAGGCCCCCTTCAGATACTGGAAGGCCACAATGAGGTCACCTCGGAGCCTTCTCTTCTCCAGACTGAACAGCCCCAACTCCTTCAGTCTGTCCTCATAGGAGAGGTGCTCCAGCCCTCTGATCATCCTCGTGGCCCTTCTCTGGACACGCTCCAGCACGTCCACATCCCTCCTGTAATAGGGGCTCCAGAACTGGACGCAGTACTCCAGGTGGGGTCTCACCAGAGCTGAGTAGAGGGGGAGAAGCACCTCCCTTGACCTGCTGGTCACACTTCTCCTGATGCAGCCCAGGATCTGATTGGCTTTCCGGGCTGCAAGTGCACATTGAGAGCTCATGTTGAGCTTCTCGTCCACCAGCACCCCCAAGTCTCTCTCCTCAGGGCTGCTCTCCAGCCAGTCACTGCCCAGCCTGTATTTGTGCCTGGGATTGCCTCGACCCAGATGCAGGACCCTGCACTTGGTCTTGTTGCTAAATGTGTTTTGATTATTGCCTGCCTTTTAAGAACATCAAGGTCCTTTAGAACGCTGATATTTGGAAAAGACATCATCCCACGGGAAAGCAAGCAACAGGTTAAAAGCACAGCAAAGAAGGAAAAACTGCAAGACATGAGCAAAAACCCTCAAAAATGGAAAATTATTTCAGTAACAGTACTTCGCTCACCTCAATAGCTGATGTTAACTCTATGAAGGACACTTCCCCCACAAATATGTCCCTCCTCTCTGCTGCCCCCTTCACCCTTCTTCTGAGGAAGAGTCACTATGAATGACGTCTCCCTGCGATGACCAAGATTACACAGTATCAAAACATTATCCTAAACAGGAATTAAGGAAGGTGGCACCTGCTACTTAAACCTGTTAAATATATAATTAATGTAAGTTTATATTAGCATGATGCAAACAGTCCCCAACCCAACCTCTTTAATTACATGTCATGCCTCTTGTCACATCCTCCCTTCCTTTTTACTTCATGAATTCTCCAGGAGAGGAATCTGACCTTTGTTTCAGCATAGGGAAAGCTACACACACAGAAAGCTATTCCAGAAATAATGAAATACATCTTTATTCCAGTGACTGTTTCTTTCTAGCACACCACTCCAGACACTGTAGCGGCTGAAAAACTGCTCTAGAATTCAGATTATCCGGCAAGCAACTGTATTCTGATCAGAAAAACAGCACAGCAGTGCCCCACTCCTGCTAGGCTGGTAGCTCCTTCCTGAATGATTATGAGATCCAGGCTCTCACTTGTGATCATCTACTATTCTTAATCCCAGCAATACTAGAAACAGCAATAAAGGATCATCCATTTTCTCAAAGAAGTCTTTTACTACTTTAGTCCCACCACTCCCCCTCCCAAACATTACAAGCCATACAGAGTAACGAAAGCTGTGACACCATGAAGTAGGAAGCTATGACATCACATAAAAACCCCCACACCAACATTAAATCTGTCAGCTTAGCACTGAAGTACCTGCCTAAATTCAGACATCACTCAAAACATTAGAAAGGAAACCCAGCAGTAACAGGGAATAAAATTTTCCTCAGTCACCCTTACCAGCTCTGTGAAGAGACAGCAGCTGTCCCGGAGCCCACAGGCACTGCCTGCAAAGTGATTTAAATCCCTGTCACGGCGGTTCTTTCCTGCCTTGAATTTACATCATCAGGTTCGAGGAACTCAATTTGCCTCTCAACTTCCTTTTAACATTCACTACAGCCGACAATCACAGGGCCTGCAGCGTCTCCATGCCCACTGCCTAGAGGACACTGCCATATTTCCATCTGTTTCGTGTCTGCTCCTTCCCCACAGCCAGACAGGAGACAGGCTGTCTCACCCTGGGGCACCTCCGAAAAGACGCAGGCGTGGAAGGCAGATGAGGCTGGCAGAGCTGGATGGAGGAGACCACCTGAGAGCCAGAGCCACCGAGAGAAGAGGCAGGTTAAAGGAGAGGCATATTCCGGGGAGCAGAAGGGCGCAGGAGTGGCTGGGGGAGGGAGAGAGCAAAGCCTGGGGGGAAGCGGGGAGCAGGCAGAGCACGCCAGAGGGAAAACGTACCCCAGCCTGCCCAAGGGAGCCTGACGAAGAAGCTGTGCACAACATGAGTCACTCGCCGGAGCCCAGACCCTGCGTCAGAGCAGCAGGTGAGCGGCAGCCTGCCCAAAGGATGGGGAGGGAGGGGATCCCTCCCTTTCCCTCACCGCTGCCCCCAAGGGGCCCAGGGAGCGCACCTCTTGCCCCCCCCCCCGGGAAAAGGGCCACCCCGCCGGCTTCACTCCCCTCCCCTCAAGGGGCACCGCAAGGAGTAGGGGAGAGAAGGGGTGAGGTGCCGGATGAGGTGCCGGGGGAGGTGGGTGAGGTGCGCGCGGGGCTTCCCACAGGTGGCGCGACCATTACTGAGAAGGAGCGGGGCTGGCAGCCCCGGAGAGCGAGGGGCGGCCCGCCGAGACCTCCTGCCCGCGAGCAGGACACCTTCCCTTCCCCCCACGCCTAACGCTGCTCGCCAGCGCCGGCCCGGCCGCGGCAGCCCCGCAGACACTCACCTGCTCTCGCCAGCGGTGTCCCCAGCACCGCCTGCCTGCCGCGCTGTCCCCACAGGGCGGGCGCTCGACCCCGACCCGGCGGCCCCCACACGCCGCTCGGGAGGGCGGCGCGGCGCGCGCGGCGCACGCGCGGCACGCGGGCGGCGGCGCGGGGCGCTGTGGGGGCTGTAGGCCGGAGCCGCCGCGCGGCGGGAAGGGAGCCGTCGGCCACGCGTGGCGAGCAGCGGGGGTGGCTCCTACAGCCCCGTCCGCACAGAGCAGGCTGCATGAAGCAGTGAGAGGTGCAGTTGGGGTGGTGGGAAAAAGCAGTAGGGAGGGTTGTGCTTAGCTCCTGTACCAGCCTCGGAGGAGGCGCGGGCAGAAGCTGCCGAGTTCTTTTCCACCATTCAGGTCTAGATTCATTTCTCCTCAAAGCTAGGCAGAGGCCAACTACTGCTTTACAGGTCGCGTTTCTCATGGACACGGACTACAGGGGTGTGTAGCAGAGTGGACTAGAAGAGTGATCTGGTCCTGTGAATTAGCAAAGAGGTGCTTCTGAGGCACTTCTTGGCAACCTACTTCAGCAACCTAGGACAGGGGGGAACTACCCCTTGGCCTGGTACCACTGGAAAAAAAGCAAGGTCCTCAACAAAGCTCTTCCAAAGTGTAGAAGCCACCAAAAGGACTTGTATATGTGCCACTGTTGTGAGAAGGTGACGTTTTCCTTGTGTCATTGTTACTCTTTTTAAGCTTTTCAGGGAAAGAAGTCCAGTGCCTTACAGGTGGCAGCCTCTGCCTAGCACCAAGATCTATTTCCAGATGGTGACCAAGGCTAGGGTAGCTGTTCCTCTTCTCTGCTGGGGGTGCAGAGGTTGGCTTTTTTGTTCTATAAAGGAGGAAAGAGGACTATGAAGGGAGGACCTGGGTGTCCACGTGTTTTCTTTCTTGGCTATCCCTTTGAGTAATAGTTTGAAAAGTACCAGTGCTTAATTATCCTTTTCAAACAGGTGACTGAATAAATGTTAATGGCACAAGCAGGCAAAATGCTTTAAACGCCCTAAACTAAAAAATGGTTGAGACATTTTGAATGCCATCGTCTAGTCTTTCAGTTGGTTCTGCTTTCCTTAAATCACACTTGAAAGAAGAATCAAGCAATTCTGATCATGTCATCTCTAAGTAACAGAGGTAAGAGGGAGCTTTTGATTGCACTCAAGCAAAGGAAGTGGGTTATAATGTAACTGCACTGGGAGAAGAGCAAAGGGAATCATTTCAGTTTAAGTCATGTCCAGTAAAGCAGAGACATTGCCAACAGAATGTGTCAGGGTCAGAAATAAGACCAAACCTCTTGAATTTCTGTGGCATGCAAGGAATTGCAATGTCATTTTTTCTTTCCTTATCAGACTAAACTTGCAACAGAGAATGACTGCCACATGCCAGGAGTCCAAATGCCATTCAGTATCAAACACCTACACCAAAGGACCTGGAAAAGCAAATCACAACAGCTGGCTCCTAACCCACATCTGGAAATATGATTTTCAGACCCATGTGTACAGTATTAAACTAGCAAGGGAGCACTGAAGGACTAAGAGATGAGCCAGGAAGTTCTATGGCCTTTGCCTTTCATTCTGATTTTTTGGGGCCTATTTGCTGCCCAAATCACACTATTCTGAAAGCCAGAATCTTTTCAGGCACCTGTAGAGAAAGTTTAAGAACAAAAGAGTAAGATGGAGAGGGAACTGGGCTCAGTTCCCCTTACCTCTGCTCAGTCATACATGTCAGGCAGCACTTGGCACTGCTCTTGAAGCAGCTGGCAATGCTCTATAAGGGGTCAGTGAAAAGTACTGTGATAAAGTTACCCTGTCACAATCAAGCATTTCTCAGTAACTCAGCACAGAAGTTGGAAGCTTGATTAAACATCAGACAAAGAATGAAGAGCCCATCTAGGGGTTAAATGTACTGTAGAGAACCAAAACAAGGTGACACAATAAGCAGACCTGTTTCAATAAGGCTTTTATTATCCTGCACCCACACACCTTTGCAGAATATACCTAAAGTGCCAGCTCAATTTTCCCACCCATCTTGTTTTGGTATGGATCCAGCGCTGGCCGCACTTCCTGCTTCAGGAACTTTGCCACCTGTTCGAGGATGGGAAAGAGAAAATTAGCAAAAAAAGGGCTTGCCCTCTCCTCCCCGTTCAGACCTGCTTGTCTTACTGGGATCTGTTTCACAGAGACACCTAGCAGTCTGGCAAGTCCAGAGTCAAAAATGTGAAGCCCACAAAGACAGACAAGGAAGCCAAGGAAAATGGAAGACATAAATGTGTCAGTCTTAGTAGCACAGGCAGAGGTATGTAACAGGTACACTCCCTGGCACACGAGAGCCTGCAGGATTAAGCAACACACTGCATTACAACCTGTAACACCTGTAGCCTCTTTCCACTACTTCACCTGCTGAGAAGCACGTCCAGTGAAGGAGGAGGGATCCAACAGACTTTCAAGTTGTTTATGGATAGGGGCAAAGTAAGAATCAGCACGGACACGGTCGATGAAGTCATTATCACCCCTTCCTGTTTCACAACAGCAGCGGCTTTCTGGGAGAGAACTCGAATCTTCTCGTGGCAGTCCTTTAGAAGAGGAGGGGAAAAGAAAAAAGCTATTCCACTGCTACTGGTAGCACACATTCATCCCACTAACTTGTGCAGGAGAAACTCTGAAGTGTACTGCACTGAGTAACACACAACTGAGCTTGGACTGACTGCAGTGGCTCATATACCACTATTAAAACAAGATTGTCTTCATCCTTCCACATCTGTCCTTTGAAGCTAAAACAGTCTGAATGACACACACATAGTCTGTTGAATTACACCACCAACTTACCATATTGGAATCCTTTACACTTCTTCCAACTCCCCAGATGCTTTTAGGAGTTGTCATAGGTTTGTTTTTTTTGGTTCCTCTATTCTCTACTTGCATGATTTTTCCAAAGACAGAGTAGAGTAACTGTTCCCAAAATATTCTATGTACTGTAATAAAGGAATTCCTTATTCACCACTAGTCAAGCCCTGCATGGAACATCTTGGGAGCACAACAGCATAAAACCTCTAGAGGTTTGGAAAAGGGAAAAGAAACAAACTTCATGAGCAGTGAGATGATGTAAACCATAGCTTACATAAGGACAGACTGAAGACAAAAAACAGCTATTAAAAACTTGAGGCCTTAAAACATTCTCTCCCAGAAAACCCTCACATGACACTAGGAATGGGAGAAACCCTCATAACAGTTTTTCTGCAACATTTCCTAATGCCTTGATTTCAATGTATAAAAACAAGGGAACCCAGCTTAGTCAGGCCCCGGCTGCAAAATCAGATGCTGCCCTGCTGGCCCTAAAATAGTCATGTGGTTGCATTTACAGACATGTAAGAATCTTCTCCTCACATCTATTATCCTTCATCTATCTTCAGTTAGGAGTAAAACTATCTCCTGTTCCTGGTTTCCTCCACCCAAAGGCCATCTTGCTTCAGCACTGGCCTGCCTTAGGTGAACAGATCTGGACGTTTAGGGAGGGAGCTCTTCAGCAGTGCGGGAAGAAAGTGAGTTTCTATGCTGTGAGGTGGGAAAGCACAGAAAATGTGCTGTTCTGGGGTTCCCAGAATGTGAAAACAGAACATACCCAATGTGAATAAGAATAGATTTGACATGTGCTAAACTCCATCAGTTTGCAATTAAACACCACCAGAAAGAAGGTAGGTCAATAGCAAACAAATGAAATTCACTCTTCAGTCTAATCACAGTAGAGAGGACCATTTAGCTAAGTGTAAGATACTTTTCTAGAGAACCATGACACTTACCAAGATGGTGTGATCCTTTATACTTTAATTGGGAAGCTTACTAACCGACCCAGTGACAAACTTGAGACACACAGGAAAAAAAACCCTTTGAAATGTTAAAAAGCCCTGACAATATGGGTGAGCTACCAGAAATAGTCCAGGGAACTAGAACTTCATATCCTGCTCAAAGCTCCCAGCAAACCCTTCCACTATTGCTATCTTGCAAGTTTAACTTCTCTCCCTAAAGGCAAGTGGAAATAAGATGGTTTATTAACATGTAAATTTGTTTATCAGTTTGAAACTGAATTATGAAATCAACTGCTAAGAAAATATAACCTAACTGTGTCTGGATTCATTTACTAAGGAAAAGAAATCATTTCCATTTGCTTGAACACATAAAACTGAAAGAAGGGCCAGAACTGGTGACAAAAAGCACTATGCTGAATTAGAGAAGAGGGGCACATGAATGAAGGGTTCTTACTTGCTTTTTCATTAACAGCACTGAATCATTCTTTTCATTTGTAAGGTAGCCAAGTGCCAACATGCTCCATTGAAAGCAGCCTGGCCTGTGTTCCAAGTGCCTTCAACGTTTACAAAAAGAAAACGCCTACTAGTAGCTAATATAAAAATAGGTCTCCCTCTTCTCCAGCACAGACAGACAGCTGAGCTCAACACAGAGTGTTCCAAACAGTAAATATTATGTGCTGGTTTTAGGCTATGCCTTTAAAGTTTAGCTGCAGATTTCGAGCAGAAAAGTAGAAAAATATAAATAAATCACTACTGGGTGTGAAAAGGAAAAACAAAAGATTATTCTAAACAAATTCATTGGGTAAGCATCCGGAGAAAGAGGAGCTGTGCCACTACAATTCTTTCCATTTTCTCTTCTGATCTTGGCTGTTTTGCTTTGCTCAGAAGAGATAATGTGCTTCTAGCTGGCCTTGGATAGGTCTAACCCACTGCCTTCTCTCTCAATGCCTCTCTCTGGGACAGGGGTTGGGTGGGCAGTGGAACAGCTTCCCTGGTCTCTTCGACCAGGGGGTTTTTGTGTTTGCTAATTGTAAATATCTGTATAATATTGTAAATACTGTACATTTTGTACATATTCATTGCATTCCATTGTAGAGTGTAGTTTTTGCTTGTAAATACAGCTTCACTTGCTTCTGAATTAGTCTGGCTGAAGTTAATGCCGGGGGAAACTCTGACCCACCACAACTACTCTCTCCTCAGAGAGCAGTCTGGCTTTGCAGCACCACTGTGCTATTAGTAACTGTGGGAGGAGGTAGGTGATATAGTCAGCCACTTCTGTTTCTCTGGGGTGAAATGCCAGGCAATGAACAAAGGTATAATTTTGACTGCACTTGTACCTGACGATTGCCCCCAGCTTTCACCATTGCCATGATTATATTCTCTGTGGCCATAAAGGGCAGCTCCTGACGGATCCTCCTCTCAATCACCTTAAACAGAGCAAACAGAAAACAGAAACAGCATTATAGCAATTCTGTAAACAACTGGGAGTCCCAGTGAAATTTCTCCCTTTGAATCTCCAGGACTGGCCAGTAACGCAAAGATTGTTTCTCTTTGTGAACTTAGCCATAGAAATCCAAGTACTGAACCTGATAATACTTAGACTGTTTATCTTGTAAAGGATGTGGTAAAGATGGACAATCAGGGGTGTTTTTATCCTATAGATAAGTTACAGGACTGTATGAGATGTGCCTTGACAGTATTTTTTGATGGTAAGTTCTACAGATCCATTGTGTAGTTCAGGGGAAAATATCCTTTTGGAGAATTTCTGAATGTACTACCTTTTGCTTTCAGGAAGTACCCTGTCATGTCTGTCCTGCAAAGAGTGAGAATATAGTGAGAATGAAGAGCAACATTCAGAAACCACTTGAACTAACAGATAAAAATGTAATCCTTTGAGTGGGAGGATTTTTGATACACTTTGGCATAGCTGCAGCATTACCAAGGATGCAACACTGCACACATTATCTCCTGCTTTACCTTTGGATATACCACAAGTCCCTCGGAGATATTCTGCAGTGTACTCAGAATGATGTCAGCTGTGAGGAAAGCCTCAGCCAGACACACGCGCCTATGAAACACACATACACAGGGCCCCAGTTAGCAATAAAGGCCACGTTCCAGTCTACCTCAGATCCAGCTCTTCAGTTTCTGTAAACAGCATTGCTGTGGCCCTAAAGCTGGAACTGAAGCTGAAGGTCACAACCAGGAAAGCTAAAGAGCATTTTATAGCAGCAGATCTCGAGGTGGGAGGGGGTTTTGGGTCTCAGTTGATGTTTCCTTTGTTAGTAGAGAGTGGAAGAGAGAGGAAGAGTGAAAGCACCCATAGAAAGCTCAAAAATAATTAAACCATTACACAGCAATTTACAGAGCTAGTAAATACATGTCTGTTTTCCCCTATGTGTTTTGTGTTGCCCCATCTACTGATGCTACTCTCCAGGAGTAAGAGATGGTGTGCTGTTATGCTCTGCCTGGCTGTGCTTAGTGGAGAGAACGTCCCAAGTGAACCATGCATGTAGTGGGGGCTTCCTCCAAGAGACCAGCTCCTGGCAAAAAAAGCATGACAACGAGGAAAAGAGGGAAAGGATAGAAATACTTGGAACTGAGCTGTTTCAGGCAAAAGGATCCACATCAGAGTGCAGCAATTACAGCATCACCCATCTGCAACAGCAGTGCCTGGCCCATTCTAAACTGTGAACCTTCAGAAGACAGTAGTACTTGAACCTTGTGCTACATATAAAGCTTCCAGTTCTACCACACTGTCTTCAGAAGGACTTTGCTGCTTTGTAGGTTGATAGCTTTTTCTCTGACTTGCTCTCCTTTCAAATCATTTCACCTTTAACAAGAAGAATGCAAGGCAAAGGTGGTTTTTTTTTATAAATTGGGTTATGAAGTGGTCAGATGACCCTTTCTATTAGATGAGGTGAAAATAAAATTTGAAAGATCCTGGTGTATCTCCCAACACTTGGTAGCTATTGGGAAATCAACACATCACATCAACCAGCATTCAGTTTCTTAAATGTTCTCTGCTGCCTGTGCAGCTCTTTCCTTAAGACTAGCAGCTGTGGGGTAAAGGCCATTTGGGAAAAGATCTTCTATGCTTTTGGGACATTTTATGCACACTTTATGTTTGTGGACACATTTTTATAACAACATTCTCACTAACAATCTGAACGGAGGTCTATAGCCAAAAGTGCTGTTGTTCATGGTTCCACAAGCCCCAGGTCTTAAAAACCTAAAGATTTTTAAGATTCTAGGAGACCAGAGGTCTACTTTGAAGTTAAAAATATATCAAAAGGCAAATATGAGATTTATACAAATCTAGTACTAACCAGCAGATGGAAGCATTGATTTTAATTGCTGTAATTGACTTGAAAATAATTACAGACAACTTTTGCTCATCTCAAAATGGCAATAATGAAGGATTAGAAAACAAAAGCAAAGTTTGCTAAGCAATAGCTGAAAGACCTGCACAGGTTTTAAGGAAATATTACTTTAAAAAAAACCAACCAAAACCAAAAAGTTTGTGCTCTTTTTTTTTTTTCCCTTTACAGGATCTGAACTACTTCATGTAGAGCATGATGCAACAAAAAGATGAAAATAAATTTCTGTAGATTATTTGGAGGGAGTTGAAGTATCACAGATAAAATGTTGAATTGTTCTTACAGAAGCAGGGTCAAAAACCACATTCAAAACAGACAGGGAGGAAAATCTGAGCAATGTAAGAACTGCTACGGCACGCTGTGGAAACAGGAAGACTACAAGAGCAACTTACTACCAAGGCTTCTGCATCCCTCCCTCTCTCTGCTGATTTACTTTGCAGAAGATCTTGACATTAACAGCACCCTAACAGTTTTCATCTGATCTTAGAGAGGAAACCGCTCTGTAGTCTCTAGATTCTACTGAGACTCCTTTTCATCAAGGTGGTAACTTGTGGTTTTAGTTTAAAACCAGTATTGTCTAAATTGCTGCACTGCAAGACCTAAACAAACCTGTTGGCACTGTCATCCAACGTTCGCTCAAACCACTGCACAGAGGCTGTTTGGAGGGGATCCATCACCAGAGTCATCAGGTGTCGAGCCAGGCTGCAGCAGCGTTCTGAACGCATTGGATTCCTCTTGTAAGGCATAGCACTGGAACCTGTGAAAAGAGAAAGAGTGATGGAAACGGGACACAGGAGCAGTGCATTCAGGAGCAAGGGATGAAGTTCCTCCCCCAGGTAAGAAAAACGTGTCAGGCATCATGGTTTTGACTAAAGCATCAAAATAAGATGATTTTGTAAGGACAAAATGGCGTACAGAAAACGATGCTGCCACAATTCCTCTTGAAACATCAAAATGTGAGGAGAGAAAACGTGAGAAGACATTTTGCACTTCTGCAAAACAGAAGTAGCACTACCAGACAAAGAGAACAAAGGGACTTCATGTTTAATGCAGCATTTAGCACCACCTCTCTAGGCTACCCATGGCAACTTCAGCAGTGTTCAAGACCCCACAGGCTCAATAATATTGTCCTTCATAGCCAGATACTTCTACTGTTACCTGTTGCTCTGGTGAATGGATATCAAAATCAACCACAGATTGTAGAATGATTGAAGTAACAAATATGACTAAGACTTAATTTTCTGATTCAGTCCTATGTAACTACTTAGGCTGCCTGTCTGGACATTCTTTCACCTAAAAACCCTTTGAGCAATGTCAGAATCACATCACTGGTATTCTTCTAGCAAGGATCCTGTCCACTTTCATTGTTCCAAACTTGTCTGTTTATAAAGACCAAAATACTGAGTCAAGCAGAAAGCCTACAGCTCCAGCTAGCTTCATGAGGAATGGAAAATGCTTAAGTACTCCTCGGATTAAGTTTTCCTCTGTGGGGAGTATGTGACTGCTTCTGCTCTGCCCTGAAACCCAGGAAGTGCAGAAACACAAATCTGATTTTAATTACTTAATACCCAGAAACATTTGGGTAAAGTGCATAATTTTCCCCCCTCCAAGAAGTGCTCGATAATGATGTCAAACCTCAGCTAATTTGGAGCGACTTCTCTCGGTGACATTTCTAAGTTTGCTTAAAAGGCTACACCAACATAAACGAAACAACCCATGTGTGGGTCCAAGAAATGTCTCCCATCCCTTACCAATCTGTTCTTTCTCAAAAGGTTCCTCCATCTCCTTCAGGTTGGCCAAAAGACGAATGTCAGTACAAATCTAGGAAAACCAGCAATACATTAACAAAGAGAACCAAATTAATACACACCGATGCAGAGTCTTGTCAGTGCTCTTGAAGAAATGTTTGCAGCTGTGTCAGGAACTAACTTTGGGATACAGTGAAACATTTGACCCCCCCCCCCCCCCAAAAAAAAAAAAATTGATACTGCAATCATACTTCCAGGCCTAAAAA
Organism: Picus viridis; assembly: GCA_033816785.1. Taxonomy (NCBI): domain Eukaryota; kingdom Metazoa; phylum Chordata; class Aves; order Piciformes; family Picidae; genus Picus; species Picus viridis. The sequence goes on along the minus strand of CM066568.1, from coordinate 21,360,699 downwards.
TCCCAGTCAAAAAAGAATATGGAGAAAAAAAAAGCGTTCACAGTATCAGAATAGAATAGGACTCCAAGAAGGGCAAATGTTTGCAGGGAGACACCAGGAAGGAGCAGTGAAAATGCTTAACAGAATTACAGTGATTTGCAAAGAGATACATGTGCATTGAACCAGCGAGCCTATAAAACAAAAACAGAAGAAAATACCACAGATCACTTCAGGCCAAGAAAAGGAGGAGGAGGGAATATAAATAAATCAATGAAAAGAATCCACAAGGACAGAGGAAATAACACCATTATCAGCAAGGCAATTAACTAGGAGCAAATGGTGAAATTCAGAAACTCATACACCACCAGGAAAGACATTTACTCTAATTGGATCAATTTAGCATGGATTAGACTTAATATCTGGTATGGGATTTGTTAACCCATATGCTCAGTAAACTTTCTTCAATTTGCCACTGGTCTTAAAATTTTTGAGGTTTGATTACTAAGCATGTGTCCTGTGGTGAATTTACATCATAGCAAAGAGAACAACGCAACAAGAAACAGCAATTAGTATTTCTTGGGAATGGTGTTCTCTGCCATGAGCACCTTCTCTTCAAGATCTAAAATGTATCCCACTCTTCCTAATCTACATAAATAGGGCACTCACCTTGTGTATAGATGCCCCAAGACTGGCCAGCACAGACAGGACTTCAATATCCACCTTGCGACTATAGGTCTGCCCTGTGACCATATAAGACCTAAAAATAAGCACAGAAATAGAATATTCCAGACAGAGCTGCATTGCAACACTTTGAGCAAGGAGTGACATGGCTTTTGAAATGGAGGGTTGTCATTCTGCCCTGACAAGAACAACTTTGGATACCAGCTGTCATTTTAGGGCAGCATGCAGATGGGAGAGAGGAAAGCAGAGGGGAAACAGCCAGCCATACTTTAATGAGGAGATAGGTAGAAGTAACCTGTTTAGGAGATGAAGTTTCCTGTGGGAAGCTGCAGCTGGGAATGAAAGATGGCACAGGGAGTAAGTCCACAGCAGCACAGTTTGGCAGCCAGAGGAATCTAGACTAGGATGAACAGCATGGGTCGCTTTGTTAGCACCAAAGTTAGGTGACTAAACATGCTTGTCACATACCGCTTAAATCCTGCCTTTGCAGTCACTAATCTGTCCAGCTCTTCAACCTCAGAGTGAAGGGAAAAAACCAAAACAAAGAGAACTCAGAATGCAAAAAAGGTCAGAAACAGCAAAAATGATCCTTGCTTTCTCAGTTTACCGTCAACAAATGTTACACTTGCTGGGAAACGCCCTCTCCCCAAATCCTGCTCACTGTCACACAAGGCCTTGTCAGCTGGCCTCAGAGGCCCACTGCAATGCCCAGATGACAGAACCTACGAGTTCTCCCCAAAAGAACAACACTCTAGAAGAGAGAATTGCAAAGACAGCCTAGAGTGGAGACTTGCTATCTGACTTACTTTACTATGGTCTCCCTCAAAGAGCTGCAAGAAGCTGGCTTGAGTGCCAGTGGTGCCTTTTACACCCCGAAAACGCAGGTCATCCCGAGCCCGCTCCAGGTTCTGCAGGTCCATGCACAAGTCCTGAATCCACAAGCAGCAGCGTTTCCCCACAGTGGTGAGCTGGGCAGGTCTGGAAACAGCCAAGAACAAAATGTGATTTGTTGGCAATTTGCACAGCTCCAGAAGGATGACTGAGCTTTGCTGCTCAGTCTATTGTCACGACCTCCTCGTGGGTTGGTCTCTCTGACTCCTCTGAGCACAAATTAAGAGGCTTACGCAGGAAGACGTAACAGCACATACACGTCACCAGTAAATGGTAATAAAGATATTATCATTCTTTTCAGGAATTAGATGCAATTACATCAAGAGAAAACAGTAATTGAAGTTTCTGCATGCATTAGCTGATTAAGAAATAAATGAAAATTGGTACCTGGGGGTGTTTCACTACTACTGCTTTTGAGAATTTCCTCAATAATGTGACTGGAGTCCTATTAGTCAGAATATCTAGAATGGGTTTCAGGGCATTGTTCACGTCCAGCAGAACAGCCTCAGTCTGTGCAGGTGCCCGGCTCAGAGCCATGCAGCCAGTCACTGCAGGTGCCGCTCCCCGGGCCCGCTCCGCTAGTGGATGGCGCCCTCTGGCGACCGTCGCACCGCATCGCTGGTAGAATTCTGCCCACCAGGGAGGCCGGGCTCTAGAGACTGGGGGCGCATCCATCTCCCACTTTAATTCTGTTCCCTCAGGGCACAGAGGACATCCTGGGTAACTGATAGCACTGGCGTGCATTTCTCCGTGCAGAAACATCTACATACTCATTGTGATTTTAAATTATTCCTTTAATGGACTACTGTTTTTGTTTACACCCCCACCCCTTCCTGAGCCTCTGGGCAAATGTGCAGTAATTAACAATGCTGTTAGCTAATGACGTTCTTAGGACCTCTGTCTTGAAATGACTGGCTGCAAGCTTCTACCACTACATCCCCCTGCAAATACTTTGAGGAGAAAATGGGGATAGTAGACAGAGCCCTTCAAAATGTCCACATAAACTCCAGAGATGACTTCTGTAGTGTTTGTAAAAAGCGTATGTGCTGTTTAAGCTCAGACATAAAAAAGGAAGCATACAAGATGTGGAAGCTGGGAAGGAAGAAACAAGAGGAATACAAAGAAAGTGTCTAACACTGCAGGGATGGAGTCCAAAGCTGGACAGTCTCTTCACTGCTGCCCAGTGATGAGGGGCAACAGACAAACTTGAACACAGAAAGTTCCACCTTTACACGAGCAAAAACTTCTTTACTGTGAGGTTGATGGAGCACTGCAACAGGCTGCCCAGAGAGGTTGTGGAGTCTCCTTCTCTAGAGACTTTCAAAACCTGCCTGGATGTGCTTCTGCGTGGCCTGCCCTAGCTGATCCTGGCTTGGCAGGGGAGTTGGATTCTATAATCTCCAGAGGTCCCTTCCCACCCCTACCATTCTATGATTCTATGGATGAATTTGCTGTGGGATGCAAAAGGCATCAAAAAGTCCTCTGCAAGTACATAAACAGGAAAATGAAAGGCTATAGAAATGTGGACATCTTCACAAATGAGGCAGATACTCTGCCAATAAAGGACACAGAAAAGGCTGAGGTATCAATGCCTTCTTCACCTCAGATTTCACAACTTTGCCTTGCATGTGTTTCTTGAATAATCCTTTGTACTCTTTCCAAATGCCAAGATAAAACTGAGCCCAGAGAATTCTCCAAAAAGCCATAGATCAAGAGAGGCCTAGGACTAGAGCTGATTGAACTGACACGGCACATACAGCAAGACTCTTAATCAGAGACATGGCCTGATGATGCTCTTTCTCTCCTTTTGGAGAGATTTTAAAGTGCCAGACATTGACTCTGACACGACCTCTGCTTAATTTCCCTGCTTCTGGTCTACCTCACTGAGGTAAAAGATCCAGGCTTACCCAAGGATGTAGTTTAACGCCTCTGAATACAAATTGGTCATGGAGCAGCAGATAGTAATCCACTTCAACAACAGACCAAGATCATCTTGTTCTTTTCAGTAGTCAGCCTAAAAATACTCTATTCTATTCTAGTCTGTTCCACCCTATCCTGTTCTGTCCATTCCACCTTATCCTATCCTACCTGCAGTCAAGTGTTGGAATTGCTGCACAAGAAGCATTAAGTTTCCCAAGAGACAGGAATCAGTATGAACCTGTTAGAAGAAATTCTTCCTGATTCTTCTCAGGGATGTATGAAAACAGATTGATTCTGAACCATCACTTCAGAAGAAAGCTTCAGCTATAGAGACAGAGTAGCTGTAGTACCAAGTGGCCAGTAGACCTTTCCAAGCTGCATTTGAAACTACCTTAACTGACAGAAAACCAATGAAAATGTGGCTGGAAGACAGGCTTGCTGCAATTCCCAGTCATGCTTTTTGAAGCAGCCCAGAACACACACATCTGTGCTTGCCAGGAAGTCATTGCTCATGAAGCTGTGTTAAACAACTGCTGACAACTAGTCAAAGCAACAACTCAATTTCCTGAGATAACCTGGAGTTAGGCACACACTCTTTTTCTGAACCAACAGCAATGTCTTAACAACATCCAGCAGGACCAACTGCCACCGTTCAGAGATGGGAAAGAGAAGGACGACAGAAAAGCAGTAGCAGGTCAGTTTAACCAAAGCACAGCTGATAAAATGAAAGCAAAGGCTGATGGCTACTTACTGGTAGTGAGTGAAGCCCAAAGTAGGCATGTCAGCATACTTCTCGGCAAAGTCGGCCAGCCGGCTGATCACCCTTGCGAGCTGGTGAATGCGAGAAGGACAGAAGAGAGGCAGAATGAGAGAAACCCAAAATTCACAGCAGAAGCCAGCATGCTTATGCACAAGACCACTGTGAGAAAAAGGGGAGAGAAACAACTGATATCCTCCTCTAATAACAGAATTTGCTTTATTTAATTTTTTTCAGGGCTTGCATGCAACTTTTACTCGCTACAAAGCTCAAGCAAGAGATGATACATGTGTTGGACTTCAGGTCAAACTGGGCTAGTCCTTGTGCTTGACCCAGTCCTGGAGTTGGTTTATCTCTCAGTACTTTTTCTACCCCTGGAACTGTACAGAAGTAAAGCTGCTATGGGTATAACTGACAGATGTGAAGGCCAGGGAAAACTGGGTGCTGAGACTTTCAAGTCAGACAACACTGCAGTATACTCTCACTGTATCTGACTGCAGAAAATTGGATTATATTGTGTCTTGAATGCTGACACACTCCTAGGAATATAGTTAAGGGGATGCCTCAGTTGCATTGGAAAACACTAACAGCTGTTCTCTGGAACTAGTACTTGTGGTACAGATAAACAAGGATCCACTTCTAATTCCCCTGGTGAGCAAAGCAGCTTGGGAAAGACTTATGAAAGGAAAGGAAGGTAACTGTTTGCTTTCTTGAGAATAACCCAAACAGTCAGCTCCTCTCAGCCTCCCAGCAAGGCTTAAGAAAATCCAAGTTAAACACAGGCTGTTCACAGGACTGCCCACTCTGGAGACACTGTGCACTACTGCCTTCTCACCTTGGGTAGCAGCAGGTCAAACCCATCACGGAGGACAATCAGATCCTGAAAGAAGCAAAGAAAGGAAATTTGGGCCATGTCTGAAGGACCAGACATATTGGCCTCTCTCAGAAAGGACACAGACAAAATACGCTTTGTATGCTCCAAAGTCTCTTCTTAAGGTGGAAATTCTGCTATCATTCTCGTATCAAAACTCGCAGTGAATTTAGTGAACTTGCTGGATGCATCACTGCTCCTCCTATACTTATCCACAGAACTTCCTACTGCACAGTTAGAAGACTTACTTCCACTAACCGAGTACAAATGATTATTTTGACATACTCCTGATGTCCATGGAATGTTAGACTAAATCATTCATCCCAAGTGGAAAATGCAAGCACTGTAGGTTAAAGACAGCAGGAAAGGCAGTGGACTGAGCAGGCAGCAGTTGTCTTTACTCCTTGAGAATGAGGTACAGCAAGTGTCACAAGGAAGGTGGTACTACCTGAGAGCCAAACATGCTGGAAGAGAAGTAGGGTAAAAATAATCATGCAGCAGCTTCTCACATGTAAAAAGTGGATGTGAAGTTCGCAGCGGCATGGACGTGAGGGAACAGCAATATGTGCTGAGAAATCAGGCTTTAGGTTGCACTCAGTTTTAGACAGGCTTTCCCCAAACATTTGACAGTCGTGTAGAGCAGTGGCACTTCCTTTTTCACTAAACACATTTATCCACTCTCTTGGCCACTGAAAAGCTTTATTCACTCTGAATTAATACAGAGATTCCAACTGGCAGTTGAAAGCTCACGGGCTGTGTAGATCAAAAGTGGCCTTGTACAAGTCACTGAACTCTTGGCTTGTTGCTGTAGCTGACAGCTCACACAACTCACAATCTCTTATCTCCCTGAATATTTAACATGCAAGCAGAGCTTATGGAACAGTTCATTTGCAAGCAGATCCTGCTTCGTATCAAAAGAAAGCAAGCAAGAGAAACTTGCCCTCTTAGGGTAGCTAGGATAAAGGGAATTGACAAATCTGCGTGATATTATTTTATCAGTAAAAGTCTACAAAGAGCTACCAAGTAAGCAACTGCAGCTCTGAAATATGATGTTACCGTGTTATCCCCTACGTAACAGGAAGTTGCTCCAAGGTGAATGATGGCTGCAGCTTTTGGGCAGCAGTGGGCAAAGGTATGAACGTGAGCCATCACGTCGTGGCGCAGCTTCTTCTCTTCCTCTGCCGCCATGGCGAAGTCGATGTTGTCCAGATTTGCTTCCATCTCCTGTATCTGCTCATCAGTGATAGGAAGCCCAAGTGACTGCAAAGGCAAAAGAACCTTCTATTTCTTTTTGTCTTTAAGAGACAACCCAAACTGAGAGAGGAGCTGTTAAGACAGTTTCTTCCCATATGACTTCTCATGGCAGCATGGCAATCTGGCACAATCAAGAGCTGTAACAGCAAATGCTTTTATTTTAGGGTGCTCAACCTTATCCAATAGCATGGGATTATGTTCATGCTTGGATGTTCATGGCAGCATGGCAATCTGGCATAATCAAGAGCTGTAACAGCAAATGCTTTTATTTTAGGGTGCTCAACCTTTTCCAATAGCATGGGATTGTGTTCATGCTTAGATGTTCATGGCAGCATGGCAATCTGGCACAATCAAGAGCTGTAACAGCAAATGCTTTTATTTTAGGGTGCTCAACCTTTTCCAATAGCATAGGGTTGTGTTCATGCTTAGATGTTCCTCTTGGGCTTCACAGTTTCCTCAATCATGCAACATCCCTGTGACAACCATAAAAAACTAGACAAGTGGGGAAAAGTGACATTATAATAGTACAGTTTTAACATCTTTTTACCCTTTGAGGGGGCACAATTCAGCCACCATATCACTAGCTAGCTTGTGTCAGGAAAAACTCTGGATCACAACAAGATCTACACAACTGTAGGCAGCAGGTGTAGAAAAGTACGTATGTTTGTACCTTTCCAAAAATCCTAAGGTACTTCATCTCAGCCTGAATCTGGAAGCTTGAGAAATTAGTTACTTGACCTGGAAGAAGAAGATAAATGCTCCTAGTTCTTGTTCAAAAAACATCTGCTAAATCTTTTTAGCAAGCTGACTTAGAGTAAGACACTGCACCTCAGAATTACACACTGGTATGACTCTTGCACAGCTCTGTATTGGCAGATGCTAAGCTCAGAAAAACAGCTTTTCCTGATACTGGGAATTTAGAAGTCTCACAATGAACTCAGTATTACTGCCCTTTCCAAATTAAAATGCTAGTCTTGGGCATTAGTAACTAGAAGTTGCCAGCCAGAAAGCTTCGAGGATACAAGGTATTACAAAAGCTGCTTCCGCCCAGAATCAAACTGACTGAAAAAGTCTTTTGCCCATGTGGAACCTGAACTAGAGAAGACATCAAGTGAAGCAGATGTGTCTTTGAGGTTCTCATCAGATTAGTACTCATAGAACTTAAAATAGGATGCTGCAAGGGTATACACAACCATGACTGTCCAGATAAAGAGGAAAAGCACCTGGCCCCAGACTGCTGTCTGAGGGGTACAGATACAGAGTGCAAGGGCCTGAAAGGACAGGGACACCTGAGCAGGCAATACACTCTTGTGCCAAGATCAAAATCTCATGCCCTGTCCATACATCCATGATCTGTTGGGAAAAGCTGACCACAGCATGCAGCCATTGACAGCTATACAGAGGAAAGAAATAATCCCCAGGAATGGGACTACTTGTCACAGGAATACGACTGAGGCAAGGTAGTGCCAAAGCAAATGCTGTTCTCATGCATCCACAAACATCACCTGAGGCCTCTTCCCTGTGAGCTTTCGCTGATAATTGGCAGTACCTCAGGAAGAAAGCAATCAAATGGCCTTCCAACCAAGTAGAACTACCCAAGGGAGAACACAGGGTTTTCTCCAAAGCACCAGAGGTCAGTGATGTGCCTGCTGCATTGTGAAGCTGTAATTCCTCTGAGGCTGTTCCAATGCTTTGATGTGCCACTGTAACAACTATGACTGTTCATTCATCCCTGTTCCTTAAGGGCCAGAGCAGAGCAGGCAGATGTCATGAAATAGCTCCTGCAAACAGAGTAATGTTGGGCTGCTCCTCTACTAAAGAGCATATGACATAAAAATGAAGAAAAGAAAAATGTATGAAGTACCATCTAGGCTCTTACAGGAGAGGAAACAGATTTCACATGTGCAAAACACTTTGTCAGTTTGGTGCTGCAGGATGTCAAAGCTACGTCTATAAGAAACAAAAGCTCCATGAAATTTGTGCCTGACTTTCAAACAACATATTATTTAGGGCAAGAGCTCAAGATTCAGAAGAAGAACAAGATGTTAATAGAAGCATCATAATACAAATGAATTTATACAAAAAAAATTTAAAATTAGAGTTTTGGGATGGGCATAAATTCAAGACACTTCAGCTTTTAAGCCCAACTAACTCCTATCAGTTGGGAAAAGATCAGTTTAAGTTCCTCTCTTACTAATCAGATGCTTTGCTGAGTCTCCTCCTTCAAACTCCTGGTACTGCCAGTAGTAAGGAACAAAACATCAACTGTAAAAAAAAACCTCTAATACAGTTTCCAGTGAAATAAGTTTTCAGTTCTTAATTCACATGTTCCAAGTGGACTGCTTGAAAATTTCTCCCCTAAGTAGGGTGCATATTGAAACCATTTACCCAGCCTTGTACTTTATCTAATACTTCATGGCCCCTGCAACTACTTCTCTGCAACTTTCAGAAAACCTATTGCTAGATTTTCCTAATCTTCTTCTGCTTTACTCGAAGTGTTGCCCATAGCTTATTGCTTTTTACTGTACCCCGAAAGAAATACTATGTACCTTCAAAAAGGACCCTAAACAAACTGCTTTTATTATCTGTAACTAAGTAGTCATTAACAGAGCTAACAGCTGCTGAAAATAGCTGACTCTTCCTCTTTCAGTCCAGAGCTGACATCAGAAGACAAACTCCTCTGTAATGAGGAGAGAGATTAAAAATAGCAATCTCCCTCTTCCCACTACAAAAAGGGTGCTAAAGAAATTGCAAGATCTGTCTCTGCCTTCTGGGGATAAAACTCTACAGGGGCAATGGGAGAGAAAGCAAGGGTCAAGAGGCAGGAGAACCTGAAGTTAAGAACTTGAGAATGCAAAACTAGCACTTTTGGCAGCTTGCTTCCTCCTGTTGGGCAAGTCACGTAAAGTAGTTTCTTCTTGAACAGCAGAAAAAGTGATGGTTATCCACTGGAATTCATATGGCAGTGTTTAAATTACGTTCTGAACGTGGTAAAGCTCCTTAAGCATCCAGTCTTGGTATCTACACTTTCTGTACTAGATGAGGCTCGCAGTCTGCTTACTCTAGCACCTCAACTGTGGTGCAACTAGCATGTGGTATTTCAGAAGGCAACTCGTATTTAACACAGATGTATAATTACATCTTCAGCTTCTAAAATATCAAGTTTGGTGCAGCATACTACCAATGAGGCTGCTGTAGCGGGATGATGCTTGAATGCAGAAGCAGCACATTCATTAACGCTGTTTGCTCATTCTCCAGCACGGTGTTCCTCTGCCCTTACACTAGCAGTGACGTCCAGACAGAGGGCTTAGATTGCTCCCTAACAACCCCAGTGCTTCAAACATGGAAAATGAAGACCTGTACAAAATGAATGGGCAACTGTTGAGTCTGAAAGGTAAAGCCATCCTGTCAGCAGGCAGGGTGGTTTTGTACTTGCTTGGTTTTCCTTTGTTTTTTTGACAACGTATTTCAGCTTCTTCGCTGTCAAAAACCTGATATGGCTTCTTCCCCTTAGCATACGCTTTGAACTAACAAAATGTCCCTTAATATCTTTTCTCTCTAACCCTTTTTGGGAAAAAAGGGAGGAGGGGGAAAAGGGAGTTTTGGGGGGACCTTCCTCCAGCGAGGAAGGGCAAATTTTCTGTGTTATGTTATTTCCTGGGTACTTTTGTATATACTGTAAATTCTGTATATTGTGTATATATTCAGCCTGCCTGTAAAATACAGCTCTTTTCCATCTGCTCCTCTGACTTGAGGTAGCCGTGGTTTCTGTGTGTGGGGGGGAGAACTGAACTTCTTTCACCACCACCACACAGGGTTGTTTTTGGTGGCACTTAGCCTGTGAGAAATATAAGAATTCTGAGGGTAACTGTTCTGATCACTTCACACAAAAGTACACTTTTCTCAGCTGTAAGGGCTGTCTAAACAACTGGCTGCAGATGTGTGGGGTGGTCCAGTTGGCACAGACTGACAGCAATCTGATTGCATGGTATCAGTCACACCTCCTGAAAAACAAACAGTCAAGCCCTAAAGAAGGCCACTGATGTTTGCTCAGAAGGCAGCCCCCCCCGACCCCACACCCCTCACCTGTTTACCAAAACCGTTACAAAACCAATTTCACAAATAAGGGAAGGGGGAGGGTACGAGCCAAGCAGAGATGATTTGCTGGGGGATGATAGGTACGTGGATCGCATACGAAGTGTCCTGTAAAACCAGCCTTGCACAACCTCCACAGCCCCTCGTCCCCGAAACAGACGAAGGGCCGCCCCAGAGTTGCTCCGGCCAGTTCTCTGCCGCTCACTCCGGGCAGACCCGGGCCACTGCAAACCAAGACCGCTGCTCGGTCTCGTTTCCCAAGGGCAGCTCCGGGAAGGCAAGACAGGTGCTTCCCGCCAGTTCCCGCGCCGGGGGCCAGAGCCCTGAAGGTGTGATGGGAAATGAGACGAGGGCGTGAGAACCACAATAGTTCTCCTTTCCTCCCTTGCCCAGCCCTCGTCCCATGCCAGGGTAGAGACATTGTCCCATACCGCCGTTACCTTCTCGGCCTGAGCAAGGTAGAGCCAGAGGCGCCTCCAGGTACCGAACTTCTTCCTCTCGCTGAAGTTGTAGCCCATCTCAGGGCTGGCGTATCGCGACACCAGCGGAGAGCGGTAGCGCGCCATCGCATCCTCCTCAGCAGGGGAGCCGCCATGGCAGCAGCGGCACGGTAAGACGAAACGATTTCAGCCGCCCGGGGCTGAGCGCTCGCCGGCGGCCGCAGATAAGGGCGGGCGGTGGCCCCACCCCGCCGTCGCAAAGAGCCCCCGCCCCTAGCGCGGAATACGGCCCCGCGGGCGCAGCAGGGGACGCCCCCTGGCGGAAGGAGGCCACGCGCGGTAGGGCCGCACCGAAGATGGCGGCGGGGGCGCAGCAGCAGAGGAGAGGCGCGGCGGAATAAAGGTGCGGAAACCACCAAGGTTAAATGCTTAGCAGCCAAACACATTTATTAGTCTTTTTTTTTTTTTTTCCTCCTTTTTTTTTTTTTTTTTTTTTTTTTTTTTTTTTCTCCAGGAACCCAAAAATATTTTGTAGTTATAATGTAAGCAACTGAGTTGCACATAATACAATCAATATCTTTCGAAAAATAAAAATAAAACAAACAAACAAAAGCCGTTTAAAAGCAAAAGGAAAAAAAAAACCTTCAGAAAACTTATATAAGTATTACACCATCTCTCAGTTTCAATGAAATGACGACGACTTAATTCCTTATTACTCTTAACTTGTCACACTCCAATAAAACACCACCCTTTTGTTTGCCTTTTTTTTCCCTCCTTTTTTTCCCCCCATTTTTCCTCCCCCCCCCCCCCCCCCAAATCCAGCATGAGAAATACAGTACCTGCTATGGCAAAAATACACATAAAATGCAACATTTCAGCTTATTTGTACATTAGTAGAGTTTAAACATTGTTGGTTTGTTTTGCTGTTGTTTATTTTCTTTTTAAGTGAACCAGTGATTTTAAGTACCACTATACTAAAAGTAAAATAAAAATATAGAAAAAGGAGGAGAAGGGGGAAGCAGCCAGCCATACAAGAGCACCTTCTGAAGTGCTGAGTTTCTGTGTCCATGGAAAACCCTTTGGAAGTTCAAACATGTGCGAGTGTAAGGGATGGAAATTAAGATGACACCTGGATGTGCAGGACATTGTGTCTCCTCTACAGTCTCCCCGTGTGTCCTGTATCTTTCTTTACTGCACGCTAGCGACTGAGGGGAGAAACCAGAGCTACAGTAAGAGTTTAGTAAAGGAAGCCATTTCAAGTATAAGAAAAAAAAAACCAACCAAACACTTCTAGGTAACTTGCAAATAGCATCAATATACAAACAGCCACTATTTTTATTATTACAATGCTTCTGGGGGACAGTGTTTCAGGCAAGAGGACTTTAGCTGTACCTTCCTGTTACCTATTTATGTGCAAAGTAGAAAAGCTGCCTTTTCTAATCCAGCCATTTTGGACATCACTGATTTCCTGTTCTACAACCTCCTCCCTCCGTTTTCTGAGGAGGAACGAAGTTGGCATTATTTTACCAAGAAGACTAGATGAAATGAATCTGTTTCTCCATTCCTCTTCCAGACACACCCATCTCCCAATGAAGAGAAACTCACCAAACATCTGATGCCCACCAGTAGCCAGTTTCCTGAACAGGTAGAAGGCATTTTACCTTTGTAAACATAATCCCTTATGTTTGTGGAACTCAAAGCAGCATTTCATATATCCATTCAAGCAGTTGAGATTAAAATAGATCAGAATGCTCCCTCGTCACTGCTTTTCCTCCTCCTCCCCCGCCCCCAAGAAGATTCCATTTGGTTACTTTTGTTAGAAGGTGGGAGTTTTTTTGGTTCTTTGGGGAAAATACTTAGCATTTAATTCAAAGTAAACATTACAGAATTACCATCAGCAGACTCACACTGCTGTTTGTTCTGCTTTCTAGAAGAGGAAGAAAAAAGCACTGTGCATCAGGTATTCTGTATGTTTCAGACAGGGTGTGGCAGAAATCCAAGACACATGTGTGTGTAAATCCCCCTGGTGCATATGCATCGCTCCACCTTATTTCTCTGCAGAATCACTGCACACACTTAAGAGTGCTGGCAGAGATGAAGCAGATGGCATATGGCAGCAGTGGGGAGATATTCCTAAGGCCACAGGGAGCAAATGCAGAACAGAGAGGACCAGGGAGTGTCAGATAAGAAGGTTTCAGGTACAGAAACCATACTCTTGATATTTTGAAGGCCAAATTCCAGAAGGCATGGGCTCATATGCACATCCCTGAGACGCACATCCAAGAAAGAAGAAACAGCGACCACGCGACTGGAGAGGGGAGAAAGTAGCAGAGGTTCCCTGACAGCTGTGGGATTTACCCAGTGAAGACCTCTTCCCCCACCACCCTCCCAGAGACATTCTGGGAGAGCTGTAAGGCATATACACAAGCAGCATCTACTATCATTCCCTCTCTTCCTACATTTTATTGGCAGGTGATGGCTTCTGTACATCGTGGACAAGAAGAGACACTGCATTTGAAGTGTGACTGGTTACACACTGAAATTAGTTCAGGGAAGGAAACAGAAAGCTACTCTGCCCTTCATCCCTGGAGCAGCAGCATAAAGTGGCAAGGTTCTTCATATCAGTCACTTTTCTGGAACCATGTGCCACCACCTCCCCTTCCTGATGGCAGGAAACGATGTGTCCACTTGAAGGATGACATGACCAAAAACACTTACTTAAAAGCAGGGAAAAGTACACAAACTGATTCCAATTTGGTGAGCCGGTGAAAGCAGCAGCAAGCTCAAAGTAATTCAAGTCTGAAGCTTATCTAAGAAGTACAATTAGAGACATGTGACCTGTAGCAACACTGGCTTAACTATGTAAGGAAGAGCAGAAGGAAACTGGCATAAAGAAGTATGAGTAACTGAATCTCCATCAGCTTGTTATTCAGTATCTGAGTGTATGATGGCTTTGAGAATTAAAAGAAAGTAAGTTATCTCCCTCCATACAAGCAAACAATGTAAAAAGAATGAATGATCTTGCTGTAAAAACCTCATAATACTTCTACCATGCTTTTTTGTATCTTTAAAGCACTGTACAAACATTTACTAGTTGATCCTCACAAAACCCCTGTGAGGTAGGTAAGTATTCTCATCATCACCCTCACTTTCAGATGAAAAAACAAAGGCAAAAAAGTTACATGACTTGCCCAAGGCAAGGGAAGAGTAAGGGCCAACGTTAAAATTCAGGAGTTCCAGTCTTCTGGTCCTGTGCTCAAAACTACTAGTTCAAACATCTTTTTAGAAAGGAGATAACAGATGGAAATAAAAGCCTGTTAAGTTCAGAGAAGGTAAGATTTAGAAGGTTACACCAGAAGGGGAAATGTACCACGAGGTATTTCTGTGAGCGAGTTTTAACTTCAGATTTTTTCTTCTTTTTTTTTCTTCTTCCCCCTCTTCCTTTTTTTAAAGGCAATCTGACAGAGTGGAACCCTGATAAGATCACATCTGCAAGGCAGGCACAGATGCGAGAGTGATCATCAAGTCTATCACTTATTACAGTACTGTGAACGTTAACAAAAATAAAACTGCTGCATGAAAACACTGAATACAGGCAGGATAATCTCGCAGTTTATGGTATTACACCTAAGATAATGCCAAGGATAATGCAGGTACCATGGTACACCATGGACAAAGGAAAATGTCAAGTCAAAGGGTCCCTATTAAGATGATGAAGAGGGCAGAGAGATCTTCATTTTTGAGGAGACTGCTCCTGGAAGCTCAGTTAGCTTCAAGGAACACCTGCAATTCACAATGACTGCATTTTGGAGATGTGAGGAAGTGAATCCTTTTTTTCTGACCATTATGATACCACCTTATAGTAAAAAAAAAAAAAATTACTGTTAAACAGAGGGTCTTGTCTACACATCAGTCTACACTCCCTAAAATTTCACTTACTGCAACAGGAATGCCAAGGCATTGGCAGTAACACCAAAGTTCTAGCAACCACTTACAGATGAAAATAAAGCAGTCTTTGTAGTCATGCTACAAGTACCACCTCCACTGTCTTGTCCGTAGCTGTGCTGTCACTGTGTGAGCTGTGTCAGAAACAGCAGCAAAAAGAATTACAGGGAGGAGAAAGTGTAGACATCAAATACCAGCCGTGTTCCAATTCTGGAAGAGCACAAGGACTGCTGTAATGGAAAAAGGGCAGAAAATAATAATGATGAAAAAAAAAAAAAAAAAAAGAGGACAGTGCCTATGACACTGTTTCCTGAGCTTGACAAGGGCCAGAACACAGGAGGTGGCAGATTTTTTTCCAGGTAGAGCTGGTGTCCCATTTACCGTATTGGCCCTGGGTTAACACTGCATGGCTAGAACGCACAACCCTGCACAGTTTATAGCTGACTCCGTTTTGCAGTCAACATCAGTTTTCCAAATCTCTGCCCTGTTACCTACTGGTCAACTTCTGGGGAGGGGGGGAAAGGGAAGAGGTTCTCATCAACTCCTTTTTATGTCAAGATCATCACCTCCCCACTTCCCCGAACAACAATGGATATAACCATGGACACAGAAAACTCCTGAACAGTTTAGCAAAGCTGCTGTTGTCCCCTGCACCCCCTTTGCAGAATGCATAGTTTACAAATCACTTACAAAATAAAGAAGCAATGCCAACCACATATGGGACCTTTTTTTTTTTTTTTTTTTTTTTTGAAAAAAGAACAAACAACCTCTTCTTAAGTTCAGTATCAAAATTCACATTTGCATAATAATACATTTCAAGGCCATTAGAGAGGAATGAGAGCGAAGCAAAGAAAACTGCAGAGTCTCTCCTCTCTTTGTCTTCCTGAATAGAGCTGAGGGATCCCACTGGAGTTTCTTTCAGGGTGGGACTTTTGAAGGGCTACAGCAACAGCTCTTGATTTCGTACACCTCACGTTTTCGGTGGGACAAAGAGGTGAATTATTAGAAAACAACCAAAAACAAATGGAAGGAGACACTGCAGATTCCCATGTTTAGCTACAAACAGCTTCAAAGAAACTAAAAAATTACTTCAGATATTTTTTTTGTTTTTCTTTTCAAACACTTCTACCTCACCATTTCAAAAACTTTTTTTTTTGTTTTCTTCTTGTGTAATACCCTGTTCATTTAAATGGCAACGTTAAGTGTGCTGGAAGTTGAAGGGTTGAAAACAAATTTTTTTTCCTGTTTGTCTTATCAGGACATGGACAGAGAGGGCAAAAGTGTGCCTGCATCCACTATTTAACAGAAGCTACAAAACATCATCTTCTCTACATGTATAAATTTATCATCTCAAACGTCACTGTTTCAATTCTCCAGTGCTTACAAAAATAAAGCCACACGCACCCACACTCATGCACATGAACGTAAAGAGAAGCCACATAATACAGATACAAACTCAACCTGCAACAGCAGACTAGCCTAAAACTATCAACAGCTTCTGTGTATCACATGACACCCCTTTGCACCCCCCCCCCCGATCTCTACCACATATGAATCCGTATTGTGCAGTGTAGAGACCAGCCCAAAGATGCTGCTTGTCAAAAAGGGATCAGTGGGCTGCAATCTCCATGTCTGACCTCTTGAAAGAATTGACCATTGTCTCCCCTCCAGCCCAAGTGGTCTCCTCAATTAGACAGTCACTATACTCACAAAGGCACATTCATCAATACCACATTTAACTTACTGCTTGTAAAAACATGGGGGGAAAAAAGTTAAGCGCTTAGACCCCAACCCATCCCTACTGACCCAGCAAGAAGTATCATAATAACATGTCACTTAGTGAGACCTTACTCTACCTTTAGAAGGTACATATTAAAGAAGTCTTCCAACACCTCTTTTTCTTTTTTTTTTTTTCTCTTTTTTTTTTGCATAAATGAAATGCTCTTTTGTTTTTGGCTTACGTATTTTGGAATACAGCACACTCACTATAAAGCTCTGTTGTAAGGTTACCCCCTAAAATAAGGCTGTTCTACCTTGGCTTGCATTTTCACTTCATTTTGCTTCTTCTCCACACGTTCCCAAAACAAAACAAACCCACACAGCGCCTTATATAGAAAAGGGTGAGCCATATCTGGCAAGGAGAGGGACAGGAAAGAAAGCACATATCATCATAACCATGTCACTAAAATAGCTATTCTAACAAGCTGTGCAACCTGCTCTTACTGCTCAACAGTAAATGATGAAGAAAATGTTCACTTATGGTTGTGTTTCATCTGAAACAGGAGAAGCTCCCACTTCGTCTTAATTAAAAGAAACAAACATTAAGAAACCCAAACACGAGGAAGTTAGTTCTGTGAATGCAACAACACACACTAATACCCAAGAGGAGGCATTCAGTGCTCAAGGAAGCATTTCTCGCTACGCACTGCCTCCTTGTATTGCGCATCCATGCAAACGTCTCCAGTCTCTCCTCTTCCCCTCTGCCCACCACAGTCAAGAACTTCTGCTGCAAAAATACTTAACATTGACTGGCACAAAGCATTCTTCAATTTTTCTTTTTAACTTCTTTTCCCCTGGAGCACTCTGTATTCATTAACAGAAAGGCTATGAGAATCAAGTCAAAAAACCTCTCTTTCTCACTATAAGGTTAACAGGAGCCTTAACACTGCTGAGTGTCACCAGTTCCAACTGTCACACATACAGGGCTAAAATGGCTCTTTGCAGGGGGCACTCCATTTGCCAGAAGCTTGCTTGTATAGCACAGGACTCAGGGAGACTTTTAGAGAAAGATTTTCCTGCATAGCTCAATGAAAAGCAACACGCACACAAAGGGTGGATACAAACAGACGTTGTCTGTTGCATGCTACAGACGAAGCTGCATCTGTCTGGGCCTGACAATAGATTTAAAATAGACTCCAAACCATCAGGAGCTGTGGTGCTTTTTGTAGCAGAGATGAAATCTTAAATCACTTTTCATACAAGAACTAGAAGCTATAGTTACTACAAAGTTTAAAGTCTCACATAACAGCACAAAATAGAGAGCTATATTTTAAACAGGACCCTGACTCAGCTTTAACAGCAACGTAGACAGACCTTGAATTCTACTGTAGACAAAGCTCTGCTTGGTGACTCACTACAGAATGTGCCACTTTCCTATTACCTACTGCAGGAGAACTTTGGTAAAATTCAGCAACACTGGTATTTACAGTGATTGGACACTTAATGCATAACATTGTGAGGGATATGAACTATCAAGGCTGCTAAAAATCTCCAGTCAGGCTCCTGTCATTTAGCCCAAGCAACAACTCTGGTCCAGCATAACTTTTGCTCTGGTAGGTTTGGATGTGAATCCAGAGTAACAGGGAAAACCAGCTCTGCCTATATTGGGAAACTTTGTCTATTTCTCCCGATTTCTGTTAACACCCTTCTGCCACAGGTGGAAGCCTAGTACTGGAGGCGAAGGAAGAGAGTCTGGGTGTAAGATCTCTGTATTTTAATCACCACAGGAACGACTGGTATGATCTAGCTCACAGTAACAGTTCCCAGCGTTGCAGAATAGTAGAAAAGAGAGAACTGAAATGGTACTTTGTGCAAAATCAATTTTGACAAACCACATTCTGCATATGTTGTTTCATACTCAGGATGAAAGCTGCACGTCAACAGAATTGTTTGGGGTTTCAAAAGATATTGTTAGAACTAAGTTCAACTTGGTTTTCTTGGCATTATTATTCTGCCCACAAAAACATGCATGCCTATTTACAATTAAGAAAGCTGCTTCTGCTAGGGAAACCTTATCTCTTTGAAGAGAAGAAAATACTCAAGACTCATACCCTGAGATGCTAACCATCCACCACAAAACCAGCATTTCAATCCACTTGAGAAACCTGGATACTAAGCTCGTATGATTTACAGTGAATGTGATATACACAACATAGGTATTTGCTGCACTGGAAATAGACAGGTCCTCATCTGCTACCTTGGCCCTGATCCAGTTAAGGTTTACCTATACAAAGAGCCCTTACCCAAGCAGTACTCACTAATCTAAGGTCAGTAGGACTAGTATTACCACATGAGGATTACTCCTAATTTCCTGGACCAGACTTGGCCAAATTAGGGTATCTTAAAGTCAACAGGAAAACAATGTGTGACATGCTTAGAAGCCCAAGAGGTAAACATAAAAGAGAATGAAGGAAAAAGAACAGCCAACCAACCACAAAAAAAAAAAAAAATCCAAAACACCCCAAACAACCCTACAGTACTGCTCAGATGCACTATTAAGTCACAGTGGAAGATGTGCCAGCATTTTTAGGAAGAAAGAACTGGGGAAAAATTCTAAGGAATAAACTTTTTGAAATTTAATGGGGGGGAAGAATTAAAAAGAGGCCAACATAATTACTATTTGAAAGTTTGGGGTGGTTATCCCAGCCAGTTTGTTGAAAATATCCTGTTTATATTGCACAGGGGTGGGGGAAAGCCAAACCAAACACAAAAAGCCCCCCACTTGGCTTAATATTCTTGCTCACCATACAAGCCACCTAATGGGAAGCAAAACAAAAAACCTTGTAAGAAAAAGCTGATATCCTGTGAATGGGAAAAAACCCCAAACCAAGACTGCTGGGCAGGAGCCCAGGCACAAGCATAAAAACACTGGGAAAAGATGGCAAGTCTTCTGAAGTACATGGTACTACAACTGCTTTCCAAAGGAAGTATCAGAGGTGTCAACACATGTTTCTGAGCTGTACCCCATCATTTTTAATCTATCTTTTTTGCTTGCTAGACTTCGTTGTCACCGATAGAATGAAATACTCAAATGTAGCAAAGAATTATCAAACCCACTAGAAAACTCAGTGTGGATCCACACTGCAGGGTGGGGGTAAGCAAAGCGGCTGGTAACAAACAGATACTCACTTAGAAGACTGTTTTTATCGCATTTTTACAAATCAAGCATCGAAAGAGTCAAAACCAGAAAAAAAAAATAGGATGTTGAAACCACCTGTAAGGTCTGTGAATGTTTCAACTGTATAACCTGGAGAACCAAAAATGAACAACAAAGTGATAAAAAGGGTTCTGTCACTTGAGATAGTGAAAAGTGTTGCTCAATGAAAGATGTTATGTTTGATTTTTATTGTATTCTATTCCGGGCTGTGCTTTCCCCAGCTTCGTTTCCCCACATTTGTCAGTATGTTTAAACAAGATACTGCTACCAATTCCCTCCCTGAACAGCTTTTTAAAAGCTCAGAAATACCCTAACATTGATTGATTCCTGCTGACTTTCGGCTGTTAGGTGCTCACGTGGTAGCAGAGTATTTACAACAACATTGCCCCCAGAAGATGAGTCTGCTTAGCACAATGCTCAGAGTCACTCACAACGGGTAGGAGTGCCATGACTAAGCCACACTAGCAACATGCCTAGCTGCATGTAATTTGGAAAGAAACAGAACTGTCAACTGTAGTGGGAAAAGAGATTAATGTTTCTTTAACAATTTAGGAAAACTATCACTGAGGAGACAGTCACTAATGTTTGCAGGCCTGCTTGTTTAGAGAAAAGAGGAGCACACTGTTGCACTGTAATAGGTTTGGACCCAGCAGACTGATGATGCTCCAAACTGCCAAACCTTCAGAAGTCACAAGCCTCTTCAAGTTACTGACAAGGTCCTGGGCTCTTTTTGACTGTATGATACAATTTCCTCTCATTTAGGACACTGAGGGTTTGATAAAACACACGGCCTCTGGCAAAGCACTCAAAATTCTCTCCATAAAATAAAACAAAACAAAAAATTATTAAAAAAACCCCAAAACAACAAAACACCCAAACCCAAACTCTCTAAAATAATCCTTCCTACTGGCTCATGACAGGATTCATTTGTCCTTTAAAAGCTTATTATTATTGATGAACATATCCACATGCATACACTCATCAGATGTACACGCAGCACGACATGACGGGCAGCTGATGTGAAAAGGACAGGATTTTGGCATCCGATTCTCTTTTTCATAATGAAAAGTTATCTCAACTACTGTTATGTAGCTCATTGCACAACATACTTACGCAGCAAGCTCTTCTTCCTTAAGAATAGGTACAACTATTTCCACAAAGTGGCTATACTGCCTCACTTTGCCTCATTTTCCCTCCCTTCTCCTACAGTAGGGCATGTGGGTGCATGTAAAAAGGCACTAGCGCGGTTTTTTGTGGTTTGAGCCTAGCCATTCCAGGCAGAATAGGCCCCTGACCCTTAGAGCTAGGAGATCCCAACACTGAACTCAAGTTCAAGACTATAAGCCCTGACAGCCAGCAGCAATAGGGTGAACAGAAGAGTTTAACAGGTAATTTCCCTCTTATAAAATAGAACAGAAAGACTGGGAGATGGGGTGGATGGAAAAAAAGCAAGCAGCAAATTTCCAAGTGGGGAATAAACTGACCAAGTATCTGAAAACAGGGATGCTGATTTCTGATGTACATATTACTGGAGCTTTCCCACATTCTCTCCTTTTTTTACGTTACTGAAAAAGGAAGGACAACAAAACTACTTCATTATTGGGTACTGTCAGCACTGGTTTTCTTTAGCACTACTTAAAAGTGATTCAAAGAAGCACCATCATATATTTCCTCCTGACTGAGGACTCTTTCAGTTGAACTATACTGCATTTAACTAGGTTTAGTTTCATTTTGCTTTTTTAAAGGTGCTTGGAAGAGTGTTTTTGTTGTAATCCAGAGGGAAAAAAGTGATAGATTTCCATTCACACACCTCTCTTCTATGCAACTGCACACGTCTGCATGAGTAACAAAGCACTATAAATGATAATCCTTCTTCTCCCACAACTTGTTTAAGATTACAATGAATTTCTGTTGCTGATATTGGTAAGTTTTCTTAATGTATTTTAATTGTATGCCTTTAAAATTCTTGATCCCTCACTTGACAGTAACATTTGGAGAACTTTTTTTTTTTTTCCTTTTTTTTTTCTTTTAAATTTTTTTTTTTTTAAGCATTTTTATTTTAAAGTAAAAACTTTCAAACATTTTGAAGATTCAGGAACCTGTAAAAGTTTATCAACAAGAAACAGCCATCTATCTAGGATAAGGTTAAATAAACCATCTTCAAAAAACTGGCTTCCTACCCTAGAATTCCTGAGAACGCTTGCAAATTTAAAGCAGGAAAACAAAGTGTTAAAATAAAAACAAAAACACTGTTAAATGCTCCCAGAGTTAGTCTTCATCTAAAATATATATATGCACTTTTTGGTCTTTTTTTTTTTTTTGTTTCTTTTGTTTTTGTTTTTTTTTGTATGCTTTAATTTTATTTTTTTTTCCCTTTAAACTTACAATGGAAGAACAATTTAGCTTTTCTTTTTAAATATTTCAAATCCCTCATTACGTCTTGTAAACAAGAGGGGCTCTAGCACCCGGCTTACACCGTAGTATCGCAATGAACTCAAATAGCCCAAAGTGCAGGAAAAGGGACCTTAGGGCAGGTTGGGAGAGAGAAGTGAAGGTGGGACACAGCAATGAACCAGCATGTATATAGCAAATCATGTGACAGAATGCATACTGGCTTCCTCAGGCCAAAGGTGCTTCATTAGGAAGTACTGCTGGCACAGGACTTTAAAGTACCTGCTCTGTGTGTCTGAGTGCGGCTGGTCTTTGAGCAGACTCTAGCAGAAACAAAAGCTCATGGATGTGTGCAGGCGAGGGGCACTAGCTAGCAGGAGCTGGAAAAGAGTTTCTCTTTGTGCATGGTGGGATTTATGGAGGAGAAGGCATGATAGAAAAGTATATTCAGAAGGGGCCAGAGTATGCTGCACACTCCAGTTTACTGAACAAATACAAACCTACTCGTACTTTTTGTCACTTAACACTTTGCATACAAATCTACAGGCATGTGTATATGCAGCATTTCCCTCAGTCTTCCTTACGACACTGGGTTTAGATAGAAAGGGTGAATTAAAAAAAGCCACTCAAGACCCTAGCCCTTCCCTCCCACCCCCAGCACACAGGCACACACACACAGGCACACTCACACGTACCCCTACATTACTTGAATCTGCTTTTACTTCTCCCCACCCAACCCACGCGTAGAGTTAAATGCATTAGACATCGTCACATCCTTCAATGAAAATGCCGAAGACAGAGACCTCCCTATCCCTCCCCCAGTTAGTAAAGCCTGAGCACTGCTTCTGCTGAGGGCTGGAATGGACAGATAAGTGCTGGTACAGAATGTCGGCACTTTGTTAGACAGTATAGCAGCTAGACACAACCACATGGAAGTCCTAGCACTCACGGAAAAAATACCAGCATCTCTCTTCCCTCTTTTCCCAGTCCCACCCCCTGAAAGACTTCCCACCGTGTCAAGAGATGTTCCTTCAAGTCTGCTACAAGTCTTTCCACAAAAACAGGTCTTTAAAGTTTTGTTCCCAGCACACACATGCATGCACACACTGGCTATCACTGTGGATTATAGGTCACCCCTATCCTGCCCAGAGTACTACTACACTGATGCTAAAACAACCCCAAACCTTTCCTTAAATACAGAAATTAAAAAGCAACAGTACAGAAAAAGTAAAAACAAAAAACAAAAAGGTGCAATACTTTTTTTCCTCTTTTAAAAAAAGTCTTTGCTAGTTATATACCTCCCTAAGCAAAACCACATACACAGGAAAAAACACAACACAGAGAAACAAAAGGAAACGTTTGAAGTACACACTGGTTTTAAGAACATTCGTAAGTAAACGTTTCTGTCAGTGATGGTCTGGTGCTGTAATACACCAAGGCCTGGCACAGGTAACGCTCACCAAGAAGGACGCGGAAAGGAGTTAGCTGCATGTGCTTTCAGGAGATGAGGCAGGCCGGCCAGCGATTTGCTGCCGCCATTTAGTTTTTGTCAGTTTTAATACAAGCAGTAAATCAATTACAAGGCTAATTTGGTTGGGCTGGACTTTCAAGCTTTTGATGGATTCCTCTAGAATGAATATGGGTGCCTATTTATGCTAGGGGTGAAAGGAAACATTTGTTTTAAAGGTACTGAAGCTTGCGAGAGACTGGATAAGAACGTCTGTCTCAGGCATACAAAAAATGGCAATGTCCTCTTCCCTCCTCTTTTCCCCTTGTTGGAAGAAAAAAAAAAAATGGCTTGCATTATATAACAAACATTCTAGGGTTCACTCCATACAAAAACCCCACATGCAGACATAAATAAATAAATATACACTCCTACTCAAAAGACAACATTGGCTCCCTCCTCACCAAATCCTTTGGATATGGCAGTGTTCTGCTCTACCACAGAGTTAGAACAAGGGCTAGGAAGCAACTACCCACTCAGTATGATCTGCAGACTTGAGATAGCACCCTGCTAAAAATCAATTTAAAAAAGATCTACAGACAAATTATAATCCAGCCCAACTGGATTCTGCTTCAGCCACAGGGACTCCATCGCGCCTCTCTTGTTTTCAGAATCAAGACAGGCAGACGGCCGGCCAGCCCGTAGACCATCAGCACTGCAGCGTTTCAAGATTATATATAGAGAGGAAAAAAATGCACACACAGGAACATGTGCACACGCACTCACACAGAAACAAGCACACGTGGGCAGTTACATGTGCCAGAACACACTGGTACTTATCAACCAGCCAATCACAAAGTGTTGGGTTTTATTGTTTTGTTTGTCATTACTTTTTTTCCTTTTTTTTTTTTTTTTTTTTTTGGTGGGTTTTGTAATTTTTAATTTTTTTTTTTTTTCTTTTTCCTTTTTTTTTTTTTTTTTTTTTTTTTTTTAAAGTGAGGCTCCGTCAAGTCTTCCCCTTCGCCCTCCCCCTCCCCCCCCCAACCCCCTTTTTCGTTTGAACCCCTCCCCCTTCCTCCAACCCAACATGGTAGACCTAAGGACGGAAACACACCCAGTGCAAACAAAGTTAAAAAGCTATTTTTTCAGTATATATGTTTCTTAGCAACAACTTCCGTATAACATGAAAAAGTGAAAAACTAGAAACTAATTTTTTTTTTAATCTTTTTTTTTTGTGTGGTTTTTTTTTTTTCCCTTTTCTTTTGTGTTTAAATTTAAATGGTATGTGTACTTGCTTCACATTGTCTTTCTAGGTTGGCGTTCATGATTCAAGTATTTCAAGAGTGATATGTTCTCTTTTTTGGATTCATATTCCAAACGAAAAACTGAAGTTATATAAGGGAGGCAACTATGTGCTCAGACAGTCTGTCAATGACCCACCTTTTTTCTCTCTCTTTTTTTCTTTTTTTCCTTTTATAAATGTATTTATTGCAAGTTGAAAAAAACGAGAAGGTCAAGTTAGTGCTGCTGCTGTTCCAAAAAAGGTCACGAGGTCAGAGTTGAAAGTTCTAAGTTCAGATTGAATCCGACCCTCCTCCCAGAAGGTCTCCAGGTAGTAAGGGAGCAGGGCTGC
Organism: Picus viridis; assembly: GCA_033816785.1. Taxonomy (NCBI): domain Eukaryota; kingdom Metazoa; phylum Chordata; class Aves; order Piciformes; family Picidae; genus Picus; species Picus viridis. Next base: position 21,335,459 of record CM066568.1, on the reverse strand, counting down.
CCATTCTGTGTGGATCCTCTACGCTCGGGACCCCCCACAAGCTCGAAGAATAGTTTGGAGGCCCCCACAATGAAGCGCCAGTGAGATCACCCCCACTGCTGCTGCTGCCACCACTGCTCCACTGCCCAAGCCCTGTTGACCCACCAAAGAGATTCAATGCAGGTCCAACTGGATCTGTCTGGTTCTGTCCTGTCTCCAGGGATTGCCAGCCTGCTGTGGGTGCACTTGGAGTTGCTGCAGGTGTAGGGGGCTGAGCTTGTGCCAGAAAGCGACTAACCTCTTCGTCTGTGGCAAACTCAGCCAGGATGGTAGTGTTTCCCAACACACACCTAAAATACAAGATGAATGGAAGAAAATACAATTATGAGCGCCAGAATGTAAGGGATTTGTAAGGCAAAACCAACACTATTAGGTGCCCAACTCAGAGGAGATATCAGACTGTGACAACGGAGTAAACATGGAAAATGAGGTGACTGACAGTGAAACTGACTCACAGTACAACAGCTTCCAGTTTATAAGGGGAGGAAACCTCCTCCAAACTAAATAACCCCCCCACTGCAACATTCAGTTGTTATGCGTGTAACAAAAGCCTTTCTAGATTTAAACTAAGGTCCTGATCATCAACACCAAGAGCAATAAAAGTGCCTACACAGTGTAAATAAAATGGTAAATGCATATATGCCAACTTTCAAACATAACAGCAGAAGAATAGGTTGAAAGCCTGAGAAATTCAGGGTAACTTCAGCATAGTTTAAAAGTTTTCACTCCCTTACACTCCCCAAAGATTTTTGTCTCTAAACTTCTCATATTTTCAAAACATACCAGAATGACAGTCGGTTCCAAAAAGCTTAAGAACAGGAAATCTAAGATGTGCAGCTTTCTAAATAAGTTATTACAGGTGTGTCTCAGAAGTATAGCAGATTCCCACACATCTGCATTACACATAAGAATGATCTTTATCTGCTACAATTCACAAGCTTTTATAAAGTGCTCCACTTTGTACAGTAAGGAACATACTGGTCACAATTCCACCCTATTTATATCATCTTAGTTCTGTGTGTGTCAGTTTGTGCCAGCAATTAAAATAACGCAGATAGCATCTTTGCTTCTCTTCCTCTGCTGATGAATGAAAGATTCCCTTCCAACCGTGATAACCGAAACGAGTTTTGAAAGCATAGCACCACAATAACAAGGAACAGACAAGGGAGCTGCTTACATGTGCAGTGCAGTCTGGGCCTTGGCCGCCTCCTGTTTGGTGTTGTATCGAATAAGAGCGGTGCCCTGGGTCAGGTTCAGATGGAATGTCAGCAGTGGGCCATGCTGCATGCAGATCGTCCTCAAGGTTGACCCATCAATCTGAAGAGGAACAGCCAAGATAAAAGAAGTTTGCAACTGTTTCCCTGAAGGTACTTCAATCCTGACTTCACCTTGGTTATTAAAAGACAATTTGTTTCATAAAGGAGAGCAGCTGAAAGCACCGAGGAGTAAGCAAAGATGATTTAGTTTTCAAACCAGAATCAGCATGTTTTGACTTCTCAAGTATGATGACTTTGCTTTATGGAGTAATCTGAATTATTTTCCTGTTCACTTGTAGCTTGGGCCCAGTTTTCAATGAGTTTCTTACATTGCCACTATCCCTAGGTGTTCCAGCAATTGTATATAATGTGTACTTCTCCCCATCCTCAGCCATCAGGATACATACCAAAGGAACGAGAACGCCGTAAGTCTCCAGCACTCCAATTTCAGTAGAATGTAAATCACCCAGTATTTACAAGTTCTTTGCAAAACTGGAAATACCACCTCTGCAATGAGGGGGTTTCAAAATTTAATTTTGGTGCTTGTTTTGTCTTTGTGTTTTATGAAGCAGTCACAGAAACCAGCAGCGACCGTTCTGCCAAAGCCAGCTACGCTCCTGAACTAATGTTTTCACAGCAGTTGTTGCCTACATTCCTTTGGCAGCAGTTACAGCTTGTTACTTACCTTCAGTAACTGCTGTTCTCCAAGGTGTTCTGCACGGATTCCAGTCCTGGTATGCCACAGGAGCATGGCACACACGGATGGGATCCATATGTGCAGATACTTAAGGAAGTGCTACTTCTTCCTTCTCCCTTTCCCCTCTTTTGTATAATCGAACCTCATATGAAAGGAAAGGAAGTTGTGTGTGGGTACAAAGACAAAGTTAAAATGGAGAAACTTGAAATGAAGATCCTGTCCCTGAATCCAAACCTTCATGCTTCCCTCTCTCTAGTGTACTGACTCCAAATGAACAGAAGATTTCCTATGGAACAGACAATTATAATGTGGGTCTCTTAACTTAAATGCCTCCAAAATACAGTCATCTTCCATTAAGTGACTCCTAAACCGGTAATAAATTACTCTGCAGAAGGGAGACTGCACCTCTTCTCCACACTATTCCTTTTTCCTTCACATCAAGAAAAGAAATTTTTTCTACAAAAGGAGCAGAATTTGTCAGTTTCAGTGATTAGAAGGAGACTTTAGGTTTTCCTCTCATATTGCTCTTTTCTTAGACTTCATTAGAAGCATGATAAATTATCCTGCTGAACAGGAAACTCTGTCTAGACCGCAGGGCACTGCTGATAATCATAGAGGCTTTTCCCAAACCTTGAATACAGACTGATTGATATTGCTGAAACCATCACCTCCACAGACATCATTCTGAATGGAAGCAAGCTATGAGCATACTTGCAGGAATAATCTAACTAGACTGTTTTGGCAGGAGTGCTGGAAACACTCTGCGGTTTCACTATGGAAACACCAAAGTGCAAACTGGCAGTTACACCAGCTTTCTTACTGACAACATCCCAAAGAATAGTCTCTTTAACAGCTATAAACAATTCCACATTATGGTCATCCAATACATCCTCACTTCTAAGAAAAAAAATCTTTCTGTTCCAGTATTATTTTTTTTTTAAACTCTAGATAAAGAAAGGTTATGATGATCATGTAGCAAAACCTGAACATACTCAAGTCAGCTGAAGAAATTACAATAGAAAAACCCATCAGACTCCAGCCCAATTTAGTAAGAACACATCTCATATATGCTGACAAATCTGGTTGCTATTCAAAGAGAAACAAGTGAAGGATCCACAAATCTGTATCTCAGTAAAGCAAACTAGTTCTTGGAGACAATACCTGTGGAGTGAGATTGTGAAGAACCAGCCAGTAGCTAGGACGAACTGAGCCACCATCACTCCAAGTAGATGCTGCAAATTAGAATATAGAGCAATGAAGACAGATTGTATACAAATGCCCACATTTTTCTGTAGTCAGGTCTTCAATCTCAAGTTCAGCATTATCAGCCCTGGTAACACATGATGGCTTAGTCGTGACAACAAAACCACATCCTTCCTGCATTTCATGTCAAGATTAATTTTTCACTAGTTTACCTTCAGGAAGTTTCCCCTATACAGAAGACATCTAGCCTGGAAAATCCCCATGCAGTAGGTACTTCTTCCTGAGGGTTCTTGGCCCTCTTCACTCGCTCCCTGCAGCTGGACCCTGGATTCCACACACCATCTCCAGCCACCACCCACCCCAATTACATCTCAAGAAGGAATTTCTCCCCTGCCTTTTTGCTAGACAACTGCAATTTTCTTTCCTCCAAACCATTGGTGATGTAAAATGTACACGCCTCAGGTCTGATCAATGGTTCTATCAGTTGATTCTTCTCACCAGAGGCAAGCCTTGAGTCCTGTGTCCCCCAACCCCTGACCGACCGCGGTGCTGTGCTGTTCCATGGAGATGATGGTTTGGGGTTGGTCAGGCCAGGAGGTGGGCGGGGCAGCCCTGTAGTGTTCCTTGAGGAAATATGGTTTTTCCACATCTTGTTGGAGAGATGAGTGGGATTGTGTCCAATGGGATCCGGGGACCATGTTGATTTGTAATCACTGAATTTTGCTATTAGATTAAATAAATTGTAAGTATTAGAGAAAGGGTTTCAACTAGGGTTCAACTGTTACTGTAAACTGATCACATTTATATTGGAGCAAAACACAAAGCACAGAACCGTACAACAGAAGTTCACCTATCAAAAAGCCAACTAGATGTAAGTTAATCTTTGCCTTTTTTAAAATATAAACTGACAAAAAGAAAAATCCCTACAGAATTTATGATCCTGGAATCAGTTGCAGTATATTCAATCGCTAGTAAGAGGAACTGGCAACTTTCATGTCCACACTACTGATCTGTTTGGACACTACTGAACTTTAATGAAATTGAGCCTTCTTCAGGCCAAAAACCTGCAGAGAACTGAAATGAATATTTGCTACTCTTGGTCCACTAAGCTAATGCTACCTCCTAAAGGTGCCCTCCTATAAAATCAAAACTTTCTCATGAATCATAAATTTCATACAGAGTTGACACAATGGTAACATATAAAGGAGATTATTTAGTTGTGTTACTGAAGTAGTTGGTTTTTTTCTTAAAAAGTCCTGACAGTGCATATTGTGTTGTGGTTTTTTTTTTTTTTTTTTTTTTTTTTTTTTTTTTTTTCCCCCTAGGAAGCATTACCTAAATGCCTATAAGGAGAAGTTAAGACCAACAGTGGACATCCCTAACACATTTCAAGAACTCTTATGGATTAGAGTTCAGTAAGAGAAAAATGAACACACTCCCCAGAACATCACTATTGGTGGTAATGAATACCTGGGAGCTCTTCCTAAACAAGTTTTCCTTAAGAAGACTGACTGTAAAGTCTCCTAATACCTTCTGCCATCAAGGGACATTTGTCAGCCAGTAACAAAACCAAACCAAAAGTCAAAATTACTCAAGTAATTTTGTTTTGCCTTGTCCAGTAATGAGAATCTGTGAACAGAGACAGGGCAGTCTGGAGGAAAAGGTACTTGTGTCACAAATTACTTTAATGAGAATATGTGTGTGTGCAAAAAAGGTATCAAGCGCTATCCACTAACAAAAGATAGTAAATTACTTATTTGAAACAATGGGTAAAAATTTGGGTTTACAGTATGCCAGGGTTTCACATAATAGCCCATTTGGGAATTAAGACCATAAAGCTTTCAGTAAGTAAATGTGTTTCATTTTACAGTTGAATCACAGTATTTCCCATGACAGAGTAACTGTCAATAGCAAGCAGGTTTCAAGCACTAACAACATATGAAAGCGTCAGGAAGTGCTTAAAAACCTGTTTTCATTAGGCTCAGTTTGTTTTACAGATACCATGGGTTCTAAATCCCTAAAATTCAGATGACCTACTTTCTGGCTGTCAAACGCTGGTGTCTAGGTTAATGAGAGGAACTGAAGATGCTACGTGTGCCAGCCAGTGGTCTAGTTTCCTCAGTCCAACTACAACACTTCAAACATGTTTTATCTGTTGGGTCTTTATGTGCTAGACAAAAATTAAGCAAGGGCAGGAAGCTGATACATGCCACTCCTTTCCCTAGGCTACGAAAGAGAAATCTTTATGTCATCGGAATGCCGCATGCAGAGATATTGCTTCAAATCAAAGTCACTCACAAACTGGCATCAGGAACAGAGCTTTTCTTGAGGTCTAAACAGGATTTGCAAGACATTTTGTGAGGATGCTGAGGTAACATGAACACATCTTTTATTCAGTAAGATGCAAGAAACAGTCTGGGCCAAATGCAGTTCTCGGCTATGTTCACCACTTATGCTATTTAAGCACAATTCCTCAGTGTTAAGTAGATGTCAAGACAATGATGTCTCAAGAGAAATCTCTGGCATTTTCAAGTTCTAAATTCCAACAGTTTGTCTGGAGCAAGTACTTCCAGCATCCTACTCAGAAATGCGTACAGAAACCATTTTTCACAAGAAAGCTTTGGAGATATTCTTATCAAGGATAAGAGGCAGCAATCCGAATTACTATTTACAGACAACCATTACAAGCTAGGGGCCTAAAAGCCTCCTCTCTCTCTTTAGGTTTCAGGGAATGATAGGTGCTGTATGAGTTAAAATGAGTAAAACCACTCACCTGCTTCATTCACACATACAGGAGCACTTACATGTAAAAAATTGTGACAGTCCCCAAACTCCTAACACATGCTAGACTCGGCAGGTGTTATTTTTTCCCCTTTCTTTAGTATCTGTTTCTCACTGTTACCCTATTCTTCAACTTCTGTAACTAAGAATTTTCTGTTTGGGCAGGAAGAAAGGCAGAGGAGCTTAGTCTAGTTTTTAAAGCAATTACAACAGAGTACTTCAGCATCAGGAGGAAAACTATCTGACCAGCCACACAAATTTCAAATTCCTTAGAAATTACTGGAAGACTAAATATTCAAAGAACAACAAGAATAAGAAACTAGTTAAGTGGAAAACTTAGTCCAAGTAAGTTTTAGAGCCTGCATACCTGAAGTGCTATGAACGTTGGTGAAGGAATTGTCAGAGGCACTGTAGGGCCAGGCACCAGGTGAAGGCAGCGAGGTGTTGAGGGAAGAATTAGACCCTATCAAAGGGAACATGAGAAAGAAAGAGCAGGCAAATTTCACAGAGTTTCTCTAATACTGTTAAACCTCAAGAGAGCCATGATTTGTACCAATGCCAAGCTCTCATGGGATATACAGCCACAGTGCAAAGACACATAAAGCTTCTCTCTGTCAAATGCAATAAACTTATGACAGGAACATGAGAATAGTCTCAAGTATCTGAATAACTGCTTTTAATTATTTAATTAAAATGAAATAATTTAATTATTCAGCAGATACCAACTGTTCACCATTTTTACCTGTGGTGGTGTCCCGCAGAAGTTGGTGGTCAGTATCTACAATGGGAGATGTGGCTGTCCCCCCCAGCACACTTCCAGGGGTCACATAGGGGTCAGATTCAGGGTCAATGTTTTGTATACCTTTCCATGGCACTCCTGGTTGGAACTCTGGGATGGGAAGGAAAGAAAGGAGTCAGATGCAAACAGGGAAATGTCATTTACTGGAAGTGATTGCTTAAGATCTTTTAAAAGAGTAAATAATTGTCTTCTAAGCTGTTCCTCAGGGGAGAAAAAAACCCCAGAAAACCAAGACAACCCAAATCAACAAACGTCCCACAAAACCACCCTGACTTTTCTTAATTAAAATCTATTTCACCTTTCCTCCCATGGAACTTTCTTTAGCATCTGAATACAAGTCTACTATACCACTAAAATCAAACACTGGAAGTGGTACAAGTGCACACAATACTCCGTCGACTCTTTCTGCTTCACTACATTCACTCAGGGCTCTGTTTTACCCTTAATTCAGTGTATGTTTTTAAAGAAACATACCATTGCAAGACTGCAGCCTGCATACATTCTGTGCATGCAAAAGCCTTTCTCAAGGAAAGGCTACAGACCTTAAGAGTTTGTAACACATCAAATGTTGTCTTTACACCTCAGGCACACACGTGCTTTACACATTACCTGTCAAAACTGAGGTAATGCTAAGGTGAGATGCTTTGTGGCAAAAGCAGTGTATATACTCAGTGATAACCTTCATGCTTCATAATGAGATGGAATATCTTTATCATGCTTTAGTTTGCTTTCAACTACAGCTCCAGGCATGCCAGATTTTTAAGATAAGAAGATGAGTTACATGAAGTATGAAAATACAACAACTTGTCACTGTAAGAAAGATCAGTAACTGAGTAGATGTTCAATGAATAAAGTGCTGCGATCAGTTTTGGAAACAGTGATAAGAAAGTAACAAATGCCAAACAAAACAAGTAGAGAAGCTTCAGATACTACATGACAATTTAGCTAAGTGTGAAAAGAATGCCAAAGTGGCAGATTCATCCCTTGCAGATTCAAGTTTTGAAGTAATTAATAGAGTATGTGAATGAAACTAAAAGTTCATGATTGAAAGTAGGGTTCAGGATGTGCTCTCTAGAATAAAAACAGCTAAGGTGAATCTGGCATGGAAGGGTACATATCAATCACCTTTGTAATGAAGAAGCATAGTCAAAACTATGAACTTCACAGACAAGTACAGAAGAAAATGTAATACACCTAGTTCAAACAATAGGCACAGCAAAGGCAGTATTAGATTCTTGTAATGCCCTGGCAGGAGAATCTCAGAGAATGCATAAGAAACGCTCCACTGGGTCAGAACTGTGGCCCATATTGCCCAGTATTCTGCTAACTCTGACAGGAAAGAACTTTCAGGTACACAACACAAACCTGGCCACTATCTGTAGGCTACTGCCCCCACACTCAAAGCACTCATAGTCCTTCTAAGGTGTCAGAAATACCCTCCATCTGCTAGCACGTGCTAGCAATTGCTTGATTGTGAAACTGTCTAGCATTTGCACCGTGGTTTTGGTGCTGCAGGATTCACAGAATTACAGTTCTGCATTTCTCTTGTTCACAGCATTCCTTGTTTCATAAACCTCAGTCACATCTCCATCTTTAATAACCAAACAAAATAATCGAGGATACCACTGCTTATTGGTCATACAGTTAGAAATGTATCAAGGAAAGAATCTGCTCAGCTACTGCCAAAATACTGCAATCCTCTGACAAACAGAGGTATCTTTTGCTTAGACCATCTCTGTTCTGAGATAGAGTCCATGAACACAGGTTAGGACCTGAATATTAGGACTTGTTTGCAAACAAACCCCCAAACAACAACCAAATCCCCCAAAGGATAAAGACCAAATATTGCCTTTGTAAAGATATCTGAGATTTGGTGAGACTGAAAATTAAGTGCACAGTAAGCTCTTGTCAAAAAGTTCAGGACTATTCAAACCAGGCTCAAAAAATCTGGTGGTGTAGCATACATAAATACATTGACTCATCAATATAACCCTGGTCTGGAGAAGAGTTTTCCCTCAAACTTCAGCATACTGACAAACTGACAAATCATCCTTTGGGTCACATGCACATTCACCAACTCTCCCTACAGACATGCTCTTTTAGTTTTAGATAGTCAAGAAAACATGAAGTAATTTCTCCACCGATATTTGCAAAGTCCTCCTAAAATGCTCAAGCATAAGATTATTAGGAAAATCACGACAGACACATCCAGGTCAGTTTGCCTTGAGTATGTGATTGAACTACTCTTAAAAGGGAAAACTACAGTCCAGCATGACCTAGGTATGCAAGTCTGTGTGACATAACCAAAAGATACAGTTCTCACCAATGCAGCAAAACTTGCTCTCACCTCCAGCTGTGATATCAGTTTGATTGGGCACCACTTCATTTATCTTTGTGCTGAACAATACCGCTTTCTTGAACGGCAGAATTTCTGCAGCAGATGGCATTTAGGAGGAAAATGCGAAAGGTGCAGTCAGGGTGAATGCTGAGTGACCGCTGTATTCATTTAGAGGAAAACCACACCTAGTTCAAGAGGTTCTCTCTTGTAAATGCGTTTCTGTTATTTTTCCAACAACAGGAAGGGGGGGGTGGAATCTATCTCCAGTGACAGTGGGCTTCATCTTCAAACTTGCAGAGAAAATGGATCTACAGTGTAAAATCATTTTGGGTCTTTACTCTTCTATCAAGGGTGTTGATAAGGTAGATCATGATTTCAGCTAAGTTTTTCTTCTTAAAAAACCCTTAAGCTGGAGAGGTTATGAGACAGCTTCAGTGGCTGAAGTTTATGGGGCAGTAGGACTTGTCCCAATAGCCTATGGACTCATGAGAGATGCCTAGCAATACAGCAATAACTGAATAAAAGCCACATGCCAAAATTCATGACCTGCTACAGACATCTGCAGTCTGTCTTGGGCTACTCATTCCCACAATAAATTAGGCATGATACTGGTGACCCCAGTCATGGTTTATGGTCACACTTTGTGAACTCCATCTATGCCCTCACAGTGGTGAGGTAGTCAGCAACAGCTATAATTCTACTTATTACCAACTCACACTGCAGGCATCACTAGAGAGGCTCTACGATACCAGCAACGGGCAAGGAGTAGCTATTTGGCTTCTCACTTCTTTAACAGCTTTGTGGCTGCTTCAAAACCTGTAAACATGGAAGACCTGATCCTCACATTCCTCTCCTAATGTTTCAAGCAGGACTGTGTTTCTCAGTATTATACAGATGAATGGTGACTGAAGAAACATGTTCAGCAATGATGAGTCTACAAGAGATCCTGAAAAAAAAAGCTTGAGTTGGGGCACTTTTGGCATTATGAGAAATTACTCCATCTCAAGAAGCTCCATACTTAACATCCAGGCTAGCAGAAATGTAGTGATAATATACTTCTACAGAAAGCAGTCAGTAGCATGAGACGGGACTTTTAAATCAAGAGCTTGTAGTGATAGGATGAGGGGTAATGGCTTTAAGATAGAAGAAGGAAAATTAAGACTAGGTATTAAGGAAGACATTCTTTTAGAGTGAGGGTGGTGAGACACTGGAACAGGTTGCCTAGGAAAGTTCTGGATGCCTCTTCTACAGAAGTGTTCAAGGAAGCCAGGTTGGATGGGGCCTTGAGCTACCTTGTGTAGTGGAAGGTATCCCTGCCCATGGTTTGGTTGTGACTAGATGATCTTTAAGGTCCTTTAAAATCCAAATCATTCTGATTCTATGTTACGGTTGTACAGATGTTTTTGAGAGAATTCTTCAACTCTCTTAGCTCATCAGAAAACATTTTCTTGCTAGAGTTACACATTGAAGGGTTCCCACATAAAAAACTCTAACTACTTTTTGGAGGTTTCCTGTGGTTGTATTTGTCACACAGATTCCTAGGCTTTCTGATGCAAAGTCTGTGCTCCTGGATTACCCAAGAGATGTTACTTGCACCTTTACTTTTTGTGCTTGAGGGAATCCACAGCAGAAGATTTGCAGTCAGTAGTGTTTTCCTGGAATACGAGAGTCTTTCAGGCAGAGGAAAAATTAGACTTGCAGCATCCACCATTTGCTGAACAGTGGCACTGGCGATTAGTCCACGCAGCTTCAAAGATGTACTTAAACAGGGCAAACAGGGGATTAAGAGGATCTCGACATCCTTTTCAACCCTGCCCATTCTGTGATTCTGTGACTCTACTCTGTCCTTAATGAATGTTTTACATAGAAAATTGCATGTGTCTGTGTTCAGATTCTTCTTTTTCCCAGATATTTGAGAGTTCTAGCAAGCAAGAACGTGCTACGGCTGTAATCCCAAAAAGCAAGAGACTTTACTCAAGCCGCAAGATGGCTGAGCAGTACTGAAACAGAGCAAAGTGAACCACAACAGCAGAACAGATTTTACACGTATTGTACCGATACTGCTGGCGAAACCCCCTCACGGTCTGCAATACATCATACACTTGGAAATTGCCAGAAAAAACATGTTCATGCTATATAAAATACGAAAGGTCAAGACAATTCTGTTCCCTCCATCATTAAAAAAAAAGCTTTCACCTCTTCTGCTTTCTGATTCCACACAATCAACCACCACTTTTACACCCTGTGTCAGCCTAACACAACACAATCAAAGTATCAGCGCAAGAGGAGGGAGCTGTTATTGTGTCTGCTGTGAATCAGCAATCCTATGAAAATTTTTTTTAAGTGTGAAGCCAAACTACAGAAGCTAGGAGTTCACCTAACAAAAACCAAAGACTATTCAGACAACTCAGCAGTTACTTCATATTCAGCCCAGCAACTTTTTACTGCAAATTTCACATTTATGTTCTAATGTGGATTAAAAAAAACCAAACCAAACAACACAACAGAACAATAAAGAGGATAGGCCAAACAAAGTATTTCTGTTGGAGTGGTTATTTAAAAAGTATGGTGAGGAAAGATGCCAGCACATCTACTGTAAAGCCGGGATATAATCCCTGCCCTTGTCTAATACCTGGAGGCCAGCTGGCGTTGCTGGATTTGCTTCCGATCTTGTTTGTTGGTGGAGATTTGGCAGGTAACCAACTATCACCAGCAGGGCCTGCATGGCCACCCAGTGGGTCACCCTGAATTATATCAAACTGGTTGTAGGGCGATCCTCCACGAGCCTTTCCAGGGGGCACTATTGCACCTGAAGAATTGAAAAGATACATTTACACCCAGGAAAAGTTGAGAGCTTTACAAATGTGGTATGCTAAACCAACATCTATTTAATATGCATACCAGTGAGGTAAGATATTTACTGACTTGAAGCGATCTTATGTGAACTATTTTACCAATGGCAAGATGATACTGCAAAGGCATTCTCAAAACAGCCAGTCCCCTTCTCACCATTTTTGTGGATATTGGCATCTTGTGAAGCCACAGAGGGCAGCCCTTCCATCATAGTCCACTGCTTAAAGCGGGATTCTGTTCCAGCCTCTTTTCCTCCCACCATGCCGTAGTCCATGCCACTTGAACCAAAGCCTGTGAAACAAACAGAACTCCACTGTTGTTAGCTCTTTTTGGTTTAAACATCTTCAAACAGTGAATAATTTGTGATCACAGGAAAGGTAAAAAAAAATATAAAAGAAAAAAATTAAAATCAACAATAGCAAGTTAAATGTTCAAGAGGTAACTTCCAAATAAGCTTGTTAGGGCAGTATGCCACCAAAATACACTTTGCTGTTAGGTTTATTGTCTTCCTCTGTAATAGAAAAACAATGCAATTTGATCAAGAGTTGACAATTGCAACCTTTACTCTAAAGGCTTACGCAGAAATGACTCACTTCTGGACCCAGACACACCTGGCCAATATGGTAACTATAGGCAATGCACCAAATCTCTTCCCACAGAGCACTTACCTGAACCGTATCCAGGTATTTGCCCTTTGGTCTGTAAATCTGAGAGACCCACATTCAAAGGATTGGGTACCATGCTGTCTAAATGTGGCTTAGGCCCAACAGGGTGGGATGGTGAATGCTTCATGCCAGGCTGCCGCTGCTGCTGCTGCTGCAGGGCGCTCACCATGCGAGCGATCTGCAAACAAAAACGAGGATACATCCTATACTGTAACAGAATTCCACTAACCATGAAGAAATGGTGACTTGAAAGTGATCTAAAGGACCTCATGTTCTGAAAAGTGCAACCTGAAGAGCATGCAGACTGAAGAGAGCAGATGATGTTACTGAAACTAGTGTCATCTTTGCTGCAGAGGGCGTTTACCTGGTACAGCTTATACATTACACGAATGACAAAAGAAGAGCCACACCTGTTGCTCCTGCTGCTGTCGAACAGCTTGGTTTAACTTTCTCTGGCTCTGTAACAGCTGTTGCTGCTGCTGCTGCTGCAGGAGGAGCTGACATGCCTATGAGATAAGTTGAGGTAGGAAGAATAAAAATATAGAGCTCATCAAATGAACTGTAGTTGTCAGAAGCCAGTTACTAGGATATGCTTTCCTCAGAACTTATGTAAACTGTTTCTCATTCCACACACTCAAAATGACAATGAACACATTCAAAAAAATAATACATCCTTCACTTGTTTCTAACTTCTTAACATCATGCAACAGTATTACTGCAGCCTGCTTCATTACAATCATTGTGACTACGAGTCTGAGGAAAGCCTCATTAAAAAACATGCCAAATTGCTTTCCGTACAAAGTCATTATTAACCTATTGCAACACCCACCATAAAGACACAGGTCTGTTTAGTTTATCTGCTGCCCTCTAACAGGGCTGTATTTTCTTCTACACCAAACAGGGAATACTTGTACAAAAATAACACAAGATCAGTAGAAAAAACCCACAGAACTAGAATAAACATCAAAAGAGAGCTCAGCAGACAATTTATAAACTGTCTCACAAGATTACTAGCTACTTACTAATTGAAACTGGGGAATCTGTGGAAGCTGGCTCAGCATGGCAATCTGCTGGGGAGAAAGCTGGGGGCCCATATTGAAAAGACCAGGATTCAAGCCACTGTTGGGAAACTGTTTGAGCATGGAGGCTGAAACCTGCATGGAAACAAGATGCACATCCTTAAGATATGCACTGCCATTAGGAAAGATGATGAAACAGAAGCATTTTTATAAAGAAATGGGTATGGCACCAATCTTAAATGGTGTTCCGGGAGAGACACTACAGATTTATTAGCACATCACATTTAAACATGCACAATCTATGACTTGAGCAGAGTGAATACCTCACTTGATTGACAATATACAATATTACATGTGCAGATGCAGACACACACACAAAGGTTCCTCCCCCAACCAGGCGGTTGCTAGAGACTGCACTAAATTAAAATGCTGATATATATGCAGCTAACCAGTAATCACAGCACTGCATCATCACATTAAAAATGTACTGGTTGACAAGGGAAAAGAAAGGCATTCAGGCAGTCACTGGAGCAAAGAAACAGTGCCTCACAGAAAGAGTTAATCTCTTTGTATGCTGAATAAGCTATAGGAAAAGACAGGAGTAGGTGGAGAAGAATTACCCAATCTCTCCCTGCATGATTTGAGTTACACAAGTACAATTCGAGAGAATCTTTAGAAGTCTTCACCAAGTCCAGAGCAAAATGTGAATGTTTGTATTTGGAAGCCCTGAGGTCTTAAGAGCTCTGCAATGTAAATGCAACGTACAGCCCTTCATTTGGCCTCCTTCCAGGGGGCAGGGAGCAAAGGACAAGGCTGACTGAAAAAAAAAGTTAACCTGCTGCACTTCAAAAAAACACCTTACAGCTTTGGTTAATTTTTTCTGTTTTTAAAATACTTTGCAAAAGCTTATGCAAGACATAGGATTCCTGAACCCAATTTGAGGTTTAAAAATACTGGTAGCAAGCAGTTACCGTCAACTGCCTTGGAATTAGAAAGGCTAATGCTTCTGCGCTTTGAGTCTGAATTTTTTATCTTATCTAAGTTTTCAATTTGTTAACATCAAGACTAAAATAGATGTTTAAGAAACCTCCATGATTTGCTCTGAAGGCTGTAGCTCTATTTTTACAAGTAACCAGTTACTATAAATTCCTTACCTGGGGAGAAAGAAATTGGGGAGGCACTTGCGCCCGGATATTGGGGGAAGGATTTAGTGGCTGCACTGGTGTGTGCATGCCCCTCGATTGTGCTGTGCTGTTTCCAAACAAACCATGATTGCCACCCTATAAAATTAAAGCAGTAGTGAGAAGATGAATCTTTCAGGATATGGATTTCTATGCTATGAACTACATATCAACGACAACGAGGCAAGCACTGATTTAAATAGAGTACCTTTGGAATTGCTAAGAGGTCTGTCCTAAATTAGTAAAATTCTACCTGGGTTAAAACTGGTCTGCTGTGTTTTCAAGACACAGGCTCTCTCTCCTCGGTATTGAAGAGCCACGTTTATCCACTTCTATCAAAGCACAGGACAAAGCTACGGTTTTGTATTTTTCACTTCACGTATTGGGAAATGGAAACTTGGGAGTACGAACAACATGCTCAAAAGAACTTTCTATTGGCATGGTATGGAAGACAGTGGCAACAAGAATTCAGGGCCATCATTTTAGAAAAGTCATGTACTTTCTCTGACTAGGTTGCTGAAATACTGTACCATTCATAAGCCTATTATTTCCTCTGCAGGCCGGCCTTACAGTAAACAAAACTAGAGTTCTAAGACCTTATTCCACAGTTTTCCCTCTGATGCAAAAACATCAGCATTCTGGATTGGGATGTATTAATTTTCATTTCTTTTCCATGAAAGTGAAAAGTGGGAAAAATTTCTAGTGAGAAAAGAAATGTTTGGGCTTTTTTTTTTTCCTCCCAAGAATACTCACTGCTTGAGCCTCCTTAATGAGACACATTCACTATTTCATAAGCAAATTCTGTCATAATAAACCCTCCTGCATGAATGAAAACGACCAATGGAAATTCATGATTATGTTTCACTATTTCAGCCTCTGAGCAGACTGTCTTTATTTGTAACATTCTTCAACAAAAGCCACAGCAAGTGTTACGGACGGACTCCTACACTAACAGTCACATGCTGTTGCTTCTAAAAGCTGAAGGTCATACTCCAAAAGGTGCTTAAGTGCCATGATTCTATCTTTTCATTTTCAAGCCCCTAAAAACACCAAATCATCTGCTGTGTATCAGAATATTTGTAATTCTCAGGTATCTGGAGTTCTAAACAGCACATTTTCCATCACTCAGACACCATTTTCTGTTCTAACTCTCCACTGCAGTACTGCTATACTCACAGCCCTTCTTCCAAACTGAGACTTCTCATAAACACATTTTCCCACCCTCATGTACCCAGATTTCATAAACTGTGCCTCCCTTCTACCATAATACAGTGCAATCTCCACCATCCTTTTCTAAATCGGAAGTCTGTTACCCTGCCTCTACGCTGGCAGCATTATGGATTATCTCATTCACCTGCATCATGTTTTACTTCCTTTACATACCTTCTCCTACAGAAAGAACTTAAGGGCAAGCATGAAGGATAGACAAAAGCTTTTATTCTGGAAAGAACTGACTGGGGTCAAACTACACTGAAGTTTTTGAGAGGTTTCAACCTGCAGCTACGACTTTTGCCCTCCCTAAAGCTCAAAGAAGTTCTGCACACCCAATTCAAGAACATGCCTGCAAATCTGGGACTTCATCTGATATTCTACACTGATTGTGTCACATGGAAACAGAAAGACAACATAAAGAAACACCATCATGTTTGGCACGTGACTACATAACCTACTGTCTAGTTGCAATACTGAAGTTTGTCTTTCATTTCCCAGTATTCCTGAAACATTTTCCTCCAGCAAAATTCTAAACGTAACAGCCAGAAATTCTTCCAAACTACAGTTAACCACTTCATTTCCTCCCCATCATTCCCTCCCACACAGAACACAAGTATTGCTACTCAGAGGTTTTAAAGGCTGCTAAATGAATCCTTTCTTTGGGGAAGGCAGAAGGGAACAGGCACAATGCAAAATGAATGCAATTTTTTAAAGGCACATTTCTATGTAAAAGGCCATCAGGTGGAGTCTGGAAAAATTCAGTGGTGGGGCAAATCAACAGCCTCTAACCAGGTTTTAAACAGCTACTGAAATATAAAGGTTGCCACTAAATTCAAGGTGTCTGAAAAGCACATCTATCTGCCGCTGCACTGTGATTCAGGAAGTAAGAGGCCAACAGATGGAATACATTTTGATAATAGATATCAAAGTGGATTGATTCTCAATGGCCCAATATAGCTGCAATTTCCATTAACAATATTAGTTTATTTAGTAGGAAAACAAATGCAAACTGGGATTAAGCCCAGGCTGCAGCCTTATAAAAACACATCTTACAAGGTGGCCTGCTTACTTGTCTAGCAGCGAAGTTTTGGGGACTGAGCCCTGAGCCGATTGCCCCAAGGCCGACGTTGGATAGTGTGGAACCAGAGGGAGACAGCTTGTAGCTGGGAGAAGGGGAGAAGGGAGAGCAGGGAGCCTCATCCCCAAGGCACCCATCTTGATTGGAGAAAGGCAAAGTCAGCTGAAGCAGCAGTTAGCCAACAGCAGGAGTTGGTTAGTGAAGCAACAGAATGCAAGAGGAGAGAAAGAGGGACTGTGAGTGACTAGGAAGAAGCAAAGTTAATTTGTAAGAGCAATTACAAGGACAAAACTTCTGACTCAAATTATCACTTGACAATTAGGATTTTGGTCTAAGGAGATCATCAGTAATTCCTAAAGGCTCCTTTCTAAGAGTACGTTTTGAGCTCTCATGAAGTTCATTTCTGACAGTGGCTGTTACTACTACAGAACAATAAATCTTGTATGAATTCCTAATGTTAGGACACACCTGCAAACATAATTTGTAAGGAATGCATTAACTCTGCTACTGGTATTTATTAATTAGGTCACCAGTGTAAGCAGACAAAACTGGTTTCTGGCCTGTTATAACAAAATGGAAGAGCTGAAAAAAATTCATTAACACACTTTCAGAATTTCTAAATCAAATTTCTTTTTCTATTTTACATTCTATTGACTGCATTAAATCGCCCACCAAAGCAGTCTCACTCTATTAGACACCTTCTAGTTCGTAACATGAAGAAATTATTACTTGCTAATGACAGCAAAAGCTTCTATTTAAAACAGGCAAGACCGGGAAAGAAACACTACCATAACATACAACAGATGTCACAGAGAAACAGATGTCATACAGAAGCCTGCAGTACAGGACATACAAGAGAAGAGGTCACAGAATTTAGAAAGGGTGTTTCCACTAAGTGACAGACATGAAAGCAGAAAAAAACTGGAAGACTGATTACTTATATTTACTTAGATCTAAGCCAATGTTTTATAATAGTTGATTGTAGTCAGTAGCCAAGTGAATCATGATTAAACCTATAATGAATTTCACTGCTACCAGCAGTTTACCCTTCCAAGAAAAACAAAGGAACTTCTTTCTGTCCATATAAGAGCAGTCTGTTCTAGCTTCATCCACCTCAGAACATTAAGTTTGGCTATGCTCATCTGACACCTCAGTTTTGTACACACATTCATTCCACACAACCCCCCATTATCTTTGGGCATTGAGTTTGTCCAAGAACTTCCAGAGGAGGAGGGTAAAAACTGGGACCTCAAACATAGAGGTTGAAATTAATTTATCTAAAGACCCTTTTCTCACCTTCTCAAAATAAGGCCCACTATCCGTGGTTCCCATGTCTTTGGAATTAGGTGGACGGAACCCAGATCTATCCTTCCTCATCATGTCGTTGAAATCCCCGAGATTCATGGCTCGTTTGTCTACCTCAAACTTCTTTTCTGGGAGACCACCTGTCAGAACAGCAAAAAAAAAAAAAAAAAAAAAAAAGGACAAAATTAGTGCAAAAAATTCTACTATGTTTTATGACAGCAGGTTTACAGCCAAAGAAAGTATCTTTAAGAATCAAGGTATGAATTAAATCTCCTACAATGTAGCATAGATACGGTTGCCATTAGAAGTGCTGAAACACTTAAGCAGGAAGTTCCACTTCCAAGCCTGAACAAGCCTATTTACAGAGTTCAGTGTGAAGTACTTCCTCACAATTTATGTACAAATATGAACATATGCATTTCTGCAGCAGCCTAGTTCAGCTACTGATCATAACTTATTCATAGTTCTCAATCTCTTCCACAACTCACAATGTTATTTATTGCAATGCATTCGGGATCCGCAGACACCGCTCTTCAAGTCCTCCATATATTCATTTAATGGGTTTGGCAATGAGAAAGAATTTCTCAAACTACAAAACCACACAGGCAATTAGATCATGTCTCCAAAAATTGTTTTGGTTGGAAAAAACCTCTAAGATCACGGAGTCCAACCATTGACCAGCATCTTCCTGCTGGAGAAACTGCATGCTCATGGCTTGGATAGGTGGATGCTTCACCGAGTAAAACAAACTAACGGGATGGCCAGATCCAAACAGTGGTGAAAGGAGCTAAATCCAGTTGGCACCCAATCGTAAGTGGTGTTCCCCAGGGCTCAGTATTGGGGTCACTTCTCTTTAATACCTTCACCAGTGACTTGGACAAGGGAATTGAGTGCACCAGACTGAGTGGGAGTGTTGATCCACTCAAAGGTAGGAAGGCTCTGTAAAGGGATCTGGACAGGCTGGATTGGCGGGTCAAGGTCAGCTGTACAACGTTTAACAAGAACAAGTGCTGGGCCCTGCACTTAGGCCACAACCACCCCATGCAACCCTACAAGCTTGGGGGCAGAGTGGCTGAAAACCTGTCTGGCAAAAAAATGACCTGGGAGTTGCTGGTTGACAGCTGGCTGAACACAAGCCAGCAGTGTGCTCAGGTGGCCAAGCAGGCCAACAGCATCTTAGCCTGTATCATGAATAGCGTGGCCAGAAGGAGTAGGGAAGCGATTGTGTCCTTGTACTCAGCACTGGTGAGGCCTACCTCAAATACTGGGCTCAGTTTTGGGCTCCCCACTACAAGGAGGATATTGAATTACTGGAGCCTGTCCAGAGCTGGAAGGGCATGGAGAATATGTTATGAAAAGTGGCTTTGAGAACCAGGATTGTTTAGTCTGGAGAAGAGGAGGTTTAGATACGATACTGGGGAAAATTTCTTTATTGTAAGAGTGGACAAGCATTAGGACATGTTTCCAAGGAAGCTGGTGGAGACACCATCCCTGGAAGTGTTTAAAAAAACCCAAACAACAAAACAACTGTGAAGACATGGCACCTTTGGGACATGGTTTAATGGCCACAGTGATGTTAGGTCATGCACTTACAGCTCTTAAACAACAAACGTCATTTAGTATAGTGTAACTTCCAGATAGTTAACCAATATCCTTCACCCTGTATACAATGATTATACGACCAGTAAAAGAAACACTTTTCAAGTGTTTCCTACAGTCAGCTGCCATTGTTCAGCAAGTTATTCTGGTAGAACATGAGAAAGATGTTAACAACAGGTGATCAAACTGCACAAAGAAATATGGAGTGATCAAGAGAACATCTAAGGTTATCATCAGCCAAGTGCTGACTGAAGTCAGTTTTCTACCTTACACGCTCAGCTGACACCAAGAAACAGTATTTTGTCACATTTGGCACCTGTAAAGTATCAGATGCATATTGCTATGTTGAAGTAGATGGGAAAGATATTTGCTTTTAAATAGGGACAATGTGATAGAAAAAAGTTTAACTAGTATTTTTAGTTTTCAGTAATTTTGGTTAGTAGCACAGATGGCCTTTCCAAGAACAGTTTAAAAGTCCTGTGACCGCAGCTAATCAACAGCTACGACTCTTCCAAAGGATACCCTACCACTGACAAAACACCTAGATACTATCAAACAAAATGGGCAGTTCCAGTATCACTCACATACCTCCAAAACACTTCTCTATTCCTCAGAAAACCTTCTCAAACCCAGCATCTCTTAATGTCCAATCATGAATGAGTCATAGTCATAGGTATGCTACAGCAAATAACCCCATGTAATTAGTGGTTGATTTCACAGGTTTTCTTCCTGGCATGGTTTTCAATGTTGAACCAGCTTCACCCTTTCCAATGCTTTCAACATCATTTATCACAAAAGCACTTGACAAGTCACTTACCTATTTTGGCTCATAACTGGAGTCAGCTTGGATGAGTTCATCCCTTTCTAACATATCCTAAAGCTAGAACTGGCTTTGTAAAGGCAGTCATATGAAATGTCACATACATCTCAGTCCTGTCTCAATATGTACATCTAACCACTACACACAACAACAACAGGGCAGTACCAAAACATGTGTGCTTTAACTCTATGCAAGAAGCTCTGTCAGTTGGCTCCTGAAAAGAAACTGAAAGTGAGACAGGGTTGCCTCACCATCTGAAATGAAACTGGGTCAAAGCCAACAGAAGATGACTAACACACAGAAACACCCTTTTTGTTTCTTCAGTTATCCTGATGTTCCAATCAACTCCTCAAACATTACTGAATGACGCCTTGCAAAATGGCTTCTTAAATAACATGTGGAGCATTAACCAGCAACTTTAAGGGCTTCAAGCACAGATATGCATGCCACTTAGTGCTGAGGCAGCTGCTTAAACTTAATAAAAACAAGATCTTGCCAGGGAAGATGGCAGCATTCATTTATCTCATTCACAGAAAACTCTAGCATAACCTTGAAACGTGTTACACGAGTCTCTTTTGCATCTGCCAACAACAATGCAGGTGCAGGAGACTAGCTGTACCTTACATAGGACAAAACAGAAATCTGAGAAGTTTGAATTTTATCCTCTGTACATGAAAAAAATAAGAAGCCCCAAATCTTCTACATGCAGTAATGTAGAACAGGTCATCAGTCAAATCATCTCCATAAAAGACACTACATCAATTCTTATGTTTTCCCTCACTGTTAATAACTGTGAGAAAACAGTAAAAAATGCAAAATGATGATAAACATGAACTTAGAAGACAACTCAAGTGAGGTAAAAACCCCATTAGGCCAATTTTGCCCATGACATGGATGCAGCTTAAAAAAAAAAAGTCTATTTTTAACTGGATACAAAGAAAATTATACACTGTGATCCTGTACTAGGAAACAGGAGACAGAAAACGCTGTTGAGCAAAGTTACCTAAAACACTTGCAAATGAGAATCAACATGGTGAAAATACACCCAGTGGGGTAACTCAAAAGGCAAAAGCATTTGAAATGTGTTTTTCACTTAACCACAAAGCTGAAAGTATTTTAAAGACATTTATAGCACTGCCATAAATTCATACTGTCCAAACCTAGAGAGCAAGCACATGTGGTCAAACAGAGGTGTTGCACCTGAATGCTATATGAGGTTATGGCTTTGTAACATATTTACAACAGACAGCTGCATCTTTCATTGATAGAATTTGGAAATGAATTTCCCAGTTTTTACAGGCAATCTGAGAATTCAATGATCTGGAGAGTTTGCAACTAATAATAAAAAAAGAATAAAGAAATAAAAAGACAACAAATACAGGGAAGGTAAAGGTCAAGTGGTTCTGACAAGCTGCTTACGACAGCAAACTTCATGCCTCAGGACTTGCATACTAGGAGAGATGTCAATGGAAAAAAAAGTTGTATCCTACTTTCAAAATGAAACAAGCTGTTTGTTGAAGTGATTTGATAGAAAAATGAGATGGGGGAGGAAGTAGATACATCTCAGGCATGCCATTGCTCCATCTCTGTCCCAGTCAGCAAGTATGAGTCTCACTCCAGCACCTTGCAAGAAAAGCAGCACACTTTTTAAATGAGGAGACAGAGATGAATGTAGTAAGAATTACTTACTGACATCTGGACTTATTTTATGATATATGATATATATATAATATATATATATAGATATATATAAAATAATATCATTATAATATATATAATATCATATGATATATGATATTATATGATGATATATCATCATCAGAACCAATGTGCTCTACCTCAACAAGAAAATTGAAGTGTCCCCTGAGAAGTGTGGTCTCCAACCACAGATGTAAACCTGGGATCGAGGTGTATTTACCCATAAACTAGGAAATATCCTGCTGGGCATTGTCTAGTTAGCAAAACTATGTACATAATAATTTTGACTGCAAACCAGTTGAACAACTAGCCTACCTCCTAAGTCAGCCAAATTACTAAACACTAGAAGTTGCTATTGGCTGAGAAAAACAACAGGTTATAGTTTTCCACAAGCAACTGCTATAAGCATCAAGGACAAAACTGCAAAGCAAAGAAGTTACAGAAAAGCCTGAGGAAGATGTTACCTTCTAAGTCTCTGAAACAGAATACAAGCTATAATAAATGCCTCTGCCTAGGATCAAAGATGCCACCATTAATGGGCACATGAAACTTAAAAGCAGTGCAACGTATCAAGACTGCCTTTGGGCAGCATTGCACAGGATATTCTGAGCATCAGCCATCTCTTCTCAGAAGGTCTGACAGCCTTAAGGTCCTTGACAGCAGAAAGCTGTAAAGGATCCAAAAGCTTAATTTGGAGATAAAGAACTAAGAGAGCTATAATAAGCATAATCCAGGCTACCATCCTCTTCATTTGTATATTCTTAGATCTGTTGTTGAGGAGCAGCATCTGAAGGCAGATGAGAAGTGAACATTCAAGATGATGATTTATCTCCATTTAGAACATCTTTATAGAAGCATGACACAATCAGAGCCAGAATTCTAAAGAGGCTGTGCAAGGTCAAAGTGGAGAGATCCAAACATTCCAGTGCCTTCTCCAAAACTGTGCTGTACTATATAAAAGCACACTTTAACATCTTACTGGGATCCCTGACTATTCAGAGGCAGAAAGCAATTCTGCAAAATATGAAGATCTTAATCCTCTCAGAAGTGTGATACACATTTTAAGAACGTAATGGATTCAAAGCTGAGACACCCCATAGCTATTAGGATTGCATTAGAACACCAAACCTGGAGTTGATATTATATGCAATTATATGCATATACATACACACCTTTGGGAGCAATAAAGATCAATGGATATTCCCAACACAAGAAGCTTTTTGGCTGGGAAAATCCACAGCATGCATAACATGCAATACAACAACAGCAGCAGATGAGCAAGTGTTCCAAGCTGGTGACAACAGTGGTGTGAAAAGGGTCAACATCAGAGCACATTTCTTGCAAGACCTAATACTGCAATAATTTGGTCAACAACACCAGAAAGACACAAGAGAGGTAAAGCAGAATCAGAAGAGGTAAGGCATAAACTAATTCCAGCACAATGTCTAGTTTCACAGGAAGTTCTTCCTGCAGTACCTAAAATCTAATGTTCAAATCAAGAACTGTGTCCAGTTCTGGGCCCCTCAGTTTAGGAAAGATGTTGACTTGCTGGAATACGTCCAGAGAAGGATAACAAAGCTGGGGAGGGGTTTGGAGCACAAATCGTATGAGGAGAGGCTGAGAGCGCTGGGGTTGCTTAGCCTGGAGGAGGTTCAGGAGAGACCTTATTGCTCTCAACAACTACCTGAAGGGAGGTTGTAGCCAGGTGGGGGGTTGGTCTCTTCTCCCAGGCAACCAGCACCAGAACAAGAGGACACAGTCTCAAGCTGTGCCAGGGGAGGTTTAGGATGGATGTTAGGAAGAGGTTCTTCACAGAGTGATTTGCCATTGGAATGGGCTGCCCAGGGAGGTGGTGGAGTCACCATCACTGGAGGTGTTTAGGAAGAGACTGGATGGGGTGCTTGGTGCCATGGTTTAGTTGATTAGGTGGTGTTGGATGATAGGTTGGACTCGATCTCAAAGGTCTTTTCCAACCTGGTTAATTCTATTCTGTTCTAACAAATATTTACACTGCTTGCATATGCGGGATTTGAACTTGTGCTGTCTAGTTTTCCACTGCTACCACAAGCTCCCACAGCAAAGGCTTATTTTCAAATACATGGCTACTGTACCAGGACAGAAGAACACTTCAGAGGAAAGCAGGATCTACTACTGGATTACTTTCTGGTGCGAGTGGAACATAATACTAGTCAAAAGGTGATTAAATAGGGTTAATCTAAATGGTCAATTCCAATTCTGTGCTTTCCACATGGCCCAACTCACTTGAGCTGTGTAGCATCTGTGGTGTTTGAGGACAAGAATCTAGCTCTACTGAGTGTAACTTGTTATGGCCTGAGGCAAGCAACTTGAGAGATCAATGATAGAAGATACTCTTTTTCCTCACATCACTTTCAGGGAGCTGCGCTAATTGGGATGTCCTACTGCCAAGTGCTATCAGTGCTCCTCTTCCATCAAATGAAAAGGCATTTTCACTTTCTTGAAGCAGTAACAATGAATATTCACTACATGGATCAAAACGGACTTGTATGATGTCCCTTCCACAAGCTGTAGCTCTGTTCTGCACAGACATACATCCCCATTTTCATACCAGCCTTGACTGCATAAATATTCAAGGCAACAAACGCTATACCTCTATCCTTCTGAGGAGTGCTAGAAGTAAGGATGAAACCTTTCCAAAGCACAGTATGTCATCCACATCAAAATATTACATCAAAATATTCTACTTCAATCACATTTAAATTAAATTATACACACCTACAGACAAGTCCATCTTACTGCCTGGAATGTCCTCAGTTTGACTCTGGAAAAGAAAAAAAGAAGTTAGTTCTGACTTTTAACAAATGCTGAGGAATAGTTAAGAAAGTAGCCCTTGATGGTATAAAGGTGGCATGAAGGATGGGTGTGCTTGTGCCAGTAAAAGTCTTTATTTTAAACTAAAATTAAACACAAGGACTCCTGGGAGCACCCAGGACATTTCACCTCAACCTCCTAAGGCTGTATGTGGCAAGTTTACTCATATGAAACCGGACACATGAATGCACACGACAGAGACTAAGACTGACAGACAGCTGCTCTGTGAAATGAACCTCTGTCCTCATGTTCCAGCGGTCAAGGGATGAAACACTGAAAATAGTGGCCAAAATGATAGCTCATCCTCATGACCTGTCAAGACATCTTGAAATGTGCTGCCAAGTTACTCTTTAGTTGGCAGTCTGGGGACAGGGTGTTCCCATAGCCTTCAGAAGTATCTATGGTCTAGCAGACTGAATTTGAAGTTGGGAGACAACAGACATTACAGCCTAATCCTAGCCATGTCAGTGACAGTTTGTGCTGCCACAGAAGCTCAGCATCATTATCTTTCACTAGCCTGCATTACCAACTGCTGCTCCTGCTTCAAAGGATGACATTGGGCACAATATTCTTTGAAATATTTAGCATTTCAGAAGCTCTAAATAAAAATTTCGTGCAACTACTGTTGAAGTACATCTCACTGTGGATCTATTTTCTGGACATTTATTTAATTCACCTTACCAATCAATCTTTAAGTACTGATTAGTAATGAGCCCTTGTTTTGCTAAAAATCCCATGCTGCACAGGATTCAAATAGCCAAAACAGACACAGGGCTGTACCTCCTTTTCTAAAAGGCAGTTAAGAAACAGAATGAACAGACTTGGACTAATGAGATCCCTGACACTGCAGCCAGGAGTTGAGGCCTGTACCTTGAGTACTCTAAACAGCACAACTAACCAACCCACCCTTGCCCCAGAGACCACCATAAAAACCCCAAAACCCAAACGAAAAACCCCCAACAACACAACCACCACCAAAACACCCCCCAAACCCCAATACCACACCAAATAAACAAAACAAAAAAATTACCCCCTCAGAGCCCATTACTTGAAAGAAAACTGCAATCTCAGAACAACAGCTGTCAGAGTAATTTTAGGTTTTTCTGAGAAGCCATTCTGAGTAGCAAGAAGTGCTGAATACCCAACCACTGCAGGTATTATAATCAACATGCCAGCACAGCAAACGCAGAGAAGCAGTTACACACTATGAAGCAGCTGATGGTTCGACTTCCTGAAAGCTTACTGCTTTTTTTTTTTTTTTTTAAACAAAGTTAAGATCTTATATTTAAATACAATTTACTTACTAGCAAGCCCATATTTGAAAACTGTTTGGACAAAGGGTTCATCCATGAATCACTATTTCCACCTTAATGCGCACTGAAGGGGGTAAAAGAAAGAAACAAATTATGCTGAAGTAACTTCTCGATTTCCCCAATTCTTTTTACCCTTCAGATGCTCAAGTGAATGAAAATCCTGGTATCTGAGAGATTAATCTCCTGAGCACATTACTTATAATTTTTTTGCACAGTTGGAAACATTTACCAAATAGTGCTCTTTCTTCTCTCTCGTAAAATCGCTCATTCTGAACACTTGCTATGCAGAATGTTTATCACACTGGAATCTGGAAAGCTTTGTGAATGTTGTTGTTTGGGGTTTTTTTTCCCCCCTCCTCTCTTACAATTTAATACATTCTTTAATCCACCACACAGAGAGATGGATTTCTTCCTTGGCTTTCTTCTCTTCAGCATAGTGCTGACTTGGATTGATCTTACAGTAATTTAGAGGTGATACACAAAGTTCCCCAGAAAACATTCTTAACAGCTGCTTTGGTGTTCTAAACATCTTCAAGTGAGAAAAAAGTTCATGAGAATCGTTTTTGCAAACTAGGAATTGTGTAACTCCATACTACCATGTCACAACACCATCTCTGCACCCTAGGAAGCTGCTCTACACTTGCCTTTTGAGTTTGCCCTACCCATTAGATGTGGACAAAGCATAGCCATTCTAATATTAATATAGTGCCAAGAGTTACTTTAATGCAAATGACACTATAGCCAAGCTTCTGCTTCTGAGGTTAAAAGTCAGTTACAAAACCAAGTGAGACCTAAATCTAACTGTGCATGTGCCAAAGGAACTCTGAAGTTCAGTAAGCTATGCAAGGAAAACCACAGCAGCCTAACATAAAGATGTGTAGAGAAGAGCAATAGCCTTGGGACACTTATTACAGAGTTTCATTTAGTAATGTCTCTGCAGCTTACACACTGAAAGAATTTGACACCTGCTAGCATATTTATTAGTCACAGCAGGTGTAATACATTAAAACAAATCCAGAAATCTCACTTATTCCTAGAGCTGTAACAGACATCTCTCTAACTGAAATCTGTAATACCTTTTTAAAGGAACTATTCTAATGCTGTAACATATCAATCATACTGCTTTCAGACAAGACAATAGTTATGAATCATTCAAGCATTTTACCTTCATTTGTGTTTTCTTTCCCCCTTGCCCCCAGCTTGTTGAGTTGTGGGAGGAACTGCTTCCCTGAGAGCCTGCTGTGCTCCAGACTCCTCCTTCCTCCTCCTCTTCCCAGCTGGAATGACGTGTTCCTGTCACTGGCCCATCACTCTCTCCCCAGCCATCTTGCATAGATTTAGAACCTTTAGAAGAAGAAAAAAAAAGCTCAAAAGCAGTCTACAATACCATGCAGCTGGTGACTTGATCTCAACTAATTTTGCACTATCATCAGAAACCCAAAGGAACTTAAAAAAAAAAGGGGGGGGGGGAGGGAAAAAAGCCTTTACTAAGCTGCAAAAACTTGCACATGAATCCCCAAACCCAAGAGATTCGTGGCACGTTAGCATGACATGTTTTGCTACTATTGCAAAGCAATGTCAAATCCTTAAAGAGAAATCAACCATAGGGACCTCTCTTCTTATAGTGATACAGCTGCATTTGGGTTTCTTTACAAGACAACCTATTATTTTCTAGGCTAGATGGAAGACATGTTACTTACACAGAAAAGGCTACACTTTGACAATACAACTGCAGAATCAATAAATTAATCTGGAAATGTGATATACAGGGCAGTCTCTGCAGTTTTATTTTATTTCCAGTCACAGTGTCTAAATGGAATCATATAACCCTGGGTTTAACTGTATAACCGTGGGTTGTTTGCCAGCACTGTCAGCTCTCAGGTCTGAGATTCTTGAATGTGACTGAACAGTGGTGTAATGACGACTTGTCTGTAGGACTCCTACTTCATTTTCTGCATTTGAGTGAGAGGGCACAAAACAGTGCCAGAAAGCAGCCATCCACGTAGGATCGGTCACACAAGAAAGTTCACTTCACGAGAGTTACAATTTCCCCAAGTCATTTAACACAAACAAACAAACAAAAAAAAAAATCAAATCCATTTGATGGCAAAAGTTGCATTACCAAAGCACAGATTACTATGTCATGCCCTCCAGAATGAAACTTGTCTGTACTGTCCATTCAGTTTTCTGCTATCACCAGGAAAATGATTTATCACATAACAAGATTGGATGGTAAGTAACAAGTTAGCAGCCAGAGAAGACACACCATTGAGAAAAGACATTTCCTCACCCAGATGCTCTAATATTTCAACACTTAACACAAATTGGAGCCTGCCCAGTTCTTTGCTTAATTAAGAAATTTTTTATTACCTTAAAAGACAAAGTTCTAGTCATTTGCAAGCACTCCATCACTCATCCACTCAATCTTACACGACATTCAACACCGTTTCTAGGCCTGTGGTAATTCCTCCAGTGTCAAGAGGCCAAAGACTGAGAATCTCTGGGACCATTGCAAAGAAACTGGTACCTGGCCTGTACTCACTGGATTTCATGGCATTCGGGGCGTTGGAAGGTGCATTTCCCCAGCCTGTTGTTGATGCTCCTGTATCATCTACTTCACCCCACCCGGGACTGGTTTCATTTGGCTCACCCCAGGCGGATGTACCGTTATCTGGAGCAGGTGGAGTGCTTTTGCTCCAGACTGCACAAAAGGAGAAAGTTTTAATTTACAGACCATTAAGACAACATACTTTCTACAGTGCAGTACCATGTCTTAAACCTACTGCTTCATTCTTCCTGTTGAGAACTTCTGATTCTCAATAGAATAGGTACAACAGAATTAACAATTGTTCACATCAACTTAAAAGTGTGCACTGACCTCCAGGGATGAAATGGAAGAGAATGCTATGATGAGTAAAATCACCTTTCCAGGTTAAATATAAACCCCACATCTAATGCTGTCCTCCTATCTAGTAAACTTTTGTGACTAATTAAAAGCATCAGGCTAACTCTGCATTTTAAATACTGAAGAAAGAGTAAGGACATATTTGAAGTACATATTAAAATGAAATACTATTCTTTAAAGCTTGCCTGAGTCACAGATTACATAAAAACATCTTACTATATTTCCATTCTATGTAACTTTTTCTTGTCTTCATTCCAAAGGAGGAAATATTTTGCCTAGTCTTCCTTATCATATAGCAGAACCAAAATGAGCTTAAAAAGTAGATCACAGACTCACTCAATTTCAAGCGTTAACTGTGTAAGAGCAAAAAGTTAGTGACTAAAAATGAGAAAGTTTTTCCCCCCATTTATGCAATAATTCAGTATTTAAAATGCGACAGTCTGGATAAAAGAAGGTCCAGGGAAGACCTTATCTCTCCCTACAACTATTTGAAAGGCAGCTGTAGCAAAGTGTCAATCTCTTCTCCAAAGTAAAATGCAGCAGGACAAGAAGAAATGACCTCAGGTTGTGCCAGGGGAGGTTTAGGATGTTAGAACAAATTACTTCACTGAAAAGGTTACCAACCCCAGGCAAGTAGTTGAGTCACCTTCCTTGGTGGTTTTCAGAATAGGCACTTAAAGATATGGATTAGTGGTGGTCTTGGCAGTGTTAGGTTTATGGCTGGACTCAAAGATCTTAAGAGTTTTCTTCCCAACTCAAAGGATTTTGTAATTCAATCTGTTTTTCGGAGCCATGTTTGACTATGCAGATCTGTCAGCTAAGAAACTTTGCTTTTACTGTCAAGCTGACCAACATTCAGATCACAGTTACTGAGGCACAACACATCAAGCAGAGGACTGATTCAAATTTTAAAAGTGCTTTATATAGAGAACCAACTACTAAAATAAATTGTTTTTCTTTATGGAATTAGACTACTAGAAATTGGAGGCTACACAAGTCTCTCATATATTAAGGTTATATTCATATATAGGAGAGCAGTAAAGAAAGGAAAAAGACTAGTACCTGATGCTTGTGATTTGCTAGTCATTGGAGTAGGCAGGTTCTGCTCCCGTGGGGCCTGTCCTCCTTGAGAGTTCTTGTCCCACAGGTTCACATTCTTGTAGTTATAACTGCTAGGATCTCCCCACGCCGAAGTGCCGTCATCAATGTCCATTTTCCGACTGATTGACTGTGGAGAAGGTTCTTCCCAGCCACTAGGCTCCTCCTCCTTGGGGGCAGCTGGCTGTGGTCCACTGTTCCAGTTTGGGTTTGGAGGTCGCCCATTGTTTGGTGTTTGGGGCGGTGGACCCCAGGAACCAGAAGCCTCCTGCTGTTGCTGCTGGTGCTGCTGCTGCTGCTTGTTCCAGGAGTTGGGCTGTCGACCCGTCTCATTCCATGTTGAAGTTCTTTTACAATCATCCCATCCACCCTTTGAAGCAGCACTTGTATTTGCACCATTACCCCAAGTTCCAATCTCATTTTGCCCACCTTCACCCCAACCAGACACTGGCTTGTTTCCTGTACTTTCCCAGTTGCTGTTTTTCGTTTGGTCAACTTCCTCTCCCCAACCGTTCTTTCCAGAAGACCATCCTTGATTAGGTTGCCGTCCACCCCACCCCTGATCCTTACTAGAGTTGTCATTCCAAGAGGAAGATGATTTTTCTTCTGGTCTTCCTCCTCCCCAGTTTGAAGAATTTGGGTTCTTATAGTCATTCCATCCTCCAGTATTTTTGGGGTCCTTCCACTCCGTTGGGGTTGAGAGCTCACCCCATCCAGACTTGATTTGATTGCTTTGGCTGGGTACATCGCCCCAGCCCCCTGAGTTCTTTGTCTGTGTGGCAGAGCTCTCCCACCCCTCAGTTCCTTTATCAGACTTCCCCTCAGACCGTGGCATCTCTTCAATATCCCACACAGTATCTTGCTTAATTTGAGTTTGGCCCCAGCCAGTGTTTGAAAGCACTCGGGGGTCCAAATCAGTCCTGCTCAGCAAAGTCTGCAAGACCGCCTGGCAATCAGGATGTGTAGGCCTGTATGAGCGGCGTCCAGAATTGTGACTGTCACTACTTCCTGCTTTGTGGTTGCTTCCAGTGCTTTGACCTCCAACCTCACTTCCTGCAGAGCTGGAAGATCTTCCCCAACAGGGAGCCTGGGAATTGCCTTGGTTTTCAGGAAGAGGGTGGCCTTTTTGATTGTCCCATGCTCCAGTGCTAGAATTTGGTTGGTTTGGACCACTCCATTCTCCAATCTTCAGTTCATCAGACCCAGACAGCTGTTTCCATTCTCCCTGAGAGACCCCAGATGTTAATTTGTTCCCTTCACCCCATTTGCTTTCATTTGCATGCTGAGGGCCAAAGTTCCAAGACCCACCACCCGTAGACCGGTTATTGTTATCCCAAGAATCACTTCTTGACCCATTAGATTTTTGAGCAGAAGCTCCTTTCCAGGAGTCCTCTCTATCCTTTCCATTGTTCCCATGGTTTCCAGAATTGCTTTGTCCAGAGACTGTGTCAGTTCCAGAAGACCCCTAGCTGTACCCCAAGATCCAACACTCCCATTCTTTCTTTCTCCAGTGCTTTGTGAAGGGGTGTCAGTGCTCCTGGAAGGGTTCCCCAAGCCCATTTCAAAGGGCATTCCCTTATTCTCCATAGGGTTTGGTGAACTTAAGTTCAAGGAGTTAGTGTTTCCATTTTTTGGTCCATCAGTGTTATGAATTTGAGCCTGTTCTCTGCCAGAGACAAAGTTAACACCCGCATTTTCCATCTTTGACTGCTGTTCCCTAGAGGTCTGACCTACTGTGCTAATCTGTGCATTGGAGCTACCGCTATCAGATTCCAAAGTCCCTTTCCTAGAGTTTCCCTCTTGAACCAGTGCCGGCCAAGCAGATGGGTTGCTATTTGGGTTAAAGTTGCTGAAGCCAGAACCAGGACCAATTCTGTCCTGTCCACTCAAGTTCCTCCAATTACCTAGTCCATTGTTACTCTCGGCAGCAGGGTTGGAAGATTGAACAGATTTAGCCTTGGGATCAGATTTCCAGGCCCCAAGATTACATTCGTTTCCAGCGCTTCCAGACTGGCACTGGCTTCCTTTTCCTTTGTTACTAGTGGTGCTTCCTGGCAGAGCATTCTTCTCCAAGCCAGGGTTTGAGGCACTGTTGTTATCGGTGGTGTTTTCGGAAGAAGACTCAGCATCTTTGCTGGCAATACAAGGCCACTCTTCCATGTCAGACCCGTCTACAATCACCTTGTCCCAGATGTGAGTTGGGTTGGCGTTGGTGCCACTGTTGGAAGAGGCTCCAGGACCCCAAGTGGAATTTGCATAATTTGAAGCAGCAGCACCTCCAATTGCTGAATCTAAAAAAAAAAAAAAAACACCAAAAACCAAAAAAACCCACCACATCCAAAAAATATCATTAATAATCAGTATTATTTACAAGCACTGAACATCACATTTTTTACTCTACTGCATACTGCTTTCATCAGTAAGAAAGAACCCTTCCCTCAAATGTGCAACAAATTAGCTTTGGAAGACCATCAGACTGCCAAATGTCACTGAAAATACTGACAAAAACTTCAGCAAAACTCTCTACAAGTGTTCTGTGGGCATCTGAATTCACTGTTGACTTCTGCTAACAGTCCAGCTCTACATTCAACATAATAATTACAGCCCAGTTAAACGAACACTAGTGACACTGGCGGTAATTTTTCCGAACACATTTTAAACCATACTATATATACACAATAAGCATCTGTGTGCATACATTCATATGCATGTGTGCGGACATGCAGTCAGCTGTTGGTTTGTTACTCAACGGATGCAAAGCAACTATTTATTACACATCAATAGATGAAAGATTGAAGACAGAAAAGCATCTAATGAATATCTAAAGCTGAAGAACTCTACCCTTGTGATTCGAGTACCCTTTTCCCCCCCCCCCCCCAAGCTGATTTTGCTGGTAGGAATGTCTTTCAATCATTTTCAAAACAAGAAACATCAGTTCCAAAAGTTACTGTATATCAAAATTGGGTCCAAAGTTACATGAATTAACATTTTCTGTGTAGCAATGTGCAAGCTGGATTTGGTGTGTAATTACAACACATTTTATGTCAATGCCACATTTACTCTAGAAACCAGAGTTTGGTTTAGTGAGCAGCTAATGCTGATCTCACTGCCGCTGGATGGATGGATGCTAGAAAGGGATTGTACTTTGTTTCCCTTTCTCACCAGACCAGCTCTACCTACTTGAAGCTTTCCATGTTTCACCTCTCAATTGTGATTGTTCTGATGGCAATTAAGCTCTAAGTCAGCTGTATTCCCACAAAACTGTTCACTTTGATGGGTCAGTTTTTTGCTGGCTTACTGCATCATACAGGGTAACCTACAAATTCAGTGAACTCTGGAGTCACTGTAAGGAAACTAGCAGGAGGAACAACAATGAAAAAGTCCCTTTCCTTTACCTGTGATGAGCTATTGTTATGTTCTACATGGTATGGCTTCATAAGGACAAGCTATTTGAATGTAGTTTTAAAGCAAATTAACACAGTGCCACAATGGGTGAAGCCTATGTTAGGGGCTGGCAACATGATGTCCTCATATATACAGACATGTTATCACCATCAGTTTAAAATGTCAGCCAAGATTTCCTTGCCATCCAAATAACTACCTCTGATCCTCTAAATAATTTAAGTTCATTAGTACTTCAGTACTGTTCTCTATATACAGTTCCACTCATCTTTCCATGTATTTTTAATACCAAGGGACCCTAAATTGCCCCCGCCACAATTTTTCCAGTGATGAAGACTAAACATACTCACTGAACCCTAAAATACTAGTCTTATCTCACCCAACCTATTTAACTGATTCTGCAGAGAAAGAAGTCCATAGTAACACTTGCATCAATATTCATACCCATATTTATAGTGTTACTACTAATACCGGCTCATATGACAGCTTCCACGCAAATAAGGCATAATGACCTTTAAAAAGTGGATTTCACTCCCACCAAATTCCTTTGTTATACATTCAAAAGTGAGGACCACCATTTCTGGTTGCTAATACTTGTAACAGAAAACAGACAACTTTCAGCACCTGTCCTAGGCTTTCAGTTCATCAGCTTAACCAGCCACCATCTACTGAATGCCTTCCACATCTCCATGCATTGAGCACACCAGTAAAGATCCAGGGTTCATAGCAAGGTTAGATTTCTCTTGTAAGCTTTGAATACTGATGAGCAAGTTTGTCTTCATCCATTAAGCCCTAGCCACCAAGATTCAAAAGACCAAGCAGTTCCCACGCACATTCTGTTCCTTCTGTTGCCCTAACCTCAAGTGCAAACTTAACAATAGCAAGGAAGTGTGACACTACTGATATTTATATCTGGCTATCTTTTTAGTACACACTGGCTTTTTTTTTCCCCTCTCTCTTTCTCCAATTAAAAAACCCTTCTGATTAGACAGATCACAGGAATAGATTAAGGAGGGCAGCCAAAGACAAGTTCAAAAGACTGCAAGGTTGCTCTCTTTTGAGCTAAGCAATGATTCAGCAAATAAGTGACACATAGGCAGCTAAGCACTTAGAAAGATCTTCGCATGGGTTTTTTCAATGGAGCACATCACATGTAGTTTCTGAAGACATCCTAGACGTATTAAGACTGGGATGCTTCCTAACAGAGTGCAAAGATTGGTTTATAAAAACCAGCCTCCTCTTGCTATATTTGGCAGGGGCAACAAAATTTTGAAAAATTATAGTTTTGTCTTAAGATAATGGACTAAGGACTCTTAGTTCTTAAACAGTCTTCCTTAGTAACAAACATGTTGAAGATAAATAAGTTTCTGCTATGACTAAAATGAAAAAAATTGCTAACACATCTTCAGGATACTTTCCAAAAGATAAGGATGAACTAAGTGAAAATACTGAAAGTCTGAAATGAAGAATGCAGTTTTGTTGTGAGAAAGGTGGTGATTCTCACAAGGTATTGTAACTACTGACTTTTGCCAATAAAAATTTAAGCTTTGTTTTCCAAAGTCATCCTGAATAGCACTGGTATTGGAAGAACACCAATCCAACCCAATCCCCTGTACTCCTGCAAGACAACAGTGAATTTGGTGACATCTTTTCAGGGAACTAGAGTTGTGCCATCTCACAGAAGCATTTAAATTCCAGGAAACAAAGATTCATGTAAAGGACCGTGCATTGACCTTTTGTATTAAAGCCTCACCAACACCATTGATAGTTACCTGGTGAATGCAACAATGTGAAAGAGTAGATAAGCTGGTTTGTTTTTCCTCTTGGGAACCTGGTTTTTTTTTCATACAGGATAGATTAGTGGATAAGTGCCTGACAGAAATCAGGCCCAACTTCAAATCCAACCTCAGATGCAAGACAGATTGCAATGCCATACTTCCACACTTTGATAGAGCACCCTAAGTGACAGCCCCAGCCGTTCCCTTGTCCAGCCATTCATTCCCATTCCTCCAGCACATCTCTTACATGCTTGCACATTTCTTCCCATTGACATTCAGGTGATCTGAACTGCTAGATCACCTAGACCTGCTGGAGCAGGTCCAGAAGAGGGCCATGAAAATGATTAGGAGGCTGGAACACCTCTGCTATGAGGACAGGCTGAGGGAGCTGGGGTTGGTCAGCCTAGAGAAGGCTCTGGGGAGACCCAATAGCAGCCTTCCAGTACCTGAAGGGGACCTACAAGAAGCATGGAGAGAGACTCCCTACAAAGGCCTGTAGTGATAGGATGAAGGGAAATAATTTGAAATTAGAGTAGATTTAGATTGGATGTTCTTTACCATGAGGGTGTTGGAACACTGGAACAGGTTGATCAGGGAGGGAGTTGAAGCCCCATCTCTGGAGATAGGCTCAACGAGACTCTAGGCAACCTGATCTAGTGGAGGATGCCTCCACTCACTGCAGGAGGACTGGAGTAGATGACCCTGCCAACCCAAATCTCCTACGATTCTACAAATTCACTTTAAAAACCACTTTGGGTTAATTTTAATTCAAGTCATCTCCCCAGCCCTGTTAACTCTGTGCTATGGTGAAGAAATTTGGATGAGATGAGGCAGGTCTGAAAGACCCCTACCTTTGTTAGCAACAATCCTAACTTACATCAGGATAATGCAACTAGCCATTGGCATAAAAAGTTGCCACAATCAATAAATTACAGCCATGTAACATCTTAGCTGTTAATGCATCGTTAAACTAAGTGTTGAGATATGAGAATGTATAAAATCAAATTCTAGTCTCAGAAAAATTAGGTGACAAATACAGAGAAGGAGCTGCTAAAATACTTGCAAATGGCTCTCACCTAGTACATCCAACAGCAAAAAACAATGCTGTCCATAGAGAAACTTTGGAAATTTTTAGAATGCTTCACTGCCACAAAGTCTCCTTTGCCAGTCTACTACAATCACTGTGAAGGCATACTAAGGCTGACATAATGCTAGGATTTGATATACAGTTCAAAGATTTTTTTGGGTGGGGGTCGTCCCCCCCCCGTCCCCCCCCCCCTGCTTTTTATCTTTCAGGTGTTTTATCAAGATCTGTCATCTCCAAGAGATCTGTTTTTAAACTGATTAGCTAAAACTTTGTCAGGTAGTTTGAAATTCACCTCCTTATTAAACAGTAAACATCAAAGACAGCAAAATCTGTCAAATAGGGATTTGCTACAAAGGAATTCAAGTACTGTAACCACAAAACAAATGGAATTATTCATTCTCCTAGAATATTTTTTAATGAAGACAGCCATCCCATCTAGCTTGCTTGAATATGGAGTTCCAAGGCACCTCTATTTTTATTTCTGAACCACAGAGAACTACAAAATTAAAGTTCTCCAAGACTGCGGTAAAAAACCCGTACCATTAGTCCAGTATGGTTTTCAAAGGTTTTCAAACTCAGACATATTGGTATTGTTCTTTTCCTCTTTTGACTTCAAAGTGCTTATTACTTCTTTTTAGACTGCTGTTACGGCTAGGAACTGATGCTGTCCTTGACTTCTCAAATCACCTAAGTTTTTCTTTAGAACACAGATGTCTTGACCAGAATTTTGTTTGTTCTACTATCGTAACTTAAAAAGGAAATATGACAGTTACTGAAATCCCCCAGGGGTCTAAAAAATTCAGAGCCAGTCATATTTTCTCTATGCTCACAAACAATCATAAAATCAAATTATCTTCTGGAATTCAAAGCGAACAGAAAAGTTAACAGGGCAGTTGCTACTTTCATTAAAAGCTTATCTAAGGCAGAAAAGATTCCTACTAAAAAAGTCAAGAGCAAAAGGACCATCATGTAACATCTCATTTCATCCAGATGAGAAGTGATGCATGCTTGCTATTTGCAACTCATCTATATGTGTTTTACCAGATCATCTAAAAAAGTGACAAGACAGGAAATTCATGAACAAACCTATGGAGCTGATAAGTACTACTCCTTAACAAGCATAAAATGCTGTTTATCCGTTCATTGTGCATGCATTACCTTGCTGCAGTCTTGAGAGTGTATCACAGCATAAGACCCAAACCACCCAAGACTTTTTTTTTTTTTAAAAAAAAATCAACTTTCTTGTTACATCTAGTATTAGAAATTGCATCCACTGCTCATAGAGCACAAGTCTCTACACCAAAATCAAAGCAAGCTCTCCAAAGCAATCCGAGGAGTTATATTACACGAGATGCTTATGCACGGTTTATGACCCCTTTCCCGCCACGCACACACACGTGTTCATTTAACAGTGTGACTTGCCTGTTGCAGTCCCGCTGTCGCTCTGCAGCAGTGCTCCTGTCACTGGTTGTGCGTTGCTCGGGTTTGCTCCTGGTGCTGTTGGGGGAGGAGGCCCTGCTCCACCCCCAAGGAGCATACAGGATGGCGGAGGGGGCTGCCCACGTTTCAGTAACACTTTGTGATCCTGCTGGCAACGGAATCGCGGCGGCACCTCCCGAGGCATGTAGCGGGCGGCGCTTGGCGGTTGTCCGTTCGGCACTGCCACCCTTTTGGCATTGTTGCCACCATTGACTGGTGGCGATGGAGAGTTGCCAATTGGGCTGGCAGCCACTGGTTGGCTTAAACTTGGTTTCGTCACTTCGGGCACTGAAAAACAGAAAGAATGAAAATTGGAACTTTTCCATTCAAACCTGTGTTAACTACAAGAACTCAGAGGCTGTTTCCTTCCGCAATTTCATTCTTCTCTGCAATGGCAGAAACAAGCAGTAGCAGGCATACCTCTTGCTTCCATGCGCAACTTTATACCCCAGGATGAAACTCTGCCCTCAACAACTATTTTGCTCTAAGCACCAAATTTTTGGAAACTAAGTTGGTGAAGAATACACCCTGGGCAGAGAGTCATTTTAAAATCCGAGCAGTCAAATATAACTGGTTCCCTCGCCTGCCCCTGTTTCCCTGATCTTTAATTGGTTTTTTGGATTGTTATGTATCATGCTTATGGGAGATCTTAAATCAGATCCCACATTTTGACCTGCTTACCAGACTACAAATTCACTGCCAAAACAAAGAAGGAAAACCCCCACACCCAACACTCCTCTTGGAGTCAGAGTTAGCAAATGTCACTAGTCCGTACGGCTCTGAAATAAAACACGTTACAATTGACTCTCACCCAAAATGCTGCATTTGTACTTGGGTTCACCTAAAGTTTCCCATCTGGTCACCAGGTGCCCTTATAAGAGGGACATGCTGCTTTGAGGAGTATTATGCATTGGAAAACAAGAAACAAATCCTCAAGGAAATAGCACTATCACAAAATTTAATAGACTCTAGACTTGTGACCCCTCACTGACATTCTCCTTGTGCTTTCCTTAAACAAAGCAAAAGAAATTCCTATCCAGGCACTTACAAGGTGTAATTGCCAGATCATCAGACTCCAAAGGCAAGGAAAATTTAATACATCCGCTCTAGCCTTTGTTGAAGATTAAAGTTTGAATTAGCACAAGAAAGAAACCAGTCCAGAAAACCATCCCCAGCAGTAAATACATCAGTTGAATTTTTCCTCTTAGACATGCAAGAGCAAAACAAGCGAACTCCTCTTTGGCAACACGGCCGCATTATCCTTCACATTTTATTTCAGCAGGGTTTTCTGATTTATCCAATTCTTATTGCCCCAACCCCACAAAATGGTATTATCAGCTGTAAAATCAAGTTACTATCTTAGTTATCTTCTGTCCATAACAGCAATTTTCTCTCCCTTTTTTTTTTTTTTTTAAAAGAAAACTGCCACACACAAATCAAGATTAAATATATTTTTATATAACCTAAATAAGATTAACTTTCAAGATGCTCACTCGTCAGTCCTGCCTTATCTGCTGGGCATTCAGGTGTCTAAATTTCTCTCATTTCCAAAACTGACGTAATTTTCACTCATTTTTCTGTACCTCACCATAAGCAGTACTTGTCTTCCGTTTCATTTATATAGGTGACTTCAGTTCCTAAAAATCATTAAACCCGAAAACCTAATGTTTCAATTAATCTACTTTATCTATAATCCTTTCATCCCCACTTCACGTTTTAGGCCCTCCATTTTAATCACCTCAACTTTTATTTCTTCTAAATACACATCTTCAGTATTTTATCTTGACTTGTAACTCCCCTTCCTTTTCCAACAGTTTTGATCAAGATCCAAGTTTTGGCTCAAGTCAATAAAAATACTCTTTAGGATCAAAAGATTCTTACCTTTGGTTTTTTGATCTGTGACCTGCAAATTAAGAGCAAGAATGTAAATACAGTTTTAAGAACCTCGAAACAAAACATTGCACAGGCTGCACTAAATCATGACTTTATAAGCACAAGAATAGTATTTGCTGTTGCTGAATGAAAATATTCATCTGATATACTACAAGCATTCTTATTGTCAAGTTTTCAAAAATAAGACAGCTCCTATATCATCTGTCTGATGTAAAATTTCCTGGCAGAAACACTAATTACTTGCACTACAATTTCAGTATTCACCCCCTCCTCATCCCAAATATGGGCTTTTAAAGCACAAACAAATGTGCTACAGCACAACAGATCTTTCAGGCTTTGGACGTGAAGCATTGCAGGTGAAATATAACAAAAACTTCCTTCTGTGAGAGTATCCTTCCAGCAGGCTGTTGGAGCTAGCAACGGCACTCCCACAAGAGTAACCGCAGGTGAAAGTAGCAGTTTGTCTCTGCCATCTTCCCATTTCACCATTCTCATGACACCTTTTCCAAGTAAAAGAAATCCTAAACCTTACTGGATTCATTGCCACATTTACCAGAAGTACCAGCAATACCAGTAAAGCAGCAGACTTCAAAAATCTCGTGAACACAGTAAGAATTTGATTACTGGAGTGAGCCATCATACTGGCCAACATACTCAAAATATGTGGCTTTGCTGTACTTCTACATTCTTTCAGCATAGCAGACTTCAAGCTGTAGTAGAGCCAAACATGCCACTGGTATATTCTCTGCAATCATGTGTATTGTAGCATGGTTTTGAGCCTGTTGATCATGAGTTTCATTACACAATAATGGAAAAACTCTAAAGACCACAATGTGAGAGGTTCTACCACACCTGTTCTTAAAAGAAATTGCTGAACTAGTCCATAATTCTGGAAAGCACACCATGACAGTGTAGAATAATGAAACAACAAGTAAAAAGCACTTTGTTTCAACCAACCAAGCCAGAACTCCTTTGTGCGGTAAAGAATAAAAAGACAAACTGCACGGAACTGCTCTGGCATTGTTTACCTTGCAAAGATGAACACCACGATGTGCAAAGCGGAACATTTGCTAGGATATGAATCTTAAGCATCATAACTTCACAGAATTTTGTCATCTGAAAGTCTTCAAGACACTAAAACTGCACCTGTAGCAAAACTGTATCTATAGCAAATGGGACCACAATTTTCACTTAGGAAAAAATCTGGGATGCATCAAATTAGATCATCTATAAAACAGTTGAAAATTATGTTAAGCACTCCAGTGTCTCTGATATTCCACTACTAAAAGAAGAGGAAGTAAGTAAAAAAAATATGGACAAATCAAATTTGGAAAAGCTGATAGGTTTACTATGGTCAGCAGTAAACCAAACACATTCAGTAAAGGAGTAACCTGTCTACTTGGCAGAACCTCACTGTAACAAATCTGTAAAGAATTCCACATGATAATCAATTTGCATTAGGAAAAAAAGAGAAATTACCTCTGCCTGCACTGCACTGCTCTCCTAGTCAAAATGATCTGGTTTTGCATTGGTTTTGGTGGGGGTTTTTTGTTCATGTGTTTTTTTGCCTAGAATACAAAATCCGAGGACATATGACAGTGTCTCAGATTTAAAGGGGCAACCTATATGCGGGGCAGGAGCAGCTACAGTGAATGGGAAGACAGAATCAAGCTCATCCTTCTGACAAGCTAGCGAACAGCCCTTGAGACACTAACCACAGGAATTTTATCTGTGACTTTTCTTGCATACCCTCTGCTGAAGTGATTTTTTTTTTTTTTTTTTACATTTCAGAAAATCCAGACAGAAAATTGTTTCATGTAATATATATACTTAGTCTGAAAAAAAGCACCCCCAAATCATTACTGCTGATTTGGTGAACACCACCACAGGCACTAAGAACGAACACACACACACACAGAGATTTATGTTCTGTCCATTTGGTTGCCTGCTCTGCTATTACTTGGTATCTCCAAGTATTACTATCAAGTTTGGTCTCTAAGAGCCTCTAAGTTATTTGGTGTTCGCCCTTCCTAAGATTTTGGCAAAATACTGTTACAACCAACCATACAGAGTAACTTATTAGATAAAGGAGCACACAAGAAAGCTGGCAAATCTATTCTGTACTCAAACCACTGACTTCTAAGTAAACAGTGCACTTATCAAGATGATCAGTACAACCTTTTCAAGATCCTCTTGTATCAGTGTGTATCGGC
Source organism: Picus viridis (assembly GCA_033816785.1). Taxonomy (NCBI): domain Eukaryota; kingdom Metazoa; phylum Chordata; class Aves; order Piciformes; family Picidae; genus Picus; species Picus viridis. Next base: position 21,292,898 of record CM066568.1, on the reverse strand, counting down.
ATACAACCCTTGGTCACTAGTCTTACCAGCATATGCTCCTTGTGGTTCCAACATACACTTTCTGTACCTGAACATTAAACTGCAGCTCACTGAGACAAAGGCTCTAGAGAGTCTTACTCTGCAGCTTCTGATCTTTTGCAGTACTTGGGTGGGTTTACTGACACAATGGCTGGATAAAGGTAACAGAAATCCACCAGCTGATCTCCACCTAATTTAAACTGATAAGACTCAAACTGGTGGAAGTCAGATTTAAGAAGATCTCAGACAAGTCAAAATTTAACTGAAAATGGTGCTGGCTGTTCTCAGCAGAAATCTAACACAGGACTAACAGCTGATATTTTGTAGGACCGGTTACTGAAGCAAATAAAAAAAGAGACTACTGAAAGAAAGTAAAGCCTTCTGCTCTCAATTTAACATAACCATTGAGGCTGGAAGGGACAGCCTGTGTAGACTAGTCCATAGTTCCTTCCCACCCCGATCCTCATCCATCCCCAAGGCTCTCCCCAACACAAAGTCATCAAAACCAGATTGTACAGGGTCATGTTCAAAAATGTGCTGAGCACCTCCAAAGATGGAGGCACCACAGTCTGTCTGGGAAATCTGTTCCAGCAAGTGCCCTGTCACACACTCACACAAACCCAGTCTTTTCAAGATTAAGTGGAATTTCCTGTATTTCAGTTGGTGCACAATGCCTCGTGCCTTGTCACTGAGAAAAGGCTGCCTCTATCTTCTTCACTTGCTCTCCCACAGGGTATATTGATTGATACAATTCCTCTGAGTCTTCTTTTCTCCAAGCTGAACTGTTCTAGCTAGTGCTCTCAGCCTCTCATTTGTTCAGTCCCTTAATCATCTCAGGGGCCCTTTGCTAGACTCATTCCAGGATGGTTACATCTGTCTTCTACTGGGAAATCCAGAGCTAGACAGAAAGGATTTTACCAATAAAAAGCATGGATGAAGCTGCAGGAGGCTCAAGTTCACATGTCAAGTTACCTCCCAGAATTAACTACTAGATTTTCCACAAAACAGAGAGCTTCTAATACACTTAGTGGTCAAACATCACTTTCTGAGCAAACAATTCCCAGTGACTTATCAGTCCTCTATGGCTCAGAATTGAACTGATAACATTTCAGTAAAAGTGCTATTAGCTATGGAAAATGGAAAACCTAAGTGATACTTGGCAAAAATAAAGAGAATCATCAGTAGTAAATATTTCATAGAAAATTCCTTAAGGACTTTGAAAAAAAGGAGTATCATCTTGCTCTAGAAAGTAGTTAGTCAATTTTACTGCAGAAATTGCAAGAGCCTGGCAGCACATCTGCCCCCAATCACCTAAAAACAGCGTGAGCTGCACAGATCAAGACAGCCCATATTCTGTACTTCACATCAAAACACTTTTTTCACTTCACATGACACTAAGGAGAAGAAATGTCTAAGTAAAATACTTAAGTTCCAGAAAAACGATGCCAAAAAACAGTATAATGAAGCATCACTCTAAACAATCAAGCTCTCCTGTACAATTTAATGTCTTACCACCCCATTCACATTTCAGCTGTATACAAGAATTCAAGTATCAAAACCTACCTTCTGAGCAGATTCCTTCTTTTTCTTATCCTCTTTCTTCCTTTTCTTGTCTTCCATTAACTGTTCTTCCCTTTCTTGCTCCTTCTCTCTGCCAAAACATGAAAAATGGTATGAGCACAATCAAGTTACACAAGAGCCACACATACTCTATTCCTCTTCCCCTCAAGAAAGGAAGTCATGGTACTAGATTCCTCTTATCATCATACTTAATTTTCACTTGATGGTTTCAGTCTGAGATAAGAAAAGCACCTTCTAGCTCAGTGTGGCCACAATCACACCACTTGCTGCATAAAGGAAAATTCCTTTATTCAGATCAGGCCTCTAATGGCAGTGCCCTATATAAATTAACTACATGCCTGGTAGTAGAAACTGTCTTCAAGACGTTTTGGCCAAAGTACCCTTTTAATTGGGTTGCGCTATTATTTAATGAACAGTCTCATGAATCTTTTCATATGATAAAAAAAAGGGAAGTTGTAATTTAATGCAAGATGGTTTGGTCTGATACCGCATTTATCTTCACAAGGGGAAGAGATTATTCTATTGCCTGTAGCTGTGTCACTTGTATGAGACTAGAAGTGTCATATCAAATCAAAACCATCATTTATTATACAAATCACTAATTTAATTTCTAGCCTATTGTACCCACCCCCAGAATTTTTTAATGAAACTTGCAATATAAATTACTTTCCAGGGAATCTATTTTTCCACAAGATCATTCTTTCAGAAAAGGAAGAAAAATATGTGCAGCTGCTATTGTTGTCAAGCCATCATCTTGTTGCTATGTTTTGTATCGAATAGGAAAGTACCAGAAAATGGTTAATCCACTGCATATACGCCATCGCCTGAGCTGTTACTATGGTGAATCACATTTTTGTTAACCAGTTCTCCTCACCTCCTTAGAAGTAAATTTAAGACCAACTTTTCAGCACACATGGAATAATGTCTTTTTACAGGGAAAGATTAAAGCGTAAACAATTGTCTTGATGCACATAGACGATCTGACAGATGAGTGGCAGAATCAGAGGCCAGAGCTGTGTACTTCAGAAATAGGAAGAAAGTAAGTATAGCCCATGATTTTTCAGAGTAAATTTAAAAGTTTTATAAAATAAAATTGGAGTTTGCAACAGTACTGATGTATTTCTTTTAATCAAAGCTCTTTTTTGAGCACAGTTAAAAAAAGATTAAGCGTTGAGTTGGCTTTGTCATATCGTTCACTTTCCCTTCCATTGCAGCATTTATATTCTATAGGTAATATTTATCTTTTGCATTTTCAAGCAATTCCTACAGAACTATTTTGAAATGTTACGTGTTAACAGCTTCCTGATTGAGTATGTTATAGAACTTTCAAAGAAAGTCCTAAGGATAGTAATAAAAGTCTTGCTGGTTTCCTAAAGTTAGGCTCTCCTTCTTCATAGATGGAAAAAATGGATAAAAGGATAGATGAGTCCTTAGTAAGGTCCTGAGGTTACTACTAAATGCAATCCACACAAAACAGCAAGTTCAGTTTGTATTTAACCAAGTTTGAGGCAAGCATTCCACATCATATGGAACACCATTCTGGATTTTATGCACTCTTGTCTGGTATTGTTTAGCCAGGTCAGTTCTTGCTCTCTTCTGTTTTCTATAAAGCATCAAAGCACTTCCCAGTCCCAACTCTGGCAAGCAAAAAAGCCCTGCAGGTTTTTCAGTGTTAGTAACAGCACAAGAGCTGAAGCACTGGGGACATCAGTGTACCGTCACAGCACTGAGAAAAAAAAAAAAATCCCATTTTCTTTGAGCCACATACTGTAAGTAATATGAAAAATTCTCCAGTGACATTCTCAAATTTCCAAAGTTACTATAACCTCAAATTGTTTACTACTTTTGTACTGTCAAGCTACATAAGCCTTTTGGGCTGCAGAGCCAACTACAAATACAGTCTTTCCAAAAAACTCTCTTGCAGCAGGCAAAAAGTTTATGACCTGTCTTAAAAGAGTTGCTGAAGGAGGACAGGATCAAATACAAAATGACTTCCAGCAACTGCCTGGCACACAGACAGCCTTCTGCTTAAAGCACCTTCTTTTGTTTTGCGAGCAGAAGAGCAGGGAATGGGAAACAGCGAGAAAAATATTCACAATCAAAGCTGAAGGTATGGCTTAGAACAACCTGTAGCAACAATACTAAGAGAAGCCAATGACAGACGATTCATAGCCTGAAAGTAAACAGCTAGTTATGGTCACCTGTCTTTGTGCTAAGTTCAGGACAGGGAGATTGCTAGAACTGCTGCCTTGTTTTCAGACTTATGGACAAATACGTATGGCACTAAGGCTGTACAGAATTTCTTTGTTTTGCATGATGACCTGCTCTTTTAGTAGAGCTGTGTATCTGGTGTTCCATTTGGTACATCACAAACAACTACAATATAGCAACAATCAAAACTTAGTAATTTAGGCTTCAATTCACCTAAGGATATACCTTTAGGTTCTTCTGAGGTGGAAGAATGCTTGGGGTGCATCAAATGTACATGACAACCAAGTCCTTAACACCAGGCAACCGAAACCTCACAAACAGGTAGCAAGTATGAAGTTACATTCTCCAACTGATGCTACAGACATGCTAACAAGGTACCACTATATTGGAAAGTCACTGAACTGGGAGAAAATAGCATAGCCCTATTTCGGAGATCACATTTGCAGTCTTCCCACTTTCACTCCTCAGTGTGGTTTACTAATATTTCAAGTTTTATGATCACTGTTTTCCTTTTGCAGTTGTACACTTGAAGCCTGTTGGTGTCAAGTATTCCAATAAATTCAACAAGCTTCAAGTAGCTTATCAATTCATTCAGAAGACAGTGCTGCCTATTAACCTTCTCCCATTGGCTAAAAGCTAATTCATCCTGGCCTGGACCAGGAACCCGAGGAGTCCCTCACACACACTCCAGTAGCAACACTGACAACATCAACAGGGGAGAATATCCATCAACTCCAAATGAGCGAATTCAGAGTAATACAATGGGGTGTGGTTCCGGTTTTTGTTACCGGCATCGTAATGGGAACATGGACACACCACAACCCTGAAGAGGAAGTCTGCTGAACAGGAACCAGAAGCCAGCTTTCTACTCCAGGTTTCTTCAAGAAAGCATGTGTCCAAAAACGTGACCCAATTGTACTTTAATACTTCCCACAAAATCTTAGAAACAACATTATTAGAAAGAACTTAAAAATCACATGGAGTCTTTCAAGTAAGACATGCTAACAGCTTACAAACGAGGACAAAATAGAGGCGGTAACCCAACATTTTCTTCATAAAAGCACCCCAAACCTAACCCAGTAGTTATGACGAAGTATACTCAATACTGTATAAGTTCCTATAATAATATCCTCTGGCTATGACGAAAGTACTCATTTCAGAGAAAAGAAGGTTTTTCAGCTAGTTCACTAGGTAAGTAAAAGAAAATACCTGCTAGGTCCAAGTTATTAAAATGGACTGCCATTCCAGTGGGGGGAGGGGAGAAGGGGGTGGAAAAAAGGGGTATTCAGGAAGTATGTCCTCCCGCAGCACAATTTACCAGGTCTGGGAAACGTTGACTTCTTGCAAAATTATGCATTTTTCCAGAAAAGGCAGAAACTAGTTAGGTTTTTAAAGGACTTCTCACAATGTATGGGACAGAGGCACACAGTTGTGTTCAAAGTGCTTGTTATCACAAACTGAGCTTTGAGGCAAGATGACGCATTATATTACATATCTGCTGGCAACACATTTTGATTGGTAAAGTGACCCACAGTGTTAGACGACACAAACTCCACAACGCCACAGAATCACCCTCAAACCCAAATGACACACACGTAAAAAAGTGAAACGTACAAAATGAAAACTCTTAGAAACTCAGGAGACTCCCGGTTCTTTCCACAGGGCTGTAGGACAGTGCAGGAGCACTTGGAAGTTCCTCTTACATAAAGATGTGGGCTAGATATCAGTACTGAGTAAATTTCCCTCCTCTTGACCCCATACTTAACTCACTTTCAGCACAGCGAACTTGCTTTAGCTATACCACAAAAGCAACACAGCAGTGACAGAAAACTTGTATAGGTGCATCATGTTCTCTGTATTGTAATAAGCACAGGAGGCTTTATAAATCTGCTTCTAAATTGAGCCAACTTCAGTATCCTCTGTACCTTCTTCCAGAACAAGGGGGATTCAGAAACTACACTCGCAGGATCAGCATTATGTAACAAAAAGATCTACTAGGAAAAGTGAGTGTGTTTCCTTTTGAAATAAGACTCCTTCATTGCTCTAATATATCCAGGAGAATGTTTCCTCTTGACTGTATTGTAGTCCTTTATCCCATGCTCTGCATATGTGATGGGAGCATCATCACCTCTATCTGTTCAATTCTCTTAACTGTAACAGAGGCTTTATTGATACAATCCTCAAGTATTTATTTGTATACAAACATGTTAAAAAGCACAAACTGCTTACAACTAAGGACACTAAGCAATTAAGAAAAAGCACACTATGAACTCCCAAATGACTTTGTGCACCTTGAGGTGCAAGCCCTTCTTGCAGAAGCAAAGAATACTGGCAGTCTATTGCTTCAAACACTCAAGGCAGATGAAAGCTTTCAAAGTGTATCAGGAAGTTGGATGCCAGAGACTAAAAATGAAGCAAGATTAAAGATTTTTGTGCTCCAGTACCAGTGCATTTATAGTTCTCCTTTCATTCAACATGTCCCACTTAACACACGTGCTCCATTATTTCAGCAGCATGAGAAGAGCATGGTGTGTCCAAACACGCAAGTGTGCTCCAGCACATTTAAACAGAACATCAAACAAAACCAAGACTTAACAAATCATGGACTAAATCCTGGGGTTGACAGGCCCTAAATTCCTGAAGGTAAAATTGCTTACACTAGACTAAGCCATGAGAAGAGATGTGATCTTATGATCAAAAGACTCAAAATAACATTAATTTTATTTTAAAAGTTAAAATGCACATCATCACATTCACCTCTCCTGTTAAGCAATGATTGCATGCATCAACTAGACAAAGTCATACAAAAGCTGGTTAAATAGGAGTCAGCCATTAACAATGTTCAGTCTTAAGGATAAAGTGACAAAACCAGAATTTGAAATTATTTTAGGCCATGTGAATTCTGACGTTTAGAAGGTGAACCCCTGACCCTTCAGAATAACAGCCCTGAATAGCCATGGCAAAAAATTCAAGGGTAAAAAAAAGAAATTAATTACTTGCTTGAAATAAGACTTGTTTACAGCATCACTGAACAGCAGTATTGAAGAGATAAAATATGCAGTTTAAAAAAAATTAAAAATTAAACAAGTTAGTAAAAGGACAACTGTCCCACAGCTTTTGAATCAAAGTGAAGATACTGGAACCTGGCCCTTCATGAGAGCATGAAATTAAAGCTTTCATATTTGTAACATCTATGTACATAGTATAACACAAGACAGTAACAGAAGTGTCACACCCGACCCCAACAGCAGGCTGTGGATTTTAAATACATAAAATAGACACTTTGCCATGCATTAAATAGAAATACTTAAAAAGTGTGGGTTTGGAAATGCTCTGTAAAGCAGTGTTTTCAAAAGGCAAAAAGATTATTGCTTGTCAAGGACCTAGTGTAAGCTACTTTTTTTTTCTTCTCTGGATGGAAGCCAAAACAGTGTCACAGCAAGAAGTTTGCTTACTTTAAATAGCATATCTGGAACAACTGATATGCCTTTATCACAGCAAAACATCAGTAATTTGAGGCTTCTGTAGAAAATAACTAACTTTAAAATACTGGCATACTGAATTCACCAAAAGTACTCATTTCTAAAGAAGGACTCCTTATAGACTGCTATTAGACTTGTTAATAAGAGTAATTATTTGTGGGCTTATACATATATATACACACACATAAACACACAAACACATCTATATACACATACACACGTATGTACATGCACACACAAATGATTTATGTGATAGCAAGAAAACCACTCTGACCATAAAGGGCTGTTTACTTTAAAGAATTGGACAGCATAAACCATACAACACAACTGCAGATGTTCATAAATAAGGAGGTATGCTCTCAACACTTCAGCAACTTGGACTGTGCAAAAAAAGAACTGAAATGTTTCTAATACTCTGTATTTCTTACTTCCACTTCTTTCATAGAATCCTCCTCTCCAACTGTTACCACTCACATGAAAATAATGACTTACAGGTACAATATGAAGTTTCCAAATGTTAGCCACAGTTAATAAACCCAAAAGTTTTAAAGGAAACACAGCTGAAGTTCTAGAACTACATTGAGTGAGTTTTCTCCCACACTTTCTTCCGTACTTCCATCTTCAAATGCTCTTACAGAGCAGTAATTATTATTTCATAGCATGTACACTCATGCATACTAAAGATACAGATATAGCACAGACAATTGTGAAATTGAGGATGTAAAACATTGTCAGAAATCTGCCTGTGATTAAGATGTCCAGTAATTTCCCATATCAGAGAGTATTCATCCAGGAAGACATACTTCTATTCAGGACTTCAAGGCTCTATGTGATTATCAAATGACCTCCTTTTCCTCTAGAAACTATTCACACATCTATGAAACTCCATTATCTACAATCGTTTGCCAAAAAACCCAAACAAATAAATTTGTAGCTCTGAAAACCAAACACCCCCAAAACCAACCCCAAAGAAAAACCCAAACATACTGTAGAGAAATAAATGAGCAACACACAATAAGGAACTGTAAATAGGTAACAGCTCAATAAAACCAGTAACGTCTGAACAAGGCTTAGAAAGAAAGAAGTAATATTGACAAAGGAAGAGCTGGCAATCTTTAAGAAGTACAGCTGAGATTTCTGCTCCACTACAAACGGCCTATCCTGGCCATACATACTCTTTCAAACCGTCACTCTCCACACAGCCATACTTTCAGCAAACAGACTACATTTCATTAAGTGACTTTTCATTTCTACAGTTACTGGGAGGGATGGGTGGGGTGTGGGTATCAAAGCTCTGGACAGATGACCACACCAAGGGAGCTGCTGTTGAACTGCACTCTGGATGTGATATGCTTCTTTTCACTACACCACCCAAAAAAGAACATTTTGCCTACGTCACTGTGCTTACAGAAATACACGGAGAGTCCTACTGTACCATACAACAAAGGGCTTGAAATGAACACAGGCTATCTGGGAAAAGTGCCAGATGTCACGTAAGGATTGCTTATTAGTCTGCAAGTGCAATATACACAGGTATTTGCCAGCATTGCTTTGTATTAAAAGATTAAATTACATAAACTTTACCAGTTTCATAATGTGAAATGGTTTGTATGTCAGGGAAAAAAAGTTATGTCTTCCATTTGAAAACCACCGGAAAGCTAACAGAACCATTTCCTTACACAGTCCTTTCCAGTTTGGTGGTGGTGGTTTTTATTTAACTGACACTTTCTGCACTGAGTACCTGATATGCTTACTGGTCTCACCATCAGAATCACAAATAACTCTGAAGGGGCTTCCGGATGTCACCTGGAGTCTAGTCTAACCTCACACTCAGTCATCAATCACTGAGCAGGATGTTCAGGACCTAGTCACATTCTGAGCATCTCCACCACTGTGGAGAACTTACTCCATTATGTTTGTTTCCCCACCACCACCCCTACAACCACAGCATTTGCTTCTCCCAATAACAGAATTTCTTTTCTGCAGCTTGTGCTTGCTTCTCTTTAATCACTGTGCACCATCTCCAGGATAACTCTGGTTCTCTATACATTAGGCAGCTGAAGACAGCAGTAATATTACCCTGTTAGCCTTCTATTTTTAAGGCTGAACAAATACAGTTCTTTCAGCCCCAATTTGGGCAAGATGTGCTCCAGAATACTAATCATTTTAGTGGCCATTTACTATATCAAGGTCCATCCGTTGTAAGGGCCAAACTGGACACAGTATGTTGAAGGTGGACCTTTAATTGTTGGATAAAGAATCATTCCAAACTACCGAGCTCCACCTGAACAGCATTGTAACCCTACAAATGCATCAACCACTTTAGGTGGTTTAGGAACATCTGCAAGCATGCTGAGGGTACATTCCATCCCACTGACCATGTCATTAATACAGATGTCAAACTTACTAACCCATGCACTGACTCCCATCAGATGTCATACTGCTCAGCTGCCTGTGAACTTTGCATCACTGGCCACAACCAACGCTGCACCGCTGACCGGCAAGCCGGCTCTGGGATCCCTCAGAGAAAACACCATCTTTCAACAAACAAGCATTTATCTACTTAACGGTCCAGTAAGTGGGGAACTAATTACAGACATGTCTTCTGCAGAAGAAACCCATAGATGAGCTACCCTTCACTTGAGGTGTCTGTACCAGTAACAGCACTGCGCTTTACAGTGCAGATAACTCTGCAAGTCAAGCTCTACTGGCAGCTTTACCAGCGCTTCACTGGGGCTTCGAACGGGTTACAAATTGTGACTCAAGTGAAGCTGATGAGAATCACTACCACTTTAATAACACAGTCTTGCAGGTATGTATGAAAAGTGCTCTTAAAAAACCCAAACAAACCAACTGACAAAACCCTGCTTACTGCTTATCTTCTGATTGCAGTTAAATAGTGATTTAACTCTTGACCATGGTGTACTCTAACAAAAGCAGCTCTGTACCTTCTTAGATTTGAAACGTCTGTCTTAGATGCCATGAATAGAATTGTTTTTTTAACACTAAAAAAGTCACAAGAAACTAATCTATTTGCTATGGTAACTATGCCACAGTACACACAATTATGACATTTGTTTAATGTCAGAATGTGGCATTTCAGAAAGAATACTGAAAAAGTATAATATAATTTCATTAAATGAAACATTTTTCTGACAGAGCATTATTTGTGGCACCAGCACAGTCCATGCAGGCATTAAGAAACTGGATCATACAGAGTCTTTGGCAACAGAAGTAACCAAATTAAAACCAAGCTTTAAGATCAATTGCATTATGAGTGGTATTTTTATTTGTGTTTCTTGATCATATGAAAATGAGACCTACAAGCCAACCCAGTAAGGACCCAAATTATTTAGATACAAGACAACATTTTAGGGGAGGGTGGAAATATTAGCTAATACCACATTACAGTGTTATTGGTATACACAGTCTATAATATTTGAGGTTTTCTTAACTTTTGTGGTATGGCACTTCAAGCAGGGATTAAGAAATAAATAAACTGAAATACAGGCATGATTCAAGCAGTTTCTATTTAGTGACAGTTAAATTACTTGGGGGGGGGGGGGGAGGGGAACACCCCAATGAGTCCTAACTCAGAGAGAAACATGTTGCTCAAAAGCAGCTTCCACTGAACGATGAAGTGCTTGGAATTCTACCTGCCTGGGGATACTATAAGGATACCCCCACAGCATCAGAATGGTGTAATTTCACCAGATTGCTTATAAAATTAGGTATGTTTACTTCTATTCAGTTTCCAAAGAAATACTCTGAAGTCACTTTTTGTAAAAACCAAAACACTTTATATATACATTAATTAATAGCCTGACAAGCATGCTACGTATCTCTAGATCTGTATAATACTGTAAAATTTTCCATATACAGTCCTCCAGGGCACTGCAGTAATGAAAATCACATTTATCAAACTGTAAGTAATTATTTTAATTACACTAAATCAAAAGACTAAAGCAAGAATGTATTTAATTTTATCAGTGGGAAGTTAAGAACAAGGTTTTCCACACAACGTTATTATTCATCTGTTGTAGGCCAAGCTTGAAGAACCTGCAAGTTAAGGTTGCCTGAACTGCCAATACATTTTAAAAAACAACTCTTAGCTCACTCAGCTTCTCCTGGCAAAGGTATTTAATGTTTGTGTTTTCTACTCCAGTTACTGCCTTAGGCAGTATTTATTTTTAACAGGTAAGAAAATTCACTCAGCTGCTTCCTGCAAATCTTCAGTTACAGTGTTTCAGAACTGTCATGATCTGTATCAGGAAGTCTAAATTAAGGGAAGAAGGAAAAGAAAGTAACGTATTTTGTGGGTCTGGAAAACACGGCTACGAAGCCTGCCAGATTACTGGCCCATACCGAGTATGGTCAGTATATTTAGCTGGGGTTGCTGGGCAGGTAAGTTCTTGATATTCCATTCCTGTAAGCAGGCTCTATAAATTAGGACTTGTAACTAGCATTATATGAAGATTGAGGGTTTTTTTTTGTAATTGCTGTTCTTGAAGACAACAAACCATTGTTTATCTTCAAATCAGACAAACACTAATCCTCTGCATCCTTACACAAGCTGAGAGCTGCAGCAGGACTAAAGGCAAGCAAAAAAACCCCAGCAACAAGCCATGACACCAGACTGCAAGAAAGCATGACAAAAATACAGGTAATTTAAGTTTGATTCACCACAATGTATATGCACAAACCAGCAACCATATTCAGCTATGCCTCGCTAGCTGGTTCCCTCCTAAAGTACTTGAAATAACAGTTTTGACTTGTTTTAACACATATTTTTGCGTTTTGTGCAGATGCAGCATCTTATGTGAAACATAATAATGAAACCTCATACTTGCATGCATGAGGCAGAGCAAATAACTTCATTTCATGTTACTGCACCTTATATAATTAGATAAATTGTTAGCTGGCTAAGTCTTAGATGTATACTTTCCAAAAGTTCATCAATATCTTCAACTTTAATGACAGCACATAACCATAACCTTCCTCTCTCACATGAGGAAAACCACAGAAGAGATTGATACGTTTATTGTTATGTAACAGACCAAGACTAGGTGCTATAAGAGCTGATTATCAATCTTGGCAATCACAAAGCTCAAATATAGACAGCATTCAGGCTGAAGAAAGAACTTGTTTACCATTTAAACACCACGGATTAGGGAATGAGCAAGTTCTTAGAGTGCGATACAGATTCCATGCACTTCTCAGTGAGGCCTCAGCTAAGCACAGCATATCCTGAACTCAAATAAGATCTGCAACAGGCAAGACTCAGTCTGGCCTAAGACTAGATTATAAATTCTGATGCTGACTCTAAAGTTCAACTGTTACATCCACTACTTTCTCACCCTCTACTACTTTTAGTAATTCCTTAAGGCATACCAGCTATGCTCAGCTGAAGTGTGAGTGAGCTCAGAGTGAAGCTGCATGCTTTTTTTCTTTTCATCCCCTATCTAGAATTGACTTAAGAGAGGGAAGGATGATATTTAATAACACATGCCACACAACACAGAGCTTTCCCAGGCTATGTTACAAAACAAAAGACTACATGACCTGCTCAAGGTTATGGTATGACTCCACTGCTCACTATGAATTAAAAACTGGATTCCTCCTGACTCCTCCTGTATCTTCTCTAATAAAATAATACCACTACTCAACACTTGGGCAGCTCCTTTCATCATAGGATGTCAAAGGTCTTTACAAATATTAATTAAGCATTGCAACAACGCCAAGAATTATGTAAAACTTAATGCTGCATGTGAGTAAACCCAAGCCAAGAATAAATAGCCTATGCTCAAAGTCACAGGACAAGTTAGTATGGAGAACAAATGGCTCTTGTCATTAAGGACCACTCCAGTAGAAACAAGGACGTAATTAATACTCCAAATGTGATGTGAACAGCTCTTGATTGCCAATACATTACTCTAAAGCCTCAGTCATGCTCAATCCCGGGGGAAAAAACAACAAACAAAACCCCAAAACAAACCCTAAATTTCAGGCAGCATTCTCATGAAGACACTAAGTTTGGTTTCCTCCAAAGAAAAAAATCCTGGGAATTTTTTAAAAAAATCCTGGGAATTTTTTTGGTAAAATTCTGTTTTTCCTGTCTGGTGACTTTCCTTAGAGAGCACAGGTGCAAGTGTGATATTCTTTGATATTCCTACAAAATCAGCCAGTAATATCAAATTGAGACAATTCAAATATGAATTCAAACCCCTGAATTCAATCATGCTCTTCAGTTATTCAAGAAACAAGCCAGCAATTTATCTTAAGAACTCAGTATCACTCTCAAATAAATAACCTTTATGAGCAAAAATTGAGTGTTTTCAGCAAGCGATATTGCAGCCATCACTTAAGTACTTCAGTGGTCTTACAACTTAATACACAGTCTCACTTGACCTGCTACAAACACTACTCCTTTACAATCATTTATTCCTTTAAATAAACCTATCACAGAACTAACACGGGACACTAATCTGTAACAGTAGTTCTAGCGTGAAAGACAATCATGCTAAAACACGCTGATTTGTTTCTGTGGGGTGCCACATTTGCAGGCTGCAGTGACAAGAGATTCATTTTTCAAAACTCCTGTTAATCTACTGAAATGACCCCAAGGGTGACAAGCTCTGAACTCCTGCAAATATTCCTTCCTAAATTCCATTTGAGAATCTGACACTAATGTGACTGCAAAAAAAATACTTCTGCTTTGGAGCAAGACTACTGTTAACTACGAAAGCCAGAATAAATCAAGCTGAACTACAGACATTTGCAGATTCACTTCACCATGAACCCTGTGTCAGAAAAGGGGACCTTTGCTGTTATAATGTCCATAAAGAAATTAATTGAAAAAATGGTGTAACTCATATTTAAGTCCAGTAGCTTTTGGGGGGTTTGTTAGGTTGGTTTTGTTGTTTGGTTGTTATTGTCTTTGGTTGGTTTGGTTTGTGGTCGGGTGTTTATTTTTAAGAAGTTCCATCAGAAGCGTTACCTCCCAGCAAAATAAGAAGATTCAATGAAGATCGACTAAGTTGGCTGAAAGAAAATCAAGTTTCTGTGGTTTTAATTGCAACACATGATTTAGTTCTGACTATGGAATTAATGCCAGCATCTAGGTGCTGCAGGGTTTTTTAGCCTTTAAAAATGATCTACTGTAGCAGTAGGAGCTTACTCTCTGGACACTGAATGCATGTATCACTATTGCAGTTTTATCTCAAGTTCTATGACAGCAGAAAAGTGGAGGGGGAAAAAATAACCAGTGTTTTATTTGATACATGGCTTCTATGACATGAAGCAATTTTTCTTCCCTCTTACATGGGACAACAGCAAGCTAATATTGTTGAAGCTATCATTCAACCATCAGGCCTTTAGCAGAGGACTGGTAAGATTTAGTAGCCAGGCTTCAGTAAATAGCGTTCCAACCCTTCCTCCTAGTAATTCTTTGGAAATCAACAGACCCGAAGTTTTTGAGTTTTCCTTGGTTAAAACAGTTATCCAGCCTTCAACAAAGTCTTGAAGATCCTGGTCAAGTAGTTGCCAATTAGCAGTATGACCCATGTTCAAGATCAAATACTGCTAAGATGCGTGCAAGTGTACTTGGAAGCAAAAAGGGAGCAACCTGTTAAGTCTGCAGCCACAGAAACTTTATGTGAACAGTGGTAGTAACGTATGCTCTTCAGACGAGCAGATCTACTACAGACAACTATTAAGCAGGGAATTCTCCAAGTCTGGAAAAGCAGAGATATGTGGATCCTTCTATTTGAATACATTATTTCCAAGTTTACGCTTTAATTCTACTCATCGAAAATATTTTTCAGTGCACTTTGTTCTCAGTAGAGTTTTATGTATTAGACAAAGCAGATTCCTAGCTTTTAACTAGCATTACATATAGCAGACATCCCACGCAAAACACGTGATTGTATTGCAGCATATTCTGACTTTTAAGAGACCTTTCATAAGCAATTGCCTCTCATGGAGAACCATAGATATAGGAAGAAAGGAATTCAGACTACACTGTTACAGATTATGATTGGACTTCAACTCCTCAAAACTCCATGGAAAACAACAGCCAGGACTTGCCGTGACAGTGCTACAGAGATACAGTAAACACCCCACTACTAAACCCTCTGTTTTATAAGGCTACTATTTAGTATTTGTTGCTTACAGGGTAATAACAAATGATGAAAAACTAAACTGTGGTAAAACAACAGTACTAAACGTGAAGCCAGGTGTTTCACAACAAAAAAAGCTTAAATACATTTACCACATTAAGCAGGTAATTAAAGCAGACTGGTCCCGTCACATCAACTGTGGCATGCATTTTAAGGTATAGTCTTTACAACACACAAGCTAATATAACCTTCTTCCTTCCCTACTTTTGTATGAAGATTTAAACACTGGTAAAAATTACCTTCATAAATTTAATTGTCAGCTGTTTCCTTTAAGTAGTTTGTAGAATCAGATGCTCAACCACCATTCATATGATGGAGTGATATTTGTAAGATGAATACATGATGCTGTAATTCTGTTAACAGAGCATGCACTCTTGTTCTGTGGCTTGCATCTGCTGTTAAGGCAGAAAGGCAGGGATCAGGTCTCATTAAAGCCTCAACGAAGATGACAGACGGCATACTCCACTCAAGCAACCCGGTAAATCACAAGTGCATTAAGTCCCCTCTCCCTGCTGCATTGCCACAGACATTCTGAAGGCCAAAACGTGACACTTGGTCATAAAACTCCATGTGAATAAATGAAAGGTTTGGGTTTCACTAAGGAATTTGATACACTCTCCAGTGCAGTCTCCAGTCTTCTCAAAATAAAGAGGTATGTGAGATGGTGTCTCCTTTTAAAGCACCAAGACCTCAGGGGCACTGAATAAAATAACAGTGTTTGTCTCTTTGAAAAACTTTCAAATGTTAAGCACAGATTCTTTGCAGAGCCTGGTACAGAAGCATGCATTTGCCAGATGCATGCTTCTCACCCTTCGTGCTGCAACCAGCTGGCCCCTCCTTTTCATTAGCCACTTTCCATTCGGAAGTGAGCTCAATTATTCAAAACTTCATAACTCAATACTTCACATCATGACTCGTAATTAAGATGTAGGCTGAAATTATTCACCGGCACACAGAATGAAAACTAGGGAATTGTAAAGAAGCTATGTGAAGGAAACAGAAAAAGCGAAAACAGCACCACAGCACAGGTGCAAGACATGACTTGTTTTGAACCACAAGTAACTAATAATCCTTCCCTGTGCAGTTTCTTAGGCAGCCAAAAAATTCAAGGCCTCTCCAAACTTGTCTCCTCATATAATCACTTCAGTTTTGAGGGCAGATATGACATGATCATCTTGATCTGTCATTCCACAAAAACGATTACTCAAGATGGCAGAAAGAACCAAATATCCTCATCAAGGCATACAGCATCAATAGACACCACTTGCACTCCTGGGTTACATAGAACCAGTTAGAGATTTTGCCAATCTCTAATTATGAATTCTTCATTTACATGGACCACTGATCACTGTTGTGAACTACAAGTATCATACAACCACTCTCTGGAATCTAGAGATTTGTTACTTTTCCAAGATGCTGTCAGAAACCACAGAAAGAACACAAAGGCACTTTCCTAAATTTCGAAGACTTCAGATTGCTGTTGTGTTTTTGAAGACTAACTAATTGCAGAACACTTTAGTGAACACTTCATGTGCACCCTTCTTTCCTCATGAAGAACAAATTCTTAAATCATCAATTCCAAAGGCAAACATTAGATTTCTAAGCAATTATATCCTAGCTCTCCATTTTATGGTATGACTGTGCAAGCAAGGAATATTCCTTCTGATTTACTTATCTCCTAGGAAAACACACAGAACAGACTTCGGAAAGGTAATAAAGACAGTTTACAGACACAGCAAAGAAAAAACCCTCGTTCCCTTTCTTTCCTGTCTACAAGCACAATGCATTGGCACAATGCTTACACAGAAGTGTAACAGTGCCTGTTTGAAAGCTCATGGCACTTCATACTCATGAATGTCTCATTGCTCCTGTTTTTAACTGATACATCTTTGTGAGGTGGGGGTTTTGCTGGGGTTTTTTGGAGGTAGCGTCTAGATGTTAGTATTTTAACTTGGTTGTTGGCAAGCTATGCCTAGAAAGAGATAGTTCTCCATAGGAGGCATTATCCAAAAGGACAGCAGAAATTCAGTCAAGGGCTTTTTAAGGTCAGAGAAAACCATAACTGCCTAATGACAAACATTTTTAAAGAGACAATCTATTTTATAATCAAGAGTGAACACCATGGTTAACTCTAGAAATCCTACTGTTTATTCACATATTTTAGCTAAAAGGTGGGGGGGGGGAAGGCAACCAACCAGAAAGTTGCTGGAATCCATGGAACAGAACTAACACAAGTAGCGGCCACTGAATTACAATGCAGTACTGTCATCCTAAACCCCATGCCTGTCAGGTATCAATGGGGAAACACAACCATTGCTAAATGGAGGGGCACATCTTGCTTATGATCTCTACAGATGACCTGAGACATCCATATAGTAATAACTTAGAAAAATGTAGAAATAGCTCTTCTTCATTCCAGAAGGAATAGAAAAAACAGCATTCTTCAGGCCACCCAATAGCCTGTTTAACAGGCTATTTAAAATTAACCGGCCACAATGGTTATGAAGTAGAAACAAAAGCAACTTTAAGAAACAATCACAAATAGGCAGAGCTGATTGCCACCTCTCACATTTAATAATCTGACATGATGTTTATTTCATCCATTTTTATAGTCCTGATACTGTGCACCAGTCCCTAACTGTGGTTTGTTTTTGTTTTTTTTTTTTTTAAGTTAACTTTATTTCGTGCCTTCTGGAAATAAAGCATAGATTAAACCACCTAGTCTAGACACGAAACTCTTACTAATTGCTAAATAAACAATCACTTCCTTGTATCTTAAAGACATTAGAAAGTTACAGTGAAAAGAGTTTGTTGTATCCTCGGGCATTTGTTTAAACTAAGGACAATCTCCCATCAGGGAAAGAATTTCTTTTAACTGTGCTGCTATTTCAGTGGAATTGGTGCCTGCCCAATCTCAGCAGTCACTCATCTGAGAGCTTTTCCTACTTGAGCACAGAAGACAAGATTTTTGAAGTCTTGATTGAGGGTTACCATTTCTTCCCTCTTTCCAGGAAGGGTAATTTACAGCTTACGAGATGAATTTAACTTGCTGCCTATGTCATTCACAGATACAGTACCAGATCCATTTCTGACTTCAATCCCACTTAGATATATCTTGCTTTTTAACACAGTACTGCAAGATAAATTACACATTTAAAACAGTAAATAAATCAGAGGACTGGACAGATGTCTTGATTAAAAAATAAACATCCAGTGGTCATTCATACTCAAGAAAAGTATCATTAAAACAAACATACATTACTATCAAAGAAGAAATTTCTCTTGAAAAAATTTCTCTTGAAAACTAAGTCAGCTCAATAATGTCTATTTCAGAAAGCTTATGTTCTTGAATACATGGAAATTCACATCCGAAAGTTCTTCAATACAAAAAAAACCCCTCTAAGATGACAGGACTTTGCAAACTATATACAGCATGGCTATGATTTATCTTCCAGACCTACACCACTCCGGTTTTCTGCTCTGGAAGAGTGCAACAAATTGTAAAGTGAAAGGTAATCCAAGAAAGCATCTCAAGTGAGGAAACCATGGCACTGCCACGTAAGGTTACAAAAGAGCACCACTAGAATGGTACACAGAAAAATGCCAAGTCACACGGGAAAAAACTGAGGTGGAAATTTTAGTGATGAGTGAAATTCACCATTCAACAGGTTCCTGAAGTTCCAAGACTAAGCTGATTTGTCTTGTTGAATTCTCATGCCAAGTTGTGCTTGCTCCTTCTAGGTAATTTTTTGCCTTCTTGAATTATGCAAAACCAGCATCTTATTTTTAATGAAAACCAAGTACTTCTCATGTTCAGCAATGACATCATGAGACACAGAAATGCATACAATTTACAGATACTATGGTTTTCAAGAGAGCATTCTTTACTTCTCAGTGGTTAAGAATACACTTTTTTTAGCATCAGTCCTAATAGAAATAGCCACATCAAACCCACTTAAAGCACTTAGCATACAGACTCACAAAAGTTCCACGTTTCAAGAGTCAAACATCATTTTTACCTCTGCTGACAGCAGATCTGAAGACTCCTCCTATCTTTAATTAACAGCTATCTCTTCCTATCTACCACTGATAAAATGCACAGGAGTGTGGAACAGAGCAAGCTCGTTTTTCAGATTCTACTGTATGATTTTGTGACAGGAATGTAAGATCTGCACTATTCCACAATCCCCCCCCAGACTAATGCATTCAGTTAAACCTTCTCTCTATCCTCTTTGAGAAAGGTGGCTCTGCACAAAGACAGGTCAACTCTCTGCTGCTATAAAAAGTTGAAGGTTAAAATGCGTAAGCTGATGTGGGAGACTATTTCCTGCTGAAAGAAAAGCCCTTTAAACACTAGAACCTCAAATCTAATTTGTCAGCTTATTGATGCTTCTGTGCATACTGCCAGTGCAAATCATCTATGAAACCACCACGTTGAAAAGAATGGTCAGTGCTACCTAGCAAAAAGGATTAACATGACCTTCCAGTAAAAGTGAAACAGAAATCACACAAGCGTTTAAAATCCCAAATTTCAGGTGAAGCACCAGACATTTGGCTTTAATCAAATCCATATGCTATGCTAGAAGTGCCAGCTGGACTTATGATAGTCAGTAAGAGTAATTTACATGTGCCCAGCTGAAAGGAGGAAGTGTATGAAGAGTCATTTTTTTTCTTATGCTATAAGGGCATTAAAAGGGTATTTAAATTTTTTCATTGGACACCACACTGGAAACATAACTCTTAAACTGACCTTTCATAAGCTCGCTCTTAACTAACATGTTGTTTTAAAGAGAGGAAGGAGAACTTTATTCTGCCTCTGAAGCTATCACTACCAACTTCAAATAGGGAGCAGCACACCTCAGAATTAAACAAGCTCGTCTGGGTCTCCCACTCATCATCACAAGAACCTAGCCCATAATACTGTTCCAGGTGGTGACTGAGTAGCAACTCAGCTACTCATCACTGCATGGTTACAATATTTCTGGAAGACATGCTAGAAAGAACTATACAATTTAGTTACAGCGTGTTATCATATGTAATAGGTAAACAAACCAAGGACTGCCCAAAAAATGTCAACCTCTAAAGTGGCCCAGGCTTCAACAGCAAACCTGAGGGACATCCAGTTAAACATCAGAGGCCAAAACCACACAAAGAACTGAAACTGAAAGGGAAACTCAGAAAGCATTTTTCATCTGGCTTGGTTAGCAGGGTGCATAATAAGAGACAGCTAGTAAAAAAAGTACACCACTAATCCTCAAATTACTATTTTCATTACTTACAAATGGAAAGCTCTAGATGCAGCCCCAAAATGCACTCTGCTCAGTATAGTGCAGGGCAGTCTGAACAGTGAGGTACAGGCGCACTGCACATGCCAAGAGACACTGAGCCACTGTTGTAGCTTGGGGGAGAAAGGAGAAATAAGGGCTCAAGCGTTTCAACACCTCAGAAGTGAACTATTCTATTGTTAAGCTGTCTATATTTGGAAATCTTCTCGGAACTATTTAACATGTTTGTTATTTTCAACAGACAAAATTAAAATAACTTCCTACCTAGTAAAGCACTCATGCATTTTGTGCCTGCTTGGGGATTTTTAGCTTGTTTGCTCTAGCTAGGTTCCATGTTCATAACAGAGGAAAATACCCTTACATTATACTTGCATACATCCTCAGACAGAAACGGTACACAGTTAAAGCAAGTGTACCTGTGGAACAAAACCACTCCAGTTTGCTGCTAGAGCTTGAAACTTTTGCCTGGAAAAGCAACCTCCTTTCACTATGACAATGGATTTAAAAATCACTGCCAGGATTTTTATGGAAAAGTAACTTGAAATGGTGATGCTCATTTTATATTTTAGATCAAAACTTACCCCCTTAAAGAGAACTCTTCAAATAATCCAAACTAACCATACATTCAGGGGAAGTTACTCAAAGCTAAGTTTTTACATTAGAAAGGAAAAAAACATACCGGTCGCTGAACCTACAGCAGCTTTTCTCTTCTTTCATACTGTACTGAAGGATAATACTATTTAAAGACTCATTAAAAACTCGAGTGTTAAATACAGAATGTGATTTTCAGTTTAATAAACAGTTACTTCAGAAATATTGCCTCTAAACTAGGTTTTCAATTCTATTTTAAAACCTCAAAGAAAATCCTGCACTTTTTAGGAAGTTCTTTTTAAACATTAATTTTTCTCTAGGTAGCATGCAGAGCACCTTTTAAGCCCTGACTCCCTCTACCTTCAGCAAAAATCCTTAGTCTGACCTCAAGACACTGCACTATCATTTGTTACATTTCATGACCCAGCTACATTAATCATAGGCCTTGGCAAGTGGAAGTCCACAACTGCTGAACACAAATTTTAACACCAAACGGAACTTCTAACATTTGAAGATCTGGAAGAGGTGAAACACACAATTCCTCTTATCCCCATTATCATTTTAGTTAAATCTGCTTTGTTCCCATGAAGTCAGAAAGGAAAATAAAGCATCATTCTATTCACAATTCAATACAGCTGTGTATCACTGGCTTCAGCTCCAGGCCACAAGCCAGGAACTTCTGAGTTCAAGTCTGGCTCTGCCACTGACTTTGTGTGGCCTTCAGAGAGCATCTCTATTTCTCTGCTGGTCCTCTTGAATCTGTACACTTACCTTACTGAACACCACTTGCTTTCTGCAGGCTTTGCAAAACCAAACCAAACCCAACCAATCCAAAACAAATCTGACAACTTTAACTGTGTTTGAGAGCAACTTTTACCACAGTTTTTATGCCTAAGGCCCACCAATAAGTGTCTGTATGTCAGCTGATATATAATAGCTCCTAAACACATTATCTACCAACATGTACACCCAAGAGACGCATATACACAATACACAAATAACAAAAGATGAGTAAGTTTGAAAATAATTTCAGAGTTCACTAAAAAAAAAACCAACAAACAGGATGAAAAAACTAAAAACAAGTTATCAGCTATAATTAAACAGAACAACTTACAACCTTCTTATTAACCCACCGAGCCAGTGATGAGGCCAGTTTTTAATCACTTAAGTGTGCAGGGCACACAATACTCAGGGTAAAATTATATAAAGTAATTCATAGTTTAGTTAAACAATTAAAAAAATTACCTAAGAATGTGAAGGGGGAAAAAGGGTTTAAGCTTAGCCAAACTACCCAGCACTAACTAAATCATCATTTGAAAGATGTTTTCTTATGTAAAAGACCACATAAACTTAAGCTGACCTGTACTTGACAAGTGCATTGTAGAAGGCTTTGGCTTCACACTATCTAGACTGAAGCAGAATGCAATGGAGTCTGACACTAGCTAACCTCAGCTTTTCCCAGCTTCAGTGATCCAATCACGCAAATACAGCTCACCACCTTTAAAACACTACAGCTGCCTTTAAATCCACTCCTGGAAAAATCCACTCCCAAAACTTTATGAAGACAGAGTAACTTTCCAAAAGTTAACCTGTTCAGTTATTCATGGCCTAACCACAGAGTGACAGTTAAAAAAAGTAAGCAAGGATATCTTTATGGTACGTTAAGATGTCAATGTAGACCCTAGACTCTCCAAGTTCAGCTTCTACCTACATTTGCCTTTTTCCATCTTGTTTCACCTAAAACCTGCAAAGAACACACTTACTACAATTTTCCTGTAACAGGACATAGAATTTATTTAATGTTGTGGGTTTAAAGACTGGATGTCAACCATCAAGACTGCTAAATATAAACAAAAACTGTCACCCAGTTAACATTACAGCAGAAGAGCGTATTACTTGGTGATAAAAGCAGTCACTCAAGGACTTCGTCATAAACAGCTGTTCCAAAACAGCTACCATGCAGAGATGAGGAGGCTAAATCCCAATTCATAACTGTTCCACAAATGGGACTAAACTGGTTTGAACAGCTGAAAAATTACCTGCATGTACAAGTTAGGATTATCCAATCCTAGGTAATTTACTAAAGCTTGCCACTATAATCCAGTGGTTTTCAAAACATTATTTGCTGATTAAACCCTAGAAAGTCAGAGAAATACCACCATGAGGAAGTACATCTGAACACCTTTCTACAAAGATTAAACCTTTACTTAGATGAGATTTTGGGTTTAGTTTCTTACATCACTCCCATCACTGTATCAGAAGCAGCACTCATGAATGCTACAGCAATGCCAGTAATACTAGTTAGCAAGCATTCCTGAAAGGCCACTCTAGATCTGCTCTGAATAGAATTACAGGACACAGGTAAAGACAAAATCAAAGAAAAACAATCCTAATGCCTTGTCCACTTTCTCTACATCACTTGGCCAGGTTGAGACGTATTAAACAGAAAATCTGAACATTACCTGTGAAGAAAAGGAAAATTTGACACTAACAGAAGGCAGGCTACTTAATGTAAAATTTCAGTGAATATTGCTGTAACTGACTTCCGTAGCACCAGGTGGAGCCTTCTTTCACACTAGGTTTGGAAAAGCTTTGGGGGTTTTACTTCAGGTTAACCAAGTATTTTTACAGGCACTTTGAACCTAGTCACCATTTAAATCCCAACCGGTGCACATGAACTTGTAATGACATCCACAAAGAAAAACAGAGCTACATACAGAATGACACATGCGTAACCTAAATAGGATATCCTTTACTGCCATGCACTGCCCTTTCTAACCACTTTGACGTGGTTTTAAAATAATTTCATATTTAGTTTGGGGTTTTGTTGGTAGGGGGTTTTTTGTTTGTGGTTTTGGTTTTTTGTTGTTTGTTCAGTTTATATTTATTATTTTGGAACAAATCCAGCAAGGGTTACCAAATTAGACCTTCCAAGCATTAAAATATCAAAATTTGGTTTTTATGTTGTGATAAAAGCACCCTTCCCATGAATCGTTCAGCAAAAGACTGAGTGTAAACATGTTGCATATTTAGCCAGCAAAGTGATGTATCAGAATGTATCAGTCTCGGTTTAGCTGATGCAAGCTCTCAGTAGTAGTAACCCTCCTACCAAAGAAAGCTGTTTTGTAGACAACTATATCCAGAGTATCAACACTGAATTAGAACCACGACTGCTTCACTGAAATCATATACTATTAAAAATATAAATGCTAATAGAGAAGCTGCAGCAAGAATATGAACTCTCTCACATTAGGACTCCAATACTGTTGCAATGTCTTCCGCTACAAACATAACATTTAAACAAGGGGGGGAAATGCAAGCAATATGGACCACTTAAGAAAGGTTTAAGCAACACAGGACACTGAATTCTAGAGAACTGGATGGCTCAGGCATAGCCAAACTCACAAATAGAGACTGAACCATGATGACAACAAACTTGTGTATATTTGCCACAGAGCACATGTAAAATGGGACAATTGAGCTCAACTAATTAATGGTTAAGTGCAATTAGGAAGATATATATATATATTTAACTCTTCCTGTTTTCATATAGGTCAACTAGCCCCAAAAAACTCAAAACCTACAAAGGCTGTGGTGCACACACGTTTTAAAAAAAAAAATAAAAATTCCAGCAGGCTCACTGCAGCTGAAGTTTTGCATGTTCTCATGTACGTGGAGCGGAGGCTGTGCCCAACAGCCACTACAAAATTAGCAATGGACAATAGCTTGTGATTGTGCTGTTTAACAAATGTTGTGCTTACAAAAGGGGAAAAAATACTGAGAATACTAGAAGTAATTTTGCCATTGTTTCTCTAAAAACCACTTCTTCAATTCAGAAAATAAGACAATGTTCTGCTCAAGTTCAAATCAGGTTTTGGGTTCAGCTTCAGTTTTCAGCAAGTCTCCCCGCAGTAGTTTGTCCATGTAGTAGATGTATTTTTCCATACTGTTTAACCCTTGGTTTGACATGTTCTGCCTTTAAAGACCATCTTATGTTTTACTAGTGTACCTTCCCTTAGGCTTCCCACGCGACTCAATGGGCTAATTAATTCTGGAACTAAAATTTTTGAAAGAGGAACAAGGATTGTCTTTTAATTTGTCCAGGCTGTAATAGCCAAATATCACATCAGTCAGTTCTTAAGACACAACTTTTCAGAAATAATAAATACATAATTCTAGAGCATTTCAGCCCTGAACTATAATGCCAACATCCATAAAGCCCTAGGAACCCCTTCCAAAGTGTGTTGAAAGCAACATGGATAAAAAGCACCAGAATTTGTATATATTCATGGCCCTCCCAAAATATTTGCTTGGGAAAAAAAAAAAAAACAGGAATTGTCTTCTTAGGTTGGGTGCATATGTACAAAGGAGAAGAAGAATTTAGGCAGTGAGAAGTGTTAAATGTACAGATCTGAAGACAGAACTCGCCATAAACTGAGGCACTATTTTTCCTGTGCCTTTCGAAACAATTATGGCACCATCACACAAACAAAATAGAAATATTTTCAGTATATAGCATTTTTTTATCTCCACAATGCCCCCATATTTGCTCCCAATACTGAAATGGTCAAAAAGCACTATCTTGACACTCAAGTTTAATTACCTTGTTTGACCAATATACCAACTAAATGCCAGTGCTACTTCAGCAATTAGAGCTGCTGCTTCTTGACGTTAATACTGCACTTGCCTTGCTTTGAAAGGCTTTGTATTCACCTAAACTGAATTTTGTCTCTCTTCATAAAATTCATTCTGCAGCAATAATTATAGCTAAATATATAAAGTTTAGCCCTTCAAAATCTAACGAGCTTCCTCTGCCACATTCTTATAAGTGAAAAGACTCTTACTTTTGCCCTAACATTATGCACCACCCTTTACAGGAGTTTCAGAAAGGTTACACAAAACTAGAATACAGAATCCCACACCCGATCGCCTTAACAGGACATGAAGTATTACTTTTTAGAGGTAAAAATCCTATGCAACATACTTTCCTGCCTCAAATCTTGATCTGTTTAAACAGGAAATCAATCATTTTACAAGTTGAAACAGCTCGTAGGGAGGAAGGGTTTTGTGGTTTTGGTTTTTTGTTTTTTTTTGTTTGTTTTTTTTTTTTTCCCCCCCCAAAGAAAAATAAATCCCTTAAACATCTCAGGTTTTTTAAGCAACAGACAACAGAATACCAAATGTGCATATTCCAACAAAACCTGTTCAAAATAAACTGTAAATTTAGCTTCCCATCTCCCACTGTGGTCACCAAACGGAAAGCAGATCTACAATGACTAGAAAAAGAATTCTGCTTCAAGGTGCAAGCCACAACAAGTTTTTGCAGAGGTACTAGGAAAGGTAGGGATAGAAATTCTCTTCCACCAATTCGCTAATTGCTATATAGGGTTTGATTCATTTATAGATTGGATGCTTTCTTGTCTACTCAGCTATCTATCTCAAAATGTTTAGCTGAAAGAAGCCAGCAAAGATTGTACGGACTTAAAAATGTTATTTTTTTTTCCCCCTGCCCCCTCCATCCCTTCCTCCCCCAACCCCACCAGAAGAACAAGAGGCTTAAAAGGGTGCTGAAAGCAAGCATACTAATTTTTCAGACACTTGTTTCCCCTGATTTCCCACCACCATTAGAACTGCAGAGTCCTGTACATTGAAGCTCAGTGGCAGTAAGGTTTTACTTGTAGACCATTTTTCAAGATCCCTTAGATGTAGTGAAAAAAAAACCCTCCCAGGTCTCTGCCACTTCGGCTGCAGTTTTCCACCTACTAAAACAATCTGTTTTGAAAAGGGCTTGATTACTGTACATACCAGTAAAAATTGACATGTAAAATGAAAACAGATTAAACAAAGCTTTGAACCCATTGTCATCACTGTGACCTGAATGAAGCAAAACAGGCTCTTGTGCTTCAACACTTCTGTTACAAGCTTCAAACTTATCTAGAAATTGCAACTCAAGTCACTCAAAATTATTTTATTTGTTCCCTTTGTACTACTGGAACTTTCTGAATGCAATCAGTTTCGAACTGCCCAGACTCGCACTTTTAAAATCCTACGATTTCACAGGCTGCAGAGTCCTCAACACACCCTGCACTAAGATCTGATCAAAGACATATTTATATGAGGAATTATTTCAATTTGTTCTTGTTTTTTGGTGTAGTCTCACAAAGCTACTTAAATGTTTGACCAACTCTTCACTAGAATTTTCTAGTATTCTCTGTAATTGTTTTTTGTTTGATCCATGACAGGTTCTATAGCTATAAGCAGTTGCAAAAAGCATCCATGTCTGTAACAATCAAGCTGCTAACATTTACAGAATTTAGAAGTGTGTGATGTAAGACAGCAATGCATGAAGGCAAAACACACCCAGGACAGACACAGTTCGTTCCTGAAGTGCAGATTCTGTGACAGCTATGCCCTGCAATATTGTCAACTCAAGGCAACATTCAGGTTTTGTTACTTCCTCAGTTCAACCATTGTATGTTACAGCAACTGTTACAGAAACTACACAGTTCATGTTTTGGTCTAGTGTGTACTACAACTAAGAATGCTACTATTTCATATTGCTTTTGAAAACAAGTCTAAAGTCTATTTAAGTATGTTAATCAACAGGTATCTTCAACATATTCCGGCTACACCAGGATCTCCACTAAGTCCAAAAAAGCTTGGAGTAACAAAAAGCTATAAGGCTGCATCAGGTCAGAGACAGAACATTTTTGTAATATGCTCTCACAGATACACACCAATAACAGGAAGGTAGAATACAATGAGTTCATTAACCCTAAGAAGGGAGAATGTATTACTTTACATGCAAACTGGGTTATCCATTATTACCAACTTTAAGTCTAAAACCGTTGGCAAAATACACAATACGACTCCGAGGGTATTCTTTTCTACTGGCTTGCTCTGAAGTAGAAAACGCTCAATATCCAAGAGAAACTTCATCTACTATAGAACAGTTTCAAATATTTGTTAGCCAGTGGAGAAAAAAAAAGCCCTGATACAAACTACTACAGCACTATAGTGACGACAGCCAGATAGTTTTCAGCAAATTAATCCAAATCTGCCTCCTTTATTTGTAGTTAACTGTATGGCTGTAAGGCCACAAAAATACCTTGTACGTTTACAAAATTGACCTGCCAACCATAATAAATGCACACATGCTGCAACGTGAAAAGTACATTCACATGATTATTTGCATAATTATCTGCTGCTTAAATGTCCACCTACAAAAAATATCGCCGTACAAGGCCTATCAGAAAGGGACGGAGAATAACGTACACCACCACACAGAATTTTCTTCATTTAACCTCACAGAAAGGAGCATTACATCACACTCTTACAATGCAGGAGGAGGAGCCTGTTCTCAGAAAGCAAGCTTCAGCTATTCCCCTTTAATTTTCTGCTTGGTTCTGGAGGGAGATGCAAATAACTTGAATTTAAATTTTTAGTAACACAGAAGACGGAAAAGGGGCAAGAAAACACAGCTTCTTAGCTACACTTAATTACACGTACTGAAAACGGGTTTTAAAAAGAACAGAGAGCAACAGCCTACAGAACATCTGTAGCACCCAGCATCGCGCATTTGCAAGCATGCATTCCACAGTACCTGCCCCACATTCTATCAGTCGCCAGACCCGTTAAGCAGAGAAGGGCTCTCTTACTCTAGAATATGGCAAAAGCGTTTTAAAACCAGCACGCCCTTCCCGCTTCAACTCCCGATGCCGCGTTTATGGGGCAGCAGGACCATTTGGTCACGACGAGGGCCGAAGCCACCGGGGAATGGGGAGGGGAGCAGCAGCCTGCGCCGAGCCCGGCGGCGGCTGCGTGTGCTCGGCTCGGCGGGCTCCGCCGGCTCGGACCCTTCCAAGCTCCGCACCGCCCCGCGCCTGGCACCGCAAGTGTTCGGGTGTCTGGTTTGTTTTTTCCTTTCTCCCCGGGAAGCACAGCCCGGTGAACACACTTCCCCATCCGTCCCTTGTCGGACCCAGCAGCTGAAAGAATGCAAACCCATTTTTATATATGCAAATTTTTGCAGCAGATTTAAGAGCTTCGGGTGCTGTGGGGAAGAAATCCCTCTGTAAGAAGCGTCTATTTAAATAAAACAAGATTTTCAGTACTATCTTGTACTTCATTGGCTCGGAAAACACAAACGATCTTCTGCGATTTGCTTAAGCGTTTTAAATTACAAATACCTTCAAAATCCACAATACACTTCTACAGAGACCTCCTTCTAAAAAGCTCGAGAAATACACTAAAAAGTGCTTTACGCCTAAATCCAGACGACATCTGAAACAAGTATCTGTGCTAGAAAAAGCAACTCTGCAAACCCACGGATGCAAACGCTCAGCTCCGGGTCTTAAAAAAAAAATAAAAATCTACTGATAGGTAAAAACAATAATAATAAAATATAAATGTACCACTAACCTCATAAAGTGCAGCAGTGCTTAAATCCAGCGAGTTGAGGCATACAAGGTAGAAATGGAAATGAAAAAAATAAAAAAAAAAATATTTCGTGTTTGTTTAGGGTTTTTTGTTTTTATTTTAAATGTTCAGAAACCAGCAGAGACTCTGTCGGCCATTTTGGCTTGAACTCCCTCACTCACTCTCCCTCGCTCCCTCCCTCTCTCTCCCTCTTGCTCTCTCTAAAGGAAGCAGCTTTTTGTGACCTTCAAATAGAGACGGGTCACGTGACGCCAGCCAGGCTGTCAATCACCGGATGGGACCGGCCCCCTTCCCGCCTTAAAGGGACAGCGCCCTTCCCGCACCCAGGGACAACTGCTCCCCAACGAGCCCCCTGCACTCGCCCGATCCTTTTCCGCTC
Source organism: Picus viridis (assembly GCA_033816785.1). Taxonomy (NCBI): domain Eukaryota; kingdom Metazoa; phylum Chordata; class Aves; order Piciformes; family Picidae; genus Picus; species Picus viridis. The sequence continues at coordinate 21,262,735 of CM066568.1, read as the reverse complement.
GTCACGCAAAGGAAACGCACAGGAGCCGTGAGAATACGCAGAGCAACACAGCCGGAGCTTTTCTCTTTACAGCCAGCTACAAGGCAAACAGCCGCTTATGCTAATTCTACACTGCGGCTGCAGAACCGATAAAGGCACAATGATGAAATGCCTACGTTCCGCCAGCCACACGCACTCCTCTGCGGTGCGCCGCGGGACACATGGCCGCAGCAGTTACCTCCAGAGGAAACCCCTTTAAGTACGCCATCCCGACTGAAGGACAAGAAGAGGTTCATCTTTAGCGCACAGTTAATCTCGGCTGTAACCGGACTGGCTACAGGACACGCAACAAGCCCAAGATCCAGGTTCAGAGGCACGAACACCTGCAGCACAGCAGAGCAAACTCGGTCTCTCCAGCTGCCTCGACTGTTTTTAAATCTCTAGGCTGCAACTCAGTCATTAGGCAGACACTCCATAGTCTCTTTCCACAATTTCCATAGATAAATATTCCAAGACTTGAAAGAGACAATCCCGGAATGTAGCAACATTACAGACATTACCTTGAAAATACAGAAACAGTAAAGAATATAGTTCGGAAACAGTATATGGCAACGTGAGTATGGCTGTGCTGCGAGACTTGCTCCTGAGCCAGCCCAACACAGGTAACAAATGCTTGAACTGAGTGTGTAATGGAACAGTGCCCGGTGAGATAAATGACAGCAGCATGGGAAGCTCAGGGGAGCACCCTCAGGATTGAGTCCTTAAAAATAGACACGATTCGGTTACAGTGCAAAATCATACAGAAACCTGTAGAAAGTTAAAAAGGCCACATTTGCACTAAAAAAACCACCACAGAATGCAAACGACTTTAGAAGTCATGGGAGAGCACGCCATAGGAATGAAAGGGGGAGGGTGCAGAGGCTGCATTCTCCAAATGAGAATAAACATCTTTAGCGTATATTATCATACTACATAAGTCATTGGCTAAACATTATGCTTCAAAAAGAAATCACTGCGAAGCTATGAATGGCTAACACGGCATAGGTTTTTGACACACTTTGCTCCTACTACCCTCACAGTAAGGTACAGAAACTCCAAAACGGGGATTCCCCGGGGAAAAGATTTCTTCAACAGGACTTAAGGTTGCACTGCAAGCATTCCTGCATCTCTGCAGGCTCACGAAACTGCGGACATTGCTAACGCACGTTGCATTTACAGATACTTAAACAAAAGCAGGTAGATGCTAACTCTTTGGGTTGCTCTGTCTAAATCAGAGCAGAGACTTGGCCTGCTGGATGCAGCAGCCTGTCAGGCTTTGTGTGGCACGGATAGCCCAAACACAGGAATTTAAATGCGGTGAAATCCCAAGGAAGGTGCTCTTATTTGTGACAACACCTGACAACGCCACAAATGCTCCGAATATCTACAGTCAAAATCCAAACCAACTGCTAGGTGTCTGATACACACAGTTTCTAAAAGCAAACATATGCATATTCATAAACCAGCTATCCTCCATCTGGAAAATAACACTAAGTACTTAACTGCATGTCCTATACATGTTCACATTGAGTATGACAGTATGGACTAAACTACAGATAATTTTACTCCCTTTTAAAAGCCAAACTGTTTTACTTGGACTTACAAATCCTCTTAACTTCTGAAGGGCTTGCCAGCTCCCCCATCCTAAAGTCCTGGAAGCTTTTACTTCGAGTTGATAATACTGTGCTGACTTTAAGCGCTCACGGCACTCATTTCAGTCGCTGTGCATCAAGTGTAAATCACTGCTACAAAATTTCACCTTGACAACTTTCTATTTATAAGGCTTTTTAAATCAGAACACTTTTTATAAGACAAGCTAAAAAAAAATATTAATGAACCAACAGCATTCAGGCCAGTATGGGCAATTCTTACATACCTGTGGCATGGATAAACAACCTTTGATTATTTAGCATTGTTAAAAATGTATAGATTATGGGCCGAGATTTTATCTGTACTAGTTTGTCTTCCATAAAGAACCATGAACGAGGTGAAAATTACCCATGAGTTGTCTCCATCAAAATGCTATTAGGAAGCACTTTAAAAAAAATCCTTATTTTAATATGAAAATTTATAAATGCTTTAGTTTTCTCAAACATTCTTTATCTATTCCTGTTGACATATTAGGTAAGACAGCTCACCAAAAGGTTTTATTTTTTGTTTTGTTTAAGTGTGGGGAGTGGGTTCTTTTATTGAGTCTTTTTTGTTTGTTTAGGTTTTCTGGTGGAGGCAGTGCTTTTTTTGTTTTGTTTGGGTTTTATTTGCGTGTGTGTTGTTGTTTGTTGTGTTAGGCTTTTTGTGTGTGTCTGCTTCATTGGTTTTTTTAATGCACCATTTCCCCACCCAAAATTGTGGAAGGAGGGGCAGCGCAGCAGTTCAGAAAACAATGGAGTAGAGCAGGAGAATACACAGCATATACAAAATCTCCACATCCCTTTTCAGAGGGCAATTGCACTTCAAAACCTAAGCTTTAGGCTTTCTGATGCTAACAACACTGTTAATAGCTAGTGTTAATAGGTTATATCCTTGTTATATGCTACTAACTTACTTGATTACAAACACTTCAGTTCTAAGCACCTTCCATCTGAGGATTGTAAGGCACTTAAACTTAATGAAGCTTCACAGTGCTCCTGTGAGGACAGTATCCAGTATGAGCAGACATACACATGCACACAGAGGCACATTAAGAGAAATGCTTAGAGTCATGGATTCTCTGTGCTGGTATCTCGACTGAGACAGGAAAGAAGTGTTTTGGGTTTGTGTTTTTTTTTTTAATTCATGTTAAGCTACACTGTGTTTCTAGTAACAGCTCATCCTTTCTCATGATCTTTTGATAAGAATGAATAAATTAGGTTTCAACATTATGTACACAGGCATGCTCCAGTGCTCATTAGACAAACTGAGGTTATCAACTGTACCCTCCAGTTGTCATATCAAAAAGGAGACCTGGCGTGTCTGATCTGTAGGTCTTCAAAATGATTCAAGTTCATCCAGTCTTCATGCAAAACTCTGTCTCACGAGCTGGCATTTGTCCAGGCTCAAAGTCCTACAGTTTGATGCCATATCTTACTTATTTCGAAGGCTGTGCCCTGTCATCCTACAAGACTGAATTCATCCACTGAGCTGTCTACATTGCCCATGCACGTGTCAATGAATTTAATACTAGAAAGTTCTTCACAGCTGATACTATGGAAGCGAAAAAGCCAATTCAGCTCCTCCTGACAATTCTTCAATAGCAACCTCAAATATTAGCAAGTTCCTCATAGCATGAATGCCTTCTCACCAACTATCCTTACTTCCACAACTGTAAGAGGAAAAAAAAAAAGCAGATTTTTTTTTTCCCCCTCCTTCTCTTCCCCCTCCCCCCCTGCCCTTGGTCAAAGTGAACAGAAGTCTACCCACTCTTTATCCTACTCAGCTCATCAGTTACATTTCCCAAGACCTCTTTCCCCCAATCCCAGAAGAGGGATGCAACAACAGATACAAGACAACGAGAGGCCAATTCTTCCTCAGCTCCCCAAGTAGTCACCAGTGGACCAACCGACCTTGGTTACAATCCTAGCAAGCACAGTTCAAGTTAACAGCGATCAGAAAGGTTTTTGTGAGAAGTTACAATAATTCCCGGGGCAGACATGCCTATGAGGACTAGGCAACTTCTAACAATAAAAAGCAAGCACACATCTCCGTAAATTAAGTAGCAGAGAAAAGTCTTAACTATTCCTTGTGTACTCTAACACTGCCACAATTAAAAACATTAATGTTAAACCTAGAGTTCATAACATCTTGTTTCCTAGATCTGGTAACAACCAAGAACTTGACACAGGCACCTCAGTCCTGGATAAGGGATAGTTCATACTGAAATATTGCTCTGAACAGGGATGCTGAATGCCCAACACTTCTGAAAGGAGAAAACAATAGTATATTGGTACAGGCAGATTTCGCTATTGTATTTCTTTCTCTTTTTATCTTCACAGCACACACAAGCCGTTGTGCAAGAGAGATACTTCCCCTTCTGCAGCAGTGCAAAACATGAAAATATTCAACCGTTTCCCTAAGGAAACCTGGGGGTTTATTTTGGGGTTTCCCTCCTTCACATTTAGCAAGCAGTGAGACATTTTATGCTGCAGAATTGTGAGAAAAGGAGAGGATAGGGTTTAAACTATATTAACCAAAAGTATAATGAAAATTCCTCAAGGAAAAATATCCTGCCAAAAAAGAGACTGACAAAGGAAAAGCCTCCTAGGTTACCAAAAAGGTTACAGGAGCTTTTGCATCCCTTACACAAAGGAACCTATCCACACATTTTAGGAATGGAGCTTACCATCATTATTATTCAAAACTTACATTGCAAGTGTGCTTTGCAGCCATACTAAAACTCAGATCTTATTCATATCTTGCCAGGGACCAAGGAAAGAATACAAGGCCTGACAACGTAAGTAGTTTAAGAATTACACACAACTTCAGGGACAAGTCTAAGTTCTGACCTTACACATTAATGAAGTAATCACAGAAGGTTAACAAACAAGAAGGAAAACTTTTCAAACACCCACTTTTCCACCTAACTTTGCCTCGATTTGCCACAATGCTTTCAGCCTGTGTCTGAGGCACAGTGATGTATTCATACTAATCACTATGCCTCCACTTCTTCAGTCTTCTAAAATGAAGCTTACTAGGTACCTTTTAATGAAGCTGTACCATGAACAACAGAACTGAAAAATCATTTCCTATGACTCTCTGTCATATATCACCAATCCTCTACTTTACCACACTAATTTCAGCTTCCTGCACAGCCAGTTCTTTGCCAAGGCTCTACCAGTATACTGAGTTACCAGCAGCTAACCCCCAAACACACATGATGATTAGCTATTAACAGACAAATCTAGAACATTTAATCTTCTGTTTTGTCCTGAAGCCTTCTCTGGACAGTAACTGATGTTTTATATATCAGTAATCACAACTATATTGTAATTTCTTACTCTTCTGCCTTACTTGACCAAACTTAGTCAGGAAAAGATACAGACTTAACCCAGGATCTGAAAAAAACTGACAGCAGGCAATTTCCCATTCAATCAATTCCCTCTCTAAAAGCTCACTGAGTTTTAATACTCATAGCCTCGGAAATTAAATGAGTACACTCCCATAACATAACATGTAAGGGAACTTCAGCAAATCGTAGTACTGGAACTTCTGACCAGGCTGGAATACATAACAAAAAACTAATCTTTCAAGCATTTTTTCCCCTCAGGTTTTACCACAACAGCACCCTTTCTTTATGCCATGCTTCTACTGAAATTCACCACATTCTACTCGCTTGAGTTTAGACTGCTCATGCAAAGAAGATTTCTTGTAAGTATGCAAGAGCTTTCTTATGCAAGGTCTTGCAAGAGACCTTGTTTGGACTGGAAAAGTCTTGCTCCAGTCAAATCCTTTTATTTTTTCCACTTAAAAGAAAACTATACTGCACTTAGTTTGTGGGGGTTTTTTAAACACATGTACTTTTCTTATGGTGAGACAGACGAACACCTCTATACAAATTGTTCTAACTTGCCTTTAGTTTTAGTATGGGGAGTTCAGTCACTGGCCCAGAAACCTCCGAGCAAAGGAATTTCTGGCATCTTGGTTGGAGCTGGCACCAACCCATTTTCCTTTTTTCTCATTAAAGGAACCATAATATGCTAAGTTTAAAAAATTTAAAAAAAAAAAAAAAAAAAATCAAACCACAAACAAACCCAAAAACCTTACCACAGAACAAACACAAAACAACAACAAAAATCAGACCCAAACCCCAATGCCCCCCAAAAGACCAAAATAAAAGCAGAATACAAAAGGAATGCACATTGGTTGGATTACTCAAAGATATTTCCCTAATTTGTCTCATTTTTCTAATAAAAGTGCTATTTATTGCTGCAAAAATCTGTAAACCAATCTTTCCAAGTGACTCGAACATCTTCCCTAAGTAATTTGCCTCCACATACAGCCCATCAGTTTGAAGTGTCAGGAAAGGAACAGCTAGCTATCCACTCAGAAAAGTCTACAAGCTGTAGCTGTGACAAATACTCAAATGCATGCATTAACCTAAAACCAGTATGACTCCCAGATAGGATCATCACCTCTGATGAAGGGTAAAGAGTTCCACAAATTCCATCTCCCTAGGCAGGAGTAAGAGAAATCATATCAACTCTCCAGATCACAGCATGCCAGAGGAGCAAGGGAGCTTAAAGAGTTCCAAAATATCTTTGTAAACAAGTTTTTAATTCATAACATGTTGACCACAGAGCAAAGTACTTTTAGTTGTACAAAGTGGTATCTTCTACATGGAATAAAAAGCTTGCCCTTTTCTTTTTTTTTTTCCCCTTCTCTCCCCTCCTTTAACCAATAATGGCCACTACTTGAAGAGTCTAGATGGGATCTGCAACTTAGAACTAAGTTCTTGGATCAGTTATCTTTTCATTTGTTAACCTCTGGTATCTCTCTCTAAGCCACAGTGGATAATCACTAAAATGTCAATTTTCTGGACACATGAAGCAATAAAGGACACAAACTTATAACCATTAGACTTCTTTTTCCTTCCTTTAAAGGAAGATTTGCCCATTCATCTGGGTGTACATACAAAAAAAATAGCAAAAACTTGATGAAGGTATTTACTTTTCGGCAAGAATGAAGCAAAGGAAAAAGCACTGAGCAACTTAAATTGGATGCAAAGGGGAATTTTTAGGACTGATTTTTAGGAGTTTTAGGACTGGAATACACACACACTCTGTTCCCCAGACTACTTACAAGTAGAATGTACATTGTTGACAAACCCTTTCCCCTCTCAATATTCAGCAGCAGGGTACATTAAACTCATTGGGATAGTTAAGTGGGAACTTCAATTCCAAAGTTGATTTTTAACCCCTGTGTGATTTCCCACAGCTTTTATTTTTACTTCAACAGACAGGTGGCTTCTGTTTTTTCCAAATATCGAGAAAATACTTGTAAAATAACAGTACACTAATAGCAGAGGTCAGCTGAGATACATGGAAAGTCTGGATCTGTTCAGGATAGAATGAAACATACAGTGGGATATACTTTGTTACCTCCTTATTTACCATTTGAAAGTTTTAAAAAAATCCAGAGGTGAAATCCAGAATCTTAAAAACCATGACATGACAGCTGAAAACATTTTCAAGACTAACTTGCAGAAGTGAACACCTAGTTTTAAATTACTTTTGCTTAGAATACTCAGACTAGAGCTTTCCTGTGGGTATCTCTAATTTTAAGTATTTTTTTAAATTTTTTTTTTTTTTTTTTTTTTTTTTTGCATTTAAATATAACATCAAACCGATAGAATGTGAATAAAGTTGATGGAGCTTTAGGCATTCTTAAGCTCTCCAATTCTGCACACTTCTGCTACATTGTACAAAGATACTCCATTGGAAAGGGTGCAAGCCAGTTTTTGCAACACTGCTGACTTGCCAGTGTTATGGCTAACACCACAGCTGTCTCTACAGATAAGAGCATTCATGGCTGTCTCATCCATTTCAAGCCACTCGATTGCACATCTTCTCTATGCCTCAGGGCCCCCTTACATACACAGGTAGAACTGCCTTCAAATGTAAACTTCTCCTCCCATCATTCCACTGAAAGGAGTAAAGAGACTTTTACAATAGGAAGGTGATGAAAATATTCCTTAAAACTTAGCTGGACCATATCTCATCTTTATAGTCTAATGGTCTCATGCCCTCAAATATCCTTTTGAAATTCCAAGGACATAAGGAAAAAGTTTCTAAGTTAGAACTCTCCTACTCAGATGCCAGTAACAGAGGTAGGCTGAATTATCACTGTTTCTGAAGCATATTCTGACACTCTAATAGAGCTGCAATATCCTGTGATAAAAGTGTCCAGTACAGCCACTGCAGATACAGCACATGCCTCAGTGGTGGCTTCTTAGCAGGTTGGGCAGGGGACTTAAGTGTTTAGGGTCATTTCTCCAATGGGCTACTTATTTTACACACACACAGAAAAATAAGCACTGAAAACAAATCATCTGCACCTTTACTTTTGACCATAATTGCTGATGTTTCCAAGGAAAGAATATAAATAGAATTTGGGGTGACACCCAAATTTAGGTATCCCAAAATCCAAGTTGACAATCTGAATTAAGATTCAGAGGCGGCTTCGAAAATTTTGGCATGAATTTTCTGGGAAAGGAAAAAAAGTTGACTATCCTTCTACTTTGGTTGGTTCTCTCAGTAAGTTTTAAAAGTGCAATGGTACTCAAGACAGATCACAGTACTTTCCATAATATGGAATGTCCTTAAAACATCCAACAAACCCCCTGTTATACAAGCATGCAGCTAAACTGCATACTTAAATATCTGGCAAGAACAGTGTTTTAGGCTACAGGGACAGAGGCTATGGCCAGGGTACTTCACGGAATTTTAACATAAAAGAAACCCTTCTAAAGAATATTGCAGTACTGCATAACAACATCTGGCATTCTCACCAACCCAAAGAGACATCTTTAGGATATACCACTGCAGCCTTTTCTAGTTTTCAGCAACATTATGAAAGAATAAGATTGGTTGTTTCATGCCACTCTGGCAGTGAAATTTACATGTGAATCCAATATTGGAAGACTGCTGAAAAGGAAGGAAGACTGGCCTAGCAGCTGGCTCCCTAATTTGAAGTACAAGGAAAAGCTGATAGAGCTTGTTCCACTTAGTTTTTAAAAAAATAACTAAACTGAACTGGGAGGGGGAGGAGGAACAATTCTGCAAACATAGAGCAAAGTTTTAATGAAGACTGAGCCAGACTTTCAGACACGCACACTTGAAGATGAAAGGCAATGGACATAAATGACAATGGAAATTCTTATCAAGTATTAGGAAATTTTCTTTACTACGAGGGTGTGACCGGTTTAGGCTGTGCCTTTAAGAAAGAGACACTTTCTGAACACTCTAGCCAAATGTTTTGATATTAGAATGAAAACAATGATATGCTAATTCAATTTCATTGGTGGGACCCGGCTGTAAATTTTTGTTTAGTCTTTCAGTCGGGGGAGTCAGTCAGTCGTCTTCTTCTTCCCCCTGTGCTGTGAGCTGGCTCGTTTCTCTCTACGATTCTTGCTAACCAGATAAGAGAAAACTAACTTTTGCATCCGCTTTGAGCTTTAACAAAGTTTTCACCCTTTTAATTACCTTCCTTTCTCTTTCTCTCTAACCCTTTTGGGAAAAAGGGGAGGTAGGGAGGGAGAAGGGAGGGGCAGGCCGAACCCCTGGCCGCAGGGGGGTTGGGGAAAGGTTTCCTGTCGCTGTATATTTCTGTATATACTGTAAATATTGTATATTTTTGTACATATTCATTGCATTCCATATCTGCTTGTAAAATACAGCTTTCATCTGCTTCTCCGGCTGAGTTAGCTGTGGAATTCTTTTGTGTGTGGGGGAACCTTCCTACTACTGAAAAGACCAAACGTTCTAAAAGCCAAAACACTTTCATGTTTGCAACTCCGACTCGAGCAGGCAATAAATCAAGCAACCTTTTAGCCCAGCTTCTGGACAGCAATTATCCACAAGCCCCACGTTGGGCGCCAATTAAAAAAATATGTGGTGATCAACATAGCAACAGATTGCCCAGAAGGCTCTAGAATAATCCTGAGGAACCTGATAAAACTTGTAGCTAACCTTCACAACTGACCCTATTTTGAGCATGGGAATAGAAAAAGATGACTGTCAGAGGTCCTCTCCAACTTAAATTACTTCGCTAGTCTGTGATTCCCGTTTTCAGCTTAGTCCATTTTAGCTACTGCTTCCTTGTAATTGTAACCTCACACAAATAAGGAAGACATTGAATGCTCCTGTTCAAATGTCTAATGCAAGACAACATTACCAAATGCAAAACAATTCTGTGATCCTCACTGGTTGCAACCTCTTCCAGGCATAACTGAAATGTTGGAGGGTCTCATCAAAAATTATCACCTGAGAAGCTATACATTAAACTATCAAGCCAGGGAAAAGGCTACATCCCATAGGTCTACCCAATGGCCATTTGTAAGTCATGGAAATGATCTTGTTTTGCTATTTTTATTACAATATGAATTACTTTCACCCAAAGAGTGGCTGTCAACGGGTCCACGTCCCAATGGAGGCCAGTGACAAGCGGAGTCCCTCAGGGATCAGTCCTGGGACCTGTCTTGTTCAACATCTTTGTGGGTGACATGGACAGTGGCATCGAGTGCACCCTCAGCAAGTTTGCTGATGACACCAAGCTGTGTGGTGCAGTGGACACGCTGGAGGGAAGGGATGCCATCCAGAGGGACCTGGACAGGCTGGAGAGGTGGGCACAAGCCAACCTCATGAGCTTCAACAAGACCAAGTGCAGGGTCCTGCATCTGGGTCGAGGCAATCCCAGGCACAAATACAGGCTGGGCAGTGACTGGCTGGAGAGCAGCCCTGAGGAGAGAGACTTGGGGGTGCTGGTGGACGAGAAGCTCAACATGAGCTCTCAATGTGCACTTGCAGCCCGGAAAGCCAATCAGATCCTGGGCTGCATCAGGAGATGTGTGACCAGCAGGTCAAGGGAGGTGCTTCTCCCCCTCTACTCAGCTCTGGTGAGACCCCACCTGGAGTACTGCGTCCAGTTCTGGAGCCCCTATTACAGGAGGGATGTGGACGTGCTGGAGCGTGTCCAGAGAAGGGCCACGAGGATGATCAGAGGGCTGGAGCACCTCTCCTATGAGGACAGACTGAAGGAGTTGGGGCTGTTCAGTCTGGAGAAGAGAAGGCTCCGAGGTGACCTCATTGTGGCCTTCCAGTATCTGAAGGGAGCCTACAGGAAGGCTGGGGAGGGACTTCTCAGGATCTCAGGTAGTGACAGGACTAGGGGGAACGGATTGAAGCTGGAAATGGGGAGATTCAGGCTGGATGTGAGGAAGAAGTTCTTCCCCATGAGAGTGGTGAAGCCCTGGAATGGGTTATCCAGGGAGGTGGTTGAGGCCGCGTCCCTGGAGGTGTTTAAGACCAGGCTGGACGAGGCTCTGGCCAGCGTGATCTAGTGTAGGGTGTCCCTGCCCATGGCAGGGGGGTTGGAACTAGATGATCCTTGTGGTCCCTTCCAACCCTGACTGATTCTATGATTCTATGATAAATTGTCAGGAAAATTGAAGACTTTTCTCTTCCGTTACTACAAAACAGTAGGTGTAGGGAATATGCAGTCGAGTTACTTCTGACAGCAGTAATAGCTTGGCTTACCTTGCCTGTGAACAGGAGTATGAACTCAGCTCATGTTTTGCCCTAATAGCTACTACCATCAAACTTTGTGCATCAGTCAGGAAAAGCAAAACATTTACATTCTTATTATAAAAAGGGAAATTTTTTCATTACACAATCCCTCTTCATAACAGATCAAGGTGTGTAAGTGGTGGTGACAGCAAGGGACAATTGATTAGCACAGGCAGAGTTACTAATTAGTACTGCCAGAACCAGGAGCACAATCTCAAGTTAAGAATTTTAGTAAATTGTCTTCCTACCCAAAAAAATAAAAGGTACGAAGAGAAGCTGCTCTCTCTCATCAACAAAGTTTGATTGAGCTGCCTGTTAATCTTTGCTCAAGCAGTGAAAAATCTAAAAAAAAACCCATTAGAACTGGCACAGCAGTAAAAAGCTGCTGCCATATAAAATAGAAGTATTTTGGAGGGGAGATACTATGTACTTGTTAAGTATGGCAATTCAGATCCATCTCTTCTTATCACAGTATCACAGTATCACAGTATAACCAAAAAGTTAGTGACTGAAAGTACGAAGGAACGTCTCTAAAAACGTCCAGCTGCAATTAAATATGATACTGATCTTTTCCCAATTGTTTTCCTTTGGAAGAGAGGGAAAAGAGGTTTCTTACCAAAAATATTAGCTATACAATAAAGCAACGTGGCCAAGTGTAACAAACAGTTATATTGCATACCAGAGAGCTGAAAGGAGGGAGGCGTTTACAGAGTACTTAAAAACTGAGAAGGAACAACTTCTCAGGGAGTCCATTGGTTCTCTGCTGGAGTAGAAGCATGGTCCAAGGTGGCAATTATCAGCTCCAGAAGTCCAGGCAGACATGCTTCTTTTGAAGTGTAGGTTTCAGAGTAAGCCCTCATTGCTGCACAGCCATGAGAGTTTTGTGACACAGGCACTGTGTATAAACTGTACATCTTCCACAGGGCTTGAGATGAGTATGCTCACTCCATATTTCACTTGCACTAAGAATTTACCCATTCAAATCCTCTTCTTCATAATTAGCTTCAACTGAAATAAATTATATTCATATTGTAAATGATCAGTTGAAGATTCTTTTCAATACCTTTTATACAACAACCTAACAGTGTACTTCCCACAACGCTGGCAGATACCAGCAGACAGCAGGTCTCAGGTATCCTCTACAGTTCAATTTAGATTAAAAAGGTATTTTACAAAAATCCTGAAATGCTGCAGCTTCAGTAGAGTAAGTCTGTCTGCTGTTCAGCACAGCAAAAGAAAGGTTCAGGAGACTGACACAGGTTTGTATTTTTTAGTGCTAGAAGGTATCCTTGCAATGCCAAGCTTTTATCCCCAAGTCAAATCAAGCTGAAATACTCTCTTCTATTTCAGAAATGAAGTGCCAAAAGTCATCCATGGATGCTGGCTCCTTGTAATCCATTATGAAGCTGTATTTTAACAAAGGAATTACTGCTTCCACTGAAAGGCCCTCAGGACTGTCTTTCTATATTTCTCTTTCATTACCCAGTCAAACACCGAATCCCTTGGAATACAGCTAAATTTTAAGAAAGTACTGGGCTTGCATAGGAGGATTAACACTTGCAGACTGCTGCAGAACTCTGATGCAAGTGAGCTCCCTCAGAGGTCAGTTGCTGAAATCCTATCTTCTGAATATTAACCTCCTCAAGAACAACCTCAGTGCAGTTACCCAGAACACGCTTCCTACGGAAGGCAATTAAATTAACATGGCCAACTTTTCAGGAAGGCAAATTAGAAGCTCTTGAAAAAAAAAAACTGAAAAAAAATCCCATCTGCACAGCTGTAAAGGCAGCAAACTCTAGGAAGTCTGATGAACAGCTGGAAAGGGAAGGAAGCATCTTCAACTAGTACAGCTATTTCTGTAGTGAACATCTGACTACATGATCTACTTTTCCCTAACAACCTCAAATTTTATCTCCAACCAGCCAGGACAACAACAAACACAAGTAGACCATCACTGCAGATGTAAGTGATCTCTGAGACCAGCAATCCCACCCCTTTGCTCAAAGTATGGTTAACTACAGCAGGATGCTTAGGGTTGCATCCAGCTGAGTTTTGAGTATCTTAAACGATGAAGGTTGCAAAACCTTTCTGGGGCAACCTGTTTCAAAGGTCTAACTATAGTTCACATTAAAAAAAAGTTTGTCTTCCTTACATTTGAGTAGAATTTCCTGTATTTCAGTTTACACCCATTGCCTCTTGCCTCTCCACTAGGCACCACTGTGAAGTTTGGCTCAGTCTTCCATAGTCCCCTCATCAGGTGTCTACACACAGGGAGGGATAAGATCCTCCCCCAGATCTTCTCAGTTCTTTCAGCATCTCCTCCTTCTTATGTTAGATGCTCCAGTCCCTCGCTGTGGCCCCTCCCCTCCAGGAAACCCAGTTAATTGCCAATGCAAGGAAGGAATAACACAAAGAGGCAATTTCAGGTTTTTCTTTTAAATTTCATTCAAAGTGAATGTAAATTACTAATCCATTGTGTGATCATCATTTGTTTATATCAGATGCCAAATCAACATCACTCACAGTAAGAGAGAACTCTACCAAGGCAGACCATTTTGTTAGGTAGTTGGGTATTGGAGATAACTGCTAGGAAAAAAATCCAGCAACTAACTTAAATTTAAGAGCAATACCCACAACAGAATTTTGCTGGCATAATTAAACAGCTGCACAAAGGTATCTTAATCTCTCAGCCTCATTACTAAAATTGCACCTTTAGACTTTCATCAAAATATTAACAACATTATGAGGAATGATACTTCTTAGGACAGGATCCACCTGACAAGATCCTAGAGGCCAGCTGAACCCAAATTTTTTTTAGTCAAGCAAAAATTCTGCCTCTAATAACCAGAGTTTTGGAGAAGAGAGAGATAATGTTGTAAGGCACTGGAAAAGCGCTAATTAGAAATCAGGTCAACTGTAAAGCAATTCTAGCTTCCACTTGCATCTAAAATAAGACAGCAAACACAAGGCTACAATAAATCCAACACAACTCTCGTTGTCCACAACAGCGTGTTTTGTTATACCACTAGATACCTAAAGAAACCATTCAGAGGAGCAAAAAATCTAGCTCCTACTTTTTATTTCTGCACTTATTTGTCTTCTGGAACTTTCTGAAAGTTTCTACTTCAACAAGCATTGTATCTCTTGGTACCACAGTACGTTGGGCAGTCTGAATAGAAACGAATAGCAATTACTTTGAGAAGTTTGGCTTACTTCCATAATGGAAAGAATGTGCATGTTCAGCACTAGCAATTCCCTGAACTCATCTTGGCTACCTCAGAAACCATTTCTCACTGCCACAGAGGCAGTGGACTTACAGTTGGTAGCATATCTAGAAGGCACCTTTACCCCAAGGCAAACCCCAGCCTTTCTGCAGCACATGTACTGCTGATGGATGAGAACTTTCTCCTTCTCATGAAGAGACATCCAATTTGGCATAGAAGTTCTGTGCTGTGGATTTCCCAAAGAGAATCATCTTGCTTGCTCCAAAAGGCAGGTCATGAAAAAGAATTAATTGTGATACCAAAATTGAATTACCATTGCAATAACTACAGGGAAGAACACAGAAGACAACAATCACTGCAGTACTTTCAGTGTATTGCATACTCTCTGTATGTGCTGAACTGAGACTATCTGAACAAAAACCCAGGGAAAATCCCAACTGCATCCGGATTTCAGTTTGAAGTCATATAAAAGAGCCTTTTGCTAATGGAAATATGTTATTTTCTTCCCTGACCAAGCTTCTTTCCCTAAAGCACCATATACCAGCATCTTAAATTGCTCATCTGTGAAAGAGCACTTTGCAGTGTCTGTTCATTGATTAAAACACATTCTAAAGAAGTACAGCTTCTATTTTAGAGAGGAGCAATCTTAGCATAAGCACACCAAAAGGAAGGACCTGGTTCTATCGTATTTCACATTATTTCAGTGAAGAGCAGCTGTATAAAAACTTCATGTACAAATTGACTACCTAAGAGCCAAGCTTCCAGAATAATTCTCCCTTTAAGAGCAACTTCCAATTGTCCTGAAATTGCAATGCATATCCCTATGCTTTTCAGTTCAAGGCAAGTCAACATCCTTTTTCTCA
The DNA here is from genome assembly GCA_033816785.1 of Picus viridis. Lineage (NCBI taxonomy): Eukaryota > Metazoa > Chordata > Aves > Piciformes > Picidae > Picus > Picus viridis. Next base: position 21,247,372 of record CM066568.1, on the reverse strand, counting down.
TTTGTTTGTGGTCATCTGCTTTTTTCAGCCACCATCCACTATCATATATAGCTATTTAAGGAACCAAAAGGGTGAGCACCAAATGAACAACCAATGCTCCCAGCACATTTAAATAAGAGTGCTTCACACCATTTACTATGGTAAGGCCCTTTTAAATAAACATGTGACTCACTGTTTGTTTTCTTCACCAGGAGGTGGAGTCTTGCCATGCCCCTCCATTACAAAATCCTCATGTTCCATCTGCAAAGGCAAGCATTGCAGGTCAGAAATTGGTGGAGCAAAATGCACGTCACCTAAAGTGGCCCTACTCCATAGGAAACAGTTTTAAGACATCCACTTTATCCCAGTGGCTGGTCCTGAACAGATCATGTAGCTTCTTAGCAACATTATGTACATTTCCAACCCCACTGCTATGGCATCATTTCATAGCACAGTTTAAAAAAAAAATAAAATCTTACAATGGAACAATTTAATGGCTATTACAGAAGATTCTGAGGCACGGTATCTAAGGTTCTAAGTTTTGCTCAGTTATGGTCAGAATGACAAAGCAAGTCCAAGAATGGCTTCTACCACTTCTTCCTTACATACAAAGAAGGAATGGAAAAAAGTTCCATCTATCAACATCTCTAGAGAAAAATTAGAACTTTCAAAAGAACCTTACAAACTTCTGTGAAAGCAGTGTATTTCTTGAGAGAAAGAACTCTTGGATGAAAAAGATTTTCACAGCACACGCATAGCTTAATTAGCAGGGCGAAAAAGAGGCCTAAGGGAACCTCAAATAGATGCTGTTCCAATGACAACATAAGGTAGGCATTTCCTTTGGCTCACGTTAGAAGATTCCAAGGGCACCGAGGAAGCTTTCTGTTTAATTGTTTGCTCTTGAAATACAGTTTTAGCATACATTTTCAGTAATTCCTGTGTCCAGAAAGAAACATTACACTATATTTGATCATTAACTAATTGTGCATTCTTCATTTGGTCAGAATTCCTTGCATGGGTAGCAAAATATTCTTTTTATACAAAAATTCACCACATGCACTTAGTATTTTATATAAACTATATCCAGCTGTACAATTAATGATGTTCTACTTCATGTGAAACCAGCAAACAGGCCACGCTGCAATATTCAATAAACCATACAACAAAGCAACTAAATCATAATCACACACAGATCCAAGATCCACTATGTTAAACTAGAAAGAGTGATGTACTGTTCAGTCAGAAAAGATAACATGGTTTAGTCAGCCTCTGAAGGAGGAAAACAAAAAACAAACCAACAACTCACTAAAACCCTTAACCAAAATCTAATGCTCACTTTCCCTTGTGCCCCTATGGTCCCCTCAAAAGAATCAAGTCTACTCATTTGTACCTTGATCATGTCGACAGGTCAAAAACACTGACAGAAACATTGCCTGCATACTGACATCTAACAAGGATAACAGAAGTTACGTGCAGACACAGCCATATATAGAACCACAAGTGAACCAAGAAACTGGTGAATTATAAGGTAATAATGGCATCCAGAAGAGACAGCAAACCAAACATATGTAAGGTAATTTTACACTTGTAAACATGTCCCCATGAGACCCACAGTCTCGTGTATTCTCGTTTAAAAGCAAAACTGTGTATTGCAGTTTTGTAAATAACTCAAACTCTTATCCATATATTCCTACCATATCCCACATATTCCCCACACTGAAACTTACTTGTACTTCAGTCCATACCTGTCTCTCAAGAGCTCTAACATCTGAATTCCAAACTGTCTAAGCTGAACAGACAGGTACTCATGCCACTAATTCTGTTGTGGTGGATGTTAAAACACGAGTGTGACAACTGGAAAATAGCTACAGATTTGTGGCTATATCACAAACCAGCATGGTTCTCGGAGTCATAGAATCACAGAATTGTTAGGGTTGGAAGAGACATTAAGAATCATCTAGTTCCAATCCCCTTACCATAGACAGGGACACCTCACACTAGATCAGGCTTCCAAGAGCCACATCCAGCCTGGCCTTAAAAACCTCCAGGGATGGGACTTCCAGAGTGAGGGTGCATGCTTCGGAGTTACTCTTACATGACCTGAAATCAGAAGGTATTTTACTGTGTTGCTGGTGTAAGACAAGCAAAATTCCTACAAATGGTAAAGCAAGACAACACTTTGAGAATGATGAAATACATCCTTTGGGAGTAAAGAAGTACTACATACAGCATATATAGTGCTGTGACCGACCGGTTTAGGCTGTGCCTTTAAGAAAGTCATGAGGTCTGTGGTTACAGGTTGGACTCTATGATCTTCGAGGTCTCTTCCAACCTTAGTAATACTGTGATACTGTAAAGCGACTATTGCTGAACACTCTGGCTGAATGAATTGAAAGCAAAGATATTCTAAACTAATTTCATTGGTAGATTGGTAGAATGCAACTTTAAGTTTTGGGTTCAGTCTGTTTGTGTTGAGTCTGTTCCTCTCCGTCCTGTGGGCTGGTCAGTTTCTCTCTCGCTGAAGCAACCGCTGCGGAACAGAGCGACCTTGAATTAACAGAGCTAACCAGATAAGAAAACTAACTCTTGCATATGCTTTGAGCTAACAGAACTTTCTCCTTAATTGCCTTTCTCTCTCTCTAACCCTTTTTGGAAAAAAAAAGGGAGGTAGGGGGGGAGAGAGGGGGTACAGGGGCCGGGGGGCACATGCTCCTCCGGCTTGGGTCTTCTGTATTACGTCCACTGCTGTATATTTCTGTATATATTGTAAATATTGTATATTTTTGTACATATTCATTGCATTGCATTTATGCTTGTAAATATAGCTTTCATCTGCTTCTCAGTCTGAGCTAGCTGTGGTATCTTTGTGTGTGTGTGTGTGTGTGTGTGTGTGTGTGTGTGTGTGTGTGTGTGTGTGAACTTTCTCTCCCTGCCACAAGTGCTAAATGAAAAGATTCCCATATAAAACAGAAATTAACATATAGAACCACAGAATGGTCTGGGTTGGAAGGGACCTCCAAAGGTCATCTAGTCCAAAGCCCCCTGCAGTCAGCATCCTCAACTAAATCAGGTTGCCCAGAGCCCTGTTGAGCCTCACTTCGAATATCTCCAGGGATAGGGCCACAATCACCTCCCTGGGCAACCTGTTCCAGTGTTCCACTACCCTCGTGGTAAAAAGCTTGTTCCTAACATCCAATCTAAGTCTACTCTTCTCCAGTTTGAAGCCATTACCCCTCATCCTATCACTACAGGGCTTTGTAAACAGTTTAATGAAGCTGCAGAAAAGGAGGGATCATAGAACTAAGTATAAAATGGGAATAATTTTTAAATCAATAAAAACTTTAAATCATCTTGCTTTCCTTTCTATTAGATCATAAACAAGAAATCTGAATGAGAACCACACATCCAGACAATCCCCTACAAAACAGGCAATTGCTGAAGCACTGCAAACAAAACTGTTGATTTAATACTAATTTTATAGGAAGAATGCTAGTGACATGGCTGTTCCAGACACATTATCATCTAGCATGCATATCTATCAAAATTACCATTTCAAAGAGAAGTGGGCAAATAATTAGGAACAACCGACCAAGCTAGAAGCGCCAAGGTTGTAGGTGCAGACAAATCTGTTTTAAAGCTATCAGAAAACCTCATCTACTTTTAAGAAATGTTAATCACCTTGCTCTACTTCAGACACTAGGCAGAAGTAATTTAAATTAATAAAATCTGCTTTATAAAAAAACCAAACTGAAGATACAGTACAATTATGTCAGCACTGAAAAAAAAGCTGGGCTTCAAATTACTCAGAGAAAGGCAATGACAATGTTTCTCATAACAACATCAGGAAAATTAGTCAAGAGTGAGGAAGTACTCATTAACACAGAGAATGTTCAATACATAAAATAAAAATTACTTGGTAGGTTTTCACTATTTAAAGAAAATTATAACAAAATGCATCAAGACACTAAAAGCAGAGATGGGAACTTCAAGAAACTGAGTATAAGTGAGCTAGAAATAAAGTACCTCTATTTAGAATGGACAAACTAACTAGACTGCTAGGAAACAGTAGGCTGGTGAGGCTCGGAGGATAATGCTTACTATGTTGTATTCTATCTGGAGGCTTTTATCAAGTTGGGTGCTGCAGGGGTCTACCCTAGGACAAGTCCATTAAAAAACTTTACCCATGAATTGAAGGTAGGGTAGGGTGAAGAGATTCAGTCAATATGTCCAAGAGCCAGGCTGCCATTCGGAGGGCCCTAGACAAGCTGGAGGAATGGACCTTGCACAAACTTCATGAATTCAGGCAAGACAAAATCCTGCACCTGAGAAGCCCTGGCAATGATACAGGCTGGAGACTGACTGGTGAGCAGTTCTGTCGAAAAGGTCTTGGCAGATAGCAAGCTGATCATGAGCCAGCACTGTGCCCTGGCAGGAAAGGTCAACAGTATCCCAGGCTTTAAGAGAAGCCTTGCCAATAGATGAGGGAGCAGACTATTGCCTCTACTCAGTGCTTATTATTCCAGATGTGTTCCTACCCACCTCCTTTTGGGCTGCTCAATATAAGAAATCCATCCATAATGTGGATTCAGCAGGCCACCAACATGCTCAGGGAGTCAGAATACTTGCTCTGTGAGGAAAAGCTAAGGACGTTGGGATTGTTCAGCCTGGAGAAGGGATATCTCTGGGGAGACCTACAGTAGCCTGACTGCATCTACAAGGAAGGCAGCAAGGAGTCAGGCTCACTGAAGTGGTGCACTCTGACCTAGCATGAAGCAATGAGCCTAAGTCAAAATAACAGAAATCCAGACTGGATAAAAGAGGAACATGAGGACAATCAAGCATTGAAAGAGATTGCTCAGAGAAGTTTTGTAGTCTCCCTGATTCAAAGTTTTCAAGGCCAAACTGCACAAGGTCTCACAGCAGACTCTGCTTCAAGCAGGAGGTCAGGCTAGAGATCTCGCAAGGCCCCTTCCAACCTGAATTTCACAACAATCCTATGAATACACGAGCGGTGTATGATGACAATAGTACCATCCCATTACAGAAAGGGTGAGAACATGGTATTTCATGGTTTTATTATGTTAACTACATAATTATGAACTGAAGAGAGGAACAGCACAGAACAGCCATAGTTAGCTGCAAATATGCCTTTTCTTCTTCCTTCATCCATATTCTCATAGAATTCCTACATACTTCATCCCCACAAGTCTCTCAGTTTCTCTTCACTCTTATCATCAGTATGATGCTCAGAACTCTTTTAGTCTTCTTTTTAAGGAAGTGAAGGCTCTAGGGCTCCAGCTAAGTTTCAGCCATATATTGCAACCACAACACATCTGGCTGACTGAAAATGTTCTTAAAAGGCTCCCATGACTTACACTGTGTAGGACATGAAGGAGCCCTGAACACAAAGAAAAAACAGTGGCAGGTGGAGGTGAGACATTAACTCTTGTTACCTGTTGTATTCCTCCCAAGGAAGAAAAGTTGGAATAGTAGAATGTCAGACACACTTTAGTTTCTCTGAAAATGACTGCAGAGGGAGCCATTGATTCCAAGAGCAGGAATCAAAGGAAGTGCCCTTCCACACCTGTTTCTCCTGGCAAGCAAAGAGGCAGCCTCAAGATTCTGGCAGCTGGAAGAAGGAACCAGAAATAGACCCTTAAACAGCATGGGGGAGTCAATAGAAAGGAACTGCAAGTTGTTTGACTCTGTATTTAATTATTTCCAAGCTTCTTTCTTCTTTAAAAATTCAGGCATCAGTGAATATCCAAATTTTGACACAATTTTAAACATCGAGTCTTTTAAATAATAAGACAAATAGTTTTATGTAAATTAAAATTGAAGTGTTTAGAAAAATAAATATACCAGAAGGGCATTAGATGTAAACAAACTGATTTTTTTTTCCAGAAGTCCAACACCTGTTACTACAGTTTCATACTACTCTTTCTTAAAATAACTTCAATGAGACCCTAATGGATTTGATTAATGAGTAAACCTAATCTGCAGTTCCTAGATAAAGTCAACTACACTGTGAATTCAAGTCAGAAAGTTTCAAGGGCAAAAGCCTCATCTTTCCTGAATTCTGCTTAAGGAAAGTACGTTTTCCTGACACGATTCAACACATTCATTAGATATCATAGAATGGTCTGGGTTGGAAGGGACCTCAAAACAAAACTAAGCATATAGGAAACCAAACATTTTTTCATGAAAACAGAGAGATCTTTCTAAGATATCCTGTGCTTATTATGAAAAGCTATTAATCAGTATTTTCTTTTCACCAGTTACAGAAACACACGCCTGCAGCTAGCGTTACCTTTGCCCACTCACTCCGCAGTTACTTTCCACAGCTGTCATTATTTTCCTTTCCTATTTTACAAAAAAGACTTCAACCAGCCATCCAAGTGAACTGAAGATAAAGATGCTTCTAAGAGTTCTCATTTGCTAGCTTCTCAAGCACACACGAATTGAAAACCTTATCTGGCACACAACTAGACCCTAGTGAAGACCAGCCAAGGTCAAAAGCTGCTTTCTGCATGTTGTGGCAATTTACTTCCAGTGCTTTCTTTATGTCGCCTGGTATTTTTAACACAGCCTGCTGCAGTTCCAGTTTAAGACTGAAAAATTCAGTAGTTTGTAACAATTATTGCTTTAACATCACTGCACCTTCCCAATCATCATCAGCAACAGCAGTACAGTAGAGCAGGCCATCAGCATTTCTTTTATCTCACCAGTTCTTGCTTTAAGAACAATTGCATAACCTAATCCTTAAAATCCAAGCTATTAGTCAGTAGCCACTACTGGTAACACTGGCAGAAGCTCTATAAATGCCATGCAGCTAGAAGAACTTGTCAAAAATATCAGTGACAATTTGAGGCCTAACAGAAATGTGATCACTACTACAAATGAAAGGAAACAGAGTCACCTCTCTGCTTGGTTTTATGATCACTTTGGACAAACTGCATTGAGGAAAATTTTACTCATTAGTACAGATCAAATTTTTAACTTTTTTCCATAGAAATCAATGCAATTTAGTTGCAAGGGCTTTAGTAATTTTCTTAGGAACAGTGTTAAGGTAGCATCTCAAAATTATACATAGAACAGCACAATTTGATTAGCAAAACTAGTCCCTAAACCATTATTTTCACTACAGAGATGAAAGCATTAGAAAACTCCACCTTAAAAACACTGATTTAAACTAAAAAGAAAATAAAGTTAATAGAAAAACAGCTTCTAAAATTAGGAAAAAAGTGGAGTATTTCTGAACTGCACAGAAGAAAATCTTAGAAACAAGATATGCCTGAAAAGTTATCTACATTTTTGGCATCTTTCAGGAGACAAAGTTTTCATTTGAACCTATTTATATTTTACTTTTCCATCTCAGTTTTGCCAAAGCAATATGCAAAAAATACTAAGACAAGATGGGAACCATAACCTAGCCTACTCACTTCATTCCCTTGAAGTTTCTCATCAGCATCTAGATTGAGCATCTCAGTGTTACTACCATCACACAGTTCTAACTGGTTTTCCTGTTTGTAAAATGAGAATAATGCAGTGCTGCTACTAAGTCACATATCACAGTCAGTATGCCCTGCTAAGCATTTTGAATGCTAACACACTTAAACCACATACAATTACTTCTTAAAATAACTAATCTCATAGCTGTTTGGTATATGCAGCCTAATGGTACTTTAAGTCCTGACTCAATGAAACATTACAACATTGACTATAAATGCCAACACATTAACATATACCATCATTAAAGTGTGCATCATCCTCACAGAACAGTAAGACAAATTATCAATGGCAGCTCAATTAATCATTAATAGAAGGGTTATGTGACTCAGAATATGTAATGTGTGTTTCACCTAAATAAGCACCAAACCTGCAGCACAGATGAAAGACTAGAAGTTTAGCTTCTACCTTCAGCTGTTGCTAATTAATCACCTGCAGCTGCAGAAGTAACCTATGACCCATTTTCTATGTAATTTTTAATGTTTATGTTATCAAATATTCTGTGAAATTATCTAGCAGCTTAACAGGAATTCCCTGCTAAACTTAAAACAAGTAATTTTATGACTGCCATGAAAATGACAGTCACTTTGGAACCACAAAGGTCAGGACATCAGCCATATTTCATACTGTGTAGATAAGAAAGTATACCTAATTTTAAAAATCTCTTAAAAACACTCAGTAGTTAGCTGCAAACTATTTATAATATCATAGCTCATACATATACACACACACACACTAATTCATCTGAATCCTGCTCTTAAGGAACTTTGAGCTACTTGATTGTTCAGAGCCAGATACTGTTTTGCAGCAAACACCTTCACCCACTAAAAATGTTTAAGTGACTCAAGTTCTGGTATGACAGGGTACCTAGAAATGCTATGTGAAAACTTCAACTCCACAGCTGCTGAATTAGCAATCTCAGACACAAAAATGCATAAAGCATTCTGAATGTAAGCAGGGGTGTTCTCTTTTTCCTGCACCCCGGTTGAGGTACTGTCCATTTCTTAGTGTTCTCTCTATATATACTATAGACTGCAGAAAAATCTGAATCTAGTAAGACACAAGTAACTCCAGTCTTTTATTTAGGTAACTTTCTGTACTATGCTTCAGCTAAAGATCATTAACATTTCACAAGCCAAGAAATCTTGCTAACTCCTGCAACTCTGAAAAAGCCTTTTACACTTCTGTAACAAATCTTTTACACTTTTTATTTAGGGGTAAAGTCTGACCCAAAAGCCCTTTAACAGTTTGCTCACCACCACTACTTTGAACAGCCACTCATGTGAGGCCCAATGACTCTATTTAGCCAGCTTATTTGACAGTAAATTTACTATTTATGGTGCAGACAGACGTGAACAAGTTACAGCAATTTAAACTCACACTTATAAGTGGTTGATATTTTGATACACACATTGTTAACTGCCCTTACAGAGAAAAGGAAAAACACAGCAATTGCCCTCTGCCACAGATTTGGAAAATTAGATGATACATTGCCACAAAAGGACAACAGGCATGAATAACAAAAAGAACTTGTAATGGCTCAGGAGAGCAAATTATAATTAGAATTACTGAAAACTACATTACTACTCATTCAATAGCCTTCACTGCCACAAATACTGTTTTCCGCTGTTTGTTAGGAGTGACTGAAATGACATAAACCAGGCACCCATAAAGAGGTGCTGAAATTACTCAGACTTAAAGAGATCTGACCAGACTGGCAAGGAAGAGAAAGAAGAACTACTTTCATTTCTGTGCTCACAGAAATCTGTTTGTGAGGATTCTGAATACATAGAATCTGTCAGTGTTCCTATATCCCAGAAAGTTCCTGAGCAATGAAAAGCTGGAGGTTGAGAGCAAGTCCCTGGTGAGTATGTAGTAACCCTGCTTGGGCATTCATAGAATCAATAAGGGTGGAAAAAACCTCAGAGATCATCAAGTCTAACCTGTCACTCAACACCTCATGACTAACTAAACTTCAAGTGCCATGCCCAATCCTTTTTTGAACACCTCAAGGGACGGTGACTCCACCACCTCCCTGGGCAGCCCATTCCAATGGCCAGTAACTATTTCTGTGAAGAACTTTCTCCTCACCTCCAGCCTAAACCTCCCCTAACACAGCTTGAGACTATGTCCTCTTGTTCTGGTGCTGGTTGCCTGGGAGAAGAGACCAACCCCCACCTGGCTACAACCACCCTTCAGGTAGCTGTACAAAGCAGTAAGGTCTCCCCTGAGCCTCCTCTTCTCCAGGCTAAACAACCCCAGCTCCCTTGGCCTCTCCTGGTAGGGTTTGTGCTCAAGGCCGCTCACCAGCCTCACTGCCCTTCTCTGGATACGTTCAAGAGTCTCAATATCCTCCTTAAACTGAGGGGCCCACAACTGGACACAGTACTCAAGGTATGGCCTAATCAGTGCCAAGTACAGGGGCACAATGTCTTCCCGGCTCCCGCTGGCCACACTGTTTCTGATGCAGGCCAGGATGCTACTTGCCTTCTTGGCCACCTGGCCACACTGCTGTCTCATGTTCACCCTGTCACCCAGCACCCCCAGGTCCCTTTCTGCCTGGCTGCTCTCCAGCCACTCCGACCCCAGCCTGTAGCACTGCATGGGGTTGTTGTGACCAAAGTGCAGCACCTGGCACTTGGACTTGTTGAATGCCATCATGTTGGACTCTGCCCATCTGTCCAGCCTGTCAAGGTCCCTCTGGAGAGCCCTTCTACCCTCTAACTGATCAACACCTGCTCCCAACTTGGTGTTGTCTGCAAACTTACTAATGGTAGACTCAATTCCCTCATCCAGATCATCAAAGATGATATTGAATAGGATTGGGCCCAACACTGATCCCGGGGAACACCACTGGTGACTGGCTGCCAGCTGGATGTGACACCATTCACCACCACTCTCTGGGCTCAACCCTCCAGTCAGTTCCTGACTCAGCACAGAGTTCTGCTGTCCAAGCCCCAGGCTGACAGCTAGCCAGTTTACTGTGGGGGATGGTGTCATAGGCCTTGCTGATGTCCAGACAGACTACATCCACAGCCTTTCCCACATCGACCAGGTGGTCACCTGATCACAGAAGGAGATCAGGTGAGTGAGACAGGACCTGCCCTTCTTAAATCCATGTTGGCTGGGCCTGATCCCTTGGCTGTCCTGCAGGTGAACTGTGATTGCCCCCAAGATGATCTTTCCTGGTACTGAGGCAGGCTGACAGGCCTGGAGTTTCCAGGTTCCTCTGTCTGGCCCTTCTTGTGGATGGGCACCACACTGGCCAGTTTCCAGTCATCTAGGACCTCTCCAGTGAGCCACTGGTAAATGATGGAGAGCAGCTTGGCCAGCTTGTCTGTCAGCTTTCTCAGCACTCCAGGATGGATCCCATCTGGTCCCATAGACATGTGAATATCCAAGTGGCTCAGCAAGTCCCTAACTGCTTCCTCATAGATTTCAGGGGGATTATACTGCTCCCTGACCCTATTTACAAGTTCAGGAGGCCAGTTATCCTGAAGTCCTCCTGCCTTCTGTTGAAAATGGAGGCAAAGAAGGTATTTACTACCTCTGCCTTTTCCTCATCTTTAGTTACAGTGTTCCCCTCCAGGTCTAATAAAGAGTGGAGGTTCTTCTTGCCCCTCTTTTTGGCATTAATATATTTATAAAAATGCTTTTTATTGTCTTTCACAGAAGTGGTCAGCTTGAGCTCTAACTGGGCTTTTGCCTCTCTAATTTTTCTCTTACATGATCTAACAACATCCTTAAATGTATCATGAGTTGCCTCCCCCTCTTTCCCTCTTTTTTTTTCCCTTAATTGCTTCAGGAGCTGCTTGCCCATCCAGGCCAGTCGCCTTCCCCACTGGCTCATCTTTTGGCATGTGGGAACTGCCAGTTCCTGTGCCTTCAAGAGCTCCTGTTTGAAGTAGGTCCAACCACCCTGGATCCCTTTGTTCTTAGGGGCTGCTACCCAAGGCACTCCTCTAATTAGTTGTTTAAATAAGCTGGTCTGTCCTCTAAAAGTCCAAAGTAAGGGTTCTGTTATTGCTCCTCCTTATTTCCCTGCATATTGAAAACTCCACTATCTCATGGTCACTGCACCCTAGACAGCCTCCTACCATCACATCTCCCACCAGCCCTTCTCTATTTGAGAACAGCAGGTCAAGCAGGGCCTGACCCCTGGTACGCTCACTTAACAGCTGCATCAAGAACCTGTCCTCCATACACTGTAAGAACCTTCTGGACTGCCTCCTCTCTGCTAAGGTCCCAGCAGATGTCTGGCCGGTTAAAGGCACCCAAAAGGACAAGCTCTGATGATCTTGAGGCAGCCTCCAGTTGCTTATAGAGTATTTCATCAACGTCTTCATCCTGGTTGGGTGGTCTATAACAGACTCCAACCAGGATATCAGTTTTGTTAGTCCTACCTCTGATTTTAACCCACAGGCACTCAAGCCTTTCATCCTCTATCTCAAGTTCTGTGGCATCAAGACATTCCCTAATATACAAGGCCACCCGTCCTCTTCTTCCCCCTCACCTGTCTCACCTAAAGAGCTTGTAGCCACCCAGTGCAGTACTCCAATTGTGTGAATCTTCCCACCATGTTTCTGTAATGGCAACTACATCATAGTTTTCCTGGTGAACCAAGACTTCCAGTTCCTCTTGTTAGTGCATGCATTGGTGTACATGCACTTCAGCTGGGCTGCTGATACCTAGTTTATGTCCCTCCCTCTCCTCTCTGGAGAGACTGGTTTCATCACCCACCCCCTTCAAACCTAGTTTAAAGCCCTCCCAATGAGCCCTATCAACTCCAGTGCTAGAGCCCTCTTGCCCTTTCTAGACACATTCACCCCATCTAGGTCCAGCAGGTCAGGTGTGGTAAAAGTTGCCCCTTGATCAAAGAACCCAAAATTCCACTGCTGGCACCATCCCTTGAGCCATTTGTTGATGGCATGGGTTCTCCTGTTCCTTTCAGTGTACACCTCTGCCACTGAAGGAACTGAGCAGAACACCACTTGAGCGCCTGCCCCATCAATCAATTGCCTGAGGGCCTTGAATTCCTTTTTGATTGTCCTGGTGCCCTTCTTATCAATCTCATCGCTTCCAGCTTGGATTACCAGCAATGGGTAAAAGTCAGAGGGCTGGATTAGCTTTGGTAGTCTCCTGGTGATGACCACTGTCAAAAAAGGAGAAGGAACATAGGCTATTCACACACAGAAAGTACAGCTACTTTCCAGTTTCCAACCTCATTTTGGTCACAGGTAGCCAATGGCAATGCTGCTTGTTTGGATTATTTTTCCAAATTTCTCAGGATCATTGACATTTTTAAGTATTTAACAAACTACCAAACCATTAAAATACTTGCTCATCTGTGCAGTAGAACTTGAGCTTTTCTTGCTTGCATACATTAAAACTTATCCTCAAACATCACAGGAGCAAGTTAGCAGCTCCCTGGGAATTATCTGTGGTAACTGCATCTGTTGCAACCTACCAATGTAATTTCAGAGTACTTCTAGAACATTTCTTAGCAACCTAATTCCACACAGGCTTACTGCATGTGTAGCCAATCATTACCTTCTCCGTGCTTCATAATATGCTGTACTACCTACTACCCGAGTGTCTCAGTGAATAGACTTTAAACAAGTGACAGGAAATGCTGACATGCTTTTAATGTTGCTTTTACCCTCAGGGGAACTGATATTGCACAATGCCTTTTTCAGAGTTCAAGTGTCCTCAGCTGTACATATGCTCTCTAAACTATCTGCCATGAAGACTACCACAATGGGTCTTCTCCAAAACTCCCATACTCATTTCTGCCACACTTGATGAGAGAACAAAAAAAAAAAAAAACCATGAGGAAGTGAAATTCATGCCCATATAGTTCACAAAACAAAATTTTCCATGTAGGGTCATGCAAATATATTAGGTCAATGAGATGACTGAGTTTTATACCTTTCAGTGACTAAGCCAAACTAATCAGACTACAAATTACTTCAAAAGGTAAAGTAAGCTTTTACTATGTCCCAAATTTCCCCCAAATAGCTACCCCCTCCATCTGTCAGAAGACTGTGAAAATGGAAACATTTATCAACACTTTCACAGATAGAAGATGCTGGTTTCAGTGGCTAGTTATATGTAACTATCACACTGACACAGACTACAACCACTGCCAACAACTCTGTAAAGCCAATACTGAATGGAAAGAGATCAAAAGGCAATATTCTGAATAAGTAGAAACCCCTTAAATTGTGTGCCAATAGCACACCTGCAAAAGAGACACTTCTCAAGCGAAGCCACACACCAATGTCCCTAATTGTCTCCAAAACCATAGTGGGACTCTACTGTGTCAGCTCTCAAATGCAGAGCTGCTTTTTTAGTTTCAGCAAATAAAAACTACCTTCTTGTCTGTTTTGCAATGTATTATGAACCACTGTCATCAGCCTGAGATACTAACAGCTGAGGGAAAAAAAAAAAGGCAAACCCACACTTAGGAAAAGGGGGAACCTTTAAAATAATGGAAAATGTGAGTTTAAACTGAGTTTTATTAAGACAGAAGCATTTTTGCTGTTTCAAATCAGATCCACATCTGTTCACTGCCACTTCCTCCACATGCACTGTAAGTAGGAAAAGGTTGGATCAAAGGACTGTACGATGACAGCACTCACAGATCTCAAAGTCAATTTGGCAGATGATGGTGTTTTCCAAGGGAAATAAAACACAACATTGTATTAACCTTCTTTTGTGCTTCAAAAGCACCTTAGGGTATTCTGAGATTAGAAAACTGAGCATCATCTTTCAGTTTTGGATCTATAATTTAGCAGTCTTCACTATGTGTAAGTAGGTTTTAGATGAGCAATCCATCTTGCCCCTGTAGAAAACAGTACACCCAACTGCAAAATCTGACACTTCATGCTGAATTTCTTTTATAATATCCAAGCAGCTAAGCTGTCAACAGCATTCCTTTACAATCATTCAAGTAGCACTGCCTGTTTAATTTCATCTTCTTTTTTGCAAAGTCCTCCACCATTTTATCTTGCTTATAACTGCTGTTTTACAAAGCCAGTAGACTCTGATAACTGTTCTGGGTTTGGCTGGGACAGTTATATTTCTACACAGTAGCTGGTACGGGGATATGTTTTGGATCTATGCTGCAAACAGCGTTGATAACATGCTGATGTTTTAGTTATGGCTGAACAGCACTTACACAGTGTCAAGGCTTCTCACAGCACCCCACCAGCAAGTAGGCTGGCACAGCACAGTAGGTTGGGAAGGCAGACAGCTGGGACAGCTAACCTCAACTGACCAAATGGATATTGCATACCATATGATACCATACTTAACAGTGAAACTGACGTGGGGGTGTGCTTGGAGCTTGGCGGGGGGGCCATTTCTCAGAGACTGGCTGGTTATTAGTTAGTCGGTGGTAATTCTTTCTTGGGTCTGGCGTTTGTTTGGTGGTTTATTTGGTGTTTTGTTCTGGTTTCCCCCACCCCTTACTTATAAAAAAAATAATAAAAATTAAAGTCTTAACTCACAAGTTTTCTCACTTGTACTGTTCCAATTCTCCCCCCATCTCACCATGGAGGGGAGTAAGTAAGCAGCGGTGTGGTACTTGCTTGCCAGCTGGGGTCAAACCACACACCATAATTACAGCTTTTTGCTACAATGCCTTTACATTCTGAAATTCAAAGTGATAAACTGAAAAGCAGTTTGTTTTGTTTTGTTTTTTCCATGTAGGAAGGTCTAACTATGTAATGTTTTGTAGGAAAACATTACTAGTATCTTTTTTGGCCACAGTGTTAAGTTCAAGAGAAAAACTAACTCAAAATTTCTGCTCCACTTGATGAACTATGTTACTTTAGAATAAAATAAGAGAATATGCCATGACATTTTTACAAGCCTTAATACCATGTCATTAAAAGGGAGGACTACTGGAAGACTACTTTATTAGCTTAAGATTTGAAGTAACTTCTTTCTTTACTGAGAGATTAAAGCCTCCCCTCCCCCAAATACATGTTATGCAAAGATTTTGCTTTTGAAATTACTCCCTGAAGCAACTGTACCATTTTCAGGATAGAAAAATGAAGCTAGCAGAGCATAATGTCGATGACACCAGCTGCACTGTGAAAAACTTTGTGCTCAGACTAGTTCTTAAGCTGCCACCTTTTGGGAGAAGTGTAAGTTAAGCAGAACACTTCTACTCCCAACAGAATTTAAAAGATACTTGTACTCTAAGAACTTGATATAGTTGTAAGGTCAGCATTAGAAAAACTAGCTGCTCTTACAACTCACAGACCAGAAAAATGATGGAAACATACCTTGTGTATCAGGGAAGAGAAGCATTGGAAGGTCTACAAGTAATGCACCAGCACAAGTAAAAATGAACAAATGAACACATTCTGAAGGTTAGAGGAGTGATTAAAAAAAAACCTGAATGGCAAAGACAACAGCCACATATGTAAACTGAAACCTACTCTGCCATGCCAGGTATTGACAGGAAAATACACCACAGTTGATAGTTCACCTCTTCACAACAAGTTATAGTTTTCAGGAGTAGCAGGGATTCATCTTGCAGAGAAGCCATAAACTCTGAAAGCACTATGTACCAGGCCAATATTAGATTGGAAAATAGCTTTTTTAATTACAGTGATAAAGCATTTTGTTCATTTCATTACTGTATAGGCCTTCACTCAGCCTGAATGTTTTAAATTATTTAGTGCCATCTGAATAGAAACCCAGTTCTGTATGACTAAATAGTATTATGAGTTCCAGACATACAGGCATCACTACTATGAATGCTGTGTCAAGTTCAGTGACCCAAGTAAGAGTTTCTTTTTACTGTATTAATTCTAAATCCCACACAATAAAGGAACCAGCTTAACTCCTGCATCACTGACAGCATGAAGTAACACCCACTATCAAAAACTGAGCATAATTTACTCATACATGCAGATAGTGGAACATTTATGCTTTCAGGAATGATACCTCCTGACTGGCAACACTCCACCCTAACACTTCACTCTGAATTTTAAGCTTCTATTTACATATATAAAACCATGCAACTTAGATGAAACACAAATACTACTCAGACTACTCAGGCAGGCTTATGTTTCTTTATTCTCAACATATGCTAAATAACCAAGTATTTGAGCTCCTGCTTTTAAGTGTTATACACTTTTTAACCTTTTCATTGTCTCTGTGTGAATAGTTTAGGATGGCAAAAACGACCACAACAATACTCCCCAAAAAACCATTGCCAGTGCCAAAAAGCTCTGAAGAGGGATTTGAACAGAGAGTAAACCCTAGTTGCACAATTAGACACCAAAAGGCAAGAAAAGTAAGAATTCACCAGGATGAGAACAGACAATAATGGAAAGATTCAAGCTGACAGACAAGAACAGGGAAGCAACTTCAAGTAAAACAAGTACTAACAGTGTCACAGGCACTGGACACAACAACAGGACAAGCCTCAGTGTTTTTGTCACTGGTTTTGACCAAAACCACCAGAGCAGCCTTCTTTCTAGACTACCTATTCAGTTCAGTAATTGCTCTATAAACAATACTGAAAACTTCGAGTAAAACCCCATTTGTCTAACACACTATAGCACAGAATCTTTTCCCGTTCTATACTCATTAGAAGATAAGAATTACTACAAATACTGTGCAGCCAACATTTTTCATCAACATTTTGCATACCTAGATTTTTATCAAACCATTAAAAGGGGAGAACTAGCTATTTTTCCTCCTTTCCCTTCTCCAACACTGAATGAAAATCGTATTTTCATAAATTACTTAGGTTAAAGTCCCTCCCTCCCTGCAAACTCATAGGTTTTTACTCTGAAAGGCAAAGCAACAAGGAAGGAAAATTTTACATTTTATGTGGAAATTTTGATTATTTTTTTTTTTAGAAAAAAATTTATAACAAATTTAAAACTCCTGCCAATATTAAAAAGAAATCTAAAAGTACTTCAAATCAGGCATAAAATTTTAGCTTCCTCCTGCAATATTTTACAGCAAAGGAACAACTGAGAAACAAAGTTCAAGTGTTGTCTGTGCAGTAATCCTTAACAGATGGATGAAAACAGCTGAAAATAAATCAGTCACAAACAAGAAGCACAGTGCTTGTTGATATTTTCAGAGTACCAAGGCTGCTGATGGAAAAAGATGAGTAATCATTAGTGGCAAATGAACTACCACAAAATATAATGTAAAAAAAATAATAAAAACATAATCCAAAGAATAGTAGACTGTATGGGGTCCCAAGTGGAGCTGTTGTCATGTGTGCATGTCCCCTTTGAGGGGAGGAAAAGAGATCCTTGAAAAGCCAGGAAACAGACACTCCAACCCCTAAACATTTTATAAAGTGAAAGGATACTTCACTCTATGATATTCACCAACAGATCATATGGATAAAAGATCCAATATCCCTCTCAAGACTTCCATATATGCTAAAATTAACCATTTTTAAAACTCTGTTTATTTGAAAAAGCTTAATTCTGTACAGGTTATTAGTGCCCCAAAGAGGGGAAACATTAGATAATTACTGCAATCAAGAGAGTGCTATTGACAGGTGCCAGCTGTCTTTACCACGTTGATGCCATTTTAACAAAAAGAATATTTTCTGACAGTGATAACAAGAAAGAAACTGTGAGATCAAACAATGGAACCAGTTAAGAAGAAAAGCCCTGGCAACAAAACTACCAAGACAGTAAATTTTTCCAAAAGCAGCCTGTGGGGCAGGGTGGAGAGAAAAGTAGAAAGACCATGAACGAAAGACACTCCTTGCTCGAAAACAAGCCAATGAATGACAAAAGATACGCTGCCAAAGGGAAAGACCGTAGAAAGGAAAATCAAGAGCTGGAGTACAACTCAACTACCACAATATAAAAATCAAAACAACCCCAAAATTAAATAAAAATGTAGGCCTCAATAACAGTGTGGAAAGCAAACCTTAAACAGAAGGCTGAGTCTACCCAGAACTTCTCTTCAGCTTAATTACTAAGAAGCTGTCACTGTCACTCATTTCCTGAGTGGCAAAGACAAGCATGAAGACCAACTTTTGTAGCAGCACACCACATTGATAGTCGTCAAACAAGTGATAACCCTGCCTCACTACAGGGAATAAATTTTGTAATCGTGCCTCATGTAATGTTAATTCTTTCAAAACACATAAATATTTGGTTTAAGTGACCTACTCAGGTCTACAAGAGGCACAATTTATTTTTTTTACCTCCACAATACCAGACAGAAATCCCCTTTTCTCTTCAAGGTTTAGTTTTGGCATCTCAGAATGCTACACAGTCCAGCATGTCAGAATATCTCAAAACAGGTACAGAACCAAACCCGTTCACAAGGAATAAATCAGTATGTGTAAGTTAAAAAGTCACAAACAAAAGGTATTTTATATATAATTTATGCATCTTAAGACATAAAAAGCACAAAAATTCTATAGTCTTTTCCTCCAACTTTTGCAACAACAGCTTTGATACTGCTCTTGAGGTCCTACAGAATTGAAGAAGTAATGTCAAGACAGAAAGACTGCTTGCTTTTATTTCATAACTATTCTGAGACAGCCAATAAAAGATGGTCCAAATCACCTAAACAGTAATTTCATCCTTTTTATCACAGGCAAAAATATGTTTTTTGGATGGAAATGAATTATTTAGAATAAAGGCAAAGAATGGGACCTTAATCTGTGCTCATACATGACAAATTTATTGTCACTGAAATTGCTGGAATGTGCTTAATCAGCATTTAATAATCTCATAAGACCTATGAGTTGCAGACTCAACTTCTATGATGTTGAAGAGCTTCAAAGGAGCCGCTAACATATTAAGTGTTCCAAGCCTTCTTACATGTTCACAGGAAATAAAATCCTAGATGATGACAGCTTTAGATATCATTTACAGGCTCAAAAAAACCTACTGAGGAATACGATAAACACTAGGTCATTATGCAAACCACAAGTAATTTGTGACTCAATACCTGCAACTTCAAGAAGCAAGCAAAAAACAGGACACAACCATTATATTCAACAGTACACTTCGTAGCCTCTTGTCCCCACAAGGTAAGCTGAGAATCAAGAGTATCCCAATCTCACAAAAAGGAGAAAAAAGAAAAAAGGACGTTCTGGCAAGCACAAGAAAACAAGAATCAGAACTTGGAACACAGATCAGTCAGTAATCCATAAACAATGACACATTCCTAATTGTTTAAGTCAGTTGAGAGAGTTGGGTGGATGGGTAGGACAGAAAGCTTGACAAGCCCTTCCAGTTCTAACAAATGGAATACAATCAAGGGTAGTATTTCTTTTTAGCAACAGGAGCTTCTTCTTTCTTTCCTGGGAGTGCCCAAAGACACATATTCCAATCCTCAGTAGACAGCAAAAACCTTCCCCCTTTTTAAACACCATTAAAAAAAATCTCCAATACCCCCAAGGTAATAAATACTATTTACTTGCATGCAGGTATTTATTAAAAATACTAACAGCAGTCAACGTTCACTCCATCTATCCTTCATTTCATCCATGCAAGCTCTTGCTCCTCCAAAATATAGTGGCATTTACCTCACTGACCTTGGGGCTGCCTTCCTCCAGTATTTCTCCCTCATCAGTTTGCATGGGAACGGGATCTGTGCAAAGCTCTGCAGAAATGCAAAATACTGCCTAAAGGATGAAAGAGAGACAGACACGTTTTAAAACCAATGATTTCTCTGCCTCTGACAGTATCATGCAAGATCATGGTGCAAGTAAATAACAATTCTATGGCTATTATCTTTAATGTTCCCATTCTACACGCATTTGCTGAAGTTATGTTTTATACAAGCAAGACAACTGTTACTAAGGACAAGACTTAACTCTACTTTACTATAAGAAAACACACACCTAACAGAAGTACACTTTCTTTTTACAGTGCCTCATTGCTGTGTGTTTATCATATTCATTTACTCATTTAAGCTACAGGCAAGTAAGGAATAATCATAGGGATTAGAGAGGAGTAATTCTTACTTGGAAATAGATTTTGTTCAAATATAAACTTCACATATTTGGCTTACAGACAATCCAAAAGTTATTAGTTTGAAAAATTGTTATGGCTTCCAGTGATCTTGCAGTACCTCTGAATTCTTGCTTTAGGGAATTTCTCCTTGATTCCATTTTAGAAATAAATACATTATATGCTCCACATGGTTCAGAGAACTGATACAGTCATTCATCTTCAGGTTGACATTTCCAGTCTAACCCAGGTCAACAGCTCTCAGTGTTCCAAATATCCAACACTACTTGCTAACTTATTTTTGAATTTGTTTGACAGTGTCAGTGCAGTTCCCACAGGGAAAAAAAAAATCAAATCTACACTCCAAGCCCCATTCTTAGAATTGTAACTTAACTTATAGAAGAATGCAAGAGTCAGAGAGACTTTGGTTACAAAGATAATGATGTCTTCTACTCCAGAGGATAAGCCATGTTTCAGAGGTAATGGATCAAATTTATCAATTTAGGAGATCAAACATGTCAGCAAAAATTCAGCAGGAATCTCTCTCTCAAAATGCAAGACGTAAAGTAAAGTATCAGCAGATCTAGAACACTCCAGGTATGTGGAAACAATATACTAAGAACAATTGGTCTTTAACAGCTGCCTCTCTCAAGATGTAGCTCTTAGACTACACCAGTATTTAAAATATTTTTTTTAATTTCTCCCATTTTGCATCTCAGCTACAGAGCTGCTGATTTTACTGGCACCTTCACAGCAGTTCCAAACCTGGAAAGTGACAGCTTCAGGAGTACAAATCTTAACAAGGTTAAAACAAGTTCATCACCTCCTTTATTCCAAGCTTAAAACCTGTTCTAAAGGTGAGGCTGTCTGCACTGCCAGTGTCTTCTGTATGTTGTACATAGGTAGACAATATCTGTGTTGACACAAAGAATGATGAACATATTCTACTACAATTTTGTAGCATCAGGCCTTTTGTTACATACAATTTATTGAATTTTACAACCAACAAGCTGTTATGTTCAGAAATCTATCTTCTCATGCAAAGTAGGAGAACTGCAAAGATTTAGAGCACAGTAATTTCATTTTCTGGAGAAAGAGGAAAGACAGCAGAACTCTCATCCAAATTCTCACCAAATACTCTGCCTGCAGCATATGATCAAAACTTGTAGGCATCAATGCTAAGTGAGGCTTGTATTATGCAAGATCCTCCAGCATAAACGAAGTACTCCTCCCTGCCAGGCTCTCTTCTGTCCAGCAGGAGGGGAGGAGTACAGGCCGAGGAGTCCCTGTCCATGGTACTTCACCACTGAGTTTCTGAAACCCACTTCTGCAGCTGGGACTTTTCAAGCATGATTTTGCAGTATCAGATACAAGTAACTGGGAAGCTTCACAGACTGTTAAATAATCCGACATCTAATAGCCAAAACACCTTCGGTTATAAAGATTGTTGTGGCACTGAAGTGGCTTTAAATTGGAGAAGCAAACAAGACAGAACTTGACCTACTGAAGCATTAAATAAAGCTTATTAAAAAAAAAAAAAAGGAAGACTGGTCAGGTCAGGCCAACACTGCTGCAAGCAGAGGTCACTGCTCCTGAGCACTGGAAGATCTCCAGTATGAACCTCTGAAAAACTGTCATGTTTATCTTCTGAGATATCCCTGAAAATGGCAATGTTTAACATGAGATTTTATATATTACTCCTGGAAAACAGCAGAACACTACCAACAGGTGCATCTCAAAGAAAAATTCAGTAGTACTAGCAAATAATTTAAAAAAATATGGAAAGGCAAGAATAGATATAAGTGAGCCCTCCTACAGAGGACAGATTAAATACATTGGAACTGTCCATAGCTCAGAGATAGAGTAGGAAATAGAAAAATAGAGAGAAATCTATTTAAAAAAAAATAAATATGGTGGAAAAGGAAGATAGGGTTTATTTGCTGACTCTTAATTTCTCCTGTAATTTATGTTTTATCAGCTTTAGCAGTGAAAACACATATAATACTTCATACAATGCTCAGAGTGAACTCGCTCACATGGGATGGCAAGAAGGTGGACGTTTTAAAATGCTATCTAATTTACTGGACAAATTCACAGGAGAAGAATAAAATTCTTCTATTGTATTTTGCCCCACTGTGTTTAACTGTCTTCTTTCAGGAAACAAAATATCAACCAACAAACTAGAACACAAATCCAGTACTATCATTTTTATGTTCTTTCTGCATACACCAATCTTTGATTCCCATGGCCACTGGCACAAGAGCACTGCATTTCAATGTTATTGACTGACACAGCTAGGCATTTGGGGATTCCTGACTCCATGGGAGATGACCTACGTGGCAGACTTTGAAGCAGTCATTTACAACTGAGGATGACTTCTCAGCCAACAAAGTGACTGCTTCATGTCAGCATGTGTAGGTACCAAACTCTCTCACAAGAGCACAGAGCAAAATGGGAACAAAAGCGCTTTTCAGAGACAGTGATCTTGTACACACAGCGTACTTGAAAAAAAATCAGCTAGAACAAGGCAATAGTGCTCTGAACTGTGTCTTAAACCAGACTGCTTATTTGACACAATCGTAGTGATACATGATTGTGGTTGTTAGTCTCTATCTAGGTACACAGACAAAAACATTGGTAATTATTAACAGATAGTCTAGCCATATTATATCCTATTGCTACCGCTTTGCATTACAGTTTGAGTGTACAAAGGCAACAAATAAAATAAGCATATGGAAAAATAACATAATATTTTTTTTAATCACTTTAAATGCAAGCTGAGAGGTAATGAGATGAAACCAAGAGCATCCAGAAGAACAAAATCTGAATGTAACTTCCTTGCTTATAGGAACTAATCACTGGCTCCAGTGACTATAAAATCTCATTACAAATTAATTTTCAAAGAAAACCATCACATGCAGCAACTTGGGCTAACAAAAGTAAATTGAATCAGACAGTTACAGCAAAAACTTCACACCCAAACCCACAGCAAATAATATGCTAGAAAGTATATAAGATCAGTAGTATATCCTATAGCTTGGTAAGAACCAGTACTGGGTGATGGTCTTCTAACCTCCAACTTTCATGAATGCAGTATCGAATTTAGGTTGATTTTTACCTTTGACAGTTTCCAAGGGCTGGCAAAGCCCACAAGGATCCGTCCTGGCTACATTCAGTGCAAAAACAAAACCCTGGAAGGATAAACACATACAGAAAATTTTAGGAGTTAGTCAACTGTGGGCATTACTGAAAGCAAACACATGAAAACAAAAGTCAATTGTCTTTAAAGCTCACCAAACCTTACTACCAAAAGCCATATTCACCTTCATAAAAACCATGCAGAATGAATACATATTTTGAGTGAAAAAGCAGCAATAGAGTCCCTACCCCCTCCCCCCAGTTTATGCAGTAATGGGGAGATGGAGGAGAAGAACCACAGTTAGGGTTAGAAGCAAGGAGAGAAGTACCTTACCCCTCACTACTCTTCCACTTCAGCCTAGGAAATAATTCTTTGAAGGCGAGAAATTTACAAATTGCAAAAATAATTTCCTTGCAGAATCTTAGGCTCAAGTTTTAACTAATTTACACTTTTACAGAATAAAGTTGTACCACTGCTGTAAATACATCTTTAGCAACCTTGGAGAAAATGTTAAAAACAATACCATTCATTGCTTATGCATACTTACTACTCCTCCATCGCCACACAACTTAGACCAACAATCAGGTTTGAGGAGAATCTTCACACTGTGATTTGCTAAGCCATTCAAGAATAATTTTAGACCTGTATCTACAGTATTTAGTCTGCTGGTTGATTAATTTGCTATAAATCATCACTAAATACTATAAATACAAGCCTGATACTGAATAACAATGTACCTTGCATAGTGCAGCACAAAGGAAATGTCAAACTGATACTGAACGGGAAGCTCCCCTTCCAAGGATTTACGGTCACTGTTCCCACAAACTTTGACACTGAAACCACTTGAATAAAAGGGCTAACATTTCCTCAAAGGTATAAACAGCAATACCTTCTAAAACAACTGCCATCATTTAAACTAGGCATTGCATATTTTATATGTGCTGGAAATGTGCTGCACCTTTGTCTTCCTCCCCCCCCCCTTCATATTACCTTTTTCTCAACAGTTTTAACTGCTTACATAGCTACATAAAGGCACAAAAGACAAAACTGAAACATTCATGTTTCAAAGCGCCGTCAAAGGAGATGTACAACACAGTCTCCTCAGTCACTCTGAACTAATTTTCCAAGTACAGTAAGTACATCATCACCTTATTAGCATGATGTCCCAAAATGTATTAGCAACCTTAGAGCCCACACCTCAACTTAGAATAATTTTACCAGGCAAAGCATTTTAAGTCACTGTTAGAAGCCAAAGCTCTGGAGACAGAAGTCTCATAAAACCCAAACTCTTGATTACTTTCACCATAAGTGAATACATACTCTGCAATTACTGAGAAGCCAACATATACCACTTTGTAACATTTCCTCTGTTCAAAAACTAAGCAGTGTTTTCATGTTAGTGAATGACAAAGCAAGTTACATTCACCTGGCTTCACTGGACAGTGTAAGATTAGGGAAATACTCCTACTGAAGTATATTGAAAATACATGCAGAAGTCAAGAGTAATCCACTGTTGTCTCTTAAGTTTTTCGGTTTTCCCTGTTAAATTCCAAAACTATAGAAAAAACACAAATTGATTTCTTTCTGAACTATCACACATCACCCAAAACTACCTCAGAAATATCCACCCACATCATTTAATACACTATTTTTAACCTATGCCGTCAAGTACACAATATGTTATAAGTGGAGTCAAAGGCTCTTGTTGACTTTGCAATTTCACCAGAGTTCTGACATGTACCACTATCCAATGAGAGCACCAGCCAAAGAGAGTCTGGGCAGTTTTTGACAGTGCAGGATCTGAAGCTGGAGAAAGGAAATATTGCATAGAATGGCCAAATAACATTTTTTTCTCAGCATGGGGTTCTTGCAGGCTAGATACTGAAATACACTGTAATATGGCTATCTAGAAAAAGCACTCAAAATTCTAGCCAATACACCATCTGCTTATGGACCACTAGTGACTCCAAGGGAAAAGAGAGAACTGGTACTAATTATGCCAATAATCTGTCTTACCTCGTTATAGAACCTTATACATGGTGTACGGATTCCTATCCCTGACTGAAAAAAGCTTCTCATCAGCATCTAACTTTTAATAGACATGACAAGACAAGACTGATCAACCCCCTCCTGTTACTCTGACAAATTTAGGCCTATGTTTCTAGAGCAATAACAATGTTAATTAGCAAAGTCAAAGTGACACAAGAGGAGAATCCAGTGAAAACAGTTTGGGTTCAAGACAGAAGATGACACGTAGCCAAGAAGTTCTGCAAAGATGTCACAGCAAGGAAAACAACTGTGTCCACCACAGTCAGAACAAGATTTGAATGTTGTGCACACATGCCCAAATTCAAGTCCTCAGAGAAATATATCTACTTCTCCCAGAAGCCAGGACTTTAGCATGCTTCAATCTGTTTACCTGGAGCGTGTAGGAAAAAATCTTTAGTCAGGCAAGCAGATACAGTTCAATTAGGTAGCCAGAAGACAGGAGGAAAAAAAAAAAAAAAATCAAACAACTCATCCACAATTTATGCACCATCCCTCTGACAGAGCCAAGAGGAGGGACACCTCCCCTTTCCCTCCAAGAACTCTGATAATTCCTAACCAAGTACTAATCAGCTAACTACAGTACAGAGGTAACAGAGTTCAGGCACCCAGGCACGCTGAAAGATCAGACTCAGTCTCTATTATCTTGCAGCAATACAAGTAACTCATTATACCTGCACAATCCTCACTTACATATAGAGTCCTGCTCTGACAGACTAGAATTATACATACACTGTAACCCTCCAAATACTCGGTATGTGTTTCTAGTTCCTGTGCTGCAATTTGCTTAGCTAGGTTAGGGAATCTATGAAGCAGTAGAATCACCTGTACAGAGTCAGGACTTCCAGACTGGCTTTTTCCTCAAGTATTTTTCAGGGTGTTGCACATCATCTTACATTTGCACACCAAGTTCTTCAATCATACCAAATACCTTCTTTTCTGGTCACCTCACTAACTGCCTCTGTAGGGACACCAAAATACGCCAGCTGCACAGGACTGAAAGGAATAGGCTGCCATCAGGAAAATACTTTCTTCAAATTCACCCTCTCAACCTTCCATCCAAATCCGGAGAAACAGTAAACATTGGTACTACGTGTGACAATTTCTTACTAATTATGAGATATGACAGAGTAGTAGGAAGCTCTGAAAACATAATTTCTATTCACAACTAGGGAAACACATGGAGTGAAACTGGTTTCTTGTACAAAAACTGAGAGAACACATAAAAGTGTGCTCCTACAGTAACTCCGTTTTTGCAAGAACAACACAACAGCGGCACTCAACTGGCTAACATTCAAGCCCATCTCAAATCACTCAGAATCCACTACCCTGTCTTAACCACAGCTAGAATCAAATACTTCAATTTTGGTTTTGCAAAGTACAACCAACTTCCAAGAATGAAAAGAGGTCCAGAACTATTGGTTTACCACTATAGCCAAGTTAACAGCACAAAAATCTAAGCTGTTCCAATGGACACCTTAAAAGAAAGGTTTGTTGTGAAGGTAACCAAGAGGTGGTGTGTTTCTAATTGCTCACATCATCTTGTTAGCTGCTGTTCATGCTTCATGTACAGCATTATTTAGCGACAAACTGTTCCTGTCATTGGACTATGCCATAAACTGAGGGTTCCTTTTCTGTGCTTTTAGCATTAACTGAGAACTTTCTCGACATGATTTGCACTCAAACAATTTCTGACTAGAAACAGTACATTTGGATACAAAAGGGGTCTTCACTGTCACTGTGGTTTAACTTTCCCTTTGCTAAGTGGGTAGATGTTTGACAGCAGCAAATTTTGATTTAAAATTCAGTTCACAGATTCATGGAATGGTTTAGGTTGGAAGAGACCTTGAAGATCATCCAGCTACAACCCCTCTGCCAAGGGCAGAAATGCCTTCCACTGGACCAGGCTGCTCAAGGCCTCGTCCAACCTGGCCTTCAACTCCTCAAAGGCATCCACAACCTCCCTGGGGAACCTGTTCCACTGTCTCACCACACTATATAGAATTTTTTCCTAGTATCTAGTCTAAATCTACCCTCCTCAAGCTTCAATCCACTCAACTCTCATCACTACAAGCTCCTGTAAGAAGTCCCTTCTGGGATTTCTTGTAGGCACCCCTTCAGGTATTGGAAGGCTCCTCTAGGGTTTCCCCAGCGTCTTCTTTTCTCCAAGGTGGACAGCCCCAACGCTCACAGCCTGTCCCCATAAGGGGAGTTCTCCAGCCCTCTGATCATCTTTGTGGTACTTCTCTGGACCTGCTCCAGCAGCTCCATGTCCCTCTTGTGCTGGGGGTATGAGAATTGGATGCAGTACTCCAGATGGGGTCTCATGAGTGCAGAGTAGGGGGTTAGAAATCATCTCCCTCTCCTGCTGGTCACACTTCTTTTAATGACTCCCATGATGCACCAATCATAGTTCTGACTTATGTTATGGGGTGATTCTGATAAAGCAACTGAGAACCTGTGCTGCTCAAAAGGCCTCAAGCTGTCCAAAAAAATCATTGCGCAAAAGTCAGCTGCTGACCTAACTACACAAAAACATCATATACCCAATTAGGATATTGGGAAGTTGGCTTAAAGTCATTTGCAACTTCAACACAATGCAGAAATATTTCACGGTTTCCATCAACACTGGCACCATAACAGTAATGATTTTACTATAAAAATTATCCAGGACAAGCCAGTCTCACTATGGTAGTCCTTCTCCATTACACTTTTCAACGTTGAAGTAGTAAGTGTTACTTGTACTCAATTAGAAACAATTCAGTAGGGGAAACAGAGTGAGAGAGAGATGCTACTGAAGCTTGAGAGAGGCTTTATAACCACTTTCTTTCATATAGTTTAGAACCAGCTCCTTGCATTAGTTAGGGGGAAGAAAATCCAGGAAAGATTAGCACTACAAGAAAAAATGAACTAAAGATATAACTCTAAACAAAGCAGCTGGGTGAAATGGAAGACGACAAAAATCCTCAGCTGCTTATTAAAAAAAAAAAAAAAAAAAAGTTCAAATCCACAGAACAGCATTCAGCAGTGGCAGCTGAGTACACCACAAAAATCACTGTGGTATTCTACAGCAAAATATGACACAGGATAAAATGGCCATTATGTTTAATCCATTGTTGGCTGCACAATTTTGTTCAATATTAACTTCTCTGCACTGATGTATTTTTGTAGAATGTGTAAGTAGTTCAGCTGTTAGTGCAGATACGACACAGCCACTTCCAATGACAAGATGACTGTAACTTGGAATGATACCATGCACATTAGTCTGCAGGACTACACAGTTTTGTACACACAGATTAATGACAAAACAAGTTAGAATAGAATTAACCAGGTTGAAAAAGACCTTTGAGATCATCGAGTCCAACCTATCATCCAACACCATCTAAGCAACTAAACCATGGCACCAAGCACCTCATCCAGTCTCCTCCTAAACACCTCCAGTGATGGCGACTCCACCACCTCCCTGGGCAGCCCATTCCAACGGCCAATCACTCTCATAGTACTTAAGGATTTTCACATCACCAGCCCAAACACAAATTTAGCAAAACACTTTCATAAACCACTCTTGAAGACATCAATGGGTTTTTTTTTGCTAAATAGGCATTCATACAACATGATCTGTTCAAAAAAACCCAGAATCATCAGTGAGTTTGGGGTGGGGGTTTTTTCATTAAAGAATGTTCCCCTTTTTGACTCAACATGAAGGAGGACACAAGGACCATGTGCAAAACATTAATTCTCAAATCACATTTATGGGGCTTTCCTCTGAGCAAACTAGTAGTACTTCTTAACTCCTACCTATATAGTCTTTTTAAAAAAGCAAGCCTGATCACTTGGCTATAAGATCATGGTTTCAAAAGCAAGGTAAGGAAAGGCAGCCCTGGACTGCACAAAAATGGTCTTAAGTCAGACTTTCTAATTTGAAGACACCCTTGAAAAATGAGCCTAACACAGAACATTGCATTGCCACCTTTCCAGTGCACCAAAACATGTACATTAACAACATTTAAGGTGCTAAACCATCCTCCTCCCACTGAAGGAAAAAAAAAATTGAAAAGTGCATTTTAAAAAATATTTTGCTTACACCTTTTTTGCCCCTCTCTACTGCATAAAGCAGCATAAACATTCATTTCTTCCCTGCTCATACTGATTTTGCTGAAAGAATTAAAGGTCCCAGTGAACACAAATGGTATTTGTCTCTACTTTGCCGTCTACCATACACTGCACATCACTTCTCAACTGCAATCAAGGTTATGTACATCACAACTATCATCTGGCCCATGCTGTCAACTGATTGTTTCCTGTAGTCCTTTATGCTTTGACCCACTCTACCTTTCATTGTGGCTGAAGCATACATATAGACACGTGTGTAGGTACGCAAAATAAACATCCTGAAAACTATTTCTACTTTCTCTCTCCAAGTCATTCAACACTCTATTACAATGTTTGTAATAACTATTAAAATTCCGGTTGTTGGGAGTACTCTGTCTTGACTGATCAAGTTCTTCTTGACAGTCAGCAACACAGTAAGGGTTCTGGGGAAGACTGGAACATCAAGGAATTAAAAGGTGATGGAGAGAATACTGGCTATTTTTTCCGGTATCAGTTTCACCCAACCAACATCAGGAAAGAATTTTTTCACTCTCGTTGGAAACAAACTATCACTATAAAAATCCTCATTATTTTAAATTGTTCATTTTCCGTTTTCTTAGGTCTTGCAAATGAATGCTTTTCGGGCACAAAAGAAGGGCTATTTCACACTGATGACACTATTTCTGCTTGATAATGGTAGCAATGCTTGGAATCCTAATAGCACACAAGCAGCCATTACCATGAGCACTACAACTATCAAGTAATTCAGTGGTGCCCTGGTGGCAATAATGGGGATGCAGTCAATACACTCAAAGTGCCAGCAATCTCTGTATACCAGCATTCCTGTGATTCAGCACTGCTGGAGCAAAACCAGTAAAACGGTAGCGAGTCTGTTATTTCAGGGCACCTGCAAAACGACAGAAAGTCTCCAGGAAACTCAAGTCCTCTGTATTCTGAAGGAGAGACAAAGAGAAGGATGATGTTACACTAGACCAGGAACTCTATACATTTTTCTCCACCTCAAGCAAAACGTTGAGAGAGAAGCCTACTTCTCAACAGCTCAACTTTAAACCTGAAAGCTGTAACTAACTCCCTCAGTGCTGATAATCCCAAAAGAATCCTCCCAACAGATTGTTCATACCATGAAAGACAATTCAAGATCGAAGGCTTCCTTTGAGCTGCAAGCAGCAGTCATCAAGTCCTGTATCAAGACCAGCAGTAACTACATTACAACTGATAAAAGTAGTCAGCAGGCATGCCCACGGGAAAGGGGGACAGGTGGCTCATCCACTGACACATTTAAATAACAATTTCGGCAATTACAGGAGTTAAAAGAAGCACTACTAAAAAAAACATTTAAATACACCATAGGATTGGAAGATATTGCAGCTTTCAAACTCTTGTCTTACTATCTTCCTGCATTATAATTAGAAGAGTATCAAAGTCCCTCTGTTAAGCTATCCTGTTTTGTTGTCTTTCAATATAAGAGCTGCAGTTAGGAAATTCTTATCAGTGCAGCAATAGTGCAGCTGCCCCCTACAGCAAGTCATGCCACATCCACACCCATCCCCCTGCACACAGAGCAGCTCTAGATCACCCTGAAATGCAGCTTTAGATAGATGTTTATAGTCAAACTGAACCAAGGCAGAGCCAGGAGGGTCTGGGGCCAGGTGATACAGAATGAGCTTAAATCACAATTTTCTTCTATTTTGTATTTCATCCCGCTGTTTGTCCCAGAATTTCCATGCATGCTCCATATTTATCACATCTCTAATAATAACTGAGTTTGTTTTATACAAAGACATTTTGTCTTCCAACTGACATGATTATATACACAGAAGTCCAAGATCTTAACACTATCATTGAAAAAGAAAACAAATACTGAGTTGTTAAGCAAATAATTCTAAACTAGAATAGCAAACAACTTTCAACACAACCAGATGCCAAACAGCTTCATCAATATTTATAGCTTGACATCAATCTGAATTGTACTTTTCAGCTATTTAGGCACCTATGGAATAAGAAGCTAATTTTCAAAAACCTGCTGTATATTCAACAATGTTTTCCCAATCTTTTTCAAAGAAATTAGGCAACACACTTCTTTTTTTTTAATTGCTAAACTCTTTGGTTTGGTTTAAAAGTTCTTAGCAATACAATCCTGGTCTTCAACACTGCAATGTCTGAAATCCTGCTTCAGTTAAAACTCCTGAATGTGAAACTACACTTTCAAGGAGAGTTTTGAACCTGCTCAAGTATACATGAGATCAAGGGCCCAAGTTTTGGCCCAGAATAATTCTTCAGCCTAATTCCCTCCAAAAATGGCAAGGTAATAACTATTTATTATTTCTACCAAAAAATATGCAAGTCTGGTTTTAAGCCACCTACTTGAGATACATGGGAACTGATTTTCAGTCAAGCTCTAGTACCACATTTAAAATCTCTGCATTTCTTTCTGGTTTGAACATTTTTCACTTCTATGTGTTAGGTTCTATTCATCCTTTACTCAGTTGGAAACTGGAGTAGTAAAAATTCTCAGCTTGGTGGTTGCTTGGTTGTTTTGAGCTAAAATTTTTTAAAACTAAGGTTAGTTTTAGTTTATTTACATACCCTTCTGAAGCAAAGGCAAGTTAAATGGATATACAGTATCCATATTCAAGGCAGTACCCATTTATCTATTTACCTAAACTGGAGAAAGTAACATTATCTAGCACTGGATAAGGACAGGATTAGAACTGGAGACAGAACAGACCAATTATGTCACTATACTCTTGCCCTGAGGCCACCATGTTATGCTTTCAGGAGTGTTTTCCACTGTTTATTAGTCAATACCAAAATTATTTGATAGAATGGGACTTCTACTTTCTTCCCTCCCAGCACTGATGACACTTCTCCCAAGCTAACTTGCTTTTCAACCAACAAGAAGTCCTTCTCGATTTGCATCCATTTTCTGCAATACATGAATTGCCAAGGACAAAGAAGAGAAAGTTGGTCTTTGAGTATGAAAGAACGAGGAGTTCACGTCCAGCAGAAGTGAAGGCTATTGGTCAGTTTTGGTTACATCTCTGTGCACTTCAAAAATTAAAAAGGCAAAGAAAGTTCTGGACAGCTAATTTACTGTAACTACATAGTTTTAAAAGTGAGTGAAAGAGACTGTTCTGTAAAAAAACACTTTATCCTCTTTCAAGTAAAATTCAGCAAAGTGAGTGCCATTTAGATACATTAAATAAAATGTTAGGGGAATGTTACCTGTAACAGAAACGTTAGAAAACTAAACTGGAGCGCATCCAGAGAAGGGCAACTAAGTTGGTGAGGGGTTTGGAACACAAGCCCTATGAGGAGAGGCTGAGGGAGCTGGGGTTGCTTAGCCTGGAGAAGAGGAGACTGAGGGGTGACCTTATTGCTCTCTACAACTACCTGAAGGGAGGTTGTAGACAGGCAGAGGTTGGTCTCTTCTCCCAGGCAGCCAGTACCAGAACAAGAGGACACAGTCTCAGGCTGCGCCAGGGGAGGTTTAGGCTGAATGTTAGGAAGAAGTTCTATACAGAGAGAGTGATTGCCCATTGGAGTGGGCTGCCCGTGGAGGTGGTGGAGTCACCTTCATTGGAGGTGTTCAGGAAGAGGCTTGATGGGGTGCTTGGTTGCATGGTTTAGTTGTTTAGGTGGGTTGGATTGGTTGATGGGTTGGACGTGATGATCTTGAAGGTCTCTTTCAACCTGGTGTATTGTATTATTATTGTATTATAAAATCTGCACATATTCTTCATGCCATCACCATGCTGGCCACAGCAAGTGAATGAGCAGAGAATGAAGCACCCAAACATTAATGCAAGCAAAAAACACAGCTATATTAAAAAAAAACCCAACATACCACAAACAAAACACAACAACAAAAAACCAAACCCAGAAATACACTGCACCTCTCTTTAAGCTTTAGTATGCCACTTTATTTTAAAAGGCTAGGAAATACATGAGCAGCGCCTGTATAAAAATCACCACAAAAGACTAAGAGGGGCAGGGGAATATTAGTATAAAGACAGCATCCACCTTTAAAAACTTAATATGAGAAGACTTTCAAAAATATTAAAAATTGATTTTTTTTCCTCCCAAAGTCAATGAAAAAATAGTCTGTATCTTGATGAACAATCCCAAACACAAACTGTGGTTGGATTCTTTTTCGTTCTTGTTCTCCTCAACAAAACCCACACAAACAGAAAGCCTCCGTTGCAAGAACGGACATCTGGTATAATGCAATTAAAATCTGACAAGGCAAAATCTGAGCCATTTGACAAACACAAACAGTTAGAAAGCCAATTTGAACCAAAATTCTTCCCAGAACTCAAATACATATGGAAGGATCTTTATTTAAATTACAATGGCTGTGACAGTAAAACTTCCTGTGTGGACACACATTTGTGCTAATCTTTTTTTAGCTTCTTAGAAGCAGTTTAAATGGAACATGACAATGCAAAACAAAACCTCAAACAAGAATTTTGGAATAAGCACTTTCCAAACACAGTAACATTGCTACTTTTACAGCAACGTTAAGAATATTGTTATAATCACACAAACAGATCTGGAAAAGGAAAATATCAAGGCATAAAAATCCTAGAGAAGGTCATGAAGAAAGGTATTAAAAATCATTACTGTAGATTGACTGTAGATGCTGTAAAGCAACTATTTCATGCAACACGTATTATATCCTTTATTTAAAGTTATTTTCATCAGCCTTGGCTCAAGGATGGATGATAATTCATTTTGGACTGAGATATATATATATTTTATTTTTTTTTTTTTTTGGTTACTGTAAAAAGTGGGGTGAGGAACATATTCCTTTCACCCCAGAGCAAAATTTTCAAATCAAAAATGTATACATATACTTTCTCCACATTTGTATTAAAGACATTGTTCCATCTAACTGCATCTACTGACAGCCTTAACTTACAAATTAAGTTACAGGGTGCTCACAACAAAACCCCCAGACATCTGAAATACTGTTTGACAGTGTTAGGTAAGAAAATGAATGCATAGGTGATTTCACCTTCTATTAGATCTAACTTCTGGAAAAGCTTCCAACTCACACAGTTATGGTACAGTGGTATAAAAATCAGATTCTATTGTTGGCTGTAGTGAGAAAAGTGACATCTACAGTAGTTCTACTGTCTCCATTTTATTTCTAATGATCCAAATATGTCCCAGGAGAGAAGCAAGTGGTTTTCAAATGTACAAGCTGAGCGATGGACATGCTGTGTCTCTTCAGCCACATGCAGCCCTTAAGACATCCAAGCTTAACACGACCAACGTGACACAGGGTGGCTGATAACTTGTACCTCCTGGCTGTAAGAAGCAGCAGGACAAGAGGGCCTACTCTTATTAACACTGGTGAACTGTCCGAGGACGAAAACATATATAGTCCACAGCAGACCAGCAAGTCCCTGGAGCATTACTTTTGTCTCCTAGAGGTGAACCTCTTTCTTACCATGTATATCATACAGCCATACAATCGTGCAGAGGTCACAGGGCCAGGAAAGCTAGCAACGACTGCCTGAAAACAGCCCAGGCATTTCTCAATTCTGATCATGTGCAGATGTACTAGACTAGCCTTAAAACAGCCATACCAGCATACAGCTTTTCAAACATTTAGCTTCTTAATTTTAAAAAAAAAAAAAAAAAAAAAAAAAAAAAATCACACTTTCAATTTGACTTGTGAAACTTTCTCACAAAGCCTACTTTTTTCACATGAAGAACACAGAGAAACGCAAGGCACAACCCATCTCTGCTGCAAGGGATAAAACCGCGAGACTGGAGTAGGAATAAATTTTATCCTAATAGAGAAGAGCTCTCACTACATAAAAAAAACCCACAAAACACCAACACTACTGAAAAACCCTTTGTTGGGTTGTTTTTCACTATAGTACTTTTCATAACACTCAAGAGCTACAACGAAATTACAAAAAATTAAATGCAAGTAAGAACATTAAGGACTTACCTCACGACTCAGATGGCTCAGAGGGCTTCCCCGCACACAGGTAACATGATATTGCTTTATCACCTTTTGCCTAATCCTCCATGAGGCTATCTAAAATTATCAACTCCAGCTTTTGCAACTTTGCTTCTTATCCTTTCATCCGCTAATTAGCTTTTCATCCTTCAATCTTCTGCCCCACAGGGTCGAAATATATTGACTACCAGTTAATACTTCACACATTTATTCTGACCAGTGTTTCATAGTGTGCATCGTGACTGCTGCCTTACACTACCTCCCAGTTCTCCTGACAAGCAGCATGGGTCTTCACAGACTTAAAAGTTAATCTGGGTAAGAGCTAATTTCAGATGCCTTTTACCCTTTTAAACAGATATATTCATTTTTTTAAACAGCAGAAGTCTCAGAACAGCAACTTTCTTCCAAGATTTTTCACAGCAAAACTATTGTTTTTTCTAATCCACAGACATTAAATCAGGAAATACAGGCAAGATATCTGATTTCAGAACTACTAAAGCTGGGGAGGCTCAGAAACGCAATCTGTACTGACTAGCTGAAACTGGAAAAGGTCATCTCCATAGCTCACTACATGGTAAACACAGGGAACATCCAAACTCCAACCACAACCCTGACACTGATGAAAACTTTAAAACCTCAGAACATTCCCCTCCGACATGATGCAAACCATACTAAGTGCAGAGCCACCCGCTCACTCTTGACTATAAGGCAGCAAAGGGAAAAAAATTACTCACTGCCTACTGCTTTAAAGGGGTGGAAAAATAATAAAAATACACAAGCTCTTTGCAGCTCTGCACGAACTCAAAGTGCAATGGAAAAAAGGTATGAACGGTAAAGCAGAGAAATGTAAGGAAGCGCAGGAGTTTTACTGTTTGCTGCAAGCGACATGGAAGAGCAATCGGAATATCCTGACTACTATTACCCTAGTTACCTCACAAGCAGAAATACCAACTTGTCTGACAGTGACAGCTGGTTTAAGTATCAAAAAGTGCCCCTCTTTCTGTTAGCAGATAGTAGTAGAAAATTTAGTTTGGATTCCCAAGAAATTAATTCACCACTCCTATTCCACACATTGCTGAAAGAACAAACAAACTCAGTGTATGTATTTTACCTGAAAAGGGAGACAGTCTTCCTTAGCTTAACAGATACTATCAGCAGGAATCCATGTCTTAGTCTACCATATCTAGTCAAACAATTAGATGTTACTGTTTGCTTAACAACTCCGTGCTACGTTCTCACTATGGGAACTGAAGGCTGACATCTTCTTGCTATTCTTTCCCCAAGACAGGCATAGAATCACAGAATTATTTCTGTTAGAAAAGACCCTGAAGATTATCAAGTCCAACCATAAATCCAGCACTGCCAAATTCATCACTAAACAACGTCCCTAATATTTTGCAAGTAGAATTTCTGAAATTGCAACAAATACATCATTAGAAGCAATTCCAGAGATAATTCCAGTAAGTACATTTGTCTAATCACTAAGGTAACAGAAAACTTTTAAAAGAAATCCACTGGTATATACTATTTGCTAGTACCAGGCGTTTCTTCCCACTTTGTGCTGAATATGCTTGGTGACATGAAGACAAACAATGCCAGTTCTTCACAACGACACATTTACTGATCCAGAAATTATGCACAGAAAAAGACTGTGTGATGAATAAAACCCAGTAAAAACAATTTAATAGCCGTAAGCTGTGAGGTGTATTATCGGTAGAAGTATTGCAGAATTTGTAAATCTTCAGTATAGACAGAATTTGTGGATCTAACAGCAGCACTAGAGAGCCATTACCAAGTAAAGCCATTGCAAAGAAGCTGGAAAATTCCTGTTAATAGGTATAATTACCATTATTACAGAAACCAGACAATATCTATGTATAAAAAGACATTCTGAGCAAGTAAACACAATAATGGCAATAAGTGACTAGGACAAAAGACTCTGCATCCATGCATTCTGCAGAGAATGGAGAATAAAGTAACTGAACCATTATGCAGACTATTAATAAACTTGCTCAAGTCAATAGCTAAGTTCCTTAGCCTTGTTCTGGGATATCCACTTAGAATCATAGAATCAATAAGGTTGGAAAAGACCTGAGAGATCATCAAGTACAACCTGTCACCCAAGACCTCATGACTTTATACGGCTTAAACATAAAACAAATCTGTTCTGCAGAAATACACAAGCTTATTGGATGGAAAAACTTAAACCCATAACAGTGTTGGTCAAAAACCCAAGAAAACAAACCTCATTTGAGCATATTTTCAAATGACTTTTTCGACAGCAGTCTGCTAATACTTTCCATCATTCTGGACGCAGCTCCTCATGCCACTGCTCTACACGCAGCGCTCTCTAAAATTTATTATGCATTGCTTTTGCAAAACAAATTTCCTACTCCCTACAACAGAAAGCAGGTCTAAGGTACAACCATTAAAAATTCTCTTCTGAAGCTCACTCCTCTTCAAATCATCCTCCAACACCGTTTTAATACTAAACACTCATGACCAAGCAAAGCTATGACACACAATTCTACCAAAATGTTTTACTGGACTATTTAGTCACAAACACTCTAGTGGATGAACCCTTTTTGAGTCACAGTTTCAAGATTTAGGTTTTTTTCCAAACATTTGAGCTTATTATTTAAATGACAGCTTACATTTCCAGCTGAATTTGTAGCTATACAGAAAAGGCAGTATCACACCAATTCATAAAGCTGCCTAATCA
Organism: Picus viridis; assembly: GCA_033816785.1. Lineage (NCBI taxonomy): Eukaryota > Metazoa > Chordata > Aves > Piciformes > Picidae > Picus > Picus viridis. The sequence continues at coordinate 21,208,919 of CM066568.1, read as the reverse complement.
AGACAGGCTGACACTTTTATAAGTATTTTTTTTCCTCACTACTTCCACATTACAGGATTGAAGCGATTCCCTTTTACTAAGCATCCCTATAGCAACATTATGACAAGAAACCAAGAACAAGTTCACAAAAGAATTTAAAATTTACCAATTAGCACTGAAACAAGCTCCTATGCATACGCCCGGGCTTGTGTAAAAATGTACATTCACAGAACATTTACGTGCAATGTAGCTGATCGAGATGCAAGCTAAAATTAACGATAACCTCACCTAGTTTCTACAAAGATGGGCCTGCACCTTGATGCCCCCACATCTTCACAGCAGAAAAGGCAACACACACTTACTACTGTTCTGGGTTCCATTCCCCCTTCCCCAGCCTCACTGGTTTGCAGGGTGATTTCTTCACTGCAGAATTTTACCTGCAACTTAGTTAAACACAGGTGAAAAGTCACTCTCACAAACCACTCCCTGAGGTACATCTACATGGCAGTCCCTACGCTAACCACGAATCGGGTAGAAAAAACTGACCTTATCTTTAAATTTAGGACCGCGGGCATGCTGTAGATGAGAGCATTCACCCAGCTTCTCAACAGCGTGTATGTTTCAAGGAATCTGTACCATTAGTCACCATAGGAGAGGAAGGCACTGTTGAGCAACTCCAGTGTAGACAAACTATAGAGCTGCTTGAATTTATGCCGATATTTAACAAACCTGGGAATTTAAGCTGCCATGTCTACACCACTTGTAGCACAAACTAAAATCCGATTCGTCTGGTCTGCACTACTGCTGGGAAATATGAAGTAAAACAGATCTTTCAAATATGGGGCTATACGAACTCTAAAGATCTACCTACTACTTTTCAGAAGGATTCAGATTCTGAAGAGAATGAAATGCAACACTGAATTCTAGTAAGTCATTATTTTTGAAGTTCATTATTGAAACAAAAAAAAGGCTCATTTTACGGAGATAGCTTATCATATACTTCAGGTTAGTGACATGTTAAACATGGAAAAATGAAGTACCGTTTACAGCACTAAGCGTGTCTACTTTAGCTACGAAAACACTTTGTTGGAACTTGGCTTTATTCAACAAGCTTCAGCTCTACCCTGTAGTAGATCCTCCTACATGCATTTTTCATAAAGCAGATTTAGGCTTACAAGATACTATGCTACAAGCAGCGTTACCCACAGCCACTGAAGTGTCTCCAAAAACAAACACTGTTCACAAGCAAAACGAGATCGGTGGAGAAACTTTTTCTGCCTGGGACACGCCGCTGAACACGGTCACTCCTCCCACCCACATACACACAATTTAACTAGCATCATGTTCAACTCATCCAGTGTGGTTTGTAGTGGGATCAACGCAACCTCAAAACTGCCCCCACGCCACAAAAAAGCACTTTTCTCCCCAGCCTCAAAAAGGCTCCCCGGGGTCTTTCCGCCGTTATATACCGGCCTGGGCTAGCAGGCAGGCGGGCGGCTCTTCTCCGGTCTCGGCAGCCGGCCGAGGACACGGCGCTGCGCACCACGGCGCCCGGCAGCGGCCTCCAGCCCGCTCGCGCGTCCCGCCGGGGCCCTGTCGAGAAAACCAGAGGGGACGGCGCGCGGGGAGGAAGGGGGGGGGGGAACCCTCAGCGACGGGGCGCAGCGGCGGCGGGCGACGGCCGCGCGTGAGGCGGGCAATGGGGAGGGGGCGGCGCGAGCTCGGCTCTGCCCCGGGACAGGCGCTCGCGGACGCGCAGGGGGAGCAGCAGGCGCCCCGTACGCCGTTGGGGCAGCGCCCTTGAGGCGCCGCTCAGGGCCCCTCCCGCTAGCCCGGCCCCCCTTCCCGAAGCGCTGTCGTTCGTGGAGGGGGAGGGGGCGCGCGCGCTCGGCGCCAAAGGCCCCTCACAGGCGGTGCGAGGGTCCTCAGGGCGGGAAGGGCCCCGAAGGAGAAACGTAGCCCGCCCGGTGGAGCGGGTTTGGAGTTGGGGGGCCCTGTCCTGCACTTACCGCTGAGGTGCCGCCGCGGTGCGCTGAGACCCCTTCTTCTCAGTGCCGGGGGCGGGTCTGCCCGCCTGCCCGGGAAACACAAACCCAGGAAACAAATGCGAAGAAGCTGTGAAAAACACCCCCCACCCTCCAAGAAAACACCACCGAAAAAAAAAAAAAAAAAAAAAAAAAGAAAAAAAAAAAACTTTCCTCGCCGCCGTCTCCCTCCCCCGAGGAGCACGAACCCAAACACACCGAGACACGCCCCCGCACCGCCCCTCGCACCGCCCATTGGACGGCGCCCCGCCAATTCCCGTGCTGAGTGGCTACTCCGCCTGCTCGTCTTCTCCCTCCGCTCTCCTTTCCGCCCCTACAAGCTACCCATTGGGAAGAGCCTCGGGGATCTCCCCGCCCATTAGCCATGGTCCACGTCAATCACAACGGACCACCCGCCTCTCGGAGCTTTTAATTGGACTGCCGCGTCACTACCCCTCGCTAATTGGCTGTACTTGCTGACTGTCATCGGATAACATTACACCCCCTCCGCAACTCTCACTTGCTCCCACCCCTTTTTCCTTTTTGCCAGTCGGCTGCGAGATTTGCCCCTTAAATGGGGCACCCGTTCGCCCGCCCCTATTTGCCCCGCCCTTGCGCTACAGATTGGGTTGTGGGCTGCACCTTTGGACACCATTCGAGAGAGAGTATGTCCATTACACCATAACAGCCTAAACACCCGCCCACCGAACTGCTCTTCTAGACAGCCCCTTCACGGCGGCACTCGGGTTCTCCTTTAGCTGAAGCGGGAGACGAGATTACGTCACTGTGCTTGCTTCATTTGCGGGCCCCAAGGGCTTGTGACAGGCAGACGAGATAACGACTCGGGCCGCGGCTATCGCCACAGACTGACACCGCCACACTTCTCTCATCCCAGCAACATTTACCTCTTGTTCCGCTCCGCCCCTCTCCCCCCCTCTCCTCCCCTCTCCTCCCCTCTCCTCCCCCCCTCTCCTCTCCTCTCCTCTCCTCTCCTCTCCTCTCCTCTCCCCTCCCCTCTCCTCTCCTCTCCTCTCCTCTCCTCTCCCCTCTCCTCTCCTCTCCTCTCCTCTCCTCTCCTCTCCTCTCCTCCCCTCCCTCCTCCCCTCCCCTCCCTCTCCTCTCCCCCTCTCCCCTCCCCTCCCCTCCTCTCCCCTCCCTCCCCTCCCCTCCCCTCCCCTCTCCTCTCCTCTCCTCCTCTCCTCCCCTCTCCTCTCCTCTCCTCTCCCCTCCTCCCCTCCCCTCCCCTCCCCCCTCCCCTCCCCTCCCCTCCTCCTCTCCCCTCCCCTCACGGACACGCCAGCCCTGAAACAAGGAAGGTGCTAGTCGTGTAACTCGAGTGTCCATTGGCAACAGGCCTACGCCTCCGCAGCCAACTGGCAACTACCCCCATGTCACCCGCCGCATGACACTACACACATAGGCGGGCGGGGTGGGAGCGCGGAGTAAGGGCATGCGTTTGATTGGTGAATTTCACTGTCAATCTCCCTAGAGCACCGGGAATGGGCGCGGAAGCAGGTGCCGTGTCGCGTGACGTGAGGGACGGGGCGGCCCCACGTGTGCCGGGTAGTTGCGCACGTGACGGGGCCCATGAGAACTCAGTGGCATCCGTTAGGGAGAGGGAGGGGTCGGCCAGAGCGGCTCTCGGCGGCGGCGCCGTGGGCTGCCTCGAAGAAGACTCTCCTGCTGCCCTTCCTGTTCCTTTAGGGTTTGCTTTTAACTGTGGAGGCTGGTCCCCGCCGGCCTGAGGGCGGCCTTGGGGTCACCAGTGATCTCTTCTGGCCGGATTACCCAGCAGAATGGAGCGTTCCTGAGGGCTGAGATTAGCTCAGCCTTCGGCTTTCACAAAGCGTTTTTTCGCCCTTGAAGCTTTGAGAGCTGGCTGTGGTTTCCTTTGGAACAACGCTTGAGTAAGCCGCAACGCTTCAGGCAGCTCGGTCCAGAATATCTACAGTTTCTTCATTTTGCAGGCTTTCTGGGGTGAAAGTTGCTGAAAGCTGTGATCAGGCAAACCTGTGTAAAACGGTTTTGCAGTAACTACATTATTATTCATAAATATAATGGTTAAAAATAAAGCCTGATTTTCAGTATCTATGGAGTGGGCCGCAGAAAAAGGCCTACAGGGATGGGGCAGTGGGGGACTGAAGCAGGAGCTTGTCTGGGAACACTTTGTTGGGAGACAATGAAACCAGCGGTGAGCTGCAGCGTGGGCTGGAAGGGTTTCAAGAGGAGGCGTGGGGCAGTGCTGCTGGGTCTCAGGGAAGGAAGAAAATTTGAGATACATATAGGACACACATGGGACAAAGCAGGGATTAGAGGGTTTAGGATAAGCAGAGAAGAGCATGGCCAGAGGATTAAGTAAGTCTCTGAAACCGATGGAGAAAGCAGGTAGGGGAATGCATGGAATAACTGATGCATGTGCAAGACAAACTAGGAGGAAAGACGGTATCCTTGCTTGTACCAAATACTTATGGTCATTTATCGTTCTCCTTATTCTCCAGTGTTTTTGAAGACTTCTCTTAGGGGCTTTCACTTCCTGACCTCACCCAGGGCTGTATGCTAATGATGTCTTCATTTGATCTCTTCTGGAGAATCCTATTACAAGTTGATCAACAGAATAGTGGGGCAGCTGAAAATACTTCCTTGGTCCCAAAAAATAACGACAGAGATGCAACATAACTGACATATTTGTGAACAAGTCTGTGGATGTTTAGATGTAGTCTGTGTTGGAAGAGCCAGTGCCCTTCACAGGTTAGTCATCACCAGGAGGGTCAGCTGCCAGCGCGGCAAAACAACGTGCTGCTAGCAGTGGCAGCACATACGAGGTACAATGCAAGATAGTAAATGGCAGTGAATCTTTTGATGGCTTCCCCATTCAGTAATGGTAATTGATTTTTACATTGATGGGGGTGGGGGAGGGGGAAGAGCCCTATTAATATGAATAAGACCTTACACTGGGTATATTCGTAGTTGTTACTGTGGTGCTTTAAGGAATGCAAAAGGCACTGTATGAATCAATATGAAATGTTGGTGTAAATTGAGGATGCACCTCATCTCTGCTCCTTGTTTATTCACTGAGCTGGAGCCGTCTATAGCCAGGTGCAGTTTTCTTGGTGTAAGGAGAAATCAGTATTATACCATGAGTACACACTATACACAAGTGTACTGCTGTGCAGATTGCACACACTTGGAGCAAGAAGCTGACCTTGTCTTTACACATGTGCAAGAAGCTGACCTTGTCTTTACACATGTGCAAGAAGCTGACCTTGTCTTTACCATAAATTAAAAGAATAATAATTTTTCCCTGGTTAGACTTCCTTTCTCCTTTCTGGTGTTCTTTTGCAGGTTTTTCCTTCATGTGTTTTGCTCAGGATTTTGGTGTGCTGGTAGCAGCACATGGAAAGCCAGGTGAAGTGATACAATTTATTTTGATAAGCCTAGGAAACCAGGTATTTTCATTGCAGGGGAGCAGAGGTTACCATGCTCCATTATCCCTATGGTTTCACACTCCAGAACAAATGTGAACTCTAGAATGCAGATTTTCTTGGTTCGCCTGGAGTGATAATGGACGATTTAGAAGTTCCCACCCAGATTCACCTGTGGATTTGGGAGGTATCACAACTCCCCAGCTAATTTCTGGCTTTCAAAAGAGTCCAAATGCTTGTGAACAAAGTAGTTTGTTTTGTTTTTAATACCTCCTCCATGTCCACTTCTGTCCAAAAATGGGACCAAGCTGGCTCATGAAACTGCATTTTTTCATCCACTGGATGTCAGTGTTACACTACCAGTGGCATGCATTACTAGGTACTGGGAACGGTTTGGCTTCTTTGGGGTAAGGACTTCGGGAAGATCTTTCCTCTGTAGTAGAAAAGGGATGTGAAAGAGCGTTGAAGATTGGGGGAATGGACCCACCACAGTACGAATGTGCTCCCTTTGGCTTCTACAAAGCAGGCTGGGACCCTGCTAGCAACCATCCTGCAAAAGTATCAAACCTCACGGGGACAGACACACTTCAGTGTTGGGATCGATTCCACAACCTTCTGACAATTCCAACCTCACATCTTTATGCTGTGACAATACTGGGCCTCTTCTTATCCTATAATTGTTTACTTGTGATAGTGGTGAGACAAGTAATGCTGCCCCTGCCAGGGATACAGGGCAAAAGGTTGCACGAAGGGACTTCTCTGAACGAACAAGGACGACTGAAAGCAGGAATGAGAAGGGACAAAGCACTGGAAGCAGCTTTGATATTTCAAGTTGGGTGTCAGGGTTTTTGTTTTGTTTTGGTTTGGTTTTTTTTTTAGATCTGACACTGGTTTATTATTTCTAACAGTGCCCTAGCATCATTTTTCACAGGCTTGCTAGGTTTTTTAAGCTCCTGTACCTGAAGAAACTCTGGATAGTTGTCAGTAAAAGATCTGATAGTGAAAAAGTCTTTGCTAAGCTGCCTTTTTTTTCTGCTTCAGACACTTTAAACAGCAGCTAGCTAGTGGGCACAGAAAGTAACTGGTTAGTTCCCTGTGTCACCATCGAGAGAGGTTACTCTTTGGAAAGCCACAGTGAAGTGTGTATGCTTATGCTCTTTTTGGTGCATTATGCTTAAGCGTTCTGGTGGGGAATGTGGTGTTTAACATATGATCCAATGCCGTACTTTATCTGTGACTGAAATGCAGGCAGCACTGGAGGAGAAAATTGCCGTTGTTGAAGAGATGATTCATAGAAATGTAATAAAATAATTGATGTTCTCTTGTTACATATAAAGGCAGGCTGATTAGGTTATTCTCTTGCTTATTTCTTTCATCTGCAAGCTGCTTTTTTATCTATCCATTTCCTAGAAGATTTCAGTGAAGTTTCAGCAGGCGTCTGACATCAAAGTACCAGAGGAATAAAACATTAATATTTGGAAACATGTTGATACTTTTTAAAACAACAATTATCCTTACTTAAAATTATTTGTGCTAATAATTGCTTTCAGAAAAGACATCTGCTAAGGATCCTGCCTTTCCTATTCCTTCAGCTGAGTGGTGAGAAGATCTCTCAACCATTGTCCTACATCTTTCACACAGCTTTTCAGGGATCAAGCAAAAGAGAGAGAAAGTCATACTTCATATGCCTGTAAAAATGGGGAGAGGAAAAAGAATTTATATTTTAAATAGAGAAGAGCAGATTTCAACCCAATTACTTTTTTTTTCCTTTCTAGGTCACATATAACAGCAGAGAACAAACACAAAAGAACAAATGAAGGAGGAAAAAAAAAAAGTGCTAGAATTAAATTAAATAGCAGAAGAAAATTAGGGAGATAATGTCAAATGCAATTTCAAATGTGTATGTTGTGCTACCATAGGTTGTGGTTATCTTAAGGTCTTTTCCAACAAGACAATTCTGTGAAAATAATGGCTGTTAGTGCTTAGCAACTGAGCTTTAGGCCCCAATCAGACATCTTCCACATCTATAACTGTTTGCAATGTAATAGGCTTATTTTGACACTACCTATTTTGATGTGTCCTACTCAGGAAAGACATGCAGCTGCAACACAATCGAGCAGTTTGAGCCCGTCTTGGGCAAAGTGCTTAGTTTCAATTGGTCGTGCTGTCGCACTCACATAACACCAGTGGAAGGGAAAGGGGGAAAGAGAAGGTTGTCAGCTAAAGGGAAAAAGTTACTAACATGATGGCAGTGGTTTTAAATGGAGAACAATTTATAATAGTATTTTGCTTTCCTGGAGGCAGAATTAAAACAAGGCTTCATTAGCATTATTTGAAGCTATTTTAAATACTGCCATTTTCAGCAAAACTCTCTTTACATGTGGGGGGGGTTTAATGGGACAAAGGCAACAGGAAAATGTTTTGAAGAATTCTGTATTCTTTTACCCAAACAGTCTTCTTATCCCACCCCCATTTTTTTCCCCTCTGTTGTCAGAGGAAGATGACTGCTTCGTGCTTTCAGTGCTGGAAATGAGCTAGTGTGCACATAGGAATTATTGGTTAGGACTGAGCAGTTGTGCTGAAGCTAGAGGTCACTTGGCTCTTCAGACAAGCTTTTGTTTACCATTTAAACACCTAATTCCACCAGCTTGGGCAGAGCTATGATACTCAATACCAGTCAGAGCCTGTGCAAAACTCTTTTGAGTCCCCTTTAGCTAAATGAAAACTGAAGTATAGGTATATGGAAGCAATTATAGTATTTTACTGTTTCAGGTCCACCTTCATCATCAGGACAGCATTTGACAGCTAGATGTAGGGTGACTGCTAACAGCACTTTTTCCTTCCACTTTACAAGGTTCAGATCTACACTGGAGTTTTTATTTTTCCCAAGCTAACCAGTTTTATATGTAGTTTATGGACCAATTTATGTCACCCAGCCCTGTCACAACAGAATAATCAGGTATGGAAGAAAGAAGAGGGCTGGGCACATTCCTGCCAGCTTCTTCCTTATGCTTCAGGAGCTATGTACATGCCCATGCACTTGCAAGAGGGGAGGGAATAAGGAAACCTACATCTGATAATATCACACAAGTCTGATTCATACTGGTGGAGGGCAAAGATCCCACCTGCACTTCTATCCCAAACTCTTATTAGGCCCACAAAAGCCTATGTGTTTTTTTTTAATTGTTATTATTTTCTGGGAGTTGTAGCTATATAGTAATTTAAGATGGCAGGTTTCCAAGGCTTTGCTGTGGTTCTAATTAATTTGGTATGCTGTTTAATTTTTAACTCAAGCTTTTCTCCCCCTCATATTCAAAAGAGCTCCTATTGTCCTTTATTATTAATGAGATCAAAGCAAGCAGAACGGCTGCCATTTCTCTTTAGTCTGTGGAAGAGGGACTGTCCACAGTGCAAAAACACAGCACTGTCTGCACTTGTCAGCAGAACTGAAAGCAACACCGTGGGCAAAGCAGCTGCCCTTCTTTGGTCTAGTGAGCTGGACACAGACAGTGAGCAGGAATAATGCCCTGCAAGAAAAACATAGTAGGAAACAAGGAGTGGGACCTGGAGAACAGGGGATAGACTGAAGAGCTACTGGAGAATGGTGTGGTGGTGTGCCCAGAATGCTCAGCAGAGAATCGGGGGGGAATCAGTTTCATTTACTAGTTTGTAGAAAATTGTGCATCCTTCAGGCAGCCCAGGTGAAAAAGAAAAAAAAAAAACCACAGAAGTTGCTGCCAGTTTTGATTATGGATTTAAAGCTCCAATTTAACTGTTTAAACTCTCCCACACTTTGGATGGTGGCTACATTATTGCCTCTTACAGGCTTAATTTTCTTCCCAAAGTTTCCAACCTGGTGTTTGATAGGGAAGCATAAGAGTTACCTTTTTATTAAACAAACAAAAGTACAACCCCAAAAATAAAAATCCAAGCTCAAAAACTGCAAACAAAACCAAACCCACAAAACAATACCAACCCCCCAATCTCTGAGTGTTTAACTGGACTACTTACTGACACTTGCAAATGGGCCAAAATCAGTCCTGGCAGGACCTGAGAACAGAAAGTGGAAATACTTCAGGAAGGGAGTATCGTAAGTAAGAAAGATGGAGAAGAAAACCAGCTGAAAGACAGCATAAAACTGGAATCAGTATAAAAATGAGGTTACTGAAAATCTCAGTGCAAGGCAAAATGAGGATGGTGGGAAAAAATGCGGGGAAGATGTTATACGCTAGGGAGTGGGAAGCTATATGGGAGGTTTCTTGGATGTAGGGCTGGCATTGCACACAGAAGGGTGTTATTCTGTCCCTCACACAGAGTTCTCATCATCTGCAGTCTTCTTCAAGCCCTTGCATCATCCCTAACCATCTGCAGGGAGTCCCTGGCAAGGACCCTGCAGAGATAGCTGTGTGGAAAGGCAGAAGGGAGATGGATAGCAGCTATGGTCTATGAGTACCAGGAGGAAGAACTATGAAGGAGAATGTCCCAGGGTCACCCTACGCAAGGTCAGGTGAACGCTGAGGAAGGCGTCAGCAGCCTTTCCCATGACTTTGCCTCTGGCAGCTGCAAGAACAAAGAACAGCAAAGCTGGGTGGGCCAAGCTCTTTTTTATTTACTACTCTAACCTGAGTTACTTGCAAACTCCACAACTTGCTGTCCCAGCTTTGCTTCTGCAACAGCTGGCAGCAAACTCAACCCAGCTTCGTGAGTATAGCTTTCCCTGTCACCTCCTCCAAGGAAGTCTGCCAGCAGCTTATCTGTGGCTGCCACAGGATCAGCTGCTGGGAGGCCGAGGTGGGGCTGTATTGGCAAAACCCCTAGGCGGACTCCTGGGAGCAATTATAAGACCTATTGGTCCTGGGAGATGATCTCTTAAGAGACACTGATAAACTGTGCACAAGCAGCAGTGGAGGAAGACTCATTTGCTCCGGGGCTACAGCAGTATTTGGCTCACTGCCATTTTCTCTTTGCGTAAGAAGGAAAGGTAATGGAGATTGCAGTGGATTTCATAATTTGTAAATGACCCTCCTCAAAACACCATGTTTTCCTTTGCTTGGGAAAAGGCAAGCAAAAATTCCAGGGTTTCCCTGCTAATCTTGCCCTAAAGTAATGCCTGGATTGCTAGAGTAAAGTCAAGAGTTCATTGGAGCTTTATTTTTCTGAAAGAGAGCGAAATGGGCTTTCTTATGTGACTGCTGTTCTGGATTCAAGGACCTTCTAAAAAGAAAGGATGCTCTGTCTCCAGAGCCCTCATCAGCTCAGTTCTATCCTTTTTGCTTCCACTGCTTGGACCACACAATTTTTGCTGCTGGATTGGTGGTCATATAGGACTTTATAGATCCGAAACTGGGCCTGGTAGCTATTGTAACCTCCAGGTTACGATAGATACTAGGGTAGTGCTAGTGCACAAAGAGCAAGGCAAATCAGAATGGTCCAGGCTGAAAGGGACCACCAAAGGTCATCCAGTCCAACCCCCTCTGCAGTAAGCAGAGGCATCCTCAACTAGATCAGGTTGCCCAGATCCCTGTTGAGCCTCACTTTGAATATCTCCAGGCATAGGGCCCCAACCAGCTCCCTGGGCAACCTGTTCCAGTGTTCCACCACCCTCATAGTAAAGAGCCTAACATCCAATTTAAGTCTGCTCTTCTCCAGTTTGAAACCACTGCCTCTCATCCTATCACTCCAGGCCTTTGTAAACAGTCCTTCTCCACCCTTCAGGTACTGGAAGGCCACTATTAGGTCTCCCCAGAGCCTTCTCTTAAATACACCTCTACGCTACTCTTCCAAGACATCCCAGCCCAGGGCTGCATTCAAGAAGACAGGGAGGCTCTGTTTATCAAGGAAGCCCAAGAACATCTGTTGCAGCAATTGCTTTTACAGCAGTATTCAATGCAAAGACCCTACAGCATTTCCAAGGGTGTCCTCATGTTAACAATGCTACTGTGCACGGGTGAATTCCCAATTACTTATACCAAGCAGTACTTACCTGGAATATTTTGAAACAGGATGGAACCTGCCTGGGACAACACCCTCCTTTTGGCTTCAGGGTACAGCATCTGTAGCTGGCGCCCGTGTTTGTCTGTCTCTCTCTTTGTTCTTGTGAGTCTGTCTCCTTGGATGCAAAGAGGAAGCTGTTGGTCACACTGTGCTGTCAGTAGCTCCAGTGTAAATCCAGCATAACCCCACTGGGTGCAGGGTAATTAATCTGGATTTGCCAAAGCACAACTTCTGCTCTGTAGTCGAATTAACGTCTTTAAAAGTGGTTTGGAAGTTGGTGAGAAACTAGTAGAGACTCCAACTCTCCCTTCCAGAAAACTTCTGATTAATTGAAGCGCTGCAGTCACAAACACAGCACAAAGGCGGTGACTATATTATTACAGTGTCCTCACGGGGAGAGGGCAATGGCAGACGCTTCGATAAACCAGGAGACAGCTCATCATTTTGGTGCAATGCCTGTCAGAATGTCTACCTACTGTACCTCTCTCAAAAAAAAAAAAAAAAAGGCTATTTTTTAACTTCCTCCCTTTCCTGTGAGGTCTATTACACTGTGAAGGAGAACCTCAACAAGCAGTAGAATAATTCTCCAGGTTCTGGAAAAGACACATTGGTGAATTGCGTCGCATTGTACTTGGGCAGCGGACCAGATGACCCAGTGGCCTTTTCAGTTTCTGATGTCTATGATTATTGCAGTTATACCTCAGGACACTAAACAGAGCCATTTTCAGTGGCAGCAAAATGTCCCTAATGGCCATGCTAAATCAGAGCAATTGCTCCTCCTGCACACGTGTTGTGCACATAGCCAAACAGCTACAAACGATCCTACTTTGTTTAGATTTGCAGTTCTCTGTTTCCTCTAGCGGTAGTGCTCAGCACAAGGGGACTGGCAGCCAAGGCAAAGAATTTCTAGTAGGAGATTAAGGATAACTAAGGAAATGGTTGCATGACCTATAAAGAGAGGATCATAAATATTGCAACAATAAAACCAATAGCTTTTTCAAAGTTTAAATAGCTTTTCTTTTCAAACACTTGAGGTAAATGCCCTTTTCCCAAGGTTGTCTAGCAGCTACACCTTCAGATTTCACAGTTTCACCAAATACACTGTAATTTCTCAGGGAGCTAGCTTTTCCTTTTAATTATCTTTCTTTGTGGAAGTGTGCTCTCTGCAGAAGTTAGGCCCCAGCTACCTGGAAGTTCCTTATTATTTCCTCTGGTATGGAAGTTTCAGAAAAGCCAGAGCATAGAAATGATAAACCAGCCCCCTGCAATTCTTCGGCACAACACCCACCAAACAATGCAAGAAGGAGCAAGTATGGTTCTGCCCTTCAGCAGCAGCACTTACACCTTTTCTTGTGTCCTAGGGGGAACCTCAGACACAGGGATCTGCCTACATAAACACACAGGTGTAACATTTATATTCTTCCCAAATGTGCAAAACCCCAGCCCTGGGCTGCCGCAGCTCTGCAGATACAGGCAACTGGCATTCCTACCCCACACTCCTAGTTGGTGTGCAAGACAGAGCCTTGGTTTCTAATGCCTTGTGTCAGATCCAGCCCTGTAGTAAGCAGTCTGTTCTCTCATGTGCTCGATTCCCTCCCCTGCATTCTCCATCCTACCTCTAGCCTGTAGAGAGTTTGGGAGAAGCACAGACCAACGTGTCCCACCAGCTGTATGACAAGGATGCAGTTCTCACAGAACTGTGCCTATGTCACCTCATGTTCTCATGTTCATTTAGGTTGTATGTCTTAGCGCTTGACTTGGGAGTACTGCTTTGGGCACCTTTAAATAAAAGGCCACAACAGCTACCACAGCACAAAGGCTAGAGAGTCGTGACATTAGTGCTTCATCCTGCAATCAGTCAGCTATTGGTGTGACTGCAGAAAGCAGTATTCTTCCTGTAACAGCCACTTCAGTTTGGTGAATCAAATAGCTGAAGAAACAAGGGTGTTCATTCAGCCCACAGCAGGCATGTGCCATAGCCATCCCCAAGCCCATGCAAAATGCCAATCAGTCCACAGCCCATTTTCTTTCTTGCACATCAGAAATTTACTACTCGGAAGCTTCTTTACTTTAAATGAATTTAAAAAGCAAAGGACCCCCTGAATACAGCCAATATTCACAAATGGAAAACATCCTTAGCCTGACCTCCCTGATGCTTCCCTATGCACTGTGTGTATATGCACTAAAATCCAATCTTATGGGTTTCAGACCCTCTATAATAGCAACAATCATTATTCAGCTGTCTTAGTTTGCCTCTATGCTGTCTGCACAAACTCTTCTTCCTTGTTTTCCTGCTTATGTGCCATTTCACACCCCCACTGTCTATAAAATCATGGCTTTCAGTACTCTTCACCACCTAGAAGCTGCAGCTTTCTACCTGAGACAGGCAGAATGGCTGGTTTATGCCTACGGTTCTCCTACAAGTGACATATCTCATGTTTTAGAAGAAGAAAACAAAACAAGTCACATGAAAAGGCATTGATACTACAGGCAGACAGGCTGGAAAAGGAAAGAGAGGCATGGGTAAGAACATCTCCAAAGCTTTATGAATTTAGGATACACCAGCTACTCTGCCCTAAGTTCTTGTGCAGATGCTTTTGAGCTGCTGTTCCTTTCTTCCCTATCGGGCTGAAAATCATTGCAAATTTGCCCACACTGGGAGTGAGAATAGAGTAGCTGGGGTGCTGGGTGTTATGCTGTTGTTTTCTGTACCCTAGTTCCCCAAGTACACATGCCCAAACCTGCAAGAAAGATCAGAAAGAGATGTTGTGCAAAGCATTAGGTAAACATCTTCCAGCCTTGTTACATGCATAAAGGCCTTGTTTCATCTACACCCATAGGATTCTTTTCCAAAATGGTTCTTATACTCACTGACTGTACTTTTCCTCAGCCCAGCTTATTAATGAGGATTCCAAAATTCAGATTTCTCCACCAGGCTAAGGGCAGGGGATTTGAGGTTGAGGGACACAAAGAGGTCATTCATTCTGGGACTGCCCCCTGATTTTGAAAGAGCACAGACAAAAGTGTCAAGAGACAAGGGAAGAGTGTAGTACTAAAGTAGCAGTGAAGCAAGGGGAAGGACAAGTTTACCTTACTTTCTTGAAGAACCTCCCTAAAACAAGTGCAGAAAAAGAAAAGACATTAAGGCATGGTGATACCAACAGTATAAAGAAAGAGGCTGAGGATCCACAAAGCCCTCACATACCCTGTGAAACAAGCTTGGATTAGACTCCGCTTAAAGAGTATGAATACAGTTGCTATGTGGCCTTTAAATGCTGAAAGACAAAGATTTTGTTTCCTGTAAATACTTTTTCCATGTACTTGAATACCCCAAAGTAAAATAGAGGCTGGATTTATTAGGAAACATGGTCAGGAATTTTAAAGCAGGCTTTTTGTACACACAAACAAAGGGAGCAGGGGAAACAAGAGCTTGGGAGTTACTTAAATGTCAAGGATTACATTGTAACAGGTAAAACTGAAATCTAGCAGAGGGACTTGGTTTCATAAATGAAATGTCACTGCTGATGGGTGCAAATCATATAAGAGAGATGGAAAGGGAAAAAGAGGTGGCACTCTGTCAGATGCATTTATAGCTGCAGCAAGATACAGTTCAGCCACAAGGAGAACAGTAGTAAAAAATAAATACAGAAAAAAATGAAGTGGACATCTGCTACAGCCTACTCCAGCAACGAGAGACCAGGAATGAATTCATCTCTCTCAAGGTACTCCAAGACACAGGACACTGTACTTGTGGGGAGTTTAGCTGCCCACACATCTTTTAACAAGCACCACGAAACACCAGCCAAACATGTTCATGTGTTACACAGCAACCTGCTCTAATCCACAGGCCAGGTTCTTGACAAATAAACAAGAAAAATCCCCCAAACCCTGGAAGTGTAGCTGAGAAATTAAAAGTGACACCAATAAACTATCTGAATGTAACATAGTAAGGAGTTTATTTGTTTGCCTTAGAAAAGGTCCCTGGCATAATTCATTGGACACATACACATTAAATATACAAATGCATACCAAAAGAAACCCAGAAGGCATGCATTCAGTCAAGAGGCTCATTCAGAACCACTCCACATTTCATGCTAGAAAAACCAAGCCATGAGCCCCCGCTTCATTATTCTCTGTCCAAACCCAAGACCACGAGTGTCGGCTCCATGGTAGGCCGCACAGACAGGAAACCTGGCCTGACAAGCCAAAAAGTAAATGAGATCCAGAGAACAGGCATCCTCTTGAGATTGTCCAGGATCAGGCCAAAGAAAACTGATCTTGTTCTTTAAAACAGCAACAGAACAACAAATGTCTCTCATTTTTCCCATCCCTGTTGGAAGTTAGTGACTTGGCTGCAAGAGGTGGCATCTTGGGCACAATGACAGCTGATTTGAAGGCTGCTGTAGGTCCTGCTGTACCTTCAGCTTCCGCTAACAGGCTTCTAACAGAATTCATAACCACTGCTCCATGCCCCTCTGCCCCCCAGCACCATCAACCACATTTTATTTGGAGAGTGATAGTCATTTTACAGGTCACAGCCTCAAGTTTCTAGCACTCATCAAGAGGCACAATTAGCAAAACTCGTCAAAATAAATGCGGTCAACCTCACCCAGACTCACATCTGTTGCCATAGGAGCAGCCAAATAGTCCCTCTTCAGCTGATCTTATCTTCAGGGAAGAACGAGTTCCACCAGAGTCTTAAACATCAACCCTGGATCAGCAAGGCTGGATGCATCCCCAAAGAGTCACGCTGAGTTTAAGAAGCAGATTCAGATCATGCAAGAAAGCAACTTTGCTCTCTTAAATTAAGTAATTAAACGCCATGTGATAACCCTAAGGAATTCTGCTAGCCCCTGGAGTCAAGGCATGAGACTTGACCTCTGCAACAAGAGAAGGAATTTAAAAACAAGTGAACTTTCATGAAGTAGTGTGGCAACAAAACAGAAGACAGACAGATGAGAGAGCCTCTCTGCAAATGAGATCCTGTTAGTTGACAAGGTTAAAGAAAAGTGCTCTCACACCTGTCACAGGAAAGAGAAAGTGAAGTAGGTTAACAAGTAAGCACAGTGAAATCACTCCACCCAAAATGAAGCAACATAAAACCAGAGAGAGGACTTCCTGGAAAACCTGACCCTATATATCTCTCAACATGGTACTAATTAGTTAATTAGCCTATTGCACAAGTAAAAAATAAATAAATATTTTAAAAGTCTGGGAGAACAGGGAAGCACCAGATGACAATGTTCTGTTCTGAGCAGAATGAAAAGTGGAACAGTGTTGGTCTGATCAATTTACCTCTAATCTCTGCTAAAAAAGTGAAATAAATACAAGGGGAGAAGAAAAATAATCTCCCAAATGTCAGGAGAATAACAGAAGCATAGGAAAATGAAGCTATTTTAGACAAGTCTACAAACATACATGGGGTACCTTTTGGCACAGGAGCTGGACACCTGAGGCCAACTGGCTAACTCATGCATTAAGTTGCCTCTAGTCCAAGTGATGGTGTCATTTCCAGCACCTCTTTTCTCCCACTACCAGGAATGATTTTATAAAACACTGCTGATAACAGGAGCTGGCAGACCCAGCTGGAAAACTACAGCTTGTTGCCAGGTGGGTATATAGAATAGCTATATAGAGTAGCAAGCATTTAATCCACTGAGCAAGGATGAGTATGCTTAGTAGAGGGTAGAGTACCTTTGGTATTGTAGGGTCTAAAGACATTTTACAGGGCAAACTCAAGCTTGTCATTCAAGTTAAACACACTTCCAGGAATGGCAATTAATCAATCAATCAATAAGGCTGCCCAGAGAAGGGGTTGAATGGCCATCCCTGGATGTATTTAAAAGCCATTTAGATACGGTGCTCAAGGATATGGTATAGTAGTGACCCTGACAATGTTTGGACTTGATCATCTTAGAGGTCTTTTCCAACCATGCTGCTTCTGTGTGTGTGATTTTATCACAGAAACATTCAGGTTGGAAAAGACCCCCAGGATCACCAAGTCCAACTGATAAACTTGCTCTACAAGGTTCACCCCTAAACCATATCCCCAAGCACCACAACCTTTAAACACATCCAGGCTTGGTGACTCAACCACCTCCCTGGGCAGCACATTCCAATGCCTGACCACTCTTGCTGTGAATTTTTTTTCCTAGTGTCCAGTCTAAACCTGCCCAGTTGTAGCTTGGGGCCATTCCCTTGTGTTCTATCACTAATTACCTGAGAGAAGAGACCAGCAGCAGCCTCTCTACAATGTCCTTTCAGGTAGTTGTAGACAGCAATGAGGCCTCCCCTCAGCCTCCTCTTTTCCAAACTAAACAGCCCCAGCTCCTTCACTTGCTCCTCGTAAGATTTATTCTCCAGGCCCTCCTCCAGCTTCATTGCCCTCCTCTGCAGTTGCTCCAGCATCAACTACAGACAGCTGTTTCAGTGCAACAATCACTGCTGCAGCCCAGCATCTAGAATAGTCTTTTGAACAGCTTGCTCTGCATTGAGAGTGCAGCAGTTGCCCTTCCTGTGAATTCCTTGTGCAGTGAAAACCCAAATGGTTTCTGCAAAGAAAATGAAAGACGACAAAACCTGTGGGTTTTTTCTGTTGTCTGTATAGTTTTGGGGCAAGTAGGTCTGTTAGTTTTCAGGTGTCTACTTACAATTAGGATTTTTTTTTTCCCCTAGGTATCACAAGAAGGCTTATATATGACAGCAGAGTATGTCATCTAGATGGCAAGAAAGCAGAGTGAAACATGAATCTGCACACTGAAGAAACAAAAACAACCTGCTTCTCCACTCTGTTAATGAGAACTGGAAAAGGGCCAGTGAACAAGAGGACAGAGGTGTCAAACAGGTCCCATATAGCTACGTGTACCATGAACCTGCAACTTGGAAGAGTGATGACTGACGACACAAGTCTGTGAAATCTCAAGTGGCAAGGACACAAGGAGTAGGGGTGGTCACAGCTACCTAGGACAGTGGAAGAATTGGCAAGAAAA
The DNA here is from genome assembly GCA_033816785.1 of Picus viridis. Taxonomy (NCBI): domain Eukaryota; kingdom Metazoa; phylum Chordata; class Aves; order Piciformes; family Picidae; genus Picus; species Picus viridis. Next base: position 21,190,511 of record CM066568.1, on the reverse strand, counting down.
CCACTAAAACAGCCTGACAACAATTCTTTTTTTCAAACCACACAATGCACTCAGGGTTCACTGCCACAGAACACTGTGGAGGCCAAAAGTAGAAAAGGGTTTTTAAAAAGGGAGTAAGGGCATTTCATTAAGGCCAGGTCCAGAAGGAACTGCCAGTTCAGAAGGTCCACAGACTGCTGGAACAGTGTCAGAGAAAGACCTCTGTATACAAGCTTTATATTTTATGCTTCTGTGATCACCTGTTCCTGGCTCTGCTCAGAGACAGGACAGCAGATTAGATGGCCTTTGGTCTGATTGCATGCAGTGCTTCTTATGGATCAAAGCTCTGGATTTTGGCATCATTAGAGTTTGGAAAAGTTAAAAGGAAAGGGAACACTTGAAAAGCTTGTATGCTTCCTCTTTAAACCCTCAAATATGTGCTCTTTAATCATTCATTTTCCATTGCTGAATTAGCAGCAAACCAGGATTTTTTTTTAACAGCCACCAAAGACTGCATTATTACTCCCAGATCCTGCCCAGTCCCCCTTATATGGCATTTCTCCTGACCCAGCCTCAGCTGCAGGTTAAACATGCCCCTATATTCAGCTTTTGCTCTTTACTACATCCTTGCTCAACCAATTCGTTGGACTGCTTTATTTAGGGACATGAAACAGTTAAGATATTAATCTATTTGCCTCTGCTAGCTAAACCCTTCTCCCAGACCACTCATTTCTGTGTCAATACAAGACAACAGGAATCTACAGGAAGATTCCTTGTGGAGACAGGCTTGCTACACTCTCTGTAAACATTCCTTTTTCGCCCAGAATTTGCCACTTTGATTCGATTTAGCCTTCCAGCCAGTCAGACCAATACATTTCTGCAGTGCAGTAGAGTAAACAATGCAACACAGTGATCCCGAGTCTGTAGCTAGACAGACTGAAGTAGCAGCACAAGTAAGTCAGAAAATCTCCTGCATTTATCTGGACACAGAGCAAGCTCTGAGACCAGTCATCACAGTTGGTTTTGCATGTAAAATGTGTGCACATAGATACAAGGACTGATACATTCATCACTAACCCCCACTTAAGGGACCAAACATCCAAAGTCTGCCCTTTGCCCAGTAAATGTGCTTTAACTGGGAGTGCTAGGTGCATCCAGGACTGTGCAGTAGCTTTACAGACCACTGCATGAGGACATGGCTGTAGGTTCAAAATCAATCAAGAGGTTATGTTCCAGCTTGCTCGGTTCTCCAGACGATGCTTCCCAATCAAGACAACACACAGGCAGATTGTTTGGTTTTATCACTCAGAGTGGAGTTTGGACCCAGGTTACCTGGAATGAAAAGAAGTTAAAGGAATGTTAAGTAAATAAGATCTGGAGAAAGTTTGGACCTGGGCTTCAATCCTCTCTCATTATTCACTATATACTTTGTGTTAGACATGCATTACTCTGCAGGCTCTCATGGTTTTATTTCCTATCACTGTGAAGAGACATTAAAATAAGAACAAATTCAGAGTACACTGTGGAAGAAAAACACTGGAGAAGTATTTCTGGGGCTTGGCCTGTACCCAGGCTAGCTTCAGAGATGTTCTCAAGTCCCAACTGGCATTGAAAAGCAGTATGGCCATGACTTGGGTGGGAGGTTTTCTAGAAGCTGAGGCATGGGGGGAAAAACCAAAAAAGGCAAGCCAGGTAATCCACTCTACTTGATTCCCACACATTCAAAGCAGAGGTTTTTTCACAGCCCATTTTACATGTGTGCCAGTGTTAACAGGTGCCACTATTTCCACCACTTTCACCAGTACTTCCACTTAGAAGACAAATTCTGAGGCCTCAGGGTCTCTCACTTAAGGAGCACAGAATACCACCCCAGTTTTTTATCATCCTAATTTTCCCCTTTGCTCACTTTATGGATTCATTCTGCTCCCACTGTTCTTTTCAGCACTTGCACTGCAGTCTGATCTCTTTCATTACAGCCAGCTGTTGGTCTGGATGCTCTAGCCTATGTTTGCAGGCTCTGTACTACAGTGTGTTTTGCAGAGGCAAGTGAAGGAGCTCCTCCGTGCTCTGAGCTCAGCAAGGCTCACACAACCTATAGCCCAGGGCAGTAGGTACTGAGGTGGCTGCTGTGTAGCTTGCAGTCAGTCTGAACAAGGGCAGACCCCACTCAGGTATTTGTACAGAAGAAATGTACATGTGCATCTTCCAAGCAGCTGGAGCCAGTGGGCAGTAGGACACTGATAACAGGGAGGGAAAACTGCCACAGCTCATACTGACATGCTACTGAGAAGTCTCAACCTTGCTAAAATGAAGGAGCTTTCAACCCAAGCACTGCCTCTGAACTGGACTTCAAGTGAGTAATTTTTCATGTCACTCTTTTGGGTATTGCCACTCTTGCTTTTGGGGATTTGATCAATGTTTTCCTCAACCATAAGTGATGGGGAAGAGAAGAGCTATCTGCTCTCCCTCTCCTTCTCTTCACCTGCTTCCACACTGCAGCTTCTTGATATCCACATGAAAGGCTGCACTGCAGCCTGCCCTCACTTTTGTGACTGCTCTGTGTGCTACTGCCTCATCCCCATACCTCCCAATGGCATTTCACTCTACCTCCTGTCCCCTCTTTGACCCATCCTGTACTGTTTATCATTACTCCTGCCTCCTCACCATTCCTGTTCCCTTCCCTGTCTGTATAACATTCAAGACCCCTACCTTTCCTTTCAAAAGTGTCTGTTCTCTGCTTAATCCCAACTCCCAACTCGTTTATTCTTCTCACTTTCTACTCTTTGTCATCCAACCTTTTTCTACAGATCCTACCACATTTAGAGCATTCGCCTTCCTTCTATGTAGCCAACAACCTTCCAGTCTTTCTCTTTAGAAAAGAAGCTGAAAATTCCAATTACCACCCACCCATCATCCCACTTTGGCTGAAAAACACTGGTGATAAGTAAGCAGCTCTTTCTGTGCTAATGCAGCGCTCAGTGTAAATTACTTTTCCTGTTGTAAGAAGCACCCAAAAGTGAAACACAAAATCCTGCTGTTAACTATATGCATTCAGCAACCAACACTCATGAGGAGCAGAGGCCAATGAATGGAGCAGCTGAGGACAGCAGACCCTTCTGAACGAGATCATTTTGCTTCTTGCAAGGGAGACAATAAAACAAAAAGCCAGCACCTTCTGAAGGCTCACAGCTTTCAAACCCTTGCAGCATTTCCCAGAAACTGCACATAGATGTCAGTGTCTTTGCTGATCACAGCCTGCAGCTTAAAATTAACAAGATTCTGGTCAGGTTCAGAGCTCCTGCTCTTGCGTTCCTAAGTGGGAAACAGTGAAATTCAAGAGTTGTGTCAATTTGACAATGTGGCTTAAGAAAGCTTTGTAAGACAGCCTCTGTGCAGTGTGCTAGGACAACAGCTCAGGATGTTAATTCAGACACTTAGTGTGGCACATTACTCTCTGTAGCCCTTGCATTTCCCAGACTCTCAGTTCTGACTTGTAGGTATCCTTTCCTAGCATGTAAATACTGAGTGAGATGCTCAGACTCTGCTGCAGAACACACTTTCATCACTTCAGTTTCCAGTTCAGATTCTCTTCATCACTGTCTGCTTTTACAAGACTGAACCTGACCTTTAGCCTGTCTGAATAATGTCTTTCAATTACTCTGTGAGCTACTTGGGGCGTGGATCTGGTCTCTCTATGCATTTGCAAGGTGGGATGTGTCTCTGTGGTGCTACAGAATTAATAGTGACTTTGTGAGATGTGTGCACAGCCAGGCCCACAGGGCTTAAGTGTGCTGTTTAATCTTTACAAAAGGTAAGGGCAGCTATTTCAAACTGTGAAGCTCTGAATAATTGCATCCTAACCTGACTGCATACCAAGCACCTTACCCTTCTTTCCTTTCCATTTCTTACCTCCCTTCTGTCACCCAGAGTATCACAGTTTTCACTAGGCCTGCTCAATGGCAACCTAAACATTTAAAACAAGTCAGTCTTACAGTTGCCCAAGAACAAAGTGCCTCTATTCCATGATCATGTTCCAAGATTTTTTTATTAAATCCTAATGAAGCATGTGCTACTGATAAGTAGCTGCAGGATCTCCTCGGTAACTCATTTTTTTTCCTTTCTCATGAGTCTCCATCTTCCTAATGTGCCCTCTTACCACTTTGGGATCACTAAACTAGAGGAGCTTTCTCTCAAGAGCAGTGATTTAATTCAAAAGCAACACACTAGCAGTGAGCTTCCTCCAGCCTTTTACAACACCAGATGACCTAAGTTTACTTACAGCGTACTTCAAAGCTGTGGAGACTCCCATTGCCACCACGAACAGGCATTCTCAATTTGCATAAAACAAAAAAAAAACCCACGTGCATGGACTCTTTGGAAAGACTTATTAGGTCAGGAAGTGCACAGCAGGAAGGCTGGTGTGCTGGACCTCTGCCCCTTCCCTCCACCTATTCTCAATTCTTCCTTCCGCTTTATTGAAAGAGGTGACAGCCCTCAGGAAGCAGCAGTGGCAACAAATAAAACCTGAACATAATAGCATGATAGTGTCTGTGGAAATAGGCCAGACTGAGCATCAGCCTGTCTGGCACACATCCACTGTGTTAAAAGGAACAGGAACGTGCCGGCTGCCCTGGCTGTGCTATGTCCCAGAAGGGCACAGCACCCCCTTGAGACATCCAACTAGAGACATCCATCTCTTGCATGCCTTAACCTGGGCCTAATTTCATCATAACATTGTGGGAACAGTGCACTGCCTGCTTTTAAATAGCTGACAGTGAGAAACGTAGGGAATCTCTGATATTGTAAAGTGCTGACAAATCGGCGATGACACAATTCTCTGCTTCTGTCACTAGAGGGTAGTGCAAGCCCTCAGGTCCGTGTCTCGAGGAGGAAATGCCCATACATCTCCCTATAGATCTTCACTGATGCTGTTTTTCCTGGCTCTGAGGAATGGGGGCCAGCAGCATATGCTCTATGTACTCAAGACAAAAAGTGATTTGGAGAGATCTCTTCGGACCACGGTTTACTTCTGCACCCCCAAATGCCAAACACACACTGCACAATGGATTTACGAGCAAATAAACTATAGATGCCTTCTTAGCCTTCCTCTCTGCTGTTCCCTTAGCATTTTTGAATCTGTCCTTCATTCAGGAAGAAATATTTCTAAGAACCTAATAAATTGTTGTTGCTGACCTTCCCAATACCTTGCTTTTCTCTTTGGTCTCAGGAGAATGTCTTTCCATTTCAAATCATGGCAGACTCAAGGGAATTCACTTTCTTTATGCCTGCATTTAGCATTCATCAAAGCACAGAATGGTCTCTAGTTAGACAAGTTGAGGAGAAATTTTCCCCTGGAACTGGTTTATTTTCCTGCTTGTGCAGGATTTATTGACACCCAACACAGCTTGCTGAGAGAGGAAGCCAACCAGGCTGAAAAGCCCAATCTGACAGAACATCTAAAAGTTGGGAAGATAGCTATGAACCCATAAAGTGGGAAGAATCTTCATCATCTGTGTCTTAAACCAGATGAATCCCTGGAAGGAGTTAGTGAAAATACCAATCATGCATTAGAAAAGAAAAAAAAACAACTGAGATCTAGCACTTTGTTGGAGGTCCCTTCCAGCCCAAACCATTCTATGATTCGATGATTCTCCATAGCTTCCATTTTCACAACCCTCTCCCTCACTTCAGAAGGTGATAAAGGAGAAAACTGAAACTTCTGCCCTCTCTTCCACTCCCTGTTTCCTCACCTCAACATAAACACATTTATTTTCCTTCTCTACCAGTAACTTGTCACAGAAAACACACCTGACTAAACCCCAATGAGGAAAGGAAGGGTTACAGTAAAAATCTGCCTGCACCCTGCTAGCCAGTGCAACACTGAACACTGCTGCTGTTTACTAGGGCAGTGCACTTCATGAACTGCAGACACAACCTATTTTACACGAGGAGACATTCACCTTCCTCTCCCTTTGTCCCATATCCACTTGCTGGTAAGTATGAGAAACATTTACATGAGAAGTACTTGACAATCCCACTGCCAGTAAACTGCCCTCAGCTTACATCGCCTCTATCATTTGATCCAACTTCCTCTCTTCTTTGACCCTGCTTATTTTAATACAGGGGAAGTAACAGGATCTGCTCACAGGTGCCTATATTGAATATGCCTGCACCAACCAGCCAAACTGAAAACAAGGGCCGTAGAAGCAGAATGCGCTGGTAGAAGAGGTTTTACCTGGGATGCCTCCAGCGCTCCGAACACTGGCATGGCCAAGGCTGAGCCGCTCGCATTCCAGTTTTGTGTTCCCAAGGTCTTCTCCTGAATGTCCTTCACTGGCAAAAGAATTGGCCTCAATGCTTGAGCCTGGAGATCGTTTGGCCTTGCGACTGAAAATGCCACTGGCAAAGCGTTTTCCCTGCTTTGAACTGGCCTGTACATCTTCTTTCTTGATGTCGCGAATGGACTCTCTGGATTTGGATTTATTTTTCAGGTCCATGTGGAGCCGGGAGAACAGTTTCTGAGGGCTCCGATTCAGCCTGTTAAAGTTCTCCAGAGGTGGATCAATTTCGGGGTACTCTTGCTCCAAGGTAATTAAGTCATTCAGAAACTTATTTAACCGTTTCTTTGACTCACTGGTTTCCTCCTTTTCCATGTTCCCCTGATGATCCTGCCTGTGACGTGAAGCCCAGAGCATCATTTCGCCACGGGTTGCCCCTGCCACTAAACCGTACTTAGGGTTAATAAACTTCCGGGCAACAGTAGAGGAATGAAGGCCTGGCTTCCCAATTCCAAGAAGGATTGGGTTAGCAATGCCCAGTTCCTTGTAGAAATTAACTTCCTCTGAGATGGCATAGAGCTCACGAAACTCAACGTCGAACATCTCCACATGCTGTCCTGTCAAGACTAGCAGGATGTTTCTGTCAATGTGGGATGAACTCCATGTGAAGCTAGGAGTAGGAAACAGAACCAACATTAGGTTTTTGGGTGCACACTTGACTTAGCCCATCTAACAATAGCCAAGATAGTACATGGGAACATGTAGCATTAGACCGTCTGCCTATAGGTCCTTGCCCAAATGGGTCAGGACAGCTACAAGAAGTCCATTATTACTGTCCTTCGTTAGGCATGCAGACCAGATGTGGAAGAAAAGGCCCTAAAGCTCTGAAGCACGCTTCACCCTTTTAAAGAAGCAATGCTGTATCAACAGTATGAGTCTCCAGACTAAAAACCTCACTGAAGAGAACTGAGCAGAGCGGATAGTGGGGAGTCCCTGCAGCATACAACTAGCATGGGCATGTTCTGTTCTTGCAGGAGCAGCTCAGAGGTGCTCTATACCACCTCTCCTGTCGACCCACCCCAGTTTCTACAGATGCCACACAGATTACAGAGGCTGGGATAACAAAGGGAATGACATGGGAAGAAGGCTCTCAAGCATAGCCACAAGCCATTCTTGACACAAAGAATGTAGTTTTGCCTTAAGCAAGAGCAACCCACCTGTAAGATCCAGTGGCCACCTTTTCACCATCCACCATCAGGAATCGAGATGCTAATGTACCTCTGATCTTCCCTGCTGGCATGTAGAACCCAACTCCTGTCACAGAACGTATCCGGATGTTCTAACAGGGAGGTGAAAAGACAAAATGTCACAGTAAATAGGGCAGAGAATTAGATAATTACCAGCTCCAAGTCTTAACATGTCACTCACATTATCTCACTACTTCTACAGCTCATTTTCTACCAGCCACCAGAAATCAGAAGGGCTGCAGAAAGGAAAGCATAGTGTCGTAAGACCTGCTGTTACCCCCTGCCTATGCAAGTCACTCCTCTCCATTGCTTTATAGCCCTGTGCAATGGGTCAGTATCTTTGTAACCCTGCCAGCAGCCTTCAGCTATTCATCTTAACCCACTGGCAAGACAATGCTTTCAAAATCAAACAATCCTCCGCCTCCAGTCCTGTGCTGTAGCTCACAAGGCCCAACCCAGTTCAGGGGAATGAATCAGAGGAAGCTCTGAGTCACATCAACACTCTGAGTCCTGATCCCTACTCCACAGCACCCATGAGCACTTCTACAGATTACGTTAGCAGGACCACAAAACCAAGGAATTTTGCAACACCTGTGCCCTGCAAAGGACACAGTTACTTGGAGGGTAATGTGTGAGCCAGGTCTCTGTCAGCTCCTTTTTGTGTTTGTGTTATGATTCCTAGCAACACATGGCCTAACAAAACTGGGCAAATTAGAAGACTGAACAACTTAATTATTACAGAAGAGAGGGAGAAACAATCCTATTGCTCAAAAGATAGATGTTTCATGTCTGTTCTAACAAAAGAAAAGCCCTGACCTTTATAATTTTGCTGAGAACCCCCAACAGTTACAGTGGCCACCCAGACTCCTCACCGTTCAGCGGAGAGTGAAAAAACACAGAACCTGTTTTTGAACGAGTCCTGTAAGTGTCTCTACTGATGTCCTGACCAGATCAGCAAAGAATTTCTGAGGAAGAGGAAGGAAAAACTTTTCATGAAAAGAATGCAAGTAGTCAGAAAAAGATAATACCTCTCTTCAAATCTCCCACCCAGCACCCTCTGGCCAGCGAGCCTGCAAGTACTCAAACAAAGGGCAGGGAAAACACAGATTTAATGTTACATGATTTTCAACAACAGATGTGTGCCTGCACTGACTCAACAAATACTGCACAAGAAATCACTGGACTGGGTGTTACTCTGCTCCTGGATCCTGGCTACAGGAGGCTGAATTGCCAAAGTGCCTAACACAAAACACCCTCCGCTGCCCACCACCCAAAACATTGATTGTCAGTGCAAGTTCAGAGCAAATTATCTTGTCACTCTGACACACAAATTGAGACCATTTTCTTCATTCCACCATCTGTTTCTGTAAGAATTCTTCACCAATGAAAAGCTAAAAGATATTGTGATCTGGTGTAATAAAGCCAGGGGTAGGAGTCAGATAGTCCCAAGTGTAATCACAGTTCTGATGCTGTTCCCTGCAATGTGCTGGGAGAGTCAATTTGCCTTTGCTGCATTCTTCCCCTACCTGCAGAGCTGGAGAATCATGAGGATTTGGCTAATGCTAGCACAGCCTTGGATCCCACAAAGAGCCAAGTCCTATTATTACAAACCTCACTGACAGCTTAAATATTGATAGGCTATAGAAATCAGCATGCAGGAATGAGTGGTTAGAGGAATGCAGATTGCTTTCAAAAAGCATTTTTCTGAATATAACTCTTACCTTTTGAATCTGCTCCCATTTGCCCACCACAGTACAGCAGTGGCAGTACAAATTCTGACTAACAGTAACTGATGATATTACTATTTTGCATTCTTCTATTACTCGAGCTGTCTGGAGCCCTGTGTGGGCATTAGCTAATTAAGGCTCCCAACACTGCTGAAAGTATTATTACCCTGTTTTAAAGGCTAGAAGCCTGAGAGAGAAAAAGGTGAAGTGACTTGCCCAAGGCCTAGCAATGAGTCATACGTGTGGGATGCTGACTGCAGGTTGGGTAGAGCACAGAAGAAAGGGTGCCCTTTCCAGTATTTGGAATCCCATTTTAGTTGGCTGACTGATCAGCCAAAAGATTCTCTTTTTTCCCCCTTGCTGAGTAAAGTTGCATGTGGGATTTGCCAAATCATGGGATATTGACTGCAAGTGACAAAAAAGGACATTTGTTCTTCAAGTCAGGCAACAGCTCTGAAAGTCACACACCGTTGTGAATCAAGGAGTACCAGCCTGTGTGAACACAAAGCTTCTCGACGTGTTACAAGCGTGTGTTTCATTGTGTTTGCACGTTCTATCCCCTTCTTGTGGGGGAAAGAAAGCACACATGAATTCCTGCAGCAACTGAGCTACACATGACACTGAGAAAGGCAGAGAGGAGATGGAACCAAACAGCTGAACGCATCAGCCTCCTTGAACAAAGTAGGCACAGCAGTGCATAAATACATCTTGAAATGCAGAAAACAAGCACAAAGTCATATAAACATCCAGTCACTTAACAGGTTATTTGTATAATGTTTTCTGCCTTGGAGGATCTTGGAGCATTTGTAGATGAATATCAAGCTGCACAGAGGAGGAACAAGCTTGGGTTCACGTGCTGAAAGCTCACAATAACAACAGAGGAAAGATGAATATAAATGAGGTGAGACTGCAGTCATTTGGGGGGGGGGGGGGCGGTTTGGGGTGGGTGGGTGTCACTACTGTTACAGTAGTAATACATATTTTGGGTAGAGGACCAGTTAGGTCACCAGACAGAGTGACCCCTCCAGTTCTGCATTCTGGCAGAAGGTTTGCCGTACCCTAGCTTATGAAAGCTGCAGTCTGCATACCACATTTCCTTTACTGAGGCTTGCACCACTCCTCATCTCAAGCAGTGACTAATGTCTCTGTGGCAGCAACTTAATACAAACTGGTTAACAGCCAAGCCTGACAGACCATCCTAATAAAAACAGTGAAGGAATCAGTCTGTCTTGCCTTATTATGACACACATTTAAACCTCACCCCGAATCCACAAAAAGTTAAATTGGACTCAGCTTAGAAAGTCAGTAATAGCCCATGTTGTGACTGACACTTAGTTGTCACTTGACAGACCCAGTCAACAATGCTCACAAGCAGGGCTAGAGATGGGGGGATACACAGGATAGACTGTGAGGGGAAATATATTTCCACCAGGGAAACCTGTGTGTACCTTCCCTCCTAGAACAACCACTGATACATACATTGCAAAGGAAGCAGGAAGCCTTATTTCAAGCCGGGATGGTTGAACAGCCTCTATAACCAACAGATGTAAAATGGGTTAAGGAGAGGCAACAGGAAAAAGCAGTAGCTGGCATATGACAGTGACTCAACAGTCCTTTATATTGGCCATATTTTTCAAAATGTGGAGATCCCCTTTCTGTCATCTGTAGAAAAATCAGATCTGTTCAGTCAACAGAACCTGTTGGGAAAGCCTCTGCCCTTTGTTTTGTTCCATGACTGTTTCACCTAAGCACAGGGCTGAGGAGCATGCCCCAGATGCCCATTGTTTCCCACTTTACAACCCTAGATGGAAGTACCACAGAAGGCAAAAACAAGAAGAGAGAGATGGGATTCATGTGGCCAGGACCACAGTAATAACAGTAAAGGAATTTTTTCTTATTCATGGTCTGTAAGATTCTCATTTCTGATGCTCAAACATCCAGGTCAGAGAGATGGGGACTAGGTGCTCATCTTGCACAGGCAGACAAAAGCAGCCACAATCTGGAAGAAGTCACAAAGTAATGCAGGGAAATACTGTGGACTTACCCTATATTTGCCTTGAACTGGCTTGGAAAAGGCAATGCTTGTCGACAAAAGAGTAAAACTTGCAGGTATTCAAGTACCATAGGATAGAATGCAGCAAGCTGGGCCTGGTCTGCCAAGGTCATTACTGGGTCTTATTTATTTGGGACTTTGCAAAAAGACTACAAGTAGCCTCCAACAGTCCTCTAATGGGTAATTAAAAACAGCAGCAGCACTGCATCATGCAGCTTTGCCCCTACTTGAGTTAGGAATCAGTGAGGAAAGACATAAAATACTGAAATGAAACTCCTAAAATTTCTTAGGCAGAAACTTTCAAGAATTCCTGCAGTGAGGTGAGGAACTTCTTACAGGTTGGGAAAATGAATGTAAAAGTTAATATGAAGGTGAACTTCCTCGACGTAACTCATTCCCTGGGCTTGTTTGGGGCTCTCTGTCTTTGAGCAGGAGTGTCTGTTACTGGGGTCTTGTTTAGAAGAAGCATGGGGAGAAAGAGAACTCACCTAAAAATGGGTGAGAACACTCACCCACAGGTCAACAACAAGAGGACTTCTGGGGGCTATGAATTTTGTATTGTATTTTGTATATGAAGCTTGATTCATTGTGATCTCCGAAGAACTCTCTTGCGTCACACATAACAGAAGTCTGGCAAACCATGTCCTGTAGGCTCAGGAAGCCATAAGACTCATACACACACTCTCACTAACATGCCAGGATGAATGTGCCAATGGTTGAACTTAAATTCATTCCTAGTGATCTCTGGCCTTCAGAGAAAAATTGAGGTTTTTCTCATTTCATGCTTGGAGTCAGCAAAGAACTTTCTCTCTTTGCCGAGTGAGGTGCTGTCTTCCTGCAGCAGTTTCCCTCCTCTGAGACTGTCAGCAGATCAAAATGATAAAACCCCAAGAATTCAGTGAAAATACCCAGCACTGTGTGTAGACATAGGTCCAAAACCAGTGCTGACAGTAAATCTCTGCAGTGGATGAACAGGGCAATGGAAACAAAAAGTCAAGAACAATCTGAGCATCTGGTGGTGACAGAAGACAGAGTAAGTATCCTCACCCTGCAGCACTGACAGCCCGTGGTAATGTGTCATTTCTTTCTCCTTTTTCCCTGGGATCAGAACTTGCCTGTAAACCTTAAAGATACATCCCACACTGTTGCAATGTTTTGAGAAAAAGCCACTCTAAGTCTTGCACAAGCTTTCCAAAGGAAAGGTGGGAAGAAGGGCAGAAAGGAAGAGCATGCAATTATTTTGGTGACAAGCTGTGGCCCACTGATGAAAATCTTTTAGAAGAAAGCAAAATAGTTACACAAAAAAAGCAATGTAAGGAGAGAATGTTTTCCCTGTTGCTGAAAATCTGTAGAATAAACTCAGACATCAAAGCAGAGGTGAGGAGAAAAATGTCATAAATAAGAAGTGGATGAGTGATAGAGTTAGTTGCTCTAGAGTTTCTCATTCTCTTCTCAGCAATTCCAGCATCCTCTGTGACCAAGCAGTGTAGGACAAAATGATTCTACCTGAAGAAGATCAGAGGATCAGCTTGCTTACTTGCTTTAAATCTGGCTCTTAACAATAAATGTTCAAACTGTAAGTTTGATAAAAGTTCAAAAGTTCAACAATAAAAGTTCAAAACATCAATGAGAAGGGGATTGAGGGAGTCCTCAAGGTGAAGTCTTAACCTTGCTCAAAATTCCTTCGCTTATCTAAAGCCTGGTGTCAGGAGAATCACTGTGTGACGACTTCTGCCACCCTGACCCAGGCAGTAGCATAATGTAGCGGCGGGGAAACTGAAACTTCTCTCACCACCACATAAATACATCCAAAGCAGCTTTGGGTGGGATACTAAGAGGCCATCTTCCTTGAGAGGTAAATGACCTACTTCTCCTTACAGGAAGGCCCTTCCCAGAACTTCCAAAGTCCCATAGATAGAAATAAATGGCACTGACCTTAATAAGCTTAACTAAAGCCTTAACCATGCTGAAAAAGAATACAACAGCCTTTAGGGCAATTCAAGATACAAGCATGAGATATCTGAGAAAACAGGGGGGAACAAAAGGACAGCACTCTGGGCTGGAACTCTGCAGAAGAATGAACAGCTATGTGAAAAAAAGGATATCAAGAAGGTCTCAGTGGATCTCCTTTAGCTCAACTTGTATTTGGGCTTTTTTTTAGTTGAAGAAGTCTAGTGAAAAACATAGCAATGGTGGATGTAAGAGAAAGGAAGCACAGAAGAGACACAGAAGAGTTTTCTCCTGCTTTTGATTGCACCAGTTTGAACTTTGCCTCTTTGGAAAGAGTAATGCAACTAGGCTGCTGCAGGATGTAGTCACTGTTGTCACACGAGTGGTTTTGGTGTGTGAAGTCTGTGTAGATACCTATGAAGAAAGAGGTAAGAGGAAGAGCAGAAAGGGGCCACTTACTGTTTAAAGGCAGAACACAGACAAAAAGGAACTTGCCTCTTCAATAGCATTCAACCTTTCCCAGAATGCCAGGGCATCTTTTCATTCACTCCATCCAGGAGTTAAAATATGTAGCACTGAAGGCATTATTCCTGCACATGATGACATGGTGAGAAAAGTACTGGGAAACAAGTACCAGAGCAAACGGTACTACTGCTGGGATTTCACAGGCATGTACCAAAGAGACTCAAGCCTAGGCCACATCATACTGCTGAAGCTTGAAACAGGACTAGCATAATGGTATCTGTCTTGCTTTCAAAGACACAAGAGGAAAGGAACTTCCATCTCTGTTTTGGAGAAAGATGAGAAAGCTGCTCGGCTGGATGTCTTTTTTGATGAAGTCCAGAAACTCAGAGCAGAGTGGTAGTTCACAAGAGCACTGTTCAGATACATGCAAGTCATTTTCTTCCAGATTTAAGATGGGTCTCTTAGAATGGTAAATGTAAACCTCCATAATCTTTAGAGCTTTTTTACTTTTGGTTGTGCTTTTTGAAAAGAAAAAGAAAAATTAACTGGGTATTTATGGAAGATCTGCCCTTTCTCCAGGCAAAAAGGCACTTTGGCTCTTTTCCCACTGCTCAGAACAGTTAGATCACAAGAAGGGCGAGTCTGGCACCCCATAGTTTTGTTTCCAACCCAGCAACTTTTTTGGTACACAGAACAAATCTGTAGTAATGACAGTGACAAAAAACCCATGAAAAAGCAAGGAATGCAATGCTAACTGAACACACAAAGGAATTCAGTCTCTATGTAATGGAATGAGATCCTACTGCGGCTGCTTCTGCCAGCCAAGCTAGGCTGACTGCTCTGTCGTGTTGCATGCACTGTATGAAGGCATGCTCTGATAGGGAACTTGGCAGCAGCTATGGCCCTCAGTCTCTTCTGTTCTCAGGCAAAGGAGGACTACACGCTCATTCACCCCAAGATAATCACTACTGGATGGGAAAGTCTTCATTTCACAGAGTGTGTGTGTTCTATAACTGGGATCCATGCAGACAACAACTCAAAATGCTACTCCAGACTCTAGTTTGAATCTTTGCATAGGAGACTCACAAGAATTTCCTGAGAGAATTTTCTTCCAAACCAGGATTTTTTAGGTCATAAGAGCCAAGAAACTACCTATACCCTTATCTCACAAGAAAGGCCAAAAATCCAAATCTTTCCTTCCTCTTCTGTATTAGCAGGACACTCTCTTATCCCTCTTATCCACCAATGCATAAGTGCTGTGGTGTGACTTGTAGAGAGGAAGAAACGTGCTTGCCTATGCAAATGAGTTCCAAGATTCATTACAACTGAACAAGGCCCCTGACCTGCAGGAGATAGCGGTTCAGTATGATCTTACCCGGATCTGCAAGTCACTGAGGTCAAGGCATCTGCACATTTCCAAGAAGAGCTTCACACCCTCCTCATCTAGGATAATATAGACTGGGATCCAACGCTTGTATGCTGCGTCAACAATATCACGGAAGATATCTCGGTCTGTAAACACATCCATGACCACTGCAATAATCTGGGAACAAGAAGACAGTAAACAGACAACTGAATAAAGCATTAGGAACTGAAAGAGAGGCCCATCATAATGGTGCAAAATAAAGGGGAGCACTGATACCAGGATATGGAGGAGGGGGATATAGGGAAGGCAAGAGTACAGCGATGTACGTGCCCAAGCACTACCAATTCGTAATTTTCTGGCTTAGCTCCTGCTGCACTTTGAAAGACACTTAATAAACATCTTTGAAAGTTCTTCTTCTAGGGTAAGATGACCTATTTCATCAGCCTCAAGAACACCAAAGCCAGATACTTAATTTTTTCCTCTGTGCTGTGAAACTTTTGTTGCCTTTGTAAGGGTTCACTTAAACAAAGAACACTGAAAACAGATTGAAAAAGTGACAGACACATTTCTAACACTTCATCAAAAGGTAAGTGATGGAAGAATGAATGTGCAGATGAATCAGGGCCTGAATCTTCAGTCGTGGCACATAGTGCAGACAAAAAGAATTCTATTTACCTTTTTTCCCAATTCACTGTGAGAAGTCTGCTCTCAGGGCTGGCTTCCTGAGGATCAAACATAAACACCTCATATTTGTCAGTAAGGTACTGGAGTAGGTGTTCCAGAGTTGGAGGCAAAATGCTGATTCTCCCTCTTCACATGTACATTTTTTTTTTCTGTTATAAAAGTAATCCCTCTTTCCAGACATAGATTTTACATAGAAACAAAAGGTGCTGACATCACAGACAAGCCCGAGCATTTATAGGATGAGTAACAACAAACCCGAGGAGGTTACAGCCAACTTTAATGCTAATCTTACACGTTTTGTCATTTTCTCCCTTTCTCTATCTTTTACACCATTAGAAATCTCAATTCACTTTTCTGCCTGAGTTATTCTCTCCATTCGAAAGGTTGTGAATGAAGAAGACTACTGTTTTCCTAGTCCATCTGGCAGACACCACTTTGCCAGGTCAGAGCTCTCATGCTGACAGTATGCTGGGAGTAGAAGTGCCTAAATGTTAATTTCCCAGGTGCTGGGGTCACAGTGACAAGCTAAACTGTACTGGGGACTGCACCTGGATCAAACAGTAAGATTTTCTTCACTTGAAGTTTGGAAGAGGTGTGGCTTAAGTTTCAGGAGTCACCTATAGAAGAGGGAATAATTCTCACCAGGGACCTCTTTTCTTTGAAAAATGCCCTTGAACCAATTGCTTCTGGGAAAGTGATGCCACAGTAAATGTCCCCTGCTGAGTCTTTGCCTGTATGGCCAGCAACAACCAACAGGTCTGCTCCATCAGGCTCCTTCTGTCAACAGTGCTTACACAAGCTTTTCTTTGTTAGAAAATGACAAAAAGCGCTGACGTATTTATACTCATCCTAATACAGGTGAACCATGGTGGAGCCATATTATGCTAGTTCCTCAGTAACTTCAGCTAGGCAGAACCAGATTTCAGGTCCTCCCTTGGTTCTCACTGCAGCACAATGCAGGGAATATTACCAGGACTTTGGAAAAGCAAAATACAGTTAACTTGTGCCACTGTATTCCTCAGCAACTTCACATGCATGCAGATTATAATTAAAGGCACAAGCAGTTCATACATTAATTCAGGCCTGTTATGCTCCCTCTCCCCTCCACACATTGTGGTATGGATGTGTTTAAGAGCCAGAATACCAGATAATATTCATCTGAAGAATATCCACATAGGGAATTGATCAAGCATAGATAGCAGGAGGGTGAAGTTTTCTTCCCATCCCTTCTATCTGCAATGACTGCAGAAACTACACCACTTCCTGGGCACGCCACTGATTGTTAGTACTGGCTTTGAAATATGAAGGGATGGTTTCCTCCAGGCTTTGGGGTCCTGTGTTAGTTCAGACTTCTTCAGAAGACTGTGGGCTAAACCCATGAAAACTAGTTCTGTATGAAAAGCAGATGAGCTGCCTTGCAGATGGCACTTCCAAGCCAGTATAACTTGCAATGGGCAACCCCAGTTGTTGTGTTTATCTTCTCAAATGCCTGCTACAGCTGGTGATCTAAGATCATGCAGCAGCCTTCCCAAATACAGCAAGTCTGAGCATGAGTATCTACCCCTGCAATAAGTTTTCCCCACTCCTCTACCCATCCTATGGATAATAAACTTATCTCTATGGCCCTTAGGTGTGCCTGGCTCTTCACAGGTATTTGAAGATTGGCAAGCATTAACTTGCCAATCTCATTGCGGCAAGGTAGCTTAACTAACATATGTTTGTAAAACCCTGATGATAAGCCACCCACAGACATGTGCCACATATTACTAGTACCTGTTTAGACCTCCCCCCTCCCCCCCCAAAAACCACCCAAACCCGAAAGCAACAAACCCCCACCCTCACCTGCTGAATAAAAAACTGCTACCTGGAGACTTTTTCAGCTCAGCTGAACACAACAGGTGTAGTTATCTACGAAAGGGGCCATTAAACACTCAAATGGCTGTTAAACACGAAACCACCTTTGGGCTGGGAGGGGCACAGTTCATCCAGTCAGGGAAAATATAAAAATCTACAAATTAATTATTCAGGTGCCAGGCACAGCCATTGAAAGAGCAATTTCCCACTCCTTGCACAGTCTGTAGAGGCATTTGTAGCAGTAGAAAGAAGATGTGAAGTCACACTAAATCGGAGCGTATGACTTTCACAGCTTCAAGCTCTTCTGTATGACCGGCTCACCCCATTTGCTGGGCAGGATTATGGGGTGTGCATGTATTCCTGTAAGCAGGTAGCTGAGGTGATGCCCTGCTGGACTAATGCTTCTCTCAAAGTTTTGTGTGTTTCCCAGCAGATTTAGTTTTAACAAGCCTGCTGAAGTTGTGTGTACAGTCCATGCTGGAGCAAAGCAGGGGAGCAGGAAGGAGGAAATAACTGGTGAATTAGGAAACATCAAAACTAGAAAACAGCAACACCAAGAGCAAGAATGAAGTCTCTTACATTTGTATCCCCTTTTCCTATGAGGGATGTTAGCTCTGAAGGAGATTTTTCCCTGGGTGATCTTCCCCAGAAACCTCACCCATACCTAGGAAAAAAAATCATCCTTGCCCCCACCAATTCAAAGCAAGCTCTTGTAACATCATGGCTGGTTTGTTTTCTTGACAGAGATACATGTCACCACTAACAGTCTTTTCCAGCAGAAGATAAACAGAAGAAGCAGTCAGATAATGTCTGGATTCTGGCTACTTGCAGTCCAGGTCAAGAACATAAAAAATAAACCCAGAAAACATCCCCCCACAAACAACTTTGTTGCCCTATGCTTAATGAGGGATACCTGCACATACAAAAGTGGTGGCTTAACAGCATCAGGACCTGCTTTCCCCTGAGCCAGGGAATCATAATGGGACAAGACAAAACCGTGTAGAAACCCTCAGTTTGGGGATGGAGGGATGGATTCAGAGGTTTAACCCCATCCTGAACACCAGCTTTGGCAAACCATAACATGGCTGGCAACAAATATCCTGTCTGGTGGACACCAACCAGCCAGAGAGCAAATCACTCCTGCCGCTCTGGAGGGGGTCAGAAAGGAAAGACAGGCTGTGACAAACTCCCACCTCCCCTCCACCCCACATGTCCCCACAGCCAGACCCTCGGCTCAGGTGCCCTCAAGCCCAGGTGTGAAGGCAGGCAGGGGTGGGTGTGAAGGGATGGCCTGTCGAGGGTGCCCACTTCGTGTGGTGGCCAGGCCCTACCTTCTGTGCCTGCTGGATCATCTCCCGCACCACCTCCTTCAGGTGGGGTGCGTTCTCCTCCTTGCGGGGTGCGTGAAGAGGACCACCCGGCTGATGCCCCGGTAGAAGGTCTTGTCCGTCCAGCCCAAGTCCAATGGGGGCACCTCCGTGTCTGAGCACTCGGGCCAGTAGGCCAGCGACAGAGTCTCGCCGCCGGGCCCCCGCACCACCTTGCTGCCCTCCCGGGGGTCGTCATATCCCCGCCAGCTGCCCCGCAGGGCCTGCAGCTCACGACTGGAGAGAAAGTCGCGGAGCTGCTCCTTCCTCAGCGCCTCCCGGTAGGCCGCCTCGCCCCGGGTCACCAGCACCTCCAGGGCCCGGCGCTGCTCCTCGCTGTAGTAGAACCGGGGCTGGGTCTCTGTCACCTTCTCGTTGACGTGTGACTCGTCCAGCAGGACCACCTGGGACTCCGCCATGCTGCCTGCACCCGCAGCGCCGGGAGGCTGCGGAAGGAGGGAAAGGCAGAGCCGGGACCGCCTCACCTGGCCTGCCCGAGCCCGCCCCGACGGGTGGGGCGGCCACGCCGTCCTGTGCCGGCCCCTCACGCTCCCTAGGCTGCTTGGGGACGTATCCGTCCCCTCTGTCTCATCCCTCTCCCAGACCCGTGTGGGGCCCCGGCCTCTGGGCATCGGGATGACTGCCCCCTGGCGTGGTGGGCACAGAGGTCCCTGGCCACAGCGCTTGGAGAAGAAGCAGGCCTGAGCCGAAGGTGTATTTTGGGATGCAAAGGCAAAAGTTTATTTAAGAGGGTTTTCCCTCCTTTTTCAGAGGTAGCAGCCACCTGAGGGTAGCTCATGGTGACAGGGGCAGAGCCACCACGGTAGCTGGAAGCAAGCCGTAGTCCACCAGCTGTAGCTGGTTATTAGTCAGGTGTCTCAGACTGCCAGAGCAGCAACAGCAGCAGCTCAGTGATTCCTGAAAAGCAGGAGGTGAATACCCTGTTTAGAGGCGAAGATGACAGAAGGATTTGCCCAAGTCTGCCCAGCATGCTGGTGTCAGAGCTGGGAATGAAACAGCCCTGCACCCAGTCTCTGGCTGGGACCTTGAATAAATACCCCTGGCTTGACACACGCGTCCCAGCTGAGAGACTATGGGCAATGATGTTAAATTACGTTTCTTGCATGGTATGTGAGAGTTGCTAAGGGCCCTAATCAAGATTCAGGCCCCACTGTGCTTTGCAGTGCATAGAGAGAATAAAAAACTGTGCTTCCCCCTTGCAGCCTAGGGACAGAGCTGGCAGGGATAAAGGCAAGGAAACGGGGATAAAGGCAAGGCAGTGGTGAAATGCAAACATTCAGAGGCAGTGCTTTACATATATGATTAGCCCTAAGTGCTCACATGCACAAAATACTGTAGGGACAGAGCTGCTGAAGCTGCTCTTTGTCTGGTCTGTATGAGCAATCACCTGTGTTCAATGTGAGTTAGCTTAAAAAGAAAAGGATGAGGTTGGGCACTAGAGTGCATCCTGTGCTGTTCCACTCCTTTAGGTAGAAGGGAGAAATTTAATATTCCAGACTGTAATCAATAGCTTTTCCTACCATGAAATTCACTTAAAATTTGAAATTGCAGTTTGCAGAGGTCTACTCCTCCACCTATCAAGTCTCCTTTAAAAATTAATTTTGATATAGGTTCTTTTAAGCCTGATTTCCAACGAAAATGAGGGCTTGTGTGGTCAAGGTGTTTGCATCTGGCTGCCTATCCATCTCTAATAATTTTTGAACCTACTGGCTGATTTTGAGCAAGTTTGGCAGAAGCATAATTACCTCCCTACAGATTTTGTGAAAATAAGTGGCCCAATAACAAAAAGAGACCCTACCCCAGTCCCCAACAGGGAAAGTTACAATGTTCGTGCCTTATTAGATTACAGATATCCCATAAAATTGAAAACAATAATAAGTGCCTCAAATGAAGTGAATGCCACCTTAGATACCCTAGTCAATCAAGCACAATGTACAAATACACAGGGGATGTGGATTTGTAAATCCCAGTGCTCACTAAAATACTTGTTGTTGTTTTTGTTCTGTACCATAGGCTGCCATCAGCTCTGCTATTTCATGCGTGGCTAAATAAAATCTCTTTAATCCTAGGTGCCTTTTTAATTCATAGCTGCACAACGTAATCCTTTGTGCTCAGCTAAGGCTCCCACATGAAAGCAACAGTAGGTTCACAGATATATGTTTAGTTTTATATTTAAAAGCAAGCAAACATTTACCACATCTAAGTAAAAGCAGCAGAGATCTTTCAGTTTGTTGTGATGAAGTGTTTATCCCTCACCTTTCACTCTGAAAGACAAAGTGCTGTCTATGTGTTGATATGATAAATAGGGGCAAGGAGCTGCGTGCAAAAGCCGAGACCCTCTTACCCAGTGCATGCATGTGTCCTATCCCCCTCCCTGTTCTCACAGCAATACATTACAAGCAAATGTATTTTTATGTGGAGTTTTTATAAGGTTTGATGATTCAGTCCCTTTTGATATACCCTGTTCCTCCTGCTGGCAGCCTCAGAATAAGGACTGGTGAAAAGGACTGTGCAAACAAACTACCCTCTGTCCCAGAGGCAACCCTTCAAGACTGGAGGAGAAACGGGGAAGGGCAGGGAGAAATACTTGTACGTGGCCCTTACTCTCTGGAATCAAGGAGTGAATTCCAGTTTCCACTCCGGAAGAGGGTCATTATTGCTTCAGCTCAGGTTTTCATCTCTGCCCTTAGCACTGACTGAAGAGAAAAACCAAAGGGGAAGCCTGCTGTTGAATTGGGCTGATGCAGCTGCAAATCCACAAAGAACTGCACTATCAGTCCTTTGATTTATTTTGTTCTTGGGGATTACTCGCTGGAGGGGCTGCGTGTGCATAGGCAGGGTTGGGTCTCTTTGCTTTTGGCCTTTGTTTGGGTGCATGCCAGCCAAGTCCTGGTTAAGGTCTTGCTTATTTTTCTGGTCTAGTTCCAAAACGTTTTCCAAAGGATGTAAACTAACCTATCAGGAAATATTACTTCTTGTTGTAACCCTCCCCCAACCCCATTACAGTGTTTTAAATCTTCTGCCTTCAAACACCTCCCACGTATATTCTGGTTACTTGGGCCTAATTACCTCACTTTCCTTTGCCAGGCAGTGCAGGTTGTGCATTAGATAAAGATATGGCAACTTATATTTAGCATTAATTGTAACTGCACTTGTCCTGAGCTTACATCTCTCTTGACAGTCCTTCCTGTGTAATTTCAGTCCCTAAATAGCCCACCTCATGATATATTCTTTGATAAATGTCCCAGCAGTGTTTTTCTTGTGACATAAACTGCTACAAGCTCTTGGTAAAACCATTTGGGTGCTCATCTCTTCAGGAATAAAATTCTGCTGCCTTCCCTCTCACCTACATCATATGTCTCCCAGGAGCAGTCGGCATGTCCATGCAAAATAGGAGTAAAACCAGGGGCAGATACTAAAAAGAATAATTCTGTGATGAAGCTGTTGAGAACTGTGTAGTAAAAGGCTTCTTTTGAAGGGTAGTACCTTCCAAAACAAAATAACATGGTTTACAAAAATGTCTCTAATCATCCATGCTAACTTTTGGGGTTTTGTTGTTGTTGGTTGGTTGGTTGGTTCCCCCCCCCGCCCCCCATTAAAAGCAGCAACTGGTTAAAAACGAGTTTTGCAAAGAAAACAGGGTGGCTTAAGGGATGGAGGATACAAGAGAGTGTTTTCTACTTCTCAGTGTCCCAGATGCGGGTTAGCCTGAGGTGATGAGGCTTTGCCATCTTGAAATGGAAGGGTAAATAAATAGATGCCTCTGCCATGGTTGTTATTAAACACTGCACTCCTTCCCTGTGCTGGTTGGCACCACAGCAAGACTCACAAAGGCTTAGTGGAGATTGCATCTTCTCAACTCTTCCCGAGATGGGAATCCAGGAGTTTGTGGGCAGACTCTTACGTGCACAACAAGCTGCTTTCTGCTTGTCCTGGGTCCGAAGTTTCATTTGCTGCCAACCCAGCACAGGAATGGGTGCATTAGTCACGTCCAAGTATTGGCAGAGCTAAAGAGCCTGAAACAAGGTGATTTCAGGGTGGAGAGGAAGAAGCGTTTGCCTCCACTGTTCTCCTTCCAGCGATCCAAAGAGCTGCAGGCAGTGGAAGGTAGGTGTGTCACTTCTGCAGCAGCAGTGACAGTCTGCAATCCAGGGGATGAAGAAATGCTTTCAGATGCTTCCTTTCTGTCATATTACACTGCCTCAGGGAGAAAACCTAGCTGCTGAACTGGAGAATTGCTGCAACTGAGTCAAGTGCTTCTGGTCTCCTACTCAGCTTTTCTGCAGTTGTTTCCATGTGAGAGTAAATAGGTGAGAGAGTCCTCTGAAGAGAGCAGAAAGAAACAACTGTGTTCATGGGCTCACTTCTTGCAGCAAGGTATTTGCTGACTGAGCACATACAGAAAGGCCTTTAGCTGTTTTCCTCAGCTGCTGCCATTCACAGGGCAATGGTTTGAAGCAGTTCTGTGTGAGAAATAGTGCTGACCCAAGTCTCTTGCTTAATCTTTCAACTCCTGTATAGGCAAGGTCTCAAAACTGGTTGAAATTCAGAGTTTAGCTGAGCTACCCTATGGGCCCTTGGCCAAGTGATCTGCTCTGCCCCAACTCCCTGTCTCTAAAATCAGGAAAGTATTATTCTGCTTCACAAGACTGCTACAGGGAAGGGCTTAAAAGATAAACACCAAACCAGCATCGCCTACATCTACTTTGGTTTCTCCTGCAAGGGGGAAGGAAAAACCAGACAGCTGTGGAGTCCATTTGCATGTGAGCCAAATCCTGAATGGAAGAAAACAGTGAGGAATAAGCAGTGCAGTCTTTGAATAGGAGGTTTAATTGCAGCTGTAATTCTGTAGCTCTCGAATCACAGTGTGCTTCATAGACAAAGGAAGATCAGGAATGGGGGTACTGATAAGTTACAGCAGCAACAAGTTGACATCATCACGTACTTACCAGGGTACATGACAACCTGTTGGTGTGCATTGTGACCAGCTCTTTGGAGAATGAAATGCTCAGGTGAGGGTTGATGGGGAGAAGACTGGAGCACATAGGAAAAGCTGAGGTAGCTGTCTCAGGCAGAGGCTGGAGAGACAAGGAGCAGACTGGCAGGAACCAACTAATGGGATAATCTTGATACAGTGGAGCAGGCCATCAGCCAGTGTAGCAAGATGAGGTGGGAGATGGAAGTATCACTGATGACAGGGACAAGATGTCCCAGTGCTATGTGGTGGGTAAGAGGGAGTCAGTGGGGGCATGCAAGAGAGGCACGGTTTGTTCAAGAGTGAACAAAGTAATTTGAAAAGCTTCATAATCAGTGGAGGAATGGAGAGCAGTGGGAAGCAGAGATGAGTCTCTGGTATCCACAAAGTTTTAACAATCCTGGAAGATGGCTAATAGCAAAATAGAAAGCCCTGTTTTTCATAAGAAGGAAAGAACAGAACTATGGGACTTGAATATGAGGGGGAACTGCAAAAAAGGAACAGGTATGAAGCAATTCAGCCCCCCACCCCCAATAAATGCAAAACTCTGTGAAGGAAGCAGCATAGAAAAAAAAGAGCATCCTCAGAAGGGGGTGGTGAAGAAAGCTGAAGTGTAGTCTTAGACAGGGAGATGTGGAGATGGAAGAAGTTGATTTGTGATTCATGAACAGAAAGAAACATACAGCTATATTTTAAGATGTGGTACAAGTGTGCTAATTGAGTTTGGAAGATGCCCTTTACTGATCAGCACACATTGGCTTCTGATGTGTAATTATCTTATAAATATCCAGGAAGGCAATGTAAAGGACAAGTCAGCTGCTCAGGACCTTATGGGAAGTGCTGCTAGCTCCGGAGGATCCTTACTTTTCTTTCCCCAGTGTTTCTGTCCAGCACTTCCACAGTGAAGGCAGATCAAGTGGGTGCAAGTGACTCCTGTGAGTCAGAGAAAACAAATAAAAGAAGCTGACCAGACCTCCCTCCTGAAAGGTGGTCTCCAGTGAGACACGTTGTAGGTGTGAAAGCAAAACTTTGCAGGAAGTTATGCTTGAAATGTATGGACATTAAAATGTTTTATGTGGCATCCCCTGCCTCTGTCCTGACTGCTCCTTCTGTGGACAAATAATGGTTCAGTGTGACTGAGACACCACACAGCAGCATTTATCCCAGGCTGTAATGTCATTCCAAGAAGGGGTGCACTCTGTCCACTCCAAAGCCACACAAGGAGAAATTAGCATAGTGCCTAAGCTTTCATACTGGAGACATTCCTACCCTGGACTTCAGTAGGGAAGAGCTTCTAAGCCAGCTAGCCTGAGGCACGGTGAGGGTCCTGATCTTGAAACAGTGTCACAGCGACCCAGCCTGTCCCAGGGGTGTGCAGACACCTGAATTCAGGCTCAGATGATCATATTTTCCGATCAGCGTTGGCAGAAAGATGTGATTTTGAATTCTTCCAAAAGCAAAACCCAAATGCATAATGTACTTCTGTTCCTCCAGTGCCTGTTTTTAGATTTCTTTTGCAACTCAATTAATCAAGATTTTGCTGCTCATTTTAAAAGAAGTGGCATTTCTCTTAGGAAGGTTTATAGCTTTCAGCCTTAGAGGTTTAAAAATAATCAAATGGATTCTGAGCTAATCCAGATTCATAAACCATTCTTGTCTGCTAATATCAGAACACTTTCATCATCTTATTTAAAAGATTTCTTTCTCCAGAAGGGTATTTTTCAGACCTATACTTTTCAGATTGTCCCTCACTACTCTTCATTTTGAGCCTGTGATATGTTACCCTGCTGGACTCTCATGCAAAACACATAGGAGAAAGGGAGAGGGAGGAAGAGCTGCAGCAGAAATAAGTCACAGCTGAGTTTATCCATGTTCCCTTTCTCCTCTTCTCCTGGCAATGGGAAATCTGTAGATCTCTCCTTGCATTTCACCTTGCCTGCTCTTTTCTGTCTGACCAAAGGAGCATCCTTTTGAGGGGTCTTTTAAAGCTCTTCCTTTGAGACTGACAGTGGGCATTTTTCCTTTTACTCTTCCAGCAGGGTTGTCTCAGTGACATGTTTCTGCTTGTCAGACCCCCACACCTTCTCCTCCACCCTCCTGTATTTATTTCCTTCTGTTGGAGAAGCAGCTGCATTCGCTGAGGAAGTCTGCAGCCTGTGGCAGCTTCCCGTATCTGCCAGAATCTCTCTGCTCTGACAAGCAGGCTGAGTCCAGCCTTCATGGCTCTACTTCTACTTTCTTGAGGATGCCAATTAGTAGAGGAAGCAATGATTGGATTTTGTTGATTTTCTTTTTCCTTTTCCCTCATGCTGACAATTGACCTGAGCCACAGTAAGGCAGGAAATGCAATTAGGCAGCAGATGATCTTGGGAAGGACTGCAACCAATGGCTTAGCAGTTTCCATTTCTAACAAACATTTAATTTATTCTTCTGCTCTTACTGGAAGTTGTATATAGGATGTAGTGGGGTCATTTAATCCTCTCTTGTAAGGTAATTGCCTTGTGATCCTCTTTCAACACTGCAGAGCAATGTGAATAGCAAATGACAGCTCAAATATTACTCATGCCAGTGCTTGGGGTGACACTGTGACAAGCGATGTGAAGGATGTACTGGTGGCCTTGGTCACCAGGTAGCACGGCAGCTTTCCAGCTAGACTTCATCTGAAGGGCATTAGCTGCAACAAAGCTCTTTTGAGCTTGAGGCCAAATCCACCATCACGTCCAGGAAGCTTTGGCTGACACTCAGACACTCAACATTGCAGAATGAGAGGCAGTCATGATACCCTCAGGAGAAAAAGAAGCACCATGAGTCCCAGCATGGGACCTGGCATTTAGAATGAGAAATGGATAGGCTGTTGCTCTGAGTGTCCAGAACATGTGAGACTACACAGCAATGCTGGGGAATCAATTCAGTCAAGTGGAAGAGAGTAAGTTTGGATTGGGTTGTTTGTTGCAGAACTAGGTAACCTACTTTTAATAACACTGCCATGGAAAATTAGTTAGCTGAGGGTGATTCCCTGCCTTCATCTACACAGTGACCTGCCAGTCCCTTTTGTTCTGAACTCATCTGCATTTGGAAGGTAAACACAAGGTACGCCCATGGTGACCTTTAGGACTAAAAGCCTTTACAGTTTGCATAACACTGCAGATATATATGCCACGATAATAAATAAGCTAGAGTAATTATGGAATAAATCCTTGCCCCAAAGAGATACCCAGATGGGAATGGTGGCGCATGCTGCCAAACATGAAGTACGGCTCAACCAGAGAGAAGCATGCTGCAGAAACCTGAGAGGAGGGAAAAAAGCCTAGCCAGCGTGAGCAGGCTCCAAGGGCAAGCTGAAAGAAAGTCAGAAAGCCAGAGGGGATGAGAAAGAAAGCAAAGGAGGTGTTTAACCACTGTGTAAGGGTGAAGGCCCAAAAATAGGGGTGGTATGACAAGAAATGCTACGCTGGCATCAAGATGGTCATGGCAAAGAAAGGAGAGATTTGAGTCTGACATCCATGGCTCTGCTATTGTCCTGCTATGCTACCTGTGGCAAATCGCTCCACCTTCATCCAGCTTCTCACCTCTTCTTTGTAAGCCTCTGACTTGCAAATTCTCTGGAGTAAGACTATCATTTCTACAGGCATACAAAGTGCCCACTGCAACAGGGCTTTGAACTCAGCCACTTCATCTCTATCATGAAGGACAGGAAAATCCAATGGAAGAGGAAAAGCTTTTGCATAGACTTGGACCCAGGCATGACTCATCTGTAAACAAGCACCAATAGCCAGTGCTATGGGGATGAAGGAGAATGGGATGCTGGAGGGGGCAACACCGGCCACCAAGAGCACAGCTTGCCCATGGCAACAGGATAAGAGAAAGAGCAAGGAAGAAAAAGAAATGTTAAAATCATGATATGTGGGTGGAGCTGGGGAAGAAACAAGCAATGGTTTGGGAGAAAAGGCAGGTGCTATTTTAGTCAGGCTGGGTTAATTTCAGCTCTGATGTAACTCCATTTACGTCAATTTTAGTCAGTGAATTACACAAAGGATTAATTTGGGTCAAGGAGTTGAGGTGAGAGTGAGTCAGCTCAAAGTAAGTTTTGGGGTGCAAGGAAGAGATGTGAAACAAGGACCAGGTGAAGAATCTGAGCCATCCTGGGCTTTGAGGGATGTTAAAGAAGGAATGGTGAGCGTAAGAGGGGGAAAAGGCAAACAGGCCATGGAACCCTGCAGGGCTGTTTGCCAGTGATTTTTATTCCAATTCAGGACAATTTCTAAAGAAAAACAGTCTGTTCCCTGAACCCTGCACTGTAATGCTTATTTACCCCTTACTCCTCCTCATGGTCCACCTCCCTTTGCCACTCCTCTGGGCAGCTCACACACCAACATATCATCCTCAGTAAGACAGCATAATGATTAAGCTTTGGGTTTTTTGTTTGTTTGGTGGTGGTTGGTGGTGGTTGGTGAGTTTTTGGGTTTGTTTTTTTGATTCCAGCTATAACCTGAAATACACTTCGGATCAGGGTTTCACAGGGCAACAGCTGCATTTAGCAGGGAGAAGAGTCTGAATAACTCCTGGTGCAGTTTCACTGGAGTTGATGGAAATGAATTTGTTCCATTAATTCTCTAGGGACAGCATGAAAGCCAAATGAAACCAGACAGGGCCATTCTCAGGCTGATAAATGCATCCACACCTTAACTCTCACCAGCCTGCCTGTGGAACACATGGGAAAAGTGTCTGAAATCATCTCTAGGGTTTGCAAAGAAGTGCCTGTCAACAATGCATAGGAAATAAAATGGAGCTGTTACACTTAATGAAATGAAAACAAAAAATAATTAAGCCCATCTCTTGCTTCTTTCCCATCCCACTCTCTTTTCCTTTCCCTGCACATTCTTTCCATCAATTGTTTCTGATGTCTCTTTTGAGTTTACTTTCTTATAATTCTGTGACTGAGGTAATGTAACACTGTGAATCTCTGAGGTTTCTCTTCTCTCCCCATCCTCATCTCCTCTGGCTTTTATTTTCCAATTCAGTTTTTATGGGTTTGTTCTTAGAAATCATGACCTTCAATTCTACTTTATTTTCATTCCTTTTCCCTGCAGCTTGACCCCCTTTTAATTCCTCTCTTTTCTTGTGCTTTGTTCAGCATCTGCTTTAATTGAGAAGGTCAGTAGGCTACAAGGTTAAAGATTACCTTTAACCATCTCTTTGACACTAACCTTAAACTCAGCTCCTCCAGCTTTCCACCTTCCACAAATACTCAGTACTGCACAAGAAAGTGCTCACAAAGTGCTCTTGTCTCATATCCAGTCACCATAATAAATACAAACTCTCTTCTGTAACATTCAATCATTATATTTAGTCTCAATATCGTGCTTTTCATCTGCAAACACCCACACAAGCATTGGTTAATTTGTCCTTACAACAGCCCTGCAAGGTAGGTAATTATGTGTTATTATCTCCATTTTACACATAAGGAAACTCCAGGAGAAATTATGAAACTCCTAACAAGCACACATACCCACAAATTTAAACAGGTACTAACTGTATCTTCTACAAACACACACATTAGTCTAAATACATACTAGTGTACACTGAAAGGAAAGGACTAGCAAGCTCGCTGTAGGACAGGAGAGAGGTGCTTGACAGGTTGCAACCAGCACAAAGGAAAATCCTCAGAACATGAGATCGCCCTGGACAGCAGAGGAGAAGTGCAGGAAGCTAACAGTCAGCTCTCTGCACCATGCTCTGTATTTTCTGGGAAGAATTTCATGACCTCCCTTTCCTGCAGATCAGCAAATGTGCAAGGTGAAGTCCTTCTTGCCCCCATGTACTTTTTCTGAAACATCACTGGTGACTGCTCTTGCTCTATCAACCCTTGGTTCTGACAAGAAGTTGGGAAAAATCCAGTCATGCATAACCCCCAAGTGAGCTCCTGACCTATTTGAATGCTAATTACCTCTTAGTGCTCTATCCAACTCGTTCTACTGCCTATCAAGATGTCAGGAAGGGAAGATAATAGACCTTGTAGACCACAGGCAGCTGCACACACAAACCCGTAGAAATATGGCAGAAACATTAGTGGGGAAGCCAGAGAACAAAATAAAGACACAAGTAATTACCTTTGATCCAGGATGTCAGCAGCCTGTGTCAGAGCATCCTGTATGCAGCAACTCCCTTCCACCGCAGGAGCAGGATGCTCTTTTCCCATCCCACACAGTACTCCCCTGCAGCAGCCCATGCACAGCAGAGGTTCCAGGGATTCTACAGGGACCAGCAGGGTCCATTTTGGAGGGTCAGATCCTCACATGTAGTCGGACATTGAATTCCCACTTACGCTAAGGAGCTCCACTCGCAACTAATGGGCATCAGATATCATTAATATAAAGAAATTACATGTGAAAATAAAGGCTTTGGGCCTTTGTGGCTTCCCATTTCACTGTCCTTCACTCAGCGTGACAGTGAGGCTCTCATGAACTTGGGAGTCATGGTTCAATGAAAGCTATCCTTTGTCAGTCCTCCTGTCTTACTTTCTGAACCTGCCACTTGCCTTCTCATCATAGATACATCCAAGCAAATGATTTCTGTATTGTCTTCCTCTCACCCCTTGTTTTGGGTGTGTCTGGGGAGAAAGCTAGAGGACAGCATTTGCCAAGATGAAACTGTGTTGCTTATTCTGTAAACCCTGTTACAAGGCCCCTTGTCTTCTCTGCATCGATAAGATTATTGCTAAGTCTGTATCATTGACAGAGATTTTCCTAGTACAGATTTTCTTTGAATTCTTTACTGCATTTAGCTTTTCCAACCAAGGTTGTGTCCTTGATGCATTCAGTTTTCTATATTTTATAATTTCTGCTTCAGAACAATTGAAGTCTCCCTCCCCAACTCCCCCCACCCCCAATTCTCCATTTTTTCTCCCTCCTAGCTGGCATATATTACTTTTTTATTTCTAATTGCTGTCTGAGCCTTGTCACTTAGCCAGCACAGGCTGCAGCTTCCTAAAACACAGACACTGATGCTAAAGCTGAAACTTCACAAAGTTCTGTGAACTCTACAGACTCTGGATTCCTGCATCACAGTGGTCCTCTCAGCTCCATCCCTTATAAGCTGCAATCAGTCATTCATACCACAGGAGTAACTCAGACATCTAGACTAATCCATGGCCTGAGTGTCTGTGTGCTGTGCAGGCAGGGAGGGAAAGCCACCCCTGTCTTACAAACTACAAGTTGTCAAGGAAAGGCAAAATGACCATTCCAGGTGAAAAATGTGGTCCTGCATAGATGAGCAGTCTTTGCTTTAAGGTCTCTTCTTTCCACTGTGCTCTTTACCTGGGTAATAAAGGATCAGCAGAGCACCTGTGCTGGCAAGGCTGTGCCAGACTCACAGCATGTGGACCGGCTGCCCACATCTGTGCATGTCCAGAAGGGTCCAGTTCCCTTCTGCTCCATTCATGGGCTATGGGCAAACCACACTGCTTCACTGAGAGTAAATGAACTGCTGTGAGAGGGGAGAAGCACCAGGGAGCAATGACAGTGGAGTTAGTACTTGCCTAAGTAGTGCTGCTGTAGGCCATGTAGCACAGATAAGACTTAATAAGGATTTCATGTAAGAGAGGGAAAAAAATTTACTCATATAACACAGACTAAGATGTTCAGATGAGTCAAAAATTCCTGTTGCTTTGGCCATCACAGTGATCTGTCCTGTTTCATTGCTTCCCTCTGTTTCTCCTGTCTACTTGGCTATACTCTCTTCATATAACTAGCTGGAAGCTGCAAGAGCTCTGGGGCATGGCCATAGTGCCAGCACTGCAGGGCCTTGATCTTAGTCTGAATTTAGCATTCCCATGTGCTTATGGCAGATGGAAGTAGTAAGAATAAACACTACAGTAATACTAGCAAAACTGAAAAAAAAAACCCAACACCCAACCACACATAACAAAAGGAGATGTCTGTGACACATATAGCAAATCACCAAATTTACACACTCTTGAGGGAGAACGTGATGGGGATGGTGAACCTCAGGAACACTGTAGAATGAGGTCCAGAATCATAATGAAGCATTTGAGCTGGGGATGCAAGAGGAAGGAATCAGAAGCTGCAATGATGAATACAAGAGCTTCCAGCTAATGTGGGAGTGCAAAGGGAGAGAGTGACGGCATGCAAATAGGTTGATGAGATTGCAGTGCTGAGCCAGCCAAGCCCTGTCTATACTAGCAGTACACATCCTATTAGAAAGAGTTTTGCACCCACGCTCTAAGTGACAGGATGCTCAACATACATTTGAATTTTGTGTGAAAAATTCATTACAAATGAATTAAAAATGCATTAAGAATGGTTTAGTCACCCCTGGTTAATACTCTCTGAACACAACACGTGTCTTGTATATAGAGTGAAGAATCATTTTGGTTGGAAAAGACCTCTTCAGCCTGTTTAGGCACTGTATCCCCCCAAATGTTACCTCTTCTTTACATAGGATAGTCACTAATGTACATTTACAACACAGTCATTCTCACTCCCCTGTAAGGTCTGTTCTCCTACCCCAGGTGGGTCTCCACTGAACACAGTGTCCTCCACTTCCTCCGTGTGGACTGTGTGCAGCCATGCAGGATGCTTGGCTTGACCACTTACTGTGAAACAGTCATGCCACTGTCACCACCCTGAGTCATTTACTGAGCTAGCTCTAAGTTAACCAACTGTTTGTTCTAAGTGACACATTGTCCCTGTACAGCCATGGTTGGGAAAAAAAAACAACCCTTTTGCAGCAGCTTTCTCAATAAAATGGAGGCTAAAGAAATAAGGAAGGTAGAAACAATAAAGCATAATATTAAAAGTATGTTGAGAAGAGCTTTGGAGCTGTGGTCAGCTTTGAGTCATGAGAAAACAAAACCACAAGGCTTTGACCACATTAGTCTGTCTTGCACAGGTAAATCTAAAGATTTTTTTAAATAGATGAAAGATGATAATTATAATTTCAAAGAGGACTAAATCACTACCCACACCCTTTGGCTCCCTACAGGAAGATCTTATCAAATTAAAGTATGATCTCTTTCTGGAATAATGAGGCAGGACCTCATCTGGTAAAAATCAGAATAGCTCTATGGACATCAAACATACAACACTGAATTACTCAGATAAACCTCAGACCCACTTGCCTGTTCAGATGTCTTCTCAGGTGTCCCTCTTCTCCCAGAGTAACACTCAAGCCTGCACGTGCCATGGCTGCACACTGAAGCTAGAATGAGAGAGCTTTGTCTAAACCCAGGAAAGTCAGAACTATAGAAAAATAGTCCTGAGATTTAAATGGTTTTTTTAAGGACAATAAACACCACCAGGCTTTTGTTAGTAATGGTATCTCTTGTCACAGTGGTTGGCCTTCAATTCACTAACAGAGCCAAAGGCTCCAGAAGACTGAAAGGACAGTCGTGACCATGTTCTCTAGCTTTCCATAACCAAGACCAGAGTATTTCCTCCAACACATCTTTTATCCAGCTCTCTTGCTAGTCTTGATCTGGAGGCAGCATGATAGGTGCCACAGGAAGCTTGCTGTGCTGATCAAGTTGCTATGAACCTTCTCTTTTAAACAGAGATGTTTTATGTTCAGTCAGAATTTATTCGAAGTCAGTGCAAAGCACCCAGGTGAGTGTCTTCAAGCTGTTTATGTGGCTGGTGTTCCAGAACGCGTTCTGCTGTGTAAGTGGTTGTGAAATGTCTGTGCTCTTCAAGTCATGCATGTTTTAAATGAGAATATGCAGCTATCATTTTGGTCAGCTGATGCTGGAGATTTGAGCTTGTAAGCACTGGTGTGCTCTTCAACCTGATAGACATGACTGATAGCTGCACCCCACACAGAAAGATAAGCATCAGCAAGTGGCACTAATTGAGTTATTTCACAGGGCAGCACGGTGCCTCTTGCTATTATTTCTTTTATTTCTCCTGCAATTTGTTGTGCAGGGTCCACTCCTCTTGGAGGCAATGTTGGCAACAGCTTGAATGAATGAGAATTTTACTCTTGTGACCATGTTAGGAATCTTTTTTTTTCCTTTTTTAATTTACAGTCCAAAATAATAACAATAATAATAACAACAACCTCTTACAGCTTTGCTGCTGAAGTGAAAAGATTTTCCATGAGTTTCCATGGAGAAGATGTAGGATCCAGTTTGGAGTGGATCTGAATCATTTTCCCCTTTCCTTCCCCATATCCCAGTTTCCCAAACAAGTTTTAGAGAAAGGATTCCCTACTCACGGAAAGGGATTATGACAAGCTCAAAGCCAAGTCAGTTTTCATTTTGCTGAGTCTGCAGCCTAGGATGTGTTGATCTAACAGCTCCTGCTGTCAGAACTGGGAGGTCCTGTCTTACCCTTTCCCCTCCTGGCTGTGCATTCCCACTGCTCATCTTGTGCTGGCTCTGGGCCTCCTTAGACTGTCCATGGTGAGCTGACTCAACTCATTAACCCAGCAAAAAACAAGTGGATCCTTTTCTGCAGGATGGCAGTGAGCTGTTAGATTGACTCACTTGCTTTGATGAAAAATGGGCCATTGTTATTAGCAGACCATCTTCACCTGATAACAGGCAAATAGCTGCCATCACAATGGCAAGCTTAGATATATAGATATGCAGCTACACAGAGATGGTTCTCTGCTGCCACATATCCCTCTTCTTCACACCTCTGCCAAGTGAGTGTAAAAAGCAGCTAGTTCAGAATGAGCTGTTGCTGGTACACATACATTCAGCTCTATGAAAAGGACTCTAGAGGGGATAGAGCAGTTCCCCAGTCCTTTGGTGCTGATAGCAAATTTGCTGTTGGGTTTTTTTTTTTTGTTTGCTTTGTTATAGTGTTTTGGTTTTGCTTATTTTTCCACAGACATAAAAGACACAATGCAAATAACCTCTAAAATAGAGAGGGTACTTTTTTTTTTTTTTTTCTTTATCTGTGGCTGGATGTTACTGAATGGCTTCCCAGAAACACCTCTTAAACAGGGAATTCGACTTCAGTCATGGTATCAGGACACTGTCACCATTCTATAGCTTTAGATGCAATGGGCTCATGTCCTGAACTGCCTTTTTTTCCCCCACCCCTGCCCCAGACCTGCTCTCATTTTCATTTGTGACAAACACAATTTCCATGGCGATATCTTTCATAAATCCTGGTGGAAATGAGCCTGCATGGACTAGCAGGGAGAAGCCACAAGTTATCTAGAGAGGTTT
Source organism: Picus viridis (assembly GCA_033816785.1). Taxonomy (NCBI): domain Eukaryota; kingdom Metazoa; phylum Chordata; class Aves; order Piciformes; family Picidae; genus Picus; species Picus viridis. The sequence goes on along the minus strand of CM066568.1, from coordinate 21,155,351 downwards.
TAATTTGTTCATTTCTTCACCCTCTGTTTGTTGCCTGACACAATTGGATTTCTGCATGTCTACAGGGATCCCTGCACACCTGCCATCATGAAATTTTGCATTTTCATGGTAGCAGGCTGGACATCCACCAGTGACATCAGACAATGTGCTTTGACTTTTCCCTCTCTATAAAGGTCAGTGAACTTTTCCTACTCACTTGCCTGTGTTCTGGTGGTCCTGTACCTCATGGATAAGTCCTTGGTTGTCTTCTACTGTCAGTTCTCCTCAGGTAAGAAACTTTGGCATTTGGTGCAAGTTAAGGCTCCTGAATCCTGTCCCACGAAAGCTGCCTCTAAAAATGGGAGGAATTGGCAAGGTCCTTTTCCTCAGTGCCATTACAGTCTTTATCATACACTCAGTTCCCACCGAAATGCAAAGCTTTCAGCAACAAGCAGTGGCTGCATGTCAGAAACTCCTTAGTCAATGCATGTGTTTTAACCAGTAAATGCTACTGCCTGGATTATCGAGGGAATGCTAAAGGTATCAGCTGATCTCTATAGGGTTTCTTTTAAAAGCAGCTAAGCCCATTGCTTTGAACAGGCATTTGAAAGGAGATGTCTGCAGAGGACTTTCTATTGGCACAGAGGCAAAAGTTGGGAAATAAGCTTTCTGGTGCATCCAGGGACAGAGGACTAGATGGGCTAGGGCTGCAGAGAGGTGTAAGTAGGTTTCATGGCCACACCGCACAGAGGCAGGCAGCATCAGGGGAAGCAAATACTCACATCTAGTCTGGTGTAACCCAGGCTCATTAGCAGAAAGCTGCAGAAGCAGAACAAGAGTCTGGGCACAGCCCTAGCCCAGATGGCCACTTGTCTGTTCCACGAGACCCACGAGGGTTGTTGTCCCTGTGATGTGACACTGATGTGATTAAAGACCTGCTGTTTCCCACTCAGAGCAGAGCTCACCCTGCACCTCACTGCAGGGCTACAGCTGCTGGGGCATTCCTTCTGCTACACAAATTGACCCAGCGGATAACACATTGCTGTTCAAGGCTGATTTCTCCTGACCATAAGGTCCTGGCTACTAGATCTCTTGTTTCTGCCATCCTTGGTTGCTCTCCACAAAGGCTGAAGGCAAAATGGCCTTCCAAGAGCCTGCAGTATCAAGATCCCATTGGAGAAGAAAGATGAGAGGTGCTGCTGAATAGAAAAGATGATGAACAGGTGCCTGTTGTGCTCCAGATTTCCTACACAGCCCATTGAATTTGAGAACTACTTTCAATTAAAAAACCCCAAACCCAACAACAAACCAGGAACTTCTTGTATCCCTGGTACAGGGGACTGGCCTAGCAGTCTGACCAGATGCTGGATTTGTGGCAGCACTGTGGATTGTGTCTCTGGTGCTCTTAGGCTGTTAGCAGTCAGATGGGAACCAGCCATGTTCCCTATGTTTCTGCAGCACACTTCAGTAAGTGCAGCTGCTGCAGTAAGCCTGTACACCAAGACAGAGACATCTTTGTCTTGTGGCACGGAAAAGGGCCTGGACAGCTTTCACATGAAAGGAGATTTCTGTTTACTGTGTTTTTTCACTCAGCCTTACTAATCACAGAGACATTTATAAACAAATATGGATCTGCAGCAGAATGTAGGCAAAAAGTTCATTGAGACAGGAGAAAGCACAGCTCAGCTGCGCTCATCAGACTTATCTTTCCATGTGCAAGTCCAGCGTCCTCGGTTTCATTTGTTACAATAATGTTTGCCTTCCAACGAACTTAGCCTTTTGTCTTTGATTACAATCTATTTTCTCATGAACTGTCCTTCTTGCTTAAGAAAAATACCAAACAAAACACTTCTTTGGGTTCCTCTTTATTTCTTCCTATTTTGGTTTCACAGTGGGCTCTCTCAGAATGTGTTCTGGGGGTTAGTTCTTTAAAGAGTGTTGAGAAATGTCAGGTAAAGGCAGTGCACCACACTGTCATCTCAAGGCTCCTGACCTATATTGCTAACATGTGCTGCCTGCATGAGCAGTGGAATCTGAGGTTTTCACAGCACAGGTCTAAGTGAAGCCAGTATTAGCAAGGATTGTATCACAATTAAAATCTAAGTGAAGCCAGTATTAGCAAGGATTGTATCACAATTAAAATCTAAGTGAAGCCAGTATTAGCAAGGATTGTATCACAATTAAAACCTGTTGGAAGGACCTAGAAGTTTGACAGGGTATATGGATGACAGAAAGAGTGTCTCTCTCCCTCTCTCTTTTCCCTTATTAAGAGACCTGATCCGAGGGAGATATCGTTCATTTCATGAATAGACTATAGCAGAAGATGCCGCAGAGGATTGTAAAATGCCTTCATCCTGTGGCTACAGCAACTTCAACCCCAGCAAAACTTCCCCTTTGCCTTTGTATCCAGAGACTCCATTGATTTGGGAAGGGCCATGGTTATTCTCTGTGCTGTTGTTTTGCTAGTTTGCTATGAGGAAAACAACTTCTGCTGTGGGACCACACAAAAATGCAGTCTGACACCTGTGCCTGCCAGCTATTGGCATGCACAGTAAATGCAGGTAGCACTGCCTCTGCTCTGGGGAGTGGGCAAGGACAAGAGCAGAGGCAAGAGAGCCTGGGTCTTGCAGAGCAGAGCTTGGTCAGCTGCACAAGGCAGTGCAGATCATGGCACTGGTGTGGTTATCACAGACGCCATGATACCTTCACCTCCCAGTAATTTTGGTGTCATTAGGTGCTGCTCCTAATGAGGAATCAGCGTTTTACTGTGGTCCTGCTATGTTGTCCGTAATTAGCGTGCAGTCCTTTAATGCTAATTACCTTAAGCATTAATTCCTTAAACATCAATTAAAAAAAATCATGTGAAAATTTACCTCTTCCTCAAATGAGTTATGAGTTAACATGGGGGTACTTACAATGTACTGCTTAGGCTTGCTTAATTAGTTAATCTCTATAAAGGGGTTTCAAATGTACGAAGAGCTATCAAACCACTAAGTGCATTACCTTCAATTAATTTTGTGCAACTACATCTTCACTACCAAGAGGGTCTTTAGCGTGCTGAGGGAAGGCAAAGGATACATTGCTTCTAATTTTAAAAGTAACTAATTAAAAAAAAAAAAAAAAAAAAAAAAAAAAAAAGGAAAGATGATTTGACATGGTGGGAGTAAGGATGAACCTACCATTTCTTCTGTTCAGACAGACCTGAACAGGAAAGACTAATCATTCATTTTCCTCCTCTGCCTTTGCTGGTTTCTGGGGTTTTTTTTGCTTCTGTCTTTCCCTGGTCTTAATACTCTCACTGAATGTTAACTCTCTCTCTTTGAGATTTTATATTACCTTAGCAAAACCAAAACAGCAGGCTAAAAGAGAATGAATCACAACAAAATCCTCTTCAAACTGTGGAGTCACTGAGGTTGTCCTCTCACATCAACCCAATGATCATTAAACTTGTTCCAAAAGAAGCCTCATGGATTTCGCTTCAAAAGGAGATGCTGAAGGTCCAGAATAGAGCTCTCCCAAGGGAAAAGAGCCAAGTCTAGTCCAGTCATATAGTATGTCTCCATTTCCTGTACCCCCCCTGGTAGCTAGTGGAGCTAAGCTTTTACTGTGGCTTTCCAAGTTTTCTATTCTATTTAGAGCTTCTATGCCTTGTTAATGATTCTCATTTTACTTCACTCATTAATCATCTGCTTTTGGTGGAGTTCTCTCAAAATTTTGACAATGGGTTCTTTCTGCTAATACTCTTGCAGCTTTATATAGACAAGTTACATTGAATTTAAGCTTACCAAGAACATATGATATTTCCTGGATTATTTTTCTCCCACTGGGCCTAACAAAAGATAAGAATATTTCCTTTCTTGCTGTATTTTCTTATTTGTTTGTAGTTTCTCACTTGCCTTTTCTTTCTTTCCCACTAATGATGAACCATCACATCCTTGCTGATTGCCAAGGTCCCACATTTTGTGAAAAATTCAGTCAGCTTGTTTAATTTCCACTTGCCTGAGTGGTGGTTATGCAGCAGTGTCTCCTTCACAGGGTATGAATCATGTGTGCACTTGCAGTATATTGGTATCACATCTAGGCATTCCTTCAGCAATGATTTGAAAACCTATTCATTTACCTTTGTTTTTTTGTTTCATCCAAAAGGATCAGAGAGGATGGAACAGTGAACAGACTTTCTGATGGCCACAAGTTTATTCTCTACATACGGTGAAGTAACAGCTTGAGGCATTCTACTAGCAAGTCATCATGAATACCCAAGGTTCTCAGGGAAAGAAGTTCTGCCTTCAAACCAGAAAAACCTCTTCTCTCCAACACCTCCCCAGCTCAGCTTTACAAAAGGAACCAGGGAGGAACATTCATTGTTATCCAGTCCTGTGGATATTCATTTAGCTGAACAGTCTGACCTGCTCTAACCAGGATGTCTAACAGAAGTCTAGGTACCTCAGAGAACAGCTTGAAATGGGACAAGTTGTGGTGGTGGTGTGCAGAAAGAACAGCAGGACTATCAGAAAGAAGCAAAGAAAGTAGCTTCTTACCATCCCATGTCTTACCACTGTTTTATTTGTGGAAAAGCTTATGGGATCCTTTCCCTTCAACTGCTATGTCCATACAGTGCATACTCACAGAAAGAACAAGGGGGCTAAGCCAGCTTCTTTAGAAAAGTCAAGGTTGCTTTGCACCTCAGCGTAAGACTCACTCATTTTCCTTCCCCCACCTGAAGGATTAATGCAATTACCAGTGATAATTTAATTCACTGTTTCTCTTGCCTCTGTAAGACAGGTGAAATAAAGCCTGAAGAGGCTGTGAATGCTGCCACATCCAAGAGGTAGAGGTAGGGCTACCTGAAGCCTGACTTGTCCGAAGTGCATTTCACAGAACAAACCTAATTGAAGGATGTTATCAATACTTAGCCAAAGAAGTGATAGAGCAGGGAAGATCCAGCAAGGTCTCAAGGAATAATACAAGATTTTTGCTCCCTCTCATTTTATGGATGTTAAAGGGGGAAAAATTCCTATCCTCTTGAAAGGGTTCCATTTCATGCCAACATTTCAAAAGATCAACTGACAATAAATTAAGACACAACAAAAATATCTTTTGTCCTGAGGGCAAGGGAAGATGCACTCCCTCTCTGTCCCTGGCATGGCAGAAGAGCAGCTCCAATACAGCTCTGGGGCATTCTGTGCCCTCACAGGAGCACTGGTGTGACATAGTTGGCAGGGAAGAGACCCAGTTCCCCACGCAGACGTCCTTTCCACCATGATGGGTTGGAGCTGTCCAGGACCTCTACTATGTCTCCGCTGCGGAAGCCCAGCTCGTCATGCTCCATAGCGTCGAAGTCGTACAAGGCACGCACCCAGAGCGTTCGCTGGAAAGGAGATAGAGACAGGCAGGGAACACTGAGCCGGAAGTCTTGAAGGTCATCCTCCTGTCACCCTTCTTCACTATGTATGTTCACTAAGAGATGACAAGCAAGGCTGAAACTGAGACCATTTTGAAATTAAATCAGGAAGCGGCCAAGATACCAGTAAGGAGGGACTGATTTACTGGGGTGACTGAGGCATGGTGCCTGGGTTCCCAGCAGCCTCAGTATATTCACCATAAGCCTCAGTATGTTCATCGTAAGGTGAAAAGTCAGACTGAGAGCAGCTCTTCCGGAAATAGTGTTCCTAAGGCTCTGCCTACTCTGTCCTGTAAGATCAGCTGTTGGGGCCATGTTTGAAACCAGTTATGTGAGCACAGAGAGGAGAGGTTGTAGCCAGGAGGGGGTTGGTCTCTTCTCCCAGGCAACCAGCACCAGAACAAGAGGACACAGTCTCAAGCTGTGCCAGGGGAGGTTTAGGCTTGAGGTGAGGAGAAAGTTCTTCACAGAGAGAGTTGTTAGCCATTGGAATGGGCTGCCCAGGGAGGTGGTGGAGTCACCATCCCTGGAGGTGTTCAAGAGGGGATTGGACGTGGCACTTGGTGCCATGGTTTAGTAGTCATGAGGTCTTGGGTGACAGGTTGGACTCGATGATCTTCGAGGTCTCTTCCAACCTTAAGGATACTGTGATACTGTGACACAGAGTCCTGCTGGGCTGTAAGCCATAAGCAAAAGGCTCTGAGGAGATGAGGTGGTGCTGGTATGGGTATAGAAAGGTGTCTTTGGAAGGATCAAGAGAGCCTGCACACAGACCAGTCTAGTAAACATTGTAAAGAATGGTATTTGCTCTTTCAGGCACTTCTTTGGCATAGGGGAGGATGTTAAGCCTTATTTGAACCCTCCCCAAGGTCAGTCCTGTGAAATCAAAAGGATTTAGGAACTTTTTGGGTGTGTCAGTTTATTTTGGGTTTGTACTTTAATGAGCAGTAGGGTAAATTTTTTTTTTTTTTTTTTTTTTTTTTTTTTTTTTTTGAGAACATCACAAGAGACTTTGCAGTCAATTACCCACTTTTCCTGGAAACTAGATTTTAAAGGACACAGCATGAGCTGCTGTTATGGGAAATCGTTGGCACGTGCACAATGGGGCATGGACAATTTGCAAGGTATATTTTTGGGGCACAGATGGAGAGATCTGTTTGAAGACAGACTAACTTTTGCTAAATCTTTCATTCAGGGCCCTGCTTAGACATGGCTCCTAGTTATTTGGCTGGATATATAGACCTTCCTATAATTGGATTTGTGGCTTCTGGATCACTAATGAGGTGTGACAGGCAAGGGCTTGTTGTTAGTCATTGCCACAGCCTCTGATGCATAAAAGCCATTGTATTTTGAGCTGGATTACAATGAAGGTTTGATGTTTTTGTCAAAAAAAGACATGTCAATTTTTCTCAGTTTGTTCCAAATTTCCTAATCCAATCTATCCTCTTTGTCTCACGCTTGAGAAGGATCTGATGTCCTTCCCTTCTCTTCTTGGATCTCGGTTCTCAGGTTGTTCTGGGCTATGCTGTTCATTCCCTCACAGAAGAGCACACCTCAGGTCACAACACTAGCAGGTGACAGAGAAACACTTTGGAGATGGCAGCGGAATCACAGGTTGATGCCATGTTCCACATAGGATTTCACATAGTGGGAATTTGCAGAGCAGGTGGTTATTTAAGGTCAACTGTCAGGTATGGATCCAGGTAAGAAGGCAGTCTGAGGTGTCTACAAAAACATATCTGGATCATGCCCACAGCCATTGTGCTATGATGCTCTGTCAGATAAGGGTTACAGGAAAGTCAGTCCCACTTTGATGACTGTAAATCTGAAAGGATGTGCCAGGTGCAAACAAGTAGAGCTGAGTAATGACAGGTTTTCTCAAGACTGAAGTAAAAGGTAGCAGAAGAGACAGTCTGACTACAAGTGCATTGGAGACAGAAGCCCTGCAGCATGGCACAGTATCATGAGGCAACTCTCCATAGGACTTCAAAATATTATTGTACATCTATCGTACTGTACTTCCTAGGCTACAGGTTTAGGAAGGCCTGGCTGTGATGGCAAAGACACTTGATAGTCCCTTGCATTCTAGGAAAGATCATTAGGTTTGCAGATATGTCCTCTGATGAACTGGACCCATGCTTGATTAAAATTCATAGGTGATCCTGGGCTTGTTCACCATGCCCCAGATGCCTACTTTGCTCAGTTCCTTCTACTAAGTCTGCATGTTAACTAAGACTGACCTTGAGAGCAGAACTAGAACATGCTCAGATAACACTGTAGTCCTACCCTCAGAGTACTCCAGAAGCAAATTCAAGTGGCTGGGATAGAGTCTTAAGACTCAAAACATCTTCTAAGACATGTTCCATCAGGGTTAATTCATGATTCATCATGCAACCTCTGTGCAGCTGACATTGTTCAGACTGCCTGGCCATTGCTAAGGGACATGTTCAGTTGGGCAGCTGGGGCCTTCCAGATACATCACCTACCTGTGTCTGATGGTGTGGTGGGTCTGTGTGTCTTCTGTGCATAGCTGATGCACTTCCCTGGCTGTGATCCCTTATTCCATGCAGCTCCTCTTTCCGGTCCAGACTCCCACCATATCTATCCTAGAAAGAAAACAGCAAAAGAAAAGTCATAGATATGCTGAAGTGTATAAATGAGAGACTTCAAGAGTCATTGGTGGCCAGAGAGTCAAGTTTAACCCTCGAGTAAATCATCTCTGCTGTCTACTTTAAATACAGTCCCTATGCTACAATCCTGCAAAGCAAGACCACAACGGTGTTCCTTGTTTACCACTTTTTGGGATGGAGCCCTCAAAAACTCTCCTTGAATACTCCTTAGTTCCCAGTGATAGGGCCATGGATGAGTCATGGATCACAGACCTAAGCAAAAGCCCACATATTTATTACCCATCAATGAGTTCCCCAGGCCAACACCATCATGGCTACTACTCCCATACAAATACCTAACTGATTCTGCCTCCTAAGACAGGTTCAAGGGGGCAGAATTTTGACCAAGTGCCTGTTCAGTTGCTACCAAGCAATTAACGCCGACATTTGATATGCCTGGGCTTGGATGTTCCAGCCCCTCATTCCTGGTACTACCTGTTGCTGCTGCAGTACGGGCATAGGATGCTCTACATATCTCTTGGACATGGAAGAATGATCTCCAGCTGCTCCACCCAGGTAGAATCCTTCCCGGCCTGTCCATTCCAGGCTTCCACCACGCCTCTCCTGATGGAAGAAAGGATCACAAAGGTGAGGTCAGGTTTTGCTTCCCACCACATCCTTGACTGAAGTTTAGTAATCATAGAATCATTAAGGTTGATAAAGACCTCTGAGATAGAGTCCAACTGTCAACCCAACACCACTATACCCACTAAACCATGTCCCAAAGTGCCATGTCTACACATTTCTGAATACCTTCATGGATGATGATTTCACCACCTTCCTGGGCGACCTGTTCCAATGTCTGACCACTCTTTCAGTAAAGACTTTTCTCCTAATATCCAACATAAATCTTCCCTGGTGCAACTTTGGGCTATTTCCTTTCATCCTATTGCTTGTTATCTGGAAGAAGAGACCCACCCCACCTCAATACATTCTCCTTTCAGGTAGTTGTAGAGAGCAATAAGCTTCTCCTCATAAGACTTGTTCTCCAGACCCTTCACCAGCTTTGCTGCCCTTCTTTGGATACTCCATCAGCTCAATGTTCTTTTTGTAGTGAGGGGCCCCAAACTGAACCCTGTATTTGAGGTGTGGTCTCACCAGTGCTGAGTACAGGGGCATGATCACTTCCCTACTCTTGCAAGCCAGGATGCTGTTGGCCATCTTGTCTACCTGGGCACACTGCCAGCTCATGTTCAGCTGGCTGTCAACCAGCACCCCCAGGTCCTCTTCTGCCGGGCAACTTTCCAGCTACTCTGCCTCAAGACTGTAGAGTTACACGGGGTTGTTGTGACCCATGTGCAGGACGTAGCACTTGGCTTTGTTAAACCTCATACAACTGACCTCAGCCCAATCATGGCACACTGATGGCTACCACTACCCTCTATAGGCTTTTCCAAAGGAAAGTTCCTGTCCCTCAGAACAGAAGAACAAATAAGGAATCCCGTATTTTAGATCTTTGTCATAAACATTCTCCATCTGAAGAGTGGGTAGTAATGGGAAGTGCCAGGCTGAAAACGTGGCTGCTTTTGTAAGGACTGGCACAGGTGCCAAGCTTTTTTTGGAAATAATGCCCACAGACTTCATTTGCCTCTGCACTGATATCTGCATTTTACTTTCATTTTATGATATGGCTGTAGCATCTAGAAAATTTAATAGTGAACAGAAATCCCTCTGTGACAAGTGCTAAATGTGCCCTGCTGAGCCCATCACCATAACAAATGTGCAGAGCGTTTGCCAGCTCAAACTTGACTCCTGTTCCTTTATTTGTCTGTCTCCATCTTGGAGCAAATGCTGTTCTCTTCCCTTCCTGCTCACAGCTGGCTGACAAACAGGTTGTTTCACTGATATACATGCATAGAGCCTTCTTTCTCCTTCCCCAGACAGTTCTTTGCTGCGATCTCTCTCATAGGTCCCACAGCCTCTGCTTTATACCTTACTAATACATTTTAAAAGCTCTGTGTAAGTGGTCTAGAAGGAGGCAGCACAAGCCCCTTCTTCAGAATGAAAAATACAACATCTCTCTTTTGGAGCCAGCCAAGAATGACCCACAAGCAGCCTATAAAACTGAACTGCTGCAGTGAGCAAGTCACATACTTTGTGCTTTGCCTCTACCTGCACATCCTGGTAATTTAACACTGGAATCCGTTTCCCCATAAAGCAGGACTTTAGTTACCGGACTGACCAGGCATGTTCACTCCCAGCACTGTGTGTGCAGTGCATAGCAGTCTCTACTATATCATTTGCTTGTTCCCTGGCACAAACCCAGGCATTCACTGGACTGGGTTTCCCCTGCCTTCTCAAACATCTCTGTTTTCCTTGAATGCACATCTTGTTCACATATCTGCTACGTTCTTCTCAGGAGTACTTTCCGTTCCTACCAGCCACTGCTCCAGGTTCTGCCCTCGATTCCTCCAAGCTCCTTTACTGTGTTACTTGATAAGAGAAGATGAATGATTCTTCTGAGCAGACAAACTTTCAACTGTACTAACAGCTACACTCTGCATGCAGTCAAGGACACTAGGAAATAAGACTCAATTTTTTTTCAGACACAACCTACCAGTCACCTGTGTACCTGCCCTTATGTCAACAAGGTAGATCCTGCTTCCCCTGGATGTGTAAGGCAGCTTAGGATTTCAGCTCTGGGGCCTTAGCACACCTTTAGCAGATCACCTCTATACAGATTTGCAGCACTGCCTGTTGCTATCCAAAACAGAATCAGGAAACTCAGCTCAGTTATGTAACTGCACATACCACTGAATCCACTAAAAACCTGCAGGGCAGGGCCTACCACTGTAGGGATGTGACTGGGTTTCCAAACCAGGCTCTCCCTATGCCATTCTTGTGGGCTGAATTCCTTCCACTAAAAGATTTCTTACTGAAAAGCTCCTATGGATAGTTTGTGTTTACCTTCTCTTCTTGGCTGCTGTCCTTCAGGAAGATCTGCTTCTGCCTGGAGATAGAAGTTGTCTTGTAGTAGTCCACCAGCTTGTTTAGTGAGTGGAATTTCTCTGTCCACAAGTAATAGCTACCCTTTGAATCCCTCATCACTTTGAAATGTTGCACATCATCTTCATGCCTGGATCCAATTGGAAAAGTAAGAGATCAACCAGACTGCACTTCTACCTTTGTTGAAAGAGCTTTTTAAATTTTTTTTTTTTCTCCCAGAAGGATACCAAAGTATCTTGTTTGGACAAATCTAGACTTCTGGAAAGAGAAGCAGTGGTGGTCCTTGTGTGTACCAGACCTAGATATGGCTCTATTTCAAAAGACTCCTCATGTTACAAACAAAGAGTGCTGCAGGCTGCTCAGACACAAAGCACTATCAGAACAAAGTGCAGAGTTTTAAAGCCTCTCCTTTCAAATAAGGGCCAGAGGAGCTTTCAGGGCCACTAATAGCTAATAGCTTCATCCTATTCTTTGTAGGGAAAACAAAGGTGTAGTTGTAGTCTATCACTAGCCTTTGCAGGTTCCTGTTAACATCCCCTTTGCATTGACTGCAAGAGATATATTATACCTTTTCACATCATAGGCATCACCACTACATTCACAGAGTCAAATGAAGCCATGCACTGAGTCTTATAATTATATAATATCTAGTGTAAAACTCATTTACTACTGGTCACACAAAAGAAAAAAAAAAAAAGAAAAGGAGGACTTATTAGCTGCTGTTACAAGCCAAATTAACAGTCTCAACCTTCTGTCCCTGCTTCTCCTCTGAAATTCTTCACCTCTTACATCTTGTCTGATTTGGACAAGTCCTCTTTGCACCAAGTGTGATCTGGGTCTGGCACTCACCTCTTCATGTAACTCTAGGAGCTCATACCACTTGTCTCAGGGGCCACCTCTGCACAAATAAACTAAACAGGGACCAGGTAGGGACTGAGTGGCATCCTGGAGTGCTATAGTCACACAAGCTGTTAGCATGGTTTTGGTCTAAACCAAAAATCTTTCCCCCTGCCCCGGGCCATTCTTAGGGAGACAGAGTGGACAGGGAACCATTTGCAGTGAGCTGCTTGAATACTTCTGTTCATAGGGTGAAGAGGGTTTAGCCTTATGGAGCTAATCTCTGCTGTATTGCTTGACCTCAGGCACAGAGAAGAAGCCTGAGTGTGCACACTGCCTGGAAAAAGACTCTAGTTTAAAACTGGTTATCAATTGTTTGACTGAAATTTGGTAAACCATCATTTAAGAACTCTGCTTTGAAGCAAATGCTCTGAGAAAGTCTGGGCTACAATGAGTTGCTGAAATGCAGCTGGGGTGCAAGCAACTAAAAGCCATTTCTGTCCAACAGCTGCTTAGTGACCTGTGGGAAATAAATTAACAATGTAATAGTCATCTCTTAATGGGCAGTATTGGAATTCTTGGATTCAGTAATCAGAGCTGCCGGGGAATTAAAACAAATGGAAGGCACATGTTTTGCCCTGTAGGAGACATCCTGTGTACCACTCTGCTTTGCTGCAGCTCTTTCAGAGAAGGAGGTCACCAGAGGATGAAAGTTTGAAATGGGGCATTCACTGTGTCACTTGAAAAGAAGCAGAAACAGTTGAGAATCAGATGCCTAATTTGTTCTCATTCACAGCAGCAGCACTGCCAGCAATTGGCAGCATGCACACCTCCCAAGAGGCTATGTCGCATTAGGAATGCTGTCAAGAAGAGACTAGGGACAAAAATAGCAGGAAAATGTGGTGAGAATAAGATACCTGACAGAGATGGAGAAGTCACCATGAGAGTTCTGACTGGCTCGAACAACGAAGGAGCCAACTCCTTTACTCATGAGGATGTTCTCTGCTTCGTGGCGGGATATCCTCTCATTGAACCAGCTGTCAAATGGGAAAAATCATGGAGATGTGAATAAGGAATGTGAACTAAGGTGAAGAACACAAAAGTAGAGGGTAAGGAGAAAGAATATGAATAAGAAGGGTGGAGGAAAGACACAACAAAAGGATCAGAAGAGCCCACATGACTACTCCCAGTAGCCCATGTGCAGGCTCAGGTACAAGGTTTCAATGGGTGAAGACCATTTTCTTTGAGCAGTAAAAGCAGGCAGATGTGAAGAGAACAATGTAAGCTTTTGCTTGCCAAGAAGGAACACTCAGCTGAAACTGTAATTACAGGTACAGTAAGGTGTTAGTCAAAGAAATTTAAAATTACAAATGTGTTCATATTTATACACTCTCAGGCATATTCATCAAATTGTTTTTAGCAAACCGATTGAAAATGACTGGGCTGTGATGGATATATTGCAAGAGGAGCACATAAATTCTTAGCAGAAGCCATCCATGAAATTTTAAGTATTAATAAATTGGTCCCTGCCAGAGCTGCCATACCACAATATTGCAGCAACACAGAATACATAAACACACTTATGTAAATTTATCCAAACAATAGTATGAGGCACTGGACAAATGCTGAGGAATTCACCACAATGAAATAACACAGTGTCAGTAGGAATTTTTCACTAGAGAAAAAAATCAGTCCCATACACTTATATGTGTCCACTCCACAGCTAATAAGATCTGCAATCTGCAGTATTCTGCTTTTATGCAGTGCTTAATTGCCTGTAGTGCATTAAAATTAAGGACAGATAATTTCATAAGCTCTGCCATTTCCACTCCCGAGTTTCATTATGCTTCTCCTTACTACCGTCACAGTTTACCTATGTATCATTAGCAAAGGCAAGTCAGACTTTAATCAGCATTGATATCTGGTCTCAGTGATTACCTGACAAGATAAAGAAGGGAAAAATTTGCCCATCAAAAAGAGGAGACGGCTTTTTTCCTTACGTCTGGGTTTTGCACCTGGCCTGAACTGCCCTGAAATGCAGACCTGCTACTCCGAGAAAAGCGTCAAAGTGGAAATATTTCTTCACAGCTCTGGCACAGAGAAAGCATCATAAGAAAAACATGTGTGAAAAAAATGAAGCTGCTCGTGACCCTGCGTGGTGCCACAGCCCTGTGAAAGAGCGAACAAGAACAACCGACTGGGAGATCTTGTCCCCCTGAGGCCCAAAAAGTACCAGGCTGTATTTGCACAGCAAACTTAACATTGTCCCTCATCTCAGCCAAGCAAGCTGTTTTATGTCTAAAAAGACCAGTAAGTGCCACCTCCAAAGGGGACAGTGGCACTTATTTGTACCCTCAAAACTCCTGCACCCTTGTGGAAGTTTTAGGCTGTACCTTTAACATTTCCCACAGATCTTGACCAGAAAGCAGGAGAATGTAAATAAATCACTATTGGGTGTAAAAAGGAAAAATAATTACAGTTCTAAAGAACCCCGTTGGAGAGATAGCTACCATAAGAATTACTTTGGTAAACAATCTTTGGTTTCCTTGCTCTGGGAGATGCTAATTTTGTGCTTCTGCTGGCTTCTGCTTGATCTTGGCTGCATTGTTTTGGCTAAATTCCAACATCTCTCTGTTCTCCCCCTTGTCCCTTTGTGTCCAGCGGGGTAAGTGAGGGGAGCAGGGAGTGGAGAAGTTATTAGCTCCCCTGGTTTTTGGCCAGGGGGTTCTTGTGCTGTTTATGAATTGCAAATACCTGTAAATATACGTAAATATTGTATATTTTGTACATATTCATTGCAGATTGTAGTTTTGCTTGTAAATACAGCTTCATTTGCTTCCAACTGGGCTGGTCTGGCAAATGTAATGTTGGGGGAATTTTCAACCCACCACAACCCACCCAAGTTTGCTTGCTCAGGGCACCAGTTTGTTGTAGCTAACAGTACTGGGCTTGGAGCATGCTCTGCCTGTTGGCTCCCGAAATGCTGCAGCACTTTTTTGAGAAGAGGACAATCAGAGGGTCTTCAGGGAGCATTTCTGCCAGCTGAAAGGAAAAGGTTGTAAAAATGCCATCCGTGGTCATATTTACGGCACAGGGCTGGACAGGACATTTATCAGGCATTTAAACACCTATCAGTCCTTTCTCAAAGCACAGTGCCACCTACTCAGTGGGAAGAGAGGAACGAAAGTACGGCTGTCCTTGGACAGATCTGGATTTGGGTGTGCAGTCATCAAACGTGGAGACGTGTGTGTGGAGGGTGGGGGTGTCCAGCACCCCTTACAGTCCCCGAGTAAGCCCCGCTGGCACTTTTCGTGTGGCGCTGCACTGACCTCTAGTGTAGCGAGGGAAACCGACACACACTGGGGCTGTGTGGGGCGTGCGTGGAAGACGCCCATGGCCGGCTGGGGAAAGGGGAGTTAATGGAATTAGGAACCGGGCAGGAAGGAATTACATTTTTAGAATTCTTTTTCAGAGAGGTCTCTTGCTCTTCCTTTTGTGCTCAGCCTTTTTCTCTGTTGCCAGGACTTCACATCATGACTATTCTTCTGTCCAAGGAGACCTAAATGCAGTTCCTGCCACATCCCAGTGACATCCCTCTGAGCTACGGCAGCAAAGGAGTCATTTGGTTGTGATAGAGAGCACTGGGAACCATGCAGCTCTGAAAGAACAGGAGATGCTTCAGTGTACAAATGAAGTGTGCTGGCAGGATGGCATGTAGTGTTATGTCAATCCTTGCCAGCCTTAAATTGCAGCATCCTAGAACCTTTCTCTGCCATGTCTTCCTCCATGCACACATACACACATGCTCTTGACAACACTATGGAAACGTGCAGTGGTGGTGCACACAGTTTCCAAGACACTTACGGAGGAACGTGAAAATCAATGAAGTTCTTGGGAACGTATCCCTCTTGACTTCTGAGCTCAGCCTTGTACCACTCTTCCTGGGAGCTCAAAACCTGCAATGGAGAGATGGATGGAATAAGAGCATCTCCTGAGGAAAGCAAAAGTAACCAAGAATCTGGCAGAAACATAGAATTTCTTAGATTCATAGAATTGCTTTGATTGGAAAAGACCTCTAAGATCATTGAGTCCAACCTTCAACCTAAGACCACCGTGGCCATTAAACCATGTCCTGAAGTGCCATGTCCACACATTTCTTGAACAACTTCAGGGATGGTGACTCCACCACCTCCATGGGCAGTCTACTCCAATACCTGACCACTCTTTCAGTAAAGAAATGTTTCCTAATATCCAACATAAACCTGCCCTGGCACAGTTTCAAGCCATTTCCTCTCATGCTATCATCTGATACTAGAGAGAAGAGACCAAACCTCACCTCACTACAACCTCTTTTCAGGTAGTCAGAAAGAGCAATGAGGTCTCCCTTCAGCCTCTTCTTCAGACTAAACAACCCCAGTTCCCTCAGCTGCTCCTTGTAAGACTTGTTCTCCAGACTCTTCACCAGCTTTGTTGCCCTTCTTTGGACATGCTCCAGGAAGTGAGTGGCACAAAACTGAACCTCACCAAGTACAGGGGCACAATCACTGCCCTACTTCTACTGGCCACACTATTCCTGATACAGGCTAGGATGGTGTTTGCCTTCTTAGCTACCTGAGAATAGCATAGAACTCCACATGTGCTCTCCTTCCCATCCACTGTGCAGCAAGGTTAGTGGCTGATGACTGCTTCAGAGAAAACAAAGCAATAAGGGAGGCCGAGTAGAATTAGAAGGACTACTTCTTGACGTCATCCCTTCATCTGAATGCCTTTCTAGGTGGCTAGGGATGCCATCTGCATGTCTCTGATGTCTGTGAAATTAATCTCTGAAGGACTTAATAAGGGTTTAAGGAATTCTCTATGCTGCTTTTAATAGTTGGTACAGGAACATCTCAGTTTCACAAGGGAGGATAAAAAAAGGCCAAACCTGTGAAAACTTCTCTGATGTGTATGGGTACAGAGGGATCTCTCTCCCTCTCTGTTCATTATGACTGCACAGATGTTACCATGTGTTCTCACATGTCATTTTGCAAGAAATTATTTGTTGGGCTGAGTCTTCAGCTGGCCTGATCTTTGCCAAGGCAGATAAAAGAAGGATGCAAAATGTATTTAAAAACTGCTATTACACTGAAGAGATTGTAGGACAGTAGGAAGCAAGTCCATGACATGCACTAGAGCAGCTTCAAGTGTGCTCACATTAATGTTGACTGTTATGGTCCTTAGGGACTTCACTGCTGACCAGGAAATGTCCTAATCGTTGCTCTCTGTCTGACAGCCCCTGATACAGCCCTAAGCTAAAGAGAGGACAGAGAAACAACTGCATTGTGATTTTACTGCAGATGTTGGGGTCCGTGGTATTTGGTCTGACATTCCAACTCCTGGGACAGAATTCTGCTTTATAAAATAGAATCTATTTATCTTCCCTCTGGTTTTGGAGAGGAGCCTGAAAGCATGAGCCATTAGAGTTTTAAAAGGAGAAAGCAAGTGGAAAAGGCTTAACTTAAAATCTGTTGTTAACAATAATAATTCTTATTTTGTAAGCCAACCTCATGGCTTTGGGAGCCTAACACACAGTCTAACTGCTTGGTTTTGGCAACAGGCCTTCGATGTCTCTGGGGCCAATTCTCTGTTGCCTTGCAGCCACGTAGATCTTTCTTCTGCTTTTGGATATAGAAAGGCTGAAGAATAGAAAACTATGGAGTTCCCTGCTTGTATAGCCACTGCTTTCCCCATCTCTGGGTGCTTGATTAAGGCTCTGTGTTGTTGTTGTGGCCAGCCAAAGGGGATAGTAGCTACTCCCTGCTCTGCTGAAAGACCCACCTGCTGGTTCTTGGAGTACAGCTTGCAGGTTCCTCTCAGTGTGTCATCTTCTCAGAGAAGGATGTGGGGGGTGTGAGAGTGTGGATTTCTTCCTGTCACTGCTGGTTGAGGGCCTCAAGTTTCCTGTTTTATAATCTCTACATCAACACTGTTGATCTTATCTCCTTTAGAAATCAGAAAAGACAGCCTGCACAAACCTGTGCAGGCAGCAGGAGGGGGCTCATGACGTGGTAGGAATGTACATGTGCGTATCGCAGAAGAGGGAGGTTGCTCAGGCTAATTTACTGTCCTATGGCTTGGTGCTATTTTGTTTACCTCGAGGATGTTAAAGCAAGAGGCAGTCTGACTTTTCTAGAAGTGAAGTCTCTGTGAGAACCAAGAGTAATATCAATGTGTAGTGATATTTAACACTTTTCATCAGTAGAGTCCAAGGTACTTTGAAAGAAAGCTCTATCTTACAATGATTTTACATGAAGGGAGATTGAAGAACAGAAGGAAAAGTGATCCAGCCAACTGCCATCAAGTCCAGCCAGGGACTTGATGGTACTACAGTACCATGAGTACCATGGTACTCTTGAGGAAGAAGATATCAGGTAAAGATCAAGGGACAGAAGGAACAGGGGTACTACTTTTGAGCTAAGGAAGAATTAGGAATGAGAGCAGAATTAGGAACAGAGGCAGTGATTTCTCCAGGACCTCCTCATAGCTTTCTGGGAAAAAAATGATATTTGATCTTAATGAGTTCTGGATGCCATCATCTCTGTCTAAGCTTCAAGAACAAAAAGGGCAGTAAAATAAAAAATGGTGGTGACAGAAGATGTAAGGCTGAGGCTCAGTATCTGGTTATTAACTGGAATAGCTGGGATTGCACAGTGAGGTAGTGAAGGCTCCATGCCAAATAAGTTTTTAGATCCTATTGTTCCGCATCATCCACTGGGACACTGGAAGACTTAAAGCCTCACAGAGGAGTTTTACTCAGGCATTTTCAATTGAAATAGAACAACTACACTAGGGGATAAACAATTAGGGTGGAACTGCATGGGACTTCAGAAGGGTTAACAAGAACTGTTCTACCATAACACATGCAAATCAATTTTAAAGAGACTCTCACATGTTCTATATTGTATATGATCAATTTTACTTCTGCCATCTCCTCACTCCTAAACACTATAGAAAATTATTAGCTGAGTAACTCTTGAATTCTTCCTTTATAGGTGTAACAGACTATCTAATGAACTTCTATTTGCAATTGCCTAAAGCCCTGCAGCAACTAACAGTAATTACTTACAGTGAAAAGTCAGATATAAGTTCTATGATGCATGATAACTATCTTTTAAACAGTTTAAGAGCTGGAAATAAGGGAGACAGCAATCTTTCTGGACCATACTAATCTTCCCTGCCTTTAGACATAATCATCCTAAATGTAGTCACCCTAGACTACCCATATAGCAGATGTGAAATGAAAACAGCCTCCAGAAATGGATTGCTGCCCCAGCAGAAGTACTTACCCTTCCTTGATGATTACTGGAGGATTGTGGGGCAACTAAATCCATAGTTTATGGACCTAAAATCAAGTGAAGTGGACATGGAATCAAGTGATCTGGAAATTGTTGGTTGAACTAGGGGGGTGAGTATCCTGCATTTGTATCCCAGCTTGTAGATGCCTGTCTCCATTTGTTTTGTCAAGGCAAATGGGAGCACAGGAAGATATGGCAGCACACTGAGAAATGTTTTTTTCACTTAGGCCTGGGGCTGCACTTACCTTCAGCATATCCCCAGCCTGGAAGCTCAGTTCATCCTCTCCAGAAGCACTGAAATCAAACTTGGCAATGGCTTCCATACTGTGGCTTGCTGGCAGAGCAAAGCTGGAAGAAATATATGCTTGTCAACACCTGTGAGCTCTGGGACTGCTGAGCCTAGCTTAGGAAAGCTTATAGGCAATGCTGTGATGCACCAATCATTGATAGACATTAATTACTAGACATGGAAAGACATCAGCTGGTAGAAGAGATGTTGTGGCCAAGAGGCTATGATCAACTCCAGTTAGCAGTTCAAGCAACCCATTGCATGTGCTTATCCCAACAGATCTCTCTGTAGCAATCTCATGGAGAATTCTTGCATACAGCACACGAATTATCTGGTAGCAGGGAAAAAAACCTTCTCAATGGACCAGCCACTATTCTGTCACAGTTCCCAGTAAAGTAAGTGACTGTCATGCAACAGAAGAATACATTTGCCCTCTGCAGTGACTTACTCTCTATCACAACAGTGAGACAAATTGCAAACAAAACAAACAGCCTGCAATAAACATATTTTTTTTTTTTTTTTTTTTGGAGAAAGGCCACAATACTGGAGATTGAAAGGATCTTTTCTCTGTGCTGTCTTAGCATGAGTGACCACAGTGTTCAGCTATGAAAAACTGTTTGCAGAAAGGCTTTGCTTCCTATTTTTGGGCACGCAGAGAGTGTGTCTGTAGCATGGACAAATCTAAGTCACACATTTGTCCTGCCTTGGTGTTGGTAACCCAGGAGGTTGTGATATACCAGACTGCCTGCAAACCAAAGCCTGCTTTACATGAGCAGAGCAGATGTGGCAGGGGAAGTAGCAACATGAGCTCCGCTTTTCACCACTTCCTGCTCATGTAACTCAGATGTACCCCAGCAGGACCACCTCTATAATCAAGAGAGTTACTCATTTCCCATGGCTGGCTCATGAACCCTGCAGCCTAGCAGTGAGGCTGGCAGTGACAAGAAGTAGCTAGGCAGTGCCACATTAAGCAAGTGCAAAGCTAATAGCTGCTCTTCTAGCCCACCAGAGACCACCAGACAGCTCCAACATATAAGTAGTTCTTATGGCTACTCAACTAGATTCATCTGGTAACAATGACTCTGAAGCCAAAGGATCCATTATCTAATCTCAACTCTCACAAAAAGGCCCAGCCTTGAAAAGATGCCATCTTGTCTAATCCAAAACATTCATAACCATAAAGCCCCAGAAAGAAACCAGATGAACAACCTTAGTTAAGGGGGCTGTTTCTTGTCTCCTACTAAATCTGAGACAAGATCTCCAAGATATCAACTCTGGATACTGAAGAGGCTCCAAAATTATGTCACTTTTAAATCAAGAGGCCACTGTAACCCTCCTTCTCTGCAATATATGTTGAAAGCTTTCTCCTTTGACACATAGCCCAGGAATGTTACAGCTAGTTAGTTACCTGTGTACCGAGGATCCAGGGCCCAGATCTGATACAGTGCAACTTGACTGAAACTGCTGAGAATGAGCTTGGAGAAAATCTGCAGGGCAAAAATTATATAGAGGGGTAGGGCAGTTGAGATGGGCACTAGCAGTAGCCCAGGGATTCAAGAGGAAAAATATGAACACTGAAAGGTATAAAATCTCAGAGGAAAAATGACACCACAAGAGGTATGGACAGGACAGACAATCTAGCTGATGATTAGTCATAGATCTTTGGAGCCACTGAGTTGAGTAGTCACTGCCATCAGTCCTGACCCAGCTGGTGGCAGATAACAACCATGGAGGCCAGCTCTTCCCTTCCAATTGATGCCTGCCTCATCTAAAGACTCTTCAGGTACCTTTATGCAGGTGAGGAGGATGCTAATGCTTAGCCTAATGTTTCATTAAATCACAGATAGCTTCTATGTGTGTAACTGTATAAAGCAGTTATTTATTGGGTAAGTTCTGTAATTCCTGCTTTCAGAGTCCCTTTTCACTTGACTAAAGATACCCAGATAAAGTTATCTACAAGAGGAGACATAAGATCACTGGAGATTACTTCTGAGATTTATTATATTTCTAACCATAAAAGGTTTTCACATGGTTTCTTTTGGATTCTGCTAGCACCTTTTTTTTTTGCTGCTTGTAGGTGAATTTGGATTCATGTGACTAATGTGAGCTATGAGGCACCAAGACAAATAGATTAGCAGTCCTTGGATAGCTCGTTCAGCACGAACCTATTCTACAGCAACGGGTTGTTTCAGTGTTGAGGCCTCCCATATAGGTTGGAGTACCCAGCTCAGCTGTCTATGCTATATGCCTACTATTCCATCCCTGTGCCTTAGGGTTTTATCAGTATAAATCAGTACTGAACTATCTAACACCCTGTTTTAGCAATGTGCTTTATTCTCAGTTTTCAGCTTTCCAGCTGTTACAAACATTTTCACCCCTTTTCCCTCTGCCAATTTACTGTGACTGCTCTTTAATTCTTACTTTGGAGAACCTGTGTAGATTTGCAAATACAGCCTAGGTTTGCTCTCTGATTTCCCCTCTCTTATTCCAGGCATTGTATAAGTCTGCAGATGCAGCTCAGGCCTGATCTGAGAACTGTTTATTGTTGCAGCAATGTTTTTGGAACTTCAGTCTAGAACCTCCCACAGGCAGTGAGTCCCTTGTGCACTGATAGAGTATTTGGGTATTAAATTGGAGGGGAATTAACCATGGAGGGAACTAGAAAACAATGACATTTTTTCATGGAAGAGAACTGAAGAAAAAGACTAAAGGATAATTACTTAGGGACGTTTTCAGTGTTTTATCTTGCAGCAGTGGGGGCTGCTGCAGAGAGATCAGAGCCAACAGTGTAGATGAATCCTGGGACTCCTAAATGCAGAGCATTAATCCCAGCTTGAGAAAAAATCCACACACTTAGAAACAATAAACTGTTTAAATACAAATCCTGTTTTTGATTCTTCTCCCTGAAAAGACAGTGGGGGTTCTGTCTGCAGGGGGCAAGACAGGAGAGAGAAATGTCAAAGATGCTGTTGGAGATCTGCCCCCTCAAAAGGAGACAGGTTTGTGAAACAGTTAAAATCTCCTCTCTCACCTTCTTTTCAATTTCAGCAATGGGGAGAGACCAGGAGAGAGATACCTCTTCAAACAATCTAACGCATGGATTAAATGTGCTTTTCATTGCCAGTGGCTGGATTTAGAAATGTCTCAAATACCATACACAGTGTTGGCTGTGTTGATAAATCAGCAATGCAGTAATGCTGTGGCCTTAAGCTCTCCCCCCACCCCGCCCCCCCCAAACAACTAAAGCAACATTAGCCAATAATCCTGTCTTTGAACTCCAGCCTACCACTTTTCATCAGCTGAGCTTCGAATCAGTTCACTATTTCTGATCCTGTTGCTCCCTTCATCTGTAACTCGAGAATCCTCACTCTGCATGGCGGCCAGCGCTGGGCCCTCACAAAAACTCCCCTGTCAGGGGCTCATTCTTTCCCTCTCTGCATGTGTATGATGTCAAGGACCACCCCAGAACACAGAGAGACAGGATTTTTTTTTCTTCTTGTCATAACTTATATTTCTCAAGCACCTTTTATCCCAAAGGACGGCACTGTTGTTGGCAGGCAGAGCCAGATGCTGCTTTTAACTGCCTGGTGCAACTCCTTTAAGCTTTTTAGTAACCAAGGACAATTTTAGACTGTGTAAAATGTTCTATGTGAAAATCACCTTTGTACAGAATTTAGCATGAAGTCTACGGAACGTTCAAAGGAGGATTTTTCAGTGCTTATTGTGAGTTGACCAGTACCTTCCATTTCATACTGGCTCTCTGCATGGAGATGAATTTTCTCCGTGGCTCCCCGTAGTAATGAGGTGGATCCAAGGGACATTAGGCTACAGCAATTCTGTGGGACTGGCGCAGCAGAGCAGTCACAAAAGGAGAAGCGAAAAGCTGCGTGGCTTTGAGAGCAGTAGGTAGGTATTTTAGTTTGGCAGAATGCCATTCCCTGGGCAAGAACATCAGCACATCTCTGTTGATGAAAAGAGTCAAGGCCTAAATCATGTCAGCAAGCAACATAGTCTGACAGCAGCATCGCAAAGAGTTTAACACTGATAGTTGGGTCAAAATTTGGTAATAACAATGCCAGAGGAGGTCACCACCTGTGAAGAGTTTACTACTCAGGGACTGCCCAGGCTAAGCCCTGGTCAATCTCACATATTAACATCACAGAAGGAGGGCATAGCTGCAAAACCACCGCTGCTTAAAGCAGCCATAAGAACAAAAGTTCTTATTTTCATGCCTGCAGCACAAACATCCCCAGCCTGCAGCTCCATTCAGTGAGGTTTTGCACTGAGACACGTACAGCATGAGCTAAATTGTCTTTGTTTGGCTCTGCAAGAACAAGCTATCGGACTGATGAGCAACCAGGGACAGAATGTAACCCTGAACACCTGTATAGACACTCCAGATGACATTTCAGCAGAAATAATGGAGAAGAAACCCGCTATCTGGAAGAGCTGTAGTAGATAAAAGTTCTGTTTTCACCAGCTTAGCCACATACAAGTGGCATGGGAATATTTCGTTCCGAAAACACAAACCTCTCGTTACGGAGGCAGTGGTGGAGCTCCACTGACTGTCAGTGATAAGAGGGTAAAATTTATAAGGGAGAACAAGCCACCGAAACGCTCTGCACTGCCACATTTAAGCCTTTGCTATCCTGCCATCCAGAGTGATACAGAGCACTTGGGCTGAGCCTCTGCGTGCAGATGAAACAAAGCCTCCTAGGAACTGAATTCACCCAATGAACTTTCAGGGCTCTATAACCAACGGTAGTTGGTAAGAAATGCCCCAGACTGGGAGGGTGCTCAGTCTCCCTGGGGAACCTCAGTCTTCTGTGCTATTTGTAGTCATGACAGAGTAGAGCTGTGCAGCACCATGGGATGCCTGTGCTTTGGCCGCCCCAAAGAAAGTGGCACAATACTACACAATATTGTGAGTATAAAATTGAATCCTTGCTGCACTGAAAGGGTTGGTGTGGTAGACTAGGGTGGGGGGAAACACCTCTTTCTGTTTGTCAACCTCCTCCCTTGGTTTCCAGCTGGTCAGATTTGGCTGAGGCACAGGGATCTGTCCTGTGAAAGCACTGCGCTGTTGTTGAAGGTGATAAACAAGATGGCACTGGGATCACTTGCTCTTCCCTCACTGCGCAGTATTTGCCTCTCCTTCCAAACCCCCTTTCCTCCTTAGTAGCCTTCCCACACAGATCCCCCTGTGAAGTCTCAAAGCCACACTCGCCCCATACCTTGTAGCAGCTCTCCTCTCCTCTGGCACTTTGCTAGAAAGCAGGAGGCACGTTACCATCGAAGGGAAGGAAGAGAAGGAGAGCTCAGCCTTTATCAGGCTCCTCCCTGCAGTGACAGTGTGCCACATCAGCAACAGGTTGACATGTGTGGATGAGGACAGTTTGGAGGTGGGCATGGGGGACAGAAGCAGAGGCACAGAATAGTGTTTGTCGCAGGACAGAGTCGGTCATGGGCAATTATCTGTCTCAGATTTTGGAAGTATTTGGTACACTGCATATTAAAAATGGTGGTGTCAGTTGAGAAGGACCTGTCCTTTGCTGCTGCTTCAGCCCAGGTTGGTTTAACAGCTGAATAAAGGAGGATACTGTATATTAAAAAGTGCAAGTTCTACCCAAATAAGGGAAACAGAAAAGAGCACAGATCTGGTAAGATAAATAAGAAACCATAAGAAGTCCGTTGAAAACCATATCATGAGGAACAAGTAGGTGAAGACATGAAAACATGTAATAAAATTATTTTCTAAGACAACAGAAGCAGGAAGCCTGCCAGAATGTCTTCAGGGCTGACAGATTATTGAGATGTAAAAGGAGTGCTCAAAGAAGATAAGTATGAAACACAAAAGCAAAATGAATTCTCTGCATCCATGCACTTTCTGTAGGGATGTAAGGAGGTCCCTACACTGAGGTTTTCTTAGTTGAGAATAGCCAAGGGGCCTGTCTCAAGCTGAAGAATTGGAAGAAAAGGTTTTAGGGTAAATCAGTAAATGAACAAGAGTAAATCCAAGGATTTGATATTTTAGAAATGTTGAGTGAAATCTAAACTGAACATGCAGTAGTGAAAGGTGAGCAATTAAACTGTGGCGTATGATATAAGACCAAACCCAGCCTCAGTACTAGGAGAAAGAGCAGCAATGTTTGAAAAGTGTTTTGCAGAGATGCAAGGGGCAGGAGTTCTAACTAACTGTATGCCTGAAATTGGTACAAACAATAATGAAGAAAATAATTACTGGGCATAAGAGGCAAATTACATAGTAATTGCCCCTCAGAGCTTTGGTAGAAAGAAGTCATGCTGCACAAAATCTGACTGAGTGGTTTGAAGGAGCTGATGAGCAGGTGAATATGTGTGATCACTTGATATAAAACTTGCATTTCTAAATCCTTTTTGATGAAGTCTCTCACTGAAGACTCTTAAAAAAAACCTCCTAAGCTTTCACAGTATAAGAGGGAAGGCCCTATGGAGGATTAACAACTGATTAAAAGTTAGGAAACAGCCTGCTAGACATATTCATAACTGATCTGGAAAAAATGAAGTGATGAAGCTTTCTGATGAAAAACCCCAACAAGCCTAGATAATACAGATTAAATCTGATCACAAAGACTTGCAAATGGTTTTCAAAATACTGTTGAAAGCAAGATGAACCTCAGTTCTGATGACTGCAAAGTAATGGACATGGGAATAAACAACTGTAACTATATGAACATAGCAATGAACTTAAAATTAGCAATCACCACTAAGGAAAGATGCCTTCAAATTGCTGTGGATAGTTTATTGAAGTGTTAGCTCAGTGGAAGTCAAAAAAGGCAGATTAGGAAATGCCAGGAAAGAGACAGAGAACAAACCAGGAAGCAACACCACATCCCTGCACACATGCTGGGGACACTTGTTGGAATAATTCTAGTGCTCACCTCAAAAATGGAGACAGCAGAATTAGAAACAGTAGAGAGAAAGTAATTACGGGCAACCAAAGGAATGGAAATGTTCTGAACAAGGAGGAACCAAATTAAACCAAATTAATCCTCCACCCTATCAAGAAAAAAAAAAAGTGGACAGAGGAATAAATGCAAAAGCAATGCAGAAAATAATGAGAATCATGAATAAGGCAAAAGGGAGATTTTTATCCATCATTTCTCATATCAAGGAGCTCATTCTCAAGAGCATCAGGATCTGGAAGACCCTAGTGAAAGAAGCTTTGCTGTGTACTCGCCCTGTTCTTACCTTCCTTCCCCAAGCCACCGTTGCCAGGCACAGCATCATGGGCTGCATGGAGCTGTAACCTGACTAGATGAATCCTTTCTTACGAGCCATGGTTCTTTACAGAAAACCCACCCTGACATGCTGGTCTAAGCCAATCAGTCCAGCAGCAGTGTGTCCACCAGACACACACCACGCTTTGTGGAGGCAATAATTTCCCTACAATACTTGCCAGTTAAAACAGAGGCACGCTGTAAATTAAGAAGCACTCAAACCAGTGAAGGGTGGAGACAATGAGAATTCCCTCCAAACAGGATAATCCCAAATAGATTTTGCTAGAAAAATGCCCAGGTGCAGAAAGCAGGGGGCCAGAAGAAGAGTACAGCAGCTAGTTCTTGTCATGTTGTGAAAAGTTTTACGTGCAGCTCTCGCTATATACATTGGTAATATGAACTTCTCTGCAGGCAGGTGGGACACTGAACCTCACAGCCTTCTTGGGTTTAAGCTACGTTAATTCTCATGCTCTGTGAATGGCCTGATAGATTACATTGTGTTACACATTACATTACACATTAGAACAACCTATTTTCTCTGTTTCCACCATGATGTGATCTAATGGGCCCCACAGCAAGAGCACTGCTGTGAGCTGTTGCTCATGCTTGCTGCCTGGCAATGTCACAAAACACTCTCTGGATTCCTGTTGGGTATCCAGAACTATTCCACCAGGATAGTAAATCTATTTCATGCCAAGCCATAAAAGATGTGGCTTTCTACACCATAAGCAAAACACTCAATAGTGGTGGCAAGCCCCCAGCAACAATAAAGGATGGGGTGGGGTAGGGCAGGGCAGGATAGGGCAGGGGTAAGGGCAAGGGCAGGGGTAAGGGCAAGGGCAGGGGTAAGGGCAAGGGCAGGGGTAAGGGCAAGGGCAGGGGTAAGGGCAAGGGCAGGAAATGACCCTCTTTTCTTTATTCTCCATTTCAATATACAAACCTTATGGGAAGGGTGTTAGGCTCTATACTTCCATGTTCTAGCCAATCTCTATCAGACAACTGATTAAAGTCTAACACAGGCAGATAGGTTATTCCACAGCTACCTGCTGCAGACTTCTTGTATTAACATCTACTGCTAGCATAATCCAGGTGGGATAGCTGAAGCACAGCTATGATATGGTCTGGGAAAACCTGGATTTAAAAAAAGCTTGGTGCAGATAATCTTACGCCTGCTTTTACACTTAGGTGAATGACCCAAAATAGATGTGTCTGCAGACCTGTCTGAAAACTGCCTATGAATACATTGTCTTACAAAAATTTTAGTAATTTCTTGCTGGGCTGAAATTTTAAAGAACAGATAATTCTTTTTCCAAGGCATTTTTTTCCACTTTAGTTTTCATCATGGAAGCATGAGCACCCATAAAGAAAAAGAAAACTAAAGGGAAAATGAAAAAATGGGAAGGGAAAAAAAAAAAAAGCGATTTCAAGCAAAACACATAAATCAAATATTTTCTGTATCCTGAACTTTTGGGGTTGATAATGTATGAAAGATTAAGTGGCCAGATTTTGTTTGTCCTCACTATAAACTACTTCCCTATGTTCTTAATTAGTTTACCTCTCAAAAGTAACTTTGCCAATAAGGGAAACAGAAGTCAAAGTATATAAACAAGGGAAATTTCAATTGCTATGTTTTGTTGGAAGTAACTCAGCATCTGTGGTTTCAGAGGCATCAGGGCCGTAAATCCACATAAAGCTGGATGTTATGAATGGAAGCTGTCTGGTCTTTCCTGATCTCCCATCTATTCCTGTCCCCATATTCAGATACACTCCGCACAGTGCAATTCATCCTCTCTCCCAGCTTTGCTTTCTGCAAACAGCTGCTCGGGCTGTCCACAGTGACAGGTCATTAGTGGGCAGTTATTTTTTTCAGGACTGAGTGTGCAGGAGTGGCAGTGCTATAAAAGCCTCTCTGCAGAGATCCATGAACTAACCTGGCAGAGTTCTGTCCCAATTTCCTATCCTTCCTCTTAGCAAAAATTGTCTCAAAAGCTCTGCACCTTGTTGCTCACCTGAAGCAGTCCTGTTTGATCAAGTCCCAGGATCCTCAAACAGCTCAGTCAACAGCATCAGCGGCATAGCTATTGCTGCTCTAGTGCTGGTCTTGTCACCATTACCCTCATAAACCACATTCTGTTTAGCTGGTGTGACTACAGCCTGTGGTGCATGCACATGTGGTACAAGTGCTTCAATTAAGGGTGTGAAGCCATTCCTCTTACAGGAATAAGCTCTAACTGTAAGAGAACTGTTCTAATTCTACATTTCTGTGTGCAGTAGGAGAGTGCACAGCTTTAACTGTCTGCTGCCATCAATGTAGCACCATTTATTGCTAGGAGACATGACTTTAATCTCAAACAACAGTGTTAATTTGCTGTTTGATTCATGCAGCTCTTCCTATCCTTGTGATAATTTGTCCCAAATGATATCACCTAAAATTCCACCTGAGGAGCATTTCTGCACTTCTGAGAGACTTTTCTTTGGGAATGTATTGCTGTGATCCTCAAGTACTGGCAAATTTGATATTAAATGTTTTCTTCAAATGCTTTTAAACTTGCCAACTTTTTATTCTATGTCCCCAACCCCACAACTCCTGATGACTAATTATTAGTGTCTCACTAGCAGGTTTTGTATCTAATCTAGGTTCTCTACCTTCTGCATTTGCAGGGTGATTACACTGAGCTACACTTAGGACATCCCAGATTATCATTTTGACAGCAATTACAAGATCACAAGAACTGAACGGTCACAGAACTGACTGGATTAGCGGAGGATGAAGGAGCAAATTACAACAGCAAAAGGGAAGTTTTGACTTATTTTCCGTTACCACCAAACAATCCTCCTGGATTTTCATAGATTTCCTTTAACTCTTTCAAGCATCCAGACAGAAGCAACTGCCTTACAAGTATGTTGACAGCTAATCTAAGGACACCTAGCCAAAGCATGCCTGCTGCCTTGTGTAGTGGTCTTCATGGTGCCTGAAGTACTTTTTAAGGATCATCAGATGAGAACAAAGAAGATCCATCTCACTGTCAAGGATGCCTCTGTTTACTACACAGCCTTCTACTTTACTACACAGCACTATCTGTACCTTCATGGGAAAATCTGGGTCAATTTGCAAGCCTGAAGAAGGTTGGACACCACAGGAAAAGGTAAACAGAATATGCTTCTCTTGATAACACTTTTCCCAAGCCTGTGCTACATTTGTCTCACTTAAGCGCTAAAAAGCACCAGTCACTCAGGGCAAGAAGCCATGGGTCCTGCAGCCTGACCTCTGCTCTGGAGGAGAACGAGTTTCTGAACACCCTCAGCACTGAGACAGATCTAAAAAAAGCCCTTTCTTCTCCTTACTACTGCCTTAAAAGCCAACACTACCTCTTTCAGAAACTCTTTAGAATTAATCAGTTGATCTCCACCGTTATCTCTGAACTATACCAAGTTACATCAGCAGCAAATTTGGCACATCTGACTTTGTCAAACACTGGGATAATTCTTCACAGAGTTCAAATCCCCCAAAACAGCCAGGCAAAGACAGAACAGAGAAGCACTGCTACCGATAGGAAAAGGAGCCTCTTCCTAGTATTTACAATGTGTTTATTATAATCCATTCTGAACACTGGGAAGTCGCAAAGTAAGTCCAAGAGTCTGTGCATCCCTGAAAGATAAACATGACAAAAATAGAGGATTCAGACACCTAGACCATTATGATTATAGCTGATTTTGTCATCCCATCCTTAGACACTGAACTATAGATAGACGAAGCAGGGGCTGCATGCTTATCAAGACAACATCAGCATGGGCTGCACGAGCTGCTGATTTTCTTCTTTGCTGCATGCAAGGGGCCGATGGAGAAATGAAGTGAGGGAAATGAGAGTCTGTTCTTCAGTTATTTGAATCTAGTGCTGGAGCACTGAACAAAACATTCCTTTCCATGATTTAAATTCTCCCTTTGATGAGCACCTAGCGACTCAGTGGGATTTGTTAAGCTTCCATTTGGAGACAGAGAATAGTAATCTTACTCTCTGTTTCTTCCCCCTCCCTGTACTACACCCCTCTAATCATGATAAATATATCTAAACATGCCTGATTAAGCCAGACAGAGAATGAGCCCCTAATCTGAACTGATCAGGGCTCTGGAGCTGCCAGAGTGAACCTGCTGTCTCTCTATCAGGCAGAGCAATAAGGGGTCGGTAATGCAGCTCCATTAACTGCTTCCCACAGAATGAATTTCCCTGACTGCTCCTAAAGATCAGACACTTGAGGAATGCTGCCTGATGGGAAGCTGCTTTGAATGGTCTCTTTTGGCACAATTGTCAAGCAGCTCCTTCTCAAGCCCTCCAGACAAACATCTAAAGTATGAAAAATGTACCCACTTCCTTCGATGCCAGTTTTTAAAAGATCTCCTCATACCTTATCTAGCTAACTGCCTCTCAATATTTCTCATCTTTTCATGGTAAGTTGCAGCACTGGCTGACATGTGTTGTACTGCAGCTGTGTGGTTATCAGAATAGTAATCCTGTTCCCACTGCCCATGTGCATACATATGCAAGGGATCTGCTCTTGTGTGTAGGTGGAGCTTGCACTTTGAGCAAGAATTTAGGGCTGCAACAGACCATTATATCAATAGACTGTCTCCATGTGCCAACAGACCATGTGCATTTAGGACGGTTACATGAATATTGGAGGTGCTTGAAGGAGAAATGGGTACAGGTCAGAACAACTGCAAGAATGTACACCTCTGAATTTGTTCTGGAATCTACAGGTGTGTACATATATCTGCTTTCATAAAGGTGTAGCCCTCTATGATCCTTATCTCTGAGAAGATACTCTTAGTAAAAGACTCTTTTACTCTTAGTAAAAGACCATGGTCAAGAGGGTTCAGTGGGGTGTCAGTCTGAGTTTTTGGCTCTGTAAAATCTTTGGACTACTTACCCTAAAACTGGTCTTTGTTATAATTACAAGTACCTTCAAAGCCTCTCTGACTCACACCAGCTGTGAAAAGCTTCAAGAAACCATACCACTAGCAGAAAACCAGATGGAGAATTATACTTCTCAATTTGATCATACAAGAGACTGGGATAAGGAGAAAAGCTATATTTCAGACATGCTTCCTATCGTGAAGGACTTTCCACAAGTCACTTCCAGAGCAAAGGAGTCAAAACAGAATCAAGAATCTGATGCTGTGAAATGTCATTAAAAACAGCCAATTGCCCAAACACCCCCAGAATATAAAATATGTACCTAGGATTAGATCCACGTACACCCAGGTACTTTCCTTGTATTTTGGAAAGATTAGTTGAGATTCATTATCTGTGGCTTTGACCACAGAGAGAGATCGCAAAAAACCCCAAGGTCTAGTGGGAGGTGTCCTTGCCCATGGCAGGGGGTTGGAGCTAGATGATCTTGAAGGTCACAGGATCACAAGATCACAGGATGTCAGGGGTTGGAAGGGACCCAAAGAGATCTGTAATAGTATAGACATTTTATAGATGTTGGATTGGCCTCGTGCAATGCTTTCTGGACCAGATGTAAGCAGGCGAAGACCTTTATTACGTTATACAGCAAAGCTATACAGTCTATCAGAAGGCACATGTGTCACCTCTCAACTGGTCATTTTCTAATGACATGTGTAATTAAGGCATACAATAGGTCAAAATAACAAAACAATATTTTAACACATCCAACCAAATTCTGCCTAGTTTCTCTCCTTCAGTTACAAGGTGTTTACGTTACTCTCAGAGCCAAAGAGCTCTCTCTAATTCGAGGAAAGGCAAATCTTCCCTATAGTCTTCTAAAGCTATCCGAAAACAATCCTTCTCCTTCAGAGATCACCGAGTCTAACCCCCTGCCAGAGCAGGACCATAGAATCTAGCTCAGGTCACAGAGGAATGCATCCAGATGGGCCTTGAAAATCTCCAGAGAAGGAGACCCCACAATCTCTCTGGGGAGCCTGTTGCAGTGCTTTGTGACGCTTACAGTAAAGAAGTTTCACCTTGTGTTGAGGTGGAACCTCCTGTGCTGCAGCTTACAGCCATTGCTCCTTGTCCTATCACAGGGAGCAAGAAAGAAGAGCCTGTCCCTTCCCTCCTGACACCCAGCCCTCAGATATTTATAAACATTTATTAAAGCCCTTCTAAGTCTTCTCTTTTCCAGACTAAAAAGCCCCACGTCCCTCAGCCTCTCCTCACAGGGCAGTGCTCCAGTCCACTAAGCATCCTCATAGCTCTCTGCTGGACCCTCTCCAGCAGAAACCTGTTCCTCTTGAACTGGGGAGCCCAAAACTGAACGCAGTACTGAAGATGAGGTCTCACTAGGGCAGAGTAGAGGGGGAGGAGAACCTCCCCCTATCTGCTGGACACACTCTTCTTAATACACCCCAGGATCCCATTGGCTTTCTTGGTCACCAGGGCACATTGCTGTCCCATGGATAACAATGTGTGCTGGTGGCCAAGAAGATCCCTGGCAACGCAAACCATTCTATGATTCTGTGACCCTGTTCTGCAAACCTGAGCTCCTGTACTGAGCTGAGTGATTCTGCTGTTCTTGCACGCCTGCAATGAATACACACTGGATGTGCATGTGAAGGGGGCACTCCCTTTGTCTCTGAGCAATCATGCATTTTGCAATGTGAAATGGAAATCTGGGAAAAAAAAATTATCTGCAAATATTTGTGCTAAAGCAGGAGTAAATTCACCTGACATCTTTAGTTCATTTCCACAGCAGTTAAGAAACTCCTCTTTTTAGTACATAAAAGATGAAGGATGCAACAGAAGGCCATAAATTCTTAATTTCTGGGCATAGCACAACCAAGAGAATTCATTACATTAAGGCATGAATCCAATTGGGTAAAAATAGTTTGTAATCTTATATTGAACTCTACTATCTAGCAATACATTTGAGTGGGATATGTGAACAAAATGGTATGAAAATCTGCTGGCGTATACTTTTGGGTGCATAACACTGTATCTCAAACCAGCTACTGCAGGTTTCTTTGATCAGGCCAGCTGATAACATTTTGTGTAAAATGGGAAGAGGAGCAAGATCAGTAATGAAACTGCTGTTTTCCTTGGTACTTTTTTGTGTGTGTAAGATTAATCCTGGCAGCACAGATAATTGTACAAAATGGGAACTCTAGCACTAAAATTACACTGTGTACCGACAGATGCAATTGTGCACAAAAGCAGAACTACAATTAGCTCGGGGAGATAAAGGTAATGTTTCTTTATCCTTTTAATCATAAATCTATATTTGTACAAAATCACATCTGACTGCACAAGTTGTGGTGTTTTTTTTTTTTTACTGTAAAAATTTGCCTTGTCTCTTTCCCTTTATATTTTCCCACTCCTCATGCTTTCACGAATAAATGAAATAGAAAAGCCTAGTTCAACATACATTTAGCTATGATAATCTAAACACAAACATAGGAAATCTGGGAATTAGGTTCTCGGAGCCATCTTATCTTGGACATAGAATCAAAGAGTGCTTTGGGCTGGAAGAGAGTTTTAAAGGTCATCTAGACTAACCACCCTGCAGTAAGCACGGACATTTTCAATCAGGTCAGGGTGCTCAGTGCCTTGTCCAACATGATGCTGAATATTTCCAGGGCTGGAGCTTCTACCATCTCTCTGGACAATGTCTCAATCTACCCTCTTTTAGTTTAAAATCATCACTCCTTGTTCTGATGCAACAGCCCCTGCTAAAAAATTGTCCCCATCATTTTTTATAGGTTCCCTTCAAGTACTGAAAGGATGCAAAAAGATTCCCTAGAGTCTTCATTTCTGCAGGCTGAACAACCCCAAGTCTTTCAGCCTTTCTTCAAAGCAGCAGAGTTCCACCCCTCTGATCATTTTCATGGCTCTCCTTTGGACCTGCTCCAACAAGATAATTTCTTTCTCTTGCTGAGGACTCCAGACCTGGATGCAGTAGTCCAGGTGGGTTCTTACCAGAGTGGAGTAGAAGGGCAGAATCATCTCCTGTGAGCTGCTGGCTGTGCTACTTTTGATGCAGCCCAGGATATGGTTGACCTTCTTGGCTGCAGTTGCACATTACTGCTCACATCCAGCTTTCCATCCATCAGCACCCCCAGGTCCTTCTCTGCAGGGATGCTCTCTATCCCTTTATTCCCCAGCCTGTATTGATACTGGGGATTGCCCCAGCCCAAGATCTTGTACTTGGCCTTGCTGAACCTCACGAGGTTTACATGGGCCCACTTCTCAAGATTGGCCAGATTATACACAATTGCAGCTCATAGCCACCTTTTTTCTGAGAAAATTGGATACACTTTATATGCAAAGCTTCCCATTCAAGTAAGGATGAAGAAACTGAAATCTACTAATGGTATCTGCCACGTGGTGTAATGAGCACTGCTGTGGTACCTTCATTGCATAATGTCACCATGTATATATTTACCTTCTGAGCTTCTGTGTTGCATTAACAGTGCTTTTTCTGCTTAATGGAGCTCCATGGTTCAACTTCCATTTAAACACAGACCCCCTTTTACAAGGCCTAAGTGCTACAAAACAGCCTTTCTCTAAATTACAAGTCAGTCCATGCACATCTGCATTTGGGAATGCTTCTGAAAGGGTTTTAAAGTAATTAATTACAGTAATTCATACATTTAAAGATGCAACTCCAACAGTCAATCCACCTTTTTTTCCCCCTCATTATAAGGTAAATGTGAACACCAGCTTGTTACTGTTCCTGGGGGCTGTCTCTGCACAGCAATTGTACCATTTTAAATGGAAGTGTGGGGCATCTTTCATGTTTATAGATGCATTTTTTAGTTCATTTGGATTATGATACCTTGGAAATTAAAGTGCAGCAGCAGTTCCTGAATGCTTTAACACATAGACATTTTTACTCTGAAGCAGGAACAACTTGTTCTTGTTTGTCCTAACCCAAAACTGAGTTACATAAAATTTCAATAGCTTCATCTGGAATAACAATACCCAGGTCATACCCTGATGTAGGAATATTGGTTACTGAACTACTGTGCAGACTAAGGCTTGGGGATGTCTACAGGCTTGGGGAAGCATGGGTGGAGAGCTGTCTGGCAGAAAGGGACATGGGATGGATATGGGGGTTCTAATTGATGAGCAACTGAATAAGACCAAGCCATGTGCCCAGGTGGCCAAGAAAGCCAATGGCATCCTAGCCTGTATTAGAAATACTGTGTCCAGCAGGAGAAGGGAGGTGATTGTCCCCTTGTACTCAGCTCTGCTGAGGCCACACCTTGAGTGTTGTGTCCAGTTTTGGGCACTTCAATACAAGAGAGATGTGGAGGTGCTGGAGCCAGTGCAGAGGAGGGCAACAAAGCTGGGGAAGGGCCTAGAGAATAAACCTGGTGAAGAGTGAATGAAGGAGCTGAGGCTGTTTAGTTTGAAAAAGAGGAGGCTGAGGGAAGACCTCATTGCTGTCTACAACTACCTGAAAGGACATTGTAGAGAGGCTGGTGCTGGTCTCTTCTCACAGGTAATTAGTGATAGAACAAGAGGGAATGGCCTCAAGCTGCAACTGGGTAGGTTTAGACATTTTTTCCAGCAAGAGTGGTCAGGCATTGGAATGTGCTGCCCAGGGAGGTGGTTGAGTCACCAACCCCGGATGTGCTTAAAGGTGGTTTGGATGTGGTGCTTGGGGATATGGTTTAGGGGTGAACTGTGTAGAGTAGGGTTGTTGGCTGGACTTGATGATCCTGGGGGTCTTTTCCAACCTGAATGAATGTTTCTGTTAATTAAACACCAAGTTTCTTAGCAGTAGATCAGGCCTGACATCCCACATTTCCTGTTCCTACAAGCGTGGGCACTTTTGTGGTAATGAGGCTAACTGGAGCCTCACCCTTGTACACCCTGCAAAAACAATCAGTCCCACTCCTTTGGTGAGCAAGTGATCGATTGCTGCTCTGGAGCAGGGAACGACACAGCCTTCAAACTGCTCAATAGATTGCATGTGGCAAAAGGGAAGGCTGCGCAAAGGGTGTGAATGAGTCACTCGACATTTCAGGTTGACTGAAGTCATTCTGCTACATTTATTTCTAATCTTGATGTGCCATCCACATTTGCATGTTAAGCAGGATGGGAAGAAATAAATTTGAATTATTTGCTACAATGCACACATAGAAAACAGCAGGCTCTGCATGTGTGTGAGAATGTGGGGTTGCACGCATGACTGGGTGAACGTGGCATCATGTAAAGTGCTTTTCCCACCCTCACACGGGAGCAGGCATTCTGCACACAAGCCTGAGCACATCTAAGCCAAAGTATATTTGAACATGTGCATCTCTTGGGATCTGATTATAAATGAAAGATGTTCGTTTGCAGTAGGCCTGAACAGAGGTCCCAAGAGCACACTTCAGGTGACGTGTGTGTTGTGTTTTCTTTGGCAAACACAAATCCCAACAGCTGTGAATGAGCTGCTCTGTGTACACTTGGAGGGTATATACCTGTGTTGTGTGCATGCGGGTGACAAGGAGCACCCATGAGCATGAGCAGACATCAGCTGAGGCTGGAATTTATGTATTAGTCAAACACCAGCAGCAGTGAACCACCTACTTAAAGATTTCCATGGAAAGAATACATGGCAACTTCTCAAGTTATGATCTGGCCCAACACAATGCTCCTTCATCCCTGGTTATATTTTCAGTTTAAAGCACAGTTTAAAGTTTGCAGAGAGTCTGACTTCTTACAGCTCATCCTAAATGCTGTTTGATCCGTGCATATTTAGCAGCTTTAAGCCATTGTAAAGCCTCACCTCTGAAGCTTAGGCACCTCAATTCAAGCACTTGAGTTTGAAACTCTGGGCAAAGACATGGACTTAACTCTCACTGAAAAAAAATAGTGCTGTCAGTATGGAGACATAGATCCTGGTGAAATGCCTAAAAAAAAATCTTTTCCAGGGGTGAAGATGCAACCATAAAATACTTCATGAGATACTCAAGGCTATGCCACAAGGACTCAGTGCTTTAAACTGAAGATGGAGAATCTTGTGAATATGGAATCAGTAGGCCACATAGGAACTAATCCTCAAGGAGACTGAATATCATTTGGGTTGGGCAAGCAGAGTTGTTGTATCCCACCTCAAGCTAAAAACAGACAGGTTTGGTTCTGCACGGAACTAAAGATGCATTTTCATCCAGAGCAACAGACTCACAATATGTTGCATAGGTAAGGGCACTGCCAAGATCTGCACCACTACCTTTATGGTAATGTCCAAATTACTGTGTCTTCTAAATTATTAATATTTGCTTACTGCACAAAGCATTGCAGATCCTGCCTACCACTTCTGTTCTGGAAGTTACTGATACTACACTCAATTAACCTTGGTGAGCGACTGTAGGATGGACACTGTCTCTCCTAGATTCAGTCATTTTTGCCCAGTGTCACAGTTTGCATACAAACCACTGAATGGTGAAACTTAAATCTTGTAGTAAAATTGCTTTAATGGAAACAAAAGTGCATGCTGAGCCTCCTATGCTTCATTATCTGAAGGCCTAAACACTGGGCCTAATCTGTGCAAGGTCTGTTCTATTAAAGACAGACATGAGTGCAGCTCTGGTTCAAAAAGTTTAGAGAAAATGCACTCTTACATTTGTTTGTGTGGCAACTGCAGGCATATTACTGCAATTCCAATCTACTCATGTTGTATTGCCTTTGTGCATTAGATAAAAAGGAGCCCCCTCTAAGGCACATTTATTGAGGTAGATAAAGCAGCCATTGGAACAGGTGATGAAATGAGGGGAGACACACACCACACACACCCCCCCACCCCCCCCAAAGAACACTGTATAACCCACGGAGATCTTGAGTAACAGTGGGAACTCAGGATAACACAGCACAGGTAATCAGGGCAGAGGCACAACATGATCAACAGCAGCTACAAACCAGTTCACAGATTGTCTGAGAACCAGTGCTGGTCCCAGCAGCTCACTTAGCCATGAGAACACAGTCATTTTACCTCAGCTTTGTTCTCAGGCTGAGGTATTTAAAGAAGCCAGATGTTGCATTCAACATTACATTATGGTTTACGAGGAGAGGACAATGTCCTGTTTCTTCCACAATACAGTAAAACACCCAACACAGCTGTTCCTACAGTTAAGGTCCACCATACACTGTGCTGATGGCAGTGTTGTCATCTAAGAACCACTTCATGAAGAAGAGTTGAAAGCAATAATAACAATCAAGGAATTGACAGTCTGTTGGACTGATTATTGAGCTTCTGTGTTACATCCCTTCTCCTTGCTATTTCATGGTCTTTCCTATTCATAAGGCAAACTACTTGAAGCAAATGGATTTCTTCTAGATGGTTCAACTTCACAGAAACCAATGGATCAGAGCTGTTTATAGAGTCACAGAATAATTAGATTAAAAGGGATCTGCAGAGATCATCCTTGTTCGTGTTCCTGCTCAGAGCAGGGTTCACTTTGAAATTACACAAGATGAGAATGTAACCTGATTTTGCTGCAGTGACTACTCTAATGGAACACCAGTCTCATTCAGGCAATGGTATAAATTATGTGCATGTCTAGATCAAAGACCTATGGAAAATCATTTAGGTAGAAGATCTGCATTAAATGAGATTTCCTTTCAATATGCATTCATAAGATGATACTGACTTCGGTGCTAGACTCCAATTACTCAGCTGCATATAATCAAAATACACACTAAAATGAGGCTAGCATTACAATCATTATTTCCTGACCTCTATGTGCTTAACATCCTTGTTATGTAATAATAATTAAAAAAAAAAAAAATTTGTGGACAGAATTCAGCAAACAAGGCAAAAGAGGAAAGGAGGAGCAAAGTCCTGAATAGAAAAAAGGAATAAATTACTTGACTAAGCACTGCAGAAAATGCTGTATGTCATGTACCTCCCACAGCCTTCAAGGTGCTCCTCTTCTACACACTTTAAAAACTCTGCAGAAGAAGGTTTGAGGAACTACAAGCTGTAGGAATTGTGTAGCTATCACCCTTCAAGATGTATCGTGAATTAGTAAGGGCTCTGCAGCTGAGAAACTACAACTACCTGAAGGGATGTTGGAGCAAAAAGGTGGCCAGCCTCTTCTCCTTGGTGTCACATCTAGACACAGGACTAGAGGAAATGGTTTCAAGCTACACAAGGGGAGGTTCATGCTGGATACTAGGAAATACTTCTTCACAGAGAAGGTTATCAAACATCGGAATGATCTGCCCAGGGCAGCAGTGGAGTCACTGTCCCTGGAGGTGTTTAAGCAGCCTGTGGACCTGGTACTTAGGGACATGGTTTAGCATTGGCCCTTCAGTGCTGGGTTGAGGGTTCAACTAGATGATCTTCGAGATCTCTCCCAACCAGATGTTTTCTGTGATTCTGTGAGACCTACTAGTGGCCAGGACTGCTTGTCACTAGACTTAAACAAGGCCTGTCTCCTGCAAGGAGATTTAATGCCTCAAAATAGAGATTAGTGTGATTACTTCTGTGATGAACAAGGTGAATTCTATCCAAATCTAAAAATGTTATCAGCACTGCAATTCTGTTTCCATATGAAAAAAACCTAAAGCCCTATGATGCCTGCTGCACTTAAATTTTCTATGCTCTTCTCTATCAGTGTCTTCTACTCATGTGTACTTTACTTGCTATCACATTTAAGCAACTGTAATGTTCAGATTCATTACTATTGCATATCTTGTGGGTATTTGATTACAGTAGACTATTTTGCCTTGAACATAAGCCTTGTTTTTTAGTTTAGCTTATTACACATATTTCTAAAAGCGATCATCTTTGTAAAAGAAGCTGGTGCTCAAATATCCCAAATGCATTCACTGAATTTTAAGATACTGTTCTCTTGGTTGCTCTAACTGAAAGTCATTGGACTTTGCTCATGCCTGCTGCTTGTCAAGGGAAGAGGTATATGTTCAGCCCTTCCAAAGCTCAAGTCAGCTAGACATCTAGGATTGCAGAGCAGAAGCTGATGCATTCAAAACCACCCCCTTAATGTCATACCAGGATTGTTTAGACTGAACAGGAAAACAACATTTCAAAAGAACATCCTGCTCAAAAGCTAAAAACCATTTCAAACAGAAAAGCAAAACTCAGCCTACCAAGGCAGAAACCATTCAAACCAGTCGTAATTCCTTAAGAAAATAAACACTCTTCACCTCAAGAGATTCCCAATGCAATCCACAAATCATGAATTAAATTCACTCACTTTGTATTTCTGGTATCCTGATAGGCTTCCTCAGAGGCGGATGCAGCAGTACTGGGCAGGGGCCACACCCTGCTGTAGTTTCTCCCTGGTGTGTTTTAAAGGATTGCAGCTGCTCCTTCGGCTTCTCTTGCTAAAACAGACCAGCACTTTAATTAAGAAGTGCTACTATGAGCTCTTTTCTTGCCATGGCCTCACTGAGAATGATACTTTTCTGGACACCTCTGGTATGGGTTAGCTGAGCTGGTAAGCCTGGATGCTAAAATACGATGTCTGTGTCCTTTGACCCCAGCTTTACCCTGGAGGGTACCTCATTTGGCTGCTGCTTTCCCTGCCTCTGTATCTATTCCTTCACTTAACAATGAAATCCATCCTCCAGTGCTTTTCAGCAGTGCACAGCAGGCTAGGAGCTGAAGAAACAACTGCCCAATTAAAATAAAAATGTCAGATGTGCAGAGGGCAAACTGAAATCTGTCTGGGCTATCAGGGCAAATGCCTTCAGACTTAGGCAATTAGCAGAAGGATAATTGATGATCACAGGCAATCAGCCTACCGTTGTGCGTCGTGTGCAAGGGATGTCCTAGGGCATATCATTCACTATTGAGTCAGAGGGAAGAGCTTGATTCTCTCCGAGTCACATTGGCTACCTCCTGAAGTGCTGAAGGTTTCCTTAGAATTTCCCCTAAATTACTAGATGAAATAAAAAAACACTTAGAAGAGTCAAAGCAGTGGCTACAAGTGTGCTACCACTCCCAGTGTCTCTTAAGTTATGGTATATGAAGAATGGTAAAAGCTCTTTAGCTGGCTGTGGAGGGGAAAGGAATCCTTCAGCCAAGAGCAGTATGCCTGATGATTTATTACAGAGAGACTAATAATACAGGTAAAGACAGTTGAGGGAAGCTTTGAGGAAAGATCAAGCCAGAAAAAGAAACTCTTATTCTGGAGTAGCAATGGCTAGCCAAAGAAATTTCCTGAAACAACTGCCCTGGTACAACACCACCTGGGAGAGCTCTTCATTCAAACAAGCCCTTCATCTTTCCTCAGTTCTACTTTCCACTCTTCATTTGCCTTTCTCTTTAGAACGAGAACTTGCTAAAGCCTGGGTTTTCTTCTGCTATGACTTTGTCTGTACTTCAAGAACTGATGTGTTTAGTTGTTTATATTTTAAATTAAGACAGATACTGCATAGTAAATTCTCAATGGAATTATTACCTTGATTTAGCTGCTTGAGGTACCTTCCAGGTATTTTATTGGTGTATTTTATTGACCACAACAAGTCACACTGTTGTAAAATCACCCATGCTTTCTCTTTCCCGAGATTCCACACTGAAGAATATACCTAAACTACTTGAATATTAAAGCACTGCTTGTTTATGGCAGTGAAGACATAACCTCTGTCAATGAAGAGCATCCCATGTCAACATTGTGTGAAATTCAGATGAAGCCTTTCTGTAAAAGAGCTAATTAATAATAAAGCTCAGGATGCTTAAAGATTTGACCCTCAGAGACCCTGGAGATTTAAGAAAATGTTTCTAAACTCATTCTGCAGCTGCAATTATTAGTTAATGATTAATTTCTAGAGACATTATCTTGTGGTTGCTTCAACCCCATTTCCCACAGTGACCTCAACAGTCATAGGGAGCAAATCAAAACAGTCTTGAAAAGCAGTTAAAAAA
Source organism: Picus viridis (assembly GCA_033816785.1). Lineage (NCBI taxonomy): Eukaryota > Metazoa > Chordata > Aves > Piciformes > Picidae > Picus > Picus viridis. The sequence goes on along the minus strand of CM066568.1, from coordinate 21,112,794 downwards.
AATAAAATTTAATTAGTATTTATTATGGAGGTACTTGTCAAGCCTGTGTACTTAGAGCTGATCTGAATTTTGCATTCAAAAGAGGATTCAGTGGTGCTATGTAGGAGAAGCACAGCACACATTAAGAATTACAGCACTAATTGTAAGGGCACTTAATGAATTTCCTAAGTTACAAGCAAACCTATTCACTAATTCATTAAGTAAAATTACCCTTAAACATGGGGTCTTTAAGAAACTGGACACTTGGGGGGGTTGATCTTTTGTTTGTTTCTATAGCCTTGATAATGGATCAATTAATCCAGCATTTTATTCTACTTAAAGATCACTTAAACCTGGCATTGACAACAGATGAAGATTTTTCCAAGACTTGTTTTACCTCTGATACTCATTAAAAAAATTTTCCTGTCCCCCAACTCCCCCTCCAGTGTTTAATGTAGTCCTTCTGACTATTCTACAAATGGAACTTTCAAGATACCTGAGCGGCCCACACCTCTACTGACCCTTTCAAAATGTTCATCACTTTACACCCAGATTCTTGGTAGACAGCAGCACCTCCAGCATCTTCCAACAGGACACTTGGTTTCACTTATGTTGGAACAGAGGGAAGCAGCTGCTGCTCTGAATGATGGAACTATAACTGTGAGCAGCGGTATCAACCCCATTAAGAGCTTTCTTGTAATACTGGGGAAGGGAAAATTATTTTCTTGAACATCATTTAAAGCCAATCTGACAACACAAACATTCAGAGGCTTTGATTATTGCCTCCTTACAGCTAAAGGAGAAGACATCACTAAACCAATTAGGCATGTAGTAGAGGTGTAATTAATTGGCAAAGGATGCAAGTGCCATACATGGCCTCTGCTGAAGGTAATGACATTGTTATGACGGTGCCTATATAATGTTGAGCAACATCTATTCATCCCCTTCTACTATGAATGTCAAAGCATTTAATGACCTCAGTGAATTGAAGTTCACCTTCTGTTCAACATGGGAAAGTATTTTCAGACTAGATTCAGTCCTCTCTGTCAGTAAATAGGGATAACTTTTGTTTGCTCTGATGGATGTAATTTCACAGATCAGTTGCATTATTAGGATGACCAAGAAAGGAGAAGCCAAGCACGTCATGGTTCAACGATGGCATTTTTTCTGTCAGTGTAATGATAATACAACTTGAAACTTGATAATACAACTTGAAACTGTAAACCAATCACCCTGTTAGAGTTAGAAAGTGTTTGTTTTGCCTCTGTGTAGAGCCCTGTGCACTTGTTTAATAAAGGGTTCAGTCACCTTTCTCAAAACCCTTATGTTTTGACCACTATTTTGGGACCATAAAGGACACAACAGACAAATAATCTGATGTGGTACAACAAATGCTGTGTACAGTCAGACAGAATACTCCCAGTATTTTGCTTTTATACACTCTACCCTTCTGCATGAAAAACTATTACCAGGGCACATTCAAGCACAGAGACAATTATAGAAGTTTGTCTGTACCCTAGGTTAATCCCTGCTTAGATATCAAGGGTTATGGAGTGTTTCTTCTCTGTCAGACCTCAGCTGTAGCTTGGAGCGACCATGACCTGGAAACATAATGTTATTTATGTAGCTAGTGTTTTAAAAGCAAAAAAAGGAATGCCAGAGCTCTAACGGTTAAAATTTGTACTCTAGGGGTTACTGGTGGGTTTCTCATTAAATAATAAAAAAATAATCGGGGAACTAGAAAGGGGAGTCTAGAGAATGTAAGGCGTACAGTGCCTCAGGGGGAAAAAAATGGGATGTAATTAGTACTGTACACTGCTCCAGAAAGATAAAGCTGTGTGTAAAAAAAGGTTACAGACTTGGAGAGAGGGGAGAAGGATGGATTTGGAGCTCCAAGAGGGAGAAAAAGAAAAAAGAGCTTCATCATATAGTGGCACATGCTGTTCATTTAGGCATTTGAATAATTTCCTTTCATCTCATAATATTTTGCAGTGCTGACCTGTGATCTTTATGCTTGGATAATGTGTCCATCCTTTCCTCAAAGGGTAGTCTGCCCTGCTTAGATGTTATTTGAATGGTACTTTTGCACAGTTCTCTAATCAGTAGAATATTTAATAAATATTTAAAAAAAATAAGAAAGAGAAAAAAAAAGAAAGAAGGCTACATGAAGAACTCAGACCCTTTTCTTCATTCCCATCCATTTCAAATCCTTCTAGAAACCATATTCACAACGACTACACTTCAGAGACATCATTCTGGGCTAAAGCCAAAAGAAAGATGCCTTTCCTGTCACCCAGGTTAGCCAGGTGGAGGAGTTTGACATCCACAGCACAGTAGTGACCAAACATCTGAAGCATTTGGGTAAAGCATCAAACCATTGTAATGACTATATCAAAGGAATCAGTTTGTACCTTGAAGCACGAAAACTATAGCACATATACTTATTAGCCTAGCTAACGTCTAATTATGTTAGCTAATTCTACTCATGTTTGTGTGAGTCTCTCTCTTTCCCCCACCCTCTCTCTTTTAAAAAAATGCTTATTTGACATCATATTTAAACTGTCACTGTAAAATGCAAAACCAAGGCAGCCTTGTCTAGTGATGAAGACAAAAGTTCAAGAATCCAGTTTCTGAGCTCGGCTTAGCTAAATATTTGCTGTGAATTCCTAGGAAAGTCACTTTACCTCTATGTACTCTAGGACACATCCACAAAGTACAGTGTGGTCTCTGAAATACAGAGATATTTCAATAGAATGGGAGTACCAGAAGCAATAAAACTGCCTTCTCACGAGGCCAGTCCATTTTTGCAGACTGCCAAGTTAGTTAAGCTAGTATAGCTTTAGTGCTTCTGACATCTCAATACCATCACAATCCGTGCATGTGGGCCCAATTACACATACAAAGTGAGAGCATTCATCCTGACCTGTCTTAAAGGCAAATGGGCAAAATGCTCATCAATAGGCAAAAATAGGCAAAAAAAAATTCATCTTGATGTGAAAGGCTTATAAAGGAAAGGCAAAGTTGCCACCATATAAACTCTGATGGTAAAATACTTCTTTCCTATATGACTAAATGCAAAAAGAATGGTGGAAAACTAAGCTGAAAAGACTAAGAAGTCTCCTTCAGGGGAGATGCAAAATAAAGATTTTTTTGAAAGATATCAATGGATTTATGGATACCATTTGAGCTGACTGGAATATAGCTCACAGCCAGCCCTGGGAGCGTCAGATCAAGTGTGCAACCATCATTATGTTGTGTATGGTAGTTTGAGCAACTGCAAGAAGACAGAATAGCTACATTCCTCTTAAACCAAAGCCAAAACCAGACTCTGGAGACAAAGAAGAAAGGTAGAGGAAGACAGGGCTTTATTATATTGTAAAAAGTAAAATGAGCCCCCAAGACATAGGCATAGCAATAATTCATTACTGGTAAAACAGAGTGTGTTTTCTCAGCCACAGTGGGTAGACTCTTCTGACTAATAATCATAGACTGAACTTGCTAGGGAGTGTATTTCATGGTATGTCTTACAGCTCCACTAAGAGGAGATTTTAAAGTGAAAATACTGTTAAGGGAGGAAACATAGTGAAAGGAATGAAGATAATTTTCATTATGTCATGCAGTAAAAAAAACAAACAAAGGAGACTGCTTATAGCAGTAGTCCCAGACCTGTGGCTTGATAGCAACCTCTTCTCTGCCAAACTTTCAGATATTGCTTGTGGCCATGGAGAGCTGCTGTCAAGCTGCAAACTGATGGGGAGGACAAAGTATAACATTGCACAGAGAACACTCACTGCTGTTTACCTTGAATCAGCAAAAATGGTGTGTGGTTGCAAGAGATCAGGATGGATGGCTAGCTTGAGCAGCAGAACCCTGGTTCTCTGGGAGTTGTACAAAATTATATATTGTGAAAGATGAGTTTTTATTTAGCCTAGGCAGATCCCTCAGTCTCAGCAATTTTAGGAGATGTGTGTGGAAGGGTGGGGTAGAGATGAAAATAACTTCATAATCCAGGCAATCCACACAGGATCTCTGTGATCCAAACAATAAAGATTAAGTTTAGATGTGTATGTTTCACATTGTTCATCTATCCATCCATCCATCCATCCATCCATCCATCCATCCATCCATCCATCCATCTCCAGGTTATTCTGCCTTCTTAATAAAAATGAGAAAGACACACAGTCCTATTTTGTGTTTAATGTCTTATCTGGGGGACTGTCAGGTTTGGACGCAAGAGACAGAAGTAAATATCTCTAGATAGGAAAGTAAGAGGAATTGGCTCACTGGGACATCATCACTGAGCCACTGCTAAGGGAACTTGTTTTCTCAATATAATTTCAACAACTCATCTCACTATCACATCACAGCCAGGGTTTATGTCCTATTCAGAAACAACTTGGGAGCAGAAGCTAAAGCACGGGCCCCTCTCTATCCTTCCGCTTAGAAGTGGATGACTGCTATTGTATTCCATGCCAAGCTATAACTGGTGGGCAACATTTTTTCATCCCCAAATCCATCTCCTGCCATGCTTGTTAATAAACAGTCATTATTAAACCTTTCTTCTCCAGACAAATGCAATTGCAACACTTCTCCTGCTGCTGAAGAGAGTTTAGATAATTATTTCTAAGAGAATGTTGTGCTAAAAGGCTGCTACTAAACCCCATCTTGGAGACTGATTCTTCTTTGCTCACAGGTTAACTGCAAGTATTATGAACTTTCTTTGTGCGCGCAGACACACGTGAAACTCAGACTGACCTTGTCGTACAGCTCTGTAGCACTCCATTCTAAAGAAACGTCTTGCAACAATACTGCACATCACATACACAATGCATCAAAAAGCTTTACAAGACCATTAAAAAGCAATTGAAGGGAAATTACATTCATGCCTGGCCCCTAAGATCCCACCACATTCTGCAGCAGACACCAAAAGGAGGCTCAGTGATGCCAGATCTACAGCTGCCAGAAGCATTTTCCTTTCTAGGCATCTTGCCCCAGACAATATGATGACCCTGGGTGTTTGAAAGACACAATAGTCTGATCTCCGTCGGAGCAACCTTAAAGTTTCTGGGAAATGTGAATATCCCTTTGCTTTGTGCTTCTGACTGGAAAAAAAAAAAAAAATCCCCATTTATTATTTTCTCTTATTTGTTCCAATAAATAGCCGCCTTCTGAGCACAGTCCTCATCTCCCATTGCCAAGGAGAACCTGATTCACCTGCAGTGAAAATGGAAACACACTAAACCTTGAGCCCTGAAGCTGAGATGTTACTTTGTTAACTCTGCAGAAAATGTGATGCTAATTTAGCCAACACCCTCTACCTTTAAGACTTCATAGTGAAAGAAGCAAGCAGATGAGCAGATCTGTACCTTTGAGGCAGGTGGTTGCACTCTGTTTCAGGATCTGTGCTGAGACAAAGCAGTGGGAAACGACACGATTCTCATAATAACCCTCTTCTCCTGTCTTCAGTGCAAGTGCTTAGCAAGGGTCGAGTCTGAGAAGCCATGCAGGACACACAAGACTTCACCACAGCATTTCCCCCTTTCTCTCATGCTATGCAGCCAATCAAGCCAGCAGGGTGCAAACCACAAACTCACAGCCAAGGTAGATTTGCCGAGCTGGGCCTGGAACTCAGCTTAGTGTGGTTTTATTCTTTTACTTCAAGGGTTACAGCTGCTCTACAGCAGTTTCTTTGAAATGCTACAGCTGGGTTACTGCACTAAGCTGTCTCCCTAGGGCCACAAAAATGATCAGAGGGCTGAAGCACCTTTTCTATGAAAACAGGCTGAAAGAATGTGGATTATTCAGCTTTGAGAAGAGAAGGCTCTGGGGAGACCTTAGAGCAGCATTTCAATATCTGAGGGGGACCTACAAGCAAGCTGTGGTGGAACTGTTTAGAAGGGCTTGTAGCAACAGGACTAGGGCAATGGTTTGAAACTAGAGCAGGGTAGATTTAGACTGGACATCAGGAGGAATATCTTCACAAGTATAGCGAAACACAGGAATGGGTTGCCCAGAGAAGTGGTGGAGGCCACGTCTCTAGAGACATTCAAAGTCAAACTTCATGGGGCCCTGAGTAACCTGATCTAGTTAAATATGTCCGTGCTCTCTGCAGGGTTGTTGGACAAGATTACCTTTGTGTGTCCCTTCCAACTCAATGCATTCTGTCATTCTCTGCCTGTGAGAGTTCCCCTTCCCACCACTACAGAAAATGGCAGGGGTCGCTCATCCCTCACAACAGGGGCGGGAAGGCAGGGAGGGGTGGGGCTTGATATGTGATTGACAGCTGCTTTGAATGCAGGGATCCTATGGGGAAAGGGAAGACTGGTTGAAAGCATTCTGGCTGGCTTAGGACAGAAAAGAGGTGGATATTTGGAGGTGATTGACAGAAGTGGGAATCTCCCTGGTTACCCAACCATCACGGCTGTTCAGGCTTCCTGGAATAAGGAGAAGCAGGGATGAGGGCCACAAAGAGGGCTGGTCTTGGCAGTGCGAGTCCTTTTGTGTTTCCTCACCTATGTCAACCCCACTTGGAATTAATTCCACACACAGTTACCCCTACCCTCATTCTGTGCCTGCTGGGGCTTGGCCACCATAAAGGCTGCTTTCCTCCCAATTTATTCCCTTCCCTCAGAGCTGTAGTCCCTCTTCCTGCTTGAAGGGTGCCCAGCAGAGCCTTGTGGGAGACAGGACATAGGTGGCAGGAAAACTGGTTGCTGCTGGAGAGCAGAAAGGCCTTTCAGCACATGCAGCCCTTGCCTTGGCCTGTGGGTTGCCTGCAGCTCTTAGTACCACACATTTCAGAGACAAGTAAAAAAGAACCGACACCATGTGAAATTTCTCCCCATGAAGACCACTTAAAATCGTAGCCTAAAAGCATAATCTGAATTCTGTCTGGTAGACTGGTTTTCTGCAGCTGAAATAGCCCAATAAATCATCAAGTTTGTGAGATCCATGTGCCCTGGTTTCTTAAAGCCACTTTTTTTGACTTTGTACTTATTTGAGGATCTGAATAGGATTCAATTTCTTTGAGTATGGTTCAGAGCCTGCCCAAGTGGTTTGTGCTTTTTCCAGGCTGATGCCCAAAAGCAGCAGAAAAAGCCCAAATGTTTTAACTTCTAATTCTTGTTAGCTTTGAAGAAAAAGCAGCCAACCAGCTCAGGTTCCATCTGTATCCCTCCAAACCCCACAGGTGTTACAAAGAAAAATGGGCACAGTCTTAGCAATAATATTGAAATATCTAATATTGGGGGAAAAAAAAAGTATTCTTAATAGTATCTTTTATTCCAAAAAGTTAGAAAAGGATTAAGCTGTTTTGTTAATTCCTGTTAAATTACTCTTTTGCTATTTTTAATGATTTAAGTACATCCAATATGAAATGTTCTGATTTTTCAACTTATAGCAGCTCTTTTTCTCCAAGTGTACTTTGTTTTGAGTAAAAAGGTAAAAACACCTTAAATAACAAAGAACATTTTGGGGAAAATTACAGCTTCCCATTTGGCTTACAAATATTCAACTCTTCAGCCATTTTGCTGCTGTTGTTTTGCATTAGACATGTCAATCTTGCAAGCAAACTAAAAATTGGTTATTTATGCAGCATTGTAGCCCTAATCAGATTGAGCTGGCTCAAGAACAGAGGCACAGAATGCAAAAATCAAAAGCTGATGTCTAATGCTGTTCAGCTTCATTTATATGACATGATTTGTCTGGCATTAACTGACAAACAAAAGCCCAAGACAGGAAATGAATACATGGCTATATCTAGGCTTTAGGCCTTTATAGTCTCAGTGGAGCAATTGGAATAATATTTAAACTCAAACTTCTACCAAATGTTATATTTCAGGGTGGGCTTGGGGTTTTTGTTTGTAGGTTTGTTTGTTTGGGGTGGGTTTTGTTTTGGGTTTTTTTGGGTATTTTTTTGTGTGTATGGTGGGTTTGTTTTTTCTCCTGTTTGGTTTTTGCTCTTATTTTTTGGTCAAAGTAGGATCATTTAGGGTAATGACTTGGTTTAGTTATGATTCAACTATTTCAATTTATTTTTAACCCTAGCACATCCTACCCTTCTAGTGCCTTAGAGTACTGGATGGATAGCTGACTATTAAGATGATATGTCAGTGCAGGTAATAGGTCCTATATAAGTAAAGCCCCTAAATGCTTGTATTATAATCACAGGATGTTAGCTGTTGGAAGTGACCTCTGGAGATCATTGAGTCCAAAGCCCCTGCCAGAGCAGGACCTCTGAACTAGCACAGGTCGCACAGGAATGCATCCAGATGGTCTTGAAAGTCTCAAGAGAAGGAGACTCCACAACCCCTCTGGGGAGCCTGTTCCAGTGCTCTCTGGCACTCACAGTGAAGAAGTTCCTCCTCATGTTGAGGTGGAACTGTGTTGTGCCATGTCACTGTGACACTTTCTTTTTCACACCTTTGAAGTATTCCTGAGCAAGGCTTATGTTGTATTATTTTTTTAATACAGAACTTCAAGCTGTCACTCTTGAACTTTTCACTATTTACTAAAAATCAAGAAACAGAAGAAAGCATGGCATACCCACCAAAATCCTTGGCCTACTAGAACCCAAACCAAGTGGGGACTAAGGGAAACAGGGGTACTAAGTTTTCTGTTAAAGCAAGTTGTGCTTGGAAGAGGATTAGCTAATAAACTTGCAAAACAAAGCAGTGTCACAGTGCAACTCTGACACAGGAAGAGACAGAAATGTACAAAGGCAAAAGAGGAGTCTCGCGCTTGAAGTTTTCAATAGCTTCATTGAAACACATGATAAAATCAGTTTCTCTCAGCAGGAGAGACAGATAAAAATGGACTCCATTTGAAGTGCAAACAACAAAGAGACACAGGGAGTTGTAAAATGTACAGCACCCTCCTCATAAAGATCCCACTTACTCTCAGTTCCAAGTGTTTGCAACTGTCTCTCCCTGTGAAATCTTAATTAAAGCAATATATTTCCCATCTAAGTCATTGGAAGATGTGTGTAGCTTGATAAAAAGGTTAATTAGCTCTATTCTTAAAAACATTAAAAAAGGTATCATTTTGATCTTTTGCTTGAAATTCATGCTTATCCTTGCATTAAAAATAGACCTCAATCTGGGCTGTGGTAGCTAGTAGATGGGAGAAGGATGCTCATAAGTGGGGCTGTGGGGAGGGAGTTCACATGGAAACCAAACATTTATTAGGAATTTTACCTTTTGTTCTCATAAACTGTATTACAGATTGTCTCCCTTCTTGAGGCTGGGTGTTTGTCAGGGCTTGAAATCAAATTGATACATGAGGAAGGCAGATCCTTCTCTGGTGAGTCGGCTGGGAATAGCACATAAATCTACCCAGCCTGATGCTAACTAATAAAAGAAAGGGAGGAGAACAGGAACATCTCATAAAGCTGTGAAATGACAATTCACAAGCATCATTTAAATAATTTGGAGGCTGCATTCCCATTTTATGCTATTACTGCGTTGACTAAAATGTACCTCCTGTTGAGCACACCAGCTGTGAAAGCTGACAGATTCAAGCCGATTGGTCTAGAAACTGTTGTTACAGTTTAGCAAAGCAATTCACACACAAATGAAGGTCTTGTTTTAATGCCTTCACCTCTCTGCTCTTGTTTAGAGTCCTTCAACAATTCCACAGACTGAAGGTCACAATAGATTGACACAAGACATTTCCTTCCCTTCTCCCTAGTCACAGGTGTTGTCCTTTTGCTGTAATGTAATTTTTTGGTAATTTTGACATTTGCATTTGGGTCTTGCTATAGGTGTGGTCAAAATGATAGGTACAGCAGCACAGAAGTCAGACTGCGGCTGTGGTTTGATAGTTGGTGGTCTTAGGCTACATTTAAACATTCTTAAATGGAAAATAAAATTAGCCATTGCATCTTTTACTTATTAATATAGTAGGCTTTTTGTTAAGAAGCACCTAAATATGGTGCTTTCAACCTATAACAGCCAAAGCAGTTAATTACTATGGCATACCTAATTGACTAGAACTTTCCTTCTAGTTGGTGTCAAACTGTAGTCTCATGAAAAATAGAATAGAATAGAATTAACCAGGTTGGAAAAGACCTTTGAGATTATCGAGTCCAACCTATCACCCAACACCATCTAATCAACTAAACCATGGCACCAAGCGCCCCATCCAGTCTCTTCCTAAACACCTCCAGTGATGGTGACTCCACCACCTCCCTGGGCAGCCCATTCCAATGGCCAATCACTCTTTCTGTGAAGAACTTCTTCCTAACATCCAGCCTAAACCTTCCCTAGTGCAGCTTGAGACTGTGTCCTCTTGTTCTGTCACAGGTTACCTGGGAGAAGAGACCAACCCCACCTGTCTACAACCTCCCTTCAGGTAGTTGTAGAGAGCAATAAGGTCTCCCCAAAAGGAGAGACTAGGCATATTCTCTGCATTTTCTCCTTGGGTCTGTCATGGATGCTGTATTTTTGGTTAAGGACAGTTGAATGTGACCACAAGGTTACTGCAGAAAGCAGTCCAGTATGTTCTCTCTTCCTGTTCATTGATTTTGCTACTGTGGAATCTCAATGCTTCATGTTTTATGCAAATGAGAAATGGAGAATGAAATTATTTCTGTCTCTGCTGCTTTCTCCAGATTTTAAAGAAAATGATGTCATATCTGAACTGCTACATTTACAGATTTGTGATGAGTTTTCTGATTGGGAAGACAGAATAAGCACCAAGTGACATGTTTGTTATCGCTACTGTCTCTAGATGCAAAATAACTTTTACCTATGCCACTCAGGACACACATGAAGAACTTAGTAAGTAACTATCCTGAGGCCAAAGTAAAAGTCAGAGAAGCAACCTCTAACTTTCCTTGGGGAGGATCACCAGCGCGAGACGTCCATGAGCTGATACACAGTGCAGCTTCTGAGATTAGGGACATGGTATGCCACAGGCTGAATGACTGCAGTAAGAACTGGAGACCTGTGTGTGAATGCCTGACATGGCTGGATTATTTTACAAATAATGGGTTAGAGAAGATCAGACACCATTGTCAACAGAGCTTCTTCAACACTGAGACACTGAAGAATTTTCATTATATAGATCATAGTGGAAGGAATCAAGGATGACTTGAGAAGGCCTTAGTCCTAAGAAGTTTAGAGGGATTATTTAAACTACTTGCTTAAGGAAAGATAGCAAGTAATTACAGCTGCACAAAGACATCAGGCAAACAGTAAGGAAACTCAACTTTCCCATGTTATTTTCAGGAAAAATCAATATTTAAAAACAAGTACTTTGCAAGTCAGAACTTTGGGAAAATGACATCACTGCTGAATTTAGGTTTACATATCAGTGGAAACATTTTTTAATATGAAGGTGGATAAACTGAAATGCTGAAAATGGGAAAGGAATTCACATCTATTTTGCATTTCTGAAAATCAATGGCTTGAAAAATAAACAAGAAAAACTAATATTTCCTGGCCATAAAACACATACTGAAATAGATTGGGGTTTATATTGCTCTCTCTCATAGCCGTATTTTCCTAGATTTAATGAAGGGAATTGCACCGTAGAAGAATTTGTGTATACAAATCCCTAGTTATATGAGTTACTAATATGAGAACAGAACAAATAATATGGCTGCTCAGTCAAATGAGAGCCCAGATAAGTTACTAAGCAGCAGCCCAGGTGTATGCCAGTTAGGAAGCAAGTTCTGAAGCAGTAGGTTTGCTCATTCTGCAGTTCTGACAGAGGCTGCTGGTACAACTAAGTTGGTTTTGAAGCAAATGTGATTTTGCCAAGAAATTAGCCTCAAGATCAGAATAGAATAGAATAGACCAGACCGGGTTGGAAGAGACCTTCAAGATCACAGCATCCAACCCATCATCCAACACCAATCAACTAAACCATGGCACCAAGCACCCCATCAAGTCTCCTTCTAAACACCTCCAATGATGGTGACTCCACCACCTCCTCAGGCAGCCCATTCCAATAGGCAATCACTCTCTCTATGAAGAGCTTCTTCCTAACATCCAGCCTAAACCTCCCCTGCCATAATGCACAGGAGAACACTACAATAACGTACAGGGTCAAGCAAAAGGCACACCTGGCCCAATGTCCTTCAGCCAAGAGTGCTAATAAGACCTACTCACATAAAAGGGGCAGGAAGAAAAGAAACAAAGTAAACCTTCTCTTGACATTCTTTCCAGGAATTGTTCCCTGCAACAGTCTGGGGCCTTAATGAGCCAAATTAAGGGGGGACAGGGACACCACACACCTTGTTGTGGACTTTCAGGACTTTAATGTGGCCTATAAAAAAAGATGGGAACAATCTTTTCAGCAAAGCCTGTGAGAGGGAAGATTTAGACTAAGTACAGAGAAGAATTTTTTTTTAACAATGGGGGTGGTGAAACATTGGAACAGGTTGCCCAGAGAGGTGGTAGAAGCCCCATCTCTGGAAACATTCAAATTCAGGCTAGCCAGGGCTCTGAGCAACCTGATGTAGTTGATCAGGCTCACTGCAGGGGGAGTGGACTAGATGACTTCTAAACGTCCCTTCCAACCTAAAGCATTCCAGGATATACAAGGGACTCATTTTCTGTCAATTTGTCTATTTATATTCTTGCCCTTCACTATACTCTGTGGCAATAAATGACAGAGTTTATTTAATACATAGTATGAAAGAATACTTCCTTATTTTTGTTATGAACTACTACCTGGCCTTTTTGATCAGGTATGTTCGTTCCTCCTGGAGAAGTTAGGTTACACTAGCTTAAAGGACTTCAAGTCAGTAGTCTGATGAAGTTTACAGACTAGACTCAATGCTTACCCTCAAACATCTTTAACACTGACATGCAAGTAATTATTTTTTTCTGTTACATGATTAATCAAATCAATTGAGAAATTTCATTGCTTAAGAAACCTGTGACAGCATATCAAAGCTGTTCTCTTTATTTTCAGTATCATCCCTGTTTTTAGCTCTGAGCCTGCAAGAAGTTGTTGATAATTACTAACATCTTTATAGCGAAAGGAAATGAAAATGCCAATCAATTAATAGTAGAAAAGTGTCCACACTATAAAGACAATTTTTCTTATGATCATATAAATCATTCCACCTGCCAGTAACCCCTGCAGAGAACCTGAACGTAAGAGGGGCCATGGAAAGTGAATTTCCAATTGCTCATCCTCTTACAGGGTGTTTCCTCTTCCACTGACACTGATGGAAGAACAAGTCACATTCTATTCTTGTGCATGTGGTAACTAGCATTGCTAGAGAGAGGAATTCTGTATTTTAGATATTACCATCCTGCATATGATATGAGAACCCAAATTCTGAAACTATGACTTTCTAAGGAAAATAAATAGCACCAGAGTTTTCACTCAAAATGAAATCAAGGCAGCTGTTGCCCATATTTTTCTGTATGATAGTCTTTCTAATATGAAAGACTGAAATGTTCTGGAACAGTTATGAGAAAGTCAAACCCAGAGAAACAGTCTTCTTTTTTCTGCCCCTTCTTCACTGAAAATACAGCACTCTTAATTAAAGCCAGGGCTGTTTACACAGGACACGGAATTGCTCACCAATTCAATTTGTGTTCTGGGGAACAAATAGATGGATTACAGTATTATGTATAAAACTTATTCCTGCTGTAGTGATCCATGAAATTGCAGTTAATTTTGCTGAAATGGACCATTATATTTTTAAGTAGAAGTGAAAGAAAATGAGAAAGAGGAGGTAAACTGCTAGGAACTGAACTTCAAATACAAGATTAAATTATTAGTAGGAGTGAAGCACTGCTGGGAACAGCATGAGCTGCTAGATGAAGCCACTGACCTGTTGGCTTTCAGACACAATCAAGTGCCCGCCTCGCCATACTAAATTAGATGAATTATTGGTGGTGATGGGCCTGTCACATTGCACAGTCATGTCCCCAAGTGATGTATGTGAAAGTGAATTCCCGCTGATATAAGCTCCGTGCAGCTCCTGCTGCCTCCGAGGTGCCAACAACATGCATCTGTTCTGTGCAATGAAATAATGGCATTGTGATGCTTCTATAGTACAGCTGTGCATACTGATTTGGCTTGATTTTGTGCTGATACATGAGATAAATTCATGACTGTTTAATGGTTGTACAAAAATCTGGGGGCTATGAGATTAGACTAAGGCAAACTGTACCATGAGAATTTGCATTTAAATGCCCTTTTTTCCTCTCTCAGCAAAAGATGTCAGACTTCCACCTCCTCATCACTGCCTAACTTGAATCTAGTATGTGGTCTAATGTGGTTTCACAGCCAGTCAGAAAAAACAGCCAACCTTTGGCCACTCATTTCTAAGAGGTGTTTCACTGTCTTAACTAGCTATTGCCCTTTACCTGAGTTTTGCTAACTGGCAATATGAACAGTCTTCATCTCATTTGTGAAGCAAAATATTTCGACTTCAAAAGCCCTTTGAAAAGAAATTTGAAAGCCCTATACTGACCAATGACCAGAAGTAACCACCTGAACTACCACCTGCAACTCCAGTTAATCTGTCGATCGGGTCAGTCTGTTTAGGATACCCCAGACCAGAAGTCATCAAGGTGACACTGCAGGGAGGCCAAGGGCATGATCAGATTCAGTGCTTGAAAAACTGATCAACAACAGACACAAGAATCAGAAGAGAAAAATCGATACTGTGAGAAGCAGACCTCAGTACTGTATTTTCAGGTTTCTAATTCTGAGGACAAAGCCAGAGGTCTTTCAGTATCTGCAATCTGTCTCCTGAGGCATTCTGTAGCATATGTTAATATCTCTGCTCAGCATACCAAAACCAGGAAAAAAAATCTGTCTTATCTTTCCTTTCCTATGGTTCCTGACAGCATCAGAAGCAGTAATATGACAAACAGGCATCAAGATAACTAAAACATAACCACATGTTGTATCTTCTATATTAAGCTATGCCCTAAGAGGGCTACTATGAAAGGCTGTTCAACAACATTGTATTTCTCTCAGCTGCTATCAGAATTTCCCAGTTCAGACTTCAAGCTAAACAGCTCAAGCTTAAATTTTAAGAAGATATGTGCTAAAGCTTTAGTCAATTAAAAATGAAAATGCTTTCCATGTTAAAAAGTGCTGTCTGTTAAAAATAAATGCTAAAAATCCATGCAATCCAAACCCAAAAACCTCTGCATTTTAGAAAGAGGGGCAGATAGAACCAGTTAGGAATAAAGCCATGGGTCTGTTATGGTAGTCTCTTGTATAGTCACCAATAGAGTTGTACTGTGAGTGTTTAAAATGTAGCAAAGAATTCTCTATTTCTGTCTGTTTGTTTATGGTCCTAGTCACTATCTGGTACAGCTTGGTTTGGCCAAAAGATTTCATTCAAAACTGGAATAGCAGGGTCAGCTGATGGTTAGTCTTAAAATAGCTTGACAGAATGTGCACTGAGTTCCCACAACCAGGAAAACGCGGAATTACTTTGGGTGAAGACTGAGGTACCTGTGCAGAAGCAGGAAGAGAGCATCAATAGGGGAATAACAAGCAGACAGTCTAATGGACTCTTGTCTAATCTGCAACAGCACTGGCATTGAAAAATATGGAGACCCATACCAGACCAACAGGCATGCTGTAGAAACTCTAGATTAAATGCTCTGAGAAGGTGGGTAGAGATCAATAGAGTGGTTAACAGTAGATTTCTAACACGGCTTTCATCGTGCTGCACCCCAGCTACAGATATTTTGCATAACTTGGAGACCCTTGGCGTTCACCTCAATTATGCAGGATGTATAGGTAAAAGAAGAAATGAATCTTTTGGGTTTTAGGCAGGATTCAAAAAATCCCTCCATGGTCTAGATGGATCCCTACTTTCAGAATTAAATGTCAGATGATATTCAGTGTGAAATAACATGGGAATAAGATGACTGTATGCTAGTGTTAATGAAATCAGTGCGGCTCTGTGCCACACAATTCCCATCGGTGGCGTATTTTTAGTTATTTTTTTGCACAGCTTTTACATACATAAGATATTACAGAGGTCTAAAACACATTAAGGCTATTTGTGCATAAGTAAATAATGCTACATAACATTTAAACTATAAAATGAGCAGAGAGGAGATTTATGAATAATTGATATTGCCAGGAGTTACTTTTGTTCAGATAATCTTAAAAAAAAATGCTGCAAATTTTGTTTGAGCTGCAGTTGCAGCAGGAAACTTCATTAAAGATGTCAGTGTTTAATTCAGATATTTTTTTGGGGGGGAGGGCTTGTTTTTCTAAGACTTAAATGCCAGATACCGAATACAAAGTTGCAGGACATGACTATTCCAGCTGACACACCGTCCAAACCAACCAAAGTCACTGTGTGCACCGTTTAGTCTGCTGCTGCACCTTTCACCCTGATCCATCAGTCCTAAGTATTTTTGAATTTCAGATGCAGTCAGTATAGCATAAAGGATAGAATGTTGTCTGGTTTCACCAAGAGAAATCCAGAAGTGCTGCAATGTTTGGACAGGGCAACAACAAATCTTGCCTGATGTGACAAACTCATTTCAAACAGACAGCATATTACATCTGGTTTGTTTTGGTTTTTTTTTTTTATGGTGGGGATGTGTGGTCTGCTTGCTGCAGCTATTGTGGAGAGAGAGTATTTGAAGTCCTTCCTCTGCAGTAACATCTAAGATTTATCTGTCTAGCAAATCCAGGTGCAGGATAGCAGGAGGCAACTCCTTGTTTGCATCAGCTACAGCGTATGGTCAACAGTTGGCAAGCATGCTGTGTTTAGGCGTTGTGAGGTCTTCAAACACAGCTTAATACTACCATACCATATGTACTGTAATATCTAATCACCATGGGAGTCTCATGTTTCAGCACAATTTATCTGTTGGCTGATAAAAAAACCCACCAACCCAGCTAAGACTCAAAACACTGTACCTTACTAGGTTCTTATTCCCCTTCCCCCTCCATCCCCCCAAGGCAGAGAAAAGCACTATCTGCATATTTTCTGCTTTCTAATTCTCACCAGACAGGAACCATAACCTTCTCCTTCTTCCAGAAAACTTAAACATTTTCAGACAAATAGGCTCAGGTGATCTCTTTCTCAAATATTTGGAACACTGTGTTCCTAACAGAAGAAATTTTAGAAATGAATTTTCTACGGGAGATTAAGTCACCCTGATATAAAAGAAACTCCTGGCATTTTATGGTTTAGGGCTGTTTGTTTGTTTTTTTTCATTTCAATACTTGCATATTGCAATACTAGCTGCAAACAGACTTGCATGGAAATTACCAGAATCTCTGATTTGCTTAGATTTCAACCACCCCCCCCCAATTATGTTTCTTCAGTTAACTGTAAACATAATGATCATACCAAAACTAAAACTGAAGGATGAAGATGCCTCCAGTGTGTACTCCACTATCATATAATTGTGGAATGGCATGGGTTAGAAGGGACCTCCACAGGTCATCTAGTCCAACCACCTCTGCAGTCAGCAGGGACATCCTCAACCAGATCAGGCTGCCCAGAGCCCTGTCAAGCCTCACCCTGAATATCTCCAGGAAGGGGCCTCAACTACCTCTCTAGGCAACCTGTTCCAGTGTTCCACTACCCTCATGGTAAAAAACTTGTTCCTAACATCCAATCTAAATCTGCCCCTCCTATCACTCCAGGCCTTTGTAAACAGTCTTTCTCCATCCTTCTTGTAGGCCCCTTTCAGGTACTGGAAGGCTGTTACTAGGTCTCCCTGGAGCCTTCTCTTCTCCAGGCTGAAAACCCCAGCTCCCCCAGCTTGTCCTTGTAGCAATACCTTAAACGATTTGTATCTCTCACTTCTAGCCCCATAACTTTTTCTTTTAAAAGCAAATTGATGCTGAAAGAGGCACCTATGCAAAGTCTTCACAGTGTAGTGAAGGAAAGGGTTTTTTTCATCATAATTCCTACAGCTATGTGCAGTAATCCAAACGTATCATCCCATTCCTTCCTCTCAGCTTCAGCTATGCTCCGGAGCAGGAGGTTGTGTGCATGTAACCCCAGTGGAGAGCCTAAGAACTTTTAGAAGGATGAAGTGGTTTTCCTCCTGTATAGCTGCCTTATTCTCATGGTTAAAGCTTTAGAGAAAAGTGGGGAGGAGTGCATGTTGGGGAAGAGGAGAAGGAAAGCTGAGAGATTGCCCACTTCAACAACTGCCAACATAAAATCACAGCCTTTCACACAACTCTGACAACGACGAGACACTTTAAAGCATATGTAATTTGCACTGTATTTGCACCCTCTCTTAAGAGTATTTTATATTGCCAGAATTATGTGAAAAACTATAGTGCAAGTAAAAAAGTAGACTTAGGCACTACCAAATTCAGTAACTTCTAGCTTCCTTTGATTAACTGTCCCTACAGGATATGTGCTGGCTCAGGACAATTTTATTCTGTTTCCTGAGAAGTCCTAGAAGGCAGGGAATTTTAACTTTTTCATCAGTGGAGCCCTAAAGATTGCACAGTTTAACTTCAGTCTTCTGCACAGAAAAGGTGAACACAATGATGATAGTCTTACTTTTCTGAGCTCTCAGGTCCCATAGGAACTGGTAGGTGTACCCTGAAAATTTGGATGAAAGCCTGAGAACTCTTTAAAAGTTAATATTGAAAATAAACGTTGCATCAGCTTTCTTCAAGGTTCTACAGCAGTTATGTATGCACAAGTTGTAGCATAAAAATCTCTCTACATTTAGCTCATATCTGGGGCTACACTAGAGCAGTGGCTCTATTATCCAGTGACCCCTCCCCAGCCAAGAAGGGGGAATGAGGGAAAGGAGAGGAGACCCAGGGATTGAAACAAAGACAGATTTAATGAGACAGCAAAACTAATGCCAGTATGAAGTATACAAATTTATACTCAGCCCAGGGAACATACAGTAGCCACAATAAATGGGAAAAGGGGAAGGAAGCTCCTTCACAGATAGGAAGAAGCAGGAGGACACCTTATCCTCAGCAAACTTCCACCTTTATTATTTATGGTATAGGATGCACCTGACAGCCAGATCAGGTGAGCTGTCCTGGCTGACTTGAAACTGTGGAAGGCCTACAGTCCACGGCTGGCCTATGATTCTACACCAGCAAAAGCAGGACAAAATCCTACTTAACCAGATTCAATGTGGTTACAACTAATGTCACTGGCAGTAACATAAACAATACAATATGCTCAGATAATAGTGCATGGCAACTGTCCCCCTTAGGGAGCTCGGCAAAGAATAGTGGTCAGCTCACACAGCAATCCCAATAAGTTTTAACAGAAAGAACTCTTTGTTATACAACCTTGGCAATGGATGGTTAAAAGCTGAAGAAAGACACAGAGTGGGAAAACTTAAATTAAACAATAATAAGATTTTCATTCTTAGGTTTTAAATAGAAGATATTCCAGTTTAAACTCCCTTTGGAGCAATAAAGACAACATTTTTTTCCTTTTGCAGGTCATCTGTATCTGTGTTTTATCAACCTGAAAGGCTTCAACTTCCTGTAACATAGCAGTGATTGTCTTCACTGGCATATAAATCATCTAACTTTTCATAACATGCCTACATTTGGACAAAGGTCAAAACACAATCTCAGATTTTATTACAAGTGAAGGGTCCTGGTTTTTCTAGGTGGACTCCCCATCAGAGGTGCCCAGTAAGGGTTAGCTGAAAATACATTTGTAGTGTTCTATATGTTTTCATTCAAATCTCAAGGCAAAAGGTAGATTTTCTCCACCATAACCAGAATGATTATAGCCTTCTCAATCCGTTCTGAGGAGGGTCTTTCATCAGCTTCTCTCCTTTGGCTATACCAACAGCCCTCCCTTACTGGTTTTTTGTCCTCACAGAAGATAGGGTGGGTTTATGGTTGAGTCATTATGCTGGATGCAGGCCTACATTTTTATTTCTGTCACAGATTTCCTGTGTAGTCTTGGACAAATAATCTCTTTATTCTTCTGACGGTAAAACAAGGCTAACATCTCAAACTCACAAGGATATTCTGAAAATCAGTTGATTAGGCTTTGTGAGATACTGTGAGATACTCTGATATTAGAGCGCAGATGCTTCAAGAAAGGCAGTAAATATACAGAGATCTTTGCTTTCTGGTCTTCCACAGACTTCTCCCCCCTTTTTTTTTTGGTTTCAGGAAAAAAAGCTTTCCACTTAATAAATCCCAGCTGGAGGACTGTTCTTTTTTACTCAGCAGCTCTTACATTTGTTTTCTAAGGTGGAGCCAAATTTCTTCCTTCTCCTTCTTGGAACTCTTTACTCTTTGGTGATTTAGTGTAACATATCCTTTCCAAACATTATTGCTTCCCAACATTATTTGCTGCATTTTATCCTCACATTCCCAAGTGCCTTATAAATGCATGCATATAAAAAAACCTTTGAACACAGAAATAAGACTGCTGTGGGGTTCCCACGTAGCAGACAGGGAAATAAGCTATCAAACAGTTAGCTATATGGTCCTTTCATGAAAACCACCATGGGAGGGCCTGGGAGAAACCCCATATATTCTATAGAAACTGCAAGGAGGAGCTTCTAATTGTGCAATGCAATATGATCATGACACTAAAATTAACCCCCTTTTAAGTGCAATCTGAGATAATGAGCCACTGCAAGCAGGAAGGATTTTGGGTTATGCGTCTCATCCATAGTTAGTTGTGAGGCCAATGCCTCCTGTGGGTGTTGATGCAATAGAAAATGAGAGAAATGCTCTGCATGCTATATTGTCATGACTGATTTCCACAAAGTTCCACTTAGAGATTCCTAGCTGAGACTTTGCAAGGCATGATCCCAATAGTCTAAGTGAAATACAGAGCTAAGAATCCAAAGTGGGTGCACACACAATCTATGTCAATTTAGGGAATGCTCTATACTGACATACTGAGCTGCATTCTGCAACGAGGGCTTGCTGCCTTCTCTGGGAAAGACACTATGATTCAGGACAAGAAGCAGAGATGTGGTGCTAGGGGTCATGGTTTAGCACCAGACTTGGTCGAGTTAGATAACAGCAATGATTTTAAAGGTGTTTTCCAACCAAAATGATCCTGCAATTCTATATGCAGAACACAGAAAGCTTTCACACAGCACAATCTGAAGCAGCCAACACAAGCACACACAGCAACATCTTTTTATTTTCCTTCTCTATTTTTTCACATTTATTTTAGTAATAGAGATGTCTCTCAGGAAACTGCAATTTAAAAATTAGATTTTCAAGGGCTCCCTACTCTCCTGTTTTGCTCTGTGTTTTATAGGGCACATATCTGACATGATCTTTCTATAGTGTTCCTCTTAGAGTAGCAACTGACTGTGAGGGAGGGGATGCTGATCCTGGTTTGCTGGATGTTCACTCATCCATATAATTTTCACATAAATGAACAAACCAACCTGGCTTCTTATATTCACATCTCCCAGTTAACCACGAATGCATGTTTCAGACACTGGGGATATAAACCCAGAAGACAGCAGGTAAGAACAGGAGGGCTGTGCTGAACTGTGAATCTGTCTGGCTTTGTCGATTACCATAAAGAGTTATAAAATCTGTTAGTATTCAACTCCAGCCATTGGCAATTGGCATTGCAGTAAATGGACTGCATGATGCCTCAGAGGCATTTTTCTACCCGATTAACCACAGGAAATTTAACACCTGTGTAAAAAGTATCACACCCCCCTCCCCCCCAAATTGAACCCCCACAATTCTCCTCAGAATGTTTTTTCAAGGCAGCATCCATGTCACATCAAACAAACCAGTACCCAGGCAAGCAGCACTGGCTCAAGAAAGACAAGTTCTTTGTGGGTGTAAAATCACTAGGGGACTGTTGTAAAGGTAACAGCGATGTATTTAGAAGGGAAGAGTTGATGAATAGTTAACAGCTTTATTTTTAATCATCATTCTATTCCCCCACCTTCGAAGTAACAAATAGCAAACAGATGGTGTTAGCAGTCAAATACTCCAAATGAGGATGTTATCTCAGGGGAAGAACTGTGGGACCCAAACAACTGAAATGAAGGCAGTGATTTTATCTGTCATCTTTTTCTCCTGGTATAATTGCAGTAAGAATCCAAACTTAACTGTGTCTTGCCGAGTGTCTACCACATTCTCAAATGCAAGGGGCTGTGGCAGTTTCTTGCCTGGCTTCCACTGGCAGGAATCAAACATTTATTGCAACAAAAGTACAAACTGTCAATTAAAAATTACATTAGAGAGAAAACTCCACACTGGGAACATTAAAGCTTTCTCTGGGTCCTCAGCTGCCCTGTTAGATCTGCAAAGAACGATGCGCAGCCCAGAATACTGCAGGACGGTTTTTACTAGGCATTGCGGTGTTGTGGGGTAGAGTTCATTTGATTTCATAATGTAAACCTGCACTCAAGAGATCCCAGTGAGATGCCCTTTTTGAATTGTGCCCTGTACTCACTGACATTCAATATTGTCTTACATCATGGGTAATCCTGTTTAAATCTATCAGGTGCTACCTAATATGAATAAAAATATCACAGTTTGACTCAGCGCCACAGAACGGGGGTTAGGTGAGTTGACTAAATTTATCTTCTACCTAGCTACCAGTCAGCAGAAATGAAGCCCCTAGAAAGTAAAATACTCTGTAACTTGCAGGAATAAGTGTCTAATAATAAAGAACAATAAGTGTCTAATAATAAAGAACAATAAATGTCTAATAATCAAGAATTATAAATGTCTAATAATCAAGAATAATAAATGTCTAATAATCAAGAATAATAAATGTCTAATAATCTAATAATCGTCTCAGGATATCAGGTTGTGATTAGGACTGGGGGAAGGGAATGAAGCTGGAGCTGGGGAGATTCAGGCTGGAGGTGAGGAGGAAGTTCTTCTCCATGAAAGTGGTGAAGCCCTGGAATGTGTTATCCAGGGAGGTGGTTGAGGCCCCGTCCCTGGAGGTGTTTAAGGCCAGGCTGGCTGAGGCTCTGGCCAGCCTGATCTAGTGCAGGGTGTCCCCGCCCATAGCAGGGGGTTGGAACTAGGTGATCCTTGTGGTCTCTTCCAACCCTGACTGATACTATGATAATAAATAATAATAAATGTCTAATAATAAATAATTATACATGTCTAATCATTAAACTCTGAGTATTCCAGGGCAAAACACTTTACACTCCCTTGGTGCTGCATTGGACAGGGGGCTGCTAGTTTCTGCACAAAGAGATGTTGTAAAAACTAGTTCATTAGTATCTAGTTATCAATGTCTGTCAAGCCTAAAAAAATATTTCAGCTGGGTAGTTGAAATGCTCAGGCTGCAAACTGGTTTATACATGAATACACCACCCAGATGACACAGGGTCTGTGCATAATGACAGGGTGCTGAAAGATCACAAAGCGTTGAAGAATCAATAATCCTCAAGGTAAGGCAAACATGCCTGTGCTCTTTCCTTAATATTAGAAACAGGGTAGGGCGCTGCTATGACCTATATTGAAACTGACATATGGAAAAACAGAAAAAAATGGAAAAAGACAAGGAAAAAAAAGGGGGGGAAAGGGGGGGGGAAGGGTGTTGAAAAGGGGGGGGAAAAAGGGGGGAAAGGGGGGAAAGGGGGGAAAGGGGGAAAGGGGGGGAAGGGGGGGGAAGGGGGGAAAGGGGGGAAAAGGGGGGAAAAGGGGGGAAAAGGGGGGAAAAGGGGGGAAAAGGGGGGGAAAGGGGGGAAAGGGGGGGAAAGGGGGGGGGGGAAAGGGGGGAAAAGGGGGAAGGGGGGGGAAGGGGGGGAAGGGGGGGAAGGGGGGGGGAAGGGGGGGAAGGGGGGAAGGGGGGGGGGAAGGGGGGGGGAAGGGGGAAGGGGGGAAAGGGGGGGAAGGGGGGAAAGGGGGGGAAGGGGGGGAAAAGGGGGGGAAGGGGGGGAAAAGGGGGGGAAAGGGGGGGAAAGGGGGGGGGAAAAGGGGGGGAAAAGGGGGGGAAAGGGGGGAAAGGGGGGAAAAGGGGGGAAAGGGGGGGAAAGGGGGGGGGAAGGGGGGGAAGGGGGGGAAGGGGGGGGGAAGGGGGGAAAGGGGGGAAAAGGGGGGGGAAGGGGGGGAAAGGGGGGGGGGGGAAAGGGGGGGAAAGGGGGGGGGAAAGGGGGGGAAAGGGGGGGAAAAGGGGGGAAAGGGGGGGGGGGAAAAGGGGGGGAAAAGGGGGGGGGGGGGAAGGGGGGAAAAGGGGGGGAAAAGGGGGGAAAAGGGGGGAAAGGGGGGGGGGGAAAGGGGGGAAAGGGGGGGAAAGGGGGGGGGGGGGAAAAGGGGGGGGAAGGGGGGGGGGAAAGGGGGGGGAAAGGGTTTGAAGTTATCAGCTACTACTCATTCCTCAGAATTTACAGCAGAGAATACAGACTATGGCTGGGTCAGAATTCAGCTGCTGGGTAAGTGTGATTCGCAGCAACTGAACTGCAGAGCAGCAGGAGAAAAGAGGAATTAAAAAAAAATAATAAGAAAGAAAGAATAAAAGAAAAGGAAGAAAATTCAACCCCCAAAGATTTTATCTGGACTTTTAAAACCAACTGTAACCGGTTACAGCCCAACGTTGCAAGACTCTGAGGACATATTCTCCAGCCGAGGCAGCTAATTCTTTGTGCGCTCAGGAAGGGAGGAATATAACCCCAAACATTTCGCAACACCTCAGAAGGAAATGGAGGGCAGCCTCATCTCTGTCTTATTTCTACCTGTCTCTGATGATTATTTCAGGGGGCTCTGTTAAAGCCTGCTGTAACTACTTTGCAGCCTTGGCCAGCACAAATGATTTCTGATAAATTGTGCCCCCTGCTAGTCAAAGACGTTTGGAAATGATTGCCCCCTGCCCCCCACCCCCGGCCCCTTTGTTTTAAAAACATTCTTTTATTATAGTGATATTCCAGCATATTCTTGCCAAGTTTCATGTTAGTCTCTGCAGCATCCACCATAATCCAACTTGTCCCTCAGCTCAGCAAGCTGCCTTCTCAGTCGATGATGAAACTTGGCGTGGATAAAGAGAAAATCTTATTAGCGATGCCCACACGTGCTGTGCAAGGGCTTGTACGTGATCCACAGCGCTGAAGGAAGACATGCAGGCTGACGACAAAAGGGGATTTTGTAACGGCTTTGTGTGCGTGTTTGCTCAGTCAGCACAGGCAAAGCTTGCACATCTCTCTTTAAAAATGGTTGGAGATAAAATCTGCTTCAGTCCTTCCTGCTTTCCATGCATAGCCCACAGGAATTTAGGAAAGCAGGCTACTTTTTCTTGCTTTGTAATACTAATGTGTAGCATTTAGGCAGCACTTTAAAGCTGTTTCAGCTCAGTGTCTAATTAAATACCACTGTAAGATACTAACTCTCCTAAAAAGGTAACAGCTCTTCAGGCATAGTACTGCACAATGATACCTGATATTTTGCACTCCTGTTCTTAAAATAGGGAACTGCTCTGATTTCTCACAATATGATAGCAGCAGGGAAACACTGACTTTTTAACAGTAATGATACAAGGTGGGCATTACTCTTCCTGATGCTAATGGCCTAATTACGGTCGATGGGAGCACTACTGTAAGCAACATACAGAGATTATTAGGTGTTTGAATGCTATCAGGTAATTTCATTCCCTTTGTGGTTTTTTTCTTTGCATCCTGTGCCATATTCCCCAGCTGCCTAACTTGCTTGCATGTTAGAATGTTCCTGAGCTCCAACTGGAATCAAATTCAGAAGTTCTCCTTGTAAGGAAGGGTGACCACACTTCAGATGTGATTATTGGACCATGCTTAAGAGCAGCCTCTTCTAATGCATCCTGACAATTATTCCTAGTGTGGCTCAGAGCAGGTGTGAAGTACAGTTAGCAACAAACTGTAAAAACATTGTGCTGGCAAACTCAACATCAGTTTTAACATTATATGATCATTGCAATCAGTAGATTGCAAAATGGCTGAGTTTGGAAGGGACCTCTGTAGAGCACCTGGTTCAAACTTATGTTTAAGCAGGGCCACCTAGAGGTAATTGCCCAGGATCATGTCCAGAGAGCTTTTGATTATCTCCAAGGTGGAAGACTCTACAACCTCTATGGGCAGCCTGTGTCAGGGCTTGGTTACACTCACAGTAAAGAAAGTGTTTTCTGATGTTTAGATGGGGCCTTCTGTGTTTCAGTTTGTACCCATTACCTCTGGTTCTGTCAGTTAAAGAGGATGGAATAGCCTGCAGTGAGCCAAACAGATGGAAGCTAATCCACATATTTCATCCCTGTTTCCAGCTGAAGTATGTAGCACAGGACTGTCCCTCACAAAATCTTTGGTTCATTACAGCCTCAGCCTTGTGGGACACGTTGAAAACATGATATCCTCCTGTCATTCCCCTCCTCTGCCCTCAGGCTGGAAAGTGTCATGACTTCCTACAAGGACATCTTCCTAAGGACTCTGGAAGCACATCTAGCCCATGTGATTATCATACTAGCAGCTGGACAGTGCCTGCAGCCATTAAGAAAGGGAACTCCACATTTCTCACCTTCCCTATCTGAAACTTATCTCAAAGTAGATTTTCATACAAACCATTAAGCCACTTTGTATATAGTTAAATTACATCACACCAACTTTTCAACCTTGGCAAGCATGAGAGACAGTTCCATACTTCAGGGTTTTATAATACAAGAACCAGAAGAAGAAGAAAAAAGCTGTGTGGTGCTCAATAAAATCCATGAAAATAATCACAGAAAGAAACCACCATTAATAAAGCTCCCTTAGAAAGGTATCTCCTACAATAACAAGTATTACTTTCCATTTCCTGGGACCTGTGGCTCCTGCCTTGCTCAAGACCAACATGTCTGGTCTGGTGAGATCCAGTGATGTGAAGGAAGATAAAATCCAAGTCTCCATGAGATAAATCATTCACTACACCTCAATATAAGAACAGGTGTCTGGGCTTGCTGCCAAAGTGACATCATGCAGAGAATTACAGAATAATTGTACAAAACCAGACCAAAGGTTCCCCTAGTTCAGTGTCCTCTATTCAACACAGCAGGAAAACTTAAATACAATCGAAGGACTACAACAGGCAGAATCAGTCCTGGATTTTTCCTGAAACAGTTTTCTAGCTTCAAGTCATGTAATGGCTTGAAGGAACTGACACAAAGTGTGTATGTAGAGCATCATGTTCAGTAGCATCACTGTATTTATGCTCAGAATTTGTTCAGTCTGGTTTCCAAACCCCTTTCTGCTCTTGGCCTCCACAAAAACCTGTGGTGCTGAGTTTCACAATTATATGCTGTGGGGAAAGGTGTTGCTTGCAGATTGTATTAAAGCTAATTTATTAGAGCTTATAAATTCACTGGGTGCCCTTTAGTTCTTGTGTTGCAAGAAATAACAAGCAGTCATTTCCTATTCACTTTCTGTGCTCCACACATCTTTTATGGAGCTGCATAATATCACCTGCTTTTATTCCAAGCTAATGAAACCATTTAGTACTTCTTCCTGTATAAACCTCTCTATACCTTCAATCACACTTGCTCTCCTCCTGTGTAATCTTTCTAGTTCTTCACAACAGTCAAGGTGGAAAACGCACCAAGGATTCACACAGTACAATGATGCTTTCTGTTTTATTCTACTCTCTTCTCGGTAAGTCTTAACACTCCCTTTGCCTTTTTCACCTCTGCACAGCACTGAGATGATGTTTTCATAGACCTATACAAGACATTTGCAAGGTGTCTTTTTGCAAGCACTAATAACTAATTTAGAACCCATCACAGAACAGCGAAGAACACTGAGAAGGTACTTAAGGTCTGAAAATAAGAGAATTTTGACAATTGTAGGAGATTCAGTGAAAAGTAGCAATGTAGTAATTGAGCAGTAAACTGGGCTAATTTCTTCTGAGTCACCTTTACTCTATAGTCTTAATTACTTTAGAGTAACATGGAAATTTGCTGTGTGGTGGCACAATGGTAATGGGATAGGTGAGCACTGGGTTTGGATTTGGTGGAGCAGTCAAACATGGATCCAACTAAGGGATTTTGAATATGTGCTTAAGACTACAGGGCCTAGAAGTAGAGGTGGAAACCAAATTCTCAGGAGTATTCAGGGAGGGGACTTGGGAACCAAAAAGGGGCAAATGACCCTTTTTGATAATAGATAGAGCCTAGAAGTAGAGATGGAAATCAAATCCTCCTAAGTTTTCAAGGAGGGGACTTGGGAGTCATGGTATCATAGTATCAGTCAGGGTTGGAAGGGACCACAAGGATCATCTAGTTCCAACCCCCTGCCATGGGCAGGGACACCTCACACTAGACCAGGCTGGCCAGAGCCTCATCCAGCCTGCTCTTAAACACCTCCAGGGACGGGGCCTCAACCACCTCCCTGGACAACCCATTCCAGGGCAAGTGACCCTTTTTGGTAGAAGGCATGCAGCATTGTATTGTATTGCAACATAGGCCACTGGAGCTTGATGTTCCAGACTATTTATGACTGGACTAAAAGTGATCAACAAAGGAAAATCAACAAAGGAAAAGGTAGAAGATTAGAGAAGAAGGAGAAATCGTGGTGGGAAAGTTTTCAAGAGAAGTTGTTAGAAGTAACACAGAGGACATTTTGCACAAGTTGTTTACATGACACTAAATATATGCACCAGGTAGGTTGCCTAATCAGCTTTTTTTCCTTCTCTATCCAGATTTAATTTTTCTTGCTGCTTAATCCATGAAAAGAAGTCCAAGCAGATTTTACTGGAAAAATGAGAGGCAAGCATGGCAGAGCATGAGTGAGCAAAACCATAATATTGCCTAAACTACCAACACTAAGCCATGAAATGCACTTTTTTTTAATGTCTTGGAGATGATAATTGGTTTAGCATAAAATCCCCCACTTCACCCCACACAATGCAAGTCTCAAAGGACAATTTAGGGGGAAATGAAGAAAAATGCATACACAACCCAAACCTTTCAGCTTCAACATTAAGTTTTGAAGCTATACATTTCATCCATGTGGTGCCAGAGCTCCAACCTCACCCAAACAGATGCTGAATTTGAAGCAGATCAGCCTTTTTCCTCACTCTCTTGAAAATGCCTTTGTGTTTTTGCTGGAAATGGCTTGGCGATATCTCTGTTGATCAGGGCCAGCACTCCAGATTTTCCTCATGTAAATCTAACATTGTCATTCATTTTTGTATTTTGTGTAAATTCTAGCATATCTCCTTTGTAATTCTGACTGAAGATGGCCACCAGATTGAACTGGAATACTAGATCAAAAGTGTAGGTCATTTTGCTATGTATGGTGAAATAGCCTTTACAGGCCCACATTTATTATATGGCAGCAGATGTCTCAGAACAGGCATGTGTGTGCCACCTAGAATTAGAAGGGACACAGCCTTGTGCAGAAACATGAGCCTGAACTTTGTCTTCTCAAGCTTGAAGAGGATGAGATAAGCCACAGTGAGCAAATAGGAAGGCTTCAGGCTGGAGAACAGAACGCAAGGGAAGATTTGGAACGAGAGAGGAATGCAAACACTGACCAGACAGCTCTGAAGAGAGACTTTCAATAGACACAAGTTTAAGCAAAACAAACTCCAGTATTGAACTCAAATAGTTCTATTGCTGCCAGATGTGTCAGTCTAAATGAGGGCAATGTTGTGTACTCCACAGCTCTTGACAACCATTTCGCTCCTTGACAAGATCTTGGAAAGGGAACTGAAATTGCAGGAAGATGTCCTTCTGAACACAGAAGATAGCATTGCTATTGATCTTCATTGTTTAAGTTTGTAGCTAGCTTTGCAGCTTCTGCATATTTTAAACTATCCAAGAGACCTTTTGCTGGCTACTGAAAATTCATCAGGTCAGAGGGAATAGTCAGAAGTTTGGATTTAAGATCTGGAGAGCTAAGCAGCTACAAACACACAGCAAGTGAAAAATTTCAACGTTGGACAAAATATCAGTTAAAAATGTCTGCTGTCACTTGGTTATTACTTTGCCCCTTTTGATTGGTTTAAATACAACTGCCCTGAATTAAGACAGACCTTAAAATACAGTGCTATTCAGATCCCCTTTGTTTTCTTTTAACTTGCAGCTGGTCCTGACATGATCAAGCATGGCTATTGGAATAATATGTCCATCAAGTGGAGTCTGATTCTCATTTAGAAACAAACCAAAATGGCAAGCCATTGTCTTACTTTGGAATTGAACCTAAACAAACAGTTGTAGAGAGTCAAGAATGACCTGTCAATTTTTCCAGTCATTTTTCATGTCAAGCTCTCCATTTTTTTTTCCCCAATGTAAAATAAAACACAGAAATGCTGAAAGTATTTCCTCCCACCCTGGTAATTCTAGTCTAGTTTTTCAAGTCTGAGAGGAGGGAGAAACAAACAGCAGCCAAACTTTCGAATGCTTACATAGATCAAACTACCAAGACTACCAAGTTGTGCCAGCTCTGAGCAGAGTAAAGGGATTTGGACTTCCCTGGCAATGCTTTTTCTTTGTTGCCAGAAAAAGAAATAAGCATGGATGAGGATTATTCTCTTTTTTTGGTCTACTTTTCTTATTGTTGTTATAATTGTCTTGAGAACAGACAAACAAAGACAAGGGAAGCATGAATTTCAGGGTGCTTCCTGGAGAGTTTTGTGTTCAACATTTCATCCTGTGCATCGTCAAAGAACTGCTTGCCACTTCTGCATGTCTGTGTCTGTTAACACACCCACATTGCAATCCTGTAAGATCATACACATTTATGTCACTCAGAGCTGCTGCTTTCAGTCATACGCCAATCACAGCTACTCCCTGTCTATCTTGTGGCTGTCAATCTGTCAGTCTGTTATCAGGGCAGAATCACTTCAACCTGCTCTAAAAATTTATGCCTTTTGTCATGACTGTAATCCAGAAATATCCTCTGCTAATAGCAGGTGTCAGCAGTAGAGAATTATAAAATGGTTTGGGTTGGAAGGGGCCTTGTCCTGACATATTTAGATGTTACTCAGCATCATTTCAGCTTTATTTCTTCTCATCATCCTCCTTTAAACAAGTGACTTTTATTCTAGCATAGCAAAAAGCCTTAGTTCCCTGTTCAGCTTCTTTCAGCAGCAGACTGATAAACCCAACCTATTAAAACTGTTTTCCTGGAGCAGTTTTTAAGCCTTTTCTGTAAAGGGAGATAAACATCTCAAATATTACATGCTTGGATACTAGTCTTGCATGTTATCCGCTGGTACGCAAGCAGAGAAGCCTGTTATCAGTTTCTGATTTCTCCTTAAAAAAAAATAATCAAGGGGAAGTCAACTAGAGTTTCACCTGACTGAAGACATGCAATAACTGACTTCACTGGGGCAATACCTACTCATTTCACACGAAGACCTGGCCTTCCGCTTGAACAGAGTTCAGAGAGGAAAAACCTCTTTCCATATGACCTCAGATATATTTCAGTGACCTGTGCCAAAATTTCCATACCCAGGAAGGCATACCAGGAATGAACTTTCTATTAAGTGTTACATCCAAACAGGTTATATTCCCTTCCTTAGGTACTCGGGAGGCATTGGATGTGTTTACAAAGTTCCTTCTCTCATTCCAGATGTGTTTAGCTCTTTTCTAGCCTATTACATAATTGTGCTATGCAGCTCATTAAATTTAATCCTTAAGTGCTTTAACACAGAGGATATGATAAAATGCAAAGTGTTAGAAACACTATCAACAGAAGTAAAACTGTCAGCTGAATAAAAGAGTGCCCTAATTAAACCATATCTTTTCAATAACATCCATGGAAGTGCAGTACAAAGACTTTTAAAAATTGGGAGTTTTAGACCAAAGTTTGGTCGAAGCATGAAAGGTGTCCTTTAATAGCTCAGGTCTATGAACTGTGTCCTCTACTTTGTTTTAAAGATGATCAGAGAAGCCTGTGAGTGCCCACTGAAGGTTATTGTCTTCTTGTGGTAGCACCACAAAGGAAGAGCAGCTCTAGTTGCAGCAGAAGCCCTGCTGACAGCACTACCCGTAACGCTGGAAGTGTTCAAATCTGCCCTAGCCTGTGTTGCAGAGGAGAGAAACAAACATTCAATTAGTTTTGGTATTAAATATTTGCTTCTAATCATCTAATTTCTCATGCTAACACTCAGAGTGATCTGCTGTCTTAAGCATTTTAAAAATACTGACACTTGGGCCAACAGACTCATTAAGCACCAAGAGCAGTCAAAGTACAATTTGTATGCACCTTGCCCTACTTATTCCTCCTCCAGCTTAAAATAATTGAAAACAACACACACAAAATATCCTTATAATGATCACAGTGACTCATATATGAGCATCCACTCTTCCATTTATCATTTCTGTATTTCTTTTTCATCATGACTTGATAGTCTTCAGTGAAGATGAGCAGATCCCCTCTGCTATCACTTCATCACTGCTGTTTTGCCAGAAGCTCTGCAGATGAATGGCCACCAGTGGTTAACAATGCTGTCAGTGATGCCTGGAGCAGAAGTATGATGTTTAAAATGTGCAGAGCTTGATGAGGACATATATCATGGTTAACAGAGAATCTTCAAATCCCTGAACCTTATCAAAATGGGTCTGTTTTGAAACTTACTGCTTAATGAAGTATTGGCACAGAGAGCAAAACTGGTCCTGCCCATGTGTATTTGAAACTAAGGTCCAATCCACCAGGAAGAAATGGTACAAGCAGAGATGTCAGAAGAGGTTTGGTTTGATTTGGGCAACATATTCACAAATGCAGATGTGCTTTTCATATGTAGATTTTAAATCCTTGTTCTTCAAATATCTAACCCATGTCTTAAAAGTCCCACATCAGCCCTACTGCATACAGATCATTAGACTATTTGCTTGCTCACAGGCATCCTTTGTCTTGAAGTTCAGTCTGGAGAAGAGAAGGCACCGAGGTGACCTCATTGTGGCTTTCCAGTATCTGAAGGGGGCCTACAGGAAGGCTGGGGAGGGACTTCTCAGGATCTCAGGTAGTGATAGGACTGGGGGAAGGGAATGAAGCTGGAAATAGGGAGATTCAGGCTGGATGTGAGGAAGAAGTTCTTCACCATGAGAGTGGTGAAGCCATGGAATGGGTTATCCAGGGAGGTGGTTGAGGCCCTGTCCCTGGAGGTGTTTAAGACCAGGCTGGACGAGGCTCTGGCCAGCCTGATCTAGTGCAGGGTGTCCCTGCCCATGGCAGGGGGGTTGGAACTAGCTGATCCTTGTGGTCCCTTCCAACCCTGACTGATTCTATGATTCTATAAGTTTTCTAGCATCTCACATTCAGAAGCATATAATTACATTACACATTACAAAAATACAGAGCAACACAGTGGAGAACCAAACTCAGCCTGGAGAACCAAACTCAGCCCGGAGAGACACTCACTACAGCAAGGAGGCCATTTTCAAGAGATGCTGAAGAGTGTAGGAAGGATGTGTAGCAGGGAAACTTTTTTGGAAGCAGACAGGAGTAGTGAGAGAGGAAGACAGAGCAGAAAAATAGAAAGAAGGATCAGAGCTAGATAACATGAAAGGGGATTTCAGGCCACGCAGCCTGAATGGCAAATTCTTACATTTATTGAGAAAAAGTTATTGTTAATATTTTTAAGATCCATTTTGCATAGTGCTAGTGCAATGGAAGCAGTCCCGAAATGGAGTTTGTCTGTATATGGATTTCTAACAGCTCATACTAGCTTAAAATAGCTTTTTATGTAGGAGCAGTTCAACTTCCCCCAATATGTTCTGTGCTTTCCTTCTATTTCACTGAGACTAAAATCAGCTTCTTTGAGGACAGTCCACCTCTTCCTCCGCTGCCTCGTCTGCTGCACCTCCAAGAAGAGTTCTCTGTAACGTCACCATTGATGTCACTAGCAGAGGGCCAAGAAGGAAAATATAAGGCATAGGGTGACAGAAGAATCAGTAGTGGGAACAAGGAAACCAAGAGACTATTTTAATGGCAATGCTTGTCTCCTTAGAGATGAAAAATGAGGAGGAGTCAGATGAAGGAAACCTCAGTGATTAGAAAGTGAACTGAGCTTAGATATTTTATGCATTCAGGGAGATTTCAATAACTCTTTGCATTCATAATGGAGACACGAAATTGAAGATGTGAAACTGAAGACTTAATCTATCTGTAAATTTGTATTTAGCTAGGCATATAGGAACTGTATACAGAATAAAAAAAATGTTGAATTTTATTCCTTGCCTTTGACTATAAAAACCATAGGAGAATGCATTACTATTGAATTGTGAATATACAGCAAGTCATTAATTTATTTCTAAAAAGCCTGTCAAAAAAAAAATAGAGGTGGTGGTGGTAATGTAATGACAAGAAGGTTCATTTTTACTCATGTTAATTCAATAGGTCACTACAAAAGCTGCTGCAGTAAAAACCAATT
The DNA here is from genome assembly GCA_033816785.1 of Picus viridis. NCBI lineage: Eukaryota > Metazoa > Chordata > Aves > Piciformes > Picidae > Picus > Picus viridis. The sequence continues at coordinate 21,078,579 of CM066568.1, read as the reverse complement.
AAAAAGACACAAGAGTGGGAAAAAAAAATACTAAAAGAAAGGGAAAAAAAAACCTAACTATACACAGGGCTGCAGTACTCTTGCATTTACCCTGAAGAGACAAATAATCATTACAGTGTAGTAGAAAGCCTTGAACAAAATTGAGAGGCTCCTGCTCCTCTGAATATAGGGTGTGTCCCACAAATGTTTGAACATGGCCTTAGCAAACATCTGCCTTAAACCACAGAAAATCTAACGTAGGAGATTGACACTGTTCTCTGTACTGTTGCCAGCTCAGTCGTTGTCAGTTTGAGTACATCACACACACGTTTCTCGCTCTCAGCACACACGTGAAAGGCACAGACTAGAATCTAAGCAGAGGATGGAATTCAGCTTAAGTAACCCAGCAAAAACAAAAAATCAAAGCAATATCAGAGCACCTGCATTAATTATACTTTTCATACCTCTCATGCATCTCAAATTCTGTATGTTGCCATCACTTACTATTAATTGAACAGCATGTCATCAATCTTGTGTACCACCGCTTGCATATTACCTACGTATAGGGAGCAAACGTCTTGGTATCTCATTGCCAGATACATATTCACTTCGCAATAAGCCCACTTAAATCAAGACATTATCTTTTCTACTCTGTTTATTGCTGGGTTTGGTGGAGGTTATGGCCTGTACATTTGAACTTTGTAAACCAAAACATATAAATACTTCTCATTTGCTTCAGTGTGAAGCCAGCTCGTTAGCCTAAGCAGAGGAAGGTGTTTTGAGGCAACTTCACCGGCTTATGTATATCCACACCTGGAATGTGAAGAGATACTTTTGAGTTCCTGGCAATAGGGAGAATTTTTAGTTAATTAATTTATCTTTTAAAACGTAAATGCTTTCATTTTAGCAGGTGGCTATAAATTAGACTATTGGTCTTGACTTCCTACCCTGATCGTCAATAAATCTTTTTTTCTATACACTTTGTTGATGATTACCATGACAGTGGGAGAGCGAGAGCTGTAGGAATAAGGCCAGTGATGAAGAAATGCATATATTTAAATAATTAGAGAATCATAAAATATATTGGGCTGGTAGAAACCCTTAAAAGTCATCTAGTCCAGCCACCCTGCAATAAGCACAGACATCCCCAACCAGACCAGGCTGCTCAGAGTCCCATCAAGCTTGAATTTGAATGTCTGCAGGAATGGGGCCTCCACCATTTCCCTTGGCAATCTGTTCCAGTGTTCCACAATCCTCACTTGTACTGTGGTAGCACCTAGAGATCTCTGTGTGGTCTTCATTTTGCTATGAGCTGTGATTCAAAAAAAGAGTATTTGAAGAGCTTTATTTTGTTTTGTGAGACGGCAATGGGCAAAGCGTGAGTGGGGGAAGGGAACAAACAACACGACTTTGATTAGCTCAATAAGCAGCAGAATTTTCTGTGGCTTGCTGGAGTTGCAGCTGACTGACAAGTACTTAATTTCAGTTCTACAAACAAAAACACTGTACACAAGACTACTTCTTTTTCAGTCAAGCTTTTCCTGCTGACAAAATGGTGGAAAGCTAGCAGTGCCCTCACTCAAAATCATTCCAGCTTTGCAGAAGCAGCCCCAAGTGCTAGTCTTACTTGTGTGGTCTAGTAAATGCCATATGTATTTCCTACTTGCAAACCCCATTTCAGAGCTGCTCAGAACCTCAGCTAGGTCCCTTAAGAACAGAGAAAAGGTACAGTTCAATTTTTAATAAGCAGAAGCAACCTGAAATTGGTGCAAGCTGCTTAGCTCTAGATAAAGCAGCGGCAGTTAAACCACAGTTAAAACCCCACAGAGAGAATGACAGAGAATCAGGAGGGCATCTAAAAAGACCTGCAGCATTTAATTGCCTCTCATGATACACTGCGAGCAAGGTGTGACTACAGTCAGACTGAATGTAAGATATCTTCTTTTTTTTTTTTCTCCATCTCCCCTTTCTTTGAAAACAAAACCAAATCTCATTGTTCACATTTCCCATGCTTGGAGGTTTGGCTGCCTGCAGTGTGCTGCAGTAGCATTCAAGGCAAGGCTCTTCAACGAAAGAGAAGATGCTTTATACCTGAGACTGTCATGTTTTCCTGTGGTAGCTTTTGAAATGGATCTAGCTACTTATGCTTCTATTTCTCTGCCACCAGCATCAAGAAGTGTTCCAGAATGCAGGTGGAACACTTGAATTTTACTTATTCTTAAATTGCCCTGTCCCTCCCCCCCCCCCCCCCCCCCCCACTAAAAAAGGACTATGGACACCAGAGTCAGCATGGTACAGAAATGGCATTTTTAGTTGGTTATGTCTAAAGAGCAGACTTCTCTATTTTATTTTTTTTTTTTTTTTTGGTCAGCATCTTCAATGATTGCTCTGTAAAAATAGCCCCAAGTTTGCCAGTAGGCATCTCTCTGAAGGGAGAAACAGCCTCAAAGCATGGGCCTTGGAAAGAGATACAGTAAGAAATCATTCTCTCAGTGGCATTTATAGATGTATTTTTTTTTTCACACACCAGAGCACTAAAGAAGCAATTCTGTGTCTCAGTATCAGATTTCTACCCGCTGCAAGAGAGAGCAAGCCAGATCCACAGCCTTTCTTGTAATAATCTGTTCAGACTTAGCACAGATGAATTATGGTAGTCAGACCAATGGCCTGGTCTTTTAAGTTTTCTCCAAGAGTAGGCAAGTTTGATGGTTAAAGTTTCTGTTCTCTTCAAGGTAAGCAGTGACAGTAAGATTTGTTTTTTAATCTCTGAGACATCTAGAGGAAGTTGACTTCCCTCTTGCTTAAACTAGATTTGGGTACTGAAACTTGTAGGCTAAATAAACCTGCTGTCCTCCTATTCTCCTTGACCTGGCTAGTCTTTGGGTTTCTGCTAGTTTAAAAGTTGTCAAGGATTTGTTACAAATTTTGCCTTCATCAGGACAGTCTGTGAGACTTGAGTCTTTAATTTTTATCTTAATTAATTTTCCCAGCTTATGAGACATGAAGATCACTGAAGTCTCTCATGATGTTGAATATCAAGTTCATTAGCCCTTGTACAAAATGTACCAAAGCTGCTTATAACTTTAGGAGCCAGAAAAAGAAGTTTAGGACACTCAGGCTCTAACTTAGCAGGCTGCACTGCAGTAATGCATCAATAAGAGAACTGCAGAAAGCAAAATGATATTGCTTTTATCTTCCCTGTGCTCTCTTGTTGGCATCCAGCCCATTTCTAAGCTATGTCAGAATGATTTCTATGGGTTAGCTTTCCTTGAATTCAGAGTAGCAGCTGAGCAATTAATTCTTTTTTATTTCATTCTGAAAATAAAAAAAGAAAGCAAGTAACAGACCCTTCAACGACTTTACAGGAAGTTTTTGCAAGCAAAGTAGTCAGATCTATTCCTGTTTGGATAAAACAGAATATATTTCTCCTGAGGTACAGCAAGGAAAACAGAAAATAAGTGATTTTTAAATATTAGCTGCCTGACAGGGTAAGTGCAAGGAGCTGACTGTAACTGAGAATGGCTTTTCTAAACTGCCATGCACTTCCATCCTCAGGGTTGAGGCCAAAGACATTTTCAGATGACATCCACATCTTTCTGCTTCTCTGAGAAAGGTTCTCCTCACATAACCCTTTTGTTAACACACCCCCCCCCCCTTTTTTTTTTTTTTTTTTACTATTGTGAAACAATGTGGAGCTAAAAAACAAGCCAAGGCTTTGTTTAGTGTTACGAGACCTGCTCTATGTACAGACCTGGTCTCCAGAAAGCATTCATTTGGCCTGCTGACTTCCTGTGAGGGTTTGGGTATCTGCAGCAGGGCATGACATGAGGAAACTTGAGCGGCTGCCAGGGCAGGGCAAGTTCACTGAGCCCAATACTGTGCTGCACAGAGGAGCCAGTCGGGATCCAGGAGCAGCACTGTTACATCTGCAGAGAGCTGCCTCAGGGCTAAAAAGCCCAGTTCTTTCACTGCCATCTCCTATGCACAGCGTTTCCTCCCCTGGACAAGAGCTGCTTCGCACAGCATGGGGTGTGAGGAAGCAATCAGAACAGTAAATAAAATCCAAATGTAAGTACCAGAGAGATCTGTCTCTGGAATCTCTGCCCCAGCTTCAAAGAATTTTTGCTGCACAAATGGCAGGCCAGCAGAACTTGCCTGGCTCCTAAAATACATTTGATCATGCCAAGTCTCCACCAGCACAGTCACAGTGGCTTTAGATCATTGAACATGGATAAATCCTGTTCTCTCTTCCCCCTCCACCCCACCCGCCCCCCAAAGAGCTTGCATTAAGTTTGTAGGAACAATTTTCCCTAGCTGTTCCAGCACACAGAACAAAAGTACTTTCCTTTGTCTCATCCAAAGCAAGTTTTCTCAATTAAAAAACATATAATTAAAAAAAAAAATAATTTAAAATTCACTCCAAACCAAAATCTTTTTTCCTTGTTTCAGGCATCTTTAACAAAAAAAAAAAAAAAAAAAAAAAAAAACAAAACAAAAAACACCAAAAAAAACCTAAGGGAGCAAACAGCTACAAAACTTGCCCAACACATGTGAAACAGCTGCTTGCCAACAAAAAGATGAGATCGTAGTATCATAGTATCAGTCAGGGTTGGAAGGGACCACAAGGATCAGCTAGTTCCAACCCCCTGCCATGGGCAGGGACACCCTGCACTAGATCAGGCTGGCCAGAGCCTCATCCAGCCTGGTCTTAAATATCTCCAGGAACGGGGCCTCAACCACCTCCCTGGATAACCCATTCCAGGGCTTCACCACTCTCACGGGGAAGAACTTCCTTCTCACATCTAACCTGAATCTCCCCAGCTCCAGCTTCATTCCCTTGCCCCTAGTCCTATCACTACCTGATACCCTGAGAAGTCCCTCCCCAGCCTTCTCGTAGGCCCCCTTCAGATACTGGAAGGCCACAATGAGGTCACCTCGGAGCCTTCTCTTCTCCAGACTGAACAGCCCCAACTCCTTCAGTCTGTCCTCATAGGAGAGGTGCTCCAGCCCTCTGATCATCCTCGTGGCCCTTCTCTGGACACGCTCCAGCACGTCCAGATCCCTCTTGTAATAGGGGCTCCAGAACTGGACGCAGTACTCCAGGTGGGGTCTCACCAGAGCTGAGTAGAGGGGGAGAATCACCTCCCTTGACCTGCTGGCCACACTTCTCTTGATGCAGCCCAGGATCTGATTGGCTTTCCGGGCTGCAAGTGCACATTGAGAGCTCATGTTGAGCTTCTCGTCCACCAGCACCCCCAAGTCTCTCTCCTCAGGGCTGCTCTCCAGCCAGTCACTGCCCAGCCTGTATTTGTGCCTGGGATTGCCTCGACCCAGATGCAGGACCCTGCACTTGATCTTGTTGGTCTTGTTGAAGCTCATGAGGTTGGCTTGTGCCCACCTCCCTAGCCTGTCAAGGTCCCTCTGGATGGCATCCCTTCCCTCCAGTGTGTCTGCTGCACCACACAGCAGTTGCATGCATGCAGCAGTTTCAAATCTATTGTCAAAAGTTGCCACCCCCCTTTTTTTTTTTTTTAAAAGGAATGCTTTAACTCTCTGCTTTGGGAAGGCTGTGAAGTAACTCTAACTCTTTTATGACTATTAACACTGCTGACTGAATTGAACACTAAGATGTTCATGACTACAACACAGGTATCTCAACTCCATGATGACTGCCCAGCATCTTGTCCCCAGTCTGTGTCTCAATGAATATCTCAATTGTCTCATGCCAAGCAGAAAATCTACAACAGGAAATTTTGGAAATGTGTCTGTGTGCCAATCTTACAGCAGCTTCTCCCTCACATCCACAATTTCCTTGGTGTCTGTTAGGTAGGAAAGGTAGGTTTAGATTTCTTGGGTGGAAAAGGGATTTTTCATTTCTCAGACGGTCCTGGGTGAACACAGAAGAAATTAATTCCTCCAAATTCCCTCCCCAGCAAATTCAATGCTGATTCTTGAGTTGTTTTGAAAAGAGCAAATAAACTAATGATGGCTTGGTGAATAACTGAACAAGAGTCACCACATCTTTATTTCTCTACCAACTAGACAAGAAAATTTACCAAAAAGGAAAAGTATCCAGGAACTAACTTTTGTAGTGCATACCAGTAATTTATGCCAGCAGACATCTAGCTTTGTATTCAAATAATCTGGGTATTATAAAGAGTAACTTTGACTCCTGGTCATGGATTGTGATTGTGCCAGCCTCCTCTTGCCCATCACATTACCAGCCACACCTTGTGGTTGGTTTCAGCTAGTGCTCATCTCTCAGATGAAAATAGGACTGAATGACTTCTGCTTTATTTGAACACATGGACATTCAGGGTTTTTAGCACCTGTGACATGCACACCTCCAATCTTAAATGTTTACCATGCTGCTACAAAGACTATGCTTCTGTGTGGCTCAGAGAGGTGCAAACAAATGGATTTCTCTCTCATTACCTCAGATCTGGAGCCTTTTTATTACGGTTTCTAACTCTCTGCTCATTAGACACCTTTGCATCCTCAGGTTGCTGACTCAGCCAGGCAATTTGGGCAGAAAGCTACTAAGTTCAGTATTACTTAGTTCAGGTTGCTTAGTTCAGCAGTCCAGGGAGCCTTACCTTCCCTCTTGTTTGTGAGCAAAGACAAATCGAGACAGACTTTGACCTTTTCATTAACAAAAAGTGTATTGCTGAAGAGCTTCAGCTATATTGCAATGCAGAGATTTATTGTGTTTTTGTGTGTTGAGACCAAGACAGGCCACTCTGGTTACTTCAGAAGTTACCAGAAGCCTCTGCTACTGTTTGTACCTGCAACAACTGCAAGGGCTTGTTTAAGGGTGGTGTCTGACTTCAGGGCCCACGTAGGGAACTGTGCCAAAGCAGTAGGTGATGGTGATATAGCAGTTAGAAGGAAGGAGGTAACACTGGTGAAGTCCTTGCCCAGAGAAGGGAAGGCCCTGTGTGGGTGAGATGGCAGAGTGCTATTTACCAGCACTTTCACACTCCCAGCTTGTCATAAACAAATGAACCTGTGTTTCTCACAAGTAGTGAGCATGTGAATGTACTTGAAAATAGCATCGAGGCTTCAGGTGCAGCAGGAGCCTGACAGTGACTGCCCCAAAGCCCAGTGCAAGCACTCAGGAAGGCTCTGATAGCACCCATTCTGTTCACACTCCTGTTTGCCACACAGCTCACAGAGCAGCAGGGCTATCCAGCTCCTCCTGAAGCTTCTTGCTTAAGAGAAGACCTTTGTAATGTGATGGGCAAAAATGCTGCTTCAGTGAGAACTCTTGCATCCCTTTGATACAACTTCACATTTTCCCTCAGTTATTTACTTCTGCTTCCCAGCAGAGGATACTCTTTGCAGGACCAATGCCTGAATATCTTCAGATCATTGGATAATTTTGCCTGATACTACAAAATACACCTTTCTCCATATTCTCTTAAAAAGGGTGTGCTCACCACTATGAACACATTTCCCCACTCCATTCACTACCTACAGTCATTATGAAATGCTCCATTTTGCTAGCTTGTGTGTCTGCCTTTAACTGAAAACACTTCAATCTGATAGCCCACTAATGTCCCACAGCAGAACTATCTGCTGAGTCCCAGGAAGGCAGTAGTAATTCTTGCCATTCTTTTTATTTATGCTGAGTGCACTTTGCCAAAATTAAATTCCTGCCAAACCCTGGAATTTGTAAGAATCATGGATGCTCTTCTAAATGTAAGGGGCTGCCTTGTCTTATTTAGTTTTTTGCATAAATAGCTTTGTATGTGGAAGGAGTTTTGTGTGAACTCTGCCTTCCTTTTGCACCGTCTCTGATAGCTTTTCTCACAGCGTTTTGAATTTTCTAGAAGAGCAATGCCAAACATTTCCTTAGCAATGAGATATTAACTTTATGCCTACCTATTGCACACAGAAAAAGTGTAACAGAGTGGTTTCTGTATGTTTGAATCTGTCTAGGACCCTGCCTCAAACCACCTAAATCCAACAGCTCAATTATGTTGCCCGTAAGCTGTTGTATGGACTGCCATACAACAAATTCTTCTCTCTTTAACCATTAGTTTTGGTTCTCTAGGGGCTTTCTTGGCTTTGAAAGTTTGTTGAAGGACAGTTTCATGAAAGACTTCCCAAGACAGCAAGAACTAGGTGAAAATACAGTTTGCCTTTTCAAACCATTTTCAACCTATCCTGGGATCTCCCAAACCTTCCTTCCTCATACAAATTTAACACCTTTTACATTTCTGTTACATGGTTTCATAATTGAATTTTACTGGTTGAAATAGCAGAAAACTATTTGATACACCTAGTACTCCAAACCCAGCTATTGTCAAGAAATAAAGGTCTGTTCTGATTGCTTTCCTTTTTCTGGCAACCATTCATTGCAGCAACAATGTTCTGTTTAAACCCTTTCAAACAGTCTTCTGTAATTCCAGGGGGAGGAAAAACAATAAATCTCAGTTAAGGCTTATAACTGTACCATTTTTCCATCTGGGATATTTTAAAATCTCACCTGACTCCCAGTACTATCATTGCTCAGCTACCATTTAAAACCTAATACAAGTCTGCTTCATTGAGTCTCTGATTAGAATTACACACTGCTGCACAGGAAAAGTGACCTAATTGTTTCAGGTAACTGGGCCAGAACTCACTGCAAAATCAGAGTTAGAGGGCATCAGAAATTGTTGCAGAATACCCTGCTAGTCCCTCAGCACGTTGAATCACCCAAGGCAGATGCACCAAGCCCTAATACTTCCAGCTCCATGTACTGATTAAAACTTACTTTTTGTTCTTTTTGAGAAGATCTGCAGGAAAACAAAGTGATCCGTAGCTAAACTTCTCCTAGTGCCCACCCCTCTCTCCCTACCGCAAACCCTGGCCCTGGGAGCCTAAAACCAGATGCACAGCCTCAAGCTGCACCAGGGGAGTTTTAAGCTGGAGGTTAGGAGGAAGTTCTACACAGAGAGAGTGATTGCCCATTGGAATGGGCTACCTGAGGAGGTGGTGGAGTCACCATCACTGGAGGTATTCAGTAGGAGACTGGATGGGGTGTTTGGTGCCATGGTTTAGTTCATTCGGTGGTGTTGGATGATAAGTTGGACGTGATGATCTTGAAGGTCTCTTCCAACCTGGTCTATTCTATTCTATTAAGTGTTTATAGAAAACTTGGACATTTTACTTCATTGCCAATTCCCTTGGATGCTGAGATCAGGACACATTCTGGCTTCCTCCCTGTTCATGCAAAAGAACTGTGCATACTAGTTCTCACCTGAACACATAGTGAGGGCAGGGGTCACAGCACATAAAGCAGGGTTACAAACTATGCTGTGCAGCCCACCTGCCTCAGCCTTGGCAAAAACGCTGACTTCAAGCAGTGCCAACACTCTTGAAAGCTGTGCTGTTGCTTGGAAATTCATAGAAGATTTTAGTACCCTGATTTTAAAGCATTTTGCCTTTAATAATCTTGATACTGTCATAACAGGCCTGCTCCCTTGATTGTAGAAGATGACAGCCCCCACATCCTTTTGAGGACAAAGTTCAAGAGGGACCTGCACAGAAGCTGTAGCCAACCCTTCACACACAATCTATTTTTATATCAGGAGGTTTATACGACTTCCTGAAATGGGAGAAGCTTGGTTGATAGTGTATTTGCCTACTTAACTGTTTCTGCTGTCCTTTGATATCAAGAGGAAATTAGTGTTTTGGGGAAGGAAGAAGAGGAATATGGAGGGGAAGAGAGGATGGAGATGAATTAAGTGACTCAGCAGCATTTCCTGGTATCAAACCTTCTGTGGAAGCATTTTGGGTGACTGGGCCAGTATGTGCATTTCAGTGAGAAAGTGCTAGCAAGAGAACTAGAGCCTAGTGAAGAATGATAGTCTCCCAAACCACAGGAGAGTAAAAGGATCTGCGACTCGACTCTGACATGTTTCAGATGGATCTCTGCTTCACAGAGATTGTACTCACCAGCTTCACACTGTGCTACAGTGTGAGTAAGCCAGAAGGCATCAGCTAGCACATATATATTGTTATCTCACTGGGAAAGCTTTTGGATGTGTTTATTGCTGATGTTATAGCACGAAGATCCTGAGTGTAAAACATCTCCCCATTTTCAAAATGTATAGATTTGCACAGAGATTTCATGTCTTTCCGGTACTGAAGAGATATTATTGCCTCATCTTTGTAAAAGTGGTGAAAGAAAGAGGAGAAGAGAGAAGATTTAAAAGCCTGTCACAAAGGAGGTGTCTGGTAGAACATATGCAGTCATTGTCGAAGGACACAATGAATCTACCTTTAAATGAGTTCATTAAGCAATTCAAATTCCCCTCTGTATCAACTGTTTAGTACTACAAGCAATTACTGCACTGGCCTTTCTATTCTCTCCAAGCTCTATTTCTTTCAGCAGGGTAATTATTGAGGCAAAATTTGTTTCACTTGCACATTCTCAAATCAAGAGATAAATTTAATTATATATATTTTTTAAAAAAATCCATTGTCATACTTGCTGACTTTGCTTTGTAATCTTTAATGGGATATGGCATATCAGACTGCTGGAGAAATTACTTACAGAGACAATCTCTGGGAAAAAGAAATAAATCTAACTTCCTCAAAGAAAGCTCCAATTAGCAGTGCATGAAGAACAACGTGGTATATGCCTACAATGAGGAGCTAAAGTAAGCCAGCAGTTAATAGAATAGACCAGGTTGGAAGAGACCTTCGAGATCATCAAGTCCAACCCACCATCCAACACCAACTAATCAACTAAACCATGGCACCAAACACCCCATCCAGTCTCTTCCTAAACACTTCCAGTGATGGTGACTCCACCACCTCCCTGGGCAGCACATTCCAACGGGCAGTGACTCTCTCTATGATGAACTTCTTCCTAACCTCCAGCCTAAACCTCCCCTGGCACAGCTTGAGACTGTGTCCCCTTGTTCTGGTGCTGGTTGCCTGGGAGAAGAAACCAGCCTCCACCTGTCCACAACCTCCCTTCAGGTAGTTGTAGAGAGCAATACGGTCTCCCCTGAGCCTGCTCCTCTCCAGGTTAAGCAACCCCAGCTCCCTCAGCCTCTCCTCATAGGGCTGTGCTCCAAACCCCTCACCAGCTTTGTTGCCCTTCTCTGGACACATTCCAGCAAGTCAACATCTTTCCTAAACCGAGGGGCCCAGAACTGGACACAGTACTCAAGGTGTGGCCTAACCAGTGCTGAGTACAGGGGGAGGATGACCTCCCTGCTCCTGCTGGCCACACTGTTCCTGATACAGGCCAGGATGCCATTGGCTTTCTTAGCCACCTGGGCACACTGCTGGCTCATGTTCAGCTTACTGTCAACCAGTACCCCCAGGTCCCTTTCTGCCTGGCCGTTAAGAAGGAAACAGGAGGACAGATCTGTCTAAACCACAGGCACAGGGATGCACAGGACATCAGTTTGTGCAGCCCCAGAATTATATTGTAGCTATTAGAAGAAACTGTACCCTGGATAACCTGGAGGAATCTCTCACATAAAGGAAATCAAGAGGCACCCACATGCACCTCTTTCTCATGCTACTGAAGTGACCTTAGTTTGAGTGTAGCTATCATTCATATGCAAATCTGCCTTGTGGAGAGTACCTCATGTACACAACCAAACTGTGCCACAGAAGATGTGGGTTTGCTGTTGCAGTTGTGCATGCAATGAACAACGTGCATGGCAATGCCCTAGTTTCAGAGTTGCCAAAGGAAAGGCTGAGAAACCCCTTGCACTGGGGTCTTCTGCACATCAGTCATGATGAGCAACTCCTATCTGTTATGACAGCATGGTTATCAGAAATCTGCCATGAAAAGGGGACTGAGAGAAAACAGTAAGAGAGGGTAGACAGACTTCTCCTACTATATAAAGAAGGGGAAAAAAATATTTATGCTGTATGGCTCTTGGATTTCTGCTGATGATACCACCTTCTGTTGCACAGTTGAGAGGAAAATGGGGTTTACTTCATTTTTATACAGGTCCTACAAAATTTATCCACATACCTGATATCCAAGTAGGTATTGTGACTCCTCTTAATTTACCACACTTTCGCTGCCTACCTGCCTGCTGCACATCATGTTTTATACTCTACCATAGTGAGACAGCAGGATGCTGTCCATGCATTGCCCTTTCACTGCATGCACAACTGCAACAGCAAACCCACATCTTCTGTGGCAGTTTGGTTGTGTACATGAGGTACTCTCCAAAATGCAGGTTTGCATGTGAATGATAGGTGCACTCAAACTAAGGTCACTTCAGTAACATGAGAAAGAGGTCCATGTGTGGACCTCTTGATTTTTTTTTTTCAGGGAAGACCTCATTGCTGTTTACAACTACCTTAAGGGAGGTTGTAGCCAGGTGGGGGTTGGTCTCTTCTCCCAGGTAACCAGCACCAGAACAAGAGGACACAGTCTCAAACTGCACCAGGGGAGGTTTAGGCTGGATGTTAGGAAGGAGTTCTTCACAGAAAGAGTGATTGCCCATTGGAATGTGCTGCCCAGGGGGTGGTGGAGTCACCATCACTGGAGGTGTTTAGGAAGAGACTGGATGGGGTGCTTGGTGCCATGGTTTAGTTAATTAGATGGTGTTGGATGATAGGTTGGACTCGATCTCAAAGGTCTCTTCCAACCTGATTAATTCTATTCTATTTGCTTTACGTGAGAGATTCCTCGAGGTGATCCAGGGTACAGTTTCTTCTAATAGCTACAATATAATTCTGGGCTGCACAAGCTGATGTCCTGTGAATCCCTGTGGGCAGTCTCTGGCTGTATGTACAGCTCTTCAGAGTTTTTTTTTATGTCAGCAGCTTCCAGTGACTCTTGCTTTGGGGGGGTTTTCTGTACAGGCTGGAAATCTCTCCCTACCTTTTCTTCTCCACGTGGCTCTGAGTTTGCTAACGACCATTTGGTGCCAGCAGCTAACTTTTAGTGAAGATACTCTATCAACGTGGGATGAGGGGAATGTTTTCTACTGTTTTGCTTTTAATGGGAAAATAGAAGTAATCTGGTGCTTGTAGCAGTTGTGTTGTCACTGATATGGCCAAAGTGATGAAAAATAAATCGTTCAGTCTTGACAAGAGCTCCATCAGCAACAGCAAGGCTGCTCAATAGATTTCACAGCACAAGCACTTCAGCTACATTCTGTGCATCTGTGGTACTGTCAACAGTTTAGGGTATTTTATATGTATGTACACACACACACACACACACTTTCTTTGACTTCAATCTTTGATGCTCATAGCTTAGTTTATAAACAAAGAGGATCCTGCATCTTGACATTTTACTTCATTGCTGATTCCCAACCCTCAGTACTCTGACAGGGTCCTAGTGCATTGAGTCACTCCATTAAGAGCCACAATATCATCATCAGAATGACTTTTTTTTTCCTTGTGCCAGAGTCTGCATAAAATCAATTTTCCTGGTTGATTTTAGTTCATTATTTTCAAACTAAGATGGGCATTTGTTTTCATGCCAAATGTTTCTGTAAATCACCTCTATTATGACATATCAAACCATTTACAATTTGGTAGTCAGTACTAAAAGCAGCCAGAGAACTAACAAAAACTTTCAATACCATTACGCAGTGCATTAATTAGCAAGAAAAGTGTATTTTGCCTTTTTTTCCCCCCCCCAGTAAAAATGGATTCATTATGGATTCATAAGAACATTTTCATATTAATTCTGGGTGTTCTGCCACCAGAATTCTCTCAAGCCACAAATGCAATGGCAGTCAACATTCAGGACTAACTGCAGATGGACAAAGAAATGCCATTTTACAAATGCTTTTGGCGAGGGCCTTGGGATTACCTTCTCTGAGGGCAGAACAAAAATGAGAGGCATGGTGTCAGATTGGATGTTAGGAAGAAGTTCTTCACCATGAGGGTGGTGAGACACTGGAACAGGTTACTCAGGGAGGTGGTAGAAGCCTCATCCCTGGAGGTTTTTAAGGCCAGGCTGGATGGGACTCTGAGCAGCCTGATCTAGTGTGAGGGGTCCCTGCCCATGGCAGGGGGGTTGGAACTGGATGATCCTCAAGGTCCCCTCCAACCCTGACAATTCTATGATTCATGAGTCTTCCGCTCATGTCATGAGTCAGAACTTAACATGGAAATATTCTCTCAAAACATGCTTCAAGGCTATCATCTAGAGGAGTGGCAGAAAATACTTCAAGAAATAATATCAAGCATATTCTGTGATCCCACAGGTGCACACAAATCTTATCATGAATGTTTTCAGGGAAAAAAAATAAATAACCAGCCACCAATGTCTTTCACCTTCTCCTGGAATTCAGTTGACCTACTGTCTTTAAACCAGGTACCAGCACATGACTAAATGCCACCAAACTTTACAGAAGAGTTATTTTTTCTTAAACTTTCTGGACAGGTTCATTGCTCTCTTTCTGATATAAAAAAAGAATTGCCTCAGCTGTCATCCCTGTTGTTGGGCTAAGACTAACTCACTTGTTTGTTTCACAAGATCACAGGATGATGAATCATAAAGAGATGTGAGGCCCGTGTTTAGAAGCTGCAGGTTAATTTGCAATAATTTGATCCCTTCAGCTCACTTCCTAGAGCATTGATCATAAATTCCCAAAGAACCCACATTATACAAGTCCTTATTCTTCTCATACTGAAGTCTTTGCATATTTAGACCTGCTTTAGAGATAAGTAAGGAAATCCTTTTTCAGTAAATCAGGCACTCTATTAGAAGGACATAATGGTAATACTGCTTTAACAGCTAATAAAAATAAGGCAATGTGATTCATAAAGGGCTTTTATCATGCAGATACCAGACTGTCAGTCCTGTCAAAACCATCTATTCTATAGCTGAGCTGGGTTAAAGTTTCATTTTTTTTGCCAGATGCCATTGCAAGTAAACTTTTCATAGCTTTAGTGGCCAGGAACTTTTAGCATCAAACCATCCACTGATGTCCAAGAATACCTTAATCCATCATGAGTAGATCAAGAGTCTTCCTTATTTTTACAGTGACATACTGATACTGGATTATAAAAATCAACTTAACAGTTACAAAGGATCTTGAAAAGCACAACAACAGTATAAACCCATCATGGTTTTCAGGATTGTTCTGCCGCTCGTGTTTTATAGCTGTGCTTGATTTATTTGTTGCTGTTCTTAGTGAACTACTGAGAGTTAGATGAAATCACTGGGAGATTCCTCTCTTCTAAACCATATTTACAGCTTTTTCATGACAGAGAGACAGGCCCTCACCGTTCTGCTGGACACAAGCTTTGCACAGTGCTATGCTATCCTGTCTTAAACGGAATGAAGCCATCAGGGTGTCCCTGACTGTAGCTAAGTTGCGAGAGGAGGTCTCCACTTGCTGTAAGCACAGTCTACTTAGCAGTAGAATAAGACATTCTAATCAATGAAAATTTAGTTATCTTAAATACAGCTTTTTAAGACTTTTTTTCCCCTTTGGTAATGTGACAGTTTGAGGTTGTGCCTTTAAAAAAGCTAGCTGCAGGTTTTTTTTGAGCAGGAGAGTGAAGAGGTACAACAAATCCACAGTTGGGAATAAAAAGGAAAACAAGAGATGATTCTAAACAAATTATACTGGCCAGATGTGAGATGGACCTCTAGCAATATCTCACATTCCACTTCATTCCCTTCTTTCTCTTCTGGCTGCTGTTTTCTGTCTTGGCTGGGAGAAACTGAGGAAGAGGGGGAGGAGGAAATTAAGGGGGAAGCAGGGTAGTTTTTCCCCCTTGACAGGGGGATTTCCTTTCTGTTTTCACCTTGTAAATATCTGTATAATATTGTAAATACTGTATATTTGTTGCATTCCAATTCATTGCATGCCATTGTAGATTGTAGTTATTCCTTGTGTCATACAGCCTTCCATTTGCTTCCCCAACTGAGTTAGCTGAGCTTTTGTTAATGTGGGTGGGTTAAACCACCACAGGTAATGAAAGAAAATATCAGGGAGTGGTCATTCTCAGCTTCATCAGACTTCACTTGAAAATAGCCTTTTTGCTGTAGTGCCTTGATTCAGAATGAACCAGAAGTGCTGGTATGACAAAATGCTCCTATTGTGTTTGTGTCACCAGCACTTAATTTTGCCAGATTGATTTATCTCGAGAAACTGTAACAATTACCTGAAGACAGTACTTCCTGTATTGTTATGGATTACTAAGGCACGTTGGAGAGTGATGCGTCCCACTGCTGGACTTTTTTTATATATACATAGTTCACTCTTTAGTCACTGTTACTACTTTTAGGTAATGTTTTGGAAAGAGGTCTCTTCTTTAGACCATGCAGCAGTCTGAATAAGTTTCAAGCCTTCCTGACTTTTGCTGAATTGCATCATGACTGGCAAGACTTCCATGATTTCCCTTTATTAGGCAAGGAGACGGCCTCCAAGCAATTTACCCAGCCAAGCCAGAAGATTTGGTGTCTGAAATTACTGTACACACAGAGGCTTATTGCAATATCCTGTTCTGCTGTCAGACAACAATGCTCATTTATCTGCTTGTTTAAAAAAAACCAAAACAACAAGGCACAAAATTCTCTTCCAATAGCACTGGCATCATAGAATCACAGAATCAACCAGGTTGGAAAAGACCTCACAGATCATCAAGTCTAACCTATTACTTAATACCTCATGACAACTAAACCATGGCTACAAGAAGACAGTAATATACTAGGGCATAATTACTCATTGTAACCTGATTTAACATATTTTACTTTCCCCTCATGGCATCAGTTTCTTCAGCTGACAGTCTGTCTTGCAGTTTTATCCCAGTCATACTACACACCATTTCACACTACATAAACACCCAAGTGATCTTAACAACATCAGCAGAGAAAACCAAGGAGGAGATTGGGTCACTCTCAATGCCACCTGGGTTCACTTAGTATTAAGCAAGGACTGCCTAACAGAAGCCCTGTCTGTCAGGGGAAGGGAGGAACATAATTTTAATATAATACAATACTAAATGATTTATCAGCAGGTCAGGATCTATTCTCTGATCATCCTGTTCAAAATTCAACAACATTTTCTTTCTTTCTTTCATTACAGAGTGATCATACCAGTGAGGAAAGGAGAAGCCTCCAAGTTCAAGGCCTTAGAAAGCAGAGCCCATTCGGAATGCACAGAATAAACATAACATTTAATTATAGCCATATAAATTCTACATTTCTGATCAGTTAAAGTAGCTTAACAGTTTATATTTTCCAGGTAGGTCACTCCCTCTCCCCATTGAAGTCCATCAGAAAGACTGTCCCTTGAAATCCACTGCCAAATCTCATTTCCCTTGGCTGATCCAGTCCCAGGCTAACAAGACTGAAACTTTGTCTTTCATTCTTGATGTGCTATTAGCAGAAAACAGACTTAGTTTTAGCAAGTTATGCTTATGTGCAATTTGATATTCATCAGTTTCCCTTAAATTATTCTGAAGAACTACTTGATAGCAGTCAGTTCTTCCCCAGTTGTAGCATGGCACATTTGGAGCAGTCCCTCTCTGTGGAATCTCAAGCCTTTCTTCTTGATAATGGTATTAAACAAGATCTTCAAGGAAGATTCTTAAGATAAAATTTTAAAAGAAACTAATGGTTCTCTAATGATCATGTAAAAGACAGGAAAAAAGAGGTTTTGTAGTAGGAAGAGGTCACTTGAAAAGTCCTTTAGGAGTCTGTGCTGGAATGTGCCCTGTTCAACAGACTCAGAAAGGATCAGGAAAAAGAATGTGCCATGTGATTGCAGACTTTGCTGCAAAGCCTAAACTAATCAGATTATTAAAGACAAAGACTGGCCTCAAAGAATTGCCAAAACCCTGAACATAAGTGTTATAAGAAGGCAGAATGGATGCAGTGCAAGTAAAGTAACATCCACGGGGAAACCCAGCAACTTTACATACACTGTGATTAGCTTTGAGATGACAATCATCACCATGAAGCAAGGCTTTAGCATTGGAAAAGAACTGTGAATACATCAGTTCATTGCTCAGCAATGAACAAAAAGCAAGTGGAATGGCATGACCAGTTAGGAAGCTAATAGAGACCAACATGGATCATCACTATGTGGTTCTGTGCAGTTGTGAATATTGCCCACATTTTGAATACTGCATCATGTACTGCATCTTTCCCTGCCAGCCCCAAACTTATCCCCAGAATCACACAGCAGAACTGTAAAAGTTAGAGGTGGGCATCAGAAACCTAAAAAAATTAAAATAATCACAGATAAAATAATAAGAGAGTGAATAATAAGAGAGTGAATAGGGAACAGCTTGGGTACAAAAGCAAAGAAACAAAGGTGACATAAAACCAAACAAAATGGAACTCCTTTAAGTAAGCTGTAGCTGAACTGTGGAACTCCTGGCCAAACAATGTTGTAAACACCAGAAATTTACATAGATGCAAGAACTGACTGAACACAGTAATGAGAATCTACTCAGTATCATCATATCTAGCTGAGACAGGCCTTGGGCAGTAATCAGCCTGGCTGGTCTGTCTGGTTTAGTAGTTCAGATGTTCTGGCGGCACATCCCCATTTATAAAGTACATTGAAATGCACGATCCTATTTGTGCTGAGCCATTTACACTCTGACCATCATTACAACATCCTTCCCCTGCCATCTGTGATACATTCCTCTTCTGTGACATTATTTTCATTTGATGCCTTGCAGGTGTTGCTTCCTGTCTTTCAGGGACATATACCAAACTACTTCACAAACAGGGGGCTTAAGCAGGAAAGGAGATAACATTGCCTCAAACCCTACTTCCTGTATCATCCTCAACCAGTTAGGTGCAAGAACTCTGAGCAACACAACACCTGTCTTGCTCAATCCTTGATTGCCAGTCCCAAAAGATGTCACAAGTCACCATAAAAACCTCAAAGTCAGACCTTTCACTCAGTAGCAAAGCTTCTGTGGAGACCATCTACCTTCTACATTCAATGCCTTTCTATCTTTGGGAAACACTATAGCAAGCAATGCAATTCTGAGGCCAACACCTTCCTCTTGGGATAGCAGGCAGGCAGCTGGCCAATCTCCCTATCCTTCTCCAAGGCCAGGTGAGTTTACACAGTCCACGCTACACATATTCTGATTTATTTGTTCTCTCTACTCCCAGTCTGCTTCCTAATGCTTGCTGTGCGAGAACTCCCCGATAGCTCAACTAAGCACATCAGCCCTTCACAGTCTAGTGCATGTTATCAGCATCACCTTTTGTGCTGCAGGCAATTCTTGCTGTCACCTCAGGTGAGTACAATATTGAATATGCCAAGCTGCTTCAACAGAGTGCTGGCTGTAAAGGGTTTAAGTAATCATTATAATTTAAGCCATCATTATTCAACAGCAGGGCTTCTTAGTAGAGGCTAAAAATCTAATAATGAAAACCATTAACAATCATCTTTAACAGAGTGTTTCAAAGTCAGGCAACACCTTTGTGCATATTCACTTGTATGGTTTTAGCTCTGGGTAAAGACTCTGGCTCGCCAATCACAAAACCAAAGCTCTTCAGTTGAGCAGCTTCACCAGGAGCACAGGAAGCTTTTCCTTGACCCAATCCTCTCTGTCAGCCTTTTGACCTTGAGGGAATTCAAACCCTGCAGTTATTTCTAGACATTAAACTATTTCTAAGTTAAAACCTATCATTTTTGACACTTTCTAGGCAGGTTTACAGCCAAAGAGATGTTCTTCAATCCACATGATAACAAAAATGCATGTGTTTTGTCAGCTGAAGAAGGGACTCTCGCTTTCACCTTGCCACACCACAGCATCATTCATTCCAGGGGAATGGCAGTGGCAGGCAGAGCACCCATGCTGCTGGAGGAGATGTTGCTCTGCCAGATGAACTTTTGCATCCTGCACACAGCTGTTCTGTAACATGTAGGAAATGATTTCAGAGCCTCCTAGGGTGACTGCTCTGAATACACTGGAAGATGCATAGTATCATAGTATCAGTCAGGGTTGGAAGGGACCACAAGGATCATCTAGTTCCAACCCCCTGCCACGGGCAAGGACACCCTACACTAGATCAGGCTGGCCAGAGCCTCATCCAGCCTGGTCTTAAACACCTCCAGGGATGGGGCCTCAACCACCTCCCTGGAAAACCCGTTCCAGGGCTTCACCACTCTCATGGTGAAGAGCTTCCTCCTCACATCTAACTTGAATCTCCCCACCTCTAGCTTCATTCCATTAACTTTATTCCATGCACTTTATTTCAGCAGAGAATTGGAAAACAAAACAAAACAACCCTAAAACAAACCTCTAAGCATTTCCAGAATAGAAGAGAGTCCACTCCCATGGAAATAGAGAGCAGAGAAGCTTTTGTCTGAAATAGACCATGTTTAAAAAAGTTAAAATCACCTTGCTTGGAAATATAGCGACACAAAGCCAATATTTCTTGTTGCAAAAAGCTGCCATGCAGCAGTTCAAACACTGTATCTCAAAGTTTTCTGTAAGTTAATAAATATCTCCATTCAGCTAAAATATCCCTGTTATTCTCATAAGCATAGCATTTCGTATTTAATATAATGTAACAAAAAGATTGCATCTTATCTGCATTCCCATGTGAATTGGGTGACTCCACCAGCCCCCTGGGCAGCACATTCCAATGGCTAATTACTCTTTCTGGGAAGAGCTTTCTCCTCACCTCCAGCCTAAACTTCCCCTGGCACAGCTTGAGACTGTGTCCTCTTGTTCTGGTGCTGGTTGCCTGGGAAAAGAGACCGACCCCCACCTGGCTACAACCTCCTTTCAGGTAGTTGTAGAGAGCAATAAGGTCTCCCCTGAACCTCCTCCTCTTCAGGCTAAACAACTTCATCTCCCTCAGCCTCTCCTCATAGGTCTTGCGCTCGAGACCTCTCACCAGCCTCATTGCCCTCCTTTGGATGCAACCAGATGTCTCAATGTCCTTCTTAAATTGAGGAGCTCAGAACTGGACACAGTACTCAAGACCTAACCAGTGCCCACAAGAACTCTTTGTCATCTCTCTCAGTGAAAAGAAGCCACAGAAGTTTTCTGAAAGAAACATCCTTGCATCCCCTCACAGATGTGGAAATGTGCTGGTTTCAAATACACTCCTGAGTCCCAGAGAAGGAATATACCAAAAAGTATTAAATGGCTGCAGGGCGATTTCAAACCAGAGTAATTAATTAGCTCAGAGGCTGAACACATCCCCAGCTGGCCCTAGGAAGCAGAGGAAGAGTGTAAAGGTGGCATTCCCACTTGTGCACTTAGTCCAGAGTGTAATCATCTTGTTGGGTTGCAAGGCAGTGCTCATGGAGACAGTGGGGAAGACAAAACTCACAGGTGGAGAGGGAGAGACAAGCATACGTGAGTCTTGAAAACAGCAGCTGCTCTGCCTGCAAATCTGTCCCTAGACAGGCAACTATTTCATGTGTTGTGGGTTGGGTAAGTGCTTTATGGGACATGCATCAGACCGACGTCGAGCTTGGGACTGTGCCAAGGGCAGTGTGGCGCTCTGTGTGACATGCAAGACTGTGGTGTGCTTTCTGAGGATGCTTTTCTGCAGGTGAATGACTCTTCTGGGAAATAGAAGCCAAATCCTTGTTAAATCTGGAGGCGCTTTTGCTGACAGCATCTCCCATTTAATCCTCATCCCTCTTTCCCTACTGTAATACCCCCAGGCTTCCCTTCTTAAGAGATGGATGTTTCATTGCTCTCCAGTGACAGTCCATCAATCCCACAGCTGTCACCAGTCAGTGGAGCAGCTCCACCTCTCTCAGATTGTATATTCTATCCTGCAGGTTACAAAAATCAGTCTGTAGGAGCCTGTGAAGTGCAGAACTAGTTCAAGCTTCATCCTTCCAGAAGAGGTGTTACGTAACTGGCTGCTGTTTACTTCAAGCTACCATTTCCCCCCTTCTGCTTCCTTCAGCTAGGGCCTGAAAGGTGTGGTAGTGGCAACTGCTGCTACCAGTTTTTGCACTATTGAAGGGATTGCTTCTGAACAAAAGGCAGACTCCATAAATTTATGCTTCACATCAAACCCCTCAGTTTTAGTTTAGACAAGTTTCTAGTCAATAATTTAAACACATTTTCCCTTTGGATAGGGGAAAACAGCTTACAAACAGACATCAACAGCCTTAGAAGCAGAACATGGAGTGACTTAAAGAAATCTGTTTTCATGTTTGTAAAGCTTCAATTCTATTCTTAGATACTCTTGTGAAGCCATGTTTCCCAGTGTTTTCCCTTGGCTAACTAAACATGTTTTTCGTACTCTCCCTTTTGAATTCTCATTTGGTGGGCTGGGTCTCGCTACAGCTTCCCTCTGTGCCTTGAGAAAGTGGAATGAGGAACAGCGAGGAATTGTTTTCCAGCTCAATGGACAGAATTATGTGATCCCACAACAGTGTTATAGATAAATGGGCAGCACTTGTTGGGGAAAGCTTATGGCTTTTAAAAGGTCTCCTTAACCTAAAACAAATACAGTGGTGGTCACTTCCATACTGACCAGGGCGTCTGACAACCTGGTACAATGGCAGTACTTGGCGGTTTGGTACCCATTCCAGCATAGAGCTGGATAGGACTCCTTGCTCATTTTGAATTAAGCTTTTATACTCACTTTTGCTACAGACCTCTCAGGAAAGCAACAAGCAGCCTCATTATTTCCTTATTTTTGTTCCCAGATCTCCTGCCCCTGCTCTTGTCTGTTTAAATTGGTCAAACTTCTAAAATACACTCATGTAAGTAGGAATCAGGTCAACAAGTATTTGCATCAGATCCATGTTAGCATGCCCATTAGCAAATAGCTGCTGCACACAACTGCATTCTCATCTCAGAATGACTATTTCTAGGAGACTTTTTGGTGGTTAAGACTTGTAGAATTTCAGATGAAGAGTAATTTACCTTTGTGCCATTTTCCACCACCTCATTTGTTGATTCTTAAATCTGTCCTATACTGAAAGGGTTCAGCACACTTCTCTACCTGCCTGGTCTTCCACAAAATACAGCTGCATTTAAACTGGGACCCTGAGGAGCTGATTTAATGTGGCAAATTTAGTCTACTCTCACTGCTAATGAGGACTCACAAATTGAGCTTCTATTTTATGAAAATCTGGTATAAGGTTGATTTCGAATTCTCCCTTAGGTGTATTTTAGATTCAACCATTCCCATGGCATCAACTTCATTTTACATCTTTGTCTCATCTTCCTATTCAGTTGTTCCAGTAGAAAAATCAGCTTTTCCTTACTCCTGCCACAGGGACTTCATGTTCAGGGGTTCTCATCTTCCATTACTATTCAAAGAGCTCAAGAGCAAGGCTGTAATCTCCAGTTGTTCTCTCCCCATGCTGGAGGAGGAAAATTAATACTCCATCATCCTGAATCTTCATCCAGGTAATTCAAAAGATACTGTTGATAAAGGAAACAGTTCTGATAGCAGAACGCTCCACATTTCCATTGGGAGAACAGTACCTGTGTGCCCTGAACAGCCTGCATCTGGAGGATCATTCTTTATGGACACTACACTGAACACCATGGTCTTGGACATGAAAAATACAGTATTATGATCCAGGAAATAAAACTATTAAGAAGGAGGTGGAAATCATGGTTAATGCCATTCAGGAACTGATCAGATTTTGAACACCCCCTCCAAGCATTAAGGATGCCTCTAGTCACTTGTAGGACTTCTACACTAGCAGGACTACACCAGCCTCCTTTCCAACTTTCTATCATTGTTCTGTCACAATACATGTCACACAGGCCATCAGATTTCATTTGTAGTGCTCAAGTAATTACAATCAGAGACAGAGCTATTCAGCTCTCTTCTTGAAAATAAACTTCTCACATCTTGCCCTTTGCACTTGGTCAGTACCAAAAACTATTCGCAAGTCCCCATCACGGAAGAGTTTAATCCTTGAGAACTCTGCATGTACAAGACAAACATTTGTGCAGTGATATCTGCCTGGGTGCTACTCAGCTATCTGCACCTTCATCTGTATTTGTGTCTGTGGGTTGTCTCTGCATTTCCCAATAATCTGATCGTCTCATAAACAGAAAACTACAGATGTCTTATCAAGCTAAGCATCAGGATAGTAGTGGAGAAATACGTAAAGAGATGCTATGAAGGATGCCCATGGATGGCTATAAGAAACAGCAGGCAAGAGGTGGAAGATTTATGATGATAACCCAAGAAGGACTCAAGTGAAATATCTGTGAAAATGTTTATTGCATCAAGAGGGAAACCGCTACCTAAAACTTGGAAACACGCTGCACAATACAGAACCTGATTTATGAGAAGTCTAAGCAAGTCTCCACTCTCCTAAGTGATGGACTTTTTAAAGCATTATTCTACAATTTGTTTTTCATACCACAAACTAAATAGACTGTGAAGGACTCTGTTTTACAATCCACAACCTCACCAACCTTCTGCAGCAATCGGAAATTTTCCTCCTGGCAGCTTGCCAGAGTATGTTCCACATACCTTTATAAAATAGCTGGCAGCTTCTTTCCCAGCTATAAAACCAAGCCAGTACAGATAAATTTTCCATTATCCTCAGAGTGATCCTGTTGCAAGGGCAAAGGGCTGATGCAGGAGTGATTGCAGACCACTCCTACAAATTGTACAATACCCAGTGAGCCATGCAATGGACCCAAACAGCTTTTGCTACCCTGTCACAAATAATAAACTGAACTAGCTCTTGATAACTAAAACAGGCAGTTTAACTCTACCAGCACAGCCCTGAGACATGCTTGTATTTTTTAACAGTCCTGGGAACTGCAGAAACATTCTGCCTTAAAGTTCTTGAGATGTTCTCAAGCTGTGCCAGGGGAAGTTTAGGCTTGAGGTGAGGAGAAAGTTCTTCACTGAGAGAGTGGTTCGTCATTGGAATGGGCTGCCCAGGGAGGGGGTGGAGTCACCATCCCTGGAGGTGTTCAAGAGGGGACTGGACGTGGCACTCGGTGCCATGGTTTAGTCATAAGGTCTGTGGTGACAGGTTGGACTTGATGATCTTTGAGGTCTCTTCCAACATTGGTGATTCTGTGATTCCTGAGTAGACACGATCTCTGTAGAGTCTTACCCAGAACTTCAGACAGCTCTGGCAGGCCCCTAAATATGTACAAGCAACCTGTCTTTCAGTAAAGCAGAATGTATCCAGCAGCAAAACGGTGTGCCAAACCAAATAAACTCTTCTTCTCTCCCTGACAGGGAGTTTGCAGCAGAGAAAGGAACTGAATCCTTCCAGTGATGGGTGTCACCAGTATGATTCATTCAGGTTGGACAGAGCTGCGTGGTTGACTTTGAAACCTCCGAAAATACCCAGAGGATGCAATGCACATGTGACATCCTTCTTTTTAAGCTAATATTGAGCTGATCAACGAGATGTAGAGGAAACAAGGGCTTCTGTACACTGTCAGGAAGAGGTGGCACAGGACAGAAGTTCTAAAGGCTTGATTTTATATTTTTTATTTGGTGCTACCTTTTTCTGTGGCAATTCTTCACAAGCAAAAAGCCCTCCCTGCACTTTAACTGCCACTCCACTTTATTTCACTTAATACAAAAGTCCTCTTTGCAATTCTACTGAAAATATACTTCATTCCCTCTTGTGAACTGTCATATAATATTATTGCTAAAAACCAACTGAATTTAACCTCAGAAAGGGCAAAGTTACAGCTATGGCTCAAGCTCCAGGTGTAGAGCTATTTAAGTGCTTTAGCATCTCTTAGAAGGGATAGTGATGTGTAACAAAGAACATCACAGAAACACAGGACCTTTGTGGAGAAGATCTTGCCTCCCACCCTCTCAAAATTTTGTACCAGTTCCAACCCCAAAGTGCCCTTTCAGATAAAGGACTTTCGTATTACATAAAGGTGTCAGCTACATCTAACACAAAACATAACCTGTCACAGTTGTTTATGAAGGGACCAATTATACATTATTCCACTCCAAATGAGTGACCTTCTTTGCTAAAGGGTATTCAGCATGCCCAGACAGCCATGGACGTTGCTGCATCCATTCCAAACCAGGCCGGGAGGTAAAGCCATGGTGCTCCACACGTGCACATGGTGTCATGATATCTACGGACATTTTCCTGCAGCTTTGGAATGGAGCCATGCCTCCAGGCACTTCTGCCTGGACAGCTTGGCCTATGTGGCTGGCAGTATCTGTCCACACAGTGCTGTCTGCTCCCTTGGAAAGTGAAATGGAGTCTCAAGCAAAAGGAAAGAGCGAGCAACAAGAAGCCGACAGATTTACACACCAATATGAAGAAGATCAGCTGATGACATTGAGGGCACTGAAGAATACATATGATGATGACAGAAGTTAGTTGATTGGAGAAGCTGGGAATTGACACAGATATGCCAGTAACAAAGTGGCTGCTTTCAAGTGGTGCTTTAAAGGCTGTCTGATAAAGGACTAATGGGAGAATAAGTGACTGGTGAGGTTTGTTTGGAAGGCAGCATGCAGAGAGACAGAGCGGATGGATGGGCCCTGATCGTCATGCTTTGGTGAAAAGAGACAACTGCTGTTCATCAGAAGCTGTCTGACACTGATGAATATATTAAAATCCACTATGGGCACATTGCCTTCCTCCTTCTGTCCAGCCAGATCAGCAGATAAGCAGCTAGGAGGTTTCCCCTGTGCCTGCTGCTAGAGAGGTGTCTGAAGCTTTCTATATTTATAAGATATGACTCCTGTGGAAGGGTTTGTCTGCTGAGAACTTGGCCTCATCTCCCTCTGACCATAAAGGTGCCCAACATAAATCCAAGTAAGATCCAACAAAAGGGCAAGACATGGGGATCTGATGATATGAAAAAGACAAAGGTAAAGTAATAAGCCAGACATGGTTGTGCAAAGCTCCCCCCACCCAGGCAGCCTTCTCTGCAGCACAGACTTTTCCCCTTCTCATCTTAAACTGGTGGCAAATATTTTTGCTCAATGGTAATCTTTTTCCATGACCCAATTTCCACCTCCTCCACAATTTAGGCTATTTTGGCAGATGCTTGTAATTTTTATGAATTAAAGTAAATGTCAGAAGGAAAGCTGCTCCTCCTGTCCCTCTCAAAGAGCTGGAAATAAACCCTCATGTCTAAGGTTATAAAGCTCAATGCTCTGTTTTGGAAAATTGCTAGAACAAGTTGGCCTGGTAGCTCCACAGTCAGGAAAAAAAAATGTTTCCAGAAGTGTTTCTAAGTTCCCTCAACCCAAATCAAAGAACAACTCAGGCTACATTCTCCTTCCCCCCACACTTTGTTTTTTACAGATGTTTTTCCCATAGAATAGAATAAACCAGGTTGGAAGAGACCTTCAAGATCAACACGTCCAACCTATCATCCAACACCACCTAAACAACTAAACCATGCAACCAAGCACCCTATCAAGTCTCCCCCTGAACACCTCCAATGAAGGTGACTCCACCACCTCCCTGGGCAGCCCATTCCAATGGGCAATCACTCTCTCTGTGCAGAACTTCTTCCTAACCTCCAGCCTAAACCTCCCCTGGTGCAGCCTGAGACTGTGTCCTCTTGTTCTAGTGCTGGTTGCCTGGGAGAAGAGACCAACCTCCGCCTGTCTACAACCTCCCTTAAGGTAGTTGTAGACAGCAATAAGGTCACCCCTGAGTCTCCTCTTCTCCAGGCTAAGCAACCCCAGCTCCCTCAGTCTGTACTCATAGGGCTTGTGTTCCAAGCCCCTCACCAACTTTGTTGCCCTTCTCTGGACATGTTCCAGCAAGTAAACATCCTTCCTAAACTGAGGGACCCATAACTGGACACAGGACTCAAGGTGTGGCCTAACCACAGCTTCAGTCTGCACATTCACTTTAGCACCAGTCCCTCAATGTTAGATACTTCATCAGATAGATTTGTAGAAGTCTTAAAATAGAATTTTTAAAGCCAAGCTGGTTGCAAGCTGAACTAACTGTACAGTATTGGTCCCAAACCTCAAGTCTGGGTAAGGAAATAACACCATTTCATGGTTGGAGGTGCAAAGCTACAGAAAAAGGTACAGCCTCATACCCATTCTTAAGAATGTGAAGTGACAGAAATAAACGAACTCTCTCTCATCAGCCCCACTTCTTTTATTTTTCCTGTTTCTCCTCTGAGCCATTTACTGCTCACAAAAACAAGGCACGGAAAACAGCTTTCTCCAGCTGCACAAGCACCTTGAACTCTTTGTTTACTTGTCCCCTTAGAGGCAATTGTGTTCTCACTAGAAATACCTTCTGAGAAGCCCTCTTCTGATTCCTGCAAATGATTCCCATAGCCTGACTAAAGGTCCTTTTGGATATAAGGGAGAAGAGAAGACTTGGCAACAAGGAAAAGGCAAAAATGTTTCCCCAGTCAGCATAATGGGTCAGAAGGACACAAATGCAAGGATTCCAGCTCTGCAACCCCTCTAGGGGGATTCCTTCCCTTCTGTCCCTTAGCGTAGTAAAATTCATATGCAAGCCCTTGATTTAAAGCTAGCAGGGAAACAAACCATTTTGGGATCACTCAGGACACTGTAACAGGAAAAACTATTACAGCAATGAGATACTACCTAACTTCTACAAATCTGTAGCTTCTATATGCTTTCAGAGAACACAGACCACATATTATGTACTTCAAAATTCTCATTTAATAGTGTTGGACTACAGCTTCTGAAACAAATCCCTCAGTGAGTCTGCAATACCAAATGAACATTCCTACTTTTAAGATTAACTGTGCTAATGGTCTAAACAAAACTAATCTCCTCTAACTCAGACAAATGAGTGTTTCCACGTGGCTCATTAATGCCTGCCTCTTCATCTGAAGAAGCCATGCTTCACAGGACCAATGTATGCAAAAGAATAGCACACCAGGAATATCTCAGACTGGAAGGGCTGAGAACAGTAGAAGCATAGCCTGATTTTATCTAGACATCTAAGGTACTGCCCAACTTGCATTTCTCTCCCTCCTTTAAAAGAAGCCCAAGGTTCCACCAAACATCATGATCTGCTGCAATCCCACTGACAGCACAATCTGAAATTTAAGGAACAGTCATGTGGTGCACATTTTATCAGAGAAAGCTTCTGCCACCTGGATAAAGGAGGAAGGAACCAAAGTGTCTTCAAATCTAATAAACTTGCCACTGATAGTCGTTCATTAATAAGAGTCAAGAGCCATCTTAACAGGCAACAACAGAGAATCCTTCACATGTGGTTTCAGGGGACATCTGAAGAAATTTCTTCCCAAACTTTTTAGTCTTTCTTCAGAGGTTGTGTTATCCTGTCCCTCCCAGCTCATCCAGGTACAACTCCCTGAGAAAGGAGCAGCCCAGCACTGAGCTCAGGATCACCTCCAAACCACCACTGCCTACATGTTTAAAGTGAGGACGTGCCAGTTGTTAGTACCAAATCAAGCCATAAGCACAGACCAGTCAAAGTGAAGCTTTGGATTGTGCAAAATCTACAGTACATTCAAGTCACACTTGTGATGATTTTCAGTACTTAACATATGATCACACACAAAATCTGTGACAAAGCAAGGACTTGATTTGTCCATTGTCTTAGGCTTTGGGATCTAGCCTGGGTATCATCTCCTTTTCCTCATAATACCTCCTGATTTAAAATTATTTTGCACTCTCTCAAGGTATTTGATCCCTGAGGCCTGAAATCCTCAGTGTGGGTACTCACAAATCAGTTGCTGCCGTCCGTCACACACGATATTGATTCCTGCAGTGCAGTGCTTAGGAGCAGCAAATGCAAGAAATTGCCAGTTGCAATTGCTAAGCAAAACAGAAGATTTGTTTGCAATTAGATGACAAGTGGAAGATTACAAATGGCTACATTCCGGGAAGAAAATAAATAAGTAAAGGTGGCATGCTCTCACTTCACAAAAGATACAGAAACCTATATAGACACTGGATATACCCAGAGACATTATTTATGCTTCCATGCTGTTGAATTAACTGAGATACTTGTATGTGTAAAAATAATAAAATATATGCACACACAGTTGCACTGCAACAGCATTCCCCTTTGAATGCAACTCAGACTCATGAGAGAGAAGTGTGACAGGGTGATTTTCCAGTGCATTCTCTTGAACTCCCCTGTGCTACACCCATCATTGTATCTGGGCACCTCACTGGCATCACTGAATGTAGTCTGGCAAAACAATCCTACGTGGGAAGTATATCTCATAGTAAACACAGGGAGATCAGAGAACTGATCCCCGCAGGGAGGGGTGAGGTGGTGTCCTTCAACAAAGAGATCTGCAGGCCCCTGACATCATCCCCTCTTGAAGGTCAACCCCCACTAGAAGAAACACATCATATCTTCGCAAAGAACTGAAAAACAATTTCTACTCTGTGTTCTGGCCACCGCTCCAACTGACATTTTTCAGCTCTAGCTCTGTCAGCAATGATGACCTCCCCATTGCAAGATTTCCTGACACCCAGGCTCAAAGGACTTATGTTACACCTTGCATCACACACACTGCTGCAATGAGAGGGCAGTGGTCACTGACTTGTGGCAATGCCACCCTGAAGAGGGTTACAGCAGCAGCAGAGGACAACTTTTGGTCCAGCCAAGATGTTAGCATCTACAAACGTGGCCCAGAGCTATTTTCCTTTCATTTCCTCCAGGCCTGCCTGATCTGTGTCAGGAGGTGTGCCTGCAGATGAAGCAGGCTACCTCCAACAGTGGTAACAGCTGCAGGCAGGCTGTGCAGGCATCGGTGTGTGTGGCCAGCTGATGGTATGACATCTGTGGAGAAGGCTGCACCTCTGTGTTCTCATCACAGACATTTCCTATCTGTGGTTTAATCTACCCATGGTATGTTGGTATGAGCTGCAGCTTGGCTTCCTCGTACTGTGCAGAGGAGTCTCAGTTACGTTACAGGGAGCAAATTGACATGGTGCAAGGTGGTGGTGCTAGAGACTCCAGCAGCTTACTGACATCAGTGCATCAATGACTTCCAGCAGCAGCAATGCATGGGCAAGAAACATTAAGTATTGACAGTAGGGATGTCTTCTCGATTCTTTACATCTGCAGTTCCTGTCTTTGGCTCCTATGTCACACCAAAAGCCTTTTCTATGATCTCTCCTATCCCTCAGAGTGGGAAGACTATTCCTGCATCTAAACTGTGGGTGGGTGTAACAGTGAGATCCAAAGAGGTTGCAGGGCATTATTCAGTGTAGCAGGCCACTCAATGTCATGTTTTCTCTCCTGTGGAAGGAGAGGTAGGGAAAGCAAGAGAAAAGCAGGCTAGATACACTTCAGCTCTTATTGAGTGTACTACTCCTTCCACACAGCTTCTGAACCAGCTCAGAGCACAGCTGGAGGATATGCAATGCAATGATGTGCAGGGCAACATCTGAGGCACAAGAGGTTATAGAATACAATCTGCATACCCCTGTGACTTCCTTTCCTCTACACTCACCTAACCCTCTCTTCCCAGTTTAGCCAATATATTTATGGCTGGAAGCTGATGCATGAGAGTTAAAAAGGAAAGATTGACTTCCTTCAGTATGGCTTCCTTTTTTAAACCAAAATTGCTATTTTCCCTTTTGTTTTCAGACTAGCAACATCCACAAAGGTACACATTTCAATGGCATTTAGGAAAAGGCAATATTTTCATGCCATTGCAGGTCCTTGTGCTGGCCCTTGAACCGCAACATGAGTTGAAGCTATTTCTGAGACTGTTAAAGCACAAGGAACATTTTCCTGAATGTATTTTGCAGGAAAATTATGTGCAGGACATTACTTTAGAGATCTAGAGAGGTCTGCATTAGGATTTCCATTTTTCCTTTTAAGACATCACTGATATTAATTAAGATTGACTCTTAGGTGCATAAGGCATGTGATTTGCAATTGGAATAGGCCAGATGCTGTTCCCAGTGGCACCATCAAAAATATTCCACTACAACCCTGGTGCAAAGGGCAGAGTAAACCCTTGGCTTTTTTTTTTGGAGTCACTATCCCAGGCCCAGCTTTGCAAAGGGTAACAGATTTTGCTTTTAGAAGGACAAGTCTCACCTCTCTGTAGCTTGAAGTGACCTTGATAAATAAAAGCTAAATTGCATTAGTTTAGCTTTGTGATGTGTCGGGGTTTATGCTACTGCCTAAGACTGTTATACTCCTAAGTCAGCCGGTGACAATGGAAAGATGCACACAGCAGGTTAAGAGGAGATGTAGGCTTGCCACAAGGGCCCCAGATCCAAGGTTCATAGAGTGTGGCAGACAAAACTCTCATAGACATGAGGTGGCTTTGACTCAGGCCTTCTCCATCAAGCCTTGGATCAGTTTTCATCAATCTATCAGCTCTGCTTGGACCCCATGACATCCTTACTACTCTGCCTCTGTAGCTCTTTACTTCAAAACTAAAGTTTACAATTAGCTTTAATCACGGAATCAGTATGCATTGTGCTGGAAAGGACCTTTGAAGGTCATCTTGTCCAAGGTCATCTTGGATCAGTGAGCTGATTCAAGTAGATCAGCAGAAAGGGCAAGATGAATTTGCCTTTCTGGAATTACTCATACCTCAGATCACAAAGAACAATAGAAAATGCCCTCACTGACTTCAGATTGGAATACCCAAGTCAAAGAGTCTAGCAGAGAAGCAGTAGGCTCCTTGCCTTTCCAGAAACTGTCAAAAGAAGCCCTACCTGTTGCCTGAGTGAGCAGTCCCAACCTCTGCAAGGCAAGAGGTGAATCCTACCAAGTGCCTAAAATATGGATCAAAAGTTAAAGAAATTCCATAGAAAAAACTTCTTAAGTAAGCACTTCATCTTGCCAGGATTGTTCTAGCATGCTGCAATCAGCAAACACTCAGGTTGGGTCAGAAAGCTATTTCTTGAACATAATATCAAACAGCTTGGCTGAGGGAGTTTACAAACTCCACTAGCTTCAGCGAGTGGAATGCAACATAAGTTATTGTGGCCAAGAGAGCCAATGGTATCCTGGGATGCATCAAGAAGGGTGTGTCTAGCAGGTCTAGGGAAGTTCTTCTACCTCTCTACTCTGCCCTGGTGAGACCACACCTGGAATACTGCATCCACTTCTGGGCTCCCCAGTTCAAGAAATACTGAGACCTGCTGGATAGAGTCCAACGGAGAGCCACGAGGATGATCAGGGGACTTGAACATCTTCCCTATGAAGAAACACTGAGATCCCTGGGGCTATTTAATCTTGAGAGGGCTGAGAGGGAATCTGATCAATGTGTATAAATATCTGAGGGGTGGGGGTCAAGTGGATGGGGCTAAGCTCTTTGTGGTGGTGAGCACTAATAAGACAAGAAACAATGGGTTCAAGCTTGAACATAGAAGATTTCACCTCAACATGAGGAGAAACTTCTTTACAGTGAGGGTGACAGAGCACTGGAACAGGCTGCCCAGGGAGGTTGTGGAGTCTCCTTCTCTGGAGACTTTCAAAACCCACCTGGATACATTCCTGTGCAGACTACCCTAGGTGATCCTGCTTTGATGGGGGTTGGACTTGATGATCTCTTCAGGTCCCTTCCAACCTCTACTGTACTGTGACACTGTGATACTGTGAGCTAGAAGAGTGCAGTCACAATTGCCAGCTCTCTTAACCCAAGCAGCACAACTTAGGCAGTTTGAAAACCTCCCTTCCTCTTCCACAGCCCAGCAGCACCAGTCTTTGTTACGCTTTCTGGATAGGGTTGAAGTGGGGTTTGCTGTTGTCCAGTCTTTGACCTATGGAAATCCATGCAGGGATCAAAAAAGTTAGATAAGTGTCGGATGCTCTGGCAAATTCTACCCTTAGAGTCTGAAGCAAAAGTTTGAAGAGGCCTTGCCAAATGCCTAAAAAAGTGTTTCCTAATTTTATCCAAAGTCACACTTTATGTTAGCATATTATCATGGATTCTTGCAAAACAGTTTCCAAGCCAAGTCAGTTTTGAGACAGAGCCTGAGAAAGAAACATTTGCAATAAGCAAACAGCGCAGTTGTTATTAGAGTTTCATTCCAACCAAACAGCCTTAAAGTGCCAGAAATACAGTTTATTGGCCACACATCACACAAACAACTGAAGTGAGGGACTTTGTTACTGAGGGGATTTAGAAGGCTTTTAGAATTGGATGCAAAGCTAGTTAAAATCATTGCCACAGACACTGCCAATTCTCCATGCTGTATGCACACGTACACGAGCTGTGTAGTCACAAGGGCTAGCTCACTGAAAGCGTTAAAAACACATTCCACTTCTGCAGAAGTGGTTACTTCAAAGCACAATATGTTTTCCTGACAAGGAGATGTTATACTACACATGATTAGGAGTCTCTCAATGGAGCAAAATTCAGATACTGCAGTTTGTACAAAACTTGGTCTCTGACAACACCCGAGTTATTTAATAGCACTTGGCATATTAGAAGCACACACGGTATTAACAAGAGTGTGACAGTCTCTGCTAAATAATCTGTGCAGCTTTAGCATTGAGGAAACATTGCAGATGCACAGCAGCAAAATCTGTATACAACTTGCTTCACATATGTGAGTGTGAATAATTATCTCAAATCCTCTTTCTCTCAGCTCTGTCATCTCCTTGTAAGATAGATCTGCCCAATATTGGTGGAAAGCCCTCTTGCTAAGGGAAAAGGTTCCTTTTCTGATATGCCTTATATTCAGCAGGGTGAGTATTTGTAACACAGCCTGCACTTGTCCCCATTTATAGCAGTTTAACCATTAGACAGAAATTAAACAGTCTGTCCTAAGAAGCTCCCACTTTCAAGGTCATATTACTTCAAGCAAAGTCCATTAGGGAGCCCTTCGCAAGGCTGAGTGAATCAGGATGCTTGTCTGAAGACCTGCCCTTTATCTGTTTGATATACATGCATTGGTATGTTCAAGGCATACATGACACAGAGGCAAAGCAGCTTTCCCAGGTTCACTGGGAGATGCTCCATTTAGCAAGGCTTGAATCTATTTCCTCTAGCCTAAGGACAGCCTGAAGCCTGTCTAGAAGATTAGGATTTCTTTTCTGTGACCACACAGCAAATATTCTCAGTTCACAGAATCTTCCCAGGGATGACCAGACTTGCTGTAGACTATAGCACTTCACATAACTGATAAAGCTGTACTAGGAGCATTGAAGAAGGGCCAAGAAGCAAATCCACTCACCCAACCCACAGCTAGCCACAAATTAAAACCAAATAAGTGAAGGGATATGAGGAAGGATACTGTTTAATGAAGGACACATCTTCCCAACTAAAAGGCTTACTTCCTAGCAATAACACTTCTTGGGTAAGTATGATGGGTTTGGGTTCAGACTGGATGAAGATGCATTTGGATTGTTTTATTTATTTGGATTGTTCTACTTTATTTATTTATTTATTTAAATGTAAGGCCTTACAGAAAAGACTCAGAGCATTCTAGTATGTGGTAAGAGATGCCTTAATCTGATCTTTGCAACCTACCAATTGACTAAACTGCATCAAAAATGAGTCATAATATTTTCAAACCAAAGCTCTCAGTGGGTGTTTCGTAGCACCAGCCATCTGACAGCGGGCTGCGTTTGGGTCATCACAGGAGATGTATTGGCTCATCCTCAGCTCGGATCATGGTTCCCAAGGTTTATACCTGATCTGCCTGGTCAGGTCAGCCAGTGCCTCTACACAGAAGATCTGGAAGACACACTGATACTAACATGTGCAGTCATTCAGGGCTGGAATAATGCAGAAAAAACTCCACCATGGTGGCTGGGTGTGTGTCTGACTCCACTGCTACCAAGCCAGGCTGGGAGTCCCACCACTGTGCTCCATAGTGCTACCTGTGTCAGAAAGCCTTTCCAGCTCAGACTCCCAAACCATAAGACAAAGGCAATGCCTGATCAAGTCCAGTGAGTGAAATGTTTCTGTATTTGTGTGAGGCAATACCCACAGAGAGAATAATCTGCAACCAGGTGATGGAGGAGGCTCAGGGGCAACCTCATTGCTCTCTACAACTACCTGAAAGGTGGTTGTAGCCAGGAAGGGGTTGGCTTCTTCTCCCTGGCAGCCAGCACCAGAACAAGGGGACACAGTCTCAAGCTGCAACAGGGGAAGTTTAGGCTGGAGGTGAGGAGAAAGTTCTTCACCGAGAGAGTCATTCGCCATTGGAATGGGCTGCCCAGGGAGGTGGTGGAGTCGCCGTCCCTGGAGGTGTTTAAGAGGGGACTGGATGTGGCACTTGGTGCCATGGTCTAGACGTGAGGTCTGTGGTTACAGGTTGGACTCAATGATCTTCGAGGTCTCTTCCAACCTTAGTCATACTGTGATACTGTGATGGAGCACTGCCTGTGCAGTGTCACAGGAGCAAGGGCAATAGTATCTTTTCCTCCATGTGCATGGGCTGAGAAGCACTGTGACCCTCATATCCAGGAGCTCCAGTCCCAGAGGGATACTGAATGCCAGCCTGCTGACATGAATCATCTAGGTGAAATTAAAAATCCAGTTTCTTTGCCTTGCCCTCTTAGTCTCCTCTCTTTCTCCCTCAGAAATGCAGCAGGACACTCCCAAAAGGCCAGATGCTCCTTGACAGTCAGTGACATGATTTACATTTCCTTGGCACTTTCATCACTAATGGATGCCAAAGGACAGTTCAAACTTTTTTCGCAGAGAAGGTGTTGTACCTGAGTTATGATAAAATACTCCAGCACATAAGTATCACACAATAGGCTTATGACAAGCAGCAAAGATGAGTATCAAAGACAGCTACAAGGGGAATTTTGGTGAGATGAAAGCAGTTTCTCACATTGGTTCTGGCCAGAACATCAAAACCAATATCATCCCTGTTCTTGCAAAGGATGGCACAGAGGTCTTAGTAGCTATATGTTTTTCTGTCTTGGAAGATAATGTGTCCTGAAACTAAATTCATACAGAGCAAGTGGAATTAATAACAAATCAAATATTAATGAGTTCCACTCCCTGGGTCAGTCCTCATCATGACCTGTCATAACCTCTGCCTTCCCTTCAGTGTGCTCTCGTCAGGTTCATAATGACTTATGATGAGATCTCAAAGCAGCATGTCTAGACGCAAAGGGCTAACCCTCTGCCGATGTACACTGACGAGGTGTCACTGAAGTTGGTGAAGTGGTATCAATTCACAATAGCCGAGGATATGTCACATAAGGTAATCAGACTTTAAAAGGAACTTGATGGCAAGAGTCCTAAACATTTTCAAAACACTACTGTCAGAACAAATCTCAGAGTACAAAACCCATCTCTGAGAAGTTGTCAGAGACCCAGATGGGTTTCTGGTTTATTTTCTCCTGCCTGGAACACCGTGCACTGCTCTCTTCTCCTTTCCAGTTATTACTATTCCTGTACCCTAAACCCCTACTGATAGGGCTTGCTGATTCCACATCAGCCACAAAGCTTGGCTCAAAATTAACCAAATATTTTCCTGAGTTTTCTTTCCCTTCCCGCTTCAGTTGCTAAAACTTCAGCTTAAAACATTTATTTTTCATTATGTGTATGAAATGGGGAGTTTCAAGAGAGACAGAAAAACAACCTGTAAAAGGCAATTACTAGCATATGCCAGTGTTCCCAACCTGTTCAGAACACTTCTTTCAACGAGGCGTTCAGACAGAACGGGAGAGCTGCTGAAAAGCATGCAACAAAGCAAAACCCTGGCAAAGGCAAAATAACCTGCACTTCTTAGCACCTTTGAGCCAAAGTGCTTTGCAGACATATGTGCACATTACACAGAGGTCATTCATCTAACTCTGAAGTACAGCTGGCTTCACATCAGAACTCAGCTAGGTAGCAGGACATCGTAAAATTATACACCAGAGTCAGAGAGAGGAAAATGCAGAGTAACAGGTTCTAGGTGAATTAAAGAGCAAATGCCAAGTCAGCAGAACACCACTTTCTCCAGCTGGATTTAAGTGGAAGATCAAAGACTGCATTCAAATTCATATGGAACAAGCTATAGTATCACTAATCATTAAACCTTTAGAATAGAATAAACCAGGTTGGAAGAGACCTTCAAGATCATCACGTCCAACCTATCAACTAATCCAACCCACCTATACAACTAAACCATGCAACCAAGCACCCTATCAAGTCTCCTCCTGAACACCTCCAATGAAGGTGACTCCACCACCTCCCTGGGCAGCCCATTCCAATGGGCAATCACTCTCTCTGTGTAGAACTTCTTCCTAACCTCCAGCCTAAACCTCCCCTGGTGCAGCCTGAGACTGTGTCCTCTTGTTCTAGTGCTGGTTGCCTGGGAGAAGAGACCAACCTCTGCCCATCTACAACCTCCCTTCAGGTAGTTGTAGACAGCAATGAGGTCACCCCTGAGTCTCCTCTTCTCCAGGCTAAGCAATCCCAGCACCCTCAGCCTCTCCTCATAGGGCTTGTGTTCCAAGCCCCTCACCAACCTTGTTGCCTTTCTCTGGAAATGTTCCAGCAAGTAAACATCCTTCCTAAACTGAGGGACCCAGAACTGGACACAGTACTCAAGGTGCGGCCTAACCAGTGCAGCATACAGGGGGAGAATCACCTCCCTGCTCCTGCTGGCCACATTGGTAGGTTTACCTCTAAATGAAAACACAGCACCTCTGGCAGCAAAATGCCTCTACCACAATGTTAGAGAGGGTCCAGATGTCACCCCATGAGTTAACAAGATTCATTTCTAAACCGCCTGCATCCTCAAAGTGCTCCCAGCCAAATATCAATCAGTGAAGCCCAGTGAAGATTAATATTTCTGAAGAGCCAGCATGATCATAGCACCAGCACAAAACTGCTCCTAACACACCTCTTAGGCCAGGAGCGCTCAGTATGGTTTCTGGGACAGGCCAGTTAGGCTACAACATGCACTTGCTCTAAAGACCGTGGTCAACAGCATGATAGAAATTAAGTATGAGGTTTTGCAAAGCCAAGCACCAGGTCCTGCACTTGGGTCACAACAGCCCCATGCAATGCTACAGGCTTGGGGCAGAGTGGCTGGAAACCTACCCAGCAGAAAATGACCTGGACATGATCGTTGACAGCTGTCTGAAGATGAGCCAGCAGTGTGCTCAGGCAGCCAAGGCGGCCAATAGCATCTTGGCCTGTATCAAGAATAGTGTGGCCAGCAGGCATAGGGACCTCTGTACTCAACACTGGTGAGGCTGCACCTCAAATAATGTGCTCACTTTGGGGCTCCTCACTACAAGGAGCACATTGAGCTGCTGGAGCAGGTCCAGGGAAGAGCCTGGACAACAAGTCTTATGGAAAAGAGGAAGCGAAGGGAGATATCATCGCTCTCTTCAAGTACCTGAAAGGAAGTTGTAATGGGGGTTGGGGAGGGTGGTCTCTTTTCCCTAGTTTCAAGTGATAGAACAAGAGGAAATGGCTGCAAATTGCACAAGCAAGGGTGGTCCTGCACTGGAATAGGTTGACCAGGGAGGTGATGGAGTCCCTGTTCCTGCAGGTGTCAAAAATGTGTAGACATGGCACTTCAGAACATGGTTTAATGGCTATGGTGGCATTAGGCTGACATGATCTTAGAGGTCTTCTCCAAGCAAAACAGTTCTGTGATTCTATGCCAGCGTGACTGCATGGAGCAAAGAGGGATTGTATTCCTGTAGAACCCACTAGCTAGTTAAGACAAATGATCTCCCCTGGCTACTGGAGCTTGGAGGTTTGCACAGGTGTTGCTAGCAGGCCAGCACAACCATCCAGGAACTAAAATTTTGGTTGCTACTATTTCTGTAGAAATTTGCTGTTGCATTGTAAATGACAAACTACATGTTATAGGCAGGAGCCTTGCTCTCAGGTGGCTCTTCATTTTCTTCACTGCCCGAGTGCCCAGCTCTCATGTGCTTGCATCGTAACAAGTGTCACAGATTGAAATGACCAGCATTTTATTCAGAAGTTTCCAGTGCTGGATGCCTGAGGGCATCAGCTCTGCTCAGAAGCTTTAATTCTGATTGTTTGCTGTTTCAAGCCTCAGAATGCATGGAGTTGTAATTGATTCTTGCTTGGAAGCTTTTGTTTGCAAATGAAGGCTAGAAACATTAGTGTAACACCATCTTGGATACTGCAGAGCCTAAACCTGCTCCACAAACTAAGGGTAATGCCCCTGCAAGAAGGATTTCCTTTCTGTATCTTACAACACACAGCATTTCTCAAAGGTCCATCACAGTACTGGAATGAGGACTTGCCCCATGGGTAGCCCCTTGCCTCTTCACACTGCCAGCAGGCTTGGAAGGTGGCAGAAACATAGGACAGTAGAAATGCAAAGTGTAATTCATCCTTCCTCCCAACTACAGGATAGCCAGGCAAACCACTTCCTGTGTTCTTTTCCCAGAGAAAGCTGCACAAAAAAACTTCAGTGGGAATAACCTAGTGGGATACCTGGACTGGCATTTCATCCAAAACCTGGGATCACCACACTCATAACTGATGAGGAACTGCTGCCAGCACAAAGTGCATCCCTGCTGAAGAAATATCACCTTCTGTCACCATTGTCTGTCCTGGTTTTGGCCGGGGCAGAGTTAATTTTCTTCCTAGTAGCTGGCACAATGCTGTGCTTCGGATTTAGTGTGAGAACAATGTAGATAATGTTGACACTGATGGTTTAGTTATTAGTAAGTAGTGCTTATCCTAAACCAAGGACTTCCCATTTTCCCATGCTCTGTCAGCAAGCAGATACACAAGAAGCTGTGAGGGACCATGACCTAAACTAACTACAGAGATATTCCTTACCATAAGACACCCTGCTCAGTATACAAACTGGAGGGAAATGGCCAGGGGTGGTTGGATTGTTGCTCAGTCATCAATCACCAAATGGTGACCATGGTGCATTATTTGTCTTTTCTCAGTGTCTGTTTCTCTTTGTTGTATTTCTTTTCTTTATTATTATTATTATTAACCATCAATTACTTTATTTCAGTTATTAAGCTGTTCTTATCTCAATCCACAAGTCTTACTTTTTATCCAGTTCTCTCCTCCGTCCCACCAGGTTGAGGTGGGGGAGGGAGCAAGCAGCTGTGTGATGATTAGTTGCTGTCTTGGGTTAAACCACAGGACTGTCCTTGCCTCCCTTCAGCCTCATAGCACAATTACAGTCAGGCTGCAGGCATACTTACCCTCTTTTCTCCACACAGCTTCTCTGCCTCATTCACGCACTATATCGATAAAGGCACTGTTTTCCTGTGGTTAAAATTATAACCTCAGACATTTTAGACTTGTAGTCAAAGAAGATTTGACTAGACTGAATTCACCTTTGAAGATTAAACAGGAACATGGCAAGGTGTTGAAATCAAAGCTATCACAATCAAAGACTGAAAATCTCCAGCTATGTCTTGAGAGACTTGATCTGGAGATAAGAGAGCCCTTCCAATTTAAGGAAGAAAAAGGAGAGTATTGAGCAACTACTGTGTGACTCTTTCACCCTCAAGTCCTCCTATAATTTCTCATCTCCATGCCTCCATGCAGCTTTTTTTGTTCCTAAAAGCCATCTTTTTTCCTGAGCTATTTACTGTGGCATACTAGCCTGAACACAGAAAATACCTCCCCAAACCAGGGAGCTTTACTGGGGCAGACCCAAGTCAGCCAGCACCAGCTGATAAGGAAGAATTCAATAGAATCTATTCTGCAGTTTCTATCCCTGGGACACTAATCTGAAGGCTAATAAAGCAGTAATCCCTTGCTGATCCG
Source organism: Picus viridis (assembly GCA_033816785.1). Lineage (NCBI taxonomy): Eukaryota > Metazoa > Chordata > Aves > Piciformes > Picidae > Picus > Picus viridis. The sequence goes on along the minus strand of CM066568.1, from coordinate 21,037,080 downwards.
CAGGCTCCGTTTCCTCTGCTCAGCCCCAAATCATTGCTCCAGGTTATGTCTCTGCTCTTGCCACCCTCAGTTTCCCTTCCATCTCTGCTCCCCCATCTTGACTTGTCCTCACTGGTGCATAGCTACCTTTCAGGACTCGCCTTACAGAGCCATTCATATTTAGCTATTTCAGCCTTGCCTTCTGGGTTATTGCTAGTCCAAAGATATATTGTTTGCCTTTTGAGCTGGTGGGCTCAAGCTTGTCTTACAAATGCCCCAGGCTGGGAGTTGCTTATGGCACCCAGGGAGCTGCTGAGAGCCAGCATGAGGAGCGTCATTACCTTCAAAAAGGGTTCCCCCTTGCCCAGGCACCTTGACCTGCCCCAGAACATGTACAAATGAGCCCAAGATGAGATCTCAGTGACAACATGACAGGTCCCTTTTATTCTGCCAGCCACTCATTCATCTGAAACAGGAAGCCATAAGTCACACCACGGATCAGTCAACCCTCTGGTTCACTTAAACTTCTTGCAAACACTGCCAGCAGCCACAGGTATGGAGGGAGCAAGGGAAAGAGATGTGCATCTCCATGGCAAAGCATAGGGCAGCCATCCCGGGCCAAGTCCTCTAGTTTGGTTTCCATGTGGCCACTACCAAAAGCTATGAGGAAAGTAAATGATCTACTGTGTTAGTCTTATCATGCCCCCAATAAATAGAAAATGCCTGAGGAACTACAGCATAGGACTTAACATACTATAGGTGAATATTATGCATTCTTAAACTTTTGGATTTTCTCAGTTACCTTTCACATGTCCAGCCCAAATAAATGTTGCAGAGATCCTGCTTCTGTGCTGGTCTTGGGCAGGGGTTAGTTTTACATCATACTTTCACTTAGCAATGATCTGGAGTCCCAAGATTGCTGTCTTTTATTTAATTGGATGTCCTTTGAACAAGGTTCTATATTTTAGGCATCCTAAAGGGGCCGATATAGGGAAAGCTGAAGTGCCTTCTTTCTTACCTCTGAAAAAGCATACCTGCAGCCCACTGCTAGAGCTCACCCCAAGACAAAAAGAAAAAAAGAACTGTAAGCAGATACAGGAAGAGAGACCAAATTCTCCTATCAACTGGTAAACACAAATTCACAGAATCATAGAATGGTTTGGGTTGGAAGGCACCTCCAAAGGTCACCTAGTCCAACCCCCCTCTGCAGTCAGCAGGGACATCCTCAACTAGATCAGGTCTTTACCTCATGGTAAAGAACTTGTTCCTACCATCCAGTCTAAGTCTGCTCTTCTCTCATTTGTAACCATTGCCTCCCGTCCTATCACTGCAGGCCTTTGTAAACAGTCTCTCTCCATCCTTCTCGTGGGCCTCCTTCAGGTACCGCTTTCAGCAGATGTCTTAGGATGTCAAATGCTTTTACTAGCAATGAGTACCAGGACTGCAAGGGATGTTACTGGGTAGGCTGCCAAGCAGTTGTGAGCTCTCTCCCTTGATCCAGGAGATAAGAAAGGCTTCTCATCTTCCATGTGGATTTAGCTTTACTCCAATTTTTGAAAACAAAGCAGCACTTGAAGAGATCCAACTGTTTCAAATCACACAGAGATTCATGAAACACAGCCCAGCCATGGTGGTCACCCCTGTTGGTAAAGTGCTATTTAAAGAGGACCAAGAAGCTGGCTACAATCCTCATTTTTCATCTGTCCTTCCTGCATCCCTTTCATCTCCCCCACTCTTCAGATGCCAAGGAAAATGGATGCACTGTAAAGATTGACAGGTTGGGTTATTTCAGCTGTTTCTTTCCTGCCTGTTAAAAAGAAATTGAAATACAAGAGCAAGTACAAAGAGCATAAGCAACAGGATTGCCTTAAAGATGTGTGAGATGATTCTAATGCCATATCTGCATCAGCTATGCATAAAGATGGCTGTAACAGTAAACCCCCGAGCTTGGAAGACTTCCTTCCCTCAGTGAGGCCTTTCAGAGCTGTCCAATAGAGGTCACCAGTACTCAACCTCAGCAAAAGCCCAGCCCCAGCAAATGAAATCCTGGACATCAGACCTCCAGCTGAAAAACTGTGCCCTCAACAAGAGAGGAGAAGCAAACAGAAAACATGCAGCCTGCATCACCTATTGTAAAAGAAAGCAGTGGGAAAAGCAGAGCTTTGGAAAATAGGTGCATGTATGTTTGCTGCAGATTTGAAAGCGGGAGCCTGGAGAGCCCATCAGGTGCAGGGGCAAACAGACCTTGCCTGTAGTGATCAGCACTCATCCAGCACCCTCGGCAGAAAGCTCAGCACAATCATGACTTCTTAGATAAAGGCAAAGATTAAAGCAGGCAAATTATGCTCTAGGTATGAAAACTGCCAGGCCATTTGGGAGCTGATTTCAGCTGCAGACAGACAAACTGCAGAAGGCAAGGCAACTGCTGACCAGGGCATGGGAACTGAACGCTGCTTCTGCTCCTTTTGGAGAGCCATATCCCCACATCAACCTGGCCACCCTCCATCCCTCCCCTGCAGTGGGGGCCGCTCCTACTGCAGCCAGCATGGGACACCAGGAGAGAATATCCATGCTCTGACATTGTGAAACAACACAGCATTGTCTGTCTGTCCTCTCTGAGAATCCACTGACGGGTCTCAGCCAAAGCCCATCCTCCTGCCACCGCACAAGGGGAAGAACACAACACATCCCTGCTGTCCCCCAGCTGAGTCTAGGAGGAAACCTGGTAATCTGGTTCAACCTGGGAGCATAGGCATCTGATGTAAAGGGACATCACATCTCATAGCTCTTGAGAAAGAAAGAAAAAAAGCCAAAACACCTCCACCTTTCCACAGTCTATCTGCTGTGCTCTGTGGCTGATAACCTGCCTGCAAGCACTGCAATTACATTGGATCCCAAAGCAGGTGGGCAATTTATCAGCCAGCTGCATCCCTCCCACACACCATCATACCATTCTGTCTTGCAATGAGGAGAATTTGCCACCTCTCTCATTTCCCTGCCAAGCACACAGGACCCTCACTGCTCTATCCACAGAGTTCTTGGCTACCTGTTGACCCTCGAGATGACATGCCTGTATTTGATGGTAGTTTCGTGGACAGGCTACAAAGGCTGCGATGGAGTCATGCTGCCACATCAATATCTGAAGATACAAAAGTCAGGCTGTGACCTCTTCTGACCCTGTTTCCCACTCCTCCCTCTGAGACAGCCAACCTGTGATGGCAATCCCTCCAAATGACCATCTTGCATCTGTCCAATTGTTCCTACCCTGGCAGCAGCTTCTGTCCTTAAGCACCCGACTAGCTCATTTGAGCTTGCAGGCACAGGGCACAGCATGTTTGCTGCATCCCTGTCTGTATGCTCTCTACAAACCCTTGGCAGCATGGGGAGGCAGCACACAGAGGTGACAGGGGGCCGGCAAGAGGGGAAGGACATTTGTGTGCTGCCTGGGTTGTCCTCCTGATGAAGGACAATGACAAGCCAGGATTCATCGTCAGCAGCTGCTCCTTTTAACTGCCTGTGATGAATATTTGCCAGAGGGGAGGGGAGGAATCACAAAATTATCTGTTGGGGTTTTTTTTTTACAGCATGTTTTCCTCCAGAGAAGAGGTCAGTCTGACAGCCGCCCAGGCTGCCTTTAGCCCTGTGTTTATACCTAGTTGACAGAGGCACTGTGAGGTTGTATGGCCAGATACACATCTCACCCACCTCAGGACTGACCTGCAGAAGGCTGGGAGGGAAATTAGGGAAGTCAAAGGCTGGTGAAGGCACTGCTCAACGTTGTACTGATTTTTCTGACCTGGCACTGACAGATCCAGAGTAAAGAGCAGTGCTGTTAGACCACTCCTAAATCTCAGCTTGGTGCTTGTGACCTTGGTATGCTGCAGACCTGTGCTGGCCCTACAGTATAACTAAGCCTGAGAGGCTTAATGCCTCTCCTCCAAGGACTGCTACCATCTGACACTTCACTACTAACAGGCCAGCTGTTGCATTAACCAGACTCCCCAGGGGTCATGAAACATGACTGCCTTTATTTTACATTCGCTTCACTCCAGACATCACCTGCAAGAGAGCATTCAGCTTGGCAAGCCTTAGCTCGTAGACAAGATCCTAGACTCTTTTAGGTGGGAAAGATGTTTAAGATCATCAGGCCCAACCATTAACCTAGTCCACCCCTAAACCATGTCCCTAAGCACTGCACCCACATGTTGTTTAAATACCTCCAGAGATGGTGGACAGTCTGTTCCAACGCTCAACAATACTTTCAGTAAATGAAGTTTTCCTAGTATCTGACCTAACCCCCACTAGCATAATCTGAGGCCATTTATTCTTGTCCTGTCACAGAATGATAGTGGTTAGGAGAGATCTCCACAGATCATTTAGTCCAAGCCCTCTGCTGAAACAAGTATGCACAGGAGTGCATCCAGGCACGTTTTGAAAGTCTTCAGAGAAGGAGACTATCTGTTGGCATCAGGCCTGGTACCATGTAAGCCAACCCACAATAAAAAAACCCATGAAATTCTGCTGTTAACACCAAGCTTGGAGTCAGGTATTGATTTCCCAGCTCTTCCTGTTTCTCTCCTCATCATTCCTTCCAACTGAAAGGATAGAGAAGAACACTAGTTGTGCTCCTGATCCCTTAATAAGCCACCTCAAAGCCCTGGAGTCTCTCTTGAGTCCCTCAGAATTCTTGTTGCAACTTCATCACTGCCTACACCTGAAAAATCAATAATGGATAACATTCTGGGGGTGATAACAGAGTAGGAAGCTTTCTTTTCACATCTTTAACCCATGCCCCATGGAGGCAACAGGCTTCCCTAAGAAGCAGCTCCAGTCTGCGCATTAGACTTTGTTTCCCTCAGCAAGGAGTCTCCTGTGACAATGTCCCATCTTTCTTTCTTCACAGACATAGTTTTGACGCAGGGCATAGACAAATTTTACCTTGGCAGTACCTCCAAGTAGATGAGCTATTGTTTGGTTCCACTTACAGAACCTCACACCTATTATACAAGGGCACCTTGAGACTGCAGCACAGCCAAAGCAGGACTCAGCAGAAGGGATTCTCATGAGAAAGAGCCATTTCTTTTCCCACCTTGCTGCTTCCCCCACCTCAGGAAGGTGAGACAAAAATGCGAGAGAGTTTTTTCCATTCCATCTCTTCTGTCTATGCTGCACATCACCTTTTACAGCTCTTTATTCTTTCTTGCTGTTTCAGGTTTGGCACACAGCAGCATGTTCTTGATTTCCAGGCTACATTTGCCCACACCTTTAAACAGTCCTCAAGGATAAGGCTGGCCAGCCTGCTCTACTGAGCCCCGTGGTTTGGACAAAACACAGGTGAATTTACTTTATTGAGCAGTCCCATGTGGGCAGTGGGGAGCAGGCTGCAAGGTGTTTTTTTCCTGCCTTCAGCACTTGCCATGATACTTGGGGTTTGGACTGAAGGCAGACACCTGCTGGAGGAGCAGGTGAAGCAGCTGCTCTGTTGTTTCAGCGTTCCCCACCTTCTGAGCTGGGAAAGCCTCAGCCCCAAGGATACCTAGTCTCCCTTAAGAGGGCGGCAACAACTCTCCAATACACTAAAATACAGCACCTACAAGTTCCCACGTGTACCTTAAGGCTGTCAAGCAACTCCACCTGCTCTGTAGTCACTGCTGGGCATTGCCCATCAGGTTTTTCCACCTTCTTCCCAATCTGTGATAGAGTCCTCTGTAAGCACAGGCATTTTGTGCAGCCACCGATGGATGCGGATGGCTGTGGGTGGGAGGGTGACTAAGCATGAAAAGGACCCTTTCTCAGAGGCTCAGTGGCTTGGAAGAGTTTCCCTCAAGGGGAGAGAGCAGTACAAGCACAGGATTGTCCCTGTCAGCCAGATTGTTTGCCTTACCCCTGTCCAAGTGAGTGGGAGAGCAGTGTCTGCTTGTGTTGAAGCCATTGCACTGTTGATAAGCTGCAAGCAGGCAAAGAGTTCACTTGGGGGAAATCACAAAGCATGGCAGCATAGGAGAGGCTCTTTTAAAACATTTTTTACTTTTGATAATCACAGTAAGAAGACCTTTGATGAAAAACCTATACCTAAAAGTTTAACAAGTCCAAGGAGATATTCAGGCTTGCCCAGTGCAGTTGGTGAAAGCCTGAGACTTGCTCATCAGCCCTCAATATGTTAGTTGACAATGTACCTGAGAGAAAAACATGACCCAGAGCTCCACAGGTTTACAAAAGCATGGCTGTTGGGAAAAATGTTTTAAGCTTCTGGTGGTAGCAGCCACTGCTCTTTCAGGGATAGAATGAAGCCATTCACCTCCTTTGGAATAGGGAATTGCCAAAAAAAAGAAAAAAAAAAAAAAAAAAGTATCTGCCTGCATCACTCCTGCAATCACCCAGGCTGGGCAGCCTGGGTTTCCATGGTGTTTTCAGCAGGAGCTTAAAGCAAATGGCAAGGGCAGTTTTGTTGGAGTACAGAGAAAGACAGATGCAGGAGATAGGGAGGAAGCCAGGGAAATGTGTCCTGCACAGCACAAAGCAAGCTAAGACCATTAGAGCAGCTGTGTTCAGGGAAACATGGCTTTGCATATGTTCCTTGTCATTAAACAAAGCTGGACCGAGGACAGACTGTGCTCCAATTTCAATTACTTGTCATAAAAAACCCTGCACTCCTGAGCTAAGTTGCTGAGGTCTGAAAGTAGCACTGGTTGCTGGAAGGAATCTGGGAGATTCTGCCTCTCCAGAAGCAAGCACCATGACGCAAACCCTAGCAGAAGTCCTGGTAATATAACTCAAGGTACAGTGCATATGGAACTGCCACATGTGCTCAGCATCTCCATCTCCAAGCCCAGGGCACACAGGATCAGACACTCAAGCCATCAAATAATACAATAATAATACAATACACCAGGTTGAAAGAGACCTTCAAGATCATCACGTCCAACCCATCAACCAATCCAACCCACCTAAACAACTAAACCATGGCACCAAGCACCCCATCAAGTCTCCTCCTGAACACCTCCAATGAAGGTGACTCCACCACCTCCCTGGGCAGCCCATTCCAATGGGCAATCACTCTCTCTGTATAGAACTTCTTCCTAACATCCAGCCTAAACCTGCCCTGGTGCAGCCTGAGACTGTGTCCTCCTGTTCTGGTGCTGGCTGCCTGGGAGAAGAGACCAACCTCTGCCTGGCTACAACCTCCCTTCAGGTAGTTGTAGAGAGCAATAAGGTCTCCCCTGAGCCTCCTCTTCTCCAGGCTAAGCAACCCCAGCTCCCTCAGCCTTTCCTCATAGGGCTTGTGTTCCAAACCCCTCACCAACTTTGTTGCCCTTAAATGCTTAAGAGTAGTTATAAAGTTTGCCTTTGGGCACCTCTAGCCCAGACATCTCTACTTCTAAAACCCTCTATGGTCGTAAGCACAAATACGTATACAAGATACAGGCCCACTTTGCTCCTACTAAAAAACAATCACAGCACAGCAAGCCCACAGCCCACATCACACACACATATGGATGGGGGGAAAAAAAAACCCAACTCTTGCTACTGCTGATGGCACCCATCCCCAAACAACTCAGAAAATGCCATAGCCCGAGTAGTACTGCTTTGCAGTCCCAGCAAGGGGCAGGTGTAGCACCAGGAGGGAGACTACCAGCCCCCCCAACACCTCCACCACACAGGCAGACACACAAGCTTACCTTTCACTCCTTCCTTCACAAGCTGTCTTATTGCCATAGCAACTGTAATCCTAGGTCATGCAGCTGGGGGGGGGGGGGGGGGGGGGAATAAATAGGGTACAAATGAAGATACACACTGTCACCCAACACAGCCTCAGTGCTTAGAACCTAATTTTCATTAAGGATATAACAGTGGTTTTGCATAATTACACATATATTAATGCCCACCACGGCCATCTTCACTTAAAATTAATGAATTCAGTTCTAAATAAAAAGCATTGCTCAAAGCTGTTTAATTTTTGATGCTTTTTTCTTAAAAAAAAAGGGAGAAAATATTTCTAAAAGCTCAAGTCCTACTTGCACAGCCCTTTTTTTTTTTTTTTTTTTTTTTTGTTTTAATCCTGAGATTAAGGGATAGGAAAATGCAAAGAGTAACTCAGTTCTCAAGTAGAAACCTGTCATGAAACATACTGAGAACTTTCCTACTTCCACAATGTGAGGAGTGAGGTTAAAAAAAAAAAAGAAAGAGACCAGATAGTGGAGCATACCTGCAATTGAGACCCAAAGGAAAGCATCTGATGGCCTTTCCCCTTGCTGCTTGCAGTGAAAGCAGGACAGGAGCATCATACTGAGAAGTGACATACCACCCTGGGTCACTGAGCACAAGTTTAGCTGGCACTAGAATTTACTACAGGTTAAGGTCAGTGTTTGCAAGAGGAGGTTTATTTACTCTGATGGCACAGGCACGAGAGACAGCACCCAAGGGAGAACCTCAGCTAAGGAAGCCTTGAAAAGAAGAACTTCTTCTCTCTCCCTCTCTTTATTTGTGCCTGCTGCCTTCAGGTTCTTCCATTACCCAGTAATTGCAACTGCCCTGAGGCTGGTACCTTCCACCTCTCTTTATTGTGAAATTTCCAGATGGAACTCATCTGAATGATGGGGAGCCCTTGGTGCTGATCAGACCTCATCTTCACCAGTTCTACCTGTGGGGCAGTGCCTGGAGGGTGATTATTGCCACTTCAGGCAGCAGGGAGCTGGGTGGATAGAAGATTTGAGACCCCCAGAGTGAGCTGTTGCATTGCAGCTCTAAGGATGATCACTAAACCCTGACCTGCTGCATGCTGGGCTTGGTGTTAAAATAAAAGTGGTATCCTTAGGAGATGCCTCTTCTTTAATTATATCAATATCCTAGCCAGGGAATAAAGGGAGATGGTACTACCCGAGTTTGTCTCTGCAGAAGCTTCTGTAATTCTGCACTTACAGAAAAGGCAAGGAGAAACAGGACAAAAAGGAGAAGAGGGTGGGCTTGAGGAAAGGGTTTGGGGCTGAAAAATGGGTGGAGGAAGGAAAAAGATGTGGGAAAACAAATGGAATGACAGAAGAAGATGTGGAGAGATGTCTGTCCTGCCCAGGTCCTGAGACCTGAAAGTCAAACTCTTCATGATGAAAAGAGAAACATCATCTTGCTTCAGGTGCTGCTGGTGACAAACAGATTAATTGATTTGTTTTTATCGAAATAATGAGCATAGACATCTCACTCTTGTGCTTGCTGTGTCTGTCCTTTTTTCTCAAGTGCTACCCGAAGAAGAGAAGATACTTTTTAAAGAAGTCAAACAGAATCTGACAGAAAGTCTTGCTGGTCGGGAGCTATGAGCAAAATGGAGGGAAGAACCCACCTCTCCTCCAACCACTTTCTCCTCCACCTTGTCCTTCAGGCTGAACCCTGGATGGGTAGCAAATCAAAGAGTTGTGTGTATGTGTTTTGTAGCCCACATGGGCAGAGCCACCGCAGCTGTGACCTCACAGCAGGGACCTGTGTACCTGCCTCCTTCTGCCCACAGGCACACTTAGGAATCCTGCATGTGCGGTGTGACCCTCTTTCTCTGCCCTGGCTCCCTATAGAAAGGCACAGATCAACGGTGCTTAGCCTGGCCTGCAAAGTACTGGGGACCTCTGCAAGGTACCTTGGAGGGTGGTATCATGGGGTAGGAACAGGAGGGGAAGGGAGCAGGTGACTCGTTTCAATGTTTTGCTGAAGTTGTACAGCAGCTCCTGACCAGACAGAGAATTGGAAGACATGAGGAGCCTGTACTGCTCAGTGCGGTGCTGGGCTGCAGCCAATGCATGTGCTCACTGGGGTAGTGGCTCTTCTACCCACTATGGGCCCAGCTTTGCTCCCACATGTTCCCACAGCAACAGAGAGGCATTCACATTCCTTCTTCTCTCCTGTGCACACCGATTAAAATCATGCTCATCACAAGTGCCTCAGCTTGAGCACCCAGCCCTTTAATTGCTGCAATGAAGGATACGAATGTAGGCGATTCTGAGGCCAACAAAGCAGAAAATTAGCATTTAGCATGAAAATGATAACACTGCATCATCACCAGTGCCAAGCAAACAAGGCAACAACCTCTGCTGTCTCTTTCCCTCCCTACCTTCGTGCTCAGACCTGTCGGGTGCTGCAACAACCCCGTGGGTCCTGCCCTTCTGAGGCTGCCACCAAGAAACCCAGGACAGGCAGGAAGCTGGGAGTCAGCATCTGTTTTCTGCCTCTGGACTTCTGATGATGAATCAGATTCATGCACTCGTTTCTGAGATAATCCTCCTTCAAATGTCAAAAGTGCCACATTAGCTGCTGCACTGATTCCTGCAATATTTGCAGAGCAGAGAAATGCAGTGGTTGGAAGCATGAGGCTGAAGGGAAAAAGCCCGCACCCTCGAGGTGTCCCTCAGGGTGCATCATCCCTGTCTCAAGCCAAGAGTCAAATCTTCACCTCCTCCAGACCCTTAACTACCTTTCTCCATCGTTAGTGTAAATTCCCCCAGGCCTTTTCACCTCTTTATTACCTAGGCTGTATTTTTGCCTGGTTGGGCACAAATAAACCTTAAAATGCTGTGTCCATCCAAGCACAAAAGGAAAGGCTGTTTACCAGCCAGGCTGCTATGGAGCCAGCACACCCAGCCCCAGGGCCTGGGGTCACACTAATGGCCAGTGGGTCCCACCAGATCAAGGCATTGGAATTAGCTGGGCTGGAGGTAATGGCTCTGCCTCTGTGGTGGTCACAGAGCAGGAGTATGGATGGGGCCTGAAGGGATCACTCTGGAGCAGGATCCAGAGCCCTGGGTTTGACTCCACTCACAGAACCAGCAGCTGCACAGGAACTTCAGCTATGTTGTGAGATTTTGGACTGTTCAGCCATGTCCGCATCAATGATCCTTGGGACTGAAAGCAAAATCCCAAGTTATGAGTCAGACTTCAAACAGGCTCTAGATGTTGGGACTGGGGATAGGGGTTCCTGGTTCCTTGTGGCTGTTAGCACTGTTTCCATTTCAGGTAGCTAATGACTAACCTTCTGAATCCGTGGGCAGCACAGTGGTGTCCACCACACTTCCCCACCGCAGCTAGGGCTCTGCACATCAATGGTTTCTACCACAGAGAGCTGCCACTGCCATGGCCTTATGTAGGTGCCAGCACATCCTTGCCCCTGATGGAATCATTGGTTATGAAGTGCCACAGCTCAAGTCTTGAATTACAGATGGACAAGTGGCTTACATGATGTGAAGAGGGCTCTGGTGTTCCCCTCCAGCACATGTTCCCCTATACACACACACTCCATATACACCCATGGTGGCTCCAGCAGCCTCAGGTCCCTGCATGTCTGACCATGTCATCTGCTGCAGCTCCTCACCAGCCCTGTCATCCCTCTTTCTCCTCCCTACAGACACTGCCCCATGCAGTAGCTGTGGGCATGGCTGGTGTGTATGGTAAATGAACTGCACCTGGCTCCTCAGGATGCAACACTTTGAAGTTACCCATGGCTCCAGCTCGCCCTAGGGTGGGCAGAGACCACTGCAACTCATTGCAGACAGGGATGGAAATGCTGCCCAGGCACTGCCTGTGTAAGTGCTGTGGGGACTACTGGTGAGCAGTGTCCTGTGTGTCAGCAACTTGGGCTGCTTACAGCTTTAGTATATATACGCTGGGAAAAAAAAATAGACCAGTGGGAGATGTGGCTGCAAACCACAGCCACCCTGAAACAGGTACCTGCCTGCACCCACATAGACACCCACACACAGAGCAACAGTGGCTATGGAAGCAGGAAAATGAATACTGAGCAAACACCAAGGGATTTTTAGAATAGTTTGCCTGCCTTATTTTGTTCAATGCCATTTTGTTGTTTGCTGGTTTCTTTCCTCCACCTTTCCCCCCACTTCCTGATTTATTTCCTGTGCCTGAGCTTACTATGGCAGCAGAAACTAATCAGTAGCCAACGATGATTAAGTCTCTCACCTGTCTCTACACTCAATGGAAGGTAATTTTTTTTAAGCAAGAAATAGAAGTGTATGGGGCCAGGCTGTATGAATGCAGAGGGAATAAATACACAAGGTAAATTTTTTACCTGTGCCACTCCATTTATATTGCATTTGATTCTTTCTTAGAAATACCTATTATCTAGAGTGTGTGTGTATTATTTCTGAGTGTAGATCAGATCTTGAAACAAACCCTTCATATGGCTCAGATAAGGAGCTGGGAGAAGTGCATAAATGGAAATATAAATTAACTGCCTTTGTGAAGTTGTAATTGAAAGGGGAAATGGAGTCACCCAGGTCGTTGTTACCATCCCAGTGATCATCAGATGCAGCTAAAGTTGACAGTACTCCAGGTGGGGTCTTACCAGAGCTGAGGGGGAGAATCACCCCCTTGACCTGCTGACCACACTTCTCTTGATGCAGCCCAGGATCTGATTGGCTTTCCGGGCTGCAAGTGCAGATTGAGAGCTCCTGTTGAGCTTCTCATCCCCCAGCACCCCCAAGTCTCTCTCCTCAGGGCTGCTCTCCAGCCAGTCCCTGCCCAGCCTGTATTTGTGCCTGGGATTGCCTCGACCCAGATGCAGGACCCTGCACTTGGTCTTGTTGAAGCTCCTGAGGTTGGCTTGTGCCCACCTCCCTAGCCTGTCAAGGTCCCTCTGGATGGCATCCCTTCCCTCCAGCGTGTCCACTGCACCACACAGCTTGGTGTCATCAGCAGACTTGCTGAGGCTGCACTCACTGCCACTGTCCATGTCACCCACAAAGATGTTGAACAAGGCTGGTCCCAGGACCGATCCCTGAGGGACTCCGCTTGTCACTGGCCTCCCCTGGGACATGGACCCGCTGACAGCCACTCTTTGGGTGTGGCCATCAAGCCAGTTCTTTATCCATCTAGTGGTCTACCCATCAAACCCATGCTTCACCGGTTTGGAGACCAGGAGGTGGTGCGGGACAGTGTCGAAGGCTTTGCTCAGGTCCAGGTAAACGACATCAGTTGCTCACCCCTCATCTATTAATGCTGTCACCTGCTCATAGAAGGCCACCAGGTTTGTCAGGCAGGATTTGCCCTTGGCAAAGCCATGCTGACTATTCCCAATCACCTCTTCACTATTCTTCTGAGTCATTAGTGCCTCCAGAAGGATCTGCTCCATGATCTTTCCGGGCACAGAGGTGAGACTGACTGGCCTGTAGTTCCCTGGTTCCTCCTTCTTACCCTTTCTGAAACTGGGAGCAATGTTTCCCCTTTTCCAGTCTGTGGGGACTGCCCCAGGCTGCCAAGACTTCTGGAATATAATAGAGAGGGGTTTAGCAACCTCATCTGCCAGTTCTCTCAGCACCCATGGGTGTATCCCATCGGGTCCCATGGACTTGAACACTTTCAAGTTCTTCAGGTGATCACGAACCTGATCTTCACTTACGATGGGCAGCTCTTCATCCCCGTCCCTGGCATCGTCTTCCATGACACCAGGAGTGTGGCTGGAGGCCCTTGCAGTGAAGACTGAGGTAAAGAAGTGATTGAGTACCTCAGCCTTTTCCACATCACTTGTGACCAATTCACCAGTTTCCTTTCTGACGGGGCCCACACCTTCCCTAGTCTTCTTCTTGCCATTAATATACCTGTAGAAATTCTTAGTGCTCCCTTTAACCTCCCTGGCTAGATTCAGTTCAAACTCTGCTTTGGCTTTCCTAACCAGGCCTCCTGCTGCTCGGGCAGCTTCCTTATATCCCCCCTGCTCTATCTGTCCTTCCCTCCACTTCCTGTAGAGTTTCTTTTTAAGTGATAGTGTGTCCAGTAGCTCCTTGTTCATCCAGGCAGGCCTCCTAGCATTCTTTCCTGCTTTTCTCTTTGTTGGTATACATAGCTCCTGGACACAGAGGAGGTGGTCCTTGAATACTGAGCAGCTGTCCTGGGTCCCTCTTCCCTCCAGGGCTTTGTCCCACAACACTTTGGCTAGCAGATCCCTGAAGCGATCAAAGTCTGCACGCCTAAAATCTGGGGTTGTAAGCTTAGAATAGGTCCTCCTGATTGCCCTGAGGAGATTAAATTCAACTGCTTCATGGTCACTGCAGCCAAGGCTGTCTCTGAGCCTCACATTGGTTACCAGCCCTTCCCTGTTGGTGAGAACAAGGTCCAGCGTAACTTCCCCTGGTGCAGCTTTAGACTGTGTCCTCTTGTCCTGGTGCTGGTTACCTGGGAGAAGAGACCAGCCCCCACCTGGCTACAACCTCCCTTCAGGTAGTTGTAGACAGCAATAAGGTCTGCCCTGAGTCTCCTCTTCCCCGGGCTAAGCAACCCCAGCTCCCTCAGCCTCTCCTCATAGGGCTTGTGCTCCAAACCCCTCATCAACTTTGTTGCCCTTCTCTGGACATGTTCCAGAAAGTCAACATCTTTCCTAAACTGAGGGGCCCAGAACTGGACACAGTACTCAAGGTGTGGCCTAACCAGTGCTGAGTACAGGGGGAGGATGACCTCCCTGCTCTTGCTGGCCACACTGTTCCTGATACAGGCCAGGATGACACTGGCCTTCTTGGCCACCTGGGCACAAATGGTGTTGGCCAGAGGGGTAGAGTGCTCCGATCTCCAGGAAAGTGTCCTTGGAAAAACAATTTCTCACTCACTCTATTATTCTGCTCTGTGGACCATGAGACAAAGAGAGAGACATGTCTGCTGACTTTGGAAACTACAGACAAAACCACTGAAGAAAAAGATTTGTATTCCTCTGTGCCCACAATGCTGCACAGCAAAATGGGAGCAGGAGCTGAAGCCTGCTGTGGTTTTCATGGCAACAGCCCAACTGCTAACAGGAGCAACTTCATAGGGTGCTGAGTCCTTCCTGCTCCTACTAATGTCATGAGCATGAACAATGCTCAGCAGGTTTGCTGCCATGCAAAGTGACACTGAGGATGTGCCTAGCTGTAAAGTTCATCTGTGTAATCCCATTGCTGCCATAAGGGAAAGGGCAGACTGCTGCTGGAGCAAAAGCAGAGGCATGCTGCAAGCTGGAGGCCGGAATGCTGAGGGGGTGGGGTGGTGTGTGGAGGGGTAGAGCTTCTAAATTGAGCACATCTGCTCTGCAAGTAGCCCAGAAGCATAAATATTGAATATCATATTTCCAGCTCCTGCTCAAGGTGTGACAGGATCTTAGAAGAAATAAACAGGGGGCTTGGAAATATGCAGAAGGAAAAAGTGCTACAGAAGAAACATTTAGGTCTAAATGAGTTTGAAGAAATAATTCAAAGATACAGAGATACTGATTTCCTGCTGGAAGCCAGTCCCTTGCAAAGAGCAAAAATAACATGGAGAAAAATTGGAAAATAAGGCAGATGTCATAAAATAAAGTATTCATGAAGACCACAGAAAGGACTATTTGGACAGTCAGATCACAGCAGATTGAACTGGATGGCACACAACCAGGGGCCTGACTTTGCAAAGCACCAAGTGCCTCCTACAAGGAGTGCTGTGTGGTTTGTACTGCAGGTAGTCAGAAAACCAGCATGGTTTATTTTTTTCTTCTCTGTGAAATTTCTGTGATGAGAACAAGGAAAGCAAAGCTGCTTACCTCCATGTCTTGCACAACAAACGTTAAGATTTTAGTTACTTTGGCTAAAAATCAAATCTCTGCTCCTGAGGTGCTGCTACAATAACTTCTGCTCTTGTTAAAGTAAGTGCACAGGGCACATCTCCTGCAGCACCTTGCAGGCACCTCACTGCCTGAGGACCCATCTTCAGTGCCCTGAGGGGTGGATGAGTTGTATGGTGTCTTGAGGGAGCAGTCACTAGAGGCCACGCAGGACACAATACTTCCGTCATACACTGGAGGAGTATTTTGCACACAAAAGCCATTTTGGCAGGAAGAATTTCATTTTGAGAGAAAAGGAAATTAGAAAATGTCTTGGAGTCATCTCAGTTTTCTGCTTTGCATTTCTTTTGTCAGAAAAATTATTTCCTGCTCGACGACAGTTTCAACCCCCTCCGTCCCCTACCCCAAGGCCTGCTCAACGCCTATTAATTTCACAGAAAGCTGGTGGTGCTCAGTCTTTTACAGGACCCGGCCTCACAAACTCCTCCCCCAGAAAACAAAAGCAAAACTGAGCAAACCCAGATGTGCCACACTGCCAACTCCCTGTGAAAGAAAGCAGTGCTCATACTGGCAATCATTGCCTAAGTGTCTAATGTCACAAGGAAACTGCTGGTAGTAGTACAGAAGACAGATGAAGATGGAGATTGGAGTGGTTGAGGATTTTGCATGCCAGAGAAAGTGAGAAACACAAGAGGTGGGCTCTGCTCTGTTGAAAATAGGTCGGAGGACCAAGGTGGCCAGCCAAGACACAAAGAGTAGGCCATGCCTAGCTTGTTGGAGTAAGGCATAGCAGCAGTGTGTGTATGTGTGGAGGAGCTTGGCATTGAAGAGGGAGAGGGACTGCTTTCAGTGGCAGACACGGGGGTGAGCTGGGCATGAGGGTTGTGTGGTAGTGGGACAAAGTAGAGCCATCTTGGGCTGAGGATGGCAGAGAGCCTCCTGGCAGGAGATGCTGGCAGTATGGTCCTTTGTGGGAAGTGGGGAGTATGGGAGGATGAAAAGATGCCTAGGCAAATCCTGGGCTGCCCTCAGGTGTTGTCTGGGAGGTGGGTGGGTGATGACAGAGGTTTTTCCTGGTGCCAGCCACCAGACAGAGCTGGGAAAGGCAGCTCTTGCCAGGAGAAACTGCACAACCTGCCCTGCCACAGAAATCCCCAGCAAAAACACAAGGTGGTTGCTGAGTTTTACTATTATGCTTCCTCTTTGGGAAGGATGGATATTTCCTTCTTCTTCAAACAGTTAGTAAATAATTAAAAGAGAGAGACAAAATACTCTCTAAAGATAACCTAGTCTTCTGTTTCTATGGCAACCTCCTTCCTAAGCCAGAAGCCGTTTTCTTGCATCATGTGACAGAGGGTGAAAGCCCTTTCTGGGGAGAGGCAGGAGTGGTGGCATGACCCTGTTGGGAGGCAAAGGGGAGACATTGTGCACTGCAAAAGGACCATCACAGACCCCAAAGCACAAGAGAAATGAAGACCTTTTTCCTTGCAAGTCACTTCTAGGGACAGATGAGAATAAGCTGAAAGACCATTTATCACAGGGGCTCTAAGTCACCACCATAATCTTTCCCACTGTCTTTTGACCCTTCTTCCCTCCCAGCTACCCCAAGTGCAGGCCATACTTCTGGCATGGCCAAACATCAGAGTAACTTTCACTACTGCACTGGTCTCTGACCTTTCTCCCATTTCTGAGTCAAAATGTTTCACAGACCACAGCTGCCAGGCCAGGTCAGAGTTCCCCCTTCAAGTCCTCTTAATGTAACCCCTGCATGAAGTGCATGAAGTTGTCTGGGATTTGGATGGGTTTTAATCATTCAGGTATTTCTGATAAGCTCTACTCAAAACTTTGGTTTTGAGCCTAAGCTTTGTACAGCCCAAGTTCATTGTTCAGCTCTCAGAGGACTGAAACCTCTCTCCTCTGTGCCCACAGGTGAGTAGGCAGGGGCAATTCACCCAAAGAACCACCAGTGCAAAAAGAGCATTTAGAGACCCTTATTATTGCTTTAATAAATCTGAATCAGCATCCTTTCTGCAAGGACAAGGACCCAGGCCCTCCTGTCCTCGGCCCACAGGCCTGGCTTCCCTGCAGTCGGCGTGCACACTTGCAACACAACAAACACTCCCTTCCAGTGAATAAATCAAGTCCACAATTATCCTTTTCCTGGCTGCGTTCCCATTTGACACACTCTCTGTTTACAAACCCAGTTTGTAAGATGCAGCAGCAGCTTAAAAATCAGACAGGTCACAATAAAACCACAACATCTGTTTTGTGCTGCCCACTTCACAGTGCTTCATATGGCAGCCGGAGAGCTCTGGGAGGGCTGCAGGGAGCCTCACGATATGATGGAAAGAAAGGGACAGGAATTCTCAAGGGTACTCTGAGCACTGCATCAGCCTCCAAACCTCCCTGTCTCCATAGGGTTGCTGTTCTCTCTCTGCAGCCCTTTTCACTCTGTCTTCTACATACCTTAGTGAAACTTCCCTGGGTGTGGTAGATGACATCCAAGATCCTTTGTGACCTCTGGGTGACTGGATTGCCTACCCACCTGCAAACTTAGGAAGGGTACAAAATCTTGGAGTTGCTGCAGGGTGAGATCCAGGCTGGCCTTGGCCAGAAAGGAGACACATGCAGTCATACTGCTGGAGAGGAGAGATATGGTGTCCTGAGTTCTTGATGTAACCACACCAGAAGGGGATCATGTCTGCCCAATTGAATCTTGGATCCTAAGGCAGGCCATGGTTTGAGGAGTCAGTCTGCCCTTGCCTTCCACACCACAGCCCTCCACACTCACACTCCCCTTTCAAGGCAGAGACAAGGAGAGGCAAAGTTCTTCTCACTCACCCCCATTTTCCTGCTGGTGAGCCAGTGAGTCTGGGCACAACACACAGAAGCATCCTTACACTCGTGCACACACAGAGAGACACATTCACACATGCACCAACATTCCCTGCTCTCCATGTCCACAGCTGGCACTGAGCAGGGCTCATCTCTGCTACACTGATGCAAGTCAGGAAAACATCAGAGGACGGAGGTGATGCTGGAGAGGAGGCAGAGCCACCACTGAACCAAAGATAGTCTTGTAGGCTCTTCCCACTGGGACTTGGAACAAGGTAAGCCCTCAGCCAGGGGATTGACTACATTTTGTGTTGTTGAAATCCCCTTTGCTTTTATTTGTCTTGTTTGTTTTTTGGTTTTTTTTTTTTAAATTCTAGGTGTTGTCTTCTTTTAATATATAGCTATAGATACAAAAATAACAGATAGGTTTCTCTAGAGATGATTTTTGCACCTTTGGGCTTCTAAAACAAAACATCACAATTACTGCAAATGAAAGGGGGAAAGTTCAATTTCATCCCCCCCCTTTTTATGTACCCTTCTTCTTCTCCCCTGCCTCTCTCAATTCAAATTTCTCCATGCATCTTGTCTTGTTTGTGTTGTGGTTTTTTTTTACCATAGCAATTTCCTGTCTTTGGAAAACAAAAAGAGAAAGCCAACAAAGCAACAAAAACATGCCATGTAGCCCCCATCTCTTCCTCCCAAGAGCATGCCCGCTGTGTTCACACATTCCGCTCAAAGCGAGGTTTTTCACCTCAAAACGTTTCCCGTGCTGCACGGCTGTTTGCTTTTCCCTGCTGCCGGGGCCAGATTTTCACCTGCTGTACATCAGCGTGAACCCACCTCGAGCCAGAGCTCTGCTGCTTTACACCCACAGAAACACACAATCGAGTTCTGCCAATTTAAGCTCGACCTGAAGATCTAGCCCACAGGTTTTAATGTTTGAAATGGAAGCATGGACAATAGGGAAGTTCCCAGAAACAGGCAAGGCAAACCCCAGATGCTCTTCCTTTGCTGCTCACCCTGCTAAACTCTTCCCCTTGCCCCCCCCCTCCTTCTTGGTGGAGCATCTCCTTCAGCCCCTGTTTGCTTGTTCCTCCTTAGCACTTTCTGAAATTCATAATCTCTCAGTAAAAAAAATAAATAAATCGATCTCTCTATATATGTATATAACTAAACAGCTGCCATGACAGTCACCTGGCTGGAGGGGCTCAACCCTCCCAGCCCCATGGCCTTTTCTTGTCACTATAGTCTCTGCAGTGATGGTCCAGGTCTTGCCCTTGGGCAGGACTGTTCCCGTATTGCTTGCACTCTCCCACGCCTCTGAGGTACGGTACCAGAGTATTTATTCTATATATATATATTTATGTATATATATATATATATATATTTATAAATTTGTTTGCCTGGTTCTTTGTCTTGCAAATCCTTTGGAATTGCTGCTGCTGGGGAGAAGTTAGTGAAACACACCCCCCGTGCCGGCGGCTGAACGCTCCCTCCCTGCACCCCAGGGACCCTCATCTGTTCCTCTTGCTGACTCCATCACCCAGATCCAGCTTGGACGGGAGCGGGGAGCCGCGGTCCCCTGTCCCCAGTCTGCCGGGGACGTCCGGCTTCTCTCCTTCCCCAGGCGAGGAGGTGTCCTTGCACAAGTCCGTCACCCAGGAGGGCATTGAGAGGAAGCCTCGGGGGTCAACGGTGTAGAAGGGCTTGGTGTGGTGGGCGGCGGGGCGGCGGGGCGAGGGGCTGGCATGGAGGCTGCTGGTGCTGCTGCACTTCTTCACCAGCGTCAGCCCCGGCGGTGGAGGCGAGAAAAGGGAGGTAAGCGAGAGGCTGCTCAGGGTCTCCGAGGGCTCGCTGTTGTTGCCACCCCCGCAGGCTGCTGCCCGCCCCCTCCTCGTCCGAGGGGTCCATGGAGTCGTGGTGGGTGCAGCCGGGGCTGGTGCTCCCGCCGCTGCTGTGGCTGCGCTGGTGACAACGAATGCTTCGGAGGCTGAAGAGCCCCCGGCCCCGCAGGCTCCGGCGGCGGGAGGTGGGGGAGAGAGGGACGGCCAGGGGTCTTTGGCTGTCGGCAGTTGGCATGGGGCACAGAGCCACCGGGAGGTCGAGGGTGCATTGAGGAGAGTCGCTGAGGTTGAGGCTGTCCTCCATAGTAGTCTGTAGGCTGCCCGCCGAGCTGCTGCTCCTGCTGTCCAGCGACGTATCGCTCTCGGGGGCCTGGGGAGCAGGAGTGTGAAAACACAGCTCTCAGGAAAGAGGCGGGCAACAGGCGAGAGAATTTGCCCCTTTTTATAATGCGAAAATGAGCCACAAATACAGGAAAAGCTGCAAAGCTCCAATTCTTCTTTCCCTCTCCTCTCTTGGGGAGGGCAGCTATAAACCACCTGCGCAATGCTACAAAGCCCCTTGGGCAAGCTGCACGACAGGTTTTTACTTCTAGGGGAAGGAAGAAAGGTTTTAGTATTTTGAGCTCTGGTGTCATTTCACTCCAGGATGAATCTTCCCCTCCTGTGTGAAATGCTTTGCCAGCGGGAAGGGTGCTCTGCTGGGCTGACCCTGACCACTTGTGCTGCAGGAGGCAGTGGAGCTGAGGCTCCCTGTGAACCTGTCACACAGGCTGCAAGCACATCAAACCCATCAGCTGGACAGAAATCAAGGGACTTCCATACACAGACCTCAGGCTTTCTACCTAAACCTCCTCTCATTAAAAATTGAGCAATGCTAGGGAGAGAAAAGAGGCCTCATGATTCATCTGGCCAGCTCTGGTGGTGGTGATGGTATTTAGGGCAGAAAGGATGGGTACCCTTCCAGCAGGAAGGCAAAATAGCTTTAATTTCCTTGTATCAGAGCTCAGTTAGTGAAGCTGCATTTCTCTTGTTCCTAGGAAATTGGTCTGTGCCATGAGATCATAGTGCAGGGACGCAGCCCTGGGAATGATCCATACAGGACTGGAAGTAGTCTCCTGAACCATAGCCATTCAATACAGTCTCCATCATATCCTCAGAACTTTGCCAGTTTCTCCTTTACAACAGTCCAATACTTTTGTCCCAGTGGTGTGCCAGCTTCAGAGATCATCCTCCTCATGTCTAAGCTTATACCAGAACTTTCAACACCTCAACAACTCCGTGGTCTCAGCTTGAGGCTAAATTTATCCTTGGTGACTTTATGCACATTGGTATTGTACCAACAGTGTCTGTCACACAGAACTAGATAACATATGATTTTATTTTTATTTTTCAGATTGTCTGGAATAGAGTGTCCCTGTACTGCTCAAACAAACTGTTCAGGGAGTACCTTCTAAGAGCAATAACAGGGATCTCTACTGGACCTTCATCTCTGCCTCTTCTGCTCTTCAGAGACACCTGATGTTCCCTCGACACTTTCATTCTTCTCTTTTATTAGCTGCCTTTTCAGAAAGAGAGACCACCTCTCTGGGATGTAAGAGCAGAGGCAGGGGAAAGCAGTGTGCTCAAGAACATGGTGTGTGGATGTGGCATGAAGGGCTGTGGAGGAGGTAAATAGGGAGAAGCCTGTTCCAGCCTAGAAGGGGCATGATCTGGAGTCACAGCATTAAGAGAAGACAAGGAGAATGAGTAGCTGTCATTTATCCCTGGCTCACACTATGGAGGTGTCTGCAACATGACTGGTGCATGGGATCCAGGAGTGAGCTAAAAGGTGATGTGATTTTGTCCTCATGTGGGACTAGCTGTAGCTGTCAAGCTATTTTTTTTTTCAAAGCAGAAGAAGATATGATTTCAAGGGGCAAGAGCAATACAGCATCCCCTTTCTGTACAATCTTCTCCCTAATTCTCTTGCATTCTGCAGTCCACTGTGCACCTCCAACAGATCAGATTGAGGTTATCCAGCCCATGGCCACAGCTGCCTCTCTCTTTCCTCTGCCCTCCTCCGCATTCAACCCCTGTATTTGGGTGTGATGTGAAGATCAAGCTTTGCAATCAGAGGGAATCAGGGGTCCTCACCTGATGAAGAAGTGAACAGTTCACGCTCGGAGATCTCAGTGATGCCCATGAGCCTTGCAGAGAGATCTTGGGAAGGTTGTGTGGACTTGAGACTTTCTCAGGCCCTGTCTGGGTGGCAGAGATGGCTGGGTGGAAAAATTCTGCAGGTACAGGTAACAGAGGGCAAGACACACCTGGAGAAAAAGGGATGGGAGGGACTGACAAAGCAACAGAAGAAAGGGGGAGGAGAACACAAACAAAACAATAAGGCAAAAAAATCCTCTGATTGGATTTGGTGCCTTTGCTGCTGCGTTCTGCTGTCTTACGAGTCCAGTGTGGGGAGGCACATTTAGTAATATACACTCATGGCCTAAAAGCCTCAGACTAGTGTTCACACTGTGAGTCATACTTTCTACACAGGGACCAAAACCTGCATCAGATCTGGAAGATCTAACACAGCTTAGAGTCATAAAGCAACAGCCCAGCTTGCCTTTCCAGATGCTGCTCTCAGGGAATTGCTGAGCTGTAAGGCTTTGATACAACTACATATCACTGCCTGCTCCTTACCCCGTTCCTGAAGGCTGTCAAACTGAAAGCTAATTCTTGGTTAGTGTAACCCTATATCACATTAATTCCACACCTAGTAGGGGGAAGGCAGGAGAAAGGTAGATGAGCTGAGCCAACCCACACACCTGGAGAACGATGAGAGCCATGCTCACCTTTGGTAGTTTCATGTGTTAGCCAAGACTGGACTGAGTTGAAAGGAGTTTTCTCCATTTCACACAGGTAGCTATCTGGGTTTGTAGAGCCATCCTCACTGGATACTGGGAGCAGGCATTCCCCCAGCTCACCTGCCTCATTGGAGTCAGGGCTCTCCTGGCCATCCTGCTGGAAAAAGTAAGTGAGGACAAAGGCTTGTGAAATTTAAAGGCAAATAAGAGAGCAGACTTGTCAAAGCCTCAAGAGGAGTTTTGTGAACTCAGCAGTTCAGACTCTCCTGTGGTGCCAAGTGTAAAATTAATATTGACTAAAAAATCTGGGCACTTCTTTCTGGCCAGAGAGGAGACATTTCAAATTAATGGGAATATTACAGTGTTTCACACCCACTGTCATCTTTCTGAAACCTCCAGCTGTGTCCAGCTCTGGGCCCCTCAATTCAAGAAGGACATTGAGACTCTTGAATGTATTCAGAGAAGGACAATGAGGCTGGTGAGAGGCCTCAAGCACAAGCCCTGCAAGGAGAGGCTAAGGGAGCTAGGATTGTTTAGCCTGGAGAAGAGGAGGCTCAGGGGCGATCTCATTGCTCTCTACAACTACCTGAAGGGAGGTTGTAGCCAGGTGGAGGTTGGTCTCTTCTCCCAGGCAATCAGCACCAGAACAAGAGGACACAGTCTCAAGCTGCAGCAGGGGAAGTTTAGGCTCGAGGTGAGGAGGAAGTTCCTCACTGAGAGAGTTGTTAGCCATTGGAATGTGCTGCCCAGGGAGGTGGTGGAGTCACCATCCCTGGAGGTGTTCAAGAGGGGATTGGATGTGGCATTTGGTGCCATGGTTTAGTAGTCATGAGGTCTTGGGTGACAGGTTGGACTTGATGATCTTTGAGGTCTCTTCCAACCTTATTGATTCTATGCTTCTAAGAGTGGATTCTAAAGGTAGCTTCCAGTTGTCTAAAAGATGTTCACTTTTCCATCCCAAATTCCTAAATACAGGCTCAGAAGAAGTTACTGACAATGGTGAAGAGAACTTTCAAAAACATACATCCCTTTTTTCTCTTTCCCATCCTTCTCCACACTATGTCTCTGTGGAAAAGGTCTTGAGAAGTGATCTGGATTTATATTCCTCATCAGGGATGAGTACAGAGCACTTTGAAAAAGAAGGGGCATACATACAGCACATGGTGCAACACATCCATGACCACCTGGGGCTAACCTTGATCTCCTTAGGACTCAGCTGAGAAGTGTTGCGATTGTCTGACTCATCTCCTAGAAGGATGGAAGAGGACTTGTCTGAGTTGAGGGATAATGCTTCCATTTCAGCCAGCTGGACCTGCAGGAAGGGAAAGGAGCTGTCAGAGGTCATGCCTGACATCCATATTTCAAGCAGTCACACGTGGTGGATAAGTGAGAGCCTGTAGACCCGAGATCAATTTTAGGTTATATTCCTTGGATTTTTCTTGAGCCCAGACCTGGGCTGGGCAGGAGAATCCACTTTTTTTAAGGAAGGTTGAACACATCTGCAAGCAGCCCATGCCAGTCCACGCTCCTCTAGTGTCAGAACTGGAGGAAGGAGTCCTGAATCTGTCCCAGCGATACGGCTAGCACAAGGCCCTGTAAGTAAAGCCGGGTGGGGAGAGGGCTCCCCCAGGCCGGGGACAAGGCAGTCTGCTCTGCTGAGGGATGGATCCCTCTCTCTGAAGGCACCACGGACAGCCCTGCTTAAATGTGAAAGTGCTTTCATTCCAGGGGTAGTCATGCCTCTTGCAGTCCATGCCAGTATCATGCTTTTCATATACTCTTACCTTCATCACTGAAATTCTGTCTCCCTCCAGCTTCCCCTCATCTCTAACCTACCCAAGACCTCAGCTAACATGGTCTCCCGTCCTGCTCTCCACCCCTAAACTCACTGCTCCTGCCCACTCATACGTGTGCTCTCTTGCTTTCTGAAACCAAGTCTGGGCACTCCATCTCTCTCATCCTTGAGCCTCAGCTCTGCTCCAGTCCCACACCTGACCTTGCTTTATCTTTTGTCCTGTTTCATACCACATCTGTGTCCCTCCCATTCTCTTTCTGCTAAGATTTCAATTCCCTTCTGCCTCTTATCTCTTTCCCACAATGCCTGAAAAGCATCTTCCTTTTCTAGCAGCCTAAGCAGTCTCCTGTGCTTGGCTTTCCATCCTTGGTCTCTAGAGTCTCATCCATCCCCACTACCAGCACCTGACTCTTTAGAGCTATATTCTGCCTTTTCTCAATCAGGGCAGATAGTTTCCTGGCCATTTATCTTGTCCTCTCTTGCATTTGTGTTTGCAAGAGGTGGGTACAGCTTTTGTCCTATATGAGCAGGTAGAGCATTGTGAGAGATGACTCCTTCGAGCTGGGGGTTGAGTGGCTTGTGCCAGTACTGGACTGGAAGAAGTCTTCATCCAAGGGATAATGTGAGTAGACAGAATGGGAAACGAAAGTTGGATCTAAATAAAAGCTACAAATGGGCTCCTGACTTGGGGTATTACTCTGACACTGGACCGTTGGTGCCGTTCAAGCACGTACAGAGCCCCAAACCGACAACTGCTACTCAGAGCAGTGACACACCAGAGAGCCCACAACAAAGTGATGTCAAGCACGCTACACAGCCACCAGTCAGCAACTGCTAGTGTAAAGAGAAACAGTCTCCATTTGGTCCCACTTCACGTGCGTGCTCAGCCGTTGCTCGCCTAAGTGCTTCTTACACCAGAACAGCCTTACAGCTGTGCTTGCAGAGACGCCAGCATGAACTGTAGTCGCATCTGTGCCTACCTCCTCCATCCCCAAAAGAGGGTTTCAACAAAAGCCAGAGTAGTCTGCTTCTCACTGAACCACTTGCTTACAAATTTTGACCACCCTGGGATCTACAAAGTGATGAGCGGATAAACTGGGCGAGTGGAGACACCATCCACAGCTGCTCACTGGCAAGCTCCTGCCACTGGCTAAATGCACAATCAGCCACCAATCCACAGATGTCTAACTGTCAGCCAAACCCTAGAGTGATAGGAGGGAGGTGACAAGAGGTAAGCAGTACCAAAAAAAAGGAAGGGAAGTTTTGTTCTCATAGCTTCCATTACCACAGAATGTTTTAAAATCTTCTGACTAAAGATGAGGGCCAAAAACACCCCTATCTGAACATTGCAGTAGTGGGAGAAGGGGCTGTTCACCAGGAGCACAACCCATGAAAACTGCCAGGAACATCAATCTGAGACACTGAAGCATGCACACAAATCCCTCAGAAAGTAACTGGTTGCAGGTAGAACACTTTTAAAACCAGAACTATCCTTTACAAAAATCATTAATTGTATGAATAATTGGTTTGAAAATAAGATACCAGCTGCATAGCTGGGGAAGGCACTGAGCACTTCTACTCAAGGAAGCACGGAGCTTAGCATGTGTTAATAACTCTGGGCATATATTTAAGTGTTGTGTCCATCCACTATGCTCAGCATCTTGATGGGTTAAACTACAAATGAACGTTTCTGGCTGACACGTGATTTCTGGAGGCAGCAAGTGTACTGTTTTTGCTTGAACATACACCTGCTGAATGGGACTAGTTACAAACTGTTTGGCCTGTGTAACTTGCTGTCAGTTCCTTCTGAGATTGTGCATTGTATTCACAGGGAGAACTGTACTTTCAGATATGTTGATCTGCCAGAGTACACTAATGCAATGACTATGTGCATTGCTGGACAAAGCCTAGCTGTGACTCCATGTAGTGGTTTCCTGCTGGAATTTCCTCAGTCTTTCTTACATAGTGAAAGGTGAAGAGAAGCTCATGATCAACCAGGATTTAAAATTCTGAGCTGATTCATATGATCAGAAATAAAAGTTGAAGTTATTCCTGCAGTCATAGGTAATTTCTTTTCATCTTCACATT
Source organism: Picus viridis (assembly GCA_033816785.1). Classification (NCBI taxonomy): domain Eukaryota; kingdom Metazoa; phylum Chordata; class Aves; order Piciformes; family Picidae; genus Picus; species Picus viridis. The sequence goes on along the minus strand of CM066568.1, from coordinate 21,010,146 downwards.
TTAGATGTATTGAAATATCAATTTGGAAAAAGGATGTATGGCTCTCCAACAGCCATTAGAAAATATGATCCAAGAATAGTTCTTTGGCTGTGATTATTCTGTTAAACTCTTTGCTGTGTCTGTGGGTTGCACTTGAAGGTTTTGCTGTGTAGTTTCCTTGCTGAGAAGGTAAGAAAATCTGTTGTTGTTTTTATTCCTAGACAGGATACTGAAGGCTATCTGGACTGTTTTCAGATGTAGCAAACTAGCTGTAAATGACTTAATTTTAGGGTAATCATGTTGAAATGCCTTAGAAAACCTGATCTTCTGAGAAGGCTTGAGCACCAACTGATAAAGACTTACATAAAGCAGTGTTAGGGTTTGAAGCTAGATGCCTTTAAGAACCACAGAGTGGAAGACCTCCAGGAGGTCTAGAATGGTCCCAAGATGGACCTGAAAGTGTAAATTGTTCATTCTATCCCATATTTCTGCTATTCCTTTATAAGCAGGCTGTACTGCCAGCTCTCTCTTTTCTCTCTCCTCCTGGGAAGGCATGAGTTTGTATCAAGCATGGGGGAGGATTTTGGGTCTCACTGCTGCCTTAGGAGGCCTGGGTAATTTTTCATACACAATTTTGGCCTATTTGGGCCTTATGTAGGAGGCATGGGGGTGGGGAGGAGAAAAGAGCACTAAAGCCTGAGTATTAAGGCATAGATAGGGGAGAGGTTTGTCTAGGTATGTAGTAGATAGTATAGATTCATATATTCTGGATTGTTGTATTCTGTATTCTCTCTATATTTTTGAATACAAGTCTGTATTTCTCTCCAGCTCTGTGAGAGCATTTTATTTTGCCCCCTATGGTGTGTGTGTGCAAAATAAGATTCTGTCTTGCTCTTTAAACCGAGGCAGGCAGTAGAAATTGTTGTTCATTGAAAACTAGCAATTGGGCTGCATTAATGCAGCACCCACTTGTGAAGTGTTGCAATACCGATAAACGGCAGCAATGTTAGCATTCTGCTACTTTCAAAAGGGAAGCTGTGGGGACAAGGATTCAGCTGAGAGGCTGAGAAAAACCTACAGCATCAGAGCTAGCCATCTGAAGCCAAACAAAAGGCTGTTTTCCTCCAGTAACGTGTCAATGAGAGCTCTCTTCCCAAGGTTCCTGGTTTCTTTATAGGCAATAGCAACATAGCAAGTCAGTTAGGGGAAGAAGATGGTGAAGATTGCCACTGATGCGCTGATTTACTGTCGGATGAGCCACACTACTGTTACAAGTCTGACCGCAATCACAGCATTTAAATACACTACACCGATTTCAGAAACAAAATCAGTTCTGCTACTCACCTAACTTCTCCCAGACTACTTTGCTCCTGAAATCTCACAACCTGAAAGGACTAGTCACTTAGGAAGTAGTTCTCTAAAGCATCTTCTAACTTTAGAAGCACAAGACCAAGCCATTGATGCCCTGCTTTTAGCAGCAACCCATTTGTCAGCTAACAGGTTCTCCATCAGGAAAGAGACTCTCAGGCTTTCTCAGTGGACCCACTTAGTTTTTGCTCAAACTAATTAACTGGTTTTCACCACAAAAGAATCCTTGCTCACAGATAGGGACTCTATTCAACAAGGCATGTAAGTGTGTGCTTAATTCATCAACCTCAACAGGGATTAAGCAAGCATGTTTGATATTAAGACAAAACCTGTGCTTAAATCTCTTGCCAATTTGCCCCTGAGTGCTGACATCGGGATAAGATTCTTCGAGTCCTCTGTACAACATGAGCTTGAATCTCTGCTTTTCTTGCAGAATTGAACACAAGAGCTGCCAGGATGCCTTTGTAGTCATTTCTCTACAGCTCATTCAGTACCTCCTGACCTGTGTCCTTGCACCTCTCACCATTTCCACCACCTCAAATATCTCTCCGTGGCTAACGAGGGCAGGCCTGTACTAGAGGCAGCATCAGCAATTCATGGCAGAGACAGGTCAACAAGCTCTCTGTCTACACAATCTCCAGCCAGGAGCACGCATCGGATGACCTGCGGGCACGTGAGCGTGGGGGTGCAGGTCTTGGGGGAGAGTCCTCTCACACATCCTCGTACGCAGGTTACCTCTTGCTTGTCATGGTTACACCTCTCGCACATGGCCGGCGAGGAGTAATGATGGAAGACGGAGCCCGATAGGTTATCGATGATCATTAACTCCCCGTCGAAGGAGTCCTTAATAATTAAAGAGACACTGTCCAGCCATAAGTTCTCCTAGGGGACAAGAAAGGGGGAGGATGGGAGAGATCATTTTAAGAATGCCGAGCTTTTTGCTTCAAGGTTTCACGTGAATTTGGGGCTGGGTTCTCCACCCTGACTCATCTGGAGCAGCATCTTGTCCTGCAGGTACTTGCACAGGATTGCTCCTCAGGGTGTGTAACGGTGCCAGATTTCAATGGGAAGAAAAAAAAAAAGAAAAGGAAACAAACAAAAAGGAGGGACTGTCTTCACTTATTGTCAGTGCACCATGGCACCGCTCGTACCTTCCTGTCCAGCTCAGCTGGAGTGCCTCGCTCCTGATCTGTCAGTTCCCACTCTCTTCTCCTGAGCTCTCCTCTAAAATGTCCTCCTGTCACACCTTTATTTGATCTGTTCCACCCCTTCTCTGCTGGCCCTCAGGTTCACCACGATGACAATGAATAGGTCCCACTGCTATCACAGCCTTGTCCCCACATGATTCCACCAACTCAAAAGTCTACTGCTGGAAGCAAACCTCATGCTCTGAGATGGAAAAGTCTGTCTGTTACTGCTAAGCCTCCTGTCATCTAAGCTGCCCATCTTCTCCCCGCAGCTACTTACTGCACTCTGGTTGGTAAGCTCAAAAGCATACTCACCTGTGCTGGAGAGTAACATCTCATGCACAGCCGTCCTTCAGGATCTGTTCTCCCACCACCACCTCCTGTTCCTGTTCCTTTTCCCTGCTCCCTGCGCGACTTGCGGGAGCAGAACCCATGTGCAATTTCCAGCTCAATCTCAGCATCCATCTCTGCATCCTCCTGGGCCTCCTTGTTGCTGTCGTCGAGGTGTTTCATGAGCACAGCTACCACCACATTGATGAGGACAAACTGGGCTGTGAGCACAAAGCTAACAAAGTACAGTGGGGAGATGAACTGCAGGTTGCTGAGGCAGCTCCGGTCATCGTGGCTGCAGTCACGCAAGGTATCCTTGAGGGGAAGTTGGGTTTGAGAGGAAACGATGGAAGGAAGGAAGGACTAAAGTAAGAATACAAGCTTGGCTGCTCTTTCTGTCAAAACCCACTGATGCCAATGGAAAGAGCAAGGCAAACATTTCTGTTGTCCCCACCCCTTCTGGGATCATGACATCCCCAAGGAATATAGGACAGTATCCCATCATACTTCAGTATAAATATGCCCACAGGCATGCATATATATATATATATATATATATATATATAAAAACTGACTTCCAGATCATCACATTGCTGCCACTGCACATGTGAGCAAGAGCAAAAAAAGGCAGTCTAGTACTGCCCTGTGCCATCCAGGCTCAGAAGCACCACATGTGTTCAAAGAACTTCCCCCTCTCCATATGCTTTGAAGGAAGGGTTATTTCAGACTGCCCTGGGAGCCATGCAAATGGGTGCCCCATCCAATGCACCTGCATTCAGCTTTAGTAACAGGCCTTACAACAATAGATATTTCCTCTTAGTCTGGATGGTCTTATTGATTCTCCCAAGGGCAATTTGCACTTTTCTCAGCCAGATGTCTGTAGATAAGCCCAAGGTCTGAGTTACCATGGTTGGGGGAAAGGTCTGGCTCAATCAAGGATATTATCTAGCATCCCCACTCCTGCACTCATTCCCTTTTCTACTCCAAGCACTGCTGAACAGAGCACATATCAGAATTTATTTTTCCCCCAAATAAGGACATCCACAACACTGACGCTCAGTACCTTCATGATTCCATTCCAGTTGTCACCTGTGGACACCTGGAATAGTGTGAGGAAGGCCATCCCGAAGTTCTCAAAGGTGGCATGGCGGCTCATGCCCTCACAGGGGTTCTCATCATTGCAAACTGAAAGGAAGGGGATCGTAGCTATCAGTGGAGGATGTACTGTACACATTCAGATCAACAGGAGGAACTGGAGAAGGGGCCTTCAGGCTTCTTACACTCTGGACACCTCAGGTAATGGCATCAGCACCCTGCCCAAGAGTTGGTTGTTGCCTGGCAACACTGAAAAGTCCCTGGTGGCCCCGCTCCCAGGATATTGGGCAGCATAATTCAGTTGCTCACAATATCCTCCCAACATGCCATTGTGCTTTGTCAATATTCCATGGCAAGGGATATGAATTATCATTCCCTGAGTTTTTCTTGTAATCTTGAAGGCAGTATCAATATAAGCAGTCCAGAAAAAGCAAAAGTTTAAGAATGAAAGAGAAAGCAGAGACTGCTTTTAGGATAATAACTATTTCAAGGGAAATTCCTCTTAAAGGAGGAATAAAGGAGAATATACACCACCAAGTAATTCAGTCCCTTTATTGAATGATTACTGATTCTGAGAAACCTCACATTCCCAGCAGCAGCATGGCTGGCTTGAGACTTACCCAATTTTCCAAAGAGCTCCACTCCAAGAGCAGCATAGATGAAAAACAGGAGCATGAAAAGGAGTCCAAGGTTTCCCACCTGAAAGCAAATGGTGTGGTCAGCCTACCCCAAAGCCTGTTTCATCTCTACAGGCAAGTCTTTCTGTCTTTCACAGCCTGAAGAGAACAGCAGAGAATACCCAATGTACAAATGCAACCAAACAGTTGAGAAATCCCCAGTTGTAACTGGACTTGAAGGATGCTTTTTTCCCCAGATACCTCCACTCCAACACAAGCTCTGGCCAGGGCTGGCTAAAGTGTACAGTTTCTGGGCCAGATGAAGACAAGCACATTGGAGCAGGAGCACAGAAGTTGAAGGCGGTTTGGGTGAGTGAAGGATAAGCTATGGGTTACAGACATAGACATGCCCTGCACTGCTACAAGCCCCACAAAACCACCTAAGTTGCTCATAGTTATGCTCAGGTGAAGAGCACAGCAGCTGTGCTCCATAGAGACTGGGACACCAGTACACAAGCTTCTGTCCTGACCCAGGCAGAGCATGGTGAGGCAAAGCACCAGCTACATGTGAAGGTTACTGCAGGCTTTGTGGAAGGAGTAGGCAGGTGGCAAGTAGGAAGGGTAAAGAGGTACTTGTGAAATGTGGGGAGATGAAGAGAAGAGGAGAGAAGAGAAGAGAAGGCTATGAACAAGTCAAGAGAGAAAGCATCATTTCCTTTGCATCTCCTGAATAATAGGCAAAAAACCTGATTTCTGGGCCTTCAGTAGCTGCTGTTTGGAAACCCCCAATACAAGGACTGCTGCTTCATAGTGCACAAAGGCAGCAGTGCCACCAGCACTCTCAAATCAATGCTTGCCTCGGAATCTCCTGCCAGGTTGTGTGTGAGGAGCAGGAGCAGGCTGAACAGTAACAGAAAATGCCAGTAACAGCACATTGTTGACGGAGCAATAGAAGGCAGGGGAAATGCAGGACCTCACTGGTATATGGGTGCTTTTGGAAAACTGAGTGAGCAGTGTCTGATCTGAATGCATGTTGTCACTGGGCCTTTGTTAGTACCATCCACTTCAGGAGTCTAATTTAGTCATGGCAACTGCTGTGTAATCCAAATTCAGGAGAGAAATAAATGATTCGGCCCACCCACTCCCCATGGCTGCCAGATCCTAGCTCCCTGCATACTCAGGGAAAAAATAATTTCTGATGACTAAATTGGACACCATAGTAAATGCTGTGAACATGCACTTTTGGGTCTGTCTGCAAGCCATTAAGAAGTTAAGAAAACTTAGCTAAGGGCTACATTTCCAAAGGGCTCTTCAAAATGAAAGATCTATTCGCTATTAAGAATCGTTGCAGTCTAACAAATACAGAAAGAGAATTGAAACAGGACAACTGGAGATGCCTTGTATGCCATTAGCAAGCCAAAATCCCTGATGATTATACTCTGGGCACATAAAGTGCAAGGGAAAGGAGAGCTTATTTTAAACTGCTTCTTTCAGCAAAGCTAATAAATCTTGAAGACCAGTATTTCAGATTATTCAACTGTCCCCTGAAGACTCAATGTATGAAATATGGAGACTAAATTCAATCTTCTAACAGTGAAGCTGGGGGACTTGGGCCCTGCTTAAAGTGCACAACTTTAACCATGGAGTAATTTTTTTTAATTTTCTGTTATGTGACTTGATTAAACTAAGCCAACCTGTTACAGAATGAAGTCAATAGGACATGGATTGATCACAGGCTTTGATGCTGGAAGATTTAAGCACTGCTTTTTATTAACCTCCAGGGAATACATAGAGACTGGACCTTTAGACATCTGCCTGTGAGGGGTTTGTGGCAGGTATTAATGAACATCCAAAAAGACCTGACCTACCATCTTAGTTAAGAAAGGAGTTGTAGGTGAGTGGGCGACAGAAAAGGCAGAATTTATGAAGCATGGAAGAAAATACTTGTGGTTTGTGGCTAGGACCACAGCAGGGCTCAGAGGCTTGAACTGAGGTCCCACCTGTGCTTTTTGCCATCCTGAGCAAAACACCACTGCCTGATGACTCTTTCTCCTTTGGCATGCCAAGGATACCAACATTTCCTTTTCTCTTATTTATTCTCTGTATTTTGGGGGTAAAAGCTGAGTCTCACCATATAAGTCCAAATATACTGCAGAGTCCTCTTAGCAAAGGCTTTTAGATACTACTTCAGCCACCTCTTAATATCTGAATGCATTTATCTGGATTTCAGAATAAATATGCCACACACATGCAGATGCTGGATCTGAAGATCTGCTCCACTACAGATTCTTGCCTGGAAAAAAAATCAGCAGTTGTGGCTCCTGCAACAGAAAAGAGCAAGGTGGAAAAAAGCTGCACTGAGCTAACCTTGGTCAGCAGAGCCAGAACTAATAAATGTTACTGGCCCAAGACTGCCTGCTGTAAGAATACCCTTAATCTCAGGTCCATCTGTTGTTCAGTATATCTCAGCCCCCAACTATCTTGGATGATGATATTATTTTGCATCCTACATTTTAATGATGTAATAATAATTATTAGATGAAACCAGAAATTATTATTGTTTAATAAGCAGCATGGATGATCATACAGAGCTCAGGACTCATAAAAATTCACAGTGTTCCCCCTTGCTTTTGTGTCATAATGTTCCTCTAATGCAGATTGACATTTATTGTCACCAATATCAGAAGTAAGCTCCTTGGGTAACTACTCACGCCATTTTCAGATTGATTCTCAGCTCTGCATCAGTCACCAGGACTGTTAGCTGATAAATCAACTGATAGATGCCCATGCATTTTGATATCATGCAACAGAGCTGCCTGCTCGGGGCCTGCCAGCAGAATGATCTGAGGTATGATCAGTAGAGTCACTTGGTGCCATTACTCCTTGCTTAACAATTCTCTCTCAAAGATCTAAAAGGAAGGGGACCAGTCTCCATGACTGCTCATCCATCACAGAGGCTCCTCACAGTGGGCTCGAAGCCTGTGTAAAGCACTGTGTCAGCATCTCACTTGGGAACAGCTGCCACTCACAGCTCATGAAATCCTTCTGTCTGGCTGTCTTGCAGTAGACACTTAACTGCCGGCTGCGTGAGCCACAACAGAGAGCGTTACTGCTTCTCCTGCAGGAGAGGCTCCGAAACACAAAAGGATCCAGGAGGAGAAAAGAAGAGAAAGTAGGAAGTGGGAGGCAGTGGCTAAGATAAGGAGTGATGTGATGTGATATGATATGAGTTTGAGAAAAGGAGATGAGGGGAAAGAGGGCACATGCAGGGAAGGGTAAGAGGGGCAGAGATGCAAAGAGCTCCTTTCTTCATGAAACGGTTGCCAGTCATCACTCTTCCTTTCTATGGAGTGGGGAGAGAGAGAGGAGCTGAGCACTAGCCACAAGCAGTTAGACACCAGATAGACACGATGGGGAAAATATGCCTTTATCCAGGAATCAGGCTTTATTTAATTCATCCGCTGAAGAACCCTTGTGATTGACATGCTAACCTGGACAAGACTTGTCTGAGAACAGCTATACCTCCATGAATGACATGAAAACGTAGGCATCACCTTCAGGCAGTTGCCTGCACAACACAGTAGACACCACCTCTGAGACTCCATGAGAATCAGCCCGTGGGAAAAGGGGTGCAGAAAAGGAGAAGCTTGTCTGTTTTACCTGTGGCAGGGCTTGAACAACTGTATCCAGCAGTGCTCGCATTCCTGTGGCCATCTTCAGAAGCTTCAGGACTGCCACAACAAGCACAAGAGAAGTGTCACTCACACTAAGCTCAGAAGGTCCATCCATTGTGTCAGTCATGACTGGCAGAGATACAGTATTAGATGTCCTGCCTCCCCTTGACCTAGAAAAACTGGATTGTTCCTCTCAGACCTGTCCTCCCTTTTCTCTTTTGATTGTACAACCCCAGTGGTTCTTACTCCTCCAGACCACCTCCTAAATACTCTGTTTCCACCCCTTCTTCTGCTTCTCTTCAACAGTCTGGCCAAGAACTCTCCTTCTCCTAGCAATGTGCATCACAATTCTCCTTCTGCTCTGATTTTTCATTCCATCACTTTCTATTCCTCCAACCTCCATGGTAAGGCAGCTTAGTACATCTGGTCACCACTCGGAAGATTTAATCCTCTCCCTGTGTAAACATCGATCTGCTTGGTGGGCCCTTCTCCGAACACCACTCTCAGACTTTCCCCATAAGAGAGTAATAGGGAAAGCTCAGGTCTCACATGATCAGCAGATTCTCCTGCCCCTTCATCCCCCATTAAAACCACTGCATCTCAATGCTTGGCTAAAGGAAGCCAGAAAACCTTAGACTCTAGGCTTTCCTTCGTCACATCCCCTGCTACTCTCCCAGGGCTAGGTACAAGCAGAGCTGGTGACTGTACAGCCACAGATCAGTGAGTCATGGCACCAAGTCCCACTCCATGTCCACCTACACCCCCTGCCCCTAACCAACTTCTCTCTCACCCCGGGCAATACGCAGCACCCTCATGATCCGGATGATGGTGGGGTTAATTGGGAGAGCAGCATTGATTTCAATCTCTTCCAATGTGATGCCCATGACAGAGAGGAGCACAATGGCCAGATCTAGCTGGTTCCACCTTAAGAAGATAAATTGAAGAGAATAAAAGATGAAGGAGTTCTTCCATTTCCCTGTAAAAGAAAGTCAATTGCCTCCACTTCAACCTAAGTATTTCTCTATGTATGAGTTCAAGGCCCCAGTCTGAGTCAGTCTATATGGGCATTCGCAGACAGAGATTCACTGCACACACCCTGAGCAGCCAGAGGCAAGCCAGGCTGATCTGAAAGCGTGGAGCTGTGTTACTATGGTGCTATGCTTTGACTAATGGGCTCAGCTTTTTACAGCCTTACTACTTCAAGTCAGCTTCCTTATAAAAGTTCTGCTTCAGCATGCTCCCCGTTTGCCTCAAGGGCAGGGAAACAGCAGCTTTCTCTAACCCCACCTCACCTGCTTTCTAACCTAACCAGCAAACGCCAACCAAGAGCTAATTTTTGGACAACTACTGCTTAGGTATTGCAGCTTATGCAGTCTGAGGCTAGGTCCATGCTGTGCAGAACTGGGAGGCAGTCCTGGCACTCTGCTACCACCTCACACACAAGATAGGAATCTATGCTCGAAACCTCCAGCCCAAGCCCAATTGTCCCACAGCTACTGTTGACAATGACCCTCTGCTCACCTGTCTTTGAAGAATCGCCGCAGGCCAAACGCCACTAGCTTGAGGACTGCCTCCAACACAAAGACAGTGGTGAACAGGTAGTTGCAGTACTTGAGGGCGGTCTCCAGGGACTGCCAGCAGAAAGAGAGGTTACAGAATTGAGGCAAAAGCAACATCAAAAAGCACATGACCTGTTAGGAGACTCTCTTGAGTGCCAGGAATTCACATGAAGGTGAGGGAAGCTGCCCCATGCTCCCACCTACTTGAATGTGAAGGCTGCCTGCTAAGGGGAACCACCAGCCGACCCCTCTGCCCCATGCGGCTCTCAGGATCAGTTACTGCTTTTTCTTCTGCACTACTCAGCGTTATGGAGAGGAGGAGGTTATTGCAAGAAGACTCCACCAAGTACTGTCAGCCTCCTCTTCAGCCAGTGGTCCATACCACCTTAGTGCCACCATGTTAATGGCACTGGCCTAGCTATCCAGCAGGAGTGAGGCACAAAGATTGCTCCAGTTGTGGATGTATGTCTCCCCCGATAGGAGGAAACCCTCTGTGCCGTGGTGAGGAGCAGGCATGTATCATATCAATTAGCTGTTGGGCTTCTGGTTCTTTTATGTGCTGCCCCTTCCGCATCACCAAGGACCAGTGTGAGCAGTGAGTAGAATTTAGGGGTACTTTGTGTTGGAAGGGTTCAAAGTGCTTTTACAAGATTCTTTAGCAGAGCCTGACATCAGGCTGGCACAGTTGGACCTGCATTCCAGGGAAAGGAGCTGAGGAGCAAGAAAAAGAGTGACTTGTTTAGGAACAAAGGCCTAACATGAGGAAGATGACAGATAAAGGTCAAGAATCTCTGCAGAGTAAAACTGGGCACCATCAAGGGCAAGATCAAAGATGAGCAGTGGGGCAGTTGCTCTCTACAACTACCTGAAAGGTGGCTGTAACCAGGAAGAGGTTGGTCTCTTCTCCCAGGCAATCAGCACCAGAACAAGAGGACACAGTCTCAAGCTGTGACAGGGGAAGTTTAGGCTCGAGGTGAGGCAAAAGTTCTTCACTGAGAGAGTCGTTCGCCATTGGAACGGGCTGCCCAGGGAGGTGGTGGAGTCACCGTCCCTGGAGGTGTTCAAGAGGGCACTGGACGTGGCACTTGGTGCCATGGTCTAGTCATGAGGTCTTGTGTGACAGGTTGGACTTGATGATCTTTGAGGGCTCTTCCAACCTTGGTGATACTGTGATACTGTGAAGATGGGGCAAGAAACAGTGGAGCATGGCTGTGGATTTGAATGAGGACAGACAGATTCAGTTCCTGATCAAAGCCTGAGCTACCTTGGACAGCATCTGCTTAGGCATCAGAGTTATCACCTAAATCAAAGGTCTCCTAAAGAGAAGACTAAAATACCACCAAGCAGATGTCATGATGAATGCTACATATGAAGGCAGAAAGCTCATTTGGTATGTGCAGCATACATTTTTCCATCAAAGGCATCTAGAGCTTTGCCAGGAACACATTGGACTTCCCCTATCAATATATAAAACTAATATGGCCTGTAAAGCCCTTTGCCCTCTGCAGCTAAGAGAGGCTCTGCTCAGCACTTTGGTCCTGCAGCTTATCTTATGGAAAAAAGGTGGCTCAGTAAAAACACTACACCCAGTGACACAGAACCAGCCACTCCAGTCCTTTCAGCTCAGGCCATATGTCAGGGGAATTGGACTGGCATTTAGAAATCTGATACAAAGCCTGAAGTTCCCAGGACACTGCTGCTCCCACCACTGTTAGTATCTGTAGATACAGGCAGCAAAATTTGGGTGACCCAGATATACACTTAATAATATAAAGCATAGACATTTAATTACACAACGCTCTCTAGGGGCCTGACTCTTGCTTAGTTGCATTATCTCTGTTGATTTTAAAGGATAACCAGTGTCTGAGCAGGGCAGAACAAGAGGACACAGTCTTGAGCTGCACCACGGGGGGTTTAGGCTGGATGTTAGGAAGAAGTTCTTCATAGAAAGAGTAATTGAGAGTAATTGGCTATTGGAATGGGCTGCCCAGGGAGGTGGTGGAGTCACCATCACTGGAGGTGTTTAGGAAAAGACTGGATGGGGTGCTTGGTGCCATGGTTTAGTTGATTAGATAGTGTTGGATGATAGGTTGGACTCAATGATTTTAAAGGTCTCTTCCAACCTGGTTAATTCCATTCCATTCCATTCCATTCCATTCCATTCCATTCCATTCCATTCCATTCCATTCCATTCCATTCCATTCCATTCCATTCCATTCCATTCCATTCCACCTTACCTTTCTGGATATATATGAAATGCTTTCCATGACTTTGCCTATTACATTAAATCTTGCAACACTTTAATGGTATTTTTTAGAGACTACCCTTCTGGATATGTAAAGCTCTTTCCATAACTTTGCCTATTACATTAAGTCTTGCAACACTTTCAGGGTATTTTTTTAGAGCCACTCCAGTGTCCTACCTATGCTGATGGGCAGCAGACATCAGAAAGCTGGAGCGAAGTAACATAACGACTAGAAGCAGGGCTTATCTCCATGATCTCACTCACCACAGGCTGGTTGTAGTGCTCCAAGGACATAGTGACCACGTTGAGGCAGATGATGAAAGTGATGAAGATGTCCAGATAGTGGCTGGTGCAGACCGAATGAATAAGGAGGCGAATGGGGCAGTAGGTAGCATAGTACGGCAAACGCTGCGCCTCTTCAGTGGAAAGAGGGAGATGGGCAGTTAGGAAGAGATTGGAAGAAAGAGAGAAATGGGTAAGAAACGCTGAGGAAGGAGCAGGCACAAGAGTGGTGTTAAGTGTTGAAAGAAAAAGGAATGAAGATGGGAGAAAAAATAGAAAAGGATAAGTAAAAGGTAGGGAGAATAGGGAAGGTTAAAAAAACCAAACGAACAAAAAGAAGATGACAAAAAAGAAGAAAGTAGAAGTGTGTGTGTGTGGGGGGTGGAAATACAGAAAAAAGACAAGGGAAGAAATGCTAGAAAGAAAATCTGTTAGTCTATGTTTGTGGGAATGGTGCTAAATCAGCATTTCATGCCTCAACAAATTAAGATCACAAATTATAATAAGGGAGCAGATGGTTCTAGGAGAGGCCCTGGGGTGTCACAGGAGAGAAGGGAAAAACTGGAGCAGAGGAAGGGAAAATGTGCCCACAGGCTGTGAATGGAAGAAAACTATCAGTCTGGGGTAGTAGGGATGATGGGATGATAAGCAGGGGCAAGTATGCTTTTGGATTTTTTGTCTAAAGGTAATACAGAATAGGATGGAAACATGGGGAAGAGAGCTTGCTCACCCAAGGAGTGACACTGAAAGCCAGGAACAAAACACAGAGGTCTTTCTCCACCCCCCCCCCAAACCCCTCCCTCCCCTTCTTATTTAAATTTGGATTTAAACACCAAGGATGGTCTGTCCAGGTCTTCCCACAAATACCAGCTTGGTAACGGGAAGCCCAAGTAGGACCGACCCAAGCCCAAGAGGTGTACCAGCACGTGCTTGTCCTGCCACAACCAGAGCACACACAGGGGTATCCTTGGTACGTATTTTCTCCCAAGGGGCAGGGTGCCAAAACCCCAGTGGCTCCCTGAGCCACAGCAGACCTCATCAGCCACCCCTTTTCCCCAGACTGCCTCAGTGAGGTGCGAAGCAACATGGCAGTGGCACAGGGAGGAAGGCTGAGAGCACAGCCACAGGCGATGCATTTCAGAGGCTGGTCCATCAGGAAACAAAAAGCAGAGGAGAAGGTTTGGTTTTGTTTTGTTTTTCTTCCAGAAAACCTTAGCCTATGAACCAACCAAACACTTAGGCTGTGCCTTACTCCTTCTCTTCTTCTCCAGGCGGCGTAGGCGCTTCTCCTCCCGCCGGCGTGCCTCCTCAGCCTCCTGGTGCTGACGGCACTTGTGGAAGTTCTCCACCACGACCCCCACAAACATGTTGAGCACAAAGAAGCTGACTATGAGAAGGAAGGAGATGAAGTAGAGGAGCATCCAGGGGTTGTTGTTGGTTACTGGCTGGAAGAGAGGGAGAACAAAGATGTCTGGATGTGAGGCAGTATGGAAATTACCAGGGTGGGGCCTGCCGTGGGGATTGACTGCTGGGAAGGTGAGAAAGCGTTATGGAAATCAGGAGTGGGCTGGGAAGAGATGGTGCTACAGGCAAGGCAGCTGGTGGTCAGTTGGCTTTCAGCATCAGCTAGCAATTGTTAGAGTGGGTGGGAATCAAGTGCAAGGGTCTGCTTCCAAAGAGTCATCTGCAGTTCAGGCACAACCCCAGCTGCAGGTCAAGTACAACATCAGCATGTGGTAAAATGGATGGCCCAGGCACCAGGAACAGCTTTGGCTTGAGGGCAAGTAGGGAACACATCCACACAGCACCAAAATGGCACTGAGATGGGAGTAAACATGTCATTCAGGAGAGAAAGGAAGCCCTGACTGCATCTCCTGACAAACACCTACAAAGCCACCAGTGGCACAGATGCACATCCCTGCACGGACCAGGCATGACCCTGACCCCTTGCAAATAGGTGAGCAAAGGATTCAGAAGGGCCTTGCAAGGGACTTTTGGTATGAGTGGTATATCTGAAGCAGGACACTAAAGCCTGCTTCTGTCTTTCTAGCCTGAAGAAAGCGGGAAAAGTCCTTTCACAAGAAAGTTTTTGTACCTGCTGGTCAACAGCCACAGCATCTAGTCCATTATACATAATATTGACCCAGCCATCCTTGGAAGCCAGAACAAAGAGGGACATCAGAGCCTGCAATACACAAAGCAAAGCAGATGTGGAGCAGGTGCATCTGGCAGGCTGGGAGAAAAGAAAAGAAAAAAAAATGTGGGTTTGTGCTCTAACAAACACAGCACTGAAATCCTCTTCCTGCCTGTGTTTCTACACACATCAAAACCTGCTCCTTCCCCTGTGGAGGAGAGGGAGGGGGGCACAGGAAGCTATGTGCAGCCAGACACACCAGAGGAAAGAGGTTGTGAAGAACATCTGCTTTGCAGCAGGAGGAAAAATGGAAATCAAGCTCTCTGCTGCCACCACTTTTCTTTCCCCCACAGCCTCTAAGCATCATTCTGATACCAATCCACTAGTGACACAGCTTCTGCCAGATAAGTGCCCCTCCTGGACCAGGGACCAGGCACTGCATCTGTGCATGTATAGGAGAAGACAAACCCTGTGCTGGGTTCCCATCAGAGACAGGGGCTGTAGGCAGACTCACCTGTCCCAGGTTGTCAAAGTTATACTTGTGGTGCACCCACTTGTAGTTGGCAGCCACACAGTCAGACCGGTTGGTGATGTTCCTGATGTCGACCCCCAGACAGTGGTAGAACTTGCCCTTGAAGAGCTGCAGAAAGGAAGTGATCCCATCAGCCCTGTTCCCCACTGGGGTCTCCATGTTCCCTGGGCTAGTGAAGAAGCTCTCGAGATGGTGAGTGGGCTGCAGGGCTGCAAGTCAGGTGGAACACGACGGGTAGGGAAGACCACCAATGCAACAGAGCACAGGCTCAAACACTGATGAAGAGCCAGAACCACCCACATAAACCCACACCTGGCCTTTCAGCCTCCTCCATTGCCCCAGGCCAGCAGTGACTCCAAGTCCTTACTCTCTGACAGCCTTTAGGGCAGCCTTTCTGAGTAGAATTAGAGTCACTGGCCCTAAAGGAAAAACATCCTCTATTTAGCCCTCAAAAGTAGTCTCCTTTTCTGGCTTCCCAGTTACGGAAAGGACTGATGGGAAAAGATCTCATCTGAGGGTAAAGAACCAGAAAAAACCATCCCCTGATTCTCAGATATTTTGTTGTTTTGTTGTTTTTTTTTCCCTCTCCACAAAGCTGCACTGCACTGCTGGGGCTCTTCTGCCCAGGGCTCCTTTCCCCATATGGAAGGTACTGGATTGTGCATTTGTACAGATGCATCAGAGCAGACTAAGTATAGCACATTGCCTGAGATGGAAGTAACGCCCACACCCTCGCTCCTCTGCAATGCAACAGCCAAAAATAAAGAGGATTAAATAAATTTTCAAAAGAATGAAAAAAAGAAAAAAAAAGGTTGTGGGTGGATTTAGGGCTCAGAGTGTGGTGGAGAAGCAGAGCTGACGGGAGGCAGGGTTCACCTACTTGCCCTTGTGGTGTGTTGTGGACATGCCCAGTGAGCCCTGTGCCACACCAGCCCTGAGCTCTCCCTATACAACATAGCTCTCCCAAACCCTGATCCAGCTCCTGCCAGGTGTGAGCATTACTTCCTACCTCACATACCCAGCTCAGCAATTCACTGAGCACCTGGCTGGCCCTGCCAAAGGCTGCAGGAATATTATGGTGGGATATAGCTCATGAAGGAGGGCAAGTTCAGAGATATTCCTGGCTTGCCTGTTCATCCTGCTTAGCTTGGTTACCTCTGCCTGTTGTAGCATCTGGGGGCATAGGTGTCCATGGCAGGGTGGCATCACAGAGGCTGCTTCATGGGCAGTAGCAACCTACCTGCACACCTAGGATGCCAAAGATGATGAAGAAAGCACAGCAGATGAGCACAATGTTTCCTATGGGCTTGAGGGAAGAAATGAGTGTCTCCACCACCAGCTTCAGGCCAGGGGCTCGGCTGATGACCCTGGAAAGGAAGGAAGGGGAGGGATAACCAAAGGGACAGGGCAGGGATGTTTGGCTTAACTAGCCATTTTCAGTTGCAGCAGTCCCCTGCTCTGCCTGTGCAGTGACTCATCAGTGGAGATCAAAAAGGCTCTTCTGTCCCATGGGCTGGTTGTCTGATGAGGTACCTCCAGAGACATATGGCTAAGGGGAACCTTCCTGTGGCTTATGGCCTGGCTTTGGCACAGCAGGATCTGACTCTGGGACTCTTCCTGGAGGGGCTGGTGGGAAGAGGGGGCCAAGCAGGGCTCAGCGGGGCTCTAACCGGAGGGGACGCAAAGTGCGCAGCAGCCGGAGGACTCGCAGCACCCCGAGGATTTTGGCACCGCCAGCAGAGGCCACCGAGACCACAATGTCGATGAGAGATACAAAGACCAAGAAGCCATCCAAGACGTTCCAGCTGCTGCGGAGATAAGCCTGGTCCCCAAAATACAGGCCCAGAGAGACCACCTGCAAGAAAGGGGAGATGAGAAGGGGTTAAATGGCTCCTCTGCATGTTGCCCGATACAGGCAGCTATGGAGAAAGAGGGATGATGGGGAAAAGTTATCAACTCCACTTGACACTGAAGTGTTATCTCATCATCTTTTCCTTTCACCTGGAAAGCTATGAAAGAAAATGTCTTTGGGGAAATTGGTGTAACAGAACTCCAGAAATAACAGGGCCATGGTGTGTCCTCACCTTTCCTTTGATTCCCTGATCAACAGGCCTCTGTAGAGAACATGCAGGAAATCACTTCCTGCCATATCACAGACCTGGGGCAAATCACTCAAGCCAGAGAGCAGCTGGGAGATCAAATTGGGCACTGAACCCTGTATTTTGGGGCTTAAGGGGGTGCTTCGATTTTCAGCAGTTCTCAACACTAGCAGGTGCTACAGAAATAACTGGACTTGAGGAAAGCTGAACACCCTGCAAATCAAGGCCACAATTCAGGTGTGAAATTTAGGTGTTTAACTTCAGGCGTCCACTTTTAGGACTCTCTTCCAGTCACAAGAGGGGAAGACCAAGATTTCCCTATTGTTGCAAAGTACTTAGGCACATATTGATTAATTATCTCAACCAAGAAATGTGTTATTCAAATTGTTGTCATTTCTCCTATCCTTGTTTCAGGAGAAAGGGAAGGGACATTTGACATCATCACAAAATCCACACCTCCTGGATACTAAGATTTCTTTGGATTTAAAGCCTAGGATAAACAACCCCTCAATGCCTAACGGGGGACTCATACCCAGGCAGCATCTGCCTTTATCAAGGCAGAGGGAAGGCAGAGGGCACACTGAAAAGCTGGAGACTTTAGAAGGGTTCTGGGCAAGCATGAACCATGTTGTGTTTCTGACACTGGGAAGAGGCTCTGAGCTGTTAATCTCCAGTAACTCACCTTCAGTGTCATCTCAGCTACAAAAATTGCTGTGAATATGTAGTTGGACACAGTGAGAAAGATCCTCTCCTAAAAAATAAAAATAAAGAAAAGCCTTAAATATATCTTGATTTCTTGTTACTCTGCCAAATTCCTCTGATGAACTTGATATCTTTTGCTTTCCTGTGAAGGGTCTGCAAGTTGGGGAAATAAGAGAGGTGCCTTTGGAAAAGGTCGGTGCCAAGCAACTTTTAGCTCATACACTGTCTCAGTCCTGTGCCATAGCTCCCACACAACTCTGCAAGAGCACAAATTCAGTTTCAAGATGTTTTCTGCCCTGTTCTGCCAGTACTGCTCAGTCCTGCCTTGCTGCACTGACCTGGAACTTCTTCCTGAAGGGCTGCTGGGCACTGACTGCTGGACGGTGTGTAAGTGCAGTAGAGTCCAGGGATCAGCTATGGCTAAGGCAGATATGCAGACAAAGCCATTTCACTTGTCAGCTTGAGCCACATCCAAGATAGCTCAAAAGCAGCATACATGGATGGTGACATGCCATTCCTACAGAATGGAAGTTAATTCTGTCTCTCAGTTTATAGTCCCTGTCCCTTTTGTCAGTCATCTCTTGACTGCAGGTGCCTGGGGGACTCTCTTGTTCCCCAAGAGGGAAGGAACTAGGATTACTGTATTATAAAGTGGGTTACCCCATTTTAAGACCCTGCAGGAGAAGAGCAAACTGTGTTAATCACTAATACTTGGGCATTAAAATAGATGAGTGGGAGCTGATGTTTAATGCTTAAGTTTTTCTAGAGGTCCTAGCAGTGCCAGGACCACTAGAGGTTGTGATAAAAAGTAAGTGGGAGGAAATGGTGCTCACCGTGCTTCTGTGTTCAATCTGTGGTCTCTCCAGGGCAATGGTGATGCAGTTGAGGAAGATGAAGGCCAGCACAACATGGTCAAAGAGTTTGTGAGCTATGATGGTTTGGCAGAGGAGGCGAAACCTGCAAGAGATTTCCAGTAGGCACCTGTGGTTTTGGCAGAGCAAGGTTAGGAGCTATGAGGACAGAGAGTGGAGAGGTCTGGCCAAAACTGAGCTCTCATGCAGCAGCATTTCTATCACTTATAGTATTGTTCCTTGCCATGGCAACACCCCAGAGTGGCCTACAGTCACACAGGGAGCATGGAGCAGACCAAGGGCAGAGCAAGTAGCTGAACCTTCATCCACTGCCAGTGCCAGAATGGCATCCTAACCACTGTGGCTCTGTGCTCCTCTCTTGCTCTGTAGAGAAGAGACTGAATTTCAGTTTTCATCCCAAACTCACACTGTGTCGACTCAGGGCAAAGAGGCCACATGCCTGAGGAGAGGCAGGTAAGTTGGCAGGCAAGGTGACCACACTTACATCTGCTCTGAAAGACACTGCCTGTGAGCAGAGGTGTCACACAGAGAAAAAAGCTCGCCCTCATGAATTATAACAAAACCCTTTTCAAGGGGTGATGCACAGGGGTGAGAACACCACGGGGCATATGGACTCCTAGTGGAAAGACCCCCTCCAGCAGGAAGAGTTTAGCTTTTTTTTTCTCTTTCTTTCTTCTAGGCAAGAAGAATTCAGACTTTACCCTAAAAGGTGTGATAAGACTGCTGATAAGTTGGTACTGGGACTGAAAATGAAAATGTTCTAGTATCAGGGGAGGAAATATCAGTATTATGGAGCTGTTAATAATACATTCCTCCTTCTGGGTTAATGTTAGTATTCCCTGCCTTGCTTTGCTATAAATATTTATGATTATACAAAAAAGAAATGGGATGCTCCAAAGGGAGGGAAAATCACAATAGTGGTTTAGGATTCTTATCCTTCCTTCCTTCCATCTCCAGAATCAAGCAAGAGTTGTTTGGCTGTAGAGAGAACATGCAGAAGAAAAACCACATGCCCAGCTAGTAAGTTTAAATTTGTAGCCCAACACACAGCTCAGGGGTGTGGCCATGACAGCACCAGAATCTGCCCCAACTTCCCAACCCTCTCATGGCAAAGGTGCACAAACCTGTTTTGTGGAGAGAAGAGATATATGGACCAGTCCTCCCGTATTTCACACCAGTCTGGCTTGTAGACTTCCATCATCTTCCGGATGCGAAAGCACAGGCTCTGGAGGGACACAGCAGAAGCAAATGGCACTGGTTACCTTCCCACTTGCCTGAGAGAAGGACTCTTCCTTTCACATCTGACCCCAAAACAACACTACCTGCAGGTTGGTCTGTTTGCCTTTCTTTAAGCCACTGAATAGGGAAGTGGGCTCAAAGAGCAAAAAAAAAAACAATGAAAAATAGCTAGATGCTGTTTTGCCTGGGCCTTTTGACTGCTTGGCATCTGTTTTCCCTCTCAGATCATTACAAATTAAACTGCTCGTGTCCTTTCTGGAACAGAATGTTGTCCATGATGCTTTCTCAGAGTGGTTACTTGAAGACAGTGTTTTCTCACTACCTCAGCTAAATGAGAAGCCAAGACAAGAAGGCCTTCAATTGACACTCAGGCTTGGGAGTGACTTAATTTCACACAGCATACATGTCTGTTCAGATTTCTGCTCATCCTTCCTCCAATTTTTCCACCCTTTCATGTGCTCACAGATTGGGCATTGCAGTCTCCCAGGCTGGCACTGCAGACCTTGCCTCATTTCTTGTGCCTGTGTTTCCTGCTCTGATCTGCTGATCTTTCCATGCAAAGCTCTTGCTGCTCACACAGCCTGACCTTTCATAACCTTTAGAAACCACTGCTTGCACTGCTCTGAAATAACACCCCTGAATGACCACACACATGCCCCACATCTTTTCTCCTACCATCCACCTGCACAACAGCCTTGCAGGCAGTCCCATCTGCATTTAGTGTGGTCCCCCAGTTATATTTAAAACATTTCAGCAAGCTGTCACATCCACACAGCAGGGAAACAAACTTTGGGACTGCCCTAGGTGCCCCTGCTTTGGCAGGGGGGCTGGACTTGATGATCTCTGCAGGTCCCTCCCAACCCCTACCATTCCATGATGTGAGGTTTCCCACAGCACTGCGGTGTAACCTCAGGTTCCCTCCACCAGGTGCTCACATAATCTATTTCTTCATCATCCTCTCCCCGTTCCTTGCGGTTGTTCATCTTTGGGAAGATCTCCTTGGAAATGCTGGGCATTTTGCCGTTGCAGTCTTGATGTTCACTGGTCCCAGGTACTGTTCCCAGCTTACAAGTCCCTCTGTGACTGGATGGGACCGAGGCCAGCTCTAACAGGTCAGAGGAGCCTTTGTTGTCCAGGGAGAGCGTCCGGCGGTGATGGAACACCCTTCCTGTCCCGTCTGGCTCCCCATCCGCTGCCCTGTGCCCTTCCCCAGACAGAAGGGACTCGTGCTCAGCAGAGGGAGGTTTATGCTTCAGGCTGTGCCCCCGGGCCAGGCTGTTCCAGCTGGAGCGACGGCTCCCCCAGGCTCCACTGCGGCCCCAGGCACCATAGTGGGAACTGCGGGAGCTGGACTGTAAGAGAGAGGAGAGCTTAGCAACTCTGGGCACAAGGAGGGACCATGAGATCCTCTTTCAGATCCCTGGGGAGCTTGCCAGTTTTCAGCCACTGAGGAAGTTGCATGATGGAATTTAGCAGCAATCTCTGCGCATCTGACAATAAATTGATAGTGAGTTAGCAATGGTGTTGGCTGTGATTACTTTATAGCACCATCTCTGTGCAAAGCACTTATGAGGAAGGTAAAAATTAAAGCCAAAGGACAGGTGACTGATGCTGTTACTTACACCAGCACAGAGCAAGAATAAAGCTCTCAAAAAAAAACAACAACAACAAAAAAAATCAATTGGCAGCTTTTTAGACTGCCCTGGGGTAAAGGATAACACAAGGTACAAGGTGATGGATAATCTGACATGCCATCCTTGAGTATAGTTTTAGTGAAAGGAAGAAATGAGAGAAACAGGCTTACTGATTACAGTCTAGTCCAACCACATCAACAACTTACCAGGTAGCACATGGCTGACAGCTCTCCCTATTTAGAAACAGCAGGAGCATGAACCCTTTGAACACCAATGCACCCCCCAAAGCTGTGTCTCTGGGTAAAAATGATATTACATGCTTTGGCTGGATAGTCACTAGTGCTTGGGAAAGTGCTAAAGGGCAGCAGGGCCTGCTATGGGGAGATCCAAGTCCAGATTTCTCTTTTCATTGTTACAAAAGCTTCCAGAAAACATCTCTCCTGTGGGACTTGGAAGTTCTGGTGTCACCCAGATACTCCTATGCCCTTAACATACTCAGGGCATCATTGTGTATCCTGTGGAAAGGAAAGAGCAAGGGGACAAAACGTATTTCACTCTCTAAGAGAGAGATTCTGTCTCCTTGGTGTTTCCCCCACTTCTACTAGAAGAACACAAAGGTGCTGAATCGCACATTCAGTGGAACAGAGATCAATATCCTGGAAGCAGACTTCAATAGTCTGGACATATAGGTAGATAATGTGAACTGACCTGACTTTCTGCTTGTGATAGAAGCCTACAGCAGCAGTGCAATGCTCCACAGCAATCCCCAGATGATTGCAGAAACACAACAGAGTGCTTGGAAATCAAAAGAAGCTTATGACTCACTCACTCACCAAGGACCGCTGGTCATAGGTCATTCTCCCCAGGGACATCACACTGCTCTTCCGGGACCCAACAGCAACACGGATCTGGTCAGGCTGCAGGGAGTTGTGTGAAGAGTTTGTGACTCCCCCAGCAGCCACTGGTGGGTTGGAGGAGGGCAAGGATGGGTCCAAGTGTCCATTAGGTGTCACGGGAATTGCACAGAGCTTGGGATCTGTGTGGAAAGATGCAGAAAGAAGAAGAAGGAGAAAAGAAGGTGTGTTCCTCACTATACAGTGACTGTTTCAATGTCTCAGCTATTTAGTGGGTTAGCAGCAGCTAACAGAATATTCACTGTTTAGCAGCAATCAGTATCAATTCCTCCTGATATAGGGTTTTGTGGCAAAAGCCATGCAAGATGGGAAGCCTTTGAATTATTCTCCTCAGTTCCCAAAACTGAATGCAGACCTCCATGGGGCCAGACAGAGGAGCAGAGTGCTGGTCAGATAGACTCAAGTTAACAGGCAGAGCAAGCAGCTGAACCCTGGCAGCAAGGTGGGGAGAGTGTGCTGCTGCATGCCAAGAACAGACAGCTGCAACTTCAGGTCTGAACCAGTGCCACTGATTGGCAGCTTGCTTATTTAAAGCAGAGAGGCTGAGGC
Source organism: Picus viridis (assembly GCA_033816785.1). NCBI lineage: Eukaryota > Metazoa > Chordata > Aves > Piciformes > Picidae > Picus > Picus viridis. The sequence goes on along the minus strand of CM066568.1, from coordinate 20,987,135 downwards.
ACTGAGGAAGAGATCAAGATGTGGGGAAACCCACAGCCATCTGCATGTTTGGGTCAGCTTTACATGCTGGCAATGTTACTCTTTGTCCAAGTCTAGCCTTTGAGGGGTACGTTATGCGCTGTGGACAGCCATCAACATTTGTTGAGATGGATGGAGAGGACTAGATTTCAATGCCTAAAGGGACTGGAACAATCCTTTCTGTCTGACTGTTGCATGATGTCTGCATGCAGCATCGGTGCACCAACAAGCTCTCTAAGCACTTCCCCATCTGCCTTCCTAGGGGTTTGGCTGCCTACATTCAAGCTGAGCTGTGATATGGTGCAGCCAGATAACCCAGGATCAGGCTGTTGTGAAAACAGCCAAGTTGCCTGAAAGAGCTGTGACAAGCCAATACTGGAGCCACTGCTCTTTGCTGCGAGAGCTGCATTTATGCTCAGACTTGTGCCTGTAGTCCTCGTCTGGGTTATACTGCAAGCATGCTTGTGCCTGTCCTTGCATCTTGCTAAACCCTCATCTTGTCTTGCTGACTGGACTTCTTGCCTCAACCTCAGATCTGCCTCACCACTGACTGCCTCACCTGCAACCACTGAACCATTGACTGATCCTGGCTAGTGTCAGCAGATGTGTTCTGCTCACACTTTGTAGGTGCAGTTCCCCTACTCCTGGCCCACCATCCATTGTAGAGCAAGCTACTCTTGCTGCTCCCTGCTACCGAGTCCTGTCTGAAGTAGAATGATAGAATTGTTAGGGTTGGAAAAGACCTCAAGGATCATCTAGTTCCAACCACCCTGCCATGGGCAGGGACCCCTCACACTAGATCAGGTTGCTCAGAGCCACATCCAGCCTGGCCTCAAAAACCTCCAGGGATGAGGCTTCTACCACCTCCCTGGGCAACCTGGTCCAGTGTCTCACCATCCTCCTGGGGAAGAATTTCTTCCTGTGTATATACCTCTTGTAGAAAGACTTGCAGTCTTTAAGGGAAGACTTTGAGGGGAGGAGACCTTATCCAGCATCTTGTAGTCAGACTGTTCCAACAGTTAAATTATGTTTCCTTAAAAAAATGTGTGGTGCTTTTTAAGTTGTTGTTTTTTTATTCTGTATTTGTTTAGTTTCAGCTTCCAGCCTTGACAATCTCATCATGTCTTTTTTTCTGCTTAATTAAAGATCCATCTAGCATCAGAAATCTCTGCTTATGGTCAGCACTTAGAGAGTGTGTGATCCAGTCACTTCTCTGGTCTCTCTAAGCTTCGTTAGCCACTCACTATGAGGCAAGACTTCCGGATTTGTCCAAGTCCTTTCCTATGTGTTGGTATCCTCTATCCAAATGTGGGTCCCAGATTTGGACACAGCATTCCTGAAATAGTGCCTCCAAAGCTAAGCAGAGACAACCTCACTACTTATCCTAGTTGCCATTCCGTAGGTTATTCAAGAGCTGCTCCCCTTAGCTATCATATTCCTCAGGATGTCAACATGTCTCAGCTTTGACAGAATCACAGAATCACCAAGGTTGGAAGAGACCTCAAAGATCATCAAGTCCAACCTGTCACCCAACACCTCATGACTAGACCATGGCACCAAGTGCCACATCCAGTCCCCTCTTGAACACCTCCAGGGACGGTGACTCCACCACCTCCCTGGGCAGCACATTCCAGTGGCGAATGACTCTCTCAGTGAAGAACTTTCTCCTCACCTCGAGCCTAAACTTCCCCTGGCGCAGCTTGAGACTGTGTCCCCTTGTTCTGGTGCTGATTGCCTGGGAGAAGAGACCAACCCCCTCCTGGTTACAGCCACCTTTCAGGGAGTTGTAGACAGCAATAAGGTCTCCCTGAGCCTCCTCTTCTCCAGGCTAAGCAACCCCAGCTCCCTCAGCCTCTCCTTGTAGGGCTTGTGCTCGAGGCCTCTCCCCAGCCTCGTTGCCCTTCTCTGACATGTTCAAGAGTCTCAATGTCCTTCTTAAACTGAGGGGCCCAGAAAACTGATAACACCACAGATTACACCACAAGGTAGCATAAAGTTCAGAATGAAAACTGATAAATCCTTGGAGATGAGAGTGACTTTTCTGCAGATTTTCCTTTTGTTTTTCTCACTAAACAGCAATGGGAGATAAGAAAATGAGGCTGCTTGAGCTACTGTACCTGAGCCTTCCTGGACCTCTTGGAACTGATCTAAGTCCTCCATGTTTGAAGAACTCTGGTCTTCATCTGAGTATGACCGGTTGGCATCACCCTGGAACACACGAGTTTAGGAGCGGAGAATTCACACAGGGAAAAGCTCATTTGTTCTTGTCTTTCATTGCTGGAACAACTGTAAATCCTCCTTGGCAGCCAGGCATCAATGAGATCACTGGAAAGAGTCTCATGTGACCTGGGATGGCTGACATACTGGTTGCTTGCTTTTGGAAGGGCAAAGAACTCACTCTAGTAGGGTAGGGTCTGTTTCACAGGACAGGAATTATGACTCCCTTCAGGGGGTTTGTCTCCTTGCAAGGACTAACAGCATCAGGGTTTTTTTTGTTCAGTGGTGCCCATCCTGAATCTAACAAGGGAGATTTCAACAGTGTAAGACTCTGAGAGTCCTCTACCCCAGTACCCTCAAAGTGTCTTGACGGTCCCATTTTTAACACCTGTATTCCTCTTCCTGATGAGGCCTTAGTGGTAACTCACCTCAGCCTGGAATCCCTCCACGAGAATGGCCACCAGCAGATTGAAGAGCACATAATTGCCAAACGTCATGAGAGCCACAAAGTAGAGGGATGCCCATGGTGAGGTGGAGGCCATGCCGTTATAGAGCACAACGTTCCAGTCCTCCTGGGTTAGAATCTGCAACCAGGAGTAGAGACCACACAAGCATGAAGGAAGAACACAAAGAGGGTTCGCAGAAAAGGACAGTGAAAGGATACACGTTAGGACTACATCAGGCCTCTTAATTTCACTCTAACCACACACTCACTGCCCACTGTTACTGTCCAGCTGTGGTATTGCCCCAATAACATTAGCTGAGCAAGAATAAAAGAGAGCAACCACCAGGGTAGTCATGGGATAACATAACAGTCATGTGCATATTATCACATCATCACATTCCATATTAAACATGGAATTTCCACGACAGGAGGGACCTCTGCAAACTTTCTCCTACAAAGGAAGGAGCGTTTCTGTCTGAGAGGTATTACAGTCATTTGATTACAGCACACAGTTGCTCTTCCTCCAAACTTCACGTGCTGGAGCCTGCTGTCAGGAGTGAGTGCAATGTTCTAAAATGAGGAAAAGCACCCCCTGATCCTCTTCCCTTTCCCCTGGCCCACCTGTAGAAAGCAGAGTGAGCTCACCTGGAAGACAGTGACAATGGCCCACAGCAGAGAGTCAAAATTCTTCCGGTCGGGAACTGTATCTCCTGTGTCTGTCCTGAGGCTGAACTTGCAACCAAAGATGTGCATTCCCAGGATGCTGTTGGGATAAGAAGTGAAGATGGTGTCAAACATAAATACCTCTGCCACCACAGTGATCTCAGATATTTTCTCTTTTCCTCCTGACAATCTAATACACACCACAGGAGTGAGAGGTAGAACACCGCAGCCTGGCCACTGAGACCTGTTTGTGAAGAAGGAGCTGTGCACTGCACTCCCTCAAACAGCTTGGTTTTCATCTGTACTGCCTCAGAGCTCATGTAGTCCCTTTGACTTGTCCCTCACATCTGCTCTCTCCATCATTTTCTTTCATTTTTGTTCATCCCCCTATCACTGCATCCATAGGATGCACTGACAAAGTGTCTTTGTTGCTTCTTGCTGCTCCTCTGCCAGCCAGCCTCCAGATTGAAGGACTGTTCCTGCAGCCAGTCCTGACTACCAAGACTCTTCCCCTGTCCTGCCATGGGACATTATGCTCAGGGTATGCATTTGGTGGTAGTATTTCTCCACCCCACCCAGGCCAAATCTTCAGCTGCTGAACCCAATTCAGGGCAGCAGCAACCTCAGCCCATACCAACAAATAAATGTTTGTCAGTGCTTGCCTGAGGCTAGAGCAATGGGCAAGACCCAGTCATGCAAGCATGCACTGAAGCTGCTGTCCCCATGAGCCATGCAGTGAAACATTTTGAGGCAACTATCTGGCAGCTCACCTGAATATAAAGATGAAGAGCATGAGGAGCATGCAGAAGGTGGCTACATTGTCCATAGTCTTCATCAGCACCACAAGCTGGCGGCGCAGTGCAGGCATGAAGCGCACCAGCTTCAGCACCCTCAGGAGGCGGAATGTCCTCAGCACAGAGAGGCCCCCATCTGCCTGGCCAACAATCTCCCAGATGCTGTGGCCCAGAAAGGCACAGGGAGTACAAGGAACAAAATGAAAGACAAGTGAACAAACTGAAGAGAGAGAGCAATAAGAATGCCAAGCCAAGTTTTCACCTCTGAGAAAAATCTGTTTCAGCAAGGTATCACAGGATCACAGGGTGTTAGGAGTTGGAAGGGACCTCCAGAGATCACCAAGTCCACCCCTCTGCCAGAGCAGGACCATAGAATCTATTACAGGTGTCACAGGAACACATCCAGATGGGTCCTGAAAGTCTCCAGAGAAGGGACTCCACAACCCCTCTGGGGAGCCTGTTCCAGTGCTCTGTGACCCTCACAGGGAAGAAGTTCCTCCTCATGTTGAGTTGGAGCCTCTTGTGTTGTAGCTTATATCCATTACCCCTTATCCTATCACAGGGTGCAACTGAGAAGAGCCTGTCCCTTCCCTCTTGACACCCAGCCTTCAGATATTTATAATTAGAAGCATATACTATAGGCTTATACTTCAGTGCAGAAAGCTGTATTTCTCTGTTAAGAACATGAGCTGCATGTTGTCAGAGTGAGGAAAGGATTGCAGCGTTAGATTCCTGCAAGACAAGTTCCTCTATCACTCATTAAACCTTTGTGGCATCCTTAATTTTTTGCATTTACCAATATTCCTCAGCTAATATTTGTTGTGGAGTTGCAAAGCAATTCAATTGCCTCCATTCTACAGAGAGAGCTGAGGGGAAGAAATGCCATGCAGCTTGCCTAGGGTCACCAAGTGTTTGCCTTGTAAATCAGCTCAGGTCCTCCCAGCATAGCTGCTAAACCGTATTTTTGTCTTGGAAAAGGCATATGAAAATGTGCATGCTCTGTGGGGCTCTTTTTGATGCTTCAGTCCCTCCCCAAGGCCCCTGTCACCTGATGATGACGATGATACTGTCAAAGATGTTGTAGGGGTTGCGGAGATAATCAAAGAGACCAAAAGCAGCAAGTTTCAGAATCATCTCCAGGGAAAACATGCTTGTAAAGACAACATTGCTGATCTCCAAGATGTTGGTCAATTCCTCTGGCTGGAAAGAAAGCACATTCAGAAAGTCAGGACCGAAAGAGCCCTGAAATGATGGGAAATAATTTGCCACCATTCCCAGAGGAGCTCCCATAAGTGAGGTCAGAGTGGAGCAGGACAGAGCCACCCCTGCTCCAGTTCCTTTGCACATTTGCTACATTCAGCAAAGATTTTGTTCCTAACATTCTTTTCCTAGGTGTGGTCACGACGCTCACAGCCATTCACATAGCAAAGGCTGGCCAAGCATCTCCCAGACTCCATTCCACAGCCCGGTCCCCCAGCTAAAGGCTACTTTGCTTTAATTTGTGCAAAGAATCCAAGTATTTTCTGAAGCAAGGCAGAAGTGGTTAATCTGTGGTCAACCTCTTTCTTCAAGGATTTCTTCCTCTGAGGTTTTCACAGGTAGCTGGTACATATTATTGCTGACAACTGAGTGGTAGGACGACGGTTCCCCATCTTCCTCTAAATATCACTGCACTTATCTGCCCTTTTCCCCTTCGTTTTATCCCTTCCCCGTTGTTCAGTCCCCCTCTCCCCACCAAATCTTCGATACGCATTAGTCTTCTGGTTTTGCTCCAGCAGGCTTTTCTCTCCCCTCTGTCCTCAGAGTGGTCTAAACAACGACCCAAGTGAATATCTGAATGAATAAGACAACTGCAAGGAGGAGCCACTGCTAACAACTACCTGTAAGAGACAGGAAGAGTAGGACAGGGTGAGGAAAAGAGAACAATGGATAGCAAGAGGGAAAGGAGGATGTACAAGGTGAAAATCTCCACACATGACACAAGCTGATTGTGTTGAAAGAAAAAAAAAGATAAAAAGAAAGGAAAAAATAACTCAAACAGTCTGCCCCTGCCTTGGGCATGGTTGCTTTTTTTCTGTTGAATCTCTGACACATCTTTGAGCCCCTGTGATACAGCCTTCTCCAGCAGAGACTGGTGTGCTCGTGCGTATGGGAGGAAGCCTTTTAAAGGCTCCATCAGTGAGTGGAACAAGACTCAGAAAATTAAATTACTCCTCCTTTTGTTTTCTGCGTTAACAACTTCTTTTACTTCAGAGAAGTTTCCAAGGCTGCACACACTGACAATGTCAGGAATGGGTCTAGACCGTTTCCTCAGGAATGGTGAAACAATTGCTTCAGAGGGAGACAAAGGCTGCACTGATGTCATCAATAAGGAATACCAGGATCTTGCCATCCCCTATGGAATAGAGACATTCCCTGCACTAAATTTGAGGTGGGCTCATCTGCTCAAATCAGCTGTTACTGAGGGCACCAGGCCAAACAGCAAGGCTGGAAGTCTGAAATAAGGTCAGATGTGTGACAGGCAACAAATGCATAAGCCTGACCATGTCTGCATAGACACACACACACGGCCTAGGGAGACTGCTACAGCAAGGGAAAGGTACAAAACGTTCCCATAGTGACAGAATAACTTCCTCACAGTATTATGGGAGCCAGGCTGGACACCCATGGATGGCCTTCAGACCACATGAGGCTTCTAGGTCAATAGCCTTATGAAATTCAACAAGGGCAAGTGTAGGATACTGCATCTAGGGATGACCAGCCCCACTTATCAGTACAGGTTAGGGGCTGACTGCTGGAACACATCTCTGTGGGAAAAGACTTTGAAGTCCCAGTGAACAACAGAGTAACCACAAGCCACCAATGTGCCCTTGTGGCCAAGAAGGCCAATGGAATCCTGGGGTGCACCAAAAAGAGTGGCAAGCAGGTTGAGGGAGGGTCTCCTGCCCCACTACTTTGCCCTGGTGAGGCCTCATTTGGAGTACTGTGTCCAGTTCTCTGGGGTCCCCAGGTCAAGAAGGACAGAGAAGGTACAGCAAAGGTCTAAAGAGATGAGTAGGGGACTAGAACGTCTGTCCTATGAAAAATGACTACGGGACTTTGGGCTTGTTCAGCTGGAAAAGACAAGACTGAGGGAGGATCTTATCAGTGCTTATATAAATTTGAAGGGTGGGTATCAGGAGTGTGGGGCCACTAGTCAGTGGTGCCCAGTGACAGGACAAGAGGTAACAAGCACAAACTTGGAACATAGGAAGTTCCATCTAAACATGAGAAGGAGCTTCTTTGCATTGAGGGTGGAACACTGGAACAGCAGCACTGGAATAGGCTGCTCAGAGAGGTGATAGAATCATTGTACAACCTCTGGAGTCATTCAATACCCTCTTGGATGCTGTCCTGTGCAATCTGCTGTAGGGGGTGGTTGGCCTAGATCTCCAGAGGTGCCTTCCAACCCCTATCATTCTGTGATTCTGTAATTCACCTGGCTGTGCCACGCTGCGGACCATCACTTTTCCAAGCAAGTCCTGGTGGGGTCCTGCTCCAGATGAAGGTGTGCCACCTTCCTAAGAGAAGGGACAAAGAACACCCTGCTTCAGGGCTCCTCTGGCCCAAATTTCCATGTTTGCCTCGGGGCAGGCATGTGACACCTCAGACAAGGTTACTTTTTTGATATTTAACTTCATGAAGCACTAAACCCCAGCTCCAAGCCTTCAAAGTGATTCTGATCCCAGCAGCAGTACTCTCACTGTTGGGATACCCTTGCTGAAAAAGTAGCTGAAGACTCCCCAGTTCCTGCACACTGGTCTGAGCCATACCTGGCCACCAGAGCACTCTATTAAGCATCGCATAAAATGGATGGGAACAAGAAAACTGCAGAAGCCCATTGCTCAGGACAAGAGAAGACAGATGCCCCTGCTACTGCTGAAACAAAGAAGTGAGTCCCTGCAGGTCAGAGCCAATATTTTTATCATTAACTCAGTGCCCAACAGGGAAAGGAGTTGTGGTGCCTGAGGACTGCAGAACTGATGTTTTTCTGAAGGGCAGCCTTTTCTGTTGGCTGTGCCTATTACATACACAGTTTGGGGAAGGGGAAGTGAGACAGGAATGCAAGTTCTGGGTCTGACCCTCCCCTGAAGCTGGAGGCTGCTTTAACCTCTGCTCTGGGACCCCCAGAGGACCACCTCCTCCACGGTGAGCAAATGGACTGGAAACTGCTCCTCTCATCTGTGGCTTCCCATGCCCTTTGCTAATTTGTTGCACTCCTCATCACAGATTTTTACTGAAATAGTCTATTTCTTTAAAAAATACAAAGGGGAGATGGCTCAGTTTCCATCCATAATTACATTTGAATAACAAAACCATCCTGAAAATGAGGGGGAGAGGAAAGGAGAGAAAAGCAAAGAGAGAGAAAAAACAAACAAGTGCACATAGGAAGGGCAAGATGAATATCACTTTATGGAGAGTCAGGCAGTAATGACACTCACCAGGGACATATGGTTCATATGCTACACAGAGATGCCAGCTTCAGCCTGAATCGAATGATTATGTCACTGAGAATGAGCAATGCAAAAAAGCAACAGGCCATGGTGGTGGATTATCCTCTCTGCTGTCCACACAGTCTTTCTTGTGCTGTCTTAGGAGCAATTGATGCTTGAAAAGCCATGCTTCCATCTCACTTGTGGAAAAGGTCACCTGTTCCCTTGTCTCTACTTCCCTCCCTGACATCTGTTTTTCTAGTCAAGCTTCCACCTGTTAATCTTTTTCTAATGGGCCATCAATCAGGCCCAGCAAAGCATCCTTCCTAGAGAGAGGGGCAGGAGATCGGGCAGGGAGAGGGGGGAGAAGAATCAAAAAACCAAAGCTGAAAACAAATTAGCAAAATAAACTCATTGGCAGCTACAGGAAGCACAGGACCAGACTTTTTCTTTTTTTAATGGAGTAGAAAAGTTGTAAATGCTGGGGAAGGATGAGCAACACAGGGAATTAACTCAGGATAGAAAGAAGAGAAAAGAAAGGAGCCAGCTGCAGAGATACTCACTGGCTAAAAGCAGCTCCTGCTTTGAGGCCATTTCTGGAGATACAGGTAATTTGTCAGAGTGCAAAGAGGCATCAGCTGGGGCTGCAAGGGCCACCAAGGGCTGTGTCCTGTGTGGGGATGCCCTCACACCAGTGGCAGTGTGTCATGAGTGACAGTGGACAAGGCTGACATGTGAGACTCTCTGGCCAGGGAAGGGTGAACTTAATGAAGGGGGCAAGCAAATAGGGGAAAAGGGGTTCTCTCCTTTTTTTTCCTAACAACACACAGGATTCCCAGCACGATGGCTGTATCCCCTCACATCTGTGAGAGGTCCAGAGACTTACACAGACAGCCCTCAGGCATTCACCATCAAAACCTTTAGCCAGGCTTCCTCCTCCCAGGCCATTCAGGTTTACCTAGAAACTGTAAATGGAAGCATTCACAAGGAAAAGCTGAACTCAAGGATATTTTAGTTCAAGCAAACAAGGAATACCAAGAATCTCTCCATAAGAAAAGTCTGTTTATATTGCTTAGCCAGGGTTGACTCATTTATTCACCACACCAGGAGAGAAACTTGAACAAAAACTGTAGGAGGTGAGTACCAGGATGAGAAAGGTAGCTTGAAGGGGAGAGAGATTCAGGGGGCAGAGCATGCCCTGATACCCTGGCTTTAACCAGACTGGTTCACCTACTCTGAATACGGATCTCCTTCCAAATCCATGAAACTACCTAATTCACCTCTTCATGGCACCAAGTCCTTCCTCCCTACCAGTGTAAATCAAGTACTGAGAGTGAAGTGTACAATTCAGGTCTTCTTCAGTGCTCCTGATCAGACATCAGAAACTGGACTTGGGACAGAGGGCAGCTGCTCAGTTTCTTTTCTCCTTTCCAATTTCTTACTAACATTGGAATTCTTAAATTGGATGAAAATGAAAACATAATGAATCCATTATTTGAATGAAACTGAAAAGACAGTGAATCCCTTCTTTGACAACAGCCAGAAACTCCTGCACTATAGGTTAAGAATACATAGAGCACCATTAAGCCCCCACAAGAGGAGTTTCTCCTGACCAGGAATAAATTTGCAACAGTCTAGAAACTGAAGAGTAATTGATGTCATGTATGAAGACCATCCCTACCCAACCATAGCTGCACATAACTGCCTCTAAGAGCATGAGAGAAAAAAAATACCCAAACTAACAAAACAAAACAGAGAGGTCTCTCCAGCCTGCCCATTTTTACTCACCATTTCCAAGCAATTTGACAATAATCAGAAGAGTCATCTCAGCCACGGAGCATACCAACTGGTTTTCCTTGCTCTAATCACCACCTCACCACCAGTACAGGATGTCCTGATGTTTTGTTATACCCTAGTTTTACAAGACTGAAGGAATGTTGTTTCATCTACTACCCCAGGGAGACTGTTCCATCATTTACTAAATGTCAGCGTGTGATGAGCTGGCTTGGACATTTGTTGAATGTTTCCTGACAAGCAGCAAATAGCAAAGAGAGAAGCAATAACTGTAAAATATGAACTTGTGGATGCAATAAATGCTGGTATAAAGGGAAATCATGCAGGCTAAAGGATATGAAGGTACTGATCCACAGGGCTGGTCTAGTTAGGAAACAAGGGATCATCTCCTGATCCACACCAGACAGACTTCATAAGGTATTGTCTGATCTATGAAGGAATATTGTAAGTAGATACTGGAGAAGATAAACCAAGTTACTCAGAAATTGTCTCCTTGGCTACTAATGGCAAAGAAGCTCAAGTCCAACGGGCCCTTGAAGAAATATATGAGCAAGGCAGCCTGGAACATTCAGCTGGGACCAGCCTTTTCATCCTCATGCTGAATAAGGGAGAAAAGCAAGCAGCACCAAATCCTCTGGTGCTAGGAAAAAAGGGGGGAAAAAAAGAAAAAAAAAAAAAAAAAGTAAGCCTCTTAAAAGGATCTTTCTGGACAGCCACAAGCATCTAATATCTTGATTTTCTACACTGGATTTAAAAATAGGCACTTCCAAGTAGAAGCAGATATGAAGAACTGCAAAAACTATTTCAAGCAGGACAAAGCTTGAAATGATGGATTTGGGCTTGGGCAGTGTCCCAGCAGTATCTAAAGGCCTAATACTGAGGATATTACATGGTATAATGCACACTGATGGAGTTGAATAAACTTATCTATTTACAAGTGATAACTTGTGATGGATCTAAGGATTAAAGATTACTCATAGCAGTGCAGTTTGCCCCAAAATGAGTTTATTGCCCTCACAAGAAATGTATGAGGAGTTGGGAAGCTGTCCTAATCTCACAGACAGGACAGGATGAGGGGCTGGGTGGATAAGCTAAAGCCAAATTCCAAGGTGATCTGGACCTGAGTAAAGTGGTTTGAGTTGCTGAGGTTAAGCCTCCTCCTGGCAGAAAACCACTGTGAATATTAAGCCTCTGAATTGCAACAAACAGGTGTTTGTAATTCATGTTTTGGTTTTGGTTTAGTTTGTTGCATTGGGTTTTGTTTGCTTTTGTTGGTGGTTTGGGTTTTTTTTGTTATGGTTGGTTGTTGGTTGGTTTTGTTTTGTGTTTTGTTTTGTTTGGTTTTGTTCCTGATGGTCAAGGCATGGAAATCAAAGGATGAAACATACATAAACACTGTCCCACCAGGTTCCTGTGTCGCTGAGCCTGAACATTAAGCCTGGCTCCTGCAGTCTCAGTCCTTGCCCTGATGGCTGATGGGTGCTTTGGTCAGCAGGCAGCTCACTTGCCTATGGTCTGTGAACAAGTGGAGCAGCAAGGAGCTGACAGACACGCCCAGGACTGCTCAAACCCGTGGCACCTTCACACATCCTCTTGCCCAGCCAGATATGTCCTCAGAGAGTGGCTGGAGTTGTGATCTCCCATGCACCAGAATAAAAGCTTGAGAGGTCTCTATAAGCATTAGCTCTGGGCCAGGAGAGATTGATGTGATGAGGTAGCAGAGGCAACAGAAGCGACCTCTGTCCTAAGATGGCAGCACCCTGCAAATCCCAGATCTCTGTGGGCAGAGGGGTTTGGCTGGTTATCATTCTATGAAAATTTGTATTTCTGAGAGGAAAAACAACAGGAAAAAGAGAAAGGGAGGAGAGAAAATGAGAGAATGAAGCACCAGTCTGAGATATACTGATAACATGGCTTGAGGAAAACTGAAAGAGAGCAAAGGAAAACACAAATGCTTGTGTGCTTTCGAGTTAAATGCTGGCTGGAAACGACCTGGAGTTTATGGTATGGTCTGAATATTACTTTTAGAAATATTGTGCCAGGGAAACAGGATTCAGTGTACCCATGTTAAATAAACAGGCTGCACCACTCATGATCAATTTGTCTGACATCTCTTTCTAGTAGAAACAGCATGCAGGGTCATAAGCTTTTTCTAGCTACTTACAGATAAAAAGGGGTAACATAATGTGAAGGATGTGTCATTAATAACCTGCTACTAGAAACCCCAAGGCTGCAGGCAGCTCCCACTCTGCTGTGGGCTGTACAAACACAGCAGAGGCGGCCTGGAAGGGCTTCAATCTGCACACACAATAGCCAGAACATGAGAGCGAATTCTCTACCTCCAGCTCAAATAGTCATCTGCTAAACTCTCAATTCATGCTGTCTCCAATAAACCAAAATGAACAATGGCTCTCCCTGCTTGGTGCTCACATCTTTAAACTATCAGTGGGCAGTGTTCGGCTTGTCCTGGGCTTCAACCCTTAGTCATCTCTCTGCTATGTGATAAATTCATGGCTCTTTTTAATCTATTTTCATGAGTCAATCCCTGCAGCCTTTTCTTCATTCTCCTCTCCCCTCAGCTCCTGCCAGTATTTTTCTGGTACTGTAGCATCCTGTGCAGTTTCGCATTCTGGGATCAAATTAAGGTTTCCCATGCTTGTGTCAGAAGCTAGCTAGGCTTTGAAAAATGGTTTAATGCTTGATATGTGGGTGGGATCCAGACATCTGAGGCTTCAAATACTGGCTCAGACACTGTGTTGCCTCAAACAGGGAATTTAAGATACTCTGGGTCTCGAGATATCTCCATCCTGATAAAGCAATTCTGAGTGCCTTGTTTGAATCAAGCTCACTGTCTCTTTTCTGCCTGAGACTGTGTTCAGGACTAGACCCCAAGTTGATTCCAAACCTTCAGTGCAGTCAGCATCTCAGTAGTGGAGCAATCTCCTATTTTTGTGATCTGGACAACCACATGGAGTGAATTGTGGTGACATTCAGACTGATGGTGTAGATCTGAGACGCCGATGTACAGCATGGACTCCTACGCGAAGTGCAGCAGAGCTACCAGCCAGCAGTGCAGATGCAAGGTCATCTGAAGCCGGCTCTGCACATCACAGAGTAGGCACAGCCTCTGTTTCCCAGCTATAAAATGAGGGCACACAATCTTTCTCAATGTCACAAGTCTGTCATTAGGATAAAGAGCACTGCTTACTCAGAGCTGCCTGCAAACTATTGGTGTGAAAGTCAAACCTGTGCCCACACCTGCTGTCTATGTCTGACCTACATATCACTTCTTGCTGTCATGGCAAAGGAAAGACTCAAGCCATTCAAGCCCCCCAGATGACTGAAGATAGGAGGTGGTGCCTTTCCTAGCCTTCTTGCACAGCCAGACTGTGCAGAGACATCTCTTAATTAATCTGGAAAGGCTAGCAAGCTGATGGATTTGAATTGAGATGCTGGTGAAGTGACTGTGGCATCCCCAGAGGGCACGTTAAATTAACCAAATAGACTAAGGATTCAGTAAGCTAATGAAGAGAGAAATGAGTGAGACAGAGATGAGGAAGACAGAAGAGACAGGGTGGAAGAGAGAGAAGCAGAGGGGAAAAGAAGACAGAATCAAAACCAGAAGGATAAAAGTGAGCAGGGAAGAGTTAAAAGAGAGTGATTGGAAAGGGGTGAGAGGAAAATACATGACAGAGTGAAAGTGATTAAGTGTAGGAATAAGGAAGAAAAAGCCCTGCAAGATCCCAAGGCTTTCTCCAAAGCCATGCTGGGACCATCTGTGCTGTGGCCTGGGGTCCAAATTGCTCAATCTCTGCCTCCACTGAGTTGCATCAACTGCTTAGTGAGGTTGTAACCTCGAGCAGGACTCACCAGTCCCTGCTGCTCATGCTGTGCCTTCAGGTGCCTTACCTGCTCATGGTGCTCGATGCCCATGCTGATTGTGTTCACCAGGATTGCTATCATGATCCCACGGTTGAAATATTTACTGTCCACAATCCCTCGAAGCTTGACTCTCACTTCTTGCCACATGTCACTGCAAAGTTTCAGCCGTCCTCCGCCTTCCACCTCCTCCTCCTCCTCCTCTTTCTCCAGTGCTGAGGCACCGTGGTCCTCCCTGCTGCCCACTCCTTCCTCGTCACTGGCTCCTTCATCCTCCTGGCCTGAACCAGTGCTGTCCAGGACAGAGAACCTTCGGGATGCTTTGTGCTCCCCACTCTGGCATCGGGGGCAGTTGGTGGGATCAGAGGTTGCTGTTACAGCAATGGGCTGGACCATGCCCTGAGGAGGGCAGTCAAGAGAGTTGTGCTGCTGGCAAAGCCCTGTGGAGAGAAGAGATCACACTTAATAGAGAAAGTTTTGGAAAAGGTATCCAAACTGAGCACCTGCTTGGCTTTTGGGTATTCAGAGAGAGGGCTTTTTGGCTGTAAGGATGACTCAAGAGTGGTGCATCATTTCAAGGCCAGCAATAAAAGCCATTGCCACTGGGGGCTTTACACTGACTGTCTGTGTCACTGAAAGGCACAGTACTGTTCAGCTGCCAGTGACTAGGCTCAATGAGGGTTTACATCCATCAGAGGAAGAACTGTTTTGTTTGATGTAGGAATCACAGTTTGAGACTCAGTAGCTTGTGTTAAGCGGGAACTGTTAAAAATACCAACATCACAAGGGCTGCTTTTGGCCTGAACAGCTATGAGTGGGGTCTGAGAACCCACATACCAAGCTGAACTCTGAATTAGGGAAACTACATTAGCAAAGCACCTCAAGAAGCTTGGAAAAGTAGCAGAAGAACAGTTCCTCCTGGGGCACGCTTCCCCCTAACACTTTTCTCAGACTCCTGCCATTCCCATGCTATACCAGACCCAGAGCCCTTCACAAGCTGAAGTCAGTGTTATCCCATTATGGTCTCTGTTATGGTTATCCCATTATGGTCCATGCTATAGAATCATAGAATGGTCCAGGCTGGAAGGGACCTCCAAAGGTCATCCAGTCCAACCTCCTTGCAGTCAGCAGGGACATCCCCAACTAGACCAGGCTGCCCAGAGCTCTGTTGAGCCTCACCTTGAATATCTCCAGGGAAGGGGCCTCAACCACCTCCCTGGGCAACCTGTTCCAGTGTTCCACCACCCTCATAGTGAAGAACTACTTCCTGATATCCAATCTAAATCTGCCCTTCTCTAGTTCAAAGCCATTGCCCCTCAGCCTGTCCCTGCAGGCCCTTGTCTCTCCCCATCCTTCTTGTAGGTCCCCCTCAGGTACTGGTACAGTCATCCCTGGTTAGTCCTAGTTCTTGCTGGTTGTTCCCACCTCACTGGTCTGCCACACTGGCCATGGCCCCATAGAATCACAGAATCACCAAGGCTGGAAGAGACCTCAAAGATCATCAAGTCCAACTCGTCACCACAGACCTCATGACTAAACCGTGGCACCAAGTGCCACGTCCAATCCCCTCTTGAACACCATGCTCAATGGCCAATGTCAATTCTAGCTCTGTGCTTTGTAGGCACAGGTCCTTTGGCAAGGCAGTACGTGGGGATGTTCCCAGTTACTCTCACGTTTCCACTTCATGTTGGCACTTCCAGCTTTATCCATGCAACCCTTACTGTAGTGCCTCTGGCTTTTCCTGCTCTTGCCTAGCTTGGCAGTGCTGGGCTGCACGTGGCCCTGGCGCCGGCTCTGGATGCTGTTGTAGAGCCCAAGGGTGCGGCGCTTGGCTTTGCGTATGATGTGGCAGATGTATTGGAAGATCTCCTCGTAGCAGTCTCCTGGCTCCATGTAGCTAGCCACGGTGCTGGAGGAGAGGTACCGGGCCCGCTGCTCCTGCATCAGCTGGTGCTCTCGCTGCTTGGTCTCCGAGAACTGGGTGGCGATGACCACCAGGCACAGGTTAATCATGAAGAAGGAGCCGACCTAAATTATACAGAATACAGAATTAACCAGGTTGGAAAAGACCTTCGAGATCATCGAGTCCAACCTATCACCCAACACCATCCAATCAAATAAACCATGGCACCAAGTGCCTCATCCAGGCTCTTTTCAAACACTTCCAGTGATGGTGACCCCACCACCTCCCTGGGCAGCCCATTCCATTCACTCTTTCTGTGAAGAATTTCTTCCTAACATTCAGCCTAAACCTCCCCTGGCACAGCTTGAGACTATGTCCTAGACACAAAGGAGAGGGAGGGACAGTCAGTGTCAGCCAGAGGAAGGACATGCAGGAGAGGAACAGAATAGAGAGGAGAGGAAAGCAACTGGAGGTAGACAGAGGAATAGGAACAAGTCTGCATATGAAGATGAATAATGACAGAATCAACCAGCAGCATGCCCAGGTGGCCAAGAAGGCAAACAGCATCCTGGCCTGTATCAGGAATACTGCGGCCAGCAGAAGTAGGGAAGTCATTCTCCTCTGCACTCAGCACTGGTTAGACCACACCTTGAGTAATGTATCCAGTTCTGGGCCCCTCAATTCAAGAAAGATGTTGAGTTGCTGGAACGTGACCAGAGAAGGGCAACAAAGCTGGGGAGAGGTCTGGAGCACAAGCCCTATGAGGAGGGGCTGAGGCAGCTGGGGTTGTTTAGCCTGGAGAAGAGGAGGCTCAAGGGAGACCTTATTGCTCTCTACAACTACCAGAAGGGAGGTTGTAGCCAGGTGGAGGTTGGTCTCTTCTCCCAGGCAACTAGCAACAGAACACTCAAGCTGTGCAGGGGAAAGTTTAGGCTTGATCTTAGAAAGAAGTTCTTCACAGCAAGGGAGATTGCCCATTGGCAGGGGCTGCCCAGGGAGGTGGTGGGGTCAGCATCCCTAGAGGTGTTTAAGAAGAGACTGGATGAGGCACTCAGTGCCAAGGAAATTTCAGAGTAAGCCATGGCTGACTATGCTTGTTTTTGAGAACTCATTCAATGTGATTTCTATGCAGAATTTAGAGCTCTGAACAGAAATTCAGGAAACACAAGCACTGCTTTTGGCAGGCTTTGGGGCCTTCAGCATGTCACTTAGACATCTGCAAAGGCTTTGATGAGAACTGGACTTTTTGTTTCCCCCTCCTTTGTGTTAAACAGAAAGTGGGAGACACAGAACTCATTTGGTCATTCAGTTTCTTTCTCCTCTGGTTGCATTTTTACTACTGGAAAAATAATTTGCTGTCATTTATGGTCCTCAGCTCTCGGAGGACACACCAATATTTCTGGGCTATTTTATTTGTTTATATCATTTACACCTTAATTCACCACAGAGCGTGATGGCACTTTGCTGCAATGAACAAGCTCTTGAAACCAAAGAGGAGTTTACAGAAACTATTGACTTTGAGGAGGACACTAAGTAGTCTGTCAAAGCAGTTCTTCCTTAACTCATTTTCTCTTCTTCTGATACTAGACACACTCTGTTAGCTCTTCCTGTCCTCCAGCCCAGAGAGGCTTTCCATTTCAAACACAAACCCAAACATAACCCATTCCCCCAATTTCTTATAAACAAACCAAAATGCCCAAGTGGTCCCTATCTCCCTACAGAAGCCAAAAAGCCTATCAGGCTTATTTTACACCTTCACATGTTTCCTTTAAGCTTCCTTTGCCTGAGTTTTCCTATCTGTAAAATGAAGCAAATTTTTTTTCTTGGTGGTGAGAGATCCGGAGGTAAAAACCTGACTCAGTGCTAGGTATTATGAAATGACAGATTAATCTCCACTAGGAGATCTGTTCTTTACACTTGGAATAAAACCTGGGCTTCAGTGTGATGAGAATTTAATACGTAACGGGGTTGATAATCACGTTCAAAATCATTCTCAGAGGCTGTGATGCCTTGATTGCTGCCTACTTCCCACAGAGCTGCAAAGTGGTGATACAGCACTGATAAAATATAGAGTCTGATCTGTGATCAAGGACCACAGGTCTGCTCTGCTCTGAAATGGACTCTGCAGTGCAGCCCCCAGTGGGGAGAGGAAGCACCAGGTCACTACTTCTCCTGGACCAGAGAGAATCCCTATTAAGGGACATCCTCACACCACATTCCTCATGTATGAGCCCACACAGGATCAAGTCTCCTCTCCTTGTCTCCTTTCCAAGCAAACAGCTCTGACACACAGCTAGATCCAGTCCTGCTCTTCACATGTGCCCTTCCCTGTGAAACCCTTCTAGCAAAGGGGAGAGAGCAAGCAAAGATGATGATAACTGGGCTCCAAGCCCCACACAGAAAAGGTGAAGGATTTTTCAAGCACTCAAGTTTGTTTTACCTGTGCCAGCAGACCCTGGCCTTATTGAGACCAAGGTTGAATCCCTGTCTCTACAGTATCTAATAAAGTCTGACTGGTACTGGAGACTTTGGCTTACTTGCCCATTATTTTATTGTTTTTCTTAGATACTCAGCTTTTCTGAAGTCCACATATGTAAGCACAGATGATTTCAAGGAAGCCACTGCATGCAACTATGTGGGTGCCAGTATCATCCACTGTATAGGTGTTTGTTCAGAAGAGCTTTCTCTAGTCCAGGAGCCACACCAGTGGCCAAGTAGTTGGAGAGGTGGCAAAGAGAGAGTGGACTTGAAGCAGGAAGACCCAAAGGAAACAGTGACCCAAGAGGTGAAAGCAGTCCTTCCTACACATCACCTCTCTGGGCTCTGGCAAAGGGGGAATCTATTTACAGTTTGGTGGATACCAGATTGTTCTGCAAGGACACTTGGTGTATGAGTGTCACTCTTCCCCTCAGGGAAGCACATCCTTGCAGGTGTCCTAACCATACTGGAATACGCCCAGGTGATGGACCCTGATCCTGTCAGATGAGCAGTAGCAGATAATGCCTTTGAATATAGCTCTGTGAGAGAAGACGTGGCTGAAAGCATAGCTCTAAAGAAGAGGCTGTATTGATCTAGCCACAGAAGAGTAAGTCTGAGCCAAAGCTAGGATATATGTGGAAAAGTAAAGAGTCAGGGCTTGAAGTATGGCTGTCAGCAATTCTGCTTAGAAAGCCAGGCCTTTCACTGTGGAGAAGGAGGGAAAGATAAAGGCTGGAAGGACTTTGCTTCATGAGACTTGAAGAGGGATTAAGATTTCTGTAAGATGACTCAGAAGGAAAATGGAACCAAGTGATAGCAAGTTCACACTGTGATGTTGCAATGTGCTGTAAAAGATGCATTGCACATGCAAAGAAGGTAACAGAAAGGCTAAATACTTTCTTGGTGTAACTCCACCAAAGGCAAAGGAAATATCCCATGTAGGATATTCCTGCTCTTTTGTTCTGAGCAGTCACCAGCATAAATTGAGGTTCATGTTCTTCTGTATTTGATGGAAATAAACCTACATGGCTTCTGCAAATGAGGAGGGAGTGTCTGGAAATGTCAATGACACTCTGCAGTAAAATCTCAGGTGAAGTGTTTAATTGAGGGTTTTCAGCACATGCAAATTCAGAGACAAAGTTGGAACGGCTGGGAATCCACATGAAGTGAGTGAGCACCAGAGGAACAGCTCCACTTGGGAATCAGAAATACGATGACAGAATCTATGTAGCTTGGAGCAAAGGGTGAGGGACAGGTTTTGGAACTGGCCCATGGGTGACAGGCATGCCCACCCCAATGGTTAAACGCTGACTCCGCAATCCTTCCTGGCTCTGAGACAAGGAGTAAATTCAGTGTTAGCTGTACAAGTATGGGTATCCTGACCCTGCTGCTCAAAATGGAAATGCAAGCAGGGACTAAGCATCTACTGCATGGTGAGAGATCTGAATAAACATTATTGTTTTCTGAACTCACAAAAAGTAGTGGATGTTCAGTTTGCCTTTGGGAACAGAGCTGGGAGGAACTCTCCCCTCATCCTGTACAATCATACCTCTGCAGTGGACACAAACTAGACCACATGAAGTTCCACAGAAACAGAAGGAAAAGAGTCTTCACTCTGAGAGTGCCAGAGCACTGGAACAGCTGTACAGAGAGGTTATGGAGTCTCCATCTCTGGAAGCATTCAAAAGCTGCCTGGACACCTTGCCTAGTGGTTTACTCTAGGTGATCCTGCTCTAGGACGCTATTTGGACTAGATGATCTTCAGAGGTCCCTTTCAACTCCTACCATTCCCTCTGTGTGTCTATACACATTGTTTCTCTCTGGTAATCTCCAGCCTCAAAAGAAAAGCCGTGCTCCTTAAGGTGTATTTCACCTCTGCTGTCCTGGCTAATGCTCCAGCCCACAGGTAAAAGGTCATCTTTCCCTTATGATGGTGGAAGGCCAGAAAGCAGGGAGAAATTAAGGATATCACAGAGACTCATCTTTTTCATAAGTTCTCTGACCTGAATGGACCAGCAGATTATTTTTTGTGTGTGCCACTCCCCACATATACAGGTCACAGGATTTCTCTTAGAAATTGGATTAGGGTTTGTTTGCTCTCAAGTCACTGCATGTCAGTTTGAATTTAAACTAGATCCTGTCCCAGGTGAGTCTGTTAACGTCACTAGGTTGTTGCTTCCTGAGATCCTATTTGCAGGAGGGCATAGCCATACAGGACATGTAGCAGTTGAAGAGCAAAGTCTTAGCCAGGTCTGTTCAGTAGCCCATCCAAATGCAAGTATGCCTTAGAAACACACACTGAGGTCCTTCCTGGCTAAGTGACCTGGAGCTAAACTACACCTACCACGTAAATATTTAATACTTCCCATAATTTATCATATGTCTTTCCCTTCTGCTCGCTGCTTTTGTCCCCACGTGCCTTCATAAACCCCAAATCCTTCCTCCCTAGAAGCAGGATATCCTCTCCAAGAAAATGCATTCATGTGTGGGAAGCTTGAGGAATGGAAAAGGCAATGGCACCACGTTTCTCACCTCTTTCCAACCACTGACAACAAATGTCCTTGCAGAGAAGCAAACTTCAAACTTCACTGGTATAAATAAATCCACAGAGCTTCAAAACTGCTCATTAAGTTCCCATCACGGACACACTTCTCTCTTGCTGTCCCCGCCAAGTGCAAGTGATCTCACACAGCCACTTTATGCTGGATTGCTGACACTTTCAGAGCAGCAGATCCTTTTTATTCATGGTGTGGAAGTAATTCAGTGTGACAGCCTCTGAATCTGATGAAATCTGAATCTCAGACCCTGAATCCAAGAGATGCAGGTGCTGCCAAAATCCATAAAGCATGGCTTAAGAATGACTCAAGAACTTTAAACACCTAAAGAGACCAAGTAGGAGGGCAGATGTAGAAATGGTTTTCTGTGCTTTTGAGACTACTGGTTTGGGCATTTTACTTTGGGATGAGACCTGTAGGTGAGAATGTTGTGATACAGCAGGTATGCACATCTCTAGGAGTCAATCTTGAGCATGCTTTTTGAGTGAGAGATAATGACCTGGCTGACAACTCCACCATCTTGCCTTCAAGCCTTGGTAAAAATCCACTAGGGAGGTCCTGAGATTCCTAGGAGAAATCCAGGTAACCTAACACTTGTTTTATGCAGGGTCTTAGCTTGTCATGCTGACAGTCATCAAGTCTAATACTTACAATTATCAGCAAGATAAAGTAGATAAAATTGTAGAAGGAATGGGCATCCATCACGTAGTACATGATCTCCACCCACCCTTCCAGTGTGATCACCTGCAAAGACAAACAACAAGAGAAACAGGAGGGAAGTGGGTTTCCAGAGTTTACTCCTGAGTTACTGGCAGGGCCATTGTAACCCAAGCAAAGCAAAAGACAATTAATTTCAAGGAGGCCAAATTTCCATTCCAGGAAATCAGCATGGTATTGCTTGGTGACTCTGGCATATTGTCAAAGCCTCTGAGATCATGCTAGCCCACAGCAGGAATATTTCATTAAAATAGTTCATTTCCCTGGATCACAGCAGGGGAAAACCTGCAGCAGGTTTCTGTGCCCCTTGGACTGGGCACCACATACAGCCGGCGGAAAAGGAAGGGAATTTAGCTGCCTTCTGCAACAAATGCTGGGAATCAAACGAAAATAAAACAGAGTCCTTTGCTATAGTGGTCTGGATTGAAAGGAAAACTGGTACAAGTCAGCCTGAAGGGTGTAGCTTAGTTCAGCATGGGCCTGAACAGCTCTGTGTCCCTTCCTATCATCAGGAGCACCATGCATGGACTTCACACTGTCTCTCTTGCCAGAGTAGTCGCAAAGCCCTTTTCTCTCTGCAGCTGTATCACAGCCTGCAGAAACCATCCTGGGAGCACAGAAACACTGAGTTAGAGCAAAGAAATAAACAGCTTGAGCCTTCTTAGAAGGCTGGCTTGGTCTCACCTGAAATATCACAATCCAGGCATAGCCAATGTTGTCAAAGTTGATGGCACCCTTGTGTGGGTTGGCATTGCCCGTGCGGCACACGTTGTAGTACTGGTTCCAGTTCACACACATGCCGCTGATGTTGAACTCTTGCCGGACAGAGTTGTAGTAGTAGTAATCATCCTTGTCCAAACAACACTCATGGCCCCGCTCCTTCAGTGGGGGTATCTCGTGGCAGCCCATAATTCCATTGTCTCCTGACAGTGAGCAGATGAAGGGCATCTCATCATCTTCCTCAGGTTGGTAATAAGGGGGCAGGACAATGTCACCTTGTCTGCAAGGATGAAAAGCCACAGTCAGCAAGCTCCTTCAAAAGTCAGTTTCCTACCAGCAACGCTGGTGGAGCTGGGGGCTCCTGTCCTGACATAGGAACTGCAGCGGGTAAGGGATTTCCAGGTTTATTGCCTCTGGCAAAGAGAAGGGAAGACAGAGTTCCTGAACACCAGGGCATTTCCA
Organism: Picus viridis; assembly: GCA_033816785.1. Taxonomy (NCBI): domain Eukaryota; kingdom Metazoa; phylum Chordata; class Aves; order Piciformes; family Picidae; genus Picus; species Picus viridis. The sequence goes on along the minus strand of CM066568.1, from coordinate 20,964,018 downwards.
GGGTGAGTCCCCAGTTTTCAGAGCTTTGCCTGCCATCAGATCCCCCAAGCCAAACGACACAACCTGCTCACGTGGAGCTGAAGAAAACCGGGAACGTGCATTTTTGACCACTCTCCCCATTAGCATCAAAGCTACATCAGACGCAGTGATATTAAAGAAGCCCTTCAGGCTTCCCCGTGCTGTGCTCCTGTACGTTAAGCGTTGACGGACATGTTTTATAACATTTGGCAGTGAACACTCTGTGCTCCTAAAAAAAAATAAAAAACAATGAAAATTCCACTTCATGCATAATTGAGGCTGCATGGCTAAGCCTGACACGTCAGGAAATGCAAAGTTAGACCTGGCTTAACCTTCACTTTGACTCCTCCTCGACAGTTGACAATAAGGGTGCAATGTTTCATGACAAGTTCACGTGCCTTTTTATATCCCAAATGATGCAAGCACCTTCCAAATGCATGAATAATTAAAATCATCTATGCTTGCCTAGCTGGAGATGAGCTAATGATCAGGAAAGCAAAAGGTGGAGATGTAAAATTTGCCATTAAACTTTATCTGCCGCACGCCTGGCAGCGCTGCAGCCCGTGGCTTTCACGTTGCATGAGGGCAGACTTCTTCAGGAAGTGTCACTGGAAGAGCAGAGGTGTTGATAAAAGAGAAAAGGAAGTCTCTGAAGATAAACTAAGCAGGACTGAACCACAAAGATCTGTCGTAATACATCCACATCACTGCTGAGCTGGGTGACTGCAGAATTCATCTCTCTAGTAACGGTCAGCAAAAGATTCTTCCAGTATCTGTCACTTTGCAGGCTGTGGCCCCAGTTCGCTTCTCAGTCACATCAACTCTGCACAGATGTAATTAGAGTCACTAAAGTATTTCTGCCTGTGCTTTACATAAAGGACAATCATCCTAAACATTATATATTCCTTGGGGAAAGCCAAAATGCAGCAAAAGGCTGCTGTATGTAGCTTCTGCTCTCTGCTGCTTTGCAGATTGTGTTTTCACACCTTTAGCTCTTTTTTTTCCAATTTGAGATGATCTAAAGCTTCCTAACTGTTTAATCAGTCTAAACTGATCTACAACTCTAGTTTGTTTTAAGCAGCCTAAACTGATAGGATGCCTGGGATTAAGACAGAGTTTGAAGATGACATTTTAAAGCCTGAGATCCGCTGAAGCTAGAAAGTCAGCAGGAGGAGTTGAGTCCTGGGAGTGGGGGTAACTGGAAAATTCCTAGCAGGCAGGAGATTTTTCCACCCCACTGCCTCCAGGAAGGAGGAGAGTCATGATCTGCAGGCTCCTCTTTGACTCCCTAGAATAAACCTCAAACACCTGTAACTGACCCCCTCTGTGGCTCCAGGCTCCCTTTGCCACAACTGTGCCATGTTTCCCCATGGACTTTTTTAATCCCATTCAAGCTATCATACATCACTTGCGCTTCTACTAGCCCAGATGTGGGACACCACACCAAAAACTCCCCCAAAAGCTCTCCATCCTAATTCCATGGCACCTGCCACATGCAATTCTACTCCTGACATTTGCCAACTATTTCCTCACGTCTCTCTAAAGCATCTGGAGATAATCCATGACTGTCCAAACAGTGACCTCAGCTCCATCTTAGTGGTGCCAGACATGTCCCTGCAGAAGCATTGGGTAGCACTATGGATTTCTGGAACACTCCTCTGGTCCTTGATTTTTGAAGAAGGAGCAAGTTTAGGAGAAAGACAGCATGACTGGTGTTTCAGAGCTCTTCAACTCTTTCTACTCTATCACCCTAGAGCCATTTGGAGTAAGCAATACACAAGGAGTCAGGCAGCAGAAGACAAGAAAGCAGAGAAGGAGAAAGAGAACTGTCTCTGGAGGAAAGGAAAGAGACATGGTCCCCTAGGCACTCACATTGTGAAGTTCTCCTCCATGAAGCAGCGGTTGCGGAGCAGTCCAGCCCACAGCTGCACCCCAATGATGCCGAAGATGAAGAAGACAAAAAAGCAGAGGAGGAGAACATTCCCCAGCATGGGCAAGGTGTCCAGGAGCAAGTTCACAAGGATTCGCATGCCTGTAGGGGGAGAAGAGAACCACAAGGAGCAAGTGTGGGATGGAGGGACAGAGAAAGGGAGAAGAGGAAGAGGAGGAGAAGGAAAGGAGAATTCAGGAAATACACATTAAAAGAAAAAAAAGGCCACACAGAGATAAAAGCAGTGTCAGAAAAGAATTACTGCCCAGACCAGGCTAGATTTATGATTGCTGCCCTTTCTTGTCCTAACCTCTACTGACAGGCAGCCAGCAGAGCTGCTGCAATGCTGTGACCTCCTAACCCTAGGCCTCCATCTGCAGCAGGGAGAAGAAAAGCAATTGAGACTTTCGGTACCATCAGCTGGCTGACTGATATCCCTCCCTTCCCCTTCCCTGCAGTAGGGCAATGGAGAGACAGCTGTCCCAAAGGTGCACAGCAGCTCAACAGCCCCATCCTAAGATTTCTCAGGGTGAAAGACAAGTCAGTTCAACAACTGTCTGCTGCAACCTGTGAGGGTTGCATGGATGGGCCAAGGGCAGCCTGCCTGGAGAGATTAACCTCTCCAGCAGACATAAAGCAGCACCGATTGGTTTGCTCATGACAGATCATCAGTGGACAGTCACGGAGACCACACTGTCCTCTCTTGACTAGTCCTCCATCCCCAGAAGGGCTGGAGCACACAAGCAGCAGGCACAGCACGAAATGCTGTTGGCACAGCACCTCTGTACAAATGTTTTTAAAAGAAAGACTTAAAAAAAAAAAAAAAAAATTGTTACCTAACAAATAGTTTCTGTGATTTATTTGTTTTTTCTCCTTCTGCTCTTCAGCTCACAAAACCACAAGTAAGGGGAAGGAAAGGCTTGTCTCTTCAGGAAGCTAAAGACTTTACCTCTGCTCTCCAGGGAGAGTCGAGAAAACCTTCTGAGCATCACCATACTGCCTTTACCCACACGCACTCCCCATGCAGTTGTCCCTCCTCGCCTCCAGGGGCCCAGTGAGTTCCTTCGCTGAAGATATTAGGTGTAGGCTAGCAAATAATTAGCTAATTAGGTACTTATAACCAGTTCATTACAACAGATGGTAGTGGAAGGGGAAAGAGGAAGGAAAGATAAGATTAGGATTCTCTGACAGCCCTTTGAGGCACAAGATAATCCCCCTTGTGTGCCCAGAATCAAGTAATTAGCCACAAGATGCTGTATGTGATGCTCTGTCTTTATTCCCCAGGCTGCTCGCAGTCGGAGAGGCAAGGGAAGTGGTACCTGCAGGGGCATGCAGGTGTAGGGCAAACAGACACTGAATGGAGAGAGAGAAGGGTTTCTGCTGTGGGACTTGAGCTGGCTTATCTCGGGAGGAAATGTTCTGGGGACAGGACAGGTAGGGGTGGGAAGAGACAAGATTGATATTTACTAGTAGGTTTCACATAAGCAGGAGAAGATGCTTAGTGATGGCTACATGGAATCATGAAGGACAAGGAATGATGCCACTATCCCTAAGGCCAGGCTCAGAGCAGCAGTTAAGCCTTCACTGCTCAGCTGTGTCACTAGTTAAGGCAGTTTCTAGACAGCACCTCAGTAACTCAGCAGTGCAGGGGCACAGCTCCAGCCACACAAGGAATCATGGGCATGTAATGAATCACAGACAGCTTTCTGACCTGACACAAAGCCCAACAGCATAGCCACAGTGCCCTGCTGTCTGTTGTTGTGACCTGCCAGCCTCTGGAGCAATGCTCTGCACAACACTTGGGGTTTTAAGGCCACACACCCTCACTAAGGTGCAGCACATTGCCAGCATCAACACTGCTTCACAGCACCAGCTCAGCAGATGCCATGAACTGTCCTGGTCAGTACATTAGCGAGGGCCAAGTGACCCAGGAAGCTCTGCCAGGAGCACTGCAAGGAGAGGTGATGTTTTTCAGATCAACTGCTACTAGCTCCAGCTCAGAGCACAGGTAATGGGAAGAATAAGACTGCCTTTAGCTGAAACACAGAGCAGGTAGAATTGACATCCCCACCAGAATTTCATGAAAAATAAGCTGCTTGGGTCAGAGTTTGCAAAACCTGATTTTGCCCACGTCCCAAGAGAAGACAAGTGACTTGCAAAACTCGCCTGCCTTTTCCTAGGAAACATCTTACCTTACCCATCTTACATTCTCCATCCTGACTCTCAGAGGGGGTGCTGCTGCTGCTGCTCCAGGATTGTGTAAGCCTTCATCCACAATAATACCAATGCATCTTGCATGACAACTTCTGGAAGGTGCTGGAAAGCCAGTTCCTTGGCAAATCCTGCTGCTGCTGCTTCCTTCCTACCTTAAGCCACCTCTGCCTGTTCCTCTGCTTTTCTCTTGCTGTACCTACATCATTTCTCTGCCTCTGCACTGCTCTGCAGTGTACATGCACACATCTCCTCCCCATTGCTGCCTTTCCCCACACCCTCATTTGTCCTTTACCACTGGCAGAGTAGAAGCCATGCTGGCTCACAGCAAGGGAGGAATATGAAAAGGACAATGACCTTTTCTGAAGCAGCCTTTGAAAAAAAGGAGATGTTCCCTGAGAAGAGGAAAGAAGAGGGGCTGGGCAGTCTGGAGGAAAAGCAGGGAGGGAAAGCATTGATGAAGCAACATTCAACAACCAAACAGGTTCCCAGGGCATCAGATATGAAAAGGTTTTGCTCTTCAAGAAGAAGAAGAGCTAGAAAGATGAAATATTCATGAGTGCCAGGTGTGGGCTCTGAAAGACCTTTTCTTTTTCCCATTCACCCTCACAAGGAGACCAGGTGAAAGGAGGAAACAAAACAGCATTGACTGTGGGCATCCAAGGAAGGATTCTCATGAAACAATGTTCAAATAATGCTTCCCCACTGCTCACTCATGCCTTTGGGCAAGGGGTAGGGAAGGGTGCTCCATCATGCAGGAGCAAAGCCACAAGCACAACAGAAATGCATTCACTGCTCCAGTACAGCAGTGGACATTGTGGGGAGAGTATGTCACAGGGATGAGCAGCAGTGGGAGGGTGAGGAGTGCCAGGCAGTGAGCTGTCAAAAGGAAGCATAAGGCTGAGCAAAACCAAAAGACAAAGCAAAGTCACTGAACTCCCTCCAGGGTTCAAGCAAAGCAAATCCTCTGTTTCACTCTAGCAGCACACAGGGGCCCTTCCTGACAAACTCAGCAGATGCTGCAGTGACCATAGCTCCCTCCAGACACTCGAGATCAAGCCTGATTAGCCTGCCCATCACAGCCAAACAGACTGGCCTGGCCTGTGCCAACCCTGGGGAAAGCAGTGGTGAGCAGCCGGGGCAGGGCTGAGGAGGAGTCAGACTCCAGGCAGGCAGAGCGAGCCATGCAGTGCCCAGCAGCACTGTCACTTAGCTTTCTCTCCACCTGCCTCTTTCCTGGAGTGAGAACCAACAGCTGAGCCCATTCATTCCCTAGCAGTAATCACCCTGTGATCTGAATGGAAGACCAGCTCAGGAGAGAGTAAGAAACTCTGCTCTTTTTGGTTTCTTGTGTCTCACCCACCTTTGAGGCTGTCTAGTTCGCCCCAGCTCTGCAGCGAGGAACAAAGCTAATGTGTGTGGAGTCAAAAAGAGGCAGCAGGTTGAGGCATTTGCTCCCTAGCTTAGAGTAAACCAGATGGAAGAGAACATAATTCCCAGCACCTGTCTTATCTGCATCATGGGTCAAGCCACCAATTGTCATTTTAACTGGAGCAAAAGTAAATCTCTTCCCTATCAGCACGTGTGAGTGTAGCTGGCAGGACACCTTGCAGAGTGCAGAGACCAAAGTGTTACTCTGTTCCTCAGCCAGGCTGCTTGTCCAACTGTGCCTTCTTTCCTTCCTTCCCTGCCCCAGGACACATGGCAGGCCAGCCAGCTAGAATGGGGTTGGCAGGATTTTCCTGTGCATGCTCCTTTGTGGGAATTTTCAGAACTGAGGAACCATTCCAGCAGAAAAGTTGCATCAACACAGAAAGCACACAGAGAGGTGCAACTGTTCTTGTTTTCTTTTCTTTTTGTTCTGATTGGTTGGGTTTGTTTGGGTTGGGTTTTGGTTTGGGTTGGGGTTTTTTTTGTTTGTTTTTGTTGTTGTTTTGCAGTTGAGCCCATAGATAAAACAATCTTGGTGTGCACAGTGCAGGCTGGTGCTCAAACTTGTGGCCCTCCTCACTGATCTCTTGCTGATCCAAGGTTTAGCTATCATTTCACACACTGCATTCTCCACATCAGCTAAAACACAAAGCCAAACTACAGCAAAGAGAAACCAATCAGGTATATGTGCAACAGCAGAGGCACTGCCAAGTTCTTCAGCAGCTTCCCTGACACTCAGATCTTTTTCCCTCTTCTGCATTCCTCCTAACTGAGGCTTCTCCTGCAAATGGATAAGGCAGAGGAGCTCAGTTGAAACAGCTGATGTGCAGCTCCAGATATCACAGTATCACAGTATTACCAAGGTTGGAAGAGACCTTGAAGATCATCAAGTCCAACCTGTAACCACAGACCTCACGACTAGAGCATGGCACCAAGTGCCACATCCAGTCCCCTCTTGAACGCCTCCAGGGACGGCGACTCCACCACCTCCCCGGGCAGCCCATGCCAATGGCAAATGACTCTCTCGGTGAAGAACTTTCTCCTCACCTCCAGCCTAAACTTCCCCTGTTGCAGCTTGAGACTGTGTCCCCTTGTTCTGGTGCTGGTTGCTAGGGAGAAGAGGCCAACCCTTTCCTGGCTACAACCACCCTTCAGGTAGTTGTAGAGAGCAATGAGGTCGCCCCTGAGCCTCCTCTTCTCCAGGCTAAACAACCCCAGCTCCCTCAGCCTCTCCTCAAGCTGCAAAGCCAGCGTCAGACTGAAGACTCTCACCCCTGCTTTGCACCAGTGCAAGAGTGGGCATGTTGCCATGGCTGGCCTGACCTAAATTTAATGAACCCTATGGAAAACCAGGTCCACTTAACGTCTCGCACTACCTTGCGCTGTCAAGCCCATTCTGCTAGAAAGGAAAAGCTGCCCCAGACATAAATGTGAAACACTGGCCTTGATAAGAGGCAAGTAAAATCCTTCCACTCACCTCTTGTCAGGTTCCCAGAGCATTTGCAGGATGCATTTAGGGTTGAGGATTTTGTGCTTGCAGGTTGTCGGTTTGATCCATAGTTCAGGAGCACCACTAAGTTCCTCACCAAAGCTCTACTCTTGCCTTGCCAACAATCAAAGCTTTCAAGCTTCTCTGACTGCCTCAGACACCTCATCCTGCTCAGCCTGTTGATGACCTAACCTTCAATTATCCAAATTTTTGTCACTTCTCAGCTTGACCACAGAAAATATCAAAGCCTGACATTTCCAGCACTTACAAAGCTTCAGCCAGTGCAAAGAGCTGCTGTTAATTTTCTCAGTAGCACAGCCACATCAAGCCTCATCTCAGTGCAGCGTCTTCCCTTAGGATACTGAATCAAGTTCAAGCATTAAGTGTTCTCAGTCCCTACCTTCAAAGTATTTCCCAGCTTAAGCTTAGGGTAGCTAAAAGAAAGGCTAAAACTCCAGGAAAACACTGCTGGTCAGAGCTTCACCCTGCTGGGACAGCAGAGCTCTTCAGAGTAGGTAGCACACTGACATAAGAGAAAGAGCTCTCTCAAGCCTCTGGAGCCAGGGGCTTGCACAGATCTCACCACCAGGTGCTCGGTACAAGTTTTGTCGTGACCCGAACAGGAGACATCTCAACTCTGCAGCAGGCTGTGCCCTATCATGGAGGCTGCCAGCCTAGCTGAGAGCCATCGACAGCAACAGGAAGCTCATCCACCACAAGCACTCACATTCAGTACATGCCACTGTAAGCCTGGTTGGTAGCCACATCATGTGTGACACAAACAGAAACAAGTACAAGCAAAACACTCGGTCACGAGTCCCTTTTGTTGCTCCCTTGGCCCATTAACTCCCTGCAAGCTCTGGGTTGTTCAGTAACCTTTTTGTGGAAAGCAGTGGCAGGTGCCAGATAAGTTCTCACAGAGGTGTCTCTCTGGAGGATTTCTGTCATTCTGGCCTTTTTTCTAATACTGAACACCTAATAAGCAACACCTACTGCCACCTGCTACTGTTGTTCATTCACCAATCATCTCATTTCCCCCCCATTTATCACTGCAACGATGACTGAGCTCCCTCGCAGCAAACACTCTACCAAGAGCATACTGTGCCAGCTTTGCTTTCAGAATGGCAGGAGTCACCCAGCACTGGGGACAAAAGGGAACTCCAGGGCCATGGCTGCGAGCCACTTGCCTCCATTCTGTAAATACCCTTAAGTTCTTTACACATCCCTAGTGCCGTGTAAGTAGGACAGAATAACGCAAAATATTATGTTAAAGCAGTGCTAATGCAACTTCTGGTTAAGATTCCAAGGAGCTGGTTTCCTCTTGCTGTCACCAGCCTGAATCGTGTGTCTCTTTTGAGCTGCAGGCAGCGACATGACGCTAGGTGAGGTGTGTGTGAACAGGAGAATCGGGCCCTAAACGCATGAAGACTGAGAAATTTCAGGTTACGCTTGCAAATCGCCCTGCCCACACGGAGCGCAACTTGCATTAGTGTAATCTGACATTATCTTTCACCCAATAATGCGTTGTCATTACTGCTCACATTTCCACGGTATCTACTGCTTGATAGGTCCCAGGGGACAGATTTTTGCGAAACAGCCCAGCTCCCATTTAGGCAGCAAAATACGGCAGCAAAATACGTGGCTGGGCTTTCGAGAGCGCTGTGCACGCCGGAGGCTGAGCGTGTTTGAACAGGCAGCAGAATTCATAGAAGCAATAAGGTTGGGAAAGACCTCAGAGATCATCAAGTCCAACCTGTCACCCAAGACCTCATGACTACTAAACCATGGCACCAAGTGCCACGTCCAATCCCCTCTTGAACACCTCCAGGGATGGTGACTCCACCACCTCCCTGGGCAGCACATTCCAATGGCAAATGACTCTCTGTGAAGAACTTTCTCCTCACCTCCAGCCTAAACCTCTCCCGGTGCAGTTTGAGACTGTGTCCTCTTGTTCTGGTGCTGGTTGCCTGAGAGAAGAGACCAACCCCCTCCTGGCTACAACCTCCCTTCAGGTAGGTTGTAGACAGCAATAAGGTTAAACAATCCCAGCTCCCTCAGCCTCTCCTCCGCTTGTGCTCGAGGCCTCTCCCCAGCCTCATTGCCCTTCCCTAGACACATTCAAGAGTCTCAATTGTCACAATGGGAGCTGCGAAGTGCTGAGCATTTCTTAAATCCTGGCTGTGCAAGTTCCCCTAGGAGGGGAAAGGAGAAATAAAGATTCCAGTGAAGGTCTTTTTAGGACTGGTTTTTGGTTGTTGGGAGGGGTTGTGGTGGTGTTGTTGTAGAGGGTTTTATGTCTTCCATCCTTGCTTTACTTCCAATACACCAACTCCAAAGTGCTGCTGCTAAATCTTGCGATTTTTATCGGGAGTCTGGGGATGCATGGCATAAACCTTCAGGCGTGAAATCTTGCTAGGATTTGACAGTCTTGGATCACAGGGGAAAAAAAGAAAGAAGAGGAAAAGTTTCTATTCCTCACTACTATGGTGAGGAAGGGGGAAAAAAAAAAAAGAGAAAAAGAAGACTACAGGTCTGAGTCTCTAAAAGCCATTGCAAAAGTAAAAATAACCTCTGGCTTTGGGGGTTGGTTTTTTCCCCCTGTTTCAAATCTCATCATTTTAAGCCCATTTGACAACCTATAAGCACATAGTTTGTGTCTTCTGAAGGTTTGCTTATAACAACAATGAAATGGAGCAGAGTGCTTCGGAGAGGGAAAGATGACTTTCTCCCATGATCTGTGACTGCACAACCAAAAAAGGCCTGAGCAACGTATGGCACAAAAGCAGGCGTTACCAGGTCTGCATTGCCTCCACTTCACTGTTCCTCATCTGCCTGCCATGATAACTACACTAACACAGAGATGTAATTCCCTTTTTGGTTTTTGGGGGGTTTTCCCTCCCAAATTTACTTTGCTTACTCATTTAAACACGTGGCAATAGATTGCCAGTACCAGAACAAGAGGACACAGTCTCAGGCTGCGCCAGGGGAGGTTTAGGCTGGATGTTAGGAAGAAGTTCTATACAGAGAGAGTGATTGCTCATTGGAATGGGCTGCCTGTGGAGGTGGTGGAGTCACCTTCATTGGAGGTGTTCAGGAGGAGACTTGATGGGGTGCTTGGTTGCATGGTTTAGTTGTTTAGGTGGGATGGATTGGTTGATGGGTTGGACATGATGATCTTGAAGGTCTCTTTCAACCTGGTGTATTGTATTGTATTATTGCATAAGAACAGCACTAAGCTCAGACAATAAGTAAATAAAACTGGAGGCTGTCTTCAGTGACTGAAGACTTCCTTCAGCACTACAAGATGTGGGGTCTGTTACAGCCCCAGAAAAGAGCTGGTCCGCAAACCCACCCAGAGCATTTACCTGAGAGTCAACAAGCTTTCCTATGCTAGTCTTTGTCCTTGTTTCAGATTTGATTTCCTTCCCTTCTCTCCCCCCACCCTCACTTTTGCTACATTACCCTACACACAGAAGTGTACCATGCCTTTGCATGCTGTGCCTAGCAAAGCATATATTGGCTTCCTGGGCTTTTCTCCTTCAAGCTCTGCTCTGTTCTCTGTTGATCCTCATGCTGCTCTCCTTCCCCTCACACCATTGCTCTGTATCCTGAACACGCCCGTCTGATGTAGGGCTCAACTGACTTGATAAAGAGCTTCACATACAGGAAAATATAGCTCTAAGTTACAATTCCATCTCCCATCTGCCCCCTCTCCAAGTAAAGGCATCCTTTAATGGTCAGAAATAAATCACATTGCTCTCTTCAGTGCATCACTGCACTTGGCTAGGAGATTGGGTTGGGAAGGGAGGATATAAACTGAATATGACCCTGTCTGTGAAGTCCATCCCCTGTCAGTTTTTCTCCATCCTTTCACTGCCCACCTACCTGGGACAGAGCCTACAGAAAGCTGTCAGCTTCTTCGAATGCCTTTGAGCCCCACATAGCCTGAGCAGGGAATAAAAAGGGCTTTTGACCTCTTAACTTTTGTGTATGAATGCTGTGAGAGAACATTACTTTTGTCCCTGTACTGACCTACTGAGGACTGTGGCTGTGTGCATAGACCCTTGCAGGTGGTTTGTGTGTCACTGAGACGTGATAACAAATGTTTACAGGACAGCTTATACAAAGAACTGTGGATGGGATGAGTTTAAGTAATTGGAACACACAACAACAGCTGAGCCTTGGTTATCATTTTACAAATAAAGCTGTGAGGGAAAAGATTTACTTCCCAAAGAGTCAAATGGAAGAGTTTAATTCTGAAAGGAAATTAGCATTGGAAAGAGAACAAGCAAGTGTCAGTCCTCTTTCAGGATGACTGAGGCATCTGAAGCAAAGACCCCGTAGAGTAGGGCTCTTAGAAGAGGAATCTCATCATCCCTTTGCATTTCCAACTGCTCGGGCAGGACTGTGCTTGTCAAATGGACTTGCTTTTTGTCTGATCTAGCTGTGAATGAGTGTGTTTTACAGGCTAATATATCTCAGCTCCAAAGCTAATTTCACACACGCTCATCAGTGAAATTAGTTCTTCAAAAACACGTCTAGAGAAGTAAATGCCATCTTTTTTTCCCCGCTGTGCCAAGTGTGGGATTCTGAGCCACACCAGTCTTAGGCACCGTTGCAGCACCCAACTCAGGTAGTTCAGTGTTGAAAACAGATTTAAGGTAGGCATATAAATAAAAGCCATCCGCTTCTCCCATTCCAGGGTTCAGCTGCTTCAGACTGTTTCATAATGGTGCTTTGGTCTGGTGAGCTGAACGCAGGGCAATGAGTTAGGAGATGTCAGCTGTACTCCTGAGTCTGCTGGTGACATTAAGTTTCACTCACCTGGTCTGAAACATAAGAAAGATTAAACCAACAAGCCCTGGCTTTTATCTTTGAGAGCTGTAGAGGGAAAGTAGGAAACACCAGTCTGTTTGGAACCCATGGAACAACTTACTAACAGTAATTAATAAAGACAAATGGAGCTAAATCAAGATTTTCGGACACAGCACTTTTACCAGCAAGGGGAAAAAAATTAATTAAAGAAAAAAAGCTATTTCACTGAAATGGAAACACTTCAGTGGTGTGATTGTTATTGAAACATCATTCAGCAAAAAGGAGGACAAGAAGAGAGGAAAGCAATTTTATACTAGAATAGCATAGCTGAGGGGTTTTTTGACTTTTAAACCTCTTTGGCACGACCAAGTATAGGGATGAAAAAAATAATAATCAAGAAGCCAAACAAACTACCTAAAATGAGGCAGAATAAACACGGATTAAAAGAGGCAGGAAATGTTTATTCTTAGTCTTACCCTGACTGAGGGGAAAAAAAAAAAAAAAAAAAAAGAACAAACCAAAACCTTATTTGGAAAGAGCAGAACTTCCCAAAAATCTGAAACAGGGCAACACAGTTGGTGAGGGGTTTGGAACACAAGCCCTATGAGGAGAGGCTGAGGGAGCTGGGGTTGCTTAGCCTGGAGAAGAGGAGGCTCAGGGGTGACCTCATTGCTCTCTACAACTATCTTAAGGGAGGTTGTAGACAAGCAGAGGTTGGTCTCTTCTTGCAGGCAGCCAGCACCAGAACAAGAGGACGCAGTCTCAAACTGCACCAGGGGAGGTTTAGGCTGGAGGTTAGGAAGAAATTCTACACAGAGAGAGTGATTGCCAATTGGAATGGGCTGCCTGGGGAGGTGGTGGAGTCACCATCATTGGAGGTGTTCAGGAGGAGACTTGATAGGGTGCTTGGTTGCATGGTTTAGTTGATTAGATGGTGTTGGATGATAGGTTGGATGCAATGATCTTGAAGGTCTCTTCCAACCTGGTCTGGTCTATTCCATTCTATTCCATTCTTACCTTGACTGAGGAAACCAAACCAAACCAAACCCAACCCATATTTAGAAAGAGCAGAACATCCCCAAAACCTGAAATTCTATGTCTTGCACAGCTAGGAATAAGAATGCAACATTATATATCTAATGCGTATACCTCCACCCAAGTATCACTGCACTTCCACACCAAGTATTAGAACGTGTGTGCACTTTCTAGTTAATAAAGTTGCTATGCAACACTCTGCAACAGACTCCTTGCAGCATGCTCAGCTGAAGTAATCTGCTTGCAAATGATGAATCAGTAACTAAATTCTGAGTGGAAACTGGAAGACATCAAACACGTTGCAAGGATTCTTCTTTGCATGAGACAAGAAAGGGTAAACCAAAGAAATATCTTCTGCTCTGATGTCAAAACCCCAAAATAACAGAAGGGAAAGAAATTCAAATGATCAGAAATGACTACAGACTACCTCCTCAAAAGCAGGCAGAAATAGAACAAAACCAGCCTCCCCCAAGCCTTGTGCCTTGCCACGAGAAGGAGGGACGAAAGAGCTAGCAGAAGCAGCAATGTTTCACCTAGCAACCTGCCACGTAACTGCAAAAGGATAATGACAACAAACGGATGCAGAATTTCACCCCAAAACCAGGACATGGATATACCCAAATCAGAAAGCAACTACCTCTGACCAAGACCTGGAGAGGGCTATTTTTCCTCTTTTACACTTCCTCAGTGACTTGCAGGTCAGGTCACACCAGCTCACCACCCTGGGATCAAATCACATTGTAATAGGACCAGAACAGTCTCTTCTTGTTTTCTTTTTGCTTTTTTAAAATTTATTTCATGCATTTTCAAACAAAACCTCAAAAGGCAGCATTCCTGGGGCTGTAGTCAGGAATACAAGAGAGAAGCAGGAATACATATTATGAGGGTGATGCCTCGTGTTTTCTCTGGTATACTTCAAAGATGACATGGGAGCGGAGGAGTGATCAAGCAGGGCAGAGCCACAAACTTCACCCAGGAGTGAAATCCAGAACAGTCAGTAGCACATCTTGCTAAGAAGTGCAATCAGCTGCTGAAAACCAGCAGCTAAGGATCAGTTTTAACTCTGAAACAAGGAGGTTTGATATCTAGAAATGTCTCCACATGAGCTCTCCTCCCTTGGATGATCCCATTTTTCCTACTTTACTTACACAGTGCCTCTTACTTGATTTGGATCTGGAAGGATTTGCCACAGCAGCAAGTTTTGCAGCCTAATAACAAACTGGGTAGAGAACTTGTTCCCTAACAGGAATTTTCCACCTTTTGGTTGAACTGGATGTGCTTTTCTTCTTCTGTCATGATTCAGGTAGGAGAACCTATGCAGCCTTTAGACTGCACACGATGAGTATGGCACACGAACAGCATTTGTCAGCTCCTCCTGGGATATTGTTTCAAAGCCTCAGAAGTCTGCCTGTGAGGAAGGGCTTTCAGTAACATGTTAAGAATGAGCACAGGTAAACAGAATTTAGAGATACCCAATCTGGCCACTTGAACTTCACCCTTGCTTACCTGCCAAGCATGCAAAATCAGTTTAACTTATTTAATAGGTGATACTTTTTATTCTATCAATGTCTCTACTGTTTCCTTGGAGTCATTCTGAATTTCCTCCCTCCTAATTTCCTGGCATTGATTTTTTTTTCCCCTTTTTTTCTTCCTTCACATAGTATGAGATTTCTCTCAAACTTCTCCAGACATTTTTCACCTTGGTATGCAGACTCTTCAAATGCTTGCTGAGCATTCCAACGTTGCTGTTCTTTGGGACTAAATAATCAACCCAGACAGACCACTTTAGCACTCTGCCCCTCATGCAGTAATCACTCATGTTCCATTTTGTCCCTCCTCCTGATAATAAACTGTCATTGTTCAATCCACATGGCCAGACTCCTCCCCCAAAAAGCAGTTCCTACCTGGGTGCCCATATGGAAGCCTTTGAAATGGCCACCAGTGAATGCTGGACCACATTGTCCCATCGCAGCCTTCTGAACATGGTCAAACATCTGCCTTTGGGATTAACCTTCCTGCCTCTCCTCAAATATCTCACACTCCCACCCAGACCTCATTCTCCCTCTGCCTCCTGTTGTTTTACTTCCCACTTGTTTTGCTAGCACCTGCAACACCTCCAGCTTAGTACCATCACTACATCTTACTAATAGACTTTTCTCTTGCTTCAGATCAGTAATGAAGAACTTTAAAAAGACATTAAAAAAAGATTTGTGGCCAAAGGTCCCATTAATTATGTTTGCTATACCCCACTGGGCACCTTCTTCCAACACAGATCCTTCCCATTTATCACAATGCCTTTGTTTACAGCCTCCTCACCAGTTTTCATCCCTCAAGCCACTGCTTCCTCTCCCAGGGAATCTGATTTCTGGGGTTCCCCCTTTCCCCCTGTAAATTAATGACAGACTGTCTTTCTCCCAAAGCGTTCTCTGCATATAACTGCAAATTTATGTAGCAAGGAAGATTTAACCACAGAGTGGAAATTAAACCAGCATCAATCTCACACAGGTAGACTTTTACGCTGATAAATTGAGCAGCCAGCCAGCATCACGGCTGGGACAGTCAGGGGGAATTCAGTGGCCTGTGCTCTGCAAAGGTCAGGCAAAAAATGACTGAAAGCTTCCCCGGTGCCTCCGCACGGATGGAGCGGATCCCTGATGAGCCAGTTCTGATGCCGCTCACACTGCTCCTCTTGGGGCAGCTCCTGCTGGCAGAGAGCAACTCCAGCTGTTCCAGGAGATAGCTAGGAATTAAACAAGACCTTGGCTTTGTCAGTCAAGCTTTACTCCTGACTTTACACTGTTGTCCAGCAATTAACATCAATCCCCACAGCAGACATACGCAAAAGTCAGTTAAGTATGGTTCTACGTGTCCAGAGAAGGGCCATGGTTCCCATCTTTATCACCCCATGATGGACTTGGTATACACCCGAGTTTACACTCAGTGCCCAAACCAGCTCCTCTGCCTGGTGCCCTCCTGCCACTTTGGGCACATCAGATTGTGCCACAGTTCCTTCACCACACCTTTTTGGCACCCTATACTCCTGGCTATTGCTCAGAGATAAAAATACACCCAAGGAAGAGGGACAAGATCTAAAAATGCATTCTAGAAAGGCTTTGAATGGAATCTGAGATACTAAAATCTGTCTCTGGAGCATGTTCAGGAAATAGGTGACCTTGTGAAAGTGACTTTGGCACAAGGTAAACCATAGGAGGAAGACTGGGGGGTTGGCTGTGCAAACTTTGTCAGATCTGGAAAAGAAAAAGGAGCATCTGAGTTTGAGAGGATTAGGAGAGCTCTGGCAAGGTCTTAGCCACTGCAGACAGCCTGATAGGGAGATTATGGGGAAGAGCAAAGAGACCTCCTGCCATTCTGCAAGACAGAAAAACCTGCAAAAGGAATGCCTAAAACCTCACAGGGCTGCACATAGCAGCTGCTGCCTTTGCACAGAGAATAGCCAGAAACATCAGAGCCAGACGGAGGTCTGAGCTCAGTGCTCTTGCAGCCACCTGACCCAAACGGCACGCAACCTGCCTGCCAGTTCACTTCCATCCACCTGGATAAAACCACTGTGAAGCCTAAGCCACCTCCATCAGTACTTCCTACAGTTAGATAACAATAACACCTGCTTACTTGCTTCAGGGTTGCAGGAAGAAGAGGTAAGAAGCAGTTCAGCTCCAACAAAACCTGCAAAGCACGGTGAAAAAGTTGTCTTGTTCCCACCTTATGAGCAGGAAGGGAGGGTTACGGAGGGGCCACCTCCACTGTGGGATCAGCATGCTCATGGCACATGCTGCAGGGCTGTGGATTACATGCCAGGGCTGCAGGATCTCACTGGCTTGCATGCAGATCTGACCTGAGGGCTGCCTTTCAGACCTGGATGGTATTGGTGAGCAGTGTTTTGGCTGCTGACACATCCCAGCTCCCGCACAGCCCCGGCAGTTCTGTGCCTAGCGATGCTCAGCCTGGCTTATACACACATACCAGCTCACAGTAGGGAGAGTTGGCACAAAAGAGGGAGTACAAAGCACAGGGTGAGGTGGAGAGAAAAAATAACTGGTGCTACACACCTCTAAGCTGTAATGGCATGAAAATGTTCAGATGAGAGAGCCTGGAAGAGCATGTGAGAACCTGAGCAAACCAATTCATCCTGTTTCCCTCAGTTTTCCCCTCTCCAGACCTCACACACATCTCCTTTTGAGGCTGCAGACATTACCAAATCCACAAGGTCCTACAGTATGAGTGAGAAAACCCCTTTCCTTTATTTGCATGTCGGCTCCTGAGCCATCAGCATGGCCCTGCACAAAGGATGACCAGGGCTGATATGCCAGAAGGCTGTGGTTTTATCACTCATCCATTGACACTACTTGGCCCCATGGTGGGCAAAAGTCTGCACACATCATGCAATAGTCTCCATTCAGTTTGCACCTGAACCTCACTTGGAGAACAGCACCACACACAGCATTACTGATCAAGTACTCCCCACAGCCCCAGCTGAGCAGGTGTGAGGGGGACACATGACTTACTAGGCACACGGTTGATCGCCTTCAGGGGCCTCAGGACACGGACAGTACGGATTGCAGACAAGTTAATGTTTTGCAGATCCAGGGAGTACTCCACCATCCTGCAGAAGAGGAGAAAAAGAGAATATAAGGAAGTTTAAAAAAAAAAAAAAAACAAACCACAAACTTTTGGTCTGAGCCACAGAGCCATCAATTATTCATTGAAGGGCTTCTGGAAGTCAAGGGAACAAAGCCCGAGTCTCTGGGAGCAAAGCTGAAACCTCCAGAAGCAGGTCTGGATCCCAAAGGTCCTGGGGCAGAAAACAGTTTGTCCACAGCAAGGCAGTGAGCAGTGAGAATGTGCCATGGGGATGCAGGACAGGAGCTGCAATAACGTTCACCTGCTGCAGCTGTCAGGAGCTGAAGGAGCTGCGTGAAGATGCCCAACAAGAAGCATGCACTCCTGGTAAGGGCACACAAGTAGGGAACACGTTTCCCATGAGGCTAGGAGGAGGGGGCTACACAGTCAGCTTTGTTGAGTGTTGCCTGCAGCATAGCAAGGTGCTGCCCATGTGTCATTCATCTCACAGTACAGGATGAAGTCTGTGAAGCCGGCTTCAGCTTACCTGTTTCACCTCACATGGAGCCAACTCGCTACTTAAAGTGGTAACTGCTTCAGTCAGATGAGAAGACTTCTCTCATAGCTGTGAATAACCCCTTTCTGACACCAACCAAGAGGGGACAATCCTAATTTTAGGACATATGCTAGACCTTAGCTTTCCTAGCCCAACAGCATGCTCCCTAAATTACCTCAAAGCACAAACAGCCATGACTAGTCCATTGGCTTTCCTGCAAGAGCAGCTGGCACAGCTGAAAAAAAAGCGACTTGGCCCAGTCCCCCTCGGCCCACTGCTCCCCTCCTCATCCAGCATGGCAAGTGTCCAGTAACTTGCCTGCCTCTTGGATGATCCTAATCATTTACCCTGGCCAGCACTTTCCACCTGAGCATTTTGCATGTTTTAATGAAGATAGTGAGTTGTTGTCAGCAGCTGCCCCAGGGTGACCCTGATGTCCAGAGAGGACCACAGAATGATCAAGAGAGTAATAAATTTTGCAGGTGAAACAGCAGCAGAGTCAGGATGGGAACTACTTCTCCTGAAGCTTTTCTCAGGTATGAATGATGACTCTACAAAAGAGCTCCCTTTTCTTTGGCCTTTCAACATGCTCAAGAGGCAGGGAGGGATCAGGGAGCAGAGCTTTTAGTTACAGCATCCCTTCTCAAGCCAAACCCATTATAATTTGTATAGAAAGACCCACAAGTCAACAATCCTGTAACATAATGTCCACCCAAATCCCTCTGTCCAGGAACAACCAAGGAGTGAAACAGAGAGCCTGAGTGAGGCGTTGAGAGGGAAATAGGGTACAGCTAGTCTGTAAGAAATCTCAGAGAAAGGACTTGAGTGAAAGGATTGATCCTCCTATTGATCACCCCCTTCACTCAAAAGGACCTCAAAGAGCAAATGTCTAGTTATCTGTCTACACCTTTCACAAGGAGGACTTGTCAGAGTGATAGATTTTCAAACACAAAGAGGTAAACCTGTCGAAGTGTTGTGATTATTCCTTCTCACGCTCTCTCTCTTTCTCTCCCTCGTTCCTTTCACTGTTCTCACATGCACTTTTAGGGTAATTGCACGAAATAATTCTTCCTCTGAAATGCAGTGGCATTCATTTACCTCCCTGGAGCTGTCAGTTCCAGATGCACTGAGTGCAGAATAAAAGAGAAGGGATTTCATGCAAGTAATCAAAATATTCACACCCCCAGAAAAAATACAACCCCCAAAAAACCCTTCCCAAACCAAGCAGCAATGCTTAGCCTACAGAGGACATTAATGATAGAGACTTGGGATGCAATCAGATGAAACTGGGAAGTGGGCGTGGAAGAAGAAAGATCACACATGCATGCAAATGCACAGACATGACTACAGAGTAACACACAAAGAACATCCATGGTGCAAAGGGCCTCGAAAAAGCTCTGGTCAGCCTTGCTCCGAAAGCGTAACTCAAGACATTGTGCTCTAGAACTAGGCAGACCTGCTGAAACTTTGGAACTATGGTTATGGGCAAAGCACCATTCTGTATTTCTCCCACGACATGGGCTCACATCTTTCCTCCACACAGAAACTTGACACAGAAGCATGGAAGCATAAAGCTTGGAGAAGCTTGGTCAAGTTACAAGGAACTTCCTTTCCTCTCCTGAAAAAGAAACAACACACAACCCCACATCCCCTAGAGCACTGGGCTGAGGTCAAATCTCTGAAGGCAAACAAAAAATAGTTGTGAGCAGAGGTAGAACAAACTTGAAAGACACTCTGGCTGTTTGCTTAATTTGGCATCTGACAAAGGTGGTTTCTGTTTTCAAAAGTGGACTTTTCTGAGCCACAACTGACCAAACAACAAGTCCTGAAGAACACCACGACCCTCACAGAAACTGAGCACAGGGAAACTGTGCAGGGCTGGGGCTGAGAATCAGTCAGTGGGCAAAGGCAACATAATTTCTTAGACCAGCACCAGAACAACAGGACACAGTCTCAAGCTGTGCCAGGGGAGGTTTAGGCTGGATGTTAGGAAGAAGTTCTTCATAGAAAGAGGGATTGGCCATTGGAATGGACTGCCCACGGAGGTGGTGGAGTCACCATCACTGGAGGTGTTTAGGAAGAGACTGGAAGGGATGCTTGGTGCCATGGTTTAGTTGATTAGATGGTGTTGGATGATAGGTTGGACTCAATGATCTCAAAGGTCTTTTCCAACCTGGTCTGGTCTATTCTATTCTATTCCATTCTATTCTATTCCATTCTATTCCATTCCATTCTATTCCATTCTATTCCATTCTATAATTAATTTAAAAACAAAACCTCTCTTTACAAACCACTTGAGTTTTGTCCTCTTGGGGCTACACTGCAGGCCATTATAACAGGAGCAACCTTAACCAGGTTACTGGTTGCATCCCTGCCCTTTCCTAGCTGGAATAAGCTTGCCAGTCCGTGTGTCACTAGAAAATCAATATTATCAAAGTAGTGAGCGTGGGTGCAGGATGAATGCTCCCCTAGCTGGCACTCTGCAGTTCAAACAGCCAGCAAGTCAGCCCCTCCTGCAGCCTTTGGTGGCTGCAGATTTGTTGCAATTACATTCCAGTTTAGCTGGGGAAAAACCCACTACTCAATCACTGTACCAATGAAACACAGCAGGCTGTTCCCAGAGATGGGTCAGAGAAGGGCAACTGCTAAATTTTTCAGAGAGCAACTCCCAACAAAAATAAGCTCAGCTCTAGCAGGCCCCAGGGCTTCAGCTCACTTAGCAGACCCCTTCTGCCTACAGTTCTTCCTGAGGCCTCCTTGTCTTGTCTCTAATAACATCCAGGATGTTTAAATCCCCATGGATGAGTTTGGTCTACTGTAGTCACGTAAATCATACCCAGAGCGACTCCAAACACAATTCTGGGGCGATTTTGCATTAGGGCAGCTTGTTCTTCCCCTAGTGATGGCTTCAGCATCAGTTTATGTTCACACTTGTAAAAAGTGTGTAGGTAAAACCACACACATTTTACCTACACATTTTCTGTGCAGGTAAAACCAATGAATCCTAATGTTTGCCTCCTTTCTCTAACAAAATAGGATCTCTAAGCAGCTCTGCTGGAGTCTCTGGGCTTCTGAAGCATTTCAGGGATTGCCAGCTCAGCTGTTTTTTGCTCTTATCTTTCTCCAGCCAGCCCTGCTCCCCACTGCCTAGAAACCCTGTACAGTTAACCACCTTTAGGTTTGGGCTGTACCTGATCTCTTGCAACATGTGGAGGTGGTGACAGGTTGAGAGAGTCAAAAGGGCTCACAGCAGATAGTAATAGCGGTAGCAGATTTATGTCAGGAGATGCGTGTTTTCCTCTTTCCTCATGATCTTGGGGTGGTGGAATAGGCACACAGTGCTTATTTGGACTTTCATGCAGGCATGAAAGTGCTTAGATCCTTATCACACCAGCAGCCCGGGGAACCATGTGTTTACTGGGTGTTCAAAAACCAGGAAACATTAAAGCTAACACAAAACTGTTTCCTTATTAAACTCCATGAGGTCTTCATGCTCCTTTTCCTTGCTTTGTGGTAGCAAGTGGAGCCCTCACAACCTGCTCTTCATCTAGTTCTGCATGTTTACTGTCTGTTCTAAGCATGTCTTGTTTGTTCATGTTTTGTTTGCCTTACATTCTTTAAGGTTCAGTGGCAGTCAAAGTTTGGGATGTGGGGGGGGGGGGAAAAGCCCCTGTAGTGGTTGCAAAGCTGTCCTTTCCCCTTGTCATGATGGGGCAGGGGAAAATGCATCTATCCCAAGGGAAATGGTAACTCATTTCTGGCACCACTAAAGTATTTTGTGGCCTCTGGCGTGGGTGAGCGAGTGCAGGGGCAGGTTAGGAAGGTGGAACCGTGCTAAATCAGAAAGAACCTCCTGATCTGTGATGGAATTTGAGCACTGAGCTGTCAGGATAATTGAATTTATACAGTAATTCTTCTTCCCCTGCTAGAGATTTTCTTCTTCAAAACTTACCGCATGAAACTCTCCTGGAATGAGAGGGGGTTGATGTATGCACTGCCCCTGTGCCATACAGATCCTGCTCAATTCATGGTGGGGACACTGACAGGGGAGGAAACGGGATAGGGGCACCAGCTGCCTATAGGGCTTTCATCCTGCAGAAGCAGAGGGGAGGCCTAGCAGGGAACACCTTTCCTGCTTCCTTAGTCTCTGCTTTGCTGATAAACATTAGCCTATGGCCCAGGCAAGTCTGCTCAGCTGAACACACAAGAGACCTTGAGTTGAACAGAGACGAGACCAGGTTAGTGTGGGGAGCAAGAGAGCAATTTGTTAGCACATTGACCCTGGCCATTTGTCTCATGCCAAACCACTGGAGCAGACAGTGAGCACAAGGGGACAAGAAGGCATGCAAACCACCAGCCTCACAAACCCTCACTCCTCTCAAGGTCTCAACAACAGCAGAATAACTTCATCAGCTACAGCTTGGCACTCCTTTTGCTACTGTGCACCTATGAGCTTGAGAGTGGGCTTGGATCTGTCTTGGCACTCTCCACTTCTTCAAGAGCAATAAAACTCAGGGCAGAAGAGCAGTAATCACTGCCCAACAGCAGAAATTGATGGCCAGCATGGCTCTGTGCCAGACATGAGAAAGCAGACTCACCAGTGGGATGGAGGCAGAAAAATTAAGACTGTTTAAAACAGACATCTTGAGAATATGAGAATCATGTAAGTGTCTTGTTGGAACATGTTCAGAGAAGGGCAACAAAGCTGGTGAGGGGTTTGGAACACAAGCCCTGTGAGGAAAGGCTGAGGGAGCTGGGGTTGCTTAGCCTGGAGAAGAGGAGACTCAGGGGTGACCTTATTGCTCTCTACAACTACCTGAAGGGAGGTTGTAGACAGGCGGAGGTTGGTCTCTTCTCCCAGGCAGCCAGCACCAGAACAAGAGGACACAGTCTCAGGCTGCGCCAGGGGAGGTTTAGGCTGGCTGTTAGGAAGAAGTTCTATACAGAGAGAGTGATTGCCTATTGGAATCAGCTACCCGTGGAGGTGGTGGAGTCACCTTCATTGGAGGTGTTCAGGAGGAGACTTGATGGGGTGCTTGGTGCTATGGTTTAGTTTAGTTTAGAGTCCAGACCCTCTCTGATGTCCATGTAACCCAAGACAATGTACTTTTGCAGGGCTTGGTTAGCAGCTTCCTCACAGACACATTTGTTGAAATCCAGGATCAAAACACTTCAAACCTGACTGATTACCTCTTCACATTTCCACCTCCTTATACCTTTATTAAACCCCTTGCTAACTTTCCTAATCTTAGCTCCTGAAGTTCTGCTTGCTGAGAACTGGCAGCCAAAATATAATGTAAAAAAATGGATTCTGGAAGCACTCATGAAAAATACTGAGGCAATATTTTTCTTATGAGACAAAGCCAGTATGTTTTTGTCAAATTCAAAAGCTGCCTAATTCCCCTTCTCTGATAGGGATTTTCAATTGAAATCTAATTAACTGCATTCTAATCAATTCATATTTCTTTGTCAAATAAACTTGGAGTTGGCACTGAAGCCAGAAACTTTATGGCTGTGACTTCCTAGCTGTAATTCCAGGCTTGCTCATGAGCCTCTGTGGAAAGTGAAGCTTTTGCTGCTTGTAGACTTTAATTTGGTCTGTGCATCTATGAGCATCTGGAGCAGCCAAGACAGAAGATTGTTTCATTGCTCTCTATTCCAAAATCCTTTACCTTCTCAGCTATAATCATGAGCCTAAGCCTGACATGAACCTACCCCATGACTAGATGTGATTTAACCAATATCTTCTGTGTATGAGAACATGCCTTTCTGTCTTTGGTCCCTTGTTTGGCCAAATTTCACAAGCTGGGATTCCCACTACTTCAAAGATCCAGAACATAGGAGCCACAGGGAAAAT